>OX941081.1:154702869-157202869 GCA_954870635.1 Arctium minus
CTGACTGCTATGTACGATGCGATCAGGGGGGGAATAGCGCAAGGGCTTAAGTCATCGATTCAAATCCTATCTTTTTTTCGGTATGCCGCTCCGCGAGCAGAGCGAATGAGAAAGATATATAATATAAGGCTTCCTTTTTGGTTTCATTTTCAGTCATTCTTCTTTTTACTATTTTAGCAACTTTGCTAGAAGTAAAGCTTCTCAAGTGGTGTTTTCAATTCTTTGATTATTTAGTGTTCGATTTAGACTTAAACATACATGATGATCTCTTGTTATTACTTGTCTTGGTTTTGGTTTTCGTATCACGGATCTTGGTTCACACTTTATGGCATTTCCAATAAGTGTAGGAATTCATGGGTACCTGGGATCACTTGGACCATTTCCACTCTGTGTTGTCTTCTTGACCTTTGCTCTGAGTGGTTGGTCGAACACGCAGAATGTGCAGGAGAGGAGGGTTCCTCAAATGCCCAACTCGATTTGGACTTAACTCTGCGTCCGCTGGGACCAACAACAGAGGAAATAGAAAGGGAGCTTTCCTCTTTTCTTTCTTCCTTTGGAATTAGGGGAGTGACCTCGAGTGTACTCCAAAATACTAAGTGTTAAAGCACATATTTATTGGATTCAAGATCATAATTATCTGAAGATGGAAAACTGAACTCAAAGCTGATAAAGTCATCTCAACAAATAGTCTAGGGTCCTTTTGTAATAAATAGTCAAAGTATGTTTCCGTATTGTCATTTATTGTCTTTTAATATAGTTATTTGTTTTAGTTGTTGGACCCTTGTCAAGCCAAGCCCATTTGGTTAATTAAGGCCTTAGTATAAAATGGTTTTGTTTAGAGTAAATTAGGTCAAAAGGAGCTTAATTAGAAAAATAATTATTGGAGGCTTGGTGTGGGTGGTGCGCCGTGAACAAGAAGCAGAGAGATAGAGGTTTCGATTTCTAATCAAGAACAATTGTAATCAATTGAATCTTTTGATAATCAATATCAGGTTTGCATTATCGTATCGTTTATTGACTTACTTGATTGAATGATTACTTATTGGGACACACACTAAGATTAAGCTACAATTGGACGTCGCGTCCCCCGCGAAGCTTTTGAAGATCTGGGAACTTATGCAGGATCTCCAAAGCAGATCGGTTCCTGCTTTCCAAGCGAGAGATGATTTATTGAAAGCTCTTGCCCAATGGGAGAGGGACCAGAAGCGTGATCCATGAAGTTAGCTGCCCAGCGTCGGCTCTACGAACTAACAAGGGGTCGGTCGCGAGAGATAAAAGGGGTGGTCTGGCGGGTAGGCTGGAGGGGGCTCGTCAGGGGGAGAAAATCGAGAAGTCCTTCGAATGATAGGGTTTCCCGGAGAATTTTGTGTCTTTCTATTTGGAAACAAAGGACCATAAGTATAATTAGACACTTCGTCTTTATTGTTCCACTAGCTAGGATAAAATTATCATATGTCCCTTTCATTATTACAACCTTCTTTTTTGATGTCAAAGACCAGAAGCTGCGCGAAAATTTTCATTGGATCTCGGTTGTTCTTAACAGCGATGGCTATTCATTTAAGTCTTCGGGTAGCACCACTAGACCGTCAACAAGGTGGAAATTCTCGTATTCCTTATGTACACGTTCCTGCGGCTCGGATGAGTATTCTTGTTTATATCGCTATGGCTATAAATATATTCTTGTTCCTATTAACAAAACATCCCCTTTTTCTTCGCTCTTTCGGAACCGGTACAGAAATGGGTGCTTTTTCTACGTTGTTTACCTTAGTAACTGGGGGGTTTCGGGGAAGACCTATGTGGGGAAACTTTTGGGTGTGAGATGCTCGTTTAACCTCAGTATTAATCTCGTTCCTTATTTACATGGATGCACTGTGTTTTCAAAAGCTTCCTATCGAACCGGCTCCTATTTCAATCCGTGCTGGACCGATCGATATACCAATAATCAAGTCTTCAGTCAACTGGTGGAATACATCACATCAACCTGGGAGCATTAGCCGATATGGTACATCAATACATGTTCCTATGCCCATTCCAATATTGTCTAACTTTGCTAACTCCCCCTTCTCAACCCGTATCTTGTTCGTTCTGGAAACACGTCTTCTTATTCCATCTTTTCTCGAATCTCCTTTAATGAAAGAAATAGAAGCTCAAGAAGGAATACCAAAACCTAGTTCACTCGCTGAGTCTCTTTGCATCCATAGCTGAATGGTTAAAGCGCCCAACCGGGCAAATTCGTAGGTTCGATTCCTGCTGGATGCACTTTTTACGTTCGGTTCAATCGCTGCTCATGGAGTTGATACATATAGCTCGCCCTTATAGCTTATGGGGCACTTCACTCGCTCAACACTCGTTCAAAATCCACTCTTTCTTCACTCGCTAGGGAAAGATAAAGGATAGATGACTGAAAATCCCACTTAGAGATCGCAAAACTATAGTCAGAGTAGGAGTTCCCATCCGTCGAAGCCTCGTTTTACCTGCCCTTGGGACAGCCAAGGTCTAAACGTTGTCCCACTTCCCTCATCGGGTTCCTCTCTGTTCATCATGGGGTTGTTGGGATAAAGGTGGGTTTGAGACGCGCGGGTACTCTTGATGCGAAAGGATATGGATCTAGAAGCCGAGATCAAAGCGTTAGTTCAAGATAAGAGCCCTTACGAACCAAGGCTTCTAAAGTTGCCAGAGGGTCCATCATCAAGAATGGCCTAAGATGGCCAGAAGCATTCCTAACAATGCTAGCCACAACGGAATACTCCAGCAAAACGGGTCGCCATTTCGCGGAATCGAACGCCCTAAGAGGAAGATTTCATTTGCTTTCTGTTTCGTGGAACGAAGTTGATCCATGGTCATCGGGATGTCTATGTTGAAAGAGAACCTAACCTGAAGAGTCATTGGTTTTCCAGGTCGGAAAATGAAGTAAACAACTCAGGTGGACAAGAGGCGAACCACTCAGCTGATGAGTCAGCTATACTTTTTTTAAAATAGCCTAATGAGGAGACGATCGTAACCTCTGAGCTCAAAGATGGAAAGTGTTAGAACATATTTTATGTTCTATTTTAGAAGTTTTGTTAAGTAATCAATATAATGTAATTGGGCTTTGTATTGGGTTTGGGCTTTTATAGTTTACAAGGGTTATGGGGGAATATATAAAGAAATCATGTAATAGGTTTTAGGTTAACCTTTTCAATTAATCAATTTCAGCCTCTCAAGATGTAGCCGCATACTTTCTTTGTGTTCTTAGAATAGAATTTTATTGCTTTCAATAATCATTGATTTCTACCCTATGATTCTTGTTCTTCATCTAAATCAAACCAATCATTGATCTCAATTGGACTAACAATAATGTTTCGTCATAGTCAATGCCCTCCTGTTGATAGTACCCTTTTGCAACCAAACGAGCTTTGTTTCTCACAACTACTCCAGCCTCGTCTTTCTTGTTTCTGAATACCCACTTTGTTCCAATAACAGTTTTACCTTTAGGTAGTGGGATCAAGCGCCAAACCTTGTTCCATTCGAATTGCATAAGCTCATCTTGCATAGCTGAAATCCAGAAGGGATCACATAGAGCTTCTGATGCTTTCTTTGGTTCTAGGGAACTAAGGAAGCTTGAAAACATGCAGAAATTAGCTGATGCGGACCGTGTTGTGACACCAGATTATACGTCACCTATCACGTTATGCAGGCGATGATCCTTAGTCCAACGATGTGTGCTTGGTAAGGATTCAACTGTTTGTTGCGTATTTGATGCATTGTACTCATCATGCACGGCAGGTAGATCCATAGATGTACTCGGGACATCTTGTACTGGTGTTTCTGATGCTGAAGCTTCAGGAATAGCGGTTGAAGTACTCGTGACTTCATTTCCAGAAGGATTATCTGCAGAGACAGATTCATCATTAGTAGAATCAGAAACTAACGGTTTAGTTGTACCTGATGGAGATGCAGTTTCAGTGACTTCTTCGGACGGTCCAAACATGTCTTCAGAAATAGTAGAGACTTCCAAGCTTTGTGTTGATGCTGATATGCCTTTGTCAAAATCTGCACAGATATCATCGAAGGCATCAATAAACAACAAATCTAACTCAGATGAAGTAGAGTTAGAGTTAGAAAAAGAAGATTCTTTAGAAGTTGGTTATATTCTGGAGTGAATAGAAGCTTTGTTCTTAAGTCCGAGTTCTGAACCGTTGTGTCCAGAAGTCCGAGTAGAGTTCTGATCAAAAGAGACATTCATGCTTTCAACAATCGTCTTGGTTCGAATTATGTAGCTTCGATAAGCTTTGGATGTCAGGGAGTATCCAACGAGATATCCTTCATCCGTTTTCTTGTCAAATTTTGATAGACCTTGACGCTCGCGTAGAATGTAACACCTGCAACCAAAAACACGAAGGAATTTGATGTTAGGTTTACGGTTGTTGATCAACTCATATGTTGTTTTGTCAAAACGTTTGACCACAATGGTACGATTCTGAGTAAAGCAAGTTGTCGCGACTGCCTCAGCCCAAAGATACATGGGTAGATCAGAATATGCAAGCATAGTACGAGCAGCTTCAACAAGAGTGCGATTATTCCGTTCAACAATGCCATTCTGCTGTGGGGTGTAGGTTGCAGAGAAGTTATGTGAGATTCCCACAGAGATAAGATAACTCTGCAAGGTGTCATTCTTAAACTCCGTTCCGTTGTCACTGTGAAGAGTTCAGACTGGCAATTGAAGACGTACTTGAATGCGCTTAATGAAAGCTATAATAAATTCTGGCGCATCTGACTTGTTGCGAAGAAACTCGAGCCATGTATACCTTGAATAGTCATCTATCATTACTAAGACGTATTTTTACCGTTGATAGACGTTGTTCGCATTGGACCACAAAGGTCCATATGAAGAAGTTCCAGTGCAGATGAGGTTGATGATTCAGTTTTGGACTTGAATGAGCTTCGCTTTATTTTGCCCATCTCACATGCAGAACATAGTGAGTCTTTTTCAAACCTCATTTCTGGTAGACCTTTGACCAGACCTTGTCTCTGTAACTTAGCTATTGAGCGGAAATTCTAATGAGACAAGCGGCGATGCCACGTCCATGATTGTGCTTTAGTTGCTTTGGCTAATAGGCATACTGGACGTGTGGCAGACAGTGTAGGAAAATCTACATAATATAGATTTCCATGGCGTTCAGCTTTGAAGACTTCGTAACCATCTGGATCCTCAAAATAGCAATGAGTTGTTGTGAAGCAAACTTGATATTTCATGTCACAGAAGTGACTGGTGCTAAACAAATTATGATCATGTCCTTCAACATATAACACCCTTTGAATCTTCACAACTCCATTATCCAGCATTCCATATCCTCTGACGTGTCCTTCTACCTCAGAATTTGCAAAACGAACTGCTCCGGCAGGCTCCTCCACATAGTTAAGCAAGAGGTGCTTGAATCCTGTCATGTGGCGTGAACATCCGGAATCTATCACCCACAATCGACAGGCCTGTACAAGAAACAATTAGTTTTGCTTAGGTACCCATATTAGAATGGGTCCTTCGCTGTTAGCTTCAATCAATTCAGGAATATCAGCAGGTTTAACTTTCACTCTCCATTCATATCTGGATTTTGGAACCCATTTCCAAACCATTTTAACATTTAATTCCTGAAAATGCTTTTTAGATCTAGGATTGGTAACCTTAGCACGAAACACTTTGGGTTGTGTAGAAGAATTAGACTTAAGATTAAGTTTAGCTTTTCTTTTTATCTTTTTGGACTTAGGAGTGGAGTAGTATTTGTTGGGTCTGAAATATGCCAAGGATGGTTACTACTTCTAGTTCAACATGGTTACTACTTCTAGTTCAACATGGTTACTACTTCTAGTTCAACATGGTTACTACTTCTAGTTCAACATGGTTACTACTTCTGAAGTTAATGCTGCTAGAAGAACTTGGTTAATACTTCTGAGGTTACTACTTCTGTGGTTAATGTTGCTAGTTGTAGTTAATGCTGCTGGAACAAAGTTAATGCTGCTAGAAGAAAACAGTTAATACTTCTAGTTAATACTTCTGTTATTAATGCTGCTAGTTGATGGTTAATGTTGCTCAACAAGATTAGTACTGCTAGTTCAAAGTTAGTACTGCTTGAAGAGATTAATGCTGCTGAGCATGGTTAGTACTGCTAGAGTTAATACTGCTCAGAGTATTAATGCTGCTTATGATTAATACTGCTTATAAGATGGAGATCTGCATGAAAGGATAACAGCTGGATAATCTAAAGATATACATGGAAGCTTAGAGATATACATGGAAGCTTAGAGATATACATGGAAGCTTGAAGATAATGATGGAAGATATACTGAAGATATTTTATTTATTGTAATTATCTTTGTATTCAGTATATATATTGTATTGTTTAGAATAGTTAGATAACTTTAATTTAAGTTTTCATTCTTTTAGAAAAACAACCTCAAGGCATAGATCCTAATTCTAGAGAAGTAGAATTCGTATTGGTGAGTCTGTTCATCAATATTGAGGTTGAGTGAGTAATCTTGTAACTTCAAAGCATTAAATACAAGTTTACAGTTTGTTCTTCATATTTTCTGTATTGATTTACTGTTTAATTGAATATCAAAGTGTTATTCCGCAAACTTCTTTGATATTGTTTCTGAGAATTAATTCTTGTTGAGAATTCGATCCTGACAAGTGGTATCAGAGCTAGTATTCTCAGAAACCTGCAATCATCATTCTTCCTTGAAATCAGAAATCATCAAATAAAAGCTTATAGTTTGTTATTCATATTTACTGTGTTGATTTACTGTTTCATTGAATATCAAAGTGTTATTCCGCAAACTTCTTTGATATTGTTTCTGAGAATTAATTCTTGTTGAGAATTCGATCCTGACAGTATTTGAAAGAGTTATCCCAGCAGTGTTTGCAATATAGATTCTTTCTAGCAAATGTCATAAATTTAGATTTATCGGAACAAATCTGACATTCATGTCCATCAAAAGAATTACTTTTCAAAATATCACTGTCTGTAGGACAACTGTTTGCAACAGAAGGTTCACAAAAAGTCAAACTAGCATTTTTATTCAAACTAGTAGTTTTATTCTTCTTACTCCTCCCAACTCCATTTTCTTTTATATTTGAAACATAAATAGGAATCTTGTTAGTCTCTATCTTAGAAGGTGATTCTTTTCTTGAGTTACTTGAAGTCTCACCCTTCTCAAAAATACTATATGGATCTAGAAGCCGAGATGCGTTAGTTCAAGATAAGAGCCTTACGAACCAAGGCTTCTAAAGTTGTCGGAGGGTCCATCATCAAGAATGGCCTAAGATGGCCAGAAGCATTCCTAACAATGCTAGCCACAACGGAATACTCCAGCAAAATGGGTCGCCATTTCGCGGAATCGAACGCCCTGAGAGGAAGATTTCATTTGCTTTCTGTTTCGTGGAACGAAGTTGATCCATGGTCATCGGGATGTCTATGTTGAAAGAGAACCTAACCGGAAGAGTCATTGGTTTTCCAGGTCGGAAAATGAAGTAAACAACTCAGGTGGACAAGAGGTGAACCACTCAGCTGATGAGTCAGCTATACTTTTTTTAAAATAGCCTAATGAGGAGACAATCGTAACCTCTGAGCTCAAAGATGGAAAGCAGATTCCTTTTTTCAGGTTTTGCATATCTTTCCACGTGCCCGGCTTTCTTTTTGGGTTCCGAAAGGCAGAGTAGCTTCAGCATCGAGTAGGGTATGGGATAGAGTTCAAGTGAGGCATCAACCATAGATTGCGGAACTTTCGAGATGCTTCCTTGCAAAAGCCAACGGAGTCTGTACTGTAACTCAACCTTCTCATCCATGGAAGGTGTCAAGATCGAAAATTCTAAACAAGTATTTTAATACAAACTCAGAAACAATGTTAAAGAAGTCACGGAATAACAGTTTAACAATTAATCAAAAACACAGAATAAGAACTCAAATCATAAGTTTATATTGCATAAAACTTAATGATTACAAACACAACCTCAATCTGTTGAACAGACTCAACAGACGTTCTATACTTCTCTATAGAAAGGATTAATACTAGTCTTGAGGTTAATTCTCTAAACAAAAACAACTTTATCAACGTATATTTTTCTATCAAGAACTTCTAGACTATATATACAAAATTAATTACAAGATAATTATAAAAACAAAATTGATCTTCACAATCCATTCCATAATTATGTTCATCTTTATCTCCAGCTCCTATTCTTTCTCTTCAAGTCATTATCTTCATAAGCAATATTAACTTCACCCTTATCCAGCAACATTAATCATTCAGTGGTATTATCATCCTCAGCAGTACTTATCATGCTTGCAGTATTAATCTCTTATGGCAGTAGTAATTCCAAGCAGTATTAACTACTAGCAGCATTAATACTCAGCAGTAGTAATCTTGATGGCCTAGCAGTAGTAATCACTTAGCAGCGTGAATCATAAAGACTGAGCAACATAAACCATACTTAGCACATTCAGACCCAACAATCTCCCCCTAACTTAACTTTTCAGAATCAGAAGTTAAGTTCTTCAGCATGAGGTCTTCATGATTCTTTCAAAACTTCAGCTTAGATTCCCAAATCAGGATTCAGACCTAGACTTTGATTGATGGTTCTCTTGACTACTACCCTTGCCATTTCTGAGTTCTTTGGACATACCAACTTTGCTTTCAACATTGCTTGCAGTTTAGCCTTGTTGTGGTCATAAATCTTATCCACCAGATAGTATTCATGATAAGTGTTGTCAATAGTTATCATATACACTCCACAGTTTTCATACAACATCCAGAAATCAATCCTTTTAAACCCATACTCATGATGCAAGTCTTTTATCCTTTGGTTCACTCTCTCTGGATCAAACATCATGCACAAGTATTCTATGGTTATCCTTAGTAGGCTCATCTCAGTTCCTTTCAGCACTTCACCATATAAGTTCATTCCAACCTTGTACATTTCTTCTAAATCAGATCTGGAACAACTTCTGATTATCTTTGCCCAGGTTGAGTAGACCTCATATTTGTCCCCCATTCTCTTTATCCTGAATATTCTTTTCTCTGATATATCATCATATCCCAATGAATGATTTCTGGAGCATTCACTGAGATAGGATCAACTTTCATTGGTTCATCATCTGTCACTGTCATGTACAAGTCAAATTGCACCTTAGATTGACTTGTTTGCTCTTGAGTTTGTTGGCTAGGTTGATCTTGATTCTGCTCTTGTTCTGATGGAGGTTCATCTTCCCTTCTTTCACTTTCCTTTTCTGCTTCTTCAGTTCTAGACCTCTTTGCTTTTGGTTTGGTAGCAATGGACTTCTTTCTTTTAATAGCACCAATCTTTTGGGCTAATGTCTCTTCTTTCTTCACCTCTTCCTTGTCTTTGCTAGGAGTGCCTTCTTCACTGTCAGGGAAGGGCTGTTGTATGTTGAGGTCATGCCTCTCTTTCAACTTCCTTTCAACCTCTACCCCTTGAGTGGAGTCCCCTTTCAGATTGGCCATCTGCTTCTTATACAACTCCTCTATCCTACCATAAGGCATGTTGGTAAACATTCCTTCAGGAACTCCAAGAGCTCCTTTCAGGAAGTTTATCATTTTCCTTCTCTCTTGATTAGCCAAAAATGTCTTTGAGGGCTTTCTTTGCCTTTGCACAGTAGCTCACTTTGTTACTTTCTTAACAACAACAGGCTTTAAACTCCTTTGATATTCTTCATTTATCTTTTTAGCCATATCCAATGCAAGCTCTCTGTCTTTGGCAGATTGAATTTCTTCCTCCTTTTCCAACTCTTCTTGAAGATTTTTGGCCACTTCTTCATCCAACTCAATCTGTTTCTTCTTCTTCAATGGTTGCTCAGACTCAACCATCTTCTCCTTTCCCTTCTTCTTTGCATCCTCCACACTGGCCTCTTTTATTTTCTTCTCTAATCCTCCTTCTTTGATCATTACTCCCTTAGCCTTTTGAGTGGCTTTGGGAGTGTCATTCTTAGCTTTCACAAGGGTTTATGCAATTTCAATTTCCTCTCTGGACAATTCTGTTTCTGCTTCAGGTTCATTCGTTACTGCTGCAGCCTCAGTTACTGCTACTTTTGCAATATCTGCTACATTCTCAAAAGTTTCTGCTTCTGAACCAACTTTCTCTTTTTTATCAGCACCAGTCTCCCCCTCAAACTAGAATTCCATCTCATTTGTACTCTCCTTTTCATCCTGTTTTTCCTGACTCTCCCCCTTTTTGAAAGCAGCATGGACACTTCTCCTTTTCTTTAGAATGAATTGCTTCCTTCTCTTTTGGTGCACAAGTTTCAACACCATTTTCTTGAGGTTTACTATCTGAGTTTGTTGAGATATAATAACCTTCTTCATCTCCTCTATTTCTGAGCCCTGCTTGATGACATACAGGTTGACATTTGCAATGGTTTCCATCAATTCATTGTACGTATATCTGTCCTCACCTCCTTTAGGTATTTTTACCACCTTTGAAGGATCCTTGGATCTTTTAGTAGAGGTCTTCTGCCTAGCAGAAGCACCTGCTACCCCCATGGTTTCTTGGCACCTGGGACCTTTAGATGATTGCTCATCTAAAGTTGCCGTGGGGAAGCTCTTAGGTATGTTCACACTGTCCTGTCCTACACCTTGTGCAGAAACAGTAGTGTGAGCCTCACTGCCCATATGCTCATCCTTCTCCTTATAGATCACCTTCTTGGGATTGGGAGACACCCCTGTGGTTTCCCTTTGGATATTCTCTAATGGAGAATGCTCCATTAGAGGGCTTTCAGGCTGTTGGGGTGAAAATACAGACAGGGAAGGAACCTTCTGTATCTTTTTTCTTTAATATGTTTTGGTGATGGGAGAAGTTGGTTTGACAATGGGGATCGGAGGAGTATCAATTGAACTGAATGGTGTGGGTAGATCATCAGTTGGGTGGTCAGATGTGGGCTATGACCCTGATGCCTCACCATGGGAATGAGACACACCCATCATTGTAGAGAACAATGGAGTGTCTCTACCTAAGAAGTCCTTACTGGACCTCTTCATATTTGAGAACACCTTTCCCTTTGGGAGTTTTGGTACATACACTTCCTTGAAGGTAGGTAAATCCGTCAATTCCTTATCAAGTACTTCTTGTACAAACCTTGGATACATAAAAAAACTTTTTGATTTGGTATCCAGGTTTGACATTAAATCATTGAAAATCATTTGATCAAAATTAAACTTTCTAGAGGTAGCTAAGCAGACTAGAGCATAAGCTAAGGTACTGCTAAACTCACTCCATCCAGTTGTTTTTCGTGAAATGCAGTGTTGTAGGGTATGAACAAAGAATCTCCACTGAGGTGAAAATCTGTTCTTGAAGAACTTGAATACCTCTGTGGGACCTTCATACCCCATTTGACTAAGAGCATGGAAAAGATCTTCCTTAGGAAGAGAGATAATACCTGAGGCATCATCTAAGCGTAGATGGATGAGAATACAGCCTTCTGTGATGGTTAGAGGTTTATTACAAACCCTTGTTTTGATGACCTGACTGCCATCTTCGGTTTGAATAGCAGCATTGGCCCAGAACTGTCTTTGATGTTCCACATAGATTGTGGGATTGACAGTTAATGCGTGGGCGATGTGTGAGGATTGTAGGAAATCCACAATCTGATGAAAGCCTTCAGCCTGTTTGGGTTTTTGCAGCATAGCAACCTCATTGTGTTTATCAAAGAATTCTAGTCCTGCCATCTTTTGATTGATTCTAGGGTTCGAATCGCAACTAGTTGTTTACACTGGTGAGCAAGAAATCGAGAGAGAAAGAGAGAAAGAGAAGCAATGGAAGTTCAAAGAGCCGTTTGTATTTTGGCGGTCAAAAAGGGTATTTATAGGTGGAGGGTTTCAGTTAGAAGCAGTACTAAGTACCCTAGCAGTATTAACCAACTCGTAGTATTAACTCATATTAGCAGTAATAACACATACTGGCAGTACTAACACAGACTAGCAGTATTAACACATGCCAGCAGTAGTAACACTGATTAGCAGTATAAACAAGGTAAGCAGTAGTAACTTTGCACTGCCAGTATAAACTACCTAGCAGTAGTAACCATACTTAACCAAATTTGAACTGTCAACATGAGTAATATAGATAGCAACATTAACTTAACTAGAAGTACCAAGTATTCAATTTAAGCAATCTGAAACACTTAAACACACAAGGTTAGCAGCACCATGCACAATACAATAAGAGAAAGTAGACAGGAAGGAGTCTATACAGAAATGGTACATAAAGCAGATCAAAGGAGGTTTATTCAGTGTTTATCATGCCCACACTTGTGACCAAGAATGTGAATCTACCCACATCAAAAGCTTTGGTGAATAGATCATCAAATTGGTTACTTGTATGGACTTTCACAACCTGAATGAGCTTCTTTTCATTACAGTATCTGATAAAGTGGTACCTGATTTCTATATGCTTTGTTTTGGAGTGCTTGACTGGATTATTAACAATGCTAATATCACTGTTATTGT
The DNA here is from genome assembly GCA_954870635.1 of Arctium minus. NCBI lineage: Eukaryota > Viridiplantae > Streptophyta > Magnoliopsida > Asterales > Asteraceae > Arctium > Arctium minus. Next base: position 154,715,365 of record OX941081.1, read on the forward strand.
CTATGAAGATTGGAGTGTGAAGAAAAGTCATACCATAGTCCAGCATTTGATTATGAATCCAGAGTACTTGTGAACAGCAGCTTGCAGCAGCTATATACTCTGCTTCTGTTGTAGAGGTGGACACTGTGGTTTGTTTCACTGCCATGACACTAGTCTTGCACCCAAAAACTGACATCCCCCTGAAGTTGACTTTCTATCCAAATTTGCACCACCCAAGTCACTGTCTGAATAAGCAAGTAGGTCAAATGGTGAGTCATGAGGATACCAAAGACCTAATCTAGGTTGGCCTTTGAGATATCTGAATATCCTCTTGACTGCTTGAAAGTGTGACTGCTTAGGCCTTACTTGAAATCTTACACACACACAAACAGGAAACATGATATATGGTCTTGAAGCAGTGAGATACATGAGGGAGCCAATCATGGATCTATAGTGATGAACATCCACATCCTCCCCCTCAAGATCTGCAGTGATCTGTTTGTGTGTCTCCATGGGTGTGCTTGCAGACTTTGAATCTGAGAATCCAAACTTAGTAAGAATGTCCTGCACATACTTGGATTGGCTTATAAATATCCCATCTTTCTTCTTCTTAACTTGTAGCCCAAGGAAGAAAGTAATTTCACCTATAGAACTCATCTTGAATCTCTTGTGCATCAAATCTTCAAAATCTTTGCACATTTGATCTTTTGTGGATCCAAAGATAATATCATCCACATAGATTTGCACTATTAGGATGTCCTTCTTCTTCCTCTGAATGAACAGAGTCTTGTCTATGATTCCTCTTTGAAAACCATTTTCCAAGAGATAGGTAGACAGAGTGTCATACCATGCCCTTGGTGCTTGATGTAGCCCATAGAGTGCCTTCTTCAATTTGTATACTCTGTCAGGATAATTTGGATTCTCAAATCCTGGAGGCTGACAGACATACACTTCTTCTTCAATTCTCCCATACAGGAAAGCACTCTTTACATCCATCTGATAGACCCTGAACTTCATGAAGGAAGCATAGGCTAAAAATAGCCCGATTGCCTCAATCCTGGCCACTGGTGCAAATACCTCTTCATAATCAATTCCTTCTTCTTGAGTATACCCTTGTGCCACTAATCTGGCCTTGTTCTTTATTACTATTCCTCTCTCATCTTTCTTGTTCCTGAAGATCCATCTTGTGCCAATTGCTCTGTGTCCTTTTGGAAGATCCACCAGATCCCATACATCCTGCAGCACAAACTGCAGTAGCTCCTCTTGTATTGCTTCTATCCAGCTTGGATCCTTCATTGCATCATATGCCTTTTTGGGTTCAACCTGAGATAGAAAGCAAGAAAATAAACCTGATTGTATGTCTTTCAATCCTCCCAACTTACTCTGATTCCTTGTGATTATAGGTGAATTGATGTCACCAATCACCAATTGAGGAGGATGATTTTTCTGATCTCTTGTTTGATGAACAACCTCTTCATTAATATCTGCTTTCATATTGGAGTCATTCTTTTCAGGAGTGCTGCCACCAAAAACTGAAGAGTTATCATTATCTGTGTCATCTTCTTCCAAACATGGCATTTCAGGACCTTTGATTCCTGAATCTGAGCGTTGATCTTCCTTTTCACTTCTATCCTCTTCATTCTGAGCTGGTTCAGTGTCCTTTGAATCTGAAGTATCTTTCTTATGTTGGTCACATAATTCAACAGGATCAGCAGTAGGTGTTGGGAACAGCACAAACTCTTGTCTTTGTACTTGTACCTTTTCTGTCCCCGTTCCTGCATTATGCTCATTACTAAAACCCAAAGAATTAGTCAGTGAATCAATGTCAAATAGCCAATTAGGACCTGAACCAAGTTGATTTGGTGTGTTCTCATTGCATTTGGCATTGTCACTTTCCTCAATAATCCTAGAAGAGGTGTTGAAAACTCTGTAGGCCTTACTTTGAGATGAATAACCAACAAGAAACCCATCCTCAACTTTGCTATCAAACTTGCCTAGGTGAGTTTTGGTATTGAGAATTGTGCAAGGACACCCAAATGGTTTGAAAAATCCAATAAAAGGTTTCTTCTTTTTAAAAATCTCATAAGGTGTCTTGTCTTGGGATTTCACTACTAGAACTCTGTTTTGAACATAGCAGGCAGTATTAACTGCTTCTGCCCAAAAAGTAATTGGAAGTTTTGAATCTGCCCACAGAGATCTAGCAGCTTCTATCAGAGTCCTATTTCTCCTTTCAGCAACACCATTCTGTTGAGGAGTCCTAGGAGCACTGTATTGTCTCTCAATGCCTTTTTCCTCACATAAGCTGTTTAGGTCATTGTTTTTAAATTCAGTTCTATTATCAGACTTGATGACTTTAACTCTTAGATTTTTTTGGTTTTCAACTCTAAGCATAAAGGATTTGATCAGTCCACTTGTCTCATCCTTAGTCCTCAGAAAATAGACCCAAGTGAATCTAGAGAAATCATCAACAATAACCAAGTAGTAGGATTTCTTACCAATACTCATCACATTTGTAGGTCCAAACAGATCCATATGCAGTAAATTAAGAGGTGAAGAGATTGTATTTATCTCTTTGGACTTATGAGAAGTTTTGTGTTGTTTGCCTTTAAGACATGCAACACAATGATCATCATATGAAAATACCTTTTGTGGCAAACCTCTTACAAGGTTGTTTTTCACAAGTTTGTTTATTGTTTTAAAATTCATGTGACACATCCTTCTGTGCCAAAGAGATGATTCATCTACTGAAGCTTTTGAAAATAAACAATTTAAAGATGAATCAGAAGATACACTCTCTAAGTCTAAGCAATAAACATTGTTCTTTCTAGGAGTTCTAAGTAGTATCATACTTTCATCAACTACCTTGAACCCTGGAGCAAGGATAATACATTCAGTATCATTGAATAATATGCTATGTTTCTTGTCACAGACCTGTGATACACTTAACAGGTTGTATCTCAATTGCTCAACATAGTATACATCCTCAAAGGTCATCTTACCTTTTGACACATTACCTTTTCCACTTATCTTTCCACCTGCTGGATTATCACCAAAAGCAACATGTCCTCCATCAATTCTTTTGAAGTTTTGAAGGCATGCCATGTTACCTGTCATGTGCCTGGAACAACCACTATCAACATGCCAAATGCTCCTTCCCTTGAGCTGTTGGTTGCCCTGCACATATAATAAAGCAGTTAGTTTTTAATAGGAACCCAAGCCAAAGTGGTCTTGGGTTTCCCATTCTCATCAACATATTCATATTCAGACTTGATGAGATTATCAAACTGAGGAATCTTATTGGTTGAATACTTTGTCACAATAATGGGCCTGTCACTGGAAGCAATACTAACTTGATTTGCAGTACTAACATCATTAGCAGTACTAATTGGGTTAGCAGTACTAACTGGATTAGCAGTAGTATTGCTTGCAGCAGCATTATTTCTGTCAGCAGTACTATTTGAAGTAGCAGTACTAAAAGATTTCTTTACTTTTGGAACCCAAACCTGGACAAAGTTGTTTGCTTTCTTTTTCTTTAAGTTACTCCTTGGTTTATTTGGAGTATTTTTCTTTGAATTAGCAAACTTATTTTGAACATGAGATTTTATAGGTGCCCTTCTCACATTCTCAACCATATGATTCCTTATTTGCTTCCTATAACCAACAGGATTTTGTATATTTCTTTGAAAAGTGATCCTTTGGTTAATAGGATTGAAATAACAGTGTTTGGCTAAATGATTTAACTTGCCACAGATAAAACAAGGCTTTGGTCTGTTAATTTTTCTCAGATCAATTCCTTGTTTTAAAGCCCACTGATTATTTCTATTTCTTTGATTCCCCCTTGTTTTATCAAGTTGTTGGGGTTGATTCTGTTTACAAGTACAAGGATTAACAACAGTGGTTTGCATGTAATGGACTCCTTGTACCTTTCCCTTCCCTCTCTTAGAGGTCTCAGTTTTTTCATTCTTAACAGTTTCTTCTCCAGACTTCACTTTCTCACTCTTGACAAAAGGTTTACCCCCCTTTCATTTGTCAGTATGTGGTTTTCTAAGGGAATGTCTTTATGGTCTTCCTTATTCTTACACTCAGAGTCCTCTTCTTCAGAATCTGCTTCAACCACTACTTTATCTAAAGGATCTACTTCAGTGGCTCTCTCAGATAATTCCTTCTTGTCCTGTCTTTCTAAGAGATCTGAGGTGGGAGGGATGTAGTTATTGTTATATGGTGGAGGGGTGGTGTTATAGCCTATACCTCTTCTCAGCTTGTCATGAACTTGAGTTTTTAGAAGTGAGTCCATTGCTTTAGAGGCATTGGAATATTTCTCAATATCTAGTTTAGCTTTCTCAAATTCATTCTTAATTTTCTCACATTCTGTTTTGGCCTTCTCTAGTTCAGTCTCTAACTGATTCTTCTCCCACTTCCAGTAGTTTGTATCATAAGAGTGTTGAAGTTCATTAGCCTGGTATGACTTAATTTGTTCTTCAAACCTCTCAACAATCAAAACATACTCTCTTCTATCTTTCTCTAACCTTTTAAGGTCATCACACATGCTATGATTGTGATCCCTGTACTTTTTAACAGTTTCAATACAGGTTTTAGAGCAAAGGTTAGATGTTACCTCTGTGGGAATATCAGTGCTTGCTGACTCTGAAACTTTAGCCATTAAAGCTTGATTCTGAACTGCTTCTTCTGCTTGTTCACTCCAATCAAATCCCATTCCTTCTTGGGAAACAAGAGCTTGAGAAGAGTTCCTGTTGTTGAAGCTAGTGGACTGTGATGGTTGATGGTTGCTATTATGCTGTTGAGGCATTCCACTTCTGCATTCTCTTGCAAAGTGCCCCAGCTTGTGACACTTGTAACATTCAACCTTGGATTTATCAAATCCAACTCCATCTTCTCTTTTCTGAGCAAAGTTGTTCCTTCCAGTCCTTTTGATGAATCTTTTTAACCTCATTGTGAGCATAGCCATCTGCCACTTGATATCCATCTCTTCCAGATCATCAACATTTATTTGTTCTAAGTCATCATTAATTATAGTGGAATTAGCATGACTGGCTAGAAAAGCTTCTAAAACTGAGTCATTAGATCCATCTTGCTTTGATCCATGGGCAGCACCAACTGATTCTGTATTTGCAGCAAAATCAGTAGAAGATGATAAAAGAGCAGCATTGTATGAGTATCCAGAGGGCCTCTTCTTTGCTTCTACCTCTGCTTCAAACACCCTAAGGTCATTATAGAGGTCATCCAGTTCCTTGTCCTCCAGTTGGTCATTTTGTCTGAAGAAGACAGTGTACATAGTCCATTCATCACCAAGAGATCTTAAAAATTTTCTGTTGACATCATCTTGATCTATCTGGACACCAACAGTAGCCAATTCACCAATTAACTTATTAAATCTATCAAAAGTTTGAGTCATGGACTCATTCTTTGTAGACATGAAGTTTTCATATTGTTGCTTCAGGATGGCCTTCTGATTTCTCTTGGTACTTTTGGTACTAGAAAATCTTTTCTCCAGTGCATTCCATAGAATTTGTGCATCAGAACAGTTGCAGAATTGATGTTGATACTCATTAGGAATTGCCAAGAGCAGAGTGCTCAAGGCTTTCATATATGTCTGCCTCATCTTTTTCTCTCCATCAGTCTTTGGTAGAGGTCTCTTGCCATCTGCATCCATCTTTCCTCCATCAGAGGGACCATTCTCAATGATATCCCACATTGAGAAGTCTGTGAGAAGAATATATTGCTTGATTCTGATCTTCCACATGTCAAACTCATTGGGTTTGAGCATGGGAACCTTTGAGACCAGAACACTATCGCTTGATCCATCCATGATTATAGATTTCTGAGTTTTCTAGCTCTGATACCACTTGTCAAGATCGAAAATTCTAAACAAGAATTTTAATACAAACTCAGAAACAATGTTAAAGAAGTCACGGAATAACACTTTAACAATTAATCAAAAACACAGAATAAGAACTCAAATCATAAGTTTATATTGCATAAAACTTAATGATTACAAACACAACCTCAATCTGTTGAACAGACTCAATAGACGTTCTATACTTCTCTATAGAAAGGATTAATACTAGTCTTGAGGTTAATTCTCTAAACAAAAACAACTTTATCAACGTATATTTTTCTATCAAGAACTTCTAAACTATATATACAGAATTAATTACAAGATAATTATCAAAACAAAATTGATCTTCACAATCCATTCCATAATTATGTTCATCTTTATCTCCAGCTCCTATTCTTTCTCTTCAAGTCATTATCTTCATAAGCAACATTAACTTCACCCTTATCCAGCAGCATTAATCATTCAGCAGTATTATCATCCTCAGTAGTACTAATCATGCTTGCAGTATTAATCTCTTATGGCAGTAGTAATTTCCAAGCAGTATTAACTACTAACAGCATTAATACTCAGCAGTAGTAATCTTGATGGCCTAGCAGTAGTAATCACTTAGCAGCATGAATCATAAAGACTGAGCAGCATAAACCATACTTAGCACATTCTGACCCAACAGAAGGATTCCTTATTCGATGATAAATGTCAATCAAGGGCACCCTCATTTCCAGAGAGAGAATCAGGTTGCACAGAAGGGGGAAAGCCCTCCTACTGAGCAAGATCATTAATTAATATTAATTAGGAAGCACTTAACTTAGGGCATCCAGTCTCACTTCACACAGCACAACGCCTTGCTATTTGCATTCATCCTTGTAACTTACCGAAGCGAGGATATCATGCTATCATTGAACGGATACCGAACCGCCATACTCAGGTAACTGGTCTAGGTTCCAAGTACATCAACACCCCATAGCTACTTAGGGCCGCAACGCAATAAGGCTTTTCGCTCTAGTTGAGCAATGCAAGGAGGCCTCTTTCACCATTCTTTCTAAATGATAAACTATTATTAGTTCAGTTCGGTAGAACATCGATGATAGGATAATTTTTTCACAGAAGCATATGATTGCCCCTCAATCGCCAGGTGGCTCACTCCAGGTGCATGACTAGCTTTGCTGGCTCTTATACGAAAGATACCAGCCTCTTTCAGTGGTTCTTGCTTGCTCTTTAAAGCTGATTTGGGGCTGTCTCGTTCCTTCAGTTTGTTCTGATTCTGATGAAGGATACTATATTCCGCCTACACAACTACCTTTCTTGGTGGTTTAAAATGGAAGTCTAGGTATCTGCTTAAGTGGTCTGCTCATACCGTTCCAAAAAGAGCTGCGCTGACAGGCGTATTTGAAAATGTGTTTCCGGGCTCACATATCTAAATTTCAGCGAGATAGGGTGCGAATAGGTGGAATGGAAATTCCACTCCAATCCCTTTAATGGATCCCCGAAGGAGACAGGTGCAAATGGAATTTCAATCAAAGGCCCTATGACCACTGAGCATGCCAACAAGGCAAACTCAAAAAATCGTCTCCTATCCCAGGTCACTGAAAGGGAGATACTCGCAGCCGAGCTCTCGCCCCACTCCCGCTGCCAACTTCGTGATAGAATGACCATTTGATCTCTATCCAGATCTATGGATCTCCCCAGCATCCAAGCGAGACTCCATCAAAATCTGCCACTCGTTGGGCTACGCCTTCTTTTCTACGAACACCCCACCACTAAATGATGAACTTTGCCAGTTTTTGCCTCCGACCCGACCAGGAGAGAACACAGGGTCAAGCCAAGCCCTTACCCGCCTGAATGGAATTCATATCTTCTTCGTCTGGTCGAGAAGGGAGAAAGCCCGTGGAACTGGACTGTGACTCTTCTATTACATTATGGAGAAGTCCATTCTCGTCATGGTCGATCCATGTCCTACCGTAGTGCCCGGAGAACCAGACATGTTTAGCTTACAAAGCTAGCTTACTAACGCGAATCCTTTTTGATTGATTGCATGAGCTAGCCACCAAGCCAGCAAAGCCCCGACGCTTAATCGCTTCATTTAGGCACCTACTGACACTAAAGTCGTTCCACTCGTGCTTCTCTAACGAGAATCACTTCGTTCCACTCTCCCAACAGGCCAGCAAGCCATTCTTAGCGGCTTAGCCCTTGTTAAAGGCTAAAGAGCGTACTGAACCTAACTCTCTAGTTTATGGCCTAAAAACACGGGAAAATACTACTTTTTGATCAAAAAACAGAAGGCAATTTAAAAGCTCTTTTCTTGTGTTCTTGAGTGCACGTTAGGATATTACTTCAGGGGCTATCCAAGCCATTGAGGATCCTTCTCAAGCTGCTGAGGATGATGAATGATCCTAGAGGCTTTTCTTCCGTATGAGATCTTATAACCGGGAAGCGTAGGTAGAACTTGTGGAAAGAAGACACTAGCGAGTAGACCTGTGAGAGCCCCCCCATCAAAGGTCGATATCTTACCTTTAAAAGCGGGTATAAGAGTTGGAAGTCGGGATATCCCAATCTTCCAACTCTCAAGCAGTTCAGAAGATTCATCCCTCATGAAATCCCCTTTGCTCCTGCTTTCATCTACCCCTATGCTTCTGCTTTCTTCGTCTATGCCTATGCCTCCAGGGATGGATCCAATTTCCTGTCCTTTTTTGGAATCGTTGATACATATGTTATGTTACGATGGCTTCGGATGAGAGAGGGTGGTCGTAGATCATAGTTCTGTAGGGAAGCTAGGCTGTTGAGTTTGAGCTATGAGTTCTGACCTGAGCTAGTCTTTCAGATTATGCAGGAAACATGAGGGATAGTTCCTCACTACCGAAGTTCCCTTACGGTTGTAGAAGGTAAGAGAAGCTAGGGATTTTGAGTTCCAATAATCAAGCCAAACTGGAGTTCTGGAGAGAAGGCAGTGAACGGAGTTGGCGGTTCGAGTTCTTGGCAGGACAGATGGGGCCCAGAGTTAACAAGTAGCTTGACTCAACCTTCGCTTTCCTTTGACAAGGCAGTTAAGGCTCCAGCTTCGCTTTCTACTTCGCTTCCTTTCTCTAACGAGACAAGTAAAGTACCTTAATTCACTTACAGCAAGATAAGGTATTTCAAGCGGGTGAAAGTATAGAGCTACTAACCAGAGTCAGAAAAGTTGGTTGGCATTCAAGCAAGAGAGAAAGAAGTCCCGATCAGGCTACAAGTGGGACTAGAAGCGAGGGCCGCTATTCCGGTCAGCTTGTTAGAAAGGGAACTAGCACCCTAAAGACAACTACTCTCGCTTTCTAACAGTAAACTAAATTGCCTTCCGGTCGCCTCACCAATGCCTTCTCTCCCTATCGGTCGAACTTTTCCATCCTCTCCCGTTGGGAAAAGGGATCGATTACCTTTCTTAGCTAGGAGAAAGTCACTGTCATCGCTCTCTCCTTCAATTGCTCGAAAATCGTACCTAGCCTCTCGTTCATAACCTAGCACGAAGCTCTCAAGCGACTGATTTTACACAAGTAGTAGGACCTTCTTTTATAGTGGAGTTAGAATAGGCTCTAGAATAGTCGAATTAATGGTCAGTCTCGCTCTCCACCCTGCTGCTAGATGGGGTAGGGCTTTTCACATGTTTGAGATAAGACAGATCTTTTTTAGGCATTAAATAGACCGAGAGAAAAGTCTCATTTTTACATAGATGAGCTACAACTTTAGAAATGAATGCTCAAGTCTGTCACTTAGAAGATAGGATGGTATCGACCTGGACAGGGGGGCAAGATCCGCTGGCTTCGGGCCCCTTTAGTAGGGAGCATAATCGGTAGGTTCCTTTCCACCCATCGATTCAATAAGATCAGTTCAATCAGTAAAGGTCGAATTGAAATCTATTATTATCATAGACAAGACAAGGGAAGATGCCCCCAATAGTAGGCAATTTTTTAATGTACCAGAGAATAGGCAGGTTTAGAGTTAGAGGAATATCAAGAATTGGAATATCAGTCAGAAATTGAATAAGAGAAGCAAAGACGAGTTATAGTATAGTAGAATCAGTAATCATCTAGCGGGGACGGTTTCACTTATAGGTCAAGGGTCTCGCCCATCTCTATTTGCCTATCCTCTTCCTAGATCGAAGCTTTCCTTGGCTTCGAAGCCTATCTCCACCATGACCTCTTTCTCCTAGCTCTAGTTGTCGAAATAAACCGCCTCTCCCTCTGTCCTAGTCAATTCATTCTTTCTTGGCCTCTTCGTCAATAGGGGTCTAGAATCTCACCCTCAAACCTTTCCTTTAAGATAAGAAAAGCGTATCGCCCTTTCCTCTATTAACTACCATCGGAAACGCGGAAAGAGCCTATCTCTTACTCTTAAATCCAGTAAAGCTTAAGAGAGGTACTGAAAAGACTAAGTGACCCGAGAAGCCAACCCTTTAGGTCCCTTTTCAGAGACGAGAGAATGAAGATCGATTTAGTGCTGAAAGCCTTAAAAGCATCAATACGATTTTAGCTTGCCCCTATACTCTATGAGATAGAAACTTTTGCCATTGAAGGGTCCTCATAGAAGGAAATAGTGAAAGTCTCATTTTGACACTAGCGAGATACCTACTTTCTAATGGATCTCTCAGTCTACGAAGGAAAAAGTGAGAACGTTAAAATGCCTTTCTAATAGAAAGTTTTTACATGCTATCTGGAGCTATAGGTAGAGGAATTTGATCGATTGGCTTTCAAGCTGAACTATGTAATTAAGAAGTGTAATGCCAGACTGATTAGCTAAGAGAAGCCCTGGAGTAAGGCTTTAGCCTCAGCCTCCATATTATTTCCCTGACCAAAGTTGCATGAGAATGCTAAAACAATGAAACCTGTTGAGTCTCTAATGCAGCCACCTACTGCACTATTTAAGTCAATAGCAGAACCATCCACATTTAGTTTAAGGCCTGTAATATGAGGAATCCATTTGAGCCATTTCCCTCTTTTGGGAATGGCAGGCAGAATGATTATCAAGGCTTGAATGCATGTCTGATCATGTAGTGATAGGGCAAAAATCGGGGGGAAGGACAAAGAATTTGAAAATGAAATCTATTGTACTGATAAGATTTATCGGTAGTTCCGTAGCAGGTTTTTTCGGACGTTTTCTATGATCAGAAGGAACCGCTATAATGACCACCAGTGGTCATCTTGTGCTTTTATCAATACTCATTTTAAGGTTTCTCTTTCTTTTTGGTATTTTTTGTAATTGTAAAATAAAAAAGACCAGCTTTACATTTTTGTTTATTTATTTCATTTTATATGTGGATATATTTTTATTTGGTTATTTTATCAAACATTATTGCATGAGTTTTGCTCTAGCCTTTCTTATTTGTTGGGCCGGTAGTGGGGACATAATACCTTCAAATTCTGGTTCCGACTCGTCACGCTCGACCTCGTGTACAGAAGATTCCTTCGAAATTAAAGTATTAATGGAACCTTTTTCCGAAATAGAAATGATGGGCACGTCAGCTCGTTCTTCGATCCCAAGGGACGATGAAGCTACCCTATCCAGTCAATCCTCTTAGGATGGTTCGTGGATTGATAAATGGATAAACTGTGGTGAGGTGGGGTCTTCGATCCTAAGGGTGGCGGACAATGAAGTCCACCAAGGAGCTGTTGTTCAAAATACAAGCTTAGAGTCATCAATCCGAAATCGCATTGTACGACTCGAGCAGAACAATAGCCCTTATCTGCTCGATAAGGGAAAGGGGCAATATTGGGGGGAAATAAAACAAGAACTGGATCATGCTTCCTCTCAGAGGGAGTATAACCGGGTTCTTGACTTTGAGAACAGAGACCCCCAGATCCGGGAGCGCAAAAATGAGTGTTTCCACCTTTATAAGGAAGTATTGGTGAAACATCCTACCTTGGCCGACCAGACCCCATACAACCCACAAGAGGTCTTTGACGACTTCTTCAACCACCATAGGGACCAACTCGATCAACAAGAGTTGAACGTGGAAAAAAACGACCACTTGGAGCTCCGCTTTTTGGATCTATTGAGGCAAAGTCTCAAAGAAAATGTCCCCGCCTATGTTCGAAAAATCTTTTTCGATTGAAAGCTGTCCGAAAGGAAAGCGGGTAAACCATTTGGACCGGGACAAACCTCTGTGCGCCCTGGCCGAGCTGACAGGTTTTTGGCGCCAAAAAGTGAGGGAGAGAGAGATCTCGTTAGTCCTGGTATGATTACCGCGGCTTGTCGTCTGCCCGACGGACTTTGGGAGGGAAAGGTAAAGCTGGCATAGACCCCAGCTTAGAGTAACTGCCCGAAAAGGCCAGTGAGGTTCCAACTGTAGTGAAATGAAGGATCTTTCTGAAAGTTCACTATGGTTGGAAGAAGACAGGTGGGAGTGAGCCGAGCGAGAGCAAAGAAAGTTCCAGTGGTGGGCTGTCGGTCTGGTCCCATTTTATACATAGTAAGAAGAGTAGCAATGCTAGATTAAGAAGGGGTAAAACCATAAATCTGCCCTAAGCATTGAGCTTACGTGAACCAAGCTGTGAAAAAGACTTTTTGGGTAGCCTTCCATGCCAATCCAGCACATGGACCGGATTGGTACTCGAAGGGCTTCCCCTTCCTTGGACCAAGAGGCTTGGACTATGAGCCCGCTTAGCAAACGAGGCCCGGGACGGGGTGGATGGTTATGGCGTCTCATAGATCAGACTTTGCTTTTCCAGGTTCCAGGCTAGAGAAAGGCGATTCCATATCCGCTACTTCTATGCTAGGAAAAGGACTGAAGGAACTTACATTAGGTCGTGACTTGTGAGGGTTTCGGGTCAGGAGCGGTAAAGAACTAAGGAGGTCGACTAGCTTTTAGCTTGGTCAGCATAGTTATTAGTGTGGCGCGTTAACTAGAAGAATAAGCGAATAAGCGCGGCAAGAGCAATAAGATGAAAAGAAGCATGTCGGGTAAGCGTATCAAGAGATACCGTGGGAAGGTTGCCCTTGACGCCAGTCATGAAGGATCTCGGCTAGGACCAAAGGAAAATGCCCTATGAGCGCTTAAGCCGAGATTATTCTCCACCGTATACAAGATTCTAAGTGGAAGATTATGAGTCACCGGCGAAGGCTTGATAACTAGGGTAAATAAACGAGTCCGGTTGTGGAAGGGAATGGGGCGCATTAAGCCTTCCTCTCCTTAAACTAGGGTCCCCTTTGCGAACTGACTCAGCCTTAGGTGTCATCCCTTAAAACTGGTAAAGGGGGGCCCATATAGAGAGTAGACAACGAAAACAGGAGCTTCCAACAGTAGATCCGCAATATAGGAATATGCATAAACTGTGGCTCAAAAGAGCTTATCTCCCCACTGCCCTCCATTCCCCTGTCAAACACATCTCCATAAGACGAGCGACGGGGTTCGGGAGCTTCCGTCCTTAAACCAGCCTATTTTTATTCTTTTTTTACACGAGATCCATAGATGGGAACATAGTAAAGAAAGGCAGAGACCATAAACTAATAGTAGGATCTGTTGCTGGTTCTGATCCAACTGACTCTAAATATCCAACAACAGGGGGTTAGTGAGGTGAATAGGTCCAGAAGGACAAGGAAGGTATAGTTTCAGCGCTCTTTTAGGGCTTGCTTTATTCACAACCTAAACTTGAGAGGGGGACCTTTGCATTTTCTCTTCGATTGAGTTTGAGCTAACGGGAGAAGTTCACTAAAGAACGTCTCTAAATAATAGAGAGTTCCTAGTGAGGGTGAATCATCCATTTCCTTTGTTTGTTTGATTAAACACAACCGTACTGCACTGCTTCTTCTCCAATCGGGGAAGTAGGGGAGCCCAAACCACTTTGTCCACCGCTCTCTCTTCTCTTGCGGACCCTTCCTTTTATATGATATATGAACATTTGCATTCGGGCTGCCTAGAGCCTTTCCATTTGTTTAGTGCAGCTCTTATAAGGCAATAATTACGGAGACAGGAGATTCGACTACCAAACTGGACAACTAAGCCATTCTGTCTCGCATTCTCTTTTTCAAATACTTCCTTCGTGAATGGAATCTTCCAACTTGTGTAAGTCTAAATTTGTTACCTATAAGAGTCTAAGATCGAGCTACGAAGTTGGTTAGCCATGCATTATTGATACCGCATTTAGCGTACTTGAACCGGGCAACTTCCACTCGAACTCCAACATATATTTATTCCCGTAACCTATAAAGTCAAGATATACCTACTCCTCACCGAAAGACTAAGAGGAGGATGCCCAAAGACAAAAATTCCTCTATCTCCTCCTACCTAGGTAGGAGTGGGCTAAGGGAGGTAAACACGATGGAGAATGAGCGCTTCTTTGTTCGCTAGGCTTTCGCGCTAGTCATTCATCCCTAGCTTGGTTCCTGGGATATCTTGATTCTCTTAACAACTCCCTTTGGGGAATAAGGAATCGATCCTCAACGTCTTTGGTTCCCGGCTTTGATAGCTTGAAAGCAAAGGTAAAGATTCCATCTTAGCCAAGGACCCCCACTAACCCGCCAAAAGATCTCATCCTCCCCCCTTCATCTTGATCTTGACAGAGGAACATGAATTGGGTTGGGTCTATTATAGCTTCACTCCTTGGGATAAGTTGTCCAATAAATGAATTTCGTGGATGTTAGAACATATTTTATGTTCTATTTTAGAAGTTTTGTTAAGTAATCAATATAATGTAATTGGGCTTTGTATTGGGTTTGGGCTTTTATAGTTTACAAGGGTTATGGGGGAGTATATAAAGAAATCATGTAATAGGTTTTAGGTTAACCTTTTCATTCAATCAATTACAACCTTCCATAATGTAGTCGTATACTGTTCTTTGCTCTCTTAGATTAGATTTTTATTGCTTTCAATAATCTCTGATTTCTACCCTATGATTCTTGTTCTTCATCTAAATCAAACCAATCATTGATCTCAATTGGACTAACAGTGGAATAGGAAGAGCTCATTTGAATGCCGAAACTCTTCTCTTCTATGTCAGCCTTTGAGAAAAATCTCTTTCGTTTCGAGATGCGAAGAATCATATCCCAAAACTAACTAAGAAGGAATCAAACAACAAACTTTCCTCCTCAGATGAGGCTTAGTTCAGCTAGCCCTAGACAGATCACATCTCATTAGAAAGGCAGGCGTTAAATTATCATTAGAAAAGGGCTTCCCAATACAAAGAACTAAATTAGCTAAGTCAGTAACAATGACTGGGGCCCCATAGAAGGCACAATACATTCTTAGATTCGACATTACCGGTCAAAGCATTGATTCTAAGCCTTTCGTTAGCTCGTTACAGATCGGTAAGAAGGGGATTCTAAAAGCCTTTTTTTAGGCCTTAGGTAGGAGAACTCTTCCTATTACGGATAGTACTACTACTATTTGTTATCCACGTAGTATCTTCATAACAACCACAGAGGGAAAGATCCTTAGCTTAGGTTGAGTCTTTGTTTACGTTGATTGTCCGGAGTCAAGCGTTGAAGCCATCCCATTTTCAAAAGGAGAATCGGGCTCCATCTAACTACAAGAAAAACAACCTTAACGCACGCAGCTATAATGCGCCTGTCTTCCGAGCCCTTCCCTTTCTTCACCGGTAATTCAGTAAAGCTCACTTCGCTTGACAAATATATAATTTATCTTTCGACTAAGAAGTGAACCAAGTTGGCACCAATATCATAATGACTCCTAGTCACTTTTTACCATGCTTTTTATCACTTTTGGAATCAAACTTCACAGATTCTTTATCTATAGAAGAATCATTATTCTTTCAGGACATAATCATTGATGCTTGCACTTGAGCTGGAATATATCTCTTTTATTAGGTCTATGGTCCTCGCTGGGAAATGAGTGAGTCCTTGCTTATTGATTAGTTATAAAATTCTTATGCTAAAGGAGCTTTTAAGCCACTTTTAGGAATCGAATAAGCAATCACAAAGAATGGTAAGCGCTACGAACCTTTGCCCAGTTAATCCGAGTAAGGTTTAAGCATATATATAGATAGGTTAGGGAATAGCCAGCAGTTTAGTTCCCCACATTGGGAGAGAAAAGAGAAGATTGCGGTCAATGATCAATTGTGCACATCCTTTTTGGATGGTCGGCTTAGAGTGAAAGCATACGAACATAAACTTTGTGACTGACTTCTTCGTATAAGCATATCTTCACTGAAAGTCATTAGGGCTGCTTTTGCCCATGCCATGAATGAGAGTGAGTCCAGTCCATCTTCCTTCCCTAGATATGTTGTGTCCTCTACATTCGCTTCGTCCTCCGCTTTTGACTCCTCTACTGCGCAAAGATTTTGATCCCCCGTTTAGTGAGTCGTGAAAGCACCTACCTTATGTTTAGACGTAATGGTTTCAGTGAAAATCCAAATAGAGAGTTTTGTGTGTGCCTGCTTTAGTAAGAGTAAGGAAAAAGCTTGAAAAGCGTACTTGCTTTAACAACGGAAAGAGGTTCCTTCAGCGGTTCAGCTTTAGGTCTCGGTTCAGGTGCTTTTCATGATTGTGGTGTTTGATTGGGCACGGGCGTTCCTGTCCTTACTTAGAGGTGAAGTTGCCACCTGTCTATCGAAGGGGGATTTCCTAGCCTATCTCGGTATATGTTACCGAAAGAAGAATCTAATGATTTCCCTAATTCTGTGAGAAAGAAAAACCAGTTTGTTAGAGCTGGGGCAGAGAAACAATCAACAGAATGGGTCCCTGTTGTTCACAAGTGAAGGCACTGAACGGATCAAGATCTCGTAAATTCATTGTCTTTCTTGATTCAAATCAGAAAGAACTTCTTTCGCTATTGAAGCCATGCCTGAGCTGTCAGCTTATTAGCATCCCTCTTCTGCGTTAGGAATTGTCCGAAAAGGTTCGATTGAATCCCATGCTTTCATGGTCCCTATCTCTGCCCCGGCACTGGCCGATACGTAGGTCTATTCCGCGCTTTCCTAGGTGCGCATCTCCATCTACTAAAAGTAGGGGTGGTTGCCATAGATAGATTGGCTCATTCGTAACCAGAGCAATAACCGATGCTACAACATAAACTAAAGCTATATGTGGCGGCACCTAAAGGCGTAACTGACAGGTTATGTTTTATCTGCCCATCCGAGTAATCCCGTACTCCAAAAATGCAAAGGTGAGGTCCGGAGAGTGGGACGGTTCTACCTGGCCAAAGTGCCAATGTCAAGTGGTTATCCAAAGTGTTGGAATATGCTCTACCTACGGTACCTAACTAGTCTTTCTTTTCGGTAAGTAAGAATACATTGACCGATGGAGGAGAACCCCCGAAGTAAACATAAATGAAGGGGCATACCCCACTCCAGGCAACCAAACAAAGAACTCAAGACACTCCCCGAGCTCTAAAATAAAGAAACTAACCTGTGGAAAAAATTATTGAAATTAGATTACGATTACAAAGGCTAAAAATAATCCAAGTTTCTACGTAATCAAAAAGAGCCTAAGGATTAACCGAAACTAAGCACATACTAAGCCCATTAAGACACATTGGCCTAGATATACACGAGGCCAACTGAAAAACAGGTATACACATCAAATAAACTAGGATGAAACATAGGATTCGGTAGATGATTCGGCATCCTTTATTAATTGCGTATGTATATAACGGTAGCTCTTCCTTAATAGTTTTTGAGTAGGCTAGGAAAGAAAGAAGAAATGATAGAGCGAAATGGGTTAGTTGCCCAAAGGGCTATCTGATCTGATCATGGGGGGATAGCACAAGGGCTTAAGGCATTGGTTTGCTAAATCGACATACAAGAAGATTGAATCATGCATGGGTTCAAATCCCATTTCTTCCAGTCTTTTCCTACTGAACACTTTCCTGCTCAAGATAGGGTACTAGAAATGGATCATACGAAGGCTATGTTCTTTTTTTAGATCTAGCCTGAATGACTCCTAAACTAAAGGTTTTCATTATATCTAAAGTGTGCAGTGAGGGTTATATTATAGTTAGCCAGTCTTTACTTCACTCGACCCAAGCAATGCTCAAAGAGTCCCATGCCTTTCTTGGTCGGACCAAGCCAACTGACGATTTCAGACAAGTCTTTCCTAATTTTTAGAGCAAGAAGCGGAACTACAGGGATGAAATGAAAAGTGTTTCTTACAATTACGCCCAACAGCCCACTTGAGCAATTTTCCATTCTCCCATTGATTCCTATGAAAATAGGAAACTTGTATTCCTCATTCACAAATTCATCTTTGTTTATGCTGCTAACTCTCAGTTTGGTCCTACTTCTGATTCATTTTGTTACTAAAAAAGGAGGAGGAAACTTAGTACCAAATGCTTGGCAATCCTTGGTAGAGCTTATTTATGATTTCGTGCTGAACCTGGTAAACGAACAAATAGGGGGTCTTTCCGGAAATGTTAAACAAAAGTTTTTCCCTTGCATCTTGGTCACTTTTACTTTTTTGTTATTTTGTAATCTTCAGGGTATGATAATTTATAGCTTCACAGTTACAAGTCATTTTCTCATTACTTTAGGTCTTTCATTTTCTATTTTTATTGGCATTACTATAGTGGGATTTCAAAGAAATGGGCTTCATTTTTTAAGCTTCTTATTACCCACAGGAGTCCCACTGCCGTTAGCACCTTTTTTAGTACTCCTTGAGCTAATTTCTTATTGTTTTCGAGCATTAAGCTTAGGAATACGTTTATTTGCTAATATGATGGCCGGTCATAGTTTAGTAAAGATTTTAAGTGGGTTCGCTTGGACTATGCTATGTATGAATGATATTTTGTATTTTATAGGGGATCTTGGTCCTTTATTTATAGTTCTTGCATTAACCGGTCTGGAATTAGGTGTAGCTATATTACAAGCTTATGTTTTTACGATCTTAATCTGTATTTACTTAAATGATGTTATAAATCTCCATTAAAGTGGTTATTTATTTATAATTGAACAAAAGCGAGGAGGCGAGCTTTGCCGTATTGCATTAGAAAGTGGGGAATTCCATCGTCTTTGGTATGCGAATTTCAAGCTGCTACTGCTCCGATAGCTACTTTAGAGGTTGCTTAGCCGGTATCTGACTGAACTAGTTGGTTTAGATTTCATTAGTTGAAAGTCTCGCACTATTTACACTATTTCAACAAAGACTGTGTAAAATGGATATGATATAAGGGAAGGATTGACCTGTTGGTTGACTTCTCAATTGAGAAAAGACTGGAATGAAACTGGCAATGCTCTCTTCGGTTTTCATCCGGTTGGCAATCCTCTCTTCGGTCCTAGCTGAGTTATGTCTTAGCTTTATGGCAAAGAGATAGGCTTAGCCTATTGAATGGGGAGAGCTAGGCTGCATTCACCATCGAATAACGAGGTAAAAGGCTACTTTCAGATCTCTTTCCCTATAGTCGTACTATGACTTTATGAGGGATTGAACTCTAGTCGTACTATTCAATATCATCTAGCAAAGAAGTCAACTATGGGAAAGACTTGGGGTGGGCCACCAAAGCGGGTTTAGCCGGTTAGAGCTCAAGAGAATTGCTTCACGCCTTTCTTGCAAGAGCTAGACAGCAAAACTATTCCTAGCCACCATTGCTTTCGAAAGAGCCACCATTTCAGGGAACATCTACTTGATAATTTTCTATAGTGAAAGCCTTTTTCCAGGCAAAGACCCCACTCATAGGGTGAAGGCAACCATCACTGCAGAATAGCTCCTAGCCTTATTCTAATAAGGCGCATGCCATCAAACGAAAGGAAGGGCCCAAACCGTTAGGGAGCATATGTTTCCAATAGCAAGAGTCAGTCCAAGCAGCGGAACACGTTACCCATTTCAACTAGGGAAGTTTCCAAACTCAAATTCGAAATGAGACCTTCCATCTTGATTAGCATCGTAGGTAGGCATGAAAGATGAGGCAAATAATGTTCCGCATCTCCCTGACCAGAAGCTTTCAAGACAGGCAAAGGTAAGGGGAAAAACAGATAAGGAAGGGGAAAAACAGTTAAGAATGACTTTGCTAGGAGTTAGGACCTTTCATCCAATACATGTCCAAGGGATTTTGATCCCAATAGAATGCTATTTTACCTAGGTCAAAACCACGTTAAGGATACCTCTTTATACCCTTTCTATTATAGGCTTAAAGCATGAGGGTGAACCCTTATTTTAGCTTGCCTATAGCAGGTATTAGAGAAGGATGACCCGCATGTGGGTGAAAATCCTCTCTAATACTAATAGCGGAGAGTGGTAGTACGATGGATAGGTCTCATCAGAGGTTCTGGCTGGTATTGCTGTTATAAGTCCGTTCGGGGAGTCCGTGGCATAAACAAAGAAGGATTTGAGTCTGAGAAAGACTGTTTCCCCATTTTCATACGAATAGTGAGAAATCTCAGAGTTTATCCAGTTGGGGCATAGAAAGAAGACCTGAACTCGATGTTTCCTCAATCTGAATAGATCAATCTGGATTATAGGACAGCAAGCCCGGAACCAGCAAGTGGGAGCCCGGAACCACCAAAACTAGGTAGGCCCAATTCTATGGAATTTGTGTTTTTTACCATTGTATGAAAAAATTACGTTCTTTTACCGTTCGTGTTCATTCATTTATTTGGTTAAGTTTAATGAACGAACACGAACAAGCCTCCATTAGTTTGTCCGGTTAAATAAAATGTATATAATATAGTTTGGGTTATAAATTTGCTTAAATAGAATAGTTGTTTTTTATTCTTGTATATATATATATATATATATATATATATATATAGGGGTGGTTTCAATTGGAAACCAAATTTCATTGGAAACTTTGGAAACCAAATTTCAACCATTGATCTTTTAATCAATGGTCAAGATTTATTTGAATTATATATGGTAATAAATTAATTAATTTATTAATAAAAAATAATAATAATATGTCAAAAGAGTAAATGTATCTTTTTCTTTTGTGTTTCAAATTTGACAACAAAGATGAAATATGGTAATAAATTAATTAATTTATTAATAAAAGATAATAATTATATATGTTAATAAATTAATTAATTTATTAATAAAAGATAACAATAATATATCAAGACTACATTTTTATTATCTGTTCATCAATATGCAGTTTGTAAAAACCCAATTAAGTTTCATTACCATTATTGTTTCATTACCTTTCCATTTATGTTTCACTATATCAAATATGTTTCATCAGGTTTTACTATATTAATATTTTGTTTCATTATATTAATATTTTGTATCACTATATCAGGTTTCACTATATTAATATTTTGTTTCATTACCTTTCCATTATGTTTCACCATATCAAATTTGTTTCATTACCTTTCCATTATGTTTCACCATATCAAATTTGTTTCATCAGGTTTCACTATATTAACATTTTATGTTTCATCAGGTTTCACTATATTAATATTTTGTTTCACTATATCAAATTCATTATGTTTCACTATATTAATATTTTGTGCCAGGAGGTAATATTGAAGATTTCATATGAATATAAATTTTCATTCATTGGATGAATCAATCACTGATTCATAAGAATAAGAAAAAATAATTTGATTTGTAGTTTGCATATGAATCAATTTGTGTTTACTTAAATTAAATGTTTCATATTTAAATTAATAAATTATCAATATTACCATATATAAAATACATTAAAATTAAATAATTAATACTAGAAGTGTACTCGCGCAATGCAGCTAGATACATCACGATTTTAATGTTTCATTTCATTTTCTGTTTTTTGTCGATTTACATTACGATTTTGGATGGTTGTGAGAGAGTGATAATGATTTTTTTATATAAATTTGTTTAATTTAGACTTAATAATATAATGTAATTTATTTTGGTTTAATAATATAATTTTTTTTATAAAATATTCTGTAAGATTTTTTAATTATATTTTAGATTTTTTATATCTAAAATATGCTGAGAGTTATTTTAGGGGAGTTAAAGTGGGAAATGATTTTAGGTGAGTTAAAATGGTTAGAGATAATGATTGAAAATTAATGAATAACATTAAATGTAGTACATATAGCTTTTATGGCTGTTTTTTAAGTAATTAGCATTAAATAGCGGTACATTAAGCTTTAAGACTTGTTTTTAAGAGTTTTTTATGCCATATTTATAATATAGTATAGATTATAATAATAATAACATTTACCATATATATTATGAAATTATGTAAAAAACTAAAATAACCTTATCAATTAAAAATAAAAATAAAAATAAAAAAAGAAAATTCAATTATTGGTTAATTTCGGTTTCCAAAGTTTCCAATGTAATATTGGTTTCCAATTGATCTCTCCTCTCTCTCTCTCTCTCTCTCTCTCTCTCTCTCTCTATATATATATATATATATATATATATATAATTTTATAAAAAATATATATTAGCGGCGGGATGGCGGATTGGGCGGGTTGAACAAATCGTAACCCAATTTCAACCCTCTTAATTTGCAGGTTGGCGGGTGGACGGTTTGGCGGTTGGACGGGTCGGGTTTAATTGGGTTGTTAGCGGTTTGGGTTGGATGAGTTTCTCAGGTTGAAGGTTTTTTGTACACCCCTAGTTCGTATTTCATTTTCACCATTTACCATGCTTTGCCACAACACATTCTAACACAAGATAAATATTATATCCTAAGAAAATACTTCATCATTATTTATCTTTAAGCAAATTTAATGTTTTTAACTATAAAACGTGATTTTATTTATTATATGGGAGTATCAGTGTAGAAAAATCAACAAGAACTTTGAGTGTGGATAAGCAATTTAGATGCCACCATTTGAAGCAACCATGACTTTAGACCAAATTCTATCAGATCATATATATCTTATGGAAGAAAGAAAGAAATTAAACGACACCATGGTTTTGATAACAAAAAAAAAAAAACGAAAGATAGAGATTACAGAATAATATTTTCATTTTTCGGTTTTCAAAATATCCGAAAAAAGATATTTTCAAGTGTGAATAATTTGGTTTGATTGAATTATGATTTAAAGCAGCTAAATAATTAATTGTTACATTAATTATTCGGAAATTTTAATTTCCCTTATTTGAAGTTTACACACCAAAGCAACACTTACATCATACAAAAATGAAATGTGGATGATATTAATTAATCATCCAATCCAACCATATGCATGTACTACTCCTACAGCTCAAGGTATAACTTTTTGAAGTTACAATGTTCATACAATAAGAATCATAACAGAAAATTGAAGGGTGCATAGATGGATTAATTATATCATAAATGTATAATGATTAAATGTGTCCATCATAATTTTATCAAATACATTAATCCATTTCCTAGTATTTAATTCACGAATCATATATTAAGTATCAGAAAATTAGAATATAAAACTCAAGCAAAGTAGGAAATGTTATCACTTGTAATGGTACTATAATCTGTGGTGGTGGTTTGTAGTGTATACGTTGAAGATGAAGAATGTGGTAGCGGCAGCGGTGGTGGTGGAGGTGGTGCAGCGATTCGGACAGCCCCAGTAGAAATCCAAGCTAAATGATCATGAGAAGAAGGAAGGATGTGATGATGATCTGCTTGTTGGTTGTCCCTGAATTTGTATTTCAAAATCTGAGTCCTAACTACGTTTAATTCAGCTTCTAAAAATTGTACTTGCTGCTGCAAAGCCGAAATCGCTCCCACACATCCATAAACAGGATCTCTTAGTCTTATATTTGCTTCGTAAACCAAACTATTTGCTGCTTCCGCTCTTTGACACTCTGATACATCCTAAAATGTCCTCAAAAATCAAATGATTGTAGAATTCAGAAACCGACTTAATTGGGTGCATACAACAAAATCGGCTTTATATATATACGACGTTAAGATCTCTAAATAACCTAGTAGACTCTTTTATACGACTTAAGTTTACATGACCAAACAAGTGTACATGTGTCTTATATAAAAATGTTACAATAAAATATATATTATAATAAATTTGGGAATCCTAACAACGTTTTAGGACGCTTTTCAAATAACGTGTTCTATTGATTTTTTTATATAATAATTGTTTTTAAATGTCCTACTAACATATCTGATAAAATAAATTTTCAAATAATGTCATACAAAAACACTAATAGGGTGTCTTATTTCAAAATTGTATTAAAAAAACTTGTTAGGATGTACAAACATATCATATCAACTTATTATAACACATTTATATAGAACAAACAATTGTTTGGTCACTTAGAAATAATATGGCATCCTATAAAATCGATTTTGCTATAGTCATGAGATACAAGTCCACCACATAGGGGACGTTTGGTTTGCAGAATGAAATTTGATTGAATTGGAATACATAAAAAAAATTGACTTTGAAAGAATTGAAATGAAATTTGATGGAATTTGACCACGCATTTGGTTAGTAGGAATTCTTTCACTTAAGCTGTGGAATTCAATGGAATTCAAATGATTCGATTATTTTTATTATGTGAACCAAACATAGGATTTGAAATTTGGTCAAATGAAATCCATTCAAATTCTTTGTAATTCCTTCAAAATTCATGAACCGAACAACCCCTTAGTGATCGACGTAGATTCCGAGGTAGAAAAAAAGCTAACTAGAATGAGAAAGATGGGGGTTAATTATATATATATCTCATACCATGAGCAACTTGGAAACATTGCTAGCACCAAAGACTTTGTGAACGGAGGCGAACTTGTGGGGTTCGTGAGGAGAGAAATAGGGAGAAAATGGGCATTCTTGAGCACACCGACGTCGTAAGAGCTTACATGCTGCACAAGGAGTGATGGTGTTTAGGGTTCCAATAGATCCAAACACATGTCTCCTTCCCAATTGAAACGATGCATTGATGTCTCTCTTGATCAACTTCTTCCCTGTCTCATCAACTCTCTCCCTATATATAAAACAAGCTAATCAAACATCTTAGAAGCAGAAATAGATTCATCAAAAACAACTTTATTGATTAACAAAGTATGATTAAAAGGGGGTGTGTCCATTGCATAAAGATCCGTAATAAATTGAGTAACTTAATTTGTAGTTCATGAATTTCCTGTATACCTATAAAATTGACTATCATATTAGAAACAAAAAGAGATTCACGGTAACAAGTTAATCATAAAAGTATGACTAGGGTTCTTGTTAATTTTATTTAAACGTCCGCAATGATTTGCAATAAAAATAAATCACTTTTCATGAACTTCTTCCCTATCTCATGATCAAATCTCTCCCTAGAAACCAGCAAATCCATCGTATTAGAAGGAAAACGATACACCACAACTTTAATCGAAGAATATGATTAATTAAGTTGCTGTTTTTCTTTAAATTAAAACCTTGTTATTCCCATGCATCACAAAGATTTGCTATAAATACCTCCATATGTTCATGAACTTCTTCCCTGTATATCTCAACAAATATCTCCCTATGTATAACACAAACTGGCTAGTAAATCATATATGTAATATATTAGCAGAAAATAGATCGAAAAGATTCCACAACTACAATTTTAATCGTTAAAGTTCATATAGGGTTAACGTAGTTGATTTTCTTTAAATATGTCTCCATCACATAAAAATCTGCAATTAAGTAAAGAACCGTATAGAGTTCATGAACTTCTTTCCCTGGCTGGTTATCTATCATATCTCTCACTACAAAATAAACTAATCAAAGGAAAATCTATCTCTAACAAATTTTACTTAATCCAGAAAGGGTGATTGGTGTTATAATGTTGATTTCCTTTAGAAATGATGTTTTCCATCACATAAAGATTTGCAATAAAGCAAAGAGCTGGAGTCTATTCAAGATTGTCGAGGGCACCCAATAAAGAAGGATGAGAATGAGACTTATTTATTTTGTAAAGCGTGCACACCTGGCTAACTAGCTGAAAGATTTCGATTTCTTTGTTGTATATGAGAACGAAAGGGTAGCTAGCAAGAAGTCGTCTTTAGCCAGGTGCTAGCGTTTCATAAAGACAAGTTATGTACATGTTGTGTGTAGAGAGTACTGTGGTGGTGTACATGTGTGTTAGATGCATACCTTTCTCTGGACATTCAGGCATACTATCTGAACACGAAGCAAAAGAGAGAGAGAGAGAGAGAGAGAGAGAGAGAGATTTTATGGAGGGGATGGAAGTCTAGAAACGAAATACTAAATATTTTTGGGAGGAGGTGGGTTGAATAGAGTGCTTAAAAGGCAAGAAAGGTAGAAAAACGAAAAATAATGGTGGCCCAAATTTCAATGTTGATTAGTTTTCCCTTAATTGCCCTATTAATTTCTATGTCCTATCAGGGTGTTTAAAAAAACCGTTGACCGTTCGAACTAAGTTAAATTGGACTGTTTTGGTGGTTTGAGTGATTCGGTAGTCCGGTATGATCTCAAAAATAGCCAAATAGTTTTGTTATGTCCGGTCTACGATTTGAGCGATTTTTTAATTTTCTGAGCCGAATTGACCCCAAAAAATACGCATGTATTAATTATGTTTAGTTTTCATGTTGTAGTCTCAATATTTATGACCCCAATTAAAAAAATCATCTATAGGCTATGTTTGGCAAAAAAAAGCTAGTTTCAGCTAGCTTATAAGCTAGTGTACATGTTTGGATGACCATAAGTTATCTTATAAGTTAGCTTATTGAAACGCTACTCAAAGTAACGTTTTGAAAAGCTAGCTTATCAGTTACAAGCTAGCTTATAAGCTAGTTTGCCAAACAAAGCCTAAAATATTATGTTTTTTAGTTTTCATTTCTCAGACTACGTTATCTGAATTGGCAAAATTCTGAAATATGTCAAAAATCCAATCCAAAAAATTCCAAATCGTCTTTCGACTTGCTCAATATTTGTCTAAAATTCAATTATTAGGGTGGACCTGTTTCACTTTTTCTCAAGCTGTACAATTTTTTTTTTCAATTTTAGAGATATGCGTTTTTTTTATAATTCGGTATATTATTTTTTAATAATGATATATCAGTAGAAATTTAATTTTGCATATAAATGTTATTTTTGTCGGTTTAAAAGCCATAATAGGCCCAAGTTGCTTAAACCGGTTAGACTAGACTGTATTTTTGTGGTCCGGTTTAATCACTTGTTGTCAAACCACTAGGTTTGAAAATTTTCCAAGCCACCGTTGCAGTTCGATGTGTGGTCTAGCTTGGGAGTTAAAGTGCCCAAATCGGACCGCGAACACCCATAGTCCTGACCTGTATTAGATTATATCGTTATATAAAATTAAGTAAAATAAAATATTTACAAAAAAATAAACATAACTCACACCAATAATACCCATAAATTTTAATAAATATAATGGTTATTTTTAAATATAATTAAACAACATATATAAAAATATGTTAGTATCTGATAAAATTAAATAAATAATTGGCATTAGATTTTTTTTTCCTGAAAACTATAAACTATATATATATATATATATTGTAGCTTGTATAAAAAAATTCTAAAACTGAAAATTTTATTTGATCTTTAACCTACATTAAAAATTATAAAATCAAATGAAGTAGATTAAAGAGGGAATTTTCGTAAGTGTCTTGAATCTAACCATTTAATTTTCGATCGACTATAACTTCAAAATCCAATTTACAATCACATACATGATCACACAACATTTTAATAAAAAAAATATAATACAATTCCGATAGTAACAAAGTATTTAAACATTGAATATATAAATTATTTTTGGAATATAGGAAAATGAAAGCTTCCTTTGTGAAAGCCCAACTAAGTTAATAACATGTGCTCAATCTCTCACTTTCTCACCAAATTAATTCACTCCCATTCCCATCAAAATGCCTTTTTAATTTTTAATATTTCATTTTAATTTTTCAAAATAACCAGAATCATGTAAAATATAAATATTTCATCCGAAGTTTATTTGTGAACTATACGGGTGCGTTTGGTTTGCGGGATTGGATTTGAAATCTCTTCATGTGTTTGGTTTGTAGGATTTGGAATGGATTTCAAATCCATTCATTTACAAGTCTTGCTTGGTTTGTAGGATTTGAATTTGGAATGAGGTTTTTTTTTGTTATATAAAGAATTTATTTTTATTGGTAAACGTCAAATTTGGATCGATACAATTTGAAGTATGGATCACGCTTTAAAATCCATCGGATTTGGATTTCAAATCCAGGCCCAATGCCAAAGATTTCCAAATCCATCATATGAGGGATTTTAAAATGGTCAACGGATTTGAAATCTGGTCAACGAAATCCTTTCCTGCAAACTATACGCAGGATTGGAATGGATTTGAAATCCAAATCCCTCCAAATCCATTCCAATCCCGCAAACCAAACGTGCCCAAAATATTTTAAGAATAAAAAGGCAATTGCATAAGTTCATATACATTTATTTTGTATGTGGGAATGACTTGACATTAGTAGTAAGGTAAGCATCCTAGGAACAAATGGGGCATTCGATATAGCAATAAGGATATAAAATTTATCTTTTACCATGTAAGAAATTAGTCCAGAGTCTATGATTTAGGCAATAATATTGGAAGAATGATTCCATAGTGAGAGAGGAATGATTGAGAATTGTGTAATGAAAGATGTCATCTTGGATCAAGTGTGTGAATGTGCAATAAAGATAAAGTATTCAAGCTTGTGTATAGGTAGACAAAAATTGATGATTGAAAATAAGGGAGATAGAAACCTCAATCTGAATGTTGGAAAGAGGATAATGAGTAAAAGATAAAAATATGTGAACCTAATATGGTTGGTCTGAATACATTGATAGAAAAAAGGAATTATGCTGGATGAGATGATTAGCAGTCGTGTATGGATTGCAATAGAAAATAAAAGTGATATTGAACTATGATTATCGTTACAATGATGAAGAAAGGATGGTAAGAAATCAAGATAAATTAGCAAGAATTATTGAAGGTACAAGCCACTAAGGCAATGACTTTAGAAGAGAGATGGTAGTAAATTGAGTGTAATATGCCATCATCTTGCAGACGGACAAAGTGAATGAACGATTCAGACATTGAACGATATGCTCAGGTCATATGTGATAAAATTTGGATTCAATTTTGTTAACGACTTACCGGTGGTTCAAATTCTTTATAGTAATAGCTATCACTAATGTATTTAAGCATTGCCTTTTGAAGTGTCA
Organism: Arctium minus; assembly: GCA_954870635.1. NCBI lineage: Eukaryota > Viridiplantae > Streptophyta > Magnoliopsida > Asterales > Asteraceae > Arctium > Arctium minus. The sequence goes on from OX941081.1 coordinate 154,744,195, forward strand.
TGTGGACAAAAATGTAGAACATTGGTGTGTTGGACCAACATTAGTGAAAGACCACAAGTTGGACCATAGATAGTTTAAAGTGGTATATAGATTAAAGATAGGAAAAAGGCTACACAAGGCCAATGAAGAGTTATGCATGAATTCGAAACCATTAGAATTTCATGCTAGTGATCAAAGTGATGCTCAAGATATTCTGATGGAAAAGTATAGTTAGGTTTAATCAGAGAGGTAAGTTATGTCCAATTTATGTTAGACCATCTAAGGTTATAGAAAGAGTCAGTGAAGTAGTTCATCGACAGTTATTACTTAATGAAGTGAAAGGAATTCATGATATGTTTCCTGTGTGGACTTTGAGAAATGATTAATTGATAGGCCACCATCGTGACATTGGAGGATGTTTGTATAATGATAAGTTAGCTAGGTTGAGAAAATAGTAAAAGTAATGGATATAAAGATCAAAAGACTAAGTAAAGAGTTATTCCTTGAGTATTGGTTAAACATGAACTATAGGTTTAGATAAGACGTGGGAATCGAAGCCAAGAAAAGGATGAAGTACCCTCAATTATTCAAAGTGATGCAAATCCCGAGGACGAAATTTGTGTAAGAGGGGGAGAGTTATAATTGTAACACCCCGAATTTTGGGTCTTAATGGTGTTATGATCTGAAATACCTATCTCTTTCACTTGTTAGTCAAGGTGGTTGAAATGAAGAAGAAGAAGTTCCAATAGTGTTTGGCGCGGATCACCGCACGGGTGGAACCGCGCGACCATCCGCGCGGGTCTCTGCTCAACCGCGGCTCCAGTGATCCGCGCGGATCACCGCACGGATCACCGCGCGAGTGGAACCGCGCGGGCACCCACGCGTACGCGTAGAGAGATCTCTTAATAGAAGAAAATCGGCCCCCAAACCCTCATTACTCCCATATTCTTATGTTGGACTCTTGAGTTGCGTTTTTTCTCCCAAGAAAGACCTATTAAGTCCTTCTCTTCACCCTCCCACTTTAATGTCTCCTATCTACTCTATGCCCTTAACCATTTATGACATTTAGGTTTGTGCTAGTCTAAGTCTCTCAAGAATCTCCTCTCATCTCTCTAGTTTCTTGGAATTTTAGGGTTCTTGAGATACAACCCTACAAGGTGAGTTCATTCTATTTATAAAACTTTATACATGTTAAAATGTGGGTTTTAAACATCTAAATATCTCCATCCTTATATATACTTGTCTTGTTGGATTTTGTATCAAACCTAGTTTTGGAGATTTTTAGGGTTTTATGATGAAAGTATGGTTATGGGGTTGATGAACCTTTATTTTGAATCAAGGGTCTATTTGTACATGGAAAACTTGTTTACTTCAATTTTGGTTTAAATACTTGGAATCCAAAATTAGGGTTTTGAATATTGATGGTTAAATTAATGAATGAGAACTTGAAAATGTTGGAATTAAAGTATGGATATGTTATTCATATGACAACTAGGAATCCCTTGGTAAATTATGTGGGATATCATATGGAGTCCTACACTTGTTATTATCTTGGGTAGTATGTTAAATGTTGGATTGTCCTGTTGGCCTTATTGGAGTTATGTGGCATATTTAATTTCAACTTGGAGTCATGACCCCATATTTGTGTAACATTTTGTCCAATGATGGAACACTAGTTTTCCCCATTAAGGCACGTTTAGGCATCGAATTGGGTTGTAAGTCCTACGTGCTAAATATTATGATATTGGATAAGGATTTCAACGTAAGGGTCCTATGTGGTTGAAGTTGACTTTCCGTGGGTGTACGTTTAAATCCACCGAGCCTAACATCTCTTGCGTATACTTTCTATATGTATTGGTTTTACTGACTTGTCAAGTGGCTTACTCTTGTGTTCCGTCACTTGTGTTAGTAAGCAGGTCTCCCCCCATTAACCCAAGAGGTATTCTTTTATGGTAAAGAGTATTATCATTATTATTATAAATTCATTTTCATTTTCACTTACTCTTGCTATTTACAATTTCTAAATACAAATGTTTGATCTCACTAGGATCTCGCCTAACACTTTTTCTTAAAATGACATGTATAACAGGTCAATCTAGCGGTGGGATTCGCCGGGAATGAGTGGTCGACTTTTGGGTCGAGAGTGGTCTTTTTGGAAGATTTATTGGCCGATACAATGATGATAGTGGACACATATTTTGGGAGGATAGCGACACCCGACCTTAATCTTTCTTGTCTAAGTTAGATTATTAGGTTGTCGAATTTATTCTTCAGTTGGTTTAGTTTGTAAATGCCATAACTTTATTCCCCGTTTCGGGAGGTTACTTTGGTATTGATTTGACAGTTTTTTACTTATTCAGGTTTACTCATTTTATAGCCGTCATATTGCCGAATTTTCGAATTTTTAAATTCCTCTAAAATTTAGGGTGTTACAGTAACACTTCAATTTTTATGATTAGAACATGAACCAGAGAAGTACGAGGACTCAACATGTGGAGTATTGAAACACGAACTCAAGGGTTAAAATGCATTAAACCCAAATCTCAACGGTCAGAATGGAAACAATGGCATACACATTGAAATTGAAAGTAGAGTAGGGAGTTAAGTAACTTTGGGGCAACAAAAGTCCCAATGTCTATTAAGGGAAAACGACATGTTCCCTGGAAATTTCCCTATCCTCATTTGAGGTAGAGATAACCCAAAGAGATAGTGTCCATGTTTTAGGTAAACATCATTGTTGGAGTTGAGAATTCTTCATCATTTCATGAATAAATGTATGCTTATTAGAGATGGAAAATTTTCAATATTGGTTTGATGGTTCTTGGAGAAACTTTTGGTAGTATAACAACAACATGGATGTAGAAAATTTCAATTATTAACTATTGTAATTGATATGTTTGGTTTAAACTATGTTTGTTTGATGTTACTCTTATACAAATACAACAATTAAAGTTTTGTTGATTTATATTTAACATGATATGTCGTTTAAAAGGGAAATTGATTTTTATATATATGAATACATCAAGATATTAGATATAAAGAAAACTAATTTGTAAAGAGTATGTATATCTACATTAGTAAGAAGGTACCACACAAAGAATGGAAGAAATCGAGTTAGAAATTGTTGGGAATGACTTGAAATGGCAACAAAGGAGTTTTTTTGTGCTAAGGGCGACTTAGAGAAGAGACTCGTAGTCCCAAAGCTCATGTTATAAAGACGATGTGGCCAACGACCCATAAGTCGTGGGCAAAGCATCCAGTTGGTTGCGAGTTAGAACACCACGACCGAGACAGACAAGCCCAAATTGCCTAGGAAAGTCGTGTTGAGTAGGTTTGACCGGGAAGAAACATTGGGCAGAAACGTAGTGAATTCTAATCTAGTATGGGTACGTTATGATTGATACCAATACTTAAACATATATGAACAATGATTGTGTAGGCTGCAAGCAAGCAAGTGACAAGTAAGTCTATGCTAATTCATATGATTATTATGTGCCTTTTTTTGATGAAATACACTGTTTGTACGTTCGGTTCATGTTTATAATGATCATTAACATGAATAACAATCATTCTACGTTATATATTTACAAATGTTATGCATGCTAGTAGGTCATATGTTGAACATAATAATGAAAGCATCAGTATGATATGGTTTATGTGATAATTAGTTAATATACATGATAAATACATTACATGTTTACATAATGATGATGTGAACTTAAAAGGATGTGGCTATGTGTGTGGGGTGGTAAATGGACAATAGGAAACCATAGATTATGTATAATAGTCAATACATGTAAATAAAGGGGTACATCTTATGTATAATAGTCAATACATGTACCAAGCGGGGTACCTGTAAGCTTGAATATTAAAGACTGAATGATGAAGCCTCACCATGCCAAGTGGACAAATGAGAAATCAATTGTTTGTTGAGTTGCACGAATGCATTGAATGTTACATATGGCATTTTTTTAACGAAAACTTACATTTTATAATGCAACATAGGGTACTCAATTTTTTGACCAACCCAACCCGAAAAAACGTAAAAAAATCTCAAACCGAGGTAACCCAATACATAATCGATAAAAAAAAAAATCAAACCGCATCTATTGGGTTAGAAACGGGTTGGGTCCAAAGTAACCCGATCACCCGTCAACCCGACCAAAACTTGTACGTTTTTTTATGGTGTTAGACTTTTACCGGCTCTTCTTTCTATCAATTCTCAAGTCTTCCTATCTTAGTCGTAGTTTAAATCTGTCTACGAGACAATGCCGATTAAAACCGTACGAATCTAACTTTCAAGTCTTCAAAAATCTTCAACATCGATAAAAGAGGCAAGAGATACTCTTATTCTATTCTTCTCTTCTCTTCTTAGCCTTATTTTCATATTTCCATTTTTTAAACAGAATCACTTAGTTAGATTGTAAAACGATGTATTAAAGTTTCAATCCGACCAACCCAACCAAACCCGCACGGTTTAGGTTGGGTTGGGTTGAGATTTTTCAAACCGCAAACATTGGGTTGGGTTAACCACAAGGGTTGTGGCGTACTGGTTAAGCCCTGGGTGATGTGGTGGAATATCCCATCTACCTAGGGTTCGAATCCAAGCGTCCACAACAAATGTGGCCACTGAGATTTAATCAGGACTGATGTCTTACTGTCATAATTTGCCAATGGATTAGTCTAGGCATAGCTTATGACACCCTTTCCAAAAAAAACATTGGGTTGGGTTGTTCAAGTGCCTTCGAACCGGCCAACCCAACCCGCGAGCACCCCTAATACAAAATATGTTTAACCTGAGCTATGGAAAGGTTAGAATGATATGAACAATATATCTTTCGATATGTTTAGTACTATAAATGAAACTATGAACTCGATAAAAGTAAACCCGATCGATTGTGTAAATCGCAAGATCTGGCAATGTTAAGAGCAGTAGGGGTAAATGTACAACTGAGAACATATGATGTAGGTTGTTTGGACTTAGTTTATGTTACTTTATTAGTTTTGATGATATTGTGTTTCTTGAAGTTAAGACATTAATGAATTTGCTATGATTTCTTAGATGATACGATTGTTATATAATGACGGATTATTTCGTTTTGATGTTATGAATAGTTAATATATTTAAAATTGTGATATGTGGTTACTGTTATAATATTTAATTATATTATACATTGGATGCTACATGTGACTAAAGTGTAACACCCGCAAATTTCTATCTGTGTAAGCCAAACCTTTGAGGAATCCTTGAGTTCCGATCTCAGAATCTCATCCCCTACGCCTTATCTTTTAGCCTTATCGCATCGTGAGCACTCCGGGTGAAAAACGGAGGAAATCGGGGCGCGGTACACTCTGGGCGATAGTGCCCTGGGCACAATCGTCGGGCATAATCACCAGCGGATTGGTGCCCGCGGTACAGATTGGGCGATAGTGCCCTGGCGAGAGTGCCCTAGGCACAATCGCCGGCGACCCCTGGTCGTTTTAAAATCGATTTTGAGCAACCTTCCTCATTATTTCTTTCAACCCATTCACCCTTTTCTCTCTAGAAACCGAACCCCAAACCCTAAAATCGGTTTTATGCATCCAAGACACCAAATTTTTGATGTTCCAAGTGTTCCTCCTTCCACCCACCAAAGATTGGAAGCCATGGTCAAGAAGCTTCGTCTTCACCTTCAATCTCAAGTCCATTTTTGGGTTTTCTAGGTTTTCGTCAAAACCTAAATGGTAAGTTCATCCCTTCCACTTCCAAACTTCTTTATGGGTTATAAATGCTCGATGGATGTCAACCTAGTGTTTGATTCCTCTAATTTCGTTTTGAAAGATTTGGGAGTCTTGGGCCAAAATTAGGGTTTCGCCCCAAAATAGAGATTTGGATGATTAAGTGTTTGGGGAACGTTTCTATGTGGTTGGTTATACGTTCTGATGGTTGGAAACTTATGGATCTAGGTTTTGGAAGTTTTGCTTGGAGATTCAAGTTTCTTCAAAGGAGCTCAAAGCGGGGTAAAATCTAGATTTAGCCTAAATCTAACGAGGTGAGTTCAAGTTGATTTGTGAAAACGTTGTACATGCCAAAATGTCTATTTTAAAGTATTTATGTGTTCTACATGAAATTATCAAATGTTGTGTTAATTGCTAATCTTTGATTATTTGAAGTATTTAACTTTACAAACTTTGTATAATACCCACATTTGGGATTTTTGGGCATTTTGATAAATGTGTCACAAATGAATGTGTTTTGAGGTCTTATTGCATAAATAAATCCTTGGTCAAAGAAATACACTTTTAAATGGTTGTCGGGTCTTATGCATCATTCATGAAATGGAATGCTTTATAAAGTATTACTTGCACTTTTATGTGAGGTACTTGAAAGAATGTTTATAGTCTCATTCCATGATTTTCATTCTTATCAGCAGTTAAACTTGGAAAATGCATATTATGTGTTATGGGGCATTTGGAAAATATAAGAGTATAAGTTTATTTGGAAAATAGGTACCTCAACTAATGTCGAGTTTTGAACTAATCTTACTTTTAGTCGTAGTGTTTACATATCAGTTGGTCAAGTGCGTTTTTATCGTATTTTTATTTCATTTATCGATGGGTCAATGGGTTACTAAGTCGGCGGCTTGGTATTTTTATTTGATTTGGGGTCTTTGGACAATTGTCCAGTTTTGGTAGCTCGACTTCGAGCCTTGTTGGGCCTTATGCGTATTATTTGGCTCATTTGATGCATTTGGGAGTCATGACCCCGTATTTGGTTTATTATTGTTCCGGCGTTGGGACGATTAGTTTTCCACGTCGAGGCACGTTAGGCTTCAGATTGGGTTATAAGTCCTTCGTGTTGCACGTTTAGGCTTTGTATTGGGTTATAAGTCCTACGTGCTCAAGTTTTACGATATTGGATGAGGAACTCGACGTAAAGGCCCTTCGGGGTTGAACTTGAGTTTCCGTGGGTGTATGTTTAAAGCCACTGAGCCTGACATCCCTTGTGTGTACTTTTGTTTATATGACTAGTCATAACAACATAAAATGGGCTTACTTTGTGGACCGTCACATTTTATGGAATCGGGAATCCCCCGTCACCGAAAGGTGTTGTTTTTGGGTATTGAGTTTTATTATCCAAGTTTTCGGTGACGTTTTGTATTATTGGGTTTTACCCTTGATTTTATGGGTTGAGTATTATGCCCCACCTGTGTTTTGGATGTTTTGGGATATAAGGTTTAACCGTATCCTCATAAGTGAAGAATTTCATTTATATTTACGCTTTGAGCAAGTTTTGGGTTAAAACTAATTTATGAATGGGCGACTTATGTTGGCATTATCATCTTTAAAGTAGTTTGGTTTGGAAAATCTCCAAATTGGTGTTCTTTGTCTAAATTGCATATTATTGGAAAATGAGTCGTTTTCACATGTAAGACGTATCATATTGAAGGACTATAATTTTAACCGCATTCTTTCTTTTAAACGATTACTTTATATATGTTGAAAACTCTTGAGCTCACTAGGCATTAAGCCTAACCTTTTATTTGTCGGCATGTGCATCAGGTTCCAGTTGGGGTTTGGTTCTAGCAGCTATGAAGATCTGAGCCTTAGCTTTGTGCGAAAGCAAGTATTTGGTGAAGTCTTCCGCCATTTTGGAGATAGTGACTATTATGGGGTTTTAGTAGCACCTGCTCTTATCATAGATTATTGTATATAATGAACGTGGGTATTGAGGTTAATTTCCTAAATTGTGATTGTAGGCGATGCAATTATTGATGTTTTTAGAAAATTTTAATAAGTTGCTATTTTCAGAATTGAGGGTGTTTCAAGTTGGTATCAGAGCTTAAGTTTGAGAGATTTAGGTATTGATTTTTGAATGCCTAGACTCAAACTAACGTACTTATAGGTAATTGAATGTGAAGTTGCACATTAGGCGCCTTAAGATAAGATATCTTGGAGTTGATCGGGTCGCTAGAAACGAGAAATTGTCAAGGGTCGCAAGGATGATACATGTGACTAAAGCCAAACTTGGACCAACTTGGCAACTAAAATTTGGACCACATATTTTACATTGGAAGACTTGGCATATGTCATCCTGCATATGTCATCCTTCATATGCTTGGTTGTCATCCTCCACTTCCATCATATAAAATACCCCTTCCCCTCCAACCATTTTCTTCATCCCTTTCTTGAGTTTTCTCTAGATAACCACCAAACACTCTCCCTAATATATTCTTGAGGTTGAGAGTGTTCTTGATATTCGGTGGTATTCGGAAAAGTTTCGTTAGGTGATCGTGGATCTCAAGATCCTTGTACAAGCACTTTGTAATGTCCTTGGTTGGTAATAATATTCTTGTTCTCTCTCTTTGGTGGATGTACACTATCATACCGATAGTGGAACCACGTTAAATCACAGTGTTATTTGTTTTGAACTTGCCATAATTATAGATAATAACGTTTTTTATTATTATCTATATTTCGTGGGTTTATTTTTCTACGTTAGAGAATTATTGTGCAACATCTAGATTATTGTTATCCACATTCGTTGTTGGGTTAATTGTGCATTTGGATTTCTACCCGTTTGGGACCTTAGAAATCACTCGCTAGTTGTTGCATTTGTGAGGCACAATTTTTACCTAACAATTGGTATCAGAGCTTCGGATCTAGATTTGGGTTTGTGTAGAAAATATACATAAACCAGTTTGCACATTTTTTTCTCTATGATTGACGTAGAAAATCCATTTGGTGTCGGTTCCTCAAACCAGTCCCAGAAACTGTACCAAGAAGGTACATTTAATTTGTCCGGGGCTGGGATTCGTATACAGACTTGGAATGGGGACGGTGACTTTGGTAAATGGCAGTTCACAACATCTGCTGCACTTAGGAAAAATAGAGTCCATCCCGTAGTATTTGCTAAAGACGAGTTAGACCCTAACATGTCTGAACTTAAGGCTAAAGAAATGGAAGCATGGGCATTTACTACTTTGCAGATGGCTATGGGAGAAAATGTTATATCTGAGATTGTGTCTGAAAAGACAACTGTAGGTATTTGGAGCAAGCTTGAGAATTTATATCTCAAGAAAACTTTGACCAACAGATTGTTACTGATGTGGTCGTGTCTTTTCTTCAAAATGAAGGAAGGCACAACCATTAAAGCTCACATGACCGAATTTGAAGATATCATTATGAAGTTGAAGGTAACGTATGCGCTTCTTGCTAAACATGAAGAAACACTTGCTATGATCCTATTGTATTCACTTCCCGATAAATATTCGCAATTCCCTAACAGTTTTATATATGGAAGAGAAACTCTTTCTTTGTCTGATGTGAAAACAGGAATGATTTATGAAGATCAAATAATTCAAATGAGGATCGGTAACAATCCCAGGGAGAACAATTGCAGTCAAGGCCTATTTGCTGACAGAGGCCGAGACGATCAACAATCTTTAAGAGGAAGAAATCGTGGGCGCTCTCAGTCCCGTCAGCCTGGCTCTCGTGGGAAATCAAAGACACGTGGCAACTGTAACTATTGCCACAAGCCAGGTCATTGGGTGAAATATTGTCCGAGTCTTAAAAACAAAGACAAAGACAACGCCGAATCATCAGCTGTTGCAGCTGAAGAGGAGCAAAATGGCTTCTCTGCCACAGTTACACCACCGCAAGGTGACAGGCGATGAGTGTTAGATACCAGGGAATCTTGCCATATGACACCATTCCGGGACTGTTTCTCTACCTTCGAAAAAGTTGAAGGTAACAGTATTTTTATGGGAAACAGTACTTCGTATGTTACTAAGGGTATCGGTATTGTGCAGATCAAGATGTTCGATGGGTGTATTCGGACATTGAATAATGTCTAGTTTGTTCCATCCATGACTCGTTCCTTGATCTCTGTTGGACAACTGTCCAAACTGGATTGCAAGATTCGGATTGACGACGGGAGTTTGCGCATCTCCCGGGGGAGTATTATCGTAATGAAAGGAGAACGGGCAGAAAATAACCTTTTCCACTTGATTGGTGAAACTATTGCTTCTGAATCGTGTGTGGCCGAAAGCTCAAAGAATCTCGATGTTGCTCGCTTATGGCATCTTCGTTTGGGCCACACATCCGAGAAGAACTTGGAGATTTTGCGCAAGCGAAAACTCATTAAAATCGTCGTACCTGCCAGCCTGGAGTTTTGTTCGGGATATGTCAAAGGAAAGCATACACGTGTTTCTTTTGGTGTTGGAAAACACAACACTAAAGGAATCCTCGATTATGTTCATACAGACTTCTGGGGACCATCCAGTACTCCATCCCTCAATGGAGGTAAATACTTTGTTTCGTTTATTGATGATTTCTCACATAAGCTTTGGGTGTATGTGTTGAAGCTAAAGTCAGATGTCTTCGATACGTTCAAGACTTGGTTGGCATGAGTAGAGGTCGAGACTGGCAAGAAGTTGAAAGTGCTGAGATCTGACAACGGTGGAGAATTTACTAGTGGTAACTTCAAAGACTTTTGTTTGCATAAAGGCATCCACCGTCACTACACCACACCTGGCGACCCTCAATATAATGGGGTTTCCAAGCGGATGAATAGGACTTTGCTTGAAAAGGTCCGATGTATGTTGATGACATCGGGCTTCCCCAAATCTTTCTGGGCCGAAGCACTTCACACCGCGGTGCACATCATTAACAGGTTACCTTGTTCAACAATCGGGGGAAAGATTCCGGAAGAGGTTTGGAGAGATGGTATCAAGGGTTACCGAATTTGGAACCCCTTGACTCGTAAAGTGATTCATTCTCGACATGTCACATTTGATGAATCAGTCCTGTTGAAGTCACAGGATCCTCAGTCATCTCAAGATCCGGAAGTCACTACTACTGTTGCTCCTACTACCGATGATGTGGAGACAGTAGACAGTCCTTGTATTCCCAGTTCATGCACTCTTGATATTAGCTCAGAATCACCCGTTAATGTTGAAGAAGTCATTCAGCCAGTAACTTCTACTAGTGATTCTGAAGAAGAGATTTTGAATTATGGTGGAGACGATGGCGATACAATCCCAGTTATTGCGCCTACCAGGCATAAAGAACTATTCGTCCGTCTGACAAGTATGGAGATTGGGATTTTGCTAACATGAGTTTTACAGATCAGCTGGAGTTTGCTTTGCATGTAGGGAAAGATGAGCCTCTTGATATAAAGGAGGCGTTGGCCTCGACCCACAGTTCTAAATGGCTTGGAGCCATGTAAGAAGAGATGGAAGCTCTCTCGAAGAACAATACTTGGGACTTATGTCCATTGCCGAATGGCAGCCGTGCTATTGGTTGCAAGTGGGTTTTCAAAGTCAAAGATGACAATCGATACAAGGCTCGTCTCGTTGCTAAAGGCTTTGCACAACCAAAAGGTATCGAGTATGATGATATTTTTGCTCCTGTTGTACGTCATACATCTATCCGTGTTCTTTTAGCGATCGTGGCTATTCACGATTTGGAGCTAGAACAGTTAGATGTAAAGACAGCCTTCTTACACGGAGACTTGGAGGAAACTATATATCTATATGAAGCAACCTGATGGTTTCGTTTCCGAAAGCAAGCCAGAATATGTATGTAAACTCAAGAAGTCCCTTTATGGACTTAAACAATCTCCTCGTCAGTGGTATAAGAAGTTTGATTTGTTCATGCTCAATCTGGGATTTGAGCGAAGTGAAAAGGACGCTTGTGTCTATCATAGACAAAGTGGTGGTGTTTTCACTTACTTACTTCTTTATGTAGATGACATGCTTATAGCCTGCAGGGACCGGTCAGAGATCAAACGTCTGAAAGATAAGTTGAGTTCAGAATTTGAAATGAAAGATCTTGGTGCGGCGCAGAAGATTTTGGGCATGGAAATCGTGCGGGACAGAAAGTACCGAACACTTAGATTGACGCAATGGGCGTATGTCCAAAAGATATTGAAGCGGTTCAATCTTGATGGTGCCAAGACGTCTAGCACTCCACTACCGAAGCACATCAAGATTACAAGTGAAGATTGTCCAAAGGATGACAAGGGAAAGGCCGAAATGTCAAAAGTTCCATATGTTAGTGCGGTCGGGAGTCTCATGTACGCCATGGTGTGTACTCATCCCGATCTTGCACATTGTGTCGGAGTGGTGAGTCAGTTTCTCGCGAATCCGGGTCGATCACATTAGACAACCGTTAAAACGCCATTCCGATATTTAAAGGTAACTGAGACACATGGTCTTATATTTGGTTTGTACAATGACTGTGAAATTGTTGGATTTTGTGATTCTGACTATGCAGGTGATCAAGTTGGTTGGAGATCCACATCCGGTTATGTGTTTACCTTAGGTGGAACAGCCGCCAGTTAGAGATCACGTTTACAGTCCATTGTTGCATTGTCAACCACATAAGCTAAACTTGTTGCGGCGGTTGAGTCTGCAAAGGAAGCGGTTCATTTAAAAGAATTGATGAATGGCTTAGGCTTCGAGCAACCTTCCGTGCCCATTTTCTGTGATAATCAGAGTGCCATACATTTGGCAACTAATTTGGCTTTCAGCTCCCGGACAAAGCACATAAATGTGCGTGATGCATATCTTGTGAGATTACATGAAGCGAAGATTGTCTATTTGAAGAAAGTCCTGACAGATGACAATGCCGCTGATATGTTCACTAAGTCGCTACCGCCAGCTAAGTTTGAGCATTGCTCAATCTTGATCCAACTCCGTTTTTGTTAGTGCCGTTGGGCACTTTGCTCGAGAGAGAGAAGATATTACCACGGGTGACAAAATGACATCTTTGAAGGAATTACTTTGTTAAGTGCTTAGAGCTTTGCTTATGCTCTACCTTGTTTAGTAGATTGTGCATTTGAGTTTATTTGTTTGCTTGTAACTTTGATGGGTGATGGCCATGCCGAAGCTCGTCAAGGTTGGAATGCATTTTGCTACCTCGTGCCAATTTACTTTCCTATCTACTTGCTATGATCAACCGTTGGAAGAACTCGTATTGGTTGGATTGGGATTCGTTTCGCTATCGAGGATCACATGCATCATGGTGGAGTGTTATAATATTTAATTATATTATACATTGGATGCTACATGTGACTAAAGCCAAACTTGGACCAACTTGGCATAACTCAAATTTGGACCACATATTTTACATTGGAAGACTTGGCATATGTCATCCTCCATATGCTTGGTTGTCATCCTCCACTTCCATCCTATAAATACCCCTTCCCCTCCAACCATTTTCTTCATCCCTTTTTTGAGTTTTTTCTAGATAACCACCAAACACTCTCCCTAATATATTCTTGAGGTTGAGAGTGTTCTTGATATTCGGTGGTATTCAGGAAAGTTTCGTTAGGTGATCGTGGATCTCAAGATCCTTATACAAGCACTTTGTAATCTCCTTGGTTGGTAATAATATTCTTGCTCTCTCTCTTTGGTGGATGTACACTATCACACCGATAGTGGAACCACGTTAAATCACGGTGTTATTTGTTTTGAACTTGCCATAATTATAGATAATAACGTTTTTATTATTATCTATATTTCGTGGGTTTATTTTTCTACGTTAGAGAATTATTGTGCAACATCTAGATTATTGTTATCCGTATTCGTTGTTGGGTTAATTGTGCACTTGGATTTCTACCCGTTTGGGACCTTAGAAATCACTCGCTAGCTTTTGCATTTGCGAGACACAATTTTTACCTAACAGTTATACTCTAGTAAAATGTATTTCCATTATTTAGAAAGTATAGGCAAAATTTCATAATATCAATGCTATTCAAAGTTTTTGTTTTCTTCTTAAAATCCACATTATCAACACCTAGGTCCCCTAATGTGAAGGTCCATGCAAACGCCCATTCAAACTTCCCCCTTTTAACAGCCAGACACATAACCCATTCACTTGGGGTGTTCCTATTTAGGATTGAACATGGATCTCCTTAAAGATAAAGCGTTAAGCATCAAGTTAATTTTATTCTGAATTGTCTTCGAAATAATTGTTTTTAGGGAAAAGTCTGAAAAAACCCAACAAACTATCTGATTTTGAATGGTTAAGTCCTTAAACTATTTTTTTGAATGATTAAACCCTTAAACTTTCTAAAACCGGTTAAATACATCCTTGTAACCTGTAAAAACAGGTTAATATGAAAAAAATTTAGGAAAAGTCTATAAAAACTCAACAAACTATCTCATTTTGAATAATTAAGTCCCTGAATTTTTTTAAACAAATAAATCTCTAAATTTTTTCTTAAATCTTATTACCAAATAAATTCTTGAACTTTTTTTGAAGAAATAAATTCCAAACTTTTCTTAAGAAATAAAATCATGAACTTAATTTTAAACCAATAAATTCAATTTTTTTTTCTGCATGAACAGAAAAATATATACAAATCCACTCACCGACAATAAAACCATGAACAATTAAAGAGAGAAAACGTATATCATTTTTATTCCTAATTCCGAATAATTCAAAAGTTATGCCTAAAATATAAATAGATACATACAAAACTTATATTCATCCTTTCACTAAATATACCAAAAAACCGTCAATCATTTCATAAAATGTACCAAAAAACACATATCTTTTCACAAAATATACAAAAAACGCTCATCCCTTCACAAATATATAAAAAAATGCCCTATATGTTTATCCTTCTAACAGAAATATATTACAAGTTATCTCATTTGTAATAACAAAGTAATGTTTAATTTAAATTAAGAGTCTAATCAACTGTTTGACTTTAATGTATACCATTAACTAAAGAGGTCGTTTACCCAAACATTTACCTGGTAAGTGCTTACCGGTAAAAATCGACACCCTAAATTATTTTACCGGTTAAGATTGTAGTCTATCAAAAAGCTATCGCGCGCAACAATTTACCCGGTAAGCGCTTACCGGGTAAGAGTCGTCACCTCCACTTACTGGGTAAGACTCTTCATCCTTATATCGTTCTTACCGGGTATGATTCTCGGCCCTTGCGATGTTCATCCGGTAAGGTAAACGAGCAAGTAAGTACCTACTGGAGTTTTTTTTTTGGTATATTTGTCAACGGATTGACGTTTTTTTGGTATATTTTGTTAAATGATTGACATTTTTTTGTTATATATTTTGTGAAAAGATGAAAATAATTTTTGTACAATTATACGTATCTATTTATGTTTTAGACTTTTAGGCATAAATTTTGAATGATTCAGAATTAGTAATAAAAATGTATATTTTGTTTATCTCTTTAATTGGTTTATTTTGCTATATTGTCGGTGAGAGGAATTATATATATTATTTTTGTTCATGCAAAAAAAAAAAAATAGATTTATTTGTTCAAATTTAAGTTCATGATTTTGTTTCTTCAATAAAAGTTTGGGATTTATTTGTTTAAAAAAGTTCAATAATTTATTTGGTAAAAAATTTAGGAAAAAGTTTAGAGATTTATTTGTTAAAAAAATTCAGGGACTTAAATATTCAAAATCAGATAGTTTGTTGGGTTTCTTTAGACTTTTCCCAAAATTTTATTACATTAACCTTGTTTTTACAGGTTACAAGGATGTATTTAACCGGTTTTAGAAAGTTTAAGGGTTTTATCATTCAAAAAAATAGTTTAAGGATTTAATCATTCAAAATCAGATAATTTATTGGTTTTTTTTCAGACTTTTCCCTTGTTTTTATAAGTATATCCGGGCTTCATTGTTGTAGATTTTCTTTTAATTTTTTATTAAAACTCAAATGTTATAAACTTGAAGCTCATTTTTAAAATAATCTATTAAGTTATCAACAATGTATCAATAGTTATACAACAAAATTAAGTGTTATTTTTTTTAAATATTATTATTATTATTATCATTTGTGATAGTGTCAAAGTAGGTAAGGGTAATGTGGAGGGAAAGCAAAGGGAAAATATTTTCTCATGCTCTAAATTCTATTAGAAAATAATTTAAAATTTCTTTAAATGTTGCATCTAAACTATTTAAATGTATATCTTTGAACACAGTTTGTGTCACAAATAAGATAAAACCAAATGGATTTTAACATATAGATATTTCGAAGTGCCAAACTGTAAAATAAATATTTAAGAAGTGTTCAAAATGGAGACGGACTTAGAATTTTTAGAGTGGTGGCACAATTTAACTATGAAAATGAAGCTATGGATATTTTCTAAAAATCATTATTAGTCTGTTGGTTACTTTCTTACTTTTCATACGCGAAATCTTGTGTTCGAGTGTTTTATCACTTTTTTTATTCAGAAACATAATAAACATGAAATAATTAATAGCTAAAAACTAAGAAAATGATTGAAATGAGAATCGAACCCACACTTGGGATGGAAGAAAAGTCATACAAACCTACTCTATCAAGACAAACTTGTGTTATTATTATATTTTCAAAATATATAGGATGACACACAATGTTACAGTACAGTTACGCCTTTCACAAGGCTAAATTTTTTACCTTATGACAAAACAACGTTACGATGGCTTGTGTTACCGTATCTAATGAACTGAATCTGCCCCTGGTTCTAAATGGTTTTAGGTTATTAAATCAAATCATTTTAAATATTAATTATTATTTTTAAGACTTAATACTAACCAAATACATGCATTCATGTGATCCTCAAAATAATACACGCCCTATCCTTTCTTGTTTGACCCGTATCTTAAGGCAAATTAGTCGCCTTTTTTTCTCTCAAAACATTCATTTATTGATCCTCTTAGCATATATTTTTAATTAATTATAAACAAGATAGAAAAACTTGTGTTATCGTTTATAACTGTTATAGGATATATTGTATCATCGTATAAATGATATGATGATAGAGATAGAGATAGAAATAAATATATCAGAGTTAGAATAGAAATGAAATATCTCATATCTATCTACTTGTAACTCATCCTTATTTAAAGAGCTTATGATTAATGAGAATTATAGATTTTTTTTCTCTCTTTTTCATTATTCTATAACACGTTATCAGCATATGCTCTCCAAAAAGCTAATTTATCGTTGAATTTTTTTTATTGCTAAATTCAAAGATTAGATATGATTCTCCATTCCTTTCTCAAGATTATTTTTAGCAATAATCAAAGTATAATCCATATGTTATTACTATGTTGCTTATTGATTTCACCGTTTTGACATATAAATAATGTTTGTGGTTTTTGCTATAAATTCTACTACAAATAATTTTTTAATCGATTGGGATCCGATGCTATTTTTTTATTGTTGATTGTGGGATTTGTTTTGAACTATTGAAGAAGGGCAAGAAAACCGATTTTTCTATATATAAAAAAACTTAAGAAAAGTTGTTTGTAGTTAGACGCATATATAAATAATATGTTTTAGGTCTTCCTATATTGATTATTTTTTTTTAACGGCAAAAGGCAACTATTAAACCAACACAACAACCAACAAAACAAGGTTCGAAACAAACAACAACATAACAGCCGAAACACCCAAACACCAATAGCAAAAATAAGGAAAGCCGCAAGGCAAGATCAAAGAGGAAAACACAAAAGAGTTAGAGCGCCACAACTTGCGAGGCACAAACAAACCAACACTCAAACAGCCACGATTTTACCTCCAAGGCCAAACTCACAACCGGTGACCGAACCAAGGGCGAATGTATGTGATTAGTTAGGAGGGGGGGATAGGCCCCTGTGAGTCCTTGTGATTGAACACGATCGTTACCAGATAATCAAACAACACAAAGATATAGATTACCAACCTGTTTCGATTACAAACAATTATTACAAGGTTGATGTTCTTGAAGCTCACTTTCTCTCTTTTCTCTCTGATCTTTTTCGATGTATGTTGTGTGTGAGAGTTGTTAGATTGTGAGATATCTGATAGATGATATCTCACCTAACATTACTAACATAATATCTAACAAGATATTATCTAACAAACATAATATCTAAAACTAATATCTAAACTAAATATCTATTAATAGATATTTAGGACTAATATAATACTATTAATTAACACAGTAATTAACTTCGAAAATTATTACAAATTAACATTAGACTAATCTTGAGAGTGGCTTTTCAGCTTTAGCTTCAGATTCCAGACTTCAGATTGTATGATCGTGAATCCAATAATCTGTGATCTAACAATCTCCCCCTTTGGATCAAGATCATTACTAAACGGATTTAGCAATTCAGTCTTCTCTTTCAGCTCAGAAGTTGGAATCTCGTTCTCTTCTGTTTTAGCTCAGAATGCTTTAGCAAAGTATCTTCAAAGAAAATTTATCTGAAATCAGCATGTCTTCAGAATACTTTGATCTCTCGCATTTCTTGGTTTTCTCTTCTCTTCTTCAATGTCTCTTGAGATACAAGTTCTAATGGACATTTCTTCAGACTTTAGGTTCTCCCCCTTTTTGATGAAAAAAGCAACGCTTTCATCAAAACTGGCAGCAAGAAATGTCTTTCATTTGGAGTTTCTGATCCGTCAATTCAAAAGATATTCATCCAAATCTTTGCAAATCCAGATAAAATAATCGTGTAACACCTGAATCAACAAATGATTCAGTTAAAATGTCTGTCAGTAACACAAAGTTACTGTGTGTAACAAATACACATTGGAAAGGAGCTTTTTGATGTTGACTCCCCTAGGGTTTCCATTCAATCATCGAAACACCACAAAGGCAATTTCTATGAACGTTATGACAAAGAAACAAATTCCTTGTGTGTTCGTACTAGTGATAGAAAGAATTAAGCACGTGATGATTGTTTATTGGCTCAAAATTGTGTAAACCACTGAGACAACAGTAAGTTAAACACAAACTCAATGTGTATGATTGAAGTGCGAAGGTGGGGCAGACTTCCTTCTTTTCAATATCCAGATTTTCTAAATAAAAATCAGATAGCAAATGTGCTGCGTCCCCTTTGAAAATGTGAAACACTTTCTTGTTAAGAAGAAAATGAGTAGTTGGTGAGGTTTGATCAAGAGTTGGCATGGGCTAGTTTCCTGTTTCAATAATGTTCACCAAAGAAATGTGAAACACTAGAAATGTGGCTGTCCGACACAGAAAGTAGTTGGTGCAGAGTTCTGATATTCTTTTAACTCTGTTCTCACACCCTCTTTCTTTTTATCTTTTAACTTACTCTAACCAAACTCTCTTTTTCTGTATACCTCATCACACATCCACACTCATTTCTTTTCGACTTCTCACACTCAATCACTATGGATTAACTTTTTGGGTAGAAATCACTGGTTAAGGTGATTCCATAGAAGTTGTGTTAAGTCCTAGCACACTGAAATCATGTTTTCCTAGAAAGCATGTGATGCTAAATTTGGTTTAACTATTTCAGTTAAAGCACAAATTAGATCTTGAAAACATTTAAAAGCACACTTCCAATTCATGAAATCGTTTTGATATTCAGGAAGTGTTTTGAACATTTAAGAACAATGTTTTCTATGATTGAAAGTTGTCCACTTTTCAACCATATATGAGATGAAGATAAGGAATGATACCTTTTGAGTGCAATCTTACATCTCTTTAAGTTAAGCTTAAAGTCATAAAGATATGATCTTGTAAGCATCTCTCAAAAACTGCAAAAGTCTTATGTCATAGTCAAAGCTAATTTATTTATTGAAAATGAAAATGACAAAAAGCAGTAAAATGATTAAAGTATGAGTTCTGATCAGAAATAATCAGAAGTCATATCCATACTTCTTTGATTTGAAAAGCTCCCCCTAAAATCATGCATTACAAAAAAATTGACATAAAAGGTAAATGCAGAAATTATATGAGCTCTTTCTCAAAATAACATTGAACATTTATCAATGTCTTCTCACACTCACCCTTAGATCATGAACGGATTGTTAATGTGCAGATATATTGCAGAAATGAAGAAATGATGAAAAATTTACAATAAGAAACTTTAATAGGTAACCACCGATTAGGTCTTAAGATTTAGCATACCAAGCTTAGAGACAAGAAAATTGAATCTCTTTTCATCTAAGGGTTTGGTAAACAAATCTGCAAGATGATAATCAGTTTTTACAAAGTAAAGTTCAATTGTTCCTTTTTCGACATGATCTTTTATAAAGTGATACCTGACATCGATGTGTTTGGTCTTTGTATGTTGAACATGATTAGTTGTTATCGCGATTGCGCTCTTCGAGTCACAATATATCGGGATATGGTTGAAGTGAAAACCATAGTCTCGCAGTTGAGTTCTCATCCACAAGACCTGAGAACAGCAGCTAGCAGCAGCTACATATTCTGCTTCGGCCGTTGAAGTTGAGACACATAA
The DNA here is from genome assembly GCA_954870635.1 of Arctium minus. Taxonomy (NCBI): domain Eukaryota; kingdom Viridiplantae; phylum Streptophyta; class Magnoliopsida; order Asterales; family Asteraceae; genus Arctium; species Arctium minus. The sequence goes on from OX941081.1 coordinate 154,764,381, forward strand.
TTGCTTCTTCGATGCCCAACTAACGAGTTTATCACCGATGAACTGTATATGACCTGGCGTGCTCTTCCTGTCTAACATGCAACCAGCATGATCTGCGTCTGTATATGCTGTTAGTTTAAAACTAGTATCTTTAGGATACCATATACCAAGATCTGCAGTCCCCTTCAGATACCTAAAAATGCGCTTAACGACAGTCACATGTGATTCTTTAGGATTAGCCTGATATCTTGCACATAAACATGTTGAAAACATTATATCTGGTCTACTGGAAGTGAGATACATTAAAGAACCTATCATCCCTCTGTAAGTCCTAGCATCAACAGCTTTTCCCGAAGGATCAGTGCCAATTTTAGTACCAGGTGCCATTGGGGTACCAATCGGTTTAGAATTTTCCATTTTGAAATTCCGAAGAATTTCAAAAATGTATTTGGATTGATTGATAAAAATCCCTGTTGAAAACTGTTTGACTTGTAATCCGAGAATGAAATTCATCTCTCCCATCATATTCATCTAAAAACGTGACACCATAAGGTTTGAAAAATTCTTACAGTATTTAGGATTAGTAGAGCCAAAAATAATATCATCTACATATATTTGAATTAGAATGATATCGGCTTTGTCCTTTTTCAGAATAAAGTGGTATCTATTGTACCTTTTGTAAAACCTGACTTGACCAAAAACTTAGATAATACCTCATACCAAGCGCGAGGAGCTTGTTTCAGTCCATAAAGAGCTTTGTCGAGAATGTACACATGATTTGGTTTCTCTTGATTGACAAAACCTTCTAGCTGCGAGACGTAGACTTCTTCTTTGAGAATGCCATACAAAAATGTTGTCTTCACGTCCATTTGAAATACCGTGAAGTTCTTGTGGGCTGCGTAGGCTAGAAACATTCGAATTGCCTCTAAACGCGCCATTGGAGCATATGTCTCGTTGTAGTCTATTCCTTCCTCTTGCCTATATCCCTTGGCAACAAGTCTTGCTTTATTTCTAATAACAATACCATCTTCATCTTTCTTGATTTTGAAAATCCATTTCGTACCAATGATGGTTTTACCTTGAGGTTTGGGTACGAGTCTCCAGACTTTAAGTGCTTCAAACTGATTCAGCTCTTCATTCATTGCAGTCACCCAATCGGAATCAGCAAGGGCCCCAAATACGCGAGTAGGCTCGATCTTGCTCAGAAAGGATTCATGCATACACATATTCATTGAAGCAGACCTAGTTTGCACCGGTTTTGATGGATCACCAATGACTTGGCTTATCGAGCGCTCTTTGGTCCATTTGTGTTCATGAGGGAGTGGATTATATGTAGATAGATCGATATAAAAAGGAATGGGGGGTTCAGTTGAAGTAGTAGGTGCAGAAGTCTCAGTAGGTACAGCTTGGTCAGCATGTAGATCAGTCCTTACAGAACACCCTACTGATTCAGCAACTTCTGTCTCTTCATTATTGATCACGGCTTCAACTGTCGGAGTTGGTATTTGAACTTGAACTTCTTGTTGAATCGTGGAGTCAGATTCAGTAGAAATATCTTAAATGGTTGGATGAGTAGTCGTTGAGTCTTCCATCCTGTCAACCACAACAGATTTCTATACATTAGATCCAAGAAATTCATCATAAAACAGTTCAAATAATAAATCTAAATCAGATAAATGATTAGTAGACGTTGATGCTTCATCTGATTTGATCGCTTGAGATGCAGGTTCTGGACTGATGTGCCCAAAAGCTAGTATTCCTGTTATCACGGGTTCTGAACAGACGTGTTCAGAAGCCATATCTTCATCAAATGTAACGTTGACGCTTTCGACAACATTCTTTGACTTCTTCAAGTAAACACGGTATGCAGTAGATGTAGATGAATAACCAATGAAGATGCCTCATCCTCTTTAGCGCTGAACTTGTTCAGACTCTTTCTGTCGTTTAGCACAAAACACTTACACCCAAATATATGAAAATATTTGATTGTCGGTGTTCGGTTGTTGATTAAAGCATAAGGAGTCTTCTTGAATCTGCGGTGTATCATGGATCGATTCTGAGTGTAACACGCAGTCGATACAACTTTAGCCCACAGAAATAGAGGTAAGTCAGATTGACTTAGCATAGTACGAGCAGCCTCGACTAGCGTACGATTTCTTCTTTCGACAACTCCATTCTGTTGAGGCGTACGTGCAACAGAGTATTGATGTGAAATCCCGACAGATTCGAGATATTCTTCAACATTTTTGTTCTTGAACTCTGTGTCGTTGTCAGTTCGGAGAAGCTTGACTGGTTTTTGCAGATTCACCTGGGTCTTCTTCAGGAATGTAATGAGAACATCGGGCGTATCATCTTTTGAACGTAGAAATTTGACCCACGTGTATCGCGAATAGTCGTCCACGATAACTAGAATGTACTTCTTTCCGCCTAAGCTTTGCGTTCGCATCGGACCACAGAGATCCATATGCAACAACTCTAACGGAGCGCTTGTACTCGGTTCAGGTTTTAGTTTGTGCAGAGCCCTCTTCATCTTTCCTTTTTCACATGCTGCACACAGGTGTTCTTTTTCATACTTTAAATCTGGAAGTCCTTTAACTAGATTTCTACTGACCAACTTCTTTATGTACCTAATGTTGAGGTAAGAGAGCCGTCGATGCCATAGCCAGCTTTGTTGCATCGAGGCTTTTGAGAGTAGACAAACCTGCTTGTCAGTCTGGACGTTTGACAAATTAATTGTGTAGAGGTCGGACTTTCTCGTGCCGACCAAGAGTTCCTCGCCTTCTTCAGTGTGAACAGAACACCTCTTGGCCTTGAAATTTACCTCTAATCCTTTGTCACAGAACTGGCCTATACTGAACAGGTTGTGTCTTAAGACTTCAACATAGCTCACCTTCTTGATCGTGACTTTGTCGTGTACCATATCACCATAACCCAGAATTGGTGAAAACTGATCATTTCCAATCGAACTGTTCCGCAATACTTCTCTGTAAAGTTGGTCAACATACCTTTCTGCCCTGTCATATGCTTGGAACACCCGCTATCCAAGTACCACATATGACGGGTCTGCACAAAAGAAATTACAGAACAAGGGGTTTAGGTACCCACTTAAAGATGGGTCCTACAGTGTTAGCACAGGATTTTGGTACCCATTTAAATTTGGGTCCCCTTTTTATTTGAAATTCATTTGAAGCATTAGAATGATAAGAGCATGATAAGTGCCATACCAAACATCAGAATCTTGACAAGAAGCATAAACATGTTTATCATAAAATGAAGACTTTCTAGCAGATAAAGATAACTGGAATAATTGCTTCATAGAGTATTGCTTGCGAGAAACAACAAGTTTTGGTTTCAAAATAGCAACATCAGCAATCAAAACATCATTACTAGGAGTAGTCTTATTACAATCAACACTACAAAAAAAATTATCAGTCTTGTCAATCTCCTGTTTTGGTTGCCATGGAGATTTAACTTCTGGCCTTTTCTTGCTCAGATCTGAAACATTTGAAACTCGTGAGTTAGACTTTTGAGCAACAAACGAATGCTTCTTCTTTGGGTTACCAGTAGTGATCTGTTTCTATGAATGCTGAGATTTCTTCTTACCTTTCGCATTCTTAGTGTTCACAGAGACTGATTTCTTAACTTTCGTTGATTTTACACCTTTTACAAGCATACTGGTTTTTCCCAAGGATTTCACAACAAAAGATGAATGGTTAGGAAGTTTCGCATTAAAGTCAAATTGATCAAAACAATCATCCAAATCACCGTCATAATTTAGAAAATCAAACCATCCATCAGCTAGACCACAACTATCTTTAGATTTTGAAGCCTTAGAAAGAACAACATTTTAAAGCGCAATTGAAAACATTTTTTGTTCAATCTCAATCAAGAGTCTTTAATCTGCTAAAGATGTCTCAAGTTCAGAAGTTTTACTTTCCAAAATGAGAGGAGGGACGTAAAGTTTACCTTTAATAGGCTTCACCTCCATTTCTTTTACATAATAACTCTGAAAGTAGTCATTTGAAAGAGATTTCTTTTGATATTTTGGATCATCATTATAACTATTATTCAGCTTCGTATAATAAAATGGAAGGTGAACTTTAGATGATTTATTTCGTTTTTCAGTTTCCTTGGCTTCATCCTCTTTAGACAATCCAGTCCAGAAAACTTCAAGTTTACGGATTTTTTGAGCTAGTTTCAAAAATGTAAGATCATAAAGTGTTGGCACTTCAGATATACCCTTTTTAAGGTAGTGAGGATTCTCGTATCCGAGTCCCCAACCTTCTATGTCCTCTTTGGGTTTGTTTAAATGAATGGTTTGTTCAGTTTGACCTATTGTGTATAACTTCTCTTCCAAAGCTTTTAATTTTGCAAGTAAGGATATGTTTTCTTTGGAAGTTGAAGAATGCAATTTCGTAAGCTCTTTGAAATCAAACTCACTCTTTCTCAATTTAGGCTTTGTTTCAGTAACCTCTTTAAGAATTATGGTCTGTTCTTTTGCGCTGGTGTCATTGTTTTTGTGTAAAGTCTCAATCAATACTTTCTTCTCAGCAAGGTCATTGCTAAGTTTCTGTATTGACTGGTTTTGTTCAATAATAACACCCTTTTCTCGCTTAAGTTTAGACTCTAATTCTTGGAGTTTTAACACCATGGCATGCATTTGATTTAAGAAATTTGATTTATCTAAATCACACACCTCTTCGTTATCATGTTCATCGGAATCTTCTTCAGCTTCAATTTCCATCTTGCCCATGAAGCATAGATGCGTTGTCTCGTCCCTCTCGTCTTTGTCATCTTCTTCGTCTGATTGATCCAACCAGAACTCATCTTCTGCCATCAATGCTTTTCCAGCTTCCTGTTGCTTGGCTAGAAGCATTTTATTCTTGTAGTAGTCTGAGTTCCAGACTTTTGGTCTTCGGTAGTCTTTGGCAAAATGTCCAGGTCTACCACAGTTGTAGCACGTTGGAGGTTCAGGATGTTTGATCTCTTCTGCTTTATACCTTCTCTCTTCTGGCTTCCTCTTCTCTAACCTCTTTCCTTCAAATCTCTTCCCTTCAAATCTCTCCTTGTGTACATAGTTGCTCGGACCAGATGTATACCTCTGACTGTTTGAGCTCGACTTTGTGTAGAACTTCTTTTGAAAAGCCTTAGTCAACATAAGCATAGCCTGCTTTAGTTGTTCACAGTCTTCAGAGTCAGAGTTCGCTTCAACATCATCTGATTCAGACACAATCATCTTCTTCTTCTTCTGCTTCACAACAAGAGCAACTGCATCATCAACTATCTTCTCAGACCGTCTTTTATCATCCATGATCTCATCCACCTCTTCTTCATTCTGTTTGAGGGTTTCATACACCTCATGAAGTGGAATCTCGTTTAGATCTTTTATTTGCTTCATTTGCCTTGTGAACCTTTTCCATTCCGGCTGGAGGATGCTAAGGAATTTGACATTCAGCTCTATCTGTGATTTATTGACCTTGTTCTTGCTTAACTCATTCAGCAAGGTCACGAATCTGTCGTAAGTTTCTTCTAGAGATTCTCCAACTCTGCCTTTGAATTCTTCATAGTTGTTTAGGCAGTTGGATATCTTGAGCTGGTTCCCAACCTTTAAACCTAGCATCATTTTCTCTAGCTAATCCCACATCTCTTTGCCATAGGCTTTATAGCTGTCTATCTTCACATATATTTCATTTGGAATGCCTTGAAGAATATAAGACTTTGCTAATCTATCAGCTTTTGCTCTCTTTAGGTTTTCACCATCTAGATCTTCAAACTTAAGTTGATATGGTTGCTCATCAGTTCCCTCTGGAGGAGTCCTCCAAACAGGTGCCATAACTCCTTCTTCTAAGGATTTCCTGATTAAAACACTCAAATCATGTCTTTCAATGAAGTCCATGAACCGATCTTTCCACTGCTCATACTCTCCCCTGAAGAGTACTAGTGGCTTTGTGTCAATTCCGATTGCTAGGGCTTCTCTTGAAGTCATCCTGTTTGAATAATGTGCAAAGAGAACTTGTATTGATCGTTAGTCCAGAACAAATCAGATAAATACTGAATAATTTGACTAAGTCTGGAACTGGCGCAAAAAGGACAATTTGCGCTACTTGAAGGTGGCGCAAAAATAAACTTTGCGTTAGAGGTGGTTGGCGCAAAAACAGAGTTTGCGTGAGGAATGGATCGCGCGTTAGAAGATTTGTGTGAGCACTTGGTCGCGCGAAAGGACTTTTGCGCGAGACTTGTATGGCGCAAAGTGAGGATTGCGCTAGTAGTTAATGGCGCAAAGATGAGTTTCGCGTGAAATGTGTTAACGACCGGATAGATGTTCGACCGGACTGTTGCGTCGACCGGTGTTATCTTACGACCGGAGTTATCGACCAAGATGTTGTTAGAGACCGGTGTTTTACTTTCGACCGGTATTGGAGATGTGAGTGAGACCGGAGTGAACAGTGACCGAATTGAATGTGACCGGTGTATTCCTTCGTCGACCGGTATGATGTTGACCGGGGTTATGCTTTGATGTGTTCGACCGGGGTTGAGACCGGACTTGATGTCAACCGGACTCTGCGTCGACCGGATTCCTGTCGACCTGCCTTCGACCGGGGTTTGGAAGTTATCGACTTACCTTTGTCAAAATTGGAAGTGACCGGGGTTTTTGAACGATCGGTGCTGGTGCGACCGGGGTGGAAAACTTCGACCGGTATGGAACACGGACCGATGTTGCGACCGATGGATTTCGACCGGTGAGTTTCTTCTCGAAAAATCGGCCACTTTGAATCCCAAATTGACCAACCTGGAAATCGATTTACAACCCCAAACTTTGAGAAGTTTATCGACTTGCCAACTACAACAACACACAACCTTCTTATTTTAAAAACAACCACTGTTTTGAGATTTTGAACGATGGAACAATGTTGAAAAATGAAGAACATAGAGAGTTTCTAAAATTTTGATTTTGATCTAGTATTTGCTCTGATACCAATTGTGAGTCCTTGTGATTGAACACGATCGTTACTAGATAATCAAACAACACAAAGATATAGATTACCAACCTGTTTCGATTACAAACAATGTATTACAAGGTTGATGTTCTTGAAGCTCACTTTCTCTCTTTTCTCTCTGATCTTTTTCGATGTATGTTGTGTGTGAGAGTTGTTAGATTGTGAGATATCTGATATCTGATATCTCACCTAACATTACTAACATAATATCTAACAAGATATTATCTAAAACTAATATCTAAACTAAATATCTATTAATAGATATTTAGGACTAATATAATAATATTAATTAACACAGTAATTAACTTCGACAATTATTACAAGTTAACATTAGACTAATTTTAAGAGTGGCTTTTCAGCTTTAGCTTCAGATTCCAGACTTCAGATTGTATGATCTTGAATCCAATAATCTGTGATCTAACAGCCCCCATTAAAAAAAAGAAAAAATGGGAAAATCATAGGTTAAAAACATATTTTTTTTAAATTTCTAGCTTTGTTCCCCCAGTAATTTCTCGTCTGGCCCCCATTAAGAAAAATAAGTGTCTCGAAGTCGACCAAAAAAACACTCTTGAAATAAAAAAAAAAATGAAAAAGTCTCTAGATATCGAAAAAAAAACTTTAGAATCCCTTGAAATCAACAAAAAAAACTTACAAAATCTCTCGAAACAGTGGATTTATACTAAAAATACATCGGACAACTATGCGAACATTTAATCTATCTTAAAGGTACCTCCACTTGGAAAAAAAGCTTGTATCCGTTACTCGACCAAACCCACTACCACAACAACGCGACTTATTCATTATGCCACTATAATTTAATTAGTTAATTTATCTTAAAATTAGATGAATTAAGTTTATGATTTATTCATTTTAATTGTATTGAATCAAATTAGTGTTATGTGTTCAACTGTTGGTTTATTATTTTCTACTTGTTATTGTTATTTATTTATTTATTTAGGCTTGTTGTTTTAGATTTATTTAATATATATGAATTTTATTTATATTGGTGATTAAAAAAATTATATTATGAATTAATTAAAGATGATTATCACTTTGATTTTTTTATACAAAATTACAAGAAACCATCTTTCATGAAAGTTCTCATTGACCGCTATAGTGTTTTACTTAATTAGATCAATTAAATCTATCTTTTCAAATTAGTTCAAATAACAAATTAGACTATTAGTTCAATTAGTTTTAGTTTCACCTTATTTAACTTTAATTGTGTTAGTATAACTTTTATTGTTGTAGACATATCTTTCTTTATTTAGACATCCTCAATTAATTACAATTTTGACATGTTTAGTTGGTTAATTAATTACGTTATTATTATTTTATTTAGATTAATTACTGTTTAACTATGGATATAATAATATTCATCGTTTTGAATTATTATTATTATTATTTATTAATGTTTATCAAATTAAATTACAATATTCACATATTAGATGATTAATTTAAATGTTCATCTTAATATTGGTATGTTTAGATGTTTATCTAATTAATTTACAATATTAATTAATTAATTATTTTTTATGTTAATATTTAAATGTTTATCTTTATTATAATTCATAATCTTATAATTAATTTTTGGAAGTTACAATTCCAACGCCCATAACTTTTGGTGTTTTGCTAAAATCTCCAAAATAACATGAAAATGTTATAATATTATTCAAATGTTTATCTTGATTATGAGTTCCGACTCGTTGTTTTCAACCTTAATTCATATTTGAAAGTTACACTTTCAACCTCATATTATTTTGGCATCGTGCCAAAAAAGCTCCCATAATGCTGATATGATAATAACTTTTCTAAATTCGATTTTCATTTTTTGACCTCATGTCAAAATCTACCAATTAAATAAATTGCAATATATCGAAAGAATTTTGTCAAACGGGTGTAAATAACCCTAAGGTTTGTAGGGAGTTAAGAAATCCACATGATTACCCTAGTATCTGAAAATTCAATATATTGAGCAATTTATTCTCGAAAATGGAAATATTGATGAAGTATTATCAACAAAAATATACAAACATGAAAAAAAAAATCAATATTGTTATGATAATGCAATTTCACATGCATCATAATTTATTGTCTTATGAACAAAAGAAAAGTTCATATATTATCCCTTATTTACTTAAATGGTTGAAACAACTCATCCGTGATTCGATGTCCTAAACTCAAAAGAACTTGAGTACAAATATGAATATCCAATTTAGTTGGAAAGGTACAAGAAAATACCTAAAAATATTAACTCCCTGTTCACCCCAAAACCAATCATTTGAAAAGGTTCAAGCAAATACCTTGAAATTTTTGACACGACACACTAGTCCCAACCTTTGGAGGAAATACCATTAACTAAAAGCCTATAAGAACCGTGGGACATCCCAAAAAGAAAATTCGGAATATCCATTACCATGTACTTCCTAAACTAATCATACAGTGGAATGAAACTCACTTACTCGATTACAAGATGGTAATAGATTTCAACAAAGAAATGTTGTGTCCCAAAATGCATCAATCTTCATGGCAAAGAACTCAAAGAAGATGTCACGATTCATAACATTATTTCCACCTTTCATCAGAAAATATTAATGAACCAATATAAGTTGGAATGTAACCTACAAACTCATCAACCTACTGCAAGTGGTTGAAAGACATAACAAGGTTTTTACGAATTACAACATCACATATGTCGGGACGAAGAAAATTCCCGATATAAATAATGAAAGCGTTAAGAGGTGGAAATAACTCCAAAGGATTGTGAGTTAAAAATAATTTCACACACATGACATTTATACACCATCAAGACGAGACCCTATAAAGGGTCTGGGTCTTATAAGAGCCAGGAATGATTTTTCAACAACTGTAGTAGAGATACAACTACTATACTCCAGGTGATAATGTATAATCAAATAATAAATGCACTAAAGAGTGGTCCATCGAAAAAGGGAACAAGTTGAAAATAAACTATATCATATTAATTTAAGATTGATTAAACATATGTTTCTTTGAAATTTATTTTAAGTATTAAAATTAATTTCTTTTTCCTTAAATAAATCGAATATGTAACAATTATAGATGTTAAGAAATACATCAAAACAAATACAAAACTCTCAATATTTTCCGTTTCGTGTAGAAATGTATCGAGGAGAACTTGATTTTTTTTACATCTCACACAAGTTAAAGAGATAGACTAATATTTATTTTATAATTCATCCAACCAAAATACTTAAACGATGTACTGTCATTTTCTTGTTGCTACAAGATTAATAGTCACTGAAGCACTATATTAATAGAAACTTTATTAATATATTCATTATAAGAATGGAAATGGGTATATGTACATCAACTATAATAATATGAAAGGAATATATATTACAGAAATTAACGTGTCAAATTAGTAGATTATCTAGGTCATATTTTGTCACCAATAAATAAGTTTGGGACAATGACACATATATGTTTCGACATGACCACGTGAGACACCATGGTCATGGCATAGTGATCCGTGTATTGCAAAATACACATAGATACATTGTCTTTCGAGTGAAAGACAAAATGAGGTAAATTGCAACTATTAAGTTCTGCAGCATAAGAAGCAACACCACCATCATAATATGCCCTCTCGAATACCTACAACTTTTGTATACCCTGATCCTTAGCTAAGACAAAAATGAGACCATCCTAAAGCTAACAACATAATACAAAAATATTTAATTCTTACAACGAATACAAGGTGATATTTATAGACATAAATATTCAGAATATGGGTCATTAAAGTACTTTAAGATTCTGGTTTCGACACGATGGACACATGTCGTATTATTGTCCACATGAAATGTTGCACTCCTAGCACTAGCTATACATTTAAGGGCTCACCACCCTGATTATCTCATCAAGTCTACATGATTTGGAATATTGGAGAATTTACATCATAAGGATTTGATGATTATTGTATATATATTGGGATAAATGTAGAGTTTCATATACCCCATGTGTATACATACAATGGTCTTGTAGAAGTTGTTATCAAAAGAATATAGGGCATTGGTTGTGCACACCAATTTACCCACATCTGTCTAGGGTTATGCAATTATTATATGCAGTTTTCTTTTTCATTTTTAGACCCACTACTAGCTAACCAATTTCATGCGTACCAGTTGGTAACTAGATATAAGCTTGAGATTTTTACATTTACGCATGTTTAGTTGTGTAGTATGTGTGCCAATTGCGCCCCCACAGCGCATCAAAATGGGTCCTTAAAGATGATTCGATATATGTTAGATATGAATCCCCAACAATTATCCGCTAATTAGAATTCATGACTAGTGATCTCTTTACCTCTAGATTTGCGGGTTGTCACTTTGATGAGATAGTCTTTCCGTCGTTAGGGGGGGTAGGAAAAAGGATTTTCCATGGGAACGACTGGAAATGTCATTAAATATTCTCACCCTGTCTCATTTTGATCCCCAAAACTTCACAACAAAATCTTGAATTCAAACGAATCAGACTCGATACCTGATACGTTTAATGTTATTCCAAAAGTGATAAGATCACATATACGAGTTGCAAATATACCCATAAGGTCAAAAGTCACCAAACAAAGGCACAACGTCGTTAGAATGTGTTGCAATCACACATAGTGGAGGTGTAGTTGAGGTCGTAGCTCCTAAAAGAAAATAGGGGAAACTACTTGAATCGATAAATACTCATCTAAAGGAAGAGAAGAGTAAGGCACAACTATTTATCATCAATACATAAACCTATCATGAGATTGTCTCTAATTATAACTATGTTTATGAATCATTACTGGAGGACGCTCTGAAGTTAATATTGATTATAGAGATCAAAGAAATCTCAAATGAATTATGAGAGTGCACATGAGTCGATGGATAGATCATACATACTCATTGATGATATATTTGTATATACTATTGCTCATGAGATGACAGAGCACATTAACTTCGAACCATGCTTAGTTGAAGAATTTCAACAAATAGCAAATTGGCCTACATGAAATGAAGCAATCTAGGAGAATTATATTATTTGACAAATGAACGGGTATTTGGTTTGGTAGTGCTAACCCACCAACCCGTAAGACATAGATAAATCATTTGTCATAAAGCGTAATGGGAATAATTAAGTCATAATGTATGAGGCTCTCCTTTGGCGCAAGGTTTCTCATAATGCCCTGGATTGACCACTAGAAGACTTACTCTCCCGGGATGGACGTTATAACGTTCTGTTAATTAATTAGCCTAGTAGTTTCTGAAGGACTGGAAATGTAACTCATGAATGTGGTTACTACATATCTCTGTAGGGATCTAGATTCAGAGATATGTAAAAGTGTTTGATGACATTACATTACCTAAGTGAATACTTGATTGGGAAAGAATATATAAGAACGATGAACTGTGCCCTTGCGTATTTTTTCAAATTAGCTTTATATCTCGATCTTATGAACATAATAGACACTCTTGATGAAATAAGAGAAACCACAAGCTACTTGAAATCTAAATTTGAGATGAAAAACTTTGGGAAAACTTGGTTTTGTCTAGCTATTTGAGCTAGGACACCGAGTTTGTGAAATATTAATTCACCGATCGCATATGTCTAGAAAATAATAAGACAATTTAATATGGACAAAGCGCATCCGGTTAGCACTCCCATGATCGGTCAAAGTGTTGGATATAAGGAAAGATCCATTTCGTCTAAAGGATGGTGACAAAAAAGTGTTGGGAGTTGGAATTCCCTATCTATGTACAATATGTGCATTATCGTACTTAACACAATACACTTGACCATATATTGTATTTCTCAGTGAACTTGTTAGCTAGATTTAGCTCAGCGCCAACACAACGTCATTGGAATGATATCAAGCTAATATTTTGGAACCATTGACTTGGACTTATAATTTCCATATAGAAATAAAAATGAGATTGATAATGGAACTTCAATACCTACTTAGAATGTAAGCAGCAAAAGTACTAGCTCTTATAGAAAAACACTAAATAATGTCTTGGTATGTCTTTGCTGATATTAGGTATCTGACTGACCCATATAAAGGTTATTCACAAACTTGATAAGGAATTACCACACGGAACACTCCGATTACTTGGAAGTAAGCTAATCAAACCCTTGTAAATACCTCCTTGAATTATTTCAAGAATATTACTCTCCATGAGATAATTAAAAAATGTATATGATTAAGGACTATCATTACACATATTTGAGGAGCTAGTAATTTTAAGATCAACAAATATCCTACTTACATATATGAAAATAATGCATCATGTATCAAAGAAATGGAAGAAAGATACAACAGGGGGTGATAACACAAAGCTTTTTCTGCTTAAGTTTTATACAATCAACAATAACAAAACTCTCCTCTAGATTCAAGTGAATCAAATAAGATGTCAGGAGAGCGTGACATATTTTACCTAAAACCATATTATAGGAAACATGTAGAAAGTATGAAAATTCAAATGTTTTCCAAACTCCCTTGATTAATGCACGAATCGGGGGGGGGGGGGGGGTAGTAGACAAAATGGGGAGTCTACTATACATATGATATTGGTATGTTGTGCTCTTTCCTTCAACCAATGTTTTATTTTTCCCATTGGGTTTTGTTCCTTGGTGTAAGGTTTTAGTGAGACAACAATTTATATACCATCACGATTTCCTAACGCTCATGATTAATGTACGAATCTAAGAGAAAACTAGACTGAAGGAAAATTCTATGTATTGCAAAGAAGTTGGTGCGTTATACTCTTTCATTCATCAAACTTTTATTTTTTCCCACTGTGTTTTTATTTTGGCGTAAGGTTTTAACGAGGCAACAATTGTGCACCATCACTCACTTGACTCGGCACAAATGGGAGTGTTGTAGGATAAGTGTGCCATCGGCTAAAGGATATGACGATGAAGATAGAGATAGAGATAGAGATAGAGATAGAGATAAATATATCAGAGTTAGAATAGAACTGAAATATCTCATAACTATCTATTTGTAACTCATCTCTATTTAAAGGGCTTATAATTAATGAGAATTACATATTTCTTTCTCTATATTTCGTTATTTCTTTAACAATAACATACTTTTAGTTAACATAATTTTTTAACTTGTCGGATTTGATTATCATCTAACTATATTACAACAACATATGATATGGTAATAAGATTTGCATCTATATCAACCAAACTTTCAGGCAATTCATTGGTTTGAGGTAGAACAGTGTACTTTTTTAATCATGGTATTTAATTTGTTATTACATGACGATCTACCTAATAAAAACAAATATAGTAACACAGAGAGGCACCTAATGCTTGACCACTTTTAAAAAGAAGCCTTAAATTAGGCTTTATCAAGATGAGATAACCATAAAAAGGGATAAAGATAAAACTAGATATCCTATTATGATTTATAGTTCTACTAGGAGACTAATTTGTCCCTTATCTCTATATCCTGACCAACACTCTTAAAAGTAAGACTTATCTCTAACAAATCCTCCCTAATAAGCATTTTGACAAAGTTTAGTTTAACTCCATAATTTCACGTACACCTAGTGTAATATCCCGTAATTTATATGATTCAAGTTTGGAAACCTTATAAAACTAGAGGGACTACTTTTTTCAAATTGAAAACTTTAGATATTTTGATAATGCTTATTGCTTAATGGTTTTAGTCTCCTACACAAATTAGGGTTTTGTTCCTTTTAACCTTATCCTCTCAAATCAATTAAGCAACTTAAACCCAAGTGATATTTGAAGCCCTTTAAACTCCAACAATAGTTTTTAAGTTGAGTTTGAATTGAAGTTTGAAGTTTTGATCGTGATTCTAAAGGACTTTGCACTCGTTGAAGAAATGTGTTGGAGTTTTCATTAGCGATTTGTAGATATTGGCTAAGGTAGGGATTCTTTATGTTCCCCTTCTTTGTGTTTATTAGACCCATTGTATATGTGCTAATTCCATTCACGTTTATTTGATTCATTACATATGTATATAGTTTCCTTGTTTTTCTTTCAATTCCTTTCATTCGACGTGGTGTACATTATGTTCTTTCTTCCACCAAGTTGATTGTGTTTCTGTGAGTCTGTGATTGTTACCAGATAAATCAAACAACAGATATATTAGATTACAAACGCGGATTATAGGGTTGATGTTCTTCTCTGTTTAAGCTCACTTCTCTCTGATGATCTAATTGATTTATATGTCTTGAGATATTAAGAGTTATGAGATTATAATATCTCAAAACCTTTTATATCTCTAACATAATATCTAGAAATAAAATATCTGACTAAATATCTAAACTAATATAATATCTAGATATTTAGGATTTAAACTAATATTAAATACTAAAAACAAACTTTGACTTTTATTACAAAGTAACATTAGACTATGTTGAGAGCGACTTTTCAGCATTAGCTTCAGATTGCAAACTTCAGATTGGATGATCTTGAATCCAATAAATCTGTGATCTAACAATCTCCCCCTTTGGATCAAGATCATTACTAAAATGATTTAGCAATTTGGTCTTCTCTTTCAGCTCAGAAGATGCAATCTCTTTCTCTTAGTCTTCAATTTGTAATAGTGTCCAGGTTTAGCTCAGAATGCTTTAGCAAAGTATCTTCAAAGAAAATTTCTCTCAGATCAGCATATCTTTAGAATACTTTGAAGAATCTTTTCTTGGTTAGCTCTTCTCTTCTCTATCTTGGAAGAATTTTCTAAACCTTTTGATCTTTCACATTTCTTGGTAGGCTCTTCTCCCCCTTTTTGATGAAAAGTGCAACGACTTCATCAAAACATATATCAAGAAATGTATTTCATCAGGAGCCTCTGATCCGTCAATTCAAAAGAGATTCATCCAGATCTTTGCAAATCCAGACAAAATAATCGTGTAACACCTGAATCAACAAATGAATCAGTTAAAATGACTGTCAGTAACACTAAGTCACTGTGTGTAACAAATACACTTTGGAAAGGAACTTTGTGATGTTCACTCCCCCAGGGCTTCCATTCAATCATCGAAACACCACAAGGGCAATTCTATGAACGTTATGACAAAGAAACAAATTCCTTGTGTGTTCGTGCATGTGATAGAAAGAATTAATCACGGATGATTGCTTATAGGCTCAAAATTGTGTAAACCACTAAGACAACTGTAAGTTAAACACAGACTCAATGTGCATGAGTGAAGTGCGAAGGTGGGGCAAACTTCCTTTATTTCAATATCCAGATTTTCCAAATGAAAATCAGATAGCAAATGTGTTGCTTCCCCTTTTTGAAAATGTGAAACACTTTCTATTTGAGTAGAAAATGAGTAGCTGGTGGGGTTTGATCAAGAGTTGGCATGGGCTAGTTGCCTGTTTCAATAATGATCACCAAAGAGTTGTGAAACATTAGAGTTATGGCTTCCCGACTCAGAAAGTAGTTGGTGCAGAGTTCTAATATTCTTTTAACTCTGTTCTCACACCCTCTTTCTTTTAAACATTAAGCTCACTCTAACCGCACTCATTTCTTTTCGACTTCTTACACTCAATCACTATGGATTAACTTCTTGGGTAGAAATCACTAGTTAAGGTGATTCCATAGAAGTTGTGTTAAGTCCTAGCACAATGAAATTATGTTTTCCTAGAAAGCATATGATGCTCAAAATGGTTTAACTATATCAGTTAAAGCACAATGTAGATCTTGAAAACATTTAAAGTCACACATCCAATTCATGAAATCGATTTAAGATTAGGGAAGTGGTTTGAACATCTAAGAACAATGTTTTCTATGATTGAAAGTTGTCCTCCTTTCAACCATATATGAGATGAAGATATAGAATTATACCTTTACGTTCGATCTTACATCTCATGAAGTAAAACTTAAAGTCATAAAGATATGAACTTGTAAGCATCTCTCAAAAACTGCAAAAGTCTTATGTCCTAGTCAAAGCAAATTTATTCACTGAAAATGAAAATGATAAAAAGCAGTAAAACAATGAAAGTACGAGTTCTGATCAGAAATAATCAGAAGTCATCACCTTTTTACTCCCCCTGAAATTATGCATTTGAAAAATTATCATTGAAAAGCTATGCATTTAAAATTTCTGAAAAGTATGTATGTACTCCCCTTGATGGTTGATTTCCTCATTCGAGTATTGGAGTACAATCTCTTTTTCAGCTCGGAAGTAAGGTCTTTTGATCATTGAAGTGCGAGTCCTAAACTGTTGTGTTTAGAAGTCAAACTTCGTTGCAGTCCGGGTTCTAAGCTGATTTACTTAGAAGCCACTTTCTCCTACTCCCCCTTGACAGTAGGTGCCTGCAATACAGAATCATCCCTTTTCTTTGGTTTCCACTGTTATTTGGGTCCATGAATATTAGTTGCAGTTCTTATAGGAGTAATTGAGTAAGAACCGTACCAGTAATGATCACTCGTTTTATGAATAGGATCATGTGTACGACAATAAGAACAATAGAATTTCTTACCTGACAACCTGATTAAATGATCTCTCGTGTAGACAAAATCAGGTTTACCTTTACGCGCATTGTTCTTCTTGGCATTCTGCGTATGTACACATGATATTTTACTTTTCAGCTCATCTTTCTTCTCATCTTCAACTGGTTGCCTTTTCCAGACCAGTTCTTCTTCTTTGAAGTTTCTTCTCCTTCTTTGATGTGTACCTGAACTATCTGTATTTTTATCAAAGAAAAGGTTAGTACTACGAATCTGATTAGAAGATTTAACTGACCTTTTGGAAGAAGCAGTTCTGAATGTTGAACTTGCGGCTGACTTGAATGAACATTCCGAATCAGCTGAATCATCTCTTGGTGAGTGGACAATTGACTCTGGAGTCTTGCGCTCAGTCACCACCACCATTGAAATAATCTTTTCAAGCTCTTTATTCTTTGAATAATAACTGTTTCGTTCTTTGACAAGAAGGTCAATCTTCGTCTCAAGCTCACACTTCTTTTTCTTCTCTTTCTGTGCATTCCTAGAAAGTTCAGATAGCTTTGTATTAAGCTTCCTAATTGTAGCTTCAAAGGTGCTTCTCTCTTCTTCAAATTCCTTCTTTGCACCCTTTCTTCCATCTGATATTTCTTTTAAGAATCCAACATTCTTCTGATCAAATTCCTTCTTCTCCTTGGCAAATTGATCTCTTTCTAAAATGATTACTTTCTCAAAGTTACGAACTTGTTGAGAAAGCTTTAAACATTTAAGCTCAACCACCTTCTTCTCTTCAACACTCTTCTTGGAAAGATCTGAGAACTTCTTTTCAAACTCTGATATTTTCTTTTGAAGCTCAGTGTCAGCATCCTCCAGATTCTTAATCTTCTCTTTCGAACTTTCAACAGATGCTGATTTCTGAAGTTGCACAATCTGATTTTCAAAGTCAGAAATCATTCTTCTTAGCGCAGTGTTCTCAGCTGCCCAATTCCTAGCTCTTGATTTATTTTCAAGCTGATCCCACAACTGATTTGTTGTAGCCTCTTTGATATCTAAATTGATAGAAATTTCATCTGAAATTCCTTCCAATAGGAAAGATCGAGCTAAGTTGTCAGCATCATATCTCTTTCTTTGTTCGTGTGTGTACATATCAAGAGGTACTTTAAGCAGTTTTTCTTTATTTTCTCCATTCTCCATTCTCATTTTAAAAACTCTCCTTGGGACTGTCATACTCCCTTGTGTTGGATCAAATAATTGTATTCAAGATTAAAGTTAAAGTTCATGGTTTAAACTGCAATTGTGTCAAAGTTATTTAGAGGGTTTATTATGAAATAAGTAAATAGTTATTAGCTATTGGGCCTCAAGCCCATAAGCCCATTAGGCATTAGGCCTGGGTATTTAATGTTTTGTTTAGTTTAGTTTTAGGTTAACCTTTGATAATTATTCATAATCATATTTTAGAGAGGTAGTTGTTTTCTCTGTATTCAAGGGTATCAAGAACACACAAGGGTTTCATTGTTTATTCAAGGGATTGGTATGTTATTCTGATCTTATTATCTCTTGATCTATATGTGCTTGTGTGTTTAATTATCAACTAGATTAAATTGGGATAACAAGTGGTATCAGAGCCTAAAGAATCATATTTTTTTTAGATTACTATTCATCGATCACTATTCATCGAAGTTACTGTTCATCGATTTTTTTTGCAAAAGTTAATGTTCATCGAAGTTACTATTCATCAAGTAAAAATCGATTGCATGAATCTATGTGCTATTATGCTTAAAATCGATATGATTAGATGTGTTTCATGCTATTGAACGTGATCTGATAAGTTTAACTGCGCTGCACACCTCTAAGTGATTGAATTTGTGACTTTTGATATCTGGGTTTGTATAAATTTCAACCATTGTGCTGTCAAAATCGTTGCATGAAAGTTGAAATTGATAGTTGATTTTGCTTAAAGTGTAATCGATACATGTTTCTGAGTACAAAGGTCTGGTTTTTGCATTAAATTTATGTGTTTTGTGCGATTTCTGGGTTAATTATCTGAGCTGTTCATCAACTTTCTGGGTTGGTCAAGAACATACCAGTCGAACATTCTATCGGTCTAAGCTATATCGATCGAATAATCATTATCGGTCGAAGGTATTTTATCGGTCTTTACCCTTTATCGGTCAAATCTCACTATCGGTCCTTAGCTTTACCGGTCATAGCATTATATCGGTCGAATATAGATTATCGGTCCACACAGTTTATCGGTCGAACATCCTATCGATCAAAGCCTATACCGGTCTATCACACTACCAGTCGAGTTCACCATATCGGTCAAGTCCATTACCGGTCGAAACCGTTAAAAGTATATCGGTCGATTCTTTATCGGTCCTAACCAATACCGGTCGAATTCATTTTATCGGTCCTTAGCATTATCGGTCTTAGTCGTTTACCGGTCATATCACTCTACCGGTCTTTACAAGTTCCCGGTCGAACATCATACCGGTCGAAGCAAGTTCCGGTCGATTTCTGCTTTGCACGATTGCCTAGTCACGAGAACCACGGTTTGCGCTACCCAAGTGACGCGCAAACCTTCACTTTGCGCTACCCAAGTGACGCGCAAACCTTCACTTTGCGCGACCCAAGTGACGCGCAAACCTCACTTTGCACAAGTACTGTTCACTGCACTATTCACTATTCTCTGTTCACTTTTGCGTAGGGGGACAAAAGTTTTGTGCTTGATCAAAATTTTCTAATTTCATTCTTCAGTATTATTTCTTTGTGTTTTATATTGTGCAAATTATGCACTTAATTATTTTTTGGAAATTTATTTTTCTGAAAAAATTTTAGTGTGGTTTTTATTTTGATTCTAACGATCTCATCTAGTTGGTTGTCTTGGTACAGAAAAGTTTGATTACTAACCGTACAGCTAAGATGTCGAATCAACTTCTCTCGATGGGCTCTCAGGTCAAACCTCCTGTTCTCATGGCTAATGAGTATCAACAATGGAAGACCAGAATGATCCAGTTTCTGAATCACAAGAACAGAGACTTCATGAAAGCAATCATTAATGGTCCAGACACTCCAATGATCACAGTAAAGGGTCAACCTGCTACAGATTCCTCTCTAGAAATCCCTGACAGAGAGGTTCCTAAACCTTATGAGTTCTTCAATGAAAAGCAGAAAGAACAGTATAAGATAGAAGAAGATGCTCTAATCTATCTGACAATGACAATCCCAAACGACATCTACAATCGTGTAGACAGTCAGAGCACTGCTAAAGCAATCTGGGATGAACTAGGAAGACAGTTTGAAGGAAGTGAAGCCTCCATCCAAGCTAAGCAGAATCTATGCATAAATGCTTACGAGGGATTTCATGCAAAAGAAGGAGAGCTGCTACTAGATACCTACAACAGGTATAACATCATTCTCAATGACTTGCGGAGGAACAAAGTCGCTAAATCTGCTTCTGAGATAAATTACAAGTTCATCAAGAATCTGAATCTAGAGTGGAAGAAGTTTGCCATCAACCTCCAGATGTCCAAGAATATGGCTCAAGAAAATGTCACCGATATCTTCTCTACTGTTGCTCAACATGAGGATGAGGCGAGATCTATCAATAACGAGTCTAATAATCTGAAGGACTCTGTGGCTCTTATAGCCGACAAAGGTTATGTATCTTCTGCAAGGTCAAAGAAAAAGGTGTCTAAAGCTCTAGTTACCGAAGTTACTGACTCTGACTCTGCCTCAAGTGAAGAAGAACTGAAGATTGATTCTGATCCAGATATTCAGAAGTTCTCGGAGGACTTGGCTTTAATCACTCGCCGATTCAAGAAGAGCTTTGGCAATAAAGGATTCTACTCAAAGCCAAAGTATGATGGATACAAGAAAGAGAAGTCTGAGATGCGATACAAGCCGAGGCATGGAAGGAGAGAGGAAGGACGAGAAGACAGGAAGGAAGATAGAAGAGAAGGAAAGAGAGAGGAGAAGCGATAAGAACGAAAGGATGAACTAGGAAGATGCTACAACTGTGGCAAATTTGGGCACTTCTCAAGAGACTGTAAGTTCAAGAAGGTAAAGAACTCAGAGTACTACGCAAGAAAGTCACTTATTGCCAAGAAAGCTGAAGAAGGAAAAGTGCTGATGGCTGAAGAAGAAAATTGGCTGTTCCAAAGTTCCGATGACGAGGAGCAAGCTCACTTCACCCAAGTATCTTATATGGCAAAGCTGGATGGTGACGATGAAGACTTTGAGATACAATCTGAAGATGCAAACTCTGAGGTAAGTGACAATTCTGAACTTATTGAATCTTTAATGGCCCAAATACATGGTATGAAAGATGAATTTGCTTTACTGAAAGGTAAACTTAGCTCTGCACATCAATCTGTCTTAAGCTTTCGTGATGAAAATGCTATATTAAAAGTTGTTGTGGAAGAAAAAGAAAAGGAAAAGGATGATTTAAAAGCTGAAAAAGAAAAAATATCTGGTTTAGAAACGGATCTTGTGAATCTTAATGCTGAAAAGGGTGAGTTTCAAATCAAATTTGAGGTTTGTTATAAAGAAAGAAATGAAGCTTACACCAAAATCAAGCAACTGGAGGATATTAATATGAAACGAGGTCAGACTGAGCAAACATTAAATCTATTGACCAATAAACTCCAAGACGAAAGGTTTTATAAACTAAAACCAGGTTTGGGTGTGCCAACTAACGAAATTTTGAAAAAGGCACCGGAGCACCTATACAACTTTGATAAATTTGGCTCTGCAATCAGACCCATTCCTGACATTCGTGCGACTTTTGTTGAAGCGAGTTCTCCTAAACCTTCTAAAGAAACCAAAGGTCGAGAAGAAATGGGAAAGAACAAGTCTGGTGATACTGATTCTCAAAATCTTTTTAAATCAATTGGTTTTACATATGGTGATTTGAATAAAAGCTATGAGACTCGAAAGATCGAATTTACTGAGTTTGAATAACTATTTACCACACCTTCCAAAGAATCAGTAAGCACCAACACAGTTCCACCTGAGACTGCATGCAAATATGATGAGGATGAATCGGATGTTGATCCATCTACTATACCATCAGTCTCAAGTCCCATTGCTTCTAAACCTTTACTTGTTGAAGAGGTTGAAGAAGAAACTGCTATCACGAATGAATCTTGTTCTAAAAATGATAAAACGGAGTTTATTGAGTCCATGACTGAAGAGATATTTTCTGAAATGATGAATGTTTCAGACTCTGATCCTGTTTCTAATTCAAAAGCGTCAAATTCTGTGAATGATCATACATCTGAATTGATGAAGCAAATTGATATGTTGCAACAATCTCTTGATGAGGTTGAAGATGAAAACTTTGATCTCAAACATAAACTTGAAAAGTCTTTAAAAGTAAATCAAGAGCTTTGCGCTGAGATCAATGATTTGAAAATTACGTTGTTTAAAAATGCTTCAAATGATAAACAGATGTTCAATGATCCAAGCTGGAAGGTAAGAACAAATCCAGAATTTGATGCTCCTGCAAAACCTTCAGTTGTTTACTCTGATTGCCCTGAATATCCACCGAGTATTTTTGAAAAGGGTGAGACTTCAAATAGCACTAGAAAAGAACCACCTTCTAAGTTAGAGACTAACAAGGTTCCTGTTTCAGATATAAAATGAAATGGAGTTGGGAGGAGTAAGAAGAATAAAGATTGTAGTTTGAATAAGAATGATAGGTTATCTAGTGAAACTTTTATTTCAAATAGTTGTACTTCAGACAGTGTTATTTTGAAAAGTAATTCTTTTGATGAACATGAATTTAAGGTTTGTTCTGATAAATCTAAGTTTATGAATTTTGCTCGAAAGAATCTATATTGCAAACACTGCTGGGATAACTCATTCAAATACTACTCCCCTCCAAAGTCCAAACAGAGTAAGAGAAAAGCTAAACTAAATTCTAATTCTATTTCTAATTCTTTCGCACAACCAAAAGTGTTTCGAGCTAAGGTTGCCAATCCTACTTCTAAAAAGCACTTTCAGGAACTAAATGTTAAGATGGTTTGGAAATGGCTTCCAAAACCGCGTTATGAATGGAGAGTGAAAGTCAAACCAGATGATATTCCTGAGTTGCTTGATGCTAACCGCGAAGGACCCATCCTGATATGGGTGCCTAAGGAAAACTAATTGTCTCTTTTGCAGGCCTGTCGATTGTGGGTAATAGATTCCGGATGTTCACGCCACATGACAGGATTCAAGCACCTCTTGCATAACTATGTGGAGGAGCCTGCCGGAGCAGTTAGATTTGCCAATTCTGAAGCCGAAGGTCACGTCAGAGGATATGGAATGCTCGACAATGGAGTTGTGAAGATTCAAAGAGTATTATATGTAGAAGGGCTTGATCACAATCTGTTTAGTACCAGTCACTTCTGTGACATGAATTATCAAGTCCGCTTCACAACCACTCATTGCTATCTAGAGGATCCCGATGGTTACGAAGTCTTCAAAGCTGAGCGCCATGGAAATCTATACTATGTAGATTTTCCCACACTGTCTGCCACACGTCCAGTATGTCTACTAGCCAAAGCAACTAAGGCACAATCGTGGACGTGGCATCGACGCTTGTCTCATCAGAATTTCCGATCTATAGAGAAGCTACAAAGACAAGGTCTGGTCAAAGGTCTACCGGAAATGAGGTTCGAAAAAGACTCACTCTGTTCCGCATGTGAGTTGGGCAAAATGAAGTGTAGCTCATTCAAGTCCAAATCTGAATCATCAACCTCATATGCAATGGAACTCCTTCATATGGACCTTTGTGGCCCAATGCGAACCGCATCTATCAACGGAAAGAAATACGTGTTGGTAATGATAGATGACTACTCAAGGTATACATGGCTCGAGTTTCTTCGCAACAAGTCAGATGCGCCAGAATTGATCATTGCTTTTATCAAGCGCATCCAAGTACGTCTTCAATTGCTAGTTTGAACCATTCACAACGATAATGGCACGGAGTTCAAAAATGACACCCTGAAGAGTTATCTTACTTCTGTGGGGATGTCACACAACTTCTCCGCAGCCTACACTGCACAGCAAAACGGCATTGTTGAACGGAAGAATCGCACGCTTGTTGAAGCAGCTTGTACTATGCTTGCATATTCAG
Source organism: Arctium minus (assembly GCA_954870635.1). Classification (NCBI taxonomy): domain Eukaryota; kingdom Viridiplantae; phylum Streptophyta; class Magnoliopsida; order Asterales; family Asteraceae; genus Arctium; species Arctium minus. The sequence goes on from OX941081.1 coordinate 154,788,919, forward strand.
CTCTACCCATGTACCTTTGGGCTGAGGCAGTCGCTACAACATATTTTACACAAAATCGTACCATTGTGGTCAAGCGCTTTAATAAAACAGCATATGAGTTAATCAACAATCGTACAGCTAATATCAAATTTCTTCGTGTTTTCGGTTGCAGGTGTTATATTCTTAAAGAGCATCAAGGATTATCAAAATTTGATAAGAAAGCAGATGAAGGATATCTCATTGGATACTCTTTGACATCCAAAGCTTATCGAATTTACATTATTCGAACCAAGATGGTTGTTGAGAGCATGAATGTCTCCTTTGATGAGAATTCCACAAGGACTTCTGGACACAACAGTTCAGAACTCGGTCGTAAGGACAAAGCTTCTATTCAATCCAGAATAGAACCAGCTACTAAAGGATCCACTTCTTCAAACTCTAACTCTACTTCATCTGAGTTAGATTTATTGTTTATTGATGCCTTTGATGATATATGTGCAGACTTTGATAAAGGCATATCTACATCAATAACAAGTTCAGAGGTCCCTACTATTTCTGAAGACATATCTGGACTGTCCGAAGAAGAAGTCACTGAAACTTCATCTCCATCAGATACAACTCAACCATTAGTTTCTGACTCTACTAATGCTGAATCTGTCTCTACAGATAGTTCTTCTAGAAACAAAGTTCCGAGTACTTCAACTGCTAGTCCAGAAGCTTCAGTATCAGAAACACCAGTACCAGATGTCCCGAGTACATCTATGGAGCTACCTGCTGTGCACGATGAAAACCGGTTGAATCCTTACCAAGCACACATCGATGGACTAAGGATCATCCCTTGGATAACGTGATAGGTGACGTACAAACCAGTGTCACGACAAGATCCGCATCTGCCAACTTCTGCATGTTTTCAAGCTTCCTTAGTTCCTTAGATCCAAAGAAAGCGTCTGAAGCTTTATGTGATCCCTTCTGGATTTCCGCCATGCAAGACGAGCTTCTACAATTCGAAAGGAACAAGGTATGGCGCTTGATCCCACTACCTAAAGGTAAATCTGTTATAGGAACAAAGTGGGTTTTCAGAAATAAGAAAGACGAAGCCGGAGTAGTAGTGAGAAACAAAGCTCGTTTGGTCGCAAAAGGGTACTGTCAACAAAAGGGCATTGACTATGACGAAAAATTCGCCCTGGTTGCAAGGATCGAAGCCATTAGAATCTTTCTAGTATATGCAGCGCACAAAAACTTTACTGTCTATCAAATAGACGTAAAGTCGGCTTTTCTGAACGGCCTTTTGCATGAGGAGGTTTACGTGGCTCAACCTGAAGGTTTCGTTGATCCTTATCACCCTGATCATGTCTACGTCTTAGACAAAGCACTTTATGGTTTTGCACTTTATGGTATGAAACTCTCACTAAATTTCTACTTGCTTCTGGTTTCAAGAAAGGTACAGTAAATACAACCTTATTTCTTAAAAGGCAAGGTGAGGACTTGATTCTCATTCAGATTTATGTTGATGACATAATATTTGGGTCGAAAAATCAGAAATTTTGTAAGAACTTTTCAAAGATAATGGAAACAAAGTTTGAAATGTCGATGATGGGTGAATTGAATTTCTTTCTTGGTTTACAAGTAAAGCAATTACCCAACGGCATATTTATTAATCAAGCTAAATACCTAAAAGATATTTTGAAAATTTTCAATACGTCAGATAGTTAAGTCATGAAAACACCAATGGCTACTGGTACACTCTTAGACGTAGATCCCTCCGGGGAACCTGTTGATCAAAAGGTGTATCGTAGCATGATTGGTTCTTTACTTTATATGACTGCCAGTCGCCTAGATATAATGTTTGCCACATGTATTTGTGCGAGATATCAGTCTAATCCTAAAGAGTCGCACTTAACTGCTGTTAAGCGAATCCTTAGATATCTCAAAGGTTCTCCTAATCTAGGCCTTTGGTATCCAAAGGATTCTCGTTTTGAACTAACCGCCTTTATAGATGCTGATCATGCAGGATGTAAGCTAGACCGGAAAAGCACCTCTGGATCATGTCAATTCATAGGTGACAAACTTGTGAGTTGGACTTCAAAGATACAAAACTGTGTTTCAACATCCACTGCCGAGGCTGAGTATGTAGCTGCTGCTAGCTGCTGTTCTCAAGTCCTCTGGATGACGACACAGTTAAGGGACTTTGGATACAACTACAAGCGTGTTCCTATTTATTGTGATTCCAAGAGTGCCATATCTATAACTGCTAACCCGGTACAGCATTCGAAGACCAAGCATATCGATGTACGCTATCATTTCATCAAGGATCATGTAGAAAAAGGTAATATTGAAATGCACTTTGTTCAAACTGACTTCCAGTTAGCTGATCTTTTCACCAATCCATTGGATGAAAAGCGATTCCATTTTCTAATCAGCAAACTTGGTATGTTGAACATGTCTTAAACCTTACTCATGATTTAAGGGGGAGTATTCTCAGTCTTGACTTTGTGTTCATTTTTATTCTTCAATTGTTGCTAACGAAAGAGGAATCATTTTCACAAATGATTACCATTATTTCTTTCATTTATGCAGGTTTGTTCAAGTGACTATGACTTCTAACTAAATCATCTTAGAACCCGTACCTCAACGGAATATGGCTTCTAATCACATCAGATTAGGACCCGCACCTCAGTGTTTTACTTTATTTTTCTATTTTTTGTTAAAAAAAATTTGTCAAGTTAAGGGGGAGAATATCTATGATTTTAACAGATTTTTGGATACTTAAATGCTTATCTGACCGTGTGTTCTTAAAGATAAATACTTGCATTTTATCTTGTCAATATACTTTGTCAAGTATTCATACACATAACGGTTCAGAACATTCTATTTGACTTTGTTATTACCATGTATCAAAAGTTAAATCTTTCTATGGTAATACTCACGTTCTTTGTCTTCACTGTTGATTGGATCAAACGTCATTTCATGTGCTTTTATTGAAAATATGTTTATATATTGTTCATATAAACAACATTCGTTTTTTGATTCTCCAAAATATTATTCTTCATGACAAATCGTCTATAAGCTTAATTGAAAAACTCCTTAAGAGCTTAAATTGTCAAACTCTTTCTAGTTTGAGGGGGAGAATTTCATCGTCAAACATAACTGTTTTGACATCTCCGAAAGTCTTATTTTTCATGTAAAAAGTGGTATTTATGCTTACATGTACAAAAGACTGTTGAACAACATGTTGTATTAGGAAAATACATGGGATTCAGTGTGAGAACTTAACCAAACTTCCATAGATTCACGATAACCAGTGTTTCCTACCCAGGAAGTATTCCCTGAGTGATTGAGGGGAGAGGGGTCAAAAGAATTGAGTAATGGTATGTGAAGAGGTAAAATGGAAAAGAGAGATTGGTTAGAAGTGATCATTAAAAGAAAGAGGGATAGAGATCAGAGTAAAAGAATACTAGACTCTGCACCAAACCACTTTCTGAGTCGGGCAACCACATAATCTGATTGGTTCACATTCATTGGTAACCATCATTGAAAAAGGTACCTATCCCATGCCATCTCTTGCATACAACCCCACCAGCTACTCATTCTTTTCTCAAAAAGAGAATGTTTCACATTTTCTGGGGACGCAACACATACGCTATTGGTTCTTCATTTGGAAGATACTAATATTGAAAAAGAAGGAAAGTTGCCCCACCATCGAACCCTTTCTCATGCACATTGAGTCTTTGTATAATTTGTTGTTGTCTCAATAAGTTTACATATTTTGAGCCTATATTGAAAAAGCAATCATCTATGCTTAATTTTTTCATACACATGCACTAGCACACAGAATTTTGTTTTCTGTCAGAACGTTCATAGATAATCATGTGTTATTCGATGATTGAATGGAAGTCCTGGGGAGCCAACATCAAAACTAGCTCCTTATATAGTAACTTTGTGTTACTTAGTAACTTTGTGTTACTGACAGGCATTCTAATTGAGTCATTTGTTGATTCAGGGTTACAACTCTTAAACTGTTTGAATTTGCAAAGATTTAAACGGTTACAATTGACTATTTTTATCTGAAAAGATTGAAATAATCACTCTTTCCATCTGGGAAGACTGCTCTTATTTCCATAAAGGGCTCGTTACATGAAGACTGTGCTTACATGATCATACACAATGGGGGAGATTGTCTTGAAAATGGAAAGATTGTTTTGCCAAGTTTTGATGATGATGATTCTCACCACTCATCAAAAAGGGGGAGAAGATACAAAAAGGGAGAATTATCGAAGAAGGAGAATATAATCTGAAGACTGCTGAAGATTTTAAAGAAGCTACAAGTTTTGAAGCTATCAACGTCATATCTGAAGAAAAGAGAAGAAAAGTGAAGATCTGAAGATTATTGTCAAATTTTTTTAATCTTGAATCCAAAGGGGGAGATTGTTGGATCAAATAATTGTATTCAAGATTAAAGTTAAAGTTCAGGGTTTAAACTACAATTGTGTCAAAGTTATTTAGAGGGTTTATTATGAAATAAGTAAATAGTTATTAGCTATTGGGCCTCAAGCCCATAAGCCTATTAGACATTAGGCATGGGTATTTAATGTTTTGTTTAGTTTAGTTTTAGGTTAACCTTTGATAATTATTCATAATCATATTTTAGAGAGGTAGCTGTTTTCTCTGTATTCAAGGGTATCAAGAACACACAAGGGTTTCATTGTTTATTCAAGGGATTGGTATGTTATTCTGATCTTATTATCTCTTGATTTATATGTGTTTGTGTGTTTAATTATCAACTAGATTAAACTGGGATAACACCTTGCTTCAGAGATATTCTAATAAGATCCCCTAATTTTTGTCTATCTATGAAGACCATGAAGCGATCTTTCCACAACTCATACTCTCCCCTGAAGAGTACTGGTGGCTTTGTTTTAGTTCCGATAGCTAGAATTTCTCTGGATGACATCTTGTTAAGATTAGAGAACTTGACATATATGATCATTAATGCAAATAAAATCAGATAAAATTCAGAAATAAAATTTCCAAATTTAACCAAGTCTGGAAATGGAGCAAAAGCACAGGTTTACGCTAAAGGAGGGTGGCGCAAAAATCAGATTTGCGTTTGAAGTGGGTCGCGCAAAAGGAACTTTGCGTGATACGTGTATGGCGCAAAGTAGAGATAGCGTGAGAAGAGGTTGGCGCAAATCTTGAGATTCGAGTGAGAAGAAGGTCGCACAAAAGATGTTTTTCGTGATTAGTTGATGGCGCAAAGGAGAGGTTTGCGTGAGACTTGAGTGGCGCAAATGTGGAATGCGACCGGTATGATGTTACGGCCAGGGTGTTGTCGACCGGATCGATGCTACGACTGGTGTCCTGACCGGACTGATGTACGACCGGTGTTAAGCTTTTCTTCGACCGGACTTTTGTTGCTCGACCGGTATCTACGACCGGTACTATGGGGATCGACCGGTAATGTGTTGGACCGGTAGTTCGACCGGTATTGACCGGATAGAATGTGAGAGTGACCGATATGTTGGAGACCGACCGGTACAATTCTTTACCGGTATGGAGATCGACCGAGGTTTGCTTTTTCGACCGGAAAATAAGGTGGTCGACCGGTATGTTGATGACCGATAGTGCAGCGACCGATATTAGAGTTATCAACCGGGATTGGAATGAACAGTGTCTTCTTTGATAAATCGTCCCTGTAAATCCCAAATTGACCAGACTAGAAATCGAAATACAACACCAAATTTTGACACTTTGGTCGATTAACCAATTACAATACCTTGCAACCTTTTGATTTAAAAAACAACCTATATATCAAAATATGATTGATGATACAGTGTTCTTGAAGACTGAAGAACACAGAGTGTAAAAAATTTGATTTTGATCTGGTATTTGCTCTGATACCAATTGTGAGTCTGTGATTGTTACCAGATAAATCAAACAACAGATATATTAGATTACCAACCTGTTTAGATTACAAACGCGGATTACAGGGTTGATGTTCTTCTCTGTTTAAGCTCACTTCTCTCTGATGATCTGATTGATTTCTATGTCTTGAGATATTAAGAGTTATGAGATTATAATATCTCAAAACCTTTTATATCTCTAACATAATATCTAGAAATAAAATATCTGACTAAATATCTAAACTAATATAATATCTAGATATTTAGGATTTAAACTAATATTAAATACTAAAAACAAACTTTGACTTTTATTACAAAGTAACATTAGACTATGTTGAGAGCGACTTTTCAGCATTAGCTTCAAATTGCAAACTTCAGATTGGATGATCTTGAATCCAATAAATCTGTGATCTAACAGTTTCTGTTTGATTAGTTGATCTTTTGATCATGTCAATCCTCGGGTGAGTTCTCTTTTGGTTTTGCATATGGTAAATTGAGATTTGAATATGCTAGAAACATCAAACTATTTATAAATATGTTGAATTTCACTCTGAAAATTTCGTGGTATTTGTAAAAATCATAACAAATCATTCGTTTATTGGATTTAAAATTACGATGTGTTTTTGGAAACCTAAAGATGTCATTTACAAATTATCGTCACACGACAAAGTTGTGATTTTCGATCTAAGTTGGCAAAAATCGGTGTTTTTGGGAACTGGTCTCGTTTTAGACGAGAACAGGGCAATGCTTTTCAAAAATTCGTGTAAAAGGTATTTCAAACCCAATTTTGTTCATTCTTGATTCTTTGGAATCATAATACACTTACCTAAAACTTCTATGTAGATATAGTCTTCTAAAACCTACTGGAATTATGATAAAATGTTGATTTTGTAAACGTTTAAACTGTTGAAACAAGTATTCCTCGATTTAGAAAAGTTGTGAGTGTGAAATTTCTAGTCTACATTTGGATTTGATTCATCATGAGTTTTTGTTCAAATCTTTTGTAAAGGTTTCCGCACGAAGTTATGTTAATGGTTTAAAACACTCGTGTCATTTAAACTCCTTTTGGTTCATAAGTTTTTCAATTTAGTGTGTTCGGAAAATAAAGCCTTTAAGGGGAGTGATCAATACCTTTGTACAATCAAATACCATTTTCATTGGTTTTTTAATAAGTATAATTTGTTATTCATCTTAGTGTGATCACATGTATTGTGACATACTTTCGTAGTTTATGTGTTAAGGTATACCGAGCTACTAACCACCTATGGGGGTACCACAGGCGCGTCATTGTGGAATCGATGGCATTACACCATCTGTTGGGTGTGATCAGTCCATGATGTCTCCTTTCGATTTTGTTGTGCTCCGATGAGAGCTGCCCATGGTTTGACGGGTGATATTATTTAGGAGGCGTATGGGTCGGCCCTAACATATTTGATTTGTTTGTAACGCTAATGGCGCTGTAGTGCCCAACACTGCATCTCACATTATCCAATATAGTTGGATGTGAATGTACAATGTGTGTGCCTGTGTGTCTTATGTCTGACATTTGTTGTATCTATCTATGTATCACATGAAACATAAGTGTATGTGATTATTTGTTCGAGCTTGATATGCAATCCTATGGAATGATTTTGATTTAAGTTTCTCAGATTCGTTTGGTATTTAGTTGGCAATATTTGTTTTAATTTGACAGTTTTGATCTTTGACAAGATTTACTGTTTTGATGTAATGAATTTGGATATTCGTTCCGTTATGGATTTTAATTAAGCAATTAAATTAAGTTATTTGGTCTAACTTCTTTTAGTTTTGTTTCCATTGTTTGTGCGTATTTCGATATGTTGTTGTTGAAGTAAGATGTGGAATGTGTTATACATAATTTAGTTTTCATGAACACTCAAAAATTCGAGTCTCGTGTCCAAATTCATATTTTTATAATATTCGGTATTTGGTTCGATTATTTGTTTATTATCTATTGTATCCGTGCACTGGCCGTTTGGCTCAGTCGCATTTCTTTTTTCGCAGCAGGTATTCAAGGGGAAACTAAAATGTTATTTAGAGTATCTACCTATATAAGAGGTTCGTTGATGGCTGTTGTAGGCTTATTAATACTGGGAAGCTATTATTGAAAAAAAATGATGTATCGTCCAAGAAAGTAATTATATTAGATGGTGTTTATTTTTTATATGGTTTAATAGTGCTCTATATACTTATGTTAGCATTTGTTTTAAGTTTGAATGTAACCTCCATTTTTACATTTCGAAAAGGGGATGTTACACCTAGTAGCCATTGAAGCTTCAAAAACACATCCAACTTTAGGGGTTTAGTCATAATATCTTCAAGTTCCTCCTTGGTTCTACATTAGATCAATTCCACATCCCTTTCCTTGATAAAATATCGAATGTAATGAAATCTTATCTTGATATGCTTTATTCTCCCATGGAATATTGGATTTTTAGACAGATGGAAGAGTTGTTATCACATAACATAGTAATGCAATTACATTGATTTTCCTCAAATGTATTCAAGATCTCCTTCATCCACACACTTTGACAAGCACAACCCGTGGCAACGATGTAATCGGCTTATGAAATACATACGAGATGTGTTTCTTCCTCCATTTTGATCACTAGCAAAGTCACTATCGGTGTACTCTTTTATAACATCATTTAATCCGCTTTTATAAAACACTCCATAGTTCATTGTTCATTTCACGTATCTCAACACTCTTTGTTGTCGAAAGATGTCCTTCCCTTGGAGATGCCATGAATTTGCTTAGAAATCTTAGTGCATACATGATATGAAATCGAGTTTTCGTAATGTACATAATACTTCCTATTAACTACTTGTATTATGGGCATATCAACACCTTTTCCTTCTTCTTCGAGAGACAATCTTGTGCCTAGAACCATAGGGCTATTGACTGCATTGAAATTTTCCATACCAAATCCTTGAAAAATGTCTTGCTCATATTTTTTTGACATAGGAATATACCATCCTCTATTTGATGTACCTCAAAACCCAAAAAGAAGTTCATTCTCCCTAAGTCAATCATGTCAAATTCTTGCTTCATGGATGCTTTAAAATATTTGCACAACTTAATATTGTTTTGTATGAAGATTAAATCTACATATAACTATTAATATTATTTCCTCCGATTTTATTTTTTATATGCTCATAATCGCATCTTTTGAAGCCCGTACTGACCAAATATTCCTCTATGTGACTATATCAAGCCTTTGGAGCTTGTTTTAGCTTGTACCTTTCTTCAATATAAAAGTCTTATGTTATTTTCCCTTGCATATGTAGCCTTCAGTTTGTTCTATATATACCACTTCCTTCAATTCCCTATGAAGAAACACGCTCTTTAATCAAATTCTAAGACTACCCAACCTTTTTGTGCTGCTAATAAGTAGAGGTATTAAAAAAACCATTGGATTGCTCAAACTTGTCGAACCAATCAAACCAGACCGTTTTTGGTAGTTTGAGCGGTCTTGTGGTTTGGTCCAGTCTGGAAAATAGCCAAACTAGTTTATCCGGTCTGGTCTGTGGCTTGAATGTTTTTTTAGCAGTCTGGATCGAACCGACCACCAAAAATACACATGTATTAATTATATTTAGGTTTCATGTTGTAGGTTCAATCTTTATGGCCCAATTAAAATTAAATCGTCTATTTTTTTAGTCTTCATTTCTCAATTGACCACATTATCTAAATTGACAAAATTCTAAAATTCGTCAAAGATCAAATCTAAAAGTCCAAATCGTCCTTCGACTTGCTCAATGTGAGGTCCAATTGAGATCATGATTGGTTTGATTAAGAGATTATAGGGATAGAAATCAGTATATTATTCAATGGAAATGCAAACTACACTACTAGAGAAAAAACTCTAGTATGCGGCTACATTGTGGCTGATTTTAGAAAATACAAAATGAAAGGTTAACCTAAACTAGAATACATGATTCCTATTTATACCCCATACTCCCTTGTACACAATAAAGCCTAAACCCATATACAAGGCCCATTTCAATATATGTAGATCACTTTATAAAACTTCTAAATAGAACATAAAATATGTTCTAACATTCTCCCCCTAAGTTTTGTAAAGTAATCATTTTCTGATCAGCTCCAACTTCAACTCTTCTCCCCTTTGATTTCTTTATAAAACTTAGTGTTGCATAAACTTCAAAGCTCCTCTTGCTCCCCCTAGAAAGTAGCTCTTATCCTTGAAATATCAACTGAAATATCAGATCTGATGTAGACAATAACCTCGACTGAGTGCACATAAAGACAACTTTTTCCTCTAGTAAATCCAACACATTCCTTAACGCCCACAAGAATGATATGTGTGGATTATGGAGTGACATCCAAGTGCATCTTCAGTATATAACATCTGATCTGTCTTTGAATCATGAGTTGAAATAAGAATCCAGCTTAAGAACTTCATCTGATTAGCTTACGGGTGGTAGCATCCGGTAGAAACACTACATGGCAAGGGTTAGAAGACAAGCACTGTTCAACAACTGATAGAATATGCTCATACTAACTTCTCTCCAGAAAACTGAATAATCAAACCCAGAACTCCTTTCTTCACGAATCAGCTGGATGATTATAAGCGCTCAGGATTCTGAATTGCAACTCCAATAGCAGAACAATGATTGCATTCGCTCACACTACTGAGTGATCAAGTCAGAAGAATGATAAAGTTCTCTCAACGGTCTAACCACAAAAGAAGTTTTCCAGACTGATGATTGCAGATGCTCAGGCAGCTAACTCAATCCAAGCAGAGACCAAATCATCAAATCCAGAATCATCAAATCTTGACAGGCATGAGCACTCGTGTAAGAATAGATCAGTTGCTAATGATATGTGACAACATATGATAGGAGTGATGTCACATATGCATTTCGCGTATAAAGCTCTGGAACAGGGCAAACTTGTATGAAATAGGGTTCAGAACAGTCATACTTCTCAAAAAACACATCAACGTTCGCAACCCATCAACATTCGCAGATCATTGTAGCAATTAGAGCACAATTCTCAAGATGGCATAAGCCTGAACCACAATTCGCAGAGGGTTGCATTGCGAATTCCCCAACTTTCGCAAGCCTCATGTAAGCGAATCCTCGCATTTCGCAGACTTAACATTCACGAATCCTCAGAATTCGCAATATACTTACCTGTGAATCCTGAACATGGAACATTTTTCAAATTTTGGAAGACACTTTTCGCAACATACTTACTTGCGAAACCTTTGACATTTCTTAACTAGTGGCTTGGGAATTCCTTTAGAATTCACACACAACATGTGCACAGTAGTCTGCGAATCCTTCAATTTTCGCATGCAACTACGTGCGAATCCCACACTTGTAATTTTTTTTGTGTCCAATGTTCTCTGCGAAAACTTCAACAAAACCCTTCTTTCTGCGAAATCTTCAACATTTGCGAGTTCTTCACAAGATCTTGCGAAACTTATGGATCTGGAACGATTTTCTGAAAATCTTCAATAAAAACTTCAATACTTCGATTCTTGAGTTGAGCTTTTGAACGAAGGTTCGAAAACTGCTATTTAGCACATTTGTAGTTGAACATATAGTCTAATTTTGACTCTAAGAACCAAATTGATTCAACCACAGTAACAAAAGTTTTCGAACAAAATATACTCAAAAATCAATCAAATTGATTTCTGGAATGAAATTGACACTAGTAATTGATTCGATAATGGTCTACAATATACTCTGAATCAATTTTAACAATAAAGAACATCTAATCCAGCATCAATTCCAGAAATCGACAGTTCTATTCAAAACACAATCAGATCTCACGATCGTTCATAAAGATGTTTTCTGTTTAGCTCTGATACCAATTGTTAAGTCCAATTGAGATCATGATTGGTTTGATTAAGAGATAACAAGAGGTTATAGGGATAGAAATCAGTATATTATTCAATGGAAATGCAAACTACACTACTAGAGAGAAAACTCTAGTATGCGGCTACATTGTGGCTGATTTTAGAAAATACAAAATGAAAGGTTAACCTAAACTAGAATACATGATTCCTATTTATACCCCATACTCCCTTGTACACAATAAAGCCCAAACCTATATACAAAGCCCATTACAATATATAAAGCCCAAACCCATATACAAGGCCCATTACAATATATGTAGATTACTTTATAAAACTTCTAAATATAACATAAAATATGTTCTAATATTCTCCCCCTAAGTTTTGTAAAGTAATCATTTTCTGATCAACTCCAACTTCATCTCTTCTCCCCCTTGATTTCTTTATAAAACTTAGTGTTGCATAAACTTCAAAGCTCCTCTTTCTCCCCCTAGAAAGTAGCTCTTATCCTTGAAGTATCAACTGAAATATCAGATCTGATGTAGACAATAACCTCTGAATCAATTAAACAATAAAGAACAATCAATTTCACTACAAACCCCAGAAAATCGAATTTCAACAGGACTGTTCTATCCAATACCAAAACAGATCTCGATCGTGCAGAAAGATTTTTTTCTGTTTAGCTCTGATACCAATTGTGAGGTCCAATTGAGATCATGATTGGTTTGATTAAGAGATAACAAGAGATTATAGGGATAGAAATCAGTATATTATTCAATTGAAATGCAAACTACACTACTAGAGAGAAAACTCTAGTATGCGGCTACATTGTGGCTGATTTTAGAAAATACAAAACGAAAGGTTAACCTAAACTAGAATACATGATTCCTATTTATACCCCATACTCTCTTGTACACAATAAAGCCCAAACCCATATACAAGGCCCATTACAATATATGTAGATTACTTTATAAAACTTCTAAATAGAACATAAAATATGTTCTAACACTCAATATTGGTCTAAAATTCAACTATTCTTGGTGGACTTGTTTTACTTTTTTCCAACTTGTTCAATGTTTTTTTTTTCAAATTTTAGAGATAACAATTTCTTTCATAATTCGGTATATTATTTTTTAATAATGTTATAAATTTCATTTTGGATATATATGTTATGGTTTTTTTAGTTTAAGACCCATAAGAGGCTCAAACCGCCTAAACTGGTCAGACCAGACCGCTTGTTTGTGGTCCGGTTTGACCAGTTTGATTACTTGCTGCCAAACTACTCAGTTTGGAAATTTCCACCGCCATTTGCGGTTTGGTTTATGGTTTGGGTGGTTAAGCCATCCAAACTGGACCACGAACACCCCTACAAATAAGAGTAGCATACGAATGGTATTACACCTTGCCACCGGTGCAAACACTTCACCGTAGTCTACTCTTTGTCTTTGTGTGTATCCTTTAACAACCAACCTTGTTTTGTATTTGTCAAATTATCGCGTTCGTTCACCTTTGTTTTAAAAACCCATTTTACACCTTTTTTTTCCATTCCTTTCGGCAATTCTACCAATTCGCATGTTTTATTTTTTTTTCGAATTGCTTGAATCTCTACATCCATGTTTTTTCTCCATTTTTATTTCTTAGCAACTTTGCTATAGGTATTTGCATCAACTTTGTGATTAGCTTCACATACATAAAATGCCAAGTATTGTTCTTCCTCTTCTTCTGAGAGGTTTTCTCCAGTTACATAATCTTGAAGATGTCGTGGAGGCTTCGTTACTCTTCTGGCTTCTTTAGTCTGGGTTTCATAAGAGGAGGACGAAGCATCACCAGTTTGGTTTTCTTGAGTAGAGGAAGATGAGGCAACACCTATATTTGAGTTTATAGTTTGTTGATTTTGCTCCATGTTTTCTCCATCTTCACTTTGCTCATCAAAGTTGTCATCTCCCTATTCCATCTCCCTTTCTTTTTCCTTAGTCCTCCCTTAATCCCAACTTTCATCTTCCTCAAAGATTACATCTCTGCTAATTAAGATCTTCTTAATTTATGGATCAAAGAGCCTATATGCTTAGATTCATTACTCACTCCTAAAACCACACATTTTTTTACTTTTGTCTTCCAGTTTGATCATTTTCTTGTCTGGTACATGCACATATGCCACGTATCGAAAGATCCTTAAATGTACCACATTAGGTTTAATACCACTCCATGCCTCTTCAGTTGTCTTGTCTTCTATTTCAGCAGTTGGACTTTGATTTATAATGTGAGTTATCCATTTTGCTGCTTCGGCCTACAAACTTCTTGGTAGCATCTAACCATATTGATGAGGGTTTGATTCTTATATTCAGCAACTTCATGTTGTTGAGGAATGTAGGATGTAGTGAACTGCTTTTTGATTCTATTTTCATTGCAAGAGTCATGAAACAGTTGAGACACTACGAAACTGAGCATTATCAGCGACATACAAAGTCGTCGCTAATCTGTTTCTAAAGCTCGAATGCAGATCTGATCCATCGCTGATATATAGTTGGTGGTCCAAAGGGGCGTGTAATGCTATCAGCGATGAAAATCAGCGACGGATCAACGATGAATACTATCAGCCATATATTAGCTATAGATAGTTATCAACGACGGATTAGCAACGAAAAGTATCAACGACGGATTAGTGAGGGTCATTTTAGTGACAGATTAGCGAGGGTTAATTTTAGCGACAGATTAGCAAGGGCCAAATGAGCAACAGAATTGAAAGGGTCCGCTTAGTGATGGATTTGCGACCGACCACAAAACTTTTAGCGACGGATTTTTGTCGCTGATCTTTAATATTTTAATAAAAATATAATAAAATTCTATACTTTCTATATATTTTATACAAAACCTCCCATATATTTAAAATAAGAAACCAAAACATGTCTAAAAAATAAAAAATAACCAATTCATACAGTTTAATCAAACAAAATAATAATGTATGAGAGTTAGCTAACAATCTACTATTGGATGGTCTGGGAGTGCCATGAGGGCCGGAAAGGGGGAAGGTATATCTTGATGTTGCATAATAGCAGTAAAATGCGCCAATAGCATCACCTGCTCGGCTAACTGGGCAGCTTGATTGGCTTGTTCGGACTCCATCTCGGCACGATGACGTTCCTCTATTGTTCAGACTGCAAATATTTAATGTTTGACAAAATCAGTAATTTGTTGGCAACAGAATGTAATGACATGATAGATAACAATATAAGCAACATACCTCCGCTAGTGATCCAATAACGGATGATCTTCCGTTGCTACTGCTACATTCACCGGTCATAGCATAATAGAGATCCTGGGAGGTCCCAAAACCAAAAAAATGGCCTTATTCCGTTTTCGACCCTCTGCTCCCAAAGAGATGTATCATCATAGGGAGGGGTGTGGGGCTCTGCAATAGACTGGGATGCATCCCTAAGCTCTCAAAATCGTTCCTATAGCTAACCAAAACAAAATGGGTAAGCTAATTATATCTATAAACATTTCAATAGCATAATGTCTATAAATCAAACGAATCCAATGACTGCTTTTAACGATTATAACATTCTACCAATGGTAGTCACATTACCAAGCAACATATTTACTTAGCCTAATGTCTGCGCTTGGCAGCCCAAACTAATAGCACCACTATGTTTATTAAAATATATTACTTTAAACCTACCAAATGACTATATAAAACAAACAAATGGTTTTAGAAAACTTACCACCACTCAAGCCGCTTTGGGGTAAATGAACTGAGGAGGATCACTAGGCGGGATGGACGAACCTTGACCGACCTTCCGGTTCAAGCAGTGGATCCGCTCAAACACCTCAGAATTAGTCAGCTCATAACTCAAAATTTGTGCCTACAATAGACAATTAGTTAATTTAGTAAATATAGAAATCTAATTACATTATTAAAAAAATGTATACTTACCATCTAGTGTCGATGTTGTGCAACAACGATCAATCCCCCGGTGTGTCTGGACGACACCCCCTCAAACTCGGTCCTTCGATTGGCCTTAGCGACCCTTGAGGCATAGACCGTGTTCAGTATCCCACACCTGGTAAAAACATAACACACAAGTCGTTGTAAAAGACATAGCAATGCACAAAGCTCACAATAAATATACAAACCTGATTAATTATTTGGATCCAAAACCTCTTTGGGATCCCGGAAGGGTGGTGTGCTCTAAGGCCTGTGAAGTCCTCACCGTCCCACTCCTCCCGCCAAATCTGATAGTTCCGTGTCGTGGCCGATTCATATTCACCCCTCATCCAATCTGAGTACCTATTCTGCTTGGCATGGGTCCATGCATCAAAAACCGCATCCTCATGCTCTGGGTCCCACTGGAACTTACCTTACATACACAATATTTGTATCAAGATAAAAACAATAATTTGATATTTACAACTACTTAAAAAGGGATTCATTTACACCAACCCGAAAGCGCTGAAACATCAAATCGCAGTTAGCCTAGGGGACCTCCCTCTAGCAATACCACGTACCACTAAACAAAGACCTGAATATAGACGTGATCTCATGGGTGTAACACCCATAATTTTGGTAAACCCTTAACTTAATCCACTCTGATTGATCTATAACTGTAAATGGTTATTGGGATTTATTTGTGAAACTTAGGCTTTGGATGGGAGCTCTTCGGGTTAAAAGGTTGGATTTTTGGACGTTCGGTACTCCTTGGGAGATTGTGCCCGCGATTGTGACAGGAGGCCACTCTCGCGGGGAACAATCGCGGGCTACATATCGAGAGTGGGATGGTCTAGGCGACAATGCCCGCGAGAGTGACTAATTCACGGAGTATGAATCGCGAGCAGGGAAAGCGGCACGATTGTGCCCGCAATTGTGACAAAATGTCACTCTTGCCGGCCACTATCGCCGACGAGGGTCAGCCTGCATTTAAATGCGATTTTCCAACCATATCTCTCATTTCTCATCTCTAACTCCCTATTTTCTCTCCCAAATCGATCCCTCACCCTCTAATATGAATCTTAACTTACTTTTGGGGTTTTTCTCCTAAAACCAAGTGTTCTTTCATCATCTATACTAGTGGTTTCATCTCTGGATGCAAGATCAAGTTTTCATCTCTAACTCTAGAGATTTTTGGGGTTTTACTCAAGGCCTATTTGGTGAGTTCATCTCTCCCTCTTCAAAACTTTTATGTAAGATATAAATTCTCCATTGGTTATTTCCTAGTGTTTATATTTCTCAAATTCCGATTTGGATGGTTTTGGAGAATTTAGGTCAAATTAGGGTTTTGGCCAAATTGGGGATTTTGATATAAGATGTTTGGGGAATGATTCTAAGCATTTGGATATGTGTATTTACGTTTGGAACTTGTAGATCTAGGTTTTTGGGAAGTTTTGGCTTGAGGATTCAGAATTCTTCAAAGGAGCTCAAGTGAGGGAACCGAAATCTAGCAAGATGAGTTCAAGTTGCTTTGTGAAAACTATGTACATGCCAAAATGTGTGTTATGAAGTAATAATATGTTTACTTTATATTTATCAAGCGTGTTGAGTATTTGACAAAGTTTTCATAATTGGTAAATTTAGGTTGTTCATCGTATAAAGCGTCTATCGTTAGTTTTCATATATTTTGATGTGTAAACCTTATGCATATATTCTTATGGTGATTTATTGCACAAACGAAAGTTATTTGACGTTAATGTGTTTTTGGTGTATTTGGTTTATAAACCGTTTGGAAATTACACGTCATCACGTCGTGGAATACTTTGGGAATACAATGAGGATTTTTAATTTGGAAAATGATTTGTCCCAACCAATTCATGTTTTAAGTTGATATTGTATTGAAGAATGTATGGCATAAATGTCGCTTAAATGCGTTTTATTATTTGGGGACCGTTATTTGTTGGTCAAAATGATTTTGAGCACTTTAGCTCGGTTTTTGACTTAAAAGAGTCTTGGGGACATTTCTCCGGTTTTAATGGCTCAATGTAGAGCCCCATTTATGATTTACATTTTGTTGAATATTAATGATAATTACATACTCGAGTGCGTTGGTCATTCCTGTGTAGTCATGTAATGTTATATTGTGTTGCATTGAATCAATAGATACGTAAGGCAGTCTTTATTTGATGGTCAATTAGGTATTTCAGGGTTGGACTCCAGGACCCATGTTTTATGACCTGAACCTTTCAAGTGTACACTAGGAGGGCTGAGTCCGAGTGTGCCATTGTGTTGAAGGGCGTTTGGGCCTCCGCTGCTTGGAGGTAGTCCTTAAGTGTGTCGGGCCTTTGGGGTGTTATTCATGGTAATATTCACCAAGGTCAACTGTCTCTTCGGGGTTTAGCTTGAAAGGAGTCGTAGGGGCACTTGGGCTTTTATGTCATGAAGTGTCATACAATCAACGTTGTATGAGTGAAATACTTTTGTGTTCCTCCACTCTCAATGGATACGGGTCTCCCCCATTGTCGGCCATCGACACCTTGGATATTATAAGGTCCATGTTTTGGTATTGGGTTTCATCCCATTTTATGGTCGCATGAGTATTGGGTTTTGGTTAACATGTCTTCGGTGGCATATTATATTTATGTGAAATATTTTCCTATGATTCATGGGTTGCGTTTTATGACCCATCCGTGTTTGGATGTCTTGCATGATAGAGTTTTATTACCGTTTACATTATTTGAAAGTTTGATATGTTTTCACGTTTGGAGTGAGTTTTGGGTTGTGTCATTTCATGAAGGAATGTTTTGTATTGGGACATTCATCTTTAAAACGAGTGTTATTGGAAAAAGATTGTTTTCACATTTAAAGTAAATCGTTTTGAAAGTTTAGGATTTAAATTGTATTATTTCCTTTTAAAGATATATTATCCATGTTGAAAACTCTTGAACTCACTAGGTGTTAGCCTAACCTTTTTATTTGTCGGCATGTGCATCAGGTCCCGGTTAGGGTATGGTACTAGCGACACTGTGAAGAGATGAGTATTAGATTTATGCATGAGGGTGAGTAGCTCGGTGAAATCTTCCGTAGTTATCTTGGAATAGCAACTTGTATTTGGGTTAAGTAACACCCGACCCTATTTAGCCTTAGTATGTAACTTAGGTCATTGAATGTTGGTGTAAATTTTATGTTTTTAGGATTGAAGTATTTCCAAGGATGGATTTGTATAAAGGATTTTATCCTTTATTTAGGTCTTTTATCAAAGTTTTTGTTTAGTTGTATTTTTCCAAATTTATGGGTGTTACAACTGTGGATTGTAAGATCCCACATTGGTTGGGGAGAGAAACGAAAGTTTCCTTACAAGGGATTGGATACCTCCTCTACCAGAAGCGTTTTAAAACCGTGAGTCTAGGTGTATGGGCAAAGAGAACAATATCCGGTATGGTTGGCCTGGGATGTTACAGATGGTATTACAGCCGGGAGCCGGACTAATGTGCCAGCAAGGATGTTGGGCTCCCAAGGGGGTGAATTGTAAGATCCCAAATTGTTTAGGGAAGGGAACGAAAGTTTCCTTATAAGGGACTGGATACCTCCTCTACCAGATGCGTTTTAAAACGTGAGTCCAGGTGTGTGGACAAAGCGAACAATATCCGGTACGGTTGGCCTAGGATGTTACATTGGGTAACATGGGGATCTACAAAACTGGACAATTAAAAAATATATATACAACACAAAAGGCAATCATATAATTTTATTATGCAATATAAAGACTTATATACTTACCTGCGACCTCCCAGATTCATATGCGGTCGCTGACTCGGATCACATGGTATCGACATCGAATGGTTGGGGCCTCTCCTTGGCCCGGAACCAGTTGAAAGTGGGACCTCCGTCTCATGCTTCTGATCCTGATACTAATTCTCGAGGCCAAAGGTCTGCATGGTAGCATCTGCAAAATCCTCCATGTCATCAGCATGTGGGTCGCCATGCTCGCCAAAAGGGAATTGTTTCATATACCAGACATGAGGTTACCTCTACCCTGGCCTCTACTACTACCACGAACATGGCGTGATGACATTGCTTGAAAAACAAACATGAAATTCTATTAAAAAAGATAATGACAAATCACAATTATGCAATTGTCAAATAAACATATATAAGACAAGTTATTCATCACAAAAATGAGCAGATAACATTTGTTCATCTTCGTCGTCTGCATCATCAACTATGTCTTCAAATTCTGGTTCATCGTCGCTATCTTAATTTCTCGGCCCAACATCGTTAGCATAGTCTGATTCGTCGCCACATTCATTTTCATTAATATTATCAAGTATGTTTACCTCCAATATGGCAAGATGAACCGAATCAAGCTCGTTGCCTAATGTGGACCTTTTATGAGTTACCGTTTCATTGATTTGAAAGAATTGTTCCTCATCCACATTATCATTTTATGCCAACATCGTTCACCATTTGAAAATACCTTCATTATGATCAAATATAGGATTAGAAGATTGGCCCACATCTTGATGAGATGCATACGAATAGGTTTCACCATGTGCCCACCAAATGGTGTAATTAGGCATGAAATTGTCTCTCATCAAGTGCAGTCTCACGTCATCCCTTTCTGTATGGTGTTCGTTTCGACACTTGCAACAAGAGGATCTAATACAAAACATTATTCCATCACATGTAGTTTTCCATTCAACATAATCTTCATTGCATAGGCAATGTCCAAAAAATCATGCAAGTGTTTGACAGAGTCCTTGCTAAGACACCCTCGACTGTCATTCTTTCTATACATCCATCCTTTATCTATCGACATATTCAATGACTACAACAAATAAAGAAGTATTTATTTGACATAATCAAGGTCGAGGTGGTGTAGAGGAGTTTCAAACCTTACAAGTGTAATGGTTTAACTATTGGAAAGTAAAACCGTAGGTGTAGAGGAGTTTTGGATTACTAAGCATCCCTACGTGTGACGGTATGACTATTTGAAAGTAAAACCGTAGGTGTAAAGGGGTTTAGGATGACTTTAAAACCCTACGTTTAATAGTTTGGCTATTTGGATGTCAAACCGTAGGTTCAGAAGATCTTTAGATAAATTTATAATATTGCGTGTAATGGTTGACTATTTGAAAGTCAAATCGTAGGTTTAAATCAAAAAGAGTCATTTTGGATGACACGTGTAATGGCTTGGCTTTTTTTGGAGTCAAACTGTAGGTTTAAATTGTGTAATGGTTTTGGATGACTTTAAAACCCATGTGTAATGGTTTGACTATTTGAAAGTCAAACCGTATGTTTAAATTAAAAACAGTCATTTAGGATGACTTGAAAACCCTAGGTGTAATGGCTTGGATATTTGGAAGTCAAACCGTAGGTTTAGAAGAGTTTTATATAACTTTAAAAACCTGCATGTAATGGTTGGACCATTTTAATTAAAGTCAAACCGTAGGGATAAATCAAGGAGAGTTGTTTTGGAATGAAAGAATTAAGTTTAAAACACATTTATATGTTTTTCAAAACTTTCGGCTACATAACGACTATAAAATGAATATTTTCATATACAATCAAGCTTACTGTTTGCCCAAAAATTGTCAACCCAACTACAAATAAATAAAAGCAAACCTAATGTTTGCCCAACAATTGGCAACCAAACTAATTAATAACACAAGTTTTGAAAACCATAACAATGTAGATGAAAACTTCACCAAACTATTGCATCATATATGTCGGATTAATAATCACTTGTTTCATCAAGAATAAACCAACTAATTTTATCATATATCACAAGTGCTACGAAATGAGTATTACACCATAAAAATCACATCATTGTTTTTTTTTGGAAAGGGTATCCTGGGCCATACTAATCTCTGGCAATTAGGGTCTTTGACCCAGCTGCTAAAGCGTGCAACCCTGAGTTTATCTTTAGTGGCCACAAATGCTGCTAGTGAGGCTCGAACCCGGGTTGAACGCTATGAACTCCCCAAGCCTTTACCACCACACCACAACCCTTGTGGTTAAATCACATCATTGTTGGTAACTACAATTTACACATAATACATATTTACACATAATTTAAACCTACCATGTGACGTAATATGCAAAAATTACTCAATTCCACTTATTTCTTTTTGTTACCTTTTTTTATAGTATTATGTGTAAATTGTGTTAAGAAATGAATACACCATAAAATTCCAATCATCGTTGTTGGTAACTACAATTTACACACAATACATATTTACACATAATCTAAACCTATCATGTGATCAAATATGCAAAAAATACTTTATTCCATTTCTTTCTTTTTGTTACTTTTTTGATAGTATTAATGTAAAACACATAATCACAAAGCAAACCAAGTAATCATTTCAAACAGAAAGCAATATATAGACCATTTGGTGTTAAATCCCAAAATCCCATAGAGGTCTAAAATCATATCAAATACAAAGAATCATTTCAAACACATAATACATTAAAATCCTCAAATCCACGTCCAATCCTTTTTTGACTTTTAAAAACCAAAAACATACATATATAATTAATGGCTTCCTTGAAACAAAATGAGAACTAAAATCAAGTTTTACCTCAAATTGGTAGTGCTCGAAGGCAGTGTGGTGCAAGGCAACAGTGGTAGTGCTCAAACGCTGTGGTATCAAACTCACAGTCGGCAAAGTTGTTCTTACCGGCGGTGGAGGTGTTTTTGTATCGAATGGTGGTGGTGCTCGAAGAAAACAGTGGCGGTGTAGAGAGAACGTAGGTATGGTGGTGTCTCCCGGCAGTATGCAACGACGGTGGTGGGCAAAAGCTAGTGGTGGTGGGCAAAAGCTGGTTGTGGTGGTATGCAACGGAGATGGTGGTGGTGGCGGTATCGAACTCACTGTCTCTCTCTGTCATCGTGCTTCTAATTTTCTGATATCAGATTTGGGGCTAGGGTTTGGAGCCCATGTTTTCATACTTAAGATTGTAAATCATCGACGAATTTCCGAGGGAAATTCCGTCGCTAAAACCAATTATTTAAAATTATTTTGTATTTTATTAATTTGTAATTCATTAATTCATTAATTTAATAAATTATTTTTTTATTAATATTTAAAAATGCTTAATTAATTACTAAAGTATTATATTTTTATTAATTTATTAAAAAATTTAAAAAATAATAAATAAAATAACAAATAATATTTAAAAATAAATAATTAATTATTAAAGAATAAATATTTCTAAAGAGTAAACTTCAATGTTGGTCCCTAACATTTGTCAATTTTAACGGATATCGTCCCTAAACTTTGAAAACTCGGATTTAGTCCCCACGTTGGTCATTTCATATCGATCTTGGTCCCTCCTTGTAACGGTTGTTAAGTTTTTCCATTAATTCCAATTAAATAAGGGGTATTTTAGTCATTTTAAACATTTTTTGATGTTAAAATACCCTTCATTTAACCGCATAGTGATGGACTTAACAGAAAAATATTTAAAATAACTAAAATATCTCGCATTATGATGGACATAATGGAAAAAGTTACGACCGTTAGTAGGAGGGACCAAAACCGATTTAAAATGACAAACATGAGGGACCAAATTCGAGTTTTCAAAATTTAGGGACAATATCCATTGAAATTGACAAACGTTAGGGACCAAAAGTGAAGTTTACTCTAAATATAAATTATAGATTATTATGAATCAATAAAATAATAAATGATCTTTAATTATAAATTATAAATTATTAAAGAATAATTACTTTTAAACTATAAGATATTTATCTATCTATTAAATTATTAAAAAAGTTAAAATTAGTCGATATAAACCACTGCTTCACAATATAACCGAATAAAACTCAATAGAACTTATTTAAACTCAATAATGCCCAATAGATCCACTAAATTCAAGTATAACCCATTAAAGCCCAATAAAATCGAATAAAACCCAATAAAATTGAAAAAATACCTAATAAAACCCATTAGATCCATTAAAACCCAATTAAACCCTTTGAAGTCTAATAAAACCGAATAAAACCCAATAAAGTCCACTAAGATCCATTAAAGCCTGATAAAATCGAATAAAGCCCGATAAAACTGAATAAAGCCCAATAAAACGAAATAATGTCCAATATAACACATGAAAGCCTAATAAGATATTTTATGACTTATAAGGCCTAATAACACCAATGATGACTTATTACATTTTTGTACGCATGTGTTTACTGCATATATGCATTTGGTGTCTATTGCACTCGATTAGGCCGTTAAGATCTATTATAACTCAGTAAGACCCAATAAGATCCATTATAGCCTAATAAGATCACTTATGATTTATTAAGGCTCAATAACACCAATGGTTACTTATTAACTATTTGTATGTGGTTACCAAACAACATACACATTATCTATACATTCACATATACACCATACATATATACATAGATCCAATCGCCGATAGCAACCAACTTACATGTACGTCATGTATACATATATATAACACAGACCAACGGATGCATATAACACTTATACATTCATACATATAACATACACTGTGTACACATCACACATCACATATACAAATGAGAAAACAAGAAAAAAAAAACCAATCCTTCGCTAATCCGTCACTAATTAACGAAGATTGACCTCAAATTCAATCCCTCGCTAATTACCAACAGATTAGCAAGGGATTGGGTTTGTGGTATACCCCTCACTAATCCCTTGCTAATTAGCGATGAATTAGCGAGTGATTGACCACAAACCCAATCCCTCGCTAATTAGTGACCAATTAGCAAGGTATGGTGTTTCCTCGCTAATCCCTCGCTAATTAGCGAGAGATTAGTAAGGAATTAGCCACAAACCCAATCCCATACTAATTATTTAGGGATTAGCGAGGGATGGCGTTTGTGGTTAATCCCTCGCTAATTAGCAAGGGATACATATCATCGCTAATATCCTTTGCTAATACTCAGTTTTCTAGTAGTGAGATATATATATTCTCCTCCTCTATCACTTCTAAGAAAACATATGATCAAACCTGTTTCATTTTCTATTAACGCCTTAAGATATTTAAACTTATTCAACGTTTCACTTTTTTCAGAAAGCAAATATATCCATGTTTTCCTGCTAAAGTCGTCAGTAAAAGGTAAGAGATACCTTTTGTTGCTCTTGTAGTCTGAGTGATCAGTATACAGAGGTTGTTGTGTATGAGTTGCAATCTTTCTGATGTTTTCCAATTTGTCTTCTTTGGTATTTTTTTCTGTGTTGTTTTCCTTTATTGCAACCTCACACACTTTGCTCCTCAATCTGATTTGTGGTAGACCTTCAACAAAGTGTCTAGAGTACAATAGTTGAAGGCTCTTTTGATTTAAATGCCAAATCTCTTATGCCACAACCTTGTGGTATTTTCTAGCGAGGCTTGTCATGATGTAACTCATAAAGAATTTCAAACATTCTGTTAGACGTCATGTAAATGTGCACGATTAGCCCTTAGCTTGGGTGGAAAATCTTACGAACTTCGTCTTGCATTAATATGGCTAGTCCTTTTCCTGGAGTTGTCCAACACTTAGCAGATTGTTTGTCAAGTCTAGCACATAGTAGATGTTACTTACAATCTATGTCCTTCCTTCAACTTTAAATTTCATGTTTCCTTGTTCCATCACTCGTATACATGCATTATTTCCAAACTTGATAGCATGTGTAAAGTTGTCATCTAGAGTTACAAACCAGTTTTTTTCCTATCATATGATTCGAGTAACCTAAGTTAATGAACCATACCTCTTCTCTTTTTTATCCCCTTGATTCAACATGTGTCATTAAAGGAGTTCCTCTTCTTCATTTATTTCAACATAGTTTGTTGTCTTCTCCCATGTCAGACATTCATATAGGAAGTGTCCAATCTTGTGGAAATTATATCATTACACAATAGCTTTATTGTAACTCTGCCTTCCTATACCTCTTCCCCGACCTCGATAGCTTGTACGACATCTTCCTCCTTCTTTCTCTGTACCATATCTTTCTTCCCCTACTGTTAATCGTCTGAATTGTTCCTCGTTATGATCTTTAACCAACCTTTGGAACTTTTCTTCATGAACTATGAGTGTTCTTTGTAGTTCGTCGATGGAGATCATACTCATGTCTTTTGCTTCTTCTATGGACATCACGACATATTTGAATCTTTCTGTTAATGTTCTCAAATCTATTTTGACTATACTAATATCGGATAATATTTCTCTATTGCTTCTCATATGGTTGGCAGTTGACATTACCTTGGTAAAATACTCTGAAATCATTTCTCCTTACTTCATATGTAGTACTTAAAAATCTCTTCTTAGGGTGTTAAGAAGCGATATTTTTACCCTTTCGTTAACCCTTAACTTTTTAACGACTCCTAGATAATCTTTGAGGTACGTCTATCTAGAATTTGCTCAAACATGAACCTATCTATTGTTTGATATAGATAGTGTTTTACCTAATAATCTTTCCTCTTTGCATCCTCGAGTTTAATCTGTTGTGCGTTGGTCAACTCTTTTCTGACAGCAACAGCAACAACAACAACAACAACAGGTTCTTGAACACCATTTTCTACCATGTTTCAGAGACCTTTTGTACTTAGTAGGTTCTCCATTAACTCACTATGATGTTTTCATCGAACTAAGGTATGTTAGTAAAGCCATTTTTTTACTCATCTTTCTGAAGTTGCTCTCTTCTTTTGACTTCTACAAACCAGGTCGAGTGGGGTTTGATACCAATATTAAAAATAAATATTGTAACACAAAGAGGCACCTAATGCTTGACCACTTTTGAAAAGAAGCCCTAGGACTTAGGCTTTATATAGCCGGTACAAGACGAGATAACCATAAAAAAATGATAAAGATAAAACTAAATATCCTACTCTAGTTCTATGAGGAGACTAATCTATCCCTTATCTCAATATCTTGACCAACACTCTTAAAAGTAATACTTATCTCCAACACTACCATTTTGTAAAATTAGTTGTGTATCCATGTAATGCAGCCAAATAGAAATAAAATATTGTAAACGAGGAACAGAAAATTAATGCAATTCCTTATTAAAATAATTTGGAATTATGGAGTATATTTTCTCATATTATTGTTTTCAAACGCGTATCATGTATTAGAACGTGCTTATCAGGTGTTATCTATTAGTTTGATGGATTAAAAATGTGATGTTTTAAAAGTTTTATGTATGCATTAATAAAATGTAATTTGAATTTTAAGAGACTGCACTAATAAGAAATATTTAGTGTTTAACACCGTAATAAAATCGGTTTTATAGGATGTCCAAAATGTCTACTTGTTTTAATAGATGGTTTTATATGACTTATGTTTATAGGACCAAACAATTATGTGTCCTATGCATGTAAACCGTTACAACAAGTTTGATAATACTTTTGAAATAAGACTGTCTATTAGTTTTTTTAATATGATATTATATTAAAAGAAATTCTATACAAAAAATATGTTTATTGGACATTTCTCAAAATTGTTTTGTAAAAAAACTAATATGACACTCAACTTTAAAAGGGTCTTGAAAAACTAATTAATTAAGGCGCCCAAAAGCGCTAAGTTCTTAAAACTTATTGCAACACTTTTACATATAATACACAATTGTTTGATCCAATAAACGTAAGTGCAATAAAACAGTTTATTATGACGCTTTGATATATTTGAGGTCCTATAAACCGATTTACACTTCGATATATTTGACGTCCTATAAACTGATTTAATTATGTAATAAGTTTTGTTTAATAGTTTATCCCAAATAATTTATAATAGTATAGATAAAACAAAAACGAATAACTTTAAACAAAATGATAAGGGAAAATTGCATCAAAATAGAACAATCTATGCTTTGATTCCTATTTTGGGGAACCAACTTTTAAACTTATCAATTTAGGGCCTAAAGCAAACTATTCATTTATTTAAGGGTCTCATTGATCGGTTTAGTAGGTAACAGGTTAATTTATCTGATGTGGCAAATTTATTAATTAAAATAATATTACATGTAATTTTTAGAAACCACAATATCACAACAAATGGGACGACTCTGATTTGGAAATTTAGAGGCCTTAAATTAAATACAAATTCCTACGGCAGGAGTAAATACAAATTTCGAACGTTCTTTTCTCATCGCTCCCTTGATGTTGCCCTCTTGCCATTGTTTCGTCGTTATTCTCTACACTCCTTACCCCTGCCTCAAAAAACCATATTGCAACCTCAAGAAAACCTCGACCAAATCATTATCCAAAGAGGATTGAAGGGTATTGAAAACATATATATCTCTCACCTCTCTTACGAACTCGACGAACAAAGAAGATTGAAAGCATCACAATGCTAGTTATCTACTGTATTTTAGTTCTACATAGCAACTACAAGCCTCCAATTCTACAGATTCCATTCATTTCCTTGTTTAAAACTCATCTAGAGTTCAATATTAACATGAGGTTTGCACAAGAAAACACATATGGCTCATCGAATTTGATGTTGGTTTCTAACACATATGCAGAGTTTGAGACTGCAACTCTGATGTTATCGACGGACAATGTTTCCAATAACGACTAACACCCACAAATATTTCACACTTCAAACATTGATTGTAATCGAAATATAAACATTAGAGGGTTTAGTGATGCATATAGATTTAAACTTGACTTAAGATAGAACAAAAAATTAAAAACCAAGCTTGATATTGTTGGCTATGGAGGAAGATTGGAATTGGTGTCGGTTGTTCAAAAAGAAGATATGTTAGAACATAAAATGTTCTAAGTATTAGAAGTTTTGTAAAGTCATCATTTAATTTGTATTTTGGGCCTTGTATTTAGCATTGGGTTTGGGCTTTAATGTAAACAAGGGTGATGAGGGTATATATATATATATATATATATATATATATATATATATATATATATATATATATATATAGGGATTGTATTGTAGTTTGTAAGTAACTTTCATTTCATAATGTAGCCTTATGCAATCTGAGTGTTCCTAGAGAGAGAAACATTTCCTCTCTCTAGAGTTTGTGAAAAAAAACAATCAATTCCTTCCCAATCATCTCTTGTTCTTAATCTTACATTGATTTAATTGTGATTAATGGATCTCACAAGATCAAATCTGAAAGGGTGAGGGAAGGTGAAACAACTTTTTGATTATTATTAATTTTTTATTTTTTAGATATGTGAATATGTGGTGGAGCTTTCTTATTTTAGCTTTAAAATATAAAGATATTTATATGCCATGTCATAATTGTTGATATTTCTTTTTAAAGTTGAAGTATGTGTGGACTTTAGTTAAAAACATTTGAAAGGCGGCAAAATTTTATTAAGAAAAAGAAAGGAAATTACAGGGAAGGGACACTCGAGAAAACTGCAAGGTGGAGTAAATAAGAAAGGGAAAAGAAACAAACAACTATAAACACGAGCTAAAGATCAAACGACAGAAAAACCCCGACCGAGGGGACCGATCCCAAGAGGCATCTCAACCGATGAGGGAGTGGCGAGATGGATTCTCGATCCACAACTCCCAAGAGATTTTCCCTTCATTTATTCGTATCGACACCCATTCGAAAATTCGAACTTGCATCTCAGAAAATAGCATCTCGGCAGAGTTCGGCTTGTTCCTGAAGATTGTGTTGTTATGGTGGCTCCAAAACAAAACAATGGAGGGAAGGAAGGACCCCCTTGGAAATTTAGAATCTCGAGCATGAATCGACCAAAATCGACATCAATGTTCCACCAAATTCGAAACAGGACCCAAACCTTTCTATCAATCGAGCAATTCATAAAGCAATGGCCTATCGTCTCGGAGCCATCTTTACATCTCGGACAAAGAATTGTGTCAAAATCGATTCCTCAATTATCTGGTGCAACTCTAATTAGGAGTTGACCGTGGATAACCCGCCATATAAAAATTTTGATCTTTTTGGTACAAGCTTGTTCCAACGAGTTTCTAGATTAAGCTCACCGATTGTGCGACATTGCTCCTCAACCAAAGTCTTCAGTCTTTTGACTGTGAACTTCTCATCATCATCTAGGCGCCACCACCAATCATCCCTGTGAAGGCTGTGAATTTTGCAACAAGAAGGTTAAGTTTTGCAAATCACTCGAGGCATGACCCCTTGGGGCCATAACCCAGTCCCCTACCCAATCCCATCGCTCATAAACCCAACACTCCCTATCTTTCACCTTAGCTTCTTTATCTTTTTCCAAGCTAAAAAGTATTGGAAAAAGATCACACAAATGAGAATTTCCAACCCAATTATCTAACCAAAATAAAATGGATGGCCTGTGCCCTAATTTTTTGAGAAAAGAAGAGGTGAAATCCACTCCGTAAGGGTCTAATGTCCGACCCAAAGATATGATGTTCCCCGAACACTCCCTCGACCCGTATTGATAGCTACCCTTTCCAAACCAAGACCCCCATCATGATCGTAAAGGATGCAGATGAGTTTGGTCCATAGAGAATTTTGTTTAGAATTACAGCGCCACCACCACTGTCCTAATAAGGCATAATTCATAGCCTTAATGCTTCCTATGTCCAACAACCCGAGATATTTAAAAGGGAATGAACCTGCTCGACAACCAATCTAGTTGATCATTTCTTCTACGTCATTTGGTTGTAACCCAAACCCAAAAGTCTGCTTTTAATCAGATTTACTTTTAGACCCGAAGCCTATTCGAAACAATTGAGGATACCATGTAAGTTTTCTAGCATTGAGTCTCGACCATTCTATAACACCCGTAATTTCGTTGTTATTTATAAAAAAAATTGTGGAACGGTCGAGAAAACATTTAAGGAAAATTTGGGAAAATGACCGAGAAACAGTCAGGAAAAGGGTCGAGGAATGGTCGGGAAAACTGTCAAAAAACTCTCGGTACAATTGGGCTAAAATGCCCAGCGATAGTGCCTAGTGGCACAGTCGCATGGCAGGATCACGGGACAGTGCCTGACGATTGTGCCATTGGCATTATCGGATGTCAGGGTCGCGCCAAACCTGAGGTGCTTAAAATCGTTTTTTTCATCATTTGGTCATATCTTGCTCATTTCTCATCCGTTTTGAGCGATTTTTGTTGCTATGGATCCGTATTTAAAAGCTCTTCAAGATGGAAACAAAGAGGATTGTAGTTGTGTAACACCCCAAATTTTTGAGTAAGCAAAATATTCCCTTAAATCTGTATATCGCTCGTTGTGTAGTTTTAGTTCTTGGTTTTACCTTTGGTCATATCTTGCTCATTTCTCATCCGTTTTGAGCGATTTTTGTTGCTATGGATCTGTATTTAAAAGCTCTTCAAGATGGAAACAAAGAGGATTGTAGTTGTGTAACACCCCAAATTTTTGAGTAAGCAAAATATTCCTTTAAATTTGTGTATCGCTCGTTGTGTAGTTTTAGTTCTTGGTTTTACCTAGAGTTATGTCTTAAATGGATATTGAGCGAGGTTGCCGAAAAAGAGGACAAAGGTAGTACTGGTGCTCTGCGCGGTGCTCCGCGCGACTCGAGCCGCACCACCATCCGCGTGAGGTTCTACCCTTGCGTGACTCCAGGGCTCAGCGCGCCTCTTCACGCGAGTTGAGCCGCGTCACCATCCGTGAGCGACCACTATGCACATTTAAAGGAGGAAAACCGGCTCTAAACTCAAAAATCACCTCCATCCCTTCTCAAAAACTCTCTCTTCATTAAATCCAACCTAAGTCATTTATTGCTCCATTTCTCCATCTCTTCATGATTTTGTTCCATTATCAAGGAGTTGGAAGCCTAAGGTTCAAGAGGCTACCATCTCACCATCTTCATCTTCAACCTCAAGATCCAACTACGGTTTCTAGGTTTTTCTAACAAAACCAAATATGTGAGTTCAATCTATCTTTTCTAAACTTTATACATGTCAAAACTTATATATTTTGAACTCTTGATCTCCCCTTTACTACATATTCTTGATTTGAACCATTTTGACCTAACTTGGGTATTTTTTGAGATTTTAGGGTTTTTACCATTTTGAGATATATCAAAGAGTTTTATAATTTGTGATACATTATGTGATAAAACTCTTGTATTGATGGTCACAAACTCATGAAATGGTGCCATCTTGGTTATATGTAGATTTCAAAATATTTTAGGGATTTACTTGTTAAAAGTGGATTTGGAAGGTTATATACTTGGATTTCACTTTATGTTTGTACTAATAATGAGCATTGTGGAATATTGATAACTTTGGAAAATTATCCGTTTGGGAAACGATTCATATTTAGAAATGTATTATGAGAACTATATATGCGATTATAGTTTTGTAACTAATGTAATAGTGACAAACCTTAGACTATTACTAGTGGATCCGTAGGTATAGAGTCGTCTTAATGTTGGGTTAATTCCCGTTTGTAGCTAGTTGAGACATTGAACCCTAGCAAGGCAACTTGGTACGGTTATGTGGGACCGGATACTAGCCATGAGTCATAAATGTAAAACCTAGCGAATGAGCATGATTAGGATCATTAGCTGACTTCCCCCACATCTGAGTACGAGCCGGCGAGTTCGTGGCCTTGATCCTAGTATGGTGAGCTCAATAACTTGGAGAGTGACATACTTTTGTGTTCCGCCACAATCCTTGGAAATCGAGTCTCCCCCGTCATCACAAGATGTTTTGGACCCTTGGGTCGTATGGAGTGTTTGGGAAAAGTAAATTGTTTATTTTAAATATAATTTTCCCTTATCAAACTGTATTATTGTTGATTTATATAAACTGTTTGTTCTCACTAGGCGTTAAACCTAACACTTTTTCTCGATTGACATGTATAACAGGCCCTGTTAGCGGTGGGGTTCCCAACAATTGAGGGGCGAGTGTTGGCCATTATGACACCTTTTGGAGACATACCTTTTGGATCTTGGCGTACAGAAAAAGGATAGAGATTTTGGGAGAATTGCATTGACAACCACCATAATCTAGATTTAGTGATTTAGATTAGCTTGTTGTTAATTTGTTGTCGACTCATAGCATTTTTATACGCTACTACAGTTCCCCTTTTTGGGTGATAAATTTCTATTTAAGTTGTCATTTGTAGCCTTATCCTGGTTTAAATTTACCCCTATTTTAGGGTGTTAAAAGTTGGTATCAGAGCACTAGTTTAAGTGAACTAGGCATGAACGTAAGATCTCTAGACTTAGAGTGGGAATACTAAGTTATGATTTGTGAGATTGGGTAGAATTTCTAAGATAGGACGGTCTTAGAAGTCAACAGAAGTATACTAATTGAAAATTATGATGATGGTAACGAGACTTCTTGTGTAAAATATGTTCATAATTGCACTTAGCTGATGCTATTATGAATGTATTGTTATGTGAGCGTGCTTGATGTACTATTGTTATGATGATTGATGAATGTATTAGTACATTTCCTTGTGTTTAAATTCGTATAATCTATTTCTTACCTCCATTCTCGTTTGTGGTGGCAGTTTAAGGATGGTTAGTACACGTGCTAGACCGCGTACACGTATCTAAGGGGGTCGAGGAGACCGCTTCAACGGCGGATCAACCGAAGGGGGTTGAAGCCGCTACTCGTCCACCCGCACCGCCATTGTTGGGCAGAAGACCAGAGATTATACCAAGGGTGGAGCTCACCTCATCTAACCCGGTCATGCGTGAAGTGACCCCTCAATCCGAGATGATGGAAAATATGATGGTGTTGATGAATGAAGCTAGGGCCAAGCAACAGGAATTTCTCTTGAAAGTGATAGAGGACAGGGATGTGAGCAACCGGAGGAATGAGACGGTTGTGGAGAACGTGGTGGTGATCGGATCTAGGGGTACCAGTCACGTGAATCCTAATGAGGAACCGACGACGGTGGACGTGAAGCAAGGTAGGAGGGCTTGCTCCTACAAGTCCTTTGTTAGGAATGAAAGTCCTAGTGCGTTGAAAGTTGTATAACACATTTATAAAGTTTAATTATTTAAAGCGTTGTAATAAGCCTTAATTATTGTATTTGGGCTTTGTTTGGTTGTGTTGGGCCTTGGGCCTTTAGGGTTTTAACCCTGCGTATTTAAACTATTTTTTAGGTGAGAGAAGAGAGGTGAATGGTCATTGTTACGGTTTACTTAGCCGTATCAGAAATTCTCTCTATAAACGTTAAACCCTTTATTGATAAATCTAATCATATGACCAACAGTTGTGATTAAATTTTCATTGCTTATTGCTTATTGTTGTGTTTGCACTGTTTCTGGGATCTACAATTGGTATCAGAGAAAAGAGACAAGAATTTTGATCCAAATGGTTTGTCTAAAACCCTTCTGCTTATCGATTTATGCTTAATCGACTTTTGGCCTCTTTGGATCGCGTTCTTCATAATCTGTGTTCCTTATAATCGATTTCTTGAGTTTTAGTTGTTTAGCCATTAAACTGAATATGTGTTTGTGTTCATTTGGTTTTTGATAAAGCTAATTATGTGTTCAAACTTTGGTTTAAAAGGCTTTTCTGTGTTGATTTTGGTTAATCGACTGCCATCGATTAACCCAGATTCTCTTTTGGTTTATCATTCTCTGCTCATTGTGTTCATCAAAACTTGAAGTTTGAATTTGTGTGTTAAGTGTTTTTTCTATCAAAATTAAATTTGGGTTGAGATCGATAAGTAAAAGCTTTGATTAATTTGTGATTCATAAAGTGTTTGTTGTGTCGATTTTGAGTCTATCGCCGCTTTTATCGAAGAGCATTCAACCCAGAGTTTCCCGGTACCCTCGATTCCCGGTACCTTGATCCGATACCTTACTTGGTTTCCTGGGTTCCTGACTTTCCCGGTACTTAGTATTCCCAGTAGTTAGTATTTCCCGGTTCTTAGTTTCCCGGGTTTTCGGCTTCATATTTCCCGGAACAAAGCTTTCCCGGGTCCTTACAACACCCGGGTCCTTGCAACTCTCGGGTCCTTGCGTCTCCCGGTACCTTGTGACTCCCAGGTCCTTAATCCTTGTTGTTGGTTGAAGACTATCTTTTTCGGATCAAATACATTTTCTCATGGTCAATATAGTGTATTAAAGATGAATTATAGGAACGCTCTAGCCATTGGGACCAATAACAAACCTCCAGTGCTTTATCGGGGAGAATACCAACAATGGTACGATAGGTTCATGATCTTCATTGAATGAAAAGGTGCTTATCCCGAGATACTTAAGTCCCTGACAGAAGGACCACCTGCTATTCCAATGACTGAAATACTTGGCAATGAGGCTAACGGTGTACCTGCTCGTACTGTCCCAAAGACAGTCACTCAAATGACGCCTCCATAAAAGAAACTGTATGATGGGGAACGACTCGCAAAAACATATATTCTCCAAAGCTTGAGCAACAACGTATACGCAAGCATCGACAGCTATAAGGACACAACAAAAGGAATGTGGGAACATATTCAAAAAATGATGATGGGCAGCCGAATTGGCAATCAGTTGAAGATCCCTAGGTGCATTGTTCGATACGAAAGTTTCAAGGCAAGAAAAGGCGAGACGCTCTTTGAAACAATGAATGGTTCAACCAACTTCTGAACGAGCTGCACAAAAACAACATCAGGAAATCTAACACCAAGAACAACATCAAGTTCATGAACAACCTCCAGCCGGAATGGAAGACGTTTGTTTCACATATCCATCATACTCAAAACCCTAGAGAATCTTCCCCTGCATGAACTATTTAAAATTCTTTTACAGGACAAAGATGAAGTTCTCGAACTGATGGGAAGTCCAAAGTGAGAAAAGAAAAGCATGTGGCTGATCCTTTAGCACTTGTCTCAGACAAAAGAGATCGATATTTCAGTCATGCCTCTAAAAAGGAACCAGTAAAGAGTGATTTTGAAACAGAAGACACTGACAGTGATTCAGATCAAGGAAGCCGTGTTGTTCCTATCATAAGCCTTTAAGAAAAAGAAGTTCTTCAAAAAGCCACCATCAAACAATCAAAGGTACTCCACTACCCCTCACAAGCGACATGATCCTAAGGAGAAGTATGAAGGTAATAAACAATTCGATGAAGGAAAGAAGGTCGAGAAGAAGCATGATGAGAAAACCAAGGATGAGTTGATCAAATGTTATAACTGTGGTCGTTTGGGCCAATTTGCCAAAGAATGCCAAAATCCAATTGTTCGTAACTCCAAATACTACAAGGCCAAGATATTGTTGGCCAAACAAAAGGAAGCTGGTAAGGCTCTCATGGTGGAAGATGACCATTGGCTCAACCTGTTTGATGAAGAAGAAGATGATGCAGAAGCTCACATGTGTTTCATGGGTAAGCATTCAATACAGTCTGATACAGACGATGATGATCGCGATTCCACTTGTCAGGAATGTGCTCCTATCCATAAAACCTTAATTGATCAGATGGAAATCACTGTGTAAAAGTTTGACTCTTACAAGCGAACCTTAAGAGAAAAATCTCACCTCATCTCCACTTTAGAAACACGAGTGTCCACTCGGCAAAAGACCCTTGAGGATCTACTTGTAGAAAATAGTGGACAATTGTGCAAAATTTCAAGTCTAAAGGAACAATGTGAGATCCTTTCAGAAGAGTCCAATGA
This sequence comes from Arctium minus, assembly GCA_954870635.1. Classification (NCBI taxonomy): domain Eukaryota; kingdom Viridiplantae; phylum Streptophyta; class Magnoliopsida; order Asterales; family Asteraceae; genus Arctium; species Arctium minus. Next base: position 154,825,099 of record OX941081.1, read on the forward strand.
GTTAAAGACTAAAGTAGATGAACTTACTAACAAACTTCGTATGTCAGAAAATGAGAAAATTGAGATTGTCAATCAAAATGTTTCTTGTAAAAATGAAAATAAAAGGTTAACTAACAAGTTAAAGGATCTCGAACTGAAAATGTATAAAATAGATCAAACTGAAAAAACAATTCATCTGAACGCACTTAAATAATTTTAGTTCTCTAATCCATAAAAGGATCTCGGTTACGATAACCCACATTATCTGAAAAAGGCCTTGTCTAATGTACGTACTCTATATGATTTTGAATTTTTGGGATTGGACAAGATTTATCCAGAGTACAAAATTAGATGGACCAAGCCACTTGATGATGAGGATCCGGAACTGGAAACTTTGAGAAGGAAAAATATTGTCACGATGCAACTTCCTTTTGTGTATGACTCATTAAATGCATCATATAACAAATATAAACACGCTTTTCTATCAAATAACTATTTTCTAAGCTATTATCAGGCTGAAATTGATTCAAAACCGGTTGAAGTTGAGGAGGAATCGATGGACCACAAAATCTATGTTCCACCTCTGATTTTAGAAAAGAAAATCGTTCAGCTAGAAGAGTCATTTGCACAGGAAAGAATTATTTTTCAAAAGGAAAAAACAAGACTTATTATCCAAAATCGAATGCCTCAATTCCAATCAAAAGGAATCTAGATCAAGGGAGGAAAACACATATCTTCAGATAGAGGTAAACAAACTTACTTCTCAATTGTCTGCCTTGGTAGCAGATATGATGAAAGAGCAACTTCACAAAGATGAGCTTTAATCTAAGCTTGACTTACTCAAAGGGGAGAAGATTAATCTGTCAGAACATTCTTCTCCACCCTCATATACCTTTTCCTATAAAGCGTTTCTAGGTGATTCTTCACCAAAATCCTCTGCTAAAGGAAAAGAGCCTCAGTTGAAGTGTTTCAAAAAGGATCATCATTCTGATTTTCAAAATGCTTCCACAAATGATCCTTTGAATAGAACAAATCCATCCAGTTTCCCGACTCCCACAAGTGATAATGTCACATCTGATGAGGAAATGGAATTTTCAACATTCTTGAATTCGTATGTTCAGACAGTAAGTTAGACCAGTATGATTTTGATCCAAAACTTCCAAGTGATGTTGATCTTTTGGATTCAACTGGTGAGCCACCGGTCAAATTTTGTAAAGGCAAATGTTCTACATCTGCCTCTCAAAAGGTTCATGTGAACAAATCTTCGAAGCAAAAATCTAAAAGACGTTCACAAAAACAAAGAAAGACCGGTACCTCTAACAAAAGACATACTTACTACTCCAGTTCTTCTAATTGCGAGCTTAATGATTCTTCAGATAATCATGTTTTTAAAAAATTAAAGATGGTTTGGAGAAAGAAATCAATTATAAAAGACAGTGATGGAAACAAGTCTCATGATTTTCCTATAGTTGATACAAAGTCATTTATTTCCAAGACTGATTCACCTACTTATGTCTATTCTATAGTGAAGTTGACCAGTATAAACCGAGCAATGATCTATTGCACTCACTATGCAAAGAGTGACTTTGTGGATTCAAGGTATGTAAATAGTTGGTATGGTAGTTATAGCTTCCCAAATCCTCAGTTTCATAGCTTCAAAGCTAAGGCATCTAACCGTCAAGGATCCATCAGAGCATGGATACCAAAACCAAAATCTTCCTAATCTGTTTTGCAGAAATATCATGTGTGATTTAATTTAGATTATTCACGTCACGTGACTACAATCAAGGGTTAGGCCATCTTTTGAGGGGGAGTACCATGTTGTTTATTTTTCATATCAACTTTTGAACACCTCAGTTCAACACTCGTTCTTAAATGTCTTTGACTTCTGATTTTCTCAAATTAGAAATTTTACTTCAATGTTTAATTTTGGTGAGTTAAAGGAGTGTTAGGGCTCATAAATTTTCTATGGTCAATCCAGAACTAGAAGGACCTACCCAAGGAACACATCCAATTCATAGACATCAGTGAGAGGTCTATCTTTATAGATGAGTTCAGAGTGAAAAGAATATGGTATGGATGTGACAGGACTTAAAAGAATTATTGGTCCTTACCAAACCGAGTCAATTATCCGGGTTACCACATAATCTATTCATTCTCATTCTTTAGAGATGAATATTGAAACAGACATGGACCCAATGTCGATAACTCGTGTTACCCCACCTAGCCACTCAAGTATCTCAAAAGAGATACTTCTTTCATATATGCACAAAGATTTAGCACATAATATATCAATTCCTCACTCGGAGGTCTTAGATATTGAAAAAGGAAGACATCAGCTCCGGTTTTCGAACTTCATATTCTACTCACTTTGTCTATTGATTTCTTAACATGCGTCCTAGGTTGAATCAATATTTGAGCCGAAAAGATACATGTTTATATTTCTTTCACACACGTACGAATCTTTGTAATTTCAATCGCATATCTTTGTGAAATTGCCGGAACAGTTTGAGAAGTAATTTTTTAATATTCTACACCGGGGATAACTGAAAGTCCAATCAGAGATACCCCTTTGCCAACTCTGAAAATAGGCCACACAATTATTTCAATTGTGGTGATAACAGTTACTATTGTGTTTCTATGTTAGTTGTTACCCTTAGTTACTGAATCGCTTTATCTGATCTTTTGCTACTCATCCGGTTAGTCTTTGAAGATACATGATGCTCAGGATTCTCCTAATCATCATAAGGGGGAGAATGTCATAAAATTCAGAGACAAAGATCATTATGTTGAAGGGGATCTAGCAAAAGTTGAGGGGAGTAACAAAATTTCTTAAATCTGAGGTTGAAAAGCCATTGGATTTCAATATTACATTTCTTCTATCTCGTATCATGTGGTGTCTGCTACAAGTGTGTTCCTCCTACGAGCTGATTGAAACAAGTTCTTAAGCTGAAAGCATATTCAACTCGCGATTCAAGGACAGATTCTTGTTTTTAAACTGAAGATGCACCATGGAATGTCACGTAACTCGCACATTATAATTCTTGTGTGCTGATCCGATGTGCTGAGTTTCTACAGTTGAAAGTTACTCAGTAGTGCATTCAGTTGAGGCTAGTGTACATTGAATCTGGGTTACAAAGTTGAAACTATGAAGACCAAGAGCTTTATTCAAAGGGGAACTTGGAAAGACATGAAGACAAGCAACACCAAAGTTTTTCTGAGATTCAAGAGGGAAAGAAGATCAAGGCTGAAGATTTCAAGATGATAAATTCCTTATTCAACTTTAGGGGGAGATTGTTAGGACTAAAAGTCCTAGTGCATTGAAAGTTGTATAACACATTTATAGAGTTTAATTGTTTTAGTATTTAAAGCGTTGTAAAAATCCTTAATTATTGTATTTGGGCTATGTTTGGTTTTACTTAGACTCTTTATTGATAAATCTAATCATATGACCAGCAGTTGTGATTAAATCTTCATTGCTTATTGCTTATTATTATGTTTGCACTGTTTCTGGGATCTACATCCTTTTCTTGTAGTAAGCCACCCGAGTTTTTCGTGTCTAACGATCCAGTTGCCTGCATGAACTGGATATAAGAGATTGAGCAGGCCTTCGACTCGTCTGAATGTGAAGAGAGTCAGAAGGTGAAGTTTGGCTCCCAAAAGCTTAGGAGCCCGACACACATATGGTGTAATGTCACCAAGTCCACCCTCTCCACCACGGTCTTGGCTCAGCTATCTTGGACGGAGTTCAAGAAAAAGACCATGGAGGAGTATTACAATGAGAGGTCCTTGGACCGTATCGAAGAAGAGTTCTGAGCTCTTAAAAAGGGAAATATGTCGGTGAGGGAGTACACCCGACGGTTAATGGAGAAGTTGAGTTTAGTAGGTTATGTGGCCCCGACTGAAAAAGAGCAGATCAAGGCCTACCTAAAGGGCCTACCGGCGGCCATGATGTCTATGGTCCACAACTCTTGAACACTACCCTTCGTGAGACTGTTTAAGAGGCTCAGATTATAGAGGATATTTACGCCAGGGATAAAGAAAAGAAGTCTGTGGTAGGAGACAAGAGGAAGTGGGAGAACAACCCCAGGACTCTCAAGAGGCTAAGACCATTCAATGAGGGAAGAAGTTTTGATAACTACCGAGAGGCGCGATGGTGCCCAAGATGCCGAAGTAAGCACCACGGCAACTGTACCTCTAACCCCACCTCATGTGCCAAGTGTGGGAATCCTGTTCATGCTATAAGAGATTGCCCTGTGAAGGGAATTATCTTTTTTGAATGCAAGATGTCGGGACGTTTCCGAAAGGATTGTCCGAAGTGGAGGACGGGGAGTGCCCCGGAGAAGAAGGAGAACCCTCCTAGGGTTCCGGGTCGAGCTTTTCAGATGACATCCGATGAGGCCAAGGCATCCACCGACGTGGTATCGGGTACGTTTATGCTAAACTCAGTACCTGCTCGTGTACTTTTTGATTCTTGTGCCAGTTTCTCTTTTGTATCCGATGTTTTCTGTCGTAAACTTGCCATGCCAACTAGTAGTTTAGAAGATACTTTAGTGGTAGAAATAGCGAATGGCGGTCAAGTAGTGATTCGCGATGTTTTGAAGGGTTGCATACTTGGTGTTGAAGGAAAAGAATTCTCTATCAACTTGATGCTCATGTTGATCGGCGGGTTCGATGTAGTGGTTGGAATGGATTGGCTAGCTGGGAACCAAGCAGAGATTGTGTGCTCTAAGAAGTTAATTCGACTACCCATTTCGGGTAGTGAGATGTTGGTGATCTATGGCAAAAGAAGGAAGCGTGATGTATCAATTATCACCATGCCTAAAGCACGAGAATGCTTAGTAAAGGGATGTTCATCCTTTCTATCATACGTGATGGATGCCAAGCGTGAGAAGAAGAGGCTTGAGGATGGGAAGGTGGTACGTGAGTTTCCCGACGTCTTCCCAGACGACTTGCCCAGCTTACCACCCGATTGTCAAGTGGAGTTTCGAATGGACCTTGTTCTGGGGGCGACTCCAGTTGCTCGAGCCCCTTACCGGTTGGTGCCATTTGAAATGCAAGAAATGATGGCTCAACTCCAAGAGCTTCTAGAGAAGGGTTTTATAAGACCGAGCTCGTTACCTTGGGGAGCTCCGGTCTTGTTTGTCAAGAAGAAGGATGGTACCATGAGAATGTGTATCGACTACCACGAACTGAATAAGGCAACAGTGAAGAATAAGTATCCGTTCCCGAAGATCGATGATCTGTTTGATCAACTGCAAGGAGCAGGGTGCTTTTCAAAGATCGATCTATGTTATACCACCAAGTGAGGGTGAAGGTAGACGACATCCCGAAGACGGCTTTTAGGACACGTTACGGTCATTACAAGTTCCAGGTAATGTCGTTTGGCCTAACTAACGCACCAGCGGTGTTCACGGATTTGATGAACAAAGTGTACCGACTATTCCTTGACAATTAGGTCATCGTGTTCATTGATGACCTACTCGTGTGTTCCAAAACCGAAGCGGAACACGAGCAACACCTTCGTGAAGCCCTAGAAGTGTTGAGGAAGGAGAGGTTGTATGCCAAGTTCTCCAAATGCGACTTTTGGCTTGAGGAGGTTCAATTTTTGGGCCATGTTGTCACTCGAGACAGAGTGAAAGTGGACCCCTCTAAAATTAAAGCGATGATGAATTGGGAACCTCTAAAGAGTCCGTCCGAAATACGATGCTTCTTGGGTTTAGCGGGCTATTACCGGATATTTATCCAAGACTTCTCCAAAATTGCCTCTGCCTTGACCGCTTTAACGAAGAAGAACGTGAAGTTTGTTTGGGCCGGGACACAATAGAAGGCGTTCCGGACCTTACAAAAGAAGTTGTGTGAAGCTCCAATTTTATCTCTACCCGAAGGATCAGAAGACTTTGTGGTTTATAGAGATGCTTCAAAGATGGGTCTAGGATGTGTCTTGATGCAAAGAGGTAAGATGATCGCTTACACATCGAGGCAACTCAAAGTTCATGAGAAGAACTATCCTACCCATGACTTGGAGTTGGCGGCGGTAGTGTTCGTCTTGATGCTATGGCGACACTATCTCTATGGCACGAAATGTACACTCTACACGGATCACAAGAGTTTGAAATACGTCTTCGATCAAAAGGAGTTGAACATGAGGCAAAGAGTGTGGCTCGAACTACTCAAGGATTATGACTGAGAGTTGCTCTACCACCCCGGTAAAGTGAACGTGGTGGCTGATGCGTTGAGTCGGAAGGATTATAGCGGAAGCATTCAGGCTATCCTTTCGAGAATCGAATTAGTTTCATGTCTCGTTGAGAAGATCAAGACATCTCAAGTGGAGGCTCTGTGATAACACCAATTTTTGGTGTTATTTTGATATCACTAAACGGGTAAAGTTGCTTAATTCCAAGAGGAATTAGCGGAGTTTTTATAATTTAAATCAAGTGTTTCAAGAATTGCATCATGTAATGAGATAGCCAAGAATGAGTGTGAAAAGTAAGTTTTTCGAACGATAATCGATCATAACTTCCGTCAAGTTCCAATCCCGAGAAATGACCGGTTAAGAAAGGAAGTTTAGGAGAAAATCAATTTCCATGTGGGTCAAAATCAGTGGTTGAAGTGACTTTAAAGTGAGTTGTTGAAGTTGAACTAACTTGCAACTCACCAGAATGGAAAAAAGGGCTACTTTCATGTTAGTTGCTGATGTTGAACTCACGGACAACCTACCAAAAGGGTGTTGAACATTTTTAATCCTTATCTCTTAGGATTTTAATTAACTTTTCATCTCATTCTCCAATTGAAGGCTAGGGAGCAACAAGAGACAACCCGGGGCAATTTTGGCAAGGGAGAAACACCGTTTTGAAGGAAGACAACAATTTTGGAAGCAATATCTACTCCGATTCTTCAAAATTCTTCGTTGGTATTACATAAACAAAGGGGAGTTTTACAATATTTGATGTTTGAGAGAACTATTTTCTTAGATCAATTTTTCTTAGATCTATGAACTAATCTTTAGATGTTGGGGGGTTGGTTTGACTTTGGTTTAAGCTTATGAACATGTAACTTGGGATTTTTATCAGTTTTCCTAACTAATGAGGCATATGATTTGGGTTTTAATGCTTTTGTGAGTTTGATCAACTTTCATCTGATTTGTTCGTTATAAATTAAATTCGAGAGAATTAATTGTTTACAAGAACTAGAATTATATGCCTAAGGTGAGAAATTGGAGAGAGATATACCAGCTAAACCTTAGTATTGCTATAATCTGGAACTTAATGTGTTTTGAACTCATGTGTTAAGATCGAGAGATGAGACTTGAGTTTTCAAAACAAAATCCATTGTTAATTGAGAAAAAACAACGGTGATTTTACAGATTAGATTTTCATTAAAGGGTTGAACTGATAGTTATCTTCAAGATTCTTGTTCATTAGTGAGAACCATAGGATTTCCAACCCTCAACTACTTTTCTCTATAAAAAGTTCCATAGTCGTTATCTGAAGAATGTGTTAATTGATTTGTTTTTATTAGTATTCAGTTAATTATGGACAAAAATTCAACCTTTCGGACCGTTCAGTTAATAGTGAATATAGTAATTGTGATACTCAGTTTCTAGTTCCCTTTGTTCGATACGCGTACTTACAAGTACATATTACTTGATTCGACTCGTACACTTGAGGTTATATTAGGGGGTGTAAACCCGCCTATCACTCTGTTGGAAGAGAACCTCAAGAATGAGGTGATGACAAAGCAACGATTTCTCTTGACGGAGGATAGTCATTGGGTGAAGTTGTTCAACAGACGTGTGAGGGTGCCCAAAGTTGGGGGCAACCGTGAACTTCTTCTTGAAGATGCCCATAAGTCCAAATATTACATTCACCCGGGGAGTACGAAGATGTACAGGGATTTTAAAGCTTCATTACCGGTGGCCAGTAATGAAATTGGATGTATCATGTTATGTGGAGCGTTGTGTGACTTGCTTGCAAGTGAAGGCCGAGCATCAATGACCTTACGGGAGCCTCCAATCCCTAGGGATCCCTAAATGGAAATGGGAGCATATCACCATGGACTTCGTGACTAAGTTACCTAAAACCTTTCAAGGTCACGATACCATCTGGGTGATAGTTGATCGTTTGACCAAGAGCGCTAACTTCTTGGCCATACACGAGACCCTACCGATGGACAAGTTAGCAAAGCTCTACATCGATGAGGTGGTTTCAAGACACGGAATGTCCTTGTCTATTGTGTCAGACCGCGATAGTCGGTTCACTTCAAACTTGTGGGATGACCTGCAGAAAGAGCTTGGTACATGAATAAAGTTGAGTACGACCTACCATCCCTAAATTGATAGGCAAAGTGAGAGAACGATTAAGACGCTAGAAGACATGCTAAGGTCTTGCGTGATTGATTTCGAAGGTAGTTGGGACTCTCACCTACCTTTGGTGGATTTCTCTTACAATAACAACTACCACTCGAGTACTATGATGGAACCATTTGAAGCCTTGTACATGCGGAAGTGCAGAACTCCCGTTTGTTGTCTTGAAGTGGGTGAGAAGCAGTTCGCCGGTCCTGAAATTGTGCAAGAAACGGCCGACAAGGTGGAGGGCATTCGGGAACGATTGGAGGTGACTCATGATCGACAAAAGAGCTATGCCGACAAGAAGAGACGGCCGATGGAGTTCCAAGTGGGACACTGTGTGATGTTAAAGGTGTCCCCTTGGAAGGGGATAATTCGGTTTGGAAAGCGTGGGAAGTTGAGTCCCCGTTTTCTTGGACCATTCATGGTGATCAAACGCGTGGGACTTTAAGCGTATCAATTGAAGTTACCACCGAAAATGAACGCAATCCACAACACTTTCCACGTCTGTTATCTCTAAAAGTGCTTGGCGGAAGATGAGAGCGTTATTCCCCTCTCGGAGATAAGAGTGGATAAAGGGAAAACGTTGTGTAGAAGATGTAACACCCTAAAAATAGGGTAAATTTAAAACTTAAAATTCTGGAAATATAACGTCTAAAATATGAAGGTCTAACACACCCTGTAATTAACAACAACTAAAACCCAATAAAGTTGGGGTAGTTTGTACCAATAACTGTAGCGGACGAATGAGATATAACACAACAACCTATTTAATCTAGAAACAAATTTTCAAAAACTAGATTAATGTGGGTGTCGCTATATCTCCGAAACGCTCTTCTCAAGTTTCCCAAAAACCCAGTCCTTCAAGCTCTCCTAGGTGCACGACCGGCAGTTCAAGGAATCCTATGCGCACCGGTGAGCCAACAATATACCAAGATAAGTGTTAGAACAAGGCCTAGTGAGATCACATAAGTAAAATAATTTACATGTAAGATCATCATAATACAAAGCTTGTGTTACCGGATCCTTTCAGTGTTAAAATCAACATTATTCCAACCTTGCAGCGATGTTCAAAAACCTGAATATAATCATACAAGAGATACCTCTTGAAATACGGGGGATACCCCTTTCCATCGAGATGACAAGAACACGTGAGTGGAGTCATCCATGATGTTATTGGATTACACCTCATGTCCCGGTCCTAGTTCCCATGCCATTAAGACATCACAACCTCAAACCGTCATTGTCTTTATTTCCTCAAAGACTTACAAGACATTATTGCCTATCCAAGCTTGACGAGTTACACCGACAATTAAGTCCCCCATTTCCTACTCGCTAGTGACCCAAAATGGCCAACAGTTCAACCACATGCATTAAACGGTCTAAATCCTCGTGCACAAATAAGTAGAAACAAAATACCTAACATATGAACATAAATGATTTTAGATAACCTTACCCATGCATATATCCCTTCCCAATCCGAGAGCATGGTATTTGTCATGTAAAACTTTCCATTTTCAAGTGTTTCTCATTCCATGTTAATAACAAACCCAAACATTTTTCTCAAGTAATATGTCCACCTTATGACCATTTAATGCAACAATAAATGACCAAAATGATATACCAACCACAACTCATGAAACCCTAGAATTTGGATCATACCCATGAATGAATGTATATATGCATTTATCTAGCACTCAAGTATATAAATACAAGTGTATAAGTTAGAGAACTCACCTCTAAGGTTTGTATGATGAAACCCTAGAATTTGACAAAACCCTAAAGATGAAGATGATGGCTTGAGATTTTCCAAGGATGCGAGCTACTTCTCTGGACACTCGGCTCCCATTAATGACTATAAATGTTACAAGAATACGGTTGGGATCTCATTAAATGAAGGAGGATGAGTGAAATTTTACCTTGGAGTTGGGAGATCTCAAAATGACCAAATAATGCCCAAAAATCGGATTTTAAAAATAGAAACTCGTTGACGCCGATGAACTTGACACAGGAGAGTGCCAAGGGCAATCTCTTCGGGCACTCTTGCTCGACATGTACCGAAAGCCCTTTCCTGTTCGCAACTATGGCATGAGAGAGTGCCATGGGCATTCTCTCCAGGCACTCTCGCCCGAAACGTATCGAGGGCTTAGGCATTGGCGCGATTGTGACATGTGACAATGCCCAAGGGCACTGTCGTCGGGTGCTCCCTACCATCTAAAACTTGACGACTCGATTTTTCGATACATGACAAGTATTAAAGATGAAATTATCAAGTGAATTTAAGTCTAAAAAATAAGAAGTCCAAGCAAAATTCGGGGTGTTACAGAAGAACCAGATGCAATCTTACAGAAGAAGTCCAAGAAACTTCGCCACAAGGAAGTAGCTATGGTCAATATACAATGGAAGCATCATCGTGGGGCCAATGTGACGTGGGAAGCTGACGTGAAGCAGAGGTACCCTTACTTGTTCGTGTGGCTTAAATTTCGAGGACGAACTCATGTCCGAGTTGGGAGGCTGGTAACACCCTGAACTTTTGAGTAAGCAAAACATTCCCTTAAATATGTATATCGCTTGTTGTGTAGTTTTAGTTCTTGGTTTTACCTTGAGTTCTGTCTTAAATGGAGATTGAGCGAGGTTTCCGAAAAAGAGGACAAAGGTGGCAATAGTTCTCCACACGTTTCTCCGCGCGGATCTCTACGCGACTCGAGTCGTGCCACCATCCATGCGAGGTTCTGCCCTTGCGTGACTCCAGGGCTCGGTGCACCTCTCCGTGTGAATCGGACCGCGCCACCATCCACATGCGACCACTGTGCGCATTTAAAGGAGGAAAACCGATCCCAAACTCAAAAATCACCTCCAACCCTTCTCAAAAACTCTCTCTTCATCTCCCTCTTCATTAAATCCAACCTAAGTCATTTATTGCTCCATTTCTCTACCTCTTCAAGATTTTGTTCCATTATCAAGGAGTTGGAAGCCTAGGGTTCAAGAGGCTGCCATCTCACCATCTTCATCTTCAACCTCAAGCTCCAACTAGGGTTTCTAGGTTTTTCTAATAAAACCTAATATATGAGTTCAATCTATCTTTTCTAAACTTTATACATGTCAAAACTTATATATTTTGAACTCTTGATCTCCCATTTACTACATATTCTTGATTTAAACCATTTTGACCTGACTTGGGTATTTTTGGAGATTTTAGGGTTTTTACAATTTTGAGATATATCAAAGAGTTTTACAATTTGTGAAACATTATGTGATAAAACTCTTGTATTGATGGTCACAAACGCATGAAATGGTGCCATCTTCGTTATACGTGGATTTCAAAATATTTTGGGGATTTACTTGTTAAAAGTGGATTTGGGTGGTTATATACTTAGATTTCACTTTATGTTTGTACTAATAATGAGCATTGTGGAGTATTGATAACTTTAGAAAATTATCCGTTTGGGAAACGATTCATATTTGGAAATGTATTATGAGAACTATTTGTGTGATTATAGTTTTGTCACTAATGTAATAGTGACAAGCCTTAGACTATTACTAGTGGATCCATAGGTATAGAGTCGGCTTAATGTTGGGTTAATTCCCGTTTGTAGCTAGTTGAGACATTAGACCCTAGGAAGGCAACTTGGTACAGTTATGTGGGACCGCATATTAGTCGTGGGTCGTAAATATAATCCTATCGAATGAGCATGATTAAGATCATTGAGTGCCCTCCCCCACATCTGAGTACGAGTCGGCGAGTTCGTGACTTTGATCCTAGCATGGTGATCTCAATAACTTGGAGAGGGGCCTTATTTTGTGTTCCACCACAATCCTTGGAAATCGGTTCTCCCCCATCATCGCAAGATGTTTTGGACCCTTGGGTCGTATGGAGTGTTTTGGGAAAAGTAAACTGTTTATTTTAAAAATAAACCTTTCCTTATCAAATTGTATTATTGTTGATTTATATAAACTGTTTGTTCTCACTAGGCATTAATCCTAACATTTTTTCTCAAATGACATGTATAACAGGTCCTGTTAGAGGTAGGGTTCCCAAGAATTGAGGGATGAGTGTTGGCCATTATGGCAGCTTTTGGAGACATACCTTTTGGATCTTGGCGTACAGAAAAAGGATAGAGATTTTGGGAGAATTGGATTGACAACCACCATAATCTAGATTTAATGATTTAGATTAGGTTGTTTTTAATTTGTTGTCCATTCATAGCATTTGTATACGCTACAACAGTTCCCCTTTTTGGGTGATAAATTTCTATTTAAGTTGTCGTTTGTAGCCTTATCCAGGTTTAAATTTACCCTTATTTTTAGGGTGTTACACATCTTCCGTCTGTGGACATAGCAAATGTCATTAGATTTTAGTAACACTCGATCTTAAACTAGTCTTTATATAAGGCTTGGTTTATCAATTGTTAATGATAAATCTAGATTTTCTATTTGAGGTAATTCATGTATTGATTTGTAGAAGGGGATTTATCCTTTATTTAATGTGTTATTGGAAATTTTAAATTAGTTACTCTTTCCAGATTTGAGGGTGTTACACATTCACCAAAGAAATAATGTTGTTGGCATAATGTAGGTGCAAAACTTCAACTTGATCTTTACCAACCTTCACCTCTTTAAAAATCCCAGTACATGTTGCTTCTTTCATAGACGTATTTAGACATCCCCCCACAATTATAAAGAGAAATGGAAATAAAGGGTCACCTTGTCTAACACCCCTCGACATTTAGAATTCCTGAGTTGGACAACCATTGACAAGCATGGAGATGGATGTAGATATCAAAAACACTTTGATCCATTTACACCATTTTTCGTCAAAACCTATAAGTTTCATAGTGTTTAATAAGAGTTTAATAAGAAGTATCAATTGAGGCTATCGAATGCTTTTTCAAAATCAACTTTAAAAGCAAAACACTTCTTCTTTCCCCTTCTAAAGAACTCTACCTTTTCATTTGCGATTAAGACCCTATTAGGAATGTGTCTTTTTTTGATAAAGGCGTTTTGATATTCACCGATAACTTTCCCGATAATTTTTTGCATCCTTCGGCTAGAGTTTTTGCTATTATTTTCTAATAACAACCAATAAGACAAATCGTTCAATAGTCTTGGAGATCAATTGGGTTTGATGGATTAGGAATTGGAGTAATGAACGAAGGGTTACAACCTTTGCTGATCATTCCGGTATCCCAAAACCAATTGAGAGCTTTCAATAAATAATCTTTAAATAGACCCCAAAAGGACTTGAGGAACCTAAAATTGAAGTCGTATGGACCCGGGGCTTTGTTGCATCCACACATGTTGATCGCATTCCAAATTCCATTCTCTGAAAATGAGACTTCGAGAGAAGCCACATCCTCAATAGAAAGCTTCGAAATTCTATGGTTGGAGATTGATGGCTGATTGGGAGAATTTTCTGCAAAAATCTCCTTATAACAGTCAAGGAAGGTTCGTTTCAATGTCATAGGATCCTCACACCATTTCCCATTTATGATCAAACCACAAATATTATTTTTGTTGTGTCTACCTTGAATCGAAGAGTGGAAGAAGTGTGTATTCTCGTCCCCCTCGATATCCCACTTAACACGATATTTTTATTTGTCCATTTTGGTTTTTTCAGACCCCTTTTTAAGACATTGCTTTCTAGCATCTTTCCACTTTGCCAGTTCATCCTCATTTGAATCTCTCAGCTCCTCCTATAGTTCCCAATTTGAGGCTTCCTTCTTTAATCTGTCGATATCTTCATCCAACTTCCCAATCTTGTTTCTACTCCACGTATTTAGTGCATCATTGACGTACTTTAGACAATCTCTAAAAATACAATTTGGATAAAAAGACCGGACTGGAGTTTTCCAAGCATACACAACTAACATCTGATTAAAAGTTTCATCTAACAAAGAATCAAAAATTCTAAATGGTTTAGGTCCAAAGTTTGCTACAATGACCTTCAGGATTAAAGGGCAATGATCAGAGAGTTTTTGGTCCAAAGGCGTGACCCCAAGATAGCTCCATATCTTTCTAAAATCCTCTGACACAAGAAAATGATCCAACTTACTTAGCTTTAATCCATCTGCACTGACCATGGTGAAAAGCTTTCCCCCCATCGGTACTTCAAATAATAGAGATTGTCAGATGAAGTTATTAAAATCAGCTGCACTTTTTGTTTTAAAAATGTTGTTTTTTTCTTTTGGATGACTTCCTCACCTAATTGAAGTCTCCAAATACACACCTGTTAGTCCCAAAATGGCACAACAAGTATTGTAGAAGGGGGGGGGGGGGTTAAATACAATACACAAAATTACTTAATTTTAATTCTTTTATTGATATGAAATATCAAGAATTACACAAAGAGAAATAAAGACTGTTGCGGAAAAAGAATAGTTAAGAACTACTCTAAACAATCTAACATTTAGAAGATATTTAAGAACACAAAGACTTAATCTTAGAAATACAAGGAAAGCTTTCAACCTGCTTGATATCTTCTGAATTTGAAATCTTGAGCTGAAAGCATGAGTAGCAAGGTGCTACCTCCATCCTTTATATACTATCCAATGTAATGAGTGCAAAGGACATATAGGAGTAAAGGCATGGGTGGTTGAGATATTGTCAATAAATTATAAGATATTTGATATGACATGTCATAACACAAAAGGTAACTTTTGTGCTATGAAAGTACAATATCTATTATAAAATATTCAAGGGACAATCTTTTTGAGATCAAAAATAAAATAAACATCTAATCAAATTAAGACTAAATGTAAATCTTCTCAAGGAAGAAAGAGGTTTCCATACCCATTGTCAGAGGATCATTGAGAATGAGGAAGTATGTCAAATCATGAGGGTTTAACATAAATGCTCTTACTATATAAAGAAGCAATCTGTAAAAGGAAAACTACCGAAGAGGAATTCGGTAGATTAGGCATGTGCCGAACATAGGTGGTTTGGCAACAAAGGGAGGACATGCCGAATGGAAAGTCGACAAGGATAGGGTCTGCCGAAAAGGAATCGGCAGACTGGGCTTAGCTTCACTTTTGAAGTTTATCTCAATCCGCATTGTAGACTTCCTTCATGTTGATTTCGGTTTGTCTTCGCCTCACCAAACTGTTTAACTAACTAAGCTATTACAAAGAACCACAAATCAAAATACAAGGTTCAAACATCAATAAAGACTAAGGAGAGGTTATCTTTAAATCTTATATGACCCAACAATCTCCCCCTATTTGATGATAACATCTCATAACACATAAAGTAAATGAATAATGCATTTTGACCCTTTTTCATACTCTTTTGGGTTCTTTTTCACATAGACCATTCTTTTTCTTTCTTTTTGGATTTTTTTAGAGTATTCGACATTTACAAGTATAAAAGAATGAAATAATGATTTTTAAGAAGATTACAGTACAGATGAAAACAAAATAAATACAAACATTAAACTACACCGAGTTTATTCAAAAGAAAATTGCGGTTCAGCATCCCTCTTCTTCAGTTCATCGGTAGTAGCCACATAGAGATCCCTAGCCGATATTGGAATTATTTGAATATTCCCGTGGAGAAAGGTTGTGTCGGCAATAGGGATTTGGCTTGATCTGAAGGAGATCTGCCCAAGCGCGTTGTTGAAGAAGATACCATGAGTAGGCTCAGAAATCACAGTGGTTGAAGGATGAGGAACCGGAATTGGTAATGATAGATCCAGATTTGAAGTATCCGGGACCTTTCCTTCTCTAGCCATTTGGGCAAACACGTCTTCCTTTTCGGATTTCGGCTTCGATTTGGAAGCAGGACGACCAGACATTAAATTGTTGATGATCTCCTCTTCGGCAAGAGTATGGACAATGTTATATCTTTTTCGATAGGTTCTGAACTTGGTTTGAAGATCTGCAATGAATTTATCAACCTCAGCGTTTGCAGAGCTTTGGCTTTTTAACAAGCAGATACCATTTTCTACCCATTCCGATACTCCAAACCGAACAAGAGAGTCCAGTCTGTCCATAGACATTGAAGCATCATCCCTGGTAATCCTTAGCCGAATAACCTTGCAGCTTGCCGACGGTTTGATTATCTTGACATCTGTGATTTTGGTAGAGATCCAGCGTCTATTGAGAGTTTTGCGGTACCAATCGATATACAAAGACTTTATTTCCTCATTTTTCTTCGACGCGTCCTCTAGAGAGCTCATCTGAGTTTTGATTGTGTCGGTAGGATCTTCTTCGGCAGCAAACTTCAACGCTAGCTCGGCATCTCTGTCACAAGCAATCTGGGCAAGCTTTGCAGCTTTCAGTTCCTCTTCAGATAAGCCCAGATCAGAGGAGGGAGAGGTAGTCTTTGGTGGAGGAAGATGAAGACCAGTACCATCTGCAACTTTCTTTATTAAAGCATCTTTACGACGCTATTCTTCAGCAGCTACTTCATCTGGTGACATAAAAGCTTTGCCCTTATCCTTTTTGGGCTTTTTCTCCCCCTCAGACTCTTCGACCACCAAGGGGTGATCGGTTCCTTTCTCTTCGGTAGCAGATGGTTCGGCAGTAGCAGCAGTAGTCGGTTCGGTAGAAGGTTTTCCCTGACTCGTACTGATATGAACCTGAGAAAGGAGTTGTTCCCCCTGAATTTTTTGCTCCCCCTCAGTACGAGCCGGGGAAGAAACACCAGTTTTAGCCGACACACGACCCACACGGCGATCAATATGCTCCAAAACCGTGCGATCGGCAGGAGTGAAGGCAGACTCGGTGATGTCAATGTCGAGAGACTGAGTACAGTATTGAGCCATATCGGCAGGCAGAGAGTCAAGACGCCTATTTAAGTTCTGTAAGGCACTGAGAATTTCAGAATTAATAGACTCCTGAGACAAAGTCTGCTGCCGTAGACGGATAAGATCTTGATCCCGAGCATCCGAGGCAGCCTTGAAAGCAGCCACCGTCAAGGAGGTATTTTGGTCATTGAGTTGGACTGCCTCTTTAAGAATAGATTCCATAGATGCAGAGAGAGGAGCAAGGAGACCATCAATTTACAGATGCACCACATCTAAACACTTAAAGATGTCACGATTAAGACTGACAACCTCAGAATTTTGCTCTTTGACGAGCTGCAGAAGTTCGGCCATAGAGATGTTGTTGGCGTCCAGAGAATTTAGGAGCTCCGGCTCACGCAAAGACTTGCGTAGTTGTTCAAACTGAGCACCAAGCATCCGTACCTGCCGATTGGAGTCTACAATGTCGGCAAGAAATTCGGCAGGTATGGTGATCGGCACCTGAGTAGAAGGCCCAGCCCTGTCGTCAGAGGTATTCTTCGGTGAGGAGGTTTTCTTCGGAGAAGGTTTTGGTGAGGGTGTCTTCTTCGGTGAGGGTTGAGGGGAAGGCAGGGGAGAGAAGAGGTTTTGGTACATTTTCTGGTATAAAGCCCCAGAATGTGCAGCATCGTCGGGATTGACCCCGGGTGATAGGCTGTGTTGTGAGGAAACAGAATGTCGATCTGAAGAGGAGACCAACTCATCTTCAACCTCCATAGAAAAGGGAGGAGAAGGAATATGATGGGACCCCATTTGTACAACCAAATCCTGTTGAGAGGGTTTGGAGGAGGTAGGAGAGGCTTTAGCAGATCCCTGTGGCCCTGGAGGGGAAAGTTCAACATCTGCCGGTTTTTGAGAATCGGTAGATGGAGTGTGAGGTTCGGCCGAAGGTTTCCTAAGTCTCTTAGAATGAGCATTAGGAGAGCATTTGGAGCCCCGTCGCTTAACATAAATAGAAGGGGTTATAACTGGGGTAGCCACCGAAGGATTTGTCAGTGGCAGAGTCATAAGAGAAAGTGGGACGTTGCCGGTGGCCTTTTTCTTTTTAATAGCCACCGACTTAGCTCGAGAAGGTTTTGGGGGAGAGGGGACCACCGATTTGGATGGCTTGGGAGAAGATGAAGGCCTTTCGGATTCACCTTCGACAAGATTTCCCCAAATCGGATCGGGAAAGGAGATGAAAGAAAGCATACCTGAGGTGAGCGGCGAGTCGGTTGGCTTCACAGGTTTGAAAATAGCTTGCTTGCTAATTTGAGAAATTGGCAAGTCAAACTTTATAATGGGCTCGGGCAGAGAGGCGTCTGCACTCAGCTGTGCAGACAGCTTGTGGTTGATGACCAGTGAGATAAAGCGGGGAAGAGCCACATTGTGAGTCCGGGGAGTAGAGATAGTAGTGACCAGGGAGTCGAAGAATACCTGAGCAAATTCTATTCTCCGCATGAAGATAAGGGCATGAGCCAAACGAGTTATAGCCGCCGTGGATTGATCCCACCCCGAAGTCTTATGAGTAAGACAGTAGAGGAGATGAGAAAAGAAGTAGTTCCAGAGTGCCCCCATATTCTTCTGGAGGAGAGTGCCAGAACCCTTGGACTTCCCTTCATGTACATATTGAAGAGCAGAAACAACTTCATCATGCTCTTGGTTAGTAGGAAAAGGAGCATATACATTGAATTCCGGGATCCGGAGAACAATTCGAATGTCATCCACCCCAAAGGAAAGATCTGGGTAGTCTTCAGAGGATAGAACAGAAGCAGACACCTGGTGAGTAGTAGAATCATACTTACAGGTTAGCCAAAAGTTAACAAGGAGCATTTTGCTCATCTTGGTGGATTCAATAAAGGCATGACAGATCGGAGATCGTTGGAGGAAGATGGATACTTGGTTGAACTCGGGATGATCAACATCCGTCGAGAGACGAGCAACTTGGTTGCATGAATGAAAGATGAGAGACTCTCGAGTGAGAGGAGTATCCTTGGAAGCTTTAGACGATTTTGAGGATGCCATTGTTGAAGAAGGAAGTTGCAGGTTCTTGAGAGAAAATAGATGAAGAAGAATGGAGAGTTAGAAAAAATGAATAGAAACGAAACAAAAAAGTATTTATAGGTTAGAAAAGAAGAGGGAAAGGTTGGAATTCAAAACGTTGGAAAGTAATGATGGTATGACACATACGTGCGTCATGGAAGGTGTAAGAGCCGAAAAACGGCAAAGTGTCTGATCGTGAACGTCCCATCATCAGACACACGAACCTTGAAGCGCCACGTGTCACATATTCATGGGGTAAGGAAACGGTGCCGAAATTATTCGGTAAGTGAGATGTGGATGAGGATGACACGTTGTTTATGCCAAAAATCTCCCAAGGAAAATTTAAGGTAAACGTGAAGATTGATCCAACCAAAGGAAGTAACAACAATAATCGTACGACTATAATAAAAATAAAGTAAATGAGACGAGAGAATTGGTGACGCGGAAAACCCCTAAAGTGGGTAAAAACCGTGGACGAGTGTGAGTCGTCGTGCACTATGGACGTCAATTAGGGACGTCGTCCTTTAAAACAAGTGTTACAAACATAAAACAATACGATAAAGTAAAGTCGGACGTGCATCGTATGTAATTAGACTTCGATCGTGCGTCACATGAAAAACGGCAGTGGATCTTATGAACTTCGAGAGAAACTGAGCGAGCTTGAAAACGTAATTTGTGAGCTTGTAAGGTCTGAGAATCAGATGTCCGAATGTGAGGTTCCATCTTCATATTTATACTCTAATTTTCCGTTGGAAAGTCTTGAATGCTTATCTTTAATAGAATAACCGTTTGATATTGATGATAACGTCCGTTACGTCCGTTGTTTTTTATGATGGCAACCGTTACAATCTTTGGTCATGAATGTCTCTTGAATCCTACATTAAACATGATATAACGTATGTCACAGGTTAGTAACTAAAATCATGTCGTACGACGAATTTGTTAGACAGATATTTGTTCGTTTAATCGAGATCGCCTTAAAGGAAGGGCGTCGGTTATCGCCGGTCGTACGACGATGAACTGTTGGAATTTTTACCCAAACAGTTTGCCCCCAAATTTAAAATTCAAGCGGCAACTTTTTGAAATTTAAATTTTAAGATCAGGATACGTGTTAGAAAAGAAACGCGGGTAGTTCGAATAGAACCGAATCGGTTTGTTTCTAGCTGAATAATGACGTCATTTCCTGCAAAATAAACGGTTAGACAGCTAGTATTGGACAGGTGTCATGCATTCGAGGGATGCACTCAAGTGGTTCGCCTGACACGGACGAAACGTGTCAATTGGCTATTGGCGATTCGATTTCCTGGCGATTAAGTTTCCAATTTTATGTATAAATAGGGATTGTCTTCAATCCTTTCCTTCTTTACGCTTACCTTTTTTTAATACCTTATATCTCAGGCGAGATTTACTTTCCGAGCAATCAGAATACTCTTCATTCTAAATTCGAGGTTTAGAAGTCTATTTAAGGTACAATTTCTTGTTATCCTTTTGTGTCGGTTATACGCATAGGAAGTCCATAGCTAGAAAGCCTAGGAAAGCTTGGGATATTCTTAGTTATTGGCGTGCGACTCTAAATATCCCTGATTTCCAGATGTCGAGCGAGCCTGTGAGTATATATAGAGAAGAAGAAAACCTAGATTATTTTCAAAAAATTAGCCAGGATTCCAGATGGAATCAATCTGATGACTCTGGAAGACTTAAAGCCGGATGAGGCTCCGAAGGGGTACTGTGTTTTATACGAGTATCCCATCAAAATAGGTTTTACTTGGCCATTTAGCCCTTTGGTCAGGGCATTTTTGGATGCATTCGACTTGACGTCTGAACAGTTAATGCCTCAATTCTGGCGGATTGTCCAGGTTGTCGAGCGTCTTACGGCCGATTGAGAGGTTTCGTTCAATGTGAACGACCTCCTGACTGCTTATAGCGTTCGACCGGATAATTATCACCGGTACAGCCTATTCCCTCGATCGAAGGGAGATAACGTATTGGTGCATAATACCGCGGTGAACGATCGTGGTTGGAAACGTCAATACGTTTTCCTCCAAGTGGCGTCTGTGAACAATGAAGACAACCAATGGTTGTCGTCCGGATGGAACGAATCGGGTAGGCTAACTACTTTGTCGTGGGTTTTTGTCATGCGTTTATAATATATACTAATGATTTCTTTCTTTGTTTGGCAGTAATTGACTTCACTAAAGTGAAGCCAAATAGAGATTATCTCAACAAGATTCAAAGGATCTTGGAGAGGAATATTGTCGATCGTTCGTTTTCTGTTCGGTCAAACGATGAGGAGGACGAGGTCGTTTTCGTAGCCGAAGACACGTCCGTTGAGGGTTCTCGTCAGGAAGAAGAGAGGAGAAGAGAGGAAGAAGAGAGGGAAGAAGAGAGAGAAGAAGAAATGACCGGTAAGTCGTTCGCCAATACTTTTTACTTTTATATCGTATGTCATTTCTTTTTTAACTTGCTCTCTTCATTCAGAGGACGCAGCTGCAAAGTCATCTTCCCTTAAGCGAGCTAAGCAACTGGAGCTTGCTCGTCAAGGCAGGGAAAAGTCGAGGAAGAGGTCTGCCCCTTCTACGGGAGTAGACCTCAAACGTGTTCGAGGCAAACCTAGGCCTTCACCCAAGAAGACGGGCGACGATGCTCTGTCGTCCCTTGCAGGGGTGATACCATCGAAAGGAACCGTTGCTGGTCGAGCTCGGAGGCTAGACTCAGGTGACGAAGGACACTCCAATGTCGGGGGTGTCGGGCGTTAATAAGCCTTTCCTTGCACCTTCTTCCTCCTCCAAGGGTGAGGAAAAGAACAAGGAAAAAGTGGGAGAGACGACCTTTAAAGTCACTCTCCCTTCTGACTTTATGGCAAATGACGTCCTCGAGAGGGACGTCATTTTTCCACACTTGGGAAAATTCCTTCTCCCGACCTTCTACGACCGATACAAGGAGTCTCGGGTCGAGGACACTGGGGCGCACGCCGCTGGTCTTTCTTTCATTGTATGTCTTACTTATTCGTTATTCCCTTCATTATTTTTCTTATTTTTAACTCTTTCTTTGCTGTCGTCAGGCTTTCCAAGCCTATCTGAGCTTCTTCGCTCAGATGGAAGGTCTTAGGACGTCCTTCCCTGAAGTCAAGAAAAGGGCCGATGAGGCTCTTGAAAGGGAGAAAGTCGCCTTGGAGGCGGTGGAAGCTGAGAAAGAAAAGGTCGAGGGCCTTAAGTCTGAGCTCTCCGATGCCCGAAGTCTACTAGAGATTTCGGATCGTGAGAAGGTGAAGCTTAGGGATCATATCCTTGAGCTTGAGGCGTCGTCGACCAGGTTGGAGGTCGAGAAGATTAAAGTCGCCATTGCTGCTACTACTTCTGTTGATGAAGTCGCGTCCCTCAAAAAGAGGGTCGATGAGCTGAAAGGCGACGTCAAGGACCTGGAGACTGAGAATAGGCAAATCGAAGCCTTTTCTCGCTTCACGACTCGGGCTACCTTGATGAGGCGTCATTTGACTGGGAAAAATCCTATGGCGTCGGCCGCTGAGGAACTCAAGACCTATCTTGACACCGTGGGGACTGAAAGGGAGCTTGACGAAGACAATGAATTAGAGGGAAGTGACGGTGGAGAAGAAGCGGCAGCAGCAGAGACTGATGTCGTACAGGAACAATCTGACGTTCCTCCTTCTTAGCTTTTTTGGATTTATTATCTAGGGGTCGGCCGTCTGTAGTCGTCCCTTAACTTTGTAACTTTCTCTTTTATTGACAAAGTCTCTTTTGTTCATTGATGTTTGTTATTTGCTTTTCTTTGTCAAACCTATCTCTTATCATACATCGAGTAATTTTAAAATATAAGTATAGTATACGTTTGACCAAATCATCATTCATTAACATGTTATAATGAAATCAAACGAGATTTACTATCGAACAAGTGCAATTGTAATAATGATTTTCGAATATAAGTATCGGAAGTCAAATGTAAAAATTTAACCTTTATCAATAATTACAGTTAACCATATACATGCGATCGTATGGGTATTACTCGACATAAAAATCTTAACTAAGTCGTGCGTCCCTGCGAAGATCAACGTTAGCGGGGTGGTCGTTGGTTTGACCAAGGACCCTCCGATGCTTAAGTTAGTAATCTTTTAAAGAAATAATCCAAGGAAACGAATTCAGAATTTAAAAGAAATACCTCTTTAAATGAACTGCATTCCAACTTCGTGGGATATCTTGACCATCAAGGGTTTGGATCTTATAAGCTCCTTTACCCACGACGCTAGAGATTTGATAAGGGCGTTCCCACTTAGTGGAAAGTTTACCTGCGTTGCTTGTTTCTGCGATGCCATGCGGATCTGTGCTGTTTCTCTAAGTTCTTCTAAAGCATCGAGGTCATAACTCAGGTCAACCAAGTTATGTTCGACGGACATATGTCTCGAAGTTGGTAGTCGTACCTCAATTGGTAACACAACTTCACATCCGTAGACTAATGAAAAGGGGGTTTGTTCTGCGGACGTACGTGGTGTTGTACGATTGGTCCATAGAACGGAAGGTAATTCTTCTACCCATTTTCCTTTGGCAGCTTTGAGTCTTTTCTTGATCGAATTGATGATAGTTTTATTACTTGACTCGACAAGGTCATTCGACTGTGGGTATCGAGGTGTCGACGTTACCAACTTAATGTTCCTTTCTTCACAGAATTTTCTCATCCGATCACTGATGAATTGTGTCCCATTGTCGCATGTTATTTCGGACGGAATTCCAAACCTTCAAATGATGTTAGTTTGGATAAAAGAAACGACTTCTTTGCCCGAACCTGGGAAAAAGCTGTTGTTTCTATCCATTTAGAGAAATAATCTGTTAAAACTAGAAGAAATACCTTTTGCCCGGGGGCAGGTGGTAGTTTTCCAACGATATCCATTCCCCATTTCATAAAGGGCCATGGGACTAAATTCGAGTGTAAGGGTTCAGATGGTTTATGAGACATACCTGCGTGTCGTTGACATACGTCGCACGTCTGTACATACCTGATCGCATCTTGCCTTAGTGTCGGCCAATAATAACCTTGTCGTGATATCCTGTTGGCTAGACTGCAACTTCCTGAGTGATTTCCGCATTCACCGTCGTGCATGTCTTGTAAGATTTTCTGGACTTGCGTCTTGTTGGTAATACATCGTAGATTCAAACCAGTTGAAGATCTTCGATATAATTGTCCTCTGATCACAACGTACCTTGATGCTTTAAACCTTACCTTTCTGGCTTCCATTCTGTCATCAGGCAATTGATCGTTCTCTAGATAATTTTTAATGTCGTCCGACCAAGAATTTTCTTCTTCAATTGGCGCGACCAAAGTATTATCGTCGTTTTTGATAGATAGTGTTGCAAGGTGGGCTATTGGGATACTGTCGAACGTCGTTTGATTAAGAGCTGACCCTAAATTGGCTAGTGCGTCAGCTTAAGTGTTCTAATCTCTTGGTATCTGCTCAATTATGAAGCGACTGAACTTCTTTGCCTCTTCTTTTACTATTTTATAATAGGCGATCAACCTCGAATATTTTGCTGCGAACTCTCCATTAATTTGGTTAACGATTAAAGACGAGTCGCTTCGGACATGCAGATGTGTTGCCCCCAAGTCATGAGCAATTTTGATTCCCATAATCAGTACTTCGTACTCTGTCTCATTATTTGTTGCCTTGAAGTCGCACCGTATGGAGTACACTATCTTGCCCCCTTGTGGGGACTGTAGGACGACACCCAGGCCTGTTCCTCGTATGTTCGAAGAACCATCAACATCGAGCGTCCAAGTGGTGTCGTGCAAAGTCGCCATAATTAATTCATTGGATGTCGTCGCTTCTTCTAGTTCTGGACTGAAATATGTAACAAAATCTGCAAAGACTTGTGATTTGATCGCCGTTTTAGGCTTAAAATCCAAATCATAATTACTGAGGTAGATGCTCCATTTAGCTAATCGTCCTGTTAACTCGGGTTTTCTTAACACAAATTTCAATGGAAAGTTAGTTACAACAGTTATAGGATGCGATTCAAAATAATGTCATAACTTCTTAGCAGCCATAACTAACGAAAGCAAAAGTTTTTCTATAGACGAGTACCTGGTTTCAGCGTCTAATAGAGTTTTACTTACATAGTAGATTGCCAATTGTCGTCCGTCGGTTTCTCATACAAGGACTGCACTCACCAAATTAATACTGACGGCTAGATAAAGTTGAAGAACTTCACCTTTCTCAGGTTTGGAGAGTAAGGGAGGTGATGTCATGTACTCCTTGAGTTGTTTCAACGCCTCCTCGTGCTTATCAGTCCAATCGAATCCTTTGTTTTTTCGCAGGACATTGTAGAAGAGGTGACATCTGTCGGACGACCGAGAGATGAATCTGTTTAAGGCTGCTATACGTCCTGTTAGGCGTTGGACTTCTTTAAAATTTCTGGGCGATTTTAGCTCGATAATCACTTTAATTTGATTTGGGTTAGCTTCAATTCCTCGTCGTGTGACCATATAACCGAGAAATTTACCAGCTCGAACTCCAAAAGAACATTTTGTCGGATTTAACTTCATTTTGTATTTACACAAAATGTCGAACTACTGCTTCAAATGTCCTATATGATCATCCATATGTTTCGATTTAACGAGCATGTCATCGATGTATACCTCCATAGTGTCTCCCAAATGTTCTTTGAACATCATATTCACTAACCGTTGATACGTCGACCCTGCATTCTTAAGACCAAAAGGCATTACTTTATAACAATAAATACATTTATCTTTCATGAAAGCCGTTTTTTCTTGATCATTGGAATGCATCAATATCTGGTTATATCCATAATATGCATCCATGAAGGTGAGCAATTCATGTCCAGCTGTAGCGTCGACCATAGAATCGATGTGTGGTAACGGAAATGGATCTTTTGAACATGCCTTGTTAAGGTCTGTGAAATCAATGCATACTCTCCATTTTCCATTTTTCTTTTGGACAACAACAACGTTGGCGAGCCAATCTGGATATTTGACTTCTCGTATCTTTCCTGTTTTAAGCAAATTATCAACTTCGTCGTTGATAACTTTATTTCTTTCAGGAGCAAATTTTCGTCTTTTCTGTTGAACGGGTTTGAAGGATGGATCGACGTTGAGTTTATGAGAAATAATACTCGGATCGATACCCACCATGTCTTCGTGCGTCCATGCGAAGCAATCATAATGATCCTACAAAAAAGAAATTAATCTATCTTTGAAGGATGGATCAAGTGTCGAACCTATGTAGACCATCTGATCAGGCTTATCCTGGTTTAGGACGACAACTTCCAAGCGATAATCGTCGTCATTTCCAGGAATGTCCTGATTCTGTAATTGCTATATTGTTTGCTTCGGGGGCTTCAAAGAGACTTTGTAACATTCCCTAGAGACTTTTCTTTCGCCTTTGATCTCCTGTACTCCCCATTGCGTAGGGAATTTCAAGGTTTGGTGGTACGTCGAGGGTACGACTTTCATATCATGGATCCATGGTCACCCAAGGATAACGTTATAAGCTGATGAACAGTCGACGACGTTGAACTTCGTCTGCCTGTTGATTCCTTTAGCATATACTGGTAGTGTGATTTCTCCCATGGTATTTGTCGCTCCTCCGTTAAATCCAACGAGTGTAGTCGAGCGTCGGGTAATCTCGGATTTGTCGATCCCCATAGCTTTCACTGCATCAAAAAAGATAATGTTAGCGGAACTACCTCCGTCGACGAGTATCCTCTTTGTCAGGCAATTTCCAATGCTCAATTGGATAATTAGTCCGTCATGATGTTTCTGGTGTACGTCGTCGAGATCTGATTGGTCGAACGTCAAGGGTATAGCTTCTAATTCTGCGTCTTCGTTAGGTCTTGCCTCCTTTGGAATTGGTCGGTCGTCGGGACCGCGACTAGCATGTCTCTTAGTAGCTGAATATGTGGTCCCACAGACATCAGAACCTCCGGTGATATAATTAATCACCTTGGCATGCTCTGGGATGTGAGACGCACGTCCTTCTTTTCCGTCAATTCTTACAAATAGCCTTTCGAGTTAAGCCAGGAAAATTCTTTCTTCAGGGCGATGCAATCATCCGTTACATGACCGAAGTCATCATGGAAATCGCACCATTTTGTTTTTTCTTTCTTATCACTGTCCTTATTGCTTTTCTTTGGCCATCGAATGTTTTGCTGGAGCTGTTTCAGAGACACGACGATGTCTTTGGCTGACCCAGGGAAACCATAAGATGACACCTTAGGAAACTGGACAGATTTAGAAGTCGCCGGCCCTTTCTTTTCGAATCTGACGTTTGAAATCTGTCGGGCAAGCTCTGATCGACCGGTCGGTTTCAGTTTGAAGTCTGGCTTTTTAACACCTAGACCTTTCCTGTCATTTGAATGTTTATTTCTGAAAACGAGGTCATCCTCGACCCTCATATGGGCGAGCGTCCTTGCCCGTACGTCTTCAAAGGTTTTTGGAGGATATTTCGTAAGGTCAAGATATAACCCTGAACTATCATCCAAACCCCGTTTGTATGCTTCAATGGCTGTTTTTACGTCACAATTTCGTATATTGGTCATTTCTGCATTGAAACGGTTAAAATAATCCCGGATGGACTCTCCATTTTTCTGTACGACATAATAAAGGTCGCTCGTCTGTTTTTCCATTTTTCGGCTGCTGGCGAATTGTTGAGTAAATTGGTTCACCAATTCTGCAAAAGACCCGATGGTTTTGGGTTTGAGATTGATCAACCATTGTAACGCTGCTCCAGTCAAAGTCCCTCCAAAACTCTTACACATACAGACTTCTTGAAACTGATACAGTATCGAGACAGTCCACATAAGTTGTTTGTATTGGGCGACATGTTCTGTCGGATCAGTGACGCCTGAATATTTTGGAGTGAAGGTTGGGATGCTATATTTCTTTGGGACGTCCACCAACGCGATCTCATCAACGAATGGCGATGCCTGAAATCCTATACGTGGCTCGACATCAACTGGAACTGCTGCCCCCGGCAATTTGGCCAGCATCGACAAGACACGCTCATTCTGTTCTTCCAGAAGTTTCAACCGTTGTGCAACGGGATCTATTGGCATACCCCCAGAGACACCCAATGGAACATAACCTGATCCGTTGAAGTTAGTTGGCTGTGAAGAATCAGAGGCATATCCATTGAATGGCATAGAAGTCATAGGCATGGTTTGGATTATGAAGGTCGCAGGATTAACTGGTGGTGGACGAGGATAATTAGGTAATGGAGGGGGTACTTTCCAAGCACCGGTATAAGTATTTGTAGTCCCCATGACATTGTTTCCACCCTGGTTTCTTAGATGCTCAATTGTTTCAGCTGCCTGTCGAGTTTGGGTTGTTAGGGCGTCAATACAGGCACGAGCAACATTCAACTCCATGTTCATTTGGGCCACAACATGATCTTGAGTTCCTTGGAATGACATTGTCCTGAATGAATAAAAAAGAGAAACACTCGAAGGAAAACGTTAGTAAGTCGTAAGATTATCGAAGATTTTCTTTGGATGGGACCCCACTGTGGGCGCCAAACTATTTATGCCAAAAATCTCCCAAGGAAAATTTAAGGTAAACGTGAAGCTTGATCCAACCAAAGGAAGTAACAACAATAATCGTACGACTATAACAAAAATAAAGTAAATGAGACGAGAGAATTGGTGACGCAGAAAACCCCTAAAGTGGGTAAAAACCGCAGACGAGTGTGAGTCGTCGTGCACTATGGACGTCAATTAGGGACGTCGTCCTTTAAAACAAGTGTTACAAACGTAAAACAATACGATAAAGTAAAGTCGGTCGTGCGTCGTATGTAATTAGACTTCGATTGTGCGTCACATGAAAAACGGCAGTGGATCTTATGAACTCCGAGAGAAACTAAGCGAGCTTGAGAACGTAATTTGTGAGCTTGTAAGGTCTGAGAATCAGATGTCCGAATGTGAGGTTCCATCTTCATATTTATACTCTAATTTTCCGTTGGCAAGTCTTGAATGCGTATCTTTAATAGAATAACCGTTTGATATTGATGATAACGTCTGTTACGTCCATTGTTTTTTATGATGGCAACCGTTACAATCTTTGGTCATGAATGTCTCTTGTATCCTGCATTAAACATGATATAACGTATGTCACAGGTTAGTAACTGAAATCATGTCGTACGAACGAATTTGTTGGACAGATATTTGTTCGTTTAATCGAGATCGCCTCAAAGGAAGGGCGTCGGTTATCGTTGGTCCTACGACGATGAACTGTTGGAATTTTTACCCAAACACACGTCATAAGCTTTACCGAAGGAGAGAGATTCCGAAGTAGAGAGGTATTTCGGCAAAGAAATTCGGTAGGAAGAGATACCGAAGATGGAAAAGAGATATTTCGCTAGGAAGAGAGACCGAAGGTTCAAAAGATATATTTCGTTAGGAATAGATACCGAAGATTGAAAAGAGAGGTAACGAAATATGAAGAGATGTCGGTAAGTATGAACTCGGTATGTAGAAGTACCGAATTGGGAAGAAATGTCGGTAACAATGAATTCGGTATGTAGAAATACCGAAGATAGCTGCCGAATGGAAATCTTCGGTAAAGGAGGTACCGTCAATTATTGGGCAAATTTTTTTTTTTAGCATAAATTTAACATACCTAAGGATCCCACAAGGAAGTTAAATCGTGCCTCATCCAGTGGTTTTGTAAAGAGGTCTGCAAGTTAAAGATCGGTAGGAATGAAATGAAGTTCAATATCACCTTTAGAGATATGATCTCTTAGAAAGTGATACCGAATATCAATGTGTTTAGATCTGGAATGCAGCACCGGATTGTTGGCAATTGCTATGGCACTAGAATTGTCCCATAGAATCGGTACATGAGAATAAAACTTGTCATAATCTTGTAGTTGGTTTTTCATCCACAAGATTTGAGCACAACAACTTCCAGCTGCAACATATTCGGCTTCGGCAGTGGAGGTGGATACCGAATTCTGCTTCTTACTGGACCAACTGACTAAGTTTCCACCTAGTAATTGACAGCTGCCAGTGGTACTTTTTTAGTCAACCTTAGACCCTGCAAAGTCAGAATCTGAATAGCCAATTAGATCAAAACCTGAGTCCTTGGGATACCAAAGACCCAGATTCATAGTACCTTTTAGGTACCGAAAAATACGTTTCACAGCCGCCAAGTGAGATTCCTTGGGATTGCCCTGATAACGTGCACACAGACACGTAGCATACATGATGTCAGATCTACTAGCAGTAAGATAAAGAAGAGATCTTATCATTCATCTATAATTTGTGATATCCACCGACTTGCCGGTAGAATCAGCATGAATTTTTAGAGGCGGTGCCATTGGAGTTTTCATGGAAGAACAATTTTCAAAATCAAATTTTTTTAAAAGATCACGAATATATTTATTCTGACAAATGAAAATACCTTTAGAGGATTGTTTAATTTGAAGACCAAGAAAGAAAGTAAGTTCACCCATCATGCTCATCTCATATTTACTTTTCATGAGAAAGGAAAACTCCTGACAAAGATTTTCATCAGTGGCACCGAAAATGATATCATCCACATAGATTTGAACAAGAATGATATTACCTTTTGTTTTCTTGAGAAAAAGTGTATTATCAATTTTAACTCTGGTATATCGGTTAGAGAGAAGAAAGTCAGACAAGGTGTCATACCAAGCACGAGGAGCTTGTTTCAGACCATAGAGGGCCTTGTCAAGTCTGAACACATGATACGGATGAGTTGGATCTTCAAAACCAGGTGGTTGTTTCACATAGACTTCTTCAGCACGTTCTCCATTGAGAAATGCACTCTTAACATCCATTTGAAAGACCCGGAAGTTTTTGTAAGCAGCAGGTTTCAAGTCTGGCTTTATTCCGGATTACAGTACCAACTTCAAGTCTAGCAACAGGAGCAAAGGTTTCATCATAATCAATACCTTCCTCCTTCCTATATCCTTGAGCTACAAGTCTGGATTTATTCCGGATTACAGTACCAACTTCGTCCATCTTGTTTCAGAAAACCCACTTAGTACCGAAAATGGTCTTACCGAAAGGTCGTGGCACAAGTCTCCATAAATTGTTTCTCTCAAATTGAGACAACTCTTCTTGCATGGCAGTGACCCAACAAGAATCTTCTAGAGCTTCCTCAATTTTCTTGGGCTTGATAATAGAGAGAAAATTCACATAGAGACAAATATTTCCAACACCTCTTCTAGTTTGGACACCTGCTTGCTAATCACCGATAATTTGATTTATCGGATGATCTTTGGTCCATTTTAGAGCTGGAGGAAGAGGTTCAGAGAAAGTGTTTGAAGGTGAAGGATCGGTGGGTATAGGATGTGTATGAAGAATAGGTGAAGTATGTAAGGTAGGTTCGGTGGGAAATGTGGGTTCGGTAGGGGCAATGGGTTCGGTAGCCAGAGAGGAATATACCGAACCATGATGTAGGGAAGAAGAAGAAGATACCGAGAATGGTACATAAGGAGGTCCTGAAGTTAGAATATTTGGAGATTCGTCTCCAACACAGGAAATAATCCATTCATGAAGTTCAGTGTCATCACAAGTTAGTGAAGACGTCTTGTGATCATCAAACTTCACATGTATTGACTCATCAATACATTTTCTTCTTAGATTGTATACTCTGTAGGCTTTAGAAGAGAGATAATAACCCACAAAAATACCTTCATCAGCCTTGGGATCAAATTTCCCAAGATGCTCTCGATCATTCAAGATAAAACACTGACAGCCGAAAATATGAAGAAAACCAATGTTTGGTTTTCGGCCATAGAAGACTTCATAGGAAGTCTTGTTGTGTCTTTTCACAATAATAGACCGATTTTGAGTAAAACAAGCTGTATTGACAGCTTCAGCCCAAAAATAGGTTGGAAGATTTGATTCACTCAGCATGGATCTTGCAGCTTCACATAGCGTACGATTCTTCCTTTCCACAACACTATTTTGTTGTGGAGTTCTTACATCTGCAAAGTTTTGAGAAATACCTTTGTCACAGATAAAGGTATCCAAGGTTTCATTTCTGAATTCGGTCTCGTTGTCACTTCTGATAGATCTGACTAGTTGACCGTTGAGAACATCAGATTTCTTGATGAAGTTGATGATTTCTTCGGATGTATCACTTTTGTACCTGAGAAAGAATACCCAAGTATAACGTGTGTATTCATCAATAATTACAAGAATACCTTTTTCCACCTAGGCTGGGTGTGCTAACAGGTCCATAGAGATCCATATGCAGCATCTGAAGAGGGGTAGAGATAGAAAAACACTGTTTTGACTTGAAAGAAGATTTTTTCAGTTTGCCTTTCTCACAAGTTGCACAAAGCTTTTCTTTTGAAAAAGAGATTTTCGGCAAGCCGACGACTAGCTCTTTGTTGGAGAGAGCATTTAATGTTTTGAAGTTAAGATGGGAAAGACGTTTATGCCAGAGCCAGTTCTTCTTGTCAGAGTCTTCAGAGATGAAACTGATGCTTTCACTTTCAGATGATTTGACACTCATGTTGATGACGTACACATTGTCCTTTCTAACACCAAATAGGACAGTGTGAAAGCTTTTGTTTGTAATGAGGCAATCATTTTCTTTGAAAATCACATAGTATCCTAAATCACATAGTTGACTAATGCTCAGAAGATTATGCATTAGTCCTTCCACACAGGCAACTTTGTTGAAAGTAATGGAACCATTTGAGAGGGCCCCATAACCTTTAGTGGAACCATGAGAGTTGTCACCAAAAGTTACAGATGGTCCTTTTTCTTTCACAAAGTCTAGAAGAAGAGATTTGTTCCCAGTCATATGTCGTGAGCATCCACTATCAAGATACCATGTTTGATGATGCCTGTAGACCTGTAGACATAAACAAATTAGTCCTTTGGAACCCGCTTTGAGGTGGGTCCTTTAGGGTTAGAAGAAGAAGAAGAAGAATTGATCTGACGATATCTTTCGATACGGTCCTTTGGACAGTCTTTGGCCAAATGAAATGTGTCACCGCAGTTGTAATACTTTCGGTAAATGAATTTCTTCTTTGGTTCAAGAGAAACAGCTTTTACCTTTCCTTGAGATTTAGATTTAGGAGGATTGGAAAGTTGAGAGGGAATGGGATAGTTGTAAGGAGCGTGAGGGTTAAGAGGAGCATATCCAAGGTTTTCTTTGTAAGCAAAAGAAGAAGAATTGATAGAAATTCCTTTGGACTTCTTTATTTTTAAAGATCTAGGAATGAATTCTGTTGCGTGCATGGGAGATTTACCTTTTGAAGAAGGTGTAATCTTTCTTTTATTTGTAAGGTTAATAGCAACAGATTTTCCTTTAGAGTGGAGAGAATCCTTTTCAGAAGAGCGAGAGGAAGAAGAAGAAGAAACCTCTTTTAGTTTTAAAGACATAAGAAGATCATTTACAGGTTTGACGAAGTCGTTAGAATCTTGATCTTCTGTTAGAAAAGGCTTGGATGATTTGGCGGACACAAAGATACCAAATTTTGGTGAATCACGAAGATCCATGGAATAAACCGAATTAGAATCTTCTGAGTTAGATCCATTCCAATCAGAAGAATATGAGGATAGTTTAGAATTCATAGGAAGATTTTGAGAAGAAGAAGGAACAATTTCAGAAGGAGTCACAACAACATCTTCTTTCCAGTAACCTAAGCCAAAAGATCCACCAACAGTTTGATCTTGAAAAATTTTCTCAAGATTTTTAGAAGACGTGTTCCATTTGTTTACGGTTTCTTATTCTTTCTGAAGTTTCTTAAGAACCTTATTCTTTTCTTTGGCTAACACATAGTTTATAGTCTTTAAGTCCTCCAAGTCAGCTTTTAGTTTATCAAACTGTTTTAGCTGGGACAGAGAATCCTGGAGTTGAGACGTGAGAGATTTGACTTGAGTATTGGCTCTTTTCTTAGCATCTTTTTCGTTGTGAAAAAGTACGGTTAGAGAGTCAAATGCCTCAATCTTCTCTTCATCAGAGAGAGAATAGAAGGGATGTACCTGAGAAGAAGAAGAAGAAGAGCACTCAGCTGTGAAGTCCATCCTAGAGCATGAGTCTTTAGGATCTTCATTGAGTTTAGCCATGAGACATTTGCTTGACACTTCCTTCTCACTGTCGGAAGTGGGTTCGTCTGCCCAGTCTAGAGTTTCTGCCATTAAGCCTTTGCCTTTTCGTTGAGTATTGAAATTTCTTTCTTTCTCTCTTCTGTATTTGGCTTTGTATTTGTCTGCTTTGTCGGAGAGCTCTTTGAATGATGAAGACGGAGAAGGCTTTCTTGGATGTGATCTACCTATAGAGTTAGATCGAAGATTTCTTCTTTTAGAAGAGTTAGAAGAATTAGATTTAGAAATCCTAGAAGGATTGCTTCTACACTCAGATGCAAAGTGGCCTTTCTTACCACATGCATAGCAATCCTCCTTGGATTTGTTTAGGGAGTTTCTAGAAGAAGAAGAAAATTTTCTTTTGCTTTGAAATTTATTAGAAGAGTTCTTTCGGAACTTAGAGAAATTTGCAAGCATACCCATCTCTTCTGTCAAATGATCGACAGAGAGATCTTCTCCTTCATCATCAGCTTCACTTAGATAAGCCTCCGCGGAGTGATTCATATTTTCATGACTTTCTCTATTTGAATCATCAGAAGGATAGGTTATACGCGGAACACTCACAGATTTCTTGGAGCCATCACTAATAAGAGCCATAGAGGGAGCTCTTATTTCTTTGTAGATGGTCTTCCTTTGAAGATGGGTTTGTTCGTGATTATGAAACATACCATAGAGAGAAGTGAGAGGAAGGCTTTCCATGTCCCTGGTTGTCTTAATGCAAGTGGAGAGGGTATTCCAGAAATCTGGAAGGCCATCCATAAATTTGCATATGACTTCCTCGTTGTCATAAGTTTTTCCAACAAGTTTTAACTCATTTAAAAGACTGTTAAAACGGTTGAAATAGGAGGGAAGAGATTCTCCTTTTTCATGAGAAAAGAATTTGTATCTACGAACAAGAGAGATTTTCTTAGATTTCTTTACTTCAGTTGTACCTTCATACAAAACACATAGAGTTGACCACATATCTTTTGCCGTTTCAAGACCGACAAGATTGGAAAACTTCATCAGGAAGAGATTGGGCTAAAATGTTTTGTACTTTGGAGTCGAGTCCAACAATGCGTTTGTCTTCATCATTGTACTCTTTTGTCCTTTTCAGAACATATCGACCAGTAGCAGAAGATCTTTCCTTCTCTGATGAGTCATCGGAAACTTGATAACGATCATCTTTTTCTTTTTCCTTATCCTTAGGAGTTTTGACAAATTTATCCCAGACTTTTGGGATAAGAGGACCTTCACTATGAATGGTAAGATACCGACTGTCAGCTCCTTTTAAGAAGAGCATCATCCTACTTTTCCATAAGGAGAAGTTGTTCGAGTTGAACTTAGGAGGTTTAACAGTAGATCCATTGTCAGAGTAGAAAGAGTTTTGAGAAGAAGACTCAGGTTTTGTAGAATGAGATGCCATTACGGATCAGGTCTATTAGATTAAACCAACCGCTCTGATACCACTTGTTAGTCCCAAAATGGCACAACAAGTATTGTAGAAGGGGGGGGGGGTTGAATACAATACACAAAATTACTTAATTTTAATTCTTTTATTGATATGAAATATCAAGAATTACACAAAGAGAAATAAAGACTGTTGCGGAAAAAGAATAGTTAAGAACTACTCTAAACAATCTACCACTTAAAAGATATTTAAGAACACAAAGACTTAATCTTAGAAATACAAGGAAAGCTTTCAACCTGCTTGATATCTTCTGAATTTGAAATTTTCAGCTGAAAGCGTGAGTAGCAAGGTACTACCTCCATCCTTTATATACTATCCAATGTAATGAGTGCAAAGGACATATAGGAGTAAAGGCATGGGTCGTTGAGATATTGTCAATAAATTATAACATATTTGATGTGACATGTCCAAACACAAAAGGTAACTTTTGTGCTATGAAAGTACAATATCTATTATAAAATATTCAAGGGACAATCTTTTTGAGATCAAAAAGAAAATAAACATCTAATCAAATTAAGACTAAATGTAAATCTTCTCAAGGAAGAAAGAGGTTTCCATTCCCATTGTCAGAGGATCATTGGAAATGAGGAAGTATGTCAAATCATGAGGGTTTAACATAAATGCTCTTACTAGATAAAGAAGCAATCTGTAAGAGGAAAACTACCGAAGAGGAATTCGGTAGATTAGGCATGTGCCGAACACAGGTGGTTTGGCAACAAAGGGAGGACATGCCGAATGGAAAGTCGGCAAGGATAGGGTCTGCCGAAAAGGAATCGGCAGACTGGGCTTAGCTTCACTTTTGAAGTTTATCTCAATCCGCATTGTAGACTTACTTCATGTTGATTTCGGTTTGTCTTCGACTCACCAAACTGTTTAACTAACTAAGCTATTACAAAAAACCATAAATCAAAATACAAGGTTCAAACATCAATAAAGACTAAGGAGAGGTTATCTTTAAATCTTAGATGACCCAACAACACCACTTAGCATCAAAATTCTCGATCACAGTTGATATATGATTCCATAATTCTGGTTTTTTATCGACTGCTTGGGAACCATAAACGTTTATCACACATACATCCCCCACCACTCCTTTCCAGGATCTTTTAACCGCTAGGAAATTATCATCTCCAAGAACTTGATTACCCTCGAAAGCATTTGTATCCCACAGAGAGAATTCTACCTGATCAGTGAAGTCTAATAGTAAGGAAACGATGACTAACTCGATTAACTTGATAAGAACTTGATGAAGATCATTAATTGGATTGAGGTATGCAATCGCAGTGTCCTTAGACAGAAATTCGTCCCTCGTACGGTTAAATTACGGACGTCTATCTAGAGGATACAACAACCCGATCAAGTATCTAACTTGGACCAAACGAATCAAATGAATGCTTCCTTACGAATCGTTGAATAGAACAGAAGAGTAAAACCCATAAAAATGACGTAATTTCTGCTAAAAACGAGAGAAATTGAGGTATTTATATGTACCTTTTATCAACCAAATTAACCGACAATTAACTGTCGAACAGCAAGTTGCACAGCTTGGGCCGCGGCCTTGAGGTCACGTAAGTACCCACGGGAAGGGATGAACTTCAGCGAGTTCTGCGGTTTGGTATGCGGGATGAGGCCGCGGGGAAACCCACCTAAGTCGTTGTTGTCTACAAAACTCCAGCGACTTGGGCGACTAGCTATGCAGCTTCAAGTCGCGGGAAAGCCTGCGGGAATCTCTCTCATTCAAGTCAAGAGACCCCAAGAGCCTCAAGGCCCAAGGCCCATCTTTGACATTTAATATGTGTTAACCCACTTGGTTGGGTAGCCTATTTTTATAATAGGTAGGGGAATCCTATTATAAGGCAACTTCATTTTCCTCATTTTTTCAATGTGGGACAAGCTAACAAGCAAATCCCAACAATAGCCCACATTTTCTATTCAAACTCTAACAACACCCCACATTTGAATAGAAAATAAGATAATCTCAAAGTATTTATTGTTCTGATTCAGGAAACTAAACATGAAATGCATCAGAAAAGGTGTCTAAGCGACTTGAACCTTTCATAGTGAGTATTCATCGGACCTACTTTGGGGGTAATGACAAATAGTCTTGAACTAACCACGTTGTGTTGTAAGTCGAGACAATGAATATAACACATATCGTATTTATGCATAATCTGACTCTTACCGTTGTGTTCATTTCGGTTGTGAACAATACTTCTTCAAGAGAATTTTCAAAGACATAGCAATATCCGTCTTCAAAGATGCGACCCTACATCAATCTCATATAGGTAATATTGATCAAGAACATTCTGAAGTGTTCCACAATAAGTTATCAGTATTTTTAAGAATAAGAATTCATTCCTAAATCATCAACAGAAAATACACGAAAATAAACATCATAGGAATAGGCATACCTGTGTAATAGGACCTGAGTTTTCCTCAACTAGTTGTCCTATTGAACCTAGACCATGGGATCACCAATGTTGCTAGGTTAGGTTTCCGCCAAGTAGTAACTCATTGAATTGGCTTCAAGCCCATCCCTTCGATGTATAAGAGACTTGTTATCTACTTAGGCCTTTTGTCAAAGGAGCTGCGATATTTTCCTTTGACTTTACATAATCGATGGATATAATTCCATTCTTAAGCAAGTCTCGGATAGTTTTGTGGCGACGCCTGATATGTCTCGATTTTCCGTTATAGATCTGATTATTTGCTCTTGTGAGATCTTCCATGCTATCCCAATGTATGCAAACGGCGGTGACAGGCTTAGGCGACAAGGGAATACCCTCTTGAAAGCTTTTAAGCCATTTTGCTTCGGCAGCTTTATCTAAAGCTACAAATTCGGCTTCCATGGTAGATCGTGTGTTCACGGTTTGCTTTGACGATTTTCAAGATATGGCTACACCACCAAGTGTAAATACATAATCACTTGTGGACTTACTTTAAGAATGATTGAAAATCCAGTTTGCATCACAGTATCCTTCTAACACGGGAGGATACTTGGTAAAGTGTACCCCATAGTTCACTGTGTATTTAAGATGTCTAAGCACACATATAAATGCATACCAATGATCTTTACTTGGGTTATG
The DNA here is from genome assembly GCA_954870635.1 of Arctium minus. NCBI lineage: Eukaryota > Viridiplantae > Streptophyta > Magnoliopsida > Asterales > Asteraceae > Arctium > Arctium minus. The sequence goes on from OX941081.1 coordinate 154,863,854, forward strand.
TGAGTATCGACTAAGTCTACTCACGGTATATGCCAAATCCGGTCTTGTGAAATTCATTATGTACATCAAACTTCCAAGCACTTAAGTGTATTCCAACTAAGATACACTATCTCCTTGATTCTTCTTAAGTTAGATAGAAGGATCAAACGGAGTGACTACCGGTTTATCATCATAGTGACAAAAAAAATTCGAAGTACTTTCTCAACATAGTGTGATTAAGTAAGAATGTAACCATTTTGATCCCTTTGGATCTTAATTCCAAGACTCACATCTGCTACTCCCATATCCTTCATGTCAAATGAGGAGTGCAACATCTTCTTGGTTTGATTGATTACATCTAGATTGGTCCCCATAATTAGCATATCATCTACATATAGGCATATTATGACATATGGTTTTTTACATTGTTTCATATAAACTCATTTTTCACACTCATTTATGTGGAAACCATTTGATAGAAGAGTGTTATCAAACTTTTCTTGCCATTGCTTTGGGGCTTGTTTAAGTTTGTATAGAGGCTTAACTAACTTATATACTTTGTTCTCTTGGCCCTTTACAACAAATCCTTCCGGTTGTTGCATATAGATTTCTTCATCCTAATTCTGTAACAACCCAACTTTTCACATATCATTTAACATGTATTTCATACATAAACAAACCAACTTGAGTTACACATTCGGTCCCATAATCCAAAACTATACAATCTCACGAAGTCACTACAATTTTTTTTTGATAAAGATAACATCATACAAAAGATCTATTTACAAAGATCAAAAACAACGTTCATTTAGCATCTTCCACTTCACATAAAGTAGAATAACACATAGGATCACAGTTGTCCCTCTCCTTTATCATTTACATGCGCTAGTCCTTAAATACATATTTTGGAAACAAAATGAGGGTTAGACCGAATGGTCTAGTGAGATATTCCCTATCATTCCACAATCTACCAAAACAGTTCATATATATAAAAATTTATCAAAAACATTTTTATTGACATTCAGGCACAACACATATAATTGCCTCATTGGCATTCTAGCACAACCGTACACATATTGTTGGAATTCTTGCACAACCGTACACACATCGTTGGCATTCTAGCACAACCAAACACACATCGTTGGCATTCTAGCACAACCGTACACATTATCCTGTACATATCCAATTATCACAAAATTTCACAAATCGATAATATTCATAACATAAAGTTAACCATTTTAAAATAAACGTATTTCAGTTCAAAAATGGTTAAAAGAAAACACACATATGATGATATACGAAGCTATAACACTTAACTGGTTCAAACGATAGTAATCGACTTCACAACCAAACAACCAAATCTGAATTAAAGGAATATGGTTACAATCTATAAGATTTAACCTATTTCATTACCCTTAATAAAATCTAGGGACCCTAAAACGATACACAAAACTAAGTCAAAACTAAATATTTTCAGGTTTTGAATGCATTAAACAAAAAATAAATCCCTAATGACATTCATAAAATCTTTAATCAAAGATTGACAAATCAAATAATTGAATCCCAACGTTTTCCAACAAAGATGTGTTCAAAGAATTCTACCTCGATTGATTCCAATATTGTGTTGTTATGGATATCTTCAACATTTGACTTATAGACTAAAAATCTATAAGCATCAGTATTTCTTACAGGACCAAGATATATGCAATCAACGGTCTTGGGTCCAAGTTTTGTCCTTTTTGGTAAAGGTACTTGAACCTTTTCAAGGTAACCCCACATTTTCAGCTTTTTATAGGAAGAAAGTTTTCCTTTCCATAGCTCATAAGGAGACTTATCACTCTTTTTATGTGGAATTCTATTAAGTACCATATTTGCAGTTAAGCATGCTTCACCCCATAAACTATGTGGTGCTCCCGAGGTAATTAACATTGAATTGATCATGTTCTTCAATGTTCTATTTTTCCTTTCGGCTACTCCATTTTGTTGTGGAGTATAGGGAGTCGTGGTTTGGTGAACTATGCCATTATGGGAACAAAATTCTACAAAATCCTTAGATTCATACTCTCCTCCTCTATCGGATCTCAGAATTCTTATCCTTTTGTCAAGTTGGTTTTCAACTTCAGCTTTGTATGTCTTAAACATATTCAAAGCTTCATCTTTGGTTTGTATGAAGTATATATAACAAAATTTACTACAGTCGTCTATGAATGATACATAGTAATTCTTTCCTCCACGTGTGGGTATGGCTTTATAATCACATAAATTGTTGTGGATTAATCCAAGTACTTCATTGGATTTATCGACAGATTTATGAGGATGGCCAGTATATTTGGATTCAACACATGCTTCACATTCTGTCTTGTTTTCCATTGAACACTTCGGTAACAATCTAAGTTTTATCATCCTTTGTAAGGATTGGAAGTTTACATGTCCTAGACGTGAATGCCATAAAGAAGAAGAGTCAAGCATGTACGTAGAAGCAGAGCTAGAGTCTGCGGTTTTATTGCTATTTACAGTATTTACATTGTCATTTTGTACAACACTGAGTTTAAATAGCCCCTCATTGAGGTAGCCCTTTCCAATATACACCCCACCCTTAGTAATTATAACTTTATTAGATTCAAACACCATATTGAATCCTTTGTTACTAAGTGTGGGTCCAGAAATCAAATTCTTTGTAATAACGGGTACATGCAAAAACATTGGTGAGTACAAGTTCCTTTCCTGATGTGAGCTTGAGATTCACCTTCCCTCTTCCTTCCACTTTTGTTGTTGTGGCATTTCTCATGTACATAGGTTCTTCATCATTTACTTTTTGATAAGTTGAAAACAGGTTGTTGGAGTTGCAAATGTGCTTGGTGGTATCGGTATCAACCCACCATTAAAGCCTCAATTACTTCAATGAATTGACTTGGAGAATTGGCAACATTGGCGTGGTGTAGGTTTCCACCGACACCTCCTCCTCCGGGATCACCGTGGTCTCTCCTATGAAGGCAATCTTTTGCTTTATGGCCTGGATTTCCGCATACCCAGCAGCTCAAGACACGCTTCTTGAAAGGCTTTCCTTTGTGTGGATAGAGGATTTGAAGAACTTTAATGATGCATGACTCCCACAAATTTTCCTTTCCCTTTCTTTCCCTTTCTGGAACTTTGTCTTTGAAGAGCTATCGGAGACCATGTTTGCATTTGTCAATAATTTAACCAACAAGGAAATTGGAATTGACACCTATACCTTCGACTTCCAATTCATCGACCAAGACTTGAAGTTCTTTTACATGCTTCACGACTAGTTTTGAATCTGTCATCTTGAAGTTCAGGAATTTGCCCACAATGAATCGCTTTGAACAAGCGACTTGTGTCTTGTATTTCGATTGCAATAATTCCCAGATTTACCTAGCCCAGGTGAAGGATGAATAAATATCATAGAGACCATCATCCAGCCCATTCAGAATATAATTGCGGCAATTATATTCATTTACGTTCCAGTTATCAACGGAACGTTGGAATGCGGCCATTTGAATCTGGGATGGAGAGTTTTCACCGTCTCCAACCGGTGGTGTTGGTGCTTGATCAGTAAGCACGTTGGACACCTTCAATGTCGTCAAGTAGAATAGCATTTTCTGTTGCCATCTTCTGAAATCGGAACCTTTGAATTTTTCGGGTTTCTCCACATGCAATTTCAATAAAGAAAATTGATCCATCGTCAACGAAATTATTGTCTAAGATTGTTAGAACTTAGATTATCGAATCAGAAATTTGTTTCACAACAATCGTTGGAATCGATAACAACAGTATAATTTCATAAACTAAAAACGAAATCTATACATATATTCGTATACATAATCATAAATAGTAAAGAAACGATGAATAACTCGATTAACTTGATAAGAACTTGATAAAGATCGTTAATTGGATTGAGGTATGCAATTGCAGTGTCTTTAGATAGAAATTCGTCCCTCATACGGTTGAATTGTGGACGTCTATCTAGAGGATACAACAACCCGATCAAGTAGCAAACTTGAACCCCACGAATCAAATGAATGCTTCATTACGAATGTTTGAATAGAACGGGAGAGCAAAACCCATAAAATATGATGTAATTTCTGCCAAAAATGAGAGAAATTGAGGTATTTATATGTACATCTTATCAACCGAATTAACCGACAATTAACTGTCGGACAGCAAGTTGCGTGGCTTGGGCCGCGGTCTTGAGGTCGTGTAAGTACCTACTAGAAGGGTTTACATTTAATATGTGTTAACCCACTTGGTTAGCTAGCCCATTTTGATAATAGGTAGGGGAATCCTATTATAAGGCAACTTCATTTTCCTCATTTGTTTATGTGGGACAAGCTAACAAGCAAATCCCAACGGTCATCACCTTTAAATATATGAAAAGTTTGCTTTAGACCCTAAAACAAATATTTTAAAAGTGGATTTCTCAAAATTGGAATTAGTGTAAAGTTCGTTTTTTGATGCAATTTTCTCAAATGATAAATGATAAAACATGAATACATGGCTTCTTTTTAAGTCTTTTATTTTTGTATAGTTCCAGCCTTATTAATTTTAAAAAAACAAGTACTTTACTTATTTCTATTTTTGAAATAAAAAATAAATAAATAGAGTCTTTTGATTTTTATTTCTGAAAACAAAACATCTAGCTTCGGTATAAAATTTAATGATAATATTTGATTAGTAATACTCATAGTTTAATTAGACCAAATTAAAAAAAAATTGTTGATGAAGATGAGTAACAAAATGTCTTGGGCCATATTTAATAAACATAAATTGGCTTATTTCAAAAGCTCCTTTTAAATCTATAAAAAGTAGCTATAAGCTACTTTGTTAGTATGTTATTTATAGTAGCGTTTCAATAAGCTCCATAAGTTTTTATCAATTGCTTCAGTTATACCCCTGATTAATATTAATTATTTTATTGTTATTATTATTATTTATTAATAAATATTTATTATTTATTATTTATTAATATTAATATTAACTGTTACTTTTAAATTATTAATAATTAATTAAATTGAATTGTAAGTTATATTAAACAGTTTGTATGCATCTTTTGGGGATAATAAAAGCATTTGGCTAAGGTTCTTGAAACAGCTTTTGTAAGTATTCTTGTTGTTATTCTTAATTCTATATTTCTATTATGTAAGGCTAAATTAAGAATTTGTGTTAAAACATACTTGTTATTTTTACAACTACAGATTTACATGGATATATTAGTTATACTTCATAATTCTATTTTCTAAGTCTATAGTCGAGTGTTAACTTCATGGTTGATTTACCCCCTCAAGGCCAGTAGAGCCATTCATAGGGTTTTCTTGTCAACATTTTGAAGGTGTTAAATAGGAAGTTTTAGACTTAGTAATAGATCTTGGGGATATAAATGGTATTAGAGTCATGTTTTTGTGTATTTGTAAATTAACAATCTATGTTTTAATACAAGTCTTTTTAGAAAAATTTCTATATGAATCTTTTAGAATGGGAAATGATACTGTTCAAAACAGTACTAATGAGGAATATGATATTCATATGATATTCCTCAGAATCTTGATTTATTAAACAAATGGACTATTCCAAAAGTAGAACCCAAATTCATTTACAAATTAGGAACCTTTGAAAAAATAGGTTTGAAACAGATAGTTAAGACTACTGAGTCTTCTATCCCTTTACATAATGATGAAATGATTATTAGATTGTTAAACAAATCTGATATCGCTCCTTTTATAAGGGCTCATAAATTCTTACATATAAGGCTTGTCCAAATTTCTTTTAGACCATTAACCCTTGAAGGGTTACCGGAAAGCTTTCTTCCAGCTTTGCGTGATGGTCGAAATATGAATTGGAAACAATCCCTTATGGGAATTATCCAATCAAGCTTGGCCCAAGGACCAGTCTATTTTGATGTTTATCCTAATCTATATTTATCTTTACCTGGTATCAATTTACTTTATGCCTTAAATTTAAATGTTAAGACAAATGGTTATAATTACACTCCTGGAACAGAAGTCATGTGTATTTGTTATCGTATATATTACAAACCTCTCTACACTTTAAACATATGCGCAAAAAGATAGATAAAGAGAAAAATGAAACTATTTTAATAGAAACGAATTTCAATAGGTCTAGTATTACTACTCGAAGACCTATAAAATGGGAAGAAATTGTTTTCCCAGACAACTAGATAATTACTCAAGATATTCATAGAAATCTTGTGGTGCAGAGTGATTTGAGAAATGTTATACAGTCTAATGAAGGAATTATTCAAATACAATTCAATGAAAATCAGAAAAAGTTATTTTCTCCAAGTAATTTTTCCAAATCAAGATCTACAAGATCTCATTTCTCTCCTCTAGATTATATAGTTGACCAACAATCTGCTAGAGCTTCTACCTCTTATATAAGAGAAAACATAAGAGAAGATGAAAGATCTCAAAACTATTTAGACCCAGTTGAAGAATTAAGCATTCACAGAAATGGTATTGTTAATGAAAGCAATATACACAAGATAAGAGAAACTGACACAATGTCAAATTTAAATTTTGTTTAATATGTCAGAAAAAATTGATTTCTCAAAAGACTCTAGCCAAAAAAATTAATTTCTATTGATTTTGAAACAAATCCAAATTGGATTCTTTTTTAAAAAATGGTACTTTAAAAGTTTTACTGATGCTGAAATAAAAATTTTAGCCAACAATTTTGTTAGGACTGAAAGTCCTAGTGCGTTGAAAGTTGTATAATGCATTTATAGGGGTTGAATTGTAATATGTTGAAAGTTGTTTTGTAAATGGGCCTCAAGCCCATTAGGCCTAATACGCTCCATATATATATATATATATATGTTTTCTAAACCTAGTTTTAGGTTAGAAGTAGAAGAGATTATTGTTAGAAGTTAGTCATTAAGGTTTACATTAGCTGATCAGAAAATCTCTCTGTAAACCCAAACCCTTCATTGTTGAATCTAATCATATGACAAGTTGTTTTGGTTTAATCATTGTTCTTCATTGATTATTATTGCTGATAAATCACACTATTCTGGGATCTACAATTGGTATCACAGAGAAGAGACAAGAATTTTGATCCAAAAAGGTTTGTCTAAAACCCTTTTATCGCTTATTTTGGCTAAATCGATATCTCTCGTATGCATACTATGATTAAGTGTTGATTTGAGTTCTTTGAAGTGATTTAAATCTGGGTTCTTATTCTGTGAATTTTTTTCTCTTCTTTCGATTGATCTGGGTTCTTATCTGCATATTGATATCGATTTTCTGGGTTAAGTTTATTTAGTTCGGTCGATTTTCTGAGTTAAGTTTTCTTTAGTTCAGTCGATTTTATGGGTTAAGTTTTTTTTAGTTCTGTCGATTTTCTGAGTTGAGTTTTTGAGTTCGGTCGAGTATAGATCTATCATATGTTCTTATCTGCAAATCTGAGTTCTGCTAATTGACTTTCTGCATATCGATTTTCTGAAATCTGTGTTCTGGAATTAAAATTAGAGTTAGGAATCGTTTCGATTTGGTTAATCTGTTTAAACCTTATCTGATTATCTGGTTCGATCGCCGCTTTTTGTTGGGAAATTCAGAAATACACAAGTACAGTTAATACTGCTAGAAGAACTTGATTAATACTTCTGAGATTAATGCTGCTGAGTGAAGTTAATACTGCTGATCAAGATTAGTATTGCTAAGTCAAGATTAATACTGCTAGAGGAGATTACTACTGCTAAGAAATTTTAGTACTGCTAGTAGTTAGTACTGCTGAACATTAATACTGCTCAAAGTATTAATATTGCTGAAGACTTAGTGCTGCTTATGAGATAATCAAGATTCGTGCAGATCAAGTTTGAAGATTATGGAAAGCTTAGAGATAAAGATAGAAGATTATTTTAAAGATCTTTTATTAGTTTTAATTATCTTTTATCTTCAGTATATATAGAATAGTTTATTTTTGATAGAAAAGCACTTAGAGAATTCTGAATTTTTGTTTTTATAGAGAGAATCAACCTCAAGGTTTGTAATCCTAATTCTAGAGAAGTAGAATTCGTATTGGTGAGCCTGTTCATCAATATTGAGGTTGAGTATTGAATCTTGTAGCTTTATAATCATTCAATAAAGTTTACAAGTTGTTCTTCTGATTCACTGTTTTCATAGATTATTGAATATTAAAGTGTTATTCCGCAAACTCCTTTAATATTGTTTCTGAGTGTTTATTCTTGTTAAGAATTAAGATCCTGACAAGTGGTATCAGAGCAAGTATTCTTAGAAACCTTATTCATCATGGAAAACACAGCTGAATCAAACAGTACTCTGGTCTCAAAGGTTCCAATGCTCAGACTCAATGAATTTGACATGTGGAAGATTAGAATCAAGCAATACATTCTCCTCACAGATTACTCTATGTGGGACATCATTGAGAATGGCCCATCTGATGCAGGAAAGATTGGTGAAGATGGAAAAAGAACTCCACCAAAGACTGATGCAGAAAGAAAGACAAGGCAGACAGAGATGAAAGTCTTGAGCACACTGCTCTTGGCCATTCCAAATGAATATCAACACCAATTCTGTAATTGCACTGATGCACAGATGCTCTGGAATGCTCTAGAGAAGAGATTCTCTGGTACCAAAAATACCAAGAGAAATCAAAAGGCAATCTTGAAGCAACAGTATGAAAACTTTATGTCAACTAAGAATGAGTCCATGACTCAAACTTTTGACAGGTTTAACAAACTGATTGGTGAACTAGCTACTATGGGAGTACAGATTGATCAAGATGATGTAAACAGAAAGTTCTTAAGGTCCCTTGGAGATGAATGGACCATGTACACTGTTTCATTCAGACAGAATGATCAGTTGGAAGAGAAAGAACTTGATGATCTGTACAATGATCTTAGAGTGTTTGAAGCTGAGGTGGAAGCAAAGAAGAAGCCTTCTGGATATATTCATAATGTTGCACTTCTATCAGCATCAATTGATTCTACTGCTAATCCTGAATCAGTTAATGTTGCTAGTGGAGCAAATCAAGAAAAAGGCACTGATTCTGTGTTTGAAGCCTTTATTGCCAGCCATGGAAATTCCTCCTTAATTAATGATGATTTGGAACAACTTCATCTTGATGATCTGGAAGAGATGGATATTAAATGGCAGATGTCCATGCTTTCCATGAGGGTGAAAAAGTTCATAAAGAGGACTGGGAGGAACAACTTCTCCCAAAGAAGAGAAGATGGAGCTGGGTTTGATAAATCAAAGGTGGAGTGCTACAAATGCCATCTGAAGGGACACTTTGCCAGGGAATGCAGAAGTGGAGTGTCTCACAACAACAACCACCAACAAGCACAGTCTGGAAACCTCAACCATAACAGAAACTCTGCTCAAGCCCTTGTTTCTCAACAAGGAATGGGGTTTGACTGGAGTGATCAAGCAGAAGAGGCTATCCAAAATCAAGCACTTATGGCTGAAGTATCTAATCTCCCATCTGAGGTAAGTTCTAATCTCTGTTCTAAAACTTGCATAGAAACTGTTAAAAGGTACAGGGATCACAACCAGAAGATGAGTGATGACCTTAAGAGATTAGAAAAGGATATAAAGGACTATGTGAGAATTGTTGAGAGGTTTGAGGAACAGATTAAAGGTTTTCAAGCCAATGAACTCCAACACTCATATGACACTAATTACTGGAAGTGGGAGAAAAAGGATCTAGAACTTAAACTGACCAAATCTAAAGAGAAGAGTGAAAAGCTGAGAGAGGAGCTAACCAAGGTTAAGCTTGATATAGAAAAGTTTTCCAATGCTTCTAAAGCAATGGACTCTTTACTACAAACTTAGATTCATGATAATCTGAGAAGAGGAATTGGGTATAATGCCACACCACCACCATATAACAACAATTACATTCCTCCTACCTCAGACTTGCTAGAAACCAAAGATAGGAAGGACTTGCCTGAGGGAGCCACTGAGATAGATCCCTTAGATGAGGTAGTTGTGGAGGATAAGACAGAGAAAGAGGTTGGTAAGAGTAAAGAGAACAAAGTGAGTGGTGAGATTCCTCTAGAGAATAACATTATCACCAATGAGGACTGTGGAAGGGCTTGGATCAAATCCAAGGACATAGAGAAGACAGAGGGAAAGTCTGGTAAGGTCCATTACAAACAGACCACAGTTGTGAATCCAGGTCCTTGCAAACAGTATGCATGCAAGAAGATTGAGCCCCAAAAACATGATAAAAAGAGGGGAAATCAAAGAAACTGGAATAATCAGTGGGCACAGAAACAAGGGGTTGATCTGAGTAAAATCAATAGACCAAAACCTTGTTTTATCTGTGTCAAATTGAATCATCTTGCCAAATACTGTTATTTCAATCCTATAAACTGAAGGATGAACTTTCAAAGACCTATGCAAAAACCCTTGGGTTATAGGAAGATTGAAAAGAACCATGTGGCTAAGAAAACTGTTAAATCTAAAAGCCACATGAAGAAAAAGTCTGTTAAAGAAAGTGTCAATATGTAGGTTCCTAAAAGCACTAAAACTGTTAGTACTGCTACCACAAATAGTGATGCTAGAAGTAATACTACTGCTAACAATGTTAGTGTTGCTGACATTGTTAGTACTTCTTCAAAAGTTAATATTGCTAACTCTGTTAGTGCTGCTAACAAGGTTAGTACTGCTAAACCTGTTAGTACTGCTAACTCTGTTAGTGCTTCTAAGGTTAGTACTGCTTCTAGTGTTTGTGCTGCTAAGACAATCATATTGACAAAGTACTCTAATGAAGAGTTCTCTAAGTTTAAAAACCTCATCAAAAAGGAATGTAAATACTTTGATGAGAAAGGGAGACCCAAGACCACTTTGGCTTGGGTCCCCATTCAATACTAATTGTTTAATCTTATGTGCAGGGCAACCAATAGCTCAAGGGGAAGAGTATCTGGCATGTTGATAGTGGTTGCTCAAGGCACATGACAGGGAACATGTCATGCCTCAAGAATTTCAAGAAAATTGATGGTGGTCATGTTTCCTTTGGTAATACTCCAGATGGAGGTAAGATAAGTGGTAAGGGGGATGTAACCAAAGGTAAAATGACCTTTGAAGATGTATTCTATGTTGAGCAGTTAAGGTACAACCTGTTAAGTGTATCACAGGTTTGTGACAAACAACATAGTATATTATTTACAGATTCTGAATGCATTATCTTTGCTCCTGGATTCAAGGTAGTTGATGAAAAGATGATACTACTAAGAACTCCCAGAAAGGATAATGTATATTGCTTAGATATGGAAAGTGTTTCAACTGATTCATCCCTTAATTGTCTTGTTTCAAAAGCTTCTTTGGATGAATCATCACTTTGGCACAGAAGGATGTGTCATATGAACTTTAAAACAATGAATAAACTTCTTAAAAACAACCTTGTAAGAGGTTTACCTTCCAAAGTCTTTTCATGTGATGATCATTGTGTTGCCTGTCTCAAAGGCAAACAATACAAAACTTCTCATAAGTCCAAAGAGTTGAACACAATCTCTAATTCTCTTCAGTTGTTGCATATGGATCTGTTTGGTCCTACAAATGTTATGAGTATTGGTAAGAAATCATTCTGCCTAGTTATTGTTGATGATTACTCTAGATTTACTTGGGTATATTTTCTAAGGACTAAGGATGAGACAAGTGGACTGATCAAATCCTTTATTCTAAGAATTGAAAACCAAACTAATCAAAAGGTAAAAGTCATTAGGTCAGATAATGCTACTGAATTTAAAAATCATGACCTAAACACCTTTTGTGAGGAAAAAGGAATTGAGAGGCAATACAGTGCTCCTAGAACTCCACAACAAAATGGTGTTGCTGAGAGAAGGAATAGGACACTGATTGAAGTTGCTAGATCTCTGTTGGCAGATTCAAATCTACCAATTACTTTCTGGTCTGAAGCAGTTAATACTGCTTGCTATGTCCAAAACAGAGTTCTAGTAGTCAAGCCTAAAAACAAGACACCATATGAGCTTTTAAATAACAGAAAACCTTTTTATAGGATTTTTCAAACCTTTTGGGTGTCCGTGTACCATTCTCAATACCAAAACTCACTTAGGAAAGTTTGATAGCAAGGCTGATGATGGTTTTCTTGTTGGTTACTCATCTCAGAGTAAGGCTTACAGAGTTTTTAATACTTCTTCTAGAATAATTGAGGAAAGTGACAATGTCAAGTGCAATGAGAACACACCAAATCCTATTGGATCTGGTCCTCAGTGGTTATTTGACATTGATTCACTAACTAACTCTTTGGGTTTCAGTAGTGATTATCATGCAGGTTCAGGAAGTGGAGGATCAGGGGATGAACAAGTACAAGTACAAGACATTATTCCTCAGTCTGTGGTCTTTCCCATACCTACAATAGAGCCTGTTGATGTATGTGCAAAAGAGACAATGACTGAACCAATTCAGAGTGAAGAAGAAGGAAGAGATGAGGAGAATCAAGTGCATGAAGAGCCAGAAGCAGCTGATGAGATCCCCTCAGCTGACTTAAATGATTCCAATCTGGATGTGGGAATCAATGAAGAACCTAATCATCAGACTAGAACTCAAAAGAATCATCCTCCAGAGCTGGTCATAGGAGACATCTCTTCTCCTATGATAACAAGGAATCAAAGCAGACTTCAAAAACTGCAGGATCAGCAACACACAGTACTCACATGCTTTATATCTCAAATTGAGCCTAAGAAGGTTTTTGAGGCAATGAAAGATTCCAGTTGGATAGAAGCTATGCAAGAAGAGTTACTGCAGTTCAAATTGCAAGAAGTTTGGGACTTGGTGGACCTTCCAAAAGGTCATAGAGCTATTGGCACCAAGTGGATTTTCAGGAATAAAAAGGATGAGAGAGGTATTGTGATAAGAAACAAATCAAGTCTGGTGGCACAAGGGTACACTCAAGAAGAAGGCATTGACTATGAAGAAGTGTTCGCTCCAGTGGCAAGGGTAGAAGCAATTAGGCTATTTCTAGCCTATGCCTCATACATGAATTTCAAGGTATACCAAATGGATGTGAAGAGTGCCTTTCTGTATGGTACAATTGATGAAGAAGTATATGTCTGTCAGCCTCCTGGATTTGAAAATCCATCATATCCAGACAGAGTATACAAACTGAGGAAAGCACTTTATGGTCTGCATCAAGTCCCAAGAGCATGGTATGATACTCTGTCTACCTACCTCTTGGAGAATGGGTTTGAAAGAGGAATAATTGACAAGACCCTCTTAATTAAAAGAAGTAAGAAGGACATCCTATTGGTTCAGATTTATGTGGATGATATCATCTTTGGATCCACAAAAGATCAGATGTGTAGAGACTTTGAAAAGTTGATGCACAAGAGCTTTAAAATGAGTTCAATGGGTGAACTTACCTTCTTCCTTGGGCTTCAAGTGAAACAAAAGAAAGATGGGATCTTCATAAGCCAATCAAAATATATGAAAGACATCCTGGAAAAATATGGATTAACAGACTCAAAGCCAGTAAGCACACCTATGGAGACTCATAAACAAATCACTGCTGATCTTGAGGGGGAGGATGTTGATGTCCATCTATATCGATCAATGATTGGATCTCTCATGTATCTCACAGCCTCAAGACCAGACATCATGTTTCCAGTGTGTTTGTGTGCCAGATTCCAAGTCAAGCCAAAGCAATCACATCTGCAAGCTGTTAAAAGGATTTTCAGATACTTAAGAGGGCAACCTAGATTAGGTCTTTGGTATCCTTATGAATCCAACTTTGACTAGATTGCTTATTCAGATAGTGACTTGGGAGGTGCTAACATGGACAGAAAGTCTACTTCAGGAGGATGTCAACTTTTGGGTGCAAGACTAGTATCTTGGCAGTGTAAGAAGCAAACCACAGTGTCCTTATCAACAACAGAAGCTGAGTATATTGCTGCTGCAAGTTGCTGCTCTCAGGTTCTATGGATTCAAAATCAGATGCTGGACTATGGGGTAACCTTTCTTCACACTCCAATCTTCATTGACAATAGCAGTGCTATAAGCATTGTTAACAATCCAGTCAAGCACTCCAAAACAAAGCACATTGAGATCAGGTATCACTTTATCAGATATTGTAATGAAAAGAAGCTAATTCAAGTTGCTAAAGTTCATACTGACAACCAGTTTGCTGATCTATTCACTAAAGCTTTTGATGTGGGCAGATTCACATTCTTGGTCACAAGTGTGGGCATGATCAACTCTGAATGAGCTCATGTTTTAAAAAGTGTTTACATACCTGTTATTGGGTTATTCTATAGTGCTACTAACATATTTCTCAGGAAGTTATTACCTTGCTCAGAGTACCTTAAGCTTCAAAGAGTGTTTATTCAAAAAGTGTTTATTCTTGTCAAAAAGTGTAAGTATGGTTAATGCTGCCAGTGCACAGTTAATACTGCTAGTTAGTTAATACTGCTAGTGGTTAATACTACTCTCAGTTAATACTGCTAGTTAGTTAATACTGCTAGTGGTTAATACTACTCTCAGTTAATACTGCTAGTTAGTTAATACTGCTAGTGGTTAATACTGCTCTCAGTTAATACTGCTAGTTAGTTAATACTGCTAGGAGTTAATACTGCTTATGTCCCGAATCGTATAAATACCCTTTTTGCCCGCCTAAAAGTTCATAACGACTCTTTGCTTTCTATTCATCTGCTCTCTAACCCTTTTTTCTCAAGCACCAAGTGTTGCAGTCCAGAATACTCAAGCACAATGGCATCCATGGCATTCATTGATGAGGACAACGAGATTGGGATGCTACAGAAGCCAAAACAAGCTGCTGGATTCCACCAGATTGTGAATTTTCTCAAGTCCAGCCACATTGCCCATGCTCTCACTGTGTCACCAACAATATACATAGAGCATCAAAGACAGTTCTGGGCGAATTCCACCATAGTCACAGAGAATGGTGTGCAGATAATCAAGACTAGGGTGTGTGACAAACCCTTGTCAGTCTCTGAAGAAGTGATACGCATATGTCTACGTCTAGACGATGCTGCAGGTATTACATCCATTCCAAATGAGGACTTGTTCTCAAATCTTTCAAGAATGGGGTATGGAGGCCAATTGGGTGGTTTCAAATTTTCAAAAGCCAAATTTTATACCCAATGGCGTTTTCTTGTTCATACCCTGATGCATTGCATTTCCAAAAAGACTATTGGATGGAGTGAGTTTAGCAGTACCATTGCTTATGCTTTGGTCTGCTTGGCCACTGCCAGAAAGTACAATTTCTCTAGAATGATTTTCAGTGATCTTGTATCAAACTTGGGAAGCAAAAAGAGTTTTTATATGTACCCCAGGTTTGTACAGGAAGTTATAACCCATGAATTGACGGATATACCTCACTTTGATGAGGTATATGTACCAAAAATTCCCAAAGGTAAGGTCTTTTCAAACATGAAAAGATCTCCATTGGACTCGGAAGGAGTTGACACCCCATTGTTCTCTACAATGATGGTGGTGTCCCACAATGAAGAAGGTATGGCAGCAGGGTCAAGGCCCTCATTAGACCATCCCACTGCTAGCCAATCCCAACCTTCACCCTCAATATCAATCCCTCAGTCTCTTGTACAAAAGCCAACTTCTCCAATAACCCAAACTTACATAAGGAAAAAGGTAAAGAAGGCTCCTTCCCTTCTTGTACCTTCACCTACTAAGCCTTTAAGCCCTCTAATGGAGAATTCTCCATTAGAGAATATCTACAGGGAAACCACAAGGGTGTCTCCCAACCCCATGGAGGTGCTCACTGAGGAGATTTTTGAGCATATGGGTGCTAAGGCTGCCACTACTCCTGCAAACACAGAGGAGGTCAGTGGTAACATAAATAAGACCTTCCCAATGGCAGCTTTGGGTGTGCAATAATCCAAAGGTCCCAGGTGCCAAGAAACCACGGGGGTAGCAGGTGCTTCTACTAGGCAGAAGACCTCTACTACAAAAAGATCCCATGATCCTTCAAAAGAGGGTAACACTTCTGGAGAAGATGAGGACAGATATAACTACTATGAATTGATGGAAACAATGGGAAACATAAACATGGATGTGATTAAGCTGGGGAAAGAAATAGAAGAGCTGAAACTGATAGTTCTGTCTCAAGAAGAACAGATTGTCAACTTGAAGCAAATTGTGAAGAAATTGATTCTGCAAAAGAAGAAGAAACAGTTTGTGCTAAGAAGGAGGAAACCAGTGACTGATGCTCCCAAAAAGGGGGAGTCAGAAGCTGATGTCAGCATGGAAGATGTCAAAGAAAAGGGGGAGCAAGAAAAAGTTGATTTTGAGGGGGAGCAACAAGCTGTGGAAACTGAGTCTGTACAAGAAGCACAAAAAGAGAAAGCAGCATTAACAGAACAAGAAGCAGTAACAGTTAATGTTGCTGGGTCAAGCCAAGCAGCAGAAACTGTTAATACTGCTGAACTGAAAGAAGCAGCAGAAATAGTGCAAGAAGTTCTGACAGATCTTGAGATTGCAGAAACCTTAATCAAAGCCAAGCATGATACTCCCAAGGTCATCTCAAAGGCCAAAGGAGTTGTCATCAAAGAACAAGGTGAAGTGATCAAGAAAGATAGTGTAGAGAAGAAGGTGAGCAAAGACAAAGGCAAAGCTAAAATGGTGGAATCTGATCAACCAATCAAAAAGCAAAGGTTGGTTGAGTTAGATGAAGCTTTGGCCAAGAAGATGCAGGATGATATTGAAAAAGAAGAAAGAGTTCAGGTTGAAAAGGACAGAGTGATGGCTAAGGCTCTAGCTGCTGAACTGAATGAAGCTTATCAACAAAGCCTGGAAACTAAAATTGCACAGAAGAAAGCTGCAACTCTGAAGAAATCTGTGGTGGTCAAAACAGCTACAAAGAAAAGACAACCCTCAAAGACATTCTTAGGTACCCAAGAGAGAAACAAGATGATTACATTTCTCAAGGGTGCTGTAGGAGTCAGAAAGGAGATGTTCTCTAAGATGTCTTTTGAGAAGATTAAAGAGCTATATGATTTAGAGATGCTAAAGCTTCAAGGGAATGAAACTGCAAGGGTGGAGATGGAGAAGAGAATGAAAGAAAGCAATGATTTTATGATAGAAAAACCTTTTCCAGATGAGCAAGAAACACCACCAAAGAAAGAAGCCACTCTTGGTGAAAGTCTAAGGACTTTAAAAAGAACCAAGATGATGGCAAGAAGAAAGTCAACCAAGAAGCCTAGAATAGCTGAAGGAGAAGCTGAGAAGGTTGCTGAAGAAGAAGGGGCACCTAAGTCATCTGAAAAGAATGAACCAGCAAGAACTGATGATGTAAATCTATACATGGTAGTGATGGACAAAGTGCCTGAACCAATTTCAGCAGAACCTGTTGGTGTGAAGCCTCCTGAGGTCATTCTATGGGACACAATGAAGGTTGATGGCAAGGAATACATAAGGCTCAAGAGGAAAGATGAGAAGTTTGAAGTGTATAACACTTAGGCAAAGATTGTCAGAACATGCTCCAGGTCAGATCTTGAAGAAATGTTTGAAATAGGTATGAAGTTGTATGCAGATCAACTGAAAGCTTCAGAGATTTCAATTACAAAATTAGTGATGGAGTATCTGTGTATGATGTTCAAACCTGAAGATGTGGAGCATGTCATCAGAAATGTGTTCAAAAATGTCAACAATTGGACTCTATATGAAACTAGTGGAGTATATGCACTAACTATGGACTTAAATCACATAGAGTGCTTCCT
This sequence comes from Arctium minus, assembly GCA_954870635.1. Classification (NCBI taxonomy): domain Eukaryota; kingdom Viridiplantae; phylum Streptophyta; class Magnoliopsida; order Asterales; family Asteraceae; genus Arctium; species Arctium minus. The sequence goes on from OX941081.1 coordinate 154,881,543, forward strand.
AATGGATAGAGTGTACAATCACAGCAGACTAAAGCTTCATGCAATGTTGAAGAAGAAGCTAGGATGTTTTCCAAATTCAGAGATGGCTAAGTATTTGATTCAAAGCACAATCAATCAGAGTTTGGGGTTGGATGCAAATACTGGTGTATGAGCCATGAAGTTTTGGGAGCATCTAAGAAGATCATTTGAAGAACTTGACTTCTCTTCCTAAAAGTCAAGTTAGGGGGAGATTGTTGGGAAATTCAGAAATACACAAGTACAGTTAATACTGCTAGAAGAACTTAATTAATACTTCTGAGATTAATGCTGCTGAGTGAAGTTAATACTGCTGATCAAGATTAGTACTGTTAAGTCAAGATTAATACTGCTAAAGGAGATTACTACTGCTAAGAAATTTTAGTACTGCTAGTAGTTAGTACTGCTGAACATTAATACTGCTCAGAGTATTAATACTGCTGAAGACTTAGTGTTGCTTATGAGATAATCATGATTCGTGCAGATCAAGTTTGAAGATTATGGAAAGCTTGGAGATAAAGATGGAAGATTATTTTAAAGATCTTTTATTAGTTGTAATTATCTTTTATCTTCAGTATATATAGAATAGTTTATTTTTGATAGAAAAGCACTTAGAGAATTCTGAATTTTTGTTTTTATAGAGAGAATCAACCTCAAGGTTTGTAACCCTAATTCTAGAGAAGTAGAATTCGTATTGGTGAGCCTGTTCATCAATATTGAGGTTGAGTATTGAATCTTGTAGCTTTATAATCATTCAATAAAGTTTACAAGTTGTTCTTCTGATTCACTATTTTCATAGATTATTGAATATTAAAGTGTTATTCCGCAAACTCCTTTAATATTGTTTCTGAGTGTTTATTCTTGTTAAGAATTAAGATCCTGACACTTTTGTCGAAAAACAAAAGATCTGGGTTAATCGCCCGGGTTGTCCTTTCGACTGGGGTGTTGTCTCCCAAATCCTCCACGAGTCTTTGCCCTTCGACAGGGTCCTTGCCTTCGACCGGGTCCTTGTTCGAGTTGCTCGTGTTAAATTTGTCTAATCTCTCTTTGGATCAAATAGTTTGTCTCATGATCACTACAGTGCATTAAAGATGAATTCAAGGGACCCTCTAGCCATTGGTTCAGATCAAAAACCTTCGGTGCTCTATCGGGGAGAATATCCACAATGGCACGATCGATTCATGAATTTTATCGAAGCGAAACCCGACTATGAAGAGATAATGTTATGTCTGAAAGAGGGGCCACAAGCCTCGCCGATGAAAGTCCTGCCTGGAGACCAAACCTAAGGTCGACAAGAACGCCAACTCGCAAAATCACTCAGTGAGTTTACCCCTCAAGAAAGAAGTCGGCATGACGCGGAAAAGCATGCGAAGACCTACATTCTACAAAGCCTGCCTAACGACATATATGCATGCATCGATAGCTACAAGGCCACTGCGAAAGGAATGTGGGACCAGATTGAGAAGATGATGATGGGTAGCCGAATAAGCTCTCAGCTGAAGATCACCAGCTGCATTTCCAGATATGACAGCTTCAAAGCAAGAAAGGGAGACACGCTCACGGAAACATATGAACGGTTCAACCAACTTCTGAACGATCTGCATAAAAGCCACATCATGAAGACCAACACCGAGAACAATATCAAGTTCATGAACAACCTTAAGCCAGAATGGAGGACGTTTGTCTCTCATATCCGCCATACTCAAATCCTGGAGAAAATTTCTCTGCCTGACACATATGAAATGCTTCTACAGGACGAAGAGAAAGTTCTTGAGTTGATGGGAAATCAAAAAGGAGACGAAAAGCCGTTGGTTGATCCATTAGCGCTCGTCCCAAATAAAAGAGGTCGATTTGTCAGTCGCACCCCTAAGACCCTGAAAATGATTCGGATCTAGAATACACTCAGATTAAAGAAGCCGTGATGTTCTTAACTCAAGCATTCCAGAAAAATAAGTCCTTCAAAAAATCATCTTCAAATAATCAAAGATATTCCACTACTCCTCTCAAACGACATAAGGAGAAGTATGAAGAGAAGAGACGCCTTGATGAAGGAAAGAAGACTGAGAAAAAGCATGATGAGAAGGCCAAAGATGAGTCGATAAAATGTTATGATTGTGGTCGCTTTGGTCACTTTGCCAAAGAATGCCGAAAGCCTGTCGTGCGCAACTCAGAATACTACAAGGCCAAGATGTTGTTGGCTAAAGAAAAAGAAGCAGGTAAGGCTCTCATGGCAGAAGATGACCACTGGCTTAATCTATCTGATGAAGAAGAAGATGATGCAGAAGCACACATGTGTTTCATGGGCAAGCACTCAACACAAACCGATACTGATGACGATGAACGTGATTCCCCATATCAGGTATGTGCTCCTTTCCAAAAAGCCTTAATTGATCAGCTGCAAATCACTGTGCACAAATTAGACTCCTACAAGCAAACCATGAGAGAAAATGAGCAACTCATCTCCTCTCTGGAAAATCGTGTGTCATCACAGTCTGACAGGCTTGAAAAACAAAGCATAGAAATTGCTGGCAACCAGTGCCAAATTTCTAATCTAAAGGAAGAGTGTGCAAGTCTTTCAAAAGAATCAAAAGAGTTAAAGACCAAGGTAGATGATCTTACTTACAAGCTTCGTATGTCAGAAAATGAAAAAATTGATATTGTGACTAAAAGTGCGTCTTATAAAAATGAAAATCAAAGGTTAACTGACCAGTTAAAGGATCTTGAACAGAAACTTTACAAAATCGGTCAATCTAAACAAACGATGCATCTGAATACACCTAAAGAATTCAAATATTCAGAGACGGGTCTCGGTTACGATAACCCAGATTATCTGAAAAAGGCCTTGACCAAAGTTCCAACGTTATACGCTTTCGAATTTTTGGGAGTGGACAATACCTACCCAGAGTACAAAATCAGATGGACCAAACCACTTGTTGATGAGGATCCAAAACTGGAAACTTTGAGAAGGAAAAACACTACCACAATGCAACTTCCTTTTGTTTATGACTCATTAAATGCATCATACAACACCGAAAAAACCCACTTTTTTGTAAAATAACTATTTTCTAAGCTATTCTCAGGCTGAACTCGATTCAAAACCCGTTGAACTTGAGGAGGAATCGATGGATCACAAGATCTATGTTCCACCTCTGATTTTAGAAAAGAAAATTGTTCAGTTAGAAGAGTCATTTGAATAGGAAAGAATCAATTTTCAAAAGGAAAAACAAGAGTTGTTATCCAAACTCGAGTGCGTAAATTCCAATCAAAAGGAATCTGGATCTAGTGAGGAAAAAGAATACTTTCTGACAGAGGTAAACAAGCCCACTTCTCAACTGTCTGCCTTGGCAAAAGATCTGCTGAAAGAACAACATCACAAAGCTGAGCTTCAAGCTAAGCTTGACTTACTCTAAGAGGAGAAGATTAGTCTGTCAGAACATTCTTCTCCACCCTCGGATACCTCTTCCTGTAAAGCTTTTTTGGGTGATGTTTCACCAAATTCTTTTGATAAAGGAAAAGAGCCGTATTTGAAGTGTCTCAAAAAGGATCATCATTCCAATTTTCAAAATGCTTCCACAGATGATCCTTTGAAAATCACAAATCCATCCAGTTTCCAGACTCCCACAAGTGATAATGTCACATCTGATGAGGAAAAGGAATTCTCAACGTTCTTGAATTCAGAGGTATGTTCAGACAGTAAGTTAGACCAGTTTGATTTCGATCCAAAACTTCCAAGTCATGTTGACTTTTTAGATTCAACAGGTGAGCCACCGGTCAAATTTTATAAAGGTGAATGTTCAACTTCTACCTCTCAAATGGTTTCTGTGAACAAATCTTCAAAGCAAAAATCTAAAAGACATTCACAGAAACAAAGAAAGACAGGCACCTCTAACAAAAGACATACTTACTACTCCAGTTCTTCTGATTGCGAGCTTAATGATTCTTCAGATAATCATTTCTCCAGAAAAGTAAAGATGGTTTGGAGAAAGAAACCAACTACAGAAGACAGTGAAGGAAACAAGTCTCATGATTCTCTTGTAGTTGATACAAAGTCATCTATTTCCAAGACTGATTCACCTACTTATGTTTATTCTACAGGAAAGTTGATCAGTCTAAACTGAGCAGGTTGAATCAATCTTTGAGCCTAATCGATTTGAGTTATACTTCTTTCACACACGCACGAATCTTTGTGATTCCCCTTGCATATCTTTGTGATATTGCCAGAACAGTTTGAAAAGTAATTTTTTAATATTTTACTTCAGTGATAATTGGAAGTCCTATCAGAGATACATCGATGCCAGCTCTGAAAATAGGCCACACAATTATTTTATTTATTGTGATAACAGTTACTCTTGTGTTTCTGTGTTAGTTGTTACCCTTGGTTACTGAATCGTTTTATCTAATCTTTTGCTACTCATCCGGTTAGTCTTTGAAGATACATGATGCTCAGGATTCTCCTAATCATCATGAGGAGGAGAATGTCACACAATTCAAAGACACAGATTATCGTGTTGAAGGGGAGTTAGCAAAATCTGAGGGGGAGTAACAAAATTTCTTAAATCTGAGGTTGAAAAGCCTTTGGATTCAAAGATTGCAGCTGAGCAGAAAAGATTTTATTGGTTCTTCTATCCTTATCATATGGTTTTTGCTACTCATTGATACCTCCTACGAGCTGATTGAAACAAGTTCTTAAGCTGAAAGTCAATTCAACTCGCGATTCAGAGACAGATTCTTTATTTTAAACTGAAGTTGCACCGTGGAATGTCACGTAACTCGCACATTATCTTTCTTGTGTGCTGATCCGATGTGTTGAGTTCCTACAGTTGAAAGTTGCTCAGTAGTGCATTCAGTCGAGGTCGTTGTACATTGAATTTGGTTACAAAGTTGAAATATGAAGACCAAGAGCTTTATTCAAGGGGAGTTTGGAAAGAAATGAAGACACACAATACCAAAGTTTTTCAAAGATATATATATATATATATATATATATATATATATATATATATATATATATATGTTTTCTAAACCTAGTTTTAGGTTAGAAGTAGAAGAGATTATTGTTAGAAGTTAGTCATTAAGGTTTACATTAGCTGATCAGAAAATCTCTCTATAAACCTAAACCCTTCATTGTTGAATCTAATCATATGACTAGCTGTTTTGGTTTAATCATTGTTCTTCATTGATTATTATTGCTGATAAATCGCGCTGTTCTGGGATCTACAAATTTCTTTGAGTTTTGTGAAAAAGAAAACAAAATTTTCTCGTATATTCCTTGGTTTATAAATAATTATATTAAAAACCATATTAATGTCATAGAAAGGAATTATAAAATCATGAATACAAGAGCAATTCAGAATATTGTTTATCTTCCGCAAACTGCTTTTGCAACTGAAAAAAATAATGTTACTATAACATATTCTGCTTTTTCAAAACTTATAAATAATAAAGTTTTACATGTAACAGTTCAACATATAAATGAACTTTTAGAAAAAAAAATTACACGAACTTGTACTTTATCATTTTAGAAGAAGAATTAAATTCCCTAAAAGAAAGTATGAATGATATTCTAAACAAACTTTCTATTATTCAAGAAACAAAAGAAGGAAGAGAACATGAAATTAAGTCTTCAAAAAAGTATATTTTTGCCTCACCCTCTATTCAGCCTCCTCCTGACATAAAGGGTTTTAGAATCAAAATTTCAACCTCATATTTTGAACAAGTGTTAAAAGAAAAGTTTAAAAAACTCTCTATTTCAAAATCTTCTATCTCTACTTTAGAAAATTTTTTATCTTCTGACTCTAAGGAAGATCAGGATAACAAGTTTCCAGAAAATTCTACTAATAAAATGAAATGGGCTGATAAACCTACCTCTAATAAATATTATTACCATCGTCCTACTCCAATGGATGTTTCTTCATGAAAAACCAGAGTATATTTTTACAAATAGTTATAATGGTAAGTGTATTTATGAATGGAATCTTGATGGTTTTACTAACAAACATATTTACAATATGGCACATCATATGTTAATGTATTATACTGTTTGCAAAAACAGTGGAAATACAGATAAAAACATTGTAAAAATGATTGCAGTTGGTTTTACTGGCCAACTCAAGGGATGGTGGGATAATTATATTACCACATCCCAAAAAGAAGAAGTTTTTACATCAGTAAAAACTAAACCCCATACTAGTGGAACTGTTGAAAATGCAGTTTACCCTCTTATCATGACCATTATAGAGCATTTTACTGGAAGATTTTCTGATAATAGTGAAAATATTAGAACACTTCTAATGAATCTTAGATGTAAAACTCTAACCAGATTTCGTTGGTATAAAGACACTTTTTTTTCTCGAATATATGAGATCAAAGATTGTAACAATGTTTATTGGAAAGCTAAATTTATTGATGGCTTACCCAATCTTTTTGCTGAACGAATAAAAAAGACACTTAGAAAAGATAACTCAGTCATTGATTATGACTCTTTTACTTATGGTATGCTTATAAATGTATGTATTTCTGAAGAACTTTCTTTATGTAATGAGTTAGCCTTAAAAACCAAATTAAAAACCAACAGTCTCTTGAAAAAAAGACAGTTAGGTGATTTTTGTGATCAATTTGGAATGGATATTGTAGATCCCAGTACAGTGCAATCAATAGTAAATATTCAATGTAGAACAATAATCAAGCCACAACTGCTAGTCATATGATTAATAAGCAATCAAAGGGTTTAGGTTTACAGAGAGAATATCTGATCAGAATATGTAAACCTATTGACTAGCGTTATGAAAAAATGAGACTTACTTGTAAATGAAAGTAATTCAGCCTTTATATATCCAGGCTTTACACGAAAATGGGCTTATGGGCTTGGGCTCATCTAACTAAATAAACTATTAAGTAATTAAAGAATGAACCCTTATAAATACTTTATTCCACTTTCAACACATAGGACTTTCAGTCCTAACAATCTCCCCCTAAAGTTGAATAAAGCATTTAACAACTTGAAAAACTTCAGGCCTTTATCTTCTTTCCCTCTTGAATCTTTGAAGAACTTTGGTGTTGCATGCCTTCATGACTTTCCACGCTCTCCCTTGAATAAAGTTCTTGATCTTCATAGTATCAACTTTGTAACCAGATTCAATGTACAGTAGCCTCGACTGAACGCACTATCAAGCAGCTTTCAGCTGTAAATAAAACTCAATCACATCGGATCAGCACACAAGAAAGATAATGAGAGAGTTACTTGACATTCCACGGTGCATCTTCAGTTTAAAACAAAGAATCTGTCTTTGAACCGCGAGTTGAATAAGCTTTCAGTTTAAGAACTTGTTTCAATCAGCGCGTAGGAGGAATGAGAAACAAACTTGTAGCAGACACCACATGATACGGAAAGAATCAATACAATCTTTGAAATCTCTTTGACTGTCTTCAGAAATAACTTTCTTTCTTTAAAACTCTGAAATTGAACTTTTTCTCCCCCTTTTTGATGATTGTGAGCATCATGATCATCAAAACTTCTTCAATTTCAACATATTCTTTGATCTCCCCTTTATGATGATTTGACATTCTCCGCCCTTTGATCTGATTATCCGTTAATTCATGAAATGTATATATCCAAATCTTTTCAAATTCAAATATAATATAAATTGAAAACCTGAATCAACAAAGGAAACAGTTTGTATGCCTGTAAGTAGCACGAAGCCACTTTGTACAACAGATGTACGTTGGAAAGGAGTTTTTGTGATATTCACTCCCCCAGGGCTTCCATTCAATCATCGAAAAACCACAAAGGAATTTTCTATGAATGTTATGACAAGAAAACTTATTCCTTGTGTGCTCGTGCAAGTGTATGAATGATTGAAGCTACTTAGCTTGATCAGGCTCAAATTGTGTAAACTGTTGAGACAACAACAGATATTACACGGACTCAATGTGCATGAAAGAGGTGCGAAGGTGGGGAAACTTTCCTTCTTTTTCAATATCTAAATCTTCCGAGTGAATACTAGATAGCAGATATGTTGCGTCCCCAAAGAAAATGAAACATTTCTTTGTTAAGAAAGAAACGAGTGGCTGGTGGGGTTATAGCAAGAGTTGGCATGGGCTCACTGCCTGTTTCAATGATGGTCACCAAGGAATGTGAACCAATCAGTATATGTGGCTGTCCGGCTCAGAAAGTGTTTGGTGCAGAGTTTTCATATTCTTTTAACTCTGTTCTCACACCTCTTTCTTTTTAACATTAAAGCTCACTTCTAACCAAACTCTCCTTTTCATTTTTCCGCTCAGCACAATGAGAAAAACTCAATCCGATGAGTTATATCCCCCACTCTTTGATTTAAGACCCCTCACCCCTCAATCACTCTAGGATAACTTCCGGGGTAGGAAACACTGGTTTACGTGAATCCATGAAAGTTCTGTTTAAGTGCTCACACAAATCCCATGTAAGTCCTAAACAAAAAAATAGTAGCTCAACAGTTTATCTTTAACATTTAAGCTCAAATAAGATAACACTGTCAAAATGTATGCTCATTAGATTTGAGCAATTAAACTTTGAAGATTTCTCAAAACAACAATATTGAATGAATGAAATGAAATCACGAGATTTGTTTTGAGAATCTGACAATGTATCAATCAGATCAACTAAACTGGTTAGGGTATCAAAGAATTGGATATTATGTTTATATGAACAAATATAAACAATTTAGCAATGAAAGCACAAATTTAGAATAATGATAGATGCTCAACAACATTGACTATCAAACGGGGGTATTACCATTGAAAAATTGTTTTGCAATGAGACATGGTAATAACAAATACAAATGAAGTACTGAACCTGTGTGTGTGAATAAGTTACAGTATAAGAATAAGATAATACGCAAGTATTGATCTTTAGAAACACACAGTCAGTTAAACATTAATGCGCAAAAAGTGAAAAACATTTAAATTCATACTTCTAGATTCATGAAACCTTTTGAAAATCAGAAGTGGTTTAAACATTTCAGAAACTGTTTTTCATGCTGGAAAGTTGTTCGTCTTCCAAACAATCAGAGATCTAGAGTTAGAAGATATTTACCTTTTAAGCTCCCCCTCAAATCATGATATAATGATTTAGGTCTTTTAAGCTCCCCCTGGATAGTTGCAAAATATCCAGGTCTGAACGTTGAAGAACGGGTCCTGATCTGTCATGTGATCAGAAGCCAAACTTCGTTGAAGTCCGGGTTCTAAGCTGATTTACTTAGAAGCCATAATTCTTCTACTCCCCCTTGACAGTAGGTGCCTGCAACACAAAATCAATTTTCGGTTTTGGTACCCATTGGTATTTGGGTCCTCGAATGTTAGTTGCAGTTCTTGTGGGTGATATAGAATAAGAACCATACCAGAAATGATCACTGGTTTTGTGAATGTGATCATGTGTGCGACAATAAGAACAGTGGTATTTCTTACCTGATAACCTGATTAATTGATCTCTAGTATAGATATGATCAGGTTTCCCTTTACGCACATTGTTCCTTTTGGCATTAAACGCATGTACACATGATTCTTTTTCCTTCAGCTCATCTTCAACTGGTTTCTTCTTCCAGACCAGTTCCTCTTCTTTGTATCTTCGTCTTCGTTGATGTGTACCTGAACCATCTATATTGCTATCATAGAAAAGGTTAGTTTTACGAATCTGATCAAACGATTTAACTAACCTTTGTGAAGAGACCGATTTCTGATTTGAACTTGATGCAGTTTGTTCAAGCACTTTAATCGTCGAAGCAAAGTTGTCTCTTTCTTTAACAAACAGGTCACTCTTCTTCGTGAACTCAGACTTCGTTTTCTGCTCTTTCAGCACACTTTCAGATAGTTCAGATAACTTATTAGTAAGCTTTTTGATCTCAGCCTCAAACATACTACTTTCTTCTTCAAATCCCTTCTCAGCATCATTTCGTTGGCCGGATATTTCTTTGAAGAAACCAACATTCTTTTGTTCAATGGTCTTCTTATCTTTCGCAAACTTCTCTCTTTCAAGAATGATTACTTTCTGAAAATCAGAAACTTGCTGAGAAAGTTTTATGCATTTCAGCTCAACTTCTTTCTTCTCATCAGCACATTTTCTGGAAAAATCTGAGAACTTCTTTGCGAACGATTTATCAAACTCGGATTTATCTTGAGCATGCTTTTGCTCCAAATCAGATATTTGCTTTTGAAGCTCAGCATTTGTATCATTCAGATGCTCAATCTGCTCCTCAGTACTGTCAACAGATGCTGCTTGTTGGATTTGGACAATTTAAACTTCCAGATCAGAAATCCATCTTTTTAGTTTGGAGTTCTCAGTTTCCAAAAACTTTACTCTTGAAGACATCTTTGGTCCTGTCATTATCTTCTCAAGATGTTCCCACAGTTGTTTTCCTGTAGCCTTTTTACTGTCTAAACTGACAGAAATCTCTTTTGAAATCTCCTCGGAAATTCCTTGCACGATGAAAGCTTTAGATAATTTATCAGCTTCAAATCTCTTTCTTTGCTCATTTGTGTATTCCTGAAATGGTAGTAAGTACACTTCGTGTTCCGTTCTTCCATTTTCTCCCATAAAATAACAAATACTTGTGTATTCCTGAATCCTCCATAGGTCATATTCTCCTCTGTAAAGAACAGGTGGAATCTCATCCATACTTATTGAAAGAGCTTCGCTTGAAGGCATTCCTTTTGATATACAGGGATTGAACTTGACAAGAGATGGTACTCTAAAGTGCAAGGACCAAAAGTGACAGAGTGTGAAACTTGAAAGTTTAGGGTCACAAATGACAAGCTACTGAAACCTTGAAGTACGGGGGCTAAAAGAAATGCACTGCAAAATGATCGTGAGACAAAAAATTTGACCATTTTTTCCTTTTTTCCTTTTTTTTTTTTTGGGCCCGGTCGAGCAGGGTACCGGTCAAGCAAAAGACCGGTATAGACAAAGTACCGGTCGAACCAAAGGACCGGTATGAATAGTACTTCGTGAATAGTAACCGACCTGTATGAATAGTACCAGATGAATAGTATCGACCGGATGAATAGTGACCGGATGAATAGTGTCGACCGGATGAATAGTGATCGACCGGATGAATAGTGATCGACCGGTATGAATAATTCGACCGGTATGAATAGTGAATCGATGAATAGTGGATCGATGAATAGTGAAATCGATGAATAGTGGATTGATGAATAGTGAAATCGATGAATAGTGAATCGATGAATAGTAAAATCGCAAAACACAAATAATCGATTAAGGGTTTTAGACAAACCTTTTTTGGATCAAACCTTCAGTCTCTTTGCTCTGATACCAATTGTAGATCCCAGTACAGTGCAATCAATAGTAAATATTCAATATAGAACAATAATCAAGCCACAACTGCTAGTCATATGATTAATAAGCAATCAAAGGGTTTAGGTTTACAGAGAGAATATCTGATCAGAATATGTAAACCTATTGACTAGCGTTATGAAAAAATGAGACTTACTTGTAAATGAAAGTAATTCAGTCTTTATATATCCAGGCTTTACACGAAAATGAGCTTATGGGTTTGGGCCCATCTAACTAAATAAACTATTAAGTAATTACAGAATGAACCCTTATAAATACTTTATTCCACTTTCAACACATAGGACTTTCAGTCCTAACAGATATGCCTTCTCATAAAAAGAACAAAAAAAATTCTCGAGATCGAGAACATAAAGATTTTTTTCGTAGAAAAATTTTTAGAAAAAGGAAAAGACATATCGATAAAGAATTTAAAAATCCTGATAAAAAAGATTTTAAACGTTTTTCAAAAAAGAATAAATGTGGACAAAGTATGCCATTACGCATCAAATTGCTGGACAAAGAAAAAGATTAACAGTCTTGATATTGATCAAACTGTAAAATATTATTTATCTAAACTCTTTCTCCTTTCAGATTCTGATAGTGAAAAAGGTTTCTTAGATAATAATTCTTCTACGAGTTCTTATGAAGATTCGGATCAGGATCTATATGACCTTATGTCAAACTTTTCTATTAAAGATTGCAATGCTTGTTCTTGTGGCAAACCTTGTAAAAAGGAAAAATTCCAAGAAGATAAGTTTAATAAACTTACTTCAGATTCCACTTCTTATTTTAAAGAAGTTGATGAGTTTTATACGTTTGCTTCTCAACTTCAAGATTTGAATATAAACGTTTTATCAGATGATAATATTTTAAGAATCTTTAAAAAAAAAGATCCTATTCTTCGTGCTGAAATTATTGATAATTTAGAAAGTTTGATCAAAAACCCTCTTCTTCTTATAATCCAAATCTTTAGGATTATTCTATGAGAGAAGTTAATAGACTTCTAGCTGAAAAAGATTCAAATGAATATACTATTTTTTTAAAGATTTAGAAAAAGAAATTGAAAAGCTTAAAACATAGGTAAAACTTCTTAAACATGATAATACCATTTTATATCAAAATCTTGATGTTATTTATCTAAAACTTAAAGATAAACATATTGATCAAAGTGATGATGAAATTCACGATGAAGCCCATAACTTAGAAAATAACCATCTCTCTATATTAAATATGGTTGTTTCTAAAAAAATTGTATGCTAAAATCACTCTTCTTATAGAGGGAACTTTTCAAAAAGAGTTTATTGCCATGATTGACAGCGGAGCTAATTTAAATGTTATTCAGGAAGGTTTGATTCCTACTAGATATTTTCAAAAAACATCCCATTCTCTCTCCCATGCTGAAGGAGGATCTCTTCATATCAAATATAAGCTTCCTAAGGCTTATATTTGTAAAGATAGAAATTGTATTCCTATGAGCTTTTTATTAGCAAAAGATATTTCTAGCCAACTTATATTTGGCCTTCCTTTCATATACGTCATATACCATTTACAACAAATTGATAAAAAAGGATTAACAGGGTTTTTTAAAGGAAAAACTCTAAGGTTTGATTTTATAAATAAACCTGTAAAAAAGTTTTTAAATGAACTTGAAGAAAAAATTGATAGAAAGAATTTTCAACTATGCTCTTTAAAACGAGAGTTAAGCTTCTTCACCATTGGAGAAAAGCTTTCAAACCCCAAACTTAAACAAAAAATTGATTATATCACTAACAAATTTTCTCTTGAAATCTGTAATGATCATCCAAATGCTTTTTGGGATAGAAAGAAACATGTTTCACTTCCTTATGAGGAAGATTTTTCAGAAAAGAATATTCCAATCATCGCTAGACCTTGTTAAATGAATGTCGAGTACATAGATCTTTGCAAAAAAGAAATAGCTTCTTTGTTAGAGAAAGGTCTTATTAAACCTTCAAAATCTTCATAGTCTTGTACGGCTTTTTATGTAATAAACATTCTGAACAAGAAAGAGGGGTTCCTCGTCTTGTGATTAATTACAAACCCCTAAACAAAGTCTTAAAATGGATTAGACATTCGATCCCAAATAACTTGACAGATTATTACAAGCCTTAATATTTTCAAATTTTGATATAAAATTTGGATATTGGCAAATCCAAATTAAAAAAGCAAATAGGTATAAAACTGCTTTTAATGTCCCCATAGGACATTATGAATGGACGGTCATGTCTTTTGGATTAAAAATGCTCCATCTGAATTTCAACAAATTATGAACGATATTTTTTAGCCATATAGTAACTTCATAATTGTCTATATAGATGATATTTTGGTTTTCTCAATGGATATAGAAAGCCATTTTAGACACATCTCTTTGAAAAATAGTTATACAAAATGGTTTCGTCATTTCTAAACCAAAAATGTCTCTTTCACAATATTAAGAAAGGAATAATCATTCCTATCCAACGATGTATGGAATTTAGTTCTAAATTCCCTGATCAAATTTTTGATAGAACTCAATTACAAAGATTTCTAGGTAGCCTAAATTATATTTTGACTTATATAGAAAACCTAAGTAATGATACTTCTATTCTTTATGATAGACTCAAAAAGAAGAGTGGTCCATGGACCGAAGATCATACTTCGGTTGTTAAGAATAAAAAAAAATAAGGTTAAAAATCTCCCATGCTTAATGCTAGCAAATCCATTTTGGGAAAAGATCATTGAAACCGATGCTTCAGAAATAAGATTTGGGGGTATTTTAAAACAGATTGACCCCCAAACAAAACAAGAAATTCTTGTAAGATTCCATTCTGGAAAATGGAATGATGCTAAAAAAAAGTATGCTACTATAGCAAAAGAACTATTTGCCATTGTAAAATGTGTCCAAAAATTCCAAGATGATCTTTATAACAAAACATTTATTATAAAAACTGATTGCATATATGATAAATATAGGTTCCAAAAAGATTTTAAACATGATGTTTCTAAACAAATGTTTGCTAGATGGCAAGCTCATTTAGCCCCTTTTAATTTTACCATTGTTTACAAAAAAGGTACAGAAAATCATCTACCTGATTTATTAACTCGTGAATATCTTTCATTATTACAGGAATGAGCTCCACTCAAAGTAGTTACTCCTCTTATAGAGGACGAGGTAGCTCCTCCTCAGCAAGAGGAAGGGGTTCTGATCCTTCTTATAGGGGAAGAGGAAGAAGTGGAAATTCCACCACAAATTATGAAATCCAGATGGGAAAAAAGAAGTTAATAGCTCAAAACATAGCTAATCCTAGTGATCCATTAAAAAACCTTATAGGTACTTCTCTCCCTGAAGATCATCCTCTTCAGAAAGAATATCTAAATTATATTAAGGAAAAAAAAATCATCCTTTACTATTTGTATTAGTTATCATATTATATTATTAGGGATCTGTTTTAAATATATTATGAAACGTTAAAGTTTACTAATCTTTTAAGATGTCTTTTTTTATCGTTTTACATATTTAACTAGCTAATAAGTTTTTGCCAAACATAATTAATTCATGAGTAATCTTATCAACCATTAACTAGCTAAACAACTAAAAACTAGCTCATCATCTATTTTGTCAAACGTTAAATAAAATAAATTTGAAAAAGAACCTAAAGACTATCTTGAATCCAACAAAATAGGGCATAGGCCCAACAAAATGGGCTTTCTAGATGATTCCTAGCCCATGATTTGGGGATGTATGTCTAACCCCCATAAACTTAAAAATATTCATTTCATAACAATTGTCCAAACCGATAAGTACAAATAAGAATTTCTAAGTCAACAATTTCAATTCACCTCTAAGTTATAGTGAAAAGATTAAAAAAAATACTACTGTTGAGATTTATTGCATATCTCAAAAAGAGCCTAAGGCCGACCATCCAACTAATAAGATAACGCCCACACTTCAAACCACAAGGGTCACACATGTAAAACCATCATTTTAGAAGAATCAAAATAAAACAGTAATAGTTCACATTTTGATAAATAATGCACACTTTAAACATTATATGGATGGCACACACTTACGGTAACACACTTGCGACTAAGTATTTTGGCTACACACCTGCCCTTATAGTGAATGACATGAAACGAATCCATGCATTCCATTTAGGTACACACCTCCAATATAAAATCCATCACACGTCCCACCACACATGAATGCACACAATGATCAACTTCTTAACTATAAAAGTTACCAACATTAAATAAGTATACCAATTAAAGAGCATGCATAGCAAATGATCATTTATACAAAGTTAGTTATAGAAAAACTCACCTGAAGTCCAAGCCTATATCACACACCTTTAGGATAAGATTTCACCAACCGAACACCTGAGTTAATGTTATCACACAGTGAGTTATTACTCCAATTATACCTTCTATGGTATCACTAATAACTCCCCAACATCGTGCCTCAAAATACAGATCCAAACTATCGCTCCTCAAAAACTTGGCATCAGACAAACAATGTCGCGAGGAAACTCGTGGAGACCACTGTCCACTCGCACAACCCTTGTTTGCACCAGAAATTACCAAAACTCAAATCCATATCAAATTCTGCTATCAATGAGATGTGAAAACACAATAGGATCAATATATCATACTCCACACCTTTCTTTGACAAATCTATTTAACCAATCCATGAATCATGAATCGATTAGATTGGATCTAACAAAACTATGGGGTGTTAAATCAAAATCATCCCAAAACACCATGAAAGTTGATTAAAGAATAAAATTCATATCAAAAGTCGATTTCCACATAACATCCACACTAGTGAAATCATTTACCCAGAATCAGCAACTCAACCAAAACTTAGAACCCTAACTTTCACATCTAAACCTCATTAGGAAGGATAAGCATAAAGAACATGGTGATCTTACCTGAAATTAATCTTCAATCTCCTTGACTCTCTCTTCAATCCTTCACCTTGCTCTTATCCACCCTTTCTCTCTCTCTTTTACGATTGCCCAAAATACATAGACACACACACACACTCTAGTAGCCGACTCCAAATGAAATGAAATGAAGGCTCACCCCTTTTTAGCTCAAAGTTTCACTTCCAACCCGTGCAATTAGGACAATGCTCTAAGTTCACCCTCCAATAACAATTAAAGAGACAAAGTTGAATTTGGGTCATTACGTATGTAGGGATGTAAACAAATCGAACGTTCAACAAATCGTTCGTGAACCGTTCGACGGGAAGTTCGTTTGTGTTCGTATATTTAATAAATGAACGAACATGAACACATTTTTTTTGTTCGTTTAGTTAAATGAACGAATACGAACAATGATCTCTTTTGTTCATTTACGTTCCTGAACATTCGTTCATTTATGTTTGTTAATGTTCGTTTACGTTTTTTGACGTTCGTTTATGTTCGTTTACGTTTTCTTATATGTGTAAATATATTTATATATTATGACATAAACATGTAAAATCATTAATTAAACTAAATTTAGAGAATTCATTTTTTGTCCCTCCTAAACTTATCCGGTTTTTAATTTTGTTGTGTTATTTTTTAGGAATGAAATGATGATTAATGGTGGTTGTTTTTGTTCATTTGTGTTCGTTCGTTTACCATCTAAACAAACGAACATAATAGGACACAAACAAACACATTTTCTTAACGAACGAAATGAACACAAAAACTTTCATTCGTTTACCATTCGTGTTTGTTCGTTTTTCGGTTAGGTTACAACCTTAAATGTATGGAATAATGGAATTTTGGATCATTGATGTGAGTTTTTGTAGTTGCTTATCTGATCGACAACTCATACTTGATCCGGTTGCTTTTTTTGGAATTGAGAGAATACCCCTAATGAATTTGACTTTAGTCCTTTTGTTTCCGAAGTAATTTACTCGTATCAACTAGCACTAGTTTGATGTGAACCTTTAGGAGTAATTCATTTTGAGTACTACGTATCACAATTAAATATTCAGTTGATTAATTAAAATTTAAAAACAAATATAATCGTTCTCTTATAGCGACTTATTTAGCTTCTCAAATTTAATTATACGATCCCGGATAATCAATATGTCCTTTTTACATTGAGATAGGGAAATTGTAAAGACTGAATTTTAGGATAGATGGTTATGGTGTCTCGTAGATTGGATATGATAATTGTGTTTGCTCAAAAAATTCAAACTTGATTATTAAACTTCGATCATAGCAAATACTCACAATCTCAAACCTCATTATTAAACTTGATTCAAACTTGTTTAATTAGTAGACTTCAATTAAACACACATCCAAATTCCTCTCTCCCCCCTGGGACAAATCAACTTGTTATAAGGTTTGACGAGGTCGAGCACGAATCATGGCTTGTATTATAAAGCTTGACTATTCTAAAGAATTCAAGTCTAAATTAGTCGAACTCTTCGAGCTTGTACAAACTATAATGATATATATATATAACTCATTATTTATTAACGATTTTAAATTGTAAAATTTTATAGACATTAATTTTATTTTCAAATTCATATATATGACCTCGTATGAATCGAGTTCATACCGAAACTTACATGAATTTATTCATTCAAACCACTGTCCTAAAAAACTCGCCGCACAGCCGCCATGACACCAAGGCTTGTGTGTCACACCACGTTAAGCCGTGGCACGCCAAGGCCTAATGCGCAGTTATCATAATGATATATTTGATTTTCATTTACGTTTTTAATGTCTTATTTGCAAGTTTTTAGTATATAATCTAATTTAACTTGCTTATTACTATTAACTCATTGAATAACACAATAAAACATACGTTTTTATATATATAATATTATATATGAATTAGAAATTTGACGCTATAAATCACGACTTGAAAACGCCATGACTTCGCTGTGACTCCTAAAGCTTGAGGCTTGGTCTCGCCGCCATGCCACGTCTCACGCCATTTAGAAACTTGATTCAAACACATAGAAAAGTAGTATATAGAAAATATGCTCCAACGTATGTAAGTCTTATGTAAGTCTGATATAACCGACTCAACCTAACAACTCGCTACTCAAGATCAAACATACATAATTTTATTTTGAACTAGACTTCAAGTCGGATAAGCTTAGGTTTGGTCCAATATAATATACTATATATACATAGTATCAATAAAGGTTATTTAAAAATTATATTGTTGCTGCGTTCCTTCAAACATATTTGTAACAAACCATTACATAGGTACTAATAAATGAAGCATTTAATGATACTTAATGCAACAGAACATTTAATAAATAGTTGACCAAGGCCTTTAGCTCAACCAAAAGTTGTTGAAATATTAGAAATGCTATTATGTGTGTTGACAAAATTTAATGCGATAACTAATTAGTTATCTATAACATCGATCACACATTGACTATGCTATTATGTTGGCGTAAGTTACGTTCTTATATCATGCTGGTGATTTCAAATTTTTTTAGTCAATGACGTCTATATAATAAATACGTTTACTACAAATATTATGGAATTTGTGTCTGAAATTACTTGCTTGTGTTGATCGTGACAGTTGTTTTCACTATTAGACAACTGACTATTTCCGGTAGCCAAATCCGTTGGAAATCCGACAAAAATTCGACTGCCGGAATAAAAGGCGCCGAAAATTGACTTTCCAGCGGCCTTGGATTCAATATTTTCGGCGGACACAACAAGAAAAAGGGTTTTAGAGAAAGAAGTTAATTTCAGAAAAAAAAAAATTCAAGTGTATCTAAAGATGAAATTTAGGGAAGGAACTACATGACAAAAATAAAAAATGTAATAAAATGAT
The DNA here is from genome assembly GCA_954870635.1 of Arctium minus. Taxonomy (NCBI): domain Eukaryota; kingdom Viridiplantae; phylum Streptophyta; class Magnoliopsida; order Asterales; family Asteraceae; genus Arctium; species Arctium minus. The sequence continues at coordinate 154,900,675 of OX941081.1, forward strand.
GATTCTTTTTAGAGAAGGATTTCAAACCAAAATAATACACTATGAAAATTCTCCCTAAAACTTTTAGAGACACTTCTTCCAAAAATCGCCTCTAAAAATCGACCAGAAGCTTTAGATAGGCTTTCAAAAGTGTTTCTAAAAAGTAAAGTATTTTTATTTTTATTTTTAAATTAAAAGAAAATTTTTAGTCACACTTTTATAATCTTCAAAACGTATCTAAAGGTTTCTCATTTTCATTAAATTAGTTATTTACCCGCGCAATGCGGTGGGATGCAAAATTCGAATAATTGTAAGTAAAATCGCATGATACAATTACCTTTTTAACAAGACTTAGGGGTCGTTTACCCAAATGCTTACCCGGTAAGCTCTTACCGGAGGAGTCTAACACTATAATTTATTTTATCGGGTAAGATTGTGGTACATCAAAATGGTATTGTATGCAACAATTTACCCGGTAAACGCTTATCCGGGTAAGAGTCGTCACCCACACTTACCGGGTAAAACTCTCCAACCTTATCGTTACTCTTACCGGGTAAGATTCTTGGCCCTTGCCATGTTCATTCGGTGAGAAAAATTACCTGGTAAGCACTTACCGGGTAAACGTTTAGTAAACGTCCCCTTAATTTGGTTTACCTTATGTAGAGTGTGAAAATAAGCATGAAGCAAATTTGTGATATGGATGTCAAATTCATATTTTGTTAAATTGAATGCGTAGTTTGCATACCATTTCATGTATCAAAGAGATCATGCTATATTGCTACTATATGATCCTAAAAATCATAAAAAAGTAGAATTTAAATCTACCACAACATTATGTCACATTTAATTTGATTCTCTCTTTTTTTAGCTAACTATAGGTAACTGGATCAGCTTATGTGCACGGATTAATCCTCCGATCAACCTCGACTGGGAGGTCGAAGAGGATTGGAAGAGGAGATATCCTCACCTCTTCACCTAGCCAAGATTTCGAGGATGAAATCTCCTCCAAGTTAGGGAGGATTGTAACACCCTCGATTTCGGTATGCTTTTAATCTGCTCTTAATTTCATTCATCAAACCTTACGTTTAGTCGCACGCCCTTTCGGGTCAAAGTCGGGTGAAAAACGGACTCGGTACATCTGGGGCAATAGTGCCCGCGATTATGACAGAGGTCACCCTCGCGGGGCACTCTCCCGGGTTTGTACCGCGGGTCCATGGCTTGGCGCGATAGTGACCAGCGATTGTGACAAGTATCACTATCGCGTGGCACTATCGCGGGGATTGTACCGCGAGGCCCATAGTTTGGGCGATTGTGACACGCGATTGTGACAGTGTCACTATCGCGGTCGGCCCTAGACCACTTAAACGCCATTTCACGATTTTTATCTCATTTCTATCACTTGGGAGGTTTGGAGGAGCGATTTTGAAGGGAGAAAAAGGTAGGGTTTCATCCCTTGTCATTTATTACTCTGAGAGGACATCATCATTTGCATTTATTGGGTTTGTTTAGGTTGATGAAGGTGATTAAAAATCTTGTGGTTGAATCATCAAGTCCTCTTCCACATTCTACACCCAAGTATTATAATATAGGGTTCTTTGTGATCTTCTAAGGTGAGTTTTTCTACTCATTATTCTTACATGATGACTAAGGTTTATGTGCTACCTCTCTTATATTTGTCTTCAAATCACATTTGGGTTTTGTTGTGTTTTGACCTAACCATGGATTTTGGAGATATTAGGGTTATGGTAAACAACGATATTTAGGATTGTGCTTTAAATAAGATTAATGGTTTTCTATGCTTATCTAACTCTCTTGAAAACTAATATTTGTTCCATGGAATTTTGGTAAAACCCAAAGTGAAAACTAGGGTTTTGGTAAGATTTAAGTAATAAGTTAGTTATTGATAATCTGGGTTTTTGTAATGATGCTTAACGTATTATTGTTGATGGGATTGCATTATTGATTACTCCACAATGGTGGGGTCAAGGCTTCCCAATGAAAATCATGTATATAATTTCGATTTGGGTTCTCAAGCTTTACATGCATTATTTGTAAGGAATGTGTCGGTATGTTTTGGTTTTGGTCGTAGTGTAATGGATCCATAGGCACTGTGTTCCGATGTCCCGACTGGGGATGTCCGGTTCACCACATTAGCACGGAATAGGCATCGGGTTTCATGGTAAGTAGTGTGTGGGCCTATACGGTCGGGCAGCGTCCCATGGACAGTAAGGTGTAATTCCAATGTGCTTGAGTTCCCCTGTTTTGGAACTCTCAAGAATAGACCTGGAATGGTTGACTTGATGTTTTCGGGTAATAGACTTGGAGTAGTTTAGCTCGCTATGTGATTTGACTTGTTGTCAGTATTTATTGAACGCTAATGGTTTATTAGATTTGTTTTGGTTTAAATCACGGCTAGATCGGCTACATGACTTCCCACGGGTTTATCGTTTCAATTTATTTCCGCTTATTGTACTCACTAGGCTTTAGCCTAACACTTGTTCTTTGATTGTCATGTATGACAGATCATTCTAGCGGTGGGACTCGTCGGGATTGAGATGACGGCCTTGGGGTCGAGAGCGGTCTTTTTTATGACATAGTGACCAATACTTGAAGTATAGAAATTATACCTATTGGAAGAATAGCAACACCCGACATTAATCATACTTGACCAAGTTAGATTAGTAGGTTATTGAATTGTATTCTTTAATCGTTCTTGGGTTGTAATAGCCATACTTTGTTCCCCGTCTTGGGTTGACGTACATTGGTTTAGATTGTTATATCCGTATCTTACAGGTTATTGGATCTTCCTTTTTGGGTAGATTGGTTTCCACCATTTACAGACGTCATATAGCAAAATTTTAAAATTTTAAATTTCACCCTAAATTTTAGGATGTTACAAGTTGGTATCAGAGCTTTAGTTTAAGTGAACTAGGTATGATTGCAAGATGCCTAGACTTAAGCTGAGACTATTAAACTATGAATCATGAGATGGGGTAGAACTCTTAAGATAGGATGGTCTTAGAGTCGACGGAACTTACACAAGTTAAAAGTTGTAGTGATGGTAACGAGAACTCTTACGTATCATGTGTTCATAATTTCACTTAGCTAACGTTATTATGGATATGTTTTACGTGAGCATACTTGATCTACTGTTGTTATAATAATTGATAAGTGTAGTAGTATGTTTCCTTGCATTATACTTGTGAGCTCGTTTCTCATTCTATTGCGTATTTATGTGTGGCGGACTCATGGTTAACACCAGAAACCGACCGGAAGGTCAGGAGGCCACAGTATCCACGGCCGACCATCCGCAGGTGACTGCAGAAGAGGAACCCTCTCGTCGGGTTAATGTATTGGGCGGGGGACCCGAGCACATACCCCGACGCAATTTGGAGGCCAAAGAGCCCATCATGGAGGAAGCCACGGCGGAGACAAGAATGATGGACCGAATGATGCAGGCTATGAACAGGGCCATGGCACAACAACAAGAGATATTCTTAAAACTCTTGGAGGATCGAGACATCAACAACCGTCGACCAGAAGCGGTTGACGATAACCTAGTTGTGGCGGGATCCGGGGGTAGCGGGCCTGGAATTCCGTCTGACGAGACCGTAACCCCGGGAGGCAGGCAAGCGGCGAAAACTGGCACATTCAAGGCCTTTCTTGGTTGCCGACCACCAGAGTTTAAGGGCTCAGACGATCCAACAATTTGTGTGGGCTGGATTCGGGAGATGGAACAGGCTTTCCGATCAAGCCAGTGTGGAGAAGGGCATAAGGCAGTTTTCGGCTCGCAAATGCTGAGGGGAGCGGCCCTCGCTTGGTGGAATGTGTATTCCGTTTCCCTTGAGGCGACCATTTTGGCCAAACTATCTTAGGCAACGTTTAAAGAAAAGTTATTAGAGGAGTATTGCAACAAGAGATTGATGGACCGGATTGCGGAGGAATTCCGGAACTTGAAGATGGGTAACTTATCCGTGAAGGAGTACACCCGAATATTCATGGATAAGTTGGGTTTGGTGGGACACTTAGTCCCAACAGAGAAAGAAAAGATCAAAGCTTACATAAAGGGGCTACCGTCGGATATGATGTCGATGGTTAGAGTGTCGAAGGCCTCGACCCTTCGAGAGGCGATAGAGGAGGCACGGTTAATGGAAGACGCTTACAACCGGGGTAAAGAGGAAGGTTCTCGGTTGGTTGAGAAGAGGAAATGGGAAGGAAACTCTATGGCCTCCAAGAAACCAAGACCTTTTGGCAACAACTACCAACGGGGATCCGATTCTAGGCGCGAGGCCAAGTGGAGTTCCAAGTGTCGGAGTAAACACTTCGGCCCGTGCAACTTCGTTCCTGGAGCTTGTTTCAAATGTGGGAAGCCCAGACACGCCTACAAAGATTGTCCCATCAGGGGGCGACTGTGTTTTGAGTGCAAAGAGTCGGGACATGTTAGAGATGAATATCCGAAATTAAAGACCGGCGGAAACGGCGGAAAGAATATAGATCCTCCGAAAGAGACCAGAAGGGTGTTTCAAATGACTACTGAGGAAGCCAAATCCTCTACTGATGTAGTGTTGGGTACGTTTTTCCTAAACTCCGTGCCTACACGTGTATTGTTTGATTTGGGTGCTAGCTTCTCTTTCGTATCCGATATAATTTGTGAAAAGCTTGAAATGTCTATGAGTAGTTTAGAAGAAGCTATTGTAGTAGAAATAGCTGACGGGGGTCAAGTAATAATCTGTGATGTTGTGAGAGATTGCACTCTAGAGATTGAAGGGAAGAAATTTCCCATTAACTTGATGCCAATGCATATTGGGGGGTTTCGACGTGGTAGTGGGAATGGATTGGTTAGCAGAAAACCAAGCCGAGATCTTGTGTTCCAAGAAGATGATCCGACTACCTGTTGTGGACGGTGAGGCGACAATAATTTACGGTGAGAGGAGGAAGGGTGAAGTGGCGGTCATCTCAATGATCAAAGCACGAAAAAGTTGGTGAAAGGATGCTCATCATTCTTGGCGTACGCAATCGATACCAAACTCGAGAAGAGGAAGCTAGAAGATGTTAGAGTGGTACGGGAGTTTCCCGATGTATTTCCGGAAGACTTTCCCGGTTTGCCACCCGATCGCCTAGTAGAATTCCGGATCGCTCTTATTCCGGGAGCGGCCCCAATTGCCCGAGCTCCTTACCGACTAGCTCCTACCGAGATGCAAGAAATGATGACTCAACTCCAAGACCTTCTTGAGAAGGGTTTCATATGACCGAGTTCGTCACCTTGGGGAGGTCCAGTCATGTACGTCAAGAATAAGGACGGCTCAATGAGGATGTGCATCGACTACAGAGAACTGAACAAAGTGACGGTGAAGAACAAGTACCCACTCCCGAGGATCGACGACTTGTTTGATCAGTTACAAGGTGCGGGTTGCTTCTCGAAGATCGACCTTCGATCGGGGTACCATCAAGTGAAGGTGACAAAGTGCGACATTCCAAAGATAGCGTTTAGGACGCGTTACGGCCACTACGAGTTCCTAGTGATGTTGTTCGGTCTAACCAATGCGCCAACTGTATTCATGGACTTGATGAACCGAGTGTACCAAACATTCCTCGATAAGTCAGTAATTGTGTTCATCGACGACATTTTGGTTTACTCTAAAGATGAAGAGATTCATGAGCAACACCTTCGAGAAGTGTTAGAGGTTCTAAGAAGAGAAAAACTTTACGCAAAGTTTTCAAAGTGAGACTTATGGCTTCAAGAGGTATAGTTTCTGGGGCATGTAGTTACGAAGGAAGGAGTGAAGGTAGACCCCGTGAAGATCGAGGCTATGATGAACTGGGAACCACCCAAGAGCCCGTCAGAAATCCGAAGTTTTCTAGGATTGGCGGGATACTACCGGAGATTTATCCAAGACTTTTCTAAGGTAGCCTCAGCGTTGACGGCTTTAACTCGGAAGAACATGAAACTTGTGTGGACCGAGAGTCAATAGAAGGCATTCCAAACTCTACAAAGGAAGCTTTGCGAAGCACCCATTTTATCTCTACCCGATGGGACGGAAGATTTTGTGGTTTATAGCGACGCATCAAAGATGGGCTTGGGTTGTATTCTAATGCAAAGGGGTAAAGTGATCGCTTACGCGTCATGACAACTTAAGATACATGAAGTCAACTACCCAACCCACGATTTGGAATTAGCAACGGTGGTGTTTGCCTTAAAATTATGGTGACACTACCTATATGGCACGAAATGCACTCTCTATACGGACCACAAGAGTTTGAGGCATATATTTGATCAAAAGGAGTTAAACATGAGGTAACGGAGGTGGTTGGAATTATTAAATGATTACGATTGCGAGTTGCTTTACCATCTGGGTAAGGCAAACGTCGTCACCAATGCTCTTAGCCGAAAGGACTACGGGGGAAATTCCAAAGCTACTTTCACGTGGATCGAGTTGACGTCAACACTCATCGATCGAATTAAAGAGTCACAAGTCGAAGCTTTACTAGAGGAGAACCTCAAGGGAGAGGTCATGACAAAGCAACATCTACTCTTGATGGAGGATGGCCGAGGAGTAAAACTTTTAAATAGGCGAGTTTGGGTGCCTAAGGTCGGGGGCAATCGAGAACTTCTTCTCGAGGATGACCATAAATCGAAGTATTCCATCCATCCGGGGAGCACAAAGATGGATCGGGATTTAAAGTTACACTATTGGTGGCCAGTTATGAAGCTCGTTGTGGCGCGCTAGGTGGAACGATGTGTAACTTGTTTGCAAGTGAAGGTCGAGCACCAACGACCTTATGGGAGTTTACAATCTTTGGAAATTCCGGAATGGAAATGGGAACACATCACAATAGATTTTGTGACAAATTTTCCAAAGACCTTGCGCGGTCATGACACCATTTGGGTGATAGTGGACCGTTTGACCAAGAATGCTCATTTCTTGGCCATACGGGAGACTTTACCTATGGACAAGCTGGCAAAGTTGTATATCGATGAATTGATATCTTGTCATGGTGTACCATTATCTATTGTCTCCGATCGCGACAGTCAGTTCATGTCGCATTTCTGGGATGGTTTGCAAAAGGAATTGGGCATGCATGTGAAGTTGAGCACAACCTACCATCCTCAAACCGACGACCAAAACAAGAGGACAATCCAGACGCTAGAAGACATGTTGAGATCTTGTGTGATCGACTTTGAGGGTAGTTGGAACTCGCACCTACCTTTGGTGGAATTCACATACAACAATAGCTACCATTCAAGCATTGGAATGGCACCGTTTGAAGCTTTATATGGTAGCAAGTGCCGAACTCCCGGATGTTGGTTAGAAGCAGCGGAGAAGCAATTCGCTGGACCTGAAATTGTACAAGAGACAGCGAATAAGGTGAAAGATATTCGTGAACTCTTAAAAGCGGCTCAAGACCGGCAGAAAAGTTACGCCGACGAGAAACAGCGACCGATAGAATTCCAAGTGGGATACCGTGTTATGTTGAAGGTGTCCCCTTGGATGGGATTATACGATTTGGAAAGCATGGGAAGTTGAGTCCCCGTTTCCTTAGGCCCTTCATCGTGCTTAAACGAGTAGGGCTGCAAGCTTACCAGTTAGAACTCCCTCCAGAAATGAGTGGAATCCATAACACCTATCATGTGTGTTACCTCCGTAAATGTCTAGCGGAGGAGGAGAGTGTCATTCCACTCTCCAAGATTAGGGTTGATGAAGGAAATCGTTGCATTGAAGAACCCGAAGCAATTTTGGAGAAAAAGACGAAGAAACTTCGTCACAAGGAAGTCACGATGGTAAAAGTTCAATGGAAGCACCATCGCAGTGCTAACGTGACATGGGAGGCCGAAGAAGATTTGAAGCGGAGATATCCTCACCTCTTCACCTAGCCACGATTTCGAGGACGAAATCTCCTCCAAGTTAGGGAGGATTGTAACACCCTCGATTTCGGTATGCTCTTAATCTGCTCTTAATTTCATTCATCAAACCTTACGTTTAGTCGCGCGCCCTTTCGGGTCAAAGTCGGGTGAAAAATGGACTCGGTACATTTGGGGCGATAGTGCCCACGATTATGACAGAGGTCACTCTCGCGGGGAACTCTCGCGGGGTTTGTACCGCGGGTCCATGGATTGGCGCGATTGTGACAAGTGTCACTATCGCGTGGCACTATTGCGGGGATTGTACCGCAAGGCCCATAGTTCGGGCGTTTGTGACACGTGATTGTGACAGTGTCACTATTGCGAGTCACTATCGCGGTCGGCCCCAGACCACTTAAACGCCATTTTCACGATTTTTATCTCATTTCTATCACTTGGGAGCTTTGGAGGAGCGATTTTGAAGGGAGAAAAAGGTAAGATTTCATCCCTTTTCATTTATTACTCTAAGAGGAGATCATCATTTGCATTTATTGGGTTTGTTTAGGTTGGGGAAGGTGATTAAGAACCTTGTGGTTGAATCATCAAGTCCTCTTCCACATTCTACACCCAAGTATTGTAATCTAGGGTTCTTTGTGATCTTCTAAGGTGAGTTTTTCTACTCATTATTCTTACATGAATACTAAGGTTTATGTGTTACCTTTCTCATATTTGTCTTCAAATCACATTTGGGTTTTGTTGTGTTTTAACCTAACCATGGATTTTGTAGATATTAGGGTTATGGTAAACAAGGATATTAAGGATTGTGCTTTAAACAAGATTAATGGTTTTCTATGCTTATCTAACTCTCTTGAAAACTAATATTTGTTCCATGGAATTTTGGTAAAAAACCCAAAGTGAAAACTAGGGTTTTGGTGAGATTTAAGTAATAAGCTAGTTATTGATAATCTAGGTTTTTGTAATGATGGTTAACGTATTATTCTTGATGGGATTGCATTATTGATTACTCCACAATGGTGGGGTCAAGGCTTCACAATAAAAATCATGTATATAATTTCGATTTGGGTTCTCCAGTTTTACATGCATTATTTGTAAGGAATGTGTCGGTATGTTTTGGTTTTGGTCGTAGTGTAATGGATCCATAGGCACTGTGTTCCGATGTCCCGACTGGGGATGTCCGGTTCACCACATTAGCACGGAATAGGCATCTAGCTCCATGGTAAGTAGTGTGTGGGCCTATACGGTCGGGCAGCGTCCCATGGACAGTAAGGTGTAATTCCAATGTGCTTGAGTTCCCCTGTTTTGGAACTCTCAAGAATAGACCTGGAATGGTTGACTTGATGTTTTCGGGTAATAGACTTGGACTAGTTAAGCTCGTTATGTGATTTGACTTGTTGTCAGTATTTGTTGAACGCTAATGGTTTATTGGATTTGTTTTGGTTTAGCTCACGGCAAGATCGGCTACATGACTTCCAACGGGTTTATCGTTTAAATTTATTTCCGCTTATTGTACTCACTAGGTTTTAGCCTAACACTTGTTCTTTGATTGTCATGTATGACAGCTCATTCTAGTGATGAGACTCGTCGGGAGTGAGAGGACGGCCTTGGGGTCTAGAGCTGTCTTTTTGGTGACATAGTGAGCAATACTTGAAGTATAGAAATTATACCTTTTGGAAGAATAGTGACACCCGACATTAATCTTACTTCTCCAAGTTAGATTAGTAGGTTGTTGAATTGTATTCTTTAATCGTTCTTGGGTTGTAATAGCCATACTTTGTTCCCCGTGTTGGTTTGACGTACATTGGTTTAGATTGTTATATCCGTATCTTACAGGTTATTGGATCTTCCTTTTTGGGTAGATTGGTTTCCACCATTTACAGACGTCATATAGCAAAATTTTAAAATTTTAAATTTCACCCCAAATTTTAGGATGTTACATTTGTTTATTGCACGAAGATGAAACAAATGACAGTGTACAAATCAAGTCCCCCCTCCCCCCCACTCCTAGAATCAAGCCAAACAAACCAAAAAAGAAAAAAAATACTTTATATCAAAATAGTCACACTATAGCTTTCAAACATGAAACATAAAAATGAAATAATCTCAAAACGTACTATTAAACGTATTATTAAAGCTAGAACAAAACAGAGTGTACACAACATCAAATGGTTTCTCTAAAGAGAAGCAAATTAAACATTGTTAAGATGAACCTTAACATTTACAGATTAAACATGTTAGTTTGAGAGCAAACAAAAATCAAAATTGATTTAGATTTCAATACAATAACCATGTAGATTTGAGAAATTTAACCTGTAAGACAATAAATTTTGTAACGCCTGTGATTCCCTAACGTCGGGCAACGATCGATCATGGAAATGATCACCGGACGACCGAGGGAAGCGGTCGGGGGATGGCTCAGCACGAGGCACGGGACGGCACTAGCCAGCAGCACGCACAACTTAGCCCGCGGCCTCAAGCCGCGGCTAGGCTCGCGTAAGTCACTGGTTGTCCACGGCTTAGAGACATGCGCGGCTTGGCCCACAACTTAAGGTCACGACCAAGGCCGCAGGGACTAACTGGGTGATTTAATGCCCGATTTCTAGGGGTTTCCCTCATTTTCCACTTCCCACCCCCATTCTTCTTCTTGGGGCGATTTTAGAGGATTCAACATCAATTTTTGGGAGCATTTTGGAAGTGAATCTCCCTTAAAAAGATCAAACACTTTGGGTATGGAAGCTTGGCTTTGGAAGGAAGGAAGATCATATGGAAGATAGTTGATTGAGAGGTTGAAGACTTGGATATGGTAAGTTCCTTGTATATTTCAAGCTCTTGTATGGAGATCCTTGTAGATCTAAAGAGTTATTCTTATTGGTGGTTTATTTCTCTTAGATTTGGAGAAAAGGGTTATTTGGGAACCCTAACCTATTGTTGTAGATGATGTATTGTTGATGGAAGCTTCATTCTTGGAGGCTAAGGATATGGGTTTGAAATCTAGGTTTAACCTAACCTAGCGAGGTGAGTTCAAGTTGATTTGCGAAATGGTTGTACATGTCAAAAATGTCTATTTTAGAATATTTATGTGTTTTACTTAATTATTATAAAATGTTGAAAATATTTGATGAGTTTTGCTATTTGAACAAATAAGATCTTAAAAATCGTGTGAAACGCCATATTTGGGATTTTTGGACATTCCCATAAGTGAGTAATAAATGGTCATTTGTTTTTATTAATGTATTGTATAAATGGAGAATCCTTGGTAAAAGTGCATGGTCGTTCTTGTTGGAAAAACATGCATAGTTCGTATCTAGAGACGTTTCGAAAGGGGTCAACGGTGTAACCTTGTTTTGAAAAATGATATTGTTTATCCTAAGTTGTGTTAGAGTTTGGTCATGTACTTTGGGGCACGGGTTTGCATAAACGTCGGTCGTGTGCGTTTTATTGCATTTTATTGTTTTTGAAATGAGTCCTTTTGGTGGTTTGAGCATGTGGCTCGGTATTTATTTATGATTTGGGGTTTGGGGACACTTGTCCATTTTGATAGTTCATCGTAGAGCCTTGGTCATTGTGAAAGATGTTGATGATTTCATATTTTGAGTGCGTGTGTCATTCAATTATAGTCATGTTATGTTTCATCCCTGTCTGCTATGGATCCATGAGCACTTTTGTTATTTTATCCGACGTTGGAACGACTAGTTTTCCACATCGCGGCACGTTAGGCATCGGATAAGGTGTAAGTCCTTCGTGGAAGTATCTATGGGTGTATGCTGAAAGATGTTGATCTCGATACTTTTATTACTTTGATCCAATGGTGGAATACTAGTTCTCCCTATTGAGGCACGGCTAGGCATCGGTTGTGGAATAAGCCCTACTAGGCATCGGATGAGGTATAAGCCCTATCATGCATCGGATGAGGTATAAGCCATGCGTGCTAGTACATCAGGCATCAGATGAGGTATAAGCCCTGAGTGTACTTTATTATGCATTTTGCATTACGAACATAGAGTGTGAATTACCTTGTGTCCGCCACACTATATGGAATCGGGTCTTCCCTGTCACCGAAAGGTGTTGTTTTGGGTATTTTGTTTTAGTATTCATGTTTTCGATGACATTTTACATTTACAGAGTTTATATATGATTTATGGGTCGAGTTTTATGCCCCACCCGTGCTTTTGGTATATCGGGATATAAAGTTTTATTCGCATTTCATAAATTAGGAGTTCGGTCTTTATTCTCGTTTGAGTGAGTCATGGGTTGCATCACTTTACAAATGGATGTTTTACTTTGGGGAGTTCATCTATAAAATGTGTGTTGTTGGAAAACGAGTCGTATCCACATTTGAAGCATATCATTTTGAAAGGTTATGATTTAAATTGCATTCTTTCTCTTCAACGATGTATTTATTAATGTTGGAAACTTTGAACTTTCTAGGCGTTAGCCTAACCTTTTTATTTGTCGGCATGTGCAACAGGCTTCGTTGAGAATGGTTCTAGGGACACTGTGAAGAGGGAAGTTTTAGTTGAGTGCCGAGAGGTGAGTAGCTTAGTGAAGTCTTACGCTTGGGTTTTGTGAAGACCAACTTGCATTGGGGTTAAGTAGCACCCGACTTCGGTCTAGTCGTCGTTCATCATTGAAGTTATCTATCGAATTTTTTATTTAAGGCATATAGACTTTGTATTATGGGAAGAGATGTTGTCTTTTATTTAATGTTATATCGAAAATTTTATTAGTTTCTCTTACCAAAATTGAGGGTGTTACAAGTTGGTATCAGAGCTTAAGTTTGAGAGAATTAGTTGTTGATTTTGGATGCCTAGACTCAAACTAGTGTTGTTTTAAGGGATTGAAAGAGAGAATTACACTAATAGGCACCTTGAGATTGGATGTTTGGAGGATAGTGGAGTCACTAGGAACGAGAATCGCGTCATGAGTACCAAGGATGATCATGTACGGTACGTTCATAATTACACCTCATAATTACACCTGGCCAGTGTAATGGTGAACTTACTTTTTACATGAGTATGCTTGGACTACATCGATGTGATGACCGTTGGGGTAGTGAAGAAGTTCTAAGTGGGTAGTCGTTAGCAGAGGCTGATGATTTTAGCGTTCGTCACTTGGAGTGACAATAAGCATGGTAATGGCATTATGTGGACCCTTCGGGTCAGAATGATTGGTTGGATTGGAACCCTAGACTTTTGGAATCGACATTATTCGAGGAGAAATTGTGAGGTGAACCTATGAAATCTTTGATCTTTGCCTTAAGATGTTTGAGCATCTTGATGACGACGGTGTAAATAAGAAAATCGAGGAGCGTGGTTTCGAGGTGTTGAGTGTCGATCAAATTCATGCACAAAATTATTTCTGAAATAAATTGCATCATCTATTCCTTATGTTTCTAAATCACTATGTGGGTCATATCACAATATCTTGAAATGTTTAGCATCCACAAGTTTTTAGACCATGATCATAAACATGCATAAAATTGTTTTATTGCATGTGGTTGCAAGCTTTGTTTAGACTTTGTTTATTCTCATTGCTGCCTAACGCTATTTTTGAATATTGTGATGTTTGTATTTTGACGCTGTGTAGAGTCTTGGACAAGTAACTACGACTAATGACCTTAACATTGGATCTCCTCCACATATGTTAAGGCCTTAGACGAAGAGTTGTCTTCCACTATTTTAGTGTTTGAATTTTCTTGGGAATTATATTCCGTGTAAGTTTGTTAAGTTTTATGGAATATAGTTTTACAACGTTCGCGACGCAGGGGTGAACCTTGAAATGCATAGTCTAAGTCCTTTGCGTGCGTTGTTTTATGGGTTGTCGAGAAATTTGTTTCATGAGAGCTTTGTTGGTGGATGTCACCCCATGTGCTATTTTGGGAATTTCAATGTCGTGTGGGTTCACTTTTGAGTTTTATGCAAGCTTATTTCGTGTATACAACTAAGTGGGTGTTTTGATTTAAACTTTTAGTGTGAGTAAACTTACAAAAACCTAGGATGGTTCGTGTTTTACTAATGCATTGGGTATTCTTTGATTCTCGGTTTTATCGTTATTGTTTCAAGCAATGCGTTATTATGCATGGCTTTATAGTCACTATCTTTGGTCAAGAACATTTTATTCGCATGACCTAGAGTTTGAAATCGATTTAAAAATAAACTGACATATGTGGGTTTTGTTGGAAATTTTATTCCGTAATTCTTATATGGTCAAATGAGAAATTTTGGGGAGCTTGATTACGTAAATTGTCTTTTGGGAGTTTTGTACAAACACCTTCTTATAATTTGTTTTGGTACGTAAAATTTTCCCCCCTTTGTGGCATATATTGATGTAAGTTAGGACCATAGTGGTTCATTTGAAAAGGTTGTTACATATCCCTATTTATTGTCATTATTAGCGTAAATAATGACTAAAGGCTTTTTGAAATGGTTTTACATATGTGGTAGTTGTTGCTACTTACACACCTACCGAGTAAACGGTAGTGGACTTTTATACGTACGATTGTTTGTTATAAAACCATTGCATTGAAAGTTTTATAAAATTTCAACCTGGCATTGTAGTTGAAAAACCTTGAACTCATTAGGACTATAGATTTAAAACCCTATCGCGAAAAGAGTCGTAATTAAGGATTAGAGAAATCCTTGGGATTTGAAGCGTCGGATGATCCGACTTGTGGTCGGTTTCAAATTTTAGGTCCAGCTTATGAACTGATGCATATACGAATGATTGAGGTATTAGATTTAAATACCCTCCCAGTTATTAAGTGATGATCTTTGGTTTCGGTGAATTAAATGTGTTAAGTTTTGGGTGGTTGTTTGCTTTTGGTTGGTTTTGAAGTTGGGGGGGGGGGGGGTTGACGTTACAACAACATGCTTTGTGCCTGTGGTGTACCACCTTAACGGTACATGTGAATAATGATAATGTTATGTTTGGTTATTAGGGATGTATGATTTGGGGGATTATCTCAGAAAGTAGGTGTCATTTTGAGATCGACGTTGCTATTGGGATTGAATGGTTGGTAGTATATCTACTTTGCAGATAGTCGTTTTAAGGATAGGAGTCGACATCCGATTTGAAGGACGGCGACTGTTTGGGTACTTCAGTGCACTTTCGTTCAATTTGATGTGCTTGCAAGTTAAGTGGTAACTTAAAGGATATTAGATGCTGGCAAATTAGGGATCGATCATTGGTAATCCTGTAATCATTGGAATTTTCACTGAAACAACAATCGATGCTTGTATGCATTACGGGATAAGTATAATTGCGGGATTTGGGGTAATCCTCGGTCTACAGGGGTTATTTATTGTAGATTGGATTGGACCAAGCCAGTGTTAGCAACTTCGTCAGGGAAAGAACGATAAATCCTTGGAGGTATTGATTATTGGAGAAATTTGGCGAGGATGCCGAGGTAGACTTTAAGTACAAATCGATTATTAAGGAGATCGTCATGTGTTGGAATTAGAAGTATTGTTTCTATAACAACAGTGGGGGATCAGCTCAACAACTCTATATTTGGATTCCTTAACACTCGGGTAAAGTCAACCTAGTGGTGGATACCTGGAATTGAAAAGAGCATGGTCAAGCTACGATTGAATCGTTTCTGCAAAGTTTGTTGTGTTCGTGAAGTCAAAAAAGGAGTGTAACGAATTCGATGAAGGATGATTAGAAGTATTTAAGTGTGAAGTTCGCTTCGAAATATCCGTGGTGGAATTGGTTGGTTAGAGTCGTAAGTTACTTTTGAGGTATTATGTTAAATCTAAGGTTGGGAGGTAATCGGTTTTGTATTGGAGGCAAGGTATCAAGTTGGGATGTAATTCTTTTGGATAGAGGACCAATTAACCTCGCTAATGTCGGGCAACGATCGATCAAGGAAATGAGCACCGGATGACCGAGGGAAGCGGTCGGGGGATGGATCAGCACGAGGCACGGGACGACACCAGCCAGCGGCACGCACGACTTAGATCGCGGCCTCAAGCCGCGGCTAGGCTCGCGTAAGTCACTGGTTGTCCACAGCTTAGAGACACGCGCGACTTGGCCCGCGACTTAAGGTCGCGGCCAAGGCTGCAGGGACTATCTGGGTGATTTAATGCCCGATTTCTAGGGTTTTCCCTCATTTTCCACTTCCCTCCCCCATTTTCTTCGTGGGGCGATTTTAGAGGATTCAACATCAGTTTTTGGGAGCATTTTGGAAGTGAATCTCCCTTAAAGAGATCAAAGACTTTGAGTATGGAAGCTTGGCTTTGGAAGGAAGGAAGATTATGTGGAAGAGAGTTGATTGAGAGGTTGGAGACTTGGATATGGTAAGTTCCTTGTATATTTCAAGCTCTTGTATGGAGATCCTTGTAGATCTAAAGGGTTTTTTTATTGGTGGTTTATTTCTCTTAGATTTGGAGAAAAGGGTTATTTGGGAACCCTAACCCATTGTTGAAGATGATGTATTGTTGATGGAAGCTTCATTCTTGGAGGCTAAGGATATGGGTTTGAAATCTAGGTTTAACCTAACCTAGCGAGGTGAGTTCAAGTTGATTTGCGAAAACGTTGTACATGCCAAAAAATGTCTATTTTAGAATATTTATGTGTTTTACTTGATTATTATAAAATGTTGAAAATATTTGATGAGTTTTTCTATTTGAACAAATAAGATCTTATAAATCATGTGAAACACCATATTTGGGATTTTTGGGCATTTCGATAAATGAGTAATAAATGGTCATTTGTTTTTATTAATGTATTGTATAAATGGAGAATCCTTGGTAAAAGTGCATTGTCGTTCTTGTTGGAAAAACATGCATAGTTCGTATCTAGAGACGTTTCGAAAGGGGTCAATGGTGTAACCTTGTTTTGGAAAAATGATATGGTTTATCCTAAGTTGTGTTGGAGTTTGGTCGTGTACTTTGGGGCACGGGTTTGCATAAACGTTGGTCGTGTGCGTTTTATTGCATTTTATTGCTTTTGAAATGAGTCCTTTTGGTGGTTTGAGCATATGGCTCGATATTTATTTACGATTTGCGGTTTGGGGACACTTGTCCATTTTGATAGCTCATCGTAGAGCCTTGGTCATTGTGAAAGATCGTTAATGATTTCATATTTTGAGTGCGTGTGTCATTCAATTATAGTCATGTTATGTTTCAGCCATGTCTGCTATGGATCCATGAGCACTTTTGTTATTTTATCCAATGTTGGAACGACTAGTTTTCGACATCGTGACACGTTAGGCATGGGATGAGGTGTAAGTCCTTCGTGCAAGTATCTATGGGTGTATGTTGAAAGATGTTGATCTCGATACTTTTATTACTTTGATCCAATGGTGGAATACTAGTTCTCCCCATTGAGGCACGACTAGGCATCGGTTGTGGAATAAGCCCTACTAGGCATCGGATGAGGTATAAGCCCTATCAGGCATCGGATGAGGTATAAGCCCTGCGTGCTAGTATATCAGGCATCGGATGAGGTATAAGCCCTGAGTGTACTTTATTAGGCATTTTGCATTACGACCATAGAGTGTGAATTACCTTGTGTCCGCCACACTATATGGAATTGGATCTTCCCCGTCACCGAAAGGTGTTGTTTTGGGTATTTTATTTTAGTATTCATGTTTTCAGTGACATTTTACATTTACAGAGTTTATATATGATTTATGGGTCGAGTATTATGCCTCACCCGTGTTTTGGGTGTTTCGGGATATAAAGTCTTATATGCGTTTCATAAATTGGGAGTTCGGTCTTTATTCTCGTTTGAGTGAGTCATGGGTTGCATCACTTTACAAATGGATGTTTTACTTTGGGGAGTTCATCTATAAAATGTGTGTTGTTGGAAAACGAGTCGTATCCACATTTGAAGCATATCATTTTGAAAGGTTATGATTTAAATTGCGTTCTTTCTTGTTAAACCCAGATTACTAGTTGATAAATTAACACAACACAATAAAGATCAAGAGATAAATAAATTAGATTAACATACCAACGATCTCTTGGTTAATCAATGAATAACGTGTGTGTGTTCTTGGTACCTCTTGTGCGTGTACAAAGAATACGGCTGCCTCCTCTCTATAATTATGATTATGAGGATTAACCCTAAAACTAATAAATAAAACCAATTTATACCTAGGTGAACATGACCTAATTATTATTTACTTATGCTAAAATACCCCCTATGGTATTTAACAATATTACAAACTAGACCCCTTATTTAATTTAATCTTGAATACAATTACTGATCCAACAATCTCCCCTTTTGGATTTAAGATTAAAAAAAATTGACAATAGTCTTCGGGTCTTTTCTTCTCTTGAAAACTGTATCTGATATGACGTTAGTAGCTTCGGAACTTGTAGCTTTACACAGTCTTCATCGAGTCTTCTTTCTTTAAATGAAGTGTCCTTCTGACTCCTTTGCAGTAGAAACAGAGTCAGAAGTCTTCAGCAATCTTCAATCAAAAATTCTTTCTTTCTCTTTGTATTCTCCCCCTTTGTATATTCTCCCCCTTTTTGATGAGCGGTGAGAATCATCATCCTCAAAACTTATCAAATCAATTAAGGAATTTTCTCCCTCAAATCAACAAGTAAGCGTAGTCTTCATGTAACTAGCCCTGTGTAGAAATAAGAGCAGTCTCTCCGAATGGAGAAAGTGATTATTTCAATCTTTTCAGATCCAAATAAAATAAATGTGGTAACCCTGAATCAACAAATGACTCAGTTTGGAATGCTTGTCAGTAACACACAGTTACTGAGTAACACGAAGCTAGTATATAAGGAGCTGGTTTTGATGTTGGCTCCCTAGGACATCCATTCAATCATCGAATAACACATGGTTATCTATGAACGTTCTGACAGAAAACAAATATCTGTGTGCTCGTGCATATGTATGAAAGAATTAAGCACCGAGGATTGCTTTTCATTTTAGGCTCAAAGTATGTAAACTTGTTGAGACAACAACAAATTATACAAAGACTCAATGTGCATGATAAAGGGTCGAAGGTGGGGCAACTGTCCTTCTTTTTCAATATTAGTATCTTCCAAGTGAAGAACCAATAGCATATGTGATGCTTCCCCAGAAAATGTGAAACATTCTCTTTTTGAGAAAAGAATGAGTAGCTGGTGAGGTTTTATGCAAGAGATGGCATGGGCTAGGTGCCTTATTCAATGATAGTCACCAAAGAATGTGAACTAATCAGATTATGTGGTTGCCCGACTCAGAAAGAAGTTTGGTGCAGAGTTTGATATTCTTTTACTCCGTTCTCTCACCCTCTTTCTTTTAAACTTTTAAATCTCACTTCTAACCAATCTTTCTTTTCCATTTTACCTCTTCACACACCAACACTCAAATCTTTTGACCCCTCCCCCCTCAATCACTCAGGGAATATTTCCTGGGTAGGAAACACTGGTTATCGTGAATCCATGGAAGTTCTGTTAAGTTCTCACACTGAATACCATGTATTTTCCTAAAAGAACGTGATGTTCAACAGTCTTTTGTACATGAAAGCACAAATAAGCACAAATTTACATGAAGAATAAAAATTTGGAGAAGTCAAAACATAAGTGTTTTTGACAATGCTATTCTCTCCCTCAAACTAAAGGTGGTTGGCAATTAAGCTCTTTGTCTATTAAGCTCCCCCTCAACTTTATTTTTTATTTTTATTTTTTGACATAAATAGAAAACAAAGCACTGAAGTGCGGGTTCTAATCAGATGTGATTAGAATCCATTGTCACTTGAACTATCCTGCACACAAAAAAATCATGGTAATCATTTGTGAAAATGATTCCGCTATCGTTAGCAACAGTTGAAGAATAAAACACAAGATTAAGATTCAGAGTACTCCCCCTTGAATCATGAGTAAGGTCTAAGAAAACATGTTCAACATACCAAGTTTGCTGATTAGAAACTGGAACCTTTTTTTATCCAACGGCTTGGTGAAAAGATCAGCTAACTGGAAGTCAGTTTGAACAAAGTGCATTTCAATGTCACCTTTTTCTGCATGATCTTTGATGAAGTGATAGCGTACATCTATATGCTTGGTCTTTGAATGCTGAACCGGGTTATCGGTTATGGAGATTGCGCTCTTGGAATCACAATAAATAGGGATGCGCTTGTAGTTGTACCCAAAGTCCCTTAACTGTGTCTTCATCCAGAGGACTTGTGAACAGCAGCTAGCAGCAGCTACATATTCAGCCTCAGCAGTTGATGTTGAAACACAGTTTTGTTTCTTGAGGTCCAACTTACAAGTTTGTCACCTATAAATTGACATGATTAAGAGGTGCTTTTCCAGTCTAGCTTACATCCTGCATGGTCAGCATCTGTAAAGGCAGTTAGATCAAAACGAGAATGCTTTGGATACCAAAGGCCTAAATTAGGAGTGCCTTTGAGATATCTAAGGATTCGCTTAACAGCATTAAAGTGTGACTCTTTAGGATTAAACTGATATCTCGCACAAAAACACGTGGAAAACATTATATCTGGGCGACTGGCAGTCAGATAAAGTAAAGAACCAATCATACTACGATACACCTTTTGATCAACAGGTTTACTAGAGGGATCTGTATCTAAGAGTGTACCAGTAGCCATTAGTGTTTTCATGACTGAACTATCTGACATATTGAACTTTCTTAACATGTCTTTTATATATTTAGCTTGATTAATGAAAATTCCTTCGGGTAATTGCTTTACTTGTAAACCAAGAAAGAAATTAAACTCATCCATCATCGACATTTCAATCTTTGTTTCCATGATTTTAGAAAAGTTCTTGCAAAATTTCTTATTTGTCGACCCAAATATTATGTCATCAACATAAATCTGAATGAGAATCAAGTCCTCACCTTGCCTTTTGAGAAATAAGGTGGTGTCAACCGTACCTTTCTTGAAACCAGAAGCTAGAAGAAATTTAGTAAGAGTTTCATACCAGGGTCGTGGTGCCTGTTTAAGACCATACAGTGCTTTATCTAGCACGTAGACATGATCAGGGTGATGAGAATTAATGAAACCTTCAGGTTGTGCCACGTAGACCTCCTCATGTAGAACGCCATTTAGGAAAGCTGACTTTACGTCCTTTTGATAGACTGTAAGGTTTTTGTGAGCTGCATATGCTAAGAAGATTCTGATAGCTTTGATCCTTGCGACAGGGGCGAATGTTTCATCATAGTAAATGCCCTCCTATTGACAGTACCCTTTTGCAACCAATCGAGCTTTGTTTCTCACAACTACTCCAGCCTCGTCTTTCTTGTTTATGAATACCCACTTTGTTCCAATGACAGTTTTACCTTTAGGTAGTTGGATCAAGCGCCATACCTTGTTCCGTTCGAATTGCAGAAGCTCGTTTTGCATAGCAGAAATCCAGAAGAGATCACGTAGAGCTTCTGATGCTTTCTTTGGTTCTAGGGAACTAAGGAAGCTTGAAAACATGCAGAAATTAGCTGATGCGGACCGTGTTGTGACACCAGATTATACGTCACCTATCACGTTATGCAGGGGATGATCCTTAGTCTAACGATGTGCACTTGGTAAGGATTCAACTGTTTGTTGCGTATTTGATGCATTGTACTCATCATGCACGGCAGGTAGATCCATAGATGTACTCGGGACATCTTGTACTGGTGTTTCTGATACTGAAGCTTCAGGAATAGCGGTTGAAGTACTCGTGACTTCATTTCAGATTCAGCATTAGTAGAGTCAGAAACTAACGGTTTAGTTGTACTTGATGGAGATGCAGTTTCAGTGACTTCTTCGGACGGTCCATACATGTATTCAGAGATAGTAGGGACCTCCGAGCTTTGTGTTGATGTTGATATGCCTTTGTCAAAGTCTGCACAAATGTCATCGAAGGCATCAATAAACAACAAATTTAACTTAGATGAGATAGAGCTAGTATTAGAAGAAGTAGATTCTTTAGAAGCTGGTTCTATTCTGGAGTGAATAGAAGCTTTGTTCTTCAGTCCGAGTTCTGAACCGTTGTGTCAGAAGTCCGAGTAGAATTCTTCATCAAACGATACATTCATGCTTTCAACAATCGTCTTGGTTCGAACAAGGTAGGTTCGATAAGCTTTGGATGTCAGCGAGTATCCAACGAGATATCCTTCATCCGCTTTCTTATCAAATTTTTATAGTCCTTGACGCTCTCGTAGAATGTAACACATGCAACCAAAAACACGAAGGAATTTGATGTTAGGTTTATGATTGTTGATCAACTCATATGCTGTTTTCTCAAAACGTTTGACCACAATGGTACGATTCTGAGTGAAGCAAGCTGTCGCGACTGCCTCAGCCCAAAGATACATGGGTAGATCAAAATATGCAAGCATAGTACGAGCAGCTTCACCAAGAGTGCGGTTCTTCCGTTCAACAATGCCATTCTGCTGTGGAGTGTAGGCTGCGGAGAAATTATGTGAAATTCCCACAGATATAAGATAACTCTGCAAGGTGTCATTCTTGAACTCCGTGTCGTTGTCACTGTGAAGAGTTCGGACTGGCAGTTGAAGACGTACTTGAATGCGCTTAATGAAAGCTATAATCAATTCTGGCGCATCTGACTTGTTGTGAAGAAACTCAAGCCATGTATACCTTGAATAGTCATCTATCATTACTAAGACGTATTTCTTGCCGTTGATAGACGATGTTCGTATTGGGCCACAAAGGTCCATATGAAGAAGTTCCAATGCAGATGAGGTCGATGATTCAGTTTTGGACTTGAATGAGCTTCGCTTGATTTTGCCCATCTCACATGCAAAACATAGTGAGTCTTTCTCAAACCTCATTTCTAGTAGACCTTTGACCAGACCTTGTCTTTGTAGCTTAGCTATTGATCTGAAATTCTGATGAGACAAGCGGCGATGCCACGTCCACGATTGTGCTTTAGATGCTTTGGCTAATAGGCATATTGGACGTGTGGCAGACTGTGTTGGAAAATCTACATAATATAGATTTCCATAGCGCTCAGCTTTGAAGACTTTGTAACCATCGGGATCCTCAAGATAGCAATGAGTTGTTCTGAAGCGAACTTGATATTTCATGTCACAGAAGTGACTGGTGCTAAACAAATTATGATCAAGTCCTTCAACATATAACACCCTTTGAATCATCACAACTCCATTATCAAGCATTCCATATCCTCTGACGTGTCCTTCTACTTCAGAATTTGCAAAACTAACTGCTCCGGCAGGCTCCTCCACATAGTTATGCAAGAGGTGCTTGAATCCTGTCATGTGGCGTGAACATCCGGAATCTATCACCCACAATCGACAGGTCTACACAAGAAACAATTAGTTTTGCTTAGGTACCCATATCAGAATGGGTCCTTCGCTGTTAGCTTCAATCAACTCAGGAATATCAGCAGGTTTAACTTTCACTCTCCATTCATAACGGGGTTTTGGAACCCATTTCCAAACCATTTTAACATTTAATTCCTGAAAGTGATTTTTAGATCAAGGATTGGCAACCTTAGCCTGAAACACTTTGGGTTGTGTGGAATAATTAGAATTAAGGTTCAGTTTAGCTTTTCTTTTGCTCTTTTTGGACTTAGGAGTGGAGTAGTATTTGAAAGAATTATCCCAACAGTGTTTGCAATATAGATTCTTTCGAGCAAAAGTCATAAATTTAGATTTATCGGAACAAATCTGACATTCATGTCCATCAAAAGAATTTCTATTCAAAATGTCACTGTCTGTAGTACAACTGTTTGGAACAGAAGTTTCACTAAAATGCAAACTATTCTTTTTATTCAAACTATCATCTTTATTCTTCTTACTCCTCCCAACTCCATTTCCTTTTATATCTGAAACATAAACATGAATCTTGTTAGTCTCTATCTTAGAAGGTGAGTCCTTTCTAGAGTTACTTGAAGTCTCACCCTTCTTAAAAATACTAGGTGGATATTCAGGACAATCAGAGTAAATAACTGAAGGTTTTGCAGCAGCATCAAATTCTGGATTAGTTCTTACTTTCCAGCTTGGATCATTGAACATCTGTTTATCGTTTGAAACATTCTTAAACAAAGTAATTTTCAAATCATTGATCTCTGTGCAAAGCTCTTGATTTTCTTTCAAGGATTTTTCAAGTTTAAATTTGAGATCAAAGTTTTCATCTTCAACCTCATCAAGAGACTGTTGCAACAAATCAATTTGTTTCATCAATTCAGATGTATGATCACTCACAGAATTTGACTCCTTTGCAGTAGAAACGGGATCAGAGTCTAAAGCATTCATCATTTCAGAAAACCTTTCTTCAGTCATGTTCTCAATAAACTCCTTTTTATCATTTTTAAAACAAGATCCATTCGTGATGACAGTTTCTTCTTCAACCTCTTCAATAAGCAAAGGTTTAGGAGCAATGGGATTTGAGACTGATGGTATAGTTGATGGATCAACATCCGATTCATACTCATCATATTTGCATTCAGTCTCAGGTGGAACCGTATCATTGCTGATTGATTCTTTTGAAGATGTGGTAAACATTGATTCAAACTCAGCAAATTCTATCTTTCGAGTCTCATAGCTTTTGTTCAAATCACTGTATTTAAAACCAACTGATTTAAAAGAATTTTGAGAATCAGTGTCGCAAGACTAGTTTTCTCCCATTTCTTCTTTACCTTTGGTCTCTGTAAAAGGTTTAGAAGTACTTGCTTCAACAAAGGTTGCACGAATGTTAGGAATGGGTCTGATTGTGGAGCCAAGTTTATCAAAATTATACAAGTGCTCCGGTGTCTTTTTCAAAACATCGTTAATTGACAAACCCAAACCTGGTTTAAGCTTATAAAACCTTTCATCTTGGAGTTTATTGGTCAACAGATTTAATGTCTGCTCAGTATGACCTCGTTTCATGTTAATGTCCTCCAATTGCTTGATTTTGGTGTAAGCTTCATTTCTTTCTTGAAAGCAGACTTCAAATTTGATTTTAAATTCACCCTTTTCAGCATTGAGATTTACAAGATCCTTTTCTAAATCAGATATTTTTCTTTTTAAAGATTCCTTTTCAGCTTTTAAACCATCCTTTTCTTTTTCTTTTTCTTCCACAACAACTTTTAGCAAAGCGTTTTCATCGCGAAAACTCAAGACAGTTTGATGTGCGGAGCTAAGTTTACCTTTCAACAAAGCAAATTCATCTTTCATATTGTGAATTTGGACCATCAGAGATTCAATAAGTTCAGAATTATCATTTACCTCAGAGTTTCCATCTTCGGAACATGTCTCAGAAGCTTCATCATCACCATCCATTTTTTCCATATAGGAGACTTGGGTGAAGTGTGCCTGCTCCTCGTCATCAGAACTTTGGAACAACTAGTTTTCCTCTTCAACCATAAGTACCTTTCCTTCTTCAGCTTTCTTGGCAATGAGTGACTTCCTTGCATAGTATTCTGAGTTCTTTACTTTCTTGAACTTGCAATCTCTGGAGAAGTGTCCAAACTTGCCACAGTTATAGCATCTGCCCGGTTCATCTTTTCTTTCTTCTTTCTTCTCCTCTCTCTTTTCTTCTCTTCTATCTTCCTTCCTTTCATCTTTCCTGTCTTCTCGTCTTTCCTCTCTCCTTCCATACCTTGGCTTGTATCTCATTTCAGACTTCTCTTTCTTGTATCCTTCGTACTTTGGCTTTGAATAGTACTTCTTCTTGCCAAAGCTCTTCTTGAATTGACGAGTTATCATGGCCAAGTTCTCATAGAACTTCTATATATCATTATCAGAATCAATCTCCAGTTCTTCATCACTTGAAGCAGAGTCGGACTCAGTAACCTCTGAAACAAAAGCTTTAGATATTTTCTTCTTTGACCTTGAAGCATATACTGGACCAGAACTTGAACTTTTTCCTTTGCCAGCTATAAGAGTCACAGAGTCCTTCAGATTCTTGGACTCATTGTTGATAGATGTCACCTCTTCTTCATGTTGAGAAAGAGTAGAGAAAATGTCATTTACGTTCTCTTGAGCCATGTTCTTTGACATCTGAAGGTTGATGGCAAAGTTCTTCCATTCAGGATTCAAGTTCTTGATGAACTTATAGTTTATCTCTGAAGCAGATTTAGAGATATTGTTCCTCCTCAAGTCATTCAGAATGATGTTGTATCTGTTATAGGTATCAAGCAATGTCTCTCCTTCCCTTGCATGAAATCCCTCATAGGCATTAATGCACAGATTTTGCTTAGCCTGAATTGAAGCTTCACTTCCCTCAAATTGTCTTGATAGTTCATCCCAGACTTCTTTAGCTGAATTTCGACTGTCTACCCGATTGTAGATGTCATTTGGGATAGCCATCGTCAGGTAAATGAGAGCTTCTTCATCTATCTTGTACAGATCTTTCTCCTTTTCACTGAAGTACTGATACGGTTTAGGAACAAATCTGTCAGGGTTTCTGGAGAGGTTTCAGTTTCTGCTTGACCAGGTACTCTGATCATTGGATTTACTGGACCAGAAGTGATTGATTTCATGTATTCTCTGTTCTTGTGATTCAGAAACTGGATCATTCTCTTCTTCCATTGCTGATACTCATTTGCCATGAGGACAGGAGGTTTGGACTGAGACACCATTGAGAGAAGTTGGTTCGACATCTTTAGCTGTATGGTTAGAAAGCAAACTTATCTGTACCAAAAGAATCAACTAATAAGATCTTTAGAATCAAGAATTGGATAGAAACTACACTAAAAAATTTTCAGAAAAATAAATTTCCAAAAAATAATTAAATGCAGAATTCGCAAACAGTATTAAAACACAAGTGAATCAGCAAGCAGAAAATTTGGTGCAAAAGTAAAGTTTGCGCTAAAGGATAGTGGCGCAAAAAGACAACTTTGCGCTAGATGAACCTGGAGCAAAAGAAGCTTTGCACTAAAAGGCGCTGGCGCAAAAGAAACTTTGCGCGAGAAGAGGGTGGCGCAAGAAGGTGTTTTGCGCGAGATGTAGGTCGCGCGAAGTAGGTTTTGCACGAACAGACAGTGGCGCAAAAATGAGGTATGCGCGAATAGGCAGTGGCGCAAAATAAACCAAGTATCACGACCGGTGTCTTGCTGCGACCGGTGTCCTCCTTCGACCGGTGTTGAGATGGAACAGATCTGAGTATGCGACCGGTATGACGTCGACCGGTGTGGATCGAGGTAGACCGGTGTCTCGTCGACCGGAGTTCTGTCCGACCGGTATGTCTGCGACCAGTGTCCCGACCGGTCCAATGTAACGACCGGTGTCAGCGACCGGAATACTGTAGCGACGGGTATCGACTGATCGGGGTGTCAACCGGACTTGAATAACGACCGGTGTTCTTGAATAGTTTGACCCAGACCTCGATTATCAACCCAGAAACCCACTTGAAACACTCAAACTCAATGCAAAAATCATACTTTTGTATCCATAAACATGTATCGATCAAATCCCAATCAAAAACAATAATTAAAAACAACTTTTAATCACTCAATTTGATAGAAGCAATACTCGACAGTTTTATGAACTTGTTAAACCCAGTATGTTAAACCCAGTATCCAAAAAATCATCAAAAATTCAATCGATTTATGATTTTAAGTGTAATTAACCAATCAGATGTTTTTCAATACCATAAAAAGCATCTAATCAACTCAATCTTATGCATAAAAACCCATTAAATCAAGAATTCGACATTCACACAGTGAAATATCGATGAACACAGATTTAATCCATAAAGCTTGATTCTTTGGCTCTGATACCACTTGTTAAACCCAGATTACTAGTTGATAAATTAACACAACACAATAAAGATCAAGAGATAAATAAATCATATTAACATACCAACGATCTCTTGATTAATCAATGAAGAACATGTGTGTGTTCTTGGTACCTATTGTGCGTGTACAGAAAATACGGCTACCTCCTCTCTATAATTATGATTATGAGCATTAACCCTAAAACTAATAAATAAAACCTATTTATACCTAAGTCAACATGACCTAATTATTATTTACTTATTGCTAAAATACCCCCTAAGGTATTAAACACTATTACAAACTAGACCCCTTATTTAATTTAATCTTGAATACAATTACTGAACCAACATTTCTCTTCAACGATGTAATTATTAATGTTGGAAACTCTTGAACTCACTAGGCGTTAGCCTAACCTTTTTATTTGTCAGCATGTGCAACAGGATTTGTTAGGAATGGTTCTAGTGACACTGTGAAGAGCGAAGTTTTAGTTGAGTGCCGAGAGGTGAGTAGCTTGGTGAAGTCTTCCGCTTGGGTTTTGTGAAGACCAACTTGCATTGGGTTAAGTAGCACCCGACTTCGGTTTAGTCTTCGTTCATCATTGAAGTTATCTATCGAATTTTATATTTGAGGCATATAGACTTTGTATTATGGGAAGAGATGTTGTCTTTTATTTAATGTTATATCGAAATTTTTGTTAGTTGCTCTTACCAAATTTGAGGGTGTTACAAATTTAAAGACATTTTAGCATCAAAATAGGAATCAATAGCAAACTACCCTCTAAAAGTCGAGAAAAAGGTTATCAAATTATAAAACATTCTTTATGAACCTCTACCCATGCAGGTTCTTGAAATATGGCATTCATATACCCATTACCACAAATCCTTATGAGGTCAGTGTTGCAATTTAACATCAAATTTCATACATGCACACACAACGTCATGGGAGTATGGTCAAAACTGACATTGTCGCTAGTACAAATAGGAAGAATACTGTCTTTGGACACAACTTAGTATAAAGATCTGAGACTCAAGTCTTTCAACAACCGATGAACCTCTGCAACAATGACATATATATCAATGTAACCACCAACAAAATAGCATACACTAATTTGATTATATATATACAAAATAAATAAATAGAACAATGATTTCTTATTTGTAAACAATAAGTACAATGGGTGAAACACTCTGTCGACCTCACTGTTGAGGCTATGATGCTTGATTCTATGGCATCAGTTATGTCCTTCATAGATCTATAAAACTCATTCGGATTACATCATCCAAAAAGGGTGTGTTTAACCGAAGAGGTCAAGAACAAAAAAAAAGGTTGCAATAAAAAAAATAAGCAATGGAGTGAAGATAGAAATCAAAAAATCAATTGGAAAATAAACCTGAAAAATCACCGAATTGAAACTGAAACAAATAGAAAGAGATGAAACTGTAGTACCGATTGCTATATAAGAAATCAATTGCTATACAAATAGCAAAGAGATAAACATGTGGTACCGATTGAACCACCATGATTTCTTGAAACCAAATTAAGAGTCCCAAAATGGTTTCAAAAGTGAGAAATTCGAAGTTCAAGAATTAAAAGTGAAAAATCAACGAAATCGAGTGATTACCTGGATGAGTGATGGAAGGAGGTCTGCAAAAGAGGAAACAGAAAAGTGAACCAAAATCGATGGAGATGGAATCGAGTGATTACCTAGAGAGTGATGGAAGGAGAGTGAACCCTGAGCGATGAATCGAGAGTGATGAATCGTCTGTGAATCGATGAAGAGTGAGAAAATCAATAAGTGATCAAAAATCAAAGAGTGATGAACCTGAAGAGTGGTAGTGATGAAGAAGAGTGATGAACCTGGAGAGTGATGAGGAATTGTCACTTTGAAGAAGCGATGAGAGTGCCTTGAGATGAGGAATCGTCGTTTTGAAAATCGATGAGACTGAATCGGGAGAGAGTGTCTTGGGAATACTGGATTGCTGAGATGTTATGTTAAGTTATACTTCATGCATCAAGAACTTATAATTAAGAGATTTTAAGAAATTGTGCATTAAACAGCAGTACATTGTGCAATAAAAGTTGTTTTTAAGAGATTTTGAAATATGCTTTATAAGGTAGTATAGATTGAATTTATATAACAAAATGTAGAAAGGAAACGGAGAGAGTGCATACGACTTCTTGATTTCTCTTCCATTCGAGAGTTCCAGAGCGAGTCGAGAGTTTTCTACGATTCCTCTTCCATTTTTCAACAACCGGAACAATATATCCCTGGAATCAATGTCGGTTCTGTTCGATTTCTCGATTTCTGTTCAATTTCTGAAGTTCAGGCGATTTCCGTTCAATTTCTCGATTTAGGGCTTGAGGATTCATCGATACGGTAAGATTTCTGTTCAATTTCTTAATTTATGAAGTTCTAGGCGATTTTTGTTCGATTTCTCGATTTAGGGCTTGAGGATTCATCAATACGGTTGCATTATGTAAGCTTATATAAATTTTCACTATCTTTGTTGAGATCTTTAATTGAAGATTTTCACATTTAGTTTCCAGATGGTTCACGTAAGGTCTGATGTATACCTATTTGTTTAGTTCAATGCCTTTAATTTGGCTTTTATTTTAACGAATACATCAGTTTGATGGTTGGTATCATGGACCGTGTATAAATTGAAAATTTGGATTTCCATTTTTTTATTCGAGGATGGTCTGATACCATGGTCTATTTTCTATGTTCCACAGTATTCTCTCAATGTTGTGGATGAATCAACTGGTTTTGGCAAAATTTACAATGCCATCCAAGGGAAAGCGATATTTCTTGTCTACATTGCGTAGTAGAGTTCTATATTGGTTTTTTCGCATTTAAATATATTCTTTGAAGGGCAGTTGTGTAATTTCCAAGTAATTTGAATCTTAAAATAGTTAATATTAAGTTATCTTCTCCGAAAGGTTCAAAAAAAGTAACTCGTTAAAGATAATTAGTAGCCTATATGTGAAACTGAAAATGGGAGAATGTTTTGTTTGACTTCTATTTGTAGGAGAATGACAAGGGAACTACTTGTTAGAGTCCCACATCAGTTAGACTTGAACCATTTTGCCTTTATATATTTTGGAATCTACCTTCTTTCTTCAATGGTTTTTTGGAGAATAATCTCGGGATTTTACATATTCTTACATGGTATCAGAATCATTACATGGTATCAGAATTAAGGTCTACCAGTCTAGGAGACGTGTTAGAGTGCTACATCAGCTAGATTAGGAACTTCCCTTCTCTCTTAAGGGCTTTTAGTTCTGGAAAGGAAGTGAAAGAGTAAGAGGATAACATCCCAAGTTTGGTAGTTTATTATATCGACCAATTCATTTATTGGATTGTTACTATAACTGACTTGATGCTTTATTTTTCTAAAAATAAACAAGATGTTCAAACATGTTACTGAATACTTTAACATGATAGCACATGCAACAAATTCTCAAATTTGTTATGCTTCTTTGGGAACAATTAAGCTTGAGTACATTTTTTTTTTTTGTGAATCTCTTGTGATGTAAGCTTCCTTACTAAATATGGGTGATTTATGTTGATTAAAAATTAATGAAACTTGTTAATGTACTGTACTTAGAAAGTTTTGTAAAGTCATCCTTAGTGCAATAGGCTTTGTCATTAGCATAATGGGTTGGGCTAAATTGTGTAACATGGGTGATTGGGGTATAAATAGGAAGTGTTTGTAGTTTGTTTGTAATCTTTAGACACAATGTAGACATTCAAGCTTTCTTAGTGTTTCTAGAGAGAGAAACTATTTCTCTCTCTAGGTTGTGAATAATACAATCTATTCCAACCCAATCTACCTCTTGATCAATCTTTCATGCATTGATTAATTGTGAATTCATGACCTATCATGTGGTATCAGAGCCTAATCGAAGAAATTATTCATCGAAACGATCGAATTCGCAATTTTTCAATGGAACAGTGATTGTGGTCGCATGAACAGTAACCGTGAATTTCAAATTCTTCTTTTTGGAGCTTAATTGTTCGAGATTTGATGCTATATTGATCATATGCTTAGAGTCGAATTAGTTGTAATCAATCACATTGTGTAATTTGAATCAATTTAGAAGAATTAGTCGATTTTGAGATTTTTTTTTTGTTCGAATTTTTTTACTGAGTTGTGATCGAATTCTGGTATTGTGATGTTTTTAGACAAGATCATCAACTACAAAGTTGTTCAGAAGTGTTTTTCGAACATGCTCATAAAGTTTCATCTCAAAATTCGAAGAAATGTGAAAGATTTGGTGTTTTCAAGTTTTCAGACTCGACTTCACACAAGATCTGTGAAACGCGCTAGACTCATATGAAGAACGCGCAAGATTCATCTGAAGAACGCGCAAGGATAGAGAGAAACGCGCAAATGTCGTCTGCGAGTTTTGATATTGTCAAATTTTTTTCTAAGTCCTAAAACGCGCAAATCAAGTGTGCGAGTTTGAGTAAACGCGCAAGATGAAGCGTGCGAGTTTGAGTAAACGCGCAAGATGAAGCTTGCGAGTTTGGGAAACGCGCAAGACAAAATTTGCGAGTTTGAGCGATTAACTTCCTTCATTCTGCGAGTTTCATGCTTAGCAAGTTTTGATATTGTCAAATTTTTTCTAAGGCATAAAACGCGCAAGTCAAGGCCTGCGAGTTTTTCAAAACGCGCATGAAGAGGCATGCGAGTTTCAAGCACACGCACCTCATGTTTAGCGTGAAAGAACATGAATAGTTCTTTACGAGTTATTTGTTCTGCGAGTTTACTTGTTCTGCGAGTTCTGAGCTTTTGTGACAAGTTACTGTTCACACCCATTTTTGCGACAAGTTGCCTTGTGAGATTTAACTGTCAAATTTTTCCTCAGATAAATCTTCTACCCTGCTTAGTAGTGTTTTCTACAAGTTGCTTCCTCCGACAAGCATACCAGATTAAGTTCTTAAGCTGAATTCCTATTCAACTGGCGGTCAAAGACAGATTTGATGTTATAAACTGAAGATGCACTCTGGTTGTCATGTCATAATCCACACATATCATTCTTCTGGGCGTTAAGGAATGTGTTGGGTTTACTAAAGTTAAAAGTTGTCTTTATGTGCACTCAGTCGAGGTTACTGTCCACATCAGATCTGATATTTCAGTTGATACTCCAAGAATAAGAGCTACTTTCAAGGGGGAGCCAGAGCTGTTTTGAAGTTTAAGCAACGCTAAAGTTTTTCAAAGAAATCAAGGGGGAGAAACGCTGAAGTTGATAAGAGATGATTCCTTTACAAAACTTTAGGGGGAGAATGCTAATGTACTGTATTTAGAAAGTTTTGTAAAGTCATCCTTAGTGCAATAGGCTTTGTCATTAGCATAATGGGTTGGGCTAAATTGTGTAACATGGGTGATTGGGGTATAAATAGGAATTGTTTGTAGTTTGTTTGTAATCTTTAGACACAATGTAGACATTCAAGCTTTCTTAGTGTTTCTAGAGAGAGAAACTCTTTCTCTCTCTAGGTTGTGAATAATACAATCTCTTCCAACCCAATCTACCTCTTGTTCAATATTTCATGCATTGATTAATTGTGAATTCATGACCTATCAAAACTGATAACTATGACAACAGAGGTGGAAGATGGAGGCCATTGCGAAATGTGATGTTATGGTGTACACAAAAATTTTCTTGAAGTTTCCATATAAGTTTTGGCCTTGCGGTCCCGGAAAAGAATTCTTCATATATGCCCATGAACGAAGAGGTTACTACACATTTTGGCAGGTTTGTTTGATTTTATTATTATTTCGATAAGTGCTTGCAATTTATATAAATAAATTTTTGGTACAATGACCACAGAGGTGTTTAGATCATGGGTTTATTTTCTTGTTTAAGATGGTAACCACTAACCACTAAAATTCCAAGTGACCTAACTTCTAATAGAGATCATGACTTCATGGGAGAAGCCAACAAAAAACACACTTTACTGCCAACGAACAGAGGAGGTTGTTCTTGATCAGGTTGGTAGTATTATGGTTGTAGTTCAGAAATATCTACTTAATTAATTTGCTGGCTTTCAGGGTCCATGTTATAATGGCTTCTTGTCAACCATCATTATTCACAAAAATTTCCCTCCTTTATATTTTTTTTCACGTCCAATAGAATGGAGAAATATATTATAAATCTAATGTATGTCCCGGATTTAACAATAACAATTTAGGATAATACTAGAAGCACAACCATCGACCTCAAATAACAATTTAATGTTCGTGGGCTTCTTGCAGGATTTAGAAACTGATGGGAAGCTACTTGAGAAAGTTTCATGCTATCAAAGAGTGTTCTATAATTACTTCAGCATAGTTATCCTGCATTCTTTTCTTCTTTTTGGGGATTGACAGATAAAAACCAAACAAATCGAGTATATCCCATCTGAAGGTGGGGTCTGGAGGGAATGAATGTAAGATGTACGCAGATCTAACTTGGCACATAATTTGTTTAATCATGTACTAATTATCTTAGTAGGGATGTCATTCATATTTTTTTATTTCAATTTTCTTTAATTCTCTGTTCTCTTATGTCTATCTTATCCATTTAGTTTTCTTGATGCAGGAATGGATGCCCAAGTGGCTTATGGTTTCCATCATTTACGAAATGAGAAACCTTACCTTGCACAAGGCCCTATTTTAAACAAGATCTGAACTTAAGTTGGCTTCTAACGAGATATCATACATCTTGCTGATAATTTCTTTGTACGAGCATCTTTGACCAATATCTCTAAGGACCGTGACTATGTTATATGGTTATCGGATGCCTAGTTTGATTAGTTGGGGGTATATTTACAAATTTTGTTGACTTCTTTCTTGGTCAATATCTCTAAGGACCATGATTATGTTATATGTTATATGTGTTCCATTTCATGAACAGACGTAGTAAAAATCTAGGAGATGTAGAATAGAATCACCTTATGTATTTGGCCGAATTATTTGCAAAAAATTGTTGTCTTGATTCGTTTCTTGTATATATTGTTTTTAGTATGTGGTTGAATGACTGTGAAAAGTATAATATGCAGGTTGATCACATCGGTTCTTAGATGTAAATGAAAGGGACTGTCGCTGATTGAATCACACTGGTATTATATCTCTCTTTTTTAATAAAATATTTTCAACTATTTCTATAATAATTTGATCCATTTTGATGGGTGTATTCTTTTTTAAATCGATTTTACAAATGGGATAAACCGTTTGATTCCTCACTTCTCATTAATGATTTAAGGTTTTAATTGTATAGCTTTGTTCTTTTGGGTCTTCTAGGATCTTGATTGTAATGAGATCTTGATATTTATACTAACAAAGAGTGAACAAGTTTAAACATCACATTACAAAGAGCTTGTGAATTCAACTTTCGACGACTCTAGGTATATTGATCGATAATTGACCAAATTAATCAGACCGCCAATAATCTAATTGTTTCCAATTAACTATTTCTGATTACAATATAAAGAAATGATTATAAACAACTTCATAGGTTGACATGTTGTGATTTTGAGTGGAATCACTCGAATAAATTGATTTTGGCTTGAGGTTAGTCCTTGCGTGTTGTTTTTACCCCTCATTTTAGTTATACATGAACTTAAAACTTAAAACCTTTTTCTACAGAACCTGTAGTTATACCTTTGTAGTTATACCTCTAGTATTTTATCGTTGGACCGATTTGAATAGCTGAAAAGAATTTGGGTTTTGATAGACATATATTCACTTAAGGATCAATCGGATTTAAGTTTTGATGAATGCTTGAATCCCCTTTGTGTTTGTGTTTATAAAGAGAAGAATGTTTGCCTGTTAGAAGCTACAGGCAGTAGTAGTAATCAAGCTCATATGCCAAGTTCAATTGTTAACATACCATCATACCAAGCTGCCCCATCAAATCAAGTAAGCTGGTATAGATTCCCTGCTTTAGTTTTAACTGCATTAAAATTTGAAATTGCTCACAAGAACGGTTTACAAATCTTCTGCAAACGGCATACAACATCCAAGGTAGGCCCATTACTTGCTGCCATTTCTCTGTTTTGTGATTATTAGTTCATTGGTCAATATGTTGCTGATGGACTGAAGGGTATTGATAAATTGGTGTTGGATTATTTGCAACTGTCGGGTAGTTTGTAAGTTCTTCAATAAATTATTGGCGTATTTTGTTTTAGTTTTAAAGACAGTTAGATGGTGGAGTCAAACATGTCCTGTAATGAAGCAAAAAATAGCATGTTGAAATTGATAGTATGTTGTGTTTCAGAGCAAGGGAATTAGGGGTACACCAAGAAGAGCTTGTTAAACTGGGCATCCCATTGGAAATGATAATGTAACTTGCATATCCTCTTTCTAATATCTTGTGCAAAATAAATTGATGAGGGAATTAGTTAGACTTAGACCTAGTAGCTACTAATCCCTTATTGTTTTGATTACCCCAGGATCTTAACATACCTTACATCCAATGAGTTAACATCAGTGCGCAGTGCTCTAAATGTAAGTTTTATAGAGATTATTGTTTATTAATGGAGTGATTAGAATTTTAAATGATTGTAATGGGCATTTCATTTTCAC
Organism: Arctium minus; assembly: GCA_954870635.1. Taxonomy (NCBI): domain Eukaryota; kingdom Viridiplantae; phylum Streptophyta; class Magnoliopsida; order Asterales; family Asteraceae; genus Arctium; species Arctium minus. Next base: position 154,936,713 of record OX941081.1, read on the forward strand.
GCAACCAATGCACTTGAAAAAGTTCAAAAATTAAAAAGTAATATCTTTCCTGCTACATTTTGGATTTTTTTTTTTGTTTTGTCTTTATCTATCCATTATGAAAGGAGAAACTAAGGTGTTTTATTTATTTTTACAGTTGTTATTGAAGATGGATGTCATATTGATTTGTTGTAGGTAAAAGAGAAGAATTGGTACATTGAAGATCTTGGACAGTTGTAGTATGATTTTGGGTGTTTTTTCCTTCTTTTTTTTTTGTTGATAAATTTGAACATATGTGTGGATTTATTGAAATATATAGTTTGTTTTGAAAAATCCTTGTCTTTTATGATATATATAAAAAATTTGTTTTAGGATTTTGATGTTTTTCTTGTTTAGTATTGCTATTTATTTTATTATAATATATATATAGCTGAAATATGTACTACATAATATATATATATATATATATATATATATAGAGAGAGAGAGAGAGCGAGGAAAGTTCAAATGAAAACTCATTTTTCATTGTGCACGTGATGACAAATCTTAGTCATTCTATCTCTTTTGATCCAACAACTCATATTAAATAGAGTTTTTAATTTTAATATGCTTAAGGGTAAAAATGGAAGATAATTTAAACTCACGCCTACCATATTTGACTTTTTATTTTCTTTTTTATTTAAAAACTTTTACCCACTTAAAGTTTAAAATAAATTATCTTAAAAATTACTAATATTTTAATCAAAAAAATTACATCAAAAAAACGAGAATTTCGTGCTCTTCGATATGACATCCATCTCGATATAGTTTTTTTGTCGTTTAACCGTATTTTACGTGAAATGATATATATGTATTATATTCATTATGAATATTTATGTACATTCAAGTTTAAACAACATCTCGACACTGTAAGTATGTAACTTGACATCACCTTCAACACTTTCTTCAACGTCGTAAGGCATCGCGTTTCTTCAGCACCGTAACCCAACACTCATCAAGAACCTATCAAGTAATTCTGTTGTGAACCGAGGAACAAAAGAGAGCGCGTCACATCTCCACATCTTCACAGGTCATTCATGTATTATTCATCATTAATAATGTATCATTCAGGATGAATATTACACATTCAGGGTGAATAATTCACGATTCATGAATTTCTGTATTATTCATCATGAATGTTGTGTAATTCATCATGAATACTATATTATTCATCATGAATAATGAATGAACGTTCACATTTTGTTACTCATACTGAATGTGGGACATCCGGGGATGCACATACATATTCATAATTAATTAAACAAAATTTCAGTTGTGAATTATGAAACAAAAGAGAGTGTGCCATGTGTCTACACCTTCATGGGTCATTCATATATTATTCATCATGAATAATATATCATTCAGGATGAATAATACAACATTCAGGGTGAATAATACACGATTCATGATAAATAATACATGAATTATGGATTCGTATATTATTTATCCTGAATGTTGTATTATTCATCATGAATACTGTATTATTCATCATGAATAGTGAATGAACGTTCAACTTTGTTATTCATACTGAATGTGGACACCCGAGGACGTGCATGCATATTCGTAATGAATATAACACAAATATAGAATTTCATGTAAAAAACGGTTAAAACGAAAAAAAAACTATATCGAGATGGATGTCATATCGAAGAGCACGGAATTCTCGTTTTTTTATGTAATTTGTTTGATTAAAATATTAGTAATTTTTAAGATAATTTATTTTAAAGTTTAAGGGGGTAAGAATTTTTTAATTAAAAAATAAAATAAAAAGTCAAACAAGGTAGGCGCTGATTCAAATTTCCAATTTTGTCCTTAATCACTTCTCAATTAACCTTACTATATATTAACCATTGATTAGTTTCTAAGTTTTAATCGATGGTTAAGATTTGTCCTCATGTGCACAATGTAAGATGAGTTTTCATTTGAACTCATCTATCTATATATATATATATATATATATATATATAATGATATAAACAGATAATATATATATATATATATATATATGTATATATATAGGGTCCCCTTCATTTGATAACCACGACATTGGTGCTAATCGTGCTAACCAATTTTCAACCAATCAGAATCATCCTAGAGTTTATGTCCTCAAAGGGTAATATGGACATTTCATAATTCACGTCTATTTAATGTATTTCCATATTTCAAAGAGTTATTAATATGGTAGTTATCTAAATATTAAATATAATATTTAATATTTAATGTATTTCCATATTTCGAGTGTGTATATATGCATGTCTAGATGTCAGTGTGTATCTCAACCAATGCAGAATAGATTAGCTGATATGCACATATACACATATACAACATGTATATATTCACAATACTTAATGTGCACATATGCATATTAGATACCAATGTGCACATATGCATATACTAAATATGCACATATGCATATTAGATATCAGTGTGCATATATGCATATAATATTTCAGCAAACATATGCATATATGCACTATATGAAAGTGTGCACATATGCACTATCCTGAAAATCGATTTCTTCAAATCTTGAAAATCGTTTTAACCAACTTTCCGGCCAAATTCCGGCGACCCCTATCTTGGTTCAATTCAACTCCACTTCATTTTCCGGTAATGTTGATTTATGCGGCGATGTGTTTAACCTCCCATGCATTATTTCTCCGTCTCCCTCTTTTTCTCCGGCGAACCCAACCCCACCCACCACCGCCGCCAAGAAATCGAACCATCACCGGAAAATCAAGATTCTCATAATCGCCGTTTTCGTTGGTGGGTTTTTGTTATTATGCATCTTGGTTGCATTATTAACGATTTGTTTGAAAAGAAAAAAGAAAAAGACGTCGGCGGTGGGTGTGAAAGGCGCTGAAGCAGTTCTGGCGGCACGTGGTGGTGGCGGCAGCGGTGGTGGAGGTGCGGAAAGTGGTAGTAGGAAGAATGGTGGAGGTGGGTTTTCAAGTGAAGGTGATGACGACGGTGGGATTGGGAAGTTGGTGTTTTTTATGGGATTAAATCCATAATTATTTGGGTTTTTAATTTGGTAGGCCCATGTTCCTCAAATTAAAAGGAATTGTATTTTGACCAAAATACCCCTGTGCATACATGCATTGTATTTTTTTCAACCGTTTTTAATATCTTAATTTAATAAAAAATCAATTAATTGTGGATCATTGATCTCATCAATCTACGGTTGAGATTGGTTAGCACGGTTAGCACCAATGTCGTGGTTAACAAATGAATGAGACCCTATATATGTGTGTGTGTGTGTGTGTGTGTGTGTGTGTGTGTGTGTGTGTGTGTGGACACCCTTTAGAGAAGGAATTTTTTTAAGTGTAATTAAATGATGCCTTTAGAGAAGGTTTACAAGAAAGTGTAACTAAAATATATACTTTTAGAGAAGGTTTTGATTATGTGCATCAAAAGATGACAATTAGAGAAGGTTGAGGAAAGTGTAACAAAATGATACATTTAGAGAAGTTTTACATAAAGCGCCACTAAATCTTATATCTTTATAAAAGTTTTTCCAAAATCTTCTCTGAAAGTAACTTTTAGTGACGTTTGAAAACTGTCACTAATGCTCAAAAAACCTCACTAAAACATACTTTTAGAGAAGCTTTTGAAAATAAATCGGTCAACCTTTAGATAAGGTTTGAAAGCATATCTAAAGCCCAAAAAAGCTTCTCTAAAGGTTAATGTAAATGTACCCTTCAAAAACCCTCTCTAAAACCTTTAGCTACCGTTATATAGGAAAGATTATTGACGGAAGTGAAAAGCTTCTTTAAAACCTTTAGAGAAGATTTTCAAACTTTTAAATACAAAAGAAAACCTTCCAAGGTCATTTTTCTTGTAGTGGGATATTTCGGTCGGAAAGTTTTATTTTTGTTTAACGAATTACTTAATTAAATAAGTAATTAAGATAATCTACCGGCAGAGTTAATTAATTTAAATTTAATCAATTCAAAAATACTTAATTAGAAAATTGTATAAAATCCGTCGAAGATACGCCAAAAACATGAAAGATTTAAAAAAAAAAAGATATTTTCTGGCGGATTTTGACGAAAGTCAATGCCATTTGACTTTTTTAATATCCGTCGGAAATGTCCGTCGAATTTACCTGTTTCTTTAGTAGTGTTTATTTTATGTAATTTTATAACACGTGCAATGTATACAACAATTAAATATCATATAAATTGTGCTTAAAAATATATTTTATTTAGTTGTATTTCAAGAAACATATTTTTAAAACGTATTTTTGAAAGGTATATCAAGTTTCATAAAGACATACTTGTTGTAGGATTATGTGCCATCATCAAAAGAAAGTGATTGACATAATATTTTCCTAGTATTAGAATTTACCATAATGAATGTTTCATTTTCTTTGTAAACTTTTTCCTATTTAAAGGGCTTATGATTAATGAGAATTATAGATTTCATTGTCTCTCTATTTTATTGTTATTTTGTTTGGATTTTCCTTTAACACGTTATCAGCACGTACGCTCCTTACAACAAAGTAATCACGAAATCAAGCTAAGATTCGGCATTTGAGATAAATTTTATATGTCTAAGTTTTAAAACTTCAGCATATCATGTTTTATGCTATGAACAAATCTGATAATTTTAAGAATATGGTTTTTCTCTATATGTTTAAATATATTATCATTCTACTGTACTTTATGTTATAGACGTAAATTATGATTTGCCAATCTCATGAAATCCTAATTCACATATTGTTTTTTTTATGCTTATAAAAATTGCATAATATGTGATATCATGATGCGTTCAATTTAAAACAAAATACATGGAATTGTACATATATATATGTTTTTTTTTTGGAGAATACTAAATTGTTATCAGCAATTTTCGTTTTTCTTCTTTATCACTTATTGGTAGATAGATTGGTTAATATGATATTTCTTTATTACTGCTAAAATAAATAAATAAAACCTAGCCTTTAATATGTTTGTTTTACGAGTAATTTGTATTGATGGATTAATTTATTTTTATTTAACATTATGTTTATTAATTGCATATTTCATTATTCGTAAAAAAAAAATCTAATTATATATATGAGAAATCATTTTATATTTTTCTTGTAAATCTACCTTTTAATATAAATAATAATGATATATTTGTTATAAATTTATTTCTTAATTGATAAGGAGTTTATAGTTTATTCTTTTTTATTAAACTGATTTTCTTTCCATAACAAATAATACTATAATATGGTTATGTTTTAAAATCATTAGATCTCCTCGATAACGTACACATTATATTTACTTTGTTGGTTAATTTGATTGGTTAAAATTATTTAGGCGAATATTACATTATTTATTTAGGCTCACTATCATAAATTATTTTAGATGTTTAAGTTTATTCAAATCTATGTTTAATTTTATTTATTTATTTGCTTAGTCATAAATCATAATTAATTGGAAGTTACACTCCCACCCCTATACTGTCTTGTTTTGCTCTTTTGCCCAAGCTATTAAAATCTTAGAATGTATGATATTAAGTCGTTCTTAAATACATAAGTATGTTTGTCTTGATCATAAATCGTAATATTCTTTTGGTTTCTTGCCAAAAGCTCCTAAAATACCAATATGATCTTAATTTCGTTTGAATTTGATCTCCCACACAATATATTCAATGAATACCTTAATTATAAGTTCATACTTATAATTCCAATCATATAATTAAGTTTTTAGAAGTTACACTTCCAAACTTCATATATTTTGGTCTTTTCCAAAAGTTCCAAAAATATTATTAATATGTTAAAAGTTTGATATCGACTTTATGTCAAAACCAATATTTATTGTCTCACGACAGAATCTCTCAAAATACCATTAAGGTATTAAAACATTGAGATTGGCCTAATATGCCAAACTCATGTCAATTTTTGGTCTCATGCCAAATGCTCTATAATTAACAATGTTATATTTAAATTAAATAAATCACAAGATATCAACTGGGTTTTGTCAAATGGATGTAAACAGCCCTAAGGTTTGTAGGAACTTAAGAAATCCATGTGATTCCCCTATTACCTGGAAATCCAATAGATTGAGTGATTTATTTTTCGCAAATTAAAATATTGATGAAGTATTATCAACAAAATATTAAAGCATACAAAAATCCAATATTATTATGATAATGAAATTTCATTTCCTTATCAAAAAGAAAATCATATATTATCCTTTATATATGTAAATGGTTGAAACAACTCATCCCAAAATCAACGTCGTAAACTCAAAAGAATCTGAGTATCATAAATGAGTACATAAACCTCCTTTTGAAAAGGTACAAGAATGTTGATCCAAACTCTCTCAGTGATTTGATAACGACCCTCTTCTATACTTAGTGAAAATTACGTTTTAATATGTATTAGTGTTTCACCATCAGCGATCAGACTGAGTCTGTTCAGTTATCGCTGATGACCTTTCTTGTAAACATTTCATATGTATTAGTTTCACTATCAGCGATCAAACTGAGTCTGTTCAGTTATCGCTGGTAGTCTCTGATGTAAACAACAACGTAATCCCAAAAGACATCTCGCGTCAACATATGTTCATAGCTGAATCAAAGACGAAGCCACTGAACAAAGACAAGTATACTAGTGACCTGATGCGGATATCAGTGAAGCAAAGACGACTCTACTTATACGCGAAGGAACATGAGGAAAAGCTTCAGCGATAGCTGAACTTTATATCTCTGAAGGAAGAGATATTCAGCGATCAAAAGATCACGTAGCTTATGCCTCAAGTCTCCTTTTGTCTTACCTTGCACAACCAGTACGATGTGTCAGAACGGACACGTCTCTGCCACAAATCATACAACAACTATGTCAACTACACTGTTCATGATACGGCCGAAAGCATGTCTCCCAAAGTCAGACTCCCAAAGCCAATCACTAAACGCCACGTGTAAAGTGCCCTGCCATGCATTTAATGCATAGGGTATAAATAGAAAGATTACCTCTCCATCTGAGAGGGTGCTCAATCCTTGAACTCCATATAGAAACCCTTGTTTTCTATCTCTCTTAATCCCCCATTCTCTGAATTTCTTGTGCAATCATCTTAGTGTTTCTTAAGTTTGTTTAGATTGAGTCTGTCTTAATATTATTCCGTAACAAACTTGTAAATTGTATTTGATTTATCAATAAACAATTTATTAAACTTTAATTTTTGTGTTTGTATTCAACCCCCCCCCCCCCTTCTACAAACTTGTTAAGCACCTTCGGGACCAACAAGTGGTATCAGAGCAGTTTGTTTAATCTAATAAACAAGATCTTGCTGTATACTCTTCCTTGCTATTCTAAAATGGCACTAAACACAAACACAAACTACTATGATAATGGTTCACTTTCTAAACCTCCTCGATTTAGCAGAGATAACTTTTCTCTATGGAAAAATCGAATGATGCTATTTCTTGAAGGTGTGGATCCTACTATACCTGAATATATAGAAAACGGACCCTATGAACCTGTTAGAATTATAGCTGCGGTTCCCGCTACTGCCACCACTGAAGCTGTCCCTGAACGATATGTCGTTAAGGAAATAAGACAGTGGAGTGATGAAGATAAAAAGAAGGTAGGCATAGATGCAAGAGCAAAGACCATTATATCAATGGCTTTGCCTGATGAAGTTTTCCATTCCATCATGCATCTAAAAACTTCTAAAGAAATGTGGGAAACCATATGTGTTCAATATGAGGGCACCACTGAAATCCAAGAGACTCGAAAGATTAACTTGGTAAGACAGTATGAAAGTTTTATAGCTGGTAAGAATGAATCTCTTTCTGACCTTCATCAGCGGTTTAACTGCCTAATTGTTGGGAACTGAAGAATTCATCAAGTATGGTTAATGCTGCTGGTTCAAAGTTACTACTGCTAGAAGACTTAAAAGTTAATACTGCTGAGTGTTACTACTGCTAGTACTATTAATACTGCTAGTCAAAGTTAGTGCTGCTTGAACAAAGTTAGTACTGCTTAGCTAGTTAGTACTGCTAGTGGTTAGTGCTGCTTAGTAGTTAATGCTGCTAGAAGGAATTTAATACTGCTGAAGATTAATACTGCTTATATGATGAAGATTCGTATGAAAGGATATACATGGAAGCTTAGAGATATACATGGAAGATATACTGAAGATATTTTATTTATTGTAATTATCTTTGTATTCAGTATATATATTGTATAGTTTAGAATAATGAGTTAAATTTTTGTTTTCTTCATTCTATTAGAGAGAAAATCAACCTCAAGGCATAGATCCTAATTCTAGAGAAGTAGAATTCGTATTGGTGAGCCTGTTCATCAATATTGAGGTTGAGTGTGTAATCTTGTAACTTCAAAGCATTCAATACAAGTTTACAATTTGTTGATTATATTCTGTTTTGATTTTCTGTTTGATTAAATATCAAAGTGTTATTCCGCAAACTTCTTTGATATTGTTTCTGAGAATTAATTCTTGTTGAGAATTCGATCCTGACAAGTGGTATCAGAGCCTAACTCTCTCAGAAATAGTTATTCATCATGGAAAATCTTACAGAATCAAGCAGTACTTTGGTTTCTAAGGTTCCAATGCTCAAACCAAGTGAGTTTGACATGTGGAAGATCAGAATCAGACAATATAATCTTCTCACTGACTACTCAATGTGGGATATCATTGAGAATGGTCCTTCTGAAGCTGGAAGGATAGGACCAGATGGGAAAAGACCTCCACCAAAGACAGATGGTGAAAGGAAGATCAGACAGACAGAGATGAAGGCCTTGAGCACTCTGCTCTTGGCCATTCCCAATGAATATCAGCATCAATTTTGCAACTGCACTGATGCTCAGATTCTCTGGAATGCTCTAGAGAAAAGATTTGCTGGAACTAAGAGCATCAAAAGAAATCAAAGAGATGTTCTAAAGCAGCAGTATGAGAACTTCACTTCCACAAAGAATGAGTCTATGACTCAAACTTTTGATAGGTTCAATAAACTCATAGGTGAACTGGCTACTGTAGGGGTGAAGATGGAACAAGATGATATCAACAGAAAGTTCCTCAGATCTCTTGGGGATGAATGGACTATGTACACTGTCTCATATAGACAGAGTGACAATCTGGAAGAGAAAGAACTTGATGATCTATACAATGATCTAAGAGTTTTTGAAACTGAGGTAGAAACCAAGAAGAAGCCCTCTGGTTATATTCACAATGTTGCACTTCTTTCAGCATCTACTGATACTACTGCCAACCCTGAAGCAGTTAGTACTGCCAGTGGAGTAAGTTCAGAAAAAGGCACTGAAACTATCTTTGAAGCCTTTTTGTCCAGTCATAGCAGCAATTCTCTGATTAATGATGATCTTGATCAAATTCACCCTGATGATCTGGAGGAGATGGATATTAAATGGCAGATGGCCATGTTATCCATGAGGGTAAAGAAGTTCATTAAAAGAACTGGAAGAAATAACTTCTCTCAAAGAAGAGAAGATGGAGCTGGTTTTGACAAAACCAAGGTGGAATGTTATAAGTGTCACAAGAAAGGACACTTTGCTAGGGAATGCAGGAGTGCTGTTCCAAACAACAACAACCATCAACAAGCTCAGAATGGAGGATACAATCTGAACAAGAATCCTGCTCAAGCCCTTGTTTCTCAACAAGGAATGGGATTTGACTGGAGTGATCAAGCTGAGGAAGCCATTCAGAACCAAGCTCTTATGGCAGAAGTGTCTGATCTCCCCACTGAGGTAAGTTCTAATCTTTGCACTAAATCTTGCATTGACACTGTTAAAAGATACAGGGATCACAATCAAAGTATGTGTGATGACCTCAAAAGATTAGAAAAGGACAGAAAAGATTATGTGTTGATAGTAGAGAGATTTGAAGAGCAAATCAAAGGCTTTCAAGCTAATGAACTTCAACACTCTTATGACACAAACTATTGGAAGTGGGAAAAGAATGAGTTAGAAACCAAACTGTCTAAGTCCTTAGAAGAGAATGATAGACTGAAAGAGGAACTGTCAAAAGTTAAGCTTGACATAGACAAGTTTTCTTATGCTTCAAAAGCAATGGACTCTCTTCTAAAGGCTCAGATACATGATAAGATGAAGCCTGGTATTGGATACAACAATACACCCCCTCATTTGGCTAAGTATTGTTACTTTAACCCTATTAACCAACAGATGAACTTTCAAAGATTTGTGCAAAAATCTGTGGGTTATAGGAAGGCTGGAAAGAAACATGTGATAAAGAAATCTATTGAAAGTAAAGGCACTTTAAAGAAAAAGATTTTAAAAGAAAGTGTCAAAATGTGGGTACCTAGAAGTACTAACAGTGTTAGTACTGCTAACAATATTAGTACTGCTAACACAGTTACTACTGCTAACAGTGTTAGTACTGCTGAAAATATTAATGCTGCTAATACTGTTAATACCTCTTCAAAGGTTAATACTGCCAACACAGTTACTGCTGCTAACACAGTTACTACTGCTAACAAGGTTAGTACTGCTAAGCATGCAAGTGCTGCCAAGGCAGTTAGTACTTCTAAAACCAGTACTGATTCTAGCAAAAATATTTCCAAGCCTATTATTGTAACAAAGTACTCCAATAATGAGGAGTTAAAGTTCAAAAATCTTGTCAAGAAAGAATGCAAGTATTTTGATGAGAAAGGGGTACCCAAGACCACTTTGGCTTGGGTTCCTAATTCATACTAATTGATTTATCTAATGTGCAGGGCAACCAACAGCTCAAGGGAAAGAGCATTTGGCATGTTGATAGTGGTTGCTCTAGGCACATGACAGGCAACATGTCATTCCTTCAGGATTTCAAGCATATCAATGGAGGACATGTTGCATTTGGAGATAATCTTACTGGTGGTAAGATAAGTGGAAAAGGTAATGTCACCAAAGGTAAGATGACATTTGAGGATGTATACTATGTTGATCAATTAAAGTACAACCTGTTAAGTGTATCACAGGTTTGTGACAAACAACATAGTATATTATTTACTAATAATGAGTGTATGATCCTTGCTCCAGGGTTCAAGGTAGTTGATGAAAGCATGATACTACTTAGAACTCCAAGAAAGGACAATGTTTACTGTCTGGATATGGACAATGTTGATAGTGATTCATCTCTAAATTGTCTTGTTTCAAAAGCTTCTGTAGATGAATCCTCTCAATGGCACAGAAGGATGTGTCACATGAATTCAAGACTATGAACAATCTTGTTAAAAACAACCTTGTAAGAGGTTTACCTTCAAAAGTCTTTTCATGTGATGATCATTGTGTTGCTTGTCTTAAAGGCAAACAACACAAAACTTCTCATAAGACCAAAGAGTTAAATTTTGTTTCTTCTTGTCTCCAGTTACTGCATATGGATCTGTTTGGTCCTACAAATGTTATGAGTATAGGCAAGAAATCTTACTGCTTGGTTATTGTTGATGATTAATCCAGATTTACTTGGGTATATTTTCTAAGGACTAAGGATGAGACAAGTGGACTTATCAAATCCTTTATTCTAAGAATTGAAAACCAAACTAATCAAAGAGTAAAAGTCATTAGATCAGATAATGGAACTGAGTTTAAAAATCATGATCTAAACACCTTTTGTGAAGAAAAAGGTATTGAGAGGCAATTTAGTGCTCCTATGACTCCTCAACAGAATGGTGTTGCTGAAAGGAGAAATAGAACACTAATAGAGGCTGCTAGATCAATGTTGGCTGATTCAAAATTGCCAATTACCTTCTGGGCTGAAGCAGTTAATACTGCTTGTTATGTCCAAAACAGAGTTCTAGTGGTCAAGCAAAAGAACAAGACCCCATATGAGCTTTTAAATCAAAGAAAACCCTTCATTGGCTTCTTCAAACCTTTTGGGTGTCCTTGTACAATTCTCAATACCAAATCTCACTTAGGTAAGTTTGATAGCAAAGCAGATGATGGATTTCTTATTGGATATTCATCTCAGAGTAAGGCTTACAGAGTTTTTAACTCTTCTTCTAGAATAATTGAAGAAAGTGACAATGTCAAATGCAATGAGAACACACCAAATCCTGTTGGGTCTGGACCTTGATTCACTAACTAACTCTTTTGGTTTCAGTAATGAGTATACAGGAACAGGAAGTGGAGGATCAGGAATCACACAAGTTCAAGAAAGTATATCTACATCTGTGATTTTTCCCATACCCACAGTAAATTCTGTTGAAGACTGTGAAAAGGAATCATTTACTGGACCAAGTCAAAGTGAAGAAGAAACTAGAGATGAGGAGACTCAAGAAAATAATGAAGTGGCATCTGAAAACACTTCAGTTGAGTTGCATGAATCCAATCTTGAGGCTGGACTGAATGGAGAACCTAGTCATAACACCAGAGTTCAAAAGAATCATCCTCCACAACTGGTAATAGGAGATATCTCTTCTCCTATGATGACTAGACATCAAAGCAGGCTTTAGAAAATGCAAGATCAACAGCATACAGTACTTTCTTGTTTTCTATCACAGCTTGAGCCTAAAAAGGCACATGATGCTATGAAAGAATCTAGCTGGATAGAAGCAATGCAAGAAGAACTGTTACAGTTCAAGCTCCAAGATGTATGGGATCTAGTAGACCTTCCTAAAGGTCACAGAGCAATTGGCACAAAATGGATTTTCAGAAACAAGAGAGATGAAAGAGGTATTGTCATAAGGAACAAAGCAAGGCTGGTGGCTCAAGGATATACTCAAGAAGAGGGTATAGATTATGAAGAAGTTTTTGCACCTGTGGCTAGGATAGAAGCAATCAGACTATTTCTAGCCTATGCTTCTTACATGAATTTCAAAGTCTATCAAATGGATGTAAAAAGTGCTTTTCTCTATGGATCAATTGAAGAAGAAGTATATGTCTGTCAACCACCAGGGTTTGAAAACCCAAGCTATCCAGACAGGGTATACAAATTAAAGAAAGCACTTTATGGACTACATCAAGCTCCAAGAGCATGGTATGACACTCTGTCATCCTATCTCTTGAAAAATGACTTTGAAAGAGGAGTCATTGATAAGACTCTATTTATCAAGAGAAAGAAGAAGGATATCTTGCTGGTACAAATCTATGTTGATGACATTATCTTTGGATCTACAAGAAACAACTTGTGCAAGGAGTTTGAGGATTTAATGCATCAAAGGTTCAAAATGAGTTCCATGGGGGAACTTACTTTCTTCCTTGGACTCCAAGTTCAACAAAAGTCAGATGGAATCTTCATCTGTCAATCCAAGTATGTGCAGGACATTCTAACCAAGTTTGGTTTCTCAGAGTCAAAACCTGCAAGCACACCTATGGAAACACACAAGCAAATATCTGCAGATCCTGAGGGGGAGGATATAGATGTGCATCATTACAGATCTATGATTGGCTCTCTCATGTATCTCACAGCATCAAGGCCAGATATAATGTTTCCAGTCTGTGTATGTGCAAGATTCCAAGTTAGGCCAAAGCAATCTCACTTTCAAGCTGTTAAGAGGATATTCAGATATCTCAAAGGGCAACCCAGATTGGGACTTTGGTATCCTCATGACTCACCCTTTGACCTAATAGCATACTCAGACAGTGATCTAGGTGGGGCAAACTTGGACATAAAATCTACTTCTGGAGGATGTCAGTTTTTGGGTGCTAGACTAGTCTCATGGCAGTGCAAGAAACAAACCACAGTATCCACATCTACAACAGAGGCAGAGTACATAGCAGCTGCAAGTTGCTGTTCTCAAGTCTTATGGATTCAGAATCAAATGTTGGATTATGGGGTAACCTTTCTACACACTCCAATCTTTATTGACAACAGCAGTGCTATTAGCATTGTGAATAATCCAGTCAAGCACTCAAAAACAAAGCACATTGAGATCAGGTATCACTTTATAAGAGATTGTAATGAAAAGAAACTTATTCAAGTTGTCAAAGTTCACACTGATAATCAGTTTGCTGATCTATTCACTAAAGCTTTTGATGTGGGTAGATTCACTTTCTTGATAACAAGTGTGGGAATGATCAACTCTGAATAATCCCCTTCTCAAAAAGTGGTTTTATACCTGTATATTATTCTTGGTGTTACTAATCTTCTTTTTCAGGATATGCATAGCAGTACTCAGTGTTTAGCAGGCTTAAAAGGAGTAAGTCAGTTAATACTGCTTTCAGTGGTTAATACTGCTAGTAGTTACTACTGCTTTCAGTTAATACTGCTAGTGGTTAATACTGCTTTCAGTGGTTAATACTGCTAGTAGTTACTACTGCTTTCAGTTAATACTGCTAGTGGTTAATACTGCTTTCAGTGGTTAATACTGCTAGTAGTTACTACTGCTTTCAGTTAATACTGCTAGTGGTTAATACTGCTTTCAGTGGTTAATACTGCTAGTGGTTAATACTGCTTCCAGTTAATACTGCTAGTGGTTAATACTGCTCGTAGTTAATACTGCTAGTTAGTTAATACTGCTAGTAGTTAATACTGCTCGTAGTTAATACTGCTAGTAGTTAATACTGCTCTAGGTTAATACTGCTTATGTTCCAAATACTATAAATACTCTTTGCCCGCCTAAAAGTTCATAACGACTCTTTGCATACTGTTCTCTTGTGCTCTAAACCTTTTCTCTCTCAAGTTCGAAGTCTTCAGGCAAACTTTTCACTAAGATCAATGGCATCAATGACTTTCATTGACGAGCACAATGAGATTGCGATGCTACAAAAACCAAAGCAAGCTGCAGGATTTCATCAGATTGTGGATTTCCTCAAGTCAAGCCACATTGCTCATGCTCTTATTGTATCCCCTACAATCTATATCGAGCATCAAAGGCAGTTCTGGGCTAATGCAACCATTGTTGTTGAGAATGGTGTGCAGATGATCAAGACAAGAATCTGTGATCAATCACTCACGGTTACTGAAGAGGTTATTCGCATCAGTCTACGTCTAGACGATGCCTCCGGTATAACCTCTATCCCAAATGATGAACTGTTTTCAAATCTTACAAGAATGGGGTATGGAGGCCCATTGGGAGTTTTCAAATTCTCTAAAGCAAAATTTTCACCCCAATGGCGTTTCTTTATCCATACTCTTATGCATTGTATCTCCAAAAAGACTACTGGATGGAGTGAGTTCAGCAGCACTATTGCTTATGCTTTGGTGTGCTTGGCCACTGCCAGAAAGTATAATTTTTCTAAAATGATTTTCAGTGATCTTGTCTCAAACATGGGAAACAAAAAGAGCTTCTTTATGTATCCCAGGTTTGTTCAAGAAGTTATTACTCATGAATTGACGGATATACCTCAACCTGTTGGGGTATATGTACCTAAACCCCCCAAAGGCAAGGTTTTCTCAAATATGAGAAGATCTGTTGGGGACTCTGAAGGATTTGACACCCCATTGTTCTCTACAATGATGGTGGTGTCCCAAACCAATGAAGGTATGGCAGCAGGGTCAAGGCCCCCATTAGACCAACCCACTGCTAGCCAAGCCCAACCTTCCCTCTCAAAATCAATTCCCCAGTCCCTTCTTGAAAAACCAACCTCTCCTATCACCCAAACTTACAAGAGAAAACAGGTAAAGAAGGCTCCTTCCCTTCTTGTACCATTACCCTCTCAGCCTTTAAGCCCTCTAAGGGAGAATTCTCCCCTAGAGAATATTCAAAGGGAAACCACAAGGGTGTCTCCCAACCCAAAGGAGGTGCTCTCTGAGGAGGAGGTAGAGCATATGGGTGATGAGGCTGCCACTACTCCTGCTAGCACAAAGGAGGAAAGTGGTAACATCAATAAGACCTCCCCCATGGCAACTTTGAATGAGCAATCATTTGAAGGTCCCTGGTGCCAAGAAACCACAGGGGTGGACAGGGCTTCTGCTAGGCAGAAGACTTCCACTAATAAAAGATCCCATGATCCTTCAATAGGGGGTAACACTCCTGGAGAAGGTGAGGACAGATATAACTATGATGAATTGATGGAGACAATGGGTAACATCAACCTAGATGTTCTGAAACAAGGAAAAGAAATAGAGGAGATGAAGCTGGTGATACTGTCACAACAAGTCCAGATTGCAAAACTAAAGAAGATGGTGACAAGGCTGATTCAAAAGAAGAAAAGGAAACAATTTGTGCTAAAGAGAAGGGAACCAGTGTCTGATGCTCCCAAAAAGGGGGAGTCAGAGGCTGAAGTAAACCTGAATGAGGAAAAAGAAACAGTTGAGGGGGAGCATGATGGGAAGAAGAAAAGTATTGAGGGGGAGTTAGAAGCAGAAACTGTTAATGCTGCTGAAACTTCACAAGCAGTAGTAACAAAGTTATCTCCAACAGAAATTGAAGTAGCTGAAATGCTCATCAAAGCAAAGAATGACACTCTCAAAACAAAGGGAGTGGTCATAAATGAAGGGGGAGAAAAAGGAGAAGTGAGCAAGAAAGATAACAGTAAGAAGCCCATGAACAAAGACAAAGGAAAAGCAAAGATGGTGGAATCTGATCAACCAGTAAAGAAGCAAAGGTTGGTTGAATCAGATGAAGCTCTAGCCAGGAAGATGCAGCAGGATATTGAAAAAGAAGAAAGAGTTCAGGTTGAAAAAGACAGGGAGATGGCAAAGGCTCTAGCTGCTGAATTGAATGAAGCTTATCAACTGAGTATGGCAACTGAAATTGCACAGAAGAAAGCTGAAAGTATGAAGAAATCAGTGGTGAAAACAGTTGCAAAGAAGAGAAAACCCTCAAAGACATTCCTAGGTACCCAAGAGAGAAACAAGATGATTATATTTCTCAAAGGTGCTGTAGGAGTAAAAAAGGAGATGTTCTCCAAAATGTCTTTTGAGAAGATCAAAGAGTTGTATGATTCAGAGATGTTGAAGCTTCAGGGAAATGAAACTGCTAGGGTGGAGATGGAGAAGAGGATAAAAGAAAGTAATGACTTTGATTGTCAAAAGCCATTTCCAGATGAGCAAGAAACACCTCCTAAGAAAGAGTCCACTCTGGGAGAAAGTCTAAGGACTTTAAAGAGAACAAAGATGATGGCAAGAAGAAAGCCAATCAAGAAGCCTAGAGTATCTGAAGAAGAGGCTGAGAAGGTAGCTGAAGAAGAAGGGGCAACTGAGTCATCTAAACAGAAAGAGCCATCAAACACTGATGATGTAAATTTGTATATGGTAGTGATGGACAAAGTGCCTGAACCAATTTCAGCAGAACCTGTAGGAGTTAAGCCTCCTGAGGTCATTCACTGGGATACATTGACAGTGGATGGAAAGGAATTCATAAGGCTGAAAAGAAAGGATGAAAAGTATGAAGTGTTCAACATATGGGCAAAAATTGTCAGAACATGCTCTAGATCAGATATTGAAGAGATGTTTGAGATAGGAATGAAGTTGTATGCAGATATTCTAAAGGCTCCAGGGATTTCAATTACAAAACTGGTAATGGAGTATCTGTGTATGATGTTCAAACCTGAAGAAGTAGAGCATTTGATCAAGGATGTCTTCAAATCAGTAAACAGTTGGACTCTATATGAAATTAGTGGAGTATATACAGTGACTTTGGATTTAAATCACACTGAATACTTCCTAGTGGATAGAGTGTATAATCATAGCAGATTGAAGCTTCATGCCATGCTGAAGAAAAAGTTAAGATGTGTTCCAGATTCAGAAATGGCTAAATACTTGATTCAAAGAACCATCAATCAGAGTTTGGGATTGGATGCAAACACTGGAAATTAGGCCATGATAGAGTTTTGGGAGCATCTTTAAGAAAATTTGAAGAACTTGACTTCTCTTCCTAAAAGTCAAGTTAGGGGGAGATTGTTGGGAACTGAAGATTTCATCAAGTATGGTTAATGCTGCTGGTTCAAAGTTACTACTGCTAGAAGACTTAAAAGTTAATACTGCTGAGTGTTACTACTGCTAGTACTATTAATACTGCTAGTCAAAGTTAGTGCTGCTTGAACAAAGTTAGTACTGCTTAGCTAGTTAGTACTGCTAGTGGTTAGTGCTGCTTAGTAGTTAATGCTGCTAGAAGGAATTTAATACTGCTGAAGATTAATACTGCTTATATGATGAAGATTCGTATGAAAGGATATACATGGAAGCTTAGAGATATACATGGAAGATATACTGAAGATATTTTATTTATTGTAATTATCTTTGTATTCAGTATATATATTGTATAGTTTAGAATAATGAGTTAAATTTTTGTTTTCTTCATTCTATTAGAGAGAAAATCAACCTCAAGGCATAGATCCTAATTCTAGAGAAGTAGAATTCGTATTGGTGAGCCTGTTCATCAATATTGAGGTTGAGTGTGTAATCTTGTAACTTCAAAGCATTCAATACAAGTTTACAATTTGTTGATTATATTCTGTTTTGATTTTCTGTTTGATTAAATATCAAAGTGTTATTCCGCAAACTTCTTTGATATTGTTTCTGAGAATTAATTCTTGTTGAGAATTCGATCCTGACACTAATCATTGACCTAAGAACTGTTGGTAGGACCTATTCTAATTCTGAGGTCCTAACAAAATTCTTGGAAAGTCTTCCTGAAAGCTGGGACAGTTATTCAATATGTCTTAAGCTGACAAAAGACTTACATACTCTCTCTCTAAGCACTCTGTATGGAATATTGCTCAACTATGAGCAATCTAATCTCCTGAAGAAGAACCTCGTAAAAGATTCTAAAGACTCCAAAAGCACTCCTGTTGCTTTAGTTTCGTCAGAGATAATTCCATCTCAGCGATCTACTCTCACCATCACTGAGTTAAATTATGAATCTGAGGATCTATCAGACCCTGATCTTTCAGAGTTTAATGAGTCCTTAGCACTCTTAACAAACTCTTTTAAGAGATTTGCAAGAAAGAGTAACTTCCGAAGAAGTAAACCTCTCTCTCTTACTGAAAAGCCAAAATCAACTCCGATTGATAAGGCTACAGCCACTTGCTATAACTGCGAAAAAATTGGACATTTTGCTAGTGAGTGCAGGTCGAAAAAGGTCTTCAAACCTTCTACCTCAAGAAGATCCAGTGATGACAAATACCATAAGCTGAAGAACAAATATCAAAAGCTGAAAAGCTATCAGCGAAAAAGTAAAGGTCTCATCGCTGAAGAACATGACTGGGCTGAATCAGAAGAATCATCTTCTGATGAAGAAAAAGTCGCTAATCTTTGCCTCATGGCTGAGATTAAAGAAGAAGTAGAAGAACCATCTGAACCTTCTATGAGCTACATATCATCTCAGGTATCTATCTCTACAAATCCCTCTCTGCCTGAAGCTGAGAGAAGTCGCGCTGTTGATGTGCTGACGATTGACCTTTATAATGCTCTAAACGACAAAACTCAAGCTGAAAATAAAAATGTGTATTTAACTCAAGAGCTAGAGAAATGTCATGAAAAGATCAGTGAACTAAATCTTTTAGAAGAAAAGTTGAAAGATCAAGTCATTATAAATGAAATCATCAGCATTGAACGCGAACAAGCCATCGCTGCTCTAAAAGCAGAAAAGGCTCATGTTGAAAAATGGTGCAAATCATCAACAAAGATCTCTGAGATAATAAATGATCAAACTCCTGAAAGTGATAAAACTGGTCTTGGTTTTTGGACACCTCAGGATGATCCTAAAGAAGAAAGTTCCTCGCTTAAGTTTGGAACTTTTGTCACATCTTTCTTTGACACTTCTTATAATCAATTCTATCCCTGTTCTTCTTCAAATCCCATCTCTGAGGAAAAATCCAAAGACACTAAGTCTACGGATAAAGGAAAGTCCATTCTCCTTCCTCAGAAGACAACCAGGAAAGCAAAGCTGAAAATTCCTTCCAAACCTTCAGCGAAGCAATCCTCTAGCTCTGTGATAGAAATTTTTGATCTCTGTCCTCCAAAGCTAAAGATTGACCTTAGACCAACGAGATCTGAAGAAATGAAAATCCCTCCCATATCTCATGAGAAAAGCCTTCTCGGACCTGGTCCTGCTCATCTTAAACTTGCAAAACCTTCTACTGATCCTAAAACCATTTTCAAATACAGAAAATGTTATCACTGTGGTTTTACTGATCATATTGCAAGTAAATGTCCAAATACCACCAAAGCTGATAAAACAGCTAAAGTGAAGAAAAATGCCTCCAAGGCAAAGAAAGTCACCAAAGTTGAAAAATCAACCAAAGTGAAATATACCACTAAGGTTAAGAAATTAACCAAAGTGAAGATTACCACTGAAGTTGAATCTTCATCAGCTGTGAAGACTGCTGAATCTTCCTTATCTACTAACTCTGAAGGACCCATTGAAAATTGGGTACCAAACAACGCTTAATCTTCCTTATGTATGCAGGGATCAAAGGGCATCTGGTATCTCGATAGTGGATGTTCTCGTCATATGACTGGACAAAGAGACCTGCTCACTGAATACAAGGAAGAGAAAGGTCCCTCTGTGACCTTTGGTGGAAATGGAAAAGGATTTACCCGAGGGTTTGGTGTCCTCAGCAATGGGACAACTACCTTTCGAAGAGTCGCTTATGTAGATGGACTTAAGCACAATCTTCTAAGCATCAGTCAGCTATGTGACAAAGACTACGAAGTTCGCTTTTCTAAGAAAGCATGTTCAGTGGTAGATGAAAAAGGAAAACTTGCTCTCAGTGGTTATCGAAGAGAAAATGTCTATGTAATAGATATGGACTCTACTATCACTGAAAACTTATGTTTTCTCTCTAAGGCCTCTTCTGATGTCAACTGGCTATGGCATAAAAGGCTCTCTCATCTAAACTTCAAAACCTTGAATTCTCTCTCATCTAAGGAACTGGTTTATGGTCTTCCTCATCACTCATATGCTAAACAATCTCTCTGCTCAGCATGTGAAAAAGGAAAACAAACAAAAGCTAGTTTCAAGTCAAAACAAGTTTCCTCAGTGACAAGTTCTCTTCAGCTCTTGCATATGGATCTGTTTGGCCCTGTCAACATCCAATCAATAGCTGGAAAGAAATATACACTTGTCATTGTAGATGAATATTCTCGCTACACCTGGGTTATCTTTCTTCGCTGTAAGAGTGATACTCCAGAAGAACTAATATCTTTTGTCAAAAAGATGGAAGTGCTGAACAATCTTACTGTTCGTTCAATAAGAAGTGATCATGGAACTGAATTCAAAAACAGTTCCCTGAACAATTTCTTTGAGAACAAGGGAATCTCTCACAACTTCTCTTCAGTAAGAACACCTCAGCAAAACGGAGTCGCTGAAAGAAGAAACAGAACGATCATAGAAGCTGCTAGATCAATGCTCAGCGATTCTCATCTCCCTACTCAATTTTGGGTAGAAGCTGTAAACACTGCATGTTTTACTCAAAACAGATCGCTGATAATAAAGCGATTTGGGAAGACAGCTTATGAACTTTTTCTTGGAAGGAAGCCTTCTATCAGCTTTCTTCATATCTTTGGTTGTCAGTGCTTTATCTTAAACAACAGAGATCAACTTGGAAAGTTCGACCCAAAAGCAGATGATGGAATATTTCTAGGATATTCCTCCATCTCCAAATCCTACAGAGTTTTCAACAAGAGAAGACAAACCGTAGAAGAAACAATTCACGTCACTTTTGATGAAACTCGCTCAGCGAACTCTAAACCAATCGCTGACAATGAAGAGTTAAATGCTTGGATGCTTTCTCACTACAGAGAAACAGAACCCTTCTTCTCAAACCATAAGCGTTCTGATCCTTCAGCCGTTGATGATGATCCAAACATTATACATCCTACCGCTGAATCCACCTCATGGGTTTCAGCTGAACTTCTAAACACATTACTACCATCAAATCTGCCTTCGTCTGGAAATCTCTCTGGTGAACCTACTCAACAGTTAATTGCTGATGAACCTCAAACGTCTTCATCAGTAAACATCCCAATTGTTGATCCAACCTCTGAGTTAAGCGATCATGCTCCTGCTCAGCGATGGACCAGAGATCACCCAATAGATCAAATTCTCGGTGATCCAGATGCAGGTATTCAGACACGACGAAGCTCAGGTAATATCTGTCTCTTTGTAAACTTTCTCTCTTTAATAGAACCAAAGAAGACTGATGATGCCCTCAGAGATCCAAACTGGGTCAGCGCTATGCAAGAAGAGCTGACTGAATTTTCTCGAAACAAAGTTTGGAATCTCGTTCCTAGACCATCTGATAAAACTGTAATAGGCACCAAATGGGTGTTTAGAAACAAGTTAGATGAACATGGAACTGTAACCCGCAACAAGGCTCGACTTGTTGCTCAGGGATACAGACAAGAGGAAGGCATAGACTATGATGAAACCTTTGCCCCTGTAGCCAGGCTCGAAGCAATTCGACTATTCTTAGCTTATGCAGTCTATAAAGACTTCATCGTTTATCAAATGGATGTAAAATCAGCATTTCTGAATGGAAAGCTGAATGAAGAAGTCTATGTAGAACAACCACCAGGGTTCTATGACCCTAAGCATCCAAATTATGTTTATAAATTGGATAAGGCTCTCTATGGTCTAAAACAAGCCCCTCGTGCTTGGTATGACACTCTCTCATATTTTCTTATCTCTGAAAATTTTGAACGTGGCAAGATTGATAATACGTTATTTTTCAGAAAGATAAAAGGTCATATAATTCTTGTACAAATATATGTTGATGACATAATATTTGGTTCTACTAACCCATCTCTGTGTACTCGCTTCACTGAAAGAATGAAGAAAGAATATAAAATGAGTATGATGGGTGAGCTGACATATTTTCTTGGTCTTCAGATTAAACAATCTGACAAAGGTACTTTTATCTGCCAAGGTAAGTATGTTAAAGATATGCTGAAGAAGTTTGATCTCACACAAACTTCAGCGATGAAAACTCCTATGGCACCACCCCTGACACTTAACAAAGATCCTTCTGGAAAACCTGTTAATGTCACTGCCTATAGAGGAATGATAGGCTCCCTGCTGTATCTCACAGCGAGCCGACCTGACATCATGTACTCTACTTGGTTATGTGCACGCTATCAATCTGAACCCAAGGAATCCCATCTGATAGCTGTAAAGCGAATTTTCAGATATCTGAAAGGAACTCCTAACCTCGGTCTTTGGTATCCCAAAGACTCAGGGTTCGATCTAACTGGTTATTCTGATAGTGATTTTGCAGGCTGTAAACTCGACAGAAAGAGTACCACTGGTGGATGTCAACTCGTGGGAGGAAAGCTGGTAAGCTGGACAAGCAAGAAGCAAAATTTTGTGTCCACTTCCACAGCTGAAGCTGAATACGTAGCCGCTGGAAGCTGTTGTTCTCAAATCTTGTGGATGAGAAATCAACTATTAGATTATGACCTTCAGCTGTCAAAGATTCCTATCTATTGCGACAGCACTAGTGCTATCGCTATAGCAAATAATCCAGTGCTACATTCAAAGACAAAACACATAGAGATCAAATATCACTTTATCAGAGATCATGTGATGAATGGTGATATTGAACTTCACTTTATCCCTACTGATTTTCAGCTTGCTGATATATTCACCAAACCTCTTGATGAGACAAGGTTCAACTTTCTCATCAGTGAGCTTGGAATGCTGAACCTTGAAGAATAATTCTTCAGCGTTCATATATTGTGTCAGTAATCAAAAGTTCCCCTTTCATCATTCTCTGATATATTTTCTGACCCTCAGGTATGTTTTCTCAATCCCTACAACTGAATCTTCATTCAGTTGAGATGTTTTTTTTAAAATATAAACCTTAATCACTGATATTTCTTGTCAGTGATCCTTTTAAAAAAAAATATATATCCCCATCTTTACTATCAGGGATATTTTCAAAAAGAAAATCAATCGCTGATTTTTTCTTCAGTGATAATTTCAAAACGGACAAATGAGTAGTCTCTCTCTTAACTATGACGTCATTTGAACCGACAATCCACGACATGCCTTTTCTGACACGTTCGTCCGTTGCTCTTCTATCCAATCAACTTCGTGGGACGTGTCCATGTCATGATGAGCATTTGTTTTTCCCGCTTCTCTCACACTCTCTCTCCTCTCTCTCACGTATAAAAAGAATGTTTTTCCATTCTTATCATTTTTACGCCTTCTGCAAATACTTTCAAAGCAAGAATACTCTCAAGCATTCTAGCAATTCTCAAACATTTGCATCTTCAACCTCAAAGATCAACAGGTTATTCTTGATCTTCTTCATCTTATTCTGTTCTCAAATCTCATTTATAAAATCATTTTCATTTTTGATTTTATTCTTTAAAAACCATGTTACTTTGATTCTCTCTATTCAAGAATCTTTGGTTTTTCTTCTTGTTCTTAAATCTTGTTCTAAGATAAACTGTTTTCCTCTACAAATATGTTGATTTCCTACGTTTCTTTCCTCAAAATAGAAACTAGCAAATCTTCCTTATTTTAAGACTAAACCTTTTTTCTACTCGTTTATCTACTTCTGATTCAGAATGACTCAATCTGCACTTATCGCCTCAAAGAACGTCAAATTCGCAATTTCTGACTCTGAGCTCCCAAAAAACAACCATCTTGCTCGCCTCGACTTTGATGGTGTCAAGTATCCTCATCTGAAGGAGGCCGCAATGTTTCTGAAGCAATCCTGCATTGCTTACGCTATCACTGTGAATCCAACACCCTCCAAAGCTCTTCTCCAGCAATTCTGGTTTACTGCTGATGAAACCTCTATCACCAACAAAAAGGGTGAACAGGTTCCTGCTATCTCCTTCAGCACTCAACTGGGCTCAGGGATGATGACTGTCCTAGGCCTGAGGAAAGCTCTACGTTTTCCCGACAAACCCAGGAATGGATTCGACGCCTTGCCAACTGACGCTGAACTCATCCAATTCCTGGATGCCATGGAATACGCTTGGGAACCCAAACCAAGAACTACGATTCCCAACAAGAAGCTGACTCTTGTGAAGAAGGCACTGATGCCTTCCCAGCTAAACTACATCTTCTCACATTTCATTCAGTGCATGAGTGGGAAGAGTGGTTCACTGGACCAAGCCAGCAAGGTTCAGGTCCAGATGGCTTACTCAGTGATAGCTGGACGCAACTTCGACTACGCAACAGCTATCTTTGATGACCTGAAGTCAAAGATAGAGAAGACCGAGAGGGATCCCAAAGTTCCCTACGTACGCTTCATCTGCGCGTACCTGAAGTTTCTCTACCCTACCACTTACCCCACCAACTCGGATGCATCTTTTCCGAAAGTGGGTCAGCGATCCTTGGAAGTCAAGCCGCTCCCCAACGAGGTAAGTATTTCTGAACTTCGCTCCCGTCTCTCTCTCCTCACTTCTTCGCCTTCAACGGCCACGCAGGAGGTTCCTTCTTCTGCTATCCCTGCCGCTACCCCTTCCAAACGACCATCAACTGGCTCCCTTGGTCCTTCGAAGAAGGCCAAGGTGACCAAGGAGAAAGCTACTTCTAGCTCTATACCTAAGGATGTTTCTCTACAAACTTCCTTGGATGCTTTCGTGGGTCTCTTCTCCACATCCTCAGCTCCAACCACTTCAACCGTGCCAGCTATCTCGGTCGCTGTCACAACAACAGTGACACAATCTACAATCTTAGCTCAACAACCTAAGGTAACTACCCCTATCCCTACATCTTCTATCCCCATCTCTAGTCCTTCTATTTCTTTGGTCTCTAACCCTCCTTCTATCCCTACTCCTCAGTTTGGACCCATAGGACCTGAACATCATTCTTTTGAGGAATCCATGCAATTCTACAAAATGTTTGATAATTCAGGTCCTAGCTTGGCGACTGTTGACAACAATGTCAACAATCTGAGTGCAAAGGTGGAATCCATGACTGCTTCTCTCAACACCACCACCAACGCTGTTCAATCAGCTGGTGAAGCGCTGAAGACGCTGACTGCCACCTGCGCCTCTAAAGCTGATATCTCTCAAATCGCTACTTTTCAGGAAGCGATTGTCAAAGTCAGGGAAGAATCCAAGCAGCAGTATGATGACCTGTCTGCAAAGATCAACTCCTGCACTGCTACTCTTCAGCAAGTCCTCAACAAGCTGAATGAACCAGCTCCAACTCCTGCTCCATTTACAGATGACGATAGAACTACTCTATGCGTAGCTGTGGATTTTATTCAACAAGCTACGTCCGACATCCTTGTACTTGAAGATCGGCTCACAGGACTGGAGGCTGAAGTCCAGAAGTTGGCTCACGCAAAATCTTCATCTCCTATTAAAGATCTCTCCCTTGGTGATAATGACAAAGAGGGGGAGAAGACCGCTGAAGAAAATACGGAGGTTGAAGTCACTGCTGAACAACTAAAGGAAACTCCCTCTCAGGTTGAGGGGGAGATAGCTGCTGACAAAGCCCCTCCCACCATCGCTGATATAGTCGATGATGAAGAGGAGGAAGAAGACGATGATGAAGACCTTGATCTTGAAGATCAAGAGGATGATTCTCATCAAGATGATGATGATGACGATGAAGAAGATCAATCTCTCTGGTGTTCTTCAGCCGCCACATCATCAGCGATAGCTTCGAAAGAAGTTATCCAAGCAGGGGAGAGACAAGAGACACCTTCAGGAACCCCTTCCCAAAGCAAAGGTGCATCTGCTGAGGGAACCCTGAAGACGATCTCACTACCTGAGGAGAATCCTTCTCAGGTATGCCTTACTCTTGTTCCTTTTTCCTTCTATAAAAATCCCACCCCTGTTTCTTTCTAGCCTTTATCTCTCTCCTTTCCTAAATAAATCTAACCTTTTTCATTTTTCTGACCAGACAGTTCTCTCCCCTGCTTAAGGGTAAAGAGATCCAAATAATCTCAGTCGCTGAAGCTGATGACCAAATAATCCCAGTCTCTGTCAGAGAGATTGATGAAGAGGATGAAGAAGAAGAAGAGTCCCTGCAACATCATGGAAGGCCCTCAAGACCGTCTCACTGGTCTGAGGAAGAGAGAAAGAAAAGAACAGAGATGATCTCTCATCTGGAGAGTCAACGACGAAAGGTCCCTTCTCAATCATCAGAACTGCAATTCCTGACTGGCGCTGAAATTGAAGAATCCGTCAGGGCTGAGAAGCTGATTGCTGACTGTCAAAGAGATGCCTCTCTGGCTCTCAAAATTCAGTCTTCTCAAGTCAAAGACAAGAAGCTGAAACGCAAACCAGTAGAAGTCCAGGCAGCTCTGTTGAAAGAGATTAAAAAGGAACGCTCCAAAGAAAAAGTGGTCAGCGATAATACAATTGATTGGTGCAAGCACAAAATCGACTATCGCTCTGACCCACTGAAGATCGTAGCGGTTGCTATATCTGGAAGAAAGAAGAAGGATAAGCTCTCTGTCACCATGGAAATTACCAGAGAGGATGGAAGTTGCAAGGCTATGTTCATTTCAAAGCTGGAAGACTTCGGCTACATGGAGTGGCTTGAGTTCAAAGATGCGCTGAAGAAATCAAAGTCAACATACAGAGGCTACGTTGAAAGGGTGAATGATGCTCTCATCAACAAAGTCGCTGCAATACTAAAGGTGCCATCTACTCTTCCCTCAAAATCCATGCAAGTCAAGAGAAAGCCCGTCTCCTCCTCGTCTGATAATGTCGCAGTGATAAGGAATGAAACCTCCATAAAATTCTCCAGAGAAGCTCTGTTCGGTCCTCCTCCTGATCTTTCAGTTCTGGATCTCTCTTTGCCTCCTGGCGGACCATATGCTGCAGGACAAGTTCTTGAAGAACCTTTTGGAATCTTCTTTAGAGATGACGAGGAACAACTCAGATTTCAAAGGGTCTCTGAAATCCCTATCTATCCCCTCGCTCTTCTCAAGGATCTCATGTGCCTATGGTGTACTCTCTCTCCTGCTACTGAGCCAATCATAGCGATTATCTGCAAAGAATCTTTAGAGCGAAGGGAAAAAGGAGAAGAAATACCTGAGTATTTGATCAATCCTCCTAAACCCTCTTTAGATAGCTGATAGATTAGTTTTCTTTCTTGTAATCTATTAGTTTAACTTACAGTAGTTAGTACATCACTTGTACTTGTAATTTTCATTCCTTGTAAATCTTTTATTGGATTAATGAAAATTTCAGTGAAGTACTTAACTCCATCAGTGCTGTAAAAGATCCCTCAAAATAGTAATTGGGACATGTATGTTATGAGTCCTGATTATTCCATCATTTTGAACTATAAAGTAATTTTCTTCAGTTACTTTGTCATTATCAAATAGGGGGAGATTGTTGATCCAAACTCTCTCAGTGATTTGATAACGACCCTCTTCTATACTTAGTGAAAATTACGTTTTAATATGTATTAGTGTTTCACCATCAGCGATCAGACTGAGTCTGTTCAGTTATCGCTGATGACCTTTCTTGTAAACATTTCATATGTATTAGTTTCACTATCAGCGATCAAACTGAGTTTGTTCAGTTATCGCTGGTAGTCTCTGATGTAAACAGCAACGTAATCCCAAAAGACATCTCGCGTCAACATATGTTCATAGCTGAATCAAAGACGAAGCCACTGAACAAAGACAAGTCTACTAGTGACCTGATGCGGATATCAGTGAAGCAAAGACGACTCTACTTATACGCGAAGGAACATGAGGAAAAGCTTCAGCGATAGCTGAACTTTATATCTCTGAAGGAAGAGATATTCAGCGATCAAAAGATCACGTAGCTTATGCCTCAAGTGTCCTTTTGTCTTACCTTGCACAACCAGTACGATGTGTCAGAACGGACACGTCTCTGCCACAAATCGTACAACAACTCTGTCAACTACACTGTTCATGATACGGCCGAAAGCATGTCTCCCAAAGTCAGACTCCCAAAGCCAATCACTGAACGCCACGTGTAAAGTGCCCTGCCATGCATTTAATGCATAGGGTATAAATAGAAAGATTACCTCTCCATCTGAGAGGGTGCTCAATCCTTGAACTCCATATAGAAACCCTTGTTTTCTATCTCTCTTAATCCCCCATTCTCTGAATTTCTTGTGCAATCATCTTAATGTTTCTTAAGTTTGTTTAGATTGAGTCTGTCTTAATCTTATTCCGCAACAAACTTGTAAATTGTATTTGATTTATCAATAAACAATTTATTAAACTTTAATTTCTGTGTTTGTATTCAACCCCCCCCCCCTTCTACAAACTTGTTAAGCACCTTCGGGACCAACAAAGAAAATGCCTAAAGTCCATCAACTCTTCATTGACTCTAAAACCAACATCTTGAAAAGGTACAAACAAATACCCTCATGTTCTGAGACGACATATAAATCCTAAGTTTCATAAGATACCTTTACTAGAAACCCCCCAAAGAAATGTGGGATGTTCCGAAAGGGATAATCGGGAGTACTTATGAATATGTACTTCCTGAACTAATCGTACAGTGGAATGAAACCCACTTACTCGATTACAAAAGGATAACTGATTTCAACAAAGAGTTATATCCAAAACGCGTCTCAATATCTGTGGCAAGGAACTTACAGAAGATGACATGATTCCTAATATTATTTCCACTTTTCATATATAAGTAAATATTAATGAACCAATATAAGTTGGAATGTAACCTTTAGACAAACTCATCAACCTACTGCAAGTGGTAGAGAGACATAACAAGGTTCTTTCGAATAACACCACATACGTCGGGATAAAGAAAATTTCTTGATATCAATAATGAAAGTGTTAGAGGTGGAAACAACTCAAAATGATTGTGAGTTAAAAACAATTTCACACATGTGACATTTCTGCACCATGTGGACGAGACCCTAGAAAGGGTTAGGGTCTTGGTAAGAGTCAGGAAGGAATGGACAATCAAATAAGAAATGCACTAAAAAGTGCTTCTATAAAAAAAAAGGAAACGCGTTGAAAATGAGCTATAACATATTAATTTAATATTTAATATTGATTAAGCATATGTTTATTTGAAATTAATTTTAAGTACCAAAATTAATTTCTTTATTAAAGTAAAATCGAATATGTAACCATTATAGATGTAAAGAAATACATCAAAACAAATACAAAAAAAAATTCAATATTCTCCGTTCCATGTAGGAATGTATCGAGGAGAATTGATTTTTTTTTTACCTATCACACAATCGAAAAAAAGATAGACTAATACTTGTTTTATAATACATCCAACCAAATTACTTAGACGATGGACTGTCACTCTCTTGTTGGTACAAGATTAATAGGAACCTTGTAAAGATATTCGTATCAAATGGAAATGGAAATGGAAATGAGCATATATATATATAAGTTCTAATGAATATGAAAGTAAACATATATCATGGAAACTAATGTGTCAAACTAGTAGATTATTGGGTCATGGAAGCTCGACAAAGAGGTATGAGTTTCACTCGGGCAAGACTCCGGATCATATTTTGTCACTAATAAAGAACTTTTGGGGGCAATAACACTTATATGTTTCGGCATGACCATGTGGGACACCTTAGTTATGACATAGTGATCTGTGTATTGTCAAATACACAGACACATTCTCTTTCGAGTGAAAGGCAAAATGAGGCAAATTGCAACTGGTGACTTCTACAGCATATGAAACAACATTGCCATCATAATATGCCCTCTCGAATACCTAAAACTTTTGTATATACCCTAATCCTTAGCCAAGACAAAAATTAGATCATCCTAAATCTAAGGACATAATACAAAAAAATATTCCATTGTTACAATGAATACAAGGTGATATTTATGGACATAAACATCCAGAATGTGGGCCATTAAAGTACTTTATGGTTCTGGTTTCGACACGATGAACACATGTCGTATTATTGTCCACATGAAATACTGCACTCCTAGCACTAGCTATACGTTTAAGGTCTCACCACCCTGCTTATTTCATCAAGTCTACATGACTTTGAATGCTGGAGAATTTACATCATAATGATTTAATGTTAATTGCATATGTATTAGGATCAATGTAGAGTTTCCTATACCCCATGTGTATATATAAAATGGTCTCATAGAAATTGTTATCAAAAGAATATGATGACATCTAGGGTATTAGTAATGCGCACCAATTTACCCACATCTACCTGGGATTATGCAATTATTATATGCAGTTTTTTTTCGTTTTTAGACCCACTGCTTGCTAACTAGCATCACGCGTACCAGTTGGTAACTGGAAATAATCCTGATAGCTTACATTTACGCATGTTTGGTTCTGTAGTATATGTGCCAATTGCGCCCCCAGACCGCATCAAAATGGGTCCTTAAAGATGATTTGGTATATGTTGGATATGAATCCCCAACAATTATTCGCTAATTAGAATATTTGACTAGTGATCTCTTTACCACTAAATTTGCGGGTTGTCACTTTCATGAGACAGTCTTCCCGTCGTTAGGGGGAGATAGGAAAAATGATTTTCCATGGGAACGACAGGAAGTGTCATTGAATATTCCCACTCTGTCTCATTTTGATCCCCAAATACTTCATTACGTAATATTGAAGTCAAACAAATCAGACTCGATACCTGATACGTTTTATGTTATTCCAAAAGTGACAAGATCACATATACGAGCTGCAAATATACTCGTAAGGTTAAAAAGTCCCCAACAGGGGCACAACGCAGTTGGAAAGTGCGTTGCAATCATACATAGTGGAGGTGTGGTTGAGGTCGTAGCTACCAAATGGAGGTGGTGGAAGCTACTTGGTTCGATAGATACTATTCTAAAGGAAGAGAATAGTGAGGCACATCCATTTATCATCAATACACAAAACTCTCATGAGATTGTCTCTAATTATAATTATGTCCATGAATCATCATTGGAGGACGCTTCGAAGTTAATATTGATTCTAGAGATGAATATTAATCTCAAATGAACTATGAAGTACATATGAGTCGATGGACAGATCATATATAATCATTGATGATTTATTCGCATATATAATGGCTCATAAAATGATCGAGCACGACGAAATCGAACCAGGATCAGTTGAATAATATCAACAAAGAGCATATTGGCCTAAATGTAAAGAAACAATCCAGAAAGAATTATATTCTTTGACAAAGGATCGGGTATTTGGTCTGGTAGTGCTAACCCACCAAGTGTAAAGCCCGTAGGACATAACTAAGTCTTTGTCATACAGCGTAATGAGAATAATGAAGTCCTAATGTTTAAGGCTCTCCTTTGGCCCAAGGTTTCTCATAACGCCCTAGATTGACCATGATGAGACTTACTCTCTCATGATGGATGTTATAACATCCGAATAATTTATTAGTCTAGTAGTTTTCGAAGGACTGGAAATGCAACTCATGGATGTGGTTACTGCATGTCTCTATGGGGATCTAGATTCAGAGATATATAAAAGCATTCGATGATATTACATTATCAAAATCAAGTAACTCTAAACCACAAAATGCTCTTGCAATAAAAGTAAAACGCTCATTTTATATAGTGAAGCAATCTATATGAATGTTCTATAACCACCTAGGTAGATACTTGATTGGGAAAGTATATAATAATGATGAATTGTGCCTTTGCGTATTTATTTAGGAAAACAAGTTCTAAATTTTCAGTGTAGCTCTATATATCGATGTTATGAACATAATAGGCACTCTTGATGAAATAAGAGAAACAACAAGCTACTTGAAATCTGAAATTGAGATGATAGATCTTGGGAAAACTTGGTTTTGTCTAGCTATTTGAGCTAGAACATCAAGTTTGTGAAATATTAATTCACCGATCGCATATGTCCAGAAAATAATCAGGCAATTTAATATGGACAAAGCGCATCCGGTTAGCACACCCATGATCGGTCGAAGTGTCGGATATAAGGAAAGATCCATTTCGTCTAAAAGGACGATGACGAAAAATGTTGGGAGTTGGAATTCCCTATCTAAGTACAATATGCGCATTATTGTACTTCGCACAATACACTTGACCGTATATTGTATTTCTCAGTGAATTTGTTAGCTAGATTTAGCTCAGCGCCAACGCAACGTCATTGGAATGATATCAAATGAATCTTTTGAAATAATTGGCATAGGCTTATACTTTCCCTATAGAAAGAAAAATGGGATTGATAATGAAACTTCAATACCTACTTAGAATATAAGCAACAAAAGTACTAACTCTTATAGAAAAACACCAAACAATGTCTTGGTATGTCTTTGCTGATATTAGGTATCTGTCTGACCCATACAAAGGTTGTTCCCAAACTGGATAAAGAATTACCACAAGGAACACGCCAATTGCTTGGAAGTGAATTAAGCAATCCTTTGTAACTACCCCTTGAACTAATCTAAGAATATTACTCCCCATGATAATTAAATAATGTATATGATTAAGGACTATCATTGCATATATTAGAGGAGCTAGTAATTATGGGTTCAACCAATATCCTGCTTGCATATATGGAAATAATGCATCATGTATCGAAGAAATGAACATAAGATACATCAAATATTCTACTTAAATCTTATACAATCAGCAATAAGAAAACTCTCATCGAGATTCAATTGAATCAAGTAAGATGTCAGGAGAACATGACACATTTTACCAAATCATTACCTAAAACCATATATTGGGAAACATGTAGAAAGCAAGTGCAAATGTTTTCCAAACCCCCTTGATTAATGCACGAATCAGGGGGAGTAATAGACAAAAGGGAGAGTCTATTATATTTGTGATATTGGTATGTTGTGCTTTTTCCTTCAACCAAGGTTTTATTTTTCCCATTGGGTTTTGTTCTTTGGTGTAAGGTTTTAGTGAGACAACTGTTTATATACCATCATGCTTTCCTATCTCTCATGATTAATGTACGAATCTAAGAGAAAACTAGACTGAAGGAAAAGTCTATGTATTGCAAAGAAACTGGTGCGTTGTACTCTTTCCTTCGTTCTATTTTTTATCCCACTGGGTTTTTAATTTGGCGTAAGGTTTTAACGAGGCAACAATTGTGCACCTCCCTTTGACTCGGCACAAGGGGGAGTGTTGTAGGATTATGTGACATCATCAAAAGGAAGTGATTGACATAATATTTTCCTAGTATTAGAATTTACCATAATGAATGTTTCCTTTTCTTTGTAAACTCCTCCCTATTTAAAGGGCTTATGATTAATGAGAATTATAGATTTCATTGTCTCTCTATTCTATTGTTATTTTGTTTGAATTTTCCTTTAACATACTAGCATTTTTAATACATCTTTCAAATTATAGGATTTCAAACTTATTTTTTAAAACAACAATTGAATTAAAGTATGTGCTTAATTTTGGATGCATTATGCCCTCATTTACTACATGATTTAAATCATGTTTATCAAAACTTATACGATAAATACCAACTAATGTGTACATGGACACGTATGGGAGAGGGGAGAGGGTTCTAAATAGAAAACACCAAAAAAGTTGAAAATGTAAATTACTGAAAAACGAAAAAAATTGGATGTAAAATGAAGAAATAAAATGAAATGTTTGTTTTTTGATATAATTTATTTGATTTCAAATTTGACTGTATTTTTTCTATATATTTTTACTGAAAAATAGGAGAGGGACTTTTATATTTTAATGTTTTTACTGTTTTTATTTAAACCTTCCTATGGGAATATAATTTTTAATATTTAGAGGTGATTCTTTTGGCACCTTTTCTTCTTGATCCATCCAACATTACTCATATACTTCAAACACAAAACAAACTAGATAACAAGATGTGTTTTTATGATTTAGGATTATAATTTAAAATTAAAATAGCATTAAACCTTGTTTATAAATTATAATCTAACATCAATTTATGATCACTACATTTTTATTTGTTAATCATAGGTGTCCGCGTTAAATTATGCGACCTAACAAACAACTAGGAAAATACCAAGTAGCCTTGCAAGACTCAAGTTGGTGAACCCCGAGGAAAATCTTTAAAGACCAAATTTTATTACCAGTTGAACTAACCTACAAGATTTGATATTGACCTATTGGTTATATGGGACAAGTCAATTTGATTAAAAAATGTAAATATATATGGGACAATTCAATTGTAAACTTAAGGTCCCAGATATTTGTCGTGAATAATATGTCATTTATCATAAATATTATAAGAAAAAAAAATCATATTCGTTATTCATAATAAATGAGATAAACGAGGTTTGTTATTTATGGGGAACAAATGGGAACCCATATCACATTCTCCTTTATCTTTCCGGTTTAAAATGAAAAAAAAAGGGGATTTACAATTGAATTTTCCTCGATATTTAAATATCTAATTGATAATTCTTTTTAAATATATATGATATTAATATTTGACCCAACTGTTGCAAATTTACAATATATCTTTCTCTAAAATCTAAACATTATTCTTAAATAAAATAAACAAAACAAATTAATCTCAACAATGTAGAATCTAGATAAAGGTTCTTTGATCAAATAACATTGTCACTCTTACCATGACCACCGATCGACATTAATGCATTCTTCACTTTCTTCTTAATACGACAAACCATCATTAAACCACCACCGAAACACAACGTCGACGTCGGTGAACCGTCACCACCACCGCCACCCACATCCACGTGCTTCTCCTCCATCACCCCCGCCCTCCACCGCCGGAACTCCATCCCTTTACCCATCGGAGTAGACGGCAACGAAGAGTACACCGGAGACGCTGCCACGTGGCCTTTTCTAGAACTAGAAGCAAGAAAAAGACTCCGGAGTGAAGTACGAGATTGCGGTGAGGAATCATAGGAAGCGGAGGAGTACGAGGTAGATGACGGTGGTGGCGCCGCCGCCTCCACGCGTGGTTTTCTGAAACTAGCATCAAGAAAGAGGGTACGGAGAGAAGTAGTGGGATGGAAAGCAGGCGGTGGTGTTAGAGTAGGAAGGAGAGAGGATTGTGTGGTTGAGTGTTTAGGGGTACCTGGGTGTGACTCCCACATGAACGGCACAGATCCCGCTGATGCATAGTACAACAGTCGGAAGGATGATTCACCATCGCCATTGTTGTTGTTGTTGTTGATGGTAGCTTGATCTGATTGTTTCAGTTTGAATTGCAATTGGAATGCTTTAGGAGATGTTGTACCTTTGGTTCTCACCATTCTGCTTTTGTTTTTTTTTCTCTCTGCAATCTACTTGCATGAGCTTCGATCAAGACATCATATCAAGTGGTTTTGAAGTGCAAGATACATGACACACAGCAATCTTTCTATGGGTTTGTTACCCCATTATTAATTTATTTGCTTTTCTTTTAACAAGTCAATGTTTTAATAAAAATTAAATGTGTATTCAGTTCGTGCAATATTTGTAAAAATTTATTATAGATTAATAATTAAAAGTTAATGAAGCTTTTTATTAAAAAAAATACTCAAAATTTAATATGGCTTAATGTTTATCTTTTATCTATACTATATTAT
This sequence comes from Arctium minus, assembly GCA_954870635.1. Lineage (NCBI taxonomy): Eukaryota > Viridiplantae > Streptophyta > Magnoliopsida > Asterales > Asteraceae > Arctium > Arctium minus. The sequence continues at coordinate 154,972,959 of OX941081.1, forward strand.
AGAGCATTTGAAAAAACTCTTAAACCATTTTTTTATACATCATGTACTGTTTATTGATGCATATTACTTAAATTTAAGATTACAAGTAATTGATTCTTGAGTACAACTTTTTAAAGTTAGATGTTTGAATTCATAACTAACTGATAAACATTATCAAATCCAGGATAAATATCTCATTTCAAAATAAAGAATATAAAATATAATTAGAATAATCATTGAAATCTAACAGAATACTTAATTATCTATACTATATTATAAAGATGGCATAAAAACTCTTAATTACAACTCACTAAGTTTTATGTACTATCATTTAAAGTTATCTACTTAAAATCTCTTAAAAATAACTACTAAAACCTAATGTACTACCTGTAAAGCTTTTAACCTTAATTAATATATTTCATCCTTATCTCTAATCCCCAAACCATAAAATTATGAAATTTGAATTCTGATAAACATAATCAAAACAGGATAAACATCTCAATTTAAATATAAAAAATTTAAAATATATAAGATAATTAATTAATTTTAACAAACTACTTAATTTTTTTATATAAAAAATATTATATTGTTAAGCCTAAATTAAACAAACTTATATATAAAAAACCATTATCACTCAATAAAAACCATCCAAAATCGTACTGTAAATAAAAATAAACAAAAAAAAATAAACATTAAAATCGTGATGTATTAAGCATTATGTATTATTATTTAATGTTAATCTACTTAAAATCTGTTAAAAAACAATTAATGAAGCAATATTTACTACTTTTAAATGTTTTTAACCCTAATTAATAAATTTCATCCTTATCCCCCAAAATCCTTATCTCTAATCCCCAAATCCTAAAATTATGAAAATTGAATTCTGATAAACATAATCAAAACAGGATAAACATCTCAATTTAAATATAAAAAATTTAAAATATATAAGATAATTAATTAATTTTAACAAACTACTTAATTTTTTATATAAAAAACATTATATTGTTAAGCCTAAATTAAACAAATTTCTATATAAAAAAACCATTATCACTCAATAAAAACCATCCAAAATCGTACTGTAAATCAATAAAAAACAAAAAATAAAAATAAACATTAAAATCGTGATGTATCTCGCTGCATTGCGCGAATACGCTGCTAGTTATTTTATAAAAAACAGTATATTATTAAATTTAAAATAAATTACATCATTGTTAAATCTAAATTAAAACTATAAAAAGATTAAAGTAAACAAATTTATAAAAAAAACATTATCGTTTTCTCGAAACCACGAAAAAACCATATTATAAAATCGACAAATACATAAAATAAAATGAAACATTAAAATCGAGATGTATCGCGTTGCATTGTACGAGTAGACTTCTAATATTAATAAATGTATTTATTAAATGGTTATCATTTGTTTTGTGTTATTCACATATTGAATCATTCATAACAAGGTTCTAAAAGATTTTAAGAAATTAGAATTAAACGTTTAATAAGTCGTGCATCTTTATAATATATCAAGAAGTAAACAATAAATCAATAATAGAAAGTTAATCCAAATTCACAACAAAACTGACAGTGCATTTTTGGCGGAAAAATCCGTCGGAAATTTGAGTTATCGACAGATTTTCCGGCCAAAAAAAAAGGCGCCGAAAACGCATCTTTTCGGCGGACAAAAAATTTTCGGCAGATCTACGTAACCGAAAACTTTTTTTTAATAATTAAACGAAATAATCAATTTTCTAATAAAAAAATAAATTCTTAAATATTTTCGGCGGAAACATCAGCCGAAAATATTTAAATATTCTTTTTTTTTCAAAGAATACAAAAATGTGTTTTCGGGGAAAATTTTTGGCAGATTTTCGGCGGAAAAATCCGCCGAAAATAATTAATTAATTTATTATTTATTTTACTTATTAATTAATTTATTAATTTATTTAATTATTTTCGACGAATGGATCCGCCGAAAATCCGCCGCAAAATTTAAAAATTAGAAACAGAAAAACCTGTTTTTTCATTAAATATCCTGCTACAAAACATAAAATCTGCTAAAAACTGTAAAACCCGTCGAAAGTTGTAGAAACTGCTAAAAACTATAAAAAAAACATAAAATACAACTAACTTATCATAATTTAAGGTCCTAAATCCAAATACATTGTTCAAGTGTTCAAGTATTATTTTAAAATACGTTCAACAACAAAATTAAACAAATTGTTCAACATATTCAAATGTCTCATCACATGAATGGGGGTGGCAATGGTGGGGGCTGGGACTGACAGAAACGTTTTACCATTTCACACATCTGCTCGTACTGGGCATCACGTTCCCGCTGACGTGCCTCTTCCTCCGTCGCACGTCTCTCTTCCCGCTCCTTCAACTCCTGAAGTTGGGTCCTTAGATCCTCAATTTCGTATAAAGTAAAAAAAGACGTTATAACAAGTTTAACATGAATTATAAAATAAATTGATAAATCTCATATAATTAAATATGGTACGCACCTGTCGGGAAGAAGAAGAAGAAGCACCACCGTGTGAGGGTGTCCCAATCAAGATCGCGTTGGGATCTGTGTGGTACCCGAACCCAAACGTACGACCTTTCTTCGCTCCCCAGTAACCTCCTGCCATAACTCGGTATCAAAAGTCGGATGCTGGCTGGGGTCATCGTCGTACCTCTGGTTGAGGCCTGTCGAATACCCACCCTGTGGTTTTTACAAAATAAATACAAGTCAATTTCCACAGCATAACGACTGTAAATGGGACACACCTATTGGGCCATTTGAAAACCAAACCATGCATATAGAACATATAAGGTTGGGTTTGTACGCATAACGACCCTAAGTGCACCTATTGGGCTATTTGAAACCCAAACCATGCAGATAGAACATATAAGGTTGGGTTTATGCGCATAAAGGCCCTAAGTGCACCTATTAGGCTATTTGAAACCCAAACCATGCATATAGAACATATAAGGTTGAGTTTGTGCGCATAAATGCCTTAAATGCACCTATTAGGCTATTTGAAACCCAAACCATGCATATCCTAAATGCACATATTAGGCTATTTGATACCTAAACCATGCATATAGAACATATAAGGTTGGGTTTGTGCGCATAAAAGCCCTAAATGCTCATATTAGGCTATTTGAAACCCAAACCATGCATATAGAACTTATAAGGCTCAGTTCGACAACATAACGACTGTAAAGGGGACATACCCAACTATGTTAAATAATCCTAATGTTTGCCTAACAAATGGAAACCCAAACTAGATAGATATATACATATATACACACTAAGATAAAGTCTTACGGTATAAAATCCTAATGTTTGCCCAATAAATGCCAACCCCAACTAGATATATAAAGTTTAAAGTTAAACACGAAATATATATAGATATTCTAAAGTATTGTGCAAAATACTTACCGCAACCCGGCTATACCTCGTAGTCACATAATCCCCGGATGAAGACGAGGTATCCGAACCCGACCGCCTCTTCTTGAGGGTCACATCGAAGAGCTTCAAACCCAACGGTAGCGCGCCTTTGCTCTGATTTGCAAAGGGCAAATAATACAAACATGTGTTAAATATAACATATTAAATAACAAGCAATGGTTAATTATAACATTTTAACCCAAACCATAAATGCACATATTAGGCTATTTGAAATCCAAACCATGCATATAAAACATATAAGGTTGGGTTTGTGCGCATAAAGGTCCTAAGTGCACATATTGCTATTTGAAACTCAAACCATGCATATAGAACATATAAGGCTGGGTTTGTGCACATAAAGACCCTAAGTGCACCTATTAGGCTATTTGAAACCCAAACCATGTATATAAAACAAATCGGGCTGGGTTTTTACGCATAAAGTCCCTAAGTATACAAACATATTACATATGCTAGAGATACACAAACATATTACATACACAAACATATGACATATGATAGAGATACACATAAAAGCACTAACTACACAAAGTTTAGTAAGCCTAAGATTAAAATAATATTTAATCATCTGAGGATTGATCAGACAAGTCAAGTTCTTCTTCATCAGAGTCACTATCCAAGTCATGGAACTCTTCCTCTTCGTCACCACTCTCGTCAACATGCCAGTTGTCGCGACCATCATTGGCAACCTCGATGTCTTCTCCCTCTGTGACAAGACGGATGGGTTCATCTATGTCTTCGTTTCCCCCTATGGCTGCAATTCTATCATCTTCTTGGAAAAACTATTTCCCATCCACATTTTCGTTGGTCGGTACTTCGTATGTAGTTGATGCCAACTCATAGACCCCTCTAGGCTTTGTCTTCACCACATACTATAAATCTTTTAATTCATTCAATGGATATGGTACATAGTAGACTTGTTCAGATTGTGACGCTAGGATAAAAGTATCGTCTAAATGAAGTCTTGATTTGTGTTTGACGTCCACGAAATTATGCTTTGGGTGAACTCGGATGCCGTTAATTGTATCAAACCATGTGCATTTGAATATTGGGACAACACATCAAATGCGTCTATACCCATGGTATTCTATCTCTAGCACTTCATCCAATAATCCATAGTAGTCTGCATCATACTCTGAGTAACAAGAGCCTCTCATGCAAACTCCACTATTATGTGTGGTGCGATTCCTACCGTGTGTTTGAGTGTGGAACTTGTAACCATTTACAAAAAAAACCCGGGTGTCTCCAATCCCATCGTAGCGGTCACTTTCAAGTGGTCAATAGAGGGGTCAGGCCGAGTCATAACCTATATTATAAAATATTATTTCATTTGCAATATTATATTAAGTACATATAAACGATGATGAATAAAAGTTCATATGTATACTTATGTAGTTCTCAAACCAATCAACAAAGTGGTCACCTCTACGTTTGTCGAGCCCCTATTCACCGCCGAATTTTTAATAATTTTTGAATTTTTTTGAATTGCCGACGGATAGATCCGCCGGTAAATCCTATCCGCCAGAAATCCGTCGGAATTTCTTTTTTTTTTTTAATTTTTTTATACTATTATTATTATAACGTACCCAACCGGATCCATTAAAGCCTAGCCGGATCCATTATAACCCAACTTGATCCATTAAAGCCAACCGGATCCATTAAAGACCAACTGGATCCATTAAAGCCACCCGGATCCATTCAAGCCCAACTGGATACATTAAAGCCAATCGGATCCATTAAAGTCCAACTTGGTACGTTAAAGCCCAACTAGTTCCATTAAGGCCCAACTTGATTCATTAAAGCCAATCGGATCCATTAAAGCTCAACTGGATACGTTAAAACCCAACCGGATCCATTTATTTTTTTAATATTTTTAAGAAAATAAATATTTAATTATTCTTTTGTATTTTTGGCGGATATTTTAATTTTTTTATTTTTTAAAAAATACAAAATATCCGCCGAATATTTTTATAATTTCCAGCGGAATTTGAATTTTTTTAAATTCTTTTAAGAAAAATAATTAACTAATTATTTTCGACGGATTTTCGATGGAATTTAATTAATTAAATTCCGTCGGAAATCCACCAAAAATAAATAATATGAAAAAATAAAAAATTAAATACCGTCAGAAATCTGCCGAAACTTTTTTATTTTTAAAAATATAAAAATATTCCGGCGGATTTCCGGCAAAAGTCAACGTTGTTTGACCCGTTTGAAATCCGCCGGAAATTCCCGACGGAAAAATCCGCCGGAAATTTTCGCCGGAAAAAAACCATCTGTTTAGTAGTGATTTTTATTTAAAAAAATCTAAAATTTATGTTGTGTTAAAGGGAAAAACAAATAGAACAACAATAGAATAAAGAAAGGAGGAAATCAGTCATTCTCATTAATCATAAGCCCTTTAAATAGGGATGAAGTACATGTAGATAGCTATGAGATATTTCAGTTCTAATCCAACTCTGATATATTTATCTCTATCTCTATCTTTATCTCTATCGTCATATCATTTAGACAATGTCACACATATCCTACAACACTCCCCATTGTGCTGAGTCAAAGGAGTGATGTTGCACAATTGTTGCCTCGTTAAAACCTTACGCCAAAATAAAAACCTAGTGGGAAAAAAATAAAAGTCTGACGAAGGAAAAAGTACAACGCACCAGCTTCTTTGTAATACATAGACTTTTCCGTTAGTCTATTTTTCTCTAAGATTCGTACATTAATCATGAGTGTTAGGAAAACATAATGGTATATAAACTGTTGCTTCACTAAAACCTTACACCAAGGAACAAAACCCAATGGAAAAAATAAAACCTTGGTTGAAGGAAAGAGCACAACATACCAATATCACATGTATAGTAGACTCCCCCTTTTATCTGCTACTCCCCCTGATTTGTGCATTAATCAAGGGAGTTTAAAAACATTTGCATTTACATTCTACATGTTTCCTAATATATGGATTTAGGTAATGATTTGGTAAAATGTGTCATGTTCTTCTGACATCTTGATTAAATTGAATCTCGAGGGGAGTTTTCTTATTGCTGATTGTATAAGACTTAAGCAGAATATGCTTTGTGTTATCATCCTTGATGTATCTTATGTTCATTTCTTCAATACATGATGCATTATTTCCATATATGCAAGTAGGATACTGGTTGAACTCAAAATTACTAGCTCCTTTAAGAGAGAGAGCATTTAAGTCTTTGGTCAGCTTGAGACACATTGAGTATCTGTCCCAGCTTTCAAGAAGACATTCCAAGAATTTTGTTAAGACCTCAGAGTTAGAGTATGTCCTACCAACAATTCTTAGATCAATGATTAGACAATTAAATCTTTGGTGAACATCAGATAGGGATTCATTCTTACCACATATAAAACTTTTATATTGTCTTACCAAGTTAATCTTTCTAGTTTATTAGATTTCAGTGGTACCTTCATATTGAACACATATGGTGTCCCACATTTGTTTAGCAGTTTTTAGATGCATGATGGAATGGAAGGCTTCATCAGGCAGAGCCATAGAGATAATGGTTTTTTCCTTAGCATCTAAACCGACTTTCTTTTTATCTTCATCACTCCATTGTCTTATTTCTTTAATAGCATATCTTTCAGGGACAGCAGGAGTGGTGGCAATAGCTGGAACTGCAGCTATGATGGTGAAGGGTTCATAAAGACAATTTGCTACGTATTCAGGTATATAGGGATCTACACCTTCTAGAAATAGCATCATTCGATTTTTCCATAGAGCAAAGTTATCTCTGCTGAATCGAGGAGGTTTTGAGAGAGAACCATTATCACAGTAGTTAGTGTTTGTGTTCAGTTCCATATTGAGAATAGCAAGGAAGAGTACAAATCAATATCTTGTTTATGAGATTAAACAATCTACTCTGATACCATTTGTTGGTCCCGAAGGTGCTTAACAAGTTTGTAGAAGGGGGGGGGGGGGGGGTTTGAATGCAAACACAAAATTTAAAGTTTAATAAATTGTTTATTGATAAATAAAAATACAATTTACAAGTTTGTTGCGGAATAAAATTAAGGAAGAACCTAATCTAAACAAACTTAAGAAACACTAAGATGGTTGCAGAAGAATTAGAGAAAGGGGATTAAGGGAATATAGAAAACAAGGGTTTCTATATTTTACAGAAAGATTGAAGGTAAAAGACTTCTGAAGCTTTTTGAAGAAGAGTCTTGATCTTTCTATTTATACCCTATGCATTAAATGCATGGCAGGGTACTTTATACGTGTCCTTCTTTGGTTGGTTGCATGATTCTGACTTTTGGAGACATGCTTTTGGCCGTATGATGAACAGTGAAGATATCAGAGTTGTTGTACGAAATGTTGCAGGGGTATGTCTTTTCTGACACTCATACTATTTGTGCATAGATAAGACAACAGAGACTTGAGGTATAAGCAATGTGATCATCAATCGCTGAATATCTCTTCCTTCTCAGAGATAGAAAGAAGTTCAGCTATCGCTGAAGCTTTTCCTTAGGCTTCTTCGCGTGTGAGTAGACTTGTCTTGTTTTCACTGATATCCGCATCAGGTCATGAGTAGACTTGTCCTTTGTTCAACAGTTTTGTCTTCGATTCAGCAGTGAACATCTTTTGTCGCGAAACTTGTCTTCAGGGATTATGTCTAACTATTTACATGAGAAATCATCAGCGATACTGAACATACTCAGTATTTGATCGCTGATAGTGAAACACTAATACATAAAGATGTTAAACGTAATTTTCACTACGTATTATAAAGGGTCATTATCAAATCACTGAGGGAGTTGGATCAACACAATCCCGCAAATCTAGCGGTAAAGATATTACTAGTCAAGGATTCTGATAGGCGGGTTTATACACCCCTAATCTAACCGCAAGTGTACGGGTCGAATCAAGTAATATGTACTTGGAAGTACGAGTATCGAACCAAGGAAACTAGGAACTGATTATCACAATGACTATATTCACTATTAACTCAATGATCCAAAAGATTGAATTTTTAAGAATGATTAAATGAATACTGATAAAAATAAATCAAATAAACACATTATTCAAAATAAATACTATGGAACTTTTTACAGAAAAAAGTAGTTGAGGGTTGGAAATCCTATGGTTCTCACTAGTGAACAAGATTATTGAAGATAATTATAATTTAAACCCTTTAATGAAAATCTAATCTGTAAAATCACTGTTATTCTTTCTGAAGCAACAACGGATTTTATTTTGAAAACACATATCTCATCTCTCGATCTTAACACATGAGTTCAAAAAACATTAAGTTCCAAATTAAAATGATACTAAGGTTTAGTTGGTATATCTCTATCCAATTTCTCACCTTAGGCATATAATTCTAGTTCTTGTTAACAATTAATTCTCTCGAATTTAATTTATAACGAACAAATCAGATGAAAGTTGATCAGACTCACAAAAGCATTAAAACCCAAACCATATGCTTCATTAATTAGGAAAAACTGAAAAAAAATCCCAAATCACATGTTCATATGCTTAGACCAAAGTCAAACCAACCCCCAACATCTAAAGATTAGTTCATGTTGGGGATATTAAACAAGAAAGTAGTAGAAGAAGGCATAGATCTAAGCAAGGTTCTCTCAAACATCAAAGATTGAAACACGCCCTTTTGATTATGTAATACCGACGAAGAATTGGAAGAATCTGTGTAAGAATCGCGTCCCAAGGTGTTTCCTAGCTTCAATTCGGTGTTCTTATCTTGCAAAAATCGCCCAATATCGCCCCTTGTTGCTCCTTAGTCGCCAAGTTGCGAGAGGAATGAAAAGTGGGTCAAAAACCCTAAAAAAATAAGTATAAAAACGTGCAGCCCCTTTCTCGTAGGTTGTCTGTGAGTTCAGCATCAACAACTCACATGAAAGTCACCCTTTTTTCCATTCTAGTGGGTTGCAAGTGGGTTCAACTTCAGCAACCCACATGAAAGTCACTTATGCCAATGATTTTGGCCTACTTTTGAAATTGATTTTTCTTCTTAACTTCACTTTCTCAACCAACCATTTCTCGGGTTTGGAACTTGACGGGAGTTATGCTCGATTATCGTTCGAAAAACCAACTTTTCGCACTTAATCTTGGCTATCTCATTACATGATGCAATTCCTGAAACACTTGATTTAAATCATAAAAATTCCGCTAAATTTTACTTGGAAATAGCAATTTTACCCAGTTAGTGATATGAAAATAACACCAAAAATTGGTGTTATCAACAACCCCAAACCGAGCGTTGCTTGTCCCCAAGCAAATTAGCGTCAATAAAAACACAAACTTAAACCAAACATGTAATTATAAAGGAACCAGACCACGGGCATGTCTATCGGGTAAAAATTCATGGGTGTCAAGCAACAAAAAAAAACGTGGATGAAACAACCGATATTCACTATTCAACAAAGGTATTAACGCATAAACATTGAGAATCGAACTAAGAACAGTGACACCATACCTAATCACAACCGAGTCCTCACACTTTCGGGGAGGATTTCGCCTCGACCTTACCTCACAGGATACTCTCTTTACGCTCGAACCCTAGTTCGCCACACATGTTGTTCATGACGTTGGAGTTTATGTACAAAAATTCACAAGATATTAGTATGAACAACTAAATAATAAAAACGCACAAATGTACAAGGAAGTGATCTCAGAAGGAATCAAGTAACAAGACTAGGACTACTAGTGCTATTCCGTCTATCCTCCTACACTTTCCAAAAGGTCATCCAGGTCTTTGTAAAGGTTGTAATGGGGCTAGGCTTATGGCTAAGAAACGAAGGTAAACGGATCAAAATCCTCAATGTGTCATTGAATGAACAACTAGATTCATCCCATCCTTTCCGATCAGTTTCCTTCTTTTCATTGTATTTCCCTGCATGTTTCTTTACATTGCTGTTTCCCTTCCTTCCATATTTTTATTTATTTAATTTTCCTTTTGCACAACCTTTATTGTTGTTGTTTTTTTTGCAACTATTTGACCCATTTTGGTCTTATAGTTCTTTCTAGAACCCACTTTCATTATTACTTTTTGCTTTTTCTACCCCATTCCCATTGTTCCCTACCAGTTGTTCATTACTTGACACATATTCGGATGCGGGTAGCTATCAATCAGGATGGGGTTAGATAAATGGGTTAAGAAAGAAATTAATTCACTGTATGGCTGCAAAAGGGCTTAGGTGCACACAATAGAAAGGTAAGCAAGATAAAAGAATTAAATATTTATTTAACACACAATGCCTGGAATCATCTCTTAAGGTCTGTAATTCAGATAAGATAGAAATTGACACTTAATATCCCTATGGCCGTCTTTGCTACTCAATGCAATATTATAGTGAGATCAACTATAATCACGACAAGAAATCCGAAAAGTGTATAAGATATAAGTGTATAATTCCCTCGTGATAAATTATACGATTATTGGGCTCAAAATTCTCTCGGGTGCTCTCCATTAATGTCCCCCATTCGTGCAATTTTCTGTTTATTTTTGGGACTATATCTCTGCTCCTAGATTCTCAAAACAATGTAAAGTTGTCTAAGTGCGTAGGTGCTTCATGAATTCCGATGTTTACTATCCTAAGAAAAATAAAATTTATAACATGCTTGACAAACCTGTGATAATTATGCACTTAACTTGCAATACCATAGAATACCCGATTAGTATGCCTGAGTCTACAACCCTAAACCTTACCGGCACATTGTCCCCAATGTGCAAGTTTGGCTTGAGTTTGTTAACAAGTTATACATGCAATAAGATGACAAATTTGTGCAACATAAAAGAGATAGTAGATGATTTACCCGTGTTTGTGCAAGATGATGCGGAGATTATGTCTACATGATTACAGTTATCTGAATTCAAATTAATAGACGATAACAAGTACCAAGTTCACAAAAATAACGAACTCAAGAATGGGCATCAAGTGGGACGACGGGATATGTATGGTGGCATGGAGTGATCTGGGTGAGAGACTAGCTGCTGTGGTGGTGTGGATGGTGGTTCCTTCAACTCGTAATCAGTATCATCCTTGTCGGATTGTGCCTCCTTCTCGTCCATGGCCTCTACCTCGTAGAATATGTGCTTGTACTCTAGCATATTCTCCCTCTCCATCTTGAGGGCGTATGTGACTTAGAGGTTGTAGGCACATCTTGTGAGGCGTGGTAGTAGTGGGTCGAGTTGTCGCCATATCCTGCAATTGAATGGAAGTATTAGTACACAGTGAGAATAGATGGTCACCTTAAACCTAGACCATGGTCTATGTTTGCTCTTGGTAAACACGGAAAATGGGTCAAAGATTGACGACCCCAAACCAATGTTGGGCCATAGGTTTGAATGATAGAGTGTGCATGACCATGCGTGTGTTTGAGTGTGAATATGACATGAAGAACCCCAAACCTATACCATGGCTTAGGTTAGTGTTGTGGAATATCTCACAAGAATAAAGCAATCCCAAAAAAACAAAAATAGTGAAGTGAAGGAGATGTTCCAACTTGCAATTGTAGGAGTAATCCTTAGGATTTTCCATTAAAACATGAAGGTTTAAGCAACTCTAATTCCACCATGAAAGCACCAAAGGAAGACATAACGAGGAAAGAATTGAAGTGGAGAAACATACCTTGGATTGATAGCGTGAGAGTTCTGGATGAAATTGAGGAGAAAAGTAAGAGATTGAGAGAACTCTAGGTTTATTGTGTGAAGTCGATTAGAGAGGGGGAGGAATGAGGGAGACGCCGATTGGAAAACAATGGGGAAATAAATTAAATCGGCTAATTGGGGTTTTAGGCCCAATTGAATCCGGGTGAGTTGGGTGTAACTTGGGAGGGGGGAAAGTCATGAGAAACCCACGTTAGGGATTGTTTGGTCGTGGCTTACACAAGGGAAAAGAGGGTCGGGTGGGTTGTGCGTGAGTTGGTAGAGGGTTAAGTCACGGTACAGTGACGTTAGGCACTGGATGTGATCGTCGTTGGAAACGAGTGGGCGGGGGTTCGGGTAGGTTGGTCGTAGGTTAGGGGAGGAGTAAGTCACGGGAAACCTACGGTAGGGGTTGTTTGGTGTTCGCTGCAGATTGAGGGTGAGGGCAGAGAGTAGCATGGGTTGGGTGTGGGTTGGGAGGTTGGAAAGTCACGACAAAGTCGCGCTAGGGTCTGTTTGTTTGGTCGAAGAGGGACAACAAGGGGGGGGGGGTTTCGGGTGGCTTTTTGTGGGTTTTGAGGGAGTTAACTCACAGAGAAGGGATGTAGGGGGCTGTTTTGGTTGTCGATGGGAAGGGAAAAAAAGGCAACGCCTTACGAGGCTTGGATATGGGTTTAGTTAGGGGAAACTCACGGCTAAGTCACGTGAGGGTTTGTGGTTTTGGTGGAGTGACAAAGGGTGAGAGGGCAGGGGTGGAGGTTGGTTTATCGTGGGTTGGAGATGGAGCAAGGGACGGAAAACCCACGGTAGGGGTTATTTTTTGGTAGGCTACGGGTAAGGAGGGGTAGTGGGTAAGGGTGAGTTTTTCGTGGGTTGGGAGATGGTTAAGTCATGGAAAATGTTCGTTAGGGGCTGTTTTTGGCAAAAATTAACGGTAATCCACGTAATTTTTCCGTGACTTTTGCAAATCCAACCCCACCTTCGGATCGCCTTAAGAATTTTTGTCGGTGATGAAAACCAAGGTCCACAATTCATTTTAAAGCATTCCCGAGTTTAAATAATGCCTTCTAAACCACAATTAACCTCCTTACTCCTTTCTCTGAATCTCATTACTCAAAATTCAATCAACGAAAACAACTTACCTTGTCGGACGGGAATTTCTTTACTCCCTTCCCCTTAATCTCCAAAATCTTAATTCAACCAAATATGAAACCAATTCTTACCTTTCTCGCATGAGAGCATCTCAAATCTCGAGAGATCTGACAAAGGAAAACAAACAAAAACTCTTACGAAAAATAGAACAAACTAACAAAACAAATAAAAAAATTAAGAAAACAAACCTAGTGGGTTGCCTCCCACCTAGCGCCTTAGTTAGGGTCGTGGAATGACCTTTCGCGACTCTTAATTTGGCTCGGTATCGCTTGCAAAACTGAAATGCCAAGACATATGGGTTTTCTTGATTTTTCCCACATCCGTTTTCCCACTATTACCGGTTTGTGATCCAATTGGCCCCCTTTCCGGTTTACCTCTATCTTCCATGGTTTTGAGAACATCGAAGGTTACCTTTTCATTACCAACTCTGAAAGTCATCACACCTTCTTCCATATCTATCAAAGCCTTGCTTGTAGCTAAGAACGGTTTTCTCAAAATCAATGGCACCTCAACATCTTCTTCCACATCTAGAACTACGAAATCAACAGGAAAGTAAAATTTTCCGACCTTTATCAAAACGTTTTCAACGATTCCATACGGATACTTCACTGATTTATTTGCAAGTTAAAGTGTCATGTTTGTTGGTTTCACTTCCCCCAAGCCAAGTTTCCTGAAAATGGATAAAGGTAACAAATTAATACTTGATCCTAAGTCACATAACACTTTATTGAAATGAGCAACTCCAATTTGCATAGGTATAGAGAAACTCCCTGGATCTTGAAGCTTCAGAGGAAGCTTATTTTGATTGATTGCACTACACTCCTCAGTAAGTGCAATTGTTGCCTAATCATCAATCTTCCTCTTCTTGGACAAGATGTCTTTCATGAACTTGAGATATGCTGGCATTTGTGCAAGTTCCTCTGCAAATGGAATATTGATGTGTAACTTCTTGAAAATGTCAAGAAATTTCTTGAACTGTTCCTTATCCTCGTGTGCCTTCAACCAATTCGGAAAAGGTAGCGGTGGCACATATGGGCTGACTATCGGCTTTGATGGAGGTGTCACATCTTTTTCCTTTGGCTCATTTAGATTAGCGATATCAGTAGTTACCCCATCTTTCGTCCCAACATCTTCAGCCTCTACTTCTTCAGTCTCCACATACTCTTGGGTAGGGTCCTTTATAAGTTCCTTGCCACTCCTCAGATACATGGCATTGCAATGCTCTCTCGGTTTTCTTTCAGTATGACTGGGGAATTGACCCTGAGTGCGGGATTGTAGAGCTTCAACTATCTGCCCTATTTATCTTTCTAAGATTTGGATGGAAGTAGTATTCTGTTCTGTTGATGCCTTTACAATATCCACAGTGGTAGTCAAAGTGCTTACGGAAGAAGTAATCTCATTAACAGTATTGTCCATCTTTGAGATAAACTTCATCAAAATATCTTCTAATCCCAACTTCTTCTCTCCAGATTGTCCTTCCTCAAGCCTTCTCTGATTATAACCTGGGGGACGATAAACATTATTAGATTGAGAAGAAAATGAAAAAATAGAATTGTTACCATACTGTTGCTTCTGTTGTCCCATGGTTTCCCTTGGTTGATTTTGCGATTGATTCCATGAGAGATTGGGATGTCTCTTTCATCCTTCATTGTAGGTATTTGAGAATGGATCATTACGAGGGCATTTGTTCCGGTTTTGTAAAAATTGAACTTGTTCGGGTTCATAAGAAACTGGAAACAAATTAGGAATCTCTCCGTCATAATTAAGTGCAGGTTGGATGGAAGCTCCTTTCAGCTGATTTGTGATGACTGCCAGTTGAGCTTTTATCGCCTTTAACTCTTCAGATTCCTAAACATTAGCTACTCTCCTGGTAGCAGATCGTGGAGTGGCATAACTATGTTCAGCCAGATTTTCAATCAGTTCAACTGCTTCTTCATATGTTTTGTTCATTAAAGCACCGCCCGCTGCTGCAGTAATATCATTCTTGTACTGCGGGTGAAGTCCACCAAAGAATGTCTGGATGATCACCCAGCCATGTAAACCATGATGAGGACATTTTTTCAGCATGTCCTTATATCTCTCCCATGCCTCGTAGAGTGTCTCCTGGTCCCATTGAGCAAAATGGATTATTTCGGCCATCAACTGAGTTGTCCTACCCGGTGGAAAGATTTTTTATAGGAATGCTGCAGTTATGTCTGCCCACGTACGAATTTGATCAGTTGGTAGGCTCTCTTCCCATATTTGTGCTCTTCCCTTCAGTGAGAAGTTGAACAACCTCAGTTTGATTGCATCATCTGACACTCCGTTAATCTTAAATCTGTTACAGATCTTTTCAAATGTACGGAGATGTCCATGAGGGTCTTCTGTTGGTGCTCCACCAAACTGATTTTGTTGTAACATCTGGATCGTGCCATACCTTATCTCAAATTTATTTGCTCCTATCGTAGGGGCTTGAACACCTCGGTTGAGGGCTGCCACATTTGGATTGGCAAAGGACCTCATCGGTACTCTTGCTGATACTTCCTCTCCCATGATATGATATTTGAATTAATCTAAAACAGGAAAAGAAAGGATCACAGAATGTGCGGAAAATAGAATAAACCAAAATAAAATGTCCAATGTAATAGCACTTATAGATGGTAGTGCTATTAGTGCAAACTAGTTCCCCGACAACGGCGCCAAAAACTTGATAGGCGGGTTTACATACCCCTAATCTAACCGCAAGTGTACGGGTCGAAATAAATCAAGTAATATGTACTTGGAAGTACGAGTATCGAACCAAGGGAACTAGGAACTTAGTATCACAATGACTATATTCACTATTAACTGAACGATCCAAACTATTGAATTTTTAAGAATGATTAAACGAATACTGATAAAAATAAATAAAATACTCACACTATTCAAAATAACGACTATGGAACTTCTTATAGATAAAAGTAGTTGAGGGTTGGAAATCCTATGGTTCTCACTAATGAACAAGATTCTTGAAGATAATTATTAGTTAAACCCTTTAATGAAAATCTAATCTGTAAAATCACCGTTATTCTTTCTCAAGCAACAACGGATTTTATTTTGAAAACACATGTCTCATCTCTCGATCTTAACACATGAGTTCAAAACACATTAAATTCCAAATTATAATGATACTAAGGTTTAGTTGGTATATCTCTATCCAATTTCTCACCTTAGACATATAATTCTAGTTCTTGTTAACAGTTAATTCTCTCGAATTTAATTTATAATGAACAAATCAGATGAAAGTTGATCAGACTCACAAAAGCATTAAAACCCAAACCATATTCTTCATTATTTAGGAAAAACTGAAAAAAAATCCCAATTCACATGTTCATATGCTTAAACCAAAGTGAAACCAATCCCCAACATCTAAAGATTAGTTCATGTTGGGGATATTAAACAAGAAAGTAGTAGAATAAGGCATAAATCTAAGAATGGTTCTCTCAACCATCAAATACTGAAACACTCCCTTTTGATTATTGTTAGAGCACAGATTTGTTGGATTCAAGATCATAAAGATTGAAGATGAAAGTTCAAGAAGTCAAAGCTGGAAAGTCAACTCTCATGGAAAGTCAAAGTCATTTTGTAATAAAAGTCAAAGTCAACATATTGTATTTGTTTGTTTCTTTGTATTTGTATGGAGGTATAAATACCTTTGAAGTCTTTGTAAGAATTCAGTTGTAGCACGTCATTTGTGAGAAGTAGAGAGCGTATGAGAGAAGAGCATAATCGTATATCATTCTAGAGTGAGAAAGTAGAGAGAGAAAGTGAGATTGTAATATTTATGATTGATGCAATGACATGTGGCTACGATTCATGATTAGATTTCTGTTTTACAATTAGAACTTGATGAATTTGGGAATAACAATTGGTATCAGAGCAGATAGGAATTCAGAAAATTGGATCGAATTTGAATTTTGAGAACTGTTCATCGTCGAACTCACTGTAGTAATGAATTTCTTGATTCAATATTGATTTGGTTGTAAAATTGATTGATATAGACTCGGTTTGTTGTTTAGAATGGATTGTATTTGATTCACTTAGGATAATTCACACAAATTAAGGCTGAATTTTAAGTTTTGTAGATTTTTGTTCGAAAATGTTCACTGCACTGTAAATCAAATCAAATTGCATCGATTTGTGTTTGTATTTGAAATTCTTGCATTGTAATCAGTTCTAGTGTTGTAATAGAGCATTCCTGCAAAGTCTTGAGCCAATTGACGAAGGTTTCGATGGATTTCAGTGTGAAAGTTTGAATTTTTGTTCGAAGATCCCAAGAACACGCAAGATCTGTGAAACGCGCAAGCTTCATCTGGAAGAACGCACAAGCCGAAGGATATTGATTTTGACCAGAAATGCGCAGAGGGTTATCTGCGAGTTCGTGAAACGTGCAATTCGAAGTCTGCGAGTTTGAAATCTTCGAAATTTTTTCTAAGTGTTGAAACACGCAACCTTTGCGAGTTTCATTCTGCGAGTTTAGCTTGCGAGTTCGTCAAAATGCGCAAGTAGGCATTTGCGAGTTTTCAAAACGCGCAACGCTTTGTTTGCGAGTTCCAGCGGAACAGTAGTCTGCGAGTTCATTCGGTCTGCGAGTTCTCAAAACACGCAACCCTTTGTTTGCGAGTTTCTCAAACGCGCACGCCTCAGCCTGCGAGCTTATCAGTGAATAGTTACTTGCGAGTTTAGGCATATGCGAGTTTCACAAACACGCATGCCTAAGCCTGCGAGTTCACTTTGAACAGTGGTTTGCGAGTTTAGGCGTCTGCGAGTTTCAAGAATTTTTTTTCTGTGTTTTGCGAGTTTCTATTCTTAGTCAAATTTTTCATTGTGATCAAAGTTTCTGAATTTCTAACGATCATTTCAAGTTCTTTTTGTTACAGGAATCATGGATGATGATTATTTTGAGGATTATAGTCCTGCAAGGCGTAAAGAGATAATTCTGAATCAGAAAATTTTAGAATTTCTAGAACAACATAATATAGATCGGATTTCTACTTCCAAAGAAGCTTTCATAGTTGAATCAGATGTGAAACCTCCTGTTTTAGTCAAAGGAGAGTTTGAGTCATGGAAGATTAGTTTTCTAGATCTCATAGATAAACATGAGTCAGGAAAATATATCAGACTATCTTTGCAGGAAGGAAGGATGAAAACTCTAACAAAGTTTTACTATTAGCCGGGAGCATATGGACTTAAAGAAAAAGAAGAGTGTGTATTACCACTTGATGAATATTCAGATGAGCAAAGAAAGAGATTTGAAGCTGATAAATTGGCCAAAGTTTTTATTTTGAAAGGAATTTCAGATGAAATTTGTGTCAATTTAGATATCAAAAAGGCTACAGCAAAACAGTTGTGGGATCAACTTGAATCTAAATCAAAGTTGTCTTCAAGAGAAAGAGTAACGATTTTGGAATCTAAGAATTCTGAGCTAAAAAGAAAGATCTCTGAATTTGAAAATCAGATTGTGCAACTTCAGCAAGCAACATCTGTTGAAAGCTTTGAGGAGAAGATTAAGAATTTGGAGGATGCTAATGCTGAGCTTCAAAAGAAAGTATTTGATCTGGAGAAAAGGATGGCCAAAGAAAGATCTGATTTTGAGATTGAAAAGATAGGGTTTGCTAAGAAATTTTCAGAATTTTCCAGAAAATGTGCTGATGAGAAGAAAACAGTTGAGCTGAAATGTATAAATCTTTCTCAACAAGTTTCTGACTTTGAGAAAGTAATCATTCTGGAAAGGGAAAAGTTTGCCAAAGAGAAGAAGGCAATTGAACAGAAGAATGTTGGATTTTTCAAAGAAATATATGATGGAAGAAAGAGTGTCGAGAAGGACTTTGAAGAAGAAAGAAAATTGTTTGAAAAAGAGATAAAGAAGCTGACTGACAAGTTATTTGAACTGTCTGAAAGTGTACTGAATAAGAAGAAAACGAAGTCTAAATTAGAGACGAAGATTGACCTCCTCGTCAAAGAAAGAGACAGTTATTCTTCTAGGATTAAAGAGCTTGAAGATATCATTTCTAAGATGGTGGTGGTGACTGAGTACAAAACTCCAGAGTCAATTATCCATACACCTAGAGATGATTCAGCTGATTCGGAATGCTCATTCAAGACAACTGCAAGCTCATATCATAAGATTGTTTCTTCCAAAAGGTCAATTAAATCTTCTAGTCAGATTCATAGTACTAACCTTTTCTATGATAGAAATATAGATGGTTCAGGTACACATCGAAGAAGAAGGAGATACAAAGAAGAAAAACTGGTCTGGAGAAAGAAACCAGTTGAAGATGAAAAGAAAGATGGAAAGCAAGATGAGCTGAAAGGAAAGAAATCATGTGTACATAAGACAAAAGCAAAGAAAAACAAAGCTCGAAAAGGTAAACCTGATCATATCTACATGAGAGATCAATTAATCAGGTTGTCAGGTAAGAAATACTATTGTTCTTATTGTCGTACACATGATCATGTTCATAAAACTAGTGATCATTTCTGGTATGGTTCTTATTCAGTTACTCCCAGAACTGCAACTAACATTCATGGACCCAAATACCAGTGGGTACCAAAACCGAAAGATGATTCTGTGTTGCAGACACCTACAGTAAAGAGGGAGTAAGAGAACCAAGGCTTCTAAGTAAATCAGGTTAGGACCCGTACTTCGACGAAGTTTGACTTCTAAACATAACAGTTTAGGACTCGTGCTTCAATGATGAAAAAGAGATGCTACTCCCGGGATGATAAGAGATTGTACTTAGATACTCAAATGAGGAAATCAACCTTCAAGGGGGAGTACATAAGTTTTTTCTGGAAATATGTATTCGGAAGATATGACGAACTACACATTAGGAGGAGTTGTAGATCTCTATCATGTGCCTTTTACTGACAAATTTCAGATGCATATTTTCAGGGGGAGTAAAGAATCATGATTTCTGATTATTTCAGATCAGAACTCATACTATAATTGTTTTACTGCTTTATGTCTTTTACATTTGAATAAATTTTGTGAATAAAGTTGCTTTGACATGACTTTGAGACTTCTGCAGCATGAGAGAAGCTATCAAGATCATATCTTTATGACTTCAACTGACTTAATGAGATTTAAGACTGAACGATAAAGGTTAAATTTCTTATCTTAATCTCATATATGGTTGAAAGAAGGACGACTTTCAATCATAGAAAACATATTCTTAAATGTTCAAACCACTTCCCGATTCTTAAACAGATTTCATGAATTGGAAGTGTGATTTTTAAATGTTTTCAAGAATTACTTGTACTTACATGATTATAAACCGTGTGTTTCCAAAGATAAATACTTGTGTATTATCTTTTCTATATACTTTCAAGTATTCACACACACCGGTTTGAATTTTTGTTCAACTTGTTCTTACCATGTCTCATATTGATACATATTTTTCGATGGTAAGACACCCCGCTTGTAATTCAAATAATTTTGAGCGTTAATTCTTTTTGATACGTTCTTTCAAGAATGTCTATATTCTTGTTTCATATAGACAATATCAATTATTCTTGACCATAAGCCTTAACTGTTATATCATTTCTTATCTGATCATTTTTCATACAATGTCAGTTTTTCAAACAAGTCTCTTGCATTCATATTCATTCATTCAATTTACTTGTTTGAAAATACTACAATGTTTAAAAAAATGCTCATATCTTCATAATTATATTCTGAGCATACATACATCTGACTTGTATTTGTGCTTTAACTGATGAAGTTAAACCATTTTGAGCAACATTATCCTTTTATAGGAAAATATGGGTTCTTTGTGCTAGGACTTAAATGAAACTTCTATGGATTCACGATAACCAGTGTTTCCTACCCAAGAAGTTAATCCATAGTGATTGAGTGTGAGGAGTCGAAAAGAAATGAGTGTGGGTTGTGCGTTGAGGTAAAATGGAAAAGGGAGTTTGGTTAGATGTGAGCTTACATGATTAAAAGAAAGAGGGTGAGAGAACAGAGTAAAAGAATATCAAACTCTGCACCAACTATTTTCTGAGTCGGGCAACCACATTACCAATGTTTCACATTTCGTGGTGAACATTATTGAAACAGGCAAATAGCCCATGCCAACTCTTGTTAAATCCCCACCAACCACTCATTTTCTTCTTAAAAAGAAAGTGTTTCATATTTTTAAGGGGACGCAACACATAATCTATCTGGTTTTTCTTTAGAAAATCTGGATATTGAAAAAGAAGGAAGTCTGCCCCACTTTCGCACTTCAATCATGCACATTGAGTCTGTGTTTATCTACTGTTGTCTCAGTGGTTTACACAATGTTGATCCTTTATAAAAGCAATCATCTGTTGGATCATAATTGTATTCAAGATTAAAGTTAAATTAGAGGGTTTAAACTGTAATATGTTAATAGTTATTTGTAAATGGGCCTAAAACCTGTTAGAAAGCCCATTAAGGTTAAAGCCCATTAGGCCTAAAAGCCTGGGTATTTAAAGTTATGTTTTGTTTAGTTTTAGGGTAAGAAACCTTTCATATTTTCATAATTATTGTTTAGAGAGAGGTAGCAAGTTTTCTCTGTATTCAAAGGGTATCAAGAACACTCAAGGGTTTCATTGTTTATTCAAGGGATTGGTATGTTACTCTGATTTATATATCTCTTGATTATTATTGTGTTGCTTGATTACTTGTTTCTGTGATTATTTACCAACTAGATTAAACTGGGATAACAAGTGGTATCAGAGCCAAAAGGATCAATTTTTTTTTTGATTTCACTATTCACGAAAATTACTGTTCATCGATAATACTGTTCATCGATTTTTTTTTTCTGATTTCGTGAATTTATGTGCTTTTATGCTTAAAGTTGATCTTATTAGTTGAGATTTATGCTTCTAAATGCCATCTGATTGATTATTTGCATTCAGAATTAACAAAGTGATTGAATTAATGATTTGGTGTTTTCTGAGTTTGCATGAATATCGACATTGTGCTCATCAAATTAGAGTATGAAAGTTGATTTTAATCTTTGTTATTGATTGGGTTGTGTTCGATACATGTTTCTGAGTACAAAGGACTGATTTTTGCATCTGATTTTGAGACTGTATTGATTTTCTGTGTTGATTATTGCCTCTGTTCGTCGAAGTTCTGGGCTGGTTTAAGAACATATCGGTCGAACGTACTTTATCGGTCTTAATCTTTATCGGTCCTTAGCCTTACCGGTCATAGCATTATATCGGTCGAACACAGTCCACCCGGTCTTAGTACTTTACCGGTCAAATCACTCCACCGGACTTTACAAGTTCCCGGTCGAACTTAATATCGGTCGAATCAATACCGATCGAATCAATACCGGTCGAAGTGTTTACCGGTCTTACAACCTCCCGGTCGAAGACTTTTATCGGTCGAATATTTTTATCGGTCTTCACTATACCGGTCAACTATATTCCCGGTCGAACAAAGCACCGGTACAAGCAACTTACCGGTCGAACTCTCTATACCGGTCTTAGTCGTTTACCGGTCGAGCATAAGACCGGTTGTTACATCTTACCGGTCAAACAAGGTACCGGTCTAAGCAAAACCCCGGTCGACTCAATACCGGTCGAGCATAAGACCGGTTGCCCCTTGACCCCACCCGCTAACCGGGTAGCGGGACCCCCGTGCTAAGTCTGCGAAGGGGGACAAAGTTCTGTTCGAGATCAACATTTTCTTTTTGTTCAGTATTATTTGAAGCGTTATACTGATTGAAAGGACTGCATTTAATTATTTTTGGAAATTTTTTTCTGGAAATTTTTGAGTGTGGTTTTTATTTTGATTCTAACGATCTCTTCTAGTTGATTGTGTTGATACAGAAAAGTTTGATTACTAACCATACAGCCAGGATGTCGAATCAGCTAAATATGTCTGAAGGATATAGCCATGATTTTAACAACATGCCTCTTTCTGAAGTAAAAGAAAAGGCTAAATATCTTGCTAGACAGTTGTCAAGAAATAGAGACAGAGCTGATGATTGTGAAAGGGAGATTACAAAGCTTAAATCTGAGATGTTACCTCTTGAAGCTGAGATTGAAAATCTAAAGATTCAGAACTCATCTATTCTTATTCAGATCAATGCTTTAAAAGAAAATTCAAAAGATTCTGATTCTATAATTGATCTTGCAGGAATAATTGCATCTAAAGAAAAAGAGATCTTAGATCTTCAAGCAAAGTTGAAAAGATCTGAATCCAGCTCTACATGGTCTAAGAAGGAGTTAATGCAAAAAGAGCTTGATGAGCTTAGAAGAAGAGCAAACATTGCTCGCGAGACATCTGAAGAGCTTAGAAAGTCAAACTCTCGAATCTTTGCTGAAAGAGACTCTTTAAAAGATAAAGTTCTCAGTCTTGAGGTTGAGATTAAAACGATGAAAGAAAAGGCAACCCAAGACATAGACAATACAATAGCTCAAGATGAATTGCTGAAGATAGAAAAAGAAAGAAAAGACTTTGCCATGAAATTCTCTGATTTCTCCGGAAAAGCCTTCGAAGAAAAGAAATCTTTAGAGCTTAGATGTGTTAAACTTTCTCAACAAGTTTCAGACTTTCAAAAGGTTATCATTCTTGAAAGAGAAAAGCCTGAGAATGAGAAGAAGAAAGCCGAGCTGAAGGATACAAATACAGACTTTTCTGAAGAAAAGAAGATATTTGAGACCGAGATAGCCAAATTGACAAGAAAGCTATCTGAATTTTCAACAAACATCATGAAGGAGAAGAATGCAAAATCTGAGTTGCATAAGAAGTTTGATCTGATTGAAAAGGAAAGAAACAGTTTGTCTTCAAAGATAAAGGAACTTGAAGAGATCGTATTCAAGGTGAAGCTGACTGAGCACAAGACGCCAGAGTCAATAGCTCAATCACCAAGAGATGATCAAACTGATTCAGATTGTTCACTCAAAAAGGCTTCAAGTTCACATGTTTCAAATGTTTTCTATAATCCTTTCTGTAATTCAGATGATATTCTTACTTCTAAATCTACTGATCAGATTCGTCCTTCTAACCTTTTTTATGACAAAAATGTTGATGGTTCAGGTAACTTAAAGAAGAACAAGTCTCAAAAGAAAAGCTTCTGGAGAAGGGATGATGAAAGAGATAAAGGAAACTGGATCTGGAGAGTTAAAGGATCCTCGGAGGAGAATAAGAAAGAAAAATCATTTGTGCATCCATCAAATGCAAAATGGAACTATGCCTCAAAAGGTAAAACTTTTGGCAAACCTGATCTGGTTTACACAATCAATCAATTGATCAGGTTAGCACAAAAGAAAATTAGTTGTTCCCACTGTGGCTCAAATTATTTTGTAAGAAAAGATTATGTGAATAACTGGTATGGTTCTTATTTTATCTCTCCTATTAGAACTGCAACTAACCCATTAGGACCCAAATACCAGTGGGTACCAAAAGCTAAATCTGTGTTGCAGGCACCTAAGGTTTAAGGGGGAGAATGAACAAAGGCTTCTAAGTAAATCAACTTAGAACCCGTACCTCAACGGAGTATGGCTTCTAATCACATCAGATTAGAACCCTCACTTCAGTGCTTTATTTATTTATTTTTTTCTGCCTTATCTTTAAAAAAAAATTACATTCAGTTAAGGGGGAGAATATCTGTGATATTAACAGATTTTTGGATACTTAAATGCTTATCTGACCGTGTGTTCTTCAAAGATAAATACTTGTGTTTTATCTTGTCAATATACTTTGTCTAGTATTCATACACATAACGGTTCGGAACATTCTATTTGACTTTGTTATTACCATGTTTCAAAAGTTAAATCTTTCTATGGTAATACTCACGTTATTTGTATTCACTGTTGATTGAATCAAACGTCATTTCATGTGCTTTCATTGAAAATATGTTTATATATTGTTCATATAAACAACATTCGTTTTTGATTCTCCAAAATCTTATTCTTCATGACAAAATGATATGAGCTTAATTGTCAAACTCTTTTAGTTTGAGGGGGAGAATTGCATCGTCATACATAACTGTTTTGACATCTCCGAAAGTCTTATTTCTCATGTAACAAGTGGTATTTGTGCTTACATGTACAATAGTCTGTTGAACAACATGTTTTTTTTAGGACAATACATGGGATTCGGTGTGTGAGCTTAACAGAACTTCCATGGATTCACGATAACCAGTGTTTCCTACCCAGGAAGTATTCCCTGAGTGATTGAGGAGAGAGGGGTCAAAAGAATTGAGTGATGGTGTGTGAAGAGGTAAAATGGAAAAGAGAGATTGGTTAGAAGTGAGCATTAAAAGAAAGAGCGTGAGAGAACAGAGTAAAAGAATATTAAACTCTGCACCAAATTTCTTTCTGAGTCGGTCAGCCACATAATCTGATTGGTTCACATTCTTTGGTGACCATCATTGAAAAAGGCAACTAGCCCATGCCATCTCTTGCATACAACCCCACCAGCTACTCATTCTTTTCTCAAAAAGAGAATGTTTCACATTTTCTGGGGACGCAACACATATGCTATTGGTTCTTCATTTGGAAGATACTAATATTGAATA
This sequence comes from Arctium minus, assembly GCA_954870635.1. NCBI lineage: Eukaryota > Viridiplantae > Streptophyta > Magnoliopsida > Asterales > Asteraceae > Arctium > Arctium minus. The sequence continues at coordinate 154,998,698 of OX941081.1, forward strand.
AGAAGGAAAGTTGCCCCACCTTCGAACTCTTTCTCATGCACATTGAGTTTTTGTATAATTTTTTGCTGTCTCAACAAGTTTACATACTTTGAGCCTAAATTGAAAACCAATCATCTATGCTTAATTCTTTCATACACATGCACGAGCACACAGAAATTTGTTTTCTGTCAGAACGTTCATAGATAACCATGTGTTATTCGATGATTGAATGGAAGACCTGGGGAGTCAACATTAAACCAGCTCCTTATATAGTAACTTTGTGTTACTGACAGGCATTCTAACTGAGTCATTTGTTGATTCAGGGTTACTTTTATTAACTGTTTGAATTTGAAAAGATTCGAATGGTTACTACTTTCTATTTTAATCTGAAAAGATTGAAATAATCACTCTTTCCATCTGGGAAGACTGCTCTTATTTCCATACAGGGCTCGTTACATGATGAAGACTGTGCTTACGTGATCATACACAATGGGGGAGATTGTCTTGAAAAGGGGGAGATTGTTTTGCAAAGTTTTGATGATGATGATTCTCACCACTCATCAAAAAGGGGGAGAAGATACAAAAAGGGTGAATTATCAAAGAAGGAGAATATAATCTGAAGACTGCTGAAGATTTTCAAAGATTTGAAGTTTTGAAGTTTTGAAGCTATCAACGTCATATCTGAAGAAAAGAGAAGACCTGAAGACAATTGCAATTTTTTTTTAATCTTGAATCCAAAGGGGGAGATTGTTGGATCAAATAATTGTATTCAAGATTAAAGGGTCTAAACTGTAATTGTTTGATAGTTATAGTTAAAGGGTTTAAAGTGTAATATGTTAATAGTTTATTAGCTATTGGGCCCAAGCCCATTAGAAAGCCTATTAAGGTTAAAGCCCATATGGCCTGGGTATTTAAATTTATGTTTTGTTTAGTTTTAGGGTAAGAAACCTTTCATATTTTCATAATTATTGTTTAGAGAGAGGTAGCAAGTTTTCTCTGTAATCAAAGGGTATCAAGAACACTCAAGGGTTTCATTGTTTATTCAAGGGATTGGTATGTTACTCTGATTTATATATCTCTTGATTATTATTGTGTTCTATGATTGCTTGATTGATTATTTACCAACTAGATTAAACTGGGATAACAGAATGAAAAGATGAAAGCCGAGCTGAAGGATACAAATACAGACTTTTCTGAAGAAAAGAAGATATTTGAGACCGAGATAGCTAAACTGACAAGAAAGCTATCTGAATTGTCAACAAACATCATGAAGGAGAAGAATGCAAAATCTGAGTTGCATAAGAAATTTGATTTGATTGAAAAGGAAAGAAACAGTTTGTCTTCAAAGATAAAAGAACTTGAAGAGATAGTATTCAAGGTGAAGCTGACTAAGCACAAGACGCCAGAGTCAATAGCTCAATCACCAAGAGATGATCTAGCTGATTCAGATATTTCATTAAAAACAACTTCAAGTTCACATTTTTCAAACGTTTTCTATAATCCTTTCTATGATTTAGATGATTGTCTTACTTCTAAATCTACTGATCAGATTCGTCCTTCTAACCTTTTCTATGACAAAAATGTTGATGGTTCAGGTAACTTCAAGAAGACTAAGTCTCTGAAGAAAAGCTTCTGGAGAAGAGAAGATGAGAAAGAAAGAGGAAACTGGATCTGGAGAGTTAAAGGATCCTCGGAGGAGAAGAAGAAAGACAAATCATTTATGCATACATCAAATGCAAAATGGAACAATGCTCCAAAAGGTACAACTTTTGGCAAACCTGATCTGGTCTACACTATTAATCAACTGATCAGGTTAGCACAAAAGAAAATTAATTGTTCCTACTGTGGCTCAAATGATTTTGTAAGAAAAGATTATGTAAATAACTGGTATGGTTCTTATTTTATCTCTCCTACTAGAACTGCAACTAACCCATTAGGACCCAAATACCAGTGGGTACCAAAATCTAAATCTGTGTTGCAGGCACCCAATGTTTAAGGGGGAGAAAGAACAATGGCTTTTGAACAAATCAGTTCAAAACCCGGACTTAATTGTCAAAAAGAAGGCTTCTAAGTAAATCAGCTTATAACCCGTACTTCAACGGACTATGGCTTCTAATCACATCGGATTAGAACCCGCACTTCAGTGCCTTATTTTTTTCTGTTTTTTCTTAAGCTTTAAAAAAAAAAAAAACTTTCAGTTAAGGGGGAGAATATCTGTGATTTTAACATATTTTTGGATACTTAAATGCTTATCTGACCGTGTGTTCTTAAAGATAAATACTTGCGTTTTATCTTGTCAATATACTTTGTCAAGTATTCATACACATAACGGTTCAAAACATTCTATTTGACTTTGTTATTACCATGTATCAAAAGTTAAATCTTTCTATGGTAATACTCACATTCTTTGTATTCACTGTTGATTGAATCAAACGTCATTTCATGTGCTTTCATTGAAAATATGTTTATATATTGTTCATATAAACAACATTCGTTTTGATTCTCCAAAATATTATTCTTCATGATAAAATGATATGAGCTTAATTATCAAACCCTTTTGGGTTGAGGGGAGAATTGCATCGTCAAACATAACCGTTTTGACATCTCCGAAAGTCTTATTTTTCATGTAACAAGTGGTATTTGTGCTTACATGTACAAAAGACTGTTGAACATCATGTTCTATTAGGAAAATACATGGGATTCAGTGTGAGAACTTAACAGAACTTCCATGGATTCACGATAACCAGTGTTTCCTACCCATGAAGTATTCCCTGAGTGATTGAGGGGAGAGGGGTAAAAAGATTTGAGTGTTGGTGTGTGAAGAGGTAAAATGAAAAAGAGAGATTGGTTAGAAGTGAGCATTAAAAGAAAGAGGGTGACAGATCAGAGTAAAAGAATACTAGACTCTGCACCAAACCACTTTCTGAGCCGGGCAGCCACATAATATGATTGGTTCACATTCTTTGGTGACCATCATTGAAAAAGGCAACTAGCCCTTGCCATCTCTTGCATACAACCCCACCAGCTACTCATTCTTTTCTCAAAAAGAGAATGTTTCACATTTTCTGGGGACGCAGCACATATGCTATTGGTTCTTCATTTGGAAGATACTAATATTGAAAAAGAAGGAAAGTTCCCCCACCTTCGAACCCTTTCTCATGCACATTGAGTCTTTATACAATTTGTTGCTGTGTCAACAAGTTCACATATTTTGAGCCTATATTAAAAAGCAATCATCTATACTTAAATTTTTTCATACACATGCACGAGCACACAGAAATTTGTTTTCTGTCAGAACGTTCATAGATAACCATGTGTTATTCGATGATTGAATGGAAGACCTGGGGAGTCTACATCAAAACATCTCCTTATATAGTAACTTTGTGTTACTCAGTGACTTTGTGTCATTGACAGACATTCTAACTGAGTCATTTGTTGATTCAGGGTTACACTTATTAAACTGTTTGAATTTGAAAAGATTTGAATGGTTACTACGTTCTATTTTAATCTGAAAAGATTGAAATAATCACTCTTTCCACCTGGGAAGACTGCTCTTATTTCATACAGGGCTCGTTACATGTTGAAGATTGTGCTTACGTGATCATACACAATGGGGGAAATTGTCTTGAAAAGGGGGAGATTGTTTTGGTATGTTTTGGTATGTTTTGATGATGATGCTTCTCACCATTCATCAAAAAGGGGGAGAAGATACAAAAAGGGAAAATTATCAAAGAAGGAGAATATAATCTGAAGACTGCTGAAGAAGACTGCTGATGATTTTCAAAGATTTGAAGATTTGAAGATTATTCAAAGATATCAAGTTTTGAAGTTTTAAAGTTTTGAAGCTATCAACGTCATATCTGAAGAAAAGAGAAGACAAGTGAAGATCCGAAGACAATTGCAAATTTTTTTTAATCTTGAATCCAAAGGGGGAGATTGTTGGATCATAATTGTATTCAAGATTAAAGTTAAATTAGGGGGTTTAAACTGTAATATGTTAATAGTTATTTGTAAATGGGCCTAAAGCCTGTTAGAAAGCCCATTAAGGTTAAAGCCCATTAGGCCTAAAAGCCTGGGTATTTAAAGTTATGTTTTGTTTAGTTTTAGGGTAAGAAACCTTTCATATTTTCATAATTATTGTTTAGAGAGAGGTAGCAAGTTTTCTCTGTATTCAAAGGGTATCAAGAACACTCAAGGGTTTCATTGTTTATTCAAGGGATTGGTATGTTACTCTGATTTATATAACTCGTGATTATTATTGTGTTGCTTGATTACTTGTTTCTGTGATTATTTACCAACTAGATTAAACTGGGATAACATCATCATATGCTTAATTATTTCTACACTTGCACAAACACACAAGGAATTTGTTTTCTTGTCATAACATTCATAGAAATTTTCTTTTGTGGTGTTTCGATGATTGGATGGAAGCCCTGGGGGAGTGAACATCAAAAATCTCCTTTCCAATGTGTATCCGTTACACACAGTGACTTAGTGTTACTGACAAGCGTATTAATGCCCTTTGGACTGACTAATGCACCGACAACTTTCATGGACCTGATGAATAGAGTATGTAGTCCATTATTAGACAAGTATGTCATAGTCTTTATAGATGATATACTGATCTATTCACGGTCCAAAGAAGATCATGAAACTCATTTACGAGCAATATTAGAATTGCTTAAGCGCGAGAAATTGTACGCCAAGTTCTCAAAATGTGAATTTTAGCTGAAAGAAGTTCAGTTTCTAGGTCATGTGGTGTCGAAAGATGGGATTAAGGTTGACCCGGCTAAGATTGAGGCCATTAGAGGGTGGGAAGCGCCGAAAACACCATCTGAAGTAAAAAGTTTTCTAGGATTGGCGGGTTATTATCGAAAGTTTATCCAGGACTTCTCGAGAATAGCCATGCCACTAACGGCTTTAACCAGAAAGAATGTCAAGTTTGTATGGGCGGAAGCTAAGAAAGAAGCGTTCAGTAAATTGAAGGAGAGTCTGAGTAGTGCGCCTATTTTGTCCCTACCTAACGGAACGGAAGGATTCGTAATCTATAGTGATGCTTCAAATTTGGGTCTGGGGTGTGTGTTAATGCAAGAAGGCAAGGTGATTGCGTATGCATCTGGTCAGTTGAAATAGCACGAAAAGAATTACCCAACGCATGATTTAGAGTTGGAAGCAGTAGTCTTCGCTTTGAAGATTTGGAGGCATTATCTGTACGGGATCAAGTGTCAGATTTATACGGATCACAAGAGCCTTCAGCATCTTTTCAACCAGAGGGAGCTCAATATGAGGCAGCGTAGGTGGATGGAGTTATTGAGCGATTATGACTGTGATATCCTGTACCATCCGGGCAAGGCCAATGTGGTGGCGGATGCTCTAAGTCGTAAAGAACGTGGAGAAACAACAAAGATGGTGGCCTATCGAGTCGATGTCGTTTCCAATTTCTTCGAAGAAGTTATAAAGTACCAAGAAGAAGCGGCGTTAGAGGAAAACTGGAAGAGTGAGAGAATAGTTGGAATTGTTAAATCGTTAGTCGTCGACAATCGCGGAGTGAAGTGCTTCAATAAGAGAGTGTGGATTCCAAAAACAGGAGAACTGCGGAAGAAAGTATTGGAAGAAGCGCATAAGTCACGTTACTCAGTGCATCCAGGAACCAACAAGATGTATCGAGATCTGAAGCAAAGCTATTGGTGGCCAGGTTTAAAGAAAGATATTGCTCACTTTGTCGAGCGATGCTTGACATGTTTGAAAGTTAAAGCAGAGCACTAGAGACCTTACAGGGAGCTTCAATCATTAGAAATTCCAGTCTGGAAGTGGGATGAGATTACAATGGATCTTGTTACCGGGTTACCGCGATCACCTAAGGGGCACGATGCTATTTGGGTGATAGTGGATCGACTCACAAAGTCAGCCCACTTCCTACCGATCAAGGAGACGTACCCACTAGAGAAATTGGCTCGATTGTACATAGACGAGATAGTAACCAGACGTGGAGTACCGTTGTCAATTGTGTCAGACAGAGATGCTCGTTTTACGTCAGCTTTTTGGAGAAGTCTACAAAGGGAGTTAGGCTCGCAACTCAAGTTGAGTACAACCTATTACCCACAAACCGATGGCCAGAGTGAGAGAACCATTCAGACGTTAGAAGACATGCTTCGAGCATGTGTCATTGATTTCAAGGGTTCGTGGGAAATTCATTTGCCATTGATTGAATTTTCTTACAACAATAGTTATCATGCTAGCATCCGAGCGGCCCCGTTCGAAGCATTATATGGACGTAAATGTAGAACACCTTTATGTTGGAATGTTGGGAACTGAAGAATTCATCAAGTATGGTTAATGCTGCTGGTTCAGAGTTAGTACTGCTAGAAGACTTAAAGGTTAGTACTGCTGAGTGTTACTACTGCTAGTACTGTTAATACTGCTATTGGTTAGTACTGCTTAGTAGTTAATGCTGCTAGAAGAAAGTTAATGCTGCTGAAGATTAATACTGCTTATATGATGAAGATTCGTTTGAAAGGATATACATGGAAGCTTAGAGATATACATGGAAGATATACTGAAGATATTTTATTTATTGTATTTATCTTTGTATTCAGTATATATTGTATAGTTTAGAATAATAATTTAATTTTAAGTTTTCATTCTTTTAGAGAAAAACAACCTCAAGGCATAGATCCTAATTCTAGAGAAGTAGAATTCGTATTGGTGAGCCTGTTCATCAATATTGAGGTTGAGTGTGTAATCTTGTAACTTCAAAGCATTCAATACAAGTTTACAATTTGTTCTTCATATTTACTGTGTTGATTTACTGTTTCATTGAATATCAAAGTGTTATTCCGCAAACTTCTTTGATATTGTTTCTGAGAATTAATTCTTGTTGAGAATTCGATCCTGACAAGTGGTATCAGAGCTAAACTCTCTTAGAAACAGTTATTCATCATGGAAAATCTTACAGAATCAAGCAGTACTTTGGTCTCAAAAGTTCCAATGCTTAGATCCAATGAATTTGACATGTGGAAGATCAGAATCAAGCAATATATTCTCCTCACAGATTACTCTATGTGGGACATCATTGAGAATGGCCCATCTGATGAAGGAAAGATTGGTGAAGATGGCAAAAGAACCCCTCCAGAGACAGATGCAGACAGGAAGACAAGGCAGACAGAGATGAAAGCCTTGAGCACACTGCTCTTGGCCATTCCAAATGAGTATCAACACCAATTCTGCAATTGCACTGATGCACAGATGCTCTGGAATGCTCTAGAGAAGAGATTCTCAGGTACCAAAAGTACCAAGAGAAATCAAAAGGCAATCTTAAAGCAACAGTATGAAAACTTCATCTCAACTAAGAACGAGTCCATGACTCAAACTTTTGACAGGTTTAATAAACTAATTGGTGAACTAGCTACTATGGGAGTACAGATTGATCAAGATGATGTGAACAGAAAGTTCTTAAGGTCCCTTGGAGATGAATGGACCATGTACACTGTGTCATTCAGACAGAATGATCAGTTGGAAGAAAAAGAACTTGATGATCTGTACAATGATCTTAGAGTATTTGAAGCTGAGGTGGAGGCAAAGAAGAAGCCTTCTGGATATATTCATAATGCTGCACTCCTATCAGCATCAATTGATTCTACTGCTAACCCTGAATCAGTTAATGCTGCTAATGGAACAAATCAAGATAAAGGCACTGATTCTGTGTTTGAAGCCTTTCTTTCTAATCATGGAAATTCCTCTTTGATTAATGATGACTTAGAACAACTCCATCCTGATGATCTGGAAGAGATGGATATTAAATGGCAGATGGCCATGCTCTCCATGAGGGTTAAGAAGTTTATAAAGAGGACTGGAAGAAACAACTTCTCCCAAAGAAGAGAAGATGGAGCAGGGTTTGATAAATCAAAGGTAGAATGCTACAAATGCCATCAAAAGGGACATTTTGCTAGAGAATGCAGAAGTGGAATGTCTCACAACAACAACCATCAACAAGCTCAATCTGGAAGTTTCAATAACAACAGAAACTCTGCTCAAGCCCTTGTTTCTCAACAAGGAATGGGGTTTGATTGGAGTGATCAAGCAGAAGAAACTATTCAGAATCAAGCTCTTATGGCTAAAGTATCTGATCTCCCATCTGAGGTAAGTTCTAATCTCTGTTCTAAAACTTGCATAGACACTGTTAAAAGGTACAGGGATCACAATCAGAAGATGAGTGATGACCTTAAGAGATTAGAAAAAGATATAAAAGACTATGTAAGGATTGTAGAGAGATTTGAAGATCAGATCAAAGATTTTCAAGCCAATGAACTACAACACTCATATGACACCAATTACTGGCAGTGGGAGAAAAAGGATTTAGAACTTAAACTGACCAAATCTAAAGAGGAGAGTGAAAAACTGAAAGAGGAGCTGACCAAGGTTAAGCTTGATGTAGAAAACTTTTCCAATGCTTCTAAAGCAATGGACTCTTTACTACAAAATCAGATTCATGATAAGCTGAGAAGAGGAATTGGGTACAATGCAACACCTCCACCATATAACAACAATTACATTCCTCCTACTTCAGACCTGTTAGACACCAAAGATAGGAAGGACTTGCCTGAGGGAGCCACTGAAATAGATCCCTTAGATAAGGTAGTTGTTGAGGATAAGACTGAGAAAGAGGTTGGCAAGAGTAAGGAGAACAAGGTGAGTGGTGAGATTTCTCTAGAGAATAACATTATCACCAATGATGATTGTGGAAGGGCTTGGATCAAATCCAAGGACATAGAGAAGACAGAGGGAAAGTCTGGTAAGGTCCATTACAAACAGACCACAGTTGTGAATCCAGGTCCTTGCAAACAGTGTGATTGCAATAAAGCCAAGAGCCTAAATTCTGGTTTAAAAAGAGGAAATCAAAGAAACTGGAATAATCAATGGGCTCAGAAACAAGGGGTTGATCTGAGTAAAATCAATAGACCAAAACCTTGTTTTATCTGTGGCAAATTGAATCATCTTGCAAAATTCTGTTATTTCAATCCTATGAAACAAAGGATGAATTTCCAAAGATCCATGCAAAAACCCTTTGGTTATAAGAAAATTGAAAAGAACCATGTGGCTAAGAAAACTGTTAAAACTAAAAGCCACATGAAGAAAAAGTCTGTTAAAGAAAGTGTCAATATGTGGATTCCTAAAAGCACTAAAACTGTTAGTACTGCTACCACAAATAGTGTTGCTGACAATGATAGTGCTGCTAGAAGTAATACTACTGCTAACAATGTTAATGCTGCTAACAAGGTTAGTACTGCTAAACCTGTTAGTACTGCTAACTCTGTTAGTACTTCTAAGGTTAGTACTGCTTCTAGTGTTGGTTCTGCTAAGCCAATAATATTGACAAAGTACTCTAATAAAGAGTGCTCTGAGTTTAAAAACCTCATTAAAAAGGAATGTAAATACTTTGATGAGAAAGGGAGACCCAAGACAACTTTTGCTTGGGTCCCCATTCATACTAATTGATTTATCTAATGTGCAGGGCAACCAACAGCTCAAGGGAAAGAGCGTTTGGCATGTTGATAGTGGTTGCTCTAGGCACATGACAGGCAACATGTCATGCCTTCAGGATTTCAAACATATCAATGGAGGACATGTTGCATTTGGAGACAATCTTACTGGTGGTAAGATAAGTGGAAAAGGTAATGTCACCAAAGGTAAGATGACATTTGAGGATGTCTACTATGTTGATCAATTAAAGTACAACCTGTTAAGTGTATCACAGGTTTGTGACAAACAACATAGTATATTATTTACTAATACTGAGTGTATGATCCTTGCTCCAGGGTTCAAGGTAGTTGATGAAAGCATGATACTACTTAGAACTCCAAGGAAGGACAATGTTTACTGTCTTGATTTGGACAATGTTGATAGTGATTCATCTTTAAATTGTCTTGTTTCAAAAGCTTCTATAGATGAATCCTCCCTTTGGCACAGAAGGATGTGTCACATGAATTTCAAGACTATGAACAATCTTGTTAAAAATAACCTTGTAAGAGGTTTACCCTCAAAAGTCTTTTCATGTGATGATCATTGTGTTGCTTGTCTCAAAAGGCAAACAACACAAAACTTCTCATAAGACCAAAGAGTTAAATTCTGTTTCTACTTGTCTCCAGTTATTGCATATGGATCTGTTTGGTCCTACAAATGTTATGAGTATAGGCAAGAAATCTTACTGCTTAGTTATTGTTGATGATTACTCCAGATTTACTTGGGTATATTTTCTAAGGACTAAGGATGAAACAAGTGATCTTATCAAATCCTTTATTCTAAGAATTGAAAACCAAACTAATCAAAGAGTAAAAGTCATTAGATCAGATAATGGAACTGAGTTTAAAAATCATGATCTAAACACCTTTTGTGAAGAAAAAGGCATTGAGAGACAATATAGTGCTCCTAGGACTCCTCAACAGAATGGTGTTGCTGAAAGGAGAAATAGGACACTAATAGAGGCTGCTAGATCTCTGTTGGCTGATTCAAAATTACCAATTACCTTCTGGGCTGAAGCAGTTAATACTGCTTGTTATGTCCAAAACAGAGTTCTAGTGGTCAAGCAAAAGAACAAGACCCCTTATGAGCTTTTAAATAAAAGAAAACCTTTTATTGGTTTCTTCAAACCTTTTGGGTGTCCTTGTACAATTCTAAATACCAAATCTCACTTAGGTAAGTTTGATAGCAAAGCAGATGATGGATTTCTTGTGGGATATTCATCTCAGAGTAAGGCCTACAGAGTTTTTAACTCTTCTTCTAGAATAATTGAAGAAAGTGACAATGTCAAATGCAATGAGAACACACCAAATCCTGTTGGGTCTGGACCTCAGTGGCTATTTGACATTGACTCACTAACTAACTCTTTTGGTTTCAGTAATGAGTATACAGGAACAGGTAGTGGAGAATCAGAGATCACACAAGTTCAAGAAAGTATATCTAAATCTGTGATTTTTCCCATACCCACAGTAAATGAAGACTGTGAAAAGGAATCATTTACTGAACCAAGTCAGAGTGAAGAAGACACTAGAGATGAGGAGACTCAAGAATCAGAAGTGGCATCTAAAAACACTTCAGTTGAATTGCATGACTCTAATCTAGAGGCTGGACTGAATGAAGAACCTAGTCATAACACAAGAGTTCAAAAGAATCATCCTCCACAGCTGGTAATAGGAGATATCTCTTCTCCTATGATGACTAGACATCAAAGCAGGCTTCAAGAAATGCAAGATCAACAGCATACAGTCCTTTCTTGCTTTTTATCCCAGCTTGAGCCTAAAAAGGCACATGATGCTATGAAAGAATCTAGCTGGATAGAAGCAATGCAAGAAGAACTGTTACAGTTCAAGCTACAAGATGTATGGGATCTAGTAGACCTTCCTAAAGGTCACAGAGCAATTGGCACAAAGTGGATTTTCAGAAACAAGAGAGATGAAAGAGGTATTGTCATAAGGAACAAAGCAAGGCTGGTGGCTCAAGGCTATACTCAAGAAGAGGGTATAGATTATGAAGAAGTTTTTGCACCTGTGGCTAGGATAGAAGCAATCAGACTATTCCTAGCCTATGCTTCTTACATGAACTTCAAAGTCTATCAAATGGATGTAAAAAGTGCTTTTCTCTATGGATCAATTGAAGAAGAAGTATATGTCTGTCAACCACCAGGGTTTGAAAACCCAAGCTATCCAGACAGGGTATACAAATTAAAGAAAGCACTTTATGGATTACATCAAGCCCCAAGAGCATGGTATGACACTCTGTCATCCTATCTCTTGGAAAATGACTTTGAAAGAGGAGTCATTGATAAGACTTTATTTATCAAAAGAAAGAAGAAGGATATCTTGCTGGTCCAAATCTATGTTGATGACATTATCTTTGGATCTACAAGAAACAACATGTGCAAGGAGTTTGAGGATTTAATGCATCAAAGGTTCAAAATGAGTTCCATGGGGGAACTTACTTTCTTCCTTGGACTCCAAGTTCAACAGAAGTCAGATGGCATTTTCATATGTCAATCCAAGTATGTGCAGGATATTCTAACCAAGTTTGGTTTCTCAGAATCAAAACCTGCCAGCACACCTATGGAAACACACAAGCAGATCACAGCAGATCTTGAGGGGGAGGACATGGATGTGCATTATTATAGATCCATGATTGGCTCTCTCATGTATCTCACAGCATCAAGGCCAGATATAATGTTTCCAGTCTGTGTATGTGCAAGATTTCAAGTTAGGCCAAAGCAATCTCACTTTCAAGCTGTTAAGAGGATATTCAGATATCTCAAAGGGCAACCCAGATTGGGACTTTGGTATCCTCATAACTCACCTTTTGACCTAATAGCATACTCAGATAGTGATCTAGGTGGGGCAAACTTGGACAGAAAATCTACTTCTGGAGGATGTCAGTTTTTGGGTGCTAGGCTAGTCTCATGGCAGTGCAAGAAACAAACCACAGTATCCACATCTACAACAGAGGCAGAGTACATAGCAGCTGCAAGTTGCTGTTCTCAAGTCTTATGGATTCAGAATCAAATGTTGGATTATGGGGTAACCTTTCTACACACTCCAATCTTTATTGACAACAGCAGTGCTATTAGCATTGTAAATAATCCAGTCAAGCACTCAAAGACAAAGCACATTGAAATCAGGTATCACTTTATAAGAGATTGTAATGAAAAGAAACTTATTCAAGTTGTCAAAGTTCACACTGATAATCAGTTTGCTGATCTATTCACTAAAGCTTTTGATGTGGGTAGATTCACTTTCTTGGTAACAAGTGTGGGAATGATAAACTCTGAATAATCTTCTTCTCAAAAAGTGGTTTTATACCTGTATATTTTTATTCTTGGTGTTACTAATCTTCTTTTTCAGGATATGCATAGCAGTACTCAGTGTTTAGCAAGTTTAAAAGGAGTAAGTATAGTTAATACTGCTTTCAGTTAATACTGCTAGTGGTTAATACTGCTTTCAGTTAATACTGCTAGTGGTTAATACTGCTTTCAGTTAATACTGCTAGTGGTTAATACTGCTTTCAGTTAATACTGCTAGTGGTTAATACTGCTTTCTGTTAATACTGCTCGTGGTTAATACTGCTTTCAGTTAATACTGCTAGTGGTTAATACTGCTTTCAGTTAATACTGCTAGTTAGTTAATACTGCTAGCCGTTACTACTGCTAGTAGTTAATACTGCTCTAGGTTAATACTGCTTATATTCCGAATACTATAAATACTCTTTGCCCGCCTAAAAGTTCATAACGACTCTTTGCATACTGTTCTCTTGCGCTCAAAACCTTTTCTCTCTCAAGTTCGAAGTTTTCAGGCAAGTTTTCACTAAGATCAATGGCATCCATGACGTTCATCGACGAGCACAACGAGATTGCGATGCTACAAAAGCCAAAGCAAGCTTCAGGATTTCATCAGATTGTGGATTTCCTCAAGTCAAGCCACATTGCTCATGCTCTTATTGTATCACCTACAATCTACATTGAGCATCAAAGGCAGTTCTGGGCTAATGCAACCATTGTTGTGGAAAATGGTGTGCAAATGATCAAGACAAGAATCTGTGATCAATCACTTACAGTTACTAAAGAAGTTATTCGCATCAGTCTACGTCTAGACGATGCATCTGGTATAACTTCTACCCCAAATGATGAACTGTTTTCAAATCTTACAAGAATGGGGTATGGAGGCCCATTGGGTGTTTTCAAATTTTCTAAAGCAAAATTCTCACCCCAATGGCGTTTCTTTGTCCATACTCTTATGCATTGCATATCCAAAAAGACTACTGGATGGAGTGAGTTCAGCAGCACTATTGCTTATGCTTTGGTGTGCTTGGCCACTGCCAGAAAGTACAATTTTTCTAAAATGATTTTCAATGATCTTGTCTCAAACATGGGAAACAAAAAGAGCTTCTTTATGTATCCCAGGTTTGTTCAAGAAGTTATTACTAATCAATTGACGGATATACCTCAACCTGTTAGGGTATATGTACCTAAACCCCCCAAAGGCAAGGTTTTCTCAAATATGAGAAGATCTGCTGGGGACTCTGAAGGAGTTGACACCCCATTGTTCTCTACAATGATGGTGGTGTCCCAAACCAATGAAGGTATGGCAGCAGGGTCAAGGCCCCCATTAGACCAACCCACTACTAGCCAAGCCCAACCTTCCCTCTCAAAATCAATTCCCCAGTCCCTTCTTGAAAAACCAACCTCTCCAATCACCCAAACCTACAAGAGAAAACAGGTAAAGAAGGCTCCTTCCTTTCTTGTACCATTACCCACTAAGCCTATAAGCCCTCTAAGGGAGAATTCTCCCCTAGAGAATATCCAAAGGGAAACCACAAGGGTGTCTCCCAACCCAAAGGAGGTGCTCTCTGAGGAGGAGGTAGAGCATATGGGTGATGAGGCTGCCACTACTCCTGCTAGCACAGAGGAGGAAAGTGGTAACATCAATAAGACCTCCCCCATGGCAACTTTGAATGAGCAATCATTTGAAGGTCCCTGGTGCCAAGAAACCACAGGGGTGGATAGTGCTTCTGCTAGGCAGAAGACTTCCACTACTAAAAGATCCAATGATCCTTCAATAGGGGGTAACACTCTTGGAGAAGGTGAGGACAGATATAACTATGATGAATTGATGGAGGCAATGGGCAACATCAACATGGATGTACTCAAACAGGGCAAAGATATAGAAGAGCTTAAACTCATAGTTCTGTCACAACAAGAACAAATCATCAAGTTGAAGCAAATGGTAAGGAAACTGATTCTGCAAAGGAAGAAGAAACAATTTGTGCTCAGAAGGAGGAAACCAGTGACTGATGCTCCCAAAAAGGGGGAGTCAGAAGCTGATGCCAAAGCTAAGGGGGAGCAAGAGGAAAAACATGATGTTGAGGGGGAGAATGAGCAAGCAGCAGAAACAGAGCCAGCAGCAGAAACCATTAATACTGCCAGTTCAAGTAAAGCAGCAGAAATGGTTAATACTGCTGAGCTGAAAGAAGCAGCAGAAACAGTAAAAGAGGTGCTTACAGAGCTTGAGGTTGCAGAAACACTCATCAAAGCCAAACATGATACTCCCAAGGTCACCTCAAAGGCCAAAGGAGTTGTCATAAAAGAAAGAGGTGATGCAGCAAAGAACTCTAGCATTGAGAAGGTGATGGGTAAAGATAAAGGTAAGGCAAAGCTAGTTGAATCTGATAAACCAATGAAAAAGCAGAAGCTGATTGAATCAGATGAAGCTCTAGCTAGGAAGATACAGGCTGAATTTGAAGAAGCAGAAACCATGCAAGTGCAAAAGGATAGAGAGATAGCTAAAGCAATGGCTGCAGAGTTAAACAAAGCCTATCAACAAAGCTTAGCAACAGAACAAGCCAAGCAGAAAGCCACATCTTTGAGGAAGTCTGATAAGATCAAAATGGCTACAAGGAAAAGACAACCTTCAAAGACATACCTGGGTGCTCAAGAGAGAAAGAAAATGATTACTTTCCTCAAGGGTGCAGTAGGTGTCAAGGTAGAGATGTTTTCAAAGATGTCTTTTGAGAAGCTCAAGAAGATGTATGATGCTGAGATGATAAAGCTTCAAGGGGATGATCTTGCAAGGGTTGAAATGGAGAAAAGAATGAAAGAAAGCAATGATTTCTTACAAAAACCATTCCCTGATGAGCAAGAAACTCCAGAGAAGGAAACAACAAGTGGTGAAAGTCTAAGGACTTTAAAAAGAACAAAGATGATTGCCAGGAGAAAGCCTACAAAGAAGCCTAGATTAGTGGAAGAAGAGGCTGAAAAGGTTGCTGAAGAAGAAGAGGCACCTGAGTCATCTACAATGAAAGAACCTGCAAGTACTGAGGATGTCAAGATGTACATGGTTGTGATGGACAAAGTGCCTGAACCAATTGCAGTAGAACCTGTAGGAGTTAAACCTCCAGAAGTTATTCACTGGGATGTTTTGGAAGTAGATGGCAAGAAGTATATCAGACTGAAGAGAAAAGATGAAAAGTATGAAGTCTACAGTACTTGGGCTAAAATTGTCAGAACATGCTCAAGGTCTGATATTGAAGAAATGTTTGATATAGGGATGAAGTTGTATGCAGATCAGTTGAAAGCTCCAGGAGTTTCAATTACAAAACTGGTGATGGAGTATCTGTGTATGATGTTCAAACCTGATGAAGTGAAGGAGATCATAAGGAGTGTTTTTCAAGCAGTTACCAATTGGACTTTGTATGAAACTAGTGGTGTATATTCTGTGACTTTGGATAGAAATCACATTGAATACTTCCTAGTGGACAAAGTATACAAACATAGCAGACTGAAACTTCATTTAATGTTGAAGAAGAAGCTTGGATGTGGTGAAAATTCAGAAATGGCTAAATATTTGATCCAAAGAACAATTAATCAAAGTTTGGGATTGGATGCAAATACTGGAATTTAGGTCATGATGGAGTTTTGGGAGCATCTTGAAGAAGATCTGAAGAACTTGACTTCTTTTCCTAAAAGTCAAGTTAGGGGGAGATTGTTGGGAACTGAAGAATTCATCAAGTATGGTTAATGCTGCTGGTTCAGAGTTAGTACTGCTAGAAGACTTAAAGGTTAGTACTGCTGAGTGTTACTACTGCTAGTACTGTTAATACTGCTAGTGGTTAGTACTGCTTAGTAGTTAATGCTGCTAGAAGAAAGTTAATGCTGCTGAAGATTAATACTGCTTATATGATGAAGATTCGTTTGAAAGGATATACATGGAAGCTTAGAGATATACATGGAAGATATACTGAAGATATTTTATTTATTGTAATTATCTTTGTATTCAGTATATATTGTATAGTTTAGAATAATAATTTAATTTTAAGTTTTCATTCTTTTAGAGAAAAACAACCTCAAGGCATAGATCCTAATTCTAGAGAAGTAGAATTCGTATTGGTGAGCCTGTTCATCAATATTGAGGTTGAGTGTGTAATCTTGTAACTTCAAAGCATTCAATACAAGTTTACAATTTGTTCTTCATATTTACTGTGTTGATTTACTGTTTCATTGAATATCAAAGTGTTATTCCGCAAACTTCTTTGATATTGTTTCTGAGAATTAATTCTTGTTGAGAATTCGATCCTGACATGGAATGAGGTGGGTGAAAGACAGCTAGCGGGACCGCAAATCGTGCAGATGACAGCCGATAAGATCAACCAGATTCGATAAAGGTTAAAGATAGCTCAGGATCGTCAGAAGATATACGCAGATAAGCGGAGGAAACCGATAGAGTTTCAGGTAGGAGACAAAGTAATGTTGAAAGTCTCGCCCTGTAAAGGGGTAGTTTGCTTCAGAAAGAAAGGGAAATTGAGACCACGGTTCGTTGGACCATTTACCATCACGGGACGTGTTGGCGAAGTGGCTTACAAACTTGATCTACCAGAGAGTTTGCGTGGAATTCACTCTACCTTTCATGTGTCAAACTTGAAAAAGTGCTTAGCAGAAGCAGATGTAGTGGTTCCCTTAGAGGACATTCGAGTGGATGAGAAATTAAGTTATATTGAGGAACCCGTAGCAATTTCGGATCTCAAGGTGAAGAAGTTGAGAAACAAAGAGATTCAGTTAGTGAAAGTCCAGTGGAAATTTCACAAGGGACAAGAGTCAACATGGGAGGTGGAGGCAGATATGAGATCTCAGTATCCTCATCTGTTTCACGATGGCATTCCGGGGACGAAATTCTCTTAAGGGGGGAGATTGTAATATATGGGTCCGAAAATTTTATTAACTTGTTAGTTGGGTGAAAAGTTAAGCGAGACACAAAGTTCAAGGGAGTTAAATGATACTTTGGTTATATATATATATATATATATATATATATATATATATATATATATATATATATATATATATATATATATATATATATATATTTAACCCTAAGATAATTATCAAAATATCATCTGATAATTTCTTGACCGACTGAAGCCGAAGGAGAAGAGACGAGAACAGGGAGAAGGAAGTTTAGGTTTTGAAGGATCGTACGATTTCTTTGCAAATAAAGGTATGATTCTAGCTTAATACTTCTATCTAAGAGTTTTTAGTCAGTAAATGATCTCGTTGTTGAGTTGTAAACGTGAAATTTATCGATTTAAGGATCTGGGTATTTTGTGCGAAGTTCTGAAATCGCCTCTGTTGAACTGTTGAATGTCGACCGGTGTGGTGTAACCGGTGTCGACCGGTGTGGTGTAACCGGTGTCGACCGGTGTGTTGTGACCGGTGTCGACCGGACCGGGGGACCGGTGCCAACCGGGCCCGGGGTTTGTCGATCGGTGTGTCACCCGACCGGGGTGGTCTCGACCGGGGTGCACAGTGTGGCATGTTTTTATGTTCTAATCAGTGAGTAAGTGGGTTATCTATGTTTTGGCTTACCGATTTATCGGTGTTGTCGTAGGTAGTGAATCGTTAGAAAGCATACTTTAAGCAGGAAGGATTGAGGTGAGTCTTTCAAACTAAATCCTTTACGATTTCGAAAGTTATTTGATAAATGTGAGTTTTCTAAACTGCACGTTTATTTTATCGAAAGTTGAGAAGGTTTATTAAAAAGGTTTATTTAATTATGTTGGAATATTTATGTTATGTTTATATAAACGCGTTTTATATAATGTTGTTAATTAGATGCATGCATACATTTGATTCAGAAGTTTTGACCTAATTCGGGAAGTGTGACCCGCCTGCTCGTACCGGGGAGTGTGACCCGTTTATGCCATTGGGGTGTGTCCCCAAAATAAGGCAGTACGAGACAGACATACCGTCTTTGACGACAGTGTTGGTCAGTAGTATGAGTTACGCTTGTGAAGCGTAAAGTATGATAAATGTTTAATCAGTAGAGTGAGTTACGCTCGTGAGGCGTAAGGCTTTGTTTAAATTTTTTAAATAATATTTTAATTGTTACAGTAATGCTTGGAGGGGACTCTCTAGACCATTGGTCTAACCCTCGCTCTTTCAAAATTATAATCCTGTTTTAGGTTATCGCAAGATAGCAAGTACAGATAAGGGTAAGGAGAAGATGTGAGATAATTCCAGGAGCTAGAAGACTCCTTGTAATAGTTTCCTTTTTGACTCAGTTGTGTAATAGTTTGTAGTGGCAACCCTATTCTTTTGATTGTAGGCTTGGGGCTGTTTCTAGTTGAAATATTATATTTTGATGTAATTAAAGTTTGGGTTGTTACAATAAACAATGAGCGGTATCTAGCAATACATCATCGTCACCCAAATGACGAGAATTGGTGATACAACAAATTATCGGTTTGTAGTCAATTTTAATTTACACATTTAATTCCTTTGTCCTTGATGTCTAGATTGAACACGAGACATTGAATGTGTCATTCCAATCTCTAGTTTCTTGATTCCCGAATATACAAATAAAAACAGAAATTGATATCTCATATAATTTATCTGAGCATGCATGCATTTCCTTAGTATATATTTATCAAGGGGCCCAGAGACATCATTCCCGTCATAAAGGAGGGTATGTTATATCATTTATCGGGAATTATTCCGTAACTAGCATAATTATTCCATAACTAGCATGCTATGAGAAACGAAATGTTGGGTATGTTATATCACTTTCTTGATTCCCGAATATAAATGATATGCTCAGATATATTATTGGGTATATTATAAATCACATCGTAACTGGGTGATAGAATTATTGTTGGGTATGTTATATCATTTGTCGATACATGCTAGTTCTACGATGTGACGTATAACATACCCAACAATAATTATGTCACCTAATTACAGAATGATTAGAACAAATGTCAAAATATATTAATCATACATAACAAACTCCATATTTCTCAAGTCAAGGAAATTGCATGTATATTGACCACATGAGAAACACTTATGACACTCACATGACATCCAATGAAGCGTTCTCGTAGCGAGTCACGTCCGATACACAAAATCTCTATTTTGTACCCATATGCATATTCAATATCTCTATATGAATCCCTACATATGCTAGTCATTATCATATTACTTCAACCTTAAAACCCAAAATAATATTTAACTAAGGACATTTAGAATACATTATTCTAAGGTTATTTATTATGAATAATTAAAACACATAATATAACATAGACATAATAAATTGGACAATTCCTTTTATTTATTTATTAATTTCATGAAACCAAACTCAAAATTACAATCATCGTATGATTAGCTTTTGGGCAGTCACTAACACTTTCGAACTTTAGTGGATCGCTTACCTGCTTGAAATTGGTAAATTTTGTAGTTAACAATGTCCCCATAGCCCTTTTTGATTTTATCTTTAAATGTTTGTGCTAATTGGTTCTTTTTCAAATTTTCAAGTATTAAACCATGCATACTTGTAGTGCCATAAACTACAACATTTCATGCTTATTCTTTTATTTTGTATCTTGTATAAGAGAAACATTGATCTCCTATGAGGTTGGGCTCTACCGGTAACTCGGGTACCAATGGTCTAATGACCCTTTGGTTATAATGACATTTTTGTAGTCCATCTAACATTGTAAATATTGGTTTGAAGGTGTTTGAACATGGAGGTTAAGGATCTGACGAGGATGACATGGATAACTACTATGATTGGTCTTCCACGAAGATATTGGATGAAATGATCACCCATAGAGGTGAGTTGAAGCTGTTGAGGAAATTATATGGGTGAAGACCAATCAACTTCAGCGGATAATAAGAAGATGACGCACTGGGCATTGGCTTAATCATATCAATTAATGGAGATCCAATAGTAAACAACAATATTGATCCTGATGTCATTGTGGCAAAGGTTCGAGAATCAAGCCGTAAGCCAGATGAGGTTGGTTAATAGTTGTTCCATCCTTTAATATTATGGAATTTTACTTATTTTAATTCTTTACTATAACCAATAATGTATATGTTGTTCTTTATGGACTGGTTGTATAGGTGAAGAGGTTATTCAACCAATCACCACGTTTATCTACAACCAGAGTTTATGCAGCTCCTAAAGTTGTGGAACAAAATCTTGTGGCTATGATATTCTATTGTTGTGTATCTATTTTCTCAATGTTAATTATCTGCTTGTGTGAATTGATGATAGTTCTTTTTAGTGTTTTGTTGATCTTGTTTTGCTAGATTGGGCAGGTTTCTATATGCATTATATAATAAGCTGGTGCAATATCAAGGTTAGTTTCACCATTGGCTTTTAACTTATAAAACTGAAACCTTCCTCTTAATATAAACACATATATTAGTAGCTTATATTTGAAAGATGTTTTTATGTATAAACACACATATGCACCTTATTAAGGTTTTAGTACACTCATGTCGACAATATGCATCATGAAGAGTTTGCATAGTACTTGACCATGGTGAGACTTCTACCTACTTTAGAGTGTCAACTATTGATTGTTTAACAAAGAGAGAAGTAGAAAACATTTGAATACGTCAAGTTTACAATATTATCCTCATTAACACTTTGGGAAAGGTGTTTTGTTTAAGATATAGGCATTTGTATGGAATTAACTCCCACTGGTAATAAATATTTTGTATAAGGTAAACTTTAAAGCACTAATAATGTAGATAATTTAAGTTTTAAGTTTTAACTATATATTCACATTAGTTAAAACTATATGTACTAAAACCATATTAGTTGTTGCCACCAATAAGTTTAAAAGCTTTAGTTTTGAGTTTAGGCATTGTTAAGTATGTCGACAGTGTTGTTTGGATAATACAAGTTCTGGCACCATCTATTCATTGCAATTCCAAAAAGAAGGATTACTTATTGGGTAGTTGAATAATCAAAAAGAGGTACAAGTGGCAGTACTTCGTCTTTTCTTATTACTTCTATGTTTCTTATGATATTTTTGGCAGACTCTTTGGCATATAAAGTTAATATGACAATCATATATTGCATTATGTATTCCCTTTCTTCAGTTTTCCATCTTTTCAACTCCCTTGCTTCTATTAAGGTTTTGGTTCAACAAAGGTGACATTTTTTCGACAATGTGATGTATTAACGTACACGGGAACTAAACTTTATCATGTTCCCTACTTTTACCATCTCTAATCTAGAATCTTAAATATAGAAAGAAGAATCTTTGAATGATCAAGATGATAACAGGTAATCACACTAGTTGTTCTCTAATCTATTAACGATGAATCATGATGTGAGGTTATCGCGTTGTACTTAGTTCCCGTGAATTGCTTATGGCGGAAAGAACGGTGGTTGCATATCGGAAGGAGGTTTACACAACAACGTAACAGAGAATGAGAACCAAAAGGAACAAACTGTATGAAACTACGAACCATAGAGATGTTGTCGTTTTCGTTATTGTTAACGCGCGCATTAGTTCATGTTTTTTTATCGTTTTTGCAGACTCATGAAGTACAAGCAAAACCATCGAAAGTCGCTGCAAACGGAGTACTCCCTGATGGTGTTGCTTCTTCTACTTCCAAGAAACAAGAAATCATTGACGATGTTCGTTCTGCTACTATATCTTCAGAACCAAATGAACCCGTCACTTCAAAAATCTCGAATCCTAATCGAGCCGCTAAGGTATATTGGAATCTGGTTATTTCAAGGAAAAGAAGACATTAGTTATGCTTTTTTTTCTAATAATGTACACTTTGTGTTTAGGAATTTAAACTTAACCCAGCGGGTGCAAATCTTGCATACGTTCCGGACAGTTATCCTGCTGTACCCGTTGCTACTCTGCAGCCGGAAGTTGAAATCAACCCGTATGCTCATAATCGTTCAGTGTCGGTTAAGTTTGTTCCATATGGTAACTTGCTTTCCGGAAATGGCTGTGGCGATGTTCAACATCCTCCACCTGTAAGTTCAGTTGAAAGTTTCTATTAACATGTGAATACAGCCCCTGACCCTGCTTTCATTTTGGTTGTAGATTGTTGGATAGTTGAAAGATTCTATTCACATCTGAATATATTCCACCCCCTGACCCTGCTTTCATTTTGGTTGTAGATTGTTGGATATGTGGCAAATAGGAGTCAGCCAGTTAGATACGGTGGGCAATATCATCCTATTAAAATAGCGCCTACCTATGTTCAACCAAGCTCTCAGAATGTAAATATCGTTATGGCATCGTGTTCTTCTATAAGTACTAAATATAGTTTTGATTTTTGCAAATGAGACCGATGATCTAATGCCGTTGTGCGTTGGTTGTGTTACAGGTAATGGTTGGAAGATTGGAACTGGTGTTCTATGTCCATCCACTTCCTCAAGTAAGATCTTTCGATTCCTTTGATGTATAAGCAAACCGGTTTAGTTTTCTAAAGTAGGTGTGTCGGGATTTGTCCAAAATGTGTGTAAGCGACCCAAAAACCGAAATGGGGAAATAAAATGGATCAAGAGAAAAGTATGCAATGAAAATTTTATGATTTTAACTTTCATGTTTGTTATGCTGGTGTGTGACCTATCTTTATTCACATGTGAATGATTATGTAAATTATTGATGAAGGATATGGTCCCGAGTACAACCAGTTTCTCTCAAGGGTCTATGTGCTCTATCTTCACTCCGCACCAAGTCCATGTCCCTAAACACCAAGGTAATTGTTATTCCTACCACCTGTTTTCCGCGGGTATTCATGGAAACAACCGCGCTATTTTTTTAGGACCGAACTGGGATATACACCCTTGGTTTCACTTTGGCTTTAGAGTTTTGCGATCAATTTTAAAATCTCATATGTACGTTTTGATGCAGGAACTGGAGCGGCCCAAGTGTTGCAGCTATGTGCGACGCCTCCATTTATAGCCACGGGTGGTCAGGCATCGTTTGTGTTGCCGAGCCACATTCCGATTTCGCAACTGCCGTATCCGGTGATTCGACCGATCTAGGTCCCAAGATCTAATGGTTTCTTAGTATCAAAGTATTCTTGAATTGAGAAAAATAGAGGTTTCCCTTATTGTTGGTTTAGAGAAGTTGAAAAGGTCTTGACCAAGTTTTGATTTTTTGTTGAATTCTTTTTGGCATTTTTTTTTCTTTTTCTTCTCCCCAGTAATAACAATTATAGTAGAAATTAGTTACATTTTATAATTAGTGACCACTTTCTTTTGTCACTAACAACTATTAACACTAGTCACCACATATTTGGTCACTAATGGATGTTAATGGACGTTAACGGGGCCATTATCTTGAACTCAATTAGTGACCTGTTTTGTGGTGGTCACTAATTTAATCAAGTTAGTGACGACTTTCTCCGTTTAGTGACGATAATTAGTGACCAACTTAGTCGTTACAAACACAATGACCATTCTATTTTTGTCACTAATTAGTGACCTTTTTTTTGTATTTGGTCACTAACGCAAATCAGTGATGAACCTTTAGTGACGAAAAGTGACCACCCAAATTTTGGTCACTAAAATGCATCAGTGACCAATTTTATATTATTAGTAACCAAATTTTTTTCGTCACTAAATAACAATTTTCTTGTAGTGTCTATTAAATTGAAAATGGTTAACGAAACAATAAAAATAATAAAAAAAAAATGTATACAAGAACCCGAGTTCTTGTTCAACCACACCTGGGTGCTTATAAGAATCTGAAAAATAATGTATACAAGAACCCGAGTTCTTGTTCAACCACCTGGGTGCTTATAAGAATCTGAAAAATAATGTCTCATAGTGGAGGTTTTCATAAAAACCTCACTATGAAACTCAAGAATAACCTTCATTGTAGATGCTCTTAAAAATACACTTTCTAAACAAAATTTCTGGATCTGCTCCTGTTTGCAATATGTTAATAATGTTGACTTTGAAATCGTTAGTTCTCTTAAATTTGCCATTACTAAATATAATATTTATGTTAATCATTAATTAAGTACTATCAAGAAAATGCATATAATTCAAACATTTACACACATACTAAAATGGATTATTATTATGTACTTTTCTGCTCTTCCTAATTTTCCATGTGTAAAGTTGATTGGAACGATTCAAGCCTATAATTGCTGTGGAAGATCAAATTGTTTTTTTAAATAACCATGAGATTTAATCGTTTTGTATAAAATATCATCAAACGAAAAAAACTTTTAAAATATTTGATTCACTTGAAATTAAATCTAAGAGATTTTTGTTTGTTTTTCAATTAAAATATTTCTTAAATAAAATGATTTAAAAAGAATAATAAATGCATCATAGCTTATCAAATTCAACAATTTTCAATCTTACTTAAAATTAAATAAGAAACAAAGATTATTTAACAACTATAAACAAATCATTAAGAGCATCTCCAACAGCTTCTCCAAAATAGAGAAATAAAAAGTGAAAATCTTCAAAAAAAATCACCTTCATCTACAATAGATTCTCCATTTTAGAGATTACATAATTAATTATAATATTAAAATATTCAATACAACTCATAAAATATTATTTCTCTCTACTAAACATTTATTTTAAACCAATCTCATTGGTAGAATGAATAAAAAATAATTTACCTCTAATGTGTAATCATTTTTGGAGATATCTCCAAATTTGTAGATTTTCATCTTCTCTATTTTGAAGAAGGTTTTAGGGAAGCTGTTAGAGCAAAAAAAAACCAAAATCTCCATTTTGGAGAAGCTGTTGGAGATGCTCTAAACTCATATTAAAAAAAAAAAAACCTTAAAGAAATTAATTCTGGTTAATTGTGGGTAGATTTCAAGGGTTCATTGATGCTAGTGCGCATTTGGAATTTTAGGTTTTCTAAGCTGCTGAAAATTGTACGATTGAGAAGATGTAATTAATGATATTAAATGAAGAATGGCCCATTCTCCATAACTGCTATTCTTCAAGTTCTGTCTTTTTATCGTTTCCTCTTTAATTCTCATACCATTATATATTTAAACTATTGTGGAAACTGCATGTTATGCAATAGCGTCAGTAATTTAGTTTCAGTAGTATGTAATTTGTCTGTATAAATAAATATTAATTGGTAACTATAATTACCTACAAATCGTATTCATATCATCAGATCCGTTTATGATATTTTATAGGCCCTGGACGAAATGTGGAAAAGTGTTCCTCAATAATTATGAAAAAAGAAAATATTTGATATATTGTTTTTATCATAAGAAATAAAATTGAATTCAAGAAATACTAATAATTCATATAAAATCATTTTTTCGAGTATTCTTAGACGTAAAATCAATCAATAATTACGTCTGAATTAATATTTTCTGTCATATCAATTTTACATAGCATCGTTAATCTGTTCCACTGTCAAAAACATCCTTATGATATACATTTAATATAGAAAATGACATAATTTTGGATCAAAATCGTAACTATTTGGAGTAATAATTTATGTAAATCAGTATAAATCAGTTGAGTTTTCATCTCATCTTAGGTTAATGTTTTTTATCACCATTTTATTTTATTGTTAAAAACGTCCAACTTTGTTCCTTCTAATGACTTTGTTTTAGATCTAAATCGGGGCAGGTTTTAAGTTGGGATTATTGGATTCTTGGTATAGTAATCCCAAAGATGTGTGGGTGAGTATCTTGTAATTTCTGGTTCTCCTGGTGTCCTAGTCTCTCGTTAAGCCCGTTCTTTGTTTAATAAAGTGATCACTTTCTTGTTGTTAAAAAAAAATTAAGTTAAAATCGTCTCATATGTTTGGTAATTTATTTCAAAAAGTAGGGTCGTGATTAGTTAATAACAGAAATCTATTATATTCTAATACAAATATAGAATTCATACGGATGAAATAATTAAAAGAAATAGTGAGAGATAAATGATGGTCGATGGATAATATATCAATATTTTCTAGGTAACTAGTTATAGACTCTGATACTAGATAAAAAAACCAAAGAATGGACAATATTATAAAAAGAACGACCAATTAACTTTTTCCATATTTTTGTTTTCAATGCAATTAATTAATATATGTTTGGGCCTAATATGATACAAAATTCTTTGAGTCCATTAAACTTTGGATTTCTAATAGGACAAATGAGAGATGAATGATGGAGAATATATAACAAAGCTTTTAGGTAAATATTTTTAGACAGTGGTACTAGATAAAAGACTTAGATAAATAATAAATAATACTATGAATTGTACGACCAATTAACTTTAAAAATATTTTCTTTTCCAATTAATTAATTAATATATATTTGGACCCTAATACAATAATAAATTATTTGGGTCCTATTAGATACTAAAGAAATTTGTCTCTTTTATTTACTATTTTTCTACTACTATTATATACTAAAAAAATTGGGCCCCTATTTCTCATGGGCCCTGGGCATACGCCCGACCGCCCTCCCCCGGGCACAACCCTGCATGTCATTTGTAAAAATTAGTACAATTTAATCAGTTGAATTTTAATATATATATATATATATATATATATTGTTAAGTAATAAATTTGAGTGAAATAAAATGAGTAACATTAATCGGGAAAGAAAGTGATATCTTTGACAATTTCGCTAAGAAAGAAGCAAATGTACACTTATGTGGCACGATATCTACAGCCCAAACGTAAGTTCACTCTCTTAATGGGAGAGACCCCAAAGGTTGACATGGATTGCACTAATCCAACCAGCTAAACATAAGTGGTTGAAACAACCAAGGTCTAGAATTCTCGACAACCTTGAAACTTTGAAAAATATATACATTTCCTTCTTGTAACAAGCAGTTAATTAAACTTAGTGACCAATGTTTTTTAAACCATTGTCATAATCAGAAACACCTATACAACATAAAAAGATTTAACCAAACGATAAGCATAATACAATTTGTTGATAATTGGTATGAGCATAAGAATAAAGCAATATAATAACACACATTTTTCGTCAATGAAAACTATATCAAAACTAATCAATTTTTCGTTTCTAAAAAAGAAAAGTTTTGGTACACCTCATAACAAAAGATGAGTTCCACAATTGTTTACTGCACTTAATTGAAATCCATTTAAGAAAATCTAATCATCTTATCACATGGATATAACCTACATAATGTAAAGAAATAAGAATCCTTCTATAAACTAAGTGAAGTCACAAAAACAACATCAAATGCTTTTTTAAGTATAAAATATTATATACTGATACCACTTGTCAGGATCTAAATTCTTAACAAGAATAAACACTCAGAAACAATATTAAAGGAGTTTGCGGAATAACACTTTAATATTCAAAGATCAATGAAACAGTGAATCAGAATAACAACTTGTAAACTTTATTGAATGGTTATAAAGCTACAAGATTTCACACACAACCTCAATATTGATGAACAGGCTCACCAATACGAATTCTACTTCTCTAGAACTAGGGCTCTAAACCTTGAGGTTGATTCTCTCTAAGAAAACTAAAAACTCAGAATTAATTCTATATACTAAAGATACAAACTATTCTATACATATACTGAAGATAAAAGATAATTACAAATAATAAAAGATCTTCAGTATAGTCTTCCATATTTATCTCCAAGCCTTCCATGATCTTCAATCAATACAGCTGTCATCCTTGCCATATGAAGTCTTCATCTCATAAGCAGTATTAAGTCTTCAGCAACATTAATACTTTGAGCAGTATTAAGTTCAGCAGTACTAACTACTAGCAGTACTAAAATTGCTTAGCAGTAGTAACTTCATTAAGCAGTATTAATCTTGACTAGCAGCATTAATCTTTCTCAGTAGTAGTAACTTCATTAAGCAGTATTAATCTTGACTAGCAGCATTAATCTTTCTAAGCAGTAGTAACTTCAGAAGTAGTAACCATTTAGTGCTAGCAGTATTAACCATACTTGTATAATTTTGAATTCCCAACAATCTCCCCCTAACTTGACTTTTAGGAAGAGAAGTCAAGTTCTTCAGATGCTCCCAAAACACCATTCTTCATATCCCTGTATTAGCATCCAACCCCAAACTTTGATTAATTGTTCTTTAGATCAAATACTTTGCCATTTCTGAATCTGGAACACATCCAAGCTTCTTTTTCAACATTGCATGCAGCTTCAATCTACTGTGGTTGTACACTCTATCCACTAGAAAGTATTCTATGTGATTTGAATCCATAGTTAAAGCATATACTCCACTAGTTTCATATAGAGTCCAGTTGTTAACTGTTTGAAACACATTTCTGATAATGTCCTTCACTTCTTCAGGCTTGAACAACATACAAAGATACTTCATCACAAGTTTTGTGATTGAAATCTCTGGAGCTTTTAATTGATCAGCATACAACTTCATTCCTATTTCAAGCATCTCCTCTAAATCAGACCTGGAACATGTTCTGACAATCTTGGCCCAAGTATTATACACTTCATACTTCTCATCTTTTCTTTTGAGCCTGATATACTCTTTTCCATCAACCTTCATTGTATCCCAGAGAATGACCTCAGGAGGCTTAACACCAACATGTTCAGCTGTTATAGGTTCAGGAACTTTGTCCATCACTACCATGTACAGATTCACATCATCAGTACTTGATGGTTCTTTCTGTTCAACTGACTTAGGTGCCCCTTCTGCTTCAGCAACCTTCTCAGCTTCTTCTTTATCCACTCTAGGCTTCTTGGCTGATTTTCTTCTTGCCATCATTTTAGTTCTTTTTAAAGTCCTCAGACTTTCACCTAGAGTTGCTTCTTTCTTTGGTGTTTCTTGCTCATCAGGGAAAGGTTTTTCTATCAGAAAATCATTACTTTGTTTCATCCTATTTTCCATTTAAACTCTGACTGTTTCATTCCCTTGAAGCTTTGTCATCTCTGAATCATACAACCCTTTGATCTGTTCAAAAGTCATCTTTGAGAACATCTCCTTTCTGACTCCCACAGCACCTTTGAGAAAAGTAATCATCTTCTTTCTCTCTTGAGTACCAAGGTAGGTCTTTGAAGGTTTTCTCTTCTTTGCAGCCATTTTGACCAACACAGACTTCTTTAGGGTTGCAGCTTTCTTCTGTGCTATTTCAGTTGCCAAACTTTGTTGATAAGCTTCATTTAGCTCTGCAGCTAGAGCCTTAGCCATCTCTCTATCTTTGTCCACTTGAGCCTTTTCTTCTTGCTTAAGTTCAGCCTGAATCTTTTTGGCCAAAGCTTCATCTGACTCAACCAACTTTTGCTTTTTAATTGGTTGATCAGATTCCACTAACTTTGCTTTGCCTTTGTCTTTGCTTACTGCCTTCTCAATACTTGCTTTCTTGATCACTTCACATTTTTCTTTGATGATAACTCCTTTGGCCTTTGAAGTGACCTTGGGAGTATCATGCTTAGCCTTGATTAAAGTTTCTGCTATCTCAAGGTCTGTTAATACTTCTTGCACCATTTCTGTTGCTTCATTTAATTCAACAGTATTAACAGTTTCTGCTGCTTGTTCAAATACACTTTCTGTTTCTACTGCTTTCTCTTTTACTGCTGCTATGCTTTCTGTTTTTGCTGCTTGTACTTTATCTCCACTAACCCCATCAAACTCCCCCTCAACTTTAGCATCTTCCTTGTTGGCATCAGCTTCTGACTCCCCCTTTTTGGGAGCATCAGTCACTGGTTTCCTTCTTCTGAGCACAAACTGTTTCTTCTTCTTTTTCTGGACCAATCTCTTCACCATTTTCTTCAGGTTGGTAATATGTACTTGTTGAGACAGAATTATCAGTTTCAGCTCTTCTATGTTTTTTCCCTGCTTGATTACATCCATATTGATGTTGCCCATTGTTTCCATCAATTCAAGATAGTCATATCTGTCCTCACCTTCTCCAGGAGTGTGACCCCCTTTTGAAGGATCATGGGATCTTTTTGTAGTAGAGGTCTTCTGCCTAGCAGAAGCACCTGCTACCCCTTTGGTTTCTTGGCACCTGGGACCTTTGGATGATTGCTCACCCAAAGTTTCCATGGGGAAGGTCTTATTGATGTTACCACTGACCTCCTCTGTGCTATCAGGAGTAGTGGCAGCCTTTGCACCCATATGCTCATTCATCTCCTCAGTGAGCACCTCCTTGGGGTTGGGAGACACCCCTGTGGTTTCCCTATAGATATTCTCTAATGGAGAATTCTCCATTAGAGGGCTTAAAGGCTCTGTGGGTGAAGGTACAAGAAGGGAAGGAGCCTTCTTTACCTTTCCTTATATAGGTATTGGTGATTGGAGAAGTGGGTTTTTGAATAAGGGACTGTGGGATTGATATGGTGATTGAAGGTTGGGATTGGCTTTCAGTGGGATGGTCTAATGAGGGCCTTGACCCTGAAGCCATACCTTCTAGATTGTGGGACACCACCATCATTGTAGAGAACAATGGGGTGTCAACTCCTTCCGAGTCCAATGGAGATCTCTTCATATTTGAAAAGACCTTACCTTTGGGGATTTTAGGTACATATACCTCATCAAATTGAGGCATAGCCGTCAATTCATTGGTTATAATTGCCTAGACAAATCTTGGGTACATATAAAAACTCTTTTTGTTTCCCAAGTTTGACACAAGGTCATTGAAAATCATTTTTGAAAAATTGTACTTTCTGGCAGTGGCCAAGCAGACCAAAGCATAAGCAATGGTACTGCTGAACTCACTTCATCCAGTAGTCTTTTTAGAAATGCAATGCATAAGGGTATAAACAAGAAAACCCCATTGGGTATAAAATTTAGCTTTTGAGAATTTGAAACCACCCAATTGGCCTCCATACCCCATTCTTGAAAGATTTGAGAACAAGTCCTCATTAGGAATAGAAGTAATACCTGCAGCATCGTCTAGACGTAGACAGATGCGAATCACCTCTTCAGAAACTGACAAGGGTTTGTCACACACCCTTGTCTTGATTATCTGCACACCATTTTCTGTGACTACAGTGACATTTGCCCAAAATTGTCTTTGATGCTCTATGTATATTGTTGGAGACACTGTAAGAGCATAGGCAATGTGGCTGGACTTGAGAAAATCCACAATTTGATGGAATCCAGCAGCTTGTTTAGGCTTCTGTAGCATTGCAATCTCATTATGTTCATCAATGAACGCCATAGCTGCCATCGAGCTTGAGTATTCTGGACTGAAACACTTGGTGCTTGAGAGAAAAGGGTTAGAGAGAAGATGAATAGAAATCAAAGAGTCGTTATGATCTTTTAGGCGGGCAAAAAGGGTATTTATACGATTCGGGACATAAGCAATATTAACTAACTAGCAGTATTAACTAACTAGCAGTATTAACTGAGGGCAGTATTAACCACTAGCAGTATTAACTAACTAGCAGTATTAACTAACTAGCAGTATTAACTGAGAGCAGTATTAACCACTAGCAGTATTAACTAACTAGCAGTATTAACTGAGAGCAGTATTAACCACTAGCAGTATTAACTAACTAGCAGTATTAACTGAGAGCAATATTAACCACTAGCAGTATTAACTAATAGCAGTATTAACTGAGAGCAATATTAACCACTAGCAGTATTAACTAACTAGCAGTATTAACTGAGAGCAGTATTAACCACTAGTAGTATTAACTAACTAGCAGTATTAACTTTGCACTGGCAGTATTAAAACTGCACTGGCAGCATTAACTATACTTACACTTTTTGAAGCTTGAGGTACTCTGAGCAAGGTAATAACTTCCTGAGAAAGATGTTAGTAGCACCAAAGAATAAACCAATAACAGGTATGAAAACACTTTTTAAAATATGAGCTTATTCACAGTTGATCATGCCCACACTTGTGACCAAGAAAGTGAATCTACCCACATCAAAAGCTTTAGTGAATAAATCAGCAAACTGGTTGTCAGTATGAACTTTAGCAACTTGAATTAGCTTATTTTCATTACAATCTCTAATAAAGTGATACCTGATCTCAATGTGCTTTGTTTTGGAGTGCTTGACTGGATTGTTAACAATGCTTATAGCACTGCTATTGTCAATGAAGATTGGAGTGTGAAGAAAGGTTACCCCATAGTCCAACATTTGATTCTGAATCCATAGAACCTGAGAGCAGCAACTTGTAGCAGCAATATACTCAGCTTCTGTTGTTGATAAGGACACTGTGGTTTGTTTCATACACTGCCAAGATACTAGTCTTGCACCCAAAAGTTGACATCCACCTGAAGTAGACTTTCTATCCATATTAGCACCACCCAAGTCACTGTCTGAGTATGCAATCAAGTCAAAGTTGGATTCATAAGGATACCAAAGACCTAATCTAGGTTGCCCTCTTAAGTATCTGAAAATCCTCTTAACAGCTTGAAGATGTGATTGCTTTGGCTTGACTTAGAATCTGGCACACAAACACACTGGAAACATGATGTCTGGTCTTGAGGCTGTGAGATACATGAGAGATCCAATCATTGATCTATATAGATGGACATCAACATCCTCCCCCTCAAGATCAGCAGTGATCTGTTTATGAGTCTCCATAGGTGTGCTTGCTGGCTTTGAGTCTGTTAAACCATACTTATCCAGGATGTGTTTCACATATTTTGATTGACTTATGAAGATCCCATCTTTCTTCTGTTTCACTTGAAGCCCAAGGAAGAAGGTAAGTTCACCCATTGAACTCATTTTAAAGCTCTTGTGCATCAACTTTTCAAAGTCTCTACACATCTAATCTTTTGTGGATCCAAATATGATATCATCCACATAAATCTGAACAAGTAGGATGTCCTTCTTACTTCTTTTAATGAAGAGGGTATTGTCAATTATTCCTCTTTCAAATCCATTCTCCAAGAGATAGGTAGACAGTGTATCATACCATGCTCTTGGGGCTTGATGAAGACCATAAAGTGCTTTCTTCAGTTTGTATACTCTGTCTGGATATGATGGATTTTCAAATCCAGGGGGCTGACAGACATATACTTCTTCATCAATTGTACCATAAAGAAAGGCACTCTTCACATCCATTTGGTATACCTTGAACTTCATGTATGAGGCATAGGCTAGAAATAGCCTAATTGCCTCTACCCTTGCCACTGGAGCAAACACTTCTTCATAGTCTATGCCTTCTTCTTGAGTGTACCCTTATGCCACAAGCCTTGCTTTGTTCCTGATCACAATTCCTCTCTCATCCTTTTTATTCCTGAAAATCCACTTGGTGCCAATAGCTCTATGACCTTTTGGAAGGTCCACCAAGTCCCAAACTTCTTGCAATTTTTGAACTGCAGTAACTCTTCTTGCATAGCTTCTATCCAACTGGAATCTTTGATTGCATCATAAACCTTCTTAGGCTCAATCTGAGATAGAAAGCAGGAGAGTACTGTGTGTTGCTGATCCTGCAGCTCTTGAAGTCTGCTTTGATTCCTTGTTATCATAGGAGAAGAGATGTCTCCTATGACCAGCTCTGGAGGATGGTTCTTTTGAGTTCTAGTCTGATGACTAGGTTCTTCATTGATTCCACATCTAGATTGGAATCATTTAAGTCAGCTGAGGGGATCTCATCAGCTGCTTCTGGCTTTTCATGCACTGGATTCTCCTCATCTCTTCTTTCTTCTTCACTCTGAATTTGTTCAGTAGCATTCTTCTTTTCACAGACATCAACAGGCTCTATTGGAGGTATGGGAAAGATCACAGACTGAGGAATAATGTCTTGTACTTGTACTTGTTCATCCCCTGATCCTTCACTTCCTGAACCTGCATGATAATCACTACTGAAACCCAAAGAATTAGTTAGTGAATCAATGTCAAATAACCACTGAGGACCAGACCCAATAGGATTTGGTGTGTTCTCATTGCATTTGACATTGTCACTTTCATCAATTATTCTAGAAGAAGAATTAAAAACTCTGTAAGCCTTACTCTGAGATGAGTAACCAACAAGAAAACCATCATATGCCTTGCTATCAAACTTTCCTAAGTGAGTTTTGGTATTGAGAATGGTACAAGGACACCCAAAAGGTTTGAAAAATCCAATAAATGGTTTTCTGTTATTTAAAAGCTCATATGGTGTCTTGTTTTTAGGCTTGACTACTAGAACTCTGTTTTGGACATAGCAAGCAGTATTAACTGCTTCAGCCCAGAAAGTAATTGGAAGTTTGGAATCAGCTAACAGAGATCTAACAGCCTCAATCAGTGTCCTATTCCTTCTCTCAGTAACACCATTTTGTTGTGGAGTCCTAGGAGCACTGTATTGCCTCTCAATTCCTTTTTCCTCACAAAAGGTATTTAGGTCATGATTTTTAAATTCAGTACCATTGTCTGACCGAATGACTTTTACCTTTTGATTTGTTTGGTTTTCAATTCTTAGAATAAAGGATTTGATCAGTCCACTTGTCTCATCCTTAGTCCTTAGAAAATATACCCAAGTAAATCTAGAGTAATCATCAACAATAACTAGGCAGAATGATTTCTTACCAATACTCATAACATTTGTAGGACCAAACAGATCCATATGCAACAACTGAAGAGAATTAGAGATAGTGTTTAACTCTTTGGACTTATGAGAAGTTTTGTGTTGTTTGCCTTTGGGACAGGCAACACAATGATCATCACATGAAAAGACTTTGGAAGGTAAACCTCTTACAAGGTTGTTTTTAACAAGTTTATTCATTGTTTTAAAGTTCATGTGACACATCCTTCTGTGCCAAAGTGATGATTCATCCAAAGAAGCTTTTGAAACAAGACAGTTTAGGGATGACTCAGTTGAAACACTTTCCATATCTAAGCAATATACATTATCCTTTCTGGGAGTTCTTAGTAAGGATAATGCATTCAGAATCAGTAAATAATATACTATGTTGTTTGTCACAAACCTGTGATACACTTAACAGGTTGTACCTTAACTGCTCAAAATAGAATACATCTTCAAAGGTCATTTTACCTTTGGTTACATCCCCCTTACCACTGATCTTACCTCCATCTGGAGTATTACCAAAGGCAACATGCCAACCATCAATTTTCTTGAAATTCTTGAGGCATGACATGTTCCCTGTCATATGCCTATAGCAACCACTATCAACATGCCAGATGCTCTTCCCCTTGAGCTGCTGGTTGCCCTGCACATAAGATTAAACAATTAGTATTGATTGGGAACCCAAGCCAAAGTGGTCTTGGGTCTCCCTTTCTCATCAAAGTATTTACATTCCTTTTTGATGAGTTTTTAAACTCAGAGCACTCTTTATTGGAGTACTTTGTCAATATGATTGGTCTAGCAGCACAAACACTAGGAGCAGTACTAACTTTAGAAGTACTAACAGAGTTAGCAGCACTAACAGGTTTAGCAGTACTAACCTTGTTAGAAGCACTAAAAGAGTTAGCAGTATTAACATTTGAAGAAGTACTCACCATGTTAGTTTTAGCAGTACTAATACTCTTGGCAGCACTAACATTGGTAGCAGTAGTATTGCTTCTAGCAGCACTATCATTGTCAGCAGTACTATTTGGTGTAGCAGTACTAACCGTTTTAGTACATTTAGGAACCCACATATTGACACTTTCTTTAACAGTCTTTTTCTTCATGTGGCTTTTAGATTTAACAGATTTCTTAGCCACATGGTTCCTTTTCTTCTTCCTATAACCCAAGGGTTTTTGCATAGATCTTTGAAAATTCATCCTTTGGTTTATAGGATTGAAATAACAGTATTTGGCAAGATGATTCAATTTACCACAGATAAAACAAGGTTTTGGTCTATTGATTTTACTCAGATCAACCCCTTGTTTTTGTGCCCACTGATTATTCCAGTTTCTTTGATTTCCCCTCTTTTTATTATGATTTAGGGGCTCAGTCTTCTTACATGCACACTGTTTGCAAGGAACTGGATTCACAACTGTGGTCTGTTTGTAATGGACCTTACCAGACTTTCCCTCTGTCTTCTCTATGTCCTTTGATTTGACCCAAATCTTTCCACACCCCTCATTGGTAATGATGTGATTCTCTAGGGAAATCTCACCTCTCACATTGTTCTCCTTACTCTTACCAACCTCTTTCTCAGTCTTGTCCTCAACAACTACCTCATCTAAGGGATCTATCTCAGTGGCTCCCTCAGGCAAGACCTTCCTATCTTTGGTTTCTAGCAAATCTGATGTAGGAGGAATGTAGTTGTTGTTGTATGGTGCTGGTGTGGTATTATATCCAATTCCTCTTCTCAATTTGTCATGAATCTGAGTTTGTAGTAAAGAGTCCATTGCTTTAGAAGCATTGGAAAACTTTTCCACATCAAGCTTAACCTTGGTTAGCTCCTCTCTCAACTTTTCACTCTCCTCTTTAGATTTGGTCAGTTGGAGTTCTAGATCCTTTTTCTCCCACTTCCAGTAATTGGTATCATATGAATGTTGGAGTTCATTGGCTTTAAAACCTTTAATCTGTTCCTCAAACCTCTCAACAATTCTCACATAGTCTTTTATATCTTTTGCTAACCTCTTAAGGTCATCACTCATGTTCTGATTGTGATCTCTGTACCTTTTAACAGTGTCTATGCAAGTTTTAGAACATAGAGTAGAACTTACCTCAGTTGGGAGATCAGATACTTCTGCCATAAGAGCTTGATTTTGGATATCCTCTTCTGCTTGATCACTCTAGTCAAACCCCATTCCTTGTTGAGAAACAAGGGCTTGAGCAGAGTTTCTGTTGTGATTGAAGCTTCCAGACTGAGCTTGTTGGTGGTTGTTGTTGTGAGACACTCCACTTCTGCATTCCCCGGCAAAGTGTCCCTTTAGATGACATTTATAGCATTCCACCTTTGATTTATCAAAGCCTGCTCCATCTTCTCTTCTTTGGGAGAAGTTGTTCCTCCCAGTCCTCTTGATGAACTTCTTCACCCTCATGGAAAGCATGGCCATCTGCCATTTAATATCCATCTCTTCAAGATCATCAGGATGAAGTTGTTCCAAATCATCATTGATTAAAGAGAAGTTTCCATGGCTGGAAAGAAAGGCTTCAAACACAGATTCAGTGCCTTTTTCTTGATTTGCTCCATTAGCAGCATTAACTGATTCAGGGTTAGCAGTAGAATCAATTGATGCTGATAGAAGTGCAGCATTATGAATATATCCAGAAGGTTTCTTCTTTGCCTCCACCTCAGCTTCAAATACTCTAAGGTCATTGTACAGATCATCAAGTTATTTTTCTTCCAATTGTTCATTATGTCTGAATGAAACAGTGTACATGGTTCATTCTTCTCCAAGGGACCTTAAGAACTTTCTGTTTACATCGTCTTGATCAATCTGTACTCTCATAGTAGCTAGTTCACTAATCAGCTTGTTAAACCTGTCAAAAGTTTGAGTCATGGACTCATTCTTAGTTGACATAAAGTTTTCATACTGTTGTTTCAAGATTGCCTTTTGATTTCTCTTGGTACTTTTGGTACCAGAGAATCTCTTCTCTAGAGCATTCCAGAGCATCTGTGCATCAGTGCAATTGCTGAATCGGTGTTGATATTCATTGGGAATAGCCAAGAGCAATGTACTCAAGGCTTTCATCTTTGTCTGCCTTATCTTCTTTTCTGCATCAGTCTTTGGTGGGGTTCTTTTTCCATCTGCACCAATTTTTCCTTCATCAGATGGGCCATTCTCAATGATGTCCCACATGGAGTAATCTGTGAGGAGAATATATTGCTTGATTCTAATCTTCCACATGTCAAATTCATTAGATCTGAGCATTGGAACCTTTGAGACCAGAGTACTGTTTGATTCAACTGTGTTTTCCATAATGGATAAGATTTCTGAGAATACTTGCTCTGATACCACTTGTCAGGATCTAAATTCTTAACAAGAATAAACACTCAGAAACAATATTAAAGGAGTTTGTGGAATAACACTTTAATATTCAAAGATCAATGAAACAGTGAATTAGAATAACAACTTGTAAACTTTATTGAATGGTTATAAAGCTACAAGATTTCACACACAACCTCAATATTGATGAACAGGCTCACCAATACGAATTCTACTTCTCTAGAACTAGGGCTCTAAACCTTGAGGTTGATTCTCTCTAAGAAAACTAAAAACTCAGAATTAATTCTATATACTAAAGATACAAACTATTCTATACATATACTGAAGATAAAAGATAATTACAAATAATAAAAGATCTTCAGTATAGTCTTCCATATTTATCTCCAAGCCTTCCATGATCTTCAATCAATACAGCTGTCATCCTTGCCATATGAAGTCTTCATCTCATAAGCAGTATTAAGTCTTCAGCAACATTAATACTTTGAGCAGTATTAAGTTCAGCAGTACTAACTACTAGCAGTACTAAAATTGCTTAGCAGTAGTAACTTCATTAAGCAGTATTAATCTTGACTAGCAGCATTAATCTTTCTCAGTAGTAGTAACTTCATTAAGCAGTATTAATCTTGACTAGCAGCATTAATCTTTCTAAGCAGTAGTAACTTCAGAAGTAGTAACCATTTAGTGCTAGCAGTATTAACCATACTTGTATAATTTTGAATTCCCAACAAAATACACACACACACTCCTTACATAAGGAAGATAAAAATTCAAGTTAAGAAAGATAACCTAAAACATAAGTCTCCTACTAAATTAAAGCAAAACCTATAGAAATCATAGCAGTTTTGTTTAACTTTAAGATAAGTCTCAAGTTTATTGATCAGATGATATTCATAAGAACTAATACAGTCAAATGCGCTTAAAATTTAATCTAGAATTTTTATTACAATCTTTTACATGTGGTTTGAATTCAGATAAGAATAAAAACAGTGTTGGTAGAAATAGTTATCCAATCATGTGGGTCGGTGCCATCAAACTTTGGGATTGTGATTTCTAGGTGAAGGCTATGAGTCGTCGTCGTATCATCTCGATTGTTCTGAAACAAAGAATCAGAAGAAGGTTTTTGTTTATGGATATTCTCGATCGTGTTGGCTAATTCTTGGATAATACGTTGCAAGACTTGAGTGGTGTGATGATTGTAGTTGGATTGGTCTCGTAATTCTTTCCAAAGGTCGGCGATGGATTCTTCCAGGGCCTTTGGGGGAGCAGTATCGTAGGTCATGGTGGTAGAGTAGTATCGTTGGTCAATGAGAGAATCACTTATCATTTAAGAAATGTAACACCCACATTTGAGGGGAAATTAAAAATTCGAAAATTCGGCAACATGACGGTTATAAATGGAGAAAACCTGGATAATAGGATAATGACATTTTAACCAAAATATGTCATCCCGAAACGGGGAACAAGACGTTTACAACCCAATAAAATAAATAAAGTTTAACTCAACAACCAACTAATCTAGACTATCTAAATCTAGATTAAGACTAGGTGTTGATACTTTTCTTCCCAAAAGTATACCAATATTATGTCAGGGTGTACGTCTCTATAATCTCCAAAATTTGTTACTATCCACCAATCTCCCTCTCCGCTCAAGCTCGAGAAGTCCTATCGCTAGAATGACCTGTTATACATGTCATTTTAAGAAAAAGTGTTAGGCTAAATCCTAGTGAGATCAAACATTTATATAGAGAAATAATAAGTTCTAAGCGGAATTAAAATAAGTAGAACCGGAGAAATATTAATGATAATCTTCACCACGATGCAAATACCTCTTGGGTTAACGGGGGAGACCCGCTTACTAACACAAGTGACAGAACACAAAAGTAAGCCACTTGACAAGTTAGTAAAGCCAAACACACATAATAAAGTACACGCAAGGGATGTTAGTCTCGGTAGCTTTAAACGTACACCCACGGAAAGTCAACTTCAACCACATAGGGCTCTTACGTTGAGATCCTCATCCAATATCGTGTACTAGCACGTAGGACTTATACCCTATCCGATGCCTGACCGTGCCTCGATGTGGAAAAATAGTGTTCTGTCATCGGACAAAATGATTCAAACAATAAAGGGGTCATGACACCCAATGCAACCAAATATGCCAAACCAATGTCAAAGGTCAACAATTATTCCAATAAGTAAAAATGCAAATAAATGTGCTAGTCAAGAATCTGTGTAAATACTTTCATAATTTCCAAGAGGTTCCAAACTAATACCTTGGTTAGCATTTTCATAGTTTAAATCCAAGTATTCAAGTCCTCATTTGAATATACACATCCATATCTCAAAACCCTAATTTTGTTTTCAAGCATTTAGGCATAACTTTTGAAGTAAACAAGTTTCCCATGTACAAATTCACAAATAGTTCAAAATGTAAGTTCATTAACTATAAAATCATACTCATTCACATAAACCCTAGAATCTCCAAAATTTAGGTTTTTGGTGCAAAACTCGCCCAAGTCAAGTAAATCAAAATGGAGATGTTTAGAAGGTTAAAATTTACATTTTGACATGTATAAAGTTTGTAGTTCCAAATTCTAGCTATTGATTGACACACAATTTATCAAGAACAATCTTTTTATTGATCACACAACCTACAACAATTCATATCCCTATTTTGTGCATTTTACAATACGATCTAAGTGTGTGTTTCTTACGGTGTAATCTTACTCTGTATACGCGTGTGTTATTCTAATCTAAAACACTATGACGTTGCTATTTATATGGTCAACATGACCTTAGCAATTAAGTCAACACTTTACAACATTTATAATAAACACCCACACACTTTACACAATTTACATTTCAGACCCTCATTTTAATCTTGAATACAATTTAGCTCTAACAATCTCCCCCTTTATATTCAAGATTAAAAAAATTTGACACGAATCTT
Organism: Arctium minus; assembly: GCA_954870635.1. Lineage (NCBI taxonomy): Eukaryota > Viridiplantae > Streptophyta > Magnoliopsida > Asterales > Asteraceae > Arctium > Arctium minus. Next base: position 155,040,165 of record OX941081.1, read on the forward strand.
CAGGTCTTCTTTTTTTCAGAAAAATATTCATCAATTAATCTTTCATGACTTTGACGTCTTCAAATCTTTGACATTTAAATCAAACTTTGATAGTGCTTTCAGATTACAACAATGCAATAAGTTCTTCAGAAGCATCATCAGCTTGACTTTGCTTTCTCATTCTTGTATTCTCCCCCTTTGTAACATCTTGCTTAACTTCCGCTTTAAAACGATAATTGACAGTCCCACACAAACAGATTTCATTCATGAATCACAAGTTTATTTAATCGATTCTTGACTATCCCTCTACAAACAGTTTCTCTCTCTAGAAACTATCTCAAACGTATATGACAATATCAATGAATCCTCTTAAACACTATCATGTGAATTCTTTGACTGAAATCTCATGCGAATTGTGTCATACGAAATCTGATGATGATGTGAATTCTTTGAAACAGATTCATACGAGTTCTTCCTGGTCTATGCGAGTTCTTCAACTAAATAGTGAAATTCTTGATTTGCATATTTGTTGAGCTGGATAATAGCATGAAACTGAGAGTTGGTTGAATGCTCAAGGATAAAATCACAAAGATCTACTTGCCCGACCATGTAAGCTCATGAGAATCTGTTTTGAGGCATGCTAGTTCAAACAAAAAAAAATTCTCGACGATACAGTCCAAGCCTAAAGCATGCAAAACAAATACCCACTAAAACAAAATTGTTAATATTTGAACTAATCATGTCTAAAAGATGTTTTTAGAAATGAATTCACACAAAACTTTAACAAAACATCACTAGATCTCAAAATCAAAAGACCAAAATTTTAACAGATCACTTTTTAAGAACACAAAACTTTTCATAAAATTCTTCAAAATTGAATCAAATTTCTGTGAAATCTTTGATAAACACCAACAAGAAAAGAATCTAGTATTAAAAACGAAATCAAACAATGTTCAATTTCATCAAATCAACATGAAATCAACAAGATCAAGAAAAATTTTCAAGAACAGATCACAAAGAAAAATTCATGGAAAACTTCCCTGATTCTTCAGATCTTGATGAAATTGATACAAATCAATGCACAAATCTTTCTCCCAATGCCCTGATACCAATTGACAGTTCCAGATTCTAGCTATTGATTGACATACGATTTATCAAGAACAATCTTTTTATTGATCACACAACCTACAACAATTCATATCCCTATTTTGTGCATTTTACAATATGCTCTAAGCATGTGTTTCTTACGGTGTAATCTTACTCTGTATACGCGTGTGTTCTTCTAATCTAAAACACTATGACCTTGCTATTTATATGGTCAACATGACCTTAGCAATTAGGTCAACACTTTACAACATTTATAATAAACACCCACACACTTTACACAATTTACATTTCAGACCCTCCTTTTAATCTTGAATACAATTTAGCTCTAACAAAGTTTATAAAAGAGGATGAACTCACATTGGTAGTTTCCCAAAGAAACTAAGCCCTAAAATGAAGAGGATGAACTTGGGATTATCTAGACTTGGATTCTTCCACTTAATGCTTATAAACACTTAAGGAATAACATAAATGCTCAAGAGAGGTGGTAGCTAGGAGTATTAATGAGGGAGGATGATTTGGGGTAAGAACTCACCTTAGAAATATAGAGAAATCGGCCTAGAGCTTTCCCAAAATCAGATAAATGACTGAAAATCGCGACCTTCACAATTTATACCCAAAACTCTCGCCGGAGACAGTGACATGTGATAGTGACACCTGTCACTATCGCGGACACTATCGCCCGAACTCCCCCTCTCTCGGTACCTCTCCCGCGGTTGTGACACTGCGATAGTGACGAAGGCACTCTCGCATGGCACTATCGCGCGGTGTGTATCGCGGGCTCTTTTCCCCCGACGATTGTGCCTTAGCGACAGTGACACCATGTCACTATCGCGGGCACTATCGCGAGTACTGTACCGAAAGTCGAGGTTCATGAAACTCATTTTCGGTTAGGCACAATTTGAATACTAGGGATTATTAAATTGCAACTGGTTCAAGATTATACCGTAAACCTCCAATAAAAGAATGAGCATTACACAAGCTCTCAATTTTTGGGGTGTTACAATCACACCTAATTGAAATCCATTTAAGAAAATATCATCATCTTATCACATACACATAATCTACATAATGTAAAGAAATAAGAATCCTTCTATAAACTAAAGTGAAGTCACAAAAACAACATCAAATGATTTTTTTATGAATAAAATATTATATATTGCAAATACACACACACACACACACTCCTTACATGATAGGAAGATAAAAATTCAAGTTAAGAAAGATGACCTAAAAGATAAGTCTCCAACTAATTTTAAGCAAAACCCATAGAAATCATAGTGGTTTTGTTTAACTTGTAGATATCTCACGTTTCTTGATCAGATGATATTCATAATAACTAATACAGTCAAATGTGCTTAAAATTTAATCTAGAATTCTCAATACAATCTTTTACATGTTGTTTTAATTCAGATAAACATAAAAGCAATATTGGTAGATATTGCAACTGGGTGGACTTTTCAGAATATAAAACATGAAGTGTGCAAAGTTAAGGGAATGAGAAAAAAATATACAAAAACATGAGTGTTAGGACTGAAGGTCCTTGTACGTGGAAAGTTATATAAAGTATTTATATAGTTTATTTGTTTATTACTTATCAATTTTTAAAAGCCTTTTATTAAGCATTGGGCTTGTTTGGTTTGTAATGGGCTTGGGGCTTTAGGTTTAAGCCCTTGGTACTTAAAGTGTGTTTTCTAATCATTAGGGTTAGAAGTTGAGAGAAAACAATATTGTGTGCTTATCAGGTTTAGAGAGAGTTTGCTTTTCAATCCTATGTTTGTAACTCTCTCAATCATTCAATACGATTAATCTTTCAATTATCATTGTTACTTGAGCAATCTGGGATTCACAATTCGTATCAGAGCAAAGAGACGAAGATTTGATTCGAAAAAGGTAAATTTTTTTCTCTATTCTCTGTGTCGATCGACTCCTAAATTGATTTTTTGGGTTTCTTGATTTTTGCTAAATCTTTGAGTCTAGTTGCTCCTAAGCTCTTTAGGTTAGTTAGATTAAGTGATTGGTAAAGTCTCGTCGTCTGATTCAGAGTATTTATCTTAAATTTTAGGGTTTTTCATAGATCTAAAGTTTAAGTCTGTGTTCTTAAGTTTTTTTTAAAAATCATTGATTCATTGGTTTTTAGTTCAAAGATCGATAAAAAGTGTTAGATTTCTGAATTTAATCCATAATCGTTGCTAAAGTTCATTGGTTTGGGTTAAAAAAAAATTTGGTTCTGGGATCAAGCAACGCCGCGAAACCCTGTCTTACTCTACCCAGGTCTCGCGATACCTTGTTGTCCCAATCCAGGTTCCCGCGAAGCCAGGTTCCCACGAAGGCATCTCCCCGCGAAGCCCTCTCCTCGCAAAATAAAACAATTTTGTGTTATTTTTATTTTTTATTTATTTTAGCATAATTTATTTTTATTGTTGGTCCCGAAGGTGCTTAACAAGTTTGTAGAAGGGGGGGGGGTGAATACAAACACAGAAATTTAAAGTTTAATAGATTGTTTATTGATAAATCAAACACAATTTACAAGTTTGTTGCGGAATAAGATTAAGACAAACTTAATCTAAACAAACTTAAGAAACACTAAGATGATTACACAAGAATTTCAGAGAATGGGGGATTATAGAAAACAAGGGTTTCTATTTGGAGTTCAAGGATTGAGCACACCCTCAGATGGAAGGGTGATCTTCCTATTTATACCCTATGCATTAAATGCATGGCAGGGCACTTTACACGTGGCATTCACTGATTGGCTTTGTAAGTCTGACTTTGGGAGACATGCTTTCGGCCGGATCATGAACAGTGTAGTTGACAGAGTTGTTGTACGAATTGTGGCAGAGGCATGTCCGTTCTGACACATCGTACTGAGTTGTGAAAGGTAAGACAAGAGGAAACTTGAGGTATAAGCTTTGTGATCCTTTGATGTTGGGAACTGAAGAAAATTTCAAAGTATGGTTAATGCTTCTAGTTCAGAATTACTACTGCTAGAAGACTCCAAAGTTAATACTGCTGAGTATTACTACTGCTAGTAGAATTAATACTGCTAGTCAAAGTTAGTGCTGCTTGAACAAAGTTAGTACTGCTTAGCTAGTTAGTACTGCTAGTGGTTAGTGCTGCTTAGTAGTTAATGCTGCCAAGACTTAGTTAATGCTGCTTATAAGATAATGTGAAGATAATGATGAAGAGATCGTGGTTAAAGATAAACAAGGATATTCTGAAGATATTCATGGAAGATATACTGAAGATATTCTATTTATTTGTAATTATCTTTTTGCTCAGTATATGTATAGATTTGACAGAATAGTTTAAAGAAGATAGATTAACAGATTTTTAAGTTTTTATTCTAGAGAGAATCAACCTCAAGGCATAGTTCCTAATTCTAGAGAAGTAGAATTCGTCTTGAAAGAGATTGTTCTTCAAAATTGAGGTTGAGTGTGTAATCTTGTGATTTTAATACAAGTTTGCAAAGTGTTTATCATATACTGTTTGTTTACTGTTTCATTGAATATCAAAGTGTTATTCCGCAACTTCTTTGATATTGTTTCTGAGACTTTATTCTTGTTGAGAATTTCGATCCTGACAAGTGGTATCAGAGCCTGTTCTCTCAGAAACATCTATTCACTCATCATGGAAAACTTTGCAGAATCAAACATTACTCTAGTCTCAAAGGTTCCAATGCTCAGACCCAATGAATTCGATATGTGGAAGATCAGAATCAAGCAGTACATACTCCTCACTGACTATTCTATGTGGGACATAATTGAGAATGGTCCTTCTGAAGCAGGAAAGATTGGTGCAGATGGAAAGAGAACTCCACCAAAAACTGATGCTGAAAGAAAGACTAGACAGATAGAGATGAAAGCCTTGAGCACTTTGCTCTTGGCTATCCCCAATGAATACCAACATCAGTTCTGCAACTGCACTGATGCAGAGATGCTCTGGAATGCTCTAGAGAAGAGATTCTCAGGTACCAAAAGTACCAAGAGAAATCAGAAAGCCATTCTGAAGCAACAATATGAGAACTTTATGTCAACCAAGAATGAGTCCATGACTCAAACTTTTGACAGGTTCAACAAGCTTATTGGTGAACTTGCTACAGTGGGAGTACAAATTGATCAAGATGATCTGAACAGAAAGTTTCTAAGGTCCCTGAGTGATGAATGGACCATGTATACTGTGTCTTTCAGACAGAATGATCAACTGGAAGAAAAGGAACTTGATGATCTGTATAATGATCTAAGAGTTTTTGAATCTGAGGTAGAGGCTAAGAAGAGGCCTTCTGGGTATGTTCACAATGCTGCACTTCTTTCAGCATCAACTGATTCTACCTCCATCCCTGAATCAGTTAGTACTGCCAATGGAGTACCTCAAGATAAAGGCACTGAAACTGTTTTTGAAGCCTTTCTAGCAAGTCATGGAAACTCTTCTCTCATTAATGATGACTTGGAACAACTCCATCCAGATGATCTTGAAGAGATGGACATTAAATGGCAGATGGCCATGCTCTCTATGAGAGTTAAGAAGTTCATCAAAAGAACTGGAAGGAACAACTTCTCACAAAGAAGAGAAGATGGAGCAGGTTTTGACAAGTCAAACGTGGAATGCTATAAATGCCATCAGAAAGGACACTTTGCTAGAGAATGCAGAAGTGGAATGCCTCAGAACTATAACCACCAACAAGCTCAATCTGGAAGCTTCAATAGTAACAGAAACTCTGCACAAGCCCGTGTCTCTCAACAAGGCATGGGGTTTGATTGGAGTGATCAAGCTGAAGAGGCCATCCAGAACCAAGCTCTAATGGCAGAGGTGTCTGATCTCCCAACAGAGGTAACTTCCAATCTTTGTTCTCAAAATTGCATTAACACTGTTAAGAGGTATAGGGATCACAATCAGAACATGAGTGATAACCTTAAGAGATTGGAAAAGGACATAAAAGATTATGTCAGGATAGTTGAGAGATTTGAAGAGCAGATTAAGGGTTTTCAAGCCAATGAGCTTCAACACTATTATGACACAAACTACTGGAAGTGGGAGAAGAATGACTTAGAACTTCAACTGACCAAATCCAAAGAGGAGAATGAGAAGATAAAGAGGGAGTTTGAGAAAGCCAAGCTGGATATTGAGAAATTTTCCAATGCTTCTAAAGCAATGGACTCTTTGATCCAAACTCAAATCCATGACAAACTTAGAAGAGGAATAGGGTACAATACCACACCACCACCCTATAACAACAACTACATCCCTCCTAGTTCAGATTTGTTAGAAACAAAGGATAGGAAGGACCTACCTAAGGGAGCCACTGAGATAGATCCCTTAGATGAAGTAGTTGTTAAGGATAAAACTGAGAAAGAAGGTGTCAAGGAAAAAGACAACACTGTGAGTGGTGAGATTCCTATAGAAAACCACATAATCACCAATGAGGGATCTGGAAAGCATTGGATCAAATCCAATGAGATAGAGAAGACTGAGGAAAAGAACAAGAAGGTTCACTATAAGCAGACCACTGTTGTGAACCCTATCCCTTGCAAACAGTGTGCATGCAATAAATTTAAGCCCCAAAAACATGATAAACCAAGGGGAAATCAAAGAAACTGGAACAACCAATGGGCACAAAAACAAGGCATTGATCTAAGTAAAATCAATAGACCAAAGCCTTGTTTCATATGTGGAAAGTTAAACCATTTGGCTAAGTACTGTTACTTTAACCCTATTAACCAACAGATGAACTTTCAAAGATTTATGCAAAAACCTGTTGGTTATAGGAAGGGTGGAAAGAAACATGTAGTGAAGAAATCTGTTGAAAACAAAGGCCCCATGAAGAAAAAGGTTTTGAATGAAAGCATTAAAATGTGGGTGCCTAAAAGCACTAAAACTGTTAGTGCTGCTGACAGAGATAGTGCTGCTAGAAGCATTAATGCTGCTACCAGTGTTAGTACTTCTTCAAAGATGAATACTGCTAACACAGTTACTGCTGCTAAAACAGTTACTACTTCTAATAAGGTTAGTACTGCTAAGCATGCAAGTGCTGCTAATGCAGTTAGTACTTCTAAAACCAATACTACTTCTAGCAAATGTGCTTCCAAGCCTATCATTGTGACAAAGTACTCCAGAAATGAGGAGTCAAAGTTTAAAAATCTTGTCGAGAAAGAATGAAAGTATTTTGATGAGAAAGGGGTAGCCAAGACCACTTTGGCTTGGGTTCCTAATTCAAACTAACTGATTTATCTGATGTGCAGGGCAACCAACAGCTCAAGGGAAAGAGCATTTGGCATGTTGATAGTGGTTGCTCTAGGCACATGACAGGAAACATGTCATGTCTTCAGGATTTCAAGCATATCAATGGAGGACATGTTGCTTTTGGAAATAATCTTACTGTTGGTAAAATAAGTGGCAAAGGTAATGTCACAAAAGGTAAGATGACATTTGAGGATGTCTACTATGTTGATCAATTGAAGTACAACCTGTTAAGTGTATCACAGGTTTGTGACAAACAACATAGCATATTATTTACTAACACAGAGTGTATGATCCTTGCTCCAGGGTTCAAGGTAGTTGATGAAAGCATGATACTACTTAGAACTCCAAGAAAGGACATGTTTATTGTCTAGATATGGACAATATTGATAGTGATTCATCTCTGAACTGTCTTGTTTCAAAAGCTTCTGGGGATGAATCCTCTCTTTGGCACAGAAGGATGTGTCACATGAATTACTACGAACAAACTTGTTAAAAACAACCTTGTAAGAGGTTTACCATTAAAAGTTTTTTCATGTGATGATCATTGTGTTGCTTGTCTTAAAGGCAAACAGCACAAAACTTCTCATAAGACCAAAGAGTTAAACTCTATTTCTTCTTGTCTCAAATTACTGCATATGGATCTGTTTGATCCTACAAATGTTATGAGTATAGGCAAGAAATCTTACTGCTTGGTTATTGTTGATGATTACTCCAGATTTACTTGGGTATATTTTCTAAGGACTAAGGATGAGACAAGTGGACTGATCAAATCCTTTATCCTAAGAATTGAAAACCAAACTAATCAAAAAGTAAAAGTCATTAGATCAGATAATGGGACTGAATTTAAAAATCTTGATCTAAACACCTTTTGTGAAGAGAAAGGCATTGAGAGACAATATAGTGCCCCTATGACTCCTCAACAGAATGGAGTTGCTGAGAGGAGAAATAGGACACTAATAGAGGCTGCTAGATCTCTGTTGGCTGATTCAAAACTGCCAATTACCTTCTGGGCTGAAGCAGTTAATACTGCTTGTTATGTCCAAAACAGAGTTCTAGTAGTCAAGCCAAAGAACAAGACCCCATATGAGCTTTTAAATAAAATAAAACCATTTATTGGATTTTTCAAACCTTTTGGGTGTCCTTGTACTATTCTCAATACCAAATCTCACTTAGGTAAGTTTGATAGCAAAGCAGATGATGGATTTCTTGTTGGTTACTCATCCTAGAGTAAGGCTTATAGAGTCTTTAACTCTTCTTCAAGAATAATTGAAGAAAGTGACAATGTCAAATGCAATGAGAACACACCAAATCCAATTGGGTCTGGTCCTCAGTGGCTATTTGACATTGATTCACTAACTAACTCTTTTGGTGTCAGTAGTGATGATTATGCAGGTTCAGGGAATGGAGGATCAGGAACTACACAAGTTCAAGATAGTTTATCTCAATCTGTAATATTTCCTATACCCACAGTGGATCCTGTTGAAGATTATGAAAAGGAACCATCCACTGAACCAATTCAGAGTGAAGAAGAAAGTAGAGATGAGGAGACTCAAGACAATAAAGAATCAGAAGTAGCTGCAAAAAACACCTCAGTTGAGTTGAATGACTCCAATCTAGAGGTGGGACTTAATGAAGAACCTAATCATCACACCAGAATTCAAAAGAATCATCCTCCACAACTGGTAATAGGAGATATATCCTCTCCTATGATGACTAGAAATCAAAGCAGGCTGTAAGAATTGCAAGATCAACAGCATACAGTCCTTTCTTGCTTTTTATCCCAGCTTGAGCCTAAGAAGGCACATGATGCTATGAAAGAATCCAGTTGGATAGAAGCAATGCAAGAAGAACTACTGCAATTCAAGTTGCAAGATGTTTGGGATCTGGTAGACCTTCCTAAAGGCCAAAGAGCAATAGGAACAAAATGGGTCTTCAGGAATAAGAGAGATGAAAGAGGTATTGTGATAAGGAATAAAGCAAGGCTGGTGGCTCAAGGGTATACACAAGAAGAGGGAATAGACTATGATGAAGTATTTGCACCTGTGGCCAGGATAGAAGCAATTAGATTATTCCTGGCTTATGCTTCTTATATGAAATTCAAAGTCTATCAAATGGATGTGAAAAGTGCATTTCTTTATGGCTCAATTGAAGAAAAAGTATATGTCTGTCAACCACCAGGGTTTGAAAACCCAAGCTATCCAGACAGGGTATACAAATTGAAGAAAGCACTTTATGGATTGCATCAAGCTCCAAGAGCATGGTATGACACTCTGTCATCCTATCTCTTGGAAAATGGCTTTGAAAGAGGAGTCATTGATAAGACTTTATTCATCAAGAGAAAGAAGAAGGATATCTTGCTGGTCCAAATCTATGTTGATGATATCATCTTTGGATCTACAAGAGACAACATGTGCAAGGAGTTTGAGGATCTAATGCATCAAAGGTTCAAAATGAGTTCCATGGGGGAACTTACTTTTTTCCTTGGACTCCAAGTTCAACAGAAGTCAGATGGAATCTTCATCTGTCAGTCCAAGTATGTGCAGGACATTTTAATCAAGTTTGGTTTCTCAGATTCAAAACCTGCCAGCACACCTATGGAGACACACAAGCAGATAACAGCAGATCTTGAGGGGGAGGATATGGATGTTCATCACTATAGATCCATGATTGGCTCTCTCATGTATCTTACAGCATCTAGACCAGATATAATGTTTCCAGTCTGTGTATGTGCAAGATTCCAAGTTAGGCCAAAGCAATCTCACTATCAAGCTGTTAAGAGGATATTCAGATATCTCAAAGGGCAACCCAAATTGGGACTTTGGTATCCTCATGACTCTTCCTTTGACCTACTTGCATACTCAGATAGTGATCTAGGTGGAGCAAACTTGGACAGAAAATCTACTTCTGGAGGATATCAGTTTTTGGGTGCAAGACTAGTGTCATGGCAGTGCAAGAAACAAACCACAGTGTCCACATCTACAACAGAGGCAGAGTACATAGCAGCTGCAAGTTGTTGTTCTCAAGTCTTATGGATTCAAAATCAAATGCTAGACTATGGGGTAACCTTTCTACACACTCCAATTTTTATTGATAATAGCAGTGCTATTAGCATTGTGAATAATCCTGTCAAGCACTCAAAGACAAAGCACATTGAGATCAGGTATCACTTCATAAGAGACTGTAATGAAAAGAAACTTATTCAAGTTGTAAAGGTTCATACTGACAACCAGTTTGCTGATCTATTCACCAAAGCCTTTGATGTGGGTAGATTCACTTTCTTGGTAACAAGTGTGGGAATGATCAACTCTGAATAAACACCTTCTCAAAAAGTGGTTCAATACCTGTATATTGTGTATTCTTGGTAGTCCTAATCTTTCTTTTCTGGGAATACATAGCAGTCCTCAGTTCATCACAAGTGAAAAGAGTAAGTATTGTTAATACTGTCAGTGCATTGTTAATACTGCCAGTGTATTTTTAATACTGCCAGTGCATTTTTAATACTGCTTTCAGTTAATACTGCTTTCAGTTAATACTGCTTTCAGTTAATACTGCTTTCAGTTAATACTGCTCTAGGTTAATACTGCTTATGTCCCGAATACTATAAATACCCTTTGCCCGCCTAAACGTTCATAACGACTCTTTGTATACTGTTCTCTTGCGCTCTAAACCCTTTCTCTCTCAAGTTCAAAGTTTTCAAGAAAGAACCTTCAAGGTCAATGGCATCCATGGCGTTCATAGACGAGCACAATGAAATCGCGATGCTCCAAAAGCCAAAACAATCTGAAGGTTTTCACCAGATAGTCGACTTTCTGAAGTCAAGCCATATTGCCCATGCTCTCACTCTATCTCCTACCATCTTAATAGAGCATCAGAGGCAATTCTGGGCAAATGCCACCATTGTTACTGAGAATGGTGTGCAAATGATCAAAACAAGGGTGTGTGACAAACCTTTGACAGTTACTGAAGAAGTACTTCGCATCAGTCTACGTCTAGACGATGCCTCTGGTATAACTTCTATCTCTAATGATGAACTGTTTTCTACTCTTACAAGAATGGGGTATGGAGGCCCATTGGGTGTGTTCAAGTTCTCAAAAGCTAAATTTTCACCCCAATGGCGTTTCTTTGTCCATACCCTTATGCACTGTATATCTAAAAAGACTACTGGATGGAGTGACTTCAGTAGCACCATTGCTTATGCTTTGGTATGCTTAGCCACTGCCAGAAAGTATAATTTTTCACAAATGATTTTTAATGATCTTGTCTCAAATCTGGGAAGTAAAAAGAGATTTTATATGTACCCCATGTTTGTCCAAGAAGTTATTAACCATGAATTGACGGATATACCTCATTTTGATGGGGTATATGTACCCAAAATTCCCAAAGGTAAGGTCTTTTCAAACATGAAAAGATCCCCTCTGGACTCGGAAGGAGTTGACACCCCATTGTTCTCTACAATGATGGTGGTGTCCCAAACTGATGAAGGTATGGCAGCAGGGTCAAGGTCCCCATTAGACCAACCCACTGCTAGCCAATCCCAACCTTCCCACTCTAAATCAATTCCCCAGTCTCTTCTTGATAAACCAACTTCACCAATCACCCATACTTACAAAAGGAAACAGGTAAAGAAGGCTCCTTCCCTTCTTGTACCATCGACCCCTAAGCCTTTAAGCCCTCTAAGGGAGGATTCTCCCTTAGAGAATATCTACAGGGAACCCACAAGGGTGTCTCCCAACCCAAAGGAGGTGCTATCTGAGGAGGAGGAAGAGCATATGGGAGAGAAGGCTGCCACTACTCCTGCTAGCTCAGAGGAGGTCAGTGGTAACATACATAAGACCTTCCCCATGGCAACTTTGAATGAGCAATCATTCAAAGGTCCCCGGTGCCAAGAAACCAAGGGGGTGGATAGTGCTTCTGCTAGGCAGAAGACTTCCACTACAAAAAGATCCAATGATCCTTCAAAAGAGGGTAACACTTCTGGAGAGGGTGAGGACAGATATTCTTACTATGAATTGATGGAAACAATGGGCAACATCAACCAAGATGTTCTCAAACAAGGGAAAGAAATTGAAGAGATGAAGCTGGTAATCCTGTCACAACAAGTGAAAATTACCAAACTCAAGAAATTGGTGATGAAGCTACTCCACAAAAAGAAGAAAAGACAATTTGTGCTAAGGAGAAGGAAATCAGGGGATGATGCTCCCAAAAAGGGGGAGTTTAACATGGAAGAAGTCTCAGATAAGGGGGAGCTTGATGGAGTAAAACATGATGTTGAGGGGGAGCAAGAAGCAGGAATAGAAATAGAAACTCAAGAAGCAGCAGTAACAATAGAGCAAGCAGTAGAAACCATTAATACTGCTAGTTCAAGTAAAGCAGCAGAAATGGTTAATACTGCTGAAATTAAACAAGCAGCAGAAACAGTGAAAGAAGTATTAACAGATCTTGAGATTGCAGAAACCTTACTTAAAGCCAAGCATGATACTCCCAAGGTCACTTCAAAGACCAAAGGAGTAGTCATCAAAGAACAAGGTGAAGTGATCAAGAAAGATAACAGTAAGAAGGTAATGAACAAAGACAAAGGAAAAGCAAAAATGGTGGAATCTGATCAACCAGTTAAAAAGCAAAGGTTGGTTGAATCAGATGAAGCATTGGCCAGGAAGATGCAGGCTGATATTGAAAAGGAAGAAAGAGTTCAGGTTGAAAAGGACAGGGAGATGGCAAAGGCTCTAGCTGCTGAACTGAATGAAGCCTATCAACAGATCCTGGCAACTGAACTTGCACAGAAGAAAGCAGCATCTTTGAAGAAATCTGTGGTGATAAAAACAGCTGCAAAGAAGAGACAACCCTCAAAGACTTTCCTTGGTACTCAAGAGAGAAACAAGATGATAATTTTTCTCAAGGGTGCTATAGGAGTCAGAAAGGAGATGTTCTCCAAAATGACATTTGAGCAGATCAAGGAGCTGTACAATTCTGAAATGACCAAGCTTCAAGGAAATGAAACTGCCAGGGTGGAGATGGAGAAGAGAATGAAAGAAAGCAATGATTTCATGATAGAAAAACCTTTTCCAGATGAGCAAGAAACACCACCAAAGAAAGAAGCCACTCTGGGTGAAAGTCTAAGGACTTTAAAGAGAACCAAGATGATGGCAAGGAGAAAGTCAACCAAGAAGCCTAGAATAGCTGAAGGAGAGGCTGAGAAGGTTGCTGAAGAAGAAGGGGCACCTGAGTCATCTGAAAAGAAAGAATCTTCAGGTACTGATGATTTAAAGATGTACATGGTAGTGATGGACAAAGTTCCTGAACCAATTTCAGCAGAACCTGTTGGTGTAAAGCCTCCTGAAGTTATTCATTGGGATATATTGACAGTGGATGGAAAGGAGTATATCAGGCTCAAGAGGAAGGATGATAAGTATGAGGTATTCAACACTTGGGCCAAGATTGTCAGAACATGCTCTAGGTCTGATATAGAAGAAATGTTTGAAATAGGGATGAAGTTGTATGCAGATCAGTTAAAAGCTCCAGGGATTTCAATTACAAAACTGGTGATGGAGTATCTGTGTATGATGTTCAAACCTAAAGAAGTGGAGCATGTCATAAGAAATGTGTTTCAAGTAGTCACCAATTGGACTCTATATGAAACTAGTAGAGTATATGCAGTGACTTTGGATAGAAATCACATAGAATACTTCCTAGTGGATAGAGTATACAATCACAGCAGACTTAAGCTTCATGCAATGCTGAAGAAGAAGCTTGGATGTGTTGAAAACTCAGAAATGGCCAAATATCTGATTCAGAGAATGATCAATCAAAGTTTGGGATTAAATGTTGATACAGGGATCTGAAGAATGGTATTTTGGGAGCATCTGAAGAACTTGACTTCTCTTCCTAAAAGTCAAGTTAGGGGGAGATTGTTGGGAACTGAAAAAAATTTCAAAGTATGGTTAATGCTTCTAGTTCAGAATTACTACTGCTAGAAGACTCCAAAGTTAATACTGCTAAGTATTACTACTGCTAGTAGAATTAATACTGCTAGTCAAAGTTATTGTTGCTTGAACAAAGTTAGTACTGCTTAGCTAGTTAGTACTGCTAGTGGTTAGTGCTGCTTAGTAGTTAATGCTGCCAAGACTTAGTTAATGCTGCTTATAAGATAATGTGAAGATAATGATGAAGAGATCGTGGTTAAAGATAAACAAGGATATTCTGAAGATATTCATGGAAGATATACTGAAGATATTCTATTTATTTGTAATTATCTTTTTGCTCAGTATATGTATAGATTTGACAGAATAGTTTAAAGAAGATAGATTAACAGATTTTTAAATTTTTATTCTAGAGAGAATCAACCTCAAGGCATAGTTCCTAATTCTAGAGAAGTAGAATTCGTCTTGAAAGAGATTGTTCTTCAAGATTGAGGTTGACTGTGTAATCTTGTGATTTTAATACAAGTTTGCAAAGTGTTTATCATATACTGTTTGTTTACTGTTTCATTGAATATCAAAGTGTTATTCCGCAACTTCTTTGATATTGTTTCTGAGACTTTATTCTTGTTGAGAATTTTGATCCTGACATTTGATCGCTGAATTTCTCTTTCTTCAGAGACATCAAGAGTTCAGCGATCGCTGAAGCTTTCCTCATGTTCCTTCTCGTATAAGTAGAGTTTTATTTGCTTCCCTGATATCCGCATCAGGTCACTAGTAGACTTCTCTTTGTTCAGCAGCTTCGTCTTCGATTCAGCTATGAACATCTGTTGACGCGAGACTTGTCTTCAGGGATTACGTTACTGTTTACATCAGAACTATCAGCGATAACTGAATAGACTCAGTTTGATCATGGATAGTGAAACACATACATATTAAATGTTTATAAGAAAGACTATCAGCGATAACTGAACAGACTCAGTCTGATTTGCTGATGGTGAAACACTAATACATATTTAAACGTAATTTTCACTAAGTACAGAAAAGGGTCATTATCAAATCACTGAGAGAGTTTGGATCAACAATCTCCCCCTATTTGATAATGACAAAGTAACTGAAGAAAATTACTTTATAATTCAAAATGATTGAATAATCAGGACTCATAACATACATGTCCCAATTACTATTTTGAGGGATCTTTTACAGTACTGATAGAGTTAAGTACTTCACTGAAATTTTCATTAATTCAAGAGAAGAATTACATGGTATCAAAATTACAAGTACAAGTGATGTACTAACTACTGTAAGTTTAAACTAATAGATTACAAGAAGAAAACTAATCTATCAGCTATCTAAAGAGGGTTTAGGAGGATTGATCAAATACTCAGGTTTATCTTCTCCTTTTTGCTTTCGCTCTAAAGATTCTTTGCTAATTATCACTTTGATTTGCTCAGCAGCAGGAGATAGATCACACCATAAGCACATGAGATCCTTGAGAAGACTGAGGGGACAAATAGGGATTTCAGAGATTCTTTGAAATCTGAGTTGTTCCTCGTCATCTCTGAAGAAATTCCAAAAGGTTCTTCAAGTACTTGTCCCGCAACATATGGTCCACCAGGAGGCAGAGATAGATCCAGAACTGAAAGACCAGGAGGAGGACCGAATAGAGCTTCTCTTGAAAATTTGATGGAGGTTTCATTCCTGATCACCGCGACATTTTCAGAGGAGGAGGAGACAGGCTTTCTTCTGATCTGCTTTGACTTAGAAGGAAGAGCAGACGACACCTTTAATATTGCAGCGAATCTGTTGATGAGAGCATCATTTATCCCTTCAACATAGCCTCTGTAGATTGACTTTGATTTCTTCAGTGCGTCTTTGAACTCAAGCCATTCCATATAGCTGAGGCTTTCTAGCTTTGAAACAAACATTGCCTTGTAGCTTCCATCCTCTCTGGTAATCTCCATAATGATAGAAACTTTGTTCTTCTTCTTTCTTCCAAAGATAGCGACTGAAACTATCTTCATTGGGTCAGAGCGATAGTCGAGTTTATATTTGCACCAATCGACTGAACTATCGCTGACCACTTTTTCTTTTGAGCATTCCTCTTCAATCTCTTTCAAAAGAGCAGCCTGGACTTCAACTGGTTTCTTCTTCAGTTTCTTGTCTTTGACTTGAGAAGACTTAATTTTGAGAGCCAGAGTGGCATCTCTTTGACAGTCAGCGATCAGCTTCTCAGCCCTGATGGATTCTTCAATTTCAGCTTTAGTCAGGAACTCTAGATCTGTTGATTGAGAGGGGATCTTCAGCCGTTGACTCTCCAGATGAGAGATCATCTATGTTCTTTTCTTCATCTTTTCTTCTGACCAATGAAGTGGTCTAGAGGGCCTCCGTGGGTGTTGCAGGGATTTATCTTCTTCGTCCTATTCATCAATCTCTCTTATAGAGATTGGGATTATCAGGTCATCAGCTTCAGCAGCTGGGATTATTTGGAGCTCTTTACCCTTAAGCAGGGGAGAGAACTGTCTGGTCAAAAAATGAAAAAGGTTAGTTTATTTTTAGAGAAGAGAGATAAAGGCTTAGAAAGAAACAGGGGGGGATTTTTATAGAAGGATAAGGGAACGAGGGAAAGGCATACCTGAGAAGGATTCTCCTCAGATAGTAAAGTCATCTTCAGGCTTCCCTCAGTAGTAACACCTTTGCTTTGGGAAAGGGTTCCTGAAGAAGTTCCATGGCTCCCCCCTGCTTTGATAACTTCTTTCGAAGCTATCGCTGATGAAGTGATGGCTGAAGAACACCATAGCGATGGATCTTCTTCATCGTCATCATCATCATCTTGATGAGGTTTTTCCTCTTGATCTTCAAGATCAAGGGCTTCATCTTCATCGTCCTTCTATTCCTCTTCATCGATTAACTCATCGATGGTAGGAGGGGCTTTTTCAGTAGTTATCTCCCCCTCAACCTGAGAGGGAGTTTCCTTCTGTTGGACCTGAGCAACAACTTCTAACTCCGTATTTTCTTTAGCTGCCTTCTCCCCCTATTTGTCATTATCATTGAGGGAGAGATCTTTGGAAGGACATGAAGCTTTTGCAGCGGCCAACACCTAAACTTCAACCTCCAAACTGTCCAGACGGCCTTCAATCGCAGGAAGATCTGACGTAGCTTGATGAATGAACTCCACGACAATCTTCAGAGAGGTATGATCGTTCTCTGTGAATGAGGGAGTAGGAATCGGAGCTGGTGCCTTCAGGTGAGTCAGAATTTGCTGAAGAAGAACTTCACAGGAATCAACCTTTGTAGCCAGGGCTGCAAACTGTTGCTGTGAGTCTTCCCAGACTTTGACAATCGCTTCTTGGAGAGTAGCGATTTGAGAAACATCAGCTTTGGAGGCGCATTGATCTGTCAGCGTCTTCAGTGCTTAACCAGCTGTATGAACAACGTTGGTGGTGTTGTTGAGAGAGGTAGTCAGAGACTCCACCTTTGCACTTAAACTGTTGACATTGGTGTCAACAGTCGCCAAACTAGGACCTGAAATATAAGTTAGTTGTTGAGAAACAGGCTTATATGGTGAGTTGGGAGTAGTGTTTAAGGTTATAGGGGTACCTGAATTATCAAACATTTTGTAGAATTGCATAGATTCCTCAAAAGATTGATGTTCAGGTCCTATGGGTCCAAACTGTGGTTGTGAGAAAGTTGAGGATGGGTCAGAGACCAAAGAAATAGAAGGATGAGAGATGGGGATAGAAGATGTAGGTAGAGGGGTAGTTACCTCAGTTTGTTGTTGAACTGAGATCATAGGTTGCGTCACTGTTGTTGTGACAGCGACCGAGATCGCTGGCACGGTTGAAGTGGGTATCGCTGAGGATGTAGAGGAGAGACCCACGAATGCATCCAAGGAGGTTTGTTGAAAAACATCCTTAGGTATTGAGCTAGAGGTAGCTTTCTCCTTGGTCACCTTGGCCTTCTTCGAAGGACCAAAAGAGCCAGTTGATGGTCGTTTGGAAGGGGTAGCGGCAGGGATAGCAGAAGAAGGAACCTCCTGCGTGGCCGCTGAAGACGAAGAAGTGAGGAGAGAGAGTCGGGAGCGAAGTTCAGAGATACTTACCTCGTTGGGGAGCGGCTTGACCTACAGGGAGCGCTGACCCACTATGGGAAAAGATGCATCAGCATTAGTGGGGTAAGTAGCAGGGTATAGGAACTTCAGGTACGCACAGATGAAGCGTACATAGGGAATCTTGGGATCCCTCTCGGTCTTCTCTATCTTTGACCTTAAATCGTCAAAGATAGTTGTTGCGTAGTCGAAATTTCTTCCGGCGATCACTGACTAAGTCATTTGGACCTGAATCTTGTTGGCCGGGTCCAGTGACCCACGCTTCCCACTCATACACTGAATGAAGTAAGAGACGATGTAGTTAAGCTGAGAAGGCATGAGCTCCTTCTTCACCAGAGTCAGATTCTTCTTTGGAATTGTCGTCCGTGGCTTGGGTTCCCAAGAGTATTCCATAGCATCCAGGAATTGGATGAGTTCGGCATCGGTGGGTAAGGCATCGAATCCATTCCTGGGTTTGTCGGGAAAGCGCAGAGCTTTCCTTAGCCCTAAGGCCGTCATCATCCCTGTTCCAAGTTCAGTGTTGAAGGAAATAGCAGGAACTAGTTCACCCTTTTTGTTGGTGAGAGAGGTCTCTTCAGCGGTAAACCATAATTGTTGGAGAAGAGCTTTTGAAGGTGTGGGATCCACAGTGATAGCATAGGCAATGCAAGATTGCTTCAGAAATTTTGCGGCTTCCACCAGATGTGGGTATTTGACACCATCAAAGTCAAGGCGAGCAAGATGATTGTTTTTAGGAAGCTAAGAGTCAGCGATGGCGAACTTGACGTTCTTAGAGGCGACAAGTGAAGATTGAGCCATTCTGTTGATCTTGAAGGAGATGATGCAAATGCTTGAGAATGCTAGAATTCTTTTGAGAGAGTTTTCTTGCCTTGAAAGTATTTCCAGAAAGCGTAAAATGATAAGAATGGAAAAACATTCTTTTTATACGTGAGAGAGAAGGAGAGGGAGTGTGATAGGCGGGAAAACAAATGTTCATCATGACATGGACACGTCCCACAAAGTTGATTGGATGGAAAGGCAACGGACGAACGTGTCAGAAAAAGGCATGTCGTGGATTGTCGGTTCAGATGACGTCATAGAAGAGAGAGAGACTATTCATTTGTCCGTTTTGAAATTATCGCTGAAGAAAAGTCAGCGATAGATTTTTCTTTTTGAATGTATCCCTGATGAGAAAGTTAGGGATGAATTTTCTTTTAAGAAGGATCACTGAATAGAAATATCAGTGATAAAATTATTTTTCAAAAAACTTTTAATCATTTGAAGAAAGTTCAGTGATTAAAGTTTATATTTTAAAAAACATTTTAACTGAATGAAGATTCAGTTGTAGGGATGGAGAGAACATACCTGAGAGTAAGAATGTTTATCAGAGTGATAAAAGGGGAACTTATGATTACTGACACAATGCATGAACGCTGAAGAATTATTCTTCGAGATTCAGCATTCCAAGCTCACTGATGAGAAAGTTGAACCTTGTCTCATCAAGAGGTTTGGTGAATAAATCAGCAAGCTGATAGTCAGTAGGGATGAAATGAAGTTCAATATCACCGTTCATCACATGATCTCTGATAAAATGATATCTGATCTCTATGTGTTTCATCTTTGAATGTAGCACTGGATTATTTGCTATAGCGATAGCACTAGTGCTGTTGCAATAGATTGGAATATTTGATAGCTGAAGGTCATAGTCTAATAGTTGATTTCTCATCCATAAGATCTGAGAACAACAGCTTCCAGCAGCTACGTATTCAGCTTCTGTTGTGGAAGTGGACACTGAATATTGCTTTTTGCTTGTCCAGCTTACCAGCTTTCCTCCTAGGAGTTGACATCCACCAGTGGTGCTCTTTCTATCTAGTTTACAACCTGCAAAATCACTATCAGAATAACCAGTTAAATCAAACCATGAGTCTTTGGGATATCAAAGACCGAGATTAGGAGTTCCTTTCAGATATCTGAAAATTCGCTTAACAGCGATCAGATGGGGTTCCTTGGGTTCAGATTGATAGCGTGCACATAAACAAGTAGAGTACATGATGTCAGGTCGGCTCGCTGTAAGATACAGCAGGGAGCCTATCATTCCTCTATAGGCAGTAACATTAACAGGTTTTTCCAGATGGATCTTTGTTAAGTGTCAGGGGAGGTGCCATAGGAGTTTTCATCGCCGAAGTTTGTGTAAGATCAAACTTCTTCAGCATATCTTTAACATACTTACCTTGGCTGATAAAAGTACCTTTGTCAGATTGCTTAATCTGAAGACCAAGAAAATATGTCAGCTCACCCATCATACTCATTTTGTATTCTTTCTTCATTCTTTCAGGGAAGCGAGTACACATAGATGGGTTAGTAGAACCAAATATGATGTCATCGACATGTATTTATACAAGAATAATATGACCTTTTATCTTTCTGAAAAACAGTGTATTATCAATTTTGCCACGTTCAAATTTTTCAGAGATAAGAAAAGATGAGAGAGTGTCATACTAAGCACGAGGGGCTTGTTTTAGACCACAGAGAGCCTTATTCAATTTATAAACATAATTTGGATACTTAGGGTCATAGAACCCTGGTGGTTGTTCTACATAGACTTCTTCATTCAACTTTCCATTTAGAAACGCTGATTTTACAGCCATTTGATAAACGATGAAGTCTTTATAGACTGCATAAGCTAAGAATAGTCGAATTGCTTCGAGCCTAGCCACAAGGGCAAAGGTTTCATCATAGTCTATGCCTTCCTCTTGTCTGTATCCCTAAGCAACAAGTCGAGCCTTGTTGCGGGTTACAGTTCCATGTTCATCTAACTTGTTTCTAAACACCCATTTGGTGCCTATAACAGTTTTATCAGATGGTATAGGAACGAGATTCCAAACTTTGTTACGAGTAAACTCAGTCAGCTCTTCTTGCATAGCGCTGACCCAGTTTGGATCTCTGAGGGCATCATCAGTCTTCTTTGGTTCTATGAGAGAGAGAGAAAGTTGACAAAGAGACAGATATTACCTGAACTTCGTCGTGTCTGAATACTTGCATCGGGATCACCAAGAATTTGATCTATTGGGTGATCTTTGGTCCATCGCTGAGCAGGAGCATGATCGCTTAACTCAGAGGTTGGATCAACAATTGGGATGTTTACTGATGAGGACGTTTGAGGTTCATCAGCAATTAACTGTTGAGGAGTGGACACACTATTGTTATCAGAGAGGTTTTCAGACGAAGGTAGATCTGATGGTAGCAGTGTGTTAAGAGGTTCAGCTGAAACCCATGAGTTGGATTCAGCGTTAGGATGTATGATGTTTGGATCATCATCAGCAGTAGGTGGATCTGTGTGCTGATGGTTTGAAAAGAAGGGTTCAGTTTCTTTGTAATGAGAAAACATCCAAGCATTTAACTCTTCATTGTCAGCGATTGGTTTAGAGTTCGCTGAGCGAGTTTCATCAAACGTGACATGAATTGTTTCTTCCACAGATTGTCTTTGCTTGTTGAAAACTCTGTAGGCTTTGGAGATTGAGGAATATCCTAGAAATATTCCATCATCAGCTTTTGGGTCGAACTCTCCAAGCTGATCTTTGTTGTTTAAGATAAAACATTGACAACCAAAGATATGAAAAAAGCTGATAGAGGGCTTTCTTCCATGAAAGAGTTCATAAGCTGTCTTTCCAAATCGCTTTACTATCAGCGATCTGTTTTGAGTAAAACATGCAGTATTTATAGCTTCAGCCCAAAATTGTGTAGGGAGGTGAGAATCTCTGAGCATTGATCTAGCAGCTTCAATTATCGTTTTGTTTCTTCTTTCAGCAACTCCGTTTTGCTGAGGTGTTCTTACTAAAGAGAAGTTATGAGAAATTCCCTTGTTTTCAAAGAAATTGTTCAGAGAGTTGTTTTTAAATTCAGTTCCATGATCACTTCTTATTGAACGAACAGTAAGATTATTCAGCACTTCCATCTTTTTAACAAAAGATATTAGTTCTTCTGGAGTATCACTCTTACAGTGAAGAAAGATAACCCAGGTATATCGAGAGAATTCATCTACAATGACAAGTGTATATTTCTTTCCAGCTATTGATTGGATATTGACAGGACCAAACAGATCCATATGTAAGAGCTGAAGAGGACTTGTCACTGAGGAAACTTGTTTAGATTTGAAACTAGCTTTCGTTTTTTTTCCTTTTTCACATGCTGAGCAGAGATATTCTTTAGCATATGAGTGCTGAGGAAGACCAGAAACCAGTTCCTTAGATGAGAGAGAATTCAGGGTTTTGATAACATGAGAGAGCCTTTTGTGCCATAGCCAGTTGACATCAGAAGAGGCCTTAGAGAGAAAACATAAGTTTTCAGTGGTAGTAGAGTCCATATCTATTACATAGACATTTTCTCTGCGATAACCACTGAGAGCAAGTTTTCCTTTCTCATTCACCACTGAACATGTTTTCTTAGAAAAGCGAACTTCGTAGTCTTTGTCACATAGCTGACTGATGCTTAGAAGATTGTGCTTCAGTCCATCTACATAAGCGACTCTTCGAAAGGTAGTTGTTCCATTGCTGAGAACACCAAACCCTCGGGTATATCCTTTTCCATTTCCACCAAAGGTCACAGAGGGACCTTTCTCTTCCTTGTATTCAGTGAGCAGGTCGTTTTGTCCAGTCATATGACGAGAACATCCACTATCGAGATACCAGATGCCCTTTGATCCCTGCACACATAAGGAAGATTAAGCGTTGTTTGGTACCCACTTTTCAATGGGTCCTTTTGGGTTAGTGGAGATGGAAGGTTCAGTAATCTTCACAGCAGATGAAGATTCAGCTTCAGTGGTGATCTTCACTTTGGTTAATTTCTTAACCTTAGTGGTATTTTTCACCTTGGTTGATTTTTCAACTTTGGTGACCTTTTCAGCCTTAGAGGCATTTATCTTCACTTTAGCTGATTTATCTGCTTGAGTGGCAGTTGGACATTTGCTTGCAATATGGTCAGTAAAACCACAGTGATAGCATTTTCTATATTTGTAAATGGTTTTAGGACCATAAATAGAAGGTTTTGCAAGTTTAAGATGAGCGGGGCCAGGTCCAAGAATGCTTTTCTCATGAGATCTGGGAGGAATTTTCATTTCTTCAGATCTCGTGGGTTTAAGGTCAATCTTTAGCTTTGGAGGACAGAGATCGAATATTTCTATCACAGAGCTAGTGGATTGATTCACTAAAGGTTTAGAAGGAACTTTCAACTTTGCTTTCTTGGTAGCCTTCTGAGGACGAAGAATGGATTTTCCTTTATCCGCAGACTTAGAGTCTTTGGATTTTTCCTCAGGGATAGAATTTGAAGAAGAAGGATAAAAGTGATCATAAGAAGTGTCAGAGATAGGAGTGACAAACGTTCCAAACTTAAGCATTGAACTTTCTTCTTTAGGCTCATCCTGTGGTGTCCAAAAGCCAAGACCAGTTTTATCACTTTCAGGAGTTTGAGAATTTATTATCTCAGAGATCTTTGTTGATGATTTGCACCATTTCTCAACATGAGCCTTTTCTGCTTTTAGAGCAGCGATGGCTTGTTCGCGTTCAATGTTGATGATTTCATTTATAATGACTTGATCTTTCAACTTTTCTTCTAAAAGAGTTAGTTCTCTGATCTTTTCATGACATTTCTCTAGCTCTTGAGTTAAATGAACATTTTTATTTTCATCTTGAGTTTTTTCGTTTAGAGCATTATAAAGATCAATCGTCAACACATCAACAGCGCGACTTCTCTCAGCTTCAGGCAGAGAGGGATTAGTAGAGATAGATACCTGAGATGATATGTAGCTCATGGAAGGTTCAGATGCTTCTTCCACTTCTTCTTTAATCTCAGCCATGAGGCAAAGATTAGCGACTTCTTCGTCATCAGAACTTGATTCTTCTGATTCAGCCCAGTCATGTTCTTCAGCGATGAGACCTTTACCTTTTCGCTTGTAGCTTTTCAGGTTTTGATATTTGTTCTTCAGCTCTAGGTATTTGTCATCACTGGATCTTCTTGAGGTAGAAGGCTTGAAGACCTTTTTAGACCTGCACTCTGTTAGGGCTAATTTGTTAGTTAAATAGAAGTTCAGGGTAGATTATGACAAGTTATCATAGTTGTAAGCTTGTTGGGCCTAAAAGCCCATAAGCCCATTAGGCCTGCGAGCCTACGTATTTAAAGTTATTTTTTTATTTCATTTGTCAGTTCAGAAATTCATTATTCTGTTTACTAGTCATTAGGTTTACATATCCTAATCAGAAATTCTCTCTGTAAACCTTAACCCTTTGAAGTTATATCAATCATATGACTAGTTGTTGTGGTCTATAATCTGTTCATCATTGTTCTTATTTACTTGTGATTGCACTGCACTGGGTTCTACAATTGGTATCAGAGCAGATAGGCAAAAAGGTTTGATCCAGTAAAAAGGTTTGTCTGAAACTCTAAGATCAATTACTTGTGTTAATTGTTTTACTTGCTTTAATTGATTGTTAGTATTTGCATTCTTTGTTATCTGTTTGGTCGAATTTTTTTTTTGAAAATCAGTAAGATTTCTTTAGTTCGGTCGAATAATTTTCTGTAAATCCTTAGTTCGGTCGATTATTATTAGGGTTATTTTATATTCGGTCGATTATTTGTTACTGTTGATATCTGTTGAATCGATTTTTGGTTGAGTTTGTTTGTTTCTTTCGATCGAAGGAGAAGGATCTGGTTTTGATTTCGGTCGAATCTCAGAAATTCTTCGGGCTCTTCGGTCGAATTCTTCGTGTTCTTCGGTCTTAATTCTTCGGGTTCTTCGGTCGAATTCTTCATGTTCTTCGGTCTTAATCGATATATTTGTGTTTATCTATATATGTGTTTATCGTAATTAAAGTCTTTCGACCTGAGCATTCGACCGGACACTTGTGCTCCGGTCTTGTCCCTTCGACCGAATAAGAGTTTCTCCGGTCTTGCCCCTTAGACCGGATACGTGTATCCCCGGTCTTGTCATTCGACCGGATACGTGTTTCCCCGGTCTTGTCACTCGACCGGATACGGGTATCCCCGGTCTTGTCATTCGACCGGATACGTGTTTCCCCGGTCTTGTCATTCGACCGGATAAGTGTATCCCCGGTCGTGTCATTCGATCGGATACCTGCTTACTCCGGGCTTACCTTCGACCGATATCTTGCATACTTCGGTCTTGTCCTTTGACCGGATATTCTGTTTGACCAAGTGTTTCTGTGTTTCTTCTATTTTTATTATATTTGGATCATCCTGCTTGCCTAACGATCATTACAGTGCTCTTAAGTTAAGAAGTAAAGAAGAACTCAAGGGATGCTCTAGCCATCGGTTCTGACCAAAAGCCCCCGGTGCTCTTTCGGGGAGAGTATCCTCAGTGGCATGACCGATTTATGAACTTCATAGAAGCAAAATCCAACTATGAAGATATATACAAATTCCTGACTGAGGGTCCACAAGATTGGCCAATGAAAGTGGTACCGGCAAACCCAGCTGAAGGTTGGCCAGAGCGACAGATTCGGAAATCTATTGGTGATTTTACTACGAAGGAAAAGGAAATGTACGAGGCAGAAAAGCTAGCAAAATCGTACCTTCTTCAAAGTCTACCGAATGACATCTATGCTTGTATAGATAGCTTCAAGGATTCATCGAAAAAGATGTGGGACCAAATAGAGAAGATGATGATGGGAAGCCACATCAATAACCAGCTAAAGGTGACCAACTGTATCACCAGATATGATGGGTTTAAAGCAAGAAAAGGTGAAACGCTGACGGAAACCTACGAGAGGTTTAATATGCTTCTGAATGATCTTCAGAAAAATAAGATCACAAAGACGAACACGGAAAATAACATAAAGTTTATGAACAACTTACAGCCTGAGTGGAAACCGTTCGTCTCTCATATACGCCACACTCAGACCCTGGAGAAGCTGTACCTTCACGAACTCTATGAAATGCTGCTTCAGGACGAAGAAGAAGTGATGGAGCTTATTGGAAAAGCAGAGGAAAAGCCAGCAGCTGATCAAATAGCACTCGTATCTGAGAGAAGAGGCAAGTCCGTCAGCCGATCATCTGGAAAAGAGCCCGTGCTGAGTGATTCTGAACCTGAAGATCCTGATAGCGACTCGGATCCAGAACTTGCTAAGATGAAAGAAGCAATTGTGTTTCTCACCCAAGCATTTCAAAAGAGGAAGTTTTTTAACAAGTCCTCCAACAAGCAAAGAGTCTCTACTCGACGTGATCATCGAGAAAAGTCTGAAGGTAATAGTCGCTTTGAAGCTGGTAAGAAGCCTGACAAGAGAAATGAAGAAAAGCCGAAAGACGAGCCGATCAAATGCTACAACTGTGGTCGGTTAGGTCATTTCGCCAAAGATTGTCGCAAGCCAAATGTGCGCAACGCCGACTACTACCGTGCCAAGCTGCTTCTTGCCAAAGAAAAGGAAGCCGGTAAAGCTCTAATGGCTGAAGACGATTACTGGTTACAAGTGTCGGATGAAGAACCTGAGGATGCTGAAGCTCATTTGTGTTTCATGGGCAACCATTCATCACCATCCGATACTGATGAAGAAGATCGCAATGTTCCTTGCCAGGTATGTGCCCCTTTTCATGAAGCTTTACTTGATCAAATGAAACTCTCATTGCACAAACTTGATTCTTACAAACTACTCTTAAAAGAAAAAGAACAACTTCTCTCATCTTTAGAAAAACGTGTCACTAAACAGTCTGAATTTATGGAAAAACAAAGCTTAGAAATTTCTAGCTACCTGTGCACGATTTCTAACTTAAGAGAAAAGAATGTGAGTTGTTCAACAGAGTCACAAAAACTAATGACCAAAGTAGATGACCTGACCGTTAAGCTTCGTACGTCTGAGACCGAGAAAATTGATTTGTTAAATCAAAATGTGGCTTACAAAAATGAGAACATAAGGTTATCTAATCAGTTAAAGGAGATGGAAAAGAAACTTTATAGACTTGGGCAATCTCAACAAACGTTACATATAATTACACCAAAAGAACCCAAGCATGCGAATAGGGGTATCGGTTACGATAACCCATATTATTTGAAAAAGGCCTTATCCCAAGTTCCGACGATGTACGCATCCGAATTTCTTGGATTAGATAAGACCTATCCTGAATACAAAATCAATTGGACCAAACCAATTGAGGATGAGGATTAGGAAGAGGATGAGTTAAGAAGGGAGACCTCCACAAAAATGAAACTTCCTTTTGTTTATGATTCCTTAAATGCTTCTTACAACGAGGAAAAACCTGTTTTGTTGTCCAATGACTACTTTCGAAGCTATACTCAAGCTGAACTTGATACTAAAACCGTTCAAAATGAGGAGGAACAACCAGACCATAAAGTCTATGTTCCACCTCTGATTTTAGAAAGAAAAATTGTTCAGCTAGAAGAGTCGTTTGAACAAGAAAGAGACAGATTTCAAAAGGAAAAACAAGAACTTTTATCCCAACTTGAGTGCCTCTATTCCCCTAAAGAGGAAAATGTGTCAGTTAAGGAGAAAGAATACTTTCAGACAGAAATAAAGAAGTTAAATTCACAACTGGCTGCCTTGGCAGCAGATCGCCTGAAAGAGCAATTTAACGAGGCTGAACCTCAGGCTAAGCCTTCAAATCTCCAAAGTGAGAATACTCATCTGTTTGAAAATTCTTATCCTGCCTCCGATACATCTTCCTGTAAAGCGTTTATGGGTGATTCGTCACCAATCATTTCAAATAAAGGAAAAGAGCCTCATGTTTTTGAAACGGATCAGTGTTCTGATTGTGAAAATGCTTCCGCAAATGATCCATTCCTAACAAACTCTTCCGTTGTCCTGAACTCCTCAAGCGATAAGGTCCTTTCTGATGAGGAACTAGAATTTTCCGCATTCTTGAATTCTGAGCTGTGTTTAGATAGCAATTTGAGCCAATTTGATTTTAATCCTTCTCTACCTAGCCATGTTGCTTTTTTAAATGAGTCATGTGAACCTCCGGTTAAATTTTATAAGGGTGAATGTTCCACATCTGCCCCGCAAAAACCTTCTGTGAACAATTCTTCAAAATCTTCCAAGTCTAAATCTAAAAGGCGTTCACAGAAGAAGAAAAAGACCGGTAGCTCTCAAAGGTCACAATCTTCAATTTTCAAATCCTCTGACTATGGGTTTAACGGCATTTCAGATACGTATGGTCGGCGGAAAGAAGTGAAATATGCTTGGGTAGCTAAGAAGTCAAAAGAGAGCTCGGCAACATCAGAATTAGTTGATCCTGTCTTAAAGTCTAGAAAGAACAATAACAATCATGATGTTTTTATTTCTAAACCTTTAGTTGAATGTAATGGAACTCTTCCTTTAAAAGTTTATTCCATTCCGCAATTACTTCAACTGACTCATGATTGTCTGCATTGCTCTTATTGTGGATCAAATGATTTTATTGATAGTCGTTATGCATCTGATTGGTTTGGCTCATATCATATTGCTCATATTCATTCTTACAGTGATGTTTCCCGTGATAGACAAAGACCAAATTCTAAACGGGTCTCTAAGTCGGGTGTTAAATCTAACCCCAAAGGACCCATTTACGAATGGGTATATAAAAAGAAATAACTTATTTTGTAGGACGGTCATGTGTGGTATCTAGATTCAGGTTGCTCCAAGCACATGACCCGAAGAAGGGAGCTTTTCACAAACTTCACCGAGAGGTTCTGTGGGAATGTGCGTTTCGGAAATGATCACTACTCTCCCATCAGGGGTTACGGAGATATTGTCAAGGATAACATCACGATCAAGAAAGTCTCCTATGTCGAAGGTCTCGGCCACAATCTCTTCAGTATCGGTCAATTCTGCGACAAGAATCTCGAGGTTACTTTCAAGGCTAAAAGGTGCAGCGTTCGGACTGAAGATGGAAAAGAGATACTTGCTGGAACGCGTCGCACCAACCTCTATACGATTGACCTCTCGTCCTTGAAAACCGACAAGGAAGTCTGTTGTTGTCCAAAGCGTCTGCTGAACAAAGCTGGCTATGGCATCTCCGTCTCTCGCACTTGAACTTCAAGAATATCAACAAGTTGGTACTCGGTGGCAATGTCAAGGGTATGCCAGATCTAAAGTTTGCAAAAGAGCATCTGTGCGCTGCCTGCGAAAAAGGGCAAGATGAAGAAGGCGTCCCACAAGCCTAAAGCCGTTCCTAGTACTTCTCGGTCCCTTGAGCTAATCCACATGGACTTATGTGGACCGATGCGCGTTCAAAGCATTAATCATAAGAAGTATGTCCTGGTGATGGTTGACGATTTTTCTCGTTACACTTGGGTTCGTTTTCTCCGTTCAAAGGACGAAACTCCCGAGTTGATTATATCACTTCTGAAGACCATTCAAGTCAGTCTCAACCAAGTAGTTCAGACCATCAGGACGGACAACGGCACTGAGTTCAAGAATCAAATACTCACCAGTTATCTCACTTCAGTGGGTATCTCGCATACGTTCTCAGCTGCTCGTACTCCTCAGCAGAACGGGGTGGTAGAGCGTCGAAACAGAACTCTTGTTGAAGCAGCGCGCACGATGTTATCTCAGTACAAGCTTCCACTATTTCTTTGGGCAGAAGCCGTTGCTACCGCTTGCTACACTGAAAATCGGTGTATCATCAACAAACGGTTCAACAAGACACCGTACGAGATCATCAACAAGCTTATCCCGAACATCAACTACTTTCATGCTTTCGGATGCACCTGCTTTGTCTTAAATGATAAGGATTATCTTGGCAAATTCAGCCCCAAAGCGGATGAAGGCGTGTTTATCGGCTACTCCCAACACGCCAAAGCCTACCGTGTCTACAACAAACGGACGAAGACCGTCGTTGAGAGCGTAAACGTGACTTTTGACGAGGCCACTGATAAGGCTTCTGAACATCTCAGTTCAGAACCCGCACTTACTGGTGTGTTAGCTTCTGGTCAATTCCGTTCAGAGGCTACACAATCTCCAGTAGATTCAAATCATGCGTCTACGTCAAGAGCACATCTTTCTGATTTGGATTTGTTGTTTGAATTCTTTTATGATGACTTATTTAATGTTAAGCATAATGCTACGTCGTGTGACAGGAATCCTGCTCAAGCACCCGAAGTGACACAAGTCACTGGCCCTACCGTCTCCGGTGGTCCATCCTCGCCGGGTGCTCCATCCTCTACTGCCAATGATCAAGCTCCCCCGAGCTCAAGTGATAGACATTCTCTTGCTCAAGTTCCTGATGACGGTGCTCTTGAACCGACTCCTGTTTCAGTTTTACTCCCTGCACCGACTCCTGTTGAAGGTGCTCCCGAAGCTACCTCTCCGGCAATCCCGGATCCTCTTATCGTTTCATCACCAGCTGAGTCGTCCTCTTCTCCTTGCTCGTCTCCCACTAAGGAGCTTACACATCACAGGCCGTCATCTCTCGAAGCAGTTCAGAATTTACCCCCCGGTGGGTATGTGGATGCTGACACTTCTCACCAGACATATCAACCTCATCCACACACCACCAAGTGGACTCGAGCACACCCCCTTCATCAGATCATCGGTGATCCCTCCACACCAGTTCAGACTCGATCCACCACCGCGAACGACTGCTTATTTTCCTCATTCCTCAGCCGTATCGAACCTTCCACTGTCTCTGAAGCGCTGAATGATCCGGAATGGGTAATTGCTATGCAAGAGGAACTCAACCAATTTGAGACCCTCAAAGTATGGCGCCTAGTTCCCCGACCTAAGAACAAGACGGTGATAGGGACTAAATGGATTTTTAAGAACAAGAAGGACGAAAACGGCATCATTGTTCGGAACAAAGCGCGTCTAGTGGCTAAAGGATATCGCCAGCAAGAAGGAATTGATTACGATGAGACGTTTGCACCGGTTGCCCGCATTGAAGCGATCCGCATGTTCCTCGCCTACGCCGCTCACAAGAATTTCATTGTCTTTCAAATGGACGTGAAATCAGCGTTCCTCAACGGCGTTCTCAAGAAGGAAGTGTATGTCTCGCAACCCGAAGGCTTCGTGAGTACTGAAAATCCGCATTACGTCTACTTTCTTGACAAGGCCCTCTACGGTCTTAAGCAAGCGCCACGAGCCTGGTATGATGCACTCTCATCCTTCTTAGTCAAGTCTGGCTTCTCTAAAGGTAAAATTGACACTACGTTATTTATTAAAAGAGAGAAGAAAGATATCATTCTTGTACAAATTTATGTTGATGATATAATCTTTGGCTCCACGAACCCCAAGTACTGTCAGAACTTTTCTGCCTTAATGAGTAAACATTTTCAAATAAGCATGATGGGGCAAATGAATTTTTTCCTGGGTCTTCAAGTAAAACAATTACAAACAGGAATTTTCATTAATCAATCTAAGTACATCTCGGATATTCTTCGGAAATACCAGATGGAAAAATCTTCATCTCTGAAAACCCCCATGTCCACTTCTCTAAAGCTTCACTCCGATCCTGACGGTAAGGATGTGAATGCTACTACTTATAGAGGTATGATTGGCTCTCTGATGTACTTGACGGCTAGTCGGCCTGACATTATGTTTTCGACATTCTTGTGTGCAAGATTTCAGTCGAAACCTAAAGAGTCTCATTTAGCTGCGGTTAAGCGAATTTTCCGATATTTAAAAGGTACTGCTGATCTTGGTTTGTGATAAACCTAAAGAGTCTCATTTAGCCTACTCGGACGCTGACCATGCTGGAAACATGCTGGACCGGAAAAGCACGTCGGGTCATGTTCAGTTGTTGGGCGATCGTCTTGTCAGCTGGGCCTCCAAGAAGCAAAACTGCGTGTCCACCTCCACCGCCGAGGCGGAGTATGTAGCAGCCGCCAGTTGCTGCTCGCAGGTCATCTGGATACGCACCCAGCTCAAAGATTATGGATTTAATTACTCCAGGATTCCCATCTACTGCGACTCGAAGAGCGCTATAGCCATATCAAGCAATCCCGTCCAGCACACAAAGACGAAGCACATTGATGTGCGCTATCATTTTATAAAAGATCACGTGGAAAAAGGTACTATCGAACTCTATTTTGTTAATTCAGAGCATCAGTTAGCATACCTATTTACCAAAGCCTTGGACGAAAAACAATTTAATTACCTTGTGTCCAAGCTAGGTATGCTAAATCTGAAAGTTTGATTCGTTCGCAGCTCTCTACGAGTTTCATTCAACAACAAATGACTGTGACAACTGCACCAGTGCCTTGTCTCTGGTTGCTATTATCCACACTCCTTGGTTATTGCATTTTACTCGTTCAGCTCTGTGTCCGTTACGAACTTCTGTCTCAACAAAGTAGATTTCATGTTTTTCCCGCTTCTTTTGTGTTCGTGTGTTTGTTTTTCGTGATTTTGTGTGCAGTTTCCTTCTTGTTCTCTGCAAAGTGCAAGTTGATTGTGGTGGATCTACAACCCGGTAATGTGTTCAGGGGGAGCACTAGCGTCAGATGGTTGGAAAGTCTCACGAGTCCTCCATTCGAGGGGGAGCAGGTAAAAGGTTCAGTGGGGGAGCTTAGTCTCTTGTCTTTTCCAATTTTTTTTGTTTTTTTTGTTTGGGTTTTTTTTTCCCAAGGTCCACTTTTCCCCGGCCCAAGCCCAACCCAAAATCGGGGGTTTATAACCCCGGTCGAACCCTCCTCATCCTCCTCATTCGTTCATATCACTCTCCTTCCTTCTATCTCATCGTCTATCTCTCTCACTCGCCCGGACGCTATTCGACCGAATCCCCACTTCGACCGAACACCTTCGACTTCTTCAAACTTCCATCGATCAGGTAGTTTGTCTTTGGTTTATTAGATGTTTCAATCTGTTAACGATCGATTCTCCAATGTTTTATCAATTTGGGTGTTCTTCGGCGTCGTCTCCGACGTCTGTAAGTTGTCGTTTCGACTCTCCGGGGGTTTTACTCCGATCTAGGTTACGCCCCGGTCGAATGCACCCCCGGTCAAATGGTTCCTCCGATCGACTAACCTCCGGTCTTAAGAGACCTCCGGTCGAATGACCTCCGGTCTTAAGAGATCTCCGGTCGAATGACCTCCGGACTTAGAAAATCCCCGGTCTTAGGTTACCTCCGATCGAACACTTCTCCGGTCTTAGTAGAACCCCGGTGGAATCTTATCCGGTCTAATATTTTATCCGGTCGAATCCAAGTTTTCTGATGCTTATAGTTAAATCTTTTCATATGTGTGTGTATGAGTGGATGTTGGTAATTATACGTGCTGGTGCAAGTCTATGCGCCTTGGTGACTAACCCTAATTCACGAATAGGGTTGTTGTTCTTCCAAGATTTGGAGTTACTATCCGTTGTGATTTAAATCATGACTGTATAACTCCAACGGCTATTATCTTTTTCCAAACCTGCGTACTAATCAATTAATTCTTCACAGGTACAATGGCACAAAACCAGCCACCAGCGATTGATCCAATCGTAGATGCGGAACTGATTCCCGAGGATCAGTTCCTTCCTCTTACAGCCAATAACTACCATCTCGATGTAACCCAACCTACTATTCAATATCAGGTCATCATCGAGATACTCAAGGGCCATCCAATCTCGTATGCTCTAACGGAAACTGCAACCGTACCAATCTTATACTTACAGCAGTTCTGGCATTCTCTCCATGCGTTAGAGGCCGATGGCGGATTTCATCTTGAAGGACGGATAGATCACACACCAGTGCTTCTCACATGTGATCTCTTCGACAATTCCTTCGGTTACCGACCGCCGGATCCGTAGCAGGCCGCGAAAACTTCGACCCCATGGTCACTGATGCTACACTGTGCACCGACCTTCTCTCTTTGGGTTACGGCGCAGAACTTCGCATTCCATCAACCTTCAACCGCAAACATCTATCGACGATATGGTACATGTTGTTCACATACATCAATCGGTGCCTTTCCTCTATAACGAAGGGCATTGATCAGACGAGCGCCCCGATTCTACGCATCTTTCACGCGGTGGCCTTCAATCGCCACGTGGATTTTGCCGACTTTCTATGGTTTGAACTCATTCAGAGAGTTCGGTCTACTGCATCTCGCCGATCAAACTTCATTCCATTCATGCGGTTCCTACAGATCGTTATCCGGAACTACATGAACCTGTATCCCGAGATACAGCGCCGCTCTACCCACCCGACGTGTCCACAACATCCAACTCGCAAGATTCCTTCCCGCGCTGATCCGGAAGGTGTTGTCGCCCGACAAATCCCAGTCGGGGTACTAGACCATGCTCGTCCCACGACACTGAGTGTGATAGCTTATAGGCACACACACAACATTCCAGCTCCTATGGTCCGGCCAGGACCGGCAGGACCTGCCCAGGGAGCAAGACCTGAGCGACGTGAGGGTCCGCGTCCACGAACGAGAGGCGGGAGCGTCCGGATAGCTGGGGCTTCCGGACAGGGTGTGTCGAGAGCTATTATCGTGAGGGGATCTGGCGTGGGCAGTGCCGTTGGAACGAGCCAACCTAGTTCTTCAAGACAACCATCTTCACCGACTCCAACCGCGACTCAAATGGCAGAAGAGGAAACAGATTCTGAAGCCTTCCATGTTCAGTCCTCTTCTGTCGCCGCCACTGAGGAAACAACAGCGCATTCCGCCTCGGAGGAAGCTTCGGCCCAATCCGAGTCTGCGGCGGAATCAGGTTCAACCGACTCTGAGGAAACAGCCAATCAATCCGACAATGAGTCGGACCCAACCACAAACGTATCGGCATCAGATGAAGAGTCTTCTGACTCCGATGGTGACGATAATCAGCCCTCTTCTGGAGAGATAAGGAGAGCGGAGGGAGTCTCAGTTGAAAATCAAGAATTGAGCCGTGTGAGGGAAAGGCGGAGTAAAATACATTCCGAGAGTACACGAGTGACGGGACAACATTCATCGGTTGTATCCCCTCTAGCCACGTCTAGCCAGGTAGCCACATCTGCTACCCAGTCTCATGTGTTGGGACAGAGTATTGAGGAAGCCGCCGTGGACCTAGCGGCGCATTTGCACACCCCACCAAGCCACTCCACCATCTCTCAACAGACGGTGGTTTCACATTCTCACGGGGACTTAGCACATCCGCTATCGGGCTCTCACTTGGAGGGTGCCGATATTGAAACAAGAGAACAGCTGCCCCCGTTCTCGACATCTTTGCAAGCACGGAGTCTAGAGCCATTTGTTATACATGCCATTCCTAGGACACAGATTCCTTTTTCGGCTATCGCCGGTAGCCTAAGTGGCCCGGCCGGAACACCCATAGTAAATCCGCCTTCGGGTAGTTTACGAGGATTGGGTGGAAGTCCTACCACGGCTATCATCACGCCAACCGTGAACGTAGGTGGCTCGACTTCTACAGTCGTAGCTACAACGGGAAGTCTAAGTGACCCCGGAGTTACCCCAACCGAGTTCGTCTCAAGGGAATACATGGACGGCGCCCTAAAGGCTGTCCAATATATGATGAGGGAAGAGATGGACAACATCAAACGACTGATCAAAGGCAAAGGTCCAGCGACTGAGCCTGAGACCACACCTATTCCACCTTCCCTACCCGCCACGGATCTTTCTATACCTGAGCTCAAATCCATCCTTCTTGCCAAACTTCTAGCCCAGTCTCTAACCGAACCCACCCAGGATGCCGATTTGCTATCTCTACTTCGTTCTCAAGCATCCTCACCAATACCACCAACCCCCCAACCTAGTGTCTCTACCGAAGCCTTCCAGATCCAGCAAGCTATGCTTCAGTCACTTCAGCAAACCGTAGCTGTTTTGACTGAACGCCTATCAGCAGTGGAGGATACCTGCCGTAGCCAGGCAGAACGGCTCAAGCGCCGACATGATGATCAGGATGATCCTGATCACCATGAGGGGGAGAAGCGCCAACGCCTATCTGAGCCGGAGACACACATAGTGGAATCAGAACAGGTTGAACAGGGTAAGGGTTTCGGTACAAGAACAGAGGGACAGAGACAGGAACGGGAACCGGTGACAGACTTGATACTACACGATTATCCGACGGTTGAAAAGCCTGAGGAATTTGAAGATGGTTCTCCGATAGTTCCTGAAGATTGGGCAATAATACTAGATCCGTATGAAGTGGCGGATACGACAGAAGAATGTGCCAATACTGAAAGAGCTCTGGTGGTTATGCAAGAAGAAATTGATGAAATACTGCATCCAGATGATCAGTCTTCTGCCGTGATTCCTTTATTGACCTATCCTGTTAATCACCCTGACTTCTCTTCTACAGTTTTTCCCGAGAGATCTCCTCCAGCTTCACCAGTTAGAGAACCAATTTGTACTACTCCAGTTCGTCCATCCAAGTGGGAAAGAGTCCGAATAAAAGTTCCTTTCCTCGAAGAAAGCCAGAAAAAGATCTTTGCCCACTGGATCAGAAAGTATGATGAAGTCGTTCTCCATGATCTACAATCAGTGAAAAACAAAGAAAAACAGCGTGAACTTGTGTTCGTGTACAGAAAGTTCCAGCACAAGTACTCCAAGACGAAGCTCAGGATTGTATCAGTTGATAAGATTATACCTGCCTACTTCATGAAGGTTAAGTATACGGACTTTATGGTTACAAGAGAAGATGGTCAACAATACTGCTTTTCTGATGCTGATTTTCCATGTCTGGAGCCACAAGATCTGCTGTTCATCCTACGTGACTTAAAGACCAGAACCGTCAGACCCGGAGAAGTCATTGATGCAATAGAAACCGTGAAAAGATACATGAAGTGCGCAATGAAACTTGCTTCGGTGGAAGATTTTCAGATTGGGTTAAAAAGCGATCAACCGAAGATTAATCTGCTCAAGCCTGATCTGAGTGTTCCGTCTGATGCTCTAAATGTACCTGCATTCACAGTTATAAAGATTCCAGAGTTTGGTATGTCATACGTGAACAACAAAGGTGTTCTACGCTTTATCCGTTTTGATCAGATTGCCAGATTCTGTGATGGTAGATTGATGTTTTTGAAAGACAAGTTGAAGCGTGCGCTGAGTCAAGATGAAAAAGGAGTTCAGATACTGGATTCTTCATACAAAGCACTTGTTCTTAAAGCACTGAAAGTTATTGAAGAACGACTGGAGTATAGAACGCAAATCAGATATTTCGAGATCAGCTTTGGTTTCCGAAAAATTTATGTTCCTAACTGGCGTGATTATCAACTTCTATTTAAAGGGGGATATTGTTAGGGCTAATTTGTTAGTTAAATAGAAGTTCAGGGTAGATTATGACAAGTTATCATAGTTGTAAGCTTGTTGGGCCTAAAAGCCCATAAGCCCATTAGGCCTGCGAGCCTACGTATTTAAAGTTATTTTTTTATTTCATTTGTCAGTTCATAAATTCATTATTCTGTTTACTAGTCATTAGGTTTACATATCCTAATCAGAAATTCTCTCTGTAAACCTTAACCCTTTGAAGTTATATCAATCATATGACTAGTTGTTGTGGTCTATAATCTGTTCATCATTGTTCTTATTTACTTGTGATTGCACTGCACTGGGTTCTACACACTCACTAGCAAAGTGTCCAATCTTTTCACAGTTACAGCAAGTGGCAGTAGCCTTATCAACAGGAGTTGACTTTGGCTTTTCAGTAAGAGAGAGAGGCTTATTTCTTCGGAAATTGCTCTTTCTTGCAAATCTCTTAAAAGAGTTTGTCAAGAGTGCTAAGGACTCATCGAACTCTGAAAGATCAGGGTCTGATAGATCATCAGCTTTCAAATTCCATCTCAGTTAACAAGTTTGTAGAAGGGGGGGGGGGGTTTGAATACAAACACAGAAATTTAAAGTTTAATAAATTGTTTATTGATAAATCAAACACAATTTACAAGTTTGTTGCGGAATAAGATTAAGACAGACTTAATCTAAACAAACTTAAGAAACACTAAGATGATTGCACAAGAATTTCAGAGAATGGGGGATTATAGAAAACAAGGGTTTCTATTTGGAGTTCAAGGATTGAGCACACCCTCAGATGGAAGGGTGATCTTCCTATTTATACCCTATGCATTAAATGCATGGCAGGGCACTTTACACGTGGCATTCACTGATTGGCTTTGTAAGTCTGACTTTGGGAGACATGCTTTCGGCCGGATCATGAACAGTGTAGTTGACAGAGTTGTTGTACGAATTGTGGCAGAGGCATGTCCGTTCTGACACTTCGTACTGAGTTGTGCAAGGTAAGACAAGAGGAAACTTGAGGTATAAGCTTTGTGATCATTTGATCGCTGAATATCTCTTTCTTTAGAGACATCAAGAGTTCAGCGATCGCTGAAGCTTTCCTCATGTTCCTTCACGTATAAGTAGAGTTGTCTTTGCTTCACTGATATCCACATCAGGTCACTAGTAGACTTCTCTTTGTTCAGCAGCTTCGTCTTCGATTCAGCTATGAACATCTGTTGACGCGAGACTTGTCTTCAGGGATTACGTTACTGTTTACATCAGAACTATCAGCGATAACTGAACAGACTCAGCTTGATCACTGATAGTGAAACACATACATATTAAATGTTTATAAGAAAGACTATTAGCGATAACTGAACAGACTTAGTCTGATCGCTGATGGTGAAACACTAATACATATTTAAACGTAATTTTCACTAAGTACAGAAAAGGGTCATTATCAAATCACTGAGAGAGTTTGGATCAACATTTTTTTTTATTTTTTATGAAAAAAAATATTTATCTTGAACCCCTCTCTTTTTTTTATCCCGAACCCCTCTCCTCTCTCACTCTCTCGAACCCCTCCTTTTTTTTATCCCAAACTCAAGTCGCTCCTCATACCCGGTTTTAATCCCAAACCCAAGTCCCCCAATCCAAACCCAAGTTGCTCCTTACACCTACTTTCTTTCCCAAACCCGGTTCCCTTGCCAAACCCTCTTCTACCAAAGCCCTCCCCACTCATACCCGGCTCCCACCCAGACTTTTTTTGTTTTATTTATAAATCCTATTTTTATTAGAGGTTATTTGTCCTTATCTTAAAGTGTCGTCTTAGAGTGTTATTCGTTCCTGTACACCTTTCTTGAATCAAATCGTGATCGTCTTACGATCATCTTGTTCAAGTAACAATGTCTTATTCTGCTTATCAACAAGAAATTTTTGATCTCAAATCCAAGATTGTAGTTCTTGAAGCCAGATTGGAAAACAATTACAACGTGCTTGTGCAAGTTAATGGTGAAAATGCTGATAATCTGAGTTGGGCACAAAGTTTAAAAAGAGAAAAAGAAAAACTTGCTGAAGAAAAGGATGTTTTGAAGAAGCAAGTTTCAGAACTATCGAAAAAGTTTGAAAAATCATAGAATTTTGAAGACCAATAAGAGAAGACTCTGGAACTTGAAGAGAAACTGAAAGCTGTGGATAGTGAAAATCTTGATCTCAAGAATAGGCTTTTTATTTTTGAACAAGAAAAAGTAGACTTTTCAAATGAAAAGAAAATTTTTGAGAGAAAGATTCTTGAGCTTTCACGGAAAGTTTTCGATGAAAGAAAGGTTTTTGAGCTTCAAAATGCAAAACTTTCAAAACAGATTTCTGATTTTGAAAAGGTTTTGATAATTGAGAGAGATAATTTTGCAAAAGAGCGAAAAGGTTTTGAAACGACAAAGAAAGTGCTTGAAAAGAAAAATGTTGCGGTTTTCCAAGAAATATCTGATAAACGCAACAGTATCGAAAAACACTTTGAAAGTGAAAGGAAGATATTCGAAACAAAAATTCATAAGTTGTCACAAAAATTATCTGGATTAGCAACAGAGGTTTCGAAAGAGCAGAAGATAAAATCTGATTTACAAAAACAATTTGATTCAATTCTCGAAGAAAGAAATGTTTTAGCCGTAAAAGTCAAGAAACTTGAAGAACTAAATTTCAAAGCTGATTTATCTGAACAAACCAGTCCTCATACTGTTGTTCAGTCTCCTTATTCTTCAAGTTCAACTTCCACAACTATTTCTTCGAAGCGTTGTGTCAAATCAAATGAGTTTTCAAAAGATCGGATTCGTCGTTCAAATCTTTTCTATAATTCTTTTGTTGATAATACAGATAATCAAGTGTTTCGAAAAGTGAAAATGGTTTGGAAAAAGAAATCAACTACATAAGACATTGATGGAAACACGTCATACAAATCTCCTGTAGTTGATCCAAAGTCACCAACTTATGTCTATTCCACAACTAAGTTGATCAGTCTAAACCGATCAAATATCTGTTGCACTAATTGTGGAAATAGTGACTTTGTGGATTCCAGGTATGTCAATAGTTGGTACGGTACTTATAGTATCCCCAATCCCCATTTTCATAGCTTCAAAGCTAAGACAACTAACCATCAAGGATCCATCAAAACATGGATACCAAAACCAAAATCTGTCTAATCTGTTTTGTAGGAATGTCATGTGGGATTTAATTCAGATCATTCACGTCACATGACTACAATCAAGGGTTATGCCATCTTTTGAGGGGGAGTACCATGTTTTTCCTTTAAACTTTCATCTCGGCTTCTGAACACTTCAGTTCAGGACTCGTTCTTCAATGTTTTTTGACTTCTGATTATATCTAATCAGAAATTTTACTTCAATGTTCTATCTTGGTGAGTTAAAGGAGTGTTAGGGCTTATAATGTTTCTATGGTCAATCCAGAACCGGAAGGACCTACCCAAGAAATACATCCTTCATAGATATCAGTGAGGGGTCTAACTTGATAGATGAGTTCGGAGTGAAAAGAATATGGTGAGGATGTGACATGACTTAAAAGAAGTATTGGTCCTTACCAAACCAAGTTAGTTATACGGGTTACCACATAATCTATTCATTCTCGTTCTTTGAAGATGAATATTGAAATACACATGGACCCAGTGTCTATAACTCGTGTCACCCCACCCAACCACTCAAGTATCTCATAAAAGATACTTGTTTCATATATGCACGAAGATTTAGCACAAAATCTATCTATTCCTCACTCGGAGGTATTAGATATTGAAAAAGGAAGACATCAACTATGGTCTCCGAACTTCATATTCATCTCACTGTGTCTATTGATTCCAAATTTGCGTCCCAGGTTGAATCAATTTTTGAGCCTAACAGATACATATTTATATTTCTTTCACACACGCACGAATCTTTGTGATTCCAATCGCATATCTTTGTGATATTGCCAGAACAGTTTGAGAAGTAGATTCTTAAAATCTTACTTCAGTGATAACTGGAAGTCCTATCAGAGATACACCCTTGCCAACTCTTAAAACAGGCCACACAATTATTCTTAATTGTTGTGATAACAGTTACTAATGTGTTTTTGTGTTAGTTGATTACCCCATCTTGGTTACTAAATGTTTTATATTATCTTTTGCTACTCGTCCTGTTAGTCTTTGAACATACACGATGCTCAGGATCTCCTAATCATCATGAGGGGGAGAATTTAATAACAAGACACAAGTTTCAAAGACAGATTATCATGTTGAGGGGGAGTTAGCAAAAGCAGAAGGGGAGGAACATATCCTATTTTTCTTAAATCTGAGGTTGAAAAGCCATTGATTTCAAAGATTGCATTGGTTCTTCTATCCTTTATCAAGTGGT
Source organism: Arctium minus (assembly GCA_954870635.1). Taxonomy (NCBI): domain Eukaryota; kingdom Viridiplantae; phylum Streptophyta; class Magnoliopsida; order Asterales; family Asteraceae; genus Arctium; species Arctium minus. The sequence continues at coordinate 155,082,015 of OX941081.1, forward strand.
GTTTGCTACAAGTTGATTCATCCTACGAGCATATTGGTTCTACAAGTTTTTAAGCTGAAATTAAATTCAACTCGCGGTTCAGAGACCGATTTTTTGTTTTTTAAACTGAAGATTTGTTTTTAAGTGGAATGTCGCGTAACTCGCATGTTATTTTTCTTTTGTGCTGATCCGATGTGTTGAGTTTCTACAGTTGAAATCTGCTCAGTAGTGCATTCAATCAAGACTATGGTTCATTGAATCTGGTTTCAAAGTTGAATCTATGAAGACCAAGAGCTTTGTTCAAGGGGGAGCTTGGAATGACATGAAGACAAGCAACACCAAAGTTTTTTAGAGATTCAAGAAGGAGAGAAGATCAATACCTTATGATTTCAAGGAGATAAATCCTTTATACAACTTTAGGGGGAGATTGTTAGGACTGAAAGTCCTAGTGCGTGGAAAGTTATATATAGTATTTATATAGTTTATTTGTTTATTATTTATCGATTTGTAAAAGCCTTTTATTAAGCATTGGGCTTGTTTGGTTTGTAATGGGCTTGGGCCTTTACGTTTAAGCCCTTGGTATTTAAAGTGTGTTTTCTAATCATTAGGGTTAGAAGTTGAGAGAAAACAGTATTGTGTGCTTATCAGGTTTAGAGAGAGAGTTTGTTTTTCAATCCTATGTTTGTAACTCTCTCAATCATTCAATACGATTAATCTTTCAATTATCATTGTTACTTGAGCAATCTAGGATTCACAATGAGCTTCGACGGTATTTAAAAAATGTGGAAATAGTAACTATAAAGAAAAAAATAAAACCATAAATGATAGTGTTACAAAGATGTTTGATTGAATCACTATCTATAAGATTTATGATCATTGTTTATTTCTATATGTATGTTATGCATATTGAACTAATCATCTAATCCCAAGTGGGAAAGTAGATAATTTGAAGATAACACTTTATAAATAAAATTTCACCATTTAAGATTAAAACGAAATTCCACACTAACCCACAAGTAGAAAATAAACATTATTAAGAGTACCGTAAAATCCTCATAACATCCTTTAGACATTCAATAGATGATGTCTTCTTCACATCAATCAATATATCACTATCAAGTTAAAATAAAGTCTTATCGCGACTTAATTTTCTCGAACTTAGATAAAACACAAATCTTCAATACTTCAATCATATAAAGGGATTTACAACTATAACTCATACCAATACCCATCCTATAATATCTATACAAATCCATTACTTAACATAATGGCAAATCCATTGTCATATTGATGCCTTATACATATTACTTAGCATAAAAATGACAAGCACAAAGCCTTAAACATCTAATTCACTTAACATCACAGGGTTGGGGTTTGGGTTACCCTCAGGTTGAGATCTAGATTTCCATGGGCGACCACGTCTCGACATTCTAAAACCGAATAACAACAAGAGCATAATTCAAAACAAATATGGATTGGAAATCGGTAAATAGCATTAAATTCAAATCAACCCATTTCTATGTCTACCCAATCTTTAGAAGTCAAGCCTAATTAATCTACAAGTCGAAACCTATGCTCTGATACCTCATTTGTAACATCCCTCGTCTACGTGTACGGAATGGGCAATGGCACTAACGGGACTTAACATGAATACTTAACTAATTCAGACAAACTCCAAAGCTAGATTACAACTTTTAAAACAAGTTTTACAACGCAAAATATTACATCTCAAAAATATCTTATAAACACAAAACACGTATATGTTAAAACGAGTCTAAAAACTCCAAAATTTCACGCTCAATCTCAAGTTTTGTCCCCATTAGTGTCACTTGGAACCTGCCATGTCAGAAAACAAGAAATACGACTGAGCACTAGGCTTCGTGAATGGATTATAATATAAATTCGAAATAACAATAGATAACAATGATAACAAAGCGGAAGACTTAAAATTCAATTGAACAAAAATTCATGATACTCAAGCTGGGGAGTTCATTTAATTCCAAAGAGATATATAATAACAATCAGATGCAAGAATCTCAAGAATTTCACAATTTATCATCAATTCTTGTTCGAGTGTTCGTGGGGTGGCCAAACCACACGAACTATTGGGCCGGCGTGCCGGTACACTCACTCGAAACCCCCGTAAATTTAACCACAGTCACATGTTCTGTGGGTATATATTCTAGGATCGATCCATCCGCTCTCGAGCCAACAATTCGGCCTACTCCCCAGAGTCGGGTTCACGGAAGCCATTATTGGGCCTAACCCTGGTGGACCGAGTCCACCTCAGGACACCATGACTACAAAGGCGCCCTACAAGGCATCCCAAATAATGTGCCCATTAATTGGGTTGTTCTGAAAACAAAGAAAACTAAACATATGCCACTACCCGAATGGCGTTCATAAAATTCAAGTTTAATATAATTCACAAATCTCATAACCAAATCTATATGAGACACACTTTAACAAAACACGAAAAGATTCAAACATAGGATTCAATAAACGAAAATCAATGTATGTGTATAAGTACACATTTTGTTGATCACGTTCAACTGATCAATCACAAGGCGGTGAACCACCTTTGGGAAGGATCAACTACAACAAATAGTTAGCCGCACACTTAAATGATAACCCGGAAAGTCAAGAGAATGATTGGATAATTGGTTTATAAAAATTTAAAACTCACACCTTAATTCATTTAACTTTCCTTGTCGTGCTTTTAGGTTTGCTTTGTCGTGCTTCTAGCTATGCTTTGTCGTGCTTCTAGCTTTGCCTTGTCATGCTTCTAGCTATGCTTTGTTGTAATTCTAGCTATGTTTTGTCGTGCTTCTAGCTTTGTTGTGCTTCTATGCTTCTAGCTTTGCTTGTTGTGCTTCTAGTTTTGCTTTGTCGTGCTTCCTCTTATACTTCCCTCAATTTACAACTTTGTCCCCTAAAATAATTATCACTTATAAAACAACCCTTGAAATTACACTATTGACAAAATTGGGTTATTACACTTTTAGCCATCGATAAAAAAAATTATTAAATACAAACATTAGATAAATAAGAACAATAGTAAAAAAAATAATGAAGAAAATGAAATGGTGTATTCATTTAATGTATCATTTTTTATATAAAAGAAATTTAAAACTCTCACAAAATTTTAAGGCTTCAATGGATACTTCTCCTTAACTCTCTCTCTCTCTCTCCTAAGCCTTCAATGAGTAGAGGTAAGATACTCAACCAAATTTCGATTTCTTTGTATGGTTAGCTTCGTTATTAAGATACCTATCGAACCTTAGTAGTCTTCTGTCTCATATTTAGTTTAAAAGGTCCAATTTTGACTTTCTTTTAAAGATTTTCAAGTTATGTATAAATCGGAAATTTAAATGTGAAAACGAGACTCAATACTTACTGGTTTTCGTTGATTCTTGTTTTTATGGTTGAGGAAAATCATTTTATGGAGTTCTAGGAAAAAGAATCATCGAAAACAGTGAAGAATCGAGGTCGAAAGGCTGTTTTTTCGGCTGCTGGCGATTTGTCCTCGAAAGAGCATCGATGGTCAATTCTGGACAAGAAATCCCGTAGGTGGTGTTATGAAAGTTTGGGGGTTTGTCAGGATCAACCCCTAGACTTTTTCAATGTTATGTTAGGCTAAAAATGTTAGTTATAAATTAATCCCTTGACTTTTGATTTGTTTTGGATTGACCTTAATTTTTTGGTTTTTAAAAAATCACCATCATTTAAGAATTCCATTTTAAGATTAAGCTCGGAAATATTTAGGCTTTATTTATGAACTACAATTAATAAGTTTTTGAACTCTAACTTGATTAATTTAATTGGGAAAAACTACTTATTATTTCTTAGTTTTTAACCAATTGAATTGATAAAAGATTTATTTATTAAGGTTTTGTTAATTAAGTAATTTAATTTTTATTTTAGTTTATATGTTAACTTAAATTATATTTTATTAATATACTAATTTAATTTATAAATCTAGATTATTTTAATTAATTATTCCTAAGGAGTGGATGTTAATAAATTATTAAATTATTTTCATGATTTAATAATGAAATTAAAGTGTCGTAATTTGATTTAAATATTTATTGGAACACTTTAATTTGGAAAGATGGATTTATAAGATTATAAATGATTATTTTGATGTTTGGGACGTTATCAAGTTTTAGACTTGGGGGTTGTTTACCAAATTTTTGATTAAGTCCTGTATGGATAAATCTGTCCGTCTGGATAAATTTGTCTGTCCGGGTAAAAATGTGTTGTTGTTTACTTTTTTACCTGAACCAACCGTCTGAATGGCAGAAATGACTGATTAATCCCTCAAACAAAAATATGTTGTTGTTTACTATTGTTTAGGTTTTCTTGAACATGTTTGAACCAATTTTTATTTATACCGGTTCAATCAAAATCAAAAATCTATTGTTCATCAAACCAAAAATATATCATTCATCAAACTATTTGAACATCCAAACATAATAATCAAACTATTTAAACATCGAATTATCAAAACATAGTAATCAAACATAAGAATCCACACAAACACTGAAGGAGTTGCAGTCATGGAATAAACCCAAAAGAATCCAAAAGAAACCTCACCCAAAATTCGAAAATTACTTTTCTGTGTTATTCACACCCAATAATTTTTCATCAACAATCTTGTAAACACAGAAGGGATAAACCCAAAAGTCGCCGAAATAAACTCAAAAGAATAAAAATCAGGACCTCCATTGATATCATCAACAGTTCAACACCAACCTTATCGAAAACCAAATCGAGCATTTCTTCAGAAACGAAACCAAATCGTAAATGGAAATCTGGAACCAAATCAAAATTGGAATCTAGAAGCGCAGCGGAGGACGACCAGCAATCGCCGGAATGAACAATGGAGAATCGACATGGGAGGCGATGTATGTAATATCCGGATCCGAAATTTTTATTTATTTTGGAAGTTGGGTGAAAAGTTAAGTGAGACCCTAAGTTCAAGGGGGTTATTTGAAACTTGGTTATATATAACCTAAACCTCAGATATTGGTTTTCATATCACATACTGAAATTTGTTTTAGAACCGACGTAAGAGAAAGAGAGGAGAAGTGAAGGCAGAGAAAAAGTTGTGAAGGATCGATCAGTTTTTGTCAAATAGAGGTATGATTCTAGCTTAATACTTCTATCTGCATGTTATAGTCGGTAAATAATTATGTTATTTAAGCTTTTATCTGTGTTTTCAATCGATTCATGGATTTAAGTTTACTGTAAACCGACTTAGTATGAACTCGATCGGTATAGGACCGGAACGATGATGTTGACCGGAACGACTGAGGTGAGTCTTTCAAACTAAATCTTTTATGATTTTGACAGTTATTTGATAAATGTGGGTTTTATAAACTGCACGTTTATAGTATTGAAAGTTATGCAGAGTTATTGACAAAGATTGATTTAATCAGTTTGGCATGTTTATGCTCAGTTTATATAAACTTGTTTTATATATTGTCAGGACTAAGTGTATGCATACATTTGAGTCAGAAGACTGACCTAAGTCGGGAAGTGTGACCCGCCTGCTCATACCGGGGAGTGTGGCCCGTTTATGCCATTAGGGTGTGTCCCTAAAATAAGGCAGTGCGAGACAGACATACCGTCTTTGACGGAAATGTTAGTCAGTAGCTTAAGGTACGCTTGCAAAGCGTAAAAAGTGGTCAGTGATGGCCAGTAGATTGAGTTATGCCTGCGAAGCATAAAGTATTTTAACTTTTGATTAAAATAGCAGGTTATGTTTTTGAGATATAAAGCTTTGTTTAAATGTTTTAATTAATATTTGAACTGTTGCAGTAGTGATTGGAGGGAACTCACTAGACCATTGGTCTAACCCTCGCTCTTTCAAAATTATAATCATGTTTCAGGTTGTCGCAAGATAGCAGATACAGATAAGGGTAAGGAGAAGATGTGAGCTATTTCCAGGAGATAGAAGACTTCCTGCGATAGTTTACTTTTTGAACTCAGTTGTGTAATAAGAGATAGTTGTAAACCTTGTACTTTGAAATGTAAGCCTGGGGCAGTATTTAGATAGAAATGTTATTTTATTGTATGTATAAAGGTGCAGGCTGTTACAATTGGTATCAGAGCATTAGTTTAAGGGATATAGGTGACAGATGGGCCTAGACTTAAACTGAGAAAGTAGAAGCACAACTGAGTAGTAGGAAGACCGTAAGAAGATAACATTAAGGTAGTAAGGACTAGCATTTGAGGTAAATTTGGAATTCCATCTGGCCAGTGTAATTGTGAATTTACAAGTACATGCTTGTGCTTAAACTGCCGTAATGTGTAGCATGTTAGATTGAATATCTTATGTTTCTTCTTATCAGAAGTATGTTTGAGCGAGTGACAAGGAGTAGGTCTAAGTTGAATCCTGAAATGGAGCCAGATAATGAAGTCATTGCCGAAGAGCGAATGACTGCTGTCAACCCGACTGCTATCCAAGGAAAGAGTCGCGGTCGACCTAGAGATAAGACAGTTCAGAAAGCAACTCCACAGGCAAGGGTTTCCAATGTGGGAACTCGAGGCGGGAAGACGAGTCGTGGTATTCGTCAAGATGAAAGTGTAGAGGTAAGAGTTGAGCAAGAAATTTCTCATCAAGAAAGTTCGGCTTCTATGAGGGGCCGAAAACAGACAGGAAACCGTGGTGGAGGTAGAATGCAAGGTTTTGTTACACAAGAAACCTTCACTGCAGAAATGGGAAAATTACAAGAAACGTTGAACGCTTTATTGTCTCAGTGTACTAATGAGGTTTCGTCAAGTAAGGAAAATAGTGAAGAAAGAATAGCTACTGAGGTATCAGACTCACCAGTAACTGTTGGGGGTAGCCACCCTCAGTCAAACCCCATAGTGATGACTAAAGTGGTAGCTGCGAAAGGATGTAGTTTTAAGGAGTTTTCTGCTTGCAAGCCTCCTACTTATAAAGGGAATGTGATCCCGTGATAGCGTTAAGATGAGTAAAAGGTATAGAGCTAGCGTTTGATACTAGTAAGTATGCGGAAGAAGATAAAGTAGTCTATGCTTTGTCAATGCTGAAAGATGAAGCGGTAATGTGGTGGGATGTGGAATCAGGAGGACAAAGTTCGGTGTTAGCTAAAGAACTTTCTTGGGGTGAGTTTGTGAAAAGATTTAAAGCACAGTTTTGCCCTTTGGCGGCCGTTAAAAAGTTGGAAGAAGAGTTTCTGAGTCTAGAGCAGAAAGGGATGTCAGTTCGAGAATATACCACAAAGTTTATTGAGAAGTCTCGATTTACAGGAGTTTATGTACCTAATGAAGAAAGACGAGTAGAACGTTTTGTCTTTGGATTGAGAAGTGATATTCGAGAATTTGTCTCGAATAAGGAACCGTCTACTTTTCAAGTGGCAGTAAATGCACCTGAAATGAGAGAGAAAGAAAAGAATAGGCAAGCTACAGAAAGAAGTGGAGATAAAAGAAAATGGGAAGGAACAGTTCGTGACTCCAAACCGTTTAAGTCTACAAAGTTTGAACAGCGTTCTGTTAATAAGTTTGAAACTAAGCCCTGTATCAAGTGTAACCGAAGGCATAAAGGAGAATGTAAGATTGATCAAGAAGGCTGTTATAAATGTGGGAAGATTGGGCATGTGGCTCGGAATTGCCAGAATTTGAGGTCTTGTTATCAGTGTGGATCTCCTGATCATATCAGGACCAATTGTCCACAATTGAAAAAGGGATCGGTCGGAGGATATGCAGAAAAGGGAGGTGAGAAAAAGGTGGAGCCAGCTAAAGTGAGGGCTAGAGTTTTCAATATGATAGCAGAAGAAGCGGTGGAGATACATGATGTAGTGACAGGTACTTTCTTTATAGATTCGAATTATGCAAAAGTATTGTTTGATTCAGGCGCAAATCGTTCGTTTGTGTCTCCAAATTTTGTGCATAAATTGAATGAGAAACCTAAGAAGCTTAGGCATGAATTGAAAGTAGAAGTGTCCGTTAATAGTCAAATCTTAGTGGAGGAGGTGTATGATGGGAGTAGTATTGTCATCGATGGGAATTCATTTCCACTTCGATTGTACCCGATGTGTATGGGAGAATTTGATTTTATTGTGGGAATGGACTGGTTGGCGTCTAATGATGCTCATATAGTATGCAATAAGAAATTGATTCGTATAGCGCAGCCAGGTAAAGAAGAGATAGTAGTGTTTGGAGATCGGAGGGATAGAAAGTCGTGCTTGATTTCAATGATTAAGGCTAAGAGGTGTTTAGTAAAAGGGCGTGTGGGGTTCTTAGCTTATGTAATAGATGCTAAGAAAGAAAAGAAGGGATTAGAGTCGGTTCTGGTAGTAAGTGATTATCCAGAAGTATTTCCGGAAGACTTAACCACTTTGCCTCCTGATCGGCAAGTGGAATTTCGTATTGATTTAGTACCCGGAGCAGCGCCGATTGCAAGAGCACCGTATAGACTGGCACCGGCAGAGATGAAAGAAATGATGACTCAACTGCAGGAGTTGTTAGACAAAGGGTTTATTCGCCCTAGTACCTCACCATGGGGAGCGCCAGTATTGTTTGTTAAGAAGAAAGACGGTTCTATGAGAATGTGCATAGATTACCGTGAGCTCAATAAGTTGACTGTAAAAAATAAGTATCCGCTTCCTAGAATTGACGATCTTTTTGATCAACTTCAAGGAGCAAGTTACTTTTCGAAAATAGATCTACGATCTGGGTATCACCAGTTGAAGGTGAGGGAGGAGGATGTACCTAAAACTGCATTTCGTACGAGGTACGGACATTATGAGTTTCTAGTTATGCCATTTGGTTTGACCAATGCGCCAGCAGCTTTTATGGATCTGATGAATAGAGTGTGTAGTCCGTTTTTAGATAAGTATGTCATAGTCTTTATAGATGATATACTGATTTATTCACGTTCCAAAGAATATCATGAAACTCATTTGCGAGCAATTTTAGAATTGCTTAAACGCGAGAAATTGTATGCCAAGTTCTCAAAATGTGAATTTTGGCTGAAAGAAGTTCAGTTTCTAGGTCACGTGGTGTCGAAAGATGGGATTAAGGTTGATCCGTCTAAGATTGAAGCCATTAAAGAGTGGGAAGCACCGAAAACACCATCTGAAGTAAGAAGTTTTCTTGGATTGGCGGGTTATTATAGAAAGTTCATCTAGGACTTTTCAAGGATAGATACACCACTAACAACATTAACCAGAAAGAATATCAAGTTTGTATGGGCGGAAGATCAAAAAGAAGCTTTCAGTAAATTGAAAGATAGTCTAAGTAGTGCTCCTGTCTTGTCTCTACCCAACGAAACGGAAGGATTCGTAATTTATAGCTATGCTTCAAAGTTGGGTCTAGGATGTGTGTTAATGCAAGAAGGAAAGGTGATTGCTTATGCATCTCGACAGCGGAAAGAACATGAAAAGAATTACCCAACGCACGATTTAGAGTTGGCAGCGGTAGTCTTTGCTTTGAAAATTTGGAGGCATTACTTGTATGGGATGAAGTGTCAAATTTACACAGATCACAAGAGCCTTCAATATCTTTTCAATCAGAAGGAGCTTAATATGAGGCAACGTAGGTGGATGGAGTTGTTAAGTGATTATGAATGTGATATTCTATATCATCCAAGCAAGGCCAATCTGGTAGTAGATGCTCTAAGTCGTAAGGAGCATGGAGAAATAACAGAAGTGGTAGCATATCGAGTTGATGTTGTTTCTAATTTCTTAGAAGAGGTTATAAAGTATTAAGAAGAAGCAATGTCAAAGGAAAACTGGAAAAGTGAAAGAATAGTTGGAATTGTTAACTTGTTAGTAGTTGACAATCGCGGAGTAAAGTGCTTCAATAAAAGAGTATGGATTCCAAAAGCAGGAGAACTGCGGCAGAAAGTATTGGAAGAAGCGCATAGATCCTGTTATTCAGTACATCCGGGAACCTACAAGATGTATAGAGATCTGAAACAAAGCTATTGGTAGCCAGGTTTAAAGAAAGATATTGCTCACTTCGTTGAACAATGTCTGACATGTTTAAAAGTTAAAGCTGAGCATCAGAGACTTTATGGGGAGCTTCAGTCGTTAGAAATTCCAGTTTGGAAGTGGGACGAGATTACGATGGATCTTGTTACTGGGTTACCTCGATCACCTAAGGGGCATGATGCTATTTGGGTGATAGTGGATCGACTCACAAAGTCATCTCACTTCCTACCAATCAAGGAGACGTACTCACTAGAGAAATTGGCTCGATTGTATACCGAAGAGATAGTAACCAGACATGGAGTACCGTCGTCAATTGTGTCAGACAGGGATGCTCGTTTTACATCAACTTTCTGGAGAAGTTTGCAAAGGGAATTAGTCTCTCAACTTAAGCTGAGTACGACCTATCACCCGCAAACTGATGACCAGAGTGAGAGAACCATTCTAACATCGGAAGATATGCTCCGTGTATGTGTTATTGATTTCAAAGGTTCGTGGGAAATTCATTTACCGTTGATTGAATTTTCTTACAACAATAGTTATCATGCTAGCATACAAGCAGCCTCGTTTAAAGCTTTGTATGGTCGTAAATGTAGAACACCTTTATGTTGGAATGAGGTGGGTGAAAGACAGTTAGCGGGACCAGAAATTGTACAGGTCACAGTTGAAAAAGTCGACCAGATTTGAGCAAGATTAAAGATTGCTCAAGATCGTCAGAAAATGTATGTTTATAAGCGAAGGAAACCGATAAAGTTTCAGATAGGAGACAAGGTAATGTTGAAATCTTCACCCTGGAAAGGGGTAGTTAGATTTGGAAAGAAAAGAAAGTTGACACCAAGGTTTGTTGGACCATTTATCATCATGGGACGTGTTGGTGAAGTGGCCTACGAACTTGATCTACCAGAAAGTTTGTGTGGGATTCATCCCACATTTCATGTGTCAAACTTGAAGAAGTGTTTGGCAGAAGCAGATATAGTCGTTCCTTTAGAAGATATTCAAGTAGATGAAAAATTAAGTTATATTGAGGAGCCCGTAGCAATTACGGACCTCAAAGTAAAGAATTTGAGAAACAAAGAGATCCGCCTAGGGAAGGTTCAGTGGAAATTTCACAAAGGACAAGAGTCAACATGGGAAGTAGAAGCGGACATGAAATTTCAGTATCCCCATTTGTTTACCGACAGAATTCCGGGGACGGAATTCTCTTAAGGGGGGAAGATTGTAATATCCGGATCCGAAATTTTTATTTATTTTGGAAGTTGGGTGAAAAGTTAAGTGAGACCCTAAGTTCAAGGGGGTTACTTGAAACTTGGTTATATATAACCTAAACCTCAGATATTGGTTTTCATATCACATACTGAAATTTGTTTATAACCGACGTAAGAGAAAGAGAGGAGAAGTGAAGGCAGAGAAAAAGTTGTGAAGGATCGATCAGTTTTTGTCAAATAGAGGTATGATTCTAGCTTAATACTTCTATCTGCATGTTATAGTCGGTAATAATTGTTTTATTTAAGCTTTTATCCGTGTTTTCAATCGATTCATGTATTTAAGTTTACTATAAACCGACTTAGTATGAACTTGATCGGTATAGGACCGGAACGATGATGTTGACCGGTATGTTGTTGACCGGAAGGTTGTAAGGACCGGTAAAGGTATCGGTCGACCGGTAAAGTGTAGTCGACCGATAAAGTTATTAACCGACATAGTGGCTCGACCGGTATAGTGGTTCGACCGGTATAGTGGCTCGATCGATGTAGTGAACCGACCAGTGTTTATCAGTGTATATATTCGACCGGTATTTTTTTATCGGTCCTAAGAGGTATTGATCAGAGTGGTTTCGACCAGGATAATAGCAGTAGATTGTATTTGATGAGTTTTTAGAAAGAAAGAGTGTTAGTTGTAAGTTAGCTTACCTTTGTTTTTAATACCATCGTAGGTGGTGTTAATCAGTAGAAGTCAAAGTTAATCAAGAAGAATCGGAGGTGAGTATTTCAAACTAAATCTTTTATGATTTTGACAGTTATTTGATAAATGTGGGTTTTATAAACTGCACGTTTATAGTATTGAAAGTTATGCAGAGTTATTGAAAAAGATTGATTTAATCAGTTTGGCATGTTTATGCTCAGTTTATATAAACTTGTTTTATATATTGTCAGGACTAAGTGTATGCATACATTTGAGTCAGAAGTCTGACCTAAATCGGGAAGTGTGACCGCCTGCTCGTACCGGGGAGTGTGGCTCGTTTATGCCATTAGGGTGTGTCCCTAAAATAAGGTAGTGCGAGACAGACATACCGTGTTTGACGGAAATGTTGGTCAGTAGCTTCAGGTATGCTTGCGAAGCGTAAAAAGTGGTCAGTGGTGGCCAGTAGATTGAGTTATGCCTGCGAAGCATAAAGTATTTTAACTTTTGATTAAAATAGCAGGTTATGTTTTTGAGATATAAAGCTTTGTTTAAATGTTTTAATTAATATTTGAACTGTTGCAGTAGTGATTGGAGGGAACTCACTAGACCATTGGTCTAACCCTCGCTCTTTCAAAATTATAATCATGTTTCAGGTTGTCGCAAGATAGCAGATACAGATAAGGGTAAGGAGAAGATGTGAGCTATTTCCAGGAGATAGAAGACTTCCTACAATAGTTTACTTTTTGAACTCAGTTGTGTAATAAGAGATAGTTGTAAACCTTGTACTTTGAAATGTAAGCCTGGGGTAGTATTTAGATAGAAATGTTATTTTATTGTATGTATAAAGGTGCAGGCTGTTACAATGTATGTGGAGGAAGCCATTAGGTTAAGCAAGATGATGGAGGCGTATGTGGAGGAAACAATTTGGTTAGGTCTGATAGGTTTTTTTCTTTTCTTTTTTAAAGGGTAGAATTGTCAAATTTTTGGCTTAATGGGGACGACACCTTCCTTACCCACGTAGCGAATAAGCCACTTTTGTCTGCACGAATAAGCCATTAAGCCACAAGTAAACACTCTAAACGTCTGTGCGAATATATAAGCCAGTTTTATCATTAAGCTCATTAAGCCACACGTAAACACCCCCTTAGGGTTTTACTATAGTTAATTTGTGACACTCCAAAATAGGATAAATAAATAAATATGAAAAAGAATGGAAAACTAAAATAAAATAAAATTTGGTTTTATTTTATTTTATTTTATTGGACCAAAAATGTAACGAAAAAAGTGAAAATTTGGTCAATGATGTCAATTAGAAAAAGTGAGAAGCGAAAAAAGGAGGTTACGTTTTATCGGACTAAAAATGAAAGAAAATGTCAGATTGGGGTGAAAAGTGTAAAGTTGGCCAAAAGTATTGAAGCCAGGGGGCCAAATGTTATTTTCTGAAAGTTCAGGGGCAGTGTCAGTTGCTAATCGGTCAAAACCAGGGACTGTTATGTAAATGGGATAGATCTGAAAATGAAAAGCAACATGTCGATGGGTGATCTTTGAGGCTTCTTATTTGCTTGTTTGGTAAACGAATAAGCCAACAAATTTCAGATTTAAGTAGCCATCCTCGTCCTCTTCGTTTTTGGTTCAAGTTTCTTCAAGAAAAAACAGAGAAACGATAAAGAAATCAGAGCTCAAAGTTCTTACCATAAATTACGGTTTATCGACAATATGAGGTAAAATACTCAACTAAACTTCGAGTTATTTATACGGTTAGCTTCGATTTTAAGTTCTCTAGTTTAGAATATCCAATTTTGAGTTTTTCTTTAAGATTTTCGAGTTACGTAGAAAACAAAAATTTTAATGAGAATTGGGACTAAATACTTGATGGTTTTTATTGATTCTTCTTCCTATGGTTGAAGAAAATTATTTTCTAAAATTTAGCAAAAAGAATCGTCCAAACGAGAAGAAACGAAGCTAAGCGACCTGTTTGGTTGCCGCAGTTAAGACGTCATGGCGTTTCCCAACACTCGGCTGACGAGGCTAACGAGATATGGGCCAAGGCATTTTTTTAGTTGAGTCTTTTATCAGATTGGGTTTAGATTCTTTATTTTAGTTAAATGTTGGGCCTCGTATATATAACAATTATATTTTGGGCCCCTTAAATATTCAGATTTATTTTATTTGGGCTTGATGCATATAATAATTTAATTTGGGCCGGATATCAAATTATTTTATTTGGATCTTATTTAAAAATTCCAATTAAAAGAGAGATTTAACTATTAAATTATTTATTATACAATAAATAATTTAATAATCACATTTAAGGTGTCATTTTAAGATTTATAAATTATAAGACACTTTAAGTTGAAACCAGTCTTTAGTTACTAAAAGAATAAATCGACGTTAAAAGTCGTTATCAAGCATCGCGGTTAGAGGTTTATTAAATTGTTTTAATGATTTAATAATGGAATTAAAATGTCATAATTTAAGTTACGTATTTATTGGAATGCTATAATTTGGAGAGATGGATTTATAAGGTTATAAAATGATTATTTTTGACATTTTGGGACGTCATCAAGATATAGACTTGGGGTTTGACTAAAGTTAGTTGAGGTTGACCGAGTCGATCAAGGGTTGACTTTTACCTCATGTGATCCACAAGTATTTTAACGATAAGATCAAATAGAGATATTAAGAGACCCGATTTTGGAGTTTGACTTTAGGTCGGGACAAGTTTGACCATATTTAACTTTTGTTGACATTTGAAAATATTAAGCCATTAATTGGATATCGTGGTATGAAATGTGTATGTCTTAGTCAAGAACTATCAGTAGTCGATCTATACGCAATCAGGTGAGTCTTCATGAGACTTACAGTGGGATGCATACCTATATACAAATTTATTGTCAGCATTATAATATGCATGATGTTTCAGTTTTCATACACGATACAATATATTTTACATGTATGTATTTATGATCAGTTGCATGTTATGTGTTTATGTTATTTTCAAATAACTCTAGCATGTCGTTTATACGAAAGTTTTATGACCAGTTTTAATGGGTGGGCATTTGACCAGTAAGTCACACGACAAGTGGCGCGAGCCCGTAATCGGACAACCCTGGAAAAGCCAGTGACAAAATGACCCATACCCGACAAGACAATTTATGAGATATGTTTTCTTTCAAGCGTTGCATGTTTTAAGAAAATACATACTATTTGGTACATAGTTTACAAGTTGATATATATGATATGAAATGACTTTTATTCATGCAAACCATTAACTCACTGAGCTTTATAAGCTGACTATAGTATGCATCTCAAGGATAGAAGGTTTCAGGTTGGACAAACAAAAATGGCTCACATAGAGACTTGCCTAGTCTGTCTAAGTTCAGTTTTTATGTTCAGACATCTATGATAGATAGATTTGAAACGTAATTCGATATGGGATGGGTTAGCATTAAGTTACATATTTATTGTTTTAAAACCTTCTGTTGTAAGCGGTCTAAAGTTTTAATTTAGCTGTAATTTTGGAATATTTTTGGAGGAATTGTTTTAGATAATGTAACACTTCTCATAGCAAAAATATGGGTGTTACAAGTGGAAGTTGAGCAAGTAGACCGAGGGTTGACTTTTACCTCGTTTAATCCACAAGTGTTTTAAAGTTGAGGTCAAATGGAGATATTTGAGACATTAAGAGATTCGATTTTAGAGTTTGACTTTAGGTCGGGTCAAGTTTGACCATAATTGACTATTGTTGACTTGTGGAAAAATTAAGCCATTAGTCGGATATTTAACGCTTTAGTGCCTCGCGAGAAAGTGAATAGCCTGGTTCTGTTCCAGTCAAGAGCTATCAGTAGTCGATCTACACGGACAAGTGAATCTTCATGAGACTTACAGTAGGATGCATACCAACGTACAAATTTGTTTTGAGCAATTTAAGATTTGTATGGTGAAGTGTATGTATGCATGATGTTTAAGTTTTCATACATGATATACTATATTTTATATGTATGTTATTTATGATTAGTTGCATGCTATGTATTTATTTTGTTTTCAAATAAATCTAGCATGTTATTTCATAAGAAAATTTTATGATCATTTTAATGGGTGGACATTTGACTAATAAGTCACACGACAAGTGGCACGACCCCCCTGTAATAGGTGTCCAGATGGGTGCAGGTCGGACAACCTAGGGAATGCCAATGACAAAATAACCCATACCCGACCAGACAACTTATGAGATCTTTTTTTTTCCTTTCAGTATTGCATGTTTTTCAGAAAATGCATGTTATGTTGATCCATACTCTCTCAGTGATTTGATGATAATCCTTTCTATACTTGGTGAAAATTACTTAAACTGTATATGTAAAACCCTAATACATATACAGTTTAAGTAGTTTTCACTAAGTATAGAAAGGATCATCATCAAATCACTGAGAGAGTTTGGATCAACAATATCCCTCTATTTGATGATGACAAAGCAACAAAAGAAAATTGCTAAGTTAAAACATAAGGATAAAGAGGACTCGTAAAACACATGTCCCATTTACTGTTTTAGGGATCTTTTATGGTCAAGGCTTATCACTGAGTGGTTTTCTATGTAATCAGTTTATGTAATCCCTGAAGACAAGCCTCACACTCAAGAAGATCATTGCTAACATCGAAGACTAAGCTGATGATGAAGACAAGCCTACTAATAATCTGATGCGGCATTCTGTGAAACCAAGACAAGTCTATAACGCGTGACAAATCAAGATCAAGCCTCAGTTATTGCCTCTCTACATCAGTGAGTCCTAATCACTGATCATCAACAATAGTCGATCATGAAGCTTACTTATCAAGATTTGTTTGTCTTATCCTCTGCACAAAAAGTACGAAGGTACAAAAGCATGTTTGCTTTTGTCCATAATTGTACAACCACCCCTTTCCACTACACTGTTCATCATACGGCCGAAAGCATGCTAAAGATAAAGTCAACAACATGAAGCCAATGAAGAATGGACACGTGGATTATACCCTCTACCATGCATTTAATGCATAGGGTATATGTCAGTCCACAATACTATAAAGTTCTTATAAGTACAAACACATAAACGACTACCAACCTGTTTGATTAATAACAACGATTACAAGGTTTGATCTTTGTTCGATTTGAAGCTCTCTGTGTTTTCTCTCTGATTTACATCGTGAGTGTGTGTATTGTGTGTGTTCTATATTGAGATCTGATAGATCTCTTTCTTCTACAACACACTAACTAACAACAACTTGCAATAACTTGCAATATTAAACTAATTAAAAACTAATATCTAAACTAAACTAATATCTAGATATTATTAGGAACTAATAATAATAAAATACTAAAAACAATACTTTGACATTTATTACAAGTAAACATTAAACTTATATCGAGAGTCGACTTTTCTGCTTTAGCTTCAGATTGGATCTTCAGATTGGATGATCTTGAATCCAATAGATCTGTGCGCTAACAATCTCCCTCTTTGGATCAATATCATTACTAAAAAGATTTTAGCAATTCAGTCTTCTTTTTCAGCTCAGAAGATGCAATCTTCTTCTCTGTCTTCCATATGTAATAATCTCCAGGTTTTAGCTCAGAATGCTTTAGCAAAGTATCTTCAAAGAAAATTTATCTGAAATCAGCATGTCTTCAGAATACTTTGATCTTTCGCATTTCTTGGTAGTTCTTCTCTTTTTCAATCTTATTTGGAATGTAATGGACTGGACATTTCTTCAAGCTTTAGGTTCTCCCCCTTTTTGATGAATAGAGAAACGATTTCATCAAAACTTTGAGTAAGAAATGTCGTTCATTTGGAGCCTCTGATCCGTCAATTCAAAAGATATTCATCCAGATCTTTGCAAATCCAGACAAAATAATCGTGTAACACCTGAATCAATAAATGAATAAGTTAATATGTCTGTCAGTAACACTAAGTCACTGTGTGTAACGAATACACATTGGTAAGGAGCTTTTTGATGGTCACTCCCCCAGGGCTTCCATTCAATCATCGAAACACCACAAAGGCAATTTCTATGAACGTTATGACAAAGAAACAAATTCCTTGTGTGTTCGTGCAAATGATAGAAAGAATTAAACACGGATGTTTGCTTATTAGGCTCAAAATTGTGTAAACCACTGAGACAACAGTAAGTTAAACACAGACTCAATGTGCAGGATTGAAGTGCGAAGGTGGGGCAGACTTCCTTCTTTTCAATATCCAAATTTTCCAAATGAAAATCAGATAGCAAATGTGCTGCATCCCCTTTGAAAATGTGAAACACTTTCTTGTTATGAAGAAAATGAGTAGCTGGTGGGGTTTGATCAAGAGTTGGCATGGGCTAGTTACCTATTTCAATAATGATCACCAAAGAGTTGTGAAACATTAGAATTGTGGTTGCCCGACTCAGAAAGTAGTTAGTGCAGAGTTCTGATATTCTTTTAACTCTGTTCTCACACCCTCTTTCTTTTAAACATATAGCTCACTCTAACCACACTCATTTCTTTTGTTTTCTCACACTCAATCATTATGGATTAACTTTGTGGGTAGAAATCAGTGGTTAACATGATTCCATAGAAGTTGTGTTAAGTCCTAGCACAATGAAATCCTGTTTTCCTATAAAAGATGTGATGCTCAGAATGGTTTAACTATATCAGTTAAAGCACAATGTAGATCTTGAAAACATTTAAACGCACACTTCCAAATCATGAATTCGATTTGAGAATCGGGAAGTGGTTTGAACATTTAAGAACAATGTTTTCTATGATTGAAAGGTGTCCTCCTTTCAACCATATATGAGATTAAGATAATGGATTATACCTTTATGTTCAATCTTATATCTCATGAAGCTAAGCTTAAAGTCATAAAGATATGATCTTGTAAGTTTCTCTAAAAAAAACTGCAAAAGTCTTATGTCTTAGTCAAAGCAAATTTATTCACTTATATTGAAAAGACAAAAAGCAGTAAAACAACGAAAGTACGAGTTCTGATCAGAAATAATCAGAAGTCATCACCTTTACTCCTTTGAGTTGAAAAGCTCCCCCTAAAATCATGCATTACAAAATTTGACATAAAAGGTAAATGCAAAAATTTTATGAGCTCCCCCTCAAAATAACAATGATTATCTATCAATGTCTTCACATACTCCCCCTTTGATCATGAACAGAATACTGACGTGCAGATATCTTGCGGAAATGAAGAAATGAAGAAAAATTTACAATAAGAAACTTTAATAGGTAACCACCGATTAGGTCTTAAGATTTAGCATACCATGCTTAGAGACAAGAAAATTGAATCTCTTTTCATCTAAGGGTTTGGTAAACAAATCTGCAAGCTGATAAGCAGTTTTTACAAAGTAAAGTTCAATTGTTCCTTTTTCAACATGATCTTTTATAAAGTGATACCTGACATCGATGTGTTTGGTCTTTGTATGCTGAACAGGATTAGCTGTTATCGCGATTGCGCTCTTCGAGTCATAGTATATCGGGATATGATTGAAGTTAACACCATAGTCTCGCAGTTGAGTTCTCATCCACAAGACCTGAGAACAGCAGCTAGCAGCAGCTACATATTCTACTTCGGTCGTTGAAGTTGAAACACAAAGTTGCTTCTTCGATGCCCAACTTACGAGTTTATCACCGACGAACTGTATATGACCAGACGTGCTCTTCCTGTCTAACATACAACCAGTATGATCTGCATCTGTATATGCTGTTAGTTCAAAGCTAGTATCTTTAGGATACCACAGACCAAGATCTGCAGTCCCCTTCAGATACCTAAAAATACGCTTAACTGCATACACATGGGATTCTTTAGGATTTGCCTGATATCGAGCACATAAGCATGTTGAAAACATTATATCTGGCCTACTAGAAGTAAGATACATCAAAGAACCTATCATTCCTCTGTAAGTCCTAACATCAACAGCCTTTCCAGAAGGATCGGTGCCAATCTTAGTACCTGGTGCCATTGGGGTACCAATCGGTTTTGAATTTTCCATTTTGACCTTCCGAAGAATATCAAGAATATATTTTGATTGATTGATAAAAATCCTCGTCGAGAATTGTTTGACTTGTAATCCGAGAAAGAAATTCATCTCTCCCATCATATTCATCTGAAATCTTGACACCATAAGGTTTGAAAAATTCTTACAGTACTTAGGATTTGTAGAGTGTCAGGATCGAAATTCAAACAAGAATTTAATTCACACACACTCAGAATCAATGCTAAAGAAGTTGCGGAAAAACACTTTAACACTAACAATCAATGAAACAGTATATGCACTTAAATCACAAGTTTATATTGATTCAACTTGATGATTACAAACAAAACCTCAATCTGTTGAACAGGCTCAACAGACGTTCTATACTTCTCTATAGAAAGGATCTAGACTAGTCTTGAGGTTAATTCTCTCTAAAACAAAACGTATGAATAATTATCAAACTATCAAAGACTTCTATATTATATATACAAGACTGATTACAAGATAATTATCAAAATAAAATTGATCTTCATTCCATAATTATCTCCTTTACTTTAGCTTCAATCTATACCGCTGTCTTCATTCAGAAACGGAGTCTTCATCTCATTAGCAGCACTATCTTCATGAACAGTATTAATTCTAAACTAGTAGTATTAATCTCAGCAAGTAGTATTAATTTTGTCTCAACAGCATTAACTCCTTCAAGCAGTAGTAATTATGATCTAGCAGTACTAACTTCCTCAGGCAGTAGTAATAGTCATGTCTAACAGTAGTAACCATCCTTGGCACATTTCAGACCCAACAATCTCCCCCTAACTTAACTTTTCAAATTGAGAAGTTAAGTTCTTCAAAAACTGGTCTTCATGATGCTTTCAAAGCCTAAGTTTACACCCCTAGATTAGGATCCAAACCCAAACTTTGATTGATGATCATGCTAACCACAATCCTTTCCATTTCTGAGCCTTGAGGACAGATTAGTTTGGCTTTCAGCATCCCATGTAGCTTGGCTAGGCTATGGTCATATATCTTATCCACCAGGTAATATTCATGAAAGCTTTTGTCAATGGTTAAGATATACACCCCACACCTTTCTATGAGCATCCAGTTGTCCACAGACTTGAAGACATCTTTGATGATATGCTTGACAAGATCTGGACTGAACATCATGCATAAATACTCCATTGCTAATTTCTTGATGTTCATCCCTGGAGTCTTCAGCACATCCCCATACAGATTCATTCCCACTTTAAACATGTCTTCCAAGTCTGACCTAGAACAACATCTGACTATCTTCCCCCAAGTAGAATATACTTCAAAATGATCACCCATTCTTTTGATTCTGAAATATTCTTTGCCTTGATCTTCAAGAATATCCCAGTGGATGATTTCAGGAGCTTATACTGAAATGGGATCTGCCTTTACTGGATAATAAAGAAAATACTGTATATTTCTATATATACTCACATTTTCATATAGTTCATATTCCTAAAAACCCATAATAACATTTCTTTCTCAAAATAGAAACTAGTAATCATACTTTTGTCTTCTTTGTCTCTTCATCTTCTTCTATACTTCAACAATGGCATCCTAAAGCTACCACTCTCTCCAAGGACACAAATGTCACCTTCAATATGGACAAGATCACGTTTAAATCCAACAACCATCAGGGAATACTCTTCTTCCCTTCCAAGAAATCGTCTATGCATCTTCTCACTACTGTTGATTTCCTGAAGAAATGCCCCATTAGCAATGCATTAATTGTCTACCCTCATGGCTGCCAATCACTGCTCAAACAGTTTTGGCTCACTGCTGAAGCCACTATAAAGATCTTGGCTTCTGGATGACAAGTGCCAGTTATAGCCTTCCAAACTGAGCACGAGAAAGGCAGTTTTGGACCAACAAGACTACGGAGTGCTCTACACCTACCGGTTGTTGCTACCTATGATGCACTTCCAACTGATGAAGAACTCGTCCAATTTCTTGATTCTATTGAACTAAGATTGGATACTGGAGAAAAGTCAACCAAATAAATCACTAACCAAAGTTCTGAAGGCACGCATGTCCACTGAACTTAGATATGTGTTTGCACACTTTATCCAAAGTATGGGTGGAAAGGTTGGGAGTATGGATCAAGCAATCCGAATGGAATTGGATATCGACTTCTCAGTGCTTACCGGACGTAATATAGATTATGGTCGCCTACTCTTTGAAGACATGGTGTTCAAGCTCACAAATTCTAAGACGGAACCAATCGTCCCTTATGTACGATTCATTAGCGTACTACTTCAGCACCTTCTTGGCGATCTCTACCCAACAACCGGTGACTACTCAGTGCCCAACCTTGGGGCACGTATCCTCGAACAAGAGCCCACTGAAGGTGAGGTAAGTTTCACTACCTTCATCCAAAACCTCCATTCTTCATCTTCTTCAGCTATGATTAGGTCTCAGCCACCCCAATCTACCCTGGCTGTCACTACCAAATCGAAGAAAAGACAGTCTGACGCCCATCTTGGTCTTTCTAAGAAGGTCAAGAAATTGCCAATGGAGAAAAGCCCCTCATCGGTGATGAATTCTCAGACATCACTCGATTCGTTCGTTGTACACTCCGCAACATCTGTTGCTACCCCCACAACTACTTCAGCGATGATCAATTCCACAGAAGAACAACTGGTGTCTAACACACCAACCTCAGTAGATCAATCCACTAAAGCTTTAGTTTTAGGCAATGCCAATACCTATCCACCACAGACCACGGTTGTTTGGGTAAAATCTCACAAGTCTTGACCGAAGCAAGAAAACCAAACGTCTTCAGTCTAAGGACCATTCTTATATTAAGATAAGGTTCTGACGATAACGCACGACAATAGACACTCATGTCCCCGACGACGATCGTCAAGAGTTTCTCACGTCCACGACTAAACAAAAATCTCTCGACAAGGTTATATCTTACGACCCATGTAATGTTACTAACGATCACTGATCATTTATTACACACAACCATTTTCTTTATGAATCTTTTATTGCATGTTTAAGACACATAATGGTCAACGGATATAACGGACGATCGCCATCAAGATCAATCAATACCAAGACCGTTGGACAATCAATGCTCATTTATGGCGACCAAAGTTATATATACAACCCTGAAGAGCAACGCAAAGGACACATTGACATTTGATTAGAGAACATTTGCAAGATACAACTCTCAATAACTCTCTCCAACAGAATCTCTCGACAAAGTGTTCTATCACACGATCTACGACTTAATCGCACGATTACATTATTTCCTACTGTAATATTGTCATTTGTACTTGTAATCACTCCTTCTAAAGGACGACGTCCCTGTTTCACATCCATAGTGCACTTGACGATCTCTGCTTTCGTCTGCGGTTTTTACCCTCGATGGGATTTTCCACGTCACCAAATTCTCTGTGTCTTATTCATTCTTTACCTTTGTGGTACGATTTGTCGACCGATCGTGTACTTTAGTTGTTAAAGCTCCACACCAACCTTAGATCTTCCGTTGGACTATTTTTGGCATTAACAGTTTGGCGCCCATCGTGGGGCCCCAGCTAGAGTAACATCCTCGACAGAAAGTACGACCTACTAACGGTTTTAGTGCAACTTCTTTGATTAACAGGATCATGGAAGCACAGGGAACTCAAGCTCACATCATTGCTCAAATGCGTATGGAGCTCGAAGTTGCTCACAACCGGATTCATACTTTGGATGAGAAAAATCGGAGAGCGAATGAAGAGCTCTCAGCCATGAGAAATCCAGCAATGGGGAACCCAAATATGGGTAACCAATTTGGACCCCAATACGGTCCAAGACCACCTTTTAATATTCCTTTTGCAGGTGTTCCGCCTCCACCACCTCCATACCCCAGGTTAATGCAAGGTATTGGAGCAACCACTGGAGTCGCTACTTTCTCTATCCCTATGATTCTGACGATGCCACCTCCGGTGACAACATTTCCATCAGTGACTATGCCTTATATGCGCGCGCCAATAAATGGAGACAACGGAGAAACATCGCAACACAATGGATCCTTCCCTAATGCAGGTGTCACATCTCAAGATTTTGGATTTCTACCAGCATCGCTTCCAAATAGAAACAGTTTCAGTCTGGATGATCCTATCGCACGACGTCTGAAGCAGCTGGAGGAACATAATGAAAAGATGTTGTCGCTACTTTCAAAGCTTCCTAGAGCTGCTGTACCAGTGGACGTTGAACCACGGACCGGATTCCAAGCGTCATCTTTTGTTGACGAAATCGCCATGGTCGACGTCCCGAAGAAATACAACATCCCGACATTCACGCCAAAATACTCGGGAATCAGTGATCCGACAGAGCATATTGCACAATACAAACAACTAATGTGGACTATGTCAATACCTCATCAGTATCAAGAAGTTTGCATGTGCAAAAGTTTTGGTGCGACCCTCACAAGTGTCGCACTGCAATGGTTGATCAACTTGCGACCCAAGTTGATCGGCAGTTTTGTGGAATTAGTCAATCAATTCTTTCAGCAGTTCGCTAGCAGCCGCAAGATGGATAAGCAGACCAGTGATCTCTATTACATCACTCAAAAGACAGGCAAATCAGTTCGAAACTATTTCAATCGCTTTAATTCTGAACTGATCAGTGTATGAAATTGCAATGTTCGAACCGCAATCGAGGCTTACAAGCGAGGTCTCGATGATAGTTCCGACCTCTACATGGACTTGACAAAGTATCCGCCAGAAAACTTTGAAGACATACGTGCTCGAACACTAGCTTACATGCGGGTCGAGGATGACGCGGATTTCCGACGCAAGCACTCTAGCGACGAACGAGCATTGAGCGTTAAAAAGTCGAACTTCAAGACGAGATCGACCACTCGTGTCGAGACATCTAAACAAGTATCGAACGTGAGATTTGATAAGAAGAAAACTGCTCCAGTAAGCAAATTCCCCCAACATCCTAAGATTTCGTCTTACAGGTTCAAGGGAACGTCTAGAGATGTGGTCGAGGCTATCAAGAGCGTCCAAACCAATGTTAAATGGCCTCCAAAGAGCGAGAAAGACGACGCTAAGAAAGACAAATCCAAATGGTGTGACTTTCACAACGATCATGGCCATCTGACAGACAATTGTATCACTTTAAGATGAGAATTGGCTTGGCTCGTGCTAAAAGGCCATTTGCAAGATTTACTGGGCACAAACGCACGACCAGCTTCGCCAGAGCATTTAAAGGTCATAAATTGTGTAACAAGAGGTTCTGTATGCGGATTAACTTACTTGGCAGCGAAGCGACATGCTAGCCGAGGACCCGAAGAATTCCCTGTTCCACGGACGTCGTGACCTAAACATGAGTTGGAATTAGAAGCCATGCCTATCACTTTCGATCAGGAAGATCTCGGTGATCAATGGCAGAAACATTATGATGGCTTGATCATACAGCTCACAATCGGTAATTGCTCGACGAAGAGAATCCTAGTCAACGGAGGAAGTTCTGCTAATATCATCTTCCTCGACACAATCAAAGCAATGGGAATTGATAAGTCGAAGATCGTACGACATTCGACAATCCTTGTAGGCTTCAATGGCGACAAGGCCAACACTATTGGGGAAATTATTCTCCCGGTATTCGCCAAAGGGGTCAATAAACAGACAAAATTCAACGTCATCGATTGTTCGTCAGCATACAACGTTATCCTAGGACGACCTTGGATACATGACATGAAAGTCGTACCCTTGACGTACCATCACACGATCAAGTTTCCAACAACTTGGGGCGTCCAAGAAGTCAAGAGTGAGCAGAAAATTGCTCGCGAATGCTACAAAATCTCCATGAATCCTAGAAAACAGATAATCTAGCAATTATAGAACAAGACCGATCCTAAAATTGCCGACGACTGTCAACTAGAAGAAGTCGTCCTGGATCAGGAGAAACTTGACAGATTAGTCTACATCAGTACGTCCCTCGACCCAACTTTAAAGGGATCGCTAATCTCTTTTTTGCAGGAATATGCCGATTGTTTTTCCTGGACGCATGAAGACATGGTCGGCATCGACCCCAAGGTCATCACTCATTGATTCAATGTTGATCCTTCGTTTAAACCTATTAAACAGAAGTGTCGAAAGTTCACTCCAGAACGCGACAAAGTAATCAACGACGAAGTTGATAATTTGCTTAAGACAGGAAAAATCAGGGAAGTCAAATATCCCGACTGGCTAACTAACGTCATGGTCGTATAAAAGAAAAATGGGAAGTGGAGAGTATGCATCGACTTTACAGATCTCAACAAGGCCTGTCCGAAAGAACCATTCCCATTGCCATACATCGACGCCATGGTCGACGCGACTGTCGGTCATGAGTTGCTCACATTCATGGATGCGTACTCCGGATATAATCAAATCCTGATGCACCGAGACAACCAAGAAAAGACCGCATTCATGACAGACAAAGGGATCTACTGTTACAAGGTCATGCCTTTCAGTCTTAAGATTGCAGGATCAACATACCAACGATTAGTCAACAAGATGTTCAAAGAGCATCTCAGAGACACAATGGAAGTATACATCAATGACATGTTGGTCAAATCAATACAAGCGATCGACCATATCGATCACTTGAGACAATCGTTCGATATTGTTAGGCAGTATCACATGAAGCTTAATCCGACAAAGTGCTCCTTTGGAATAAGTGCAGGAAAATTTTTGGGGTATATGGTCAACCGTCGAAGGATCGAGGCCTATCCTGATCAAATAAAAGCTATTCTGGATATCAAATCCCCTCGCAACATTAAAGAAGTCCAACGACTTACTGGTCGAATTGCGGCACTAAACAGGTTTATCTCTTGATCCTCAGATAAATTTTGCTTATTCTATAATGTCTTGAGAAAAAACAGGGGCTTCGAATGAACGGACGACCACGAAAACGCGCTCCAAGAACTTAAAAGATACATGGCATCCCCACCCTTGTTGTCGAAACCTAAGGTCCATGAGGTCCTCCAACTATATCTGGCAGTCAGCTCGAACGCTGTAAGTGTCGTCTTGGTCCGAGAAGATGATAAACAGGAACAACCCATCTATTACGTAAGTAAATCACTTTTCGACGCAGAAACCATGTACTCCTCTATGGAAAAACTTTTGTTAGCCTTGATCATTGTGGCGAAAAAGTTACGTCACTATTTTGAATCGCATCGTCCTCAAGTCGCCACAGGGGGGGCAAGATGGTGTACTCCATACGATGTTATTTCAAAGGCACTAACAATGAGGCCGAATATGAAACTTTGATCGCTGATATGAATATGGCCCACGACTTGGGGGCAACAAAACTTCATGTCAAAAGTGATTCACTCTTAGCCGTGAATCAAATAAATGGAGACTTTGTCGCTAAAGATTCTAGAATGACAGTCTATCTCAAGATCGCCAAATTCAAATCTGAAGAAGTCGAAGAATTTTCTATTTCTCAGATCCCGAGAGATCAAAACACTCAGGCTGACGCACCAGCTAACCTGGGATCAGCATTTGGACAACATCCATGTGACGCTATTCCAATAATTCATCTGGCGACATCATCCATCGACAACGAAAACAATGTGCAGATGATCGAAGAGGAAGACAATTGGTCGAGCGATATCAAGAAATTTCTAATAAATGACCAACTTCCTGAAGGCAAAATGGAAGCCCGAAAAAATCGATTTAAGGAACCACAAGGGTTGTGACGTACTGGTTAAGGCCCTGGGGATGTGGTGGAATATCCCATCTGTCCAGTGTTAGTGCATTTATTATATTCAAGATTTAATTGTAAAAGTCTTGTAAAGTCAATGTAAGTAGAAAAGTCAAAGATGTAAAAAAGTCAAAATAACTTAGTTTGTTTAGTCATTGTGTTGTAATTAGAGTTAGATATATTAGTTGCTTTGTGGTTAAGCATTAGGTTAAGGAAGCTTTCAATTTCATATATTGTAGAGAGAGAAAGTGAGAGAGTTTAGAGAGAGAAAGTTCATAATTCTTGTAATTCTTCAAGATCAATGCAATACAATGTCATTTACCTAATAGATCTGGGTGTTTACATTTGGTATCAGAGCTTTGGGAGATTAGTTTGTGCACAAATTCGTTCAATTTCATCAAGATTCATGAAGATTTGAAGAAAAATTGAAGAAAATCTCCATTTTTGAAGATTTGAAGATCTCAAACGGGTTATTCAATTTTTGTTCGTTTTTTTATTTGTTTTTTATTGCAAAGTGTTCCTCCACCATTATTTTGAAGTTTTGTATCATCAATTTCACAAAAACATAACATGATTTGATTAATTTGAAAGTTTTTGTGAAATTTGGTGTTCTTGAAAAATGGAGTCTGTGAAAATTTTCAAAATTCGATTTTGCAATTTAGTGGTGTTTTGATTGAATTGTTGGTGAATTTGTGTTCAAAAACTAGTTTTAGACATGAATTGATCAAAAAATTTGAAGTTTTAATGCATAAATCTCATTTTTGAAGTTTTTTGGATTCATTGTGTTCGTGAGAGTTCATGAGATTTTTTAAAAATATATATATATTCTGAATTTTGATCTAAAACATATGATGTGTGGTTTCGAAAATGTGTTTGTGAGTATATTTGATTCATAATTTTTTTGTGGTTCAAAGAAGATGCTTTGCAGATCTCACATTCTGATGAAGCATGTGAAGAATTCGTAAGTTGAGTAGTTGACATGAAGAACTCGCAACATTCATATGATCAGTAGCTAGAACTCGCAAGCTAAGTTGAACTCAGTTTTTCACTTCTCACAAGCTGCTTCACCATGAACTCGTATGCATCATGAACAGAACTCGCAGGTTACAAATGTGAAGAACTCGCAGACTGCATGAAATGGAAGAACTCGTAAGCCTCTGCGTGAACCTACTTCACGCAAAGCATGTTATGCGTGAACTTACTTCACGCACGATGAAGCCTCGCTTCGCGCAAAGGCATTGCGAGAACAAACACTTAGTTTTTTTTTGAAATTTTTTTCCAGTCGTGACATCAAGTGGGTCTTGCTCTTAATGATCATTTCAATCATTTTAATCTTGTCTAATCTCTTGGTTGGTTGATTTAGAACACGTACATATTTTCAGACTCGAGTTTGGTTCAGTTTCCATCGAGTTATCGTTGTTTGAATTAATCGCCGGAGATACGCCGGAAAACCGGGTTTGGCCGGAATTTGATTATTGACTGTTGATTTCTAGGTTTTAACTGCATAAACTCGTTTATATCGTGGTTTCCATCATTTTTTTCAGGTTATTACAGTCGTTAAAAAACCGAAAGAACCTCGCCGGAAAATCGAATCTCGCCGGAATTGGTTCTCGTTGATACTCCTTTGACAAATCACTGCATAATATAGATTTTTTCGTAGAGATCGATGGTATTTTGAACAAGGATAAGTTGGAATCAAACCTTGACCGATTTGGTGAAGAAACGAAGATATTTCAAGAATTTTTCGGTTTTTCGGAACTTTTCGGTTTCAAATTTCAAGAGTTTGAGACATTTTTACGTGGTTTAATCGATTGATAGAGCTTAAGGGATCATATACGAAGAGTTTTGGTCGAAAGAGAAGATTCCATAACATGATTTTCAGATGTGATCGATTGGTAGGGATGATAAATAGTGTTTTAACGGAGTTCAGTTAGTTTCATTAGTTTTATAACATTTTGGTCCCTGATCGTTAGTTCTGTTAGTTTTTATTACATTTTAGTCCTTTTCTCTGTTAAGTGTGTTAAGTCTGTTAGAGTCTTTTAATAATTGTCAGTTTTGGTCTCTATAGTTAGCTTTGTTAAGTTTTTGTGTTAAAGTTCTTACATGTTTAGTCCTTTTTAGTTAAATCTGTTAGTTTTGTTAACTAGTTTTATCTTTTGGCAGATTTAGTCCCTCTAGTATTAGTTTAAGGGGTTTGACAGATTTGGTCCCTCAAGCATTATCTTTCAGGATTTGTCACTTTTAGCCCTTGTAGTTTTTATCTTTTAGGTTTTTACAATTTCAGTCCCTCTAGTTTTTAGTTTGTTCTTTTATCATTTTTAGTTCTTCTAGTTTCTAAGTTTCGTGTTTTTACGTTTTTAGTCCCTAGACTTTATATTTTTGTGTTTTTGTCGTTTTAATCGTAAATCTCTACCCGTGAAGTTAACCCTTTGAGAAATTTCTGTTTCTTATCGTAGAATTTCATTCCCTATATCTTACCTATTAAGCCTTATCGCGTCATGAGTGGTCTGTGCGGAAAATGGGAAGAAACGAGCATCGGTACACTCTGGGCGATAGTGCCCTGGCACAATCGCCGGGCACAATCGCCAGCGGGGGTGTGCCCGCGGTACGTTCTGGGCGATAGTGCCCTGGTGATAGTGCCCTGGCACAATCGCGGTCGGCCCCAGGGTCTTTTAAAGTCGCGATTCTCAACCTTTTGCCTCATTATCACTTCCTAATTTCTTTCCTTTTCTCTCCCAAACCCCAAAACCGACCCTAACCCATTTTGATGGTTTTCCCCCTTGAACCACATGATTCTTCATCATCTAACTAGTTGGAACCTTGAACCACAAAACCTCCATCTTCATCTTCCTCATCAAGTTCATCGGTTGGGAGCTCGGGTTGAAGTGTTGGATTGGGTGTTCTCAGAAGTCTCTTTGTCTTTAAGGGTAAGTTTTCTTGTAATAAGGTTATAAATGTTCCATTGGTGGTTTCTTAAGGTTCAATATCTCAAATCTCGGATTTGATGGTTTTGGAGAAATTAGGGTTTTGATCTTGTTTGAGATCTTGGTATTTTTATGTTTCGAGAATGTTTCCTTATGGTTGAAAATGGTTATTTATGGGATGGAATGTTGGATGTAGGTTTTGGAAGTTTTCGGCTTGAGGATTCAAGCGGCCTTCAAAGAGCTCGTTGGGTGAAATCTAGATTTAGCCTAAATCTAGCAAGGTGAGTTCAAGTTGATTTGTGAAAACGGTGTACATGCCAAAATGGTTATTTTAAAGTGTTTTACGTGAAATGGTTAACTGCTGATAAATTTTGAGTGTTTTGAAGAAAAAAAATGTATTTCACTGGGTATTTGTCAAAGCGTGAGTATTTCAATGAGTTTTCATATTTGATAAACTTGGTTTATTTTAGTTTCATGAATGCTCATATTTGGGATTTGAACATCTTGATAAACAATAGCATGATTTATGCATTTTGGGGATTTTGGTACAAATGAAGCCTAGTTCATGTTATATGCATTTTGGTGTATTTGCATTCATAAACCCTTTGGAAAACCTTTGGTCCCATTAAGTGTTGAGTTTTGGGTTAAATGCGTCTTTGTAGTGTGTGTCTTCATAAACGTTATTTTAAAAGACATTTCATTATTTGGGGGACCGATAATTATTGGTCAAATGGGTTTTGAGCATCTTAGCTCGGTGTTGGCTTAAAATGAGTCGTGTGGGCATTTGTCAGGAACTATAACCTGCGGGGGTTTTGAATAAGATGACAATTAATTTCGTATCGTTGGGGAGTTACATGTCTTGAGTGCGTTGGTCATTTAATTGGATTCATGTAATGTTAGACAATGTTGTATTTGATCCATAGGCACGTAAGTCTGTCTGTTTGGTAAGGCCTGAGGTTTTGGGTTACATTTAGTGACCGCTCGGGTTTGCTAGCGAGTAGGAATATGTGGCTCGGGCCACAGAGTTGGAACTCGTCTAGATTGGATAGGCGCTCACGCCTGTAAGCCCTCGAAAGTGGAACTCCAATGGAGTAAGGCCAGAGGCGTTAAACGGTCAGTGGTATGATGCTCGGTGGAGGCATGAGAACCAGGATGTCGGGGTGTT
This sequence comes from Arctium minus, assembly GCA_954870635.1. NCBI lineage: Eukaryota > Viridiplantae > Streptophyta > Magnoliopsida > Asterales > Asteraceae > Arctium > Arctium minus. The sequence goes on from OX941081.1 coordinate 155,113,652, forward strand.
CTGGTAGAATCCAATAACACCGCGGGGTCCGTGGTATGATGCTCGGTAGAGGCATGAGAACCACGATGTCGGGGTGTTCGGGTAGAATCCAATAACATCGCGGGTGGCCCCATTCACGTGTTCTCGCCACCCAAGGTGGAAACGTTTAGATGATATGCAAGGAAGTCGCGTGAACGATCTACTTGCATGTTTTCTATTCTCGGTGTATACGGATCTCTTCATCGTTGATTCGTGGTATTTTTCACGGTAATGTGGTATTTTACCAATGTGAGTTTTAGTGGTTGACGGTAAATGTTGGCTCTAATATTGGGTTCTTCCCACGTATATTAAAGTCGAATGGACCGCGTTGTTTCCACGTTCGTTATTTGGATTTCATTATACTTTATGGTCGCGTGAGTATTATTTCGAATTACATATTTCCAATGGCGTACCATATTATTATAAATCGTTTTCCTTTGCATAAGGGTCGAGTATTATGTCCCGCTCGTGTTCTGAGTGTTTTGGAATATAAGGTATTATTTACATTTCTAGGAATTGGAATGTCGAACTATGACCCCATCTTGGGTGAGTTCCGGATTGCATCATTTTTATATGAAACGTGTGTTTGGGAGCATTGTCTTTAAAGGTGCATATTATGGGAAAATGTGTCGTTTCCATTTTAAGGGATATTATTTCGAAGGATCTCGCTTTAAACTGGTTTCCTTGCTTTTAAAGATTTATTCATTCATGTTAAAACTCTTGAGCTCACTAGGCGTTAAGCCTAACCTTTTTATTTGTCGGCATGTGCATCAGGTTTCTGTTGGGGGTTCAGTTCTAGAAATGCTTCGAGAAGTCGAGCCTTAGCCTTGCGCAAGTGTAAGTAGTGAAAGAAGTCTTCCGCAGGTTGGAGATAGTATCATGTTTGGGTTTAGTAGCACTCGTCCTTACCATAGATTGTGGTATAGAATGTGTATATGTGTTGAGGTTAATTCTTAATTTTGTGTTTGTAGTTTGAAGTACTTATTGATGTATTTAGAAAAATTTTAAATAAGTTGCTATTTCCAGATTTGAGGGTGTTACATTTACATCTAAATTGTTAAATTCTGATAAAATTTCTGATTGTACTAAATGTACTGATAATTCTCAATTTGATTTCACATGTATCATCAAAGCCAAAGAAGAAGAAATTAAGATGAAAGATGATATTATTGTGACAAATGAGAAAATAATCAAATTGAAAGAAAGAAAAATATTCAATTTTCAAAGCAAGCTGAAGACAACTGAACAACAGACATCAGAACTTAAAGCTGAATCAGTTGATCTGCACATCAAGTTTAAAGCTTTTGAAGATAAAATATCTACATTGGAAGCAAAAAATGATGAACTGATGAAAATCCTCCAATCAGATAAAGATAAAGCAAATCTGGAGAATGCTTCTGCTCAAAAGCTGTCTGACTTTTCCAAGAAAGCTATTCAAGAGTAGAAAGATTTGGAGCTAAGATGCTTAAAACTATCCAAGCAAGTATTCGAGTTTGAAAAGATTGTTATAATCGAAAGAGATACTTTTGCAAAAGAGAGAAAAGTTCTTGAAGATAAAGTAATTGAACTTCCCAAACAGGTCTCTACATTACAATACTTACTTGAGAAAGAAAGAAAATATTTTCAAGAAAATAAAAAGTCTTATGATGTTAAAAAGAAAAATGTTGAAAAGAGAAGTGTTGGGATTTTCAAGAAAATTTATGAGAAAACCAAGAACTTAGAAAAAGAATTTGATCAAGAACGCCAAATCTTTGAAAACGAAATATCTAAGCTCACATCCAAGATATCTGTTTTATCCTCAGACATTCAGAAAGAACAGATGACTAGAACTGATTTGAAGAAAAATTTTGACACACTTTCCGATGAAAGAAACATTTTATCCAAAAAGATAAAGGACTTGGAAGCTATAAATGTTGAATTGTCAGAGAAGATTCCAGATGATGTGATTAATAAATCACCTTATGATAATTCATCTGAATTAGTTTCTTCTTTTAAAACAGCTTCAAGTTCCATTCATGAAAATGTTTTCAAAAAGAAATGTGTCAAACCAAACATTGTCAAATCAAATCAGATTCGTCCATCTAATCTGTTTTATGACAAGTCTGTTGATAGTCCAGCGTTCTTCTATGTCAAATATATTGGAAAGCATTCAAAGAAAGGACAGATGGTCTGGAGAGTGAAGAGTTCTCCTGATGATGAGAAGAAGAATGACATATCATTCAAATCCACATCAAATGCCAAGAAGAAATGTGCTCATAAAAGGTAAATCTTTTGGTACACCTGATATATTTTATTCTACTAATCATTTGATCAGGGTTGCTCAAAAGAAGATTTGATGTTCTTACTGTGGAGAGAATGACTTTGTTCAAAGAGAATATGCTCATAACTGGTACGGATCTTACATAATAACTTCTCAGAATTCTGATTTTAAAAGATTTAAATCTATTGAGAAGTGGATTCCTAAATCTAACTTACCATGACCCAAATACCAGTGGGTACCAAAACCTGTTAAATCTGTTTTGCAGGTACCATAGGTATAGGGAGAGCATGATCTTAGGCTTCTGAATACTTCAGTTCAGAACCCGGTCTTTAATGTTAAAGGACTATGACTTCTAGACAAAATAGTCTAGGACTCGGTCTTTAATGTTTAAGGATATGGATATTATGCAAATATCCAGGGGGAGCTTACTTGAATCTAAATCATTATATTATGATTTGAGGGGGAGCTTAAATCGTTTGTAAGTATCTTCTGATCTAGACCTCTGATTGTTTGAAAGAAGAACAACTTTCGAACAAGAAAAATGTTTTCTTAAATGTTCAAACCACTTCTGGTTCTTAAAAGATTTTATGAATTTAGAAGTGTGATTTTAAATGTTTTTCATAATTGAGCACTAATGTTTATCTGACCGTGTGTTTCCAAAGATCAATATTTGTGTATTATCTTGTCTATATACTGTCAAGTATTCATACACACCGGTTCAGTACTTCATGTGAATTAGTTATTACCATGTCTCTAAACGAAACAATTTTCGATGGTAATACCCTCGTTTGATTTCACTGTTGTTGAGAATCAGTCATCATTTCAATCTTTGTGCGTTCATTGCTAAATTGTTTATATTCGTTCATATAAGCAAACTATCAAATTCTTTGATACCCTATCCTTTCATGATTATATCCAATGATATTTGATCTGATTGATACATTGTCAAATTCTCAAAACAATTCTCTTGATTTCATTTCATTCATTCATTATTCTTGTTTTGAGAAATCTTCAATGATCAAAGCTCTCACACTTATATTGTGAAGCATACATACACTGACAGTGTCATTCTGTTTTCGGATGCTTAACTGTTCAAGATAAACTGTTGAGCAACTATTATTTTTAGGACAAATTACATGGGATTCATGTGAGAACTTAAACAGAACTTCCATGGATTCACGTTAACCAGTGTTTCCTACCCCGGAAGTTATCCTAGAGTGATTGAGGGGTGAGGGGTCAAAATCAAAGAGTAGGGGAGATAACTCATCCGGTTGAGTTTTTCTCATTGTCCTGAGCGATAAAATGGAAAAGAGAGTTTGGTTAGAAGTGAGCTTAAATGTTAAAAAGAAAGAGGGTATGAGAACAGAGTTAAAAGAATATGAAAACTCTGCACCAACTTTTTCTGAGCCGGGCAGCCACATCTACTGGTTGGTTCACATTCTTTGGTGACCATCATTGAAACAGGCACTAGCCCATGCCAACTCTTGCATTAACCCAACCAGCCACTCATTTCTTTCCCGAAAAAGAAATGTTTCATTTTCTTGGGGACGCAGCATATCTACTATCTGGTCTTCACTCGGAAGATTCGGATATTGAAAAAGAAGGAGAGTTGCCCCACCTTCGCACCTCTTTCATGCACATTGAGTCCGTGTAATACTTGTTGTTGTCTCAACAGTTTACACATTTTGAGTACATAGCCCTAATAACTCTATTGTTGAATGACATTCACCTAGTGTTGTGTTCTTGCTAGAACTATAATTGCTCTTTTTGGGAAACAATTTGACTTACACAAACTTCACATATTTAGGGGATGACCTAGGCTTTCTTTTCATACACCATTTTAGCCACTTGTAACCTTTATAAACACAATTATGTGCATTCACTTTAAGACAATGAGGACATTGTCAACTTCTAAGTTTGAGGTTGAGGGGGTTACAAGTTACCCAAAATGGGAAAAACATGTCAATGAAAAAGAGCAAAGCTCTCACATGACAAGAACACTAAAAATGCCCCATAGGGGTAAAGGTGCACAAAAATTAAAAAAATGCCCCATAGGGGTAAAAGAGCACAAAGTGCCAAAAATTTAAAAACAATTTGAACATTTTGTTGAATATTGGTGTGAGAAAATGCTTGGTGAGAAAAAATATGCCACAAAAAGAGTGACCCCACAAGCCCTAGTGATCCTAAATAAAGTTTATGTAATGTTTGACAAAGAAAAGAATCATACTAGCTTATGGTCCATACATATAACTAGGTTATGGAAGTCTCACCTTGGATTTATGAAAGGCTATGAATTGTATGTGATATGTTCTACATGGTGTGTGCACTAATTGCCATTATCTTACAATCTTTTCAACATTGAGTTAATTTTTTTTATTTTTTTTATTGCTTGAGGATAAGCAAACTTTAAGTTTGAGGTTGTGATATGTATTGAGAATTCAATACATATTGCATCTTTTTCTTATCTTTTAGGTTTTTAATTTCTTTTTATCCCAACAATTTAGTCATTTTCTTATCTTATTTTCCACTTTTTCTTATTCATGGAGCTAAGTTTAAGATTTACCTATATGTTGTTATTTTGTAAAAACCAACTAAAAATCTTATGTTTATTTTGATGTTAGATTGATGCTGCAACATTCAGGGTTGTTGTGGGATGGAACTATGAAGATATTTTGATGAAGATTTCAATCCTGAATTTTTGGCCTTTCCAAATCTTTTTGGCAATAATAGAAGTAGTAGTTGGCTGGAGTTGGAGTATTGGCATCACTTGGAGTGTAACTTTGGAAAAACCTTTAGTTGTTGTACCTTTATTATTATTTTTAAGCTTTCTATTTACATCTTTGTCATCCTTGTTTGGTATAAATAGGGGTGATGACTTTGTGTTTCTGGGATGTAATAAATCAGTTTTAAAACAGATATGGTGACTCTCTCTCTAAAACTTTTAATATTAAGTCTTTAATCTTTTAGAATTATTGTTCTTCGTTATTAGTTGTTGTAGCATTGCTTCAGCATTACTTGTCTTTACATTTCTTTATTGCTTATAGTCTTTACTTTATGCACTTTACATTTCCGTCATTTAATTTTCGTCATTTAAATTATGTCTTTACTTTATGTCATTTACATTTCTTGCAATTTATATTACGTAATGAGTAGCTAGTTTTATTAACTTGGGTATGAGGCAAATGGTGAGTTTTTAAACCAAAATAAAGTGGACATCGTTTCTCAATAATGATGTTCCACCATTTCATTCTAAGTTTTATAAATCCAAACGCACTTCTTGACGAATTGATCACTTTGAAAGTGGTAAAGTGTAGTGGACTCAGACATGAGCCACATGAATACACGTCAATTTGAATGATATGGGAAGTATACTTGGAAGAGTTGCTAACAAGGGAACTTGTTATCTATGTTTTTCAAACTGATTGATTCTTGACAGGTTGATCACTAGTCAAAGTGTTAAAGTGTGGTGGACTCAGGAATGAGCCACTTGGAACACGTCAACTTGGATGATATGGGAATCGACTCGGAAGAGTGATTTTTAACAAAAGAATTTGTTTATCCATATTCTTTGAAGACACTGTTGGCACTATCACTGGTTCTGATACTGCACAGGAATGTTTCTAGTATAAGCTAAATACAAGTGTCACGGTGAGAATTCAGAATGATCACTTTCAAAGTAGATGGTGGAACTAGTTGTTGAAAAACACAATGTTGTAGCATTCCTACAGCATTGGTCCACATAAACTTGTGTTTAATACTCACCAAAAGTCTTATACCCTTGCTTTTTTTATTCTCTGTTATTTTAATTAACTGTTCACTCAACCCAAACAAAGTCTTCAAACTCGCCATCTGAAGTTAGTTTTTCATCTCGAGATCTTGCAACATAAGATACCTATCCCTGTGGAATACGATACTTGGTTCTTACCATTTTATTACTTGAAAAGACGATATTGGATCCCATTGTATACTTGCTTTGAGGTTCAATTATCACATGTCTAGAGGTGTGCAAATATATTCCATCTTTAGAGTCGAGATCGTTCCTGTTCTTGTTGAGGGTCGGACGCAGCATTTCAGCCCTTAGGAGCGTCATCCCCCGACACGACTTCCTACTCATATTTAGAGTCGATATCGTTTTTGGCCCCAATCGACCCCAAGAACAAGGCAATCTCGTCTTCTGCCGACGCCAAGGGATTTCGACCCCTCAAGTATTATCTCATTATCGCCGCTCGGACCTTGAGGCGAGTGAAAGTCTCGATGGACTTCACATCTTCCTCAAGTCCGGCGATTTGTTTCTTCGCCACCCCCAACTCTGACCTAAGGGCCTCGACCTCTTTTTTATTCACGGTCGAGACTTCCTTAGTCGTCTCCAGTTCTGCCTCCGCTGTGGACGCTCGACTTAGGGCCTCCCTCAGCTGCCCACGGAGTTCCTCCTTCTCGTGATCATCAACCTCAGCCTGGTTGAGAGCGTCATCTAGCCAAACGAAATACTCCTCTTTCTTGGCCTCCGCTGCTGCAGCTTTTGCCTCTGCCTCTAAAGCCCTGGACAATGCCGCTTGCTCCTTGGCTAGAGCATTCAAAACTAAGCTCTGAACTTGGTCCATACGAGTGTTAAGGACCAGTCCTGCTTCGAAAGCCTGCACGGTCGTACGATCAGCAGTTAGGTTGAAAGACAAGGAAATAATTTATAAAGTCTCGAATGACATAAATTACAAAAACTTACCATGAAGGAAAGCCCCGAGACATGGGCCGCCAAATCATCGACTGATACATCTTTATATCGATTGAAGAAGGGCGGCAGGAGAAACTTCCCCAGATGAGGGAACAGAGTTCTCCTGTCCAGACGACATGAAGTCTCCCAGAAGGGTGAAATTTACGTCAATCAGATTCAGGACCTCTTTGGTCTCTGGACCCTTCCCCTTGTCCTGAGACAAGGAAGACTGCCCCGTCTCCCCGGCTGGAGGGGCCTGCGAGATCAGCTTCGCGTCTGTAGCCGAAGACACCATCATCTTCTTTGCAACAGTGGCCTTAGGACCACTATCATTTGAAGACGATTCCTTCAGAACCACCTTCGTCTTCTTGACCCCCGACCCAGATGTCGGGGGAGCCTTTCTTTTGATTTCTCTCCCTTTACGGGTGAGCTGCACAAGGGCCTCTCTCTTTGAGAGCCTGATCGACGGTTTCCCAGAAGTCGATCCTCCTGAAAAAATGAAACAAACAAAATTATCTCTAATAAGTAACGTCTTATGCAAAGACTACACCTTACAAAAAAATTCATGATCTAAAAAGGGAACATCATACGACTAACCCTAAAAAGATCCTACGAGCAGTGGTGACGTCCAGACAACTAGACCCACTGATATGTATTGAGAATTCAATACATATTGCATCTTTTTCTTATCTTTTAGGTTTTTAATTTCTTTTTATCCCAACAATTTAGTCATTTTATTATCTTATTTTCCACTTTTTCTTATTCATGGAGCTAAGTTTAAGATTTACCTATATGTTGTTATTTTGTAAAAACCAACTAAAAATCTTATGTTTATTTTGATGCTAGATTGATGTTGCAGCATTCAGGGCTGTTGTGGGATGGAACTATGAAGATATTTTGATGAAGATTTCAATCCTGAATTTTTGGCATTTCCAAATCTTTTTGGCAATAATAGAAGTAGTAGTTGGTTGGATTTGGAGTATTCGAAAAAACGACTTGCCACCTAATTTCCGAATTTTGGGGACAAATTGTTTGGGTAAAATCTCGCAAGAAACGTCTCCAGTCTAAGGACCATTCTTGTATAAAGATAAGGTCCTGACGATAACGCACGACAACAGACACTATCGTCCCAGACGATGATCGTCGAGAGTTTCTCACATCCACGACTAAAGGGAAGTCTCTCGACAAGCTTATAGCTTACGACCCATGTAACGTTACTAACGATCACTGATCATTTATTACACACAACCGTTTCCTTTGTGAATCTTTTATTACAGGTTTAAGACACATAATAGCCAACGGATATAACGGACGATCGCCATCAAGATCAATCAATACCAAGACCGTTGGACAATCAATGCTCATTTATGGCGACCAAAGCTATATATACAACCCTGAAGAGCAACGCAAAGGACACATTGACATTTGATTAAAGAACATTTGCAAGATACAACTCTCAAGAACTCTCTTCAGCAGAATCTCTCGACAAAGTGTTCTATCACACGACCTACGGCTTAATCGCACGATTACATTATTTCTTACTGTAATATTTTCATTTGTACTTGTAATCACTCCTTCTAAAGGACGATGTCCCTGTTTAACGTCCATAGTGCACTTGACGATTTCTGCTATCGTCCGCGGTTTTTACTCTCGATGGGGTTTTTCGCGTCACCAAATTCTCTGTGTCTTAATCATTCTTTACCTTTGTCGTATGATTTTTCGACCGATCATGTACTTTAGTTGTTAAATCTCCACACCAACCTTAGATCTTCTGTTGGACGATTTTTGGCATTAACAACGGTCATCTTCACAAGTTGTCTCCTCTGCTCCTTCCTTGGTCATCACGAATGCCCCACCAGCGTCAGCGCCTGTCCATGCTGACATTCAGGGCGACGTTCTACAACAATTGATGTCTCACAACATCAATGTTGGACCTGAGGGAGCTCCTTTCAAGTCTTCTCAGCAACAGCATATCATGACTCCTCTCGAGCATGACATGTCATATTTCTTTGGTGGAAATCCCTTGGATTCTGCCTCTGACCACTTAGGTATTCCATCATCTCTACCCCCACGTTCTTCCGGATACTCATCCCGAGCACTCCAGTGCTCACTTTACCTATTCAATTTCAGGTCCAAGATTAGAGGCTATTGACTCCTCGATCAAAGAGCTCAACGTTGCGGTGTCAGCTCTCTCCACTGTTGTCTCTTCCAACAGCAATGTGATCTCAAAGGCTGATGCATCTCTCCAGTCTCTCACCTCTTCCATCTCATCAAAAGATGATGCATCACAACTCTCCTCCCTCCAGCAAAATGTGAATCAGCTGAAAACTGATATCTCCACTCACACTGCCATCATCAACACCTCAGTTGCGGCTCTCCACTCCAAGGTAGATACTCAGACTTCTCTCCTCAACGAGATTCTGAACGTGCTCAAGAATTCCCCTCCACCATTATTTACTAACACCAATCGCAAGACCATCAAGACCATCTTCGACTTTGTTTACAACACCGGGGATGTGATAAGTGACATCGCTATCGCTGGTGCTTCCTTCAACACAGTCGATCGGACCACTCTTAAACGTATAGAGTTAGCGGTATGTCTCCCTCTTACTGATGATGACAAAGAGAGGGAGATAGAACCAACATCTGAGGGGGAGAAAGAAAAAGAAAAGCTAAATCTGACTACCGCTGATGACGATGAAGATTATGCGGAGTGCATTAAAGAACCTTCTCAGGTCACTACTGAGGATGAAGAACTAGTAGTAGTCGATGAAGCTGATGAGGAGGAAGATGATGAATAAATTGTCGATGAGGATATAATACTGAAAAAGATTTGAAAGCGCAAATAATGATGACGATAAGAATGATGATGGCAGTTGCTTCATTCCCATCAGCGCTCCATCAAAAGGAGTGCTCATCAGGGAACAAGGGGAGAGGTCGTCATAGCCTAGAACGAAGACCCATCAGCAAGGAAAACAAAAAAAATCTTGCTGCTGAGGTGTAACACCACGACTTTTGAGTTTGGCCAGATTTGAAGAAGGTTTGAAGTCTGTGAGGCAACGCGAGTTACCGCGTGGCTTGGCCTGTGCCATAACCTGCACGGTGTTCTGTCTGTCACGGATTCCAGTATGTGGCACGAGTCACGGCGCGAGTTTTCCCGTTCCATAAACCGCGCGGTGGCCCTAATCGACTTAAATTAGATTTCAGCCCCAAAGTCTTCATTTCTCATATCTTCTTCCTCTATTGATTTCTCTCTCAACTTCTCCCTCTTCATTTACTCCAACTTAGGGTTCCTTCTTTACTCCATCTACTTCATTTATTGCTAAGAGCTAAGAGCACCATCTAAGGATTCGGTTTGGAAGCTTTCAACCACCATCTCCATCTTCATCTTCTCCAAAGGATCAAAATCTAGGGTTTTGGGTTTTCTTCAAAAACCCACTTTGTGAGTTCCTACTATCATTTTCCAAACCTTATACATGTCAAAACTTACATTTTAAGTTCCTATATATCTCCTCTATTTTGGATTAATGTTAATTACATTTTGACCTAACATGAGTTTTAGGAGATTTTAGGGTTTCCACTCATTTTCAACTAAGATGAAGGGTTCCATTTTATATGTAGTAAAACATAGAACTACTTGCACATTTTGGTGAGTCAATAATATCAAACAATTTAAATTAGGTTATCTACTAAAAACTAAAGAGATTGTAATCGTTCCTCCTTTTCTATTTCTGCTTGAAGCTGCTTTGCCACTTCTTCATCTAACTCAATCTGACTCTTCTTCTTTGAAGGTTGTTCAGGTTCAACCATCTTTCCCTTTCCCTTTACATCCTTCAAACTTGTCTCATTGCTTTCTTTTCTTTTCTTTGAAAGGCCTCCTTCTTTAATGACCACTCCCTTGGCCTTTTGAGTAGCCTTAGGAGTGTCATTCTTGGCTTTTACCAATGTTTCTGCTATTTCCAACTCTTCAACAGATAGCCCTGTTACTGCTGCTACCTGTTCTGTTACTGTTGCTGCTTGAACCTCATCTGTTTTTGCAGCTTTCTCCCCCTCAAACTCAAATCCCATCCCAGATGTACTTTCCTTCTCTGCTTCAGCCTCTTGATTCTCCCCCTTGTTGAAAGCATCATTAGCATTTTTTTCTCTTCTTCAAAACAAATTGCCTTCTCCTCTTCTTTTGCACCAATTTTGTCACCATTTTCTTCAATTTGGTAATATGTACTTGTTCAGACATAATTACCATTTTCATTTCTTCTATGTCTTTGCCTTGTTTGATAACATCCATATTAATGTTGCCCATAGTTTCCATCAATTCATTGTAGTCATATCTGTCCTCACCTTCTCCAGGAGGGTTACCCCCTTTTGAAGGATCATGGGATCTTTTAGTAGTGGAAGTCTTCTGCCTAGCAGAAGCACCCTCTACCCCCTTGGTTTCTTGGCACCTGGGACCTTTGGATGATTACTCACCCAAAGTTTCCATGGGAAAGATCTTATTGATGTTACCACTGGCCTCCTCTGTGCTAGCAGGAGTAGTGGCAGCCTTTGCACCCATATGCTCATGCATCTCCTCAGTGAGCACCTCCTTGGGGTTGGGAGACACCCCTGTGGTTTCCCTATAGATATTCTCTAATGGAGAATTCTCCATTAGAGGGCTTAAAGGCTCTGTGGGTGAAGGTACAAGAAGGGAAGGAGCCTTCTTTACCTTTTTCCTCATGTACGTATTGGTGATTGGTGAAGTTGATTTTTGAAGAAGGGACTGTGGGATTGATATACTGATTGAAGGTTGGGATTGGCTTTCAGTGGGATGGTCTAATGAGGGCCTTGACCCTGAAGCCATACATTCTTGATTGTGGGACACCACCATCATTGTAGAGAACAATGGGGTGTCAACTCCTTCCGAGTCCAATGGAGATCTCTTCGTATTTGAAAAGACCTTGCTTTTGGGGATTTTTGGTACATATACCTCATCAAATTGAGGCATATCTGTCAATTCATTGGTTATAACTGCCTGGACAAATCTTGGGTACATATAAAAACTCTTTTTGTTTCCCAAGTTTGACACAAGGTCATTGAAAATCATATTTGAAAAATTGTACTTTCTGGCAGTGGCCAAGCAAACCAAAGCATAAGCAATGGTACTACTGAACTCACTCCATCCAGTAGTCTTTTTGGAAATACAATGCATCAGGGTATGGACAAAGAAACACCATTGGGGAGAAAATTTGGATTTTGAGAACTTGAAAACACCCAATGGGCCTCCATACCCCATTCTAGTTAGAGTGGAAAACAGTTCATCATTAGAGATAGATGAGATACCTGAAACATCGTCTAGACGTAGACTGATGCGAATAACTTCTTCAGAAACTGTCAAGTGTTTGTCACACACCCTTGTCTTGATCACTTGCACACCATTTTCAGTAACAATGGTGGCATTTGCCCAAAATTGTTTCTGGTGCTCAATGTAGATGGATGGTGACACTGTAAGAGCATACGCGATATGGCTTGTCTTGAGAAAATCGACTATCTGGTGAAATCCATCAGCCTGCTTAGGCTTTTGAAGCATTGCGATTTCGTTGTGCTCATCAATGAACGCCATGGATGTCATCGAGCTTGAGTGTTCTTGCCTGAAACTTACTAGGTGCTTGAGAGAAAAAGGATTAGAGAGAATATGAATAGTATTCAAATAGTCGTTATGAGCTTTTAGGCGGGCAAAAAGGGTATTTATACAATTCGGGAAAGAAGCAGTATTAACTAACTAGCAGTATTAACTGAGAGCAGTATTAACCACTAGCAGTATGAACTAACTAGCAGTATTAACTGAGAGCAGTATTAACCACTAGCAGTATTAACTAACTAGCAGTATTAACTGAGAGCAGTATTAACCACACTTACACTCTTGAATCTTGTGTTGGTCTGAACAAGGCAATATTCTTCCTGAGAAAGATGATTATCAGCACCAAAGAATAACCAAATAACAGGTATGTAAACACTTTTTAAAACATGGGCTCATTCAGAGTTGATCATGCCCACACTTGTGACCAAGAAAGTGAATCTACCCACATCAAAAGCTTTAGTGAATAGATCAGCAAGCTGGTTGTCAGTACGAAGTTTAGCAACTTGAACAAGCTTCTTTTCATTACAGTCTCTAATAAAGTGATACCTGGTCTCAATATGCTTTGTTTTGGAGTGCTTGACTGGATTGTTAACAATGCTTATTGTACTGCTATTGTCAATGAAGATTGGAGTGTGAAGAAAGGTTACCCCATAGTCCAGCATTTGATTCTGAATCCATAGAATCTGAGAGCAGCAACTTGCAGCAGCAATGTACTCAGCTTCTGTTGTTGATAAGGACACAGTGGTTTGCTTCTTACACTGCCAAGATACTAGTCTTGCACCCAAAAGCTGACATCCCCCTGAAGTAGACTTTCTATCCATATTAGCACCACCCAAGTCACTGTCTGAATAAGCAATCAAGTCAAAAGTAGATTCATACGGATACCAAAGACCTAATCTAGGTTGCCCTCTTAAGTATCTAAAAATCCTCTTAACAGCTTAAAGATGTGATTGCTTTGGCTTGACTTGGAATCTGGCACACACACACACTGGAAACATGATGTCTGGTCTTAAGGCTGTGAGATACATGAGAGATCCAATCATTGATCTATATTGATGGACATCAACATCCTCCCCCTCAAGATCAGCAGTGATTTGTTTATGAGTCTCCATTGGTGTGCTTGCTGGCTTTGAGTCTGTTAAACCATACTTATCCAGGATGTCTTTCACATACTTTGATTGACTTATGAAGATCCCATCTTTCTGTTGTTTTACTTGAAGCCCAAGGAAGAAGGTGAGTTCACCCATTGAACTCATTTTGAAGCTCTTGTGCATCAACTTTTCAAAGTCTCTACACATCTGATCTTTTGTGGATCCAAAAATGATGTCATCCACATAGATCTGAACAAGTAGGATGTCCTTCTTACTTATTTTAATGAAGAGGGTCTTTTCAATTATTCCCCTTTCAAACCCATTTTCTAAGAGATAGGTAGACAGTGTATCATACCATGCTCTTGGGGCTTGATGTAGACCATAAAGTGCTTTCTTCAGTTTGTATACTCTGTCAGGATATGATGGATTTTCAAATCCAGGGGGCTGACAGACATATACTTCTTCATCAATTGTGCCATATAGAAAGGCACTCTTCACATCCATTTGATATACCTTGAACTGCATAAATGAAGCATAGGCTAGAAACAGCCTAATTTCCTCTACCCTTGCAACTGGAGCAAAAACTTCTTCATAATCTATGCCTTCTTACTGAGTGTACCCTTGTGCCACTAGCCTTGCTTTGTTTCTGATGACTATTCCTCTCTCATCCTTTTTATTCCTGAAAATCCACTTGGTTCCAATAGCTCTATGACCTTTTGGAAGGTCCACCAAGTCCCAAACATCTTGCAACTTAAACTGTAGTAACTCTTCTTGCATGGCTTCTATCCAACTTGCATCTTTCATTGCATCATAGGCCTTCTTAGGCTCAATCTGGGATAGAAAGCAAGAGAGTACTGTATGTTTCTGATCCTGCATCTCTTGTAGTCTGGTTTGATTCCTAGTTACCATAGAGAAGAGATGTCTCCTATTACCAGTTCTGGAGGATGGTTCTTTTGTGTTCTAGTCTGATAACTAGGTTCTTCATTGATTCCTACTTCTAGATTGGAATCATTTAAGTCAGCTGAGGGGATCTCATCAGCTACTTCTGGCTCTTCATGCTCTGAATTCTCCTTATCTCTTCTTTCTTCTTCACTCTGAATTGGTTCAGTAATAGTCTCATTTTCACAGATTTCAACAGGTTCCATTGTAGGTATGGGAAAGATCACAGACTAAGGAATAATGTCTTGTACTTGTACATCCCCTGATCCTCCACTTCCTGAACCTGCATGATCATCACTACTGAAACCCAAAGAGTTAGTTAGTGAATCAATGTCAAACAACCACTGAGGACCTGAACCAATAGGATTTGGTGTGTTCTCATTGCATTTGACATTGTCACTTTCCTCAATTATTCTAGAAGAAGAATTAAATACTCTGTAGGCCTTACTCTGAGATGAGTAACCAACAAGAAAACCATCATCTGCTTTGCTATCAAACTTTCCTAAGTGAGTTTTGGTATTGAGAATGGTACAAGGACACCCAAAAGGTTTGAAAAATCCAATAAATGGTTTTCTTTTATTTAAAAGCTCATATGGTGTCTTGTTCTTAGGCTTGACTACTAGAACTTTGTTTTGGACATAGCAAGCAGTATTAACTGCTTCAGCCCAGAAAGTAATTGGAAGTTTTGAATCAGCTAACAGAGATCTAGCAGCTTC
Source organism: Arctium minus (assembly GCA_954870635.1). Classification (NCBI taxonomy): domain Eukaryota; kingdom Viridiplantae; phylum Streptophyta; class Magnoliopsida; order Asterales; family Asteraceae; genus Arctium; species Arctium minus. Next base: position 155,128,998 of record OX941081.1, read on the forward strand.
AATCAGTGTCCTATTCCTTCTCTCAGCAACACCATTTTGTTGTGGAGTCCTAGGAGCACTGTATTGCCTCTCAATTCCTTTTTCCTCACAAAAGGTGTTTAGGTCATGATTTTTAAATTCAGTATCATTGTCTGACCTAATGACTTTTACCTTTTGATTTGTTTAGTTTTCAATTCTTAGAATAAAGGATTTGATCAGTCCACTTGTCTCATCCTTAGTCCTTAGAAAATATACCCAAGTAAATCTAGAGTAATCATCAACAATAACTAAGCAGTATGATTTCTTGCCTATACTCATTACATTTGTAGGACCAAACAGATCCATATGCAACAGCTGAAGAGAATTAGCAATAGTGTTCAACTCTTTGGACTTATGAGAAGTTTTGTGTTGTTTACCTTTGAGACAGGCAACACAATGATCATCACATGAAAAGACTTTTGAAGGAAAACCTCTTACAAGGTTGTTTTTGACAAGTTTATTCATTGTTTTAAAATTCATGTGACACATCCTTCTGTGCCAAAGTGATGATTCATCCAAAGATGCTTTTGAAACAAGACAGTTTAGGGATGAATCAGTTGAAACACTTTCCATATCCAAACAATAGACATTATCCTTTCTGGGAGTTCTTAGTAGTATCATCTTTTCATCAACTACCTTGAATCCAGGAGCAAGGATAATGCATTCTAAATTAGTGAATAATATACTATGCTGTTTGTCACAAACCTGTGATACACTTAACAGGTTGTACCTTAACTGCTCAACATAGAAAACATCTTCAAAGGTCATTTTACCTTTTGTTACATCTCCCTTACCACTGATCTTACCTCCATCTGGAGTATTACCAAAGGCAACATGCCCTCCATCAATTTTCTTGAAATTCTTGAGGCAAGACATGTTCCCTGTCATGTGCCTAGAGCAACCACTATCAACATGCCAGATGCTCTTCCCCTTGAGCTGCTGGTTGCCCTGCACATAAGATAAAACAATTAGTATTGATTGGGAACCCAAGCCAAAGTGGTCTTGGGTCTCCCTTTTTCATCAAAGTATTTACATTCCTTTTTGATGAGATTTTTAAAATCAAAGCACTCTTTACTAGAGTACTTTGTCAAGATAATAGGTCTAGCAGCACAAAAACTAGAAGCAGTACTAATTTTAGAAGTACTAACAGAGTTAGCAGCACTAACAGCTTTAGCAGTACTAACCTTGTTAGAAGCACTAACAGAGTTAGCAGTATTAACATTTGAAGAAGTACTAACAATGTCAGCAGCACTAACATAGATAGCAGTAGTATTGCTTCTAGCAGCACTATCATTGTCAGCAGCACTATTTGTGGTAGCAGTACTAACAGTTTTAGTGCTTTTGGGAATCCACATCTTGACACTTTCTTTCACAGTCTTTTTCTTCATGTGGCTTTTAGATTTAACATGTTTCTTAGCCACATGTTTCCTTTCATTCTTCCTATAACCAAAGGGTTTTTGCATATATCTTTGAAAATTTATCCTTTGGTTAATAGGATTAAAGTAACATTACTTGGCAAGATGATTCAATTTGCCACATATGAAACAAGGTTTTGGTCTGATGATTCTACTCAGATCAACTCCTTGTTTCTGAGCCCACTGATTATTCCAATTCCTTTGATTTCACCTCTTTTTATCATGTTTTAGGGGCTCATCCTTATTACATGCACACTGTTTGCAAGGAACAGGATTCACAACTGTGGTCTGCTTGTAATGGACCTTTCTAGACTTTCCCTCAGTCTTCTCTATGTCATTGGATTTGATCCAAGCCCTTCCACAGTCCTCATTGTGATGATGTTATTTTCTAAGGGAATCTCACCACCCACATTGTTCTCCTTTCTCTTACCAGCTTCTTTTTCAGTTTTGTCCTCAACAACTACTTCATCTAAGGGATCTATCTCAGTGGCTCCCTCAGGCAGGTCCTTCCTATCCTTAGTCTCTAGCAAGTCTGATATATGAGGGATGTAGTTGTTGTTGTATGGTGGTGGTGTGGTATTGTACCCAATTCCTCTTCTCAGTTTGTCATGAAACTGAGTTTGTAGTAAAGAGTCCATTGCTTTAGAAGCATTGGAAAACTTTTCCACATCTAGCTTAACTTTGGCTAGCTCTCCTCTCAACTTTTCATTCTCCTCCTTGGACTTTGTCAGTTGGATTTCTAGATCATTCTTCTCCCACTTCCAGTAATTTGTATCATATGTGTGTTGAAGTTCATTGGCTTGGAAACCTTTAATCTGTTCCTCAAACCTCTCAACAATTCTCACATAGTCTTTTATATCTTTTTCTAATCTCTTAAGGTCATCACTCATATTCTGGTTGTGATCCTTGTACCTTTTAACAGTATCTATGCAAGTTTGAGAACAAAGATTAGAAAGTACCTCAGTTGAGAGATCTGATACTTCTGCCCTGAGAGCTTGATTTTGAATGGCCTCTTCAGCTTGATCACTCCAGTCAAACCCCATTCCTTGTTGAGATACAAGAGCTTGAGCAGAGTTTCTGTTCTGGTTAAAGCTTCCAGTCTGAGCTTGTTGGTGGTTGTTGTGAGACACTCCACTTCTGCATTCCCTGGCAAAGTGTCCCTTTTGATGACACTTATAGCACTCCACCTTTGACTTATCAAAGCCTGCACCATCTTCTCTTCTTTGGGAGAAGTTGTTCCTCCCAGTCCTCTTGATGAACTTCTTCACCCTCATAGAAAGCATGGCCATCTGCCATTTAATATCCATCTCTTCAAGATCATAAGGATGAAGTTGTTCCAAGTCATCATTGATTAAAGAAGAGTTTCCATGGCTGGAAAGAAAGGCTTCAAAAACAGATTCAATGCCTTTTTCTTGATTTACTCCATTAGCAGCATTAACTGATTCAGGGTTAGCAGTAGAATCAATTGATGCTGATAGGAGTGCAGCATTATGAACATACCCAGTAGGCTTCTTCTTTGCTTCCACCTCAGATTCAAACACTCTCAGATCATTGTACAGATCATCCAGTTCCTTTTCTTCCAATTGTTCATTATGTCTGAATGCAACAGTATACATGGTCCATTCATCTCCAAGGGACCTTAAGAACTTTCTGTTTACATCATCTTGATCAATCTGTACTCCCATAGTAGCTAGTTCACCAATCAGCTTGTTAAACCTGTCAAAAGTTTGAGTCATGGACTCATTCTTAGTTGACATAAAGTTTTCATACAGTTGCTTCAATATTGCCTTCTGATTTCTCTTGGTACTTTTGGTACCAGAGAATCTATTCTCTAGAGCATTCCAAAGCATTTGTGCATCAGTGCAATTGCAGAAGTGGTGTTGATACTCATTGGGAATAGCCAAGAGCAGTGTGCTCAAGGCTTTCATCTATGTCTGCCTTGTCTTCCTTTCTGCATCCGTCTTTGGTGGGATTCTTTTTCCATCTGCACCAATCTTTCCTTCATCAGATGGGTCATTCTCAATGATGTCCCACATAGAGTAATCTGTGAGGAGAATGTATTGCTTGATTCTAATCTTCTACATGTCAAACTCATTAGATCTGAGCATTGGAACCTTTGAGACAAGAGTACTGTTTGATTCAACTGTGTTTTCCATGATGAATGAAGGTTTCTGAGAATACTTGCTTTGATACCACTTGTCAGGATCTAATTCTTAACAAGAATAATGAACTCAGAAACAATATTAAAGAAGTTTGCGGAATAACACTTTAATATTCAACTATCAATGAAACAGTGAATCAGAAATCACAATCTTGTAAACTTTATTGGATGATTTAAAGCTACAAGATTTCACACAAAACCTCAATATTGATGAACAAGTTCACCAATACGAATTCTACTTCTCTAGAACTAGGGTTCTAAACCTTGAGGTTAATTCTCTCTATCAAAAACAAAAACTCAGAATATATATTGTCTCTAACTATTCAGACTAATTCTATACATATACTAAAGATAAAAGATAATTACAAAATATAAAAGATATTCAGTATAATCTTCCATAGTTATCTCCAAGCTTTCCATGAATATCTTCAATCAATACAACTGTCTTCATTGCCATACGAAGTCTTCATCTCATAAGCAGCACTATCTTCATGAGCAGTATTAATACACAGCAGTACTAACTACTAGCAGTACTAACTTTGCTTAGCAGTAGTAACTTCATCAAGCAGTATTAATCTGGTTCAGCAGTAGTAACTTTTCTTAGAAGTAGTAACCATGTTGTGCTAGCAGCATTAACCATACTTGTGCAATTTTGTAATTCCCAACAGATTCAGAATGTGTTCACGATGTATTCACAAATCACAAACTACAATAGTATTTATAAGAAATATTCACACTTTATTCACCTTATGCGCACATTTAGTTGTATAAATAACTATATGTATACACTGATACACATGTGTTTTTTACTATTACTCAAGGAGTCAATAATATCAAACAATTTAAATTAGGTTATCTACTAAAAACTAAAGAGATAAGCAAAATCAAATGTCATGTAACAAAAACCGTGCATTGGGTCATGCGTGCTACATGCTTAACATGGCGTGAGACACGAGACTTGAGCCACGGCGCCACGACGGCTAGTGACCGTTTAGAACACTAGGTGTTACACACAAGGCCCGTGTCGCCAAATGTTAGCGAATTAGATTTGTTACGATATATGATGGCACATGTTATATTTCATCTAGTATTCCATATTTTCATGTGATTTTATTCCTTTTCCTCATATTACAACTTTTATCAACAATCAATCTTACAAAATCCTATGTCATGTCTGGTTATGTTTTGGTTTCAGTAAAATTGTAATACTTATTCAAATATTTATTTATTCTGTTTTATGTCAAAAATAAATTTTGCTTTTATATCAATTTAACTGTGAGGTAAAGATGTAAAAAAAATTGAAATCGGACCGAGGGACATAAAAGGATAGGGACAATAGGACAAATTAAAGATTCAGTAAAATTTGTGTGCTTAGATATGATCATAGCTTTCAAACCAAGGATGGGAGGTGAAAACTTGAACGTCCAACCTTGCTTTCAAGAAAATAACAATGAATTTTTTTCATTAAAGGGAATCGGGTATGGACTAAACCGATTATAACTAACAAGCCCACAACACATCATAGTTGTAGAAACAATAACCGGACCTTTTTTTGCACCATTGTGACCGAGCTCTGAAGACAAAACCAATCATTAATTGGTCCTTGTGCATCTCTACTTTGTGGTATGTGGTAAGTTTTTGGTAATTGATTACTAACAAATTCATCAATTTAATTTAGGTCATAAATGTTTTGTTGACATTACGTTGTTTTGCATTTGAGATACTGCAAATGATATTACAACAATTTAATACTGAAATGTCTTAGTTGCTTTGATATGTCATTTCATATAGAAGATAATTTCAAGATTGTGTTGAGCAAAGCATCTTCTAATTTCTCATTTCAGGCTTCACAAGTATCAATTGTCGGACTTTAGAAGTACTTAATGGTATGCTATAGTAATAACTTCTCAATAAGATTTCATAGTTATTAGATCAATATATTACTCAAACCTGGAACACTAACAGATGGTTGGATGGATTAAGCAACGAGTTAAAACAACTTAAAATAAAAATAATTACAACAAATATTTAAAAACATGCCACCAATAAATTTTACATATTAATGTACAGTTAATAATATACAACTAAAATGTAATTACGAAAATTGGTTACACATTAACTTCGATAAAAAAAAATATAGTAAATAATACAAGTAGTGTATTTATTATTCTAATAATTATTTCTGGGATTTTGAATTCTGGTAAATAGTTTTTTATGTCATTTGTTTTCTCTATTCTTCGAAATATTCGAATTTTTTCATAATATATGATATTTTATCTACGTGATAAAACTTGGAAATTGCCTTCGTTCTTTCTTATATTTGTCAATGCCCATGAGTCCCATTTTGAGTGATTCCTTGTACTGAACAAATTCGTTATGATCGTACAAATCTTTTAAACAAACGCAAAATTCCAATAATTATGACAATAGTCTTGTCCATTGATCCATCATGATCAAGTTGAGGGGAGGATCTATGTATGTTTGAGTGGGCTCTCTTGTATGCACTCAATTTATTTTTGTAACTAGGATATTTTTTAAGATATGAAAGGTGCATCTGTTAAACTTTGAGTAGTGCTTCAGGATATTAGAAAATATAAGGGACATCAACCAAAAACAGAAAAAAGTACTTTGATATCAACCAAAATACCGAAAATTTCTCTCAAAATCAACCATTTTTTCGTTAATAGGCAAGAAGGCCGTGATTTAGGGATATGACCTTAAATGAGTTTATAATTAAATTCATGGGATCAAGGTTGGTAGAAATAACATATTTGTTTCTCATCTCCAATATGCCGATGATGTTATGTTTTTCTCGAGGAATGGAGTGGTAGAAGTTTTAAAAATCTATTAGGTATTCTAAATTGTTTTCAGCAAGCCTCGGGTTTATGGGATTGGGGCCTCGGAGGTAGAAGTGGAAGCTCTTGCAACCTCTTTTAACTGCAGTTTTGGCAACATTCCATTCACGTATTTAGGGTCTTCCTAGAAAGTTGGGGCCCATTTGTCGATAAGTTTTGTGATAATTTGTCTGGTTGGAGATCTCTACATATTTCGTTTCGGGATCATTTAACTCTAGTCCGGTCGGTTCTTGGTAGTTTGTCTTTGTACTACTTCTACCTCTTCCACGCTCTGGCTCAAGTTCGGCAAACCCTTGAAAGTGTGAGGCATTCTTTCTTTTGGGGGTTGGGGGAGGTCTGATTCTTTCAAAGTTGCTTGGGTTAATTGGGATCGGGTTCTTTGTCCTTTTTGGTTGGGTGGTCTCAATATCGGGAGTTTTAGGGCATCCAATTTGGGTTTGTTGGGTAAATGGTGGTGGAGGTTCCATGTAGGGGATGACTCGTTATGGATCCGTGTAATTAAATGTTTATCCGGTGTGGACAGGGGTTTGAGGGGAATGGCACCTTGGTGGGGATGCCTAGGGTAACAATATTCGGGTGGGAAATGTGTTAGATAATAACGGCATTCCTTTTAGTTCCTGAAATAGACTTTTGACGCTATATTGGAAAGATCGATAGGTAGGGGATTTAAGACTTTGTGATAAATTTTCGAGGTTGTTTAACCTTGAAAATTATAAGGAGATTGTGGTTGGCAATCATGTTTTTAGAAGTGAAGGGGACTAGGGGTGGTACGAGGGTTGGAGATATTAACCTCGGAGTAGAGCTTTGGGAAAATGGCGCGAGTTGGAGGATCTTATTAGTTATTAGGAGTGTTAGCCCGCTCTCTGATTAGAATGATAGTTGTATTTGGTGGCTGAGAGATGATCGAGTTCTTACGGTGAAGTACATTAAGGATTTGGTTGACTCTTCATTTGTTGTTCCTTTGACAGGTATCATGGCCACTGTTTGGAGCTAGTTGGTTCCTTCCAAAATTTATATTTTCATTTGGCGGTTAAACCTTGGAAGAATTCCAGTTCGTGTATGTCTTGATCAAATGGGGATTGGCCTTAACTCGGTGTTTTGCCCTCAATGCGGTAGCGACATTGAATTTGTGGATCACTCTTTCATGGGTTTCTCTATGGTGTCGTTATTGTGGGCTAGGATTCAAAAGTGGTGGGGGTTTTCTTCTCGACATTTACCTCGGTTTCAGATGTGTTGTCCCCTACTACATTGTCTTCTGAGTAAAAGTTATGGACAATCGTTATTTGGATTTCCCTCTTCCTAATTTGGAGTTCTCGGAATATACCCGTGTCTGGTAGCTCGTGTGAGGATGGTGATTTGTTGTTCGAGATCCAGCTTGTCTCATTTCGTTGGCTTTCTCCCGGTTAGCTGTTTCTTTTTTGTCGTTTCGGTTTCTTTTTCGCTCGATTATTTTTGTGCTAGTAGCCTCGTCGGTGGGGTGTTTTTTGCTTCGTTTTTATTTGTTGTGTCACTCCTTCCTATGCCTTGTAGAAGGTGGGTATGTTTTTGTTCGTTGTTCGATGTTTGATGACTCAATTGATCTTTCTTGTTTAGTTTTATTCTATGGTTGCCTTTCAAAAAAATACATTTATCCTCATAATAAGGCTATGGTTTTAATTAAAATCTCATTTAAATTATAAACCAAAAAATTCCCAAAAGAGCTCTCCGTAAAAGCCATGAGATTGAACTTGGGCCGGACTATAAGAACATATTTTATCCTAAGCCCAGTCTACGTCCATGAAGCAGCCTAGTAGTAACCCAATTTTGTGTCACGGGCCCATTTATATTCACCAGTACATTTTCTAGGATTTACTTTTTTTAAAGTTTATTTTTAAAAAATAATTAATTATATTTTTATCATCTATTTCAACTTGATGACAATATATATATATATATATATATATATATATATATATATATATATAGTGTTTGGTTCATTTGAGAAATGGTAAATATATGAGAAATAGAGAAGTAATCCTAGTCATTCATATGGTCAAGATCGGATTTGACTAGTCAAATATTGCGGCTTTGACCGGTCAAAAGTTGCGGCTATCCCAAAAATAGAAAAACAATTTCGTAAATTTTACAAAACACACGGGCTGTGTTCATATATGAACATGTATAATTCACATATGAACTATATGTTCATATATGAACCAGTGCAATTCATAACTGAACTCTTTTAACTGATTCATATATGAACCTTTGTGATTCATAAATGAATCAGTTGAACTAACTAACAGATTCATATATGAATCTGTATGAATCACAAAGATTCATATATGAATCAGTTGAACTAATTAACAGATTTATATATGAATCTTTATGATTCATACAGATTCATATATGAACTCATCCCGTGTATTTTACGAAATTACCCCTCTATCTTCTATTGACCACACAATGAATTATCCGGTGCTTCGCGGTCAAAGCCACAAATGTTAACCAGATGAATTGCTAAGATTACTTCTCTATTTCTCATATATTCACCATTTCTCAAATGAACCTCTCCCTATATATATATATATATATATATATATATATATAGAGAGAGAGAGAGAGGTGAGTTATTGTGCAACCTTTTTAATGATGCAACCCACCTATCTACCACTCATTTTATTTTCACCTTTTTCAATTAAAAATGTGAAAACAAAATGAGTTGTAGATAAGTGGGTTGCATGAGGTTGCACCATTAAAAAGGGTTGCATTTGAACACCCCTCTATATATATATATATATATATATATATATATATATATATATATATAATCAAAGACGTGGATTGCGAATGAATTAGATGGAATTGAAATGACAAATTCTTTTGAACAAATTCTTTAGTACTTTTGTTTGAAGATCAACCGAAATGGATTTTATTGAATTTTGTGAATTTCACGGTTAAGAAATTTGATCAATCATTTGATAAAATCAAGATTTGAATTGCATTTCTCCGCCAATGTCAAGAAGTCAGTATTTAGATTTTAGAAAAACAAAAAATAGTCCTTGAATTCGATTTAACCAACACCGCCACTGTTGCACATTTGCACCACCCCCACTCTCACAATTTGCCACGCCGCCACAACCGTTGTCGTTGCTGGCACCACAGTTATTGTCATTGTCACTGCTATCGCCACTAATTAAAATTATTATTAATTTTATCATTATACAGAATATATATATATATATATATATATATATATAATTTTTAAGAAAGTACAAAAATGTCATAAAAGCTTATTTTGATCATTTATCATTATTTCATTAATTTATTTCATTTCATTTCTAATTTAATTTCATTTCATTTCATTCAAATTCAATTTCATTTGACACGTTCCATTCATATCAAAAATATTATACGAACCAAACGTTCCCTTAAAGTTGAAAGAAATGGTGATTTGGCTACAAAGAAGTATTTAAAAAACTGCAATTTGTTTCTTATTATTTACCAGTCTTGGTTCATCATTCCTTTACGAATTACTTTTGCGCATACCAAGACTCTTCACCAAAAAAGTCACTCTACTTTTTGAAGTAAATGATAGGTTAGCATACATCCCACCCCCAGACTGCATTTGAATGGAGGTATAAGTATACTACCATATGCATTTAGTTTGGTTAAAAATAAAAAGGTGTAAATTAATGATAAAAAATATAAGAGTAAATTACACGATTGGTCCTTGACGTTTACACTCTATTGCATTGTGCGTCCCTAAATCAAAATAATTATGGAAAACGTCCATGTGGTTTACATTTTCACACGTCTTTGGTCCCTTTGCACTAACACCGTTAAAAAAACCTGTTAGTAGGTTAGTTTAAAAGGGCAATTTAGTCATTTCATAATTCTTTTATTTTTATTAAAACTGCATGGACCAACAATGTTAGATGTAGAGATTAAAAATCTTTTGACTCGATCAGCAGCTAAGGTTAGCATGAGGCTCGGTATCGACTTGTCTCGTACCAACTGAGCTACACGTCATAAACAAAATATTATATTAAATTAGATGTAGAGATTAAATAATAATAATAATAATAATAAAGTGTTGATTTGTTTGGTGGGTTGAATTCCTGCAATCACGCAAAAGTTTATTGCTTTAATGAAAAAAAGCCAATTATTCAATCTCCCTTTTCATTATGTGCCTTTTCTTTACTCTATTATTATTTTTCACTACTGAATTATTTGTACTGTGGTTACGATTTAAATTCTATATACGAAAGAGATAATGGCACAAATAGCCAAAGGGTGGAAAGGGATTGGCCTCTTAGCCATCCCTCTCCTTGAATTGCAAAAATGTCCAAAGGGACGTAAAATTGCGTCCCTTTGGACATTTTTGCAATTCAGGGAGAGGGATGGCTAAGAGGCCAATCCCTCTCCACCCTTTGGTCATTTGAGCTAATTTTTAAATAATAGATCATAGGTTGAAAAAATAACGTAACGGGTCACATGTATATAAAAAATGGACAGGTTAAAACATGTCGATTTGACTTGTAAAATTTGAAGTACATTTTGGACGGTTTTAAGTTGTTTATCCCGTCTTCTGTTAATAAAGTATGATGGAGGGTGTGAAATTCTCCAAATTGAGATCCCCAAAAATTTATAGAACTAGTGTCTTATTAAAAGATGTGTTTATAGAACACATTTTAAGAGTGTCATATAAAAGGGTTAATATGCCACTTTGTTTCAAAAATCAAGTGTCCTAAAAAGTTTGTCAAAACGTCCAAAAGCGTTCTATAAACTTATTACAACACATTAAAATAGAACATACAAATGTTTGCTCCTATGAATGTAAGTCCTATAAAATGGTCTATTATGATACTTAAACACTCTTGACGTCCAATAAACCCGATTTTGTTATATCAAAATCAACCAAACTAAATTGAATTTTGGAATTGCGCGAAACAAACAAATAATATATTTTTCTAATCCTGAAAACATATGTTTTATTAAATAATAATATATAAAAACTTCTAATTTTGTATTATTTAAAAAGTCACAATTTGTCAAAAAAAATTCAAAATTTCTAATTAGCTAAATCATAAATTCTAACCACTATTCGTGCATGGCTTGAATTAAAACTCTTTCTTCTTTTTGCATTGAAATTTTCAACAATTTTATACAAAAATTTAAAATAAAAATCATAAATATTTTAAGAATCGTGAAATTAATACATATATATTGTCAAAATATATAACTATTAATTAGTATATTCATTAACGTATAAATGTATTACATATGCAACTATATACATTAATGCATATACTTGTTAAAGTTAACGTATTTTCTGCAAACCGGTTAATTCATGCAAACTTTACCAACTAAAATCCACCAATCACATAATTTCTTTTTTTATTTTCCTTTTTTATATACATTTAATTTGTAAAGGGTATTTTAGGGTTTTTAACCTGTTATTTTTTTTAAATATATTATTTCTTTTTGTAAATTAAATCATGGGTGGTTTCACCAAATCACGGCATGAACAGAGCCACCACCGGAAACCAAAGTAATTAAAGTAATTAATACCATACTTACCATAATAGAGAGTATGGTAAGAAATAAATTTATTTCTTACTTACCATACTCTCGGATCTCATAGAATACCGCCGATTATAGCCCGTTGATTTCATTTAAGACGCAAAAATAGAATCCTTTTCATTTGATTTCTTCAACTAAAGTAATTAATCATTTTGACTGACTGTTTTTACGTAAATTATAAGTAGAAAAGCAGTAGGAACTAAAATGAACAGTGCAGTAGCAATAAAGACAAGAATATTTACGTCCATAATCTCATGTTTTTTTATTTCACAATAACTCGGGATTTAATCCCATAGAGATGATAAATCTTTCACCTGTCAATTCAATGAATGCATTCCCTATCGATGATCTTGAATCGGATCAATATCATGAATAACAATATCTGAGCTATTAAATTAATTCGTCGTCGAGAATTGAATAATATAACATACGAAGATCTTTTATCCATACCGAATCCAAGATTGGATTCCCGGCCCAATCCAAAATTCCTTTATTTATCCTTCTTTTCTATAACCTACCTTAGGTCTTCCTTGTAGAATCATCAAATGAAGTAGCATCTAACCACCCGTCCGTTTCCATTAACTACAAAACCCCAACAAACAATACAAAGCGAAGTGGACAAAGAGAGGAATTAGGTTCTAAACGCCGTTTTTTTAATGATCCAATTTTCTTTGGAAGCCAAAGAAGTATGATAAAGATGAGTCGCGGGAGCAAAGATGGAATATTCTATCAACTTCACTATTTTAGTTATTTTCATTTTAGTTTAGGGTTTGTTCTTTCTTCGACAGAATCCTGAAAAAAGGGGGGGGGAACCTTCGGAATTAAATTAGGCTCTCTGTCCCTTATTTCACAGAAAATAGAGAGGCGAATTGATGTACTTATTGGATCCGTCGGGACTGACGGGGCTCGAACCCGCAACGTCCACCTTGACAGGGCGGTGCTCTTGCCTATTGAACTACAATCCCAGGGGGAATCAGAAGGGATCTAGCAGAAAATTTCGATTCTTTTTTATTCTCTCGTATCAGGTATTTCTTAAGAACAAGAGGGTTCTACCATCTGATGGTAGATTGGCGAATTGTTGGGCCGAGCTGGATTTAAACCAGCGTAGACATATTGTCAACGAATTTACAGTCCGTCCCCATTAACCACTCGGGCATCGACCCAACGCCTAATTGATTTTAGACGATTGAAAATATCATTCCTATGGGCATGATTTACCCACAGAGGGACTTGAACCCTCGTTATCTCCGTGAAAGAGAGAAGTCGTGAAACCGCTGGACCATGGGGGCCGAGGGTCAGCATAAGGAAAACACAAAAAATCGGATAGGTGCAGAGGGGCGGACCCTTTAGGAGATGAATAGGATCAAACCGAAAGACTCGTTAACTATTCTGGGGGTTAATGGTAATCAAACTTTACCATTAAACTATACAATCTTGAAACTTGAAAGAGAGAAAGACGAGAAAGACCAATGAAATAAAGTTTCTGAATCAAACCGAAAAACGATGGTCGAGAACTTTCTTTCTTCGTTCATTCTTCTTTCATTATCCAAGCTTTACACTCGGATTCGCAGTGACTAACCAAAAGATTATTTTGGTCTGCGCGATGCAATTATATTTCGCCCTAAGTCAGGCTGTCAATTGACCACGGAAAGGAGAGAAGGGAGCGCATTTAACAAAGCAAGAAGACGGTCGGACGAGGTATTTTTGCACGTGTTTAACGTTTAATAAATACAAATTCAGATGGTTTTCTGGTATTCCATATTCAAGTAGATTAGAATATAAATACCGTTATACATTATAATATAAGAAACTGAATCAGTTTTGATATTATAAAAAAAATCCTAAAACATAGTAAGCCTAAGTGGGAGAATTCTGTTTCTAGGAATGTTTTATCAATTCCGTTCCATTTGCATCTCTTAAAAATGCCAATTTAAGTTAAGTATAAATTTTTATTACACCTATCTCATAGATTCCAGTCAAAGATTCATAGAATCGAAATTCCATCATTGTTAGATCTATAGGATTTGATTTGATGGATAATGAGCCAGCCAAAATGGTATTTATTTTTGTTTTTGTTTTTTGGAGAATTCGATATGGATGAGTATAAATCACTGCCAATTTCAAAAGAATCCGGGATAGATGCAATGTCCACAATACCTGGATTTAATCAGATACAATTTGAAGGATTTTGTAGGTTCATTGATCAGGGTTTGACAGAAGAACTTTCTAAGTTCCCAAAAATTGAAGATACAAATCAAGAAATTGACTTTGAATTATTTTTGGAAAGATATCAATTGGTAGAACCCCTGATAACGGAAAGAGATGCTGTGTATGAATCACTCACATATTCTTCTGAATTATATGTATCGGCGAGACTTATTTGGAAAAACGATAGGCGTAGGTATATCCAAGAACAAACAATTTTGATAGGAAAGATCCCTCTAATGACTTCTCTGGGAGCTTTTATAGTAAATGGAATATATAGAATTGTGATCAATCAAATATTGCTAAGTCCCGGTATTTATTACCAGTCAGAATTGAACGATAACGGAATTTCGGTCTATACCGGCACCATAATATCAGATTGGGGAGGAAATTAGAATTAGAGATTGATAGAAAAGCAAGGATATGGGTTCGTGTGAGTAGGCAACAAAAACTATCTATTCTAGTTCTATTATCAGCTATGGGTTTGAATATAAGAGAAATTCTAGAGAATGTTTGCTATCCTGAACTATTTTTGTCTTTTCTGAATGATAAAAAAAAATTGGGTCAAAAGAAAATGCTATTTTGGAGTTTTATCAACAATTTGCTTGTGTAGAGGGAGATCCGGTATTTTCTGAATCCTTATCTAAGGATTTACAAAAAAAGTTCTTTCAACAAAGATGTGAATTGGGAGGGATTGGTCGACGAAATATGAATCGGAGACTGAACCTTGATATACCCCAGAACAATACATTTTTGTTACCGCGAGATATATTGGCAGCTGCGGATCGTTTGATTCGAATAAAATTTGGAATGGGTACACTTGACGATATGAATCATTTGAAAAATAAACGTATTCGTTCTGTAGCGGATCTTTTACAAGAGCAATTTGGATTGGCCTTGGTTCGTTTAGAAAATATGGCTCGAGGAAACATATATGCAGCACTTAAGCATAACTGGATACCAACTCCTCAGAACTTAGTAAATTCAACTCCATTAACAGGTACTTATAAAGCTTTTTTCCGTTTACATCCATTATCTCAAGTTTTGGATCGAACTAGTCCATTGACACAAATAGTTCATGGGAGAAAATTGAGTTATTTGGGCCCGGGGGGATTGACTGCGCGAACTGCTACTTTTCCAATACGAGATATTCATCCTAGTCACTATGGGCGTATTTGCCCAATTGACACATCTGAAGGAATAAATGTTGGACTTATTGGATCCTTAGCAATTCATGCGAGGATTGGTCGTTGGGGGTCTCTAGAAAGTCCGTTTTATAAAATTTCTGAGAGATCAAAAGGGGCCCGGATGCTTTATTTATCACCGGGTAGAGATGAATACTATATGGTAGCCGCAGGAAATTCTTTGGCCTTAAATCAGGGTATTCAGGAAGAACAGGTTGTTCCAGCTCGATATCGTCAAGAATTCCTGACTATTGCATGGGAACAGGTTCATCTTCGAAGTATTTTTTCCTTCCAATATTTTTCTATTGGAGCTTCCCTCATTCCTTTTATCGAGCATAATGATGCGAATCGGGATTTAATGAGTTCTAACATGCAACGTCAAGCAGTCCCTCTTTCTCAGTCCGAGAAGTGCATTGTTGGAACTGGATTGGAAGGCCAAGCGGCTCTAGATTCAGGGGCTCTTGCTATAGCCGAACACGAGGGAAAGATTATTTATACTGATGCTGACAAGATCCTTTTATCAGGTAATGGAGATACTCTAAGCATTCCATTAGTTATGTATCAACGTTCCAACAAAAATACTTGTATGCATCAAAAACCCCAGGTTCGGCAGGGTAAATTAAATCATGGGTGGTTTCACCAAATCACGGCATGAACAGAGCCACCACCGGAAACCAACTGTCGTGCAAATCGAACCCAGAAACATGAACACATCTTCATGAAATGAACCCAGAAACATGAAACCAAAACACATCTTCATGAAACGAACCCAAAAACATGAAATCAAAACACATCTTCATGAAAACGAATCAAGAAACATGAAACTAACCCAGAAACATGAAACCAAAATACACATTCATGAAAAACGAACCCAGAATCATGAAATCAAACCACACCTTCATGAAAAATAAACCCAGAAACATGAACGGAACCGATAAACATGAAACTTGGACAGATCTTCGTGAAACCCATTTTCGTCGAAACCCGTTTTTTCGAAACCAATCTCCATCGAAACCCATCTTCATGAAAGTCATCTTCGTTGAAACCACATCTTCGTGAAAACGATCTCCGTCGAAACCCATCTTCAAGGGTTCTGTTAATACAGATCTGTTTCGGAGATCTGTAGAGATCGGTCGGAGCTGTAGAGGAGATCGGCAGGAGATGGTTGTAGATGAGATCGGTAGAAAGGAAAATAAAATAAGAGAGGAGGAATGGAGCGTTTGATGGTGGTCGGCGTTATGGAAGCCGGAGATGGTGACCGGAAAGTTGGCAGGGGAGGAATGGATATGCGGTGATGGTGGCCGACGTTATGGAAGTTGTAGATGGTGACCGACAAGTCGGCAGGGGAGGTTTCGATCATGGAAGCTGTATGGGAACATGGTGATCGGCGGCTGGTAGGGGAGAAGAATTGAGAGGAGGAAGAAGATCCAGTTAGGTTTAGAAAGATTAATATTATGACTATTTTAACCTCACGTGTACCTCACCCTTCTAAAATAAAGTCAACATGACTAATTATTTACATATTTGCCATTGCTTTTTTCTTAACCATTGATCAAATGAATTAACGGTAGATATTGAGTTTGTAAAGTTTACACAAACTAACTGGTTTGCAAAAGATACGTCCCCTATATATATATATATATATATATATATATATATATATATATATATATATATATATATGTGAGTCAGGTTCAGGAGAAAACCTCAAAAGACGGAAAATTGAAGAACACCATGTTAATCCTTCATCTGGACGGTATGCATTTGTGCATACAAGTAATTTGTAACATGCTCATGTGCATATGCACGAGTGCATAATGCACGAGTGCATAATGCACACATGCATAAAAACCAAAAAATAACTTAATTTACTTGTATGCACGAATGCATATAGTCCAATCAAAGGCTACCAGGGTGTTCCTTAGTTTTCCATTTTTTGAGGTTTTTCCCTTGAACCTCCGTCATATATATATATATATATATATATATATATATATATATATATATATATATAGCCTTAGGTTCATTTGAGAAATGGTAAATATATGAGAAATAAAGAAGTAATCCTAGCCATTCACACGGTCAAGATCGGATTTGACTGGTCAAAAGTTGCGGCTTTGACTGGTCAAAAGTTGCGGCTCTTCCAAAAATAGAAGGACACTTTCGTAATTTTTACAAAATACACGGGTTGTGTTCATATATGAACCTGTATAATTCACATATGAACTATATGTTCATATATGAACCAGTGCAATTCACATCTGAACTCTTTTAACTGATTCATATATGAACCTTTGTGATTCATATATGAATCAGTTGAACTAACTAACAGATTCATATATGAACCAATTAACTGATTCATATATGAATTTGTATGAATCACAAAGATTCATATATGAATCAGTTGAACTAATTAACATATTCATATATGAATCTTTGTGATTCATACAGATTCATATATGAACTCATCCCGTGTATTTTACGAAATTACCCCTCTACCTTCTATAGACCATGCAAGGAATTATCCGGTGCTTCACGGTCAAAGTCGCAAATGTTGACCAGATGAATGGCTAAGATTACTTCTCTATTTCTCATATATTTACCATTTCTCAAATGAACCTCTCCCTATATATATATATACATATATATATATATATATATTGTATATACATCAATGCATGTATTTGATTATCACGATTCTCAAAATATTTATGATTTTCGTTTAAACTTTCTATTATACGTGTGCACGCATGTATGCCTCTCTTGTTTTGTGTGTATTCAAACATGCAATCAATATTTTGGATGATGTAACACTCGTAATTTTGGAATTTATCCTCGATTGTAATACGGGAGTCGTTTGACTCTTGGAACGTAAGTTTATTGAGAAATCAGGTAAGTTTTATGATGGAACCATCGGGAATCGAATCAGGCCCAAAAAACGCGAGAAATGGGGATTTTGGAGTGTCACGGGTTGGCCGCGGCCTAGGCCACGTAAGTTGCTGGAGATGAGTCTTGGGAAGTGCGCAACTTACCCCACGACTTGAAGTTGCGGGCGAGGCCGCGGGGACTGATCTGGGCGTTTTAAACTCGATTTTTGGGATCTAACCTCATTCTATCATATCTTCCTCCTCCTAAGTCCGATTTTGGTGATTCTTAAACCTAGAATCTCGTCTTCTGAAGCTTTTCAAGTAGGGATAGAAGGGGATTGAAGATATTGGGCGGATCCAAGGGTTATGATCAAGGTAATCTACTCATTTTTTCTTCTAAAAAGCTAGGGTTTGGTGTTCTTCATCTTCTCTTTGTATCTTTAGGGTTTGGTATAACTTTGTGAATGTTGTGGTAAGGAAACCTTGTAGAAATCTTGGAGCTAATTCAAGATCTCATCTAAGGAACTCAATGTTGTGGGTAAAACCAAGATTTAGCTTAAATCTAGCAAGGTGAGTTCTAGTTGCTTTGAAAAACTATATACATGTCAAAATGCACATAATTTGGGGTTTTGAAAGTACATCCATGAGTTTATTTCATTTTGATAAGTTTTGTGAATATTTGTACACTTACACATATTTGTGTTATAAAATCCTTGAAAATGGTTCACATTATTTTATGAGGTGTTTGAGTCACCAAAAAGGGGATTTTGATCCACCATACATGTTTCTTGAACATTTGACGAATTTGGGTATTGTGTTGCTTTGGTTCCTAATATGGGAAAATTTGGAGTACAAATGGTTTTAAATGGAACTATAGTGTGAGTTGGGGAGTTTTACGAACGGTTACTGAAATATGGTAATTTGGGGCTTTACCCAACCTGTGAGTTTTTATATTTGAAACTTTAAGTCCTTTGACTTTAAAAGTGTGAGTTGTTCGAAACGGGATTCCTTTAATTTGGGAATATTTGGAAAAGTGTGGACCTTACGGTTCGGGCCTTTGGCCATTTATACTTGGAGAAAATACTAATTTTGGTAAAGTTGTACATCGGCTTATGTAGCCATATTGGCTCTATTTTAGTGTCAAACGTTTTATGACGTCTTATGGTTTGATTCATACTCTAAACGAGTTTTAAGACGTTGTTCGGTTTAAATGGCTCAATATGGAGTGCTTTATGGAAATAATTATTGCACATTTGTTGGTTAATACATGTTTTGAATGTGTTAGTTCATTCATATGGAGTCATGTAATGTTAAACTGTAATGCAATGGATCCATAGGCATAAGAGTCGGGATGTTCATCATGGAGCTTTTAACGTCTATGTTTGAGTCTAATGAGTGGTCCCAAGTCATGTTATTATGTAAGTTTGCGGTGGTGCTCTGCAGAGCCGTATACGGAGCTAAGTCTTGCGGTGGTGCCCATGGTGAACCGGATACGGGGACTTGTGACTTTTGTGGTGACACTCGTCTAGAGGTCGAGTAGACACTAGGGTCATTTGGGTATCTTGCAGTGGTTGCTCAGAGGAGCCGTATACGGGGATCCATGGCCTTATGTGAATTGCGAGAACGTTGATAAGTGTCTTAACTTTGTGTTCCCGCCACATTCGATAGAATCGGGTCTCCCCCATTACCGAAAGGTGTTATTTTTGGGTATTCTCTTACCCATACTTTCGGTGTTGAAACGTACCATTTATTTACACAAATAATATTTTGGTGAAAGACCGTGTTGGTGCGTTTTGGGGAAATTCAGAAGTTGAATAATTATTTAAAATGGATATTTGGCATTGGAAGTAATAGGAATTGCAAATAAATCCCTTTTCATAACTAACGTTTCGGGGATGATTGTATTTAGAGAAAAATGTTCGTTTTAAACGTTTTATGATTTATATGATGAAAACTGCTTTAACTCACTAGGCGTTAAGCCTAACACTTTTTCTATCGACATGTATATCAGGTCTTAGATGGAACTGAGCGGCGAGTGGGTCTTGGTAGAAGTTCCGGTGGATTGGCATTAGAGACGTCAATCGGTTTTGGGAAGATAGCAGATTTGGTGGTTTTAGTAACACCTGACTGGTTTGTCCCCGTTTGTGGGATTAGATAGTTCTGTTAGAACTTTGATACTTGTTATAGTGTTTCTTCCCTTGTAAACTTTAGATATTTGTTATTGCAAAGTATGTATTTATGGGAGTTTTGGGAAGTTTTAAATTGTCTGCTATTTTCAAATTTTAGGGGTGTTATAGACGAATAAGATGATTAATGAAAGTTATTAATTGTCATAACATTATAATAAAATTTTTGTTTATAAGATGCTTAAAATGTTTAAAAATCCTAATAGTACACTTTATAGGAGTTAAGTTTATAGGAGCAAGTTATAAAGTGTCTTATGTAAAAGTGTTACAATATGTTTATAGGACGATTTTAGGTGTTTTAACAAGTTTTTTTTAGTAATCTTTAAAAATAAAGTGTCGTATTAGCTATTTTATAGAACACTTTTGAGAACTGACTTATAACCCCGTCTTTTTATAGGACACTTGTTTTTATATAACACTTTTTCAAATATTATCATATAAAATAACTAATACGACACTTTATTTTAAAAATGTTCTAAAAACCTTGTTAAAACGCCTAAAAACATCCTATAAACCCATTGTAACACTCTTATATAGGAAACTTTATAGTTTGGTCTTATACGCTTAAGTCCTATAAAGTATGGTATTATGAAGCTTAAACATTTTAAGCATCCTATAAACCTAATTTTGTTGTAGTGTAAAATCAATATACATATGTAAAATATTTTTCTTTTCTTGTTGTAAAGGTTAATCTCAAAATGAAGTTAACTTTTCAATTTAGGGTTTTAGCTTATGTTTTTGATACCAAAACCCAAAACATATATAAAATTACATAACACATGTTATACATTTGATATATGATATATATATAAGGCAGTGAAAAATCCTAATTCTTGGACCCGAATTGTAATGATAAGCTCAAGAGAGGGTTTGAACATGGGATATATGGAAGTTGAAAAAGCCAAGGACAAATGGGTCATAAACCAAAAAAGGGGGACTTGATGTGCAAGGAGAGGAATCTCTTAAAACTAGGATGTGGGAGGTTGTGAAACGAATTAAGCGGGAGCAGTTGTTAATGAGACTTTCATATATTGTTCGAGAAACTAATTGAGAGAAGTATTCATTAATGGCATTTGTTCTCTCTCGATTGCTAAATCAAACCCTGGGAGAAATCTGAAGTTTTGAGTGTGTTTAAAAGGAAAGGGGATGTTTTAGTGAGTTCAAATAGTTAATCATCACTCTTAAGGTAAAGAGGAGATTTTGAGGCAAAGCCGACAAACACAGTTCAACCAATACCCACAGAAAAGGATATGTGCATTCTACACTACACAACCAACAAGATTTCCTTTGTTATTTGGCATGTTTATGGAAGTTTTAGCATGACCACGTGAGATATTTTGAGTAGTTTGGGACGACCTTGCTGGTGTAATGGTTGACCATTGACTTAGTCAGTATTGACTTAGTAGAAGGAGTTGAGATTACGCATCGACATGAGTGTAAGGAGACTTTAAGTGGAATGCATGTTTATGTATAAGAATATAGGAAGGATCAATACAGTTATGTATGTTTTCAGTAATTTAAGTATATGTGGATGCTATGCGTTTGTAATAACCCAAAATTTCGGTAAGTAAAATTCTATGCCTTTGTCATATTTTTATGGTTACTTTATGGTTGGTTTGTTATCTAGAACTTAGAGTATTTTAGGTAGCATCTTTACGAAGAAAAATGGCTCAAATGGGTGAAGTTTAGGAAAAACTCTCTTTATAGACCCGGCTATAGTGCCCGGCGATAGTGCGCAGTGGCACTATTTCATGGCAGGGTCGCGAGGGAAGAACCAGCCTCGGTACATCCCGGGAGATAGTGCCCGGTGATTGTTCCAAGAGGCACTTTAGCTGGCAAGATTACTCAAAGGTGGAAGGTCACGGTACCGTTCGGGCGATAGTGCCACTATTGCATGGCAGGATTGCCGTCGAGCCCCAGAGCATTAAAAGGTCATTTCCAGCTTCCTACTTCATTTATAGCTTCCTACTTCATTTATTCCTCATTCCTACCTCTTTGCTTCTCCATTAATTTCGAATGTTTATGAATCTAGGTCAGGAAACACTCTATTTTGGTGGTGGTTAAAGGCATTAAAGGGGATTTAGAACAAGGATTCAAGTGTGGTTTGTCTTGAGCTTCAAGTTCTAAGTGTTCTCTCCATTTCTAGGGTTTTCTTGGTTTTAAGTTTTTGCTGAAACCAAACAATGTGAGTTTATTCTAACTTTTCCAAAACTTTAGTACATGTCAAAATACTTGATTTTAATCTCTTAAAACTTTCCTTTTAATATGTTTTACATGTCTATGTATTTTGTCTACATTTAAATATTTTGGGAGATTTAGGGTTTCACCCATTATATAGAAAAATGATGGATCTTCAATGTTGGTGTTATAAAAGGGTTTTAATCAGATACCTCTTATATTGTGAAACAAATATATGTTAATCAATATATTAAATCTTAGCCTTAGATAGAAAAAATAATGTGAAAAAATATCTTACGATAATAGTTCTCATAGTTATGACAATGTATAAGGTTATTAAATGATTAAGCCCCATAATCTATGTAACACCCGTAATTTCGATGTTATGCATAAAATATTTAGAGAAAACGGTTGAGGAACGGCCGAGAAAACGGTCGAGGAACGACCTGGAAAACGACCGGTACAAGTACGGCGAAAGTGCCATGGGCACAATCGTCGGGCACTCTCGCTGAGAGTATAAAACTCTTGGTACATCTGGAGCGAGAGTGCCTAGAGAAAGTGACATATGTCACTTTAGCCAGGCACTATCGCGGAGCGGGTCAGGAGGTTAAAAATCCAATTTTTGGGGGTTTTCTTCATTTCCTCATATCTCCTTCACCATAACTCCGTTTGAGACGATTCTTTTTGCTATGGTTTCGTATTTGAGAGCTTTTCAAGGATAGATTGTTAGTTTTGGGGAGATTCAAGAGTATTTGGTGGTGGATTGGAAGCAAAGGTCAAGAGCTCATCATCATCACCTCCACTTTCAAGAAACTTGGGGTTTTCTAGGTTTTCACCAAAACCTAAGTGGTGAGTTCATACTCCTAGTTTCTAAACTTTATTATAAGTTATAAATGCTCCATTGATGATTTCCTAGTTATTATGTTTCTCAAATTTCGGATGATTTTAGAGAATTTAGGTCAAAATTAGGGTTTTGGTCAAAATGGGGATTTTGATATAAAATGTTTGGGGAACGATTCTAAATGGTTGAATATGTGTATTTATGGTTGAAAACTTGTGGGTTTAGGTTTTTGGAAGGATTTGCTTGTGGATTCAAGTTTCTTCAAGGAATCTCAAGTTGGGGTAAAATCTAGATTTAGCCTAAATCTAGCAAGGTGAGTTCAAGTTGATTTGTGAAAACGGTGTACATGCCAAAATGTCAATTTTTGAACGTTTATATGTTTTACATGAAATTATCAATTGTTGTGCTATTTGGTGGGTTTTGATTATTTGAAGTGTTTAACTTTATAAACTTTGTAAAACACCCACATTTGGGATTCTGGGCATGTTGATAAATAAATCTTGAGTATTGGTATTTTAGTGATTTATTTTATGGATGAGATATTTTGCGTATAAATGCACTTTTAGTATGTGTTTTGGAGAAATGCTTGATTTTGTGTTATGGGACGTTTTTGAAAGAATAAGTGGTATAAACTCACTTGGAATATGATTTGTCCCAATCTAAACTATGTTGGAGTTTATTTATGTATTTTCGAGCATAGGTTTGCATAAATACGGGTTGTTTATGTTTTATTGTATTTTTTATGACTTTTAACACTTGGTCTTTTGATTTGTTGAGCTTATGGCTTGATATTAACCTTGTTGGATCTTAGGGACAATTGTCCGATTTTGATAGCTCAACGTAGAGCATCTGATTATAATTTGCATTTACTGCATCTTATTTGAGAATTACATGTTTTGAATGTGCTAGTTCATTTGTTTGGAGGCATGTAATGTTTTTGACTATAATGCAATTGATCCATAGGCACTTGAGTATTTACGTTCAATGATGGGACGTTAGTTTCCCTCATTGTAGCACGGAATAGGCATCGGGACTTATGGTAAGTAAGATGTGGACTCGTAAGGTCGGGCATTATCCCATGAGCAGTAAGGTGTAATTCGCAATGTGCTTGTATGTTTGGTGTGAATTTGGACACCTCAAAGTATAGACCTAGAGGGGTTGAATTTGAGTCTCCACGGGCAAAAGATCTAGAGAGGTTGAGCTCGATATGTCTTATGAGTATAATCCATGGGTTTTGGTTTTACTACTTGGTTATGTGACCTACTTTTGTGTTCCGTCGCGTGCAATGTAATCGGGTCTTCCCCGTCACCGAAAGGTGTTTTTTGGACATTGAGTTTTATTATTCGTGTTTTCGGTGATGTTTTTGGGTATGGGTTGTTATCCATGTTTTGTGGTTTGGGGTATATATTGAACCTTATCCTTGTTTTTGGATATTTTGGATAATAAAGTTTATCCACATTTTCAGCATTTGAATATTAAAGTTATCAGTTATGCTTTGGGTGAGTATTGGGTTTCGAGTTTATATTTGAAGGAACGTTTTGTATCAGAGTTTTAATCACGAAAATGGTGAGTGTTGAAAAGGAGGTTACTTTCATACTTAATGCATTTCATTTTGAGAATCGCGATTTAAATAACATTCTTAAAGTCTATTGCTTTATATGTTTGTGATAAAAACTCTTGAACTCACTAGGCGTTAAGCCTAACATTTTTATTTGTCGGCATGTGCATCAGGTTCGGCTGGGAATTGGTGCTAGCGACACTGTGAAAAGATGAGTGCTAGTTATATGCACGTGAGAGGGTAGCTTGGGTGAAGTCTTCCGCATTTTGGAGATAGCGGCAGTTATTGGGTTTTTAGTAACACTCGTCCCTATTATAGACCTTGTGTAAGGTTTGATTTGTGTTTTTGAAGTTAAACCTTAAATTATTATTCTAGGTAAATCAGTTATCGATGTATTTAGAGAATTTTAAATAAGTTGTTATTTCCATTTTTGAGGGTGTAACAATTTAAATTTAAATTTTATTTACTTGTATGGATTTATTTTGGTTATTTTTTTAATTATGTGTGATTCAGGTAATCATCTAGAATCTTTTATTAAAATATATAATTATTTTCTTTTATTTATTAGGAGACAAAATAATCAGTAAAATAATAAAGAATATGTTGCCAATGAAGGCCTAGATATCTCCACGTGTACACACGTTAAAGAAGTGACGGTCTTTTTATGAAATCCATCCGGATTGGGATTTGAAATACCAATCTTCTCGTAAGGATTTTCAAATCCATCAGTTACAGGATTTCAAATGAATCCCAGGATTTCAAATCCAGACAATCTCACAAACCAAACATGAGATTGGAATGAGTTTAAAATTCAAATTCCCCCAAATCCATTTTATTCCTGCAAACCAAACGGACCCTAATAGAATTGAAGTTATGTTGTTTTTAATGTTATCCATATCTTTTTTTTTGTCATGCCCAAGTATTTGGTTGTATTAACCTTAGGTGGCGTTTGGTTTGCAGAATGTTTTTGGATTGAATGGTATCTATCAAAGGAATTTGACTTTGAATGAATTGAAATGAAATGTTATCAGGTTTGACCACCTGTTTGCTTGACAGAATTGGAATGAAATATGTTAAAAGAATTGGAATTTGTCTGTTTGGTTCACAGAATGTAGCTTTGGAATTTGAATGAAATGTTGATAAATGACCAAAATACCCTTTTTGATAATTTTAATTTTTTAAACAAAAAATGCTTTAATAAAATAGCCATTAAAAATACTTTATTTGTAACGGTGGTTCAGATTGTTCGTGGTCAGCGGTGGTTCAGATTGGTCGTGGTCAGCGGTGGTTCAGATCGATGGTGGTCGACGGTGGTTCAGATCGGTGGCGGTAGGCGGTGGTTCAAATCGGCGGTGGTTTAGATCGGCGGTAGTCGGTGGTGGTTCAGGTTGGCGGTGGTTCAGATTGGCGGTGGTTCAGATCGACGGTGGTCGACGATAGTTCAGATCGGAGTTGGTCGGCGGTGGTTCAGATCGACGGTGGTCGGTGGTGGTTCAGATCTGAGGTGGTCGGTGGTGGTTTTGAGAAGGAACCAATGAAGGCGTGGTTTAATGGGATATGTTTTATTTGATTATGTTATATTGGATTAAGTGCATATGTGGTATTATGAAGAAAAAAAAAATTTCATTCCATCGAAATACCTTGTAGTTTCTAAGGAATGTTAAATTCTCTCATTTGTGGAATTTGCTGGAATTTAGAGATTCCTTCCATGAAAAAGAACAAACCAAATAAAGGAATGAAATTTGGTCAATGGTATTCAACATTCCAATTCCATCAGATTCTTTAAGAATCTGCGAACCAAACACCACCTTAGAGATTGTCTAAGGGGTTGTTTACTAAACACTTATTGGGTAAGCGTTTATTGATTTCACTTACCTTACTGATTGAACATGGAAATGATCGAAAATCTTACCCAATAAGAGACATAATAAGGACCAATACATAGTCTTACCTTGTGAGGGAAATTAATGACTCTTACCCCGTATGCGCTTATAGAATTTAAGACACTTACCAACAATCCATTTTGATGGCTGAGAATATTACATAATAAGACAAGTGATGATAATGTCTCTTACCGATAAGCGTTTAGAACGACCTTTAAATCATTTGGAGATTATTTTTGTTAAGATGTTATAAGACTTCCATTGTTTATTGTTTTGGTTATTAATATTTTAAGATGTGTGAGTTGAATGAATGAGATGCCATTGCTCGTCTAAAAAAAAGGGTGTGACATGTAGATTGGTGTTTGTTTTTTAAGAAGTCTAAAGTTTGAAGTTTTATTTCACTTCTGATTAATAAGAGGTAATGCTTTAAAAGGTTATAAGACATTAGGTTACCTTTTCCAACTTCAAACGTATTTTAGACTTAAGAGCTTTTGAAGTCTAAAAATAACAAACGACCTGAACGTAAAAACGTCTGACCGATTCAGATTTTAGAGGTATTAAGAGGTTTTTTAAAAAAACAAACAAACCCAGTAGTGTTTTTTTACAAGGATGGTCTGAAACAATTGTTATAGTCATATTACGCGTAAATATTTATTTTTTTAATATACTTTAACAAAATTATTTTTGTATCAAATAGTATTAATCATTATAAAAATGATTACAACTTTGGTAAAAAAAAGGTAGAATGGTAATTTTATAATTAGTTAATGCATGTGGAGTTTTGGTTAGCAGTCTTGTCTAACATAAGTATGTTGGTGGTTTGCCAATCATTTTCCATATATTATACCCATCATTCCTTCTTTGCCCTTCTCTTTCCTCCGTTGGATATTCATAATTAATACGAATATGATTATTACTATTAACTTCTAAATTAATTTATAACTTCAACTTAAATAGTCCAAAAAATAATAATTAGCTCAAATGGTCAAATCACAGAGAGGGATTGGCCTCTTAGTCATCCCTCTCCCTGACTTGTAAAAATGTCCAAAAGGACGCAAATGGAGCCCCAATGGCGCAAATGGAGCCCCTACACATATTTTTACTGAAAACAAGTAGGGACTCCATTTGCGCCCTTGGTCTCCATTAATTTGCGCTCTTGGAGCTCCATTTGCGTCCTTTTGGACATTTTTGCAAGTCAGGGAGAGGGATGGCTAAGAGGCCAATCCCTCTCCATGATTTGGTCATTTGTGCTATTATCTCTATAAAAAACACACAAAAAGAGTTGTGCGAGTTAATATTTATCATAAAATATTTTCTTCAAGATATTTTTCGTGACAGGATTTTATGATGGTTAAAAGTATATCTTTAAAAAATTAAAAAACCCATGGACTAAAATCAATATTTAAATTATATTGCAATGATTATTATCGAGAGAAAAAAATAAAAATATAATTAAAAAGTAGTTAATCTATAAAATTTTCATAAAAGACATTAATACGATGTTTTCATATATCTATCATTATGGGATAAGATAAAATCAAGGTCCCTGTGAGGTACGGGTGTGTTGCTCAGGATCCAGAAATATTAAAGCATCTTTCTTTAGAATTGAGAAATAAAAAATTAAAATTTAGAGTGAATTGTGGATTTGATCCTTGTGCTTTGTTAATTTCTTTGACTACGGTCCCTATAGTATGTTTATTGTGGATTTGGTCCCTATGGTATTCAATTTATCTTGATCATGGTCCCTCTGACTAACGCATATGTAAACTCCATTAAATCATGGACTATTTTAGTCATTTTGTCTAATTTGTGTCTTATTATGATAAATAAAATAAAATATATATTTTTAACACACACACATATATATATATATATATATCAAAATAAATAAAATAAAATGTTATTGTATGACTTGATTCTTTAAATTTTTAAAAAATTAATTATATTAAATATGATTTAATTTTATTATTTTATTGTAATGGTGGAAAAAAAATATGATTTTATTGTTTTAATATAATTAAAATTTTAATTTAAACAAACTAGATCATAAAATTATATCTTATTTTATTTAGAACGAATAAAATAAGATATGTTTTTATGATTTGATTTATTAAATTAAAACTTTAATTATGTTAAATGCGATATAATTTTATTGTTCTTTTACTATCATCACAACAAACAAACTTATTATCGATATTTTGACACCAAAATCATTGAAAACCTGATAAATGAAATCTAATTTTATCATCTTAAAATTAGAGATTCCAATTTTCATATTGTTTTTCACTTTTTCAGTCAAAAATTAAAAATCAACTGTTTAGATTTTAACGAAATAAAATATTTAAGTTACGAATATTTTAACCCACAATAAAATTAACAAGTGTAATAAACTAATAATTATACATTTCTAAAACCGTGTGCCTTTTTTTATTATGAATATTTATTTTGGGACGGAAGGAATGTCGAATAATGATAAGACAATATCGTATCTTTCTATTGATGGATGTTGTAACTGATCTTCGCTATTTTTTAAATGCTAACATGTTTTCATGTTGGTGTTACCTGACATATGATGCTCTATGTTTTGTCTTTTGGCTATGAGTTAAAATATTCGTAACTTAAATATTTTATTTCGTTAAAATCTAAACGGGTTGTTTTAAGTTTTTTTTTTATTGAAAAACAATATGAAAATTGGAACCTCTAATTTTAAGATGATAAAATTAGAGTTTATTTCCCAATGATTTTCAATGATTTTGGTGTCAAAATATCGATAATAAACTTGTTTGTTGCAATGATAGTAAAGAACAATAAAATTGTATCGCCTTTAACATAATTAAAGTTTTAATTTAATAAATCAAATTATAAAAACATATCTTATTTTATTCGCTCTAAATAAAATAAGATATATTTTATGATCTAGTTTGTTTAAATTAAAATTTAATTACATTAAAACAATAAAACCATAACTTTGTCCACCATTACATAAAATAATAAAATTAAATCATATTTAATATAATTAATTTTTTTTAAATTTAAAGAATCAAGTCATACAATAACATCCTATTTTATTTATTTTGATATATATATATATGTGTGTGTGTGTGTGTGTGTGTTAAAAATATATTTTTTATTGTTTTTATCATAAAAAGACACAAATTAGGCAAAATGACTAAAATGGTCTCTGATTTAATGGAGTTAACGGATGCGTTAATCAAATGGACCATGACCAAGATAAATTGAATATCACAGGAACCAAATCCACAATAAACATACTATAGGGACCGTAGTCAAAGAAAGTAACAAAGCACGGGGACCAAATCCACAATTCACTCTAAAATTTATAAAAAAAAATTACGTTTATCTCCAACAGATTCTCTATTTAGAGACTACATAATTAATTATATTATTAAAATATGTTTGGCTTCCGGTGAGAAGGGTAATAAGGGACCATCATTGGATCAATCTTAATTAAAGATCAACACTAATGAGATACACCAGATCAATTCCCTTCTAAAATTCAATTAATGGGTGGGCATGAGATTAAAAGTGAGCAAAGGTGGAGATCCGTTCTTATGCTTTTCACCTTAACTATTTTTCTCAGACGATCCTTCGTCTATTAAAATATTCAATATAACTTATAAAATATATTTTTCTCTCCTAAACATTTAATTCAAACAATTCCATTTGTGGAATGAATAAAAAATCATTTCTCTCTAATAAGTAATCAATTTTGGAGAAATCTTCAATTTTGTAGATTTCCATCATCTGTCTGTTTCATACTTTCTCTAGTTTGGAGAAAATTTTAGGAAATATGTTGGAACAAAAATCTACAAAATCTCCATTTTGGAGAATTTGTTGGAAATGTCCTTGGGACCCAATTTCTTTTAGTATATAGTAGTCCAAAAAAGTTTAGTATATGAAAAAAAAAAAACAATTTTTTAAGTATATAATAGGAGCAAAAGATAATTTTGTAGATTACAAGGGCCCAAAAATGTATTAACTAAGTACATTGGAGAAGATAATCAAATAGAGTTAAATGGTCATTCGTTATTTGTTATTGCCTAATTCCTCTCTAAGTTTTTTATCTAGTGTCAAGGTCCAATGGTGTTGGTCATTGCTACCTCTATTTGTTTCATTGTTTGTGTGCTTCAACAATTCAGTGGATATCAACTTTAAGCTATTGCGCTTGCTTATTATTATATGTTTTCATTGGTTATTTTTATCTACATCTTGGCTCTTATTATTTGCATATGTTGTTTGTGCAACTGCTTTTGTTTGGATATTGTTATCTATTTTTGTTTCTATAGTTGATACTATAATGTTGTTTAATCAATAAATTTTCCTTACTAAATGCATTCATTGAATTCCCCTTATGTCTGTCATACTCCATAAAATCTTAATGTAACATTTGTGAGCAAGAAAAGAAAGAAAGGAAATTCAAATATTTTCATCCATTTTTTGATTTCTTCATATTTTATTATGATTCTACTACACACCACACGATCCAATTTAAGTGCTGAACCAACCATTCCTTCAACTTGTAGATCATAGGTCTCATTCATTATTATTTTTTTATTGGATCTCAAAGGATCATATTTTATTACACATTCGCATTGATCCTCATTTGCTTTCTTATCCAGAACACCCTATTAATCCTCTCTATCATTCATATGTCATTGACTCTCGATTACTTCTGTAACGCGAGTTCTATTTTTGTATCAGAGTAACACATATTTCTTGTTATGAACTAAAAATTTTGTTACCTTTTAAAATATCAACCACCATAATAGATGATCAAAACTCATATCTATTTTTTACGATTTCGAAGTTACCTCCGTTTTTTCATACAGTAGTGATTGCTAATTACCAAACAATTAAGGAGTACGCGAATCTTAAGTAACCTTCTATCTATAATAAACAAAAATAAATTTCCTTCCTCCATGAATTACTAACATTTTTTGTATTCAATTTTTTTAATAATACAAAACATTTTTCAAATATCTTTTTCGTACTTATTGAAGGCCCTTGTATTTACATATGCCCAGCCTAGGTAGAGATGGCCAAAAACCGGTCCCGAGCCAGGGTTGGGCCCAAATCAGTCTCGGTCCCAAACAGTCAATCCGAAACCAGTCCCAGTCCCGAGCAAAAACGGTCGGCCCGGTAACTGGTCCCGGGTCGGGCCCAAACTGGTCCTACCTGTAATAACCAGGTTCAAAATACTCAATTATAGAGTTGGGAGAAAAGCGGGACCAAGATTCAAAGTTCAGGGGGTTAAGTGTAAATTGGGTCTAAAAGGGACCTTAACCCTAGGGATCCTCCCTAATTCATGGTTGGCGGCTGAAATCAAAGGGAGGGGGAGAGCATTTGGGCGATTACGGGTAGAGCAAGAGAGAGATCGTCACTTTTGGATTTCAAGCATCTTCTTCAAGGTAAATCATTCTCAATCTCATTCTAGTATTGGGTTGCAAGTTTATGATGTTTATTTACCTTTTGAGTATTGGGATTAGATTGGGATTGTAAAAGAAAAACCTCTTGGGGTTTTTGTTGCCTAACTTTGTTTGGGGAGAATGGCGTATTTAGATGTTATTCCCTTAGGCATGAGGAGATTTAATCTCAAGTTCGTGTGGTTTTGGTTGTAATCACTGGGTCTAGGAGGTTGGGAGACCTTATTTGGACTGTTGTGCGTGGTGTTCCTTCTGTCAGAAATCGCCGCCGCCATGGGGTGGGTGGGTTGCGCACGCGCCGCCTATTCCATCCCGGTTCGGGCCGGGAATAACTCTTGTCGACGACCCTGGTAAATCATAACCAGGGAAGCTACTGTGTTGGGTGGTTGTTGAGAGAACCCGACTCAGGGCTTGGCGACAGGGGGACCCCGGTACTCTTTGGTCGGGCGACCCCGGGAGGACTGACCCCGGGAGCGGGGAAGTTGGACTCAACCCAGGTCGTGACCCCGTGAGACGGGGGAGCCCGGGGAAAAGGGTGTACGACCCGGGCGGGAAGGTGTACCCTGGGAGACGGGGCGCCCGGGAAGTGGTAGTCCGGGAGATCAAAGACCCGGGCGTGAACCCCGAGAGTCGGGGCTCCCGGCGGGGTTTAACCCGGGGGT
The DNA here is from genome assembly GCA_954870635.1 of Arctium minus. Classification (NCBI taxonomy): domain Eukaryota; kingdom Viridiplantae; phylum Streptophyta; class Magnoliopsida; order Asterales; family Asteraceae; genus Arctium; species Arctium minus. The sequence continues at coordinate 155,162,017 of OX941081.1, forward strand.
CGAGTGCCCCGGGGACCGGGAGTAGAGTAGCAGTTAGTTCTTTTCGGTGAGTCTAAAACTTGTATTTTTTAAGTGGGCAGTTTCTGAGTGGGAGCGTTTCGTTGAGAGTGGGGAAACAACTTTCGTCAACCAGGTGAGCTTTTCTAACTAAATGCCTTGTGGTTTTAAAGTGGTTTAATACATGTGGAAATTCTTTAAAGTGTAGTTTTATTTATGTGAGCTTTATACCTACGAGTTTACTTTAAACGTGATGCATGCTTTTATCGTTGGTTTATTGTATGCATACATTGTTGTGAGCTGTATGGCCAAAGTCGGGGGTGTGGCCCGCCTGTGCTCATACCGGGGGGGGTGTCTCGTTTATGCCAATTGGGAGGTGTGACGTAGCTAAGGCAGTATGAGCCAGACACGTCGTTACTTTCGAGTAATGGTAGAGTGTGACGGAAGCGAGTTTTTGAACGTGGTTATGTTTACAAAGCTGAATGAGTTGAATTTTATTTTTAAGCTTTTCTGTATCATGTATTTCGAACTGTGTTTTGAGGGAACTCACTAGACCGTTGGTCTAACCCTCGCTCTTTCAAAACTAAAAACCCTTTTCAGGTCTCCGTGAGGTAGGAAGCTCGGGCAAGGATAAGGAGAAAGTGTGATCGAGTACCGGAATAGAAGACTACCATTTAGCATGTTTTATTTCTCGTTCTCAGTTGTAATAGGTTGTCTTTCCGCAAACCTTGAATAATATATTACATTGTATTGGGGCCGTTTTGGCGTATATTACTTATATTATTAGTATGATTCATAGTTTTGTTGGGTTGTTATAATTGGTATCAGTGTCATAGTTTAAGGGATCTAGGTGATCGGACGGGCCTATACTTAAACTAGGAGAGTAGAATACAACTGAGAAATTGGATGGCCTTAGGAAGATGAGCGATAGGGTAGTGAGGACTAGCATGTAAGGTAAATTTGGAATTACATCTGGCCAGTGTAATTGTGAATTTACAGGTACATGTGTGTGCTTAACCTGCCTTATTACGTTGAACCTGTTGTATTAAGTATTGTGTGTTTATGTCTTATCTGTAGTCATGTCGGAGCGGGTGACAAGGGGTAGATCGGTGCCGGTAGTTAAGGCAGCACCGGTAAATGAAGCAGCTGTGGAAGTGCCAGTCGTTCCTCCTCGACCGACTGCCACTCGAGGAAAGGGACGTGGTCGACCCAAAGGGAAGGGAAAAACAACCTGAAAGGCGGCTACTCAAGTGGATGAACCAGAAACGAGAGTTCAAGAGAAGAGGACGGTGCGTGCTGCCCGTTGAGCTAGAAGTGTGGAAGTAATGGTTGATCAAGAATCCTCTCTCCAGGAGAGTTCAGCTACTGCAAGGGGGAGGAGACCGGTAAAGAACCGTGGTGGAGGGCGGACTCAAGCCTTTGTAACACAAGAGACTTTCGCCACTGAGATGGGAAAATCACAAGAAACGTTGCAGGCTCTTTTGGCACACCAAACCAGGGAAGTTTTGGCAAGCAAGGGAATGAGCGAGGAGAGGGGGCGACTGAAATGGCTAACTCACCAATGACCGTGGTGGGTAGCCATACTCAGTCAACTCTAGTAATGGAAACTAAGGCAGTCACCGAAAAGGGTTGCAGCTATAAGTCATTTGTGGCGTGCAAGCCTCCTGTTTTCAAGGGAGAATGTGATCCTGTGGTAATGACCAAGTGGATTGGGGAAATGGAGTTGGCTTTCGACACCAGTAAGTGCGCGGAGGAAGACAAGGTAGTGTTTGCGTTGTCCATGTTGAGGGATAATGTCGTGTTCTGGTGGGAGGCCGAGACAGGGGGAAAGGGTTCAAAGGCAGCTAAGGGGATGTCCTGGGAAACTTTTATCGCAAGATTCAAGAAACAGTTTTGTCCTTTAGCATTAGTGAAAAAGTTGGAAGAGGAATTCATGAATTTGGAGCAGGGTGAGATGACGGTTCGAAAGTACACGACAAAATTTCTTGAAAAAGCCCGTTTTGCTGAAATTTACGTGCCGAACGAGGAACGTCGTTGGATCTTGAAGGTTGCTTTAAATACAGGAAGATAGGGCATATGGCTAGGGATTGCCAGGGGACGAGGACTTGTTACCAGTGTCAGTGTGGTTCTCCAGCTCACATAAAGACCGATTGTCCATAGTTGAAGAAGGGAGCAGTCGGGGGATTTGGGGGGAGAGGAGGAGAAAGAAAGGTGGAACCCGCTCGGGCGATAGCAATGGCGTTTAACATGATAGCGGAGGAGGCGGTGGAAACACCAGATGTGGTGACAAGTACCTTCCCTATAGACTCGACTTTTGCTAAGGTGTTGTTTGATTCGGGCGTAAACCGCTCGTTTGTGTTGCCGAATTTTGTTCATAATTTGCGTGTGAAACCCAAAGAGCTTAGTCTTGGGTTTGAGGTAGAAGTAGCGGATGATAGTCGAGTCTTGGTGAGGGAAGTGTACGTGGGATGTAATATTGACATCGATGGCCATTCATTTCCATTACGATTGTACCCGATGGGTATGGGGGAATTCGACGTCATAGTAGGGATGGATTGGTTAGCATCTAATGATGCTCATATAGTGTGCAATAAGAAGTTTATTTGAATAGCGTTACCTGGTAGGGAAGAGGTGGTAGTGTATGGAGATCGTCGGGATAGGAAATCGTGTTTGATCTCTATGATCAAGGTCAGGCGGTGCTTAGTAAAAGGGTGTGTGGGGTTCTTAGCGTATGTAGTAGACGCTAAGAAGGAGAAGAAGGGTTTGGATTCGGTTCCGGTAGTAAATGAATACCTGGAAGTGTTTCCGGAAGACCTGACCACTCTGCCTTATGATCGGAAAATGGAGTTCTGAATCGACCTGGTGCCTGGAGAGGTACCAATTGCAAGAGCACCCTATCGCTTGGCGCCGGCCGAAATGAAAGAGATGATGACGCAACTTCAAGAACTACTCGACAAGGGGTTTATCCGACCTAGCATATCTCCGTGGGGAGCACCAGTGTTGTTCGTTAAGAAAAAGGACGGATCCATGAGGATGTGCATTGACTATCGTGAGCTTAATAAGGTAACAGTCAAGAATAAGTACCCTCTCCCCATAATTGATGATCTTTTCGATCAATTGCAAGGAACGAGTTACTTTTCGAAGATAGACCTGCGATCAGGTTATCATCAGCTGAGGGTGAGGGAGGAGGATGTGCCTAAGACTGCCTTTCGTACAAGATAAGGGCACTACGAGTTTTTAGTCATGCCCTTTGGGTTGACAAACGCGTCAACAGTATTCATAGACTTGATGAATAGAATGTGTAGCTCACTCTTAGACAAGTGTGTCATTGTCTTTATTGATGACATACTGATTTATTCACGGTCCATGAGTAAGCACGAGTCACACCTGCGAGCAGTATTAGAAATGCTTAAGCGTGAAAGGTTGTACGCCAAGTTCTCTAAATGCGAATTTTGTCTAAGGGAAGTGCAATTCCTAGGACATGTGGTGTCGGAAGATGGGATTAAGGTTGATCCGGATAAAATTGAGGATATCAAAGGTTGGGAAGTGCCAAAATCGTCATCGAAAGTAAGAAGTTTCCTCAGATTGGCAGACTACTATCGGAAGTTCATCCAGGACTTCTCGAAGATAGCCACGCCTTTAACGGCTCTAACAAGGAAGAACGTCAAATTTGTGTGGACAGAGGCTCAAAAGAACACATTCAGTAAATTGAAGGAAAGCCTGAGTAGTACACATGTCTTGTCCATACCCAACGGGATCGAAGGATTTGTGATCTACAGCGATGCTTCAAAGTTGGGTCTGGGTGCGTGTTAATGCAAGAAGGCAAAGTGATCGCCTACGCGTCTCGCCAGTTGAAAGAGCACAAGAGAAATTACCCGACGCATGATCTAGAACTGGCAGCGGTAGTTTTCACGCTGAAGATTTGGAGGCATTACCTGTATTGAGTTAAATGTCAGATTTATACTGATCACAAGAGCCTCCAACACTTGTTCAACCAGAAAGAGCTGAATATGAGGCAGCGAAGATGGATGGAGTTGTTAAGTGATTACGACTGCGAGATTCTTTATCATCCGGGTAAAGCTAATGTAGTGGCCGACGCCTTGAGTCTGAAAGAGCGTGGCGAAGAAACGAGGGTTGTGGCATTTCAAGTTGAGGCAACTTCCACCTTCTTGGAGGAAGTCGAGGGTCTACAAAAGGAAGCGCTTTTAGAAGAGAACTTGAAAAGCGAAAGAATAGTCGGAATCGTGAGTTCGTTAACCATAGACAACCGGGGATTAAGATGCTTTGGCGACCGAGTGTGGATCCCGAATCTGGGCAATCTTCGGAAGAAAGTGTTAGAGGAAGCGCATAAGTCGCGTTATTCTATTCATCCAGGAACCAACAAAATGTATCGGGGCCTGAAGCAAAGTTACTGGTGGTCGGTTTAAAGAAGGATATCGCTTATTTCGTCGAGCGGTGCCTAACGTGTCTAAAGGTGAAAGCGGAACATCAAAGACCTTAAGGTGAGCTTCAGCCATTGGAAATACCGGTACGGAAGTAGGACGAAATCGCGATGGACTTTGTTACCGGATTTCCACGATCACCTAAGGGGCACGATGCCATTTGGGTGATAGTGTATCGACTCACTAAATCAGCTCATTTCCTACCGATTAAGGAGACGTATCCGTTGGAGAAATTGGCAAAGTTGTATATAGACGAGATAGTGTCCAGACATGGAGTGTCGTCGTCTATAGTGTCAGATCGGGATGGTCGTTTCACATCATCTTTTTGGAGAAGTTTGCAAAGAGAGTTGGGTTCACAACTCAAGTTGAGCACCGCTTATCACCCACAATCGGATGGTCAAAGTTAGAGGACCATACAAACTCTGGAAAACATGCTGCGAGCATGTGTGATCGACTTCAAGGGTTCATGGAAAGTTCACCTACCATTGATAGAGTTCTCCTATAATAACAGTTATCACGCTAGTATTCAAGCAGCACCGTTTGAAGCGTTGTACGGTCGCAAGTGTAAAACACCTTTGTGTTGGAACGAAGTGGGAGAACGACAATTGACAGGTCCGGAGATTGTGTAAGTGACGGCTGACAAGGTGAACCAAATTCGTGAAGGGTTGAGATCGGCGCAAGACCGGCAAAGTATGTACGCGAATAAGCGAAGGAAACCCATCGAATTCCAAGTGGGAGACTTGGTCATGTTAAAAGTTTCGCCTTGGAAGGAGGTAGTCCGTTTTGGAAAGAATGGTAAGTTGCGACCAAGATATGTTGGACCGTTTACTATCCTAGAGCGTGTTGGGAAGGTAGCGTACAAACTGGATCTACCCGTGGAGTTGCGAGGGATTCATTCCACGTTTCACGTGTCAAATATGAAAAAGTGTCTGGCGGAAACCGATGTAGTAGTACCATTGGAAGATATCCATGTGGATGAAAAGTTGAGTTACGTCGAAAAACCGGTGGTCATTTTGGATCACAAAGTCAAGAAGCTGAGGAGTAAGGAAATTCGATTGGTGAATGTGTAGTGGAAATTCCATAAGGGGCACGAGTCAACGTGGGAAGTGGAGGCGGACATGAGGTCTAAGTATCCCAGTCTATTCAACGATGGAATTCTTGGGACGGAATTCTTTTGAGGGGGAAAATTGTAATAACCAGGTTCAAAATACTCAATTATAGAGTTGGGAGAAAAGGGGGACCAAGATTTAAATTTCAGGGGGTTAAGTGTAAATTAGGTCTAAAAGGGGCCTTAACCCTAGGGATCCTCCCTAATTCATGGTTGGCGGCTGAAATCAAAGGGAGAGGGAGAGCATTTGGGCGATTACGGGAAGATCAAGAGAAAGATCGTCACTTTTGGATTTCAAGCATCTTCTTCAAGGTAAATCATTCTCAATCTCATTCTAGTATTGGGTTGCAATTTTATGTTGTTTATTTACCTTTTGAGTATTGGGATTAGATTGGGATTGTAAAATAAAAACCTCTTGGGGTTTTTGTTGCCTAACTTTATTTGGGGAGAATGACGTATTTAGAGGTTATTCTTTTAGGCATGAGGAGATTTAATCTCAAGTTCGTGTGGTTTTGGTTGTAATCGTTGGGTTTAGGAGGTTGGAAGACCTTATTTGGACTGTTGTGCGTGGTGTTCCTTCTGCCAAAAATCGTCGCCGCCATGGGGTGGGTGGGTTGCGCACGCGCCGCCTACTCCATCCCGGTTCGGGCCGGGAATAACTCTTGTCGGCGACCCTGGGATATCATAACCAGTAAAGCTACTGTGTTGGGTGGTTGTTAGGAGAACCCGACTCAGGGTTTGGCGATAAGGGGACCCCGGTACTCTTTGGTCGAGCGACCCCGGGAGGAGTGACCCCGGGAGCGGGGAAGTTGGACTCAACCCAGGTCGTGACCCTGGGAGACGGGGGAGCCCGGGGAAAAAGGTGTAGGACCCGGGCGGGAAGGTGTACCCCGGGAGATGGGGCGCCCGGGAAGTGGTAGTCCGGGAGATCGAAGACCCGGGCGTGAACCCGGGAGTCGGGGCGCCCGGGGGGGTTTAACGTGGGGGTCAAGTGCCCCAGGGACCGGGAGTAGAGTGACAGTTAGTTCTTTTCGGTGAGTCTAAAACCTGTATTTTTTAAGTGGGCAGTTTCTGAGTGGGAGCGTTTCGTTGAGAGTGGGGAAACAACTTTCGTCAACCAGGTGAGCTTTTCTAACTAAATGCCTTGTGGTTTTAAAGCGGTTTAATACATGTGTAAATTCTTTAAAGTGTATCTTTATTTATGTGAGCTTTATACCTACGAGTTTACTTTAAACGTGATACATGCTTTTATCGTTGGTTTACTGTATACATACATTGTTGTGAGCTGTATGGCCAAAGTCAGGGGGTGTGGCCCGCCTGTGCTCATACCGGGGGGTGTGGCCCGTTTATGCCAATTGGGAGGTGTGACGCAGCTAAGGCAGTATGAGCCAGACACGCCGTTACTTTCGAGTAATGGTAGTGTGTGCCGGAAGCGAGTTTTTGAACGTGGTTATGTTTACAAAGCTGAATAGGTTGAATTTTATTTTTAAGATTTTTTGTATCATGTATTTCGAACTGTGTTTTGAGGGAACTCACTAGACCTTTGGTCTAACCCTCGCTCTTTCAAAACTAAAAACCCTTTTCAGGTCGTCGTGAGGTAGGAAGCTCGGGCAAGGGTAAGGAGAAAGTGTGATCGGGTACCGGAATAGAAGACTACCATTTAGCATGTTTTATTTCTCATTCTCAGTTGTAATAGGTTGCCTTTCCGCAAACCTTGAAGAATATATTACTTTGTATTGGGGCCGTTTTGGCGTATATTACTTATATTATTAGTATGCTTCGTAGTTTTGCTGGGTTGTTATACTGCCTAAAAAAAAGTTGTTTTAATTTCATTTTTTAAATGTTTTTTTGGAAATATTTTTAAGAATACAAAAATGTTATTTTAATACACTTTAAAATATGTAATTAGATTATTAAAATACACTTTAAAAATACGTTTTATTATCATTTCAATTTAAAAATAAATTTAAAATAACATTCAAAAATACACTTATTCCCATGGCGTAATCGTTTGAAGAGTTCCAGTTGTGTGAAGTCTTTGAAGAGCCTCAACGTTATCAAGGTCATCACTGTCGGGTTCATCATCATCGTCATATTGTGAGAAAATGTTGTCGGTATTGGTAGTTGGTGGCGTGTTTAGTTCCATGGCGTATTCGTTTTCTTCCACCCTTTCAATCTCCACCTCTAGTGATGTCGTGTGTTGACTTCTTTGAACGCTATCCAAATAATCTTTCAAGCATATGCAACATTCAACAGACTCCGGTCTTAGTCTTGCCTGTCGTATCGGAATGATCCTGCCACTAAGAGAAAAGGACGACTCTGAAGCTACGGTACTAGCTTAGATTGTTAGTATATCACGAGTCATGCATGACAATACCGGGAATTGAAGTTGCTTTTGTTTCTACCATTCTAATAAATCAATACTTTCAAAATCTTCGACATCCCCCACGGGGCATGCGACTATAAAATTAGTACGCATATACATATTTAGTTCACCCAATCGCGATCAAATCTACTTTTTTACTCGTTTCATTTTGAACCTCGTTAATTAATTTAGTTGTTAGCTTCTTTCGGATTTGATCATGACCACTAGAACTAGAACTAGAACCTGTAAATAAACGACTTGAAGAGCTTTGTTGTTGGCTTCCTCTCCCAAAAAAGCTTTTATAATGATCAAATAAATAGCTTACGATTAAACACACACTTTTGTTCTGTTGAAAAAGAATTATATCTAGGTGTATCTAAACCAAAAGCCACACATATTTGTGTAATTAAAACTTCAACACCAGTAACGTTCAAATACGAGTTTAACGCCGCAGCACAAAAAAGAAAAGAAAAGGGGATCTCTATAAAATATTTTAACAATTTTGCTTTCATTGAAGCAATCAACGTTCCCCAATCGTGACGGTCTTCGTATTGTGAAATCTTACTTGCCAGAATAAATAATTGATTTAAAAGTAAGGACGTATTGCATAATAAATACAGGATAAAAGAGTTGTTGCATTTTTAAAATCGTCCAAATATTGTATAATCCCTCAAGCACGGCCCAATCAAAAGTTCCAATAGTATTACGTTCGTTAATGAATATTATAAAATGCTTGCATGTAACTTTTTTGTTTTATCAAAATTTCAATCATAAAATAAGTCGAATTCCATCTAACGGGAATATTAAAGTTTGATCCCAAAGCTCTAAAACTAACATCCTCGCAATATTTTCTATACATAGCGTGCATTTTTTTAATTTTTTTAAAACCTTGTCGTAACATAAGTCTAAACTTATCTATTACGGGTTTACAAATATTTAGACCATCTTGAACGACTAAATTGATTATGTATGCACACAACGTGTATGAAATAATTGACCGTCTAAAAAAGGGGGCAAAACCAACTTTAATTTCTCCACACATCAATTATTATTAATGTAACACCCCGAAAACTTCAGCCGAAAAGGAAACATAAAAGCATCAGCAGTGCTCCGCACGGGTCGAACCGCGTCGTGATCTGCGCGAGAGTCTGTCCAGTGCTCTGCGCGACTCTCCGCGTGAGCCGGACCGTGCCAAGACTCGCGCGCGACCACTGTGTGGTTATAAAAGAGAGAAGTCGTCCTCCCTCCCCATTTTCTCACAAAAACCCTGAAACTCTTCCCCTCTCTTCTCTCAAAACCGACCCCTCACACCCCCTCATAAACCCTAACTCGTTTTGGGATTTTTCTCCTAAAGATAAGTGGTTCTTCCTTACCTAGCAAGCTTTGGTAAGCTAGAACCACAATACTTCCACCTTCATCTTCTTCACCAAATTTTCTAGGGTTTCACCCAACCCTTTTCACCATTTTTGAAGTTTGGAAGCTTGGGGCTCATCTTGGTGACCCGGAGGTATTTTGGTTGGTGGATTCAGGTTATGGTTAAGGTAATCCTCTATTTTCTTCAACTATGGAAGTTAGGGTGTGGCGTGGTGGTAAGAGCTTGGGAACTTCATAGCAGTTGCCCGGGTTCGAGCCTCACACGCAGCATTTGTGCCAAATATTGGCACGAGTGTCATCCTTGTGGCCACGGGATGAATGCCCACGGGCCAAAGGCCTGTTTTCCGGAGATTAGTCTGGGCCCAATGTGGTCTGGGATACTCCTTCCCAAAAAAAATCCTCTATTTTCTTCAACTATGGAAGTAAGGGTTTTGGTATCAGTTGAGGTATTCATGTTTAATGTTTGGGTAATGTCTCTAAATGGTTGAATGTAAATATTTATGGTTGAAATTTATTGATCTAGGTTTTGGAAGTTTTGCCTCTGAAGATTCAAGTTTCTTCAAGGAAGCTCTAAGTGGGGTAAAATCTAGATTTAGCTTAAATCTAGCAAGGTGAGTTCAAGTTGATTTGTGAAAACGTTGTACATGCCAAAATGTCCATTTTATAGTGTTTATGTGTTTTACATCAAATTATCAACTGTTGAGTTATTTGGTAACTTTTGATTATTTGAAGTGTTTAGCTTTATAAACTTTGTAAAACACCCACAGTTGGGATTTTTGGGCATTTTGATAAATAAGTCATGAATGAAGGCGTTTTAATGATTTATTCATAAATGAAGATTATTTGGGTCAAACTACACTTTTAGTGTTTGTTGGAAATATGCATCATTTATGTAATGGGACATTTTGAATGTACGAATGTGTGAGTCCTTTGATTTTGGTCATTCCTGACCTTGGGAACATTTTAGAAATGTAAACCTTTTTAATTTTGGGCCGAAGGCCAATTGTGAATTGAGAGACAAAGATTTTTGGGAAAAAATGTATTTTGGTTTATGTAACCTTATTGGCTCACGTATTTTAGCCAAACGTTCATTATGCCTTTTGGGGCTTGGTACACTCAGATGAGTCTTTGGAACATTTGTTCAGTTTTGGTAGCTCGTTAAGGAGCCTTGGACATATGGTATACTTAGTTGCATCTTATTTGAGAGTTACATGTTTTGAATGCGTTTGTTCATTCGTTTGAGTCATGTAACGTTTAGACCGTAATGCATTGGATCCATAGGCATATGAGTCGGTCAGTTGGTTTAGTTAGGGATTTTCCCTCTTTTTGGACTGGAAATTATTTATGGCTAGCGGGAGCTCGATGTATAGATTGTGGGTGGTTGAACTCGATAACCATGTAACCTTTAGTGAGTCAAGGTATAGATCGTGGATGGTTGAACTCGATGCCCGTTTGTAATCTAGTCTGGTTATTCATCGTGGAATTTATTGTCCGCGTTTGAAGTCTAGTGAGTAGTCCCCAAGTCATGTTTTTATGTAAGCTTGCGATGGTGCTCTACAGAGCCGTATACGGAGCTAAGTCTTATGGTAGTGCCCATGGTGAGCCGGATACGGGGACTTGTGGCTTTTGTGGTGACATTCATCTAGAGGGCAAGTAGACACTAGGGTCATTTGGGTATCTTGCAGTGGTTGCTCGGTATGGAGCCTTATACGGGGATCCATGACTCTATGTGAAACTCGAGAACATCGAGAAATACTTAACTTTGTGTGCCCGCCACTTTCGATGGAATTTGGGTCTCCCCCGTCACCGAAAGGTGTTGTTTTGGGTATTGAGTTTTATTATCCATGTTTTCGGTGACATTTTGTTTATATGGGTTCTTACCCAAGGTTTATGGGTTGAGTATTATACCCCACCCGTGTTTTGGGTGTTTCGGGATATAAAGTTTTATCCGCGTTTCATAAATTGGGAGTTCGATTTCTATCTCATTTTGAGTGAGTTTTGGGTTGAATTTAATTTACGAAATAACGTTTTATATTGGGATCTTAGTCCTTAAAACAGTTTGGTTTGGAAAATGTTTATATTGGTGTTCCTCTGCCTAAAATGCATATTATTGGAAACGAGTCGTTTTCATATTTGAAGCATATCATTTTGAAAGATTATGATTTCAATTGCATTCTTCTTTTTTAACGATATATTTATTAATGTTGAAAACTCTTGAACTCACTAGGCGTTTGACTAACCTTTTTATTTGTCGGCATGTGCAACATGCTTCATTGGGAATAGTTCTAGTGGCACTGTGAAGAGAGGAGTGCTAGTTGCATACTTGGAGAGTGATTAGCTTGTTGAAGTCTTCCACATTTGTTTTGGGAAGAGCAACTTGTGTTTGGGGTTAAGTGACATCCGACTTCGGTTTAGTACTTGTATATTATTGGAGTTTATATATTTGTTGAGGCTAGTTATAGAATTTTAACTTGAGGTATACTGAGTTTTGAATTGTATGAGGAAGTTTTGTTCCTTATGTTGATATTATACCGAAATTTTAATTAGTTGCTCTTACCAAATTTGAGGGTGTTACAATTAATAGCGTTATCAACTGAAATGCTAATGATTTTAGAATATAAATTATAAAATGTAAGACTTTTTTAATAATTGAAAGTTGGCGATCACCTGAATGTGGCGCACCAAGCGATTCAAACATGATTACACGTTTGAATAATTGTCACGATTGCGGCTCAATCCAATGTGACGTTATGCATATATAAGAAATTGGTAATCTGTGTGGTAAGCTCCATACATCACACGTTAAAAAAAAGGAATTAGGCAAAAGAGAAAACATTTGTCGCATTTCATTTTGACACATGTTCCAAATTTTTGTTACATCACGTCTAAGTGTTTGACGACTTACCGGATTGTAGCTTGGTTGTAGCGTTTGTTGGATCATGTTTGTAATGTGATGGTTGTCGAAATGTTTGAATGACAACCCGACCTGATTGACACATTGTGTTGTCATTCGCCAGTTCAAATTGGCATTGAACGACCATATTTGACCTTGATTATCAAGTATCGGTTGACTTGAATCACTTTCCGCCGACCTCAACCCCGATCATGTTTTTTTGTATGCCGCCTTAAAGTTGAATTTTCTTCGGTCGTAAGGAGAGCTTGGAACATTTTTGCATTGTGACTTCATTTTCCTGTTTGTGAGGATCACCATGTTGTATGAATTCTAAATCTCGGACTTTCGTCTGTGGTTGGTGAGAGTTTTGGCAATTGTTTCGTTTGATGCATCATGTTGTTCATTGCCATTTTGGATAAGAGAGAGAAAGAGATGAGAACTGAGAAGTAAGAGTGTGAATGTTTTTTGCGAGAATCGAATACGAACCGAAATCACGAATTATATCGAGAATTGTGAACTTTTTTGTGTTTGTGAGTTGGTATCTTCCTCCATATACCATATGACTTGTATATAGTGTATGGAGCATAAAACCTACAAAAAACGGTCATATTTCGTCCAAAACAGTCATATTAACGACTATTTTTTTTGAAAAAATCAGGATGGGCCCGGCCGGGCCAATCCTTCCAAAACTATAACGGGGCCATGTCCGCGGGCCATAACCGGTTCATACCGGTCCCGGGATGGGCCTGTCCCATTTGGCCATCTCTATGCCCACGGCTTAAAAAATGTCATAAACGCGCCTGGATATAACCACCATTCCAAAAATTAAGGTACAAAATCCTCAACAATCGAACAAAAGGTGTCATATCAACCACTAATCCAAAAACCTGTAACTTAATACCTAACATGTTACAAATACCAAACTCTTCGGAAAAGGGCCTTCAGAAAACTTCAAAGAATTGTCAACAATAAATTAAAAGATAAATACAACTGATAACATATTTCACACCATGTAGACGCCCTCTTTACTTTTAATCTCATACTTAGGGCCTGTTTGGAAACAACTTGGCTTAATGAACCCATAAGCTTATTCGGTCAGCCATATTGGGGTGTTTGGAAGCGGCTTAATGATATAATAATCAGCTTACCGAATAAGATATTAGAAGGCACCTTTATGCAGTCAGACACCACATTTCCACCACTACCCCTTTGAGATTTACGGGAAAAAAAACCCTAACCATCTGTTTCTCCCATCTCTCTCAAAGAATTCACATCGCCTCCCAACTCCTCCATGTCGCCATTCTGCCTTTCTTCCAGATGATGTCGCCACTCTTCCTTTCTTCCTTGATGATGTCGCCCTGCTCCTCCTCCATGTTGCAGGTTTCAAGATATTTGTGGTTGGGTTTTGATTTCTCATATATTGTATTTTATTTGAAGGATTAAATCATGAGTGGTCTTTAATTTTAAGCTTCTTTTTCTTTATCTCTACCACAATCGGTGGAGTAGGGTTTGTTTTTCATATTCTAATTTTTATTTTAAGAATTAGATTTTGGGTTTGATTTTAGGGGTTTGATGTCTCTAAGATATTGATTTTGTATTGGGATTTGTCATAGAGATTTTTAATCACAGTTTTATGTTTGTATCTAATTTAAAGATTGATTTCCTTGATGTTCTTGAGATATTTTCTAATTGAATTTGTGTTTGGATTCTGATGTTTGAAGATCAATCTGATGATTTTTAATGAGTTTTGTTTTGGTTTTCTCAACCTCTTTGGATCAATAGAAGGATAAAATGGTCATTTTTATTATTCAGACAGTTTATTAAGCACAACAAACAAACAACAATTTTATTTAATACATACAGACAACTTTATACATAAAACCAACTTTATCCATACAGGACTTAATGAAAAAACAATCAAACAACCCCTTAGGCATGATAGGGAGGCGGGCCTTTGCATCACCTTGTTATATGTGGGACATCAGAAAAACATATATGAATAAGCAGTGGATAAACTGTATCAAAATGAAATGTATCTTGTTTTAATTCATATTTTAAAGAACATACTTTTAAAAGTTTAATTTTGTCATCTACTACAAAACATTTAAAATACAAAAGTTTATATAAGTTTTTTCCCAAGAATATTTTTTTTTTGTTTACAAATTTATAAATATGTTTTTTGTTCATAAATTATAAAATTTTCTTTTAATTGCATGAGAAATATTATGTTCTTTCAATTGTATCAAACACAAAATAGATTATAGAAAATGGAGATTCTAATAAATAAGTTCTCGAAAATAACATCTCCAAAGCAAAAGCTATTGAATACTTTCTACTATTTATAAAAGCAATAAAAATGAGTTTTTGGTATCATAGTCCATAGAAGAAGACTTTTCTTAGTTTTTTTTTTTTTTTTGGATATTTTAAGAAAAAAATACATTTCATTTTGATACAATTTATTCATAAACGATATATGTTGGATGTGACTTGATGTAGGGAGAATTCGAAAGTCATCAAGGTATTTCTTCTATCTTTGGAAAAGAAGAAAACGAGATCGAAGAAGACTCGAAATTTGGCATCGAAAAAAGAGCAAACAGCCCCTACTGGTTGTTACACCGAGAGTTAAGTATCAATACAAGTACCGGTGACCACTGGACCAGAAACCACCGAGAGTTTCACCGAGACTTAAGTCTCGGGACAACTCTCGAAAACATATTTCCTTATTTTTAATTATTTAAACTTAGGATAATTATTGTTAGCTTTATTTATTATTATTAGGATTATTATTTAGTTTCCTTTTATTGCTTATTTAAATAGTTTACTAGTTGGTTTATAATTATGATAGATTTAATTTCTTTAGCTAAGCTTGGTTATAAATAGGATTAATCCATTTATTCTTTTCAATTGAATTATTAAGTTTAATAAAAGTTCTCTTAGAGAGTTTGAGTTTTCTCCATATTCTTGAGTCTTACGCTTGTAAACTCATAAGCCTTTTCGGGTTTGACGTTTGTCAATCCTTCCGTGTATTCCTACTACATTATGACTAATTCAAATAATAAAGCAAAATAACATGAGAATATAAGAAAAAAAAAGATTCACATAAATTATTGAAATAATATATTTAAAATGCATATGTACCCTCATATAAATAATCTATAACATATGAATGTTTTCTTAACCTCTATTTTTAATATTCTCAGTATATTTAGGCTATATTTGGCAAAAAAAAGTTAGCTTATAAGCTAGCTTATCAGCTAGCTTATGGTCATCCAAACATGTACACTAGCTTATAAGCTAGCTGATAAACTAGCTTATAAGCTAGCTTATTGAAACGCTACTCAAAGTAGCGTTTTGAAAAGCTAGCTTAGCTTTTTTTTGCCAAACATAGCCTTAACCTTATTTTTAAACGAGATAGTTGTATACAGACGTGGGTTCATACGAGAACAATATCTATTTAAGAAAATACGAGAACGGTCGAATCAATACAAAATCACATATGATTCACACGACTTTCCCCGCGACTTGAAGTCACGGCCTAAGTCGTTTTTTTCCGGTTAATGTAAAATCACATATGATTTTGTATATGATTTATTGTTTTGTTAAATAGTTAGCGTTTTCATTTGAACATCTTTTAATAATTTGATAAAAAGAAAAAGGTAAAAAGGAAGCAACAACTTTGAACGCGGATCTTCATTTCTTTCGCTTTTGTCCCTCCTCTCTCCCACGCACTATTCCATGCTTTTTTCCCCCACACCACACTCACTGAATTTACAGACCTCAAACCCGCCATTAACGCTGGGACCCTCCCCTACACCATTATTACCTTCCTTCTCTTCTTCCTTCATCACAATCATCATTTTCATACCTTATATATTTTTAATCCCAAACTAGATCCTTCTTCCTACAATAAAAATTCACCATTCATTGCTTCAATATATATATAAATATAATTCCACCCTATATAAACAATTGGCGGTGGAATTGGAAGGTGATGATGAATCCTCGGGTTGAGATCGACACATCGCCTCCGTTTGGGTCGGTGAAGGAAGCTGTCACTCGATTCGGTGGAAGTGGTTCATGGATTCCACTTCATGTTCTTCGACTCGCCGGTGTCAGTTTCTCTCTCTCTCTACATATATATACTCTCATTTGTGTCTCTGTGTGTGTGTATATATATATATATATTGATCATCGGTTCATGCCTACAAATTACTACCTATTCATTACTATTTTACTATACGATGAGTAATTGAATTTGTTTCAAGATAATTTAATTTTTTTTTAAATACTAGGCATATACCCGTGCGATGCAGCGGAATGTAAGTAAAGAACGAACAATTAATTTTATTTCCTTATAGACATGTCATCAACAATCAACCATGACCTAAGAATCACAACTTATGAAATCATAAACCCATAAAAATATTCAATAATTAATTTATATTACAATTATTGACGAAAAAAATTATAATGATATATTTTATAATAAGAATGAAACGTATTTTACGATTATGTATTTTTAATGTGCTAACGGTGGAAAAAAGTAAAACGTATGGATAGAAAACAAATTAGTTCGTAGATATTCATGATATTTAATAGTAAGGTTAAATTAAAAAAATATTCAATATTGTGCTCGTTTTAAAGATATTGATGAGACGATTATAATGATATATTTTGTAAAAAGAAGAAACGTATTGTTTATTCCATTCTTGTTCGTATATGATTATTTATGTTAACATGATATGTATGTAAAATAGAAAATAAGAAAACAAGAGATATAAAATAAATTAAATAACTAATTGTAAGAGTGATAAATGTAACATTTAATTGAATTAGGAAGTGAAACATTGGGAATTTTTTTTTGGCTTTCAAAGGTTTGTAAAAAACTGTATTAGAATTTTTATAATATAGTAGAAATTACCGTGATTTATTTATAATAAGAATGAAACGTATTTTTAATATATTTTACGATTATGTATTTTTAATGTGCTAACGCTGAAAAAAAATAAAATGTATGGATATAAAACAATTTAATTCGTAGATATTCACGATATTTAATAGTACGGTTAAATTAAAAAATATTCAATATTGGGCTCGTTTTGAAGGTATTGACGAGACGATTATAATGGTATAATTTGTAAAAAAAGAAACGTATTTTTTCATTGTATTTTTGTTCATATACAATTATGTGTGTTAATATGATAAGGATGTAAAATAAAAAATGAAAAAATAAAAGATATAAAATAAATTAAATAATTAATTATAAGGGTGATAAATGTAATATTTTCCAAAAACTACCTCTTTCAATAACCGTAATAGAATTTTAATATATAGTATAGATAATTTTATAAAATCATATTTAATGGTGGTTATTTATTACGGTAGTATTTTAAGAAATACACGAAAAGGTAAAAACGAGTAGCCCAAAACCGACCAGTTATGATCTTCGAAAAAATTACGTATTTGTCTCACACCGACGACACTCGCCCCTGTCATTATCCCAATTTTGCTATTAAACCGCTTTGTGTAATAAAGAATCTTCAGATTTTTAAAATATATATCTATACTATATTATAAAGCACGGATAAAAAACTCTTAAATACAAATTATTAGGTCATTATTTTATACAAGATTTTTAAAAATCTTTTAATTTACAAGTATCAAAGCACAAGATACATATTACTATTGCAGGTTTCTAACACCCACCAATTTGGTATGTACGGGACCTTTCTTTTATGCAGACATTTTCATGTATCACTATTAATTAATATATTATATTGCTATAAATTTGTTTTAATTATATTATTAAATATGTAATTGGTTATTTTTTTCTAGATGTCATTAAAATATATAAGATAATCATTGAATTCTAACAAAATACTTATATAAAAAACATTATATTATTAAGCCTAAATTAAACAAATTTATAAAAAAACATTATCACTTTCTCAAAATCAATCAACAAAAAAATAAAATGAAACATTAAAATCGTGATGAATATACAGGGGATATTGTTTTGTGAAAAAAAAAGTTGTATAATAATGAAATTTGATGTTAACAGTAGATGATATTATAACATGGTTTTGTAATTAATCAATAAACTTTCCATATCAAACAATGCATTAGTCCAGTCATATTAATAAACCTTGTAATCAAAACATCTTTGAATGTCTATTTTTATATACGTTCAGAGCCTATAAAACGTAGTAGTGGGCTTTTTCTTAGGTTAAAAAACCAGCAGTAAATTAACAATATCTTCTTTTTAACAGCATGATGTTGAAGAATTGGACATGGAAACAGTAGAGAAACAAGCTGCAGAACTAGAAAAAGAACTCATCATCAAAGAAAAAGAAACACTGGAGGTGTTAAGAGAACTAGAGTCAGCAAAAGGAGTCATGGAAGGATTAAAACTCAACCTAATGAAAGAAGTTTCCACAATCATCACAACCCTCGATTCGAATCCCGGTTCCGGAACCACAACCCCCGTTGACCAGTCAACGGACAGCTTCACCTTGTGCCCGGTTCCGTTGCCTCCCGGGATCATCTTGACCGAGCTGAAAGCGGCCAAATCGAACCTCAACAAGACGACCAACGATCTGGCCATGATTCGGGCTTCGGTTGAATCTTTAAACAAGAAATTGAGAACCCATAAAGCGAAATTGGCCGACAAAGATGGCGAAACTAAGCGTGTGATTGAGGAATCCGTCGATGTTTCAAGTGGGTCCCATGGATTGACGTTTGAAGCGCATCAGTTTAGGAAAATGGAAGAAGCCGCACAATACGAGGTGATCAAGGCGACTTCGGAGATCGAGCACACGAAAATGAGTATAAAAATGGTGGAAATGAGGTTGATTGCTGCTAAAAAGATGGAGGAAGCTGCAAGGGCCATGGAAGCTGTGGCGAATGCTGAGAATAATGGCGATAAACCGTTGATTCGTGAAGGAATCACGCTTTCGTATGAAGAGTACTCTGCACTTGCTGAAAAGGCACAAAAAGCCGAAGAAAGTTGCAAGAAAAACGATGGTGGAAACGAGTTGTTGTATCATCGTAAGGACGCTAATTTGTCGACAATGGCGTTTCTGAAAAACTCAATCGAACAAACCGATGATACGAGGCGCTGCAGAAAGACCCTTGAAGAGGCTCTAGGTATCGCTCCCAAATTCTTGTTAATTACACTGCAATAAAATCGGCTTCTTAGGATGTTAAATATGATTAAATGTCCTAATAGACTGCTTTATATGACATAAGATTACAGGACTAAATACTATGTAAAGGTACATTTTTTGACATCGTAAAAAAATTCAAGAATATTAATTTTTTATGACACTTATCAAAAGAATCATATAAAAAACAGATATGACGTTTTGTTTCATATGTGTTCTAAAAAGTTTGTTATGATGTCAAATAAGTCCTATCATTTTAAAGTAACACCTTATATTATATGATGTATAATTGTTTGGTTCTATAAATTCAAGTCATATAAAACAGTTTAATAAGCATCTAGACATATTTTGACATCCTATAAAGCCGATTTTGTTGCAGTGTTATTATTATAATTATTAGCTTTGATCTTTGTACGAACATGCTATATAGCGATTAGCGACTCCATACAAAAGAGATACATGCTAGTCGTAACTTACGTGCTCGTTTACGATCAGGTCCTAGATCCGACGCTACAAACGGGAGAAACCTCGAATCCAGAAACGGGTTTTTCCGGGAAAGATCGGACGATATCCAGACAAGAAAATCGACTCATAATCCTCCCAAAACCAGAAATTCGTACCCGTTTCATGGTCATACTCCTAGAAACTTTGGGCCGTTGATCGGGGATGATTCAAATGTGATCAACAAAGAATCAAGGCCGGTTTTGCGATCAAGTGTCTCAATCGGCGATATTTTGAGCAGGAAACTGATCCTACAAGATAATATAGTCGTTGGAGAAGATGTTGAAAGCCAGAGTCGTAGAGACGACGTATCTTTGAGTCAAATGCTTCGTGACCAAAGCGGGCTTATATTTCATGAATCTCGAAAAGCAGATAAAGAAGGGCGGATAGATAAGCAGTTTTTTTCTCAACGGAAGAAGTTCGGTTTTATTCACGTATCACTACCTTTAAAACAGAACAAGAAGAAATCGAATTCGCAACCTCCGCAACCATTAAACATGAGGTATCCTTAGCTTGATTCAGTAACGAAATTTGTTGAATTTATGATGGTTTTTTGTTTGGTTTTTGTGGCTTGGGGTGTTGATGATTTATGAGATGTGGTTATGTAATTTGTTACTCGACTAATTAACCGTGATCGGTGTAAAATTGGTACGGGATTTAGATCGGTGGACGCTTGTTTGGACTCCGATCGATTCGGGTTTGACTATGTTCCAAAAGTCAAAATTAACATAAAGTGTGTGTGTTGTATCTATTTTTTCTTGATTGTAATCTAGACATATATTGATTCTATATCTATCTACAAATACGTGCATTGCATGCAATACATGGATTATGATATTAATTTTAATACATGGATTATGATACTAATTTTTTTGATGATATGTGTTATGTAGCATTATACATTTCGATTGTTGTTTTAATTCTAATTTAGAATTTCTTTTATTTTTTGTCTTCCTCGATTTTATTCATGGTTTTAAATAACTCGTTACGGCCTCCTTATGGTGCATTGGTACCAAGACTTGACTTTGCCGCCACATTAACACCTATGGCTTTCACTCTAAAGTTTGGCTTATGTTGAACACGCCATGGCATGTATGGTGTGTTACGGCACCTAATTTTGTAAGGCATTATTTTACCACAACTATTGTCGTTACGGCTACCACCACGCCACCCACCGACCATGATGACATTACTGCCATCGTTACAGGCTCACAACTACCATCCAACCACCCACCCCGCCCCTAACGCTTCCCCACCCTCACCCCCACCACACCAACCACCACTATTGTTGTCTTCACAACTACCAACCCTATCCACCGACCACCAGGACACTACTGCCGTCATCACATCTACTACCCCCTCCACCACCCACCCATGTAGGTGACGTGGTGGGTGGGGTCGTAGCTGTGACGACAACAATGGTGACATGGTAGTCAGTGGAGTGTTGAGTGAGACGAGGTCGGGGGGGGGGGGGGGGGGGGGGGGGACATAGAGGGTGGTTACGGTGGCACGTGCCACCGTATCATTTCTCCGACGAAGGGTAAAATTTTTACGTTCGTGAAAGGTGCAACCATATCGTTTTCGAGTGTGCTACCGTATTTATTTTCGAAACTTCAAAGGTGCACCAAATCTTAATTTGAAAGCCCATTTCTTCACTTCTATTCTAGCCCAACTCTTGAAATCAATCAAAAAAACCATAAAAATCTCTTGAAATCAACCACAAAAACCGAAAAAATCTCTTAAATCAAACCAAAAATACCGAAAAAGTCACTCAAAATCGATAAAAAAACTTAAAAATGTCTCGAAATCAAGCAAAAAACTTTAGAATCCCTCGAAACGGTAGAATTAGACTAAAAATACATCGGACAATATTGATCGCCGGTAAAAAAAAATTAAGACATGTCGATAAAAATCGTATGAAAAATATGGTGCCACCGTATGAAAAAGTTGTTGCGTTCGTCCCTGCCCCCCCCCCCCCCCCCCCCCCGCGGGGCCACCTCCTACCACTAGGCCACTATTATCGTCATCACAACTATCACTCTCACCCATCCCACCTACTCCGGCCACCAATATCACCATGCCACGAATGTCATCGTTACAACTGCCACCCCCACCTCCCCCTAAACAAAGATGGAGATTCAAATTATTTTGAGAGATTTCATCCTAATTCCTACCAACCAAACGAATGGTCAAATTCAATGTTTTAAAAATCGGGTCGACCCGGCCGGTTGAATCGGGACCTGGGGAAGAGGACAGGTCAATTGCGACCGGGTTTATGGCAATTTATGGTCGGAGTGAACCGACATGTTTTATCAAAAAACTGGTTGAACCGGGTGGTTGACCCGGTAGTTGAACCGGGTTTTTTAATGTATTTATGAAAACTTATGCTTATGCTTATGTATGTTTTTTTAATGTATTTGGTTGACTCGGTGGCTGAACCGGTTGAACCGTGACCCGGTCACCACATCGGGTCAACCAAAAAAACGGGTTTTAAAACATTGGTCAAATTCCATTTCAATTCCTTCAAACTCAAATCATTTGATGGATTCTAATTCCACCATATTCCATTATGTGAACCAAACGTCCCTTTAGGGTCCATTTGGTTTGTTGGATTGAAATGGATTTGGAGTGATTTGGAATTGAATTATGTTCCAATCTCATGTTTGGTTTGAATTTTTCTTGAATTTGAAATGAAATCCCATGGAGCGGTTGGTATTTCACGGGATTTGTATGTAATAATTTTCTAAAATATGTTAAAGACATTTGTTTTGTAAGAAATCAATTAATAAAAAGGTGATTTAATTATTTTTTTAATTTGTTTTTATACATTTTTATTAAGAAATGACATTCAATTTTATTCCAAGTCGTACAAAACAAATAGACAAAAGATTCAAATTATTCCAATTCCAACTATTTTATCGAAATCCAAATCATTCAAAACCATTCCAACAAACTAGACGTCTGATTAGAGATTTTAATTTTTCACGTTTTATTTTAAAGAAATTTAAGAGAATTTGTTGGAATTAAACTGGAAAAAAACCAAAAACTAGTTTAAGAAGAAACTAGTTATAACGTGAAACCGAAAAAACAATTGATAAAAGTATATATCAACTCGCGAAACATCTCGAAAACAAAATGGAAACCATGTTTCATGTTTCAAAATTGGATCGCATCCAGGAATAAAAAGTCAATCCAACTGCTTAATAAGAAAATCCAATATGTTCAATCGTGAACAATTCTCAAGTCCCAAATTATAGAATCAACACCGACATGGTCTTCTACAAGAAGGATCAAAGAACATCTTCATCATTACAATACTTGATACAATGACACTTTAAATTCAAAATGACATTGACCCAAAGCTCAAACTCATCTAAAACTAATCTCACCTTCAGATTTAAATACCATCTCCCCGTGTGTGTTGTGCTCAGGTGTTGATCTAAGAATGCATCGAGATGAGCCACTTCTGGAATTTCTCAAACACTTTTTCACCAAATACCTGCAGTGAAGGAATAAACAATGGAGCTTAGATGGTAAAGTGAGTGTAGAACACAAAGAGTTGGGATCTATTTCACTCTTAAGAATAGAAAGTAAAGGAAAAAATAATGATGCATAATGGACCCAAGTAGTTTGTGGAGTCAAAATAATGATGCCTCATGGACCTGTAAATGAATTAAAAGATTGATCCCTTAAATCATCTAAGATCAGACTTAAAGACACAACAAAATACATAAATAAGAGATCGATAAATAAGGAGGTACCATTTGTTCGATGAAACACAACACACATAAACCAAATGCGATTTCATATTTCTTTAAATGCTAACCTGAAACTTTAGGGTGAATAACAATACCCGTTAAGAAGCAGCAGCAAAGAAAATAAATCATGCTTATGAATTCAAACCACAAAGTAGCGACTCAAGTTGAAAATCAGTTTAAAAGAAAAGGTTTAAACTTTACTCAATACAGTAAAGAAGCATAAAAACAAAAAAAAAGTTTCTGATTTGTGCTCGATACTGAGAAATGATGGTGCAGAGCAAAACCCTTCTCTGATTTATGCTCGATATTATCAGTGAAAATCAACTAATATAGCCCAACTGGAGAACCTGATTTGTATAAGAAAAACACCAACGGGAGAACCTAATTCTAACCCAATTGCAAATCGAATTATACTAATATGACGAGGATTCTACCCGAAGAGAATGTTAAATAAGTTAATACCAGAAATGCCCCAGAAATAACCGAACCCTCTCTCTTTGTCTCCCTCAAACCCGTCGGTTTCCCGTCCCTCAAACAAACAAATTTATCTGGACCGACAAGTTAACACATACATGGCTTAATAGAATAAAAAAAAAACAATCCCCAAGGAGTATAAAATTCAAGTCTAAGAGAGGTCTCGCCAAGTTGATATGCTTTTGCTTCCACCTTGGCTGCAATATGAGTGGAAATCTTACGAATGTTGGTGAACAGTGGATATATTTGCCCATTGTCAAAATGCTCCTATGTAACCTGTTCAGCCAGAGCCTCGGCTGTTCCACTCAATATATAGAAAGCAAACATTATGTTACATCTAAGCATAATGTTTCACCATTTGAATAAATGACTAAAATACCCTTTTAACATCAAAGAAAAGAATTGAGACTGAACTTACAGGCTGCTAAAAACATGCCATCATGAACACGAATTGCATTGGAAATTATCAAGCCAAGACCAAATTTAGGGGAAATGTATGCATTGTTGGACTGAACCAATGGTGCAACAACAATCAATTTTTTTATAATCAATCGTTAGAATTAGACCGGTATTAATTTTATGGTTCAAGAAGTTGATACATGGCAGGATACGTAGATCTTTCCGTTGTATTCAATAGGGGAAAATGGACTCCCACCTGTGAAAATGGCACGACTCTGTGATCGATGAAGCAAATATATAGTCCACTCATAATACAAGCATATCTAAGATCTAGTAACTCGAATCAAAATTGATGTTGCAAGTAGTAAGTATCTAAACTAAATGTAGAAGTGGCATCTAAATCCTGCCTGGGTTTTGGATTTAAAGACGAATATTATTAGTTTTACATTATGACTCAATTATGGAACACAAATCTCCAGTCACAGGAGATAAGTAACAAGAAGAAAGGAGGTTATATGACTATGAATGTGCAAACTATTTTAAAATTATAACCTTTATACTTACCAACTAACTTTCTTCAAATTTCTGGCACATTTGAAGTTGCAACAGGGAAAATATGTAGGATGCAAGATGTAATGAAAAGGGGAAATATGTTAAATAAAAACCAATTAGTTGCGATCAACACATTTGAGACAACACATGTCCAAAGATATAATTGCTACATAATACATTCATGTCCAATTTCGGCTAGAGTATCATCCACTTTAAAGTATTAAAAGAAAAGGCATCATTCTGTTTGATGTTCAATTCTTCAAACATAACTGGATGTAAATACAATACGGGAAGAAACGGGTAGAAGACTAAATCCTAAATTAAAGTTCTTCAAGATTTTTCACAATAAATTAAAG
This sequence comes from Arctium minus, assembly GCA_954870635.1. Lineage (NCBI taxonomy): Eukaryota > Viridiplantae > Streptophyta > Magnoliopsida > Asterales > Asteraceae > Arctium > Arctium minus. The sequence goes on from OX941081.1 coordinate 155,187,399, forward strand.
AAATTCTTCAGAAAAAATCCACTAAAAATGAACCCTAATATCAAGAGATGGAGAGAGCAAAAGATGCAGCGAGAGATGGAGAGCAAGGAAATGAACCCTAATATGTTAATTACAACTTACAAGGTCATAGACACACCTCAAGAGCGTGAACAACCTCCTCAAAACCTTGAATCTCCACATTGTTAGATTAGAATTGTATTCAAGATTAAAATAGTGGGTCAAAAGTGTAAATGTTTTTTAGTCAAAGGGTTTGAGTTGTAAAGTCAACCAAGGTTGACTTAGTATATATAGTTGGTCTCTTTGTAATCTTATAGACACGCACAATTCAGAATACAGATCATGTACACATAGAAAGAACACAGAGAGGATTCGCATAGATACATTCAACGTGAGATCTGTGACATTTTGTTAGATATGTGACTATATTGTAATCATATGGATTGAATAAATGCTTGTTTGGTAAATCTGTGTTAATTATATGCTAGTAATTTGGGATCACATTTGGTATCAGAGCTAGATCAAAAAAGAAAGAAAAATCAAATTTTTTTAAAGAAAAGTTCACTGTTTCATCGACTCTGTGCTCAAAATCAAATTGTTGATTTAATGGATATTTGGAGTTGAATTCATATATATTGTGATCGTATACTGTTACTGAACAATTCTTGTTCAAGTTGGAAATCAATTTGACCAACAGATTAGGCAAATTTGATCGAAGTTTTCATTTCAGAAAGTTTTTGCTCGAACACTGTCAAGAATCGATTCTCACTTTCATGATTATTATTAGAGAAATTCACTTCACAGGGTTGTTTTCGATGATATAGAAAGTGATTCTACAAAGTTTCAGCGTCAAACTACAAGAATTGGGTAGATTTCTGTTGAAAAGTTGGAAAATATTTTCAAAATTCAAAGAATTCTCACGAGCAATGAAGAACTCGCACAAAGAACTCGCAGAGCTGAAGAATTTGTAGATTAGTTCATCTTATTTTTTCTAAGGATAGAATTCGCAGGGTTGAAGAATTCGCACAATTCAGTGTGGAAAAGTGACAAGGAAAGAATTCACACATGTGTATTTGAGAAGTAAAGAATTCGCAGAGGTTTATTGTACGAAAAGTTGATTTTTTTTAAAGTCTAAGGAAAGGATTCACACGAGTTTTCATGCGAATTGCACAAAATTCGCTCATCAGTGTGATGCGAATTGTGTAGAATTCGGACGTCAGAGTGATACGAATTGTCAAGAATTCGTACCCTTGTCTTCTGCGAAAAGTTCAGAATTCGCACATGAGCTTATGCGAAAAGCTTAGAATTCGTATCATTTTCATATCCTTTTATGCGAATTGTGCCTATACGAATTCTATACTTATAAATTCTTGCTTGTGAGTGTCTTGTGAATTGTGCTATACGAATTCTTGTATGCGAATTGTGATATACGAATTCTATACTTGTTAAAAATTTTGAGTGATTTCTTGTGATTTTTACTGTTGATTTTTCTGATTTTCTGATTAAAGATCATTACTAGCTTATATTTTTACAGATTTCAAGATGCCATACACAGATGAAAAAGGAAATCTGGTGCTAACTAACCGAGATTGTGCTTTAGCGTACATGCCAGAGATTCCAGCACTGGAAGCAGAGAACAAAAATTTGAAGATTTAGAACTCATCTCTTCTAGAACAAGTTAACAAACTGAAAGATGATAAAGATCAAAAAAAAAGATTTTGTTTGCTCAATATGCATTACTAATTCCAAAATTGATTTTGCAGGAATTATTGAATCAAAAGAGAAGGAGATTTCAAATCTACAAGCAAAATTGAAAAGATCTGAAAGTCTTAATTCTAGCTCAAGTTGGTCAAAGAAGGAATCAATGCAAAGAGAGCTAGATGAACTGAGAAGAAGAGCAAACATCTCAAATGAAACTTGTGAAGGGCTGAGAAAAATGAATTCTCAAATTTTTGTTGAAAGAGATTCTTTCAAAAATAAAGTTTTTAGTCTTGAGGTTGAAATCAACATGATGAAAGAAAAAACAACCCAAGAGAAAGACAACACAAAAGCCCAAGATGAGATGAAGAAGATTGAGAAGAAGAGAAAGGAATTTGAAAGAGATAATGTTGAGCTTCAGAAGAAGATGAATGAACTAAAAGAAAAGATCTCTCAAGATTAAAAGAAGATTGAAAAAGAAAGAAAAGATTTTGAAGAGAAGAAATCAATGGAGCTGAAATGCATAAAGCTTTCTCAACAAGTTTCAGACTTCGAGAAAGTAATCATAATGGAGAGAGACAAATTTGAGAAAGAAAAGAAGAAGATTGAACAAACAAAGAATGTAAAGAAAGATTTTGAAGAGGAAAAGAAAGTGTTTGAGACTGAGATAGAGGAGCTTACAAAGAAATTATATGAGCTATCATCAACTATTCTGAAGGAAAAGAAGACGAAGTCTGAACTGCAAAAGAAGTTTGATTTAATTTCAAAGGAAAGAAACATTTTGTCTTCAAAGATAAAGGAACTTGAAGAGATCATGTTCAAGGTGAAGCTGACTGAGTCAAAGACTCCAGAATCAATCGTTCAATCACCAAGAGATGATCAAGCTGATTCAGAATGCTCATTCAAAACAGCTTTAAGTTCACGTTTTACAAATGTTTCTAATAATCCTTTGTTTGATTCAGATGATAGTCTTACTTCTAAATCTAAAGATCAGATTCGTCCTTCTAATCTTTTCTATGATAAACATGTTGATGGTTCTGGTAACATCAAGAAGGACAAGTCTCAAAAGAAAAAATTTTGGAGAAGGAAAGATGAGAAAGAAAATGAAAAGTGGATTTGGATAGTGAAAGGTTCCTCAAAGGAGAAGAAGGAAAATAAATCATTTGTGCATGCATCTAATGCTAAAAGGAACAGTGCTTCTAAAGGTAAAACTTTTGTGTATACTATAAATCAACTGATCAGGTCAGCACAAAAGAAAATTAGTTGTTCCAATTGTGGTTCAAATGATTTTGTAAACAAAGATTATGAAAATTGCTGGTATGGTTCTTATTTTATCTCTCCTAATAGAACTGCAACTAACAAATCAGAACCCAAATACCAGTGGGTACCAAAAGCTGAATCTGTGTTGCAAGCACCCAAGGTTTAAGGGGGAGAAAGAACTATGGCTCTTGGATAAAACAGTTCAAGACCTGTTCCTCAATGTTTCAGGACTACGGTTTCTGGTTACATCAGATCAGGACCCGTTCTTCATTGGTAAAGCTGAAAATTACTATTCTCACCGGAGAATAAATAATAATGGTTTCTGAATATTTCAGTTCAGAACCCGTAGTCAAATGTTTTTCTTCTAAAGGATACTTAATAGATAATATCTTTTCAATAAGTTTTTTAATTTGAGGGGGAGTTACTGAGATTTACATTGTCATGTCTTTTAGGGGGAGAAGATACTTATACTTTGATTGTTATATTTTTCTGATGACTTGAATTTTTACAGATATTGAGGGGGAGAATATCTGAAGTTTTGTCAATGTGCTGAAATGATAATATTTATTTTAGGGGGAGTTAAGATTCCTACATTACAGGTATATATTTCTGAATCTTAAACTTTATCACTTGCTGAAAGAAGGACAATTTTCGCTTGTGAAAAATGTTTTTCTTAAATGTTCAAACCACTTCGCGTTCTCAAAATGTTTTATGAATTTCAAAGTGTGATTTTAAATGATTTTGGATACTTTGATGCTTATCTGACCGTGTGTTTCTAATGACAAATACTTGCATAGTTGTCATGTCTATATACTGTCAAGTATTCATACACACATCGGTTCAGTACATTTTTATTGACTTTGTTATTACCATGTCTCAAAAGATAAATCTTTCGATGGTAATACTCCCGTTTGCTATTCAAAGTTGTTTGAAATCAGACGTCATTTCTATTTTAAAATGTCCTTTCATTGATAATATGTTTATATATTGTTCATATAAACAACTTTCTTTCTTTGATACCCCATATTATTTTTCTTCATGATATTTGATCTGATTTTATCATTATCAGATTTTCAAAACCATGAAATTGAATTATCTTAAATTTTCAAAGTTTTGAGAGATCTTAAATGTTCAATTGCTCAAATTTCATTATTATCTTTAATGAGCATACATTTTCTGATAATGATATCTTGTGCTTAATTGTCAAGATAATCATTGAGCAACATATTCTTTTAGGACAATATACATGGGATTCAGTGTGTGAGCATAAATGACTTCCATGGATTCACGTTAACCAGTGTTTCCTACCCCGGAAGTAATCCTTGAGTGATTGAGGGGAGAGGAGTCAAAAGAATTGAGAGTGGGTGTGTGCTGATGTAAAATGGAAATGAGAGTTTGCTTAGAAGTGAACTTATATGTTTAAAAGAAAGAGGGTGTGAGAACAGAGTAAAAGAATATCAAACTTTGCACCAAACTTTTTCTGAGTCGGGCAACCACATAATCTGTTGGTTCACACTTATTCGTGACCTTCATTGAAATAGGCAACTAGCCCATGACAACTCTTGCATAAAACCCCACCTGCTACTCATTCTTTTCTCAACAAAAGAATGTTTCATTTTTCAAGGGGAAGCAGCACATATTCTATTGAATCTTCATTCGGAAGACTCGAATATTGAAAAAGAAGGAAAGTTGCCCCACCTTCGAACATTTCTCATTCACATTGAGTCTATGTATAACTGTTGTTGTCTCAATGGTTTACATATTTGAGCCTGATAAAGTAATCATTGTGCTAATTCTTTCATAACACAAGCACGAGCACACAGAAAATTCGTTTTTCTGTCAGAACATTCATCGAATTACCTTGTGTTTTTCAATGATTGAATGGAAGTCCTGGGGAGTGAACATCACCCAAGCTCCTTACAAAGTACATCCGTTGTACTAAGTAACTTCGTGTTACTTACAGGCACTTTAACTGTTTCATATGTTGATTCAGGGTTACCATTCTAAATTCGTCTGAATTTGAAAAGATTCGGATGAATACATTCATGAATTGACGGAAACATATCAGATCAGTTGGAGGAGAGTGTTCATATCCTACCAAAGGAGGATATTGTTACTCATGAAGATTGAGCATATCTACTGATTTGGGGGTGCTCATTCAAAGACAGAGTTGACATTGAAAAAGTTTTGATGATTCTGATTCTCAAAATTCATCAAAAAGGGGGAGAATTTCATAATTTCAAAGTCAGATTCCATAATTGGGGAGAAGTTTCAAAGTTCAGATCAGATTAAAGTTGATCATGTCAAAAATGGGAGATAGTTCGAGATTTTAAAGTCAAATCAGTTTCGAAGCGAAAAGTACAAGAATGAGAAATGAAAAGTCAGATGGTTGATTGATTAAAAGAAAGAGATAAATCTGAAAGTTCAAAGCTGATTCAAAGAATGTAACACCCTAAAAATAGGGATAACAAAAATCCAAAAAACGGACATGCGGTATTTAAAATTGCCAAAGCAAGAGCCTCCCAAAAATGGGGAAAATACACAAACTTGTTTAAATACAAACGTAAATAAACGGTCAATAAATAACAACCAACTAATCTAATTTCTATAACCAGAAAAGAGATTACAAATAAGGGTGTCATTTATAAACCCAAGGGATTCTCCTACCAAAAGCAATATTCCCAAATCTCTCACCCAAGTACCAAGCCGACATAGAACCGGTGCCGCTAAAACCTGAGATACACATCGACACCAAACAAGTGTTAGGCCAAAAAGCCTAGTGAGTTGAACAATAATAAGCATGCATGAACAGATACAATTCTTATCAACAGTTAACCAGTGTTCAATATATGTGGAGTCATTAGGGGAGACCCAAAGCACCAATCAAGCCCACCCGAAGAGTCGATATACCTTTATGCCCTTAACAAGGAACATCCCAAGGCCCGGCACACCCGGAGACTACTCCAAAGGAAAATTCCCTGAATGGCGGAGGTCTAGGCACATACCATCACAGTGGCGCCCAAGACTACATCCTCCTTGTGAAATGACTTGGTTCGTCCAACATAATGCATATAGGAGGTCCTTTAGGTGTATTTCAACCAAATATAATTCAATACCAACCGTGGGTACAATATCACCCTCCTCATAGCATGAGTCCAACATAAGACTTAAATATCCACATAGCCACGTTGTAGATACAATATCACCAAGAGTATATTCCAAATGAAATCATCATAATATACCAAACATATATTCCTTTTTCATGTAAAATACCCATTGTGGCACACATAGTGGAAATCCCCAAATAATTACACAACATAGAGTAACTCATGGGATGATACTTCATATACATATATCTCACATAATCTCATGGAAATACCATCAAATACTTAAACCTGTAAAGATGACCATTTTGAGCAAATATGTGATAATAACAACAAATAAGCAATTATGATGTGTATCCAGTTTTAACAAAAGTTTAGTAAACTCACCTTGCTAGATTTAGACTAAATCTAGATTTTTACCCACTTAGAACTTTCCTTGAAGAACTTGATTCTTCAAACCAAATCTTCCAAAACCTAGATCCACAAGGTTTCAACCATAAAATATACACAATAAAACACTTAGAATCATTCCCCAAACATTCTATACCAAAATCCCCAAATATGGCAAGAACCCTAATTTTGACCCAAAACTCCCAAATTAACCAAACCTAAATTTAGAGAAATTAAACACTAGAAAACCATCAATGGAGCATTTATAACTTATTTCATGATTTAGAAATGGTTAGAATGACTTACAATTGGGTTTCTTGGAAAACCCCAAAAATGGTCAAAAATGGTGATGAGATGATGAAGAAGATGAAGATGGAGCTTCCAAACCGAAATCAAGGATGGAACACCCAACTTCTAGCAATAGATGATATGATTTGGTGGAGAAAAACCCTAGAATCGGTTTCTATGAAGGTAAGAAGATGAGAGGAAAACTTGGGGAGGAAAATGAGATGAGAATGAGAAATGAGGAATATTTGAGAAAAAAACGTATATAAAAAAAACATCCAGCCATTCTCGTGGGTTGATCCGTGGGTTCAGCTTCAGCAACCCACATAACAAGGTACCTTAATTTTCATTCTCGTAGGTTGCTCCGTGGGTTCAGCTTCAGCAACCCACATAACAAGGTACCTCAGCCACTGATTTTGGTAAAATGATTTTTCTTCTTATTTGGTCAAATCCCGTTTCGGTCATAACTTCTTCGTTATAGCTCCGTTTTCTCTCCGGAAAGAACCGTTGGACTCGTAATTGAATCCTTCATCCATCAAGACTATAAAATTAAGGATTCAAGCCCAAAATCAAATATCTTATTTTTCCTTAATATATCAATTTCGGTATAAACTGGAAATGATACCTTTCGAAAATCGGGGTGTTACAAAGAAAGAGTTTCATTTCAAGTACTGTCAAAGATTAACCAAAGTTTTCAAGGATTATAGTTGTAAAGATTATTTGTTGAAGATGTTTCTGATGATAAGAAGACCTGAAGATAATTGTCAAATTTTTTTTAATCTTGAATCCAAAGGGGGAGATTATTAGATTAGAATTGTATTCAAGATTAAAATAGTGGGTCAAAAGTGTAAATGTTGTATATGTCAAAGGGTTTGAGTTGTAAAGTCAACCTTGGTTGACTTAGTATATATAGTTGGTCTCTTTGTAATCTTTTAGACACACACAATTCAGAATACAGATCATGTACACATAGAAAGAACACAGAGAGGATTCGCATAGATACATTCAACGTGAGATCTGTGACACTTTGTTAGATTTGTGACTATATTGTAATCATATAGATTGAATAAATTCTTGTTTAGTAAATATGTGTTAATTGTATTCTAGTAATTTGGGATCACACACATAAACCCTTAAACAATATGATTGATCCAAATATATAGGAAAACAACCATACTACCAATCTTTTTGGTTATTGTATTAAAGCTACTTAGCAAATAATCACTACCTTAAATCTCTTCAAAGATATATCCTGAAATCTATATCTTTTTTTTCAATTTAGTGCAAAAACTGTACACAAACATGCAAAAAAGTAAATGATCACAGTTCTTTAAGCCAAAAATACAACTTACCAGCTTATCCTTGATCACATTCTTGAAGGTATGTTTTCTGATGGCGAGTTGATGACATGTCACTATATTTGGTCCTGAGTTTTTGTATATTCAAACTTAAATTGATTTGGTTAGTAATCTTAGTGGCCCCAAAGGAACACATTTACTAAATAAATATAGTTGTAAGGGGCCAGGATGTCAACATTTTCCCTGAAATTTGAAGAATAATTAGCAAATACAACTCAGTAAGATATTGTTTATTTATATGTAACAAGTGTAATTGTTATTACTCAGTAAGACAACAAACTCATCTTAAAATGGTTACTTTCTACACCCAATGAATCAAATAAGACATCAACCTCACTTTATGAAGCCACAAGTTTCCAGAATTTGCATGTACTTTGAAAACCCTGAAGTGCAAAGAGATTAAACATAAAGAAATATAAAGTAACCACGTTACAATCGTTACCTAATACTGCAGTAGGTCAATTTATTTCAACTAAAAATTGACAATATCTGCAAATATGAAACACAAACAAAATTAAAAAATTAAGAACAAAAGATAGTTGCTAACAAATGTAAAAGTAAGATTCGTATGGATAATGGAACCGAGTTAAAGTATGATTCATATGGATATTTTAGGTGTCCCTTATGCAAATGTAGATACATCAATGATCATAATTTAAAGGCCCCTCAACCAACACATCTTCTTCACAGTAATATCAATCCTTGTCTGTTTCATTTGTGTGAACCAAGGCAATTACCAAAAGGAAAACAAAAACACCATTAATGGAAAATTGCAGAGCTTGCAATCACCAAATGGTACTTGATAGAAATATATTGTATTCAAGATTAAAAGAGGGTTTATGTTGTAAATCTGTAAAGTGTAAGGGTTTTATTGTTAAAGTCTAAATGTTTGACTTTAGTTTGAGAGAGGTCATGTTGACCATTTAAATAGGAGGTCAAATTGTTTGTAATATATAGAACACACATGCGCATACTGTTGAAAACACACATACAGAGAGCTTTACAGAGAGATTCAAGAAATAGGTATATGAATCTATGGAGATGTTGTAATACATGATAAATCAATAAAAGGATTGTTTTCTATATGTTTGTGTGAATCTGATACTGATGTTTATGATCAGATCCCTTTATTTGAATCCATTATCTCTGACTCCTGAAATGAAGTTAAGGTAGAAGAGAATTCAAATGTCGTGAATTCCAGTGTTCGAAATGAGTTTGTTGATCAAATGTCTGAGGAAATTTTTGAAGATATGATGAATTCCTCGGACCATGTCCCAATTTTGGAAAAGCTTGAGTCTAACTCTGCGATTGATCAAACATCTGATTTACTTAAACAAATCTCAAATTTACAAAAGTTTCTTGAAGAGATAGAAGATGAAAACTGTGATCTTCGATTCAAATTGGATAAATCTTTAGAAGAAAACAAAGAGCTTTGTAAAGAAATAAATGATTTGAAAAACGATTTGTTTAAAAAGAACTTAACTGAACAAATGGTGTTTGATGATGAAAAATGGAACTTATGCCAATCGTTTATTCTGCCAAGCGTACAGTTGTTTGATGATGAAAAATGGAACTTCAATCAAGCCTACAGTTGTTTATTCTGAATGTCCTGAATATCTGCCAATCGTTTTTGAAAAGGGAGAAACTTCTAGAATCATTAAAAAGAATTCATCCTCTAAGAAGAAAACTAATAAAGTTTCTTTTCATGTTTCATATCTGAGTAGAAGTGTTGGTAAAGGAGAATGGAGGAAGAAAGATAGTGAAAAGAAAGATTGTCAAGTTTTGTCTGAAAATGATTGTGTTGTTTCTAGTAGTGATGAAAATTTGACATGTAATAGTTCTAAAGCAAATAAATGTCAAGTTTGTTCGAATAAATGTAACTCTTTTGATAAATCAAAGATATTGACATTTGCTCGCAAAAACTTCATATGTAATCACTGTGGTGACAACTCTTTTTCATTTTACTCCATTCCTCCCAAACCAAAGAATGTTAAAAAGAGTTTATAAAGATAAATCTGACTCTAAATCCTCAACACAACACATTCATGTATTCCAAGCTAAGTCTGCTAATTTTTCAAAGAAAAAGCAATTTCATGATTTGAATGTCAAAATTATTTGGAAATGGTTGCCAAAACCAAGATTTGAATGGAGAATTAAGGGCGCCATTGATGATTTGAAGAAAGTGAAAGATGCTAAAAAATCAGGACCCATATGGATATGGGTACCAAAAAAGAAGTAATTTGTTCCTTTTGCAGCCTGTCATTTATGGTTCATAGACTCTGGTTGCTCAAGACATATGACAAGATACAAGCACTTATTGCATAATTATCTGGAAGAACCTGCGGGAACAATTAACTTTGCGAATGTTGATCTGAAAGGTTACGTCAGATGACACGACATGCTAACAAATGATACCTTAACCATCAACAAACTTGTATATGTTGAAGGACTTGATCACAACTTGTTCAGCACGAGTCATTTTTGTGATAGTTTTTATCAAGTGCGGTTTACTACAACTCATGTCACATCGAGACTCCGGACGGTTCAGAGATTTTTAGAGTTGAAAGATATGGTAATCTTTATGCGGTCAATTTTCCAACTCTTTCCGCTACACGTTCTGTTTGTCTACTTGCTAAAGCGACGAAAGAACAAAGTTGGATTTGGAATGGATGCCTGTCTCATCAAAACTTCAAAGTTATTGATATGTTGGCAAGACAAGGCATTGTCAAAGGTCTTCCTGAGATGCGTTTCGAGAAGGATTCTCAGTGTCCTACTTGTGAAATGGACAAGATGAAAAGAAGTTCCCACAAGCCAAAAACTGAATCTTCTTGCACAACGTGGTTGAAAATTATTCATATGGACCTTTGCGGCCTAATGCGGACTCAATCAATTAACGGTAAAAAGTACATCTTAGTAATGATTGACGAGTACTTAAGGTATACATGGTTGGAATTTCTGCAAGCCAAAATCCGACGCACCAGAACTGATCATTGTCTTCATAAGAAAGTTCAAGTTTTGCTTCAATTGCCAATAAAGAAGTTGCATAGCGATAACGACACAGAGTTTATAAATGAGATTCTTCAAAGCTATCTCAATTCAGATGGGATTTCTCACAATTTCTCGATCGCGCGAACACTGCAACAAAATGGCATTGTTGAACAGAAAAACAGAACTTTGGTCGAAGCAGCGATAACCATGTTGGCATATTCTGGTCTACCACTATACCTCTTGGCTAAAGTCGTTGCAACCGCTTGCTTTACTCAAAACCGCACGGTTGTGATTAAACGTTTTAATAAGACATCTTATGAACTAATTAATAAACGTAAACCAAATATTAAATTTTTAAGTGTTTTTGGTTGCAGGTGTTATATCCTCAATGACCGTGATAATCTTGGCAAGTTTGACAAGAAGGCAAACGAAGGCTACTTTATCGGTTATTCTCTAACATCTAAAGCCTATCATGTTTATAATCGCCGAACCAAGACTATCATGGAAAGTATACATGTGTCTTTTGATGAAAATTCTACGTTGACTTCCGAACAACACAGTTCAGAACTCAAGCTTAAAGCAAAGGCTTCTGTTCATGACGGAATAGAACCCGAGCCAAAACAGACTAAGTCATCTAACTCTTCTAATGCTACATCTGAGTTATATATGTTGTTCCTTGATGCTTTTATGGACATATGTGCAGATTTTGACAAATCAGGCGTGTCCATATCAACTTCAGAGGTTCCAACAATTATTGAAGACATTTCTGGACCTTTTGAACTAGTCACAACAACCACCTCTTCAGGTACATCTACACATAATGTTTCTGATAACACTAATACAAATTCTGCTTCTGCAGATACAAATTATGGACAAGAAGTCCCGAGCACTTCCTCTGTTACTCCAGAATTACTTTCATCAGATACACCAGTACAAGAAGTTCCGTCTACTTCTGCGGTTGTTCCTGCAATAGTCGATGAATACAATGAGCATAATACACGCGTATTTGTTCAACCACTCCCAAGCACAAATCGATGGACGAGAGATCACCCCCTTCACAATATTATTGGTGACGTACATAGTGGCATACAAATGCGTGCAACATCAACAAATTTCTGTCTTTACTCAAGTTTCCTTAGTTCCTTAGTCGAAAAAGGTTTCTGAAGCTCTTCAAGATCCTGACTGGATACTAGTGATGCAAGATGAGCTACTACAATTCGAAAAGAATAAGGTATGGCGGCTAATTCCACGTCTCTTCTCTAAAAGTCAAGTTAGGGGGAGATTGTTGGGAACTGAAGATTTGATTAAGTATGATTAATACTGCCAGTACAACATGATTACTACTGCTGAGATAAGTTACTACTGCTGAGCCAGATTAATACTACTTGAAGAAATTAATATTGCTGAGCATAGTTAGTGCTGCTGGTGAAGATTAATACTGCTCAGAGTGTTAATGCTGCTGTGACTTAATACTGCTTATGTGATAATCAAGATATGCACAGATCAAGGCTTGAAGATAATCATGGAAGGTTGAAGATAACTATGGAAGAATATACTGAAGATCTTTTAAGTTTTGTAATTATCTTTTATTTTCAGTATATGTATAGATGTATTCAGAATAGTTTTGATAGACGAGATTTCTAAGTTTTTGTTTAGAGAGATAATTAACCTCAAGGTTTACAATCCTAATTCTAGAGAAGTAGAATTCGTCTTGGTGAGCCTGTTCATCAAGATTGAGGTTTTGTTTGAAAGCTTGTAACTTTAATCATTCAATAAAGTTTACAAGTTGTGATTCATTCTTTACTGTTACATTGATATCTTGAATATTAAAGTGTTATTCCGCAACTTCTTTAATATTGTTTCTGAGTTTTATTATTCTTGTTAAGAATCAGATCCTGACAAGTGGTATCAGAGCTTAGTATTCTCAGAAACCTTCATTCATCATGGACAACACAGTTGAATCAACCAGTACTCTTGTTTCAAAGGTTCCCATGCTCAAACCTAATGAGTTTGACATGTGGAAAATTAGGATCAAGCAGTACATCCTCCTTACAGACTTTTCTATGTGGGACATTGTTGAGAATGGTCCCTCTGCTGAAGGAAAAATTGGACAAGATGGAAGAAGACCACCTCCAAAAACTGATGCTGAGAAGAAAGTGAGACAATTGGAGATGAAAGCCTTAAGCACCCTGCTTTTGGCCATTCCAAATGAGAATTGGAGATGAAAGCCTTAAGCACCCTGCTTTTGGCCATTCCAAATGAGTATCAACATCAGTTTCACCACTGCACTGATGCTCAGATTCTATGGAATGCTTTAGAGAGGAGATTTGCTGGCACCAAGAGCACTAAGAGGAATCAAAGGGATATTCTCAAGCAGCAATATGAGAATTTTACATCTTCAAAGAATGAGTCTATGACTCAAACTTTTGATAGATTCAATAAGCTAATCGGTGAGTTGGCTACTGTTGGAGTTCAGATGGAACAAGATGATGTAAACCGAAAGTTCCTCAGATCTCTTGGAGATGAATGGACCATGTACAATGTCTCATTCAGACAGAATGACATGTTGGAAGAAAAGGAACTGGATGATCTGTACAATGATCTGAGAGTGTTTGAATCTGAAGTGGAAGCAAAGAAGAAGCCTACTGGATATGTTCATAATGATGCACTCCTATCAGCATCAACTGATTTTACTGCTAACCCTGAATCAGTTAATGCTGCCAGTGGAGTAAATCAAGAAAAAGGCAATGAATCTGTTTTTGAAGCCTTTCTTTCCAACCATGGTAACTCTTCTTTAATCAATGATGACTTGGAACAGCTTCATCCTGATGATCTTGAAGAGATGGATATTAAATGGCAGATGGACATGCTTTCTATGAGGGTGAAGAAGTTCATCAAAAGGACTGGAAGGAACAACTTCTCCCAAAGAAGAGAAGATGGAGCAGGCTTTGATAAGTCAAAGGTGGAGTGCTACAAGTGTCACATGAAGGGACACTTTGCCAGGGAATGCGGAAGTGGAATGTCTCAAAACAACCACCAACAAGCTCAGACTGGAAGCTTTAACCAGAACAGAAACTCTGCTCAAACTCTTGTTTCTCAACAAGGAATGGGGTTTGACTGGAGTGATCAAGCAGAAGATGCCATTTAAAATCAAGCTCTCATGGCAGAGGTATCTGATCTCCCAACTGAGGTACTTTCTAATCTCTGTTCTCAAACTTGCATAGACACTGTGAAAAGGTACAGGGATCACAACCAGAGTATGAGTGATAACCTTAAGAGGTTAGAAAAGAATAGAAAAGACTATGTGAAAATTGTTGAAAGGTTTGAGGAACAAATTAAAGGTTTCCAAGCCAATGAACTTCAACACTCATATGATACAAATTACTGGAAGTGGGAGAAAAATGATCTAGAAATCCAACTGACAAAGTCTAAAGAGGAGAATGAAAAGTTGAGAGGAGAGCTAGCCAAGGTTAAGCTGGATGTGGAAAAGTTTTCATATGCTTCTAAAGCCATGGATTCTATGCTAAAGGTCCAAATCCATGATAAACTTAAACTAGGAATTGGGTACAATACCACACCACCACCATACAACAACAACTACATCCCTCCTAAATCAGACTTGCTGGAGACCAAGGATAGGAAGGACTTGCATGAGGGAGCCACTAAGGTAGATCATTTAGATGAAGTAGTTGTTAAGGACAAGACTGAGAAAGAAGCTGGTAAGAATAAGGATAACACTGTGAGTGGTGAGATTCCCTTAGAAAATAACATTCTTACCAATGAGGGTGGTGGAAGGGATTGGGTCAAATCTAATGGTGTTGAGAAGACTGAGGGAAAGTCTAAAAAGGTCCATTACAAGCAGACTACAGTTGTGAATCTTGTTCCTTGCAAACAGTGTGTAGGTAATAAATATGAGCCCCTAAAACATGATAAAAGGAGGGGAAATCAAAGAAATTGGAATAATCAGTGGGCTCAGAAACAAGGAGTTGATCTGAGTAGAATCATCAGACCAAAACCTTGTTTCATATGTGGAAAATTGAACCATCTTGCCAAGCACTGTTATTTTAATCCTATGAACCAAAGGATAAATTTTCAAAGATTTGTGCAAGAACCCTTTGGTTATAGGAAGAATGAAAGGAACCATGTGGCTAAGAAACATGGTAAATCTAAAAGCCACATGAAGAAAAAGACTGTAAAAGAGAGTGTCAAGATGTGGGTTCCCAAAAGCACTAAAATTGTTAGTACTGCTACCACAAATAGTACTACTAACAAATATAGTGCTGCTAGAAGCAATACTACTGCTATCAATGTTAGTGCTGCTGAGAGTATTAGTACTTATAAAACTAACATTGTTAGTACTTCTTCAAATGTTAATACTGCTAACTCTGTTAGTGCTTCTAACAAGGTTAGTACTGCTAAGCCTGTTAGTGCTGCTAACTCTGTTAGTACTTCTAAAATTAGTACTGCTTCTAGTGTTTGTGCTTCTAGACCAATCATCATGACAAAGTACTCCAGTAAAGAGTTTTCTGAATTTAAAAATCTCATCAAAAAGGAGTGCAAGTATTTTGATGAGAAAGGGAGGCCCAAGACCACTTTGGCTTGGGTTCCCAGTCAATACTAATTGATTTATCTTATGTGCAGGGCAACCAACAGTTCAAGGGAAAGAGCATTTGGCATGTTGATAGTGGTTGCTCTAAGCATATGACAGGGAACATGGCTTGCCTCAAGAATTTCAAGAAAACTGATGGAGGGCATGTTGCCTTTGGTAATACTCCAGATGGAGGTAAAATCAGTGGTAAGGGAGATGTAACAAAAGGTAAGATGACCTTTGAAGATGTTTTCTATGTTGAACAGTTAAGATACAACCTGTTAAGTGTATCACAGGTTTGTGACAAAAAGCATAGTATATTATTCACTGATTCAGAATGCATTATCCTTGCTCCTGGATTTAAGGTAGTTGATGAAAAGATGATACTACTAAGAACTCCTAGAAAGGATAATGTTTATTTTTTGGATATGGAAAATGTTTCAAATGATTCATCCCTAAACTGTCTTGTTTCAAAAGCCTCTTTGGATGAATCATCACTTTGGCACAGAAGGATGTGTCACATGAACTTTAAAACAATGAATAAACTTGTTAAAAACAACCTTGTAAGAGGTCTGCCTTCAAAAGTCTTTTCATGTGATGATCATTGTGTTGCTTGTCTCAAAGGCAAACAACACAAAACTTCTCATAAGTCCAAAGAGTTGAACACAATTTCTTCTTCTCTTCAGTTGTTGCATATGGATCTGTTTGGACCTACAAATGTCATGAGTATAGGTAAGAAATCATACTGCTTAGTTATTGTTGATGATTACTCTAGATTTACTTGGGTATATTTTCTAAGGACTAAGGATGAGACAAGTGGACTGATCAAATCTTTTATTCTAAGAATTGAAAACCAAAAAAATCAAAAGGTTCATTAGGTCAGATAATGGTACTGAATTTAAAAATCTTGATCTAAACACCTTTTGTGAGGAAAAAGGAATTGAGAGGCAATACAGTGCTCCTAGGACTCCACAACAAAATGGTGTTGCTGAGAGAAGGAATAGGACACTGATTGAAGCTGCTAGATCTCTGTTAGCTGATTCAAAACTTCCAATTACTTTCTGGGTTGAAGCAGTTAATACTGCTTGCTATGTCCAAAACAGAGTTCTAGTAGTCAAGCCTAAAAACAAGACACCATATGAGCTTTTAAATAAAAGAAAACCATTTATTGGATTTTTCAAACCTTTTGGGTGTTCTTGTACCATTCTCAATACCAAAAATCACTTAGGAAAGTTTGATAGCAAAGCAGATGATGGTTTTCTTGTTGGTTACTCATCTCAGAGTAAGGCCTACAGAGTATTTAATTCTTCTTCTAGAATAATTGAGGAAAGTGACAATGTCAAGTGCAATGAGAACACACCAAATCCTCTTGGTTCAGGTCCTCAGTGGCTATTTGACATTGATTCACTAACTAACTCTTTGGGTTTCAGTAGTGATGATCATGCAGGATCAGGAAGTAGAGGATCAGGGGATGAAAAAGTACAAGATATTATTCCTCAGTCTGTGATCTTTCCCATACCTACAATGACCCCTGTTGAAATCTGTGAAAGGGAGACTGTTACTGAACCAAGTCAGAGTGAAGAAGAAAGAAGAGATGAGGAGAATTTAGAGCATGAAGAGTCAGAAGCAGCTGATGAGATTCCCTCAGCTGACTTAAATGATTCCAATTTAGATGTGGGAATGAATGAAGAACCTAGTCTTCAAACAAGAACTCAGAAGAATCATCCTCCTGAGCTGGTAATAGGAGACATCACTTCTCCTATGATGACTAGGAATCAAAGCAGACTTCAAGATTTGCAGGATCAACAGCATACAGCATTCTCTTGCTTTCTATCTCAGATTGAGCCTAAGAAGGCTTATGAGGCAATTAAAGATTCAAGTTGGATAGAAGCCATGCAAGAAGAATTGCTACAGTTTAAATTACAAGATGTTTGGGACTTGGTGGACCTTCCAAAAGGTCATAGAGCAATTGGCACCAAGTGGATTTTCAGAAATAAAAAGGATGAGAGAGGAATAGTAATCTGGAACAAAGCAAGGCTAGTGGCACAAGGGTACACTCAGGAAGAAGGCATAGACTATAAAGAAGTTTTTGCTCCAGTTGCACGGGTAGAGGCAATTAGGCTGTTTCTAGACTATGCCTCATTTATGAAGTTCAAGGTATACCAGATGGATGTGAATAGTGCCTTTCTGTATGGAACAATTGATGAGGAAGTATATGTCTATCAGCCCCCTGGATTTGAGAATCCATCATATCCTGACAGAGTATACAAACTGAAGAAAACTCTTTATGGTCTACATCAAGCCCCAAGAGCATGGTATGATACTCTGTCTACCTATCTCTTGGAAAATGGGTTTGAAAGAGGAATAATTGACAAGACCCTTTTCATTAGAAGAAGTAAGAAGGACATCCTACTTGTTCAGATCTATGTGGATGACATCATATTTGGATCCACAAAAGATCAAATGTGTAGAGACTTTGAAGAGTTGATGCACAAGAGCTTCAAAATGAGTTCAATGGGTGAACTCACCTTCTTCCTTGGGCTTCAAGTGAAACAGCGGAAAGATGGGATTTTCATAAGTCAATCAAAGTATGTGAAAGACATCCTAGATAAGTATGGTTTATCAGACTCAAAGCCAGCAAGCACACCAATGGAAACACATAAACAGATCACTGCTGATCTTGAGGGGGAGGATGTTGATGTCCATCTTTATAGATCAATGATTGGATCTCTCATGTATCTCACAGCCTCAAGACCAGATATCATATTTCCAGTGTGTGTGTGTGCCAGATTCCAAGTCAAGCCAAAGCAGTCACATCTTCAAGTTGTTAAGAGGATTTTCAGATACTTAAGAGGGCAACCTAGATTAGGTCTTTGGTATCCTTATGAATCTACTTTTGATTTGATTGCATATTCAGACAGTGACTTGGGTGGTGCGAATATGGATAGAAAGTCTACTTCAGGGGGTTGTCAACTTTTGGGTGCAAGACTAGTATCTTGGCAGTGTAAGAAGCAAACCACAGTGTCCTTATCCACAACAGAAGTTGAGTTCATTGCTGGTGCATGTTGCTGTTCTCAGGTTCTATGGATTCAGAATCAAATGCTAGACTATGGGATAACCTTTCTTCACACTCCAATCTTCATTGACAATAGCAGTGCTATTAGCATTGTTAACAATCCTGTCAAGCACTCCAAAACAAAGCACACTGAAATCAGGTATCACTTTATTAGAGACTGCAATGAAAAGAAGCTTATTCAAGTTGCTAAAGTTCATACTGATAACCAGTTTGCTGATCTATTCACTAAAGCTTTTGATGTGGGTAGATTCACTTTCTTGGTCACAAGTGTGGGCATGATCAACTCTGAATGAGCTCATGTTTAAAAAGTGTTTGTATACCTATTATTTGTTTCTTTTGTTTGGTGTTACTAATCATCTTTCTCAGGGAGTTTATTGCCCTGCTCAGACTAACACAATCTTCAACAGTGTAAGTATAGTTAATGCTGCCAGTGCAGTTTTAATGCTGCCAGTGCAAAGTTACTACTGCAGGTTCATTATTACTACTGCTAGTCTGAGTTACTTCTTCAGGTATGTGTTAATACTGCTAGTAGTTAATACTGCTAGTTAGTTAATACTGCTAGTAGTTAATACTGCTAGTAGTTAATACTGCTAGTTCGTTAATACTGCTAGTAGTTAATACTGCTAGTTCGTTAATACTGCTAGTTAGTTACTACTGCTCTCAGTTAATACTGCGAGTGGTTAGTACTGCTTTAACTGAAAATAGGGTTAATACTGCTTCTTTCCCGAATCATATAAATACCCTCTTTTCCCGCCTAAACGCTCACAACGACTCTTTGAATACTGTTCATCTTCTCTCTAACTCTTTTCTCTCAAGTAACCAGTGTGTTTCAGTCAAGAGTCCTCAAGAACGATGGCATCCATGGCGTTTATTGATGAACACAATGAGATCGCAATGCTTCAAAAGTCGAAGCAGGCTGATGGATTCCATCAAATAGTCGATTTTCTCAAGACCAGTCATATAGCATATGCTCTTACTGTGTCACCACAAATCTTCATCGAGCACCAGAAGCAATTTTGGGCCAATGTCACCGCGGTTACTGAAAACGGTGTGCAGTTTATCAAGACAAGGGTGTGTGACAAACCCTTGATAGTCACTGAAGAGGTCATTCGCATTAGTCTACGTCTAGACGATGCCTCAGGTATTACCTCTATCCCTAATGAGGAGCTGCTTTCCCATCTCACAAGAATGGGGTATGAAGGCCAACAGGGTGTTTTCAAATTTTACAAAGCTAATTTTTCTCCCCAATGGCGTTTCTTTGTTCATACCCTTATGCACTGTATTTCTAGAAAAACTACTGAATGGAGTTAGTTCAAGAGTACCATTGCTTATGCTTTGGTCTGCTTGTCCACTGCCAGAAACTATAATTTTTCCAAAATGATTTTCAATGACCTAGTGTCAAACTTGGGAAATAAAAAGAGTTTCTATATGTACCCAAGATCTGTCCAGGCAGTTATAACCTCTGAATTGACGGATATACCTCAGTTTAATGAGGTATATGTACCTAAAATCCCTAAGGGCAAGGTCTTTTCAAATATGAAAAGATTTGCCAAGGACTCGGAAGGAGTTGACACCCCATTGTTCTCTACAATGATGGTGGTGTCCCACAACCAAGAAGGTATGGCATCAGGGTCAAGGCCCTCACTAGACCATCCCACTGATAGCCAAACCCAACCTTCAACCACTATATCACTTCCTCAGTCTCTTGTTCTTAAGCCAACACCAGTTTTAACCAAAACTTATGCTAAGAGAAAGGTACACAAGGCTCCTTCCCTTGTTGTACCTCCTACAAACCCAGAACCTCAAAGCCCTCTAATGGAGCATTCTCCATTAGAGAATATCCATAGGGAAACCACTGGGGTGTCTCCCAACCCCAAGGAGGTGCTCACTAAGGAGATGTGTGAGCATGTGGGTGAGAAGGTTGCCACTACTCCTGCTAGCACAGAGGAGGCCAGTGGTAACATCACTAAGACCTTCCCCATGGAAACTTTGGGTGAGCAATCATCCTAAGGTCCCGGGTGCCAAGAAACCAAGGGAATAGGTGGTACTTCAGCATGGCTGGAGATCCCTATTAAACATTCCAATGATCCATCAAAAGGGGTTAACACTCCTGGAGAAGGTGAGGATAGATATGACTACCATGAATTGATTTCTGCCATGTCCAAAATGGAAACTTAACTGGATGCTCAAAAGAAGGTTGTCAATGAACTCAAGAAGGTCATCATCAACCATCAAGAAGAAATCAGCACATTAAAGCAGTTGGTTAAGAAAGTGATTCAAAAGAAAAAGAAGCAAAGATTTGTACTCAGAAGAAGGAACCCAGTGGATGATGCTCCCAAAAAGGGGGAGGCAGAAGCTGAGGTCAATATGGAGAATGCTGAGAATAAGGGGGAGATACATGGAGTTGAGGGGGAGTTTGATGTACAAGCAGCAGTAACAGAGAAAGCAGCAGAAACAGTTAATGCTGCTGAAATAAATGAAGCAGCAGAAATTGTTCAAAAGGTACTAACTGATCTCATTAGCAGAAATTTGAAAGATATTGAGATAGCTGAAGCATTAATAAAAGCTAAACATGATACTCCTAAGGTCACTTCAAAGGCCAAAGGAATTATCATCAAAGACAATGCTGAGGTTATCAAGAAAGCCAGTGTTGATAAGCTAACAAGCAAGGACAAAGGCAAAAAGAAGATAGTGGAATCTGACCAACCAATTAAAAAGCAAAAGTTGATTGAGTCAGATGAAGCTTTGGCCAAGAAAATTCAAGCAGAACTTGAGCAAGCAGAAACAGTTCAAGTGGAGAAAGATAGGGAGATGGCAAAAGCTCTAGCTGCAGAGCTGAATGAAGCTTATCAAAAGAGTTTGGCAACAGAGATGGCACAGAAGAGATCTGAAATTCCAAAGAAGCCTGTGATGATCAGAATGGGTGCAAAGAAGAGGCAACCTTCAAAGACCTACCTTGGCACACTCAAGAGAGAAAGAAGATGATCACTTTCCTCAAAGGTGCTGTGGGAGTCAAAAGGGAAATATTCACTAAGATATCATTTGAACAAATCAAAGGGTTGTATCATGCAGAGATGACTAAGCTTCAAGGAAATGACAAAGCCAGAGTTGAAGTTGAAAAGAGGATGAAAGAGAGTAATGAATTTCTAATAGAAAAACCCTTTCCTGATGATCAAGAAACTCCAAGGAAGGAAGCTACTCTAGGTGAAAGTTTGAGGACTCTAAAAAGAACTAAAATGATGGCTAGAAGGAAATTTGCTAAGAAACCTAGAGTAGATGAGGAAGAAGCTAAGAAAGATCAGAAGGTAGTTGAAGAAGAAGGGGCACCTAAATCTGCTGAAAAGAAAGCTAAATCTCAGGAAGAACCATCTAGTACTTATGATGTAAATATGTACATGGTGGTGATGGAGAAAGTGCCTGAGCCTATAACTGCTGAACCAGTTGGGGTCAAGCCTCCTGAGATTATTCATTGGGATACTATGGAAGTAGATGGAAAGGAGTATATCAGGCTGAAGAGGAAAGATGACAAATTTGAAGTGTATCCTACTTGGGCCAAGATTGTAAGAGTATGCTCCAGATCTGACTTAGAGGAAATGTTTGAAGTGGGGATGAAACTATATGCTGATAAACTGAAAGCTCCAGGGATACCTGTTACAAAACTTGTGATGGAGTATCTATGCATGTTGTTCAAGCCAGAGGAAGTTCAGCATATTATCAGAAATGTTTTCAAAACCATCAACAACTGGACTTTGTATGAAAGAAGTGGAGTATATGCACTAGTTGTGGATACAAGTCACTTTGAATACTTCCTAGTGGATAGAGTTTACAACCATAGCAGATTAAAGTTGCATGCTATGTTGAAGAAAAAGCTAGGTTGTGCACCAGATTCTGCAATGGCAAGATACTTGATTCAGAGAATTATTAATCAAAGTTTAGGGCTGAATCCTGATATAGGTGTATAAAAAATAGAGTTTTGGGAGCATCTGAAGAACTTGACTTCTCTTCTCTAAAAGTCAAGTTAGGGGGAGATTGTTGGGAACTGAAGATTTGATTAAGTATGATTAATACTGCCAGTACAACATGATTACTACTGCTGAGATAAGTTACTACTGCTGAGCCAGATTAATACTGCTTGAAGAAATTAATACTGCTGAGAATAGTTAGTGCTGCTGGTGAAGATTAATACTGCTCAGAGTGTTAATGCTGCTGTGACTTAATACTGCTTATGTGATAATCAAGATATGCGCAGATCAAGGCTTGAAGATAATCATGGAAGGTTGAAGATAACTATGGAAGAATATACTGAAGATCTTTTAAGTTTTGTAATTATCTTTTATTTTTAGTATATGTATAGATGTATTCAGAATAGTTTTGATAGACGAGATTTCTAAGTTTTTGTTTAGAGAGAGAATTAACCTCAAGGTTTACAATCCTAATTCTAGAGAAGTAGAATTCGTCTTGGTGAGCCTGTTCATCAAGATTGAGGTTTTGTTTGAAATCTTGTAACTTTAATCATTCAATAAAGTTTACAAGTTGTGATTCATTCTTTACTGTTACATTGATATCTTGAATATTAAAGTGTTATTCCGCAACTTCTTTAATATTGTTTCTGAGTTTTATTATTCTTGTTAAGAATCAGATCCTGACAAGATTTAACCGGTAAATTTGTCGATCAGAAAATGTATTGTAGCATGATCGGATCATTACTATATCTCACAACAAGTAGACCTGATATCATGTTTGCTACCTGTTTCTGTGCGAGATATCAAGCTAATCCGAAGGAATCTCACCTTATAGCTGTCAAAAGAAGTCTTAGATACTTGAAAGGCACTCCCGAGTTAGGCCTTTGGTATCCTAAGGATTCTGGTTTTGATCTAACTACATATACTGATGCTGATCATGCAGGCTGTAAACTTGATCGGAAGAGCACCTCTGGATCATGTTAATTTTTAGTAGATAAACTTGTAAGTTGGACATCCAAAAAGCAGAACTGCATGTCTACATCCACTGCTGAGGCAGAATACGTAGTTGCTGCAAGCTGTTGTTCACAAGTCCTCTAGATGAAAACACAATTGAAGGACTTTGGATATTCTTACAAGCGAGTCACTATCTATTGTGATTCCTAGAGCGCAATTGCGATAACTTCTAATCCCGTTCAACACTCGTAGACTAAGCATATCAACGTGCGTTACCATTTCATCAAAGATCATGTGGAGAAAGGCGATATTGTAATGCACTTCGTTCAAACATACTACCAATTAGCTGATCTTTTCACTAAACCGTTAGATGAAAATCATTTTAAATTCTTAATCAACAAACTCGGTATGTTGAATATATTTGCTTGAATACTTATCCATGATCTGAGGGGGAGTTTATCTTATTTTTGCTTAATTGTATGTGTCTAAAGGAAATCAGAACAGTTGCTTATATTCTTGATTACTGACCAAAGCGGAATCATTTTTATAATGATTACCAAAATCTTTATTGTTTTGCAGGTTATTTTTTGTGACTATGGCTTCTGGATAATTTTGTTCAGAACCCAGACTTAAGTGTTTCTCTGCTTAAGGATGCTGATAAGATACATCATTTAGAAAGTTTTTAATGTTTCTTTGAGGGGGAGTTTGCTTAAAATTTCCACTGTCATATTTTTTTCGGGGAGATAGAAGAAAAGAGAACTGTTATTAATTTTTATATTCATAATGTTCTCTGCTAATAATTTGACTTTTTACATATATCAAGGGAGAGTATCTGAAGTTTTTGTCAAGGATACTTAAATGCTAATATTCATTTTAGGGGGAGTTAAGTTTTCCATACTACAGGTATATCTTTCTAAATCTCAAACTCTACTATACTTTGAAAGAAGAACGACTTTCAGGTATGAAAAACTTTTTCTTAAAACGTTCAAACCACTTCGTGTTCTCAAATGTTATATGAATTTTGAAGTGTGATTTTAAATGTTTTTCATATCAAGTACTTTCATGATTATCTAACCGTGTGTTTCTCATAGATTAATACTTATGTATTGTCTTGTCTTTATACTTATCAAGTATTCTTACACACATCGGTCCAGTACATTCTTATTGACTTTGTTATTACCATGTCTCAAAAGATAAATCTTTCGATGGTAATACTCCCGTTTGTATTCTACATTGTTTGAAATCAGACATCATTTCTTTATAATTGTGCTTTCAATGTTAATATGTTTATATTTGTTCATATAAACAAATATTCGGTCTTTAATATCCCAATATTTTTTCTTCATGATATTTGATCTGATCGAATCATTGTCAGATTCTTAAAACATTTCTATCCATTTCATGTTATTGTTTTTGAGAGATCTTAAATGTTCTAATTGCTCAAATTTCATTCTTATCTTTAATGAGCATACATTTTCTGATAATGATATCTTGTACTTATCTGTCAATATAACTGTTGAGCAACAAATTCTTTTTAGGACAAAATACATGGGATTCAGTGTGAGTGCTTAAAAGACTTCCATGGATTCATGTTAACCAGTGTTTCCTACCCCGGAAGTAATCCTACGAGTGATTGAGGGGAGAGGGGTAAAAATCAAAGAGTGTGGGTGTGTGCTGAGGTAAAATGAAAAGGGAGGTTGGTTAAAAGTGAGCTCAAATGTTTAAAAGAAAGAGGGTGATAGATCAGAGTAAAAGAATATCAAACTTTGCACCAACTTTTTCTAAGTCGGACAACCACATTACTGATGTTTCACATTTCTTTCATGAACTTCATTGAAAAAGGCAACTAGCCCATGCCAACTCTTGCATAAAACCCCACCAGCTACTCATTCTTTTCTCAATAAAAGAATGTTTCATATTTTTCTGGGGAAGCAACACATCATCTATCAAATCTTCATTTGGAAGATGTTAATATTGAAAAAGAAGGAAAGTTGCCCCACCTCCGAACTTCATTCATGCACATTGAGTTTATGTAATATCTGTTGTTGTCTCTATGGTTTACATATTTTGAGTCTGTTTAAGCTTTAAATCCTTCAATCATTGCTACACATGCACGAGCACATAAGGAATATGTTTTCTTGTCTTAACGTTCATAGAAAATTCCTTTGTGGTTTTTCAATAATTGAATGAAAGCCCTGAGGGAGTAAACATCAAAAAGCTCATTTCCAATGTACATTCGTTGTACATAGTGGCTTTGTGCTACTGATAGACATGATAACTGATTCATATGTTGATTCAAGTTTTCCAATCCTAATTTGTATGAATTTGAAAAGATTCGGATAAATACTTTTATGAATTGACGGCAGATTGATAACATCAGATCAGACGGAGTTTATATTCTCGTTGGGCGAGAATGTTTATATTTTTCAAAGGAGGAGAATATATGTGTTTCTCATAAAGACTGTGCTTACATTGCTATTTGAGGGAGATAATTTCAAAGACATAACTGAAATTGATAATGTTTTGATGATTCTAATTCTCATCATTCATCAAAAAGGGGGAGAGTTTTCAATGATCAATTTCAAAGAGAAAACAAAGTCATGTAAGAGTGATAAAGGGGGAGAAAATAAAGTCAGATTGTTTTATTCTAAAGGAAGAAAAGTTCGTCGAAGAGATGATTCAAAGAAGAGATCAAAGTCAAGAGAAAGTTGCAAAGCTAAAGATGTTTGTACTTCATGTCAAAGCAAGTTCAGATTATTGTTGTGTTAAAGAAACTTTCTGAAGAACTTGTTGCACGTTTGTAACAAGTAGAGGAGATTGTTAAAGATGTTTTGTGAAGAATGTCAAAGTTGCTCAAGTTTTAAAGTTGATAAAGACTAAAAAGTTGAAGATTTTTCAAGTGAAAGAAGACCTGAAGATTATTGTAATTTTTTAATCTTGAATCCAAAGGGGGAGATTGTTAGAAATATATTGTATTCAAGATTAAAAGAGGGTAAATGTTGCAAATCTGTAAAGTGTAAGGGTTTTATTATCAAAGTCTAAGTGTTTGACTTTAGTTTGAGAGAGGTCATGTTGACCATTTAAATAGGAGGTCAAAGTGTTTGTAATAGATAGAACACACACGCGCATACTGTTGAAAACACACACACATAGAGCTTTTCAGAGAGATTCAAGAAATAGGTATATGAATCTATGGAGATGTTGTAATACCTGATAAATCAATAAAAGGATTATTTTCTATATGTTTGTGTGATCGTATTGAGTTAGAAACTGGAACTACAGTACTACATTCTTTTCTTTTATCAACTATCAACTACCATTTTTCAAAGGAAAACAAAAATTCTAGAAATAACATAAAGAGATTAACAATTCAAAATTGAAGCCTAAGAATAGAAAAACATACTTGGAGCCCCTAACTAAGTGAGAGTCAGAGATTTGAGAAGAGGGAGTGGAGAATTAGTCCAAATTCGTTCACAGTGAGTCAATTGTTCCTTCGTTTCGTTCAATCACAAGCCATCTTTTCGATCTCGACATCTGCAGCCTTTGACCCAACCCAAGGAAAACAGTGAAAAATGAAAACAAGTACCTATTTCTAGAACAAAATTTAAATCAAACATAGGAGGAGAGCAAAATTTAGGGTTTTTCACAAAATCAGTCTCGTTCAAGAACCGATGGACATATTACTGGAAATAAGATAGAAATTTGGTAAACCTGAATCAGTAGGGAGCGAAATTTGGGACAAGATTGCTTACCGAAATCTATTTCTTAGAATGCTACCCTTCTCTTCATAACCCATTCTTCCGATACCTGAAGATAAACCCAATCGAGCACCATTGGAAATCGAGTTATGCTTCTGGATTTTGGGGGAGGGGGAAGTGGAGGTGTGTGGACAGGCAGGGCGTGAGGGATGAGCAAGAGGAAGAGAAAAGGAGATAGGAGGGTCGATTTCATCCGTGTCGTGGGAGAAGAACGTGGGAGGAAGACGACCTAAAAAATGGGCTTTCCAAAAACTAATTAATCGTTTAAGAATTTTAATTATATAGTAGAGATAGTTGAGACTAATAACACCAATTGGTATAGTTATTTTCAAGAGTTAATTATGGAATTGGTCTTTGTGGTTTGGTGGTTTTTACAAAAATGGTCCCTAAACTTCATTTATTATGGATCAGGATTCGTCGTATGTCGTTTTGTAACGAATCGGTCCCTCACTCTAACAGCCATCCAACGCCTCTGTTAATCTTGAGGGTATTTTCGTTCTTTTTTTTTTTTTTTGTCTTTTCTCAAGGACCAATTTCGTAAAACTACACAAACCATAGGGACCAAATCCGTAATTAAGTCTAAAAAGTAAAAACATATTAATTTTTTTGTACTTTAATTTTATTAAATTAGTTAAGAGTAAACTTCACTTTTGGTCCCTAACGTTTGTTAATTTCAACGGATATCGTCCCTCAACTTTGAAAACTCGGATTTGGTCCCTCACGTTTGTTAATTTGATAACGGTTTTGGTCCCTCCTGCTAACAACCGTTAACTTTTTCGTTAAGTCCAATTAAATGAAGGGTATTTTAGTCATGTTAATTTTCTTTTCAATTTATATCAAAACACAAAAAAAATATATTATATTAATAATTTATATTTGATATTATATGTGTGTATGTGTGTGTACAAACACTGGGACGATGGATGCCTAACTCTCCGCCGGTCTTCGACTCCTTCCCTGCAACCATCGATCTTTGGCTTTGATATGTTTCCACTAAGTTCCGCATTTGGCCAATCTGTGATGAGTTCCACTAGTTTTGCATTTGGCCTCCAATCTACCCACCATTTATGCCTTCCATACGCCTGCATTTCCTTCCCCTAAATCAGCTACTTAAGTTTTGTTGGAGATCTGGATATGTAAGGAGAAGTAGATCCATGATGACATACTTCTCCCTTCGATACAACTCCAGGCGTAAGATCCAGGAAGAAAACATAATCCAACATGGGTGCCGGAACACGGGTTGTAGGTGAGGTTTCAATAGGGAGGGGGTGCCAAAGTTGGCGCCACAAAACTGATTGGTTGCTTGAAAGACGTTCACAAGGACATGTCGAAGAGGAAAAGAGAGAAAAAGGGGGACACGTGGCATGATCCAATAGGTGGATGATACTTTTTCTTTGTTTTTTTTTCTAAATTTTAATAGGAAATCACTAAAATATGGAAAATGACTAAACTACCCCATTATTTAATTGGATTTAACGGAAAAAATTTAACGACCGTTAGAAGGAGGGACTAAAATCATAGTGAAATGACAAACGTGAGGGACCAAATCCTAGTTTTTAAAGTTTAGGGACAATATCTGTTGAAATTGACAAAGGTTAGGGACCAAAAGTGAAGTTCACTCATTAATTAATCATTATACTTTGATATATAATAATTATTATATCTTAAAGTAAATTACGTTTTGTCCCTAACTCCCTGTGGTTTGTTGAAAATTTCTATTTTCATCCTTATTGTTTTGAAATTACGATTTTCAACCATATGGTTTATATTTTATTACCTTTTTCGTCCTTATGATTGAAATTTTATTTCTTTTTTCATCCCCATAGTTTACAAATCATTTATATTTTAGTCTTTCATACTTAAAAGTAGTGTTTTAGCCTTAGAGACGAAAATAGAAATGAAATGCAAACCATAAGGACGAAAAATCGAAATTTTAAAACCGTAGGGACGAAATCCGCAATACTTAACAAACCACATGGCCGAAAAACGTAATTTACTTTATATTTTAAGTTTAATTTTAATTAGAGTAAATTACAAATTTGGTTCGTATGTTTTCTTGTTTATAACACTTTTGGTCCCTACAGTTTCACCATTGAGGTATGCAAAAACATCCGAATTTGGTCCCTTTCTCTAACGTCCGTTTAAAAACCACGTTAAATTGAGGGTATTTTAGTCTTTTTATACATTTATCACATTTTTTATTTAATAAATAAATATCCAAATTACAGGGACCAAAATTGTAATTTAGGTATATATATATATATATATCATTACAAGAACTCCTCCCTCAAACCAAAATCACACTCAACGTCGGTCGCCTCCTTCCGTCAACCTCCCTTTGAAACTGTCACCCCCTCCCTCCGTCAACCTTTGTATTCATTGTCGGCCTCAACCCCTGCTCTCACCTTGCTGAGGCTTTGGTCTCTCTTCTCCGGCGCTGACCTCTCTTTGTCGAACCCGTATTACTTCGTCTATAGCAAGTCTTTGTCGGCCACAATCATCCCCCCTTCAAACTCCATCGAACCAACTTCACATCCTCCATTGCCCTAATTCCCTCTATTTACCCTCTCCTACCCAATTAGCACAACTATCTCTTTCCCTATTTTTAAATCAGAAGACTACCCCTTCTGATCTGCAAGACAAAATCACAAAGCTCCACCCTAAGTGTTCAAGGTTTGGTTACATTTGAGTTTTAGGTACGATGTAGGTACAATCTAGGGATTTTACTTTAGTTTTGAGTCTGAGGTTGATTTCATTATGGGTTTGAGTTTAAGGATTTCGTTATAAGTTTGAGTTTTGGATCTTCAATCAAAATACGTGTTTTAGTTTTAGGAATTTAATTTTAGGTTTTGATTTTAGGATGAGTTTTAGGGTTTTGTTTTTGTATCATAATTAGTTTTGAGTAATAATAAAATTGTATAAATTTGTTTGTTCTTTTGATATCGAATGTGTGTAGATTTGTATTTGATCTAAGTTTTTGAATGTATATACTTTGTTCAATGTGTCATGTTCGTCGATGGAACTAGACCTTCCATGGATTTGAAACAAAGATGATTCACGGTTTTGATTCATAGAAAGATGGAGGCTGGTCGTGATCAAAGAAACAGAACTGTGACGGTGATCGAAAACAACAACATGAGTTTTGGCCGGAGGGAAAGGGGTCGCCGGAGAATATTGTCGACGTGATTTGGTCCCTCTAATTTACATATTTATTTATTTAAAAAAGACCAAACTACCCTTCACTTAACGGGTTCTTCTAACGACCCTTAAAGGGAGGGAGCAAATTCGGACGTTTTTGCATACCTCAATGGCGAAACTGTGATTTCGAAAATATAGGAACCAAAAGTGTTATAAACAAGAAACCACAGGGACCAAATTTATAATTTACTCTTTTAATTAATATATTCTCTTTAAAAAACATATATTTACCATGTACACAATATATATATTTCTCTCGATTTTTGTTTATACACAATATATATGTATTTCTCTCGATTAATATATTCCCTTTCAAAAAATATACTACCTATGTACACAATATATATATATATATATATATATATATATATATATTTCTCTCGATTTCTCATAAAAATCACACAAACCATATATATTTATCTTGATTTTTATTTGTATTATGTCTTTTTCGAATAAAGATTTGGAGGTGAGGGTTTTTATAATATAAAATTATTTTTGTAAACGTCTATTTAATTACATCCGTTGAATGAATGTGCTTTTTCCCTAAACCGCACTATATATGTGTGTGTGTACTTACGTAATATATTTTTTTTGAAGAGGAATATATTATATTTTAAAACTAGACTTAAAGTCTAATAATTAATATACATATTAAAGCATAATAATTAATTAATATAATAAAGTTAAAATAAAAAAGAAAAGTTTCAAAATTTCTAATTTTTAGTCTTAATTACTGATTTGGTTCATGTGGTTTGTGTAGTTATTATGAAATTGGGAAAAGATCAAAAAAAGGATGAAAATGCCCTCAACGTTAATGGATGCATTGAATTACTGTTACAACAGTAAGGGACCAACTCGTTACAAAATGATATACGACGAGTTCTAACTGTAATAAATGAGGTTTAGAACTATTTTCGTAAAAACCATCAAACCATAGGAACCAAATCTGTAATTAACTCTATTTTCAATTTGGTTTGATTTCTGTCCTTTGGGTTTTTGAATTGGTCGGCCTGCAAGTGCATTGTTACTTTGAGAATTAGAAATGTTCCGATATTTATTTGGCGTAATACGAGGACACCATTGCTTCAAAACCCCCTAAACCAATCACACGACGACACCTGGGCTGTGTTCACCATTTTTCCCACGCTTTTATTAAAAAAAAAAATTACCGCGGGAAAAAGAAAATTATTCCTTTTTTTTTAAACTTGAATTATGAATTCCACTAGCCCGCGCACTCCAGTACCCAAAATTATCTCCCACTATTGTTTCAACACTCATAACAAAAACCTTTAAACCCTAAAAAGGTAATACTAGCATAAATTTTTAGAGAAAGCTTCAATTGGTTGGTAGGTGAATCAATGGCGTACCAATCAAGAACTCGAAAAAGGGTCAATGCATTGCGTCGTGCTCCTGATGGCAGTGCCTTTCGAACTTGGTATTCATCCCCCCTCTTCCCTCCATCTTTATATATATATATACAAAGACATCTGTATGTATATATATATATATATAGATACGTATATACGTACGCATACACATTTTGAATATGGTGGCCTGGGTTTAATTTGCAGTGAAAGTTGTGGAGTTTCGGTAGCGATTGCTCTGGTGGATATGCATGAATGTGAATCCCAAAAGGATGTGAAGAGATTGAAAGTGGAAAAGGGGAAGCATCCGATTACGGAAGAACTGAGATTTCAGGATCAACCCAGATCAGAATTTCGATTCTTCATGTAAATTCCTTTCATCTTTTTATATTTTTTTATATTGGGTTTTTGTTGAGTTCTTGATTTACCGATTAGAAACTCTGTTTATCTTGCTGTTTGGGATTTCAAAAGATTGTTGCGTTTAAGATGACGAAATTATGAGTTATTAACTATTTGAATATTGCATTTTACTTCTCCATACAAATTATTAATGTTAAAGTGCAAAAATACACTAAATTTTGGAAACAGCAAGCGATTTTGGACCAACATTGCGAAGTATGATGTCATGTTTGCATTTATATTTCAAGAATGTGTCTAAACCCTGGTTCTTGCACTCTCATAATGTTTCCCCTGTATTTCTGCAAGAACTATGGTTGTTTGCAAGGAAAAAAGAAGTTTAAGCTGGCCCTTTATCTTGTTTATATATATATATATATATATATATATATATATAGAGAGAGAGAGAGAGAGAGAGAGAGAGATAGAGGGAGGGAGGGAGGGAGGTTCAAGGGAAAATCTCAAAAAAAATGGGAAACTGAGGAACATCGTGATAACCTTTAATCTGGACGGTATGCACTTGTGCATACAAGTAATTTAGAACATGCACAAGTGCATAATATGCACAAGTGCATAATATGCACTTGTGAATAAAAACCAAAAAAACAAATTAATTACTTGTATGCACAAGTGCATACCGTCCAGATTAAAGGCTACCAGGGTGGTTCTCAGCTTTCCGTTTTTTTGAGGTTTTCCCCTGAACCTGACCATATATATATATATATATATATATAAGGTCAGGTTCAGGGGAGAACCGCAATAAAATGAAAAATTGATACGCATGTGCATACCGTACCAAATTGTTCCTTAGTTTTTCATTTTTTTAAGGTTTTCCCTGAACCTCTATATATATGTATGTATATATGTTGTTTTTATTTCTAATGCTTGAACTTTAATTTAAGTTGGAAGGTATGTATCGTTGGTTGTAGGGAAAGCTTTATGAATAGTTGTGAAATTAAAGATCTCATTGAAATGGATCGAAAAGGGTTTGAAACCTGGAAAAACATGTCTTCCCAGGTACTAATGTTGTGAGATTTTGAGTCTTGTGTTCTTGGTTATCTTGTAATGGTTGATTTGTAACTTGTTTGTTTTGTTGTTTTAGGAAAAACTACCATACAAACTTCGTGCGAAGAAGGTGAATGATGCTTATGATGAAAAGCTCCTTAAAGAATCGGAGAATCAAATGTTTTTATGTGTAAGTGTTTGTTTAACTTGACGTAAGGGCTTTCGAGCTATATATGGGTTTATGGTTAATTGGCTATAGGGGTGGTTCAAGAGAGAACACTAAAAAAACAAGACAAAACCATCTATTTATTTTAATTTAATGGTTGAATAATAGAGCGGTTACATTTTGCCAAAACTAAATCTATGACAGTTAGACTGATTATATTTGAATCCGGACCAACCCATCCCAAAACTTACTTTTGAGAGATATATTGAAGGGAAATTGGCACAAATAGCCACATTACACCTCCATTTTCACCTCCTAGCCATGTCTCTCCAGTATTTGCAGATTTGGCCCTAGGTCCGCAATATCGCGACACGTGTCATTCCCATAACAAATATTAATGCAAGTCAACAATCAGACCTAGGTCCTCCATTGCGGACCTAGGGTATATCCCGACATGTGTCATCCCCATAACAAACATTAATGCAAGTCCACAATCAGACCTAGGTCCTCCATTGCGGACCTAGGGCCAAATCTGCAAATATGAGAGAGACATGACTAGGAGGTGAAAATGGAGGTGTAATATGGCTATTTGTGTCAATTTCCCTATATTGAATCATTATGTTTTGACTATAATCCAACAGATACATGTCTTGCCTTTGGAAAAGTGAACAGGATCCAATGATGTTGTTTTTGTAGTTAAAATGGTTAAAAGATTAATGTTTTGGAAATATGAATCTTGATTCTTGAAGTATTCTTTTGAGTAGGTTAATGAGGAGGCAGATTCTAGAGAGGTTGGGAAATTTGACCAGGTTTGTGTTTAATGTTGGTTTAGGCATTTTACAAGAATGATTACATTAATTCAATCACTAGAAATCTTGATAGTTTTCTTGATTTGTTTCTACTTTAATTGCAGAATATTGGATTCTATGACTATGATTCTGATTCTTATGATTTTGATTCTTATGATTCTGATTAAGGTAACAACTTTATATTTTATTGATTCCTTCTATGATCAAGCGTTGAAAATGGTACATGGGGGTGTGATATTATTGCCGAGGAAAGTCTTTGAATAATCCTTTATGGCTAAGTCGAAAGTGGTTCAAACCCATGAGCCCAATCTCTTCTAAAGACCAAAATGGTTAAGAAACTCATGAGCCCAATCTCTTCTAAAGACCAAAATTGCTACAATCCATGAGTCCGATCTCTTTTAAAGGCCAAAATGGCTACAACACACGACTTATCCTATTTGTTTGACCACTTTCTGCTACCGGTTTTTCAGGGACATGGAAGGTTAATTATCAGTGGTAATGGTGGAATATTGGTTGCGACAGGCAAGTCATTTTGGCTATTGTATAGTTTAAATGGATCTTTTTTTATGTAATTACTAGGAAAATTTGGTCGTTTTCAGTGTAATTATGTGATTTTTGGAGAAAAAAATATTTAAGATTCATGATTGAGCGTTCTTCTTTTTGCTTTTGATGTCCGTTGCATTTCAATTTTATATCATTATAATTGTATGTACAAATAGTTACATATCTACGATGTTTATGACTTGAAACAATTATGTCTACTAGTTAGAAAACTTAAAGTTTGTCGGTTCAATTAGGGCGTGGGATTGAAAATAACAAAAAGCCATAATTAGACTAAGAGAAGATGGGATTATTTCTTCTGTCGCATCAAAATAGATGGAACAAAAAACTGGGAGATTGGACACTACTTGTACGTTACTAAAACTTATATGTTGCAATGATCTATTCCCATCACGATGAAATTTCAGGAACGGCTTGGCCAGGCCTAAGCCAAGCCTGCATAGTGCCCTGTCTAATTTCAGGAACGGCTTGGCCAGGCCTAAGCCAAGCCTGCATAGTGCCCTGTCTAATTAAAACATTAAAACTTTATACAATACTTTAATTTGCTTATCTCACTACCATTTATCTAGTTTAGTTCTGTTTACATATCAAATACATCCTTAACGGAATAAAATTCTTATTGAAAATTGTATTTCAAATCAAATTATATATATATATATTATTAGAGTGTAGTTTAAGATTAGTAAACCCATAGTTTCCATTATGGTATTACCTAATAAAACAAAAATGTTTCCAAATAAAAAAAAATATCTTTTCATTTGTAACATTATTATTAAACTCCATTACTGAGCTCAATTATTTCTCACAACTTGCCACAATAATACTGCAAGTAGTTCACCAACCTTTTTTGGTAGGTTGAGCCCACATTTTATAGAACACATTACTCTTATAATAACGGTTAATATATTCTTTAATCATCAACGTTATTTCTGGGTATTGTTATATGCATTTCTTTTGGTATTAAAATCAAGTTAAGTTATACATTAAAACTGTATAAAGTAAGTATTGATGTTGTTGTATATAAGGAAAAAATTAGTATATATAAGGTTCTAAATGGCGTGAGGCGTGGCGTGGTGGCGAGGCCAAACCTCAAGCCTTAGGAGCCACGGCGAAGTCATGGCGTTTTTAAGGTGTGACTTATGGCGTCAAATTTCTAATTCATATATAATATTATGTATAAAAACGTATGTTTTGTAGTGTTACTCAATGATTCAATAGTAATAAGCAAGTTAAATTAGATTATATATTAAAAGCTTGCAAATAAGACATTAAAAACGTAAAAAAAAATCAAATATCTCATTACGATAACTGCGCATTAAGCCATGGCGTGCCATGGGATTAACGTGGCGTGACACACAAGCCTTGGTGTGCCATGTGTGACGAGTTTTTTAGAACATTGTATATGGATGCCTTTAGCTAGCCCTTATTTTTTTTAATTAAATTATATAAGGTTTTATTTTTAATGAAAAACAATAGAAGCCATCTTTTAAAAGGCTCCCATCATACCAACCCCATTCAATAAAGCTATTATTATTTACATAATATACTAAATATATATAAAATTTTACATTCATAAATAGTTAACTTATTATATATGATTGCTAATTTGTAGTTAAATTAAAAATCAATTTTCAAATGAAAGAGTTTCAAAACTTGTAATTGTCGATTATACGTCAACCGAGTTTTTTTAAATCTAATTGTTTTTGTTATTAGAATATATAAAGCAATTTGATTTTTATTTAAAATAGCTTTTATAAAGATATGGATATTGTACATAGGGTGATATCAATTGGAAACCAAGTTTCATTGGAAACTTTGGAAACCAAATTTCAGTCATTGATCTTTATAATCAATGGTTAAGATTCATTTGAATTATATATGATAGTAAATTAATTAATTTATTAATCTATACTATATTATAAAAACGGTATAAAAAACTCTTAATTACAACATTTTAAGCACAAGTTACAATTAATTAAAGCCAATTACTTAATTTACAATTTCTTAATGCTTTGGTACAACCTTTCCAAGCACAGTATCTCACATAATCATCTATTTGTGGAATGGATACTCATTTATTAATATAACTATTTGTTTTTTTGGTGGAGGATTTTATAAAATAGATTTTATATTAACATAATCTATTTTAAATGTAAATTTTACATTTAAATCTATATTAATGAGATGTAATATAAAATCTTTTTTCTTCCGTATTTTTTTATATTACATCTCATAATGATTTTTCCATATTTTATTTTATAAAATCTTTTTCAATATTTTATTTTATAAAATCTTTTTACTAGATGTAATATAAACTCTTTTTTCTTCCGTATTTTTTTTGCTAATATAAAATCAATTTTATTTTATATAATCTACACGTATTTTATATTAGCATAATATAAAATCTACACGTATTTTTTTCACGAGCATTAAAAGAAGAAAAAATAAGGTTGATATGAATTAAAAATAAAAAATAACGAGATACACTAATAAATTATCGTATTCTTTAAAATAAAAATATTCCGCAATACTTTCCAAATTAACCAAGTGTAAAGAAAATAAAATAGAAACGATGTATATATAAAAATAGTCTTCCATATTTTTAATATATTTACATTTAAATGTAAAATCGAAAATGAAAATAAAAGATTTTAAAATATTCTCTACATTCACTATAAATATATATAGCTTCTCTATGTATCATCCGAGTACAAGAAGAAGACGAACGGTCGGGTGTCAATGGCGGAACCTGCAACTAAACAAAAGGTATTCCACTATATTTTTGTTTCTTTGAAAAACTATTTTTTTATATTTTATTTTATTTAGTGAGGATTTGTTTATATTTTTCAAAACCCACAATCATATTTTTCGAAGTAGGGGAATAAGATATATATACATATCTTTATTTTTATCGATTAATACTATGAGGTCTTGAAGTCAATAGTCAGATAAATATGTTGTGATACATGTCGTTTGAATTTTAAATAATATAATACAAAACTATTACCAATATTATTGCACAAATTCATAACAACAAACGATTAAGAATATATGCAAGTTAACCACTTATGAAAATACATTCGTTTTTCACATTGTATTTCATTAACTGTTAACAGAGAAATTACGTTTTATTTTAACTCGATTCAATATTCCAACAAAAAATTTATCCTCCCCTGCAATGCACGGGCCCAACACTAGTAATAAATAAAAATAATAGGTTAAAAGGATAAATATGTCTTTTGATTTTGTGTCTCAAATATGGCAAGGAAGGTTTATTTTATTTAGATTACTTGAAACCAAAATAAAATTTCTCACGCAATCTAAATTTTGATTTTTTTTACTATGAAAACGAGGAGCATTTATCTTTTCATCAAAAAAAAAAAATTTCTTTTCAAATGTAAGAAAATATTTTTTTTTAATTTCATTTTATTATAAAATTTCCCACGCAATCTAATATTGTGATGAAACAGAATGAATGTGTGGATTACAGATTTCATTGGATTACAGATTTCATCAAGTTCATCGTGTTAGCATTATTATTTCATAATGAAAATAGATTCATCGTGTTAGCATTATTGTTTCATAATGAAATATGATGAATTTGTGTCATTTTTGTTAACTTCTCATTTTTGTTTCATTACTTGTTCAGTTGCATATCCGTATATGAAAATAGATTCATCAGGTTCATCGTCTTAGCATTATTGTTTCATAATGAAAATAAATTCATCAGGTTAATCGTGTTAACATTATTGTTTCATTATTACCATATATAAGCTAAATTAAAATTAAATAATTTAGCTAAATTAAATATCTCATTTTTAAATTAATCAATTATTATTATTACCATATATAAGTTAAATTAAAATTAAATAATTATTAATATAATAATAATAACAATTACCATATATATTATGAAATAATGTAAAAGACAAAAATAACCTTTTCAATTAAAAAAAAAAAAATTTCACTGATTGGTTGATTTCGGTTGGGGACGAGACATTTGCATATCAATTGTGTGTGCGGGGGGGGGGGGGGGGGGGGGGTTTGAAAAACTCAAAGACCTATGGAGGTGCTACACTTGCAGAGATGACATCCTCAAGACTTGGGAATGTGCTATATGGAAAGCTTCTTGCGGAGATGCTACACAATACACATGAAGAGGTTCTTGGTACATGTTTACAAGGCAGTGGCGGACCCAGGATTTTAAGTGAGCGGATGCACAAACGAAAAGTTTAAGAAATTGTTGTCGATATGTTTTTAGCCGAATTCTCCTATCGGGGGACTTTTTATGTTTTTCGTTGATTTCGAGGGATTTTTTAAGCTTCTCTGTTGATTCGATGAGTTTTTTTGTGTTGATTCGAGGGATTTTTTGGGGTTTTTTTTTATTGATTTCAAGAGATTTTTTCGATTTTTTGGTTGATTTCGAGAGTAATTTTTGGTTTTTTTGGGACTTGTGCACTTTTCACCTCTCAAAAACGTATATATTACGGAACACCCCCTGTAGTTGAGCGGGTGCACCTTACGTACCGAAAAAAATTTCACCCTTACGAAATGAACTTGAGCAGGTACACGGCACCCCCCCCCCCCTTGGGAAGGGTAGGTCCGCCCCTGTTTACAGGGCCACGTGGCACCGTTGGAGTATGAAAAAAAAACTTTATCTTTTTAAAACACCCCTCCGCAAGCTGCGACTTAGACACTTTGTGAAGGTGTTGATTTTCTTGAAAAAGTGGGAGAGTAACGGCTGAGAGGTAAACTTGGTCGATCAAAATGACTAC
Organism: Arctium minus; assembly: GCA_954870635.1. Classification (NCBI taxonomy): domain Eukaryota; kingdom Viridiplantae; phylum Streptophyta; class Magnoliopsida; order Asterales; family Asteraceae; genus Arctium; species Arctium minus. The sequence continues at coordinate 155,227,091 of OX941081.1, forward strand.
TTTTTGTTAATTTCCCTATCGATAGGTTAGTCCATAACCAATCGATGTAAGATTCAAACAATTTTAAATAGTAGTAGTTAGAACATCTGCAACAACAATTTTAAATTTTCTGTACGGTAAAAAAAAGTAAAAGTTAAAATAAAAAAAAAGTTATATTCAACTCCATCATGTACTCTATTTTGAAGATTTCGATATCAATTATATTATTAAAACATTTTATAGCTTTATAATCCAATACTATTTTAGGGTGCGTTTGGTAAGTAGACAGGACAGAACAGAACAAGATGGAAAGGACAGGACGAAACAGAACAGGACAGGACAACTGTCCAGCGTTTGGCAAAACATGACAGAACAGGACTAGATTGGTTACATGACAAATATACCCCTGATGAAAAATCATAGATTACATCACATAAAGCTAATTTACATCACTAATACATATAGTGCAATGGATTATCAAAAACATAAAACTAATTTATCACGATTGGATTTTGGATATGAAAATCAAAACCCAAATTTTATGTTTCGGATTTTAGGTTGTTTCGGGTTTGGGTTGGTCGGGTTTCGGATTGATGTCGGTATGGTTCGGGTATTATATAATGCAAAAGTTATATATAAATTCAATCGTTTTTTAGGATGAATACAATCGATTGAAAGATTGATGAAAGCGATAGCAAGTTTAAAATTTAGAAAATATTTCAACAGACTATACTTTACGATTTTCAAAAAATAATTAGATATATATATATATATATAGTATTTAAAATATAGATTTATGTTATTTCGGGTTTTCGGACGGGTTGGGTGGCCAACGATCAAACCCAATCTGAACCCAGATATCCTCCCAAATGTCGGGTTTCGGGTTATCGGATTTCGGGGTATTCGGGTTTTGCAAAAACACCTTATTTTCGGTTCGGATGCGAATTCGGATTTTGGACTATTCGGGTTTTGCACACCCCTAGCTTGGAGGCATGGATGATGAGAAGACATGTTTTATGTTTTTAACAAATGGTATATTAGTCAAAATATTGTTGTTGTACTTAGTTTCAGGGGGTTAGAGTGGGACAAGTGTGTCCCATGCTTGTTCCACTTAGTTCTAGCGTGTCCCACATATGGTCACGCCAAACATGAGACAAACTTGTTCTGTTCTGTCCTGTTCCACTATGTTCTGCATACCAAACGCACCCTTAAGAACTTAAAAAATATAATACATTCAACTATTTAGTGGTTAAAATATGTATTTTTTCTAGCTCAATATTGAGTGTTAGAGATTTATTCATAGTTGGAGATTTGTATATTCTCTGTCATGTTTTCATTATTTTAAAGAACACTTTAAAATAATTATTACAACAAAATAATCTCCAATTTTCTTTTTCATTTTAGAACATCTTCACAAGTTCTCCACAGTTTCTTGAAAATAGAGAATTAAAATTCAAAATTCATATATTTAATAAAGTATTATTTCTCATTAATAAACATTTGATTTTAATATTTCTTATTGGTGAAAATATAATAAATTTTTTTATTTCTTATAATAACCATTTTAGGAAGTTTTTGTATTTGGAAAATTTCACATTTTTTTTTACTTTATTTGTTTTGGAAACTTTGTTAGAGAAATTTGTTTACCTAAAATCCTCAAAATCCCTAAAATCTGTTTTTTTTTTACTATTTTAAAAAATGGTTGAAAAATGCTTTTAAATTAGATGTTGAATATACCTTTAGTATAAAAATGCATCCAACACCCAAACGTGGAATGGGGAAACAATAATTAAATATAAAAAAACAAAATATTTTGGAAGATGGTAGGGTAGGACACAGGGTCATTAGACTTATTATATGGTCCCACTTGGTTGATCCTTCAAAAGCTGAATACAGCGAGATATATTATTATTTAATGTTTTATTTTATTTTTTGTCAATTTATAGTATGATTTTGGATGGTTTTAAGAAAGTGATAATGTTTTTTTATAAATTTGTTTAATTTAGGCTTAATAATATAACATTTTTTATATAAAAAAATTAAGTATTTTGTTAGAATTTAAAGTTTGGTATTGAATAATTGCAAAACAAAATAACCAAAATCGCTCTTTGATTAATATGAGAAAATTACTCAAAACTCACGGTGTTTACAATGTCTCTCAATTGATTATAACTCGATCTAAAACAATGTATTTATAGAGTCTAATAACCGACTTGCATTAGATTACAATTAGGAAAGTATGAACCGACTTGTCATTGTTTCCATAATCTTGACTGCTTGGACCCCAAGACTTAGGATTCCAACAATCACCCCCGAATCTCTAAGTCCTTCTAGAGACGTCTTCGATCCCGATCAAGCTCCGCATTTCCTTGAACTTGGTTCGAGCTAGTGGTTTAGTAAGAATGTCCGCCTTTTGTTCTTCACCGGGAATGTACTCCACCTCCACTTGTTTGATTTCAACACAATTACGAATAAAGTGAAACCTTGTGTGAATGTGTTTACTCCTTCCATGAAAAACGGGATTCTTCGTTAGTTCGATAGCCGACTTGTTATCAATTCTTAGAACCACCTTCTCTTGCGCTTTGTTCATGATTTCTCCTAGCAAATCTTGAAGCCATATTGCTTGACATGCAGTCGCGGTGGCCGCCATGAACTCTGCCTCGCAAGATGATAAAGCAACGATATCTTGCTTTTGCGAACACCATGTTATCGGGGATGACCCATAGTAGAAAATATGACCGGTTGTGCTTTTTCCGTCATCCGGGTCAACATTGTGACTACTATCACTATAACCAATGAGTCGGTTTTGTCCCATCCTCTTGTACTTGATTCCGTATCCTGTTGTTCCTCGTAAGTACCTTAGGATGTGTTTGATTGCACCGCCATGTGACTCTCTTGGACTTTGCATGTATCGGCTAACAACTCCTACCGCATATGCCATATCGGGTCTTGTTTGCAAGAGATATCTAAGGCATCCTACCACCTTTCGATATTGTGTCGGGTCGATTTCGGGTTCATCTTCGGCCTTCGACAATTTATTTCCTGGTTCCATTGGAATGTGGGTCGGATTGCAATCATGTAAACCAGCTTCTTTTAGAATGTGTCGAGCATACGCTTCTTGGTTTATAGTAATCCCCGATTCTTCTTGTTTAACTTCAATGCCAAGGTAGTAAGTTAATCTTCCAAGATCCGACATCTCAAAGTTCTTGGACATCTCTAATTTGAACCTTTTGATCATGTTCAAATTTGTACCTGTGACAAATAAATCATCAACATAAATTGCCAAAATCAACAAGTTAGCTCATTCGTTTTTTCGGTACACTGATGGTTCTTTCATGCACTTTTGAAATTTCATGCTCTTCAAAATCCCATCAAGCTTCGTGTTCCATGCTCGAGGTGCTTGTTTTAAACCATATAGTGCTTTCGTAAGGCGATACACTTTATGCTCATTGCCTTTCTTTATATAGCCTTCCGGTTGCGATACATAAACGGTTTCCTTCAATTCTCCATGCAAGAAAGCCGTTTTAACATCTAAGTGGTGAAGCTCCCACCCATTAGTAGCAGCTAAGGCTATAAGAAACCGGATGGTTTCAATTCGAGCTACCGGAGCAAATACTTCTTGAAAATCAATATCGGGTTGTTGCACGTAACCTTTAGCAACCAACCTTGCCTTGTATTTATTAATGGTGCCGTCTGCATTTTTCTTCACTTTGAACACCCATTTGAGTCCGATTGGCTTCACCCCCATAGGCTTGTTCACGAGAGTCCAAGTATTATTCTTGTTTATCGAATTTATCTCCACATTCATGGCTTTGACCCACTCCGGTTCTTTCTTCGCCTCTTCAACCGATACCGGCTCGTCATTGGTTGTTAGGAGAAGTTCATCAAGGTTATCAAGATCAAGCTCATAATCTTGCAATCGAGTTGGAAGTTTCCTTGGTCTCGTAGGCCTTTGGTTTTGAACATTGTTCACATTATTGTTGACCGGACTTGGTTGTTCGTTATCTTGTACTTTCGCTCCGTCTTCAAACTCGTGATCCGATTCAATCGGTTCAATTGGATCAACAATTGGATCAATATTTACATCGTTTCCTTGGTTGTTGTTCGCCTCGTCTTCCGGGTAATCCCATGTACTATGAACGAGCATGGTTCTTCATTGTCGATTATTGCTTCTTTAACCCAATCCCACCCTTTGGTTTCATCAAAAATAACGTCTCGACTCACGATTACTTTTTGTGTAGTCGGGTTAAATAACCGATAGGCTTTCGTACCCGGTTCGTAACCAAGATGCACTAGTGGTCTTGATTTTGCATCCAACTTCTTAAGATTTACCGGTTCAACTTTTGCATGTGCTAGACACCCAAATATACGAACATTTTCTAAATTCGGTTTTCTTTTATACAACTTTTCGTATGGAGTTGTATCACCAAGGACTCGTGTATAAACGCGATTGATTAGATTTGTAGAGTGATTTACCGCTTCTCCCCATAAGTAGTTTGGAACATGCATTGCCTTCATTATACTTCGTGTCATGTCCATAAGTGTTCGGTTTCTTTGTTCCACAATTCCGTTTTGTTGCGGTGAATATGGGGCGGTAAGGTGGCGTTTGACTCCGTTTTGATCACAAAATGTATTAAACTCGAGAGAAGTAAACTCACCTCCTCGATCACTTCTAAAAACTTTCAAAGACTTTCCGATTTCATTCTCTGCCAAAGCTTTGAACCTTTTGAAGTGTGTAAACGCCTCACTCTTTTCTTTCATGAGATAAATCCACATAAATCATGAAAAATCATCAATTAGTGTGAAAACATACCGATTTTGACCCTTGGTTGCTGGCGTGATCGGACCGCATAAATCACCGTAAACTAGTTCCAATGGTCGTTTTGCTTTGTATGTCGTCATGGTCGGGAATGACTTTCTTGTTTGCTTGCCCACCAAGCAAGACTCACACAATTGATTCTCATGATCAAATTGGGGTAACCCTTTAACTAGACCCTTCTTGGACATATTTTTCATTGACTCGAAATTGATGTGCCCAAGTCTTGCATGCCATCGCCACGTATCTTCACTTAGTCTCGAATAAAGGCAAATAGGTACTCCAATTTTTAATTTTATTTTATAAAGGCGGTTTGGAGTTCTTTGTACCTTCATTAATAAACAATTATCGGCATCATGCATGGTCAGATAGTTGTCTTTCATCCGAATGTCACACCCGGCTTCAGTTGCTTGTCTGAGACTAATAATATTATTCTTCAAATCCGGGATGAAATAAATTTCCGTCATCAATCGTTGTTGCCTCGACTTTCCTTGGAAAAGTATAGAACCTTTTCCCTTGATCTTTATACACGAATTATCTCCAAATTTAACCCTCCCGGTTATACCTTCATCGAGTTCGGAGAAAAACGACCGGTTTCCCGTCATATGATTACTCGCCCCATTATCCAAATACCACACATCGTTATCTTGTGAGTCGTATCGAGACGGTATCACCTTTTCTTCGTTTAAAAACACGGTCTCGTGTAAAAATACGGTCTCATCATTATCGTCACTTTCGGAAAAATTACTCTCTTGTAATTTTTTAATTCGGTCCGGACATTGAGACGCGAAGTGACCCGGTTTATCACACCGGTAACAAATAATTTTGGACCGGTCTTTTTTAGATTTGTTACGGTGTGGGTCAGAATTAAAATTGGGCTGGTAAGTATCATATTTGGGCTTATGTGAGTTGGGCTTACCTCCTTGGGTCGTCTAAGATCTGTATCCGTATGACCCGGATCCATTCGACTGGTTATACCCAGTTGACACACTTGATCCAATCAACCTCGTCTTCCCTTTTCCCTTCGAACCACCGTGAGAACCCGATGAACTACCACCACCACCACCAGTCGATCTTGCAAACATCACCCTCGTCTGCCCTTCTACGCCGTCGTCCTCCTTGACTCTCTCTTCATAGGCTTTCAATCGTCCGACGATATCTTGTCAGGATCGTAACTCAAACAAGAATTTAATTCACACACACTCAGAATCAATGCTAAAGAAGTTGCGGAAAAACACTTTAACACTAACAATCAATGGAACAGTATATAAAACTCAAATCACAAGTTTATATTGATTCAACTTGATGATTACACACAAAACCTCAATCTGTTGAACAGGCTCAACAGACGTTCTATACTTCTCTATAGAAAGGATTCTATTTATCTTGAGGTTAATTCTCTCTAACAAAAAAAAACATATTGAATTCATCTATCAAATACTTATATACTATATATACAAGACTGATTACAAGATAATTATCAAAATAAAATTGATCTTCAGTCCATAATTATCTCCTTTACTTTAGCTTCAATCTATACAGCTGTCTTCATTCCCATACGGAGTCTTCATCTCATAAGCAGCACTATCTTCATGAGCAGTACTAATTCTGAACTAGCAGTATTAATTTTGTCTCAGCAGTATTAATTCCTTCAAGCAGTAGTAATTGTGATCTGGCAGTACTAACTTCCTTAGGCAGTAGTAATAGTCATTTCTAGCAGTATTAACCATCCTTAGCACATTTCAGACCCAACAATCTCCCCCTAACTTAACTTTTCAAATTGAGAAGTTAAGTTCTTCAAAAACTGGTCTTCATGATGCTTTCAAAACCTAAGTTTACACCCCTAGATTAGGATCCAAACCCAAGCTTTGATTGATGATCCTGCTAACCACAATCCTTGCCATTTCTGAGCCTTGAGGACAGATTAGTTTGGCTTTCAGCATCCCCTGTAGCTTGGCTAGGCTATGGTCATATATCTTATCCACCAGATAATATTCATGAAAGCTTTTATCTATGGTCAAGATATACACCCCACACCTTTCAATAATCATCCAATTGTCCTTTTACTTGGTTCAAAATGCACATTAGATTGACTTTGTTGCTGTGCACTTTGACTTGATTGCTCAGCTTGACCTGTAACAGATGGTTCTGTATCTTTCTCAGCTTCTGCAACCCTTGGCTTCTTAGACAGTTTCTTGGAAGCTATAGTTTTCACTCTTTTGGCAGATTTGACTTCCACAGCAACATGTTCTTCCTTCTTTTCTTCAGCCTTTTCTTTTGAAGGAGTGGTTTCCTCACTCTCAGGGAAGGGTTGTTGAATATTGAGATCATGTCTCTCTTTCATTTGTCTTTCAAACTCAACCCTTTGAGTGAAGTCCCCTTGAAGCTTTGCCATTTCCCTTTTATATAGCTCTTCAACTCTGCTGTATGACATGCTAGCAAACATCTCTTCTTTTACACCAATTGAGCCTTTCAGAAAGTTTATCATTTTTCTCCTTTCTTGATTGGCCAAATAGGTCTTAGAAGGTTGTCTTTTCTGAATCTTTGCTGGCAGTCTGTGCTTGGATGCTTTCACTGTACTTTTCTTGGCCTCAGCTGTAGATTTCAAGCTCTTTTGATATTCCTCATTCAGCTTAGTGGACAGATCTAGAGCAATCTGCCTATCTTTGGCCTTCTAAGTTTCTTCTTCTTGTTGTAGCTCAGCCTGCAGCTTCTTAGCCAGTTCCTCATCTAGTTCAATCTGTTTTAGCTTCTTTGGTGGCTTTGCAGATTCATCCACCTTTGCCTTTCCTTTCCTCTTCAGTTCAGCATCACTGATTTCTTTCCTTTTTAGCTCAGGGCCTCCCTCTTTGATTTCCACTACCTTGGCCTTTTGAGTGGCTTTGGGAGTGTCTGTTTTGGCCTTTAGAAGGGTTTCTGCTATCTCTATTTCTTCAACAGAAAGCCCTGTTACTGCTGCTGCCTCTGTTACTGCTGCTAAGACAATTGATGCTGCTTTCTTGAACGTTTCTACTGCTGGCTCTGTTTCTACTTCTTTACTAGTTTCTGCTTCTTTACCCTTCTCCCCCTCAAAAGTAGACTTCATCCCATCAGGCCTTTGCTTGTCAGATCCAGTTCTTGACTCCCCCTTATTCTCCCCCTTTTTGGAAGCATCATGAGGGATGCTCCTCTTCTTCAGTATAAACTTGGTTCTTTTCTTCTTTTGCACTTACTTTAGAACCAATTTCTTGAGGTTGCTGATCTGTACCTGTTGGGAGAGGATTATCTATTGCATCTCCTCTATGAGTTTTCCCTGAGATAGGACATCCTTATTTATATTTGCCAACGTTTCCATCAATTCATCATAGGTATATCTATCCTCACCACCTTTAGGTGTGTTTACCACCCTTGGAGGATCACTGGAACTTTTAGTAGGGGTCCTCTGCCTAGCATAGGCACCTTCTACCCCCTTGGTTTCTTGGCACCGGGGACCTCTGGATGATTGCTCACCCAAAGTTGCCATGGGGAAGGTCTTAGATATGTTCACACTATCCTGCCCTGCACTTTGTGCAAAGTCAGTAGTGTGAGCCTTACAACCCATATGCTCAACCTGCTCCTTAGTGAGCACCTTCTTGGGGTTGGGAGACACCCCTGTGGTTTCCCTATCGATATTCTCTAATGGAGAATGCTCCATTAGAGGGCTTGAAGGTTGTGGGGGTGAAGGTACAAGAAGGGAAGGAACCTTCTTTACCTTTTTCCTTATATATATTTTGGTGATGGGTGAAGTTGGCTTTTTAAGAAGGGACTAAGGGATGGTAATAGAAATGAGTGGTGTTGGTAGGTCATCAGTTTGGTTGTCAGATGAGGGATTTGACAGTTATGCCTCACCATGGGAAGGAGACACACCCATCATTGTCGAGAACAATGGTGTGTCAATACCTGAGGAGTCCTTACTAGTCCTCCTCATATTAGAAAACACCTTCCCTTTTGGGACCTTTGGTACATATATCTCAGTAAAATGAGGTAAATCCGTCAATTCCTTATTCAGTATAGCTTGCACAAACCTGGGATACATATAAAAAGATTTTGTTTTGGTATCCAGGTTTGACAGTAAGTCATTTAAGATCATTTGCGAAAAATTGAACTTCCTGGAGGTTGCTAAGCAGACCATAGCATAAGCAATGGTACTGCTGAACTCACTTCAGCCAGTTGTTTTATTTAAAATGCAGTGCTGGAGGGTATGAACAAAAAATCTCCACTGAGGAGAAAATTTGTTCTTGAAGAACTTATATACCTCAGTGGGACCTCCATATCCCATTCTGCTTACATTTTCAAAAAGATCTTCCTTGGGTAGAGATGTTATACCTGAGGCATCATGTAAAAGTAGATGAATGCGAATGGTCTCCTCCGAGATGGTCACGGGTTTATCACAAACCCTTGACTTGATAACCTGAGTACCCTCTTCATTATGGATGGTGGCATTTGCCCAGAACTGTCTTTGATGCTCCACATAGATTGTGGGATTGACTGTTAAAGCGTGGGCGATATGTGTGGATTTTAGGAAGTTCACAATCTGATGAAATCCTTCGGCTTGGTTGGGCTTATTCAGCATTGCCAACTCATTGTGGTCATCGACAAATACAAGACCTGCCATTTGAGAGAGATTCGACTGCGAACTAGGGTTAAGAGCTTGAAGAGCAAGAGCGTTAGCGAGAGCGAGAGAGAAAGAAGATAAATAAGTGCAAGAAATTCAAAAAGTCGTTTTGATTTTTGGCGGACTAAGGGGGTAGTTATACAACCAATAAAATAGTTAAGAGCAGTACTAATTTACATAAGCAGTAGTAACTGACCCCCGCAGTAGTAATTCTTTGAAGCAGTAGTAAGTACACTAGCAGTATTAACTAACTCGCAGTATTAACTCATATTAGCAGTAGTAACACATACTGACAGTACTAACAGAGACTAGCAGTATTAACACAGACCAACAGTAGTATCCCTGATTAGCAGTATTAAATAAGTCAAGCAGTAGTAACTTTACACTGGCAGTATAAACCACCTAGCAGTCGTAACCATACTTAACCATTTTTGAAAAAAATTCATGAGTAATATAGTGAGCAGTATTAACTGAACTAGAAGTACCAAGTATCCAATCAAAACAACCTGAAACACTTAAATACACGGGGGTTAATAGCACCAATTTAATGAAAGTAAATAAGGAGGAATCTATATAGGTACATAAAGAGAATGAGAATATACTTATGCATTGTTCATCATGCCCACACTTGTGACCAAGAATGTGAATCTACCCACATAAAAAGCTTTTGTGAATAGATCAGCAAACTGGTTACTTGTGTGTACTTTCTGAACCTGAATTAGCTTCTTCTCATTATAGTCTCTGATAAAATGGTACCTTATTTCTATATGCTTTGTTTTTGAATGCTTGACAGGATTATTAACAATGCTAATAACACTGTTGTTGTCTATGAAAATAGGAGTGTGAAGAAATGTCATACCATAGTCCATCATTTGATTCTGAATCCATAGCACTTGTGAGCAGCAGCTTGCAGCAGCTATGTATTCTGCTTCTGTTGTTGAAGTGGACACTGTGGTTTGCTTCTTACACTGCCATGATACTAGTCTTGCACCCAAAAACTGACATCCTCCAGTTGTAGACTTTCTGTCCAAGTTAGCTCCACCCAAATCACTATCTGAATATGCAAGTAGGTCAAATGGTGAGTCATGAGGATACCAAAGGCCTAATCTGGGTTGACCTTTGAGATATCTGAATATCCTCTTGACTGCGTGAAAATGTGATTGCTTTGGTCTAACTTGAAATCTTGCACACACACAAACAGGGAACATGATATCTGGTCTAGAAGCTGTGAGATACATGAGAGAGCCAATCATGGATCTGTAATAATGAACATCCACATCCTCCCCCTCAAGATCTGCAGTGATCTGTTTGCGTGTCTCCATGGGTGTGCTTGCAGGCTTTGATTCTGAGAATCCAAACTTATTAAGAATATCCTGCACATACTTGGATTGGCTTATGAAGATTCCATCTTGTTTCTGCTTAACCTGTAGCCCAAGGAAGAAAGTAAGTTCACCCATAGAACTCATCTTGAATCTCTTATGCATTAATCCTTCAAAATCTCTGCACAGTTGATCTTTTATGGATCCAAAGATGATGTCATCCACATAGATTTGCACTAACAGGATGTCCTTCTTCTTCCTTTTAATGAACAGAGTCTTGTCAATGATTCCTCTCTCAAAACCATTTTCCAAGAGATAGGTAGACAATGTGTCATACCAAGCTCTTGGTGCTTGATGTAGTCCATACAGTGCTTTCTTCAATTTGTATACTCTGTCAGGGTACTTGGAATTTTCAAACCCTGGAGGCTGACAGACATATACTTCTTCTTCAATTTTGCCATATAGAAAATCACTCTTCACATCCATTTGGTAGACTTTGAACTTCATGAAAGAAGCATAGGCTAAAAACAGCCTAATTGCCTCAATCCTAGCCACTGGAGCAAAAACCTCTTCATAATCAATTCCTTCTTCTTGAGTGTACCCATGTGCTACCAATCTAGCCTTGTTCTTGATCACTATCCCTCTCTCATCCTTCTTGTTTCTGAAAATCCATTTTGTCCCTATAGCTCTGTGTCCTTTAGGAAGTTCTACCAAATCCCATACATTTTGCAGTACAAACTACAGCAGCTCCTCTTGCATTGCTTCTATCCAGCTTGGATCTTTCATTGCATCATGTGCCTTTTTGGGCTCAACCTGAGATAGAAAGCAAGATAGTAAGCCTGATTGTATGTCTTTTAATCCTCCCAACTTACTCTGATTCCTTGTGATGATTGGAGAATTGATGTCTCCAATCACCAACTGAGGAGGATGATCTTTATGCACTTTTGTTTGATGAATAGTCTCTTCATTAATCTCTGCATCCAGATTAGAGTCATTCTTTTCAGGAGATCTGCCACCAAATACTGAGGAGTTCTCATCATCAGTATCATCTTCTGTCAATGCAGGCATCTCAGGTTCTAGATGTTCTGAAGTCAAAAGCTGATCCTCCTTTTCACCTCTCTCCTCTTCATTCTGAGCAGTTTCAGTATCCTTTGAATCTGAAGCATCTTTCTTCTCTTGAACACAGAGTTCAATAGGATATGCTGTAGAGATTGGGAACAACACAAACTCTTGTCTTTTGTCTTGTACTGATTCTGTCCCCATTCCTGCATTATTCTCATAACTGAAACCCAAAGAATTAGTTAGTGAATCAATGTCAAAAAGCCAATCAGGGCTTGTACCAAGTTTATTTGGTGTGCTCTCATTGCATTTGACATTGTCACTTTCCTCAATTATTCTAGAAGAGGTATTAAATACTCTGTAAGCCTTACTTTGGTATGAGTAACCAACCAGAAATCCATCATCTGCTTTGCTATCAAACTTGCCTAAGTGAGTTTTGGTATTAAGAATTGTGCAAGGACACCCAAATGGTTTGAAAAATCCAATAAAAGGTTTCTTCTTGTTAAAAAGTTCATATGGTGTCTTGCCTTGAGATTTAACTATTAGAACCCTGTTTTGAACATAACAAGCAGTATTAACTGCTTCTGCCCAAAATGTAACTGGCAGTTTTGAATCTGCCAACAGGGATCTTGCAGCTTCAATCAGTGTCCTATTTCTCCTCTCAGCAACTCCATTCTGTTGAGGGGTCCTAGGAGCACTGTATTGTCTCTCAATACCTTTTTCCTCACAGAAGCTGTTTAGATCATGGTTTTTAAATTCAGTTCCATTATCAGACCTAATGATTTTAACTCTTTGATTTGTTTGGTTTTCAACTCAGAGAATAAAGGATTTGATCAGTCCATTTGTCTCATCTTTTGTCCTCAGAAAATAGACCCAAGTGAATATAGAGAAATCATCAGCAATAACTAAGCAGTAAGATTTCTTGCCAATACTCATCACATTAGTAGGACCAAACAGATCCATATGCAATAATTGGAGAGGTGTAGAGATTGTATTTATCTCTTTGGACTTATGAGAAGATTTGTGTTGTTTGCCTTTAAGACAAGCAATACAGTGATCATCACATGAAAATACCTTTTTGTGGCAAACCTCTTACAAGGTTGTTTTTCACAAGTTTATTCATTGTTTTAAAGTTCATGTGACACATCCTTCTGTGCCAAAGAGATGATTCATCAACAGAAGCTTTTGAAAATAGACAATTAAATGATGAATCATTAGATACATTCTCTAAATCCAAGCAATAAACATTGTCCTTTCTTGGTGTTCTCAGTAGTATCATACTTTCATCAACTACCTTGAACCCGTTAGCAAGGATAATACAATTAGTATCATTAAACAATATACTATGTTTCTTGTCACAGACCTGTGATACACTTAACAGGTTGTATCTCAATTGCTCAACATAGTAGACATCCTCAAATGTCATCTTACCCTTTGACACAATACCTTTTCCACTAATCTTTCCTCCAGATGGATTATCACCAAATGCAACATGTCCTCCATCAATTCTTTTGAAGTTTTGTAGGCAGGACTTGTTGCCTGTCATGTGCCTAGAGCAACCACTATCAACATGCCAAATGCTCTTCCCTTTTAGCTGTTGGTTGCCCTGCACATAAAGTAGAACAGTTAGTTTTTAATAGGAACCCAAGCCAAAGTGGTCTTGGGTTTCCCATTCTCATCAACATATTCACAATCAGTTTTGATGAGCTTTTCAGACTGGGGAATCTTATGGCTTGAATACTTTGTCACAATAATGAGTCTGTTACTGGAAGCAGTACTAACTTGATTGGCAGTACTAACTTTGTTAGCAGTACTAACATCATTAGCAGTACTAATTAGGTTAGCAGTACTATTGCTTACAGCAACATTATTTCTATCAGCAGTACTATTTGAAGTAGCAGTACTAACAACTTTCTTTATTTTTGGAACCCATACCTGGACAAAGTTGTTTGCTTTCTTCTTCATTAAGTTACTCCTTGAATTATTTGGAGTATTTTTCTTTGTTTTTGCAAACTTGTTTTGAGCATGAGATTTTATAGGTGCTCTTTTTACATTTTCAGTCATATGATTCCTTCTTTGATTCCTATAACCAACAGGATTTTGTATAACAGGATTTTGAAAATTTATCCTTTGGTTCATAGGATTGAAATAACAGTATTTGGCAATATGATTAAGCTTTCCACAAATAAAACAAGGTTTTGATCTATTGATTTTACTCAGATCAACCCCTTGTTTTTGTGCCCACTGATTATTCCAGTTTCTTTGATTACCCCTTGTTTTATCATGTTTTTGGGGCTGATGCTGTTTACATGTACAGGGATTCACAACTGTGGTCTGCATATAGTGGACTCCCTGTACCTTTCCCTTTTCTCTCTTTGAGCTATCCACCTTTTCACTCTTGATGAATGGTTTACCCTCCCCTTCATTGGTAAGAATATGATTTTCTACAGGAATCTCTTCTGCATTCTTACTCTCAGAATTCTCTTCCTCATTCTCTTCTTCAACCACCACACTATCTATAGGATCTACTTCTGTTGCTCTTATAGGTAAGTCCTCCTTATTTTGGTTTTCTAAGAGATCTGAAGAGGGAGGGATGTAATTATTGTTATAAGGTGGAGGTGTTGCATTGTATCCTATACCACTCTTGATCTTATCATGAACTTGAGCTTTAAGCAAAGAGTCCATTGCTTTGGAAGCATAAGAAAACTTCTCAATGTCAAGCTTAGCTTTCTCATACTCACTCTTTATCTTCTCACACTCCTCTTTAGACTTTTCTATTTGAATCTCTAATTGATTTTTCTCCCACATCCAGTAATTTGTGTCATAGTAGTGCTGAAGTTCATTGGCCTTGTAAGCCTTGATTTGATCTTCAAACTTCTCAACAATCACTTTATACTCTCTTATATCTCTCTCTAACCTTTTAAGATCATCACACATGCTTTGGTTATGTTCCCTGTACTCTTGTACAGTATGAAGACACTCTTTAGTGCACAATTTAGTTTTTACCTCTGTTGGAATATCTGTGCTTGAAGATTCTGAGACTTCTGCCATCAGAGCTTGATTCTGAACAACTTCTTCTGCTTGATTACTCCAATCAAATCCCATTCCTTCTTGAGAAACAAGAGCTTGAGTGGAGTTTCTGTTGTTTTGGAAGCTTGAGGAATGTGCTTGCTGATGGTTGCTGCCATGTTGTTGAGGAATTCCTCCTCTGCATTCTTTTGCAAAGTGTCCCATTTTGTGACACTTGTAGCACTCCACCTTTGACTTGTCAAACCCAGCACCATCTTCTCTCCTCTGAGAAAAGTTGTTCCTTCCAGTCCTCTTTATGAATATCTTGACCCTCATAGTTAGCATGGCCATCTGCCACTTTATATCCATCTCCTCAAGGTCATCTGCATTAATTTGTTCAAGATCATCATTAATTAAACCAGAATTAGCATGACTAGCAAGAAAAGCTTCTAATACTGAGTCATTAGATACATCCTGCTTAGATACATAAGCAGTACTAACTGATTCTGTATTAGCAGCAGAATTAGTAGAATAAGAAGATGATAAAAGAGCAGCATTATGAGTGTATCCAGATGGTCTCTTCTTGGCTTCAACTTCAGCCTCAAACACCCTTAAGTCATTATAAAGATCGTCTAGTTCTTTGTGTTCCAACTTGTCATTCTGTCTGAAGGAGACAATATACATGGTCCATTCATCTCCAAGGGACCTTAAGAACTTTCTGTTTACACCATCTTGATCAATCTGCACTCCAACAGTAGCTAGTTCACCAATCAACTTGTTAAACCTGTCAAAAGTTTGAGTCATTGACTCATTCTTAGTTGACATGAAGTTTTCATACAGTTGCTTCAATATTGCCTTCTGATTTCTCTTGGTACTTTTGGTACCAGAGAATCTCTTCTCTAGAGCATTCCAAAGCAGCTGGGCATCAGTGCAGTTGCAGAATTGGTGTTGATACTCATTAGGAATAGCCAAGAGCAGTGTGCTCAAGGCTTTCATCTCTGTCTGCCTTATCTTCCTCTTTCCATCCGTCTTTGGTGGGATTCTTTTTCCATCTTCACCAATCTTTCCTTCATTAGATGGGCCATACTCAATGATGTCCCACATGGAGTAATCTGTGAGAAGAATGTATTGCCTGATCCTAATCTTCCACATGTCAAACTCATTAGATCTGAGCAGTGGAACCTTTGAGACCAGAACTCTATCACTTGAACCGTCCATGATGATTGTTGTTTTTCTGAGTTTAACAAGGCTCTGATACCACTTGTCAGGATCGTAACTCAAACAAGAATTTAATTCACACACACTCAGAATCAATGCTAAAGAAGTTGCGGAAAAACACTTTAACACTAACAATCAATGGAACAGTATATAAAACTCAAATCACAAGTTTATATTGATTCAACTTGATGATTACACACAAAACCTCAATCTGTTGAACAGTCTCAACAGACGTTCTATACTTCTCTATAGAAAGGATTCTATTTATCTTGAGGTTAATTCTCTCTAACAAAAAAAAAACATATTGAATTCATCTATCAAATACTTCTATACTATATATACAAGACTGATTACAAGATAATTATCAAAATAAAATTGATCTTCAGTCCATAATTATCTCCTTTACTTTAGCTCCAATTTATACAGTTGTCTTCATTCCCATACGGAGTCTTCATCTCATAAGCAACACTATCTTCATGAGCAGTATTAATTCTGAACTACAGTATTAATCTCAGCAAGCAATATTAATTTTGTCTCAGCAGTATTAATTCCTTCAAGCAGTAGTAATTATGATCTGGCAGTACTAACTTCCTTAGGCAGTAGTAATAGTCATGTCTAGCAGTATTAACCATCCTTAGCACATTTCAGACCCAACATATCCTCAAAACCCACCGATTTCAAATCGAGGACTTGTTCCAGTGACGCTACGATATGAATAAACTTCGATCGAGGCAGAGACTTCAGGAACTTCTTCACTATCTTGGATTCATCAATCACCTCTCCCAAGGTTGCGGATTTGGATGCTATACCGGACAGCTTTCCGACAAAGCTGTCGATTGTCTCCGACTCCATCATCTTCAGACGATCGAATTTGGTGGTTAGGGTTTGAAGCCGAGCCTCCTTCACGCGATCAGATCCCTCATGCCTGGCTTTGATCGCATCCCATAATGCTTTAGCAGATTCGACATCACCGATCTGCATAATCAAGCTTTCCGGCAATGCTTAATAGAGCAAACCCATTGCAAGACAGTCCTTCTCCTCGTTTGCTTTGATTCCTGGATCGATCACGGTCCAGGCTTTGTGTATCCTTAAGACCACTTTCATTCTCATCGACCATACTGTGTAATTTGTTGAGGTGAGCAATGGACAGGCCATGGTGGTTGACCCAACCTCCTTCACTCTCACCGGAGGAGGATTTGAACCCTCCTCAACGTCCGACATGTTGACCTAACTCGTCAACAGGTAAGTAATTCGATCTCACAGCCTTCGGTTCTTGGCTCTGATACCAATTAAAGTTTGGTATTGAATAATTGCAAAACAAAATAACCAAAATCGCTCTTTGATTAATATGAGAAAATTACTCAAAACTCACGGTGTTTACAATGTCTCTCAATTGATTATAACTCGATCTAAAACAATGTATTTATAGAGTCTAATAATCGACTTGCATTAGATTACAATTAGGAAAGTATGAACGGACTTGTCATTGTTTCCATAATCTTGATTGCTTGGACCCCAAGACTTAGGATTCCAACAGAATTCAATGATTATCTTATATATTTTAATGACATCTAGAAAAAATAACCAATTATATATTTAATAATATAATTAAAACAAGTTTATAGTAATATCTATATCTATACTATATTATAAAGCAGGAATAAAAAACTCTTAAATACAAATTAGAGTAAACTACGATTTTCGTCCCTGTGGTTTGTTGTTTATAACTATTTTCCTCCCTGGTCTTTAAAAATTGCTTTTTTCGTCCCTCAAACTAATTATGTTAAAAAAATTTCTTTAAATGAAGGGTATTTTGGTCTTTTCATTATTCTATATAATTTTCTATTAAAAATTAATAACAACATATTATATTATATTTTATATTATAAAATATGCATCCTTACCCTTCTTCTATGCGAACCTCCTCACCCTTGTTCATCCTTAAAATCAAAATCAATAACCAAAAACAAAACCCTTAAATCAATTCAAACAAACAAAACCAAGACGAACGAATTCTCCGGGGAAGAAGGGGAGGATACTTGTTCGTTATCTTATCTAGGTAACTTCCAACATCAAAATCCAAATCAAGACCGGTGTTGAACATCGAAATTGAAGTGGTGCGTTTTCGGGGTTGGAGCAGTGCTTTTGAATGTTTTTTCTGCAAAGAAAGCAACACAAACATACTCTGATTCTTATTCTCTTATCGATAACTAGAAAGAAACACACAATAAACAAAATCTCATGTATTACAAAAACTTGTATGCATACATTTAATTACTTGACGTACACCTACCTAAATTAAAGAAGTTGGCTGTGAGAGTGGCGTGAGATAAAAATGGCAAAAATCAAGGAATAAGGCCAAAATAGACACATAAAGTTGAGTTACTTCCATTTATGGTCTGAACTTGAACAAGCGATTGCTTTCATATCCATTGCAAGGACAAATACTTTATTTTTAATGCATATTGGTGATAAAACCTTGTGAACAATGGTTACAGTACCAGTTAATTTGTTGCAAATATCGATCACACCACACTCGAACGAACCTCACAAAACAAGATCGAATCAAGTAGAAACTTAATCAAAATTAACCCAAGATCCAAAAATAAACTCAAACAAGTTCGTATGCGGAAACAATAAACTCAAAATTCTCAACGGAATAATAATCAACCACAAAATAATATCGAAACCTGACGGAAATAAAATAAAGGAGAAAACGACACCGGATTTACATGGAAAAGTTGTGAAAAGATTGCTAAAGGGAAAGGATCCAGCAGTTGAGTCTGAGCTAGTAAACCAAATTCCACCTCGACCAATTTATATGTCAATTGATGAACTCAAATCCTTGCTTTTTGCAAAGCTTCTTTCTCAAGTCCCTGATAACCAAACAAATGCAAATCTTCTTTCTCTTATGCAATCCCAACATCAATCACCACCACCATTTCTGCAGCCAACAGATGTGGTTAGAGCTTCAGAGTTTAATTCATTCAAAACTGATGTGTTACAAGCCTTATCTGATCTTACTAAGGTTGTGCAAACTTCATGTAAAGCCCAAGCCTCTGTTTCTAAATCAAGGCTTGATCATGTGTTGGGTCATTGACCAGCATCTTCCTAAATCGAAACGTGACGCTAGATGCTACGCTATAAGGAAATAAAGTTGCGCTTTCTCCAAAAGCAATTGCTTTCGGCGTAGTGGTAAGCGCATGATCTTAACATGTGGTATCAAAGCAGGTCACGGGTTCGAATCCCATGGAGTGCATTTAAATGACAAAGGCATGTTGTGCATACATTGACTTCTAGCGAAGATCTTGTTAGTGCTGCCAGATGCTGCGGGAGGGGGGAGGATTTTTGGGTCATTGACCAGCATCTTCCTAAATCGAAACGTGGCGCTGGCTGCTACGCTGTAAGGAAATAAAGTTGCGTCTTCTCCATCAGCAATTGCTTTTGGCGTAGTGGTAAGCACTTGATCCTAACATCATGATTCAGATCATGACCATGAGGGGGAGATGAGTAAGAAACAGAGAGTTGATGTGCATGTTGCTGCTGGATTGGTTGGTGAATCTCAAAATGTTGAAGGTGATAATGGAGAAAATGTTGAGAATGCTGATCATGGTACTGAGATGAATGATCAAGGAGAAAGAGTTACAGGAATGGAGATTGTTTTGTATGTAAATCCTAATGTTGAACCAAGGGTTGAAAAGCCTAAGGTTGTTTCTAGAGAAGAAATTATGTTGCTGACTGGTTTGGAGGAAATGAATGTCATTGTTCTGTCTGATGATGATGATGAAGATGAAGATGATATAGATGAGAAGTATATGTTGTTTTGGGAGGTTAAGGAGGAGGAAAAGGAAAACTACTTGGAATTAGATGACGATGATGATGATGATGTGGAGATAGTTGAAGTTGTTGAGAAATTTGTTGAAGATGTTCCAGCTAATGCAGAGAGTGAGCTTGATGGACTGTTTAAAGATAAGGATTCCGATGCTTTGAATGTTATGTTTGATCAGAATTCTCCGGAAGAATTGCATCTAAGTGTAGTTCACAATGACATACCTGAACCAAGCATTGCTGCTCCATCTGTTCCATCCTTTAAATATTTTGGTTTTCCTAAAGCCAATGATATTCCAGCTAATCAGTCTTATAAAGCTAATGTAGATCAAAATACAAGTGTTGAGGAGGAGTTGCCTTATCAACAAAAGCCAAATAGCCCAGTAAACCAGCCTGAAATTCTAAGAGAACCACTTCATACACCTGAAATGCCAAGTCAAGCAGGTCCCTTTGGTACTGCTAATGAAGCTGGTTCATCAAATGTTCAACCTGGTTATGATGAGTTTGGTCCAACAAAAGAGGAGCTGAAAAGAATTCGTCATGCTTTGAGAATTCCATATCTTAAAGAAGTTTCAAGGATTTTTGTGAGGAGGATCAGACATAATTAGATTTTGGGCATTCAAGACAAGTCACCAGACTACCAATATGAGTATGTCAGAATGTTAAGTGTTGTGCAAAGAACCTCTAAGGATGTCAAAAGCAGAGAAGGAATTGTGGTTGTCAAAGAAGTTAAACTGAAGAAGTTTGTGAGAATTTGGTATCCCGAGTTTGTGGTTCAGAGGAAGGATATGAAGACTTATATCTTCAATGAAGCTGACTTTGTTAATCTTCAATTTGACGATCTTGAGTTCTTATACCATGAGTTCAGAGACATGGCAATCAAATTTCTTGATGTGGTTTATGCTTTGGAGATAGTTAAAAGATTCATCAGGAGACACATCTTCTACACTTACTGCTATGATTTCCAGTTGGGTTTGGAGACCAATCAGAGAAGAGTAAACATGCTAGCACCTGACACAACTCATCCTTTGCTTGAAGAAACTTCATTGTATACTGTGCCGAGAGAGCCATAGCTAGGAGTTGTCTATGAAAATGGTGAAAAGGAGAAGAAGTTTATGAAAGCATCTGAAATTGCAAAGTATTCTGATGGAACCTTAAAGATTGTTCTGAAGAAGCTTAAAGTCTTGTATGAGGAAATTGAAAGGAGGAGATTAGCTGAGAATGACCACATGCCTAGATCTGACAGAATCTTCATTGGTCGTGTTATCTATGCTATCCAAGACAGGATTGCATTCAGAAATGGGGTTAGAAGGTTTGAATCTTATTTGGGCATAAGGAGAACCAATTCAAGAAGGTGGACAAGGTGAATACTTGCAAATTAATCCAAAAGGGGGAGATTGTTAGAGCTTCTTTGAATCAATTTGTATTGTATTTTGTTGACTTTTACTTTGTATGTATTGTATGAGGTTAAGACATGTTTAACCCATATAAATACTTTGCTTTATTTCATTTCATTGTAAGTTTTCATTCCAAGTCTTTTAACACGTTGAGATATATATGACATATAAGATTTGTGACTACTTTCTTTCTCTAGATTCTTGTTCTTAATTCTTAATCTTTGAATGTCAAATGCTTGAATATGGAATCACAACTCCACTTACCGAAAAAAATAACGTCGTCGGCAGATTGAAGATGTGACAGAGATGCCTTCTTTGCCAATCGCCACACCTTCAAACACTCATTTTTCTCTTGCTTCCAACATTATAACATTTAGGCACTTCGCTGCTATTATGAAAAGAAAAGGGGCCAACGGGTCACCTTGCCTAAGTCCCTTTTCCATTTTAAACTCTCTTATCGAGGATTCGTTGACTAATACCGAAATCGAAGATGATTCCAAACAAGCTTCTATCCAATTGTACCATTTAGATCCAAATCCCAACGAGGATAGGGATTGAAGAAAGAAGCTTCACTCTACGCTATCATAAGCCTTTTCGAAGTCCACCTTGAAGACCATTCCTTTTTTCTTCGACCTTTGAATGAAATCCACCGCCTCATTTGCAATCAACACACCATCTAAAATATTTCTTCCTTTAATGAACGTCGCTTGTGTTTCTCCAATAATTTTCCCCATCACGGTAACGCCCTAAAAATTTGGGTGAATTTAAAAAGTCGAAAATCCGGCAATATGACGTCTATAAATGGAGTAAACCTGAACACCCTAACAATAGGGGACATTCAAACATGTATATTACGGTAAAGACCAATCATGCCAAAGTGTAACATCCCAAAGCGGGGAATAAAGTATGGTATTACAAGCCCAATAAAATGAAGAATATAATCGACAACCTAATAATCTAAATTTGCCAAATAGATTACGGTCGGGTGTCGCAATCCTTCCAAAATGTGTATCTATCAATTTGTATAAGTCGGTCTATATATCTCCCAAAAGGACCGCTCTCAACCACACGATCAACCACTCATTCCCGACGGTCCCCGCCACTAGGATGCCCTGTCATACATGACAACCAAAGAAACAAGTGTTAGGCTAAAGCCTACTGAGAACATATAATCATAATGTAAATAATGTAATGAAGTTACAACATATGTATATCCATATATTTATAGTTTCCCAACCGAATTGCTCAGCTAGTCATCGCACATGGAATGCCATACAACCCTTGGCAATATACTCCCAATTCCATTCAAGCCATTTGGTTTTACGACATCAACCCAAACCGGGTCTATAGCCTACTTGAGACATCAATCCAAATAGGGTCTTTAGCCTACTTGAGACATAAACCCAAACCGGGTCTTTAGCCTATTTGAGAAATCAACCCAAACCGGGTCTTTAGCCTATTTTAGACATCAACCCAAACTGGGTCTTTAGCCTATTCGGGTCTTTAGCCTATTTTAGACATCAACCCAAACTGGGTCTTTAGCCTATTCGAAACATCAACCCAAATCGGGTCTTTAGCCTATTCGAGACGTCAACCCAAACCGGGTCTTTAGCCTATTCGATACATCAACCCAAACCGGGTCTTTAGCCATTATCAATGTGCACTATTATGACCAACAAAAAGCCTTCTATTCACCTACAAACTCATGATACATTATAATGTCGATTATTACTTCCAACCCAACTCATTATTTTAGAACATCTTCAACATTTGGATTTTAGGTCAAACTAACCAAACAATGTATAAGAAAACATATATGTGAAGATTAAAACCTTGTTAGACATGTATATGAGTAGGATGGACAAGAATGCACTCACCTTGGTGATTTCTTAGAAGAAATCAAACCCTAGAGATGGTAGGTAGAGAGATGAGGGCTTAAGAGTTTGCTACAAGTCAGGTCTTCCACAAAGTTCACCCTAAACAAGCATTAAATCCCCATTAATGCTTGTAGAATTTCAATCAATGAAGAGATAGAAAATAGGGTTAGTTACTCACCTAAAATCGTTGGAAAGAACTCCCAATCTGCTCCCAAATCAAATTCTAAGCTGAAATCCCGAAAGTTGGGAATTTATACCATTAGCACCCCGTCGACGACTATGACCGACGACAATGCCCTGGTCATAGTCGTTGGGGCAATGTCGCACCCCAGCATCACCCCGCTGAGTTTTGTCCAGAAACCTCTCCCATCTCAACGACAATGACATGCGACTATGCCCTAGTGGCATAGTCGCCCCAGGCCTTTTGGGCGTGACTTTGACCCGAACTGATCCGATTTCGACGAAGGGGTTTGACCAAGTTCATAACTCAAAGCCAAATAAGGATACATTAACGTACGATTATTGAAATGCACAAAACGAACCCCAAATAGAGAGTTTACCCGAAATTACGGGTGTTACAATCACTAACTTGATTCTCTACGCCAAAACCTTCACCACTATTTTGTAAGAAACACCTATCAAGCTTATTGGACAATATTCATTGAGACATGTCGGATTTGAGTTCCTAGGAATGAGAGTAATAAAAGAGGCATTGCAACCGTTGCTTATTTCCGCCTTTTCCCAAAACTTCTCAATTGCCTTCATAAGATCGGATTTAATGATTGACCAATATTTCTTTTCAAACGTAAACGAAATCCCATCCGGCCCCGAGGATTTATTGCTTCCACACATTTTAACGGCTTCCCAAACTTCTTCCTCCGTAACCGGTCTTTCCAAAGTTTTCGCTTCCTCCGAAGGTAATTTCTCTAGCTTGTCACTTACTAACTTCGGTCCTTTACCGATACTAGATTTGAATTTATCCTTGAAATATTCCCACACATAGTCTTTAATTTTTTCCTGGTCTTCCGTCCAAACCGCGTTTATATTTAACCCTCGGATTTCGTTTTTCCTTTCTCTATTCCTTATAGCCATGTGAAAGAGTTTCGAGTTCTCGTCACACTCTTCTATCCACTTGATCTAAGCCTTTTGTGAATCCATCTCCGCTTTCTTCTTTTCTGCTTCTAGCCACTTTTTCCTCGCCTCGACCCACCTTGCTCTTTCATTTTCGTCAAAAGGTCTCAAACCGACTTCTCTCTCTATCTTCAATACCTCTTCTTTGTTGTTTTCCAACACATTGTCTATGTTCTTTAGTTTTTCGATGCTCCTAGTTTTCAAAACACTTTTCACCTTTTAAGTTTGTCTCTAAATAAGCAATCCGACCTCTTTGTAGACACCTTGATATCCCATTCCCTCCTCACTATATTTTCCATATCCCCATCCATTAACCACGTGTCAAAAAGTTTGAACAGTTTCGGGCCAAAGTCAATGTTTAAATCGCCTAACAAAATCGGTAGTGGTCCGACCACCTTCTTTCTAAAGCTAAAACTCCCAAGTTCCTCCAAGCCAAGTTGAATGTCGGAGAAACTAGGAAATGATCCAACTTGCTAAATTTTCTCCCGTCATCACTTACTCTAGTGAATCTTTGCCCGCCCAAAGGGATTTCCACCAATCCATTGTTAATAATGAATGTGCTGAATCTCTCCACCCCCCTTTTGTTAGTGTTTCAGTTTAGTCTCTCGCGATTTCCCCTTACTTCGTTGAAATCGCCGAAACCACACCACTTTACCTTTTCTTTACTACACAAGTGTTCCAAGTTTTTCCATAATTCTTCCTCCTCCTTTTGATCTCTCGGCACATAGATGTTTTCGAAACCAACTTGCCTTTTCACCTCTTTCCACGTCCCAATTGCCGACACAATTTTTTTCAACAATGTAAAACTCACACTTAAACATGCCCTTGTCCCAAATAAGGATTAGACCTCCGGAATTTCCGGTCGCTTGTAATTAAATGAAATCAACATCATCATGACCCCACAACGTGTTAATGTTCGTATCTTCCAAACTTTTTTGTTTAGTTTATTGAATACCCACCATGTCCATTTTTTTCTTCACACACATTTCTTTAATCCATCTCCTTTTCTCACTCGATCCTATAACATTAATAGATATAATCTTCATCAATATAGTACAACGATCGATCATTTACCTGGTTATTGCGCTCTTGCTCCGCCTCCGATATGTTCTGTTGAAGCACTCCCATCCCAAGCTAATCCGATTTTTGATCCAAAATTCTCTAGCTCCTCTGATTCATGTATACTCTTTAATTCATTTGAGATCGAGTTAATGCTATTTGATGAGCCATTTGATCGTGACTTCATTCTATTTTTTTCTGCCTTGCTAAAATCCCTCGCCATTGAATCTCGTTTTTGTCTCCCCTTCTGACTTTTTGCCCTAGCCTTCTGTTTAAAAAGATGAAAACTTACTCTTCCCCTCCCTAGTCCTATCACCTCGCAATTCTTCATCCTCACTTTTTCAATGTTCCTACCGAAAATCCCTTTTCCAGTTGCTGTCGTCGACGTCCCAGAGTTGGCAAGTACCTCCTGCGATTTGTCATTTCGTTGCAACGGACATATGTCCCCATGGGCCACATTCTTAGATTTGGACCTGGGTGATTTGGCTTCTTCACCATTAATTTGATTGTCAAACCCATTTGTTTTATTTTCCAAATTGATTTCCACTCGGCCCACATCCTTACTTGGCCCATATCCCTCCTTATTTAATGATATATGTTGTAATCTCCAAGATGAAGAAATTGCTGGAATTGAATGTATTTTTTTTTAATATTTTAAAATTTGATTCTTCACTTTAAAGAAATTCTGTTGGAGGTGCTTTAAGACAAGATTTCAAAGACACTTGTTTTGGTGGCATATAATAAAAACCAATTTTCTTTTCTTCAACATTAAATTTTGAAAACATTATTTAAATTTTGGTATTTCTCATTTTCTCTATCTTGGTTTTTCTCTATTTTACAAAAATAAAATAAAATTGAGAATCTGTTAGAACAAAAAACTGAAAAAGTCTCTATTTTTTTCTATTTTAAATAATATGTTGGGGATGCCTTTACATAAAAAGCTTATAATTCTAGGAGTAAACTACAAAAAATGTCCCATATATTTGTGGAAACTCTTTTTTTTGTTCTTAATTTTTGGAAATCACAATGAACGTCATAGATGTTTGTATTTAATTACAGATTCCACCCCTAGTCGTTAGCACCGTTAGAAGGTGTTGATAAATGCCTTCACATGCTAGTCATATGAGGGGCAATTCTGTCATTTTACCATTTTCTTTATAAAAAAAATTAATTATACAGACTATTAAAACATTTGTTACATACTCGAAACAAAAACATAAACATAAACATAAACAAAACCTAAAATCTAAATCAACACTTCCTTCCCCCTTAAAAATGAAAATCACAACACTTACACAACTCCGATGACAACTACGACAAGAGCTCTACAACTTACAACCCCTCTCTTCATCTTGAAGATCCAACTTGCCTCTACAGAGGTGGTAGGAAATCAATGTGATGCGGTTTTCCAACAACGATGGAGGAGGTTCCTATTTTACCTACGCTAATACCCAACAACGTTGGTAGAAGGTGAGTAAGAAATCACACTATTCGTGATAGGAAACATGGGCGTTGTTCACACTAATTCCTATTTTGAGTTAATGAATTAATTATTATACATTTAGTTAACAACAAGATTTTTCAATTAAATTTTTTCTTTGGGTTTTGATGTTCTTGATTTTGAGGCTTTAGTTTATGATTTCGTATCATAACATTTTGGAATAATGTAAAGTATTTGTTGTTGATGTTAACATTTTGATGTTCTACATCCAAAATTCTATTAGGTTTTTGCATCTGTTTATGTATTAATTTTGTGGAATGATTCAAGTTCATGTTTTTTATTTTTGTTGTTTTCTGGATTGAGAATCGACTGTTGTTAATATTCATTACTTTCTTGCCTGAAAATCTTGTTCATGATGGTGGAACGTAGAGAAAAGATGATGAGAAAAATGACAAAATGCCCCTCACGTGAGGGCACTTAAAGGCACTAAAGGTCACAAACGAAATCTGTAATGAAAATATAAACCTAATGACATTCTTTGTAATTTCTAGAAGTAAACAACTTTGGTCTTTGTGATTTGCTCAAAATTTGGATCCCCTCCTTATTTCAAAATAGTTAAACTGTACATCCTCAAGATTTGCATTTTGCTTCGACCTAGGTCCTTGACACTAGCACCATTAAATCCAATCTGATTTCTCTGTGAATTTCGACCGAATTTCCAGGTTAACCCCTACCATCCTGATGATTTTTCTCCAATGAATTTCAATCGATTTTTTTCAGTGAACCGCATGTGTGCGCTGTCGAGCACCACTGCTCCCATGACCCACCTAGGAATTAGAAACAGATCCCCCATCCCCAATGTAGTACCCCCTCCTACTGCCCTCCCCCATCAAGCCACTACAAAATTGTAAAGCGACGAAGCAAGTTCGAGGAAAATAAACCAGCGACGACTCCAAGAATGTAAATACGTAACTTCTATCTCTTATATTTCTTCGATGGTCAAATTGGTGACATTAGGAGCGATAGATTCAACGAGAAACATAGAGCAAATGCATCAACAAGTCTTCAGTTTTCATCTTCATCAAAGGATGGGCAACAAGAATTAAGGAAAGGGCATTTTGATTTAGGGTTTTGACATCGGGGTTTTGATATTTTGCATCACATATTTTGATTTTGGGTTTTGATCTAGTATTTATGTTTAATGATTTGATGTTTCTGGATTCTTGGTTGATATTATTATTTTGTCGTGCGTATGTGCATATAAATCTTTTTGGTGTTGACCGGAGATGATGGGCGGAAATAAAGATGAGGTCGAAGACGATTGTGGGTGAGAGAGGAAGGAAGGGTTGGAAGGAGGGAAAAGAGACAAGCTCTTAGTTGATATGTGAATTTCTTTTTAATCTTTTTTCAAAGAAATAAAACAGA
The DNA here is from genome assembly GCA_954870635.1 of Arctium minus. Taxonomy (NCBI): domain Eukaryota; kingdom Viridiplantae; phylum Streptophyta; class Magnoliopsida; order Asterales; family Asteraceae; genus Arctium; species Arctium minus. The sequence goes on from OX941081.1 coordinate 155,255,282, forward strand.
AAATGGTCAAATGTCATAAATGTCGATGAGTTAATGGTGTTAACAATAAGGACACAACTCATAACGAAATGCAAACTACGGGGAATATTTTATTGGAGACAAAATCCAGATTTTGAACAAACCACATGCTTTAACGGTGTATTTTACTCTTCTAAAAGTTAGGAACGAAAACTAAAATTTCCACAATCTTTCCAGCCTTGTAATCCTTGTTTATTTTTTCATCATTTTCGTGATTATTTTTTGAAAACCAAATAAAATAAAATCCTACAAAACCCGCCCTGTAACACCCCAAAAATTGGGATAAACAAAAATTTCCAAAAATGGAAACGTGGTATATAAATGTCAAGACACGATCCTTCCCAAAGAAGGGAAATAATACACGCCTGTTTAATTACAAGTTCGTAATTTAAAGGTAAGAGATGACAACATATTAATCTAATTCCCATCAAGAAATAAGATTACAAATGGGTGTCATCGATGATTCAAAAATAAAGTTCTTCAAGAATGGCACCCCAAAATTATATCCCTAAGCTCACGCCTAAAGTCCGCTTAACTCTTCTTGGCGACCACACCGCTAGAACCTAAGATACCCGTCGACATAAAACAAGTTTTAGGCCAAAGAGCCTAGTGAGTTTGAGCATATAATGTACAACAACATATAATGGTTAGAATTTAATATAGGCAGTTACACAATTTCCCAATTAGAATTAATGGGGGAGACCCACATCACCAATCAAGTTTCACCTCAAGAGTCGATTTACCTTAGTGACTACTCCCATGAGCAACACCACAAGTGTAACACCCCGAATTCTGGGATTTTTCGTCTTAATCCGATGTTGAGCGAAGTAGCCAAGAGGATGACAGAGAGCGCCGACAGTGTTCCGCGCAAGTGGAACCACGCGGTCATCCGTACGGGTCAAATCGCGCCGCCAACCACGCGGAGCCACTGTGCACTGATAAAAGGAAGTAATCGGCCCCAACCCTCATTTCTTACAAAACCCTCAAATCCCTTCCCCTTTCTCTCCCAAATCGACTCCCAACCTCCCCAAACAAACCCTAACTCATTTTGGGAGTCTTTCTCCTAAAATTAAGTGATCATTCTTCATCTAGCAAGCTTGGAGGTTAGAACCATAATCTCTCATCTTCATCTTCTTCATCAAGATATCTAGGGTTTCATCCACCTTTGTTCTTCCTTTTGTAGATTTGAAGTTTGTGGTTTATTAAGGTGACCTAGAGGTGTGTTGGTGGTGGATTCAAGCTGTTGGTTAAGGTAAGCTTCTATGTTTTACTTAGTAATTGTCAATGGGTTGAGTATTTTGATAAGTTTTCATATTCGGTAAACTTAGGTTGTTTGAATCTCATGAAATTCCATATTTGGGACTTGGATATTTTGGATAAGTAAATGGTATGATTTATGCATTTAGTGATTTTGTACAAGTGAAGTATATTTTATGATTTATACATTTTTTGTGATTTTGTATACATGAAGTCTAATCTATAGTTTACACATTTTTGGTGTATATGATTTTATAAATCATTTAGAAAATGCATGTCTCCGTGTTATGAAACATTTTGGAAAACATAAGGGTATGAGCCCATTTGAAAAACCTTTTGTCCCAATCCGTGGGGAGTTTTAGGGTTAATCGCATCTTTGAGGTATGTGTCTGCATAAACGTCGTTTAAATGCATTTTTTTTCTATTTGAGGACCGATACTTGTTGGTCAAATGGATTTTGAATATTTGAGCTCGATATTGACTTAAAAGGAGTCTTGAGGACATTTGTCCAGTTTTAAATGGCTCAATGTAGAGTCTGATTTATGATTTACATATTAATGCATCTCGTTGTATATTGGCGATAATTACATGCTCGAGTGCGTTGGTCATTTCTGTGTAGTCATGTAATGTTAGACTCTGTTGCATTGGATCCATAGGTACGTAAGTCAGTCTTTAATTGATGGTCAACTGGGTGTTGCGGGAATTGACTCCGGGGCCCATGTTTTATGACCTTAACTTTTCAAGTGTACACTAGGAGGGCTGAGTCCGGTTGTGCTATCATGAGTGATGGGCGTTTGGGGCCTCCGCCATGTCAGGGCAATGCCATGGTTGTAACCCCCGACTGTGCTGAGCCTTTGGCGGTATTCATGGTAATATTCGCTAAGGTCAACTGTCTCTTTTGGTGTAGCTTGAAGGGAGTCATAGGGGCACTTGGGCTTGCATGTCATGAAGTGTCATACGATTAACGTTGTATGAGTAGCATACTTTTGTGTTCCTCCACTCTCAACGGAAACGGGTCTCCCCCATCGTCGGCCAACAGTATTTTGGATATCTAATTATCCATGCTTTAACATTTGCATTCCATCTCATTTTATGGTCACGTGAGTATTGAATTTTAGTTCCATGTTTTTGATGGCTTATTATATTTATATGGATTGTTTTTCCACGATCTATGAGTTCAACATTATGCCCCACTCATGTTTTGGTTGTTTCGGGATATAAAGTTTTATCCGCATTTTTATAATTGGGAGTCTGTTTTCTATTCATGTTTGGGTGAGTTTTCGGCGGCATCATTTTATAAAGAACGTTTTGTATTGGGACGTTTGTCCCTAAAAAACGCATGTTATTGGAAAACGAGTCGTTTTCATAGCTAAGGGAAATCATTTTGAAAGATCATGATTTAAACTACATTCTTCCCCTTTTGCGATATATTTATTCATGTTGAAAACTCTTGAACTCACTCGGCGTTAGCCTAACCTTTTTATTTGTCGGCATGTGCATCAGGTTTTGGTTGGGAGTAGTCCTAGTATCACTATGAAAATAGGAGTGGTAGTAGTGTTCTCGAGATGTGAGTAGCATTGGCGAAGTCTTCCGTTTTGGTCTTGTGAAGTGCAGCTTGCTTCGGGGTTAGGTAGCACCCGACTTCAGTTTAGCCCTTGTTTATTGTTGGGGTTTATAATTGTTTGAGGTTAATTGTAGAATTTTACATTTTAGGTATGATGAACTTTTGGTTTGTACTTGATATTATATCAAAATTTTTAATTAGTTGCTCTTACCAAATTTGAGGGTGTTACAATAAGGCCCGACCCATCGAGGACTACCTCTAAGGCATTACCTCAAATGGCGGAGGTCCTAGTGCATACCTCCAAGATGGAACCAAAAGACTAAATCCTCCTAGTGCTTACTTGAAAGGTTCATCCACAATCTTTACAAGTAAAATACGTGCACTTACTCCGAGCAAAATGTACCCACACCATTAACGGTAAACTAGTTGTCCAACCACTTTATTTTATACAAGAAGATTTACAAATCACTCCAAGACCTCTTACTAGGTCATATATGCATGTAACATCAAGTAAGTCATTACCAAGAATATAGAATAATATCACATGATCATAGGAGTGTAATACCAACAAGTAAGAAACTTTCAAGTGCAAGGTTAGCACATACATGCCAATTCCTCAAATTAGGTCAAATCCCCAAATCACATTTTGTAACATCCTGATTTTTATCCTAATGGAGGGAAAGTATTGAAATGGGTGACGTACTGAAAGTGTGGTAGTCCCGACTATAGTGCCATGCAGTTGTGACATATGTCACAATAACACTGCGTTACTGAGTGTTCGATCGTCCCAACGAATGTGTCATGAAACTATGACAATGACACGATAACTGGCATAATAGCATCAAATGTTCAGAGAGAAGGTCGAGGAATGGCTAGGAGAATGGTCGAGGAACGACCGGGAAAACGGTCAGGAAATGGTCGGGAAAGCCGTCGAGAAAATGGTCGAAAAACTCTCGATATGAGTCTGGTTACAGTGCCCAGCGACAATGCCAAAGGGCACTGTAGCATGGCAGGGTCGCAAGAGGCAATGTGCCCTTGGTACATCCCGAGCGACAGTGCCCGCGACAGGACACTGTCGCATGTCAGGGTCGCACTAGACTTGAAGTGCATAAAGTCGGGATTTTCTTCATTTGGTCATATCTTGCTCATTTCTACTCCGTTTTGGGCGATTCAAAATGATATGGTTTCGTTTTTGATCAAGGTTATATTGTTAGTTTTGGGAAGATTCAAGAGTATTTGGTGGTGGATTGGTATCAAAGGTCAAGAGCTCATCATCATCACCTCCATCTTCAAGGAATTTGGGGTTTTCTAGGTTTTCACCAAAACCTAAGTGGTGAGTTCATCCTCCTAATTTCTAAACCTTATTATGAGTTATAACTTCTCCATTGATGACTCTCTAGTAGTTATATTTCTCAATTTTCGGTTTGGATGATTTTTGGGAAATTAGGTCAAATTAGGGTTTTTGGCCAAAATGGAGATTTTGATATAAGATGTTTGGGGAATGATTCTAAACACTTGGATATGTGTATTTATGGTTGGTAACTTGTGGATCTAGGTTTTTGGAAGTTTTGGCTTGAGGATTCAAGTCTCTATAAAGGAGCTCAAGTTGGGGAAAATCTAGATTTAGCCTAAATCTAGCAAGGTGAGTTCAAGTTGATTTGTGAAAATGTTGTACATGCTAAAAATGTCCATTTCAAAGTATTTATGTGTTTTACATGAAATCATCGATTGTTGAGTTATTTGGTGGGTTTCGATTATTTGAAGTGTTTAACTTTATAAACCTTGTAAAATACCCACATTTGGGATTTTTGAGCATTTTGATAAATAAGTCATAAATGAAAGTGTTTTGATGATTTATTGCATAGATGAAGATTATTTGGTCAAAGTACACCTTTAGTGTTTGTTGAAAATATATATTGTTTATGTAAGGGGACGTTTTGAAAATACGAACGTGTGAGTCATTTGATTTTAGTCATTCCCAACCTTGTGAACATTTTAGAAATTGTAAAGCTTTTTGGTTTTGGGCCGAAGGCCAATCTTGATTTGAGAAACAAAGATTTTGGGAAAAGAGATCACGTATTTTAGCTAAACGTTTATTATGCCTTTTGGGACTTGATTTATACTCAGATGAGTCTTTGGAGTATTTATTTAGTTTTAGTAGCTCGATAAGGAGCCTTTGACGTATGGTGTACTTAGTTGCATCTTATTTGAGAGTTACATGTTTTGAATGTGTTAGTTTATTCGTTGGAGTCATGTAACGTTTTAGACTGTAATGCATTGGATCCATAGGCATATGAGTCAGCCAGTTGGTTTAATTGGGAACTTTATCCCTATTTTGAGATTGAAAATATTTATGATTAACGAAGGGCTTGAGGTATAGATCGTGGGTGGTTGAACTTGATGCCCGCGTAATCCAGTCTGTTTATTCATCGTGGAATTTTAGTGTCCGCGTTTGAAGTCTAGTGAGTGGTCCCTGAGTCATGTTTTTATGTAAGCTTACGGTGGTGCTCTGCAGAGTCGTATACGAAGCTAAGTCTTGCGATGGTGCCCATGGTAAGCCGGATACGGGGACTTGTGGCTTTTGTCATGACACTCATCTAGAGGTCAAGTAGACACTAGGGTCATTTAGGTATCATGCGGTGGTAGCTCGGTAGGTAACCGTATACGGGGATCCATGACTCTATGTGAATCTCGAGAACATTGATAAGTGGCTTAACTTTGTGTGTCATCCACATTCGATGGAATTCTGGTCTCCCCCGTCACCGAAAGGTGTTATTTTGGGTATTGAGTTTTAGTATCAATGTTTTCAGTGACGTTTTGTATATATGGATTATTATCCATGATTTATGGGTTGAGTATTATGCCCCACCCGAGTTTTGGGTGTTTCAGGATATAAAGTTATTATCCGCGTTTTCATAAATTGGGAGTTCGATTTCTATTCATGTTTCGAGTGAGTTTTGGGTTGCATCACTTCATCAAAGTATGTTTTGTATTAGGGTGTCCATCTTTAAATCATGCACATTATTGGAAATGGGTCGTTTTCACATTTAAAGTAAATTGTTTTGAAATATTATGATTTAAGTTGCATTCTTTCCTTTTTACGATATATTTATTTATGGTGAAAACTCTTTAACTCACTAGCCGTTAGCCTAACATTTTTATTTGTCGGTATATGCAACATGTTTCGTTTGGGAATAGTTCTAGTTTTGTTAAATATAGAATTTTATTTTGGAAGTATATCAAGTTTTGTTTTATAGGAAGAAGATTTATCTTTTACTTGATGTAATATCAATATTTTTAATTAGTTGCTCTTTCCACATTCGAGGGTGTTACACATTTATTCTCTTGAAAGGTCCCAAAACTAATAAGATTTCGTAAAATCCATCCATTGTACTCTTAAAACAAGTTTATGTTCATCAATGTACCATATAGGGTGAGTTACACCCAAGGCTCAAGAACCTTCAAAATGTGTGGTTATGAACATTTTACCAAATGAGATGTATGAACAAAAGAGCATGAAAATGATGATATAAAGCACATTGTGACATGTATCTAGTTTTACAATGCTTTTAAAACTTATCACTTAGGTTTTGGAAGAAAACCTTGAAACACTAGAATGGAAGAGAAGATGAGTTGTAAACTTGATTTAGGCTTGAATCTTCACAATGGATGATCTCCAAAGATCCTTTAATGCCCAATAAATGAGCTCAACAAACGCTAGAGTGGAAAGTAAACGAAGAGGGTCTTGTAGGTCTGAAAATCGCACTTAATGCTCTCCCAAATCGCAGCCTTAACTGATATCTCAAGAAAAAATGAGACAAAATTGGGCAATTAAGGATTTTATACCCAGACAGAAACAGACGATTGTGTCCGAAGATTATGCCAAAGTGGCATTCTCGCTGGCATTTTCCTAGAAATGTACTGAGGTCTCTCCCCCGACCGTGATTGGGACGGGCGATATTTCCCGGGTATCATTCTCGCGGCCATAATCGCCGGGGGTGTACCGAGACTTGCATGACCCCTGCGACTATGACATGCGATAGTGCCATGTGGCACTGTCGCTCAGTTCCTCCCGAGACCAAAATTTCACATGCCATCCATCGGGATTTCAAGGTTAAATTATTGATAAAGGAAAATGTATTACGGAAACTAAAATACATATATACTAGACAAGTTAACGAGTTTTAGCTTACCAAAATTATGAGCGTTACACGCCCCATGGTCATTCTAGCTATCAACACCCTTAAAATATGTAGATCCCCATGCTTTGTTCAAACACGTATATTTTTCAATAGAAAAATACTAAATTAGATGCTTATAACTAGGACGGACCTAGAAATTTTTTCATACGGTGGTATCATATAAAACGGTTGCACCTTCTAAAACAATAATATTACACCTTTTACAAACCTAATTTTTTTTTAGCTTACGACGAACAGGCAATATGATGGCATGTGCCACCACAACCACCACCTAGGTCCGTCTATGCTTATAGCAATACATTTAATAAATTGTTATTTTTTTTAATAAATGTGCACGCCTTGTTTTAATCATGATAATTTTAATATTATTATAATTAATTATTTAACAAAGGTTTTATTTTGATAATAATCAATATTATAAATTATTTAAGATTGTTTATTTTATTTTAACAAATAAAAATTCAATTTAGGCATCGTTTGACAAAAATAAGTTAGCTTATAAGTTTACTTAATTTTTGGGTACATGTTTGAATGAACATAATATAGCTTATAAGCTAATTTTTTGATAAGCTACTTGAAATAACTTATGAGAAGTTTTTTGTGATTATTCCAATTATGCTCTCATTAATATTCTTTATTATATATTAAATATTAATTATAAATAAATATTAATTATTAAAATTTATTATTTTAACTAATTAATATTATCTGACAATTAAAACATAAATTTTAATTATACATTGATATTAATTTTTAATTATTTAGAATTATTAGTAATTATATCAATTTTTTAAATATTGATCAATATATTTTAGTTATCAATTATTATTATTTGATTATTTTTTCCATATCATATGTAACGGTTATTTAAAATCATAAGTTAATGTAGATATTTTGTTTCAATTTGGTTTAAAATTCAAAATTTATAATATATATAATAAATTTTAAATTTTTTTAATTAACATATTATATTATTTACTATTTCATTTGTATTAATTAATATATTATATTACTATACATTTGTTTTCATTATATTATTACATATTGTAATTGATTATTTTTTTTAAATGTCCTTTTTGGTAATTTACATGTTTATAAGCTAGTTTTTGCCAAACGTGACTTTTTCATCAACTAGCTTATCAGTTACCAGCTAACTTATCAATTAGTTTGCCAAACATAGCCTTAGAATATGTTTTTATGTCTCAAAATAGAAAAAACGACATAAAGTTCATGATAATAGATTGACCTGTTCATTCTTGTTGTTTAGAACATTGTATCAAGAAACAAAATGTCATATTAAACAATACCTGTAATAATCATATAAATAATTTAATTGCTAAAATAATTAATAACACAAGAGCCATGCTCTACACATCATATGTTTTGTTTGATTCCGTGATGACAACAATGTTTTGATATGCACTTTCTCCATCCCATCAAAATTGAATATTTAATCAATGATTTGGAGCCATTTTTAATGACTATTATATGATACAAAATTTAAATATTTATACTATATTATAAAGCATCTATAAAAAACTCTTAAAAACAATTGCTAAAGCTTAATGTACAACTTTTTAATGTTAATTACTTAAAATCGCTTAAAAACAATTATTAAAGCTTTATGTACTACATTTAATGCTATTTATTAATTTTTAATCCTAATCTCTAACCACTTTAACTCCCCTAAAATCACTCCCCACTTCAACTCCATAAAATCACTCTCTGCATAACTAAATACAGAATAAAAATCAAATTTTAAATATAAAATATTTAAAATATAATTAAGAAAATCTAACAGAATATTTAATGTTTATTTTATAAAAAAAAACATTATATTTTTAAATCTAAAATAAATTACATTATTATTAAACTATCGAAAAAAACTCTTAAGAACAAGTTTTTATGCATTAAATAATATTTATTGATAAACATTACTTAAAATTATAGATTACAAGTCATGATACATGAGTACAAATTTCTAAAACTATATGTTTGAATTCATAACTAACTGATAAACATAATAAAATAAGGATAAAAATCTCAATTTAAATATAAAGAATCTAAAATATATAAGATAAACATTGAATTTTAAAAAATACTTAATTTTTTTATATATAAAACATTATATTATTAAGCCTAAATTAAACAAATTTATAAAAAAACCACTATCACTCTTTTAAAACCATCCAAAATCGTACTGTAAATCGATAAAAAACAAAAAAATAAACATTAAAACCGTGATGTATCTCGCTGCATTGCCGCGAGTACGCTTCTAGTTATAATTAAAAGAGGTTAATTTATAATATCAATAATAGTATATAATAAGAATATAAATGGAAATTTTATAAATTTCGATCCAAGAAATTCTCTAAAATCTTCTAAAACATAGAGAAAGTAGGAAATAGACGTTGAAAATTTCAAATTGGAGGAACTTTTCAAAAACAATTGTTTAGAAAAAAGAAATAATTTTTTATTCTTTGCATTAATGAAAATCTTTGAAATTAAATGTTTAAGATAAATAAATAATATTTTACAAAAATTATTTAATATTTTAATAATATGATTAATATTATAATCTTCAAAATTAAGAAGTGGTTAAAAATGAATGTAAATTATTTTTGGAGATTTTTGTTGCAGAATTTGTTAGAAATACTTAACCGATTCTTCAAAATAGAGAACTCAAAGCCACAATCTATAAAAAAAAATTATTTCCATCTTAACAAATTTTTTTTAAGATTACAATATAAATTATATAATATTTAATATTTTTTATAAAATATTATTTTTCTCACTATAAATTTAATTTAAATTAACAAAAATTTTTAAAATCTCTATTTTAAAAATTTGAAGAGGATGTTTTAACAAAAATTAAAAAAGTTTGATTTTCTATTCAAGTTGGGCGACTACTGTGATATCATGCGGCTGCAACCCGTCACATGTAGGTCACGTGCCGTGTAGGGGCTGGCCAATAATGAAGGCTCCACCTAATCAAATACCAAGTTTGTGGTTGTTGTGCTACAATCGAATATTTACGGGTCAATTTTTCTGCTCTACCCCCCACCCTATTACCATACACCTACACCAATCATTTTCCTGCCTCTCTAATCAACCCGTAACTTCTCGCCACGTGTCCACAAACACTCAAAATCTCCAGTATCTTCTTTTATCATATTATTATTATATATCGCCCTACCTTCATCGATATATACGGATCTCGCATACGAATTACTTTCGCAGTTTCTCGATCCGATCTCATCGCCGTTCACGCATCTGAAACTTAACTTCAAAGAGGTGTGTGTGCTTTTGATCTTTATGTGTTTTTTAAATGTTAATTTCTGATGTGTTGTTTTGTTATTTGTGAACCCTAGTTGGATTTTATGCATTAGATCGAATTGGATGACGGTTTTGCTTGTAATGAATGATGAATTGTTACGGTTTTTTTAGATAGGCGTATTTGTAGTTGTTACGATGGGGAGGCGTGGGAAATCGATTCAATTTTGCATCAAAACAGTTTTATGAGAACAATTTATATGATTACACATAAAAGCGAATCAATCGATTCAATGGTTATGAAATGTTATAACTTCTGGCGGATGATCAACAAAGTTCAAAATTTTGCTATCCGCGGTTTAGGATACGGAATCTGTGAAATCTCGTTTTGGATGATGTCAACGCACTGACTGAAATCTGGATCCGTGCAGTGCTTGGTATAAATTGGGGTCCTATATATGAATCTTTTTCTGAATTCTGGTTGGGCCATATAATAGAGGGGTAATGCATCTGATCCTTGAATCTACCTAAGAGATATTTGAATTTATGTGAATCTAATTATAACTAATAAGCAGATAAATTATGAAATTACTGGCACTTTAGTAGTTAAAGTTGGGAATACTGGAAGTAAGAAAATGTGAGATGATCAACGTTTGACAGACATGACTTTCATGGCATTTAGATCATGGGTAGTTTCGTAGTTGTTATCTTGCTAAGTTTTAAGAAAGGTTGAAGACTTGAAGTGTAGGTTGTAGATGTTGGCCAATTTCGCTGCTTATACTTGAAATTTGCAAATCTTTTGGCCAAAAATATTTTCAATTTATGAAATTCAAAGAGGCTGCTATCCACTTATTGCATGGCTTATTGTTAGGTTTAAATGTTCTGGCTTTTAATCTAGATTGTCCTTTGAACCTCCTACAAATATTGTTCTGATTCGACTCTATGATATTTATGTTGCTTTTCCTCTGCAATGAATAGTATTTTCTTAGATATGATTGAAATGTCGAAACTTTCGAAAGCGCACTCACTCTTCTCAAAATCTCTTAAGAGAAGAAAGATATTTACTTTATAATCGATATCCATGAAGTAACATGATTTTGAATGCATTCAATTTTGAATTGGTATTTCCACCATTCCAATTATTTTTTTTTGAACGGCAAGTTAACGTACAAACACGTTCCAGCGGTATTGGGCCTCCATTACGGGCAATCCCACTAATCCGCTGCGACCCGACCCAACCTTTGGTTGAACCCGACCGGCAGGTTAGAGGGTCCCATAGACTGGACCCACCCGAACCGGTCCCAGACCCGGCCCCGAAGGACCAGACCTAGAGTCTGGATATCTCAGGAAAGTGTTGCTCGTGGGAATCGAACCCGGGTAGTGTGGCTTTCACCCCACACCCCCCAGGATGTTACCTATCCAACTGAGCTAACCCCCTTTGATAACCATTCCAATTATTGTGAAGAGACATCTACAATTGTTAGTATTCAGGCAGTTTATTTATTAGAATATGTCTACAGCCAATAAGGACTGCATCTAAAATCGGGTCAAGTTCTAATTGCTTAAGTTGACTCTGTGGTAATGCTTTCTAATACTTATATTAACGGTTGATTTGGACCTGAAATACTTTCACTGTTATCATTAGATACAAGTGCACTTCTTATTTTTTCTGTTCATTGTGTAAACTGTAAAATTTTAAATTTCTGCTAGAAGCTTTACCTTTGATGTTGTTATTAACTATCAGGAAGCAACCCTTTTAGCTGTATCAATTGGTTTCTTGATTGATTCATATCAATGTAGTTTAATTATCATTCAGGATGATAAGAGCACTTTCTTATATTCCTCGCACAAGAGATCTATCTCTTCATTGAGAAAAAACATTGACACTAGTTTTTTCATCTCCTTCAGAAGTTCACATATAATAACTGTCAACTACCTGGGAATGCGGAATGATGTGTTCAAACGTTGGTAATTCTATCACTAAAACCTGCATGGTTGCAAGTCCATATGAACAACTGGTGCTCCTCGATGAAGTTGGATTCAAACATCAGAACACATGCAGTCGATATGCTCACATCCACAATGAAGCTGCACTTTGCAGGGTTCCTGTCCTTTTGAAGATTGAGCTTGTTGAAGACGGTTAGGTCTTCCGTTCAAAGACTCCTGCTTGTGTAAAAAAATAATCTGTGTTAGCAGGAGATAAGTTTGCAGTACTTTACTAGGGTTTCTATAAAATGGAGAATGTGGGAAATGTGTTGATGCAAAAGTATGAATTCGGGAAAATGCTTGGTCAGGGTAATTTCGCTAAAGTTTATCATGGACGTGACTTAAAATCCGGCCAAAGTATAGCCATTAAAGTGATTGACAAGGAAAAGGTTTTGAGGGTTGGACTGATTGATCAGACCAAGAGGGAGATATCTGTTATGGGACTGGTAAAACACCCAAATATAGTTCAGCTTTATGAGGTCATGGCCACCAAAACAAAAATTTACTTTGCTATGGAATATGCAAAAGGTGGGGAGCTTTTTGACAAGGTGGCTAAGGGAAGGCTCAAGGAAGACGTTGCTAGGAAGTATTTTCAACAACTAATCTGTGCCGTTGATTTTTGCCACAGCCGAGGTGTGTTTCACCGTGATCTGAAACCAGAAAATCTGCTGCTAGACGATAATGAAAATCTAAAGGTGACCGACTTTGGGTTAAGTGTTCATGCGTCATGCACCCGGATAGATGGATTGCTTCACACAACGTGCGGCACTCCAGCCTATGTTGCGCCTGAAGTAATTAGCAGAAAAGGCTATGATGGTGCTAAAGCTGACATTTGGTCTTGTGGGGTGATTTTATTTGTTCTTCTGACTGGTCATCTTCCATTTAATGACTCAAATATCATACAGATGTATAAAAAGATAAGCAAGGCTGATTATAAATGTCCTAATTGGTTTCCACCAGAAGTTCGTAGACTGCTCAAAAGAATTCTTGATCCAAATCCGGTTACTAGGATTTCCATGAAAAAGATTATGGAAAACCCCTGGTTCAGGAGAGGATTAGACACGAAGCAGATGAGCAACACTGTGGAAAAAGAAATGCCTTCAATAAATGCCGATGCAGTCTTTGGTCCTTCAGAAAGACCTTTTGAGCCAAAAAAGCCAGATTTCACCAAGGTTTCTAGTCTTAATGCCTTTGATATCATCTCTCTATCAACCGGATTCGACTTGTCTGGTTTGTTCGTTGCGAATGATCAAAAAGATGAAGTAAAATTTACGTCCACAGAACCTGCCTCAGCTATCATATCCAAAATGGAGCAAATTGCCACACGGTTAAAGCTGGAAGTGGGTATGAAGAAGGGAGGGCAGTTAAAACTCAGGAGACCAAGTCAAGGTAGAATTGGGCCATTATCCATCGATGTGGAAATATTCGAAATTACTTCCTCCTTTCATTTGGTAGAGGTGACAAAGTCGTGCGGTGATACATTGGAGTATCAGAAGATATTGAAACAGGACATAAGACCAGCTCTTCAGGAAATCGTTTGGGCCTGGCATGGTGAGTAATCACATCATTGGTAACTAGTTACCATGGTAGCATTTTATCTTCCAAAAATTTCCCAACTTTTCAATTGCTTTTGTATCTTTATCATGTAATCTCAAGATATCCCTAATTTGTTATCTGTCAACCTTGCTATGATCACTAATATAAGTGAGAACTTGTTTGGATTTGTGTTAAACCCTCATGTTATCATGTTCTATTGTTGTTCCCCCATCTTGGATGCTTATTTGCTTTTTCATTGTGCTCTTGTTTTCTTATCTATGCTGTTGTGTACTTCTGTACTCTTTTGAGCATATTGCCATCCTTATTTTAGTTTGATTTGTGCACAATCAACTTCAAAAGTTGATATGTATGTGTGTGTATACCCAAGTATTCATGAACATCATGCATTTTCATTATTCATGATATTCATCATGAATAATTCTCGTTGGTTCTCAAGTGAACCTGCTTCTGTGAATGGCCCTCCCTTCCCCCCCAAACGTTTTTCTAATTCCATCTTGGTTGGATCTGGGCCTCGAAGGAGTCGTTTTACATGCAAGTCAACATATGTTGGTAAGATTATGACTATTTAAGATTGATTCATTCTATCCTTTTTGTTTTTCGATGAGTTATTCATGATGAATATGCCTCGAGTATTCATGAATATCATGTATTTTCATTATTCATGATATTCATCGTGAATAATTCATGAATAGTTGGTTTTTACGGTTCTCAAGTGGACCTGCTTCTGTGAATTACCCTGCCTTATGACACCCCCCCCCTGGCAGGACCCCACCTCACCCCCACATCTCTTTGATTCCATCTGGTTGGATCTGGGCCTTGTACGGGTCGTTTTACATGCAAGTGAACGTATGTGGGGTTAGATTGTGACTTTTTCTGGTTGTGCCCACAATAATAAGATTAGTTGGTGATGTTAGCATTGCAAGAATAAGTAGAGCCTTGCGATGCTAGCGAGTTGTTTGCTTTATTATTCTCTCAACATGTTGCAGTATAGGTATAGCACTTCATACCAAATGGATAGAAAAGGAAAGGAAGAATAAGACAGATTCTTTTGTGATGTTTGCAGCAAGTATAAACAGCTAAGCATAACCAAAAATATAACCTATCAATGCTTTAGGGACTTGTACAATATGCATTATAAGTTGTATGTTGTTTGAGTGATGGTCAATGTCAGCTTCTTATCTTGAAAGAACAAGTGTCTTTAAGATGCCCCTTTTTCTCAAGGCTTGAAAAACATGAAGTTGCAGGCAGATGCACTTGAAAAAGGGAAGAACAAAGAGGATGCTTGATAGATCAAAGATGCCTGCAAATGTAAGTCTAACTTTTCAAAAAAAAAAAAACAAAAAAAAAAAAGAGTTGATGCATTTGAACATAGAAAGATGCATAATCTACGCAAAGACTACATCTTACATATTTCCTTTTTTTACTTGTATTAAATAACAAGTTGTTATAGGTCTAAGTCTACTCACTCACTTTGGCTGCATCTACGTCTAAGGGCCGTTTATCAACACGAATTGGGTAAGAGGTTCGGTCTAGGTAAATGCCGACTGAAAATGGTTGTTTATCACGTGTCTAGGTATGCACTGACTTTGTTAGGAAGTAACCCTTTCCTTGGTGAACATATTTGTGGATCAGAATGTGTTGGTAAACTAGTTGAAATTGACTGAATCACACTAGTCAATAATAAGTAAACAGATCCTTAATTTCGCACGGTAACTTCCTTTCTTGGCCTTTTTATTGATGATGTGTTTAACAAACAACAAAAATATGACAGCACTAGGAAGCAATGGTTAATTTCAGAGGCTTGGTGGCCAAATTGATTCCCATTTGCAATAGCATTATTCATGAAGTGGGGGGCCATCATGCCAAGTTAAGCCATTCAATTCTCTTAAAAGCTATGCTCTCTCACACACCAACAAAGAATAAAGGAGAAGACTTTGTGTACCCCCCTATACCCCACCCCTCATCCTACACACACACACACTATTCTATTCATAAACTCACTCAAAGTGATGAAAGTGGCCCAAGAGCCACATGAAAAAATGCAAGGCAACAAAAGCATTTGAAAACTACACATATCTTCACAAGATTCATGCCAAGTGGTGAGGCCTTGCCTATCCATCTATAAACTATCTTTCATACTTACAATATTATATTAGATGTAGTTTAAACCCGTATATTATTTTGGATATTTGGTGAAAAGTAAGATGGGTTTGAGTTATTTTCTCGTAAAGAACACTTGGTTGGAAACTCAGTGATGGATATACAACTTTTGAATGTACTGTCCTATTGGATGTAAATATAGCATTGAATTTGAATCACCGTCTAGAGTCCGCATTTAGAATGAGATTTGAAATAAAGTTGCGACAACTTTATGACCAAGAAAAGAAAGAAGACAAAAGAAATATCATTGTCAAGCTTTCTATAACACACATAAATGTTGAAAAGCAACAAAAGGAGCTTTCGTTACTTGGAACCATTCATATCCCACCATAGGAGAAGTGTTGACCCAACCCAATGGTCTCAATTCATTCAAATCCCTCCATTTGGCCCATCATTTTGGAACAATTTTCCTTTTTGTCTACCATAACTTAGGGACAAAAAAAAAAAAAATCTAAATTCATAAATTCAAAAAAAATATTCTTTATCTCGTTTCGTTACATTTATTAGTAGTCAAAACATGATATGGACTATATCGGATTGCTTATTTAAAACAACTTATGCTTTTTGATAAAAGTGCTTATCAACTTATGTGGTGTTAAATCAGAGTTTTATAAGTGTTTGGATTAGCTTATGGTGGCGATGTTTGGGATTGCTTATACATGTAAAATGACTCAAAAGCTGATAAGTTGTTTCAAATAAGTTAGAATAGAAAGAATTATCAAAAACTTCTTATCACTAGTGCTAAACCGGTATAAACATTTTATTTTTTTTCTCCATCCAAACACTAAAAAATGCTTATTACCGGTACCACACCGAAATAAGTTAATAAGGACTTTAATTCTTTAAATAAACAATCCCAAACACCCCCCTAAGACTTAAATTCAAATTAATTATACATGTATTATTCAGTAAATTATATTATACATTATTAGATTATTTGTATTTATGTATGGTTATTAGGGTATTTGAAATATTTTTTTAGAGTGAATTATACTAGTGGTCCCTGTGGTTTGTTCGAAATTTGGATTTGATCCCTAAAATGAACTATCTACATTGATGGTCCCTAACTTTTCAATTTCATACACTCATAGTCCCTGGAGTTAACACCATCAGTTAACAACCATTATGAGGCACAAATTAGTCTTTGGACAAACTACATGGACCAAAAGTGTAATTCACTCTAAACTTTTAATTCTGATTCACATATTCGCTAACATTTGTCCCTTTTTAATGCATTTACCCTGTCGAACCTGGGGTTTTTGATGCATACAAGTATTTTTGTTGGAACATTGATACATAACCAATGGAATGCTTAGAGTATCTCCATTACCTGATAAAAGGGTCTTGTTAACATTGGTATAAAGAATCTTTCCCTTGTGTTCGACTATAGCAAGAGCCCCTGAATCTAGAGCCGCTTGGCCTTCCAATTTAGTTCCAACAATGCACTTGTCGGACTAAGAAAGAGGGACTGCTTGACGTTGCATGTTAGAACTCATTAAAGCCCGATTCACATCATTATGCTCGACAAAAGGAATGAGGGAAGCTCCAATAGAAAAATATTGAAAGGAAAAAGTACTTCAAAGATGAACCTGTTCCCATGCAATAGTCAGGAATTCTATGATGATATCGAGCTGGAACAACCTTTTCATCCTGAATACCCTGATTTAAGACCAAAGAATTTCCTACGACTACCATATAGTATTCATCTCTACCCGATGATAAATAAAGCATCTGGGCTTCTTTTGATCTCTCAGAAATTTTATAAAATGAACTTTCTAGAGACCCCCAACGACTAATCCTCACATGAATTACTAAGGATCCAATAAGTCCAACATTTATTCCTTCAGATGTATCAATTGGGCAAATACGCCTATAATGACTAGGATGAATATCTCGTATTGGAAAAGTAGCAGTTTGTGCACTCAATCCCCCCGGGCCCAAATAACTCAATTTTCTCCCATGAACTATTTGTGTTAATGGATTAGTTCGATCCAAAACTTGAGATAATGGATGTAAACGGAAAAAAGCTTTATAAGTACATGTTAATGGAGTTGAATTTACTAAGTTTTGAGGACCATTACTATACCTTCCCTATTCATTGCGGGTTGATCATTCGTCATCACTGGTTTAGCTTATGATGTGTTTGGAAGCCCTCGGCCAAACGAGTATTTCACAGAGAACTAACGAGGAATTCCATTAATCACCGGTTGTTTTGATTATTTGGAACAAACAAAAATCCTTATCCCAACTATCTATTACAAATACAAATTGATAAATAATTTTTTCTAGTTGATTGTATAGTGTATACTCGCTAAGTACACTACAAAAAAAGATAGGCGGTTATTCTATTTTCATCATACAATGATTATGATTATTCGATTTTTTTCTTCTTTGTATCATAATTCAATCAACCGAGGTTATTCTAAGCTGTAACTTCAATCAAATGAGAATAGTTTCTTTTGTTGGCAGGCTATTCCAGTAAGATGGAATAGAATCATGTTCCCATATTTATTTCTTAGTTTTTATCAATTCCTGTAATGTAAAAAAGAACAATTTGAATATTTAATTTTTTAATATTGAATACAAGGACCATATCTATTTTTATAAGTAGATACATACCCGTGCGCGATGCGACACAAAACATCTATAATCTAAAACTGAGAACTCGAAAAAATAATCTTGTTTCAAGTTTAGTTTTATTCTCCATCATACAATGCCAAGAATAACCATAATAGAATTTTTCTAAATGAGTATAGATAGATAAATATAGATGATGGTGTAAAATGTACAAGTTTAAAAAGTCTTATGTACAAGTTTAAAAAGTCTTGAGACATCATTCTTGAAAAATCTCGATACGTATTTATCATATTTTACAATATTATTAAACTAAAAAATATTCAATAATGAATTTATTTTGAAAATATTGACGAGATGATTATAATGGTATAATTTGTAAAAGAAAAAGAAATGCATTTTATAATGCATTTTAGTTAATTTATGATTGTTTATTTTTAATATGATAAGAGTACTGTAAAATGAAAAATAAAAATATAAGAAATATAAAACAAATTAATTAGTATATAATATGATTAAATCAAAACATATTCAATATTGAACTCATTTTGAAGGTAATGACGAAACGATAACAGTGATGTAATTTGTAAAAAAAATGTATTTTTAATGCATTTTATTTGTAAAAGAAAAAGAAATGCATTTTAATGTATTTTACTTAATTTATGATTGTATATTTTTAATATGATAAGAGTGTAAAATGAAAAATAAAAATATAAGAAATATAGAACAAATTAATTCGTATATATTCATGATATTTAATAATATGACTAAATCCAAATGTATTCAATATTGGACTCATTTCAAAGGTATTGACAAAACGATTACAATGATATAATTTATAAAAAAAGAGAAGTGTATTTTTTAATGCATTTTAATTCATGTACGATTATTTATGTTAATATGATAAGGGTCTAAAATGAAAAAAATGAAAAAGTAAGGGATTGAAAGTAAACTAAATAATTAATTATAAGGTCTTAAATATAACATATATATTTAAAAAAGATTGAGTTAATGAGAGATTTAGGGGGGAGTGGGTGTGAAATGAGAGTGAGTATGTTGGTCCCGAAGGTGCTTAACAAGTTTGTAGAAGGGGGGGGGGGTTTGAATACAAACATAGAATTTTAAAGTTTAATAAATTGTTTATTGATAAATCAAATCACAATTTACAAGTTTGTTGCAGAATAAGATTAAGTAAACCCTAATCTAAACAAACTTAAGAATCACTAAGAAGGTTGCACTAGAAATAGAGAATAGGGGATTGAGAGAATATAGAAAACAAGGGTTTCTATATATTTAGAAAGATGAAGGCCACCCTCAGATGGAGTGTTGATCTTTCTATTTATACCCTATGCATTAAATGCATGACAGAGTACTTTAGATGTGTCCTTCATTGGTTGGTTGCATGAGTCTGATTTTAAGAGACAAGCTTTCGGCCGTATGATGAACAGTGTAGTTGACAGAGTTGTTGTACGAATTGCTGCAGAGGTATGTCTTGTCTGACAATCATACTATGTGTGCAAGGATAAGACAAAAGAGACTTGAGGCATAAGCTAAGTGATCATCAATCGCTGAATATCTCTTCCTTCAGAGATATAAAGAAGTTCAGCTATCGCTGAAGCTTTTCCTCAGGTTTCTTCGCGTGTGTAGACTTGTCTTGGCTTCACTGATATCCGCATCAGGTCATGAGTAGACTTGTCTTTGTTCAACAACTTTGTCTTCGATTCAGCAGTGAACATCTTTTGTCGCAAAACTTGTCTTCAGGGATTACGTCTAACTGTTTACATTCGAAATCATCAGCAATACTGAACATACTCAGTATTAGATCGCTGATGGTGAAACACTAATACATATGAATGTTTACAAGAGAGATCATCATCGATAAATGAACAGACTCAGTATGATCGCTGATGATGAAACACTAATACATAATGTTAGAAAATGATCATTATCAAATCACTGAGAGAGTATGGATTAACAACGTATGCTTTAGATTTGTACGACATGCTATTATCTTAAAATTTTCAACAAAACCCTTTTAGAATTTTTATAAGATAGTATAGATAATGAATCCGTTTTTATGTTATTTCATACTGTAGAATTCTTTTCTTTGTAGGATCATTTTCCCGTTAGAAATCGTACTTACTCTTTATCTTTCTACCCATCCTGGAGATTCATCCTATATATTAATCTAGTCAAATTATTCCAGTAAATAACATAATCGTGGATAGGAAACTCCATTAGTGGCCTACCCCAATTTATTATATAAATTTTCTGGCAATGGTTGGACCATCATTTTTTTATTATATCGAATTTATTTTATATTTTAGAGTGAACAATAATCTTATAAAACTTTTACTTTCATCTTAACTAATTAGACTCCGTAATAGGTTCACTCATATAATATCTTGAATGAATGAGAAAAAAAAGTTCTCACATGATCACTAAAAAAATAGGTGTTTTGGTTCAACTATATTCTAAGACTTGTCATTTCCTATTATCTTTTGTTTTATAAGTTCTATTTTGTACCTTTCCATATTAGAAATCTGAATCTTTGTAGTTAGGTCAAGAAAGAACCTTCAGATTTCGATCTAATACAACATTGATGTTTCTCTTGATTCTTTTTCGATTGAGATGTATTGATCCTGTTCATGGATTAACGAAAATTTGCAAAAGCTCTATTTTCCTCTGCCATTCTATGAGTAGATTCTCTTTTGCGTATGGCATCGCCACTCCCTTTGGCAGCATCCACTAATTCAGAACTTAATTTGAAAGCCATATTTCGACCCAGACGTTTTCGGGATGCCGCTAATAACCAACGAATGGCAAGTGCTTTTCCTTGTGTGGATTCTATTTCAACGGGAACTTGATGAGTCGATCCACCTACACGTCTTACTTTTATTGCTATACCCGGAGTCACTCTAACAAAAAGAAGTGGTAATGGCAATATGTGCAAATCAAAATCGGGTGGCTCTTTACCCGGAGTAAAGCATAAACCTAAAAAGATTAAAGAGGCCCATTTAAGAACAAGAAAATGATGTGATTTGGATTGAATCTCGATGAAACAATCCATCAATGAGAAGCTAATTGGATAAGTTTAATGAATTCTTTTTTTATATTATACGTTATAAAGAAAGGAAGACAAACTCGTGTTTAGTGAAAAATCGAAGAAAATCCTTTTATTATAAGTTAGAAGGAACTTGTTGTGAAAATAGAAAAAGTATTGGAATCTACACATTAGTTCTTTTTTTTTGAACCGTATACGTCAAAAGGCGCATGTATGGTTCCGAAGGGATACAATTTGACCATAATCAAGCGACTTTATCGAGAAAGATTACTTTTTTTAGGTCAAGAGGTTGAGAGCGAGATCTCAAATCAACTTATTGTTCTTATTGGACTGTTTTTTGGACTACTGGATTTATGTTTTTAATTTTCTGGCGTGGATATCAGCAGGAATTGATTGAAGCATGGGCTCATGAACACACACCTTTGGCCAATTTGATTTGTTGGAGAGATAAACCAGTGGCACTTTCCATTATACAAGCAAGATTGGTTGGATTAGCCCATTTTTTTGTAGGTTATATATTTACTTATGCGGCTTTCTTGATCGCCTCTACATCAAGCAAATTTGGTTAATTTTTTTTTATGGCGATTAATCAACAATTCGAAGTGTTTTTCTTGTGTCTTCTTGCTAAGCCAACATTTATATAAAGATGATAGAAATCTAGTAGGAATTTTTGGGGGAGTAAAAAGCCCCTTTAACATCTCTTCATCTTCAAATAATTCTCGATGTGAAAACACAAAGACAAAGGGCTGAGCTTTGAATAAGAAAAAAGAGTGGATTTGCAGGCCTATCCATTTTTTTTTCTTTTTGTAATTTGAAATTCATGATTTACATAGTTAGAATGACCAGGTAAAAAGCGGTAACATAGCCCTAGTATTTGATTTTCATCATAAGAATTTTCTTGTTGAGGTACCTTATTAGATCGTTCTAGCTTATTTTCAGACTTATGAATAAAAGAATGTGGACTGAGATGCAGGTTTACACCCCCTAATCTTACCGCAAGTGTACGGGTCGAATAAAGTAATATGTACTTGGAAGTACGAGTATCGAACCAAGGGAACTAGGACTGAGTATCACAATGACTATAATCACTATTTACTAGACGATCCAATTGATGAATTGTTGATGATTTAATAATAACTAATTTAATAAAAATAAACTCTAGAGTAAAAGCAAAGAACAAAGATGGAAACTTTTTTGGGAAGAAAGCAGTTGAGGGTTGAAATTCCAATGGTTTTCACAAAGAACACTCCACTTATGACTGTTATCAGACTAATCCAATTAAATGAATACACATTCACCAAAATAACTGTTATTCTCTCTTGAGCAACAACAGAGTTATCTCTAAAAAGATAAGTTTCATCTCTCGATCTCAACCTATGAGTTCAGAAATTCATTAAGAACAAGATTGTAAAATAGGTACTAAGGTTTACTTGGTATATCTCTATCCAATTTCTCACCTTAGGCATACAAATCTAATTCAAGTTATAAGTTAGTTCTCTCGAATCTAATCCAAAACAAATAAACCAATTTGTAAGTTGATCAGGCTCACAAAAGCATTAAGACCAAATTCATATGCTTCATTAATTAGAAAAACTGATAAAAGTCACAAGATTTCGTGTTCATATGCTTAAAAACCAAAGTTCATCCAACCGCCAACATCTAAAGATTAGTTCATATTGGGGGTGTTAAAACTCAAAGCAATAGGAAGAAAAATCAAACAAAACATGGTCTCTTGAACAAAAGATCGAAGTATGAATAAACTCCCTTATGTTGAATCGCAATACCCACGAACAAGGATTTGATATTCGTTAATATCGTGTTTCCCGATGATTTCCTCGTGTTCATTCGCTTGAAAACCCGTGGAAGATTGCTCCTAATCGCCCCAAAATCGCCTCTTGTCGTTCTCTAGTGTAGTGGTAGCTGAATAATGAAAACCCTAGGTGAAAAGGGCTTTAAAAATGCATCAACATGCTACCGGTACTTACACCGAGACTTAACTCTCAGTAAAAGTCTTGGTAGGCACTGTTTCTCAAAAACTGCTCTGGCGCTAGTTGTACCGAGAGTTAACTCTCGGTAAAAGTCTTGGTGAGCAAATTTTCCAAAACTCAGATTGATGCTAGTTACACCGAGACTTAACTATCGGTAAAAGTCTCAGTGAACACTTTTTCTCCAAAATTGCACTTTGATGCATTTTTCCGAGCCTTGACCCAAGATTTGACTTGCACGAGCTTTGTTTTGCTATTAAACTTATTGGGTGCGCCATTCTTGTCTATAATTAGCTTCTTTTGGACCATTTTTCTTAATTTATTTCTGAAAGATAGATACCTGAAAAACTCGCGAATAAATGTGAAAAGACGCTTCGTTTGTTTGGAGAAACAAGCATAACTACCCGAAAAGTGGCTCTAAATAATGCTGAAATTGGCATTATCATGGACTATTCAATAAGTTTTTATCAAAGAGACTACGACTATAACCATGATAAGACAAAGGCGGAAGACTAATTGAAGACATAGGTAAAGAAGTTCTACTGCTTGAAGACATATGTAAAGAAGTTCCAATGTCTAATAAGTTATTATTGATACTACGACAAAAAGACAAAGGTATCGCACTACTTTCCTATAGTGATGAATATGAGAACAATTGAAATTCCTGGGGAGTTATACATTTGTGTATTGATAAGACCATTCACTATTTCTTGAAGCTCGATCTCTCCCCCAATGAACTATATAGCTAAGAGAAACCAGTACCAGAATAGAAGAGCTTGCCCCACCCATGAGTAAATATTTAATAGTAGTCTCATTGGACCGTACATATTTCTTGGTATATCCAGATAATAGGTAGGAGCATAAACTGAAACATTCTGGAGCTACAAAAATGATTATTAAATCGTTAGCATTGCATAAAAACAATTTTATAATTTTATTTATTAAAAATATTATATATATATCCAATCATAAATCAAATTTCTTAAATTAAAGTACATATTAAAGAATTTTTTTTATGTTTACTTAAAAAAACTATTATATTGATAAAGTGACTTTTATGTTATAAAATCTAAAGTTCAGAAAAACAAAGAAAAATAAGAAAAATTTACATATCTTTT
Organism: Arctium minus; assembly: GCA_954870635.1. NCBI lineage: Eukaryota > Viridiplantae > Streptophyta > Magnoliopsida > Asterales > Asteraceae > Arctium > Arctium minus. Next base: position 155,280,040 of record OX941081.1, read on the forward strand.
GGGTTAAACATTGAAATATGCAAGCAAAATATTGGAAGTTTAGTACAGTTAACGTGGGATAATTATATATTAAAATTTGTTCGTTATGATAAATAAATTTTTTGTTGTGAAAAAGATAATCATGTTTTAAAAGATAAAATATTATGAGACATTATTAAAAATCACGTTACCCTTAATTAATAATACTATGCTTGCATATTTTAATTGTCAACCTAAATTATATGTAATTTTATCTTAATTTCTTTTGTTTTTCTAAACTTGGGATTTTTTAATGCAAATGCCATTTTGTCAATTTACTAGTTTTTAAATAAATATAAAGGTTTTTATTTAATATATATTTTTATTTAAGAAATTTGATATGTGATTGGATATACAAAATATTTTCAATAAAGTAATTTAAAAAAATGTGTCTATCACAATTAATTTTAGAGTGAATTACACTTTTGGTCCCTATAGTTTACCTAAAGACTGATTTGTCCATCATAACAATTGCTAACGACATGTTAATTCCAGCCTCCAGGGCAATGAGCGTTGTGAAATTGAAAAGTTAGGACGATCAATATAGATAATTTGTTTTCAGGATAAATCCAAATTTTGAGTAAACCACAGGAACAACCAATGTAATCGCTCTAGTTTTATTATTCTTGTTTTATAATTTAGCAAGGGTCAAAATAAGATTTGGAAATAGATCATATACAACATCACTAAGGTGCCGTTTGTTTTTTAAGAGGTTTAAAGTCTAAAGTCTTATTTTAGTTATGATTAATAAGAGATGGTGTGTAAAAAGGTCTGAACGATTCAGACTTAAGAGTCATTAAGAAGTTTTTTTAAAAAAACAAACAACCCCTAATTGTCTGATGTAAAAAATGAAAAATCCCATTAATCTTATTGATCAAACGAATATCATATAAGTTACACATTTATTCAAAAAATCGAAAACATATAAATTTAATATATAAAATTTCGAAAGTTTGTTCAAATATTGTATTAACTGTTATATATGTTTACCTACTGAATTTTATTTAAAAAACTGTTCATTTTTTTTCATCTTATTAACTAATTGGGAAAATTTTAGAAAATTAAATAAAAGAAAGGATTTATTTTATTTGTTTCTTGGAATTTATCAAAATTTATAATAATGCTTGAATAAATGCATTTCATGAAGAGAAATGGCTAGAAGATTCAATTGACTAGGTAATATGACTATTTCAGCCAATTTCCCATACTTTAATTATTGAATATGAACAACTTCACCAAGAGTCAAGACGTAGACAACTAGATTAAAGTATTTTCTCTTTTTTAAAATAATCTTTTAAATATAACTTTTCTTTTTTCTTCGAATAATCGATCCCGTTCAAATATATCTTTTTAATTATTTAGTATTGTTTGACAAAAATAAGTTAACTTATTTTTTTAAGTATATGTTTAGATGAATATAAGCTAGCATATTGGTAAGCTACTTGGAGTAATTTATGAGGAGTTTTTTTGTGACATTTTTTAATTATACAATCATTAATATTAATTATTATTTATTACTAATAATTATAAATAAGTATTAATTATTAAAAATATTAATAAAAATTAATTATTACTAATACTAATAAATAATAATTAGTATTAATTGAAAATTATTAATTATTAATTAATTATTAATTATACATTATTTTTTAATTTTAATTATTTAGAATTACGGTTAATCATATCAATTAACTATTATTATTATTTTTAATTGTTTAGTTATCAATTATTATTATTATTTTTAATTATTATTCAATTATATAATGTTTAATGGTTATTTAAACTCATAAGTTAATGTAGATCTTTTCTAAAATTTGTTTTAACAAATTCAAAATTTATAGTATCTATATAATAATAAATTTTAAAATGTTTTAAATAACATATTATAACGTCCCAATTTTTTTCCCTTTAATTATAATAAAACACCCATCTATACTATATTATAAAAACGACATAAAAAAATCTTAATTACAACATTTTAAGCACAAGGTACAACTAATTAAAGCCAATTACTTAATTTATAATTTCTTAATGCTTTGGTACAACCTTTTCAAGCACAGTATCTCACATAATCATCTATTTGTGGAATGAATACTCATTTATTAATATAAATATTTGTTTTTTTGGTGGAGGATTTTATAAAATAGATTTTATATTAGCATAATCCATTTTAAATGTAGATTTTACCTTTAAATCTATATTAATGAGATGTAATATAAAATCTTTTTTCTTCCGTATTTTTTTTATATTACATCTCATAATGATTTTTCCATATTTTATTTTATAAAATCTTTTTCCATATTCTATTTTATAAAATCTTTTTACATAATGAGATGTAATATAAACTCTTTTTTCTTCCGTATTTTTTTTGCTAATATAAAATCTATTTTATTTTATAAAATCTACACGTATTTTATATTAGCATAATATAAAATCTACACGTATTTTTTTTGCTAATAATTTTAAGCATAAGGTACAACTAATTAAAACCAATTACTTAATTTACAATTTCTTAATGCTTTGGTACAACCTTTTCAAGCACAATATCTCACATAATCATCTATTTGTGGAATGGATACTCATTTATTAATATAAATATTTGTTTTTTTGGTGGAGGATTTTATAAAATAGATTTTATATTAGCATAATCTATTTTAAATGTAGATTTTACATTTAAATCTATATTAATGAGATGTAATATAAAATCTTTTTTCTTCCGTATTTTTTTATATTACATCTCATAATGATTTTTCCATATTTTATTTTATAAAATATTTTTACATAATGAGATGTAATATAAACTCTTTTTTCTTTCGTATTTTTTTTGCTAATATAAAATCTATTTTATTTTATAAAATCTACACGTATTTTATATTAGCATAATATAAAAGCTACACATATTTTTTTGCTAATATAAAATCTACACGTATTTTTTTTTCACTAGCATTAAAAGAAGAAAAAAGAAGGTTGATATGAATTAAAAATAAAAAATAGCGAGATACACTAATAAATTATCGTATTCTTTAAAATAAAAATATTCCTCAATACTTTCCAAATTAACCAAGTGTAAAGAAAATAAAATAGAAACGATGTAGATATAAAAATATTCTTCCATATTTTTAATATATTTACATTTAAATGTAAAATCGAAAATGAAAATAAAAGATTTTAAAATATTCTCTACATTCACTATAAATATATATAGCTTTTCTATGTATCATCCGAGTACAAGAAAAAGACGAACGGTCGGGTGTCAATGGCGGAACCTGCAACTGAACAAAAGGTATTCCACTATATTTTTGTTTCTTTGAAAAACTACTTTTTTATATTTTATTTTATTTACTGAGGATTTGTTTATATTTTTCAAAACCCACAATCATATTTTTCGAAGTAGGGGAATAAGATATATATACATATCTTTATTTTTATCGACTAATACTATGAGGTCTTGAAGTCAATAGTCAGATAATTTTTCAAGTGGTACTGAGTGAATTTGAACTATACCAGTTGAGTTGCCGGTTACAAAAGATAGAAATCATTTATTTTCTTTGTCATATTTGATGTGGGTTGAATGTTGTTAATTAATCTACAGATTTATACGTTCAAAGTGATTGTCAAGTGTTATCGAGAAGGTTTCAAAAAAATTGCAAAAATTGCAAAATCTGTAAAAACGTATATTCATATTTATAATTATTTCAATAATAGTGATATGTTGTGAGACATGTCGTTTGAGTTTTAAATAATATAATACAAAACTATTACCAATATTATTGCACAAATTCATAACAACAAACGATTAAGAATATATGCAAGTTAACCACTTATGAAAATACATTCGTTTTTCACATTGTATTTCATTAGCTGTTAACAGAGAAATTACGTTTCATTTTAACTCGGTTCAATATTCCAACAAAAAATTTATCCTCCCGTGCAATGCACGGGCCCAACACTAGTATATAAATAAAGACGTAAAGTCTAAATACTTAAACACAATGGAATAATTCATGATAATAAAACTTAAAGGAAATTTGTGCCAAATGTCGATCACTTAAAATCTCGAACACCCTCTTCGACATGCCTTTATTCCAATGAAAGCCCGGTTCTAAATTTTCTCCTTTCCTTTGCTACTAATCCCGAGTGGGTGACGACCTAGTTGTATAATTATTTTGAAAAAGAGTTGGATGAGCCTAGGGCTCAGTGAATTCATGGTTTTTATGCATGAGTAATACCAAGAAATAAATTTCAAAAAACGCCATTAATATATCATGCATACGGTTAAAATAACACAAATACACAAAGCCAACGACATTATGGGAGGTGTTTAATTCACACAGCTTTACGTGGCGAAGGCACACAACATGTTCACACTTACGACTTACACCAACTCACACAACATGCTCGTCTTACGGACTTACACCGTAATACACCCCATTGCCACACAAATTTCAGAACACATATCATGGAAATATTTCACGTTTAATGCATAAACGAAATATTAAAAAAATATCGATAAAACTTCAATAAGCTTGTAAATGATTTTAAATAGAACATGCAACCATTTTTATAAAAAAGTTCACGTATAACTCACCGTACTAATCGTTGCCCAAACTGATCTTTGAAGTGGATAACGTCTTCCCTATACAAATCCAAGGCCAACATTTTAAATTCTAATATAAAATACGACACTACTACCCACGATAATCTTAAACTACCCATGAGCCCGGTACCTTAGATTACAACTTGTTTTAACACCTATATATATATATATATATATATAGAGAGAGAGAGAGAGAGAGAGAGAAAGAGAGAGAGAGGCTCATTCATTTGCTAACCGTGACATTGGTGCTAACTGTGCTAACCAATCTCAACCATCTATTGAGATGATCCACGTCTCATATTTAATTGAATTTTCATTTAATTAATTATTATACATTGGGATTGATTAAAAACAATGCACAAGTGCACAGGGTTAATTTGGTAAAATAACAATCCAACTTTATTTACGGAAACACGTTTTAAATTTGTAAAATCCTTAACATTTAGGGATTTTTCCCCTAGAATCATTATCCCTAGAATCTGATCTCTCCTTTCTCGATTCAATCCAATAACTTCTCTACGATTCCCAAATCTCCAACGTTTTTCCGGCAATTGGATCCACTAACAGCGGCGGTGCACTGCTAGGGCAAGTGGTGGTTTCCGGTGGAGGAGGTTCGGTGGTGGTGAAGCATGAGAGTTTAATTACAGAAGAGGTGGAAAACACACGTGGGAACCACGCACCACAGGAGTTTAGGAAGTTTCGTGGCATCCGGTGGTGGCCGTGGGGGAAGTACGCGGCAGAGATAAGGGATCCGGCGAAGCGTGGCGCGAGGGTGTGGCTTGGGATGTACGAGACGCCGGAGGATGCGGCGTTGGCTTATGATCAAGTTGCATTTAAGATTCGTGGGTCTCGGGCTTTGCTAAACTTTCCGCACCTGATCGGAACAGACATGGCGGAGCCGGTGAAGGTGACTCCACGACAATAAATCCTCCGTAAGGCAAAACCAGATTGGATGATCGTTTCAATTCCCTTGAGAAAAAATGATTTCTTGATTATATTCTTTTAACACCATTTTCGGTATCCATATTTGTTGTTTGTAGCTTATTTTCAACCATGAAATAATGTAGAAGTGTAAATGGTATATTCATATATGCAACCTGTGCATATATGTAGTTCGATGTAAATGGTATATTCATATATGCAACCTGTCCATATATGCATTTGTGCATCTTTTAAGATTGTATATGTGCATATGGTTATATGTTAAGTTTCAAACTTAATGTTTAAAATATTTTTGTTTTCTGTTATTAAGCCTTGATGTGCATATATGCATTTTGAATATGCATATGAAAATGGTGTAAGAATTGTGGATATGCATTTGTGCATGTTCTAAGAGTATGGAATCTAGAAAATGCATATATACATTTGTTCATCTTTTAAGAGTTGTTAATGTGGACATAAACTAAGTATCTAATAAAATATGTTTAAAATGTTTGGTATGTGCATATGTGCCTTGTTCTAAGAGTATGCAATCTAGAAAATGCATATATGCATTTGTGCATCTTTTAAGAGTAGAAAATGCATATATGCATTTGTGCATATTTTAAGATTGCATTTGTGCATATGGTTATATGTTAAGTTTCAAACTTAATGTTTAAAATGTTTTTGTTTTCTGTGCATGTGTCCATTGTTCAAATTATTAAAGCATTGATGTGCATATATGCATTTTAAATACGCTAGAAACGATAAATTATTATATTCCAAAATGAAGATAATTACCAATTTAAAAAAATATTTGAACTATGGAAACAAGATAATTGTGGCGTGAATTAGGATAGATGTGGCGTGAATTAGAAAATTACCAAGTTTAATTTAAAAATATTATATTTAATATTAAGATAACTACCAAATTAAAAACCTCCTTAAAATATGGAAAAAATTTAAATAGCCGAAAATTGTAAAATTCCAATAATACCCTTTGAGGTTTAATAGCATTGAGTGAATGATATAAACTCTAGGAAGTTTTTGATTGGTCTAAAATTGGTTAGCACGGTTAGCACCAATGCCGTGGTTAGCAAATGAAGGGGACCCTATATATATATATATATATATGACTTGAAATGTAAAGACAATAAATGTAAATGACAAGAAAGTAAAATGGAATGAAAGTACAACAATGTAAGGTACTGAAATTAAATGCGTGAAATTAAAGACATAAAGTAAATGGAAAGGCTAGAGATGCAAGATGAAAATAACGAAAATGTAAAAATGTGAACTGTAGGTGAATGTTGTTCCAATGCTGGAAGCATTCATAGGCTGAGTTTAAGAACAAATGAAGAACACCATAAGAATAAATGCATGATTTCTGGAAAATTGCAGATGAAAACAGAACTGATGTATGATCAAGTTCCAATCTGGACGAAAATCAAAAGATTACTCTAAGTAGATGATTACAAACAACATGAAGAACATGAAGAAATTAAAGAAAACATGAAGAACAAGATGATTTAACAAAAGATTGCTTAATATTAAGGGAGAATTGGAGCTGATTAAATTCAGCTAAAGGTATCTAAAGGGGGAGGGATGATCTGGTGAGTGAGTGATGATGAGTGATGATTGATGATGTATTAGTGATACAATAAATGCCCCAAGAGCCCTCTATTTATAGAAAATAGAGAGGGGCCAAAAGTGTTAATCCACCCTACTTAAGGTATCAAGTTTAGAGTTTTAATACAAAAGTACAATACAAAAGTAATATTACAACTAAGAGCTTCTAATCAGCTGGTATATTCTTTTATCCAGCAGTCCAAAGAATTGCTAAGTCCACTCCCCTTTAATCAGTATCCAATTCTCCTTGCCTGCAGGTCCAATGCTGTTGTAATGCTTCAAGCATGACCTGTTTCATGAAGAATTTTCAAATTACATCAAAATTAGCCTAAACAACCCATGAAATTACACAAATCCATATCCTAAGCTCCAAATCAAGAAAGTGGAAAATAATAACCAAAATGACTCAAGGTTGAGATTATAAAGTGCAAAATCTAATCTAAAAAGATAAAAACAGTGTGCTTAAGTACTCAAAAGTGAGTACTTATCACCACCCCAAACTAAAAACTTTGCTCGTCCTCAAGCAAAACAAAGAAGAAAAGAAAAGACTCAATTTTGAGAAAAACATGCAAGAGGATGGCATTAAGTGCACATCATGAGTTTGAAAGTGTCAAGAATACATAGCATAGCCTTTTATGATACAAAAGTGATCACACACCATCCTAATTGCTTTCATGAACCATATGCTAGCCTAACATTCTCTTTGTTATGATTTGCACAATTCACATCACATTTTGATAAGGCCATAGGTAGAATATGTTTCTCTCTTTTGGAACTTGTTTTACCTCACCATGTCTTTTCTCACCCCATGCATCAACATGAAAAAATTTCAATTTTTTGGCACTTTTTATGCTCTTTTTGTTGCATGCATACACCTGCCCCTATGGAGCATTTTTGGTGTTTTCATTGTGTGTCCATGACAGTTTTCAGAATGTATAGAGCTTTGCTCTTGCCATTTTTAGATACCCCCACCCCAAACTAAGAATCTTACAATGTCCCCATTGTATAGGATGAAAGAGTGCTTTTGACTTTGGGTGGATAAAAATGTAAGAAATGTATGAATCTTTGGCATCTTAATGTGATATGAGTAAATTGTGCACCAAAATGTGTCCCAAGTAATTACAAGGCTAGTTCTAGCATAAATAAATCCTAGAATTGTGATGTGAACTTTAAGTTTTATTTGGGCTATACAAGTACATATAACTAACAAAACATGACCCTAAATCCATGAAAATTAAACCTAAAAAGTAGAAAAACAAATCCCAGACTAAAAATGAATAAAAATGGAGCAAAAGGGAATGATATGGACCTGTCCTACTCTCATGGGAGTAGGCTAATTATCTTTAGTGGCATCTGTGGAGGGCTGTCCAACATCACTGGATGCTGCAACACCTGAAATGACAGTAGCTTCTGCCATCAATTTCTCATTCTCCTCCTCCAATGCTTTGATCCTTGCATCCCTAACTTTCAGCATCTTTTTCAGTATTGAAATCTGTCTCTCAGTCCCATACCGTTCACCTACTTTCTTCTTGTCTTTTGTAATGGTCAACAACTCTTGTCTCATGCTTTCCATCTTTTCCATGCTCTCATTTCTTTGCTTGTTCATTGCCTCTATTATTGAATTGTTTTGAGCTAAGAGATCTTGCACCAAATTCATTAAATCTGCAGCTTCAACAGGTTTCTCCTATCTGTTGCTCAATCTGGTCATTGCCTTCATGTCTATCTGCCACCTCTCTCTTTGTTCTTTCACAATGAGATCATCTGTGTACTGTAGAACTCTAACCTTCACCATCATCTTTGTAAGCATACCTGGAAAGTATAACTTACCTCTCTTCCTTGTTGCACACTCCCTAATGCTGTTGAGCATTATTCTCCCCAAGTTGACGCTCCTTCCTGTTATAAGACAGTACAACAAAAACATCCTATCCACAGATATTGTTCCATCATTGTAGTAGGATAAACAAAGTGTTTGACAAAGTTATTCCACACATTAGAGTTTGCAGTGAGGTTGGAAGCCTTGAATGTCCTTGAATGTCCTTAGATGTCCTTAGGATGTAGTACTGCTGCAGCTTCTGCCAAGTCTTGTGGAGTAGCTTTGATCATCATTTTGTGGTATTCGGTATTTTTAGGTGGTGAGAGTTATAAGAACTCATTTATCTGCTTTGATGTGAGCTTGAAAGTGACACCCCTAATCTTGACTTTGGGTGAGGGAGTGACTGAAATCTCACAGTAGAGCTCTCTCATCAGTGTGAGGTTGTATGAAGAATGGACCTCACAAACCTTTTCAAGCCCATAGGTGTCAACTACTTCCCCAATAAAATTGAATTCCCTTAGGCTTTGTGAATCAAACCCCTTATCTTGTAGTCCCACCTTAGTGTGATGCTTTCTCCACATCCTAGAAGCAGCTTTTGAACTAAAACCCTTGTGTGGCCTCTCTGGTCGTGTAACAAACACAGTAGTCTCCTTGCCTTTCTTACTCTTTTCTTGCACTGTCTGATCATGCTGCACAGATGCTGCAGCATGACAGTTAGTCTCTAAGGGTTCTAATTCAGCCTCTTCTTCCTCAAACCTTACTGTCCTCCTTTTCTTTGGTCTGGGCTCTTGGACCTCTGGTGCAGTACGAATATCAGTTCTGGACCTGGTGGCATAAGTTTTTCCTAAGGGTCTTTTCTTTTTCTTGGTGATCAGCTTAGCCACAGGTACATTATCATCAGAAAGGTCCTCAAGGCTTGTGTTATCAAATTCCACATGTTTTGACAAGATTTCAGTATTGATTTCATCCTGTGGATTCTCAATGGATATCCTACTGGAGATGGCCGTGGCCAAATCTCCCTCAGAGTGTAGAAAGCCAAAGGATTGTGCAGCCTTGGTGTGTGCTTGAATGAGAGAAGTGTCGATTTTGGTTGATGAAATGGGCTCATCGACATTATCCTCAGAACAAGAAGTGATCAGTCCCTCGACTAGATTTTCAGAGGGTAAAGTGGACATCTTTGGTGTTTCTGTCGATGGAAGGATTGAAGAAGCATCCTTGTAGATGATGATAGCAAAAGGGTTTGGTGTTGGTGGTGAATCCACAGTAGCAATCTCTTTCTCCCCTGTTTTCGACCCACCTTCAGTAGCATTTTTCGAACTCTCCCCTTTACTCACTGTTCCCTTATTGATTCCAGCCCTAGGTTTAGTGGAAGGTTTTCGAACAAGAGGAGCGATAGAATCATCCTCAAGTTCGTCTTGATCAGGGTGTGGATTTGGAACAGAGGGTCGAACCACAGGTTTGTTCCTTCGACTTCTTCGAGTGTTGGGTCGATTTCCTTCGATGGTTTGCTCTCGGGGTATTGCTCTCTTCACTCGAGCCATGTCAATCGCACGGAGAGTAGAAGAATGAAAATGGTGGATTTGATGGTGGTGGTTTTCGGACGTTGGAAGGAATGAGAGGGAAGAAAAAATGGGTTTTCTTGAAAGTAGATTTTTGGAAGAGAAGAAAACTGAAAAGTCAGTTTTTAAAAGAAGTGGGTTTGATCTTGTGGAACTTTAATGAGAGTTAACCTGGTTGTTAATGGGTATTACCCATTGGATTAATTTTCAGGATAGTACAAAATGACTATCTTAGAAGCATCTTATAGTACTAATGATCATCGTCACCTAGAAGAGAGGTGTACTCTTCTCCAGGTGATGAAACTTGACGTCACTTTTGTACTAATTCTTTAATTCAATTCAAAAATTTGCTCTACCAGGTTCCCTCTAATTCCATCTGATTTTTCTTGAAAAACCTAGGGTTTCTGATGCTGCAGCATGGACTTAGCATCAACTGGATCTGCTTTTGTTTCTGATTTCAGCTGTACACTAACACACATATTAAACATAACTAATCAGGAAACATAAACAAGACTTTAAAAAGAATATTTACACATATTTGTAACTATGAGATAGTTCCCATCTTTGTTGAAGATTTTAGCAAAGATAGATCATCTCCACAGAGCAGTGTTGTGGAGATTCTACAGCATCATGGAACAACTTCACTCTCTGGCCATTGAATAAATCTACAGCCCCATATGGATACACTTTATGGATAAGAAATGGGCCTGACCATCTAGACTTAAGTTTACCAGGGAATAACTTTAGCCTAGAATTGAACAAAAGGCATTTTTGGCCAGCTCTCAACTCTCTGTGTCTAATCCTATTATCATGCCACTTATTTGTTTTCTCTTTGTATAACTTGGCATTTTCATAGGACATGTTCCTATGTTCTTCTAACTCACAGAGTTGCAATTTTCTTTTGTTACCAGCCTCATCCAGTTTCATGTTCAATTCCTTTATAGCCCAATATGCTTTATGTTCAAGTTCCAAAGGGAGGTGACAGGCCTTTCCAAAGACTAGCTTATATGAAGACATACCCAAAGGTGTTTTAAATGCAGTCTGGTATGCCCATAAAGCATCATCTAAATGGAAATTCCAGTCTTTTCTGTTTGGTTTAACAACTTTTTCAAGAATCCCTTTGATTTCCGTGTTTGAGAGTTCAGCTAGTCCATTGGTCTGTGGGTGGTATGCAGTGGCAACTTTGTGTTTCACATTGAATTTTTCAAGAACTTTACTCAACAAATTGTTTATAAAGTGGGTACCCTCATCACTGATCAATGCTTGGGGGGTACCAAACTTTGTAAAAATATGTTTTTGTAAAAACTTAATTACAGTTTTAGCATCATTTGAAACACATGCAATTGCCTCTACCCATTTGGATACATAATCAACAACAACTAGAATGTATTGGCAATTGTTTGAAGGGGAAAATGGACCCATAAAATCTATACCCCATACATCAAATAACTCAACTTCTAAGATCCCATTCAAAGGCATTTCATTTTTCTGAGAAATGGAACCACTTCTCTGACATTCATTACATCTTTGAGCAAAATTATGGGTATCCTTAAAGAGAGTTGGCCAATAAAATCCTGATTGAAGCACTTTAGTTGTTGTTCTCTGGCCTCCAAAATGTCATCCATAAACTGATTGATGGCAATGCAGCAGGATTGCTGCAGCTTCAGTCTCTCGGATGCATCTTCTCAACAATTGATCTCTCTGGGATGCATCTTCTCAACAATTGATCTATACCAAGTTTAAACAGAAAAGGATCATCCCACAAGTAAAATTTTCAATCATGGAGAAATTTCTTAAGCATATGATGAGTGTAATCAGAAGGTATGATGCCACAAGACAAATAATTTGCTATATCAGCAAACCATAGATGTTGTGCTTGCACCATAAGAATCTTTTCATCAGGGAAAGACTCTACAATATCTCCTCCTTTCCTACTTTCAACAAGCTTCTCTAATCTGGACAAATGATCTGCCACTTGGTTATCTGTTCCCTTCCTATCAATAATCACTAGGTCAAACTATTGCAACAACAAAACCCATCTTATCACCACTCCAAACTAAAAACTTTGCTTGTCCTCAAGCAAAACAAAGAAGAAAAGACTCAATTTTGAGAAAAACATGCAAGAGGATGGCATTAAGTGGACATCATGAGTTTGAAAGTGTCAAGAATATATAGCATGGCCTTTTATAATACAAAAGTGATCACACACCATCCTAATTGCTTTCATGAACCATATGCTAGCCTTGCATTCTTTTTGTTATGATTTGCACAATTCACATCACATTTTGATAAGGCCATAGGTAGAATAGGTTTCTCTCTTTTGGCACTTGTTTTACCTCACCATGCCTTTTCTCACTCCATGCATCAACATGAAAAAAATTCAAAATTTTGGCACTTTTCATGCTCTTTTTGTTGCATGCATACACCTGCCCCTATGGAGCATTTTTGGTGTTTTCATTGTGTGACCATGGCATTTTTCAGAATGTATAGAGCTTTGCTCTTACCATTTTTAGACACCCCACCCCAAACTAAGAATCTTACAATGTCCCCATTGTATAGGATGAAAGAGTGCTTTTGACTTTGGGTGGATAAAAATGTAAGAAAGTGTATGAATCTTTGGCATCTTAATGTGATATGAGTAAATTGTGCACCAAAATGTGTCCCAAGTAATTACAAGGCTAGTTCTAGCATAAATAAATCCTAGAATTGTGATGTGAACTTTAAGTTTTATTTGGGCTATGCAAGTACATATAACTAACAAAACATGACCCTTAATCCATGAAAATTAAACCTAAAAAGTAGAAAAACAAATCCCGGACTAAAAATAAATAAAAATGGAGCAAAAGGGAATGATATGGACCTGTCCTACTCTCATGGGAGTAGGCTAATTATCTTCAATGGCATCTGTGGAGGGTTGTCCAACATCACTGGATGCTGCTTGTTCATTGCCTCTATTATTGAATTGTTTTGAGCTAAAGAGATATTGCACCAAGGTGATTAAATCTGCAACTTCAACAGGTTTCTCCTTTCTGTTGCTCAATCTGGTCATTGCCTTCATGTCTATCTGCCACCTCTCCCTTTGTTCTTTCACAATGAGATCATCCGTGTACTGTAGAACTCCAGCCTTCACCATCATCTTTGTAAGCATACCTGGAAAGTATAACTTACCTATCTTCCTTGTTGCACACTCCCTAATGCTGTTGAGCATTATTCTCCCCAAGTTGATGCTCCTTCCTATTATAAGACAGTACAACAAAAACATCCTATCCACATATATTGTTCCATCATGTGTAGTAGGATAAACAGAGTGTTTGACAAACTTATTCCACACATTAGAGTTTGCAGTGAGGTTGGAAGCCTTGAATGTCCTTAGCATGAAGTTACTGTGATGTTCCCATTCTGATTTTGGCTTGCCTAGTACTGCTGTAGTTTCTGCCAAGTCTTGTGGAGTAGCTTTGATCATCATTTTGTGGTATTCGGTATTTTTAGGTGGTGAGAGTTCTAAGAACTCATTTATCTGCTTTGATGTGAGATTGAAAGTGACACCCCTAATCTTAACTTTGGGTGAGGGAGTGATTGAAATCTCACAGTAGAACTCTCTCATAAGTGTGAGGTTGTATGAAGAATGGACCTCACAAACCTTTTCAAGCCCATAGGTGTCAACTTCTTCCCCAATAAATTGGAATTCCCTTAGGTTTTGTGCATCAAACCCCTTATCTGGTAGTCCCACCTTAGTGTGATGCTTTCTCCACATCCTAGAAGCAGCCTTTGAACTAAAAACCTTGTTTGGCCTCTCTGGTCGAGTAACAAACATAGTAGTCTCCTTGCCTTTCTTACTATTTTCTTTCACTGTCTGCTCATGCTGCATAGATGTTGTAGCATGACCGTTAGTCTCTAAGGGTTCTAATTCAGCCTCTTCTTCCTCAAACCTCACTGTCCTCCTTTCCTTTGTTATGGGATTTTGGACCTCTGGTGCAGAATGAATATCAATTCTGGACCTGGTGGCATAAGTTTTTCCTAAGGATCTTTTCTTTTTCTTGGTGATCAGCTTAGCCACAGGTACATTATCATCAGAAAGGTCCTCAAGGCTTGTGTTATCAAATTCCACATGTTTTGACAAGATTTTAGTATTGATTTCATCCTGTGGATTCTCAATGGCTAACCTACTGAAGATGGTCGTGGCCAAATCTCCCTCAGAGTGTAGAAATCCAAAGGATTGTGCAGCCTTGGTGTGTGCTTGAATGAGAGAAATGTCGATTTTGGTTGATGAAATGGAACCATCGACATTATCCTCAGAACAAGAAGTGATCAGTCCCTCGACCAGATTTTCAGAGTGTAAAGTGGACACCTTTGGTGTTTCTGTCGATGGAAAGATTGAAGAAGCATCCTTATAGATGATGATAGCAAAAGGGTTTGGTGTTGGTGGTGAATCCACAGTAGCAATCTCTTTCTCCCCTGTTTTCGAACCACCTTCAGTAGCATTTTTCGAACTCTCCCCTTTACTCACTGTTCCCTTATTGATTCCAGCCCTATGTTTAGTGGAAGGTTTTCGAACCAGAGGAGAAATAGAATCATCCTCAAGTTCGTCTTGATCAGGGTGTGGGTTTGGAACAGAGGGTCGAACCACAGGTTGGTTCCTTCGACTTCTTCGAGTGTTGGGTCGATTTCCTTCGATGGTTTGCTCTTGAGGTATTGCTGTCTTCACTCGATCCATGACAATCGCACGGAGAGTAGAAGAATGAAAATGGTGGCTTTGATGGTGGTGGTTTTCGGACGTTGGAAGGAATGAGAGGGAAGAAAAAAATGGGTTTTCTTGAAAGTTGATTTTTGGAACGGAAGGAAACTGAAAAGTCAGTTTTTAAAAGAAATGGATTTGATCTTGTGGAACTTTAATGAGAGTTAACCTGGTTGTTAATGGGTATTACCCATTGGATTAATTTTAAGGATAATACAAAAGGACTATCTTAGAAGCATCTTATGGTACTAATGATCATCATCACCTAGGAGAGAGGTGTACTCTTCTCCAGGTGATGAAACTTGACGTCAATTTTGTACTAATTCTTTAATTCAATTCAAAAATTTGCTCTACCAGGTTCCCTCTAATTCCATCAGATTTTTCTTGAAAAACCTAGGGTTTCTGAAGCTGTAGCATGGACTCAGCATCAACTGAATCTGCTTTTGTTTCTGATTTCAGCTGTACACTAACACACATATTAAACATAACTAATAAGGAAACATAAACAAGACTTTAAAAAGAATATTTACACAGATTTGGAATTGTGAGATAGTTCCCATCTTTGTTGAAGCTTTTAGCAAAAAGAGATCATCTCCACAGAGCAGTGTTGTGGAGATTCTACAGTATCATGGAACAACTTCACTCTCTGGCCATTGACTTTGAACACACTATTGTTCTCGGGATTGACTTAGTCTACAGCCCCATATGGATACACTTTATGGATAAGAAATGGGCCTGGCCATCTAGACGTAAGTTTACCAGGGAACAACTTTAGCCTAGAATTGAACAAAAGGCATTTTTGGCCAGCTCTCAACTCTCTGTGTCTAATCCTATTATCATGCCACTTCTTTGTTTTCTCTTTGTATAACTTGGCATTTTCATAGGACATGTTCCTATGTTCTTCTAACTCACAGAGTTGCAATTTTCTTTTGTTACCAGCCTCATCTAATTTCATGTTCAATTCCTTTATAGCCCAATATGCTTTATGTTCAAGTTCCAAAGGGAGGTGACAGGCCTTTCCAAAGACTAGCTTATATGGAGACATACCCAAAGGTGTTTTAAAAGCATCCCGATATGCCTATAAAGCATCATCTAAATGGAAAGCCCAGTCTTTTCTGTTTGGTTTAACAACTTTTTCAAGAATCCCTTTGATTTCCCTGTTTGAGAGTTCAACTAGTCCATTGGTCTGTGGGTGGTATGCAGTGGCAACTTTGTGTTTCACATTGAATTTTTCAAGAAATTTACTCAACAAATTGTTTATAAAGTGGGTACCCTCATCACTGATCAATGCTCGGGGGGTACCAAACCTTGTAAAAATCTGTTTTTGTAAAAACTTAATTACAGTTTTAGCATCATTTGAAACACATGCCATTGCCTCTACCTATTTGGATACATAATCAACAACAACTTGAATGTATTAGCAATTGTTTGAAGGGGGAAATGGACCCATAAAATCTAAACCCCATACATCAAAAAACTCAACTTCTAAGATCCCATTCAAAGGCATTTCATTTTTCTGAGAAATGGAACCACTTCTCTGACATTCATTACATCTTTGAGCAAAATTATGGGCATCCTTAAAGAGAGTTGGCCAATAAAATCCTGATTGAAGCACTTTAGCTACTGTTCTCTGGCCTCCAAAATGTCCTCCATAAGCTGATTGATGGCAATGCTGCAGGATTGTTGCAGCTTCAGTCTCTGGGATGCATCTTCTCAACAGTTGATCTGTACCAAGTTTAAACAGAAAAGGATCATCCGACAAGTAAATTTGCAATCATGGAGAAATTTCTTAAGCATATGATGAGTGTAATCATAAGGTATGATGCCACAAGCCAAATAATTTGCTATATCAGCAAACCATGGAAGTTGTGCTTGCACCATAAGAGTCTTTTCATCAGGGAAAGTCTCTACAATATCTCCTCCTTTCCTACTTTCAACAAGCTTCTCTAATCTGGACAAATGATCTACCACTTGGTTCTCTGTTCCCTTCCTATCAATAATCACTAGGTCAAACTCTTGCAACAACAAAACCCATCTTATCAGCCTAGGTTTTGCATCTTTCTTTGAAATCAGGTATTTAATGGCAGCATGGTCGGTATGTACAATTACTTTTGCTCCCATCAAATATGACCTAAACTTCTCAAAGGCAAAAACCACAACTAAAAATTATTTCTCAGTTGTTGTGTAATTAATTTGAGCTTCATTTAAGGTCTTGCTTGCATAGTAGATGGAATGAAAAATCTTATCTTTTCTTTGACCTAATACAACACCAACAACCCACTTACTTGCGTCACACATGATCTCAAAAGGTTTGTCCCATTCAGGAGCAACAACTACTGGTGTAGTTACCAGAGCTTCCTTCAAAGTGAGGAATGCATTTCTACATTCTTCATTGAAATCAAACTTCTGGTCATGCAGTTACCAGAGCTTTAACAGTTGTTGGTTCCGGTAGTTTTTCAATTACTTCAAGTTTAGCTTTGTCTACCTCAACTCCTCTTTTTGAAATTAAATGACCAAGGACAATCCCTTCTGTTACCATGAAATGACATTTTTCCCAATTAGGTACCAGGTCAGTATCCTGACACCTTTTAAGACTTTGCTTTAAATTATCTAAATACTGATCAAAAGATGAACCATAAACAGAAAAATTATCCATAAATATTTCAATGGATTTTTCAAGCATATCAGAAAATATGGACATCATGCATCTCTGAAAAGTGGTCGGAGCATTGCAAAGTCCAAAAGGCATCCTTCTGAAGGCAAAGGTGCCATAAGGACAAGTGAAAGTAGTCTTCTCCTGGTCTTCTGGTGCTATGGCTATCTGGTTGTATCTTGAGTATCCATCCAAGAAGCAGTAGTATTCTTTTCCAGCCAACCTATCCAACATTTGATCAACAAAAGGTAAAGGAAAATGGTCCTTTTGAGTAGCCTTGTTCAGCCTGCGGTAGTCCATGCAAATTCTCCATCCGGAGACTATTCTTGTAGGGATGAGTTCATTCTTGTCATTGGAAATGATAGTGATCCCTCACTTCTTGGGTACACACTGGACTGGACTAACCCAAGAACTACTGGCTATTGGGAAAATGATTCCTGCATCTAACCATTTCAAAATTGCCTTTTTCACTACCTCTTTCATGACAGGGTTCAATCTTCTTTGTGGCACTATGGAAATGAAGGTGTTGTCTTCTAAAATGATCTTATGCTGACAAATATATGGACTAATCCCTTTAAGGTCAGCAATAGTCCACCCTATGGCTTTGGTGTGCAACTTCAACATATCTACTAACTTCTTTTCTTGATGCAATTCTAAGGTAGCTGAGATGATGACTGCCAATTTGTATTCTTCCCCTAAAAAGGCATACTTCAAGTGGGATGGGGGTTGTTTTAACTCCAGGTCAGGTGGTGATATTATGGAAGGAGTAAATGACTTATGTTCATTACTTTCCAGCAGCTCAAATGCTGCAGCACCCAAAGGGACAATCTCTATGGTCTTATCATCATCATCATCATATTCCTCATCTAAGTCTTCTGAGGTTATGTTTTAATCATCCTCCTCTTCCATCCTACAGGCTTGTTTGACTCCCTCCTCGTGACACAATTCCTCAATGACACCTAGGCTTGAGCAGTCTTCTGAATCACTAGGGTATTTCAAAGAATTGAAGACATTGAATGTGACTTTTTGGTCTTGTAGTCTCATGGTCAACTCACCTTTCTGGACATCTATCAAAGTTCTACCTGTAGCTAAGAAAGGTCTTCCCAAAAGTATAGGAATATCCTTGTCAGCCTCAAACTCTAAAATGATAAAGTCAGCCGGAAAATGAATTTGTCAACCTGGACTAACACATCTTCAATCTTACCCTTGGGATAAGCAATGGTTTTATCAGCTAGAATGAGTGTGACTGTGGTAGGTCTGGCCTCTCCTATGCCTAAGCTTTTGAAAATGGACAATGGCATAAGGTTGACACTAGCACCTAAATCACAGAGTGCCTTCCCGACCTCTTTCCCACCTATGGAATAGGGAATGGTGAAACTCCTTGGGTCTTTTTGTTTAGGGGGAATTTTGTTGGTCAAGAGAGAACTATAACCTTATGTGAGGGCAACAGTCTCATATTCATTCAATTTCTTTTTCTTGCTCAGCATGTCTTTTAAAAACTTGGCATAACTGGGCATCTGCTCAATTGCTTCAACAAGAGGTATGTTGATGTGTAATGCTTTGAAAACATCTAAAAACTTCTTAAATTGCAATTCATCCTTCTCATTCCTTAACCTTTGGGGGTAAGGAATATAAGGGGGAACTGGTTTGATAACAACTTGGTTTGATTGTTTTGAGCAAGATGGGGCCAATATGCTTTTGGTTTTGGTCTCATTAGGTGGAATCACAACAGTGGTCTTTGAGTCAGTTAGTGGTGGTCTTGAACTTGTGATCTTAGGATCTTGATTTTCTACTTGAATTGATGGTATTAGAATTACAGGAATCTCTGGAACAGGAATGGATTTGGACACTTTTTCAAAATCTGTTTTGGTCATTGGTTCAATTTCCTTTTCCACAGATTTAGGTAATTCTTTACCACTCCTAAGTGTGACAGCTTTCACATGTTCTTTTCCTGGAGCCTTGGGTATTTCTGTGTTCCTAGGCAAAGTGCCTGAGGCTCTATTTGTCTGATTAAGTGCAATTTGACTGACTTGTGTTTCCAAACTCCGGAGAGCTGCTTGTGTCAGACTCATGAATCCTCTCATCATGGCTTCAAGAGAGAGATTCGAGTCATTTTGTGGAGGTGTATGATGTTGGTTTTGAAAAGGTGGTTGAGTGTGCTGATTGTGTTGAAAACCTTGATGACGATTATTCTGATGATGATTGCTTTGAAAATTTCCCTTGTACTGATTTTGAGAACTACTTGCTTGATCTTGAAAATTGGAGTTCACTTGCTGCTTTGGTGCTGGTGGATTTAAACATGGACTATTCCAAGAGAAGTTTGGATGCTGTTTCCAGCTGGCATTGTAATGGTTAGAGTGGGGAGCATGTCTGTTTTGAACAAAATTTACAGATTCAGAATTATGTGGAGAGTGTTCATAAGAATGCTCTCCACCACAACACACACATTGCACAGAAAGAACCACTGAAACAGGTGTAGGGACAGTCAGTTGTGTTCCCTGACCAGAAGTTATATTTTTAAGCATGTTGGTCATGGAAGCAAGCTGAGCTGTCAATGCAGTGTATGCATCTACATCATGCATTCCAGGTGTTTTTCTTTGAGTTTGGGCTCTTGGATCAACCCAATGTCCATTGTTTGTTGAGATGTTTTTCAAGAATCTTATACCTGCCATTGTAGGTATTGGATGTAAAAGCCCCTCCTAAGGTCGCATCGAGCATTTGTTTTGCATTGGGAACAAGCCCATTGTAAAGCGTCTCGAGTTGAATACAGTAGGGAATGCCATGATGAGGGCATTTTCTCAACAATTCTTTAAATCTTTCCCATGCATCCGAATTAGCTTCATCATCCATTTGTTTAAACATGTAAATTTCATTTCTGGATTTGGCACTCCGGGTGGGTGGAAAATATTTTCGCAAAACATTTTCAGCCATATCACTCCATGATGGTACTGAACCTGGTGCTAATGAATTGAACCAAACTTTTGCCCGACCCCTTAGAGAAAATGGTAATAAAGTGAGCCTTAAGGCATCAGCAGATACCCCAAGAATTAAAAAAAAACATCGATGATCTCCATAAAAGATTTTAAATGTGAATGTGGATCTTCTGATGGTAATCCGGCAAATTGACCATTGGCTTGCAACATATGAAACATGATGGGTTTTGATTGCTCAAAATGTTAAGTTTCTAATTGTGGCTTAACAATCCCAGATTTTAATTGCTCAAAATTAGGTATTGCATAGTCCATAATTCTTCCATCTATTGAGTTTGCAATATCAATGATATTTTGTGGTTCAACATTACCAACAGATCCGACATCATCTTCATCCTCATTATGATTTGGAGGATTTTGAAAAGGTTGATGTGGAGGATTTTGAAAAATTGGTGGATTATTTGCAAAAATTGGTGGCGGCCTGATTTGATTTCCTAAAGGTGGTCTCATTTGATTCTCAAAAGGCGGTGGCTGATTTTCCAAAAGTGGTGGTGGTCTGATCTGCCTGTTTTCAAAACCTGGGGGAGGTCCATCCATATTGAGAGGGTTTATGTTTTGAAAAGTTCTTTGAATTCTCCTTCTTTGACGGAAGGTTCTCTCAATATCTGGATCTAGTTCGAAAAATTCCCCGCGTTGTATTCTTGGCATGCACCACTCCTAAAGGTGGTAGAAAAACCAAATCTTTTAAAATACTTTATGAACACTTTTGACTTGCCAATCCCTGACAACGGCGCCAAAAACTTGACAGACCCTTTTTATGTACCTTTGGGTGAGACAAATAATACCAAAAAGCAAGTATACAAATTGGTACTATGTCGCCTTTCAAGTAATAAAGTGGTAAAATACCAGATATCGTCCCACAAAGATTGGATTAAAAAGTGTGATAAAAGTATGATGAAAGGTATGATTTCAGATGACGAATTTGAAGCAATATTTTGATTGGTTGGTTTGTAAACACTGAATTACTTTAACAAGATTAAGAGAGAAGCAAGGGTGCAAGACTTGTGGTGAAATGTTAACCCAAATTCCAGTGAACCAATGCTGCAGGGATGTTGTAGCACGCTTGTGACAGAAACTTATTCTATTATCTATTTCAAGACACGTTCCTCTCGGAGTCCCACCATCCCATTATTCTAGTAGCTACAAACAATCTCATCTCTGAGCAATGTTCAAGATAAGGGAATGATGGGAGTGGAGTTCTTAAAATATATGTCAAAACAAATTCTCTTTGTTAAAAGTTACTCTTTCGAAATAACCCCCATACCTCCCAAGTTGATGTAATCCAAATAGCTTATCTCTAAGTCTATTCTATTTTAACCCTTTGAAAAAGTGACAACTTATCAAGAATGGATCATTTTAAATAACACCAGTAACAACTCTTGTTGCAAGTAACTCTTTCGATATTACCTCCTATGTCATTCAAATTGATGTGCTATTCAATGGCCTATCTATAGGTCCGTGACACTATGACACTATCAAAATGATCAATTTGTCAAAGAGTTTTGTTATCTTGATAAAACTTGAGTTGGAATAATAAAACTTTGTTAAAGTCACAAAAGTCCACTTTCTTTAGGTTAACACCATCACCATTTGCCTCACACCCAAACTAATATGCTTAGCTACTCATTACAATAAAATAAAACAACTACTAAGAACAACATAAGTAGACATAATGTAAATTGCTCTTGAAATGTAGATGACTTGAAATTATATAAATAAATAAATATATATATATATATATATATGACTTGAAATGTAAAGACAATAAATGTAAATGACAAGAAAGTAAAATGGAATGAAAGTACAACAATGTAAGGTACTGAAATTAATTGCGTGAAATTAAAGACATAAAGTAAATGGAAAGGCTAAAGATGCACGATGAAAATAAAGAAAATGTAAAAATGTGAACTGCAGGTGAATGCTGTTCCAATGCTAGAAGCATTCATAGCCTGGGCTTAAGAACAAATGAAGAACACGAAGAACACCATAAGAATAAATGCATGATTTCTGGAAAATTGCAGATGAAAACAGAACTGATATAATCAAGTTCCAATCTGGACGAAAATCAAAAGATTACTCTAAGTAGATGATTACAAACAACATGAAGAACATGAAGAAGTTAAAGAAAATATGAAGAACAAGATGATTTAACAAAAGATTGCTTAATATTAAGGGAGAATTGGAGTTGATTAAATTCAGCTAAAAGTATCTAAAGGGGGAGGGATGATTTGGTGAGTGAGTGATGATAAGGGATGATTATTGATGGATTAGTGATACAATAAATGCCCCAAGAGCCCTCTATTTATAGGAAATAGAGAGGGGCCAAAAGTGTTAATCCACCCTACTTAAGGTACCAAGTTTAGAGTTTTAATACAAAAGTACAATACAAAAGGAATATTATAACTAAGAGCTTCTAATCAGCTGTCATATTCTTTTATCCAGCAGTCCAAAGAATTACTAAGTCCACTCCCCTTTAATTAGTTTCCAATTTTCCTTGCCTACAGGTCCAATGCTGTTGTAATGCTTCAAGCATGACCTGTTTCATGAAGATTTTTCAAATTACATCAAAATTAGCCTAAACAACCCCTGAAATTACACAAATCCATATCCTAAGCTCCAAATCAAGAAAGTGGAAAATAATAACCAAAATGACTCAAGGTTGGGATTATAAAGTGTAAAATCTAATCTAAAAAGAAAAAAATAGCGTGCTTAAGTACTCAAAAGTGAGTACTTATCATATCAAAATGACCAAAATCCCAAAGATGTGTGTTATATAAGTTTATAAAGTTAAACACTTCCAAAATAACCAAACTTATCAGCAGTTAACAAATCCATGTAAAACGCAAAACACTTTAAAATAAACATTTTTTCATGTACATCATTTTCACAAATCAATTTGAACTCACCTCGCTAGATTTAGGCTAAATCTAGATTTTACCTAACTTGAGCTTCTTTGAAGAAATTTGAATCCGCAAGCAAAACCTTCCAAAACCTATATTCACAAGTTTCCAACCATAAATATACCTATTCTACCATCTAGAATAGTCCCCTAAACATTTTACATCAAAATCCCCAAATTTGGCCAAAACCCTAATTTTGACCTAACTCCTCCAAAATCTTCCAAATCGAAATTGGGAGAAACATAATACTAGGAAATCATCAAGAGAACATTTATATCTTATAACAAGGTTTAGAAATGGGGAAGATACACTTACCACTTAGGTTTTGATGAAAACCTAGAAAACCCTAAAATAGAGATTGAGGTTGAAGATGAAGATGGAGATTCTTAACCTTAGCTTCCAAGATTTGTTGGGTGGTGGAGAAACACTTGGAACACATTAGATTTGGTGTCTTGGATGCGTAAAATCTGATGTGAGGGTTTGAGGGTCGATTTTGGAGAGAAGAGGGTGAAAGGGGTTGAAAGAATGAATGAGAAAAGTGAGAAAATGGGTTTAATGAGGGCTGGACCCCGACGACGAGTATGCCCTGCAAAAGTGACATATGTCACTTTCGCTGAGAGTATACCATGGGAAATAATGCCCTCCGTGAGAGTGACACGCGATTGTGACACATGTCACTTTCGCTGTCACTTTCGCCCAGACTCCCCGAAGCCCGAAAATCCGATATTTTTCGACACTAAGGCCCTCGACACTCTTTGGAACTTTTAGTAGTATTTTTCCAACATGAATCCCACCAAGAACAAGGTACAAAAACGTCCGGGTGACCTTTACCCACCAAAAATTACGGGTGTTACAGGGAAGCCTAGGGCGACAATGGCATGCAATAGTGACATGGTCATGATCGCCAATGTCAAAACCACCGATTTAAGGAAGCTCACAGTACATTTTGGGAGACTATGCCAAGGGCATTGTCGCCGTGTTATTCTCGCCAAAGACTAGGTACCCGCGGTACATTCCGGGCTATTATGCTTGGCATAGTCTCCTGTCACTCTCGCCGAACCGATTCTGGGTATAAAACCCACTACAGCTCGGCTTTTGGCAGAATTTCATTTTAGAACTGAGTTTTGGGGAGATCTTCTCTATATATAGGTGAGTCTTCCAACCTTACTTCCTCCTCATTTAATCTTTCATGGGAAATCTTCAAGAACATTTATTGTTCTTGTCTTTAGGTTGTTGAACATTAAGTGTGAAGCAATCTTAACTTTTGACTAACTTCAAGAGTGTCATCCATTTCTAGGGTTTTATTGGTTTTATGTTTTGATCCAAGAACCAAGCATGGTGAGTTCATCCTACATATTTAAACTTTATACATATGAAAACTTACTATTTTGACCTCTTAAACTTCTCCTGACTTTGTTTTCTCATTTGATGAGTTTTGACCTAACTTGGATATTTGAGACGTTTTAGGGTTTTTATCATCTTTGTACAAAATGAAGACTTCTATGATATGTGTTGTAAAATGTAGTTTTATATGCATATTTATGATGGGATAACCGAATAATCCATTTTTGGTTATATTCATGACTTTTACTTCATTGGGGAACTTATTTGGTAAAAGTGAGTTTTAGAAAGATATGAAAAGATGATTGATTTTTATGATTTAAGGCTATTTTAAGTGGTATAAACTCTTAGAAACCTATTTTGGAAATATGTTGTATCGAATTTGGAAATGGTCAATTGCTAGCCTTCTATATGAAATTGTATCATAAAGTATTGTTTGTGCAAGAAAGATATTTTATGGATATACTGTTGTTGAAACTAAATGTAAAATTATAGTTTGGTCACTATGTGAAAGTGATGAGCCTTAGACTAATACTATTGTATCCATAAGTATAGGAATCGGCTTAATTGTTGGGGTAATTCTTGTTTGTAACTAGTTGAGACATTAGGTCTGTAACACCCCAAATTTCGAAAAGCATCATTTCAAGTTAATACTAAAATCAGTAGCTTCAAAGGGGAAAAAATAAGATATATGATTTTGGATTTGAATCCTAGACTTTATAGTCTTGATGGATAAAGGATTCAATTACGAGTTCAGCGGTCCTTTCCGGAGCAAAAACGGAGCTATAACGAAGAAGTTACGGCCGAAACAGTGAACGGGTGGAAAACCGGGCAAACAGTGCATTACGCGAGTTGTGTCGCGACTTAGGGCCAACCTCGCGACTTGAGAGGACACGGGCGACTTATGCTGCGACTTTAAGTCGCGACATAACCCGTGAAACCCACTGTCAGGTCAAAACGCGATTTTCAGCCCTTCAAGCCTCATTTCTCTCAACCAAACCCTAACTCTCTCCCCTTTCTCTCCCAAACCGAACCCCAAACCCCAAAGTCGAACCTTAACCAATATTGAGGGTTTTTCCTCCTTAAACCACATGAATCTTCATCATCCAACTAGTGGAGATCGTGAACCACCTTCATCTTCATCTTCTTCACCATGTTCTTGGGGGTTTCGTCTAAACCTTTCACCATTTGAAGATTGGAAGTTTATAGTTCGTTTTGGAGGTCTACAAGTGTTTTGGTTGGTGATTCAAGCTTTAGGTTAAGGTAATCTTCTATTCTCTTCGGTTATGGAAGTTAGGGTTTCGGTATTAGTTGAGGTATTCATGTATAAGGTTGGGGATCGAGTATTTGTGGTTATTTATGTTTTGATGGTTGGAAACTTATGGATCTAGGTTTTTGGAAGTTTTGCTTGAAGATTCAAGTTTTTTCAAAGGAGCTCAAAGTGGGGTAAAATCTAGATTTAGCCTAAATCTAGCAAGGTGCGTTCAAGTTGATTTGTGAAAACGTTGTACATGCCAAAAAGGTTTATTTTTAAAAGCATTTATGTGTTTACATGAAATTATCAACTGTTGGGTTATTTGGTAACTTTTGTTTACTTAAAGTGTTTAGCTTATTAAACCTTGTAAAACATCATATTTGGGATGTTGGGATATTTTGATAAATGTGACACAAAGGTATATGTTTTGGTGATTATTGCATAAATGGATATTTGGTCAAAAAGGCACTTTTACGTGTTTGTCGAGTTTTATGCATCATTCATGAAATGGGGTATTTTGGAAATGGAAAACCTTTTTGGGTTTTGGGCCGAAGGCCAATGGTAATTTGAGAATCGAAGATTTTGGAAAAAGAGGTATTTTGGTCTATGTAACCAAGTTGGATCTCTTGAGTATCAAACGTTTTATGAAGCCTTTCGGCTTGAATTGTACCTTAACGGGTTTTGGGACGTTGTCTGGTTTAAACGGCTCCTTATGGAGTGTTTCATTGGAAAACAACCATTATATAGATGTTGGTTAATTACATGTTTTGGATGCGTCAGTTCATTCATACGGAGTCATGTAATGTTTAGACTGTAATGCATTGGATCCATAGGAATATGAGTCGTTATGTTCATCATGGAGTTTTAATGTCCATGTTTGAGTCTAGTGAGTGGTCCCCAAGTCATGTTGATTATGTAAGCTTGCGGTGGTAGCTCGGATGAGCCGTATACGGAGCTAAGTCTTGCGGTGGTGCCCAGAGTGAGCCGGATACGGGGACTTGTGACTTTGGTTGTGACACTCATTAGAGGTCGAGTAGACACTAGGATCAGTGGTGTCTTGCGGTGGGAGCTCAGAGGAGCCATATACGGGGAACCCTGGTCTTATGTGAAACTCGTGAACGTCGATACGTGGCTTAACTTTGTGTGCCCGTCACATACGATGGAATCGGGTATCCCCCGTCATTGAAAGGTGTTATCTTGGGTATTCCCTTATCCATGCCTTCGGTGTTAAAACGTACATTTTAATTACACAATGAGTCTTTTGGAGAAATACTGTGTGGGTGCGTTTTGGGTGAGTTTTGGGTGCATCGTTTTATAAGGAATGTGTGTTTGGGAACATTGTCTTTAAAAGTGCATATCGTGGGAAAACGTGCCGTTTCCATTTTAAAGTATATTATTTCAAAGGATCTCGCTTTAACCTGGTTTCTTGGCTTTTAAAGATTTATTCAGTCATGTTAAAACTCTTGAGCTCACTAGGCGTTAAGCCTAACCCTTTTTATTTGTCGGCATGTGCATCAGGTTCCAGGTGGGGGTTGGTTCTAGCAATTCTATGAAGAGATGTGCTTAGTCTTTCGCGAGTGTAAGTATTTGGTGAAGTCTTCCGCAGTTTGGAGATAGTGACTTTATTGGGTTTTAGTAGCACCCGTCCTTATTATAGACTATATGTATAGAATGAATGTGTGTGTATTGAAGTTAAACCTTAACTTGTGATTATAGACGAATCGTTTATCGATGTAATTAGAAAATTTTAAATAAGTTGCTATTTCCAGAATTAAGGGTGTTACAGGGTCCTCGGAGACAACTTGGTCGATTATGTGGGACTGGATACTATCCATGGACAGTAAATGTAATCTTAATGAATGAGTATGACTAGGATCATTGGGTGCCCTACCCCACATCTAAAGTACGAGTTGAAGATCTCTTGGCCATTGATCCTAGTATGAGGCAACTAACTTGGAAAATAGCTTACTTTTGTGTTCCGCTACAATCCTTGGAAATCGGGTATCCCTCGTCATCGTAAGATGTTTTTTGGACCGTATGGTTCCTATGTGGTTTTGATGGAAACAAACTTACTTCACTCTTGGAAAAATACTTATGTTGTTTTATGCTTCATTCAATTATATAGATGTTTGTTCTCACTAGGCGTAAAGTCTAACACTTTTCTTAAATGACATGTATATCAAGTTCTGTTAGCGGCAGGGCTCCCAAGGTTTGAGGGATAAGCGATTTGCCGATAGTGGCAACTTTTGGAGATAGTCTTTTTGGGAATTTTGGCGTACATAAATGAACATATACCTTTTGGGAGATTTTTTTGATAATTTTTTTAATCTAGACGTAAATAGTTTAGATTAGTTGTCATTAATAATTTACATTCATAGATTTGTAAACGATATTATTATTTCCCCTTTTGGGTGATTTCTTTTATATAGAATATTACGATTACGTCATTTTTCAGGTTTAAATTTACCTCTATTTTTAGGGGTGTTACAAGTTGGTATCATAGCTCTAGTTTAAGTGAACTAGGTATGAATGTAAGATATCTGGACTTAAGCTGAGATATTAAGTTATGATTTGTGAGATTTGGGTAGAACTCCTAAGATACGATAGTTGTAGAGTCGACGGAATTACGCTAATTGAGAGTTGTAATGACGGCAACGAGAATTTTTGTGTATAATATGTTCATAATTTCACTTAGCTAATGCTATTATGAATGTGTTGTTACATGAGCATACCTGACTTACTATTGTTATGACTTACTAGCTAATTTCACAGTTTCCTGATTCAAAACATTTGAAACATTTTCAGAGTTAGATCTAGGCACATCATCATAAAAATTTTCAAACAGAAAATCAAGATCAGAAAGATTAAGTAAAGAAGTAGAAGAATCCTGATTTGACGGTTGTAGCGAAGGTTCTGAACTGAGTTGTTCAGAAGCTGATATTTGAGAAATATCATTAATGCTGATGAAGATGAAGATAGAGATGCTGATGATGATATTCATGATGATATTCCTGGCAGTGAAGATGATGACAATGATGATCATGATGGAAATGACGGTGATCAACCAACTCTTCGGGTATATACAAGGCAATCCAAGGAACCAGAAGTAGATGTTTCAGAAGAGATTGTATCAGAAGATGAATCTGTTTCTATTATTCCTTCAGTTGCTCGTATTCAAGTGAATGAATTGGATTTAGCGTTTGCTCAAGCCTCAACTCAGATACAGAGTCAAGCTCCAACAACTTGTTTTGATGCTATTCATTCTACAACCGTTTCAGCTCTAGAGCTTTCTTCTGTTCAAGCTCGGGTTTCTTCTGATAAAATCACCACTCTGAATAAGGTGATTCGTCAACCGTCAGATAAGTTGGATGCTGAAAAAGAGGCACAGATTCAGAAGCTGAAGACTTTCTTTAAAGGAAAAATGCCAGAAATTGATGCTTCCGTGATTCCTCAAGAGATTCCTTTTCGAAGACCATCTGGTCTGACTTACTATTGTTACTATTTGAGAAATTTGAGACGCAAACTGTACTTCTCGTGAGCTACTGATAACACAAAGAAACTTTGCGTGAGCTGAATGAAACGCAAACTGAGCTTTGCTTGATGCACTGGAGACGCAAAGTTCACTTCTCGTGAACAGAAGGAGACGCAAACTAAAGTTTGCGTGATGAAAACTAAGAGCAAAGTCTGAACTTCTCGTGATGATGTATATGGCACTCGATGAATCTAGCGCAAACCAGATGAACTCGCGCAAACCAATTGTGAGTCCAAGAATCTCTAAATCGTAGTGAGAGAAAGTAGAGAGAGAAAGTAGAGAGCGCCAAATGATCTGTGTATTCAAAGTATGCGTCCAAAGTTACAAACAACAAAGCACCTAAAGGACTTAAATACCCCAGGTCTTAACCAATACAGATAAGCAAGATAAGCACAGTTAAGACTACTGAAAATAAATACAATGATTACTACACAATCAGTCTTAACAATCTCCCCCTTAGTAATCATTGACGCTCTTCTCTTTGACGAAGTCTATTCAATCCAACTAAAACTTGAGGATTCTGAAGTTGCAAATGACATGAGGTCATTCTTTGCAAATTTCATTGAGATTAACTCAGATGATGATGATGACACAAGATTTGAGAAGATTTGCAAAGTAAAAGAAGAAGAATGTGAAGACATAGTTGTGATATCTGACACTGAAGATGACACTGTCTTTATGGATGCTAAAGACGAAGAAATTTCAAACATGCTTTATGGAGATCTTCCATCTCAAGAAGAGATTCCTGAAAATGCTCCAACTACTTCTACTCCTGCTGATGATACTGCTCCGACTACCACTGTTCTTTCAAGATCATTTGAAGTTGGTCAGTCGTCCAGAGCAAAAGCTGATATTCCTTCTTCTGAACTTGTGATTCCACCGTCTATTCTTGAAGAAGGACCAACTTTGACCAGGCAGGAGAGAAAAAGAATTCTTCAACAAAGGTATATGGCTTCAAGGCAAATATCTGCTTTTCTAGAAGAGTCACAGAGTAATATTTTCGTTTCTAGAAGAAGGACGATCAACATTTATGCTATCCTTGGTGTTGAAAAGGAGTCAGAAGCATATCAGTATGAATACTTGATGCTCATCAAGTGTCAGCGCCGTAGAAATAATCTTGTATCTTCTCCGCATCTGATTGTCCGAGTTATCAGCGTCACTATAAACAAGTTAGTTAATATCTGGTATCCGGAATTCGAAGTGGAAAGAAAAGATTGCAATCGATATACTTTCTCTGAGGAAGATTTTTCAGATCTTTCTATTGATGATATTGAGTTTTTATATGATCATTTCAGGAATATTTATCATAGAACTCAGGATGTTTCTCAAGCACTGTTTGTTATCAAAAGATTTATTCGACGGCAAATCAGATTCTTCAGAGTGTTTGATTTTCAGATGGTCGTTGAAAGCTTTCAGCCAGTTGTAAATCTTCAAAGGCCCAATCGAAGCTAGCCAGACTTAGATTCTTATCCTTTATTCACCATAGTTCAAGATCCATATGGAGTTGTCTACAAGAATGGATCAAGTCAAAAATGCATCCTCAGATTTGAAGAAATTGGTCATTACTCTGATGGCACCTTGAAGGTGATCAAGCTTCAGTTGGAATAACATCTGAAAGAAGCTAAAAGAAGATTTTTGGAAACTAGAAGAAATACATTCCTGGTTGATAATGACGAGATTCGTCTTCTTAAGAGGACATTGAATACAATTCATGAGAGATTGAACCTCCGCTCAACTCTAAGACGAATGGAAGTCTTAGTTGGATTGAATAGACTTCGTCAAAGAGAAGAGCGTCAATGATTACTAAGGGGGAGATTGTTAAGACTGATTTTGTAGTAATCATTGTATTTATTTTCAGTAGTCTTAACTGTGATTATCTTGCTTATCTGTATTGGTTAAGACCTGGGGTATTTAAGTCCTTTAGATGCTTTGTTGTTTGTAACTTTGGACACATACTTTGAATACACAGATCATTTGGCGCTCTCTACTTTCTCTCACTACGATTTAGAGATTCTTGGACTCACAATTGGTTTGCGCGAGTTCATCTGGTTTGCGCTAGATTCATCGAGTGCCATCTACATCATCACGAGAAGTTCAGACTTTGCTCTTAGTGTTCATCACGCAAACTTTAGTTTGCGTCTCCTTCTGTTCACGAGAAGTGAACTTTGCGTCTCCAGTGCATCAAGCAAAGCTCAGTTTGCCTTTCATTCAGCTCAGGCAAAGTTTCTTTGTGTTATCAGTAGCTCACGAGAAGTACAATTTGCGTCTCAAATTTCTCGCGCAAAGATCAATTTGCGTCTCTCTTTGTTCGCGAAAAGTTTAGATTATGCCTCACGCTTATCACGCAAAACTCAGTTTGCGCGATCAACATCTCACGCAAAGCTCAGTTCGCGTATTCAACGTCTCATGCAAAGTCCAGTTTGCGTCTCCCTTGGTACGCGCAAAGTCTACTTTGCGCCACTATCTGCTCACGCAAATCTCAAGTTTGCGTCAGATTTCAACTTTCAGACTTCAAGTTTTTCAGACTGTGTTTTTGATCAGAATGTCTTTGCAAGCTCAGTTCTACAAGAATGATCTGATGATGTCTTTGGGATCTGATACTCGCCCTCCGGTACTGATAAATGAGAATGAGTTTCAGCAATGGCAGGACAGATTCATCAATTTCATAGAGAGACAACCAAACGGTGAAAATATGATGAAATCTCTGACTGATGGTCCAATGATAAAGCCAATGAAAGATATTCCTGCAGCTGGAAACATACCAACTACGAGGGTTGAGAAGTTGATGAGTGAATATGATGCAGATGAACTTTTGAGATATCAAGCTGATAGTCAAGCAAAGTCAAATCTGATTCTTGCTCTACCCAACTCCATCTACAACAGAATTGACTGTTTCAAGCAAAATCCTATGCTTATGTGGACTCAACTAGAAAAGATAATGCTTGGTTCAGCCGTGGCTACTCAACTTCGCTAGACCAGATACATGAAAAATTTTGAAGAATTTAAGGCAAAAGATGGAGAAAATCAGAAAAGTGTATTTGATAGATTTTGGGCTATCATCAATGATCTGTACAAGATAAAAGTGACAAAGACAGAACTGGAATCGAATATGAAATTCTTGAATGCTCTTCAACCGGAATGGAGCAAATCTTGTCACCGGATGAGGAATGATGTCAGGATCTCCACTATGCCAATTCAAGAACTGTATGAGATCTTAATGTCTGATGAGAATCTGGTTTTGGAAAAGAAAGCTAAGATGGAAAAGAAGAATAAGCCAAAGACTGTTGATCCAATTACCCTCTTAGCAAGTCAGCTAGCCGAACAAGCTTTGACAGAAGATGCTTATGATGGTTCAACAGAAGATGATACTTCTCTCGCAACATTATCAGAAAAAGTTCCAGCGTAGATCAGGATCAAATAATCTTCGTTTCACTTTCGGCACAAAGAAAGTGGAACCCAGTGCTCCATCAAAACCATATGTACCAAAATATGAGCCTGCAAAAGTGGTTGAACCGAAAAAGGATGATAAGAGGGTTATGAACTGCTACAACTGTGGGAAACCGGGTCATATAGCCAAAGATTGTCGGGTGAAGGTGGTCAAAGATTCTGCTTTCTACAGAAAGGAGCTGGAACTGGCAGAGAAGAGAGATAATGGCACCATCCTGCTTGCTGAAGAAGAATATTGGTTGGATCATTCTGATAATGAAGCTGAACAAGAAGAGACTGTTGCCATGTGTTTCATAGGTGATGACAAGAGCGATGATGAAGATGAGGACACCTCAACAGATGAATCTGAGGTAATTTCTGAGTTTGATTATAATTTCATCTTATCTCAAATGAATGTTATTATCACTGCTTTACATGATTTACGTTCAAAGTTCACATCTGAAAAGTTTGATAATCAAGAAAAGTCTGTTTTAATTGAAAAACTGCGAATTTCTCTGAAAGATGAAAAGAGTATTTTAACCGACACAAAAGAGAAATTTCAGATGCAGTTGGATGATTTACAAAATTCAAATCAGAATTATCGTGATTCTTTGACTGAACTGACCAATTTAAATCAAAATCTTTCTGATAAAATAATTGATTTAGAAGGAAAATTGTATAAGAGAGAACAAACTGAGCAAACCATTTATATGAATAAACCAAGGAGTGAATAAGCTATAAAGGAAAAGTGGGGACTTGGTTTTGAAAATCCGCATTTTTTAAAATATGCTAAAACAGAATTTCCTACTTTATATGAGTATGATCATTTAAATCTTGCAAGATATGCACCTCAGTTTAAATTCTTTTGGACAAGTGAAAAACAAATTTCAGAAGATGAAAATGAAAATTAGAAAAGAATGAAAAACAAGAGGATGGAAATGCCATTTGTTTATACTTCTGAAAATGCCAAGTATTTTCCTAACCA
Organism: Arctium minus; assembly: GCA_954870635.1. Classification (NCBI taxonomy): domain Eukaryota; kingdom Viridiplantae; phylum Streptophyta; class Magnoliopsida; order Asterales; family Asteraceae; genus Arctium; species Arctium minus. The sequence goes on from OX941081.1 coordinate 155,314,391, forward strand.
ATCAAAGAAATCCAGAAAATTTCATGTTTTAAACATCAAGTCTTCCAATATATCTTCATTACCAAATGAATTTGTTGATATATATGCTAAAACTAATAAGGAAAATGTATCTCCTGTTTATTATGATTCTAGGAAATACATTCCCTCATTAGTGTTAGAAGGTAAGATAGTTGATCTTGAAGATAAATTGGAAGAACAAAGTCTTCAAACTGTTTTATAAAACAGTTTATTTCTTTTTATAATGAAAACAAGTTTTGAAGACAAAATTAATTCTGGATTTTCTATCGATTCTAAGGAAAATACTCAAGTTTCTCAAAACAGTGTGCATTTGCGCCACCAGTTGGTCACGCAAACTGACACCTTGCGCCAGCCGTTGGTCGCGCAAAGTTCAGTTTGCGCCACCAAAGGGTCGCACAAACCTTCTCCTGACTTGTGCATTTTTGAAAATTCTCACTCCAAGGCGAGTTCTATTATGTCGAATGTTCAGTCTGATTTCTTAGATAAAGTTTCTTCTTCTGATTCAATTGTTGATGATTCTTTGATGCTAAATGATCAGTATTATAAAAAAAAAAACAAAGCGTAAAAGAAAAAGGTCAAAGAAGTCAAGGAAACATGATAGTGTCTTGTCTGAAAATTCTAATTTTTCTGATTCTTCTGTTTCAGATCGGACTGTGAAGAAGTCACCAAAGCTGATATGGAGGGTTAAGCAGCAATCATCAGAGTCTGAATTGTTAGGAGATAAATGTGTAGAATGTCTTTGTGAAACTGATACATTTGCCTTTTGTAATAAAAACACAAAATATTCAATTCAGCAAATGGTTCATATTGCAAAGAATGTCTCATATTCTTCTTCTAATTCTAATTCTAATTCTAATTCTAATTCTGATTCTGATGGTTATGTTTCTTCCTCTATTGATGATTGCATTCTTGAGTGTTTGAAAAATAAATCTTCGAAAAATAAAAGACACAAATCTAACAAGAAGGGACCCATAAGCATATGGGTACCTAAATCTGTGTAGTTTATGTATGTACAGCTTAGTCATTTATGGTATCTGGATTCGGGGTGTTCCAAACACATGACGGGCAACAAATCATTACTGTCAAATTTTAAAGAAAAATGTTGCGGTCGTGTTAAGTTTGGAAACTGTGAGACTGCTCCCATTCTAGGTTATGGTGATCTTGTTCAAGGTAATATTACTGTCAAGAGAGTCAGCTATGTCGAAGGCCTTAGTCACAACTTATTCAGCATCAGGCAGTTCTGTGATAAAGATCTTGAAGTCAACTTCAAATGTAAACGCGTTGCTGTGAAGAATGACAGTGGCAGGGATTTACTGGTAGGAAAGAGAAGATCCAATTTGTATACCATTGATCTTTCCAAGGTTAAAATCCCATCCGACATCTGTTTGCTATCTAAAGCTTCAATTGATGAAAGTTGGATTTGGCACCGACGACTAGCTCATCTCAACTTTAAATACATGGATCGCCTTGTCAAGACTGGTACAGTGAGAGGTCTCCCAGTACTTCGTTTTCAGAAAGACCACGTCTGTCAAGATTTTGAGAAAGGAAAGATGAAGAAAGCTCCTCATAAGCCAAAGCCTGAACCCTGCACTTCGGACATTCTTGATATACTTCATGTTGATTTATGCGGACCGATGAAGACAAAGAGTATTGGAAAGAAAAGATATGTCTTGGTGGTTGTTGATGATTACTCAAGGTATACATGGGTTAAGTTTCTCAAGTCTAAAGATGAAACTCCCGACATTCTCATCAACCTCATCAAAACAATCCAGACCAACAAGCAAAAAGCAGTCAAGATTGTCAGATCTGACAATGGTACTGAATTCAAGAACAACACTCTTCAGGCATTCTACGAGGATCAAGGCATTCAACAACAGTTTTCTGCCGCCCGAACACCGCAACAGAATGGGGTTGTTGAAAGAAGAAACAAAATGCTTGTAGAAGCTGCCAGATCGATGCTTGCTTATTCGGGTATTCCTTTGTCTCATTGGGCTGAAGCTGTCTCAACTGCTTGTCATACTCAGAATAGATCAATTCTACATCGCCGATTCAACAAAACACCATATGAGCTTATGAACGGTATCAAACCGAATGTCAAATACTTCAAGTCATTTGGGTGTAAATGTTATGTTCTGAATGACAGAGACAATCTCAACAAGTTTAGTCCAAAGGCAGTTGAGGGTATCTTTCTTGGTTATTCATCTAACTTTGCCGCTTACCGAGTCTTTCTTACTTCTGCAAGAAAAGTGATAGAGAGTGTCAATGTCAAATTTGACGAAGCTACCGATTTGGTTTCTGGTCAATCAGATCAAGAACCCGCACCTACAGGGAATTCAACTTCTGAACAACTCAGTTCAGAACCTTCGCTACAACCATCAAATCAGGATTCTTCTACTTCTTTACTTAATCTTTCTGATCTTGATTTTCTGTTTGAAATTTTTTATGATGATGTGCCTAGATCTAACTCTGAAAATGTTTCAAATGTTTTGAATCAGGAAACTGTGAGCACATCTACTCCAAATTCCGCTGCATCTATCTCTGAAATTGATGCTGTTCCAGTTTCTCTTGTCACTCAAAACAATATTTCTGATCCTGATCCAGCACAATCAGAAACTGAACCTATTCAAGACGAATCTGTTCAAGATCAATCTGGTCAAGAAGAATCAGTTCAGGAAGAAGAACAAATTGTTGTTATTCAACCAACTCTTCCAGAATCTGATCCAGATATTGTTGAGCTACCTCCTCCTCCAGTTGAAACTATCTCTATCTCTTCAAATGACATAGAAGCTCCTGAACCTCCCTCTCAACAATTAGAAGTGGTTCAAGATATTATTGATCATCTCCCTCATACCACCAAATGGACAAGATCTCATCCCATTCATCAAATTATTGGTGATCTTCAAGCAAGTGTGTCTACACGTTCCAAGACGGAAACTTCCAACGAATGTCTCTTCACTTGCTTTCTAAGCAAGATTGAACCAACCAAAGTCTCTGAAGTGTTGGAGGATTCGGATTGGATTATAGCTATGCAAGAGGAGCTCAATATATTTGACGCGCTGAAAGTTTAGAGACTTGTACCACGACCGAAAGGAAAGAGCATAATTGGAACAAAGTGGATATTCAAGAATAAGAAAGACAAAGATGGTATCGTCATTCGTAAGAAAACAAGATTGGTAGCCAAGGGTTATCGACAAGAAGAAGGAATTGACTACGATGAAACGTTCGCGCCGGTCGCAAGATTAGAAGCTATCCGGATGTTTCTGGCTTTCGCTGCTTATCGGAACTTTACTGTATATCAGATGGATGTGAAGACAACTTTTCTGAACGGGAAACTGAAAGAAGAAGTCTACGTTTCTCAAGCAGAGGAGTTTGTTAACAAAGATCATCCAGATCATTTATACTTTCTCGATAAAGCGCTGTATGGCCTGAAACAAGCACCGAGGGCGTGGTATGATGAGTTGTCAGCCTTCTTGATCAAATCTGGGTTTACCAAAGGATCCATCGATACCACTCTTTTCATTTATAGATCTAACTTGGATATTTGCTTAGTTCAAATATACGTAGATGATATTATCTTTGGTGCGACTAACAAATCTTTATGTACTTGGTTTTCTGATTTAATGACTTCTAGGTTTCAAATGAGCATGATGGGAGAAATCAATTTCTTCCTTGACTTACAAGTGAAGCAGCTTCCAGATGGAATCTTCATCAATCAGTCAAAGTATGTATTTGACATCTTGAAGAAATTCAAGATGGACAAATCCATTTCAATCGGCATGCCGATGGCTCACGGTGCCAAAATTGGATTAGACCCAGATGGAAAAGCTGTGGACGTAAAGACTTATCGAGGAATGATCGGATCACTGATGTACCTAACAGCAAGTCGCCCGGACATAATGTTCTCTACCTGCCCATGTGCCAGATTTCAAGCCAAACCAAAGGAATCACATCTGTTGGCAGTCAAGCGCATATTTCGCTACATCAAAGGAACTCCATACTTAGGTTTGTGGTATCCTAAGAGTTCTGACTATAAACTGATTGCTTATTCTGATGCAGATTTTGGTGGAAATCAGTTAGACCAGAAAAGCACATCAGGTCACCTTCAATTTCTTGGTGACAGACTGATAAGCTGGGCGTCGAAGAAGCAGAACTGTGTGTCTATCTCAACTGTAGAGGCATAATACGTCGCCGCAACTAGTTGTTGCGCTCAAGTGCTTTGGATGAAGACACAACTTCAGGATTACGGGATGATGTACAAAATAGTGCCTATATATTGTGACAGCAAATCCGCGATCGCGATATCAGTCAATCCGGTCCAGCACACAAAGACCAAACACATAGATATGCGGTACCATTTCATAAAGCATCATGTAGAAGAAGGTACTATTGAATTATATTTTGTCCCAACTGAATATCAACTTGCTGATATCTTTACAAAAGCTTTAGATAAAAAACGTTTTAATTTTCTGCTTTCAAAACTTGGCATGTTGAATTTAAAAGTTTAAATATTTACAAATTTTATTCTATAAAGTAAAATTTTACAGATTTTCTTTCTTTTGAATAAAATGTGTGTCTAGGATCTTTTTCAAGTTGTTTGTTTATATTGAAGTTTTATATGTTCAACTTTCAAGTCTTACAAAAGTCGAAAAGTCAGCAACATGTTTGAAGCTTTTGATTCTGCTTTAAAGATATGTGAGTCGGAATATTTATAGTTTACTTTGCTTTGACTACCTAAATGATCAGAATTATAGATCGGAGTGAAAATATGGGCTAAGCACTTAGATGTTGACCTGAGTGATTGAGATGAATAATAAATATATAAAATTCAGAAATCTCTGAGTTTAAAAGTTTGTACCTGTGGCATTTCTGGTTTGGGAAAGTAAGTTCCGTCGGATGCTTGTCATCTGGTCCCCTAAGGTCAATTGGTCTGGGAGTAATTGAACCCAAATCCTTCTATAGAACCAGATCGAAAGTCATGTTCTACTGGTATGAATGGGTTTAGGATGTGTCGATGTAGCCTTTCTGATCCGGGAAAGTAAGTTCCAAGGGGTGCTTGACACCTAGTCCCCTAAGGCCATCTGGTCTGGGAGCGGCTGACCCAAATCCTGCAATAGGGTCAGATAGAAAGTTACGTTTACGTCATGTTCTTTACTTACCGAACTTTTTGATTAAAAGATGCCAAAGTGCACACGCTTAAAATATGCCAAAGAGCACACTCATGTGAAGATGCCAATGAGCACACATCTCATGATACTTGGTGATATGTTTGAGTTGCGATAAACCTGTAAAATTGTGAAAGTCTTAATTTTTGATGGCTTAGTGTTAGTACATGCAAAGTTCTCTATAATATTTTTAGAATTGCATTTTTCTTGAAGCTAATCGAAGTTCGCATGCGAGCACATTGAATAGATTGCTGGAAGTTTTTGAAACTGAACATGTCTTAACTTGATATGCAATGAAACTTGTCTCTGTATCCAAAAACACACGCTTGATTTCAACTGATTGATAAATCTGTGATATTTTACTGAGTAGACTTTAATTTGTTTAGTGTTTAAAATTTTATATGTTCAGTTGTTTCAAAATTTATATTCAGTATGATTTTATTTTTACATTGATGTCTTAATGTTTGTGTATCCATATTTTTGTACACTGGTTTGTGCATTTTTCGAGGGGGAGAGAACATCTGACTGCAAATCTCATAACATTCTGTTTTTGAGGGGGAGTGAATTTAGCTGATAAAATACTTCACGTATTGATCAGAAATTCATCAGGTAAGTATTTCTGATATTTTTATGCAAATGTTGATCTGATTTGTTAATTTCTGTGCATTTGTGTAGGGGGAGTAAAAAGAGCTTGGCAGGTAAGTTTCTGATATTTTTTTTTATGTGTCATCTAAGTAAATTTTTTTTAAAGGTATAATTTTTTTTAGTGTTATTTTTTTTTAGTATAAAAAGTTTTCTCTTATTTCTTTTTCATTTTTTTTGCCTCCTTATTTTGAACGCTCATTTCACTGTTCATCTTCCTCTCATTTCCCTCTGCGCCAATTTTCATTCATCTTTGTTTTCTACCTTGTTAATCTTTCGATTCAGGTATGTGTTTTACTTTTATTTTGTTTTGTAGTAATGTTTAGTATTACATTGTTTCTATCTGATTTTGATTTCGTATATCTTACTGTGCGAATTTTTTTTTGGTACTGTTCATCGTCTTCTAACATCAGATCGAGCTTTTCTGTCAAATCGAGTGTTGGGTTTTTCTTAGTTCATAATTTCGAACCTCAGGTATGGATTTCTAACCATTTGATTTGGTGTTTGTGTTTCGTTTTTGTATTTTGAGTATTTCGCGACTGTTCATTTATGGTTTTCGAAAATTTTCAAATTTTTGGGTTTAATACTGATTTTAATCAGTATTTCTTTGGTCAATAAATACTTTTAAATGTTTGTATATGAATTTCGGATCATAGATTCTAATTTTCCTTTGAATTTTTCGAAAATCAGATAAGAACTCGCGAAATATGTTAAGTTTTCAAGGGTTTTGCGTATCAAGATGGTCACGCAAAGTTTACTTTGCGTAACCAGTGGGTCACGCAAAGTTTACTTTACGTTACCAGTGGGTCACGCAAAGTGTTCTTTACGTAACCTCTTTGACACGCAAACCTCGTTGTTGTGTGTTGTTTTCGTTTGAAGTGTAGTTTGCTTAACACATTGGTCACGCAAAGTCTACTTTGCGTCACCTACGTGTCACGCAAACCTTTGTGGTTTTTGTGTTGAAAATTTTCAGGTCATGTTTTCGTAACAAGTTAATCACGCAAACCTCAGTTTGCGTTATGAATTGAATACGCGAACTTCAGTTTGCGTATCATGCTTGTCACGCAAACCTCTCTTTGCGTATCTAGTTCATCGCGCAAACCTCTCTTTGCGTTTCTCACTTGTCACGCAAACCTCACTTAGAAAATTTTTTCATTTTTTTTGTTTTTTCTTATCTTGTCTAATTTTTCTTTGTTTCTGATTTCCAGGTTATTCCATGGCTTCTCAAACTCAAACTGATCCTGTAATTCAAGATGAGAATGTTATTCTCGATGACCCATCTGATCGCGCTTCACATGAGACGCCTATGCCGTCTGTTCCTTCTGTTGGAGCAAATCTATCTGCATCTCGCCGTTCACCGAACGATGTATTTCTCATGTTGATGTATATCTTTCCGTATAAGCCGAACAACTACTACATGGATTTTGATCGAATCAAGATTCATCCGGTGATACGTGCTATTCTCAAAGCTCATCCGCTCGCACCAGCTCTTACTTATTGTGCCGATGTTCCTGAAGTTTATCTTCAACAGGCTTGGCATACAATTACCAAAAATGAGCTAGCTCGACCTCATCGATTTGACTTACAGATTGACCAGTTTGAATCATTCCTATCATACAAACGTCTTCGGTTGATCTTAGAACTTCCAGAACTGAATTCAAGACCAGGACGCACTTCTTACGATCAGTTTCCATGTGAATTGGATGTTCTTGAAGGTATTAGGAATCTGGGTTATCTGAGAACTCTAAATAGGGTCAGTGACTTTGATAAGTCCAACCTTCCTCCAGTCTGGTATGCATTATTCTCTGTTCTAAATAGGTGCCTAACTTCGAAGCATTCTGGCACGGATAATGCGAGTCTGCACTATCTGCGGTTATTCCATGCCATTGTCTATGACCTGCATATAAACTATACCTACATTTTCTGGACTGAATTGTCAGAGAGGGTAAAAGACAAAAGGACAAATAAGAAGAGGAAGTTTATTCCGTTTGTCAGATACATGAAGGTAATCGTTCCTCGCATGCTCAGGAGTAATTCAGCTATTCCTCGAAGATTGACTTGGCCTCAGATCCCGGATACTGAAATGACATATATTCAGAAACCGAAGCAGTCCTTCAATTATTCTATGACTATTCCGTATGTTCTCATCGCACAATATACTGACATGACAGATGACAGTGTCATTAAGTACTGCATGGAAAATGAGTTCTTGGAAGCTAATCAGGATGAGCCGATTAATGATGAACGAGCAGAATCTGCTAATGCAGAACAAGAGGTTGAAGAACAAGAGATTGAAGCAGATGTGGCAGATAAACAAATCAATGATGTTCTTGCTGATATTGTCTTTGAACCGGCTGTTCATGATGTTTCTGATACTGCTGATGTTAATGCTGATGAAGATGAAGATAGAGATGCTGATGATGATATTCCGGGCAGTGAAGATGATGACAATGATGATCATGTTGGAAATGACGGTGATCAACCAACTCTTCGGGTATATACAAGGCAATCCAAGGAACCAGAAGTAGATGTTTCAGAAGAGATTGTATCAGAAGATGAATCTGTTTCTATTATTCCTTCAGTTGCTGGTATTCAAGTGGATGAATTGGATTTACCGTTTGCTCAAGCCTCAGCTCAGATACAGAGTCAAGCTCCAGCAACTTCTCTTGCTACTATTCATTCTACAACCGTTTCAACTATAGAGCTTTCTTCTGTTCAAGCTCGGGTTTCTTCTGATAAATTCACCACTCTGAATGAGGTGATTCGTCAACTGTCAGATAAGTTGGATGCATAAAAAGAGGCACAGATTCAGAAGCTGAAGACTTTCTTTAAAGAAAAAATGCCAGAAATTGATGCTTCCGTGATTCCTCAAGAGATTCCTTTTCGAAGACCATCTGGTGTTATTATTCGTGAACCGTCTTCTACACATGTCTCAACTACTGCTCCACCGATTGTATCTCTTCCGATTCCTCCTTTGTTTACTAAGTCTGCGGGTATTTCTACAATAGTTCCTACTGGTAGATCTTCAAGATCTTCTCTTCACGATCTTCTAATATCTGAGTTGACTGATCTGATTTACGCTCGTCTATTGTCTATGTCACCGCCACAACATCAAGATCAAGATCTGATTTCTCTTCTAAGGAATTTCTAGCCTACGCCGCCTCCAGTTCCTACGTCTGATTCTGAGAGAATTACTGCTTTAACTGAAGAGTTCCAGTCTTTCCGATCTGAAGTTCAATCTAGTTTTGCTGATCTTAAGTCTTCATGACTCAAGCCTTTTCTGAACTTTCTAACAGATTTGATTTTCAAACACAAAGTTGCAGAACTGAGGCAGGTCCGTCTCTTAAACGCTGACATGACCAAGATGATCCAGATCATCAAGGCCATGAGGGGGAGAAGGTAAAGAGACCGAGAGTGGAAGGATCTTCTTCAGCTAGAGAAAATCAATCTCAAGAAGTGGTGGCTGGTGATACAGAAAAGAATGCTGACAACGTTCAAGACTGTAGCATTCAAGATCTAGTGAATGTCATGATTGAAAATGTTGATTTGTCTTCTATGTGAAATGTACTGAACATTTCTGAACAAGATATAGAGAATAATATGCAGATTGTTGTTTATATTGATCCTGATACTGCATCAAGACCAATTGATTTAGAGGATTCTGAAGCTGCAAATGACATGAGGTCATTCTTTGCAAATTTCATTGAGATTAACTCAGATGATGATGATGACACAAGATTTGAGAAGATTTGCAAAGTAAAAGAAGAAGAATGTGAAGACATAGTTGTGATATCAGACACTGAAGATGACATGCTTTATGGAGATCTTCCATCTCAAGAAGAGATTCCTGAAAATGCTCCAACTACTTCTACTCCTGCTGATGATACTGCTCCGACTACCACAGTTCTTTCAAGCTCATTTGAAGTTGGTCAGTCGTCCAGAGCACAAGCTGATATTCCTCCTTCTGAACCTGTGATTCCACCGTCTATTCTTGAAGAAGGACCAGCTTTGACCAGGCAGGAGAGACAAAGAAGTCTTCAACAAAGGTATATGGATTCAAGGCAAAGATCTGCTTTTCTAGAAGATTTACAGAGTAATATTTTCGTTTCTAGAAGAAGGCCGATCAACATTTATGCTATCCTTGGTGTTGAAAAGGAGTCAGAAGCATATCAGAATGAATACTTGATGCTCATCAAGTGTCAGCGCCGTAGAAATAATCTTGTATCTTCTCCGCATCTGATTGTCCGAGTTATCAGTGTCACTATAAACAAGTTAGTTAATATCTGGTATCCGGAAATCGAAGTGGAAAGAAGAGATTGCAATCGATATACTTTCTCTGAGGCAGATTTTTCAGATCTTTCTATTGATGATATTGAGCTTTTATATGATCATTTCAGGAATCTTTATCATAGAACTCAGGATGTTTCTCAAGCACTGTTTGTTATCAAAAGATTTATTCGACGACAAATCAGATTCTTCAGAGTGTTTGATTTTCAGATGGCCGTTGAAAGCTTTCAGCCAGTTGTAAATATTCAAAGGCCCAATTGAAGCTTGCCAGACTTAGATTCTTATCCTTTATTCACCATAGTTCAAGATCCATATGTGTAAATCATAAAATCCCAATACAATCAAGCAATTCTCATAAAATCCACATTAAAGTCTAGAGAGAGAGAGTAGAGAGAGAAAGTAGATCTTGAATTCCAATCACAAGTCTGATAATACAATACGATTCTTACTAAACTATTACAAGACAAATGGTATTTATACCCACTAATCAATCAAAAGCTTAACTACAAAGGAAACTAAAACAAGACAAACTTTGACATTTACAAAACTGACTTTGACAATGTTGACTTCTAATGTGAATCCAAGATCAATGAATCCGTAGAGAGAGAAAGTAGAGAGAGAGAGCAATATGCACAAACTATGTGTATTGAAAGTATAAGCGTATATTTCTTACAAGGAACAAGACCAAAGGGACTTAAATACCCTTGGTCAATACAACACAGTATAAGACTATAGACACAATATTTGACCAAGCCCTATAAATACAATGATTACTATAAAATCAAACTTAACAATCTCCCCCTTAGTAATCATTGGCGCTTTGGTCTTCAAAATTCATCTTCTAAATCAGCACGGACCATTAAAGTGACTTAATGAAGCAATCTGAATTTTAAAGAAAAATTTCTTCTCAGCAACTTTCAGTTTGATTTGTCTTTGCTGCCTTTGACAAGTCTGAACCTGTTTGTGATACTCTTGAAAGAACAATCGGTTCATTAGCTTGTGCTCTAGACGACACACCTCTTTTGAAAGACCTTGAATGAACTGTGGTGGTCGGAGCAGGAACAACAAAAGAATTAAAATGGCTGAGAGAGTAGAATCTTTGAGCGAATCTTGATCAACAGATAAACTTTTGAGCTCTTTGTCTCTTTAAAATCTCCTTGACTTCTCTGATTTCTCCCCCTCATGACCTTGATGATCTTGATCAACTTGGTCATGCAAATGTTGGAGACGAGATAGCTTAAGATCTGCAAAATCAAAGAAACGGAGAAAACAGGAGAGGTTTGCGCTAACCATTGGTTACGCAAAGTGAGGTTTGTGAAGCACCAAGGTTGCGCAAAGGGAGGTTTGCGTAACACGCAGGTTGCGCAAAGCAAGGTTTGCGTGATACGCAGGTTGCGCAAAGTAAGGTTTGCTCGACCAACTGATTGCGCAAATCTGCCTTAGAATTTTTTTTTACCTTTTGAAGCTCTTTAACCCCCCCTACACAAATGCACTAGATATGACAATTCAAGTTAGCATTCATATAGAGAATCAGATACTCCCCCTCAAAAACAGATATGATCATTTAAGAAAAATTCTCCTTTTTCACTCTCCCTTGAATAATGGTCAAACCCATTTAAAATATATTTATGAAAACACAATGATCAAATATCAATGTAGAAAGAAAAATATACTGAATATGTATTTTGAAACGACTAAATATATAAAAATTTAAACAGAAACAAATAAAATTCTACTTAGTAAAATATCACAATAAAATCCATGAAATGAAATCAAATGTATGTGTTTGGATACAGAAACAAGTTTTATTGCATATCAAGTTAAGATATGTTCAGTTTCAAAAACTTTCATCAATCTATTCAGTGTGCTCGCATGTGAACTTCGATTAACTTCAAGAAAATGCAATTCTAAAAATATAATAGAGAACTTTGCAAATAATCACACTAATCCATCAAAAATTCAGACTTTCACAAATCTACAGGTTTATTGAAACTCAGAAATATATAACCAAGTATCATGAGATGTGTGCTCATTGGCATCTTTTAAGCTTGTGCACTTTTTTTTTAATCAAAAAGTTTATTAAGTGAAGAACATGCCGTAAACGTAACTTTCTATCTGACCTTATTGCAGGATTTGGGTCAGCCACTCCCAGATCAGTTGGCCTTAGGGGACTAGGTGTCAAACACCCCTTGGAACTTACTTTCCCAGATCAGAAAGGCTACATCGACATATCCTAAACCCATTCATACCAGTAGAACATGACTTTCGATCTGATTCTATAAAAGGATTTGGGTTCGATCACTCCCAGATCAAATAACTTTAGGGGACCAGATGACAAGCATCCCACAGAACTTACTTTCCCAAACCAGAAAGGTCACAGGTACAAACTTTTAAACTTAGAGATTTCTGATTTATAAGAATTTAATAATCATCTCAAGCACAAGGTTTTACGTCTAAGTGCTTAGCCCATATTATCATTACGATCTAAAATTCCGACTTTTTAGGTTTTCTAAGCATTGTAAACTATAAATATTCCGAATCACACAACTTTAAAGCAAAATCAAAAGCTACAAACATGTTGCTGACTTTTCGACTTTTGTTAGAACTGAAATTTGAACAAATAAGAACTTTAATATAAACAAAGCAACTTGAAAATTTATCCTAGACACACATTTTATTCAAAAGAAAGAAAAATTGTAAAACTTTTACTTTATAGAATAAAATTTGTAAAGGTTTAAACTTCTAAAGCAACATGCCGAAATTTTAAAAATAGAAATATTTGATCGGCAAGTTTATATTCAGTTGAAACAAAATATAATTCAATAGTATCATCTTTCACACAATGTAAAAAAAGTTTGTGTCTCATTTGTAAAGATTGGGTTGAATCAAAATTCAGGAAAGATTGAAAATGCTCAGATTCTTTAAAACATATGAGAAAACTGGAACAACATCATTATCAGATATAAATGCAGCGGAATAGAATAGAATAGATGTACTCACAGTATCTCATTTAGTCAGAAGCTTAATGCACTAAAAAACGAGTCCTAGACTGATATGTCTAGAAGTCATATTCTTTGAAGCACGGGTTCTGAGCTGAATTACTCAAAAGCCAAAGTGTTGACTTTAAAGTTCGAGTTTTGAACTTTTGTGTTCAAAAGCCATTCTTTCTCTTACTCCCCCTTAACATGAGGTGCCTGCAACTTTGAATCAGATTTAGACTTGGGTACCCACTTGAATTTGGGCCCGTGAAAGTTAGTTGCAGTTCGTATGGGGAAATAGTTATAATATTTGACATGAGAAGCACGAGAAAAATGATCACAAGAATGATAAGCACAATCATCAGAAGAGAAAGCATAATCATCTGAACTAGAATCAGAAGAAGAATATGAGACATTTTTGGAAATTTGAATCATTTGCTTTATTGAGTATTTGGAAAATTTATTACACAAAGCAAATGAATCACTTTTATAATGTTTGTCTACATATCTATTCTCCTTAGACATAGAATCATCTGATGTCCGCTTTTCTCGCCAAATCTGCTTCCTTGACTTTCTCAAAGTCGTATCTGAAAGATTAGACTCGGAAGAATTAGAATTGTCAGAAATAACTTTATCTTGTTTCTTCGACTTCTTTGACCGTCTTCTTTTACGCTTAGGTTTATAAAATTGATCATTGAGCGTAAAAGAATCATCAAGAATTTTAGACGAGATATTTAAATCAGAAGAAATAAATTTATCCAAGCAACCAATCTGATCAACTAATAAATCTGAATTTGCCTCGGAGTCTGAAGAATTTTGAGAAAAGATTTTAAAATTTGAAACTTCCTTTTTATTTTTCTTAGAATCAGAAGAGAGGCTAGAAATAGAATCTGATTTTTGAGAAAATAATTTTTCTTCAAGACTAGATGTCATGAAAGAAAGAATAATATCAGATTCAATTTTCTTCAAAATATTTTGATCTTCTATCTTATCTTCAAGATCGATGATTTTGTTTTCTAATACTAACGGAGGAGTATATTTCTTTGAATCATAAATGATTGGAGAAATATTTTCCTTCTCAAAATCAGGAGCATAAGAAGAAACTAAATCATCAGACAATGAATATTTGACAGTAGATATATCATTTAAACCTTTTCTGCCTCTTCTTGATTTATCGGGAAAATATTTTGCGTTTTCGCTTGTATAAACAAAAGGAATTTCATTTTTCTTGTTATTCATTCTTTTCTCATTTTCGATTTCTAACACTTGCTTCTCATTCATCCAATCAATTTTAAATTGAGGAGCATAATGAGCAAGAGTCAGATAATCGTATGTATATAAAGTTGGGGATTTTTCAATAGCATTGTTTAAACAATGAGGATTTTCAAAACCAAGTCCCCACCTTTGTTTTAAAGCTTCTTCACTCCTTGGTTTGTTCATAAAAACTGTTTGTTCAGATTGGTTTCTTCGATAAATCTTTTCTTCTAATTTATTTATTTTATCTGAAAATTCATTTTTTAAAATAGTCATAGCTGTCAAAGATTCAAGATAAGTCTTATTTGAATTTTCCAAATCATCCAATTTCGTTTGAAAGATGTCTTTTGTATTTTCTAAAATAGATTTTTCATCTTTCAAAGAAATTTTCAGTTTGAAAATCAAATCTGACTTTTCAGAATTTAAATTCTTTTTAGATATTAACTTAGAACGCAAATCAGATAAAGCAGTAATTATAATATTCATCTGAGAGGTAATAAAGAGTGATCAAAAGCAGAATATACCTCATCTTCATCTATATCTGAATCGTCTGACTGATCATCTCCGAGTAAGCGCATCTGAGCGATCTCTACGTTTACAGCTTCGCCATCAGAGTGATCCAGCCAGAATTCTTCTTCGACTAGCAAAGCTAATCCACTCTCTCTTTTCTCGGCCAGTTCCATTTTCTGTCTATAATATGCCGAACTTCTGACCTTCTTCACTCGACACTCCTTTGAAATGTGACCCGACTTTCCACAGTTGTAGCAAGCAGCGGTCTTTGGCTCGGGTACTTTGACTGTTGAACCGGAAGTGAAGCGAGAAGTGTTGGAACCCGACCGTGGTTGAAACTTTTTCTGGTAATGGTTAGAAAGAAGAATCATAGCTTTCTGCAGAGCCTCACCATTGTCATCAGTTGACCCGTTGTAAGCGTTATTAGACAACGCTTATTCAACCAGTTGGCTCATGAGGAGTGCAACCGGGTCTACTGACTTCTTGTTTTTGTTGTCTAGTTTGGCCTTTTTCTCTAACACCAAGCTCTCATCAGTCAGTAAGATCTCCAACATCTCTTGGATTTGCATTGTGGAGATTCTAACATCATTCCTCAGTTTATTGCAAGATTTATTCCATTCAGGCTGCAATATGTTGAGGAACTTCAGATTTGTCTCAAGCTCAGTCTTTTCAACTTTAATTTTCCGAAGATCATTGATCACAGCACATAATCGGTCAAACACAGCTTTCAGTCGCTCCCCATCCTTGGCTTTAAATTCTTTAAAGTTATTCATGTAGCGTTTATGCCTGAGTTGAGTTGCAACCGAAGAACCAAGCATAATCTTCTCAAGCTGTTGCCACATCAGATTAGGATGAGTTTTGAAACAATCAATCCTGTTGTATACAGAATTTGGCAAAGCTAGCATCAGATTTGCTTTAATATCACGATCAGCTTGATATGCGGACAACTCTTCATGTGTGTACTCTTTAGTAGGCTTATATAATCCAGAAGCCAATTTGGGTTTTTCGAACGGTCCTTCAGATAGAATGATCAACATGTCATTACCATTCTTTTGTCGTTCAATGAAGTTTAGGAACCGATCTTGCCACTGTGTAAATTCATTTTCATCTATCAGTACAGGTGGACGATTTTCTGTACCCAAAGACATCATTAGATCACTCTTGTAGAACTGAGCTTGATAAGAAAATTTGTCAGAATCCATGGCAGATGTTCAAAAATATTCTAAGTCTGAGACTTGTGCAAAGTTGAGCTTTGCGTGAGAAGGCTGTTGCGCAAAGTAGACTTTGCGTGAGAAGGCAGATACGCAAACCAACTTTGTGTGAGTATCGGTATACGAGAACTGAGCTTTGCGTAACACAGAGGAAACGCAAACTTGACTTTGCGTTAGTATAAGGATAAGCAAAGTAGCTTTGCGTGAGTAGCTTGTAACGCAAACTGGACTTTGCGTGTTATGATGATTGCGCAAAATGAACTTTTCGGAATGCACTGGATACGCAAAGTTAACTTTTCGAGCTTGGAATGATACGCAAAGTTTAAGCTTTGCGTGATAAACCCAATGCGAAAACCTGAAACAAAAGAACAAAATTAGTAGAACATGCAAATCCAACTATGAACTCGCACAAAGTAGGAAGAACTTGCGCAAAGTTAAGATCTTGCGTAAACCGTGAAAAACACAAAAACTTCTAAAAAATCGATTTCAACAAAGATTTTAATGAAATTTTCTTATACCAATACGTTCGAAAACACCTTTTCAACACTTTTTAATCAAAATTTTCGATTAAAATCCACAAAAACAGAATTTCGTAAATGAAACAGTACGTGACTTGACTTTACCAGAAAACACAAATTTTCAAAATCGAAGATCAAAACATGAATTTTAGACAAAAAAACGTGCATCAAAGTTATTGTCCTATCAAAAACGAATTCAACAAGACAAATTTCAAATAAATTCGATCAAAAACACCTCTGAATTTGATGAAAAATCAAGAAAACGAGATTTTCTTGAAAAATCAAGAAAATCCATCAAATTTTCGATTTTAAACCACAAATTCAGATACGAAAAATCAAACTCTCAATCCTCTCAAGATTCAAATGGCTCTGATACCAATTGTGAATCCAAGATCAATGAATCTGTAGAGAGAGAAAGTAGAGAGAGAGAGAGAGCAATATGCACAAACTATGTGTATTGAAAGTATAAGCGTATATTTCTTACAAGGAACAAGACCAAAGGGACTTAAATACCCTTGGTCAATACAACAAAGTATAAGACTATAGACACAATATTTGACCAAGACCTATAAATACAATGATTACTATAAAATGAGACTTAACATCTAACATTGACTTTCCTAATTAAATCTTGGATACAATATTTGGACTTAACAATCTCCCCCTTTGTATTCAAGATTTAATAAAAATTTGACACTAGTATTCAACTCTTGATTCTTCAGCTTTTGTCTCTAACAACTTTTAACTTTGAAACTCTTTCAGCCTTTGAAGAATCTTGAAAAGTCTTTTTACTTTGTAGCTTTGAAAGTCAACAAGTCTCGAACAAGAACCTTAATTCTTGAAACTTCTTTGAACTTGAAACTTCATCTCTGAAACATCTTTGAAATCTTTGAAACCTTCTTTGAAAAACAGTCTTTGAACAATGAAACAACTTTGAGGAATCTCTGAAATTGAATCTTCATCTCTTTGATCTCTTGACTGTCTTCAGAGAAAGAAACTTTCACAAATCATCTTGATTTATCTTTAAATAAACTTTCTTCAGAATCTTTTGACTTTGTATCAGCAGAAGCATTTTGAAATGACTTTTGAGCTTTCAGAATTTCTTCACAAGTCTTTTCACTTTGACAACTCTTCATGGCTTTGAAATTGAATCTTTATAAAATTCTCCCCCTTTTTGATGATTGTGAGCATCATGATCATCAAAACATCTTCAATTTTGACACAGTCTTTGATCACCCCCTTTGTATTTGAATAACAATCTCCCCTTTCTATGATAATTTGACTGTTGCCGCCCTTTGATCTGAATGGTTGAATCATGAACTGTATATACTCGAATCTTTTCAAATTCAGATATAGGAACGTGGTAACCCTGATTCAACAAATGAAACAGTTAGGAATGCCTATCGGTAACACAAAGTTACTGTGTACAACGAATGTACAATTTAATGAGCTGGTTTGATGATGACTCCCCAGGACTTCCATTCAATCATTGAAAAACACAAGGTTTATCTATGAATGTTCTGACAGAAAAACAAATTTTCTGTGTGCTCGTGTATGAAAGAATTTAGGCACAATGATTGTGTTTCATAAGGCTCAAATTGTGTAAACTGTTGAGACAGCAACATGTATTACACAGACTCAATGTGCATGAAAGAGGTGCGAAGGTCGGGCAACTTTCCTTCTTTTTTAATATCTAAATCTTCCGAGTGAAGATCAGATAGCAGATATGCTGCGTCCCCAAAGAAAATGAAACATTTATTTGTTAAGAAAGAAACGAGTGGCTGGTGGGGTTAATGCAAGAGTTGGCATGGGCTCACTGCCTGTTTCAATGATGGTCACCAAAGAATGTGAACCAATCAGAAGATGTGGCTGCCCGGCTCAGAAAGTGGTTGGTGCAGAGTTCTGATATTCTTTTAACTCTGTTCTCACACCCTCTTTCTTTTAATCATTATGCTCACTTCTAACCAAACTCTTTTTCCATTTTTCCGCTCCACGCAATGAGAAAAACTCAACCGGATGAGTTATCTCCCCCACTCTTTGATTTATGACCCCTCACCCCTCAATCACTCAAGGATAACTTCATGGGTAGGAAACACTGGTTGACGTGAATCCATGGAAGTTTTGTTTAAGCTCACACACGAATCCCATGTAAGTCCTAAAAAGAATTGTTGCTCAACAATTTAACTGAACAGTTAAGCACAAAGTGTATTATATCATTGTCAAAATGTATGCTCATAAGATTTGAGCAATTGAACTTTGAAGATTTCTCAAAACAAATATATTGAATGAAAGAAATGAAATCAAGAGAATTGTTTTGAGAATCTGACAATGTATCAATCAGATCAAATGAAATAGATAGGGTATCAAAGAACTGGATATTTTGTTTATATGAACGAATATAAACAATTTAGCAATAAACGCGCAATGAATGAAATGATAATTGATGTTCAACAACAATGAAAGCAAACGAGGGTATTACCATCGAAAAATTTGTTCTTTATGAGACATGATAATAACAAATTCAAATGAAGTTCCGAACCTGTGTGTGGGAATACTTTACAGTATATGGATAAGATAATACGCGAGTATTGATCTTTGGAAACACACGGTCAGATAAACATAAAGCTCAAAATTGAAAAACATTTAAAAGCTCACTTCTGAATTCATGAAATCTTTTGAGAAAAAAGAAGTGGTTTGAACATTTAAGATCTTGTTTTTCATGCTTGAAAGTTGTTCTTCTTTCAAACAATCAGAGATCTAGAATCAGAAGATATTTACCTTTAAGCTCCCCTCAAATCATGAAAGAATGATTTAGATCTTTTAAGCTCCCCCTGGATATTAGCAGAATATCCTTCTCTGATCATTGAAAAATGGGTCCTGATCTGTTATTTGATCAGAAGCCATAACCTTTACTCCCCCTATAAATTATGCAACAGTAGATTTATCAATGAAAACAAGATAGAGATCCACAATTCCTTCTGGAATGTAGTCCGTCATATCAGTAAGATTTATTCGTGAAAAAGTACAGGATAGAGATCTACAATTCCTTCGGGAATGTAGTCCGTCATATCTCTCTATTGAATTTTTTAGAAAAGAAAGTACTCCCTTTTGATGGTGGATTTCCTCATTTGAGTATTGGAGTACAATCCTCATATCATGACAGGAGTAAAGGTCTTTAATCGTTGAGGTACGGGTCCTAAGCTGATGTGCTTAGAAGCCATAGTCTTGACATTGAAGTTCGGGTTTTGAACTGCTATGTTCAAAAGCCATGGTTCTCATACTCCCCCTTGACTTGAGGTGCCTGCAACACAGAATCAGTTTTCTTCTTTGGTACCCACTAGTATTTAGGTCCACGAATGTTAGTTGCAGTTCTTGTGGGGGTGACAGAGTAAGAACCATACCAGAAATGATCATTGATCTTGTGGATATGATCATGTGTACAGCAGTAAGAACAATAAAATTTATTACCTGAAAACCTGAGTAATTGATCTTTTGAGTATATATGGTCAGGTTTACCTTTATGCTCTTTGTTCTTCTTTGATTTGAGAGAATGTACACATGATGTTTTTCCTTTCAGCTCATCTGACATCTCATCTTTAACTGGTTTCTTTTGCCACACCAGTTTCTGTTTCTTGTAACTTCTTCTTCTTGGAGATGTACCTGAACCATCTAAATATTGATCATAGAAAATGTTAGTTCGACGAATCTGATCAAAAGATTTAACTGACCTTTGTGAAGAGACAGATTTATGATTTGAACTTGAAACAGACTTTTCATGTTCTTTGATCTTTGAAGCAAAGTTGTCTCTTTCTTTCACAAGCAGGTCAATATTTTTCAAGAACTCAGACTTTGTTTTCTGCTCTTTCAGCGCATTAGCAGATAGTTCAGATAACTTTGAAGTCAGTCTTTTGATTTCAGTCTCAAAGATTGATCGTTCTTCTTCAAACCCTTTCTCTGAATCATTTCTCTGGCCGGATAGTTCCTTAAAGAATCCCACATTCTTCTATTCGATGGCCTTCTTTTCTTTGGCAAATTTCTCTCTTTCCAAGATAAGGACTTTCTCAAAATCTGAAGTTTGTTGAGAAAGCTTTATGCATTTAAGCTCAACTGACTTCTTTTCTTCATAGCACTTCTTTGAGAAATCTAAGAACTTCTTTGAAATATTTTTCTTTTCACTATCAAAATCAACTTTAATTTCAGCAAGCTGATGTTCCATATCAGATATATTCTTTCTAAGTTCAGCATTCTCAGATTCCAATCTAATTATCTTCTCATCATTCAACCCAGAAGATCTTTTTAGAAGATCTTCATTGATTATCTTTAAAGTACTGATTTCTTCTTTCAATGAGATGATTTCAGCAAAATACTCTTTTGACTTTTAAGAATGAAAGTCAACAGCATAACCCAGATTAACTTTCTCTAATTCCAGCTTTCTATTCTTCTCTTCAAGATCTGCAAAATATCCCATTTTGAACAAGAGATTAGCTTGATATAAATGATCGTTCACAAACTGTAAATCAGAAAATATTTGATCACAATCAGAACAATGTCCCCCTCCGCAGACTTAGTACGGGGGTCCCGTAAATGTGTAGCGCAAATGTGTCTTTGCGTAAACTATAAGTAGCGCAAATGTGTCTTTGCGTGATAGCCTTGATACGCAAACTTGGCTTTGTGTGAGGCGTTCATTGCGCAAACTTTCCTTTGCGTGAGGAGTTGATTGATCAAACTTTGCTTTGCGTGAGTGTCTTGTTGCGCAAAGTGAGCTTTGCGTAATTGCCTTGAAGCGCAAAGTGAGCCTTGCGTAATATACTTGAAGCGTAGAGTGCAATTCTCTTGATCCGTGTATTACGTAAAGTAGCTTTTCGAGAGATGTTGCTTTGCGTGATCTGCCAGATACGCAAACTGGACTTTTCGTGATAAGCACAAGACGCAAATGAAGCTTTGCGTTAGTCGAAGGATACGCAAACTTAGCTTTGCGTAATAGCCTTCAAACGCAAACTAAAATTCTCAGTCCGAAAAATGCTTGCGCAAACGTCTATGAACTTGCGCAAATTGTATGAACTTGCGCAAACCGTGTTCTTGACTCTTTCTATCTCAAATCGATCAAAATCTGCAAATTTGTTCTAAAAAATAAATCAGAATCTTCGAAAAACACTTCGAAACACAAATTTACTATCAAATTTCGATTAAAAACAAAAATTCGCACATTTTCAATCAAGAACAGTGTTCGAACAAAAAATATCCAGAAAAACTCAAAAAATCGAAAATTGAAATCGAATTAGTTGAAATCACAAGATGTAATCAAAACAAGAATCAACCCTAAACATAAAACGAATACAATGATTCCATTTTCTTACACCAAAAGCGATTTTTCACATAAAATTCTGATGAACAGTACCCAAACTCGTTTTGTTGAAAAAATTCAGAAAATCAGATTTTCGATCTAAAACTCCAGATTTCAACTCAAATCATGATCAAATCATTTCCGAAAAGTTTGGTTCAGCTCTGATACCAATTGTAAATCATAAAATCCCAATACAATCAAGCAATTATCATAAAATCCACATTAAAGTCTAGAGAGAGAGAGAGTAGAAAGAGAAAGTAGATCTTGAATTCCAATCACAAGTCTGATAATACAATACGATTCTTACTAAACTATTACAAGACAAATGGTATTTATACCCACTAATCAATCAAAAGCTTAACCACAAAGGAAACTAAAACAAGACAAACTTTGACATTTACAAAATTGACTTTGACAATGTTGACTTCTAACATTGACTTTCCTAATTAAATCTTGGATACAATATTTGGACTTAACAATATGGAGTTGTCTACAAGAATGGATCAAGTCAAAAATGCTTCCTCAGATTTGAAGAAATTGGTCATTACTCTGATGGAACCTTGAAGGTGATTAAGCTTCAGTTGGAACAACGTCTGAAAGAAGCTGAAAGAAGATTTTTGGAAACTAGAAGAAATACATTCCTGGTTGATAATGACGAGATTCGTCTTCTCAAGAGGACATTGAATACAATTAATGAGAGATTGAACCTCCGCTCAACTCTAAGACGACTGGAAGTTTTAGTTGGATTGAATAGTAATCATTGTATTTATTTTCAGTAGTCTTAACCGTGCTTATCTTGCTTATCTGTATTGGTTAAGACCTGGGGTATTTAAGTCCTTTAGGTGCTTTGTTGTTTGTAACTTTGGACGCATACTTTGAATACATAGATCATTTGGCGCTCTCTACTTTCTCTCTCTACTTTCTCTCACTACGATTTAGAGATTCTTGGACTCACAGTAGTAGTACATTTTTTGGGTTTTATTTCTGAACTTAGATAAGATTTCTTATTATCCTTGTTGTGTGTGTGACAGACTAAAATGGTAAGCATGCAAGTTAGACCTTGAACTCGAACAGATGGCCTTGAGGCGACCGCATCAACGATCGATCAAATAGAAAGGGCCGAGACATCGGTGATTCCATTTGTACCGACATTATTGCACGGAGGTCCTCAGCATATACCAAGGGTTGACCTGGCTTCTTCCAACCCAATTATACGAGATGTGACCCGTCAATCTGAAATGATGGCCGACATGATGCAATTGATGAATGCAGCCATGGCCAAAGAACAAGAGTTCCACATGAAGGTGATAGAGGACAGAGATTTTAGTAACCGTAGAAACGAGACGGTTACCGAGAATATGGTAGTTGTTGGATCCGAGGGTACAAGAAATGTGATTCCAACCAAAGAGTTTTCAACGAATGACACGATACGTGGTGGGAGGTCTTGTTCCTATAAAACCTTATTATGCAGTATGCCACCGGAGTTCATCGGATCAGACAATCCAGTTGCTTAAAGCATAAGATATGTTAGGTCTAATACATATCATAGCATACATTATGGATCAAATGGCCGAAGCATAGGGAACACCTTTCATGCGATCCATATCTTCCTTGGTTGAAAGACATTGAGACTTACTCAAATGTACTCCATGTACAATTGGTAAGTTACCTCTCTTGGAACCCTCCATCTTGAATCGTTTCAAGACATTATCAATGTACGTACTCTGCCTTAGTCAAATTAAGCACTTCAATCTATCACGATAGATTTTAATTCCAAGGATATAGGTAGCCTCTCCCAAAGCCTTTCATCGCGAAAATTTCCCTAACTAGGCTTTTACACCTTCTAGTGTTAGGATATCATTTCCGATTATCAGTATGTCATCAACATACAAGACTAGGAAGACAACAATGATCCCACTGGCTTTCTTGTATACACAAGGCTTGTCTTGATTTTTGATCAATCCATATTCTTTAATTTTCTCATCAAACCGAATATTCCAATTTCGAGACGCTTACTTTAGTCCATAAATGGACCTTTGCAACTTGATACTCTATTAGGATTTCTTGGGATGTTTAAAACCTTCTGGTTGTGCCATGTACACATCCTCACTTAAAGTTCCGTTAAGAAACGCGATTTTGACATCCATCTGCCATATCTCATAATCATGATATGCAACAATGGCAAGCATTATCCTAATGGATTTAATCATGGATATCAAAGAGAACGTTTCATCATAATCAACATCGTGTGCCTGAGTGAAACCCGTCACCACCATCTAGCCTTGAATGTATGCACGATCCCATCCATGTCAGTTTTCTTCTTGAAAATCCACTTGCTCCCAACGACTTTGCAGCCTTTGGGGGCATCTACCAGATCCTAGACCTGTTTATCTAACATGGATTGTATTTCATCTTTCATAGCATCATGCCATTTGTCATATTTCGTAGGTGACATAGCCTGTGGGTAGGTCAATGGTTCATTATCAACCATATCATCACAGCCAATTAAAACCCCTGGTATATATCTGGCTCTTGACGAATCCTTCCCGACTTTCAGACCGTTTTTCTATCATTGGTTTTCTCAACATCTTCTTGAGGTTTAACAACTTGTTGATCACATCAACCTATGTATCAATAGGTGTTTTTTGAACCTCTTCAAGTTCCATTCTATCCCCTGTCTTAGGCTTACTTAGAAAATCTTTTTCTATAAACTCAGCCTTGCGAGCAACAAACACTTTGTTTTCGCTAGGGTTGTAGAAACAATAGGATATCCTACAAAGATACATCTTTCAGATCTAGGCTCTAGCTTCTTAGAAGTTTCTTGCTTAACATAAGAATCTCAACCTCATACCTTCATATAAGATAGGTTTAGGACCTTTCCTGACAACATCTTATATGGGGTCTTGTCGACCTTCTTGGTTGGTACATTGATCAGTATTCTGGCGGCAGCTTCCAAAGCATACCTGTAGATCCCAGTACAGTGCAATCAATAGTAAATATTCAATGTAGAACAATAATCAAGCCACAACTGCTAGTCATATGATTAATATGAAATCAAAGGGTTTAGGTTTACAGAGAGAATATCTTATCAGAATATGTAAACCTATAGACTAGCAATCTAACAAATGACTTGAGTAACATGACAAATGAACTAATAACGCCTTTATATACTTAGGCTTACAGACCTAATGGGCTTGGGCCCATCTAATAAAATAACTATTAATTAATTACATTATGCACCCTTATAAATACTTTATTCCACTTTCAACACAAAGGACTTTCAGTCCTAACAATCTCCCCCTAAATTTGAATAAATCATTTATCTTCTTGAAATATTTCAGGCCTTGATCTTCTTTCCCTCTTGAATCTTTGAAGAAATTTGGTGTGGCATGTCTTCATGTCTTTCCATGCTCCCTCTTGAATAAAGCTCTTGATCTTCATAGTATCAACTTTGTAACCAGATTCAATGTACAGTAGCCTCGACTGAACGCACTATCACGCAACTTTTAACTGTAGAAACTCAATCACATCGGATCAGCACACAAGAAAGATAATGTAAGAGTAACGTGACTTTCCACGGTGCATCTTCAGTTTAAAACAAAGAATCTGTCTTTGAACCGCGAGTTGAATAGACTTTCATCTTAAGAACTTGTTTCAATCAGCTCGTAGGAGGAAATGACTTGAAGCAGACACCACATGATACGGGAAAGAATCAATACAATCTTTGAAATCTCTTTGAAAATTGAAACAAAATCTTCATCTCTTTGATCTCTAGACTGCCTTCAGAACTAACTTTCTTTCTTTAAAAAACTTTGAAATTGAACTTTTTCTCCCCCTTTTTTGATGATTGTGAGCATCATGATCATCAAAACTTCTTCAATTTCAGCACTTTCTTTGATCTCCCCTTTATGATAAGTTGACATTCTCCCACCTGTGATCCGAGTATCCGTCAATTCATGAAATGTATATATCCGAATCTTTTCAAATTCAGATATAATAGGAATTGGAAACCTGAATCAACAGATGATACAGTTAGTATGCCTGTAAGTAGCACGGAGCCACTTTGTACAACATATGTACGTTGGAAAGGAGTTTTTGTGATGTTCACTCCCCAGGGCTTCCATTCAATCATCGAAAAACCACAAAGGAACTTTCTATGAATATTATGACAAGAAAACTCATTCCTTGTGTGCTCGTGAAAGTGTAGAAATGATTGAAGCTACTTAGCTATATTAGGCTCAAATTGTGTAAACTGTTGAGACAACAACAGATATTACACGGACTCAATGTGCATGAAAGAGGTGCGAAGGTGGGGCAACTTTCCTTCTTTTTCAATATCTAAATCTTCCGAGTGAAGACTAGATAGCAGATATGTTGCGTCCCCAAAGAAAATGAAACATTTCTTTGTTAAGAAAGAAACGAGTGGTTGGTGGGGTAAAACAAGAGTTGGCATGGGCTAGGTGTCTTTGCAATGATGGTCACCAAAGAATGTGAACCAATCAGAATATGTGGCTGCCCGGCTCAGAAAGTGGTTGGTGTAGAGTTCTGATATTCTTTTTAACTCTGTTCTCACACCCTCTTTCTTTTTAACATTAAAGCTCACTTCTAACCAAACTCTCTTTTTCATTTTTCCGCTCAGCACAATGAGAAAAACTCAACCGGATGAGTTATCTCCCCCACTCTTTGATTTAAGACCCCTCACCCCTCAATCACTCAAGGATAACTTCCTGGGTAGGAAACACTGGTTAACGTGAATCCATGGAAGTTCTGTTTAAGTTCTCACACAAATCCCACGTAAGTCCTATAAAGAATGGTTTGCTCAACAGTTTAACTTGAACAGTTAAGTACAAAATGTATGATAACACTGTAAAAAATGTATGCTCATAAAATTTGAGCAATTGAACTTTGAAGATTTCTCAAAACAAAGATATTGAATGAAAGAAATGAAATCAAAAGAGTTGTTTTGAGAATCTGACAATGTATCAATCAGACCAAATAAACTGGTTAGGGTATCAAAGAATTGGATATTATGTTTATATGAACAAATATAAAAAATTTAGCAATGAAAGCACAAATTTAGAATAATGATAGATGCTCAACAACATTGAATTTGAAGCGGGGTATTACCATCGAAAAAATTGTTTCGCTATGAGACATGGTAATAACAAATACAAATGAAGTACTGAACCTGTGTGTGTGAATACGTTAAAGTATAAGGATAAGATAATACGTAAGTATTGATCTTTAGAAACACACAGTCAGTTAAACATTAATGCGCAAAAAGTGAAAAACATTTAAATTCACACTTCTAGATTCATGAAACCTTTTGAAAATCAGAAGTGGTTTGAACATTTCAGAAACTGTTTTTCATGCTTGAAAGTTGTTCTTCTTCCAAACAATCAGAGATCTAGATAAAAAGATATTTACCTTTAAGCTCCCCCTGGATATTTGCAAAATATCCAAGTCTGAACGTTGAAGAACGGGTCCTGATCTGTCATGTGATCAGAAGCCAAACTTCGTTGAAGTCCGGGTTCTAAGTTGATTTACTTAGAAGCCATATTCTTTTACTCCCCCTTAACAGTAGGTGCCTGCAACAAAGAATCAGTTTTCGGCTTTGGTACCCATTGTATTTGGGTCCATGAATGTTAGTTGCAGTTCTTGTGGGGGATATAGAATAAGAACCATACCAGAAATGATCACTGGTTTTGTGAATGTGATCATGTGAACGACAATAACAACAGTGGTATTTCTTACCTGATAACCTGATTAATTGATCCCTCGTATAGATATGATCAGGTTTCCCTTTACGCACATTGTTCCTTTTGGAATTAAACGCATGTACACATGATTCTTTTTCCTTCAGCTCATCTTCAACTGGTTTCTTCTTCCAGACCAGTTCCTCATCTTTGTATCTTCGTCTTCGTTGATGTGTACCTGAACCATCTATATTGCTATCATAGAAAAGGTTAGTTTTACGAATTCGATCAAACGATTTAACTGACCTTTGTGGAGAGACCGATTTCTGATTTGAACTTGATGCAGTCAGTTCAAGCACTTTAATCGTCGAAGTAAAGTTGTCTCTTTCTTTAACAAGCACATCAATCTTCTTCGTGAACTCAGACTTCGTTTTCTGCTCTTTCATCACACTTTCAGATAGTTCAGATAACTTCTTAGTAAGCTTTTTGATCTCAGCATCAAACTTACTTCTCTCTTCTTCAAATCCCTTCTCAACATTGTTTCTTTGGCCTAATATTTCTTTGAAGACACTAACAAATTGTAGATCCAAATCACGGATTATCAAAAATCGGGTTGTAGATCATGAACTGTTGAAAATCGATCGAATCAAAGAAAAAATTTCTTCGCTCCGGCTCTGATACCAATTGTAGATCCCAGTACAGTGCAATCAATAGTAAATATTCAATGTAGAACAATAATCAAGCCACAACTGCTAGTCATATGATTAATATGAAATCAAAGGGTTTTGGTTTACAGAGAGAATATCTTATCAGAATATGTAAACCTATAGACTAGCAATCTAACAAATGACTTGAGTAACATGACAAATGAACTAATAACGCCTTTATATACTTAGGCTTACAGACCTAATGGGCATATGGGCTTGGGACCATCTAATAAAACAACTATTAATTAATTACATTATGCACCCTTATAAATACTTTATTCCACTTTCAACACAAAGGACTTTCAGTCCTAACAATACCTCTAAAAGCTTTTAAGCCACATTGTATGAATTATCATATATCTAACCATATCTAGCAAGGTACGGTTCCTCTTTTCAGACACACCATTATGTTGTGTTGTTCTTGGAGGAGTACGTTGTGGGATTATCCCACACTCTCTAAGATGATCAGTGAACTCTTGGTTCATATATTCACCACCACGATTAGATCAAAGGGGTTTTATCTTTTTTCCAAGTTGGTTCTCTACTTCATTATGAAAATCTTTGAAAATCTCAAAGCTTTCAGATTTATGCTTCATTAGATAAACATATCCATATCAATTGAAATCATCAATAAATGTAATGAAATAGTAGCAACCATTTCTTATGGATGGGTTGAAGGGCTTAACAACTCACTTGCTCTTTCGGGCTTTCCTTTAAAAGGTGATTTAGTCATCTTGCCTAATAAACAAGATTCACATTTATCAAATGAATCATCAGATGATTCCAAGATCCCATCCACTTGGAGCTTGGCAATGTGTTTCTTGTTTATATGGCCAAGACGACAATTCCACAAGTATGTTTTGCTTAAGTCTTGTAGCATTCACATTATACATCGATTCTGATTTAAGACCATTAAGAATATTGATAAGTCGCGTTTACACCCTTCTTAATCGATCTGCAAGTGTACGGTGTCGAATCAAGTAATACGTACGTAAGTACGAGTATCGAACCAAAGGAACTTGGTACTGAATACCGCAATGACTATTTTGATTATCAACTAGACTGATTAAAAAATGATTGTTGAGTTTTGCAACAAGAATTAAATCAAAACAACTTAAAGAAAACCTTGATAGCTTTGACAAGTTAACTGCTGATAAGAAGTTGGGGGTTGGATTCACATCAGGTTTATTTTACTATAAACGGTGAAAGGTTTGAACATATTGTTTCAAAGGTTCAATGAAATTAATCTCACAAATAATTGTTACACTTTCTCAAGCTATAACAACGATAGCAATTAACAATAAATTTTCATCTTTCAATCTCAACATTCAAAGTTAAATTTCTTGTAAAAACTAGATTAAAAACTTTTATGGTGGAATTGGTATATCTCTATCCAATTCTCACCATAGGCATACGACAATCACATCTAATCTTCATACACTTCTCTCAAAGAGTAAAAATATCAAGAGATATTCAATCAGCTGATCAAACTAAAGGAATTAAAACAAAACTATGCCATAAGCTTCATTGATTTAACAATTCAACTAAAAGTTCCAAATCCAAATCACAAGTTTAAATCAAAACATCACCCTTTAATCATCCAACCCCCAACATGAGATGATTAGCTCATGTTGGGGTAAACAAAAATGAAAACTGGAAAAGACATGAAAGGTGATCTAGCCAATGTTCGTGGAATGAAAAATGTTCAAGATAACAAAAACTCCCTGAGATCTCAATTCTTGCAGCACAAAAATTGTAATATGTTATTCCCTACTTCAAGTTCTAATTAATACAAACACTCAAGATGAGAATCACAAATCATATGTCATTGATTCAAACAACAAATATTACAATTTCACAACTTTCTCTCTCTAAACTCTCTCACTAGAAATGTTTACAATAGCCTCTTCTCTAATATGCTCTCTCTCTACAATCTTACTACTAACGTGCTTCCTATGAATTACAAAGGACACAAGGTATTTATACCTCACAAACAAATACAAGAAAACAAAATACAAATGGTGACTTTGACTTTTATTACAAATAGACTTTGACTTTAATGAGAGTTGACTTTTCCAGCTTTGACTTCTTGAACTTTTGTCTTCAATCTTTATGATCTTGAATCCAATAAATCTGTGCTCTAACATTCTCCCCCTTTGGATCAAGATCATAACTAAAAAGATTTAGCAATTCGATCTTCTCTCTTTAAGCTCTATTGAAATAACTCCCCCTTTGAACAATCTTTATCTTCTCTTGTAATCTCCCCTTTGATACAAACATGATATACAAACTCCCCCTTAACACAATGAAATTCTTCATTGATAAACTTTGTCTTCAAAAACATTCATCAATCTTCTAAATGTCTGATCTTCAAATAGAGAAGCATTCTCTCCCAAAGGTTGTAACCAAACCTCTTTCAGACACCAATCTGATTTCTTCAGCAAATTATCTTCAACACACAAATTATCTTCAACAAACTGAAATCTTTGAACTCTTTTCATCTTTGAACAATAATCTTCCTTTAACAATCAATTCTTGGACATTTTCTCTCAACTTTAACATATCTGACTCAAACATTTCTTTAACTCTTCTTCCCCTTTTTGACGATTAGAGCATCAATATCATCAAAACTTTCTCCAAGAAATGTCTGTGACCAATCTGATCTGTCAAGAGCCTCTGATTCATTGATCCGTAACCAAGATATTCATCTAGATCTTTTCAAATCCAGAAAAAGTAAGAAAGGTAACTCCTGAATCAACAAATGAATCAGTTAATATGCCTGTCAGTAACACAAAGTCACTGTGTGTAACGAATACACATAGGAAAGGAGCTTTTTGATGTTCACTCCCCCAGGGCTTCCATCCAATCATCGAAACACCACAAAGGAAATTTCTATGAACGTTATGACAAAGAAACAAATTCTTTGTGTGTTCGTGCACGTGTAGAAATAATTAAGCACGAATAATTGCTTTTTAAGGCTCAACATAGTGTAAACCACTGAGACAACAGTACATAAACACAGACTCAATGTGCATGATTGAAGTGCGAAGGTGGGGCAAACTTCCTTCTTTTTCAATATCCAGATTTTCCAAATGAAAACCAGATAGCATATGTGCTACGCCCCCTTAAAAATGTGAAACATTTTCTTTTTGAGAAGAAAATGAGTAGCTGGTGGGGTTTTAACAAGAGTTGGCATGGGCTAGTTGCCTGTTTCAATAATGTTCACGAAGAATTGTGAAACATTAGTAATGTGGCTGCCTGGCTCAGAAAGTAGTTGGTGCAGAGTTTGATATTCTTTTACTCTGATCTCACACCCTCTTTCTTTTTAATCATTAAGCTCACATCTAACCAAACTCTCTTTTCCATTTTACCTCAACGCACAACCCACACTCATTTCTTTTCGACTCCTCACACTCAATCACTATGGATTAACTTCTTGGGTAGGAGACACTGGTAATCGTGAATCCATAGAAGTTCATTTAATTCCTAGCACAAAGAACCCATATAATCCTAGAAAGCATGTGTTGCTCAAATAATTTAACTATAACAGTTAAAACTCATATACAAATGTCAGATGAATGTATGCTCATAAAATATAATCATGAAAATTTGAGCATTTTTAGACATTGAAGCATTTTCAAACAAGTATACTGAATGAATGAACATGAATGCAAAAGACTTGTTTGAAAATCTGACATTGTATGAAAATGATCAAAAATGAATTGATATATCAATTAAGGCTTATGGTCAAGAATAACGGTATAGTATATATGAAAAAAAAATATAGACATTCTTGAATGAAACGCTTCGAAATGAAATGACGCTCAATATACATTGAAGTACAAGCGGGGTGTCTTACCATCGAAAATATGGTTAAATATGAGACATGGTAAGAACAATTTGATCAAAAAATTAAACCGATGTGTGTGAATAGTTGAGAGTATGTAGAAAAGACAATACGCAAGTATTTATCTTTGGAAACACACGGTTTATTAATCATTGAAGCTCAAAATGAAAAATGAAAACATTTAAAATCACACTTCCAATTAATGAAATCTGTTTAAGAATCGGGAAGTGGTTTGAACATTTAAGAACATGTTTTCTATGATTGAAAGTTGTCCGTCTTTCAACCATATATGAGATTAAGATAAGAAATTTAACCATTTTTGTACAATCTTAGATCTCATGAAGTCACCTGAAGTCATAAAAATATGATCTTGATAGCTTCATCTCATCCTGCACAAGTCTCAAAGTCTAGTCAAAGCAACTTTTATTCACAAAAATTTATTCAAAATTAAAAGACATAAAGCAGTAAAACATTGAATAAACGAGTTCTGATCTGAAATAATCAGAAATCATCACCTTTACTCCCCCTGAAATTATGCATCTAAAATATGTCAGTGAAAAAGCACATGATAGAGATCTACAATTCTCTTGTGAATTGTAGTTCATCATATCTTTCCAATGCATAAATTTCAGAAAATTATGTACTCCCCCTTGAAGGTTGATTTCCTCATTTGATTCTAGGAGTACAATTCTCATATCAGCCCGGGAGTATTCTTTCTTTTAGCATTGAAGTACGGGTCCTGAACTGTAGTATTCAGAAGCCAAACTTCGTTAAAGTACGGGTTCTAAGTTGATGTACTTAGAAGCCTTAGTTCTCTTACTCCCCCTTTACTGTAGGTGCCTGCAACACAGAATCATCTTTCGGTTTTGGTACCCACTGGTATTTGGGTCAATAAATGTTAGTTGCAGTTCTTATGGGAGTAACTGAATAAGAACCATACCAGAAATGATCACTCGTTTTATGAACAAAATCATATGTATGACAATAAGAACAATACCTCTTTTTAGATAACATGACCAATTGATCTCTCGAGTAAGCAAGATCAGGTTTACCTGTCAGCACTTTGTTCTTCTTGGCTGTTGATGCATGTACAAATGATTTCTTAGTTTTCTTCTCTTCCTTCTTTCCTTTCTTTTCTTCATTCTTCTCATCTTCAACTGGTTTTATCTTCCAAACCAGCTTCTCTTTTTCATATCTTTTTCTTCTCCTTCTATGTGTACCTGAACCATCTATTTTCCAATCATAGAAAATGTTAGTTGTACGAATCTGATCAAATGAATTAATTAACCTTCTTGAAGAAACAGTTTTCTGATGTGAGCTTGCAGCTGTCTTGAAAGAACCAACTGAACTATTTCTAGGTGAGTGGATTTTGGACTCTGGAGTCGTATGCTCAGTCACCACCACCTTTGAAACAATCTTTTCAAGCTCTTTTATCTTTAAAGATAAACCGTCTCTTTCTTCAATGAGTAGGTCAACTTCTTCTTGAATTCAGACTTCGTTGTCTGCTCTTTCAGTGCACTCTCAGATAATTCAGATAACTTTGCAGTCAGCTTCTTTATCTCTTTCTCAAATATAATTCTTTCTTCTTCAAAGTCCTTCTCTACACTTTTTCTTCCATCAGATATTTCTTTAAAAAATCCAACGTTCTTCTACTCAATCTCCTTTTTATCCTTTGCAAACTTTTCTCTTTCAATAATGATCACTTTCTCAAAATCAGAAACTTGTTGAGAAAGTTCAATGCACTTAAGCTCAACCGTCGTCTTCTCGTCAACACATTTTCTAGAAAACTCGGAGAATTTCTTAGCAAACTCTTTCTTTTCTTTCTCAAAAACTGATCTTTCTTCAACAATTTGCAATTCTAATTCAAAGATCTTCTTTTCATTATCACACCCTGTTTGCTGAAACTTGACAATGTGATCTTCTAATTCTGAGATCTTGCTCTTTAACTCATTGTTTTCAGCTTCTAAAAACAAGACATTTTCTTCATTAATCCTAGAAGTCTGTTTCAGAAGACCTTCATTAATAGTCTTTAAAGCACTAACTTCTTCTCTCAGTATCTTCCTTTCATCATTGTATCTCTTTTATCTCTTTGAGTAGTAGTCAACTAAGGAAGCAAGATTTTTGTTCTCTAATTTGAGCTTGGCAATCTTCTTTTCACCATTATCAGAAAAATATCCGATCTTGAATCTCTGTTACAAAAAGACTTGAACTTGATCGTTAGTCCAAAATATGAAATCACAAGAAAAATCTTGAAATATAGAAAAAATCAGAAATTTCGAAAAATTTGACTAAGTAACAAAACTAGCAAATAGCTAAAACTCGCAAGTCACTATTTAGTGAGAAAACACGCAGGCTTAAGCTAGCGCGTTTATGAAACTCGCACGCAAAGGGTTGCGTGTTTTAGCAAACTCGCTAATTGCTGAAACTCGCTCGTCGTTGAAACTCGCAAGTAACTATTCACAATGAAACTCGCTAATGCTGACGTGCGCGTTTCCTGAACTCGCAAGATACTACTAGCGCGTTTTGAATAAACTCGCTAAACAAGATTAGCGCGTTCCAACACTTAGAAAATTTTCTAAGATTTTCAAACTCGTAGATGAACGAACTCGCAGATCACTGTTCCTGCTCAAACTCGCACCCTTCGATTAGCGCGTTTGTAGAACTCGCTAACCACTACGTGCGTGTTATGGTCCTTAGAAAAATTTCCCAACTTTCAAAACTCGCAAACTTCTATCAGCGAGTTTTTCTAGAACTCGCTAACAATGCCTTGAGCGTTTTGACCAAAACTGAGATTCTTCAGCTTGCGCGTTCTAACGAAGAACTTGCGCGTTTTGCAGATCTAGCACGTTCTTCAGAAATCCTTGCGTGTTCTTGACTTTTTCAAGCCTTTCGTCTTGAAATCGATTAAATTCTTCAAATTTGATCTTAAAACTTTGCAATTATACTCAATTTCAACATAAGAACAGGTAACAATGCTTGAAATTTACAAACAAATACACATTGAACCAATATGATTCAATTTACAGTGCACACATACTCGTGAACTCGAACTCCTTCAAAATCAAAATTAACAATTGATTACAGTGCATTTCTCGAAACAAACTATACAGACTCGATCAAATACACTCCACGATCATAACCTGATCAATTTCAACATCTAATTCACACTAAAACTCAGACTTGATCTGAACATTGAAGAACACAGTGACGATGAACAGTATCTTGATTTCTTGATCTGATTTCGATTTGGATTTGCTCTGATACCAATTATTATTCCCTACTTCAAGTTCTAATTAATACAAACACTCAAGATGAGAATCACAAATCATATGTCATTGATTCAAACAACAAAGATTACAATTTCACAACTTTCTCTCTCTAAACTCTCTCACTAGAAATGTTTACAATAGCCTCTTCTCTAATATGCTCTCTCTCCCTATAATCTTACTACTAACGTGCTTCCTATGAATTACAAAGGACACAAGGTATTTATACCTCACAAACAAATAAAAGTCTTTATACAAACAACTAAAACTAAAACAAATACAAACAGAAATACAAGATACATGGTATTTATACCCACAACTAAAACAACAAAGAAAACTAAAACAAATACAAATGTTGACTTTGAATTTTATTACAAATAGACTTTGACTTTAATGAGAGTTGACTTTTCCAGCTTTGACTTCTTGAACTTTTGTCTTCAATCTTTATGATCTTGAATCCAATAAATCTGTGCTCTAACATTAGCTCGAGGATCCGTTCCCACCAACGTTGCGCACCTTTTTCTGCAGTTTTCCCCTTGCTTCCGCTCTCCAAAATCGTCTCCAGCCGACTCCTTTCTAATTCCAAAAATTGCCTCGACAACCCTAGTTGAAACAGTCGATTAAGACTGTTACAGCTCATGGCGCGGGTTAGGCCGCGCCACAAGTCGCCCAGATTGCCTAACCCGCGTGGCCCAATAAGGCCGCGACCCAAGTCGCCCGGTGCACTGTTTTCTGTAGATTTTGGCTCTCATTTCTCACCATTCAGTCCAGAGTTGAGATTGGCTTCCTAAAGTAGAATTTCCGACAATTTCTTCCCAATTTTTCTTCTTCTTCTTAACTTGTCTTTACCTGTACTTTTCTTCCAAAACCATTAGATTTACCACCATTTTCCTTGGGATCATACAATTTCCTCCCAGTTTAATGCATCAATAATGTCCAATTTTGACATTATCAACTATCTATTTCATAAATGCCATTAACTGGCTTAGCAACAAAATATGAAATCCAATGCAAACATGCAGAAATAGAATTATCATCATGAAATTTAAACATAAATCCATCTTGCCTTAAACGAGCAAATAAAACTATGTTTTTAATGATATTAGGAACGTAAAGATAATCCTGAAGTATCAAAGCCAGACCATTGGGAAGGATCATCTCATAATATCCTTGTGACAAATTATCCAATCTTGTCCCATTGCCCATCTTGAGCTCCAACTAGCCTAGCCTTAGTTGCGTCTCACTTCTTAGTCCCTCCAAAGAGAAACAAATATGACTTCTACATCTAATATCCAATACCCAAGAATCACAATTATAAGTGAATAAATCAATGGTATACATACCTGAAGGTCTAGGTCCCTGAGCCTTCTCCTTCTTTGCCTTTGCCATAAGAACCGGAAAATTCCTTTTCCAATGCCCTTTCTTAGAACATTCAAAGCAAACAACATCCCAGGGAATCTTTCCCTCATTATTCTTGGGTTTACTGGAGCTTCCAGGTTTTTCCTTTGCTTTCTAGTCACACTCCCCACATTCTTTCTTTTGGTTATATCTTCTTTTTTTATTGATCATCAGGACATGATTGGATTTCTCCAACTTAGAGGAAATCCCTCTTTCAACTTGGAGGCAATCCCTCTTCCTGCATCATACAAGCATGTAGTGACGCACAAAGTCAAATCTCTCCTGCCTAGCCTGTTGACCAATCATGGTCCTTAGGGAGGTAATCATATCCCAAGCCGACATTTCCTCATTGATCCCTCAAGAATTCAGGAGTCATTGAGGGCAACGTGAGATACGAAACACTCAGGAGTCTCGACCATACTTATCATAAGCAGCTTGAACACTCTTAGAAGCGTTCTTAGCAGCAGGATTTTGAAGGGGATTTTTTAGAACGTAGAACTTCTCTTCATGCCCGAGGATGACTCGTAGGAATCGGAACCATTCCAGGAAGTTCTGGTCATTCAACTTTTCTTTGTCTAAGGGCGAATAGAGAGTGAACTGGGTGATGTATGAGTTGTTTGTGTTTTCTTGATTAGCAGACATCTACAAGAAAATAAAGTTCATTTTAGTAATAAATTCTCAAAGTTTGAATAACCCTTAAAATTCAAAATTGAGCTAAGACCCATATTTCACTAGATCTCACGATTGGTCAATTCGCAAATCGTGGGAAATAGTTATTTTGCTATGCAATTTCCGATTGTGATCATCGCAACTCTTAGACCTTCATGGGAATCTTTATTTAGTTAAAGACATGTTTAATCTCACTTCTTCACATTGGGACTACTTGTTAACGCCAAAAATCGTCCAAAGGAAGATTTAAGGTCGGTATAGAGCTTTATCCAACTAAATAAAGTAACCAGACGACAATATGCATGATAATAAACAAAAGAATAAGATAAGAGATTTGGTGACGCGAAAAAACCTCAACGAGGAAAAACCGTAGACGACGGGGAGAGGTCGTCGTGCACTATGATCACCAAACAGGGGCGATGTCCTTATGTATTACAATGTATACGCAAGATAAATACGTTAAAACAAGCGTAGAAACAGGTAATAATTGTAAATCGTGTGTAAAAAGCTTATGCTGTGCGAATAATGCTTCGGTCCTGGGATTGTTGTTAGTATAACTTGTGAACTCTGGAAATCGGATGTAATTGTTGTTGTATTAGCTGTTGTCGACATCCCAGTGTGTGTCTTCGGTATTTATAATCTTTGATCTTCATAAATGTGTCATGGATTTTTGAGGAAACGGTCGAAGGTTTAAATGACCTTGATGCCTGTTGTCAGTTATATCTGTTAGTTTTTATGAGCATTAAACCTGCATTGAATAAACAAGAGAAGAACATTGAGTCGAGCGTTAGTATGGTCGAGGTCGAGAGTAATATCTACGATGGTCATACGACGCTCGACCGACTTTCGAGAAAGTGTCGACTGTTGTCGTAGACATGTTTGGTCGACAGGACCTTATCTTAATACAAGACCAGTCATGTGAAATATGCATTAAATTTTACTTCGACATGGTCGTGGATTTTTGACCCAAACAGTTTGCCCCCGAAATTTAAAATTCAGCGGCCAATTTGAATTTTAAATTTCAAGTTCGTCGAAAAATTTGGCGGTCGCCACATGTCATTCGGGGAAAGGCTCTTATCACGGTGGAACCGTAACTATTCTATTCTAAGTAGACCCATGATGGTATATCTGACACACGTGACGTCATGGATGCATGGGGACAAGATTTGCTAGAGAATCCTTATCAAAAATCTATGCAATCATTGCCAGTTTTAACTTTTGATCGAGGTTTAGAGCAACTATTTAAGGTACGATCTTGTCTTAGTTTCTTATATGCGTTTTAAGACCCAGGCTAGGAAACGTAGGCGTAACTGGGATATATTAGGTTTAGCGATGTCGAATGAGCCGGCTAGCACAATCCAAAGCCAGGACGATCTTAGGCGTTTAGCGCAGATTCCCTCTACCGTGGCCATAAATTCTCTAGGTCAATTTCATCCGGACAAGTGTCCGGAGGGTTACTTCGTGATATATGAGTATCCCTTCAAGATTGTATTCAAATGGCCCTATTCGCCGTTGTCAAGGTTGTTCATGCTCATGTTCAACCTTGCACCGGGACAACTTATGCCCTAATTCTGGAGAGTCGTCTTGGTCATCGAGCGACTAATGGGGACATGGGGGTGCCGTTCGATGTAAACGACCTTCTCACGGCGTACGCCATGAAGAGTGACAGTTTTCACCGTTAAAGTCTTTTTTCTAAGTATCGGGGTGATCGCACCCTGGTACTTAATACCACGGTTAATGACCGTGGGTGGAAGGCTAGAAACGCCTTTGTGCGTATGGCCTCGTTGGGTCCAGATAGTGACTAGCTCGAGCCTGACTGGACATGTCGAGTAAGATTTTTACTGTTTTTAATCTTTGTTGTATGTTTTATCTAGGTTTGCATCTAACGTTTTTTCTTTTGTTCTTTTGATTTCAACTATCAAGTTCGACGAGGTGAAACCGAACAGTGATTTGGTGTACAAAATAACCCGCTTTTTGGGTAATAGCGTGGTCGACCGATCGTATTCTCCTCTTCCGTCGACAGGCGACGACGTCGACGTGACCATCGTCGAACCCTCTGAGGTCGAGGAGGACGAGAAGGAGGAGAAGGAGGAAAAAGAAGAATAGGAAGAGAAGGAGGAGGAGATGGTAGGTAATATGCTCAATCTCCTTTACCTTTTCTCTTAGTTTTTTTTATCTCTTTCTTTGTATTTAACTTGTCGTGTGCTTCTTGCGTTTTTAGGTGGTTCTCCTGCGAAGACCTACACTGCGGTCGACCGAAGGAAGGCCCAGCTGGAGTTGGCCCGGAAGGGCAAAGATAAGAGAAAGGCGGTTGTGACTACTGGGTCGAGATTCCCAAACGTACGAGGATGGCGGTCCCGATGGAACCGTCATCGAGGGGTGGCGAAGCGTCGAGCATCGCTAGCCCTGAGAAGGAAAAGATGGGAGATGCCATACGGGCAGTCCCCATAAGCGTTTTACCTTTGGTGATGGAGTCTCCAGAGGAAACTGGCGTCGAGCGACCTCCTCCGGAGGGAGTTCAGGCAACTGAGGCCTCTGCGTCTGCCTCTATGTCCGACAAGGGGATGGGACCTGCGGAAGTCTAGACGGTTAACTTCACGTTGCCGTCTGACTTCATGGTGGATGACATCCTTGACCGGGCAAAGATATTTCCCCATCTGGGGAAATATAAACTTCCGCACTTCAAGGAGAAGTTCAAAGCGATGAGGATCAACG
Organism: Arctium minus; assembly: GCA_954870635.1. Classification (NCBI taxonomy): domain Eukaryota; kingdom Viridiplantae; phylum Streptophyta; class Magnoliopsida; order Asterales; family Asteraceae; genus Arctium; species Arctium minus. The sequence goes on from OX941081.1 coordinate 155,354,613, forward strand.
ACGTAGGGTCCAACATTTCTGGACTCGCCTTTATGGTAAGGGTCGACACTTACCTTTCTCTTTTTGTTTAATTGTGAATTTTTACATCATTTTGTATACGCTCCAAGCCTCTCTTGGTCTCTATGGGGAGATAGAGCCGATTCGTCGGGCGGTGCCGCTTGCTCTCGACAAAGAGAAAGTAGCTTTAGATTGGGAAAAAGTTGTTCTCGTCTGAGAGAAAGAGGCCAGGGCCCAAGTGGAATCCTTGACCGTGAGGTTCGAGGAGGCTCACAAGGTCTTGGAGGTCTCTGGTCTCTAAACGGACGATCTACAGACACGTCTTCACGTGTTGTGAGAGATCCTAAAGGGGACCCGGGAGGAGCTGGAGCGGACCCAAGTGTCCGTGGTCGAGGATGAAAAAGAGATCACGAGCATGAAGGCGAAGGAGGCCGAGCATAAGGCCAAGATCGAGGAGCTGGAGGAAGAGCTCAAGTCCATCGAGGCTTTTACTCGATGGACGACAAAGGCGGCGATCAAAAGGCACCATCTTGCTGGGAAGAATCCCCTGGCCAATGTTGCTGAAGACCTCAAGACTTATCTTGCGGACGTCGAGAACGAGAACGATCTGGACTCTGAAGATGAGAAGGATGTCGAGGTGGTCGAGGTTGATGAGGAGGAAGCCAAGGTGGACGAAACTCCAGCGGCTGGTGTCTCTACGTCTCTGCCAACAAAAGATGCTCCTCTGTCTTAAGTCTTGTTTTCTTATGTCTTTTGTTTGTTTTTTACTTGGTCGACCATTGGTGGTTGAGCCTTCCACATGTAATCATTAACTTTGGTGTTTAATAAAAAATGATTTTTGTCTAACGTATATACACGACATCGCATGAAAATATGATAAAGTACTTAGATCTCTTTCAAACTTCACCAGTCGTGCGACAAATCAATCAAAGAATAAGACATTCAACCCATAGATAATCACGATTTAACATAACAGACAATCTTATGACTGAGGCATTTCAAACAATTTCACCCAAGGATACTCGCGGTTAAGGTAATCCAAGCAATTTAAAGATTCCTATGACCAGGGCATTCATTCACAGTGAGAATTTTTCTAAGTTGAGAACTTAGATTATACATCTTTAAACATTGTAAGATCAAGTCGTGTGAAAGACTTACGATCTTATGTCGTGCAATCCTGCGGGAAAACAATGTCAGAGGTTGGTTGTTGGCTAACCAACGACCCTCCGATGCTTAAGTCAGTATTGGTCGTAACAAATAATCATAAGGAAAAAGAGAATAAGGATTTTAGAAAAAAAATATCTTTTTAGATGTACTGCATTCCAACTACGAGGGATGTCCTGGTCATCAAGAGTTTGGAGCCTATAGGCACCTTTTCCCATGACTTTAGATATGCGATAAGGACCTTCCCATTTGATGGAAAGCTTACCTGCGTTTGGCTCTTGAGTGTTTTGAAACACTCGATATAAGACGTGGTCGCCTTCTTGGAAGACTTTAGTCTTTACGATTTTGTTGAAATAACGTTCGACTTATTGTCTCTGAGATACAATTCTAATCAATGTTGATTCTCTCATTTCTTCAAGAGCGTCGATATCATAACTTAAGTCGACTAAGTTATGGTCGACCGATGTATGCCTCGATGTTGGCAACTGGAGCTCGACAGGTAGAACTGCCTCATAACCATAGACCAAGGAGAATGGAGTTTGTCCAGTGGATGTACGTGGAGTCGTACGATTTTCCCATAGGACTGAAGGAAGTTCTTCAACCTATCTTCCCTTTGCTGCTTTCAAACGTTTCTTGATCGAGTTTATAATAGTCTTATTGCTCGATTCTGCAAGTCCATTCGACTGAGGGTATCGTGGTGTCGAGGTCTTGAGTTTTATGCCACGATCCTCACAAAATTGCTGAGTTCTTTCACTTATAAACTGGGACCCAATGTTGCAAAGAATTTCGGACGGTATTCCAAACCTGCAGATAATGTTAGTCTGGATAAAGGATATGACCTCTTTGTCCCGAATTTTGGAAAAAGCGGCTGCCTCTATCCACTTAGAGAAATAATCTGTAAGAACAAGTAAAAATACTTTTTGCCCAGGGGCAAGCGGTATCTTACCGACGATATCCATTCCCTACCTCATGAAGGGCCAGGGAACTAATGTCGAGTTTAAAGGTTCAGAGGGTTTATACGTTGTACCTAAGTGTCGCTGGCATGCGTCGCAATTCTATACATACCTGAAGGTGTCTTGTCGTAGTGTTGGCTAGTAGTATCCTTGTCGGGATACTCGATTGACTAGACTACGACCACCTAAGTGGTTTCCACATTCTCCATTATGCATTTCCTTTAGGATGTTCTAGACTTGTGTTTTTGCTAGAGACACATCGTAGATTAAATCCGCTGGACGATCGTCGATAGAGTCTACCTTGAATCACGACATATATAGATGCCTTGAATCTAATCTTTCGAGCTTCCACTCTGTCTTCAGGAAGTTGGTCGTGGATTAAATAGTTCATAATACTTCTCGACTAATTTTCCTCTTCGTTATCGATCTGAGCAATGTCTTCGTGATCGATGGATGATGTCGTGAGATGTACCATGGGTATTGTGTTGAACAATGGTTTACTAAGTGTCGATCTAAGATTAGCTAAAGCATCGTCTTGGGTATTCAAATCTCTTGGAATTTTCTCGATCGAGAAAGGCTTAAAATTTTTGGATTTTGCCTTGGCCATCTTGAGATACAATGTCATCTTCGAGTCTTTAGCCGCGAACTTGCCATTTATTTGGTTTACGACAAGGAGGGAGTCGCTTTTGACGTGTAACCCTTTTGCCCCCAAGTCGAGTGCCATGTTCATGCCCACGATCAGGGCTTTGTACTATGCTTGTTGTTGGTTGCTTTGAAGTCGCATCGTATGGAGTACACCATTTTGCCCCCCTGTGGCAACTTTAAGATGATGCCCAGTCCTGGGCCTCTAGCGTTGGATGATCCGTCGACAATCAGTGTAAAACAATTAGATGACAAACAAATTCCAATTTGAACGATTTTATTTCACTCTTGAATTGATTACAACAGAGAACTCTCAGACATTTTCTCTCTCTAGAACATATGCGCACAATACTAACTCACAACTACTAGCCATATCCCTATTTGACAAAAACACTTATACAACTAAACACTTTGACTTTGACTTTTATTACAAATGACTTTGACTATTCTTGAGAGTTTGACTTGAGCTTTGACTTATCTTGACTTCAATCTTCAGTCTTCTATGATCTTGTATCCAACATATTTATGCACAGTAACAATCTCCCCCTTTGGATTCAAGATCATCTTCAAAAAGATTTTGCAATACAATCTCCCTCTTTGATTAATCTTTAGCAGCTTTAATTTTCCCTTTTGATAAGACAACAGGTCAACTTCTGAAAATAAACATTAAAGCACAATCTTCCCTTTAAGCTCAAAAACAGTCTTCAAACTTTCTGTAATCTCCCTAAAGGTTGTGAGAATGATCTTCAAGAACAATAACAATCTCTCCCAACGTTGTAAAAACCTCTTTCAGACTCCAGAAAGAAATTATCTTCAGATTTAGTTCAGTTTGTTTCAGCAAATTAGTCTTCAAAGAAAATTTCAGTAAATTCTGCTTGCACTTTGAAATTTCTGAATTTGCTCTTTCAAACTTGTACAGTCTTCTCAAAAATTGCATTCTTTGACAGAATCTTGCAATGAACTTTCTTCAAATTGTCTTTCTTGAAATGATTTCTCCTTTAAATCTCCATATTTCTTTGACTTTTGCCATAACTGATACAAACTTTTCTTCATCAAACATTTCTTGAACAAAACATCTCCTCCTTTTGATGATTGTAGCACAGAAATCATCAAAACTATTCGAAGAAATGTCCTTAATCTTTTCTCTGACCATTGATCTTTCATCACATAAGCCTCTGATAATCTGCCGATTCATAAGATATTTATCCGAATCTTTTCAAATTCAGACAAATTATGAGTGTAACACCTGAATCAACAAATGAATCAGTTAAGAATGTCTGCCAGTAACACGAAGTCACTGTGTGTAACGAATACACATTGGAAAGGAGCTTTTTGATGTTCACTCCCCCAGGTCTTCTATTCAATCATCGAATAACACAAGGTTAAACTATGAACGTTTAGATGGAAAAACGAATTTTCTTGTGTGTACGTGCTTGTGTATGAAAGAATTTAATTAGAATGATTGATTTATCAGGCTCAAAATTATGTAAACCATTGAGACAACAACAGTATAACACAGACTCAATTGTGCATGATTGAAGTGCGAAGGTGGGGCAGACTTTCTTCTGTTTCAATATCTAGATAAACTAAATGAAAACCAGATAGATTATATGTTGCATTCCCAAGAAAAATTGAAACATTTCTCTGTTAAGAAAGAAATGAGTAGCAGGTGAGGTTTAAACAAGAGTTGGCATGGGCTTGTTGCCTATTTCAATGATGTTCACGAAAAATTGTTAAACAACAGTAATGTGGCTGCCCGTCTCAGAAAACGTTTGGTGTAGAGTTTGATATTCTTTTACTCTGATCTCACATCCTCTTTCTTTTTATCATTGAGCACGCTTCTAACCAAACTCTCATTTTCATTCTTCAGCTCATCACACACCCACACTCATAAATTGACTCCTCACACTCGATCACTCAATGATTAACTTCTTGGGTAGGAAACACTGGTTAACATGAATCCAAAGAAGTTCTGTTAAATTCTCACACAATGAACCCATGTTGTCCTAAAAGCACAATGTTGCTCAACTGGTTTAACTTGAACAATTAAAGCATGAAGATGATATACATTTCAGATGTATGTATGCTCATGAAATCATGAAAAATTGAGCATTTAAACATTGAAGATATTTCAAAACAATTATATTGAAATGAATGAAATGAATACAAGAAACTTGTTTGAAAATCTGACATCGTATGAAAAGATCAAATATGAATGATTTATCATGAAAAGCTTAGGTCCTGAAAATTTGGAATTTTTCTATACAAATCAAAATATAGACATTCTTAAAAGAAACGTTTTGAAATGAAATCAACGCTTATCAAACATTGAATATCAAACGGGGTGTCTTACCATCGAAAATATGTTTCAATATGAGACATGGTAAGAACTTGACAAGTTAAAAAAATACTAAACCGGTGTGTGTGAATACTTGAAAGTATATGGAAAATATTATACACAAGTATTTATCTTTGGAAACACACGGTTTATTTAACAAATCAGCTCATGAAAAAATGAAAAACATATAAAATCACACTTCTAAATTCATGAAATCATTTTCAGAATAGAGAAGTGGTTTGAACATTTAAGAACGTGTTTTCATATCTGAAAGTCGTCCTTCTCTCAGATATGTATGAGATTAAATTTAGAATGAACCTTACGCTCAACTTAAATCTCATGAAGTCAGCTCAAAAATCATTATAGATATTATCATGTAAGCTCCCCCTCAAAATCTGCATCTGTCACAAAGTCGTCAAAGTACGAAGTCTTATTCACAACATTTATTGAAAATTAAAGACATAAAGCAATCAAATGTGTTAAGAACGAGTTCTGATCAGATGTAATCAGAAATCAATTTCCTTACTCAACTCCCCCTGAAATTATGCATTAAAGATATTTCATTGAAGAATCTATGCAAAAATTTATTAACTCCCCCTAAAAATGTAGATCATCTAACTCTTGTGTCACACTCCCCCTGAAATCATGAATAAACTTAAGTGCAGAGATCTTTCAGATTAAAAATAAAGAAATGAGGAAAATAACAAAATATAAATTGTACTAGGTAACAACAGATTAAGTCTTGAGATTTAAAATGCCAAGTTTTCAAATGAGAAAATTAAATCTCTTTTCATCAAGTGGTTTGGTAAATAAATCTGCAAGTTGGTAATCTGTGTTTACAAAGTAAAGTTCGATTGTACCTTTTTCAACATTATATTTTATAAAATGATATCTCACGTCTATGTGCTTGGTTTTCGTATGTTGCACAGGATTAGCAGATATCGCAATAGCGCTCTTCGAATCGCAGTAGATCGGGATTTTGTCGAACTTGAAGCCATAATCTCGAAGTTGTGTCCGCATCCATAACACTTGAGAACAACAACTAGTTGCAGCTACATACTCTTCCTCGGCTGTTGAAGTAGATACACAGAGTTGTTTCTTCGAAGCCCAACTCACGAGTTTATCTCCAAGAAATTGTATGTCTCTCGACGTACTCTTCCTGTCAAGCATACAACCTGCATGATCTGCTTCTGAATATGCTGTGAGCTTAAAACCTTTATCCTTAGGATACCACAGACCAAGATTTGCAGTGCCCTTTAGATATCTAAATATGCGCTTAACTGCAGACATATGGGATTCTTTAGGTGAAGCCTGATATCTAGAACATAAGCATGTAGAAAACATTATATCCAGCCTACTTGATGTCAAGTACATTAAGGAACCAATCATACCTCTATAGGTTCTAACATCGAAAACTTTTCCAGAAGGATCAGCTCCGATCTTAGTTCCAGGTGCCATCGGGGTAGCAATAGGAGTACAATTTTCCATTTTAAATTGTCTGAGAATATCGAAAATGTACTTTGCTTGATTAATGAAAATCCTCGTAGAAAATTGTTTGATTTGTAATCCGAGAAAGAAATTCATCTCTCCCATCATACTCATCTGAAATCGTGGCACCATAAGGTTAGAAAAATTCTTACAGTACTTAGGATTTGTTGAGCCAAATATGATGTCATCCACATATATCAGGATTAATATGATATCATCTTTCTCCTTTTTAATGAAAAGAGTAATATCGATTTTACCTTTTGAAAAGCCCGACTTGACTAAAAATTTGGATATAACTTCATACCAGACGCGAGGGGCTTGCTTCAGACCATAAAGAGCTTTGTCCAGAATGTATACATGATTTGGTTTCTCTGAATAGACAAAACCTTCAGGTTGCGAAACGAAGACTTCCTCCTTGAGAATGCCATTCAGATACGTAGTCTTCACGTCCATTTGATAGACGGTGAAGTTCTTGTGTGTAGCATAAGCGAGAAACATGTGGATTGAAGTTCTTGTGTGCAGCATAAGCGAGAAACATATGGATTGCTTCTATGCGCGCAACTGGAGCATAAGTCTCGTCATATTCTATACCTTCCTATTGCCTATATCCTTTAGCCACAAGTCTTGCTTTGTTTCTTATGACGATATCATCTTCATCTTTCTTATTCTTGAACACCCATTTCGTGTCGATAATTGTCTTTCCTTCAGGTTTAGGCACTAGTCTCCAGACCTTAACCGTATCGAATTGATTCAGCTCTTCTTGCATCGAAGTCACCCAGTCTGAGTCAGCTAGAGCTTTAGATACTCGAGTTGGCTCTATCTTGCTTAGGAATTAATCATGCATGCATTGGTATAGTGTAGCAGACCTAGTTTACACCGGTTTGGACGGATCTCCAATGATTTGATGTATTGGGTGCTCTTTGGTCCACTTGTGTTCATGAGGGAGTGGATTAGATGTATATTGATCATGATGTTCATCTAAAAATCCACTACCTTCTTCATTTTGTTCAGTTAGAGGTTTAGTTGAAGTAGATGATGCAGAAGCTTCAGTTGGTTGGACATTAGATGTCTGTTGAGTAGGCATTGTAGTAGATCCAACTATTTCAGTGACTTCTGGCTCTTCATTAACACGTACAGCTTCAACTGATGGAGTAAGTGTTTGAATTGGAGTTTCTTGTTGAACCGGGGGATCATATTCAGTTGAGACATCTGAAGTGATTGGATGATGATTGCTTGAATCTTCAGGTCTGTCAATCACAACAGGTTTAGACAAATTAGAACCAAGAAACTCATCGTAGAAAAATTCAAACAATAAATCTAAATCAGTTAAGTGAGATGTAGAAGTTGATGGTTTATCAGAATTAGTTTCATTAACCACATGTTCTGGACTGATCTGTCCAGAAGCTAAAAACTCCGGTAAGAACGGGTTCTGAACTGACTTGATCAGAAGCCATATCTTCATCGAATGTAACGTTGACGCTCTCGACTACAATTTTTGACTTCTTCAGGTATACTCTGTAAGCAATAGACGTTTGAGAATAACCGATAAAAATGCCTTCTTCAGCTTTTGAACTAAACTTGTTCAAGTTCTCTTTGTCGTTCAGCACAAAACACCTTCTTGATCGTTACGTTCTCATGAATAACATCACCATATCCGAGAATAGGTGAAAATTGGTCATTTTCGAAGCGTACGTTCCCACAAAATTTCTCTGTATAATTAGGCAATAAATCTTTCTGCCTGGTCATATGCTTGGAGCAACCAGAATCCAATTACCACATATGACGGGTCTGTACAAGAGAAATCAAGGAACAATCGGTTTAGGTACCCATTTATAGATGGGTCCTACAGTGTTAGCACATGATTTTGGCATCCATTTGTATATGGACCCTTTGATCTTTTGAAAAACTTTTGAAGCATATGAATTATAAGAATAGACATGATGTGATCCAAACCAATCATCAGAATATTGCTGAGACACAAAACCATTTCTACGATAAGTAGAAGTCCTATTAGTAAACAAAGATAATTGGAATAATTGCTTTATTGAATATCGCTTGTAAGAAGTTACAAGTTTTGGTTTATTAAAAGCAACATTGCCAACTACATCAGTTTTACTATTAGTCTTTCTCTTACAATCAGAATTAGAAAAGATTCTGTAGTCTCATCAACTTTCTGCTTTGGTTGCCATTCAGTTTGCACTTCAGACCTTTTCTTGCTCAGTTCTGAAACAAAAGATTTAGATTTGTTAGGAAAATGAGATTTCTGAGTTTGTCTTTTCTTTTGCTTACCTGTGTTGGTCTGTTTTTGTGAGTACCTTTTCTTTTGTTTTTACCTTTTTCATAATAATCGGTACTCACAGGAACTGACTCATCAACCTTAGTTGATGATTCACCTATTTCAAACACACTAGGTAAAGCATGAGAATTGATAATAAAATCAGTATGATCTGGAAGTTTTGCATTGAAGTCAAACATACCAATACTTTCATCAACACAACCATCATCAGAATTTAAGAAATCATTTGCACACGCAAATAAGTCATCAATATCATCTTCAGAAGTTTGAGGTGCCTTGGAATAATTTGAACACATTTTAAATTCAGATTTAAAAGCAGTGTTCTTCATTACTGTAGAAAACACAACTTTCTCTAATTCAACCAAAGTTCTTTCTTCTGATAAAGTGTTTTCAAGATCAATGATTTTGCTTTCTAACACGAGCGGAGGAACATAGATTTTGGCTTTAATAGGTTTTGACTCCAACTCTTTATTAGAATAGCTTTCAAAATAATCATTCGATAAAAGTTTTGGTTGTTCAGAAAGATAACTATCATTCAGCTTTTGATAACAGAATAGTAGTTGCATTTTCGTTGTTTTCTTTCTGTTCTCTTCTTCTTTGGCCTCAACTTCATCAGAATATTTCGTAACAAATTTGGGTTTCAAATGAGGATGTTTGATAGCCGCTTGTAGAAAATCAAAATTATATAAAGTTGGCTGTCTTCTGATTGCTTTCTTCAAAAAATATGGGTTATCATAACCGAGACCCTACTTTTCTATAATATCATTATCCTCAATTGGTGTGTTTAAAAATATGGTTTAATCTGTTTGACCTCGAGTGTACAATTTTGCTTCCAAACCATTGATCTTTTTCTCCGAATTCTTATTTTCAATCTATAATTTATGAACTTTTAGTACAAATTCTTGTTTCTCAAAATCAGATTTTGTAAGTTTTGAAACAGCTTCAGAAATCTTATTTTCAAAACAAACTTTTTGTTGTTTAAAATCAGTAGCAGACTTGTTAAAAGAATCAATCAAGTTTTTGTTCCCAACAAGTTCCTTGTTGAGATCAAAAGTTGTTTAATGCTTCTTAGCAACACTACTTTTCTCTTTTTTGAGTTTAGCTTGAAGGTCTTGAAGCTCAATCATCATGGCTTCCATTTTCTTTAAAAAATCGGATTCAGAAAAATTTGGTACCTCATCGGAAGTCTCTTCATCAGATTCATCGTACTTTACTTTTTTACCCATGAGGCACATATGAGCGGTCTCTTCCTTTTCTTCATCATCCGAGTGATCTAGCCAAAATTCGTCTTCTGCAATCAAAGCCTTTCCAACTTCTTTCTGTTTTGCCAGAAGCATTTTGTTTTTGTAGTTGTCTGAGTTTCTTATTGTAGGCTTCCGACAGTCTTTGGCATAATGGCCCACCTTTCCACAGTTATAGCACTTTATCATCTCATCTGACTTTTTCTCACTGTAATCATTCACATACTTCTTCTTCTCTTCAGGTTTCCTTTCCACAAACTTCTTCTCCTCATATCTTCTTCCTTCCACTCTTTCTTTATGATCAAAATTTCTAGACCCTGACGAGTACCTCTTACTATTTGATCCCGGCTTCTTGTAGAATTTATTTTAAAATGCGCAGGTCAGCAATAACATGGCTTGTTTCAGGTTTTCCCCGTCATCAGAGTCAGAATCAACATCTAACTTTCGTCTTCTTCTTCTCCTTCTTCTCTTTCTCTTTCTTTGCAACAACTAGAGCAATGGGATCTGCAGCTTTCTCAGCCTTTTTCTTCACTCCTCTTTTCTCTTCCACTTCCTCCTCGTTCTGCCTCAGTGTTTCGTACACTTCATGAAGAGGAATGTCACTGAGATCCTTCATCTGTTTCATTCTTCGCATGTGTTTCTTCCATTCGGACTGAAGGATGCTGAGGAATTTGACATTATTTTCTATTTGCTTCTTCTTCACCTTGTTCTTTGCAAGCTCATTCAGCAACAGAACAAATCTCTCATAAGTTTCCTCAAGGCTCTCATTCTTCTTGGCTTTGAACTCCTCATAGTTGTTAATGCAGTTAGCAACCTTCATCTGATTACCAACCTTTGATCCCATCATCATCTTTTGTAGATGATCCCACATCTTCTTTGCATTTGCCTTGTAGCTGTCTATTTTGATGTAGATCTCGTTAGGTATGCTTTGCAAGAGTAGAGATCTAGCTTTCTTGTCAGCTTTATATCTGTTCTTCTGTGTACTGCGAGATATCCTTCGGTATTGTCTTCGTTTTCTGCTCTCTGTCCATGTTCCCGTCTTCACTATCTGAGGATTCGTCATCAGGGATTTCCATGGTTATAGGAACCACTGGACCTTCTTTAATAGATAGCAGAATGTTTTCTCCGTTGGCCTGTCTATCAACAAAATCAAGGAACCGGTCTTTCCATTGTTCGTACTCTCCTTTGAAGAGAACCGGTGGTTTGACATCCGTGCCAATAGCAAGTGCGTCTTTTGAAGTCATCTTTAGCTTTACACTGTCTAAAATGATCGACAGAAATTCAGAAATGAACTTGATCTATAAAGTCAAACTTGGTCAACCTTGAAAATCACAGAAAAAATTTCTAAGTAAAAAAAATTCACACAAGTCACAAAGAATTCTCTCACACACACAAACACTTTAAGAATTCGCACAAACTTAGAAATTCACACACAATGCAATAGAATTCTCACATAATAGAATTCGCACACAAAAGAATTCCCACAATTAAGAAAATTTGCACGAAACTTTTTGCACAACGGAGATACGAATTCTATACTTAGAAAATATTTGAACCTCAAGGAATTCGTATCAATGTGAAATCAACACTTAGAAAAAAATTCAACTTTTTAAGAGAAATCTGAGCAATTCGTATGTACCCCTTATGCGAATTCTGAGCAATTCGCATGAAGCACAATGCGAATTCTAGGAATTCGTATGCTACTATATGCGAGTTCCTCACTTTTCGCATACAAGCATATGCGAATTTTGTCCTTGGAAAATTTTTGAACACACTTTTCGTATAAGAGAGTAGTTATGCGAAATCTACACTTAAACATTTTCAGAAATCAATTTCCATGCGAATTCCACTATGCGAGTTCTTCATTTTATGCTAGTTCTTCAGTTTCTATGCGAGTTCTTAAGATCTCAGTTGAAAAACTTCAATTTTCAGCCCAAATCGATTCAAATCTTCGAATTAGATCCTGAAAACTTACCAATTTGACCACGAACACTGTCTGAAAGGATTACAATCAATGAATTACAAACTATAACACCAAAATTACAATCTTGATCTAGTACACAGCGCGTATGAAAACTCGAACAAGATTTCAAGAAATTCCAAAATTCACACTAATCTATCATGAATTGGACTAAGTATTACAAACCAAAAGTGTTCTAGATCCAAATTTGAATCTAACACAATCAATTACAACACCAAAACAACACTGAAATTCAAAATTTTGAATTTCCACAGTCCGACTTGCGAGTTTTTGAAAATGTCGACCAAAACTTCGAATCAATCCTTGTTTCTGAATTCTTTCACTGCTCTGATACCAATTGTGTGTCCCACAATCAGTGTAAAACAATTACATGACAAACAAATTCCAATTTGAACGATTTTATTTCACTCTTGAATTGATTACAATAGAGAACTCTCAAACACTTTCTCTCTCTAGAACATATGCGCACAATACTAACTCACAACTACTAGCCATATCCCTATTTGACAAAAACACTTATACAACTAAACACTTTGACTTTGACTTTTATTACAAATGACTTTGACTATGCTTGAGAGTTTGACTTGAGCTTTGACTTATCTTGACTTCAATCTTCAGTCTTCTATGATCTTGTATCCAACATATTTATACACAGTAACAGTTTGTCGTCGTGAGTCGCCACAGAATAGGCTTCGTCTTAAGTTTCATTCTCTAGTTTAGGACTAAAGTCAGTAACGAAGTCTGCTAGGATTTGCGATTTGATCGCGGTCCTGGGTTTGAAGTCAATGTCGTAACTGTTGAGATATATACTCCATTTCGCCAGTCGTCCTGTCAATTTGGTTTTCTCAAGACAAACTTAAGCGGAAAGTTAGTAATAACAGTTATAAGATGTGACTTGAAGTAATGTCGCAATTTTCTAGTTGTTGTAACTAATGACAGTAACAATTTTTCCATCGACGAGTACCTAGTTTCAGCATCGAGTAGAGATTTACTTACATAGTATATTGGTAACTGACGTTTGTCATCTTCTCTTACCAGGATTGTACTTACCGCATTAGGGCTAACGGCTAAGTAGAGTTGCAAGACCTCGTTGTCCTTTGGTTTTGATATTAGTGGAGGCGATGTCATGTATTCTTTCAATTTCTGCAGTGTTTGTTCGTGGTCGTTGGTCCACTGGAAGCCTTTGTTTTTTCGTAGGACGTTGTAGAATAAATAGCATTTGTCCGACGATTGTGAGATAAACCTATTTAAGGCTGCCATACGACCAGTCATACGTTGAACTTCTTTGAACTTTCTTGGCGACTTGATCTCAATTATGGCCTTGATTTGGTCAGGATTATCCTCGATTCCTCGCCTTGTCACCATGTATCCTAGAAATTTCCCGGCGCTTACTCCGAAGGAACATTTCGTCGGGTTAATCTTCATGCGGTATTTCGTGAGAATGTCGAACGATTATTGCAGATATTCGACGTGGTCGCTAGCTTGTCGTGACTTGACGAGCATGTCGTTGATGTACACTTCCATGGTATCGCCCAATCGATCCTTGAACATTTTGTTGACCAATCGCTGGTATGTGGAACCTTTATTTTTCAAACCAAAAAGCATAACCTTATAACAATAAATTCCTCGATCTGTCACGAAGGTTGTTTTTTCTTGATCGTCGACGTTCATTAGTATTTGATTGTAGCCCGAATACGCGTCCATGAACGTCAAGAGTTCGTGTCCAGCAGTCGCGTCGACTAGAGCGTCGATATGTGGCAAAGGAAATGGATTATTTGGACACGCTTTGTTTAAATCTGTAAAATCAATGCACACCCTCCATTTACCGTTTTTCTTTTGTACGACCACAACATTAGCTAACCAATCGGGGTATTTCACTTCTCGAATCTTCCCGGGCTTAAGAAGGTTGTCGACTTCGTCGTTTATCACCTTGTTCCATTCTGGAATGAACTTTCAACGTTTCTGTTAAATGGGTTTGAATGATCGATCCACATTCAGCTTGTGTGAAATGATGTCAGGGTCGATGCCGACCATGTCTTCGTGCGTCCAAGCGAAACAGTCAGCATGTTCCTGTAAAAAAGATATTAGTTCTTTCTTAATGGAGGGATCGAGGGACGAACCTATGAGCACGACTTGGTCTAGCTTGCTTTGGTCCAGGATAACCTCCTCCAAACGATAGTCATCGACAGTATCGGGAGCATCCTAGTTTTGTAATTGCTAGATGGACTGCTTTCGAGGTTTCATCGTTGTCTTGTAATAGTCCCGATCTACTTTTGGTTCACTCTTGATCTCCTGGATTGCCCACGGTATTGGGAATGTCATCGTCTGATGGTACGTCGAATGGACTGCTTTCATGTCGTGGATCCAAGGTCAACCAATGATGACGTTGTTTGCTGATGAACAGTCAATGATGTTGAATCTGGTCTGTTTGTTGATTCCTTTGGCGTAGACTGGTAGAGTGATCTCTCCAAAGGTGCTCGTCGCGTTCCCATTAAAACTAACTAGGGTCGTTGAACGTCGAATGATCTTTGACTTATCAAGACCCATAGCTTTGATGGTGTCGAGGAAGATTATGTTCGTTGAGCTCCCTACATCGACCAACACCCTTCGAGTTAAACAATTGTCGATCTTGAGCCGAACGATTAACCCGTCGTGGTGTTTTTGATGTAAACCGCCCAGGTCATCTTGGTCGAACGTTATCTTCATCGACTCTAGCTCCAGTTCTTCCTTCGGTCGTGAGGATCGAGGGATTGGTTGATTATTCGCCCCCTGACTAGCATGCCTTTTCGCTGCAGAGTATGTCAAACCACAGACGTCGAATCTTCCCGTAAAATAGTTCACGACTTTCTCGTAGACAGGAGATGGTGGTCGAATTCCGTTATTAAACGTTGCGGGCTCGTCGAAGATATCTTTAAGGTTGCCCTTCGGAACGTGCCAAGCGAGCTCTTTCTTAAGGGTTATGTAGTCGTCCGTTGTATGACCATGGTCACTGTGAAATTCGCACCACTTAGTCTTATCTTTCTTGTCATCGACTTTGTCACTTTTCTCCGGCCAGCGGATAGTTGCTTGTACATTATTCATCGCCTCGACTAAGTCTTTTGAAGTCCCTTTGAACCTATAGGAGGAGATCTTAGGTATCTGAGGGAATTTGGTCGTGGTCGAGATTTTCTTCTTATCGAGCCTAACGTTCGACATTTTTCGTGGTGGCTCTGCTTTAACTGTTGCTCTGCCTTGAATTCAGGTTTCTTCACACTCAACGAAAGGCAGCTTCATCTTCGACCCTAATATAAGCCAAAGTCCTTGCTCGTACGTCTTCGAAGTTCTCTGGGGGTACTTTGTCAGATCAGTGTATAGACCTGAACTTTCATCTAGACCACGTTTATAAGATTCGATCGCGGTCTTGATGTCGCAATTACGTACACTGATCATTTCTGCATTGAAACGATTAAAATAACTTCAGATGGACTCTCCCACCTTTTGCACGGCATAGTACAAATCACAAGTCTGCTTCTACAGCTTGCGACTACTGCGAATTGCTGGGAGAACTGGTTCACTAGTTCGGCGAATGAACCGATGGATTTAGGCTTGAGACCGATCAACCACTGCAGGGTTGTACCCGTGAGGGTATCCCCAAAACTTTTGCACATACACACCTCTTGATACTGGTGTGGGATCGACACTGTCCACATCTACTATTTATGATGGGCGACGTGTTCAATGGGATCTGTGATACCAGAATATTTTGGTGTGAATCTCGGGATGTTGTATTTCTTCAGGATGTCGACCATCGTGATCTCGTCGACAAAGGGCGATGCTTGGAACCCAATGTGAGGCTCGACGTCGACAGGTACTGCTGCTCCTGGAAGCTTGGAAAGTAACGACAGAACGTGTTCGTTTTGCTCTTCCAGCATCTTCAATCGTTAAGCGACTGGATCATCTTGGTTATTCCCTTGAGCTATTGTCGGGATGTGCCCTGAATTCTAGAATCCATTCCACTGCGAAGAGTCGGAAGCATCTCCATTGTAATGAATAGTTAGCATTGGCATTGTGGGAATTGGCGCTATCGAGTGGAGGAATGGTGGAACTGATGCCATGGATGGTATCGAGGGGATCGATTCTATCGAAGGGAAGAATGGTGGACGTGGCGGTGGTATCGTCGGTATAGGTTGATTGGGAATTCCAGGGAAAATAAGTCTCGAATAGTTGGGAAGCAGAGGTCCTGACCAAGGCATACTTGATCCACCTAGACCATGCGAAGGCCCTTCTGCGTTGCTAGCATTCTGGTTTCTTAGAGATGCAATCTCTTCCACCGCTTGTCTGTGTTGATTGGTCAAGGCATCGATACGAGCACGGGGAGCGCTCAACTCCATATTCATTTGGGCCATGATTTGCTCTTGGGTTCCTTGAGGAGTTGCCATTATCCTATAAAAGAAAAACACCCGGGGAAACTGTTAGTACGACACACGAGTGTCGAGGATTTTCTTTAGATGGGGCCCAACGGTGGGCGCCAAACTGTTAATGCCAAAAATCGTCCAAAGGAAGATTTAAAGTCGGTATGGAGCTTTATCCAACTAAAGAAAGTAACCAGACGACAATATGCGAGATAATAAACAGAAGAATAAGACAAGAGATTTGGTGACGCAGAAAAACCTCAACAAGGAAAAAACCGCGGACGACTGGGAGAGGTCGTCGTGCACTATGATCGCCAAACAGAGGCAATGTCCTTAATATATTACAATGTATACGCAAGATAAATACGTTAAAACAAGCGTAGAAGCAGGTAATAATTGTAAATCGTGTGTAAAAATCTTCTGTCGTGCGAATAATGCTTTGGTCCTAGGATTGTTCATAGTATAACTTGTGAACTCTGGAAATCGGATGTAATTGTTGTTGTATTAGCTGTTGTCGATGTCCAATGTGTGTCTTCGATATTTATAGTCTTTGATCTTCATAAATATGTCATTGATTTTTGAGGTAACAGTCGAAGGTTTAAATGACCTTGATGCATGTTGTCAGTTATATCCGTTGGTTTTTATGAGCATTAAACCTGCATTGAATAAACAAGAGAAGAACATTGAGTCGAGCGTTAGTACGGTCGAGGTCGAGACTAATCTCTACGATGGTCGTACGACGCTCGACCGACTTTCAAGAAAGTGTCAACTGTTGTCGTAGACATGATTGGTCGACAGGAGCTTATCTTAATACAAGACCAATCGTGTGAAATATGCATTAAATGTTATTTCGTCGTGGTCATGGATTTGTGACCCAAACACTACTTATGCACATACAATACACAATGCATAAATACCTCAAACAAATCCAACCATACTAAAACATCACAATTTCTTATTTTGAATAACAACTCAGAAATTGATAGTCCGGGTCACGACTATCACAACAAGTGGGTAATACACAACCTATTGTGAACTCATGATCCGACTCCTTATTTTGCACTACACTTATCTGATCCGGATTGGCCAATACTCATACCAAAATCAGACGGTTGTATGTTCGATAGGTGTTTTAAATAGGTGGTGAAAAACTTGCATTTTGTTTGTAAGGGTTCTACCGAGCTCTTAAAATAATTTAACGTTTTAAATTCGTTTTTAAAACAATATTCGAGTCGGTATTTAGTTTAAAACAATATTTCAATTTTATAAAACTCATTAATCGGTTTGATTTGATAACTTATCAGTTTATTGTAAAAACATTTACATGTTAGCGATTTTAAGTTTTGTTGTGTTTTAATTTTCCCTTTAAAACATTGCAACAATTATAACATATAATTATAAAGCAAAAATAAAGCGGAAAAATTAACAACATAAACATAAGCATAACACATTTGGATTTGGTATGGCCCACTAAAAAGGTTTCCGTGAGCCCACTTGGAAGTCTTGGTCAAACCCTAAGGACATCTTCAATTGCTCCGCCAACCGTGGTGGACTCCGGGACGCCATCTTTGATTCCTTCGATCTTCCGATCTATTACATTACATTTAAAATTACATTTATACTAGGCTACAACTTCTAACCTAACTATTACATTACATTTAAAATTAAGTAAAACGATACATAGTTTGTTTAAAAAATACATAACCCACATAAATATACATTTTAATTTCCAAAAATAAAGCATGCAACCACAGGTCGAACAGGCCGATACCAAATCCGAAAAAAGAAACATGCCAAAATTGTGCTTGGTCCAGTTAAACATAAAATTAACAAGCCCTTAAAAATTGGGCCTAAACCCGATCAAACGAAAAGGAGACCTTTCGGCTCGCGAAAACCCTATCCCATACGGAAAAATTAGGGTTTTGAAAAACAAATTTTTCGAGCCGTCGGTCGAGACCGGTGATAGGGCCCCCAAGGCCCCCCATGATGGGTCGAGGCCATCCAAGCCACGACCCACACCAGCGGTCGAAACCGTGAGGGTGGCCGAACCAGATATCCTAGCGCATGGCGCACACGACCATCGTCGACGGCAGCGCTTGGCGGTGGTTGGCTGGTTTTTCGTTTTGACCAATTTTACCCAATTTTTCTGCCCTATTTCGTTGCTACGAGGCTCTAATACCACTGTAGGGTTTCAACGGGATCACAAAATGCAACGGAAAACGAATATAAACAAACATGTGTGTGTGCGCACACACACACACACACACACATATATACATATATATTATATAATAATAATAATAAAGTTACCGTGAAAACCCAACTAGCCTGGATCCATAGCTAACAAAAAATAGGGACATAAACATACAAGCACAGAGGGTTTAAAGATTCCTACCTCAAGCGATATGTAGTCGAACCCAAAGCACAAGAGATCAAAGTAGACTTCCTCTAGTGGTATCCACACATGACTATGCCTCAATTCTGAACGGTTACTAGACCGATAAACCAATAATCTACACAAGAGAGTTGATTTTCTCTTGTGTTGTGTGTGTGTTCGACGGCCACAAAGAGGGGAGAAGGGAGGAGAGTGTTTTGTTAGTTTAACCCTATCGTTAGGTTTATATAACCCCCTTTCCATATATGGACCGGGTTCTTATTAACTTAAACAAGTTTTGGGCCTTTAAGCCTTTTTAGTTTCATTAATTATTAAATTAATAATTAATTAATCATTGGGCTCAAGTAAATCATTACTTTCTAATGTTGGGCTTTTGGGCCTAATTAATTATTAGCTTAATAAGTAATTATCCACATTAACCCAAATTATGTAATTATCATAATTACATTTTATACACACAACTTTATAATTATTAATCTTCTAGAATATTAATTATCTCTTATTTATTACAACATGTAATGTATTTGGTTCATGATCATCATGATCAAATTCGAGACATACATGCAGCCCTTATAGGTTCATTTGACGTCAGTATTGTTTTCATGTGACGTGTGCATACAGTAACCTACAGGTGGTGGTTGGCAACGGTGGTTGTCATCAAGCCACATATCTACGATTGCTACTATAAATGGTACATGAATAAAA
Source organism: Arctium minus (assembly GCA_954870635.1). Lineage (NCBI taxonomy): Eukaryota > Viridiplantae > Streptophyta > Magnoliopsida > Asterales > Asteraceae > Arctium > Arctium minus. Next base: position 155,374,204 of record OX941081.1, read on the forward strand.
AAAATTATATATTAATTTCTTATATGTAGTGATGGTAGGAACGTAAGAAAAGTATAAGGATTTGAGATCTAAGCGATGGTGACTCGGGACAAACATGTTTCCATGGATTTCGGCCTTCCTTGTGGGTTTGGGAGATGGGTGACTCAGGACAAACATGTTTCCATTGATGCGTGAATTTGAGAGAACAAATCTAGATTAGTGTTTTTTTTATTTAACAATTCGATTGTTGTTTGAATTCGATTGTTGTTTTCGATTTGCGTTCGATTTTTATTTCAAATCAATTTAGGGTCTTGAATTGTATTGATTTTGTAACAAAAAGTGATAATGATTTTGATTTAGAAACCCAAAATTATGCTCCTCCCATAATTATATGATGTTTGTTTAAAGTTCATAGTGTTGTTTCATATATGAACTTTGATTGTTTCTTATTTTTACCAACGTCCATAGGTGAAACTATAGTTCATAGGTTGAAAAATGATTTTTTTTACAGTTCATAGGTGAAACAATGATTTGGTTTAAAGTTATAATGTTGTTTTTCACCTATGAACTTTCGTTGTTTCAATTTTTTTTTACCAAAGTTCATAGGTAAAACCAGAAAGTAAATGAGATAATAAAGAAAGTTTCAACAAAGTTCGTATACCGATGAAACCAAAGTTCATAGATGAAACAACGATTTTTGTTTAAAGTTCATACGTGAAACAACGATTTTTTTCATAGGTGAAAAACAATGATTTTTGTTAGAAAGTTCATAGGTGAAACAATGATTTCTGTTTCATGTATGAACTTTGGTTGTTCCACACTTTTTTACCCAAGTTTATAGGTGAAACCAGAAAGTGAATAAGATAGTTAAGGAAGTTTAAACAAGTTCATGGGTGAAATCAGCAATTTCATAGATGAAACAATTAAGTAAAGAAACTTTAAGTTATATTCCTTAATATGTAAAAAATCTAATAATTAAGGAATGTGATAATTAAGTGAAGAACCAAATATTTAAGGAATATGATTATCAATGAATGTAATAATTTAGTGAATAAATATTTAAAGAATGTGGTATCAATATATGAAAAAGATGAAAATTCTATGGTAAAGTCAACATTAATTGTTTAGTTAACAAAATAAGGTGACCCTATATGTATGTATGTATATATATATATATATATATATATATATATATATATATATATATATATATATAAGTACAATTACATAGGGTAGGTTCAAATGAAAACCACATTTTCATTGTGAACATGACGACCAATCTTGGTCATTGATCAAAATTTAGAAAACTAATCAATGATTAAAACATAGTAAGGTTAATTTAAAAGTGATTAGGGGCAAAAATAGAAGTTTAATTAAATGCCCAGCTTATTTGACTTTTTATTTTTTTTAATTAAAAATTTTATCTCCTTAAAATTTAAAATAAATTATCTCAAAAATTACTAATATTTTAATCAAACAACTTGCATCATAAAAACGATAATTTCATGTTTTTCGATATGACATCCATCTCGATATAGTTTTTTCTTCGTTTGAACCGTTTTTACGTGAAATGCTATATATGTGTTATATTCATTATGAATATTTATGCACGTTCATATGTTTACTACAACTCTTTAATATTCATCTATTAGTATGATATTCATCATGAATATACAATTTTGGGTCTGTTTACTTGTGACTTAAGTGGGCTTATCGGTGTATTTGGCTTATTCGCGCAGCTCTTTTGGGTTGTTTACATACGGCTTATTCGCACAACACACGACTTAATCGCACAGATGAAAAGGGTCTGTTGTCCCTATTCAGCCAAAAAAAAGACACCCCTACTCTTTTATTTAAAACACCCATCTTTTAATCAAGCACGCCTCCTTCCAGATTCTTTTAATCAAGTGAGCTCCTTTCAGATTCTTTTAATCGAGCGACCTCCTTAATCAAACACGCCTCCTTCCTCTTTTAATCAAACGACCTCCTTTTCGGTGACCATCGACCGTCGATTTGTAGATCGATTTCTATAAGGTGTCAATTTCTATAAAGGTTTCAATTTGTAGATCGATTTCTATCTGGTGACCTCCTTTCCGGTAATCTTTTTCTACATCGATTTCCTCTTCTATGTGGGGTATCATCGGGAACTACTGGATCTTGTGTGTATTATCGGGAACTACTGGATTTTTGGTGTATCCTCGATTTTGAGATCGATTTTGAAAAGTACTGGATTTTGGGTATGTGGGGTTGTATCATCAAGTTTAAAGAGTGGCTCGATTCGATGGCTCTGGATTAGATCTTCAGGAAGAAGAGATGATGAAGGAAGGGGGTATTGGTGAAGGAACTGGAAAGAGTGAATGGAGTAGAAAGTCTTTTGGAGTTTAAAGGAAAAACGATGGCTCTGGATTCGATCTGGATTCCATCTTCCTGGAATGTTGAAGTTTAAAGGAAGAAGAAGGTTTTGAATTTATGGCTGCTACTTTTGGAAGATATTTTCTTTATGATTTTATGATTTTTTGCTTTCATGTTCAAATAAAATTTATATTTCATAAATATCATTTGGATTAAAAAAATAAACAATAATTAATCAAATAGCTATCATGCGAGCATCAAAGCTGCCCCGTATGAGATGCTCTACGGTAGAAAGTGTCGCACTCCCTTCTGTTGGAATGAAGTCGGAGAGAAGCAACTGGCAGGGCCAGAATTAGTGCAGCTAACTGTGGACAAGATTGTTCTGGTGCGTGAGAGATTGAAGGTGGCGTGCGACCGCCAAAAGAGCTATGCGGGCAGGAGGCGGAAAGATATCAAATTCATGGTAGGCGATAGGGTGATGTTCCTTATAAGGGGGTGATTCGCTTTGGAAAGAAAGGGAAGCTAAGCCCACGCTATATCGGGCCTTTCGGAATTATCGAACAGGTTGGAGAGGTGGCGTACAAGTTAGAACTACCCGAAGATATGAAGGGTATTCACAACACCTTTCATGTCTCCAACCTGAGAAAGTGTCTCGCGGAGGTTGATATGGCGATACCATTGCAGGACGTACAGGTGGATGAGAAGTTGAACTTCGTCGAAGAACCGGAGGAGATCATAGATCGAAAGATTAAACCTTTAAGGAATAAGGACATTGATCTAGTGAAGGTACAGTGGAAGTTCCACAAGGGACGAGAAGCGATGTGGGAGTTGGAATCGGAAATGAGGTCCAAATATCCGAACCTTTTCTGTAGTGAGAACTCCGAGGACGGAATTCCTTTAAAGGGGGGGTGTTGTAACAACCGTTATCATTACGTCCTTTCAAGTTAAGTTTTTCTTGGTGGTGTAAATTCTGTATAATAGGAGATAGTGGAGGGACCTTTTGGAAATTTTGGTTATTATAGACCTAAACCCTAAGGATTTCCTCATTTGGCAAGTCTGCTAGTAGTGTGTGGCGCTAGAAGAAGAGTGAAAAAAGGGGAAACAGATTTCAAGCAAGAGAGGGGAAGAGCTTTGGACTAAGGAATCACTCTGGGAAGGAATTTGTAGATCTTCTCTTAAGGTAAGCCCTCTAAACCATTGTAAAATTTAATAAAGGAAATTAGATTTAAAGGAAATCCCCTTTTCTTTTCAAATCAGATCTAGTGAGTGTTGGTGAGAAATCTGTTGAAATCTTTAGATTGGGGATTAGATTTATTTGGGATATGTTCAAACTCCTCTATGAATCGATTTGTCGTTAGTTTGATTGGCCTGCTCAATTTTTGGGATTGATAAGTAGGGTTTTGACCCAAAATCCTCCGTTGAAAGTTGTTGGTGCGGGAGCGCCGCCTAGCCCTCGACCGCGGGCGGGCCGACTGGTGTCGAGCCGTAGGGTTCCAAACTTGGGCTCCAATCGATCCGGGTGTCACTTCAAACCCGTGTGTGATGAAGCGGGCTTCTCCCCAAACCCGCATAGCCTTCTTTTGAATCGGGGCTGGCATAAAACCCGCATGGCAGCGAGACCCAGATGCCCTTAGCGCCGAGGATTCGGTCGACCAAGTCTTGATCCACGCGAATCTAGACCTTGGGCGTTGGGCCAAACCAATCGGGCCGAGGCCCACTTCTAGTTGTTGGGGTGTTGTTCAACGCGAACCTTAATTAGAAATGGTGAGTATTTGAAAGTTAATTGGGTAATTTAGCAGCAAGTAATTGGTGTTTTTGTCAATATTTGTAAGGGTTGACTTTCGGGAATTTAATTCCGTAAGTGTGTGTCAAGTTCTCAATTTACCAGGTGAGTTCCCTTAACTTAAAACTTATTTTTAAAAACTGGAAATGGTTTACGTATTTATGTCTAAAATAATTATTGCTTTCGTGAATGATTTCGAACAATAAATTATAGAGCCAATTATTGGGATTTCACACGTCATTATTTTATGTGTTTTATAAATGGTGATGTGGATTATGATATAAAACTAGGCGACATGGCTTACCTTAAACCATCGGGGATGATTGAATCTGTTTCTTTACACGCGGGTACGGCATCGACTTGGGGGTCGATTGGGGATCTACTGGGGGCCCCGGAAACGTGTGGTTCATATCTTGGGAAGGGTAAATGTGCGAAGTTGCATTATTAAATAATTTATTAATGCAATTATTTGTTTTTCTTGGTCGTAGTTGGGAATTCACTAGACTTCCCGATCTAACCCTCGCTTTCAAATTCTTAAAAACTATTTTCAGGTAAGGGAAGGGTAGTTGGTTCGCCGAAAGGAAAGGAGAAGTGCTGAGAGCTTGTTGTCGAAGTCTATGCCTTAGTTGCGGTGTTAGTTAGTCTAGTAGATTCTCAGTTATAACAGATTTACTTTACGTTCAAAGATTTAAATTTTCACTTTCCGTATGTTGAGATTGGGACCCATTTTGGGGAGTTTTTTTTAATATTTATGTTATGCTATGGTTTACCTTGGTTTTGGGGTTGTTACAGTTGGGTTATGGTGATGAAGAACGCGGTGTCTTACGACGTTGAAGAAAGTGATGTCTAGTTATGAACTTACGATGTCGAGTTGTTGTACACATTTGAACGTACGTAAATATTCATAATGTACATAACACATATATAGCATTACATGTAAAAAACGGTTAAAAGGGAAAGAAAAAAAAAACTATATCGAGATGGATGTCATATCGAAGAACACGAAATTCTCTTTTTTGAACTAAATTATCTTAAAAATAACTTATATTTTAATCAAATAAATTACATCAAAAAAACGAGCATTTTATTCTCTTTGATTTGACATCTATCTCGATATAGTTTATTTTTTTACGTGAAATTGTATATCTATATGATATTCATCATGCATATTTATGTACGTTCATATGTTCATAACAACTATTTAATATTCATATATTGGTATGATATTCATAATGAATATACAAATTAGTATAACATTCATCATAAATACTTATGTATTTTCATGTGTATTCAATAAATCATTAGTATTCATACATCACTATGACATTCATCATTAATATACATTTTCGTTATAACATTCATCATGAATACACATACTATTCATCATGAATATTTATATATGTTCACGTGTATACAACAACTTTTCAACATTCATACGAACATCGATATGATAGTAGTCATAAATATACATTTTCACTATAACATTCATCATGAATATACATATTATTCATCATGAATATTTATATATGTTAACGTGTATAAAACAACTTTTCAACATTCGTAGATCAACATGATATTCGTCATGAATATACATTTTCACTATAACCTTCATCATCAATATACACATTATTTATCATGAATATTTATGAATGATCACATGTATACAGTAACTCTCTAGTACTTATATTAGTATGATATTTATCATAAATATTAATTTTTATCATAATATTCATCATGCATATGCATATTATTTATCATGAATATACAATAGTTTCAACTCTACATACTCTAGTTTTTCTTTCTTTTTCTTTATTGGGTTCAAGATGATCTCGATGAGTTCCCAGTTCGTGTCGATATCCGATCCATCTCGATAAAAGTTAAAAGTGATAGGTTATGGTTTTACACAAACAAACACACAATAAATTAATCAATAGGTTCTCAATCGGTCTCGATGAAAAATGAAGGTGTTATGTTATGATTTTAACACAACCACAAAATGGAGTCAATGGATGGGTATTTGAGTAGTCTCGATTGGTGTCGATCGATCCCATTGGTTGTCAATCGATCTCGATGTGTTCTTGATTGGTCTTGATGGGTTCCCGATCCGTCTCGATAAAAGCTGAAAGTGGTAGCCTATGGTTTTACACACCTAAACATATAATAATAGATCAATCGATAGGTTCTCGAGGGAAAATAAATGTGGTAGGTTATGGTTTAACCCACATAAAAACACAAGTCAATGAATGAATTCTCGACCTTTCTCGATCGGTCTTGATAGGTTCTCGCTCGATCTTGATGGTTCTCAATTGATCTTGTTGGGTATTGGGTTACAGTAATGAAGAACGTTATGGCTTACAATGTTGAAGAAAGTGTTGAAGAAGGTAATATCAAGTTACGAACTTACGATGTCGAGGTATTGTACACAATTGAACCTACATAAATATTCATAATGAATCTAACACATATATAGCATTTCCCGTATATAAAACGAGAAAAAAAAAACTATATCGAGATGGATGTCATATCGAAGAGCATTAAATTCTCGTTTTTTGATGTAATTTGTTTGATTAAAATATTATTAATTTTTTAGATAATTTATTTGAAACTTTAAGAAAGTAAAAGTTTTTAATTAAAAATAAATAAAAAGTCAAATAAGGTAGGTGTAAGATTGTTATTAACTTCTTCTTTTTTACCCTAATCATCTTAATTAATAATTTTAATTAGAAACTCTATTTAACGTAAGTTATTGGATCAATAGAGGTGAGCCGAGATCATTCCTCATATTCATAATGAAAAATGAGTTTGCAAACGAGAGTAAACAACTTTAAACCAACAATTTGTAACGTGTTCAACATCATTAAAAATTACCAAGTTGCCAATTATTTGATGGTGTGAAATAAAAGGTTGGCATTCACAAAGTACATGAAAGCATTCAATAATAGATCTTCAATATTTAAATGTGTTTCGTCCCAAGTTCCATGTCAAATAATCCATGATCAATCACGATACAACCAGCCATCTGCACTCCATTCTATTCTTTTTATAATAACTAGTTTTGTGTATCGCACGATGTACAGTGGCAATAATTGAAGTAAGTTAAGTGATATGATTCTTTATGTATAAGATATTAAACTAATATGAGTCGATATTACATTTGATATGAAGTACCTCATCATTTTTGTTGTTTTTATAGCCAATGCACATTAATAAATTTCAAAAACGTCCTCATCCAATTTATCATCTCACCACCAATATGGGATGACCAAAACCAAACTATAATTCAAGATTTTAAAATACTCAAATCAAATATCAGATTATTTAGAATTTTTGGACCAAGTTGAAATGAATCGTATTTCATTAGTGGTTAATTTGCCTATATTAATAATGTTATTTGGTTTTTGTTATGAAGAGTTTAAGATGCACCATTAATGTTTTTTAGGTTATTTAGAATTCAAATAACATTTTCCACGATATTACCTCATATATCTACGGTGACAATTTATTTTTTTATCTTACTTTTTATACGGATAGATCTTTTTCTAGAAGAGTTGGCTTAAAAACATATTTGGTCAATGAACCTTTTTACTTATAAAGACACCCCTCACAATTTTTATATATAATTTACTTTAAATAAAAATATCTGCTAAAAAACATATTTAGCAAATATATTTTTTTTTGAGTGAATTGTGGATCTGGTTCTTGTGTTTTAAGACTTTCTTTGACTAAGATCCCTATAGTATGTTTATTGTGGATTTGGTCCTTGTGGTATTCAATTTGTTTTGGTCATGGTCCCTCTGACTAACACTTCTGTTAACTCCGTTAAATCAAAGACCATTTTAGCTATTTTGCCTAATTTTTGTTCTTTTATGATTAGAAAAATAAAAACAATATTTTTATACACACATATATATAACGATATTAAAATAAATAAAATAAGATATTATTGTATGATTTGATTACTCAAATTAAAAAATATTAATTATATTAAATACGATTTAATTTTATTATTTTATTGTAATTGTGGAAAAAGATATAGTTTTATTGTTTTAATATAATTAAAATTTTAGTTTAAACATATGAGATCATAAAACTATATCTTATTTTATTTAGAGCGAATAAAATAAAATATGGTCTTATGATTTCATTTATTGAATTAAAATTTTAACTAAGGTAAAGACGATTTAATTATATTATTTTTTTACTATCATTGCAACAAACAAGCTTATATATTATTGATATTTTAACAACAAAAATCATTGAAAACCGTTAAGAAATGAACTCTAATTTTATCATCCTAAAATTAGAGGTTACAATTTTCATATTGTTTTTTAGTCAAAAACTCAAAATCAACTATTTAGATTTTAACTAAATGAAAGATCCATACATAATATTATCTTTGTAACTTTAAATTGAACAAAATCATTTTTATAAACTTCAACCATGTTTTGATACCTAACTAAACAAAAGTACTAAATTTATAAAATTAAATCATATTTAATGTGATTGATTTTTTAATTTAACAAATCAAATCATAAAATAATATCTTATTTTATTTATTTTGATTTTATATATATATATATATATATATATATATATATATATATATATATGTATGTATGTATATTTGTGTAGATAAAAATATTGTTTTTATTTTTTATAAGAAAAAGACAAAGAATATGCAAAAATGCTAAAATAACCCTTGATCTAACAGAGTTAATGGAGACTTTAGTCAGAGGGACCATGACCAAAATAAATTGAATACCACAAGAACCAAATCCACAATAAAAATACTATAAGGACCCTAGTCACAAATAATATCAGAACACAGGGACCAAATCCACAATTCACTCTAATTAATAAATTAACAAGCAAACGTTTAAATTTTGGTTAATCTTTAACAAATACTTGAACATACATTATCTTTTTAATCATTTATTATTTTCGTACAAAACTTGATTGTATCCACATCTCTATCTTTTTATGATAAATACAAATCAACAACAATTAGAGCAAATAAAAATGTAAACACATATTAGATTGAATATTATATAAAATGAAAACATATATTTTTTTTTTTGTAACGCCCCGCCTCATAACTCAAAAAGTAATATACCAGTTCAATAACTTCTAATTTAACTTTAAACTATAATGAAAGTTATAGGTAACTCATAATTTGGACTTATAAATTAGGGGTGTTCATCTAAACCGTACAAATCGTCCACACCATCGCCAAACGTGGTTTAGAATTTCTGCGGTGCGGTTTGCGGTTTACATTTTTACCAAACCATACTATGTGGTGTGGTTTGCGGTTTTGAATTATTAAACCACGGTTCAAACCACACCGCACCGCATATTATATATATGTATATATTTTTAATTTTATATATTACACGTACATATATGTATAAGGGCCTAATCAAATGAGAACTAGGTAGTCTGTGTTAACCGTGAGATCCAATATGAGCCACTCATTCCATATAATTAATGTTATTCTTAAAATAAAGTAAAAGGATAATTTGGTAATTTAACAATTTGGATTTTTTTATTATAAATAAAATCATTAATTACTCAATCAATAATTACCTAATTGATTACAATTTACCCTACTTAGCATTTTGAAACGGATGATAACTCACACCTTTCCATAGTGGTATCACAATATATCACAATGGTATCACAATGTATCACGGTGGGTATCACAGTAGGTATCACAATGCATCGTGTATGTATTTTGAGTATCATGCTCATGATCGTTTGAATGTATATTTTTTTAACACTGTCAATGTTTTTATAGGTATCACATTGTCTATTATAGTTGTATCATAGTGGCATTATAGTTGTATCACAGTGTGTCTTATATTACTTTGGGTATCACACTGATAAATGTTTGTATGTGGGTCTCGGAGGTCAGATTTGAGAGAGAGAGAGCTCATAATACCTAAAATGCCCTTTAATTAAAATTTAAAGTCAAATTACCAAATATATTAATTTCCAAATTTATTCTTTGATGTGTGGATGAGATTAGATCTCACAGTTATCATAAAATACAAAGTTCTCCCTTGAATGGCCCCCTATATGTATATATAGAATAATTGCATATGTATTTTAGAATCGGACGTATTGAATATTTTTATTTTTTGGACTACAATCACGTTATTGTTGATTTTAAAATGAAGTTTTGGTCTTATAATCATTGAATTGTAGGTGTAAAGTGCGTAAGGTACAAACTGCATAAACCGCACCGCACCGCATTTTGCGGTGCGGATTGGTGCGATTTGAGGTATATGCGGTGCGGTTTGCGGTTTGAAAAAATGCTCAAACCGCATGTAATAACCGTGTTAAAATTGAATAAGTCGAGAAGTTGAGGGCAAAGTTAAGAGTTTATAACTTGAGGGGCTAGGGTGTAAATTTGATTTAAAGGGGGTTTAACCCTAAGGAAGCCCATTTACCTTCATTGTTGGCGACTGGGAATCGACCGAGAGAGAGAGAAGAGGCAAGGGTTTGATGAAATCGAGAAAAGGAAGAGTTGAAGGAGATTTTCGTATTTGGATCTTGAAGGTAACAAACCAATCCTTAATCTGTTGTTATTGAGATTGATAAGTACTCTCTTAATCTTGATTAGATTTTGTTAAAGGTAGAACCCTTATTGGACCCCTGAATTCATCGAATCTTTGAGCTTAGGAAGATGATGAAATCGGTTTGATTAGTTCTGAAATCCTCATCTGGTAGTGTTGAGGGAAAACCTTCTATGGGAGGATTTCAGATATGGAAATACCCTATTGTCTATGTTGGGATTAGTCGAGTTGGGAGGGGGTTTCGTTCGAGCGAAACCCTGCTTCTGACGTAGGACGAACATCCCCCGGAAGGGTGACCCGGGGGGGGGGCGTTTAGCACCCCGGGAGTCGGGGTGGGTCGGCGAGACCCCGGGCGAAGTTAGAAACCGGGAGTCGGCCTAGCCCGGAGGAAATGGGGAGTTGGGAGTCGACGTAACCCGGGCAAGGGAAGGGCCGGGAGTCGGCGTGACCGGGTGAGGCCGGGAGTCGGTCGAACCCGGGGGTGAGTTAGGGAGATCCGGGAGTTGAGAGCCCGGGGTGGTGCGTACCGGGCGGAGAGGGAGACCGGGGGTCGGGACACCCCGGGAGGAACCGGTCATTGAAACCTCATATCAGGATTAATCTGACTTTTATAGAGGGTCTGTTGGGTCTACCCGTCGGTGGTTGGGATTAAGCAGTGTCTTATCCTTTTTCACTTTTCCGTAGGTTGTGAGATCGCTAGATCAAAAAGCAGCAAGGACCCGAGGTGAGTTTTGTAAACTAAATCCCTTTGTAATTAAGTGGTTAAATACTCGTGAATTTCACTTAATGTACTGTTAATTATGTTGCTTAAACACTTATGAAGTTATCTGTTGAGTGTGTAAATATGTTGTTATCCTATTTGTGTGTATGCATAAACTTCAAAAGGGGAATTGCGCAATTATCGGGGGGGTGTCCCGCTTGTGGTAATTACCGGGGGTGTGTCCCGTTTGTGGAAATTATTGGGGGTGTGTCCCGTGTAAACTCATACCGGGGGGGTGTCCCGTATATGCCAGATGAGGGTGTGTCCCAGCTAAGGCAGTATAAGTTGGTTACGCCGTTATCGTCAGGTAACGGTGGTGTGTGCTAGGAATGTGGGGTAACTTCAGCACTGTTACTTTTCTATCTGAATGGGTTTTCTTTTGTTGCATGAAATATCTTTTATAAATCTTGTTGATATCAGTGTCCTTAGAGGGGACTCACTAGACCGTTGGTCTAACCCTCGCTCTTTCAAAATCTAAAAACCTTTTCAAGGAGGCGGCAGGTAGAAGGATCGGTTAAAGGCAAAGAGAAAGCCTAAGCGGTTCCCGATCTAAAAGACTCCACTTTATTTAGACACTTTAAATTCTCAGTTGTGTAATAGGTTGTCTTTTTGCGAACCTAGAACCTTAATGTTGTCTTGGGTCGTTTTGGCATGAATTTTGATATATTGATTATGTTTTATTGTTAGAAAGTTTGGGTTGTTACAATTGGTATCAGAGCACTAGTTTAAGAGATTTAGGTGACCGGATGGGCCTAAACTTAAATTGTGGAGTAGGGGACACAACTGAGATTTAGGAAGCCATTAAGGAAGACCTTGATCACCGAGAGGCGTGATAACGATAGTAAGTACTCTCATGTAAGGTAAATTTAGAATTGCATATGGCCAATGCCATTATGAATTTACAGTTGCATGGGCATATTCGATTTCTATTGTTGAGTTATTTGATGAGTGTAGTTTTGGGTAGAGAGTCCTATCATTGAAATGATAGCGTTGGTCTGGAGTGTTGTGTGAGTTCACTTATGGTTGTAAAGTTAATACCGTTTGGGATGAATATCGTGTGAGATGTAGATATTTCGTTGAGAAAGGACCTCTTGGGTCCATAAGGAATAGAATAATGATTGGAGGTGAGCTTGTCGTTCAAGGGAGTCTTCGGCTTGGTAGATTGTTATGTCGATTAGTGTGAATTAGGAGAGTGTTAATCCAAGAATTGAAGGATAGAAATGGGGCTTTTGGAGCTATAGTTAATTGAAGGGTGATTGAGAGACGATATCAGTATCGACTGATAAAACGTAGTAAGGATCAGATGGAATTGAGCTATGGTTGGTAAGTTTGTTTGAGGTCAAAGTGAGGGCGCTCGAATTGCAAATTTTTAGTCGTGATGGTAACTGGTTTTCAGACATTCAAGGATGTTGGGAAGCGTTGGTGCCGGAGGTTGTGGCAAATGTGAGGACCTTGACTGGTTGGTTGGAAGTAAGGAAGTTGAGATAAATTATAGTGAGTGCAAACAGTTGACCTTGATAGAGTAAATAGCCTTTAATGTCAAGTGAGTCTCATGCATTATGTTTCAAACAAATTGTTGTAGTCCTTCATATAATTCATATCAGATATCTTGGCGTGTGTGTGCCTTGTGAGGTAGTCATTTTAAAAAAAATGTGACGATGCGTGTAAACGGGTGTCGGTATTGAAAAGACCAGTTCATTGCGTTGAGTGATAAATCTCGATTTTAGTGTGGGAGAAGTATTTTATCTCTTTATAAATGAGTTAACTTTTGTTGAGAAAATTCTTTCAGCGTTTGATCGCGTAAATTGGTAAGTGAAAGTGTTATGGGCATGTGTCGTCATACCAAAAGAGTGAGAGTCATTCGAATCGCTCAGTTTAAGCAATTTTGCTGCACTTTATAAATTTCATGAGTAAAGTTGTGAAAATATTTTCAATTGTGTCAATGTCAATTTTTGTTGGGTGAGACCTATTTTATTGTGGAATTGAGGCGGAACAATCCTCGGGATCGTTGTGTAAGGCTAATCTTTTATGTCGGTGCGGTATCAAGTATACACAAGCGTCTTTTATAACGTAATGTGGTCTGAATTTTCAAGTTTCAGTAGTTTAAATTTACTGTGTCGTCATGCATGAAGGCTATGAACTCTCTAGGTCGTGGGTGATGTTGCGTTTAAGGGTGAGGGAAGGTTTTGAAAGTAGAAGGGTGATGTTCGAACCGTTGATGGTCGATTCATGACCTTGATATTCCCTAGGGAAGGGCGGTGAGTAATGAAAGTGAATTACGGAAGTTTCATCCTTCGACGTTAAGTCAGACCGATGGTAGATTATCTTCAGTTCGGTAACCTGAGAGGTGGTTACCGGTAAGTGAGAGTCTGAAGTTGTTTAGATGATTCCAAAGGTAGTTGGATAGTGGGTAAAAATATGTTGTATTCTGATGGAATGGCATTGACGGGAACCAAGGTCTGGGGTAGCCTTGTGGTCAGATTTGGTATCAAGTAAGTCTGGTGCCTTTGAGAACTGTGGAAGTCCAAGCGGTTATGGTGCGTAGGAAGGAGTAAATGTAGTGTGAATGTCGTTGGGTTGTTCAAAGGTGGTTGAGACCGTTTGGGGATAAGTGTATCTGGTATGACGTCGGACCATCTGGTGGGGGTGTTATGAAAACGGAAGATTGCCGATAGATTAAGTGTTTTCCTGTGGGTTCGGATATTCGATTAGGAATGAAGTACTTAACACAACTGAAGTGGTTGAACTTCGAACACTTGGGTCTGTGAAGTAGTGCGATTAATCTGGCAGACGGCCTGATTTGATTTCTGACAGACCGCGGTGAGCCGACAAAGAGCGAGATCTTGATGCAGGCCTTTATCGAGCATGTTTTATGGTTGTTCAATTCGAGGAAGACAAAGTCGTGAAATGGCTTTATCTCAAGAATTAGTGTTACGATCAGTATGGAGAGAACGATATCTGGTATGGGTGACGAGTGATTGTGAAGACTTCGACTGTAGTGTAGCGTTGTAGTGGGGTGAAGATTGTTTGGAAGAGTAGTATTAGTTTCATGCCAAGCGGTCGGGCATGTCTTTGGTGGTAAGGAGTTTCTTTGAGATTAAGTAGTGTTTTGGTGTTGTTGTTATGAGTAGAGTGTGAAGGAGAATCTTTGCTCGGAGATTTCTAATGAACCCTCAAAAGTGTCGTGTTATTTTCGATAGTATTTGAGTGTTGATTGGTATAGTGGTATTGCTAACTTGAGAATAATGGGTTTGAGTGTCTGATGGTGGTAGCTTCATAGAGGCACCTTGGGTTCCTGGTTCGCGAATGGTCGATGAGGGAGTTCTTCTTAACCCGGTAAAATATTGTTGGAAATGCCGAATCGTTTAGTTTATGATGTGTTGTTGGAGACAGGAAAATTCGTGAGAATGTCGAAGCATTCCTTGAGTGTAAAGGAACTTTAGTAGATAAGGCAATCCTGTTTGGGGAGAGAGAATAATGCTTTTGAGTAGTGAGTAATGTTTTGGGAGAGCTCGGTTGTTTACCTCGCGTAAGAATTGTAGATAATCGGTTGATCAAGTAGAGTGATGTAAATGTGTTTCGACACATTTGGGAATCATCGAGGAGTAGAGTAGGCAATGCGGGTAATCTGAGAGTAAGAAGTTTGGTAAGTGATGCAAAGTGTGGAGTTATATTTTCAGAGTTTGTCGTTAGTAAGTTTATGAGTCCCTAACGTGGGTAGGAGAAAGAGATTACGGCCTTCGTTACGGTGTGAGTGTTGAATAAGCTAAATTTTACAGTCGACCAAAAGTTCACACCGCTAGCCAATGAGTCGGTCGTTGGAAGTGGGCTTGAAGTCTTCGAGGGGGAAATAAGAGGTGATTGGATATAGTGCTCAGAGTGAAGGACCATAGTGTATGTCTTGGTAATGCGTGGAAAGGATTCGAAGTGAGTCAGTTGTCCAGTGTTCAACTATTTGGAATATTATGTATGAGCATGGCCACTCCGTGTTGAGCGGGTGAAACTTGGTTATATTGCGCACATAGTTGGATGATTGTGGATACAATTAGCACTAGAAGTACGCGTGGCATTATTTGGCTAGTTAGAGTTTGTGGATTACGAGGGTTTGAATTGTGGAAGTTTCTTCCAATATGTAAGAAGTTGGGTGATGACGTCGGGGCGATGCATATTTAGCGTGTAAGATTTGGATAATGTTGATGAGTTGAGATCATTGTGGTTTGAAAAAGAAGTGCTTTTGCGTTAGACGTATGTTGTATTAAAAGAGGTTGATTTGCAATTTGTGACTGTGAGTTGTTGGTGATGTCTAAGGTTGGCGATGTGTTATGTTGGCGAATTGAGTGGTTATTTAGTCGGTGATCCATGTGTCGGGGCATTGACCCCGGTAAAATTCTTTTAATTAAGGAAGTTGTGGTTAATAGAGAGGTGAATCTGATGGTTACTTACGACTATGTATTGACCAGAATGGCTTGGACAATTGAATGGAACTAAGTTGGTTAGATTGAGGAATATGAGGCATAAGTCCTAAGTGGGGACAGGGTAGTGTTACCAGCCTCGCCTTGGGAGGGGTGTGATTTGTACGGACGCAAGTGTAGGACACCCTTATATTGGAACGATGTGGGAGAACGGCAACTAACAGGTCCGGAGATGGTACAAGTGACGACTGATAAGGTAAAACAAATTCGTGAAAGGTTGAAATCGACGCAAGACCGACAAAGGATGTACACGAATAAGCCAAGGAAGCCTATCGAGTTCCAAGTGGGAGACGTGGTCATGTTGAAAGTCTCGCCTTGGAAGGGAGTAGTCCGCTTCGGAAAGAAGGGTAAGCTGCGACCGAGATTCGTTGGACCTTTTGTTATCCTAAAGCGTGTTAGGGAAGTAGCGGACAAACTGGATCTACCTATGGAGTTGCGAGGAATTCAACCTACATTTCACGTGTCTAACTTGAATAAGTGTTTAGCGGAAGTGGATGTGGTGGTGCCATTAAACGAAATTCAGGTAGATGAAAATCTAAGCTATGTTGAAGAGTCGGTGGCCATCTTGGACCGAAAAGTGAGGAAGCTGAGAAACAAGGAAATCCAACTTGTGAAAGTGCAATCACAATTCCACAAAGGACAGGAAGCGAATTAGGAATTAGAGGCGGGCATGAGATCCCAATATCCCAGTCTTTTCAACGAAGGAATTTCGGGGACGAAATTCTATTGAGGGGGGGATATTGTAATAACCGTGTTAAAATTGAATAAGTCGAGAAGTTGAGGGCAAAGTTAAGAGTTTATAACTTGAGGGGCTAGGGTGTAAATTTGATTTAAAGGGGGTTTAACCCTAAGGAAGCCCATTTACCTTCATTGTTGGCGGCTGGGAATCGACCGAGAGAGAGAGAGAAGAGGCAATGGTCTGAAGAAATCGAGAAGAGGAAGAGTTGAAGGATATTTTCGTATTTAGATCTTGAAGGTAACAAACCAATCCTTAATCTGTTGTTATTGAGATTGATAAGTACTCTCTTAATCTTGATTAGATTTTGTTAAAGGTAGAACCCTTATTGGACCCCTAAATTCATCGAATCTTTGAGCTTAGGAAGATGATGAAATCGGTTTGATTAGTTCTAAAATCCTCATCTGGTAGTGTTGAGGGAAAACCTTCTGTGGGAGGATTTCAGATATGAGAATACCCTATTGTCTCTGTTGGGATTAGTCGAGTTGGGAGGGGGTTTCGTTCGAGCGAAACCCTGCTTCTGACATAGGACGAACATCCCACAGAGGGGTGACCCCGGGGGGGACCGGTCGTTTAGCACCACGGGAGTCAGGGTGGGTCGGCGAGACCCCGGGCAAAGTTGGGAACCGGGAGTCGTCCTAGCCCGAGGGAAATGGGGAGTCGGGAGTCGGCGTAACTCGGGCAAGGGAGGGGTCGGGAGTCGGCATGACCTGGTGAGGCCACCCGGGGGTGAGTTAGGGAGATCCGGGAGTTGAGAGCCCAATGTGGTGCGTACCGGGCGGAGAGGGAGACCGGGGGTCGGGACACCCCGGGAGGAACCGGTCATTGAAACCTCATATTAGGATTAATCTGACTTTTATAGAGGGTCTGTTGGGTCTACCCGTCGGTGGTTGGGATTAAGCAGTGTCTTATCCTTTTTCACTTTTCCGTAGGTTGTGAGATCCCTAGATTAAAAGGCAGCAAGGACCTGAGGTGAGTTTTCTAAACTAAATCCCTTTGTAATTAAGTGGTTAAATACTCGTGAATTTCACTTAATGTACTGTTAATTATGTTGCTTAAACACTTACGAAGTTATCTGTTGAGTGTGCATATATGTTGTTATCCTATTTGTGTGTATGCATAAACTTCAAAAGGGGAATTGCGCAATTATCGGGGGGGGTGTCCCACTTGTGGTAATTACCGGGGGGGTGTCCCGTTTGTGGAAATTATCGGGGGTGTGGCCCGTGTAAACTCATACCGGGGGGTGTGTCCCGTATATGCCAAATGGGGGGGGGTGTCCCAGCTAAGGAAATATGAGTTGGTTACGCCGTTATCGTCAGGTAACGGTGGTGTGTGCTAGGAATGTGGGGTAACTTCAGCACTGTTACTCTTCTATCTGAATGGGTTTTCTTCTGTTGCGTGAAATATCTTTTATAAATCTTATTGATATCAGTATGCTTAGAGAGGACTCACTAGACCGTTGGTCTAACCTTCTGATAGGTCGGGTTTACACCCTTCCCACACGGACCGCAAGTGTACGGTGTCGTATCAAGTAATACGTACGGAAGTACGAGTATCGAACCGTAGGAACTTGGTATTGAGTACCACAAGACTATATCGACTATTAACTAGATGAAATGAAATTTGGATTGTTGGATTTAGGTGACATAGTTTTAAGAAAATTAAGACAGAAAATTAGATCTGGAAAATGGTTGGTTAACTGCTGAAGATAAAAGCTGGGGGTTGGAGTCATATTCAATTCAATTCTTTTCAAAACCATGAATGGATTTGGGTTTTAACAAATGGTTCAATGAATTTAATCATGAAGGATAACATTAAACTTTCTCAAGCTATAATGAAAGTAGCACGTAACAGGGACTTTTCATCTTTTGATCTCAAAATCGAGTTACAATACTTATGAAAAACAATATTAAAACATCTATGGTGGAATCGATATATCTCTATCCGATTCACACCATAGGTTTATGATAAACACATCGAATCATTTAACTTTTCTCTCGAAGATGCAAAATAATCAAGATATATCCAAATAGTTGATCAGACCAAAAGGATTCCATAAAAACTCATCATAAACATTCATCGATAAATCATTCATCAAATCCCAAACTCAAATCATATGTTTAACAAGAACATCACCAAATATTCATCCAACCCCCAACATGAGAAGATTAGCTCATGTTGGGGTTCTTAACAAACACAAACATAAAACTAGATCGAGGAAATAAAACCATTGAATCGAAAATAGAAATACTTGAACTCCCTGAAGAAGGATTTCAATAGCCTTCCGTACCCGTCGGATGTCAATTGCTTTGTGTCAACCGTCTATTCCTCCTCCTTTTTCTTCAATCTCCCTTTCTTCTCCAAAACAAATCCTCTTTTCTCTCTATTTTTGTCTCTAAAAACTCTGATACCCTAGTCTCCACATAAACCCCTAGTTAAAGAAATCAAAACGTAACTGTCAGGAGGTCCGTGCGGTGACCCGCGCGCAACACTGGAATCTATGCCAAACGGGGGTCCGCGCTAGTGTCTGCGCGGCATGGCCCGCGCCGCCAACCGCGCGGAGCACTGTTCTTCCAAAATTGTTTGCTCTCTTCATTTCGGCCAAACTTGTTGCCATCCTTCACCATCTTTCTCGGGATTGCTCGGATTGATCCTTAATCCTCTTCCTGTACTTTCCTTTCCAAAAATGATTAGATTTACTGCTATTCTACCTGGGATTAGACAAAACTTTCCCGATTTTCGATTACGAATAACGTCTAAAATTGACGTTATCACCCTCACTGTTTCAAAATCTAAAAACCTTTTCAGGGAGGCGCCAGGTAGAAGGATCGGTTAAAGGCAAAGAGAAAGCGTAAACGGTTCCCGATCTAGAAGACTCCACTTTATTTAGACTCTTTAAATTATCGGTTGTGTAATAGGTTGTCTTTTTGCGAACCTAGAACCTTAATGTTGTCTTGGGCCGTTTTGGCATGAATTTTGATATATTGATTATGTCTTATTGTTAGAATGTTTGGGTTGTTACACCGCATATGCGGTGCGGTTTGCGGTTTTGTCCCAAACCGCATCACGAACACCCCTATTATAAATAGCTCACAAATATATTTTTTTATTCAAGTGGGACACGTTGTCATAAATGGGACCTCACTTAAATAAACTCCCAAGCTCACATATTAGATCAACTTTCTATCAATGTGAAACGAATTGCATTAGATAGTAAATGTTGGGGAATCTAGGTTTTGTGGTTGTGAAAACTTGGATTAGTTCTTGGATCGTGAATTTGGAATCACTTTTCAAATACTATATTTCACCCTTCGGTTATCACGAAATTAATACTGGGATAATCTAGAAATTTCATACACAAATTAAGGCACAAACTCGTGTATTTATAATCACCAGATAAACCATTTATGTATTTATAAGAGAGATCGATGGTTACAGGCGGTTTGGTGGTTAATATGTAACTACTTAGCAATTATAATCGATAACGGATAAGATTGAGTAAAAGTTACAAATGGCTCAGAGGCTCCGAGTCAGAAGAACCATGCCCAGAAAAGAAAACACGATAAAAGGATTTGGGCAGAAGGCCTAGAGGCTCTAATCACCGGCCTTAGAAGAAATGTTAAGTTCAAATGCTAGTCCTAAGACTTAGAATTTGAGCAAGCTTAGAGGCTCTGACTCCAAAGCCTCTAAGCCATACTTAGGCAAATTTTAGCTAAGTTATGGAACAACCTCAAGAATGTTTCCAAACTTCTGAAATTCATCCAAATTGTCCTGAAACTTAAAATTCCCAAGGGGTTGTTCAATTCATTTTTCATCAAGATTTATATGGATAAAGTTGTCTGTATTGATATTGTTGTCTGTATAGTATAACATAAATTGTTGTTCGGTTGTTGGGCTGAATAAACAATCTAAATGTCAGAAATGACCATTTTACCCCTTAGTCTATATTTTTGAACCTAATTCCAAACTACTTCATTTTCAAAGATATCAAATCCAAATCAGAACAAATTCATTCTCAAAAAAATTAAGCCCTAATATCTTTTTCTAACCTAATTTTTTTAAATTAAAGTCAGTGATCAAATCTTTAATCGTTGATGGGATTTTATGTGTTATTTACCAATTCCTTCCAAAAGAATATTTAATTGTTGTGGTCCTGCAGATGTAAACATGGCACAAACAGCAAAGAGGGAGGATGAAAAATGAAGAAAAGGAAGATGAAGCAGCAGAGAAGGAGACGTATAAAGCCATGGTCTTGATCTATGATTATTGAATCACGATGTCTACTCGAAGCAAAACGTTTCCCTTACTTGACGGTGGTTGATTGGTATCAGCAACATAAAACAAACAAAACAAATAAATAAATCACATAAACAATAAACAAAATCAAAACCCATAAATTTCAGAATGTAGGTTTCTCGATCTGTAGTTGTTTTCCATTTCGGGCATGGGAGCAGGCAGCAAGGAGGAGGGATAAGCGTCGGAGGACAACGCTGGGCTTGAAAGCTAGATCTTGAAACTTGAAAGATACGATTCTTATTTAGGCTGGGAGCTTCAAGGGTTTTCTTTTTGTTAGTGAGGATGGGAGCGTGTTTTAAAAGAAGGGTAATTAAGTAAAAGTTTGGGCTAAATGTAAACAAGTGCCCTCCTCAAGTTGTTCGAATAAACCCTTGATTTCTAGATTAAGCCATAACCGAACAACCATTATGGTTGAGCGAATAAGCTATATACGCTATACAGCCCATCAATCCACAACCAAACAACCCCCAAGTAAACCTCTCCTCAAAATTCATAGAGGTTTGGGGGTGCTGCCCCAAACCCCACAAGGACAACCCCCTCAACCCCATCCACTAGGGGCGATGCCCCTAGGGCGATCTCAAGTGAATCACAATTACCCCAATATCGATTAATAACACTAAAGTCACCAACAATTAAAAAGAAAAAGAAAAAAAAAACTATATACATATATCATACATACGTGATTTAAAACAAAGAATAATTAAAAGCATAAAAAAGTACCCACCAATCAAAAACATTCAAACCCCCATAATTTCATTGCAAATTGAACAATTGTTGGAATTAAAGTCAAAAACAAAAACCAAAAACCCTTTTTTTGTAAACGACACAAAACAAGATCATTGGGATTCTCCACTTTGGCCTCTTCCCCTCCCTCTATTTATTTCTATTTTCATACCAAAGTCAAATGGTGAAAAGTCAAAGTATATGCTCAAATGAAGAAATAAATTGGCATGAAATTTTAATATGATCCATCAATGGTGGGTGGTTGTTTGATGTTGTGTGTAACCATTAATACATCGACATATAAACTTGTGTTTATAAAGGATTCTTTTAAGGAAGGATGCACCCTCTTTCTAGCTCCTTCCCACAATCATTTATTTTATTATAATAATCGTATTAAAACATGCACATTATTTTAAATAATCAATATATATATATATATATATATGTGTATATTTAAATTCAAGAATACTAAAATGATAGTTGACTGACAGAATTTTTAAACCATCATGTTTAATTTTTATTACAAAATTGTCATCATTTCTTGAAAAAAATGACAAAAACCTTCAAATTTTCAAGAAGAAAACACTTTTGAACTAAAATCAAATAAAATCATCATACATATTCTTTTATAATCAATTCATTCTTACAAAATATAGTATATTTTTTTTCTTACATTATTACAAGAACAATAATATACTTTACAAATATATATCAAATATTGTTGAAACTTCAATACTTTTATATGATAAACATCAATAATTTTAAATATATTTTTGCACGTTTGTATAATCATTAAATATCTTTATTGTACATTTAATTAAATGAAATATTAATTATGAGCTCTTTGGAACTAAAAATTTATTTTATTAAAAAAATATAGATAACGTACTGGATATAAAAATTTTAGTCGTTGCATGTCAAAAAAAGTCAAAAAAATATATTATTTACAAATTAGCTATATTTGACATTCAAGATTTAATATTTGGTTTCTTAAATTAAATACGTAAAATATATAAAAACACAAATGTGAAACCAAAACTATTCATCCACATTGTCATTATTTCTAAATAAATAAATAAATAAAAAGTAGTGCATTGCGTAAGGAATTTGGTCATGTGATCCAAATCCAACGAAGAAAGTCAACTACAAAAAATTCAAAATAAGTGGGTTTAATTTCAAACAAGTAACGTTATTTAAATTTAATAAAATAAATTGTAGCAAAAATATAATAATATTTTTTAGTGGTTAAATTATTAATATTTTCTTGTTAAATTGGTTTTCTTCTTTTAGTTTTTTTTTATCAGAAATTGATTATTAGTACAAGAATCTTATGAACACAAATAAAACGGTCACAAATTATTATGAGAAATTATTTTAAATGTTTAAAATGACAATTAAAAATTAAATAAAATTGTTATTTATGTAAAATTTCTCCTCCACAAACGAGTTTACGACAAATATGTCTTTTTTTAAAGTCTTGTTTATGCCTATTTTTAAATTAATATTGAAAAGTATACATTATTTGCGATAGCTATTGGATTTTTAATATTATTTATCTTTTACGATAATAATTCTTTTTTTTCCCCTAAAGATATTTTGTACCAAACGTTATTCATAAATGGGACATAACTAAAATATTTTGATAAGAAATTTTGACTAAGTAAAATAAATATTGATAAAGAAAATATCTATCAAATTAACTTGTATTAATTAGAGTATCTCTAATAGATTCTTCAAAATAAAAAATCTATGACGTGTAGTTTAGTTGGCAATGAAGCGGGGAGACTTGCCCAATAACTAACAGGTCTGGGATCGAGCCCAGGCACCCCCGCTAACCACAACCGCTGAGTGAGCCTCAAAATGCCCCCTCATACGGATGTCCGAGTAGGCAGGGTCAGATATGGGGCCGGTCAGGATTGCCGGTATCAAGTTTTTGCCCAGAGATTCTTCAAAATAAAGAAAGATGAAGATTTTGGGGATTTTTGCTAATTTTTTTATCAAAAAATATTTTTCAAAATTGCGAAAATATGAGATAGATGGTAAAATAACTTAAAATTGATTGCTTAATGCATCCGAACCTACAACTATAACATCAAAATAGGGATATTAGAGATATTTTCTCCTGCTACCAAGTACCAACCACTATGAGACCATCTACAACCCAACCAATAAAAAACACTAAAAAATGGTGGATTCATTGAATACTAAAAAAATTCTAACTCCCAATCACACACTTAAAAAAACTAAAAAAAAACAACAACTTTAACATGATAATAAATAATAATACTAATACTAAAATAAAACATTTATTGATCATTATATTATTTTATTAAAAAAACAATACTTGTAATACGGACTTCTTTATATTTAAGTTTCGCCGACCAAAAATATAACAACATTATTCACATTTTCGAATATGTTATTCGTCATTTTTATTAAGAGTTTAAATTATTAAAAATTAATTTAAGATTTAAATGCACAAAATAAATAAGTTATAACCTTAATACAAAATATTAGTTAATTTATTACATACTAATCAATATAATAATAATTATAAAAAATCAATATAATATAATATTAAAGATATATATAGGCCAATGTTTTGAACAAGGTCAAGCCTCTATAGACCATGGGTAGGTGCATTGGGCTTAAAAGAATAACCGGTTGAAAAAGCATTGTCTCTTAATATGGATTATCGCTCTCGCCTCTCTATCTGGACTATCGACACTCACTCCCTTGTGGTCTTTGTCGTAACTTGACTCTCGGTTCTCTTATGGTCTTGGCCTTGTAATTTTGCCCTAGCTCTTTTCTGGTCTCGGCCCTGTAACTCTACCTTAGCTATCTTCTGGTCTGTAACTTTGCCCTAGCTCTCTTCTGGTCTCGACTCAGTAAAGGAGCAAAGCATTAAGCATTGTAAATGAGCCAATTCTTGACTAAGGAGACTAGAAGTCCGAAATCTAAAGGAGCAAAGTCTTAAACATCATAATGTAACAACCCAAAAAACCAATAAAACAACAATATAGAAATATTGCCCAAACGGCTCTAAACATAGATCAAGTCAAGATATTCAATACGTCTCAAGGTTTCAGCGAATAAACACATCCATAGCTGAGAATTTAATACTAGTTTATAAAGGTAAACTAAGAAAAACTCTCTAATCTAAGACTTCTCTAAGAGCATCATATCTTATCTTTCCCTTTTGAGGAACATTCGACATTACCCTTACCTAAAAATGGTTTAAGTTTGAAAAGCGACGATTAGACCATAATGTCCAATGAATTCCCCTCAAATAGGCATAGATAAAATAAGACATTGGAAATAATAACCGCTATAAAAGGCCCAACAATATCCAAGTAGATAACCAATCACAAAACAACTGATTTTGCATAATATTCATAGAATCACCGTCACTCAACTATGACATTCATACCAAGGCCCAAGAAAATGCCTATCCAGTGTGCTCGTGAAACAAATTCAAGACACATGGAATAATAACTCCCAAAAGATTCCACTACTTCAAAGTACACCAATCCCACTTGTACAAATCCAACCACATATCCAAAACATTATCACATGTGATGAGTGATGTAACAAATGAGCAATCATTAAATATACCAATTATAAACCATAATCAGTGTTTTAAAACAAGTAATCATTCAAAATACCAAGTTGTAAACCATAATTTGTGATTTAAAGCTAATTGAAGATGATCCCACATTTAGATAGAGGGTCAAGGGAACTCACCTGGGGCTCAACACACCCTAAAAATATGGGTAAATTTAAACCTGAATGATTGCAATAAATGACATCTTAAATATAAGGGAAATCACCCAAAAAGGGGAATTAGTAACAACGTTTACAAATATCTATAAATAGACATTAAAGTTTACAACATACTAATCCAAATCATTTATATCTAGATTATAATGGTTGTTGTAACAACCCAAAATTTCAACACTTCGAGATAAACGAATAATATGAATTCATACCCATAACGGCCCCAATTCTACAAAGAAAAATTTCAAGGTTTACAGAAGACCACCTTCTACACAACTAAGAATTTAAAGCAACTAACTATCAGGAAGTCTTCTAGAATCGGCACCGCTCACAACTTCTCTTTTCCTCTACCGGATCTTCCTATTTCGCGTCTACCTGAAAAGATTTTTAGTTTTTAAAGACCGAGGGTTAGAACACGAGGTCTAGTGAGTCCCCTCTAACAACAGTTCAACAACAAAGATATAGAAATATTTATAATAACATAAACCAACTCAGTTATAAACAATCAATACTTGCACCCATGCTTCTCACACACACTACCGTCACTCGAAAGTGGCGGCATGCCTGACTCATACTGCCTTAACTGGGACAGACCCCCCATTGGCATAAACGGGACACACCCCCCGGTATGAGTATTTGCGGGACACACCTCCTTGTATGAGTATTTGCGGGACACACCTGCGGGTATGAGTATTTGCGGGACACACCACCCAGAATGAGTATTTGCGGGACACACACCCCGACTTCACGCTATACTTGCTCACGACCACATATGCACATAATTAATTAAGAACGTCGCTATGAACAACAACCAATAATTCTCGCCGATAAGTAAGGCATAAATAACGTATAATCATGCTTTAAATAATTTTCACGTGCTTTCATACATTTGAACATTTGAGGCATTTAGTTAGAAAAACTCACCTGCCATCTTTTGCTTAAATCCTCACGATTAATTTTAAGATCGGAAACGAATCTTATAAAGAATGACGTAAACCGATATGCTACTCATTTAAACGTTATAACGAAACTTTCTTAAAGCACACCAATTCCCGAAAACGGAAAGAATGGACGACTAAAATAGATCACTCGTCTTACTGATAAAATGACCTATGTTCTAATCCACGGCCCAACTGCAATTAATTAATATTGCATTAGAAATGATCCCAATTAAACCATATTTAAATTAGCCCACCATGAAATACCTGCCATTGGCCCAAATTGCATTAAATACAATCGGCCCACAAGAAAATAATTATCTTGGCCCAAAATTATAAGGCATAACTGAAAATTGGCCTTTGACCCAATCTAGAAAATCTCCCGGGGTGTGAGACACCGCCCGGGGCATCCCTTCTCGCCCGATGTCAACGTGACCGGGGCCACGCCACAAACCGGGGCCAAAACTATCGCCCGGGGTCTCCCTTCTCCTGGGGTCGACCGGGTCTCCCTTCGACCGGGGTCTCGACCGAAGTCTCGACCGGTGTCCAAAGGTGACCGGTGTCTAGCGTAACTTGCAGGTATTTGACCATTTCCAAGGTCTCCGATCGACAGTCTTATGGCCTTCCCAACCGGCGACTAAACTTGACAAGGGAATGGTTTTACCAACCGAGTTCTGTTTTAGATTTCCAATAACCAAACCCCATGAAATCAACCGATGTTAAAGATTTTCTTAAAGTTTAATCCCTCATCTCAAAAGAGACCCAATTCACACACAAAACCCCAATTACTCACACCATAGATTTCAACCTTTAAAGAAAACGCAACCAAAAGATTATAACAAGATTCCATGAATCCACAAAATATACACAGAGGATTTGATTGCTTACCTTTGAGAAGATGATGCGACAACTCCTCCCAATTCCAAGATTTGCTCCCTTCCCCCAAGTTTACCTCAAAATCGCTCCATCTCCTGTCCTCAGCCGCCACATTCCTTCTTCCCCTTGCTAGGGCAATCTCACTAAAACCCTTAATGCCCCTATTTACCACTTGGTCCTTGCAAGCCTAAAATATAACAAAATCCCCCTCTACTTTCCCCTTATTAAAATATTAGACACGTTATTACAGTTGTCAACTCAATCTCCCAAAAGTATCTATTCCTTTCTGTACGCCAATTTTCCGAAAGTCAATCTCCAAAAGTTGTCGCTATCGGCCAAACACTCGTCCCTCAAATATTGAGAGCCCCACCGCTAACGAAACCTGATATACATGTCATTTAAGAAAAAAATGTAGGTTTTACGCCTAGTGAGAAAAAACATTTTATATAAAAACTTGGAAATGTATGAAACGTGTATAATGGCTTTTCAATAACATAAAATGGTAAAAACTTGCCATAATAACCACATAAGGACCTTACGGTCCAAAAAAGCATCTTGCGATGATGGGGGAGACCCAATTTTCAAGGATCGTGGTGAATACAAAAGTAAGTCATTTTTCGAGTTGTGAGCTCCATACTAGGACCCGATGGCCATTAACATGTAACACCCGCGAATTTTGGTACCCATCTGTGTGGCAATTTGTTTAAATTGTCTAAGGTTTTGATTTATGAATAAAAGTTTGAATCCTCAAGTGTATCAAAAATATTTGAATCAAGAATCGGAGAAAAAGTGGTATCGGTACTAGCTGGGATACTATGCCCGCGATTGTGACAGAGTGTCAATATCGTTGGGCACAGTCACAAGGGGAAGGAACCACGCGGTACACTTTCGGCGATAGTGCCCTGGTCACTGTCGCAGGCAGATTATCGTGCGGGAAATACCGAGAGGACGGGATAGCGGGCAACAATGACGGCGACTGTGACATATGTCACTATTATCGAGCAAAGTCGTGGCCTAGGGAGATTCAGGTATAAAAGGGAGGCAATCGCGTTTTTCAGTCATTGGGCACTTGGGAGCTGATTTTTGGGTGATTTTTCCTCAAGATATAGGTAAATTTCATAACCTCCTCATATCTCTTTATTAATGTCATTATAGGATCTCCCATGAACATTTAATGTTATTCCATAGGTGTTGTTGAGCATTTAAGAAAGCCATAATCAAGAATTGATTAAGTCTCAAAGAGTTCCTCATTCTGGGTTTGAAGTTTTTATAAAACTCTACAAGGTGAGTTCATCCTGCCATTTCTAAACTTTATACATGTTAAAACTTTACATTTTAAACTCTTAAACATCTCCCTACTCACATTTCCTTATTTGATGGATTTCGACCTAATTTGAGCATTTTGTAGATTTTGAGGGTTTCCACCTTTTTATGAGAAATGTGGGGTTTTATTTTATGTGTTATAAAATAAAGTTTTATATGTATATTTATGGTGAAATACTTGGATAACCTATTTTGGATACATATATGATTTTATTTTATTGGATGATCTTTTTGGTAAAAGAGGGAATTTAGAATGAAATGGATGGATTGTCTCAAGTATAAACTAAGGTCACTCTAGGCCTTATGGTTTTGTGGAAAGTAATTTGAGAACATACGATGTTAGAAATGCAATGGTTTCATTTGGATACTTTTATAGATTTGATTCTATTTGATAGCGTTCATATAAAAGAAGTGTTTTATGGAATTTATGATGTCGAGAAACTATGTGTGATTATAGTTTAGTCATAAATGCAATTGTAACAAGCCTTAGCCTATTACTAATGGATCCATAGGTATAGAGTCGGCTTATTTTGGGGATAACTTCCGTTTGTAGCTAGTTGAGACATTGGGCCCTCAGAAGACAACATAGTACGATTATATGGTACTAGATACTAGCCATGGGCCGTAAATGTAATCCTAGCGAATGAGTATGATTAGGATAATTGGGTGCCCTCCCCCACATCTGAGTACGAGTCGACGAGCTCGTGGCCTTGATCCTAGTATAAGCTCACTAACTTGGAAAGTAGCTTACTTTTGTGTTCTGCTACAATCTTTGGAAATTGGGTCTCCCCCGTCATCGCAAGATGCCTTTTTAGGCTGCATGGTTCCTACGTGGTTTACATGAAAGTCAAACTTACTCCATATTTTTTGGGAAACATTTATTGTTGATTTATGTTTCATTGCACCTATATACAAGTTTGTCCTCACTAGGCGTAAAGCCTAACACTTTTTTTTAAATGATATGTATATCAGGTTCCGTTAGCGGTGGGGCTCGCAAGGTTTGAGGGATGAGCGTTTGGGCATATAAGTGACAACTTTTGGAGTTAGTTTTTTGGGAGCTTGGCATACAAAATTGGATAGATACCTTTTGGAAAATTGTGGTGACAATTGTTTTAATCTAGATGGAAATAGTTTAGATTACGAATTGTCATTTACAATTTCCATTCATAGATTTGTAAATGTTATTACTATTTCCCCATTTTGGGTGATTTCTCTTATATATAATTGTTGTGGTTACGTCATTTTAGGTTTAAATTTACCTCTACTATTAGGGGTGTTACAAACAATGTCGGCTCATACATAGATGTAGGGGAGGGTATCCGAGGATCCTAGTCATGCTCATTCCGTAGGATTACATTTACGGCCCATAGCTAGTATCCGGTCCCACAAAACCGTACCAAGTTACCTCCAAGGACCCAATGTCTCAACTAGTTACAAAAGGGGAAAACATCCCAAAATAAGCCAACTCTTATACATATGGATCCATCAGTAATAGTCTACGGCTAGTCACAATCTCATTGGTGACTAAACTATAATAACACATATAGTCTCTATAAGAGAATTTCCATAAAATGATTTCCATACATAATCAACTCTCATGCATTTAAGACCATATAAAGATTGATTAAATGGACATTTATATTCTCAACATAAAACATCACCAAAACGAGGTTTCCAAACATTACTAGACTTTTAGAACAACCTTTGTCAAAACAACCAATAATCGTTTATTTCTAAGTAGAATCTCTTAATTTAGAGAAAACCCTCAATGAAATCCAAGTATTCAACCCCAAATATATAAATAAATTACATTTTTCATCTCAAACCAAGAATCTCAACATCATATCCAAAAATGGTTAAAACCCCAAAAACTCATATTAGGTAAAAATCTTGCAAGTAAAGAAAATATAAACAAGGATATGTTTAGGAGTTTAAAATGTAGTTTTGGCATGTATAAAGTTTAAAGAGATAGAATGAACTCACTCTCTAGGTTTTGAAGAAAACCCAAATCCCAAAAAGATGAGAAAGATGAGGAGATCTTGAATCCCTAGCTCCAACCTTGAACCAATGTGATAGAGTCCCTTAAATGCTCCCTACAATGCCTCTCCACCAGCCCTAAGCCCACCCAAACCAAAATAAATGAAGAGATGAGAAGTGAAGAGGAGTAAATGTAACACCCGCAATTTTCGGTATGTGATTTCTCAATCTCGCAGCCTCTAATCCTCAATGTTGACCTCTATTATTAAGTGTTTAGGTCTATTCATAAATCGCAATCTTGAAATCACCTTCGTTCTTTGTTCGGGTCGAATTTCAGTCGAGTGCAGGCGTGGGGCGACAATGCCCGGCGATTGTGACAGTGTCACTCTCGCCGTGGCACTGTTGCTGGAAAGTTTGGCTTTCGGTACATCATGGGCGACAATGCCCGGCGATTGTGACCATTTCACTCTCATCGAGGCATAGTCGCCGAGTCCCATGTAGTTGCGGTACAATGTGGGTGATAGTGCCCAGCGACTATGACCTGGGCACAATCGTCGGTCATAGTCGCCGACGGGATATTTGGCATATTTAAACTCTTAGCCCGATTTAGAACTTCACTTTTTATCATAAATCAGTTTGGTGCGTATTTCTCTCTGCATTCAAAGCGATTCCAATCACCAAACCCTAACCCTCATTTCTCCAACTCTCAAATTGCTCAAGATCTTCACTAGCCTTTCTCCTAGGGTTTGCTAGCATCTAGAAATCAAGGATTCAAGTGTTTGATCAAGATTGCAATTGGTGCCTTCCTTCTACTCTTACTTTGGTGATTTCCAGGGTTTTAACCAAAACCCTAGTATTGTGAGTCAATCCCTAACCTTCCTTCATTAAATGCGTGTATTTATTGTTAATAAAGGTTTATATCAAATTATTACTCCATTTTATACATTTGAGGATTTTGGGAGATTTAGGGCAAGACCGAGGGTTTTGGCCAAACTTAAAGTTTTGTTGAAAAGATTTTGGGGATTGGTTTTGTACATATAAATGATGAACTCTTGGTGATTTTGAGGACTTTTGGTAAAGCAACACCAAATTGGCTATTTTTATGAAATGCTGATAAGTAAGGATTTTCCCTTACGTTGGGAATTATATCCTGTAATGGTATATGGAAAATATATTATGAAATGTTTGGTATCCTTGTTGAGTAAATATAGTGTAATGGATCCATAGGCACTAGAGGTAATTTGTATCTTGTTTGATAATGACTATTGGGCTAGATGGGTGCTACTTGGGAGCTCGTGCTATAGACCGTGAGTGGTTGAATACGATATCCTTGTACCTCATGACATGCATAATATAGCGAGTGAGTCTTTCTTAGACCATTTGGGAGCTCGAACTAAAGACCGTGGGTGGTTGAACTCGATAACCTTTGGTGCTATAATAGAAGTTCCACAACATTGATATGTGACCTACTTTTGTGTTTCGTCGCCTCAATGGTAAACTCGGGTCTCCCCTGTTAACTTGTGAGACTGTACCCTTTCCCAAGGGAGAGTAACGCAACTTATAAATGTAACATTGATGAAATCATATTCTAATATTTATTATTCTTTTATCTAAAACTTATATGATTAGTCTCACTAGGCGTAAGCCTAACACTTGTTTCTTGAATGTTCCACTACCGCAGGTTCCATTAGTGGTGGGGCTCGTAAAGACTGAGCTTCGGGGGTTGAGCGAATAACGAAGACTTTTTGGAAGTAAATACTAGGTGGCTTGGCATACAAAAGCGAAAGTATAGATTATTTTGGGAGATTTGGTGACACGGTCTAATCTAGATAATTATGTCTTAGATTATCTAGTTTTCATACTTGATTTCCAATTCATTTGGTGTAAAACGCCTTAACTACTTTTCCCCATCCTTTGGGTGATCGTTGTATATTTAGCTTCGTTGTCTTTATGGATGAAATGTTTAATCGCAGGTTTTGGTTCTTCATTTTACAGTCATTATATTGCAAATTTTTTATTTAAATTAACTCTAAATTTTAGGGTGTTACAAGTTGGTATCAGAGCATTAGTTTAAGTGAACTAGGCATGATTGTAAGATGTCTAGACTTAAGCTGTAGTCATTAGGCTATGATTGGCGAGGATTGGGTAGAACTTTTGGTATAGGACGTCTTAGGATTGACGTAATTGCATGAGTTAAGAGTTGTGATGATGGTAATGAGAGTTCTTGTGTATAGTGTGTTCATAATTGCACGTAGCTAATGCCATTATGAACATATTGTTACGTGAGTATGCTTGAATTGCTAAATGTCATGACGATTGATGAATGTATTATTACGTTTCTTTATGCCTCAATCAATCTCTTATTCTCTTTTGTGCTTGTGTGGCATTCGTGTTTTATCATGGTGAATACTCGGAGCCAACCGTTGATTGAAGGAGAAGATCAAGATGATAGCACCTCTAACCCAAATCCAGTGGTTAGAGCGGCAAATGTTGTCCCTCCCAATATGCCGTCGATATTTACTTGGGTGGTGGAGCATATACCCAGGGTGGATTTGGCATCCTCGAACCCAGTCGTTTGAGAGGCAAACCCTCATGCCGATATGATGGCCAGTGTCATGCAGATGGTGACATCGGCTATGGAGAAAGAGCAGGAAGTTTTTCTGAAGATGTTGGATGACCGGGATACGAGTCTGCGTAGACATGAGATCGTTGCTGAGAATATAGTGGCGGGATCTGGTGGTACTAGTCATGGGGTGAGGACTGAAGAACATGTAGTCGCTGATGCCAAGCCAGGTGGTAAGAACTGCACCTACAAATCCTTTCTCTGTAGCAGACTGCACGAGTTTTCCGGATCCGAGGACCCAGTTGCGTGTATGAACTAGATTCGAGAGACGGAGCAAACCTTCGGCTCTAGAGAGTGTGGAGAGGGTCATAAGGTTAAGTTTGTTTCTCAGATGCTTCGGGGCCCTACTCTCAAATGGTGGAACATCACCACGTCCACCCTAGATGCTACCATCCTAGCTTAAATGTCTTGGGCTACGTTCAAAAAGAAGGTCATGGGGGAATACTTCAATGAGCGGGCTATTGATCTGATAGAGGAGGAATTTTGAGCCTTCAAGAAAGGTAACAAAACAGTGAAGGAGTATACTCGCCTTTTCGTAGAAAAGCTCGACCTTGTGGGGGATGTGGCTCCAAGTGAGAAGGAGAAAATCAAGGCCTACCTTAAAGGCCTACAGGCCCACATGATGGCCATGGTTCGAAACTCAAAGGCTTCCACTCTCCGGGAAGCCATCGAGGAGGCCAAGCTCATGGAATACGTGTATGCCCGAAAGAAAGAAGATAAAGTTGTACCGGGGGAAAAGAGAAAGTGGGAAGGCAACTCCGGGACCTTCAAGCGACCAAGACCGTTCATCAACAACAATCAAAGTAATGATTCGAGGAGGGAGGCTAGGTTGTGCCCGAAGTGCAAAAGCAAGCATCTGGGCCTGTGCCACTCGAAGCCCGACTCTTGTTACAAGTGTGGCAAGATTGGCCACACACAAAAAGATTGTCCGTTCAGAGGGCCGGTTTGTTTTGAATGTCGAGAAACGGGCCATTTCCGCAATGAGTGCCCAAAACTCAAGACGGGAGGAAATGTTGGAAAGAGGGAGAGTGACCCAAAAGCAACAGGAAGAGCCTTCCAGATGATAGCTGAGGAGGCTAAGGCGTTGACTGATGTGGTGTTGGGTACGTTCTTTGTTAACTCAGTACCTGCGCATATTCTTTTCGATTCTGGTGCAAGTTATTCCTCCGTATCTATGTCCTTCCTAGCAAGATTGCCTATGACTGCTAGTGCATTAGAGGATGCTCTAGTAGTGGAAATAGCCAATGGTATTCGGGTCATAGTTAGCCAAGTCTATGACAATTGTGTATTGGAGATCGAGGGGAAGAAATTTCCGATAAAACTCTTTCTAATGTCTATTGGTGGATTTGATATAATCGTTGGAATGGATTGGTTAGGAGAGAACAACGTAGAGATTCTTTGTCCTAAAAAGTTGATCCGTATTCCGTTGGAGGGTGAAGAAGCGGTATTGGTTTACGGGGAGAGAAAGGAAGGGGAAGTAGTAGTCATATTTATGGCCAAAGCATGCAAGTGTTTGGTGAAGGGGTGCACATCCTACTTGGCATATGTTGTGGATGCCAAATTGGAAAAGAAGAATCTTGAGGACGTCAAGATTGTTCGCGATTTTCCGGACGTATTTTCCGACGAATTACCCGGTTTGCCACCCGATCGGCAAGTAGAATTCTGGATAAACTTAGTTCCGGGGGCG
The DNA here is from genome assembly GCA_954870635.1 of Arctium minus. Lineage (NCBI taxonomy): Eukaryota > Viridiplantae > Streptophyta > Magnoliopsida > Asterales > Asteraceae > Arctium > Arctium minus. The sequence continues at coordinate 155,409,081 of OX941081.1, forward strand.
GCACCGATCGCTAGAGCGCCTTACCGATTAGCGCCCTCGGAGATGCAAGAAATGATGTCCCAATTGCAAGAACTCTTAGAGAAGGGTTTTGTAAGGCCGAGCTCTTTGCCTTGGGGAGCTCCGATCCTATTTGTGAAGAAGAAGGATGGCACGATGCGAATGTACATAGATTACCAGGAACTGAACAAGGTGACCGTGAAGAACAAATACCCACTCCCGAGAATCGACGATCTGTTCGATCAATTTCAAGGAGCGGGGTGTTTCTCGAAGATTGACCTTCGTTATGGGATATCACCAAGTGAAGGTGAGAGGCGAAGATGAGGTGAAGACCGCATTTAGAACACGTTATGACCATTACGAGTTTCTTGTGATGCTATTCGGTTTGACGAACGCACTAACGGTGTTCATGGACTTGATGAATCGAGTATGTCGACCGTTCCTTGACAAATCTGTAATCGTGTTCATCGATGATATACTTGTCTACTCCAAGGACGAGGCTCATCATGAGCAACACCTTCGGGAAGTCTTGGAGGTGTTAAGACGGGAGAAGTTGTATGCAAAGTTTTCCAAATGCGACTTTTGGCTTGAGGAAGTGCAATTTTTTGGGGCATGAAGTCAATCGCGACAGAGTGAAGGTGGAACCGTCCAAAATTAGGGGTGGAAAAAAGTGACCCAACCCGCCAACCCAACCCGAACCCAACCCAAAATTAGCAGGTTGGGATGAGAATTTCAACCCATTTAAGTTAAATGGGTCAACCCGCCTAACCCATTTATTAATTGGGTTTGGGTTGGGTTGAAATTATCAACCTGTTTTCAACCTGATTTCGACCCATTTACAACCTGATTTCGACCCATTTACAACTTGTTTCTAACCCATTTACAACTTGTTTCTAACCCATTTATAATATTACTTAATATTTTATGTTTAATTATTAATCAATATTTAATACAATTAATATTTTAATATAATTCTTAAAGATTAAAAAATAATTTCTATATTGAAACTTGAAAGTTGAAAACCCTAATCGACTAAATCAGTAAATCTTATTCCTAATTTGAAACGCCATACGCCTCCAGCCTCCTCTCCTCCCTCTTCCCTCATACGCCGCCGACGCAGATCTTCCTCCCTCTTCACCGGCGACTCCTCTCCTCTCCTTCTGTTCCACAACGGCTCCTCTCCCTCTGTTCACGACGAGCAGTCCACGACGAGTTCAATTCCATTGTTCACGGTAAACTTGTAATCTTAACTTGATTGACTTCAGTTACATTGTTTCATTGTTACTTATATATATATTTATAATCTTAACTTGATCGACTTCATTTCCATTGTTCATGACGGAGAAGATAGAAGATCGAGAGGAAAGTAATACCGAGAGTGAAATTGGAGTCGATGAAAGTGCAAGTCGAGTTACTTAGAAACTTTTTTGGAACTATGATTTATTTAACTTTGTGGTTGTGGGAAACTTTGAACTATTTATTTTACTTTATGGTTGTGTTTTATTAAACTTCGAACAATTTATTTGACTTTGTCATTGTGTATTTGTCGTGGAATGAAGTAGTTTAATCATTTTTATTTCATTTACAATTTTAAAATTAAATGGGTCAACCCAGGTTCAACCCATTTATTTAACAGGTTGGGTTGAGATAATCATAAACAGGTCAACCCGCTACGAACCCATCAACCCAACAGGTTGGGTTGGGTTAAAAATCTCAACCCATTTAATTAAACAGGTTTGGTTGGGTTGAGATTTTCAACCCAATTAATAAATGGGTTGAACCCGAACCCAACCCAACCTGACCTATTTACACCCCTATCCAAAATTGAAGTAATGATGAATTGGGAACCACCTAAGAGCCTGTCTGAAATTTGAAGCTTTTTGGGCCTAGCGGGTTACTATCGGAGGTTCATTCAGGACTTTTCAAAGATTGTTTCATCTTTGACAGCCTTAACCCGCAAGAATGAGAAGTTCGTATGGGTGGAAAATCAAGAGAAAGCTTTCCGGACACTTCAAAAGAAGTTATGTGAGGCTCTGATCCTTTCCTTGCCCGAAGGATCCAAAGATTTTGTAGTCTACAGTGATGCGTCCAAGATGGGCTTGGGTTGTGTGTTGATGCAGCGAGGAAAAGTGATCGCCTATGCGTCAAGACAACTCAAGAAACACGAGAAGAATTATCCAACCCACGAATTGGAATTGGCGGTCGTGGTATTCGCCTTAAATCTATGGCGACACTATTTATACGGCACTAAGTGCACTTTGTTCACGAACCACAAAAGCTTGAAGTATGTATTCGATCAGAAGGAGTTGAATATGAGGCAGCAGCATTGGTTGGAACTACTAAAGGACTATGATTGTGAATTACTCTACCATACTGGGAAAGCGAATGTAGTAGCGGACACTTTGAGCCTGAAGGAGTATAGTGGCGGTGTACAAGCCACGCTCGCAAGGATAGATGTAGTGTCCAATTTAATTGATCAACTAAGATCAGCTCAAATGGAAGCCTTGTGCGAGGAGAATCTTAGAGAAGAGGTGATGGTGAAGCAATAGTCTCTATTGACTGAAGACGGTCGGGGGTTGAAGTTATACCAAGGTCGTATTTGGGTGCCCAAAATTGGTGGCAACCGAGAATTGCTCCTAGAAGATGCACATAGGTCCAAATACTCCATTCATCCGGGAAGTACCAAGATGTATCGGGATCTGAAATTGACATATTGGTGGTCCGTTATGAAGTTGGACGTGGCAAGCTACGTGGAGAAGTGTGTGACGTGCTTGCAAGTGAAAGCAGAACATCAGCGACCCTACGGAAGCCTCCAATCCTTGGAGATTCCGGAGTGAAAATGGGAGCATATCACGATGGATTTCGTGACGAAGTTGCCCAAGACACTCAGAGGGCTCACTTCTTGGCAATGCGTGAGACGTTGCCCATGGATAAGCTTGTCAAGTTGTACATCGATGAAGTTGTTTCAAGGCATGGGGTACCATTGTCAATTGTATCTGACCGAGACAGTCGTTTCACTTCCAATTTCTGGGATAGGTTACAGAAGGAATTGGGTACGAGAGTAAAATTGAGTATGGCTTACCATCCCCAAACCGATGGACAAAGTGAAAGAACAATCTAGACATTGGAAGACATGTTAATATCGTGTATTATCGATTTTGGTGATAGTTGGGACTCCCACCTACCTTTGGTGGAGTTCGCTTACAATAACAGCTATCACTCTAGTATTGGGATGGCACCTATTAAGGCATTGTATGAACGAAAATGTAGAACTCCGGTGTGTTGGCTAGAGGTCGGAGAGAAACAGTTTGTCGGTCCCGAAATTGTCCAAGAGACCGCTGACAAAGTGAAGGGTATTCGTGAGCGGGTGAAGGCGGCTCAAGATCGACAAAAGAGTTACGCCGACAAGAAGCGAAGGCCGATAGAGTTCCAAGTAGGTGACCGTGTTATGCTGAAGGTGTCCCTTTGGAAAGGCATTATACGGTTTGGAAAGCGCGGGAAGCTAAGCCCCCGATTTCTCGGACCGTTCACTCTTTTGGCGATAGTGGGACTTCAAGCCTACAAACTAGAATTACCGCCCGAAATGGCCGGAATCCATCACACCTTTCAGGTGTGTTATCTACGCAAGTGTTTGGCCAAGGAAGAGAGCGTGATACCCCTCTCGGAAATCCGATTCCACGAGGGAAATCGTTACGTAGAGGAACCCGATGCTATCTTGGATCGAAAGTCAAAGAAGCTCCGCCACAAGGAAATCACATTGGTCAAGGTGCAGTGGAAGCATCATCGTGGGGCCAACGTGACGTGGGCGATGGAGGACGATATGAAGAAAAGGTATCCGAACCTCTTTGCTTAAATTTATTTCGAGGACAAAATCATTTCCATATCAGGGAGAATTGTAACACCCGCAATTTTCGGTATGTGATTTCTCAATCTCGCAGCCTCTAATCCTCAATGTTAACCTCTATTATTAAGTGTTTAGGTCTATTTATAAATCGCAATCTTGAAATCACCTTCTTTCTTCGTTCGGGTCGAATTTCAGTCGAGTGCAGGCGTGAAGCGACAATGCCCGGAGATTATGGCAGTGTCACTCCCGTCGTGGCACTGTCGCTGGAAAGTTTGGCTTTCGGTACAGCATGGGCGACAATGCCCAGCGATTGTGACCATGTCACTCTCGCTGAGGCATAGTCGCCAAGTCCCATGTAGTTGTGGTACAATGTGGGCGATAGTTCCCAACGACTATGACCTGGGCACAATCGTCGGTCATAGTCGCTGACGGGATATTTGGCATATTTAAACTCTTAGCCCAATTTAGAACTTCACTTTTTATCATAAATCAGTTTGGTGCATATTTCTCTCTGCATTCAAAGCGATTCCAACCACCAAACCCTAACCCTCATTTACTCCAACTCTCAAATCGCTCAAGATCTTCACTAGCCTTTCTCCTAGGGTTTGCTAGCATCTAGAAATCAAGGATTCAAGTGTTTGATCAAGCTTGCAATTGGTGCCTTCCTTCTACTCTTACTTTGGTGATTTCTAGGGTTTTAACCAAAACCTTAGTATTGTGAGTCAATCCCTAACCTTCCTTCATTAAATGCATGTATTTATTGTTAATAAAGGTTTATATCAAATTATTACTCCATTTTATACATTTGAGGATGTGTGATCATATGTATCCCAAAAACATGCAGCTAGTTCTAGCAAGAACAACTACTATGTGAGTTTGTGTTTAAACCAAGGAATTATTTGGGCTATAGACACAAAAGTGGAACATTCTAACACATGCAATCTTGATTAAAAACAAACCTAAAATTTGTAAAAACTATCCCTAGACTCAAAAAAGAAAAAAAATAATAAGGCTTAAAGTAGTAGAAGAAACCTTCCCTACTCCGAAGGAGTAGGCTCCGTATCCTCAGAACTGCCATCAGATGCTGCAACATTCGCAACTGCAGCAGCAGCCTTGATCTTGCTGTACTCTTCTCTCAATCGTGCATTCTCCTCGGTTATCCTCCAGTTTTCCTCCTTCAGCTTCTTTAACTTTGCTCCCAAAATCCTTACCTTGCTTCGTGTGTTGGCTTCCAAATCAGCTTTGAGTTCTTTTACTTCTGTTCTGACTTTCTTTTGCCCTTTGTCCACCAACTCCGCCTTCCTCATCTTTACTTTGTCCATGAACTTCCTTCTTTGATCAATCAACCCATTCATGTACCTGTTGTTTTGTGCAAACAAGTCTTGTGTCATAGTCATCACAAATTGGTCAGTGATGGTTTGTCCTAAGGGTTTTGTATGCCATTTCAATGTGTCCACCAATTTCTTTTCTTGATGCAGATCTAGGGTAGATGAGATTATGACAGGCAATTTGCCTTCTTCTCCTAGAAAATCATTTTTAAGATGAGATGGGAGTTGTTTTAACTCCGAGTCAGGTGGTGAAACAATAGATGGTCTGAAAGGATTTTGCTCATTATTTTCCAATGGTTCAATTGCTACAACATTCACAGTGACAACTTCCTCTTTTCTTAAGGCAAACTCCTCAACATTAATTTCTTCTTCTATGGTCAAGCTTTCATCATTCTCTTCCTCCAACTCACAGAGTTTTCTCACTCCCTCCTCATGACACATTGATTCAATCACACTCAATGTTGAACAATCCTCTACATCATCAGGGTATTTTAAGGAATCGAAAACATTAAATGTGACTTTTTGGTCCTGGAGTCTCATGATCAGCTCTCCCTTTTGGACGTCTATCAAAGTTCTTCCGGTGGCTAGAAAGGGTCTTCCCAAAAGGATGGGAGTATCCTTATCAGCCTCAAAATCTAAGATAATAAAATCTGCCTGAAAGATGAACTTGTCAACCTGAACTAAGATGTCCTCAATTTTTCCCTTTGGGTAGGCAATGGTCTTATCAGCCAATTGGAGAGTGACTGTGGTGGGTCTAGCCTCTCCAATTCCTAAGTTGTTGAAGACAGATAAAGGCATGAGATTTATGCTAGCTCCCAAATCACATAAATCCTTCCCAATATCCTTCCCACCTATTGAACAAGGAATGGTAAAACTCCCTGGATCTTTCAGCTTAGGGGGTATTCTATTGGTCAAGAGAGCACTACATCCCTCAGTAAGAGCAATAGTTTCATATTCAGTCAACTTCTTCTTCTTACTTAGGATGTCTTTAAGAAATTTGGCATAACTAGGCATCTGCTCAAATTGCCTCAACAAGAGGTATGTTGATATGCAATTCTTTAAACACATACAAGAATTTTTTAAATTGCAATTCTTCCTTTTGATTCCTTAACCTTTGGGGAAAAGGTACATAAGGAGGAACTGGTTTTATGACAGCTTTGCTTGAATGTGTTGAGCAAGATGGATCCTTTATGCCTTTTGGTGCACTCTCTTGTGGTGTGGTTGGAACACTACTTTCTATTGTCTTTTTCTTCAAAGTTTCTTCTGGGAATAACACAGGGTAGTCAGACCTTTGAGATATAGGACTGGCTTCATCTGACTCTTGGTTTCCTAGTGGCTTGGGTGGTATTTCATAAACAGGAAGCAATGTTGTAGCCTCAAATTCTGACAAAATTGTTTTTTCAAATTCAGCTTTGGTTATAGGTCCAGATTCTTTTTGCACAACCTCTTTCAGTTTCTTACCACTTCTAAGGGTCACTGCTTTCACATGTTCCTTTCCTAGGGCTCTTGGGACATCCGTGTTACTGGGCAAAGTGCCCATGGCCCTATTGGTCTGGTTGAGTGCGAGTTGACTGATTCGGGTTTCCAAATTCCTAAGTATTGCACTGTGCTGATTAAACATAGATTGATTTTGTTGTTGTTGGACTTGATTTTGGGTTTGTTGTTGGGTTAAGAAAGCTTGTGTTTGGGTCATAAACCCTTTCATCATTGCTTCCAAAGAAGATGATGAATCAGCTTGTGGAGGTGGGTTATTTTGAAAAGTTGGTTGAGTAGCTTGAAAACCTTGGTGATGATGTTGAGAGCTACTTGATTGATGTTGTGGTTGAAAATTTGAAATTCCTTGTTGTTTTTGTGCGGGTGGATTTAAACATGGACTGTTCCAAGAAAAGTTCGGGTGTTGTTTCCAACTGGCATTGTAAGTGTTGTTGTAGGGATCAGATCTGTTACGAACATAGTTTATAGATTTAGAATTATGAGGACAATGTTCATAAGAGTGTTCCCCACCACAACAAACACATTGTACCGAGAGTACTGTTGGAATAGGTGTAGTTACAGTCGGCTGTGCTCCTTGACCAGAAGTTATATTTTTTAGCATATTTGTCATGGAAGCAAGCTGACTTGTCAATGTGGTGTATGCGTCTATATCATGAATTCCGGTAGTCCTCTTTTGCGTTTGGGCACGTGGATCAGCCCAATGTCCATGGTTTATTGAAATCTTTTCAAGAATTTCATACCCGTCATTATAGGTAATAGCTGTAAAGGCCCCTCCTGATGTCGCATCGAGCATTTGTTTAGCCATGGGGTTTAACCCATTGTAAAACGTCTCGAGTTGAATACAGTAGGGAATGCCATGGTGAGAGCATTTCCTTAACAACTCCTTAAACCTTTCCCATGCATCGGGAATTGCTTCATCGTCCATTTGTTTAAACATGCAAATTTCGTTTCTGGACTTAGCATTACGGGTAGGTGGAAAATACTTTCGCAAAAATTTCTTAGCCATATTGTTCCATGATGGCACAGAACCAGGTGCCAATGAATTAAACCATGACTTTGCCCGATCCCTTAGAGAGAATGGAAATAAAGTGAGTCTTAGGGCATCGTTAGATACCCTAGGGATCAAGAATGCATCGGTGATCTCCATAAAAGATTTCAAATGAGAGTGAGGATCCTCCGATGGCATTCCGGCAAATTGTCCATTAGTTTGTAACATGTGGAACATGATGGGTTTTAGCTCAAAATGGAGGGTGGCCACATGGGGTCTAACTATTCCCGAGTTCAATTGCTCAAAATCCGGGATAGCGTAGTCCATAATTTTTCCCTCTTTAGAATTTGCAAGATTTATGATGTTCGGAGCTTCATCCCTATTTTCATTGTTACCATTGGATTCTGCATCATCATTAGGGTGTTGATTTCGGTTATGGTTATGATTATTGTTCCCTTGATTTGGCATTTGCTGAAAAGGGAATTCGGGTGGATTTCCAAAAATGGGTGGTGCATCGTGAAATATCGGTTGTTGTCTTTGCTGATTTTCTAGCCTAGGCACCCTATTTTCGAAACCTGGTGGGGGTGGTTCCATGATTGGAGGTTTTATGATCACTGAAATTCTTTGAGTCCTTCTATTTCGGAATGTTCTTTCTATGTCTAGGTCGAACTCAAATAACTCCCCACGTGGTATTCTTGGTAAACACCAAGAGAAGGTGATTCAAACGGTGTTAGAAAAATCAAATCTTTTAGAAAACTTTTACAGACTTTTAGCGAGCCAATCCCTGGCAACGGCGCCAAAAACTTGATGCGGATGTTTGCACACCACTAAGACATGTGATAATTGAATCTCAAGGCAAGTATACAATGAGACCCAATATCGTCTTTCAAGTAATAAAGTGGTAAAATACCGAATATCGTCCCACAGAGATTGTTGTAAAAGTGCAATAAAAGTGTAATGAAAGAAATGATTTCAGATGGCGAGTTTGAAGACTTTGTTTGGTTTGGTTGACAGTTAAAGTAAGATAACAGAGAATAAAGATAGCAAGGGTGTAAGACTTGTGGTGAGTATCAAATGCAAGTTTCTGTGGACCAATGCTGTAGGGATGCTACAACATTGTGTCTCTCAACAACTAGTTCTACCACCTACTTTAAGAACGATCCTCTCGGATTCTGCCGTAACACTTGGATTTAGCTTCTACCAGGCACATCTCTGTGCAGTATTAGAACCAGTGATAGTGTTGACGGTGCTCTCAAAGTATATGGATAAAAAAATCACTCTCTCGAGTTAATTCCCATATCATCCAAGTTGACGTGTTCCAAGTGGCTCATCTCTGAGTCCACTACACTTTAACACTTTGACTCGTGATCAACTCGTCGAGAATATATCGATTAGAAAAACATAGTTTCCAAATTTCTTGGTAAGTAACTTTTCCAAGTATACTTCCTATGTCATTCGAATTGACGTGTATTGATGTGGCACATCTCTGAGTCCACTACACTTTACCACTTTCAAAGCGATCAATTCGTCAAGAAGTGCGTTTGGATTAATAAAACTTAGAATGAAGCGGTGGAACATCGTTATTGAGAAACGACGTCCACTTTCTTTTGGTTTAAAAACTCACCATTTGCCTCACACCCAAGCTAATGAAATTAGCTACTCATGACGGAAATTAAATTGCAAGAAATGTAAAGAGCGGAAATTAAAGACATAAATTAAAGTGCGTAAAGTAAATAATGATAATAAATTACGGAAAGTAAATGCGATAAGCGTAAATAAATACGAGAAAGCGAGAAGTAAAGTAAATGCGAGACTTGTATTAAAATGACTAACGAAAATGTAACAATCGGTTGTGAAACCGAATGGATCTTGATGCCCAAAAGATTGCAATCTAGATACTTAGAGATTCAAAAGATTAGCTAGCTTCTACTACTACAACTAAAAATTAAACTTAGAATATGTCCTAAACAAGCACCTAAACCCACTTATTTATACAAAAGAAATTGGGTAATGTCCAATGGGTAAAGACAAACTTGAAGCCCAAGATTACACAAAAGTCAAATAAAATTACAATAAAGCAAGTAACATTGTCATCTTTTTAAAAATAAAAAGAAATCTGATTCTTTTCTTCAAAAGTAGCAGCCCACATCTTCAAATAAAGCCTGTCCCATTAACTGTGACAGTTGGATCCATGAAGCCCATCCATAAGCCTGTTGCCCACCAATGCTACGGGGATGTTGTGAGTAACTGCTGCAATATTTAAACATTAAACACAAAATAAGCTACTATTTAACATAAAGATAAGTTTCACTACCACATTAAGCCTCATAAAAAAATATGGAAAATAGCATCGAAAAAGACTCAAATTAGGGATTTGAAAATAAAACAACTATCCTAAAAGAGAGAAAAAAGAGTGAATATCCATTGCTTTCTCAAGGCATATCAGCGGGTGAAGGTGTCTCAAGATCGACAAAAGAGTTACGCCGACAAGAAGCGAAGGTCGATAGAGTTCCAAGTAGGTGATCATGTTATGCTGAAGGTGTCCCTTTGGAAAGGCATTATACGGTTTGGAAAGCGCAGGAAGCTAAGCCCCCGATTTCTCGGACCGTTCACTATTTTGGCGATAGTGGGACTTCAAGCCTACAAACTAGAATTACCGCCCGAAATGGCCGAAATCCATCACACAGGTGTGTTATCTACGCAAGTGTTTGGACAAGGAAGAGAGCGTGATACCCCTCTCGGAAATCCGATTCCACGAGGGAAATCGTTACGTAGAGGAACCCGATGCTATCTTGGATCGAAAGTCAAAGAAGCTTCGCCACAAGGAAATCACATTGGTCAAGGTGCAGTGGAAGCATCATCGTGGGGCTAACGTGACGTGGGAGATGGAGGACGATATGAAGAAAAGGTATCCGAACCTCTTTGCTTGAATTTATTTCGAGGACGAAATCACTTCCAAGTCAGGGAGGATTGTAACACCCGCAATTTTCGGTATGTGATTTCTCAATCTCGCAGCCTCTAATCCTCAATGTTAACCTCTATTATTAAGTGTTTAGGTCTATTTAAAAATCGCAATCTTGGAATCATCTTCGTTCTTCGTTCGGGTCGAAGTTCAGTCGAGTGCAGGCGTGAAGCGACAATGCCCGGTGATTGTGGCAGTGTCACTCCCGTCGTGGCACTGTCGCTGGAAAGTTTGGCTTTCGGTACAGCATGGGCGACAATGCCCGGCGATTGTGAACATGTCACTCTCGCCGAGGCATAGAAGCCAAGTCCCATGTAGTTGTGGGCGATAGTGCCCAGCGACTATGACATGGGCACAATCGTCGGTCATAGTCGTTGACGGGATATTTGGCATATTTAAACTCTTAGCCCGATTTAGAACTTCACTTTTTATCATAAATTAGTTTGGTGCATATTTCTCTCTGCATTCAAAGCGATTCCAACCACCAAACCCTAACCCTCATTTACTCCAACTCTCAAATCGCTCAAGATCTTCACTAGCCTTTCTCTTAGGGTTTGCTAGCATCTAGAAATCAAGGATTCAAGTGTTTGATCAAGCTTGCAATTGGTGCCTTCCTTCTACTCTTACTTTGGTGATTTCTAGGGTTTTAACCAAAACCTTAGTATTGTGAGTCAATCCCTAACCTTCCTTCATTAAATGCATGTATTTATTGTTAATAAAGGTTTATATCAAATTATTACTCCATTTTATACATTTGAGGATTTTCGGAGATTTAGGGCAAGACCTAAGGTTTTGGCCAAACTTAATGTTTTGTTGAAAAGATTTTGGGGATTGGTTTTGTACATATAAATGATGAACTCTTGGTGATTTTGAGGACTTTCGGTAAAGCAACACCAAATTGGCTATTTTTATGAACTGCTGATAAGTAAGGATTTTCCCTTACGTTGGGAATTATATCCTGTAATGGTACATGGAAAATATATTATGAAATGTTTGGTATCCTTGTTGAGTAAATATAGTGTAATGGATCCATAGGCACTAGAGGTAATTTGTATCTTATTTGATAATGACTATTGGGCTAGATGGGTGCTACTTGGGAGCTCGTGCTATAGACCATGAGTGGATAAATACGATAACCTTGTACCTCATGACATGCATAATCTAGCAAGTGAGTCTTTCTTAGACCATTTGGGAGCTCGAACTAAAGACCGTGGGTGGTTGAACTCGATAACCTTTGGTGCTTTAATAGAAGTTCCACATCATTGATGTGTGGCCTACTTTTGTGTTCTATCACCTCAATGGTAAACTCGGGTCTCCCCCGTTAACTTGTGAGACTGTACCCTTTCCCAAGGGAGAGTAACGCAACTCATAAATGTAACATTGATGAAATCATATTCTAATATTTATTGTTCCGTTATCTAAAAGTTATATGATTAGTTTTAGGCGTAATCCTAACACTTGTTTCTTGAATGTTCCACTTCCGCAGGTTCCATTAGTGGTGGGGCTCGTAAAGACTGAGCTTCGGGGGTTGAGTGAATAGCGAAGACTTTTTGGAAGTAAATACTAGGTGGCTTGGCGTACAAAAGCGAAATTATAGATTATTTTGGGAGATTTGGTGACACGGTCTAATCTAGATAATTATGTCTTAGATTAGCTAGTTTTCATACTTGATTTCCAATTCATTTGGTGTAAAACGCCTTAACTACTTTTCCCCATCCTTTGGGTGATCTTCGTCTATTTAGCTTCGTTGTCTTTATGGATGAAATGTTAAATCGCAGGTTTTGGTTCTTCATTTTACAATTGTTATATTGCAAATTTTTTATTTAAATTCACTATAAATTTTAGGATGTTACAGTAATTGTCCAAAACCTAAGTCAAAATTGGCCTAAATGGCGGGTTCCACGCGGCTAAACCCGCGTCAGGGTCCTTGACGCAGGTTGCCCGCGCACATCTGAGGTTGCACACCACAGTAGCTTATGCGGGTTCCACGCAGCTTGTCCCACGCCAAAGTCGACTGCGCTTAACTGAGACTACACACCACAGTGTCTTACACGGGTTCAATGCGATCAAACTCGTCGAAAACTCACTTTAGCCACTGTTCGCTCTCTTTAAAACTTCCTTATCTTGATTTCCTTCACTAAGGTTCCACCACTAAAATACGAGGTCACCTAAGATTCGATTTATAAGGGATTTCTATGATTAAAATTTGAATTATAAAGGTTCCAAATTCGAGGGTGTTACACACACGTCCTAATAGCTACTGTTGCTCAAACCGAACACCTGAATTAACCAAATAGGAATGGTGTTAAACCACCTTAATTATCTTGAAAATCATCTTTTAAGATCCCTAAGACAATCCCTTAATCGATACCTCGAATCATCACCGAAATGAGAAACAAAGCAAAATCGAAACAACACCATACAGTGTTGAACGCGACTTTAATGCGACCCAAGTGGCATGAAACTCGCATTAGCACCTGTTTGTGATGCACGAGTTTTGCACTCAAAATTCCCTTAGCCATTCATGCCCAATCTTCACAAATCGATTTAAAGGTCCAAAATACCATCCTCTCTACTCTCTCTCAAAATTGTTCAATACCATATAAAGGTGAAAAGAGGGTTTATCCTCTTTTAGCCTCTTATTTACCACACCGGTCCCTGTAAAAGAGAGGGGTTTACAATTACACCCCTAGACTTTCATAATTGTTAAATAAGCCAGATGAGGGTTATTACACATAAATTGGTAAATTTTTTATTCCTTAATTCTAAAAATTTCAATTTTCATAGATCCTTCATGTTAGAAAGACTAATTTATGAAAAATTACAAGTGCACAAGTGCTCGAGAATTTGTATTCCATATCAAAGTGAAAACTTGTTAGTTCCATAGGCTTGATGAATTTGCAATATCACCAATGCACATTGATCGACAATGATACTGTTCTTATTATGATTATACAGGGTTTTGGTTTGTCCTCCCTGTTGTATCATTTTTGTTATATTTAATAAAAATCGATGTGGGAATGAGCCGCCTAACTTGACTAGGTTTCAAACCCTTCAATTAGTTTATTTTGTTTTTATATATTAGGGGCATTGTTTTGGCTTTCGCCATGAGCATCCGAAGCCTCGGGACCGACCCTGATTTTGACCTCCAAAATAGAATACAAGTTTGATAACATCTATTTGTTTTAATAATGGTGGGATGGAGAAGAAAATACCTCTATTGTTGTGTTTTAGTCGAGGCTTAGAGATGTCCTAAGACCATCTCCAACTCAACCACTAAAAGGACTATAAATTGTTAGCCTATTGAACACTAAAAAAAATATAACTCCAACCACATACCAAGGCTATGTTTGGCAAACTAGCTGATGACTAAAAAGTTAGCTGGTAGCTAAGCTAACTGATGAACAAATTATATTTTGTGAAAACTAGCTTATAAGCATGTAAAATGACCAAAAAGGGCATGTTGAAAAAATAGTCAATTACAAATATTTCATAATATACTTCAAATAAAATTCTAATAATATAATTAATTCAAATTCTAATAATATAATATGTTAATTAATACAAACAAGATAGTAAAGAAAAATTAAATAATATAATATGTTAATTGAAAGAATTTAAAATTGATTATTATTATTATTATTATTATTATTATTATTATTATTATTATTATTATTATTATTATATACTAGAAACTTTGAATTTGTTAAAACAAATTTTAGACAAAATATACATTAATTTATGATTTTAAATAACCATTACATATAATATGAATAACAATAAAATTGGTCAACCTTGTATATCCTAATTAATTAATATTTTTTTTAAAATTTAATTAATAATTAAATTAAATATTTTATTTAAATTATTTAGCATATTTTAATTATCTATGAAATAAAATAAGTATAACTTTAATTCTTATGTAACTTAATAAACATTTTTAGAATTGTTATATATGTTTTTTCATTTATATATATATATATTGAATAATAATTAAAAAATTAAATTGATATAGTTAATAACATTTAGAGTAAGCTTCACTTTTGGTCCCTAACGTTTGTCAATTTTAACGGATATCGTCCCTAAATTACCGAAACTCGGATTTGGTCCCTCACGTTGTCATTTCACTTTGGTTTTGGTCCATCAGTCTAACGATCGTTTAACTTTTTCCGTTAATTCAAGTTAAATGACGAGTATTTTGGTCATTTTACTTGTTTTCATAATTTACAATTAAACTTAAAAAACATACTCTTATAAACATAAATAAATAATAAATGAAGTAATATGAAATCGTCCCTAGAAAGCATCTAGAAAATTGAAATCGCCCCTCCCTTCACAACCCTCTTTACCCTCTCTGTCTCACCGGAAAGGCGGAAACCACACCCTCCCCTCCCCTTTTCTCTGGCAACAGGACGACCTCCATCCTTCCTACTCTGTCGACCGGTGCTATCGCCTCTTTCAAGATTTAAGAAACAGTTCTCCTATTTCATCCAGGTTTGAAGTTGAGTGGTTTCAAATCGGGGTTCAAGGGTTGCGATTCAAAGGTTTTGATTCAAATATTCGATTCAAGAGTTTCAGATATGGGTTCGAGAGGTTTTGCTTAAAGATTTCAAATTCTGGTTCTAAGGTACCAGTTCAAAGATTTCGATTCAAAGGTTTCAAATCTAGATTCTAGAGGTTTTGGTTCAAATATTTTGATTCAGAGATTTCTAATTCTCTGCTACTTAAAGGTTTTTTTTTATTTTGGGTTCAAGTTTTTGTATATTTTTTTACTTATTTTTTGTTTTTAGTTTGTTTGTATAAAAAACCAAAACAATAACATATTCAGAGAATTTGTGGGTGTTTAGATGTAATTTGTTCTTCTTGTGTATATATTATATGATGTTTGGTTAAAGTTTTATGTTTTTGAATGAATGTTTGAAGGTTTTAGGTTTGAATCTGATTTAACATTTAAGATTTATTATTTGCGTTTGATTTTGATTTTGATTTTTTTTTACAATTTATAATATTATAATATATATATATATATATATATATATATATATATATATATATATATATATATATATTAAGGGGCATAATCATATGAGATCCTAGTATTTTGTGGTAACTATGAGATCCAATCTCATCCATCCATCTTAATTTATTAATTTTTTATTAATTAATAAGGGAGGTTATTTTAGTCATTTGATAAATTAAATAATATTAAAAAAAAATTGTAACTGAAAATATCAATCCCTTATCAATTAAATATTGAGTTTCCTTGAATATCTCAACAAATTGATTTTGAGATATTCTCCATGTTTGGGTTTGAAATTCAATCGTATGAAATCTTCATTCTTAATGCCGAAGGCCGCATCCTTGCTCCATCATTTTCTTTTGTACCGAAGCCTGCATCCTTTCACCATCCTTGCTTCATCTCGTTGATATCTCGTTGTGATCTATGTTGCAAATAGGTGTCACACAGTGTCACACAATGTGATACAGTGTGTTATCTTACAGCTAAAACAATATCGATGCATGATATCTTACGTGATACACAGTATCACACAATGTGATACATTGTGTTATCTTACGTGATACAATGTGTAACCGAAAGACTTACCTCCTTCGTGATACAAGGTTGTCACACAGTGTCACACAATGTGATACATTGTGTTATCTTACGTGATACAATGTGTAATTAGGGTTAAAATCGTTGTAGATTGTTGTGATATATGGTGTAGTCGAAATAGTGTAATCGAATTTCATTGATATGTTTCAATATTGTGAGGTTATCACATCTGATTCATTGCCTAAATTATCGGTACGTGCCTAAATTAGATAACACTGAATTTCAATGTGTTTTGACATTTTTACTCTTTTTACCTATTTTAGTGGCCTAAAATTCTGTTTTTAATTAATATTTCTCTTAATTATTTTAAACCCTTGATTATTTAGATGGATGCATGAGATTGGATCTCATAGTTACCACAAAATATTAGGATCTCCCTTGAAAGGCCCCCCTATATATTAATACGTAGTATGCTTTTATGTTTAATAGAAAATTATGAAAATAGGTAAAATGACCAAAATACCCTTCATTTAACTTGACTTAAAGGAAAAATTAACGATTGTTAGACCGAGGGACTAAAACAAAGTGAAATGATAAACGTGATGGACCAAATCCGAGTTTCCTTATTTTAGGGATGATATCTGTTAAAATTAACAAACATTAGAGACCAAAAGTGAAGTTTACTATAACATTTATAAATAGTTAATACTTTTTATTAGAGTAAATTACGGATTTGGTCCCTCAGGTTTGGTGTTTGTTACGAAATGGGTCCTTTAACTTCAAAAATTACATGATGACCCTCCCACTATGCATCTTGTTATGGATTTGGTCCCTCGAGCGAACGACCGTCTAACTGACCGTTAACCACGAGGGTATTATCGTCATTTTACCGTATTTTATTTATTTTTACATTTTTTTAATTAATTATAATTTTTGTTCTTGAATGTTCATCTTCTTCAATGTTCATCTTCATCAACAAGGACCCTAAATCATAAACCCAAATTTAAACCTAATCAAAACCCAAAATTATAAACCTAAATCAAACTTAAAATCATAAACCTAAATCAAACGTACATTTAAAAATAAAAAATGGAGATTGAGATGATGAGTTGATCAACAATGGAGCTTGAAGAAAGTCATCCATGGCTGCCACCGAAGAACCTCTTGTTGCTTCCTCTATCTTCTCCCTCAAATCCTCACTCCTCACCTCCAAATCACTCCCTCTACCCACCTCCACACACACCTCCGTTGAACAGATCTAAGAGAACAAATATGGAGAGAAGAGAGAGAGCCGTTAAACACAGGGACGAAAACCGCTGAACCCTTGGTCGTCGACCTCGTCTTCTCTGACGACCTCATCTTCTCCCTGTGTGCGTCTTCTCTCGGTCTCTCTATCTATCTCAGATCTCTCAGTCTCTCTCTCAATCTCATATCTCTCTCTCTCTCTTCTCTCTCTCTCTCTCTTGTTTTTTAATTGGGTTTGATTAAGTTTAAATCTAAGATTTATTTAGGTTTTTGATTTTTAAATCTTAGTTTTATTTAGGTTTTTTTAAATTTGGGTTTGATTTAGGTTTTTGAATATGAATTTGATTTAGGGTTTTGATTTAGGTTTAAATTTGGGTTCTTGGTATGATTTGGGTTTTTTTTAATTTGGGTTTGATTTAGGATTTTGGTCTTTGAATATGGGTTTGATTTAGGATTTTTGATTGTTAACATGAGTTTGATTTGGGTTTTTTGAATCTTGGTGTTCTTGAGGTAGGGGATGAGTATTCAAGTAAAGTAATAAAAAAATGAAAAAATAAATAAAATAAGTAAAACGACCATAATACCCCTCCTGCTTAACGGAGGAAATAGACGGTCGTTGACTCGAGGGGACCAAATCCATAACAAAATTATACTCGGAGGGACCAAATCCATAACAAGATGCATAGTGGGAGGGTCATCATGTAATTTTTGAAGTTAAACGACCCATTCCGTAACAAACGCCAAACCTGAGGGACCAAATTCGTAATTTACTCTTTTTTTATTAATATCTATTGTATAATTAAAATTAATTAGTAATGTATAATTAAAATTAATTAATAACTTTTAATTAATATTAATTATTATAAACTATTATTTACAAATAATTAATAGTTAATATTTATTAATAATTAATAATAATAATTAGTGATTAATATTAATCAGTTCTATAATTAAAAAAATGTCAAAAAGTTCATCATAAACCATTACAAGTAACTTATCAATATGCTAGCTTATAAACTAATTTATAAGAGCATCTACAATGTGCTTTTTCAAAGCTTTTTGGGAGGTTTTTCAAAAAACAAAAACCTCCTTTTGAGGTTTTCACATAGTGGAGAGCTTTTTAACTTGAGGTTTTTCGCGAGGTTTTCGTCATAGCTCGTAACTGTACGACCTGCTTTTTCATAGCTTTTTCGTATTTATCAGTTTTAACTTTATAGAATTTTATAAAAGTTTCGTATTTAATCATTTTTATTTATTAACCAGTTTTATTTATTAATATATTTAAATTAATCATATTTAAATATAATTATTAAATAAATAATATAAATAAATACATAATGAAAGTAATTATATTTTATATTTTTAAAATAATATCTCAAATTTGACATATTTATACAATTTTAACAGATTTCTTAATGACCCACTTTTTATTTTCGGTTATACATACTTTTAAATTTAACATTTTTTAATTTTTATTTTACAAACTTTTTATACAACTTTTATATATTTCTTAATAACCTAATTTTTA
Organism: Arctium minus; assembly: GCA_954870635.1. Classification (NCBI taxonomy): domain Eukaryota; kingdom Viridiplantae; phylum Streptophyta; class Magnoliopsida; order Asterales; family Asteraceae; genus Arctium; species Arctium minus. The sequence goes on from OX941081.1 coordinate 155,428,021, forward strand.
TTAATTTGTATGAATTTTAATGTATTTATTTTTATAAATAAGAATAAAAATGATATAAAGTTAAAAGAGTGAGACCCTGAATAGTTTAAAAAAGTAATGAAAAAACTTTGGTGAGGTTTTTCACATAGTGGAGGTATATATAAAGGTTTTTAAGTTGTTGATGTGGTAATAATGTGTAAGAAAAAAAAACTATGAAAAAGCTCGGTGAAAAACTCGTACACTGTGGATGCTCTAAGCTAACTTATATTGACAAACAATACCTTAAAGAATAAATTGTCTCTAATACTATAATAATCTATACTATATTATAAAAACGACATAAAAAACTCTTAATTACAACATTTTAAGCACAAGGTATAACTAATTAAAGCCAATTACTTAATTTACAATTTCTTAAAGCTTTGGTACAACCTTTCCAAGCACAGTATCTCACATAATCATCTATTTGTGGAATGGATACTCATTTATTAATATAAATATTTGTTTTTTTGGTGGAGGATTTTTTAAAATAGATTTTATATTAGCATAATCTATTTTAAATGTAGATTTTACATTTAAATCTATATTAATGAGATGTAATATAAAATCTTTTTTCTTCCGTATTTTTTTATATTACATCTCATAATGATTTTTCCATATTTTATTTTATAAAATCTTTTTCTATATTTTATTTTATAAAATCTTTTTACATAATGAGATGTAATATAAACTCTTTTTTCTTCTGTATTTTTTTGCTAATATAAAATCTATTTTATTTTATAAAATCTACACGCATTTTATCTTAGCATAATATAAAATCTACACGTATTTTTTTGTTAATATAAAATATACACGTATTTTTTTTCACGAGCATTAAAAGAAGAAAAAAGAAGATTGATATGAATTAAAAATAAAAAATAACGAGATACACTAATAAATTATCGTATTATTTAAAATAAAAATATTCCGCAATACTTTACAAATTAACTAAGTGTAACGAAAATAAAATAGAAACGATGTAGATATAAAAATATTCTTCCATATTTTTAATATATTTACATTTAAATGTAAATTCGAAAATGAAAATAAAAGATTTTAAAATATTCTCTACATTCACTATAAATATATCCAAGAAAAAATTTACATTTACGTTTCATTTTATCTCGGTTCAATATTCCAACAAAAAATTTATCCTCCCGTGCAATGCACGGGCCCAACACTAGTAATAATAATAATAATAAGGATAGACTATTGACACTCCCTAAAAATCTAAATACACTATCTCAATTTATTATATTTAAATTTAATTTTTAAAGTGCTAAAAATATGGTACACGATTTATATATACCATCTTTTTTATAATATTTAATTTAAATTTAAATTTAAAATACTAAATATTAGTGCTTAGATTCACAATTTGGTTTTCCGTTTTGAATTTTAAATTTTTAAATTTTTTTTGGCAAATTTATTATTTCCTATCTTTTTAAATTTATTATTTTCTATCTTTTTCCTTTTTTATATAAATTTGAGAATAACAATAATAAAAAGTAATAATATGTTGTAATCGATAATGTTTAATGTATATAGTTGATGAGCTTATTGATCATACATAAAAGAGAGAATATTTTTTTCGAATAATGACAAGTTAGAGAGGAGATTTAGAATTGTCTGATGATTCAAGTGACGACCCCCACAAAGCATTTCACGATGATCAAAATAGAAATGAGAATAAAAGCAATTCCTTCATCCGAGACAGGTCGAAATTTTCCACTGGCACAGTATAATATTTTAACATAAATTTTATTTCTAATTTTTTTATCAAGGTTATTATCGTAGTTTAATAGTTTCTAGCAAAAAGATTGTTTCAAGACATTTTAATTTTGTCAAAATTTAATAGATTGGTGCGAAATGTGGGTCATTCTTCTCGTTGCTATGTTATTGTCACTAAAAGATCAGTGAATAGCTCTAGTGGAAAGATCCCTAGAGTTATATTTCAGTGTGATCGTGGTTGCACATACAAATATAAGAAAATATCTACAAGCAATACTGACACCAAAAAAACTGATTGTCCTTTCAGGTTGGATGGTAAATATTTGTCGGTTAATGATTGTTGGACGTTAAGGGTAATATGCAAAACATATAATCAAAAACCTGCATTATATATGGAAGGTCATCCATATGCAAAACGCTTGTGTGAAGATGAAACTCGATTAGTGAGATTTGTTACTAAATAATGTGAAATCATGAGATATTTTTATCAACACTGAAATAGGGAAAAATGGATAATGCGTCTACTTTCAAAACTATATACAATACATGCATAAATTCCGGACAACAGAGAACACATGTATAACAAAACTATAGGTTGTTATGTCATTTTTATGTCATTTTTACAGCAGGAAGACTATATTTTTTTTATAGTCGTGCAAAAAACTCACCCAACAAATTGGAAGACTTATTATTTGCTCATCCAAAATCATTGGAGATATGACGTGCATTTCCATAGGTGATGTTGATGGATGCGACATATATGATTGCACTGCAGCATGGACTACCCTGTATATGAATCGATTAAACAATTACAATCAAAATTTACATCGAAATTGTTCAATTGAAAGGATTTTATTAAAACGATTGACGATGTAATTTGAATTAATGCATATTCCAATCTTATTATGAATTAATATATATTACGTAGTTTTTACTTTTTTACTAATGCATTTTTAATTATCATACTATTAAATATAAAAAATATTTTAGAGTATTTTATTTTGTTGTTTTGGTTGAATAGTATGTTAATTTTGTTATCGTTCTTGTTATTATCATTTAATTATTACCATCACCAATCAAATGTTTTCACTTGTTTTAAATATATTTTAAAATTCCATTTGATTATAGATGCTACATTTTTTGTCCTTTATTTTATCCCTTTTAATTTGAAAGATAATAAAAATTGGCAGTAGAGCAAAAATATTTTTACGAAGATAGTAAAATAATAATAATTTACATTTAATAAATAAAATAGATATTAAGTTTATTGAAAAAGATAAACAGAAAAAACGAAAAAATAAAATATATGAAATTATGGAACTAAAAAGCCTAAAAAATAGATAATTAAAATATGAAGAAAAAAAACATGTGAATAATATGTGGATAAGAGATGATATTTAATATAGTGTAAAATAGTGTAAATACGTATATTTAAATGTTTTACTAATGAATTTTTTTTTTTTTAATATTTCATCATTGTACAAATAGTATATATACATATATATTTAAATTTAAATTTAAATTTTATTAACCAAAATTATAAAAAAATTAATCACATTTTTATTTATGTTGTTTTTTATTATACTAAAAAATTAGATTTTTAAAAAGTAATTAAAATTTTAAAAACAGAAAATATATAAATTACTAAACATAATACAAAATAGTTGGTAAATAAGTATCAATAAATGTATATAATAAATATAAAAAGCCAACAGAATAATAATGTTGGAGATATTTTATGACCCTATTTTTTATTAATTAAAGAAGATTATCACTTTTTAATTTTAAAAATACATCGTTAAATTAAATATTTTAAAGATCAAGTAATAATATTTATTAACTATGAAAAATAATTACATATTAAAATTATTGAGTTTTAATAAAACTATATAATAATAAATAAATACTTTCCTTTATTATTATTATCTATACTATATTATAAAGATGACATAAAAAACTCTTAATTACAACTCACTAAGCTTTATGTAATATCATTTAAAGCTATCTACTTAAAATCTCTTAAAAATAACTACTAAAGCCTAATGTACTACCTGTAAAGTTTTTAACCCTAATTAATATATTTCATCCTTATCCCCCAAAATCCTTATCTCTAATCCCCAAACCCTAAAATTATAAAATTTGAATTCTGATAAACATAATCAAAACAAGATAAACATCTCAATTTAAATATAAAAAATTTAAAATATATAAGATAATTAATGAATTTTAACAAACTATTTAATTTTTTTTATATAAAAAACATTATATTGCTAAGTCTAAATTAAACAAATTTATATATAAAAAACCATTATCACTCAATTAAAAAACAATTAATTAAGCAATATGCACTACTTTTTTAAATGTTTTTAACCCTAATTAATAAATTTCATTCTTATCCCCCAAAATCCTTATCTCTAATCCCTAAATCCTAAAATTATGAAATTTGAATTCTGATAAACATAATCAAAACAGGATAAACATCTCAATTGAAATATAAAAAATTTAAAATATATAAGATAATTAATGAATTTTAACAAACTACTTAATTTTTTTTATATAAAAAACATTATATTGTTAAGCCTAAATTAAACAAATTTATATATAAAAAAACCATTATCACTCAATAAAAACCATCCAAAATCGTACTGTAAATCAATAAAAAAACAAAAAATAAAAATAAACATTAAAATCGTGATGTATCTCGCTGCATTGCGCGAGTACGCTTCTAGTTTAGTATTAAAGATGTTTTTATTGTGTAATTAGAGTTGATTTTTTTTTATTCAATCGACCAATATTTTGGGGGGGTTTAACGTGTCTTTAGTAACCGAGTTAGAGATACTCTTTGATGAAAGAAATAATTTTTTATTATTCTCATCAATAAAACGTTTTAAAATTAAAGGTTTAGGGAAAAAAATTATTAAAAGTATTAAATATTTTAATAATATAATTTATATTGTAATTTTTAAAATAATAAAATTGCTAAAGTTAAATATATTTGTTTCTGAAAATTTAATTTTAGATTTTTAATTTTAAAGAAATTTAGGAAATTCTTTAAAGATTAACTTGTCGGCGCTTACAAAAATTTGTAAATGATTTTCAAACATTGTTTTGAGTTTATTTCATAGATTTGTAGAAATGTCAAAAAGAAATAGAAACCAATAACACTATATATATATAGGTCAAGGATAATTTGCAACCTACGTAAATCTTACAACTCATGCAACTCACATCTTAACCGTTGAATTAGTGATAAGCGGTTATTTTATTTTTATTTTTATGTTTTTTAAATTGAAAATATCGGACTCACATTTATTGTAACCGTCGATCATGAATCCAACAGTTAAGATGTGGGTTACATGGGTTGTAAGATTTATGTGGGTTGCAAATTAAACTATCCCTATATATATATATATATATATATATATATATATATATATATATATATATATATATATATATATATATATATATATATATATATATATATATATATATATAGAGAGAGAGAGAGAGAGAGAGAGAGAGAGAGAGAGAGAGGGCCATTCATTTGCTAACCAAACTATTGGTGCTAACCATGCTAACCCATCTAGACCGTTGATTATTTAGATCAATGGTTAACAATTAATGACAATTTTAATTTTATAAAAAAAAAATAAAAATGTTATGAAATTAATGTGCATAACCGCATAGGGTCAAAATTGTAAATCCGCATATCCATTCATTAAATAAACACAAAAGAAATAAGCTAAAAATTAGGGTAATTTTAAATTACCCCAAATTTCTCCACAAATTTCTCAACAGTTTCATCTTCTCCACCCTCCCCACCACCACCTCACCCAAAACCTCCCAATTCGCCCGCCGGAAACGGAAGAACACCACCGCCGCCTCCGCCGAGAAGAAGCCAACCGAGGAAAAGAAGTCCGCCGTAGCCGAAAAGCCCCCGTCGAGAAGAAGCCAAAAGACGGTAAGAAGCTGCCAAAAGAAGTCGGCGCCGGTGCAGGCTACAAGAAGAAGAAGAGAAACAAGAAGAGCGTTGAGACTTACAAGATCTACATCTTCAAGGTTTTGAAGCAGGTTCATCCCGACATCGGGATCTCCAGCAAGGCTATGGGGGTCATGAACTCCTTCATTAACGACATCTTCGAGAAGCTTGCACAGGAATCTTTGCAGCTTGCGAGGTACAACAAGAAACCGACGATTACGTCACGGGAGATTCAAACGGCTGTCCGGTTGGTGCTTCCCGGTGAGTTGGCGAAGCATGCTGTGTCTGAAGGAACGAATGCGGTGACTAAGTTTACCGGTTCTTAGATTTGGGGGTTTAGGGTTTATGTTGGTGTTAGGGTTTACTTTTTGTAAAAAATTCATCATTCTCGATGAAGTTTATGTGGTAAGGAGATGAATTGAATTGATTATCGAAATCGACCTCTGTGCATATGAGCATGTTTAATTGAATTTTGTAAGTGCATGTATGCATTGTTATGCATTTGTGCATATAGGTGTTGCGATGGATTTGTGGATGGAATCTGTGCATATGAGCATGTTTAATTGAATTTTGTAAGTGCATGTATGCATTGTTATGCATTTGTGCATATGGAAGAAAATTTAATTATTTGTATTTGTGGATATGAGCATATCTTACCTAGTGTGCATATGTACGTACTGAAAAAATTGGTGATTAGGATTTGGGCATATGAGCATGTTCTAAAAAAATGATCAATTGAACATATGGGAATGATAGATCATAAAGGTAAAAAAATATGTAAATGATAATTTAAGATTTAAGATAATCTTGAACAAATTTGAATTTCAAAATATTGTATTTAATGAGGTATATCATTATCATAACAAATTGTGCTATAAATATGGTATGCATAAAAATAGGTGATTGCATTAAAATAGGTGATTTTTATATAATTCCATTATTACCCTTGTAAATTTAATATAATCAAAGACATTATCTAATCTCTAGGAGCATTCTGATTGGCCGAAAATCGGTTAGCACGGTTAGCACCAATAGATTGGTTAGCAAATGAATGGGACCCTATATATATATATATATATATATATATGAAAAACTTATTGGCAACCTAAAAACTTTATATACACCCCACCCCATTCCCACGCCATCTCTCATAATTAACTTTATGTGTTTGACTTTTATATTTTATTTTAAAGTTTAAACAATTTTTTATGTTTCCAAGGTAATTTACACCCAAGGTTGGATGTAAATAATATATATATATATATAATAATTAGAAGTACCGTCTTTATATAAAAAGAAAGCATAAACAAAATAATCATCAATTACCAATCATCATAACCGTGTTCCAAAGAACGGTGGGGTTAGTTTTCAATAATCCATTCAAAGGGTATGAATGCAATTGGGACTAAGTTTTTTTCATGAAACCTATGAAATCATAATTTTATACTTAAAATTTCATAACAAAACAATTTGAAAAAGTGAAAGTAAAACAATGTTTTATTGTGAAGTTTCAAGTGTAAAAATATGATCTCATAGGTTTCACAAAAACAGAGTGGTCTCACATGATTCCAAATCTCCATTCAAAAATAATAATAAAACTAAACGTAAATTAGTATCAACCAAACGATAATCAAATCCAAATCATCATCAGATTCACAAATATCTGTTTTTAACATATCAATAAACATAACATTTAATGTTTTATCATATCCGGTTTAAAAAAAAAAAAAAAATCATCTAACTAACCTGAATGTAACTTACCAAAAACAAAAAAAATAAAATAAAATAAAATAGAAGAATAGGAGCAGTGATTGGGGTATAAGAAGAATCATCCCTCCCAATCCCACCCTCACCCGTCAACTAAACACATATTCTTTCAAACTTCTTCCTCACGTAGTATTTTATCCAACCTTTTCATTTCTTAATTTCATGTATAAAAAAACTCCATTTTAATTTCCATTCCAAAAATGGAGGTCACCGGACCTCCTCCACCTTCCCCCTTAACCCGTCTCAACACCCTCGTCGCCGAATCCCGAATCGGAAAACGATTCAAACTTACCGAACGCAACACCACCTTCACCACCGAGCTCCGCGCCGGCACCGCCACCTTCCTCACCATGGCCTACATCCTCGCCGTCAACGCCAGCATCCTCGCCGACTCCGGCGGCCCTTGTTCCGTCTCCGACTGCATACCACTTTGCTCCGATCCGACCATCTCCGCCCCCAACTGCACCGCCCCCAACTTACGACTCATACAACCCGACAACACCTGCAAGTTCGCCCCGGTTAATCCGGGTTACACCGATTGTTTGTCAAAAGTCAGAAAAGACCTTATTGTTGCCACCGTCGCTTCTTCTCTTATTGGCTGTGTCATCATGGGTATTTTCGCCAATTTACCATTGGCTTTGGCTCCGGGTATGGGTGCTAACGCCTACTTCGCTTACACCGTCGTCGGCTTCCACGGCTCCGGTAACGTATCTTACGAAAATGCCCTCGCCGCAGTTTTTATTGAAGGGGTGATATTTTTGTTGATTTCCGCCGTTGGCTTACGAGCTAAGCTGGCTAAACTGGTTCCCAAGCCGGTGAGAATCTCGTCGTCGGCAGGAATTGGGTTGTTTTTAGCTTTCATCGGCTTACAGAACAACCAAGGTATCGGCTTAATCGGCTACAGCTCATCGACTCTAGTTACCATCGGCGCGTGTCCCACCACCTCCCGGACTTCACTCGCGCCGGTCATTACTTTCCCAAACGGCACCGTCACGCTTCTCCCCGGCGGCTCGGTCTCCGGCGACATCATGTGTTTGAACAACCGAATGGAGAGCCCAACGTTTTGGCTCGGCGTGGTCGGCTTCGTAATCATCGCTTACTGTTTAGTTAAAAACATAAAAGGCGCTATGATTTACGGCATTGTATTCGTGACGGCGATTTCATGGTTCCGTAACACGCAAGTAACGGCGTTCCCCAAAACTCCGGCCGGCGACTCCGCGTACGAATACTTCAAACAAGTCGTCGACGTTCATAAAATCCAGTCAACCGCCGGCGCACTGAGCTTCTCCGCCGTCAACAAAGGTTATTTCTGGGAAGCATTGGTGACGTTTCTCTACGTCGACATCCTCGACACCACCGGAACCCTGTATTCCATGGCACGTTTCGCCGGATTCGCTGACGCGAACGGCGACTTCGAAGGTCAGTACTTCGCTTTCATGTCGGACGCATCGTCGATCGTCGTCGGATCACTCCTCGGGACGTCGCCGGTGACGGCGTTTATCGAGTCATCGACCGGAATACGGGAAGGTGGGAGGACCGGGATGACAGCGTTAACGGTGGCGGGATATTTTATGTTGGCATTCTTTTTTACGCCGTTGCTGGCGTCGATTCCGGCGTGGGCGGTGGGTCCGCCGTTGATACTGGTCGGAGTTTTGATGATGAGATCGGTGGTGGAGATCGATTGGGACGACATGAAGCAGGCGATTCCGGCGTTCATAACGATGATATTAATGCCGTTGACGTACTCGATCGCTTACGGGTTGATCGGCGGGATAGGGACTTACATAGTGTTGAATTTGTGGGATTGGGGAGAGGGGTTTATTGGTAAATATGGGATTCTTAAGGGGGTTAGAAGTAATGTAAGTGTTATTAATGGTAGAGTAGGGGGTAATGGGGTAATTAATGGAAATGGTGTGGATAGAAGTGATAAAGTGCTTGAAGTTTAGGGGTTTTTATATAATTTTTTTTTTGTCATTTTGGCTTTTATTAACAAGATTTGATATAAATCCATTTTATTAACTACTATATTTTGTATTTTTGTGAGTGGCTATGTTATTTGATTTTTCATTTAATAACACAAAAATATCAAAATTTCACCATCAATCTACACCAAATAAATACATCATCAAATTGAAACATGATGTGACAAATTTGTTTATTATTTATTATATTGTTAAAAAATATTTTATAGAAAAGATTTACAGACTGTTTTTTACTGTGCAAATTTATCATTTGAAACACTTATCAAATGAAGCGTAATTCTATCCAACGTTTTTCGATCGTTCATAATTCAATTTTCAAATGGAAGACAAATTGACCAATTTTGAATATCCAAGTGAAGCTTGAGCATGATTATTTGGGGTTGCGAGTTTGATGATTTTGAGAAGAATTCTTTTAACATATAAGAGGCATAATTTATGTTGATTCTAATTTTGTATAAATTTATTGAAACAAAACCAATAGAAAGAACAAGGTCTAAATAACTCAAGCAATACTCAAACCTTGGACAATCAATAGTCTAAGCTTGAATCAAGTTGAGCCTAAATCTATCAGGTTTTCCGCAAGCTAAGCTTTCAACAAAGCTAACCAAAATCGGTTCGATATATTTCCACTACTGCAAGCTCTAGACTCGTCCATGTCAAAAGGATCTAAAACAAACCAAATTAGTTATGGGATGCCCGAAACTTGCAACCATTTACCAATATTCTAAATAACGTGTTATGACACCTAGTTAATCCCCATGACGCAACTCTAAGATGTGGCTTATGATAATGTGCAATAAGACACGTTATGGCATGTTACGATGCGTTGTGGCACAAGGCGTGAATCGTGTGATAAGGCGACATTTTTTTTTCTTTTTAAATTTTATTTATAATTAACTTGGGGATTATAAGGTAGGGTTGATAGCATGAACTCATTGAATAAAGTACTTAAATAAACAAAATAAGGAAAAACTTATAAAACTAAACATTACTCTTGTACACATGTACACAGAGTCGATTACATGGAATGATAGTTTTTTTTGTATGATATATCTAATCTAATCTAACAGTTTTTGTATATGATTTTTAGATTACAAATATATAGATTATGGAACCATTGTTAGAACATTCTTTTTGTTACAATCCTCCATATCATTTTTTTGTACTTTATATGTTTGATATCAATATATGGTTCTCTTTCTTTTATAGTTTTGTATGCATTTAAATTGTTCAAAGATCATTATGCTCTCTCACTCACTCACTCACTCACATACACACACATCCACAAACACACGCACACAAACACACACATATATATATATATATATATATATATATATATATATATATATATATATATATATTATGCAGCTCAACCCATTGTTACAACCATTGCGACCCAATCTCAACTATTCATTTAATCTAGTGAATATGTGGTTTCATAAATATTTTCGCTTTCTAAACCATTGTTTGTTTTAAGTAGGGGTGTTCATCGGTTGACATCCAATGGATGTGAGGGGAACCGAACCGATCCAATCATCCATTGGATGTTGGATTTTTCTAATCCAGTGGATGATTAGATCGGTTCGGTTCCATCCATTGGATGTTCTCATTAGATATCCATTTGATATTCTTATCGGATATCCATTGGATCGGATTGGATCCATCCAACATCTAATAGATGATCAGATCGGATCCATCCAACGTGTTCATTTAATGTAATTTTCTAACAATGAAACAAATTGATTAATCACTTTTAATTTGTGTTAAAACCAACACAAGTGATACTAGGAATTCAAAAACCAATACAAAACAAATTTAGATTTAAGCAAATTGCAAAAAAATAATTGGATGATAGTTGGATGGTAATCAGATGGTGATTGGATGTTGTTCGGTTCGGTCGGTTCTGGACTGCCATCCAAGAACCGACCGATCCATCTTCCATAAATATATCTTGATTGTTTTCTAATACTAAGCATTGATCACAATTAATGAACTTTAATCATCTTCCATAAATATCTAAATTATATTAAATGAACTCTCATAATTTCCATAAATATCACAATTGATTGGGTTATACAGTTTGTAACAAATGCATGGTTTGTATTTGAGGATTGGGTTCCGGTGAGAGGAGAAGTTATGGTGAGAAGGGTAAGAAAGGATCTCCATCCTTGGATCAATCCTAATTGAAGATCAACACTAATGAGATGCACCGAGATGCACCAGATAAATTTCTTTATAAAGCATAATTCATGGATGGGTATGAGATTAAAAGTGATCAAAGGCGGAGATCCCCTTTTTACGCTTCTTACTTTAACTCTTTTTCTCATACGATCCTCTGTCTTGTATTTGAAACCTCATACGAGAACATCATTTATTTAAGAAAAACACGAGAACAACCGATTATATATAAAATCATATATGATTCAGGCGACTATGCGTGTGGACATCGTCCGCGTCTGATTTTTTCGGGTTAGTGCAAAATCACATATGATTTTGTACATGATCTATTGTTTTTTGTTGTTTTCTTGTTTTTCTTAAATAGTTAGCGTTCTCGTTTGAACTTTCCTCTCTCTCTATATATATATATGTGTGTGTGTGTGTGTGTGTGTGTGTGTTATAGATTCGTCATCTTTAAGCCATACTTAGAAGGCTTAAGGTTGAAACTCACTGGCTTGATACATCTCACGTCATTTAGAACTTTACTATTTATTTAATTGTGTGTTTGTGTATATATATATATATATATATATATATATATATATATGTAATATATGAAGGAGGATCATGCGAGAAGTAACTAATTTGCGAGAAGGCGAAAAGGAATATGGGACACATAATCCATTAATTAAAAAATATCATTAATAAGAAATGAAAAATAATTTTAAAAATTAGGATAATTACCATTTTAAATCACTGTTCTAAAAAACTCGCCACACAGCCATCATGGCGCGCCATGGCACCAAGGTTTGTATGTCACGCCACGTGAAGCCCATGGCATGACATGACCTAATGCGCAATTATCGTAATGAGATATTTGATTTTTCTTTACGTTTTTAATGTATTATTTGCAAGTTTTTAATATATATAACCTAATCTAACTTGCTTATCACTATTGACTCATTGAGTAACACTACAAAACATACGTTTTTATATATATAATATTATATATGAATTAAAAATTTTGACACCATAAGTCACGCCTTGAAAATGTCATGGCTTCGCCATGGCTCCTTAGTCTTGAGGCTTGACCTTGCCGCCACGTTACGCTTCACGTCATTTAGAACCTTGTTTTAAATTGGATAAATCCATAAAAATCTCGTAATATCTTTTAGATTTATTTATTTATTTATAATTTTAATTTATTTATAATTTTTTATCAAGTTTTTTATCATTTTTTTTGCAAGATACACTTTTCATAAATAAAATTCACAAGTTTCATCAATATCACATGTGATATCTACAATTAATTCATTATTGTTTTCCCTTTTTGTTTATTTTTTGGATATACATTTACGTTTCGAATAACATGTGATTAGATTCGTTTAACATGTGATCTATTACGTATCACATATGATCCCAAACGGCCCCAAAACCACAGTTCACATAACAAAGTTGCGGAAACAACCTAGTACATAACTGAGATTTAATACATAATTTACTAAATTCCGGGATCTCGCAACCATCTTTAAGCCATACACTAATGAGATGCACCAGATAAATTTCTTTATAAAGCATAATTCATGGATGGGTATGAGATTAAAAGTGATCAAAGGCGGAGATCCCCTTTTTACGCTTCTTACTTTAACTCTTTTTCTCATACGATCCTCTGTCTTGTATTTGAAACCTCATACGAGAACATCATTTATTTAAGAAAAACACGAGAACAACCGATTATATATAAAATCATATATGATTCAGGCGACTATGCGTGTGGACATCGTCCGCGTCTGATTTTTTCGGGTTAGTGCAAAATCACATATGATTTTGTACATGATCTATTGTTTTTTGTTGTTTTCTTGTTTTTCTTAAATAGTTAGCGTTCTCGTTTGAACTTTCCTCTCTCTCTCTATATATATATGTGTGTGTGTGTGTGTGTGTGTGTGTTATAGATTCGTCATCTTTAAGCCATACTTAGAAGGCTTAAGGTTGAAACTCACTGGTTTGATACATCTCACGTCATTTAGAACTTTACTATTTATTTAATTGTGTGTTTGTGTGTATATATATATATATATATATATATATATATATATATATGTAATATATGAAGGAGGATCATGCGAGAAGTAACTAATTTGCGAGAAGGCGAAAAGGAATATGGGACACATAATCCATTAATTAAAAAATATCATTAATAAGAAATGAAAAATAATTTTAGAAATTAGGATAATTACCATTTTAAATCACTGTTCTAAAAAACTCGTCACACAGCCATCATGGCGCGCCATGGCACCAAGGTTTGTATGTCACGCCACGTGAAGCCCATGGCATGACATGACCTAATGCGCAATTATCGTAATGAGATATTTGATTTTTCTTTACGTTTTTAATGTATTATTTGCAAGTTTTTAATATATATAACCTAATCTAACTTGCTTATCACTATTGACTCATTGAGTAACACTACAAAACATACGTTTTTATATATATAATATTATATATGAATTAGAAATTTGACACCATAAGTCACGCCTTGAAAATGTCATGGCTTCGCCATGGCTCCTAAGTCTTGAGGCTTGACCTTGCCGCCACGTTACGCTTCACGCCATTTAGAACCTTGTTTTAAATTGGATAAATCCATAAAAATCTCGTAATATCTTTTAGATTTATTTATTTATTTATAATTTTAATTTATTTATAATTTTTTTATCAAGTTTTTTATCATTTTTTTTGCAAGATACACTTTTCATAAATAAAATTCACAAGTTTCATCAATATCACATGTGATATCTACAATTAATTCATTATTGTTTTCCCTTTTTGTTTATTTTTTGGATATACATTTACGTTTCGAATAACATGTGATTAGATTCGTTTAACATGTGATCTATTACGTATCACATATGATCCCAAACGGCCCCAAAACCACAGTTCACATAACAAAGTTGCGGAAACAACCTAGTACATAACTGAGATTTAATACATAATTTACTAAATTATAGTCGTACAAGAACCTTTACGACAAAACGATAAAGGCTGATAAATCTCAACTTATTTTTCAGTCGTACAAGAACCTTTACGACACACAGTCCATTTCTCCCTAATTGCATAAGGAAATTAATTCCTCAAACTTCATTCTCTCCTACGGCCCAACAATGGGGTATGGGCTTTTGATTACTCGGCTAGCGGTTTTGGGTTGAGGCCCAGATACCGAAAACCCGGGGTTTGGGTTTGAGACCCGGTCAATACCGCCTGGGGTCCCTCCCCCGGTTCCCTTCACCCGAGACCGCCCGACTTCTACATGCCCGGGGTCTCTCGACTCCCCTCACCGGGGTTGCCCGACACCAAGTCGCCCGGGGTCCCCCGGTATGCACCACCCCGGGCCACCTACGTCGAATACGCAGGTGCCGCTCTCAGGACGCGGGTCAGTGGGTGGTTTACGGATGATTTTTAAGGCCATCACTAACTTAGCTTCCAACGAACCAAATCCAACCCATTTTCCAAAATCAAATGTTAGCAATAATCATATATCTAATCCAATTTTGAACCCAACCTCATTAAGAGAAGAAGAACTCTAGAATGAGATTCTCACCATGAAAACACAAGATACTCCCCAAACATCTAATCTAAAACCAACCCAGATGATAACAAAACTCCCAACACCATAAAGATCAAAGGCAAAGATAGAACTTACCTCAAGGAAATGGTGCAGGTTGAAATCCCAAGAATATTGATCCCTTCCTTCTCACAATCGCCTTCACCCCTCTCTGCACTTCTTCTTAGCCGCCTCACCCCTAGAAAAGTGAAATGAGGAATAGGATTGCTAGGGTTAAAGTTCTTTTCCTCAACTTTGCAACTTAGCCCCTTACTCTTTGGACCTTAATAACAAAGATCCTTCCATTAGCTAAAACTTTATAAAACCGGTTATTACAATCCATTATATGAATTTTTATGCATATCACATATCATATTATCACATGTGATAATTGTAGATATTTTAGTTAATCATATATGATTACGTATATTTATATTTATTGATCTTTTGGTGATGTAAATGTTATCACATGTGATTATAAATGATAATTGTAGACATTTTAGTTAATCATATATGATTACGTATATTTGTATTTATTGATCTTTTGGGGTGCGTTTGGTACACAAACATGACATGACATGACATAACATAACAAGATAGGACTAAACAATTGTCCAGCGTTTGATAAGACATAACGGGACGGGACAAGACAAGGACAGGACTGGTTAATGACCAATTTACCCCTGATGACCTATTTAGTACTTTTTTACCACATAATCAATCTAAATGAAAACTACCAAATATTATTTAAAAATACAAAAAAAATCTAACATAAACATTGATTAAAAAACTCAAATTCATAAATCAAATATTAGAAGGTAATTCATATATTGTAAATAATCAAAAATCATAGATTAGAAGTGTTGGTAATTCAACAAAATGCTAACAAGAATCACAAGAACAAGGAAAGGAGTTTTGTCAACAAAATGCAAACAAGAATCACAATTTGAGTTTTATCTACAAAAAACAAGACAACTTTCTGTTTGTAATTTTAAAATAAAAACCATAAACTAGTTTTAAAATATATACAAAAAACTAATGTACTTCCATGGAGATTGAATATCAAACGACATAATAGATACATTTGCATCACCAATGACGATGGAAGAGGAACGAACAATCGATTTATACATATTGCAATGAACCCATTAAATTTCTTGATTTTCAGTCCAACAATTGATTTATGCAAGAGAAACAAAAATCGATTTATGGCAGAAATCACATATTTGTAAATCGATTTATGGCAGAAAATCACAGAAAATCGATCCAGTTTAGGAAAATCAATTTATGGCCGAAAATCACAGCTTTATGCAAGAAATCGACAGGAGCAGAACCTGGTGGAGAAGATGATCCAGTGGGAGGCATGGAGAAGGCAGAAGGCGATTCATTCCTATGGGAGGCATCGAGAATGGTGGAGAAGACGATCCAGTGTAGAGGCATTGATTTTTTTTTAGGTTTTGGTCTTTTTTAGGAAGGGTATTTGCGGAATTATGTCGTTGTTCTATCTTGTTCCAGGAGGTGGGGAGGAACACGTGTGTCCAACACTTGTTCCACTTAGTTCTAGTGTGTCCCACACATGGTCATGCCAAAAATGGGACAGACTTGTCTTGTTCTGTCATGTTCCACCCTATTCTGTATACCAAACGCACCCTTGGTGATGCAAATGTTATCACATGTGATTATGCATGATAATTGTAGATATTTTAGTTAATGATATATGATTACGTATATTTATTATTGATCTTTTGGTGATGTAAATGTTATCACATGCGATTATGCATCACTTACATTTATACATATGTTATCATATATGATATGTACAAAAATTCACATAGTGGATTATATATGATACATAATAGATCATATGTTAAATGAAACTAATCACATGTGATTCAAAAAACAGAGACAACGGTGAAAAATATAATGAATTCATTATGGATATCACATGTGATATTTTACGAAAATTATGTTTTTTTTATCAAAAATGTATCTAGAAGAAAATAATATAAAATTTGAAAAAAAAATTATGAATTTATTAAATTTAAAAGATGGTAATTATGATATTTTAAGGATTTATCCAATTCAAAATGGTAATTATCATATTTTTTAAATGATAATTATCTTAATTTATAAAAATAATTTTATTTTTTATCGTTATTTTTTAATTAAAGGATTATGTGGCTCATATTTTTTCTCGCTTTCTCGCAAATTGACTACCTTCTCGTTTGAACCTATCCCTATAATATATATATATATATATATATATATATATATATATATATATATATATATATGTGTGTGTATGTATAGAGTCGAGTTCAAACGAGAATAATACTTATTTAAAAGAAATAAGAGAATAATTCTGAGCCAATCATTTTATTAAATAATATCTTAAATAAAACTTTCTTAAAAGCGCTTAAAATGGCATATGTGTCATTTATTGTATACATATTATATATGAAAACTTATTTATTTTTATATAGATTATGTAACAAATTTAATTAAGGTATTTATTCATGAATTTTTTTTAATAATTTTTTACATCATTAAAATAAATGTAACTAATTTTCTTTTATGTATAATTATGTGATCTTATACATTTTAAATGTGTTTTGGTACAGATCATATATGATTCTGTTTTCATTTTTTTTCAATGTTTAATTTGAATCATTTTTTTTTAAATTTTAAATCATATATGATTAGGAAAACATTTTGGAAAAAATTAATTCATTGTGAATCACATGTGATTTTGATGAAAATTATGAATTACGTTTTGAAGTACATGTGATCTTATACATTAATTTTAATTGTGTTTTGCTATAAATCACATATGATTTTGTTTTCATTATTATTTTTTTCAATGTTTAAGTTCAATCTTTTTTTTTCAAATTTTAAAACACATATGATTAGAAAAACATTTTGAAAAAAAATTAATTCATTGTGAATCACATGTAATTTTAATGAAAAAAAATATGAATTACGTTTTGATGTACATGTGATCTTATACATTAATTTTAATTGTGTTTTGCTACACATCACATATGATTTTGTTTTCATTATTTTTTTCAATGTTTAATTTGTATTACTGTTTTTCAAAATTTAAATCACATATGATTAGAAAAAAAATTAGAAAAAAAAATTAATTCATTATCAATCACATGTGATTTTTATGAAAATTGTAATTTTTTAAATATTACTTTAAATAAAAAATGAATTCTTTAGATGAAAATTAAATATATTTATCTATACTATATTATAAAGATGACATAAAAAACTCTTAAAAACAAGTCTTAAAGCTTAATGTACAACTATTTAAAGCTAATTACTTAAAAAACAACCATTAAAGCTGTATGTACTACACTTAATGCTATTTATTAATTTTCAATCATTATTTCTAATCATTTTAACTCTCCTAAAATCATTTTCCACTTTAACTCCCTTAAAATAATTCTCAGCATAATTAAATATAGAATAAAAATCAAATTTTAAATATAAAAATATAAAATATAATTAAAAAAATCTAACAAAATATTTTATAAAAAAAATATATTATTAAACCAAAATAAATTACATTATATTATTAAGTCTAAATTAAACAAATTTATATAAAAAAATCATTATCAATCTCTCACAACCAACCAAAATCGTAATGTAAATCGACAAAAAAAAGAAAATAAAATGAAACGTTAAAATCGTGATGTATCTAGCGGCATTGCGCGAGTACACTTCTAGTTTTAAATAAATTAAATAAAAAATTAAATCATATTAAATTTACAAATATGGTAAAAGTAGAATCTTAAATAAATACCTAAAATAACTTTTATATAACTAAATTAATTTTATACCCTTATTTATTTTTTTTAGAATTAATTATTTAAGGTATTATTTAATAAAATGATTGATCTAGACTTATTCTCTTACTAGTGTTGAGACCGTGCATTGAACGGAAGAATAAATTTTTTGTTGGAATATTGAACCGAGTTAAAATGAAACGTAATTTCTCTGTTAACAGTTAATGAAATACAATGTGAAAAACGAATGTATTTTCATAAGTGGTTAACTTGCATATATTCTTAATCGTTTGTTGTTATGAGTTTGTGCAATAATATTGGTAATAGTTTTGTATTATATTATTTAAAACTCAAACGACATGTCTGACAACATATTTATCTGACTATTGACTTCAAGACCTCATAGTATTAGTCGATAAAAATAAATATATGTATATATATCTTATTCCCCTACTTCGAAAAATATGATTATGGGTTTTGAAAAATATAAACAAATCATCAGTAAATAAAATAAAATGTAAAAAAGTAGTTTTTCAAAGAAACAAAAATATAGTGGAATACCTTTTGTTCAGTTGCAGGTTCCGCCATTGACATCCGACCGTTCGTCTTCTTCTTGTACTCGGATGATACATAGAGAAGCTATATATATTTATAGTGAATGTAGAGAATATTTTAAAATATTTTATTTTCATTTTTTATTTTACATTTAAATGTAAATATATTAAAAATATCGAAGAATATTTTTATATCTATATCGTTTCTATTTTATTTTTTTACACTTGGTTAATTTGGAAAGTATTGCGGAATATTTTTTTTAAAGAATACGATAATTTATTAGTGTATCTCGTTATTTTTTATTCATATCAACCTTCTTTTTTCTTCCTTTAATTCTCGTGAAAAAAATATATGTGTAGATTTTATATTATCAAAAAACTACGTGTAGATTTTATATTATGCTAATATAAAATACGTGTAGATTTTATATTATGCTAATATAAAATACGTGTAGATTTTATAAAATAAAATAGATTTTATATTAGCAAAAAAATACGGAAGAAAAAAGAGTTTATATTACATCTCATTATGTAAAAAAATTTTATAAAATAAAATATGGAAAAAGATTTTATAAAATAAAATATGGAAAAATCATTATGAGATGTAATATAAAAAAATACGGAAGAAAAAAGATTTTATATTACATCTCATTAATATAGATTTAAATGTAAAATCTACATTTAAAATAAATTATATGCTAATATAAAATATATTTTATAAAATCTTCCACCAAAAAAAATAAATAGTTATATTAATAAATGAGTATCCATTCCACAAATAGATGATTATGTGAGATACTGTGCTTGGAAATGTTGTACCAAAACATTAAGAAATTGTAAATTAAGTAATTGACTTTAATTAGTTGTAACTTGTGCTTAAAATGTTGTAATTAAGAGTTTTTTATGTCGTTTTTATAATATAGTATAAATTCTTTTAAATAGTTAACATTCTCGTTTAGGGGTGTGCAAAACCCAAATAGTCCGAAAACCCGAACCGAAATTGAGGTGTTTTTTGTAAAACCCGAATGCTCCGAAATCCGAAAATCCAAAACCCGAATTTTTTGGGGGATATTTGGGTTCGGGTTGGGTTTGATTTCTCGACACCCAACCCGTCTGAAAACCCGCCATATATATATATGTATGTATGTATGTACGTAGAGGGAGGTTCAAGGGAAAACCTCAACAAAACGGAAAACTGAGGAACACCCTGGTAGCCTTTAATCTGGACGTTATGTACGTGTGCATACAAGTAATTTAGAACATGCACACGTGCATAAAAACCAAAAAAACAAATTAATTACTTGTATGCACAAGTGCATACCGTCCAGATTAAAGGCTACCAGGGTGTTCCTCAGTTTTATTTTTTTTTGAGATTTTTCCCTGAACCTAACCTTATGTATGTATTATATAAATATATTTGTTTATCGAATTATCTTTTAAAAATCCTAAATTCTAGTCTGTCGTAAAAGTATAGACTAAACTTACTATCAATTTATCAATCTTCTCAACCAATTGAGTTTATCTTAAAAGCGATTGAATATTATAATTTTTTTGCATATAATTATACCCGAAACCCGACCGAACCCAACCCGAAATCCGAGGAATCCGAACCCGAAGTAAGCCGAAATCCGATATCCAAAGTTTGGGGCTTGGTTTTCATATCCGAAATCCGATCGGGTTATTGATTTTCCCACCCGAACCCGTCCGACCCGTCCGATGCTCACCCTTATTCTCGTTTGATCCTCCCTCTATATGTGTAAACAATATACAAAACTATATCATTTTGTATGTTGTTTATGTGGAGTTGCATAATAAACTCACATTAGTTCAACTAAGAAAATCAAAATATGTAGCTGAACTCAAGATTAAAAAAAAACAATTTAAATTAAAAAAAAACATTAAAACGGAAATTATTAATTGTAGCTTCCCTTTATTTTATGTTAATTCCAATTTTGATCATTTAAAATAATTGGAAGGAGACCCCACTCTTGATGAATTGCTATTAAAGTCGAAGGTGGAAACACATATTTGTGGGACTCGTAGTGGGTCAAGTGCTTCTCGTATTTATGTTTCACATGGCCTTTATATTAAAAATAATATATATATATATATAGAGAGAGAGGGTGTTCAAATGCAACCCCTTTACATAGTACAACCCCATGTAACCTCTATATCTACCACTCATTTTATTTTCATATTTTTAAATTTAAAAATGTGAAAATAAAATGAGTGGTGGATAGAGAGGTTACATGAGGTTACACCATGTAAAAAATTGCATAATATGACAGGTTTTTATATGCTTAGATTATAGACTTGAATTTGATTTCGATGTATACAGAAATAGCTCCTTTATTTTTTAAGTAGAAAAAAGAAGATATTTGACTGTATTTTCAAGTGAAATATCTATTATTTACGTTTGATTTGTTTGTGAAAAAAATATTATTATAGGCGAAAGATTATGTGAGAAGCGTGAGAAATGGATCTAAACTTTTGATCATTTAGAGTATCTCCATTAGCCATGTTAAAAAGGAAAAAAATGGGATTTTAGTATTTTTGTTACTCCGATAGCTATGTTATCCTCTATGTTAAAACAAAGAGAAAAGAAGAGAGATTGTAAAAATCTCTAAATTTAGAGAAATCTTTAAATAGATAGTTTTCTCCCCAAAAAGCAATTTTTTTCTCTCCAATTTTCTATGTATTGAATATTTTGATAATATAATTAATTAAATTAAATATTTTAATAAGATAATTAATAATATAGTTGCTAAAATAGAATAGCTGTTGGAGTTGGATACAATTCTTTTAGAGATTTTGATTTTTTTTTTCTATTTTAGAAAAACTTTAGCATAGTTGTTGGAGATGCTCTTATAATCTCAAATCCACTCATAAATTGCGCTTCATAAGAAAATTGATCTGGTACATCTCATCGTAATATGCATCCACCAGTTGATAATTATTTCTCACGCTTTGAATTCTCACATTAATTCAACTTTTTATCAGAACTCAACCCAATTATTATAACGTATTTGTCATTGAAAAGAACAAATTTAGAAAATAAGCAATCAATGAGAAGGTCAATATTGGCATTAAATGGACATTGCCTTCATTTGCTTCTTTCTGATCTACCCGCACAATGTTTGGTGAAAACTCACCAAACTTTCTTACTCAATCCCAATCCCAATCCCAATTTTTCTTTATTTTTATTTAAATGAAGAGTAAACTACGATTTTAGTCTCTATGGTTTGATGTTTATAACGATTTTCGTCTCTGGTCTTTCAAAACTGTTTTTTTAGTCCTTGTAGTTTCTATTTGTTTCTATTTTCATCTCTCCCTCCAATTTTATTAATATTAAATATTAATTCATTTAAAAATTAAATAAAAAAATTACATATTTGGTCCTTGTGCTATATAAAATTTTACATTTTTATCCTAATTTACATTTTTTTTTACTTTTTCTTTATTTATTATAGCCAAATAGAAAAATAAATGTCTTGATGAAATACAATAAATAAAGAAAAAGTAAAACAATATAAATTAGGATAAAAATGTAAAAGTTTATATAGCACAAGGACCAAATATGTAATTTTTTTATTTAATTTTTAAATGAATTAACATTTAATATTAATAAAATTGGAGGGAGGGATGAAAATAGAAACAAATAAAAACCACAAGGACTAAAAAAGTAGTTTTGAAAGACCAAGGACGAAAACCGTTATAAACATCAAACCATAGGGACTAAAATCGTAGTTTACTCTTAAATGAATTAAACGAGGTGGGATTAATGCCCGCGCGTTGCTGCGGATGGAAAGAAATATTAAGACCATAAATTTGAGCAACACCAATTATGAGAACAAGACATTTTGTGTCTGTTAGCAACATGATTATAATTTACAAAATGCCCTATGAGGATGATGTGTGTGTATGATAGGAAGCGAAAATAAATTGGCAAATGGTACATTACATCATTAAACTTAAAAAAAGTTACATTGTTATTAAACCTAAATTAAATTATAATAAAAATATGAATTAAACAAATTTTACATCATTATTCAACATAAAATAAATTATGATAAATTACTTTATTAATAAATAAAAAATTGGTGCGTGAATCACCTACGACTATGTGCTTGGATTGATGGAGAAGGCGGAAGGTTTTGGGTTGGAGAAGACACAGTCATTGAGATGCGATGCATGTTAAGGGATCTTTATTTTATGCTTATATAATAAAAATAATTTTTATAATATAACTTTTATTTATTTAAATTAGAAAATGAAAAACTTATAAATGATCGAAATGTCATTTACTTAACGGTCATGAGCTAACAACTTTTACTTTCGATGACCAAAACGTTACACAAATGCAAAATCGAAAGTGTATTTTGGAATCAACAAATTATGGGGACTAAATGCAAGAGGAAAATAAAACTATAGGGACCAAATCTGTAACTCTACAAACATAGAAAAAAAAAGATAAAAGCTCAAGGACCAAATCTATAACTTACTAAAAACCTCAAGGACCAAAAGTGTAACTTACTGTCCATCTATTCCTGGTAAATGTTAGTATTATAATATCAATCACATGTGATTGGGTTAACTGTATTTGGGTTATCGATAGAGTTAACTTGTTCAAAAGGTCTAAGATTAAAATCTCATAAAAGATGTTAATATATATATATATATATATATATACACGTTAACTTATGTGAACTCCACTAATAATATACATGAGAGGAGTTGGTGTTGTGCAAGCGACTTAGCCCACGACTTAAGTCATTCGCGTCTCTAATTTAGGATTACATGTACACATGAGCGGATCCACCAAGGCACCAGGAGGTGCAATGGCTCCCCCTAAAGATTTGTTTTTGTAAAAAAAAATGATAATAACAATTTTATAAAATGGTGGAATTAGGTTTGGCTCCCTCTCACTTCTCATGTTTCGAGCCTCTCTCTTAATATTTTAGGATTTTTGTGGTTTCGATTTAAGGATTATGTGGTTTACCAAACGCTTACTTAGTAAGTGTTTACCGGCAAGAGCACTACTTACTTGCCTTATCGGGTAAAATTTTCGGCCATCAGAATATATTTTTGGTAAAATATATTTTATTCAATAAGTGCTTACCGAGTAAGTTTCTACGTCCCTCCCATGCTTATTCGGAAGGTAAGTGACACCCGTACGCACTTACTTGGTAAGAGTTTAGTAAACGGTCCCTTAGTAAAGAACAAACATATTTTCATAAACTGCCAAACAGATTATGCAGAAAATCCGGAAAAAAATCTATTTAAAACCTCATGTGAATTGGCGTTACAAATTATCCATATAGGTTCACATATGTATTTTCAATTGATTTTTTCAATGATTCACATATGAACCTTATCTTTCCTTAACGTTACCATCATACATTATCACGATATTTAGCTTTCATATTTAAACCTCCCACTATATATATATATATATATATATATATATATATATATATATATATATATATATATATAGATGCTCCCCCTAGACCCAAATCGTGGCTCCGCCCCTGCATGTACATGATAGACTACAATAAAAGAGTGTTTCTTGCTTTCCGGTAAAATGAAGGTGTTCTCATTTGAACCATTCTTTCACTAACAAAATACTTCCTACGAAATTTTGATCTCCTAATTTTATTTCAGAACTTTTTAAGGAACACATGAATTTCACCAAAAAGAAAAAAAAATACGGTTCTTTATTTTTAGTGATATTTAAATCCACATTTACTTGCTTGTTTAGAGAAATTTGAGTTCCTATGCTCAATTAGTCCCCTTCATCAAAATTATACATTAATGTTAAACTATTAGAAAAATATGCTTTAAATTTAATTTCTTTTTAAAAGACCTTTTCTTTTCTAAGATATTCTCAATCTTAGGGGTCATTTAACAAACGCTAACCTGGTAAGAGTCACAATCTTCACTTACATTACAGGTTAGATTCTCTACCATCAAAATGGCAGAATAAGGTTGTTGGTAAGCGCGTATCATTCGGTAAATGCTAACCGGATAAGACCTTCGATCCTTACCATGTCTCTTACCAGGTAAGATTCTTGATCATTGTCATAATCACTCGATAAGGTAAGTAACCCGGTAACCATTTACCTAGTTAGCCTTTAAAAACGACCCATTAATCTTACCGACCCCCACCATATTTTTCTTGTACACAAATATGTTAAGCAAACAAATACTCATCTCTACCATCCAACAAAAACTGCCTTTTTTCACAAAAAGATCACATGCAAATTCAACGATTCAAACCAAGAAAGTAACAATCTTTATTTTCTTCGAAGATGCAACGAACCTCATCTCCATCTTTTATTTCTTACCTAAGTTTTTCACGATAACTACTCAATAAATACTTGACAACAACTCGATAGATATTAAATTTTTGGCAACATGTAGATTTAAAAAAAAAAACTTAAAGTTATTATCTTAAATTGAGTTGTAAGTAAAAAAAGCGACTTCACAATGAATATACAAGAACTATTTGATGGATCTCAAAACTATAGGTATACCTAAAAAAACAAATTCAAAAAAATGATCTACTCAATCAAAAGAGTAAATTGTGGATTTGGTCCTCGTGCTTTGTTACTTTCTTTGACTACGGTCCCTATAGTACGTTTATTGTGGATTTGGTCCATGTGGTATTCAATTTATCTTGGTCATGGTCTCTCTAACTAACGCATCCGTTAACTCCATTAAATCAGGGACCATTTTAGCCATTTTGCCTAATTTGTGTTTTATTATGATAAGAAAAATAAAAAATATATTTTTAACATACACATATATATATATATATATATATATATATATAAATATCAAAATAAATAAAATAGAATGTTATTGTATGACTTGATTCTTTAAATATTTTAAAAAATAATTATATTAAATATGATTTAATTTTATTATTTTATTGTAATGGTGGAAAAAATTATGGTTTTATTGTTTTAATGTAATTAAAATTTTAATTTAAACAAACTAGATAATAAAATTATATCTTATTTTATTTAGAACGAATAAAATAAGATAGTTTTTATGATTTGATTTATTAAATTAAAACTTTAATTATGTTAAAAGGCGATATAATTTTATTGTTCTTTTACTATCACCACAACAAACAAGCTTATTATCGATATTTTGACACCAAAATCATTGAAAACCTGAGAAATGAACTCTAATTTTATCATCTTAAAATTAGAGGTTCCAATTTCATATTGTTTTTCAGTCAAAAATTAAAAATCAACTGTTTAGATTTTAACGAAATAAAATATTTAAGTTACGAATATTTTAACTTACAACAAAATTAACAAGTGTAATAAACTAATAATTACACATTTCTAAAACCATGTGCTTTTTTTATTATGAACATTTATTTTGGGACGGAAGGAGTATCGAATAGTGATAAGACCATGTCGTATCTTTCTATTGATGGATGTTGTAGCTAATATTCGCTATTTTCTAAATGCTAACATGTTGGTGTTACCTGATATGATGCTGAAAGTCCAAGAACACTGATTCTTTAGAGAGAGAAAGTAGAGAGAACTCGTGTTTTTCCAGAAAACTATTAAACTCAAAATTGATGATTTAAACTTGATTTTCTTGTAAAACAACTTGAAACAAAAGAGATCGAATAATAAAAACGAGTCTAAAGAGATCAAAAACAACCAAATTCAAACACAAACAGATCCAAATTTTATGAGAAATCAAGAAAACGAGATTTTCTTGAAAAATTCAAGAAAATCGATCAAATTTTCGATTTCAATCACAAATTCAGATAAAGAAAAACAATCTCTCAATCCTCTCAAGATTCAGTTGGCTCTGATACCAATTGAAAGTCCAAGAACACTGACTCTTTAGAGAGAAAAAGTAGAGAGAGAGAGAGCTTTGGAAGCGCAAAGTAACAAATCAGATTAATGTGCGTGTATTTCTTACAAGGAATAAAGACCAAAGGGACTTAAATACCCTTGGTCAGATACAACACAGTATGACTCTAAACACAGTATTTGACCAAACCCTATAAATACAATGATTACTATAAAATCAGACCTAACAGATGCTCTATGTTTTGTCTTGTGGCTGTGAGTTAAAATATTCGTAACTTAAATATTTTATTTCGTTAAAATCTAAACGGTTTGTTTTGAGTTTTTTTTATTGAAAAACAATATGAAAATTGGAACCTCTAATTTTAAGATGATAAAATCAGAGTTCATTTCTCAATGGTTTTCAATAATTTTGGTGTTAAAATATCGATAATAAGTTTGTTTGTTACAATGATAGTAAAGAACAATAAAACTGTATCACCTTTAACATAATTAAAGTTTTAATTTAATAAATTAAATCATAAAAACATATCTTAATTTATTCGCTCTAAATAAAATAAGATATAATTTTATGATCTACTTTGTTTAATTTAAAGTTTAATTACATTAAAACAATAAACCATAATTTTTTCCACCATTATATAAAATAATAAAATTAAAACATATTTAATATAATTATTTTTTTTTTTAAAATTTAAAGAATCAAGTCATATAATAACATCATATTTTATTTATTTTGATATATATTGATATATATATATATATATGTTAAAAATATATTTTGTTTTTCTTATCATAAAAAGACACAAATTAGACAAAATGACTAAAATGGTCAATGATTTAATGGAGTTAACGGATGCGTTAGTCAGAGGGACCATGACCAAGATAAATTGAATACCACAGGGACCAAATCCACAATAAATATACTATAGGGAGCGTAGTCAAAGAAAGTAACAAAGCACGAGGACCAAATCCACAATTCACTCCAATCAAAATTACGAATAAGAAGTTATGATCTAACGAGGATTACACAATAACTACTTGATGGCTTGCTCGATAGATACTTTACATGAACTCTCTCTCTCTCTCTCTCTCTCTCTCTCTCTCTCTCTCTCTCTCTCTCTCTATATATATATATATATATATATATATATATATATATATATATATATATATATATATATATATATATATATATATATATATATATATATATATATAATAAGCTTAGGTTGCAAACGATACTCAATGATACTTGATTATAGCAAAAATGAGTTGATGGAATGAAAAATAAAGTCCATAATAAGTGGAGTTATAAGTATGGAAAGATCTAGGTAATTACGTAAATTGATTGCAAGACTTAATGACATATGTTTTGACTGGACCTTTGTAATAAAAAAGACTTTTAACTTTTAGATGTTAACCACAAGGGCTTTGGTGTGGTGGTAAATAGGGGTGTAAATGATGCGAGTCGAACTCGAGTATCAGTAAACTCGACTCGAACTCGAAAATAAATTCTCAAACTCGAACTCGACTCGAAAGCTCGCGAGTATTGAAAATCCAAGCTCGAACTCGACTCGATAACCAATCTCCAAGCTCGAACTCGAACTTGAACTCGATTCAAGCTCGCTCAAGCTCGAACTCGTTTCAAGCTCAAACTCAAACTAATTTTAAGCTCAAACTTGAACTAGTGTTCGTATTCAATCATTTAAAAATTCAATATGTTCTTGTTTGTGTTTGTTTGATTAAAATTGTAAACAAACATAACAAACTAGTTGCACCCACTTTCATAGACAAATTTTTTTTTGCCCCACTTCAAGCCAAAGGGCTCAAGCCACTAGGCACAATAGAAAGGTTATGCCTCAAAGGCTATGGAATGGTAAGAGAAAGGAAGAAGGTGAGTCCTATTTATAGTTGAATGCAAAAGCCTTGGATGGATTGTCCCACCAATGTGGGATGAATTTTTAAGCAAAAGGAGGACAATTCTTATTTAAATAATGGTACCCACAAGTCATATAGGTGTTATTATTTTTTTTAAAAGAAAATGCTAGTAATTCTTTAATAATAATAATTATAATTATAATTATAATAAAAAATATATATATATATATATAATAATAATATTATTATTTTAATGTTTATTTCTTTAATAAATGTTCTTTAGATTCTTTATATTACTATTATAAGTAAACGAACATTAATGAACGTGTATATATATATATATATATAATATTCGAGTATCTCACGAGCTTATCGAGTCGAGTATCAGGTCGCTCGACTCGACTCGTTAGTATGTCGAGTCGAGCTCGAGTTCGAGTCGAGCCTATTCGAATCGAGTTTTGACCGAGTCGATCTCGAGTAGCTCGTGAGTTGTCTCGTCTCATTTACACCCCTAGTGGTAAAGGCTTGGGGAGTTCATAGCGCTTAACCCGGGTTCGAGCCCCACTCGCAACACTTGTGGTCACTGAGGATAAACTCAGGACTGCACGCTTTAGCAGCTGGGCCAAAGACCCTAATTGTCAGGGATTAGTCTGGGCCATAGGCCCATGATACCCTTTCCAAAAAAAAACTTTTAGATGGTTATTTTCTAATAACTGAATTTTGAGCATATTTTTCATATAGGTTAAGCATATGAACTCAAATTTCCCCGACTATCGAAAAATATGGTTCCATTGAATTGTTCAATCGGAAAGGAGGTATAAATATTTCACTACTAGAAAAAATGTCATTTCCGACGGCAAAATCCGTCGGAAAATCGAATTACTGGCGGATTTCTGCCGGATTACGCTGTCGAAAAATCTTCGGTCAGAAAATGAATTTTCCGACGGATTTATCATTTCCGATGGATTTTTCCGTCGGAAATCTGTCATAAATTAATTTCCCATTTTTTTAAGAAAGTCAGATTAATCAACAAATTCTTAATCTAATAATTTAGTTTCCGACGGATAAAAAATTTATTATTTAATTTATTTTTAACCGTTTATTTATTAAAAAAAATATAAAGAACAATTTTAAAGAAGGAAACAAATTTCCGACGGAAAATCCGCCGGAAATCCGTCGGAAATATGTTTTTCTTTTTTAAAATTGCTTCTTAAAATCATTATTTAACTTATCTGCCGGAAATGTCCATCGGAAATGTCCGTCGGAAATCCGTCGGAAACTTTTTTAAAATTATAAATTTGAATCTATTTCTTTAATTTCACCGACGGATAATCCGTCGGAAATTAACTATATATTTAAAAAAAATTAAAAACGATTTTAAAAATTTAAAATCCTGTAAATGCAAAAAAGTTGTAAATAAAATATTAAAATAAGTTAAAGTCGTCATCGATTATAAAGGGCGCTAAAAATACAAATTGCCCCAATTGTTCACTAAAGCAAGTTCATGTATATGAATTCAAATACAAAATAAGTCATAATACTCAACCATCAAGACTCTGGGGGTGGGGGAGGCGGAAACTGCAATTGAGGAAACTGACTCTGGCTTAACTTGCTCACCATCTCCATCATTTCCTGATGCTCCTTCCTGCGGACCTCGTCTCTTCGGCGCATCTCCTCCATCTCCTTGTTGTTGGCCTCTTATGATTCGAGCAGTCGGGCCTCTAATGCTTGAATCTACAAAAAAAAAAAAACATTAGAGTTTTTAATAAGAAGTATATATGAAGTAAATAAACATCAAAGGAAAAAGAGGTACACACCCGAGCATCAGAAGAAGATGCACCACTCGAATATCCACCTGAGGGCACCCCGGTCAAGACCAAATTCGGATCCCTGGTGTTCCCAAAGCCGTATGTTCAGCCTTTCTTAATATATATATATATATATATATATATATATATATATACCAACACTTATACTAAAACAATCTTAATGTTTGCCCAACAAATGGAAACCAAAACTAGACAAATATATATATATATATATATAGATAGATATAATAATATTTTAACTTAAACAATCCCAACGTTTACTAGAAAAAGATTTAGAATTAAAGGTAAACAATTATATAAACTTACCGCAATATGGCTATCCCTCGAAGTCACGTAACCCCCTAGTGATGACCTGCCATCCGAAGAAGATGAATCTGTGCTCGACCTCTTCCTATGTGTATAATAGAAGAGGAACCCACAGGTCGGTGCCACACCATTTCTAGCTTTTGTCTACAAAGGTAAATACAAACATGTATTAATTGTAAAATACTAAAAATCAAGCTACTAAAGTAATCGTTGTTAAGGACCTACCAAACGAGCAAGATGCATAGAGATCGAGATCGACCCAGTGGTGTGTTTGGAAATTTCACCATCAATCTCTGTCATTCTGTTATCACTGGCCTTCTTGGATACCTTCTTCTAATGTTCGGTGTTCCATCGATCGATCATCTCGCTCCCGATTTCCTTAGTGAGCCATGAGGGAGGGAAGTCCTTCAACAAATTCATATCTCGGTCCTGGTTCTTAGGATCATAGGGTCGTCCATCGTTGACGGCCTTTACGCCTGCATTTGTCCTTGCTGAATTCAAGCCGTCATTGTAATTTTTCAATGGTTTGGCCTCCCAAATCTGCAACTGTGTGTCCCACAATGTGTGCAATTCAATTCAGATGACAACAAAATTCAATCAAACAAATTCTATTAAGTTTGATTTTGATTACAACGATATGCTTTCACTATTTCTCTCTCTATAAACGCGCTCAACTCAGTTTTACACCTAGCCTAATGATTCTACTAACAAAAACAATTTATACTCTAAGACTTACAAGACAAAACTAACACTAGTTGACTTTTACATTTATTACAAAGACTTTGACTTTAGCTTGAGAGTTGACTTGAGCTTTTGACTTTGACTTTCAACATTAACCTTCATGATCTTGTATCCAACATATTTGTGCACTAACAATCTCCCCATTTGGATTCAAGATCATATTCAAAAAGAAATTTAGCAATGAAGCACAATCTCCTCCTTTGCTCAAAATCAATCTTTCTTTCCTTTGAACCGTCTTCAGAACTTTTTGTAATCTTCCCCAAAGTTTGTGATAATGTTCTTCAAGAATCTTAAACAATCTCCCCCAAATGTTGTAAACACCTCTTTCAGACTTCAGAAAGAAATTATCTTCAGATTTAGCTCACTTTACTTCAGCAAACCAACTTCAAAGAAAGTTTCAGCAAATTTCAGCGAACATTGTGAATTCTTTGAACTTCCTCTTTCAATTCTGTGCAATCTTCCCACAACTTGCATTTCTTGACAAATTCTTGTAACAAAATTTTCTTCAATCATACTTCTTGAAATTCTTTCTCCCTTAATTTCCTTTCCATTTCTTGATCTTCTCTAACAATAAATCTTTTCTTGGAATAACTTGTCCCGTAACTATTACAATCTTTTATTCAACCAACATTTCTTGAAATTAACTTCTCCCCCTTTTTGATGAGGTAGAGCAGAGAAATCATCAAAACTTTACCAAGAAATGTCATGAATCTTTTCTGACCATGGATATTTATCACTGAGCCACTGAACATCCGCCAATTCATAAAGTATTCATCTGAATCTTTTCAAATTCAGACAAATAAGAATGTAACCCTAAATCAACAAATGAATCAGTTAAAAAATGCCTGTCAGTAGCACAAAGCCACTGTGTGTAACAAATACACATTGAAAATTAGCTTTTTGATGTTCACTCTGATAGGTCGGGTTTACACCCTTCCCACACGAACCACAAGTGTACGGTGTCGTATCAAGTAATACGTACGGAAGTACGAGTATCGAACCATAGGAACTTGGTATTGAGTACCACAAGACTATATTGACTATTAACTAGACGAGATGAAAATTGGATTGTTTTGAAGTTTTGCAAAAAGAATTAAGCTCAAACGACAAAAAAGAGGCTTTTAGAAACTGAAACAGTCAAGTGCTGATAAGAAAGTTGGGGGTTCGATTCATATAAGGATTGTTTCAGAAAACAAGTAATGGTTTGAATTAGATGATTCACAGGTTCAATGATTAATTTTAAAGTGATTGCTACACTTTCTCAAGCTATAACAATACTAGTACTTAACAATGACTTTTCTTCTTTCGAACTCAAAATTCAAGTTAAAATACTCATGAAAGCGAAATTAGCAGATCTATGATGAAATTGGTATATCTCTATCCAATTTGCACCATATGCATATGATAAACACATTTAAATGTCCTACACTTCTCTCGAAGAGTAAGATAATCAAGAAATATCCAACTAGTTGATCAGACTAAAATGAATTACATTAAAAACTCATCATATGCTTCATTGAGAAATTAATCATCAAAATACAAACCAAATCACAAGTTTAAATCAACATCACCAAAATAATCACCCAACCCCCAACATGAGAAGTTTAGCTCATGTTGGGGTTAATAAAAATGAAAACTGGAAGTGGAAGAAAAGTAGATCTAAACATCGTTCGGAAATGAAGAATACTTGAAAAATATAAAACACTCCCTGAAATCTTTGAATCTTGAAGTAAAAGATTGTAACAAGATCGAGACTCCATTTCCACCAAGTCTCCCCACCTTTTTGTCTCGCTTCTGCCTTGAATCTGTTCCCAAAAATCGCCTCTAGCCGCCGCCGTCTCTAGTTCAATTGCGTGATACTAGATCTGACTGAAACAGTCGACTAAGACAGATACAACACGTGGCGCCACAAGTCACCCGGATTTCCCAACTCGCGCGATCCCAACTAACTCGCGGCCTAAACCGCCCCGTGCACTGTTTTTTTTTCCAGAAATTTTGTCTTGATAAGCATCCTTCAGCCCCAAATTGAGTTTCATTTTCCAGAACATGGTTTCTAGCAATTTCTTCTTAAAATCCACGTTTTCTCTTTAAACTATGTTGTCCTGTACTTTTCCCTCAAAACCATTAGAATTACCATTATTTTATCTGGAATCAAACAATTTCTGCTCAGTTCAGTGTTTCAAAAATGTCAAAATTTTGACATTATCAAGAACCCCAAACCGAGCGTTGCTTGTCCCCAAGCAAAATAGCGGTAAATTACAACCAAACAGAAAAGGGAATTTGCATAACAAATACGTCGATGATGAAATTGATGAAGCTTAACACACCCTTAAATTGGACTGGGCATAAATTGAGACTTTGAGTTGTATGATTGAAGTATTAGCATTCATTGAGGACTAAACTGCAGACGACCACACCACCTTGACTTCAACCTAGGTTCAACAAGCTTAGGGAGGATTTCGCCTCGACCCTACCTCACTGGATGCTTTTAGAACACTTGAACCTAGGCTTTCACACAATTGTTCATGCTAAAGGAGTTTAAGTACAAAGAATATCAAGAAGAGCATGAATCACTTATGAAAGACGCATGATGTAAGCAAATTTTTGATCTCGGAAGGGGCTCACTAACTAGATTAGGTGCGATTGGGTGCTCTGTTTTCAAACTTCACGTACTCTTCGCATATTTATTTACTGCTTTGGGTTTATGATGATTCGAAATCTGTAATTGATTCTTCATCATTCTTCAGAGCTATCCATCTTTACCACGCCATTTGTCTTCATTATTTCCTCCATTTCCCCCCTTTCATTATTATTATTATTATTATTATTATTATTATTTCTTTTTTTTTTCTTTTTTTTGAAGATCAGACTTATTATTTATAAGCTGGGGGGGGGGGGGGATTTCTTAGACTGGCTGGTCAGCAACAGTTGGCTACTTTTCCAAGTTCTTTTGACTAGAGCTTCATGAAGTAAGTTTCAGAGTTGAACCCAATTTCCCTAACTTGTTAGACGAGTCAATGTTATAGCGAGATCACACTACAACTTACGACAAGGATTCGGACGAGTGTATAGAAGTTATTTATTAAACCTTACGCAATTGACGTGCAAATAGGCTAAAAAATCACTCTCGGGTTGGTCTCCACTAATGTCCCTAATTCAAGTAGTCCCCTAGGTTGTCATCTTAGCTATATTATCCTCGGCTAGTTCATGCCTCAATAAATGAGATTAACACTTTCTCATACAACAAAATTTCTACAACTATGCTCCAAACACACTAGCATATTAAACAAAATCAATTAAATCACCGACACCAACCCCAAACCAAACCTCACATTGTCCCTAATGTGATCAATGAATATATAGAGACAAGCATAATATCGAGTATCCATCAACCAAGTTATGCAAATTACGTTACAGTCATCCAACATTTAATAAGTTCAAGAAAAGAAACTGTCATAGAAATGCCAAAATTTACCCCATATGGCGCTTCAAGGTGCTTGCCGCCTATTACGCCCGCACACATTTCGGGCAGGATGACAACTAGAGGGTCCGACTTCATCAGTTGATGATCACTCTTCCAGCAACCTTCTTATCTCCCGAAGCTCATTGGTCATCGTTTGGAACCCTTGTGTGAATTGGTCATTCATGCGAACCGCCCATTCCGGAGTATTTGCTGGAATCTCAAAATGGTCCGGATCGTAATCAGCATCATCGGTATCCAGATCGTCGGCCTTGGGTGGCACATTAACCTGTTCCGCCACTCACGCCTGCCCTCGCTCGAGGTTCCTTTGGGTCGTCAACTGATATTGGTACGTGCGTCTATCAATTGGTCCCAGTGCCGAAATTCTCTCACCAACGGACACACCTGCATCACTACATAATTTAGTTATTAAACACGGGAACGAAAGAACTCCATTACAACATGTTTCCCCCGCATCCAACATTTCCAGTTGTATGATATGTGCTACATCCAAAGACAAATTGTGCTGGATACAATATAAGACACGGGCTACTATGGATCAACATAGGTGTTTTGAGTGAACGACAACAAATTAGTTTTCACAAATAGCATCCACAACACTAAAGCGGGAGAAAGTTCACTTTTCCTTATCTCGACTATGTTTTTCCGCCAAAACCCTTCACCGGACACCCTCAGATATGAAGTGATTAGACTGGGCCTTTCATCATTGTTTGCAACGCCTGGAATAGGGGAAACTCCATAGTGAAGACCCAGGTGTTGCGGTCTCTGAATACCAAAATGCTCACAGATATCGTCCATCGTGATACGGACTTGGATTCCCCTCACCACCATAGTGTAAAATTCATTGAAGACGGGTGGTTTCATTGATGCATAAAATTCCACCACTAGTGTTGGATCATAGGGTCCTAGATTCCTAGCATAAGGAATCCATCCCCTTTGGTGAGCAATAGCGATGACCTCCGGGTCGTCGATGTCAGAGAATCTGATTCCACGCTTGGGCCAGACTTTCCGTTTCCGATCATTAATTTCAAACATTCTTTGGCCATAGTCCGGATTTCGCCTCAAACTGAGGCTTTGGCGTTGACTCCGTGATAGCTGGAAATACTTTCCCCATCTACCGGACTGTTCAGGGTTTGTCCTCATCCTGGAGCTGAAAATGCAAAAGTGAGTACATGAACATTCTTGCCACCCCAAACCGAGTCCAAAGACTCGGTTATCTGTTAAATGGGTTGATTGAATCCAATTTGTTGATTGAACCCCAAACCTGTTGTTTGGCCGTCTCTTAACTTGTGGTTAAGGATTACTACTTTTGCTAACTCCAACCATTAACAAGACTTTCATGGACCCAATCTATTGCATAAAGCTCTACGAAAATGTCCCACAATTCTGATCAGCAGTTAAACAAATGTGGGTTCTTATCAGCAGTTAAGCACATAGACAAACCACAATCACAAGAGATGACTACAATGACAAAGAAATAAACAAATAAGCCCCTACAACCCCTTCAATAGATCATTAAGCATCCACATAAAAACACAATCACTCACTCCTTTTTGAAAGATAGAAAGTTCAAGAAAAATCTAAAATCATCATGTCAACACATGTAAATCACAACATCTTACTCATTAAGCCATAATCACATGAATAATATCGATAATTTCAAACCTTTCATGAATGGGTTGAAAAACCCTAACTTGAAGAACCCAAAAGTAGAGTGGAGAAGTATGTTACCTTTGAAGTTTGAAGGGTTCCAAGTACACAATCGATTGAGAGGAGGATGCTCTAGCTTTTGGAGTGTGAGACTTGATGGAGAATGGTGGTTAACAGCGGTGGAGAGGGTAGAGAGAAGAGAGAAATCGAGAATGATGAAAAAATTAGGGTTTACACCCTTTCAAACCCGCGACGGCTGGTATAAAAATATCCCTCAGACAAGTCGGGCGGGTTATGTCGCGGGTTGACCCGCGCGGCTTCCCACGTCGTGCTCTGTTTAAGTCTGAACAATTAGTGCACCGGGCGGCTTATGGTGCGACTTAGCCTGCCCGTTGACTCGCCTGATCCAACGATTTGGCATCCACACAGAGGTTGGGGCGACTTGTACCAGTGGTTATCCCGCTTGGTAACTCGCTCCAGTCCTATTTTCATTCTCTCACAACTCTTGATTACCCTCTCTTTTTCCAAATCTTTGATGTTACTTCTCAACAAACAAAATAAAACACAAATCACCCCAACTAAAATCAGGAAATCAAACTAACTAAAAAAAATTTAAAAACAAAAGGTCAAACCTCCGGTAGGTTGCCTCCTACCCAGCGCCTTATTTAGTATCGTGGCACAACCTCCTTCTCCAATTACTCCTTCGGTACGTCAAGGTACATGCTTGATGGTTTCATCGGTTCACCGACTATATAGGGCTTTACCCGCTAACCGTTCACCTTGAAAGTGGACCCGTCTTTTCCCTGTAGTTCAATTGCTCCATACGGAAACACTTCCTTGATGGTGAAGGGACCCGACCACCTAGACTTCAGTTTTCCTGGAAACAAACGCAATCGTGAGTTAAACAATAAAACACTCATACCCGGTGTGAGTACCTTTTCGTGAATGCGTTTGTCGTGGAATCATTTGGTCCGTTCCTTGTAGATGATAGCATTCACATAAGCATCTTGCCTGATTTCGTCCAATTCATTAAGTTGAAGGAATCGACGCTTTCCGGTGGCTTGAAGATCCATGTTTAACTACTTGATTGCCCAGAAGGCTTTGTGCTCAAGCTCACTCGGGTTTACACCCTTCCCACACGAACCGCAAGTGTACGCTGTTGTATCAGTAATACGTACGGAAGTACGAGTATCGAACCGTAGGAACTTGGTATTGAGTACCGCAAGACTATATTGACTATCAACTAGACGAGATGAAAATTGGATTGTTTTGAAGTTTTGCAAAAAGAATTAAGCTCAAACGACAAAAAGGAGGCTTTTAGAAACTGAAATAGTCAACTGCTGATAAGAAAGTTGGGGGTTGGATTCATATAAGGATTGTTTCAGAAAACAAGTAATGGTTTGAATTAGATGATTTATAGGTTAATGATTAATTTTAAAGTGATTGCTACACTTTCTCAAGCTATAACAATACTAGTACTTAACAATGACTTTTCTTCTTTCGAACTCAAAATTCAAGTTAAAATACTCATGAAAGCGAAATTAGCAGATCTATGGTGAAATTGGTATATCTCTATCCAATTTGCACCATAGGCATATGATAAACACATCTAAATGTCCTACACTTATCTCGAAGAGTAAGATAATCAAGAAATATCCAACTAGTTGATCAGACTAAAATGAATTACATTAAAAACTCATCATATGCTTCATTGAGAAATTAATCATCAAAATACAAACCAAATCACAAGTTTAAATCAACATCACCAAAATAATCACCCAACCCCCAACATGAGAAGTTTAGCTCATGTTGGGGTTAACAAAAATGAAAACTGGAAGTGGAAGAAAAGTAGATCTAAACATCGTTCGGAAATGAAGAATACTTGAAAAATATAAAACACTCCCTGAAATCTTTGAATCTTGAAGTAAAAGATTGTACCAAGATCGAGACTCCGTTTCCACCAAGTCTCCCCACCTTTTTGTTTCGCTTCTGCCTTGAATATGTTCCCAAAAATCGCCTCTAGCCGCCGCCGTCTCTAGTTAAATTGCGTGATACCTAGATCTGACTGAAACAGTCGACTAAGACAGATACATCACGTGGCGCGACTTATGGCGCAGGTTAGGTCGCGCCACAAGTCGTCCGGATTTCCCAACTCAAGCGGCCCAACTAACTCTCAGACCAAACCACCCCGTGCACTGTTTTCTTCAAAAATTTTGTCTTGATAAGCATCCTTCAGTCCCAAATTGAGTTTCACTTTCCAGAACATGGTTTCTAGCAATTTCTTCTTAAAATCCACGCTTTCTCTTTAAGCTATGTTGTCCTGTACTTTTCTCTCAAAACCATTAGAATTACCACTATTTTATTTGGGATCAAACAATTTCTACTCAGTTCTGTGCTTCAAAAATGTCAAAATTTTGACATTATAACACTCCCCCAGGTCTTCCATTCAATCATCGAATAACACAAGGTTAAACTATGAACGTTTAGACATAAAAACATATTTTCTGTGTGAATGTGCTTGTGTATGAAAGAATTAAGCATGATGATTTCTTTATCAATTAGGCTCAAAATGTGTAAACCATTAAGACAACAATAGTAATACACAGACTCAATTGTGCATGATCGAAGTACGAAGGTGGGGCAGACTTCCTTCTTTTTCAATATCCACATCTTCCGAATGAAGACGAAATAGATTATGTCAGGATCTAATTCTTAACAAAAATAATGAACTCAGAAACAATATTAAAGGAGTTTGTGGAATAACACTTTAATATTTAAAGATCAATGTAACAGTGAATTAGAAATCACAACTTGTAAACTTTATTGAATGATTTAAAGCTACAAGATTTCACACAAAACCTCAATATTGATGAACAGGCTCACCAATACGAATTCTACTTCTCTAGAACTAGGGTTCTAAACCTTGAGGTTAATTCTCTCTATGAAAACAAAAACTCAGAATATTGTCTAACTTGATCTACTAAACTATTCTCAATAAGTCTATACATATACTAAAGATAAAAGATAATTACAAAATATATAAGATCTTCAGTATATTCTTCCATAGTTATCTCCAAGCTTTCCATGAATATCTTCAATCAATACAACTGTCATCATTGCCATACGAAGTCTTCATCTCATAAGCAGCACTATCTTCATGAGCAGTATTAATACACAACAGTACTAACTACTAGCAGTACTAACTTTGCTTAGCAGTAGTAACTTCATCAAGCAGTATTAATTTGGTTCAACAGTAGTAACTTTTCTCAGAAGTAGTAACCATGTTGTGCTAGCAACATTAACCATACTTGTGCAATTCTGTAATTCCCAACAATCTCCCCTTAACTTGACTTTTAGGAAGAGAAGTCAAGTTCTTCAATTTTTGTCTTCAAGATGCTTTCAACACTACAGCTTAGTTGCCCAAATTCGGATCCAGACCCATACTTTGATTGATTGTTCTTCTTATCACAATTCTGGCCATTTCTGATTCCTTTGCACACACTAGCTTAGCTTTTAGCATCCCATTCAGCTTCTCCTTGCTATGACCATACACTTTGTCCACCAGGTAATATTCATGATAACAGTTATCTATTGTGATCATGTATACACCACAGTTTTCAAAGAGTATCCACTTATCAATCTTCTTAAACCCATACTCATGATATAAATCCTTGATCCTGTAAACCACCTTTTCTGGTTCAAACATCATACAAAGATATTCCATAGCAATCTTGAGTAGACTTTCTTCAGTTCCTTTCAAAACATGTTCATAAAGCTTTATTCCCACCTTGTGCATTTCTTCTAGGTCGGCCCTGGAACAACTTCTGATCACTTTACCCCAAGTTGAGTAGACTTCAAACACATCACCAACTCTTTTGAGTCTGAAGTACTCCTTTCTGTTGTCCCTCAGAATATCCCAAAAGATGACTTCTGGTGCTTTCATAGAAATGGGAACAACCTGAACTGGTTCTATTAAAGTCATATAAAGCCCCACATGCTCATCATATTGCTTATTGGACTGCTCTGGGTTCTGCACAGATTCTGCTGAAGGTGTAACTGAAGGTTCTGTCTCTTTTTCAGTTTCTTCAACCCTTGGCTTCTTGGACTGTTTCTTGGAAGCTATGGTCTTTACGCTCTTTGCAGATTTCATTTCCATACCAACATTCTCTTCTTTAATGTCTTCAGCCTTTTCTTTAGTAGGAGTGACTTCCTCAGGGAATGGTTATTGAATGTTTAGATCATGTCTCTCCTTCATCCTTCTTTCAGCCTCTTCCCTTTGTAAGGAGTCCCCTTGAAGCTTAGCCATTTCCTTTTTATAGAGCTCCTCAACCTTGCTGTATGCCATGTTGGTAAACATCTCTCATTTGACACCAATTGAACCTTTCAGGAAATTGATCATTTTTCTCCTTTCCTGATTAGCCAAAAAGGTCTTAGAAGGTTGTCTTTTCTGCTTCTTGAATGGCATTCTTTGCTTTGATTCTTTGACTGCTATTTTCTTGGCCTCAGCTGCTACTTTCATGTTCTTTTGATACTCTTCATTGAGTTTTCTGGCCATATTCAGTGCAAGCTCCCTGTCTTTTTTAGATTGTAATTGTTCCTTCTTTTCTATTTCTGCTTGAAGCTGCTTTGCCACTTCTTCATCTAACTCAATCTGACTCTTCTTCTTTGAAGGTTGTTCAGGTTCAATCATCTTTCCCTTTCCCTTTACATCCTTCAAACTTGTCTCACTGCTTTCTTTTCTTTTCTTTGAAAGGCCTCCTTCTTTAATGACCACTAGGGGTGCTCAAAAACCCGATCAACCCGACCAACCCGATCAACCCAACCCAACCCAACGCGAAATAACTCAAATCGAAGCAACCCGATGTCTAATCGAGTTGTAAAATCTTCAAACCGTATGTATTGGGTTGATATCGGGTTACTTTTATTTGAACCCAACCCAACCCGATGAACCCGATCCTTTTATTTTGTGGATTTAATATGATTATTAAGTCTCAATTAATATGTAAATTAGACAATTACACTATTGCGTACCCTCTTCATTTACATATATTTTCAATCTATTATTCATCTCTATATAACTCTTTTGTATATATCTTTAATAAATGTAAACACACATACATACACACACACACACACACATATATATATATATATATATATATATATGCAAACTAAAAAATTAACTGAATGTGATATATTTAAGATTTAAGAAGTATGGATAAGTTGTACCAAATGGTTGATGATGACACAACCAACCTCAAGGCAAAGAAAACGAAAGCATCGGGGTTGGAAACGTCTAAAACGATTGTTGTTGATTGACATGTTATCATTTGGTTTAGACATTTTTATATGTAATATCGTAATATTTTTGATGAACTTACATACTCTCATGAATTATCGGTCATTCGATTGTATTTCAAAGAAATGTTTCCTTTGTGTTTATATTTCTAAATTTGATTTCAGCTTGTTTAAACACAACCCGATCAACCCGACCAACCCGATCAACCCGAAGGGTTTGGGTTGGGTTGGGTTGTACTTTTGATCGGGTTGGGTTGGGTTGTAAAATTTTCAAACCGCCTATATTGGGTTGATTAGTCGAAAAGCCTCCAACCCGATCAACCCAACCCGTGAGCACCCCTAATGACCAATCCCTTGGCCTTTTGAGTAGCCTTAGGAGTGTCATTCTTGGCTTTTACCAATGTTTCTGCTATTTCCAACTCTTCAACAGATAGCCCTGTTACTGCTGCTACCTGTTTTGTTACTGCTGCTGCTTGAACCTCATCTGTTTCTGCTGCTTGTGTTTCTGTTTCTGCAGCTTTCTCCACCTCAAAATCAAATCCCATCCCAGATGTACTTTCCTTCTCTGCTTCAGCCTCTGGATTCTCCCCCTTGTTGAAAGCATCATTAGCATTTTCCTCTTCTTCAAAACAAACTTCCTTCTCCTCTTCTTTTGCACCAATCTTGTCACCATTTTCTTCAATTTGGTAATCTGTACTTGTTGAGACATAATTACCATTTTCATTTCTTCTATGTCTTTGCCTTGCTTGATGACATCTAGATTAATGTTGCCCATAGTTTCCATCAATTCATTGTAGTCATATCTGTCCTCACCTCCTTTGGGTGTTTTTACCACCTTTGGAGGATCATTGGATCTTTTTGTAGTAGAGGTCTTCTGCCTAGCAGAAGCACCCTCCACCCCCTTGGTTTCTTGGCACCTGGGACCTTTGGATGATTGCTCACCCAAAGTTGCCATGGGGAAGGTCTTACTGATGTTACCACTGTCCTCCTCTGTGCTAGCAGGAGTAGTGGCAGCCTTCTCACCCATATGCTCATGCATCTCCTCAGTGAGCTCCTCCTTGGGGTTGGGAGACACCCCTGTGGTTTCCCTATAGATATTCTCTAATGGAGAATTCTCCATTAGAGGGCTTAAAGGCTTTATGGGTGAAGGTACAAGAAGGGAATGATCCTTCTTTACCTTTTTCCTGATGTAAGTATTGTTGATTGGAGAAGTTGGTTTTTGAAGAAGGGACTGAGGGATTGATATACTGATTGAAGGTTGGGATTGGCTTTCAGTGGGATGGTCTAATGAGGGCCTTGACCCTGAAGCCATACCTTCTTGATTGTGGGACACCACCATCATTGTAGAGAACAATGGGGTGTCAACTCCTTCCGAGTCCAATGGAGATCTCTTCATATTTGAAAAGACCTTGCCTTTGGGGATTTTAGGTACATATACCTCATCAAATTGAGGCATATCCATCAATTCATTGGTTATAACTGCCTGGACAAATCTTGGGTACATATAAAAACTCTTTTTATTTCCCAAGTTTGACACAAGGTCATTGAAAATCATT
This sequence comes from Arctium minus, assembly GCA_954870635.1. NCBI lineage: Eukaryota > Viridiplantae > Streptophyta > Magnoliopsida > Asterales > Asteraceae > Arctium > Arctium minus. The sequence continues at coordinate 155,472,187 of OX941081.1, forward strand.
TTTGAAAAATTGTACTTTCTGGCAGTGGCCAAGCAGACCAAAGCGTAATCAATGGTTCTACTGAACTCACTCCATCCAGTAGTTTTTCTGGAAATACAATGCATAAGGGTATGGACAAAGAAACGCCATTGGGGAGAAAGTTTGGCTTTTGAGAACTTGAAAACACCCAATGGGCCTCCATACCCCATTCTAGTAAGAGTTGAAAACAGATCATCATTAGAGATAGATGAGATACCTCAGGCATCATCTAGACGTAGAATGATACGAATTACCTCTTCAGAAACTGTCAAGGGTTTGTCGCACACCCTTGTCTTGATAACTTGCACACCATTTTCAGTAACAATGGTGGCATTGGCCCAGAATTGTTTCTGGTGCTCAATGTAGATGGATGGTGACACTGTAAGAGCATACGCGATATGGCTTGTCTTGAGAAAATCGACTATCTGGTGAAATCCATCAGCCTGCTTCGGTTTTTGAAGCATCGCGATTTCGTTGTGCTCATCAATGAACGCCATGGATGCCATTGAGCTTGAGTGTTCTTGCCTGAAACTTACTAGGTGCTTGAGAGAAAAAGAGTTAGAGAGAAGATAAATAGTATTCAAAGAGTCGTTATGAGCTTTTAGGCGGGCAAAAAGGGTATTTATACGATTCGGGACAGAAGCAGTATTAACTGAGAACAGTATTAACTAACTAGCAGTATTAACTGAGAGCAGTATTAACCACTAGCAGTATTAACTAACTAGCAGTATTAACTAAGAGCAGTATTAACCACTAGCAGTATTAACACTGCACTGGCTACACTTTTTGAAGCTTGTGTTGGTCTGAACAAGGCAATATACTTCCTAAGAAAGATGATTAGTAACACCAAAAACAACCAAGTAACAGGTATACAATCACTTTTTAAACATGAGCTCATTCAGAGTTGATCATGCCCATACTTGTGACCAAGAAAGTGAATCAACTCACATCAAAAGCTTTAGTGAATAGATCAGCAAACTGGTTGTCAGTATGAACTTTAGCAACTTGAATAAGCTTCTTTTCATTACAGTCTCTAATAAAGTGATACCTGATCTCAATGTGCTTTGTTTTGGAGTGCTTGACTGGATTGTTAACAATGCTTATAGCACTGCTATTATCAATGAAGATTGGAGTGTGAAGAAAGGTTACCCCATAGTCCAGCATTTGATTCTGAATCCATAGAACCTGAGAGCAGCAACTTGCAACAGCAATGTACTCAACTTCTGTTGTAGATAAGGACACTGTGGTTTGCTTCTTACACTGCCAAGATACTAGTCTTGCACCCAAAAGCTGACATCCACCTGAAGTAGACTTTCTATCCATATTAGCACCACCCAAGTCACTGTCTGAATATGCAATCAAGTTAAAGTTGAATTCATAAGGATACCAAAGACCTAATCTAGGTTGCCCTTTTAAGTATCTGAAAATCCTCTTAACAACTTGAAGATGTGATTGCTTTGGTTTGACTTGGAATCTGGCACACACACACACTGGAAACATGATGTCTGGTCTTGAGGTTGTGAGATACATGAGAGATCCAATCATTGATCTATATAGATGAACATCAACATCCTCCCCCTCAAGATCAGCAGTGATCTATTTATGAGTATCCATTGGTGTGCTTGCTGGCTTTGAGTCTGTTAAACCATACTTATCCAGGATGTCTTTCACATACTTTGATTGACTTATGAAGATCCCATCTTTCTGCTGTTTCACTTGAAGTCCAAGGAAGAAGGTAAGTTCGCCCATTGAACTCATTTTGAAGCTCTTGTGCATCAACTTTTCAAAGTCTCTACACATCTGATCTTTTGTGGATCCAAAGATGATGTCATCCACATAGATCTGAACTAGTAGGATGTCCTTCTTTCTTCTTTTGATAAACAGGGTCTTGTCAATTAATCCCCTTTCAAACCTATTTTCCAAGAGATAGGTAGACAGAGTATCATACCAAGCTCTTGGGGCTTGATGTAGACTATAGAGTGCTTTCTTCAGTTTGTATACTCTGTCAGGATATGATGGATTTTCAAATCCAGGGGGCTGACATACATATACTTCTTCATCAATTGTACCATATAGAAAGGCACTCTTCACATCCATTTGATATACCTTGAACTTCATGTATGAGGGCATAGGCTAGAAATAGCCTAATTGCCTCTACCCTTGCAACTGGAGCAAAAACTTCTTCATAATCTATGCCTTCTTCCTGAGTGTACCCTTGTGCCACAAACCTTGCTTTGTTCCTGATGACAATTCCTCTCTCATCCTTTTTGTTTCTGAAAATCCACTTGGTGCCAATAGCTCTATGACCTTTTGGAAGGTCCACCAAGTCCCAAACTTCTTGCAACTTGAATTGTAGCAACTCTTCTTGCATGGCTTCTATCTAACTTGAATCTTTCATTGCATCATAAACCTTGTTAGGCTCAATCTGAGATAGAAAGCAAGAGAGTACTGTATGTTGCTGATCCTACAATTCTTGAAGTATGCTTTGATTTCTAGTTATCATAGGAGAAGAGATGTCTCCTATTACCAACTCTGGAGGATGATTCTTTTGAGTTCTAGTCTGATGACCAGGTTCTTCATTGATTCCCTCTTCTAAATTGGAATCATTTAAGTCAGCTGAGGGGATCTCCTCAGCTACTTCTGGATCTTCATGCTCTAGATTCTCATCATCTCTTCTTTCTTCTTCACTCTGTATTGGTTTAGTAACAGTCTCCTTTTCACTAATTTCAACAGGTTCCATTGTAGGTATGGGAAAGATCACAGACTGAGGAATAATGTCTTGTACTTGTGCATCCCCTGATCCTCCACTTCCTGAACCTGCATGATCATCACTACTAAAACCCAAAAAGTTAGTTAGTGAATCAATGTCAAACAACCACTGAGGACCTGAACCAATAGGATTTGGTGAGTTCTCATTGCATTTGACATTGTCACTTTCCTCAATTATTCTAGAAGAAGAATTAAACACTCTGTAAGCCTTACTCTGAGATGAGTAACCAACAAGAAAACCATCATCTGCCTTGCTATCAAACTTTCCTAAGTGAGTTTTGGTATTGAGAATGGTACAAGGACACCCAAAAGGTTTGAAAAATCCAATAAATGGTTTTCTTTTATTTAAAAGCTCATATGGTGTCTTGTTCTTAGGCTTGACTACTAGAACTCTGTTTTGGACATAACAAGCAGTATTAACTGTTTCAGCCCAGAAAGTAATTGGAAGTTTGGAATCATCTAATAGAGATCTAGCAACCTCAATTAGTGTCTTATTCCTTCTCTCAGCAACACCATTTTGTTGTGGAGTCCTAGGAGCACTGTATTGCCTCTCAATTTCTTTTTCCTCACAAAAGGTGTTTAGGTCAATATTTTTAAATTCAGTACCATTATCTGACCTAATGACTTTTACCTTTTAATTTGTTTGGTTTTCAATTCTTAGAATAAAGGATTTGATCAGTCCATTTGTCTCATCCTTAGTCCTTAGAAAATATACCCAAGTAAATATAGAGTAATCATCAACAATAACTAGGCAGTATGATTTCTTTCCTATACTCATAACATTTATAGGACCAAACAGATCCATATGCAACAACTGAAGAGAATTAGAGATTGTGTTCAACTCTTTGGACTTATGAGAAGTTTTGTGTTGTTTGCCTTTGAGACATGCAACACAATGATCATCACATGAAAAAACTTTTGAAGGCAAACCTCTTACAAGGTTGTTTTTAACAAGTTTATTCATTGTTTTAAAATTCATGTGACACATCCTTCTGTGCCAAAGTGATGATTCATCCAAAGATGCTTTTGAAACAAGACAGTTTAGGGATGAATCAGTTGAGACATTGTCCATATCCAAACAATAGACATTATCCTTTCTGGGAGTTCTTAGTAGTATCATCTTTTCATCAACTACCTTGAATCCAGGAGCAAGGATAATGCATTCAGAATCAGTGAATAATATACTATGCTGTTTGTCACAAACCTGTGATACACTTAACAGGTTGTACCTTAACTGCTCAACATAGAAAACATATTCGAAGGTCATTTTACCATTTGTTACATCACCCTTACAAATGATTTTACCTCCATCTGGAGTATTACCAAAGGCAACATGTCCTCCATCAATTTTCTTGAAATTCTTGAGGCAAGCCATATTCTCTGTCATGTGCCTAGAGCAACCACTATCAACATGCCAGATGCTCTTTCCCTTGAGCTGCTGGTTGCCTTGCACATATGATAAATAATTAGTATTGATTGGAACCCAAGCCAAAGTGGTCTTGGGTCTCCCTTTCTCATCAAAGTATTTACGTTCCTTTTTGATGAGATTTTTAAAATCAGAACACTCTTTATTGGAGTACTTTGTCAAGATAATTGGCTTAGCAGCACAAACACTAGAAGCAATACTAATTTTAGAGGTACTAACAGAGTTAGCAGCACTAACAGGTTTAGCAGTAGTATTGCTTCTAGCAGCACTATCATTGTCAGCAACACTATTTGTGGTAGCAGTACTAACAGTTTTAGTGCTTTTGGGAATCCACATCTTGACACTTTCTTTCACAGTCTTTTTCTTCATGTGGCTTTTAGCTTTACCAAATTTCTTAGCCACATGGTTCCTTTCATCCTTCCTATAACCAAAGGGTTTTTGCATATATCTTTGAAAATTCATCCTTTGGTTAATAGGATTAAAGTAACAGTGCTTGGCAAGATGATTCAATTTGCCACATATGAAACAAGGTTTTGGTCTGATGATTTTACTCAGATCAACTCCTTGTTTCTTAGCCCATTGATTATTCCAATTTCTTTGATTTCCCCTCCTTTTATCATGTTTTAGGGGCTCAGACTTATTACATGCACACTGTTTGCAAGGAACAGGATTCACAACTATGGTCTGCTTGTAATGGACCTTTCTAGACTTTCCCTCAGTCTTCTCTATGTTATTGGATTTGATCCAAGCCCTTCCACAGTCCTCATTGGTAATAATAGTATTTTCTAAGGGAATCTCACCACTCACAGTATCATTCTTGCTCTTACCAGATTCTTTCTCAGTTTTGTCCTCAACAACTACTTCATCTAAGGGATCTATCTTAGTGTCTCCCTCAAGCAGGTCCTTCCTATCCTTGGTCTCTAGCAAGTCTGATATAGGAGGGATGTAGTTGTTGTTGTATGGTGGTGGTGTGGTATTGTACCCAATTCCTCTTCTCAGTTTATCATGAAACTGAGTTTGTAGTAAAGAGTCCATTGCTTTAGAAGCATTGGAAAACTTTTCCACATCCAGCTTAACCTTGTATAGTCTCAACTTTTCATTTTCCTCCTTGGAATTTGTCAGTTGGAGTTTTAGATCATTCTTCTCCCACTTCCAGTAATTTGTATCATATGTGTGTTGAAGTTCATTGGCTTGGAAACCTTTAATCTGTTCCTCAAACCTCTCAACAATTCTCACATAGTCTTTTATATCTTTTTCTAATCTCTTAAGGTCATCACTCATATTCTGGTTGTGATCCCTATACCTTTTAACAATATCTATGCAAGTTTGAGAACAGAGATTAGAAAGTACCTCAGTTGAGAGATCAGATACCTCTGCCATGAGAGCTTGGTTTTGAATAGCCTCTTCTGCTTGATCACTCCAGTCAAATCCCATTCCTTGTTGAGAAACAAGGGCTTGAGCAGAGTTTCTGTTCTGGTTGAAGCTTCCAGTCTGAGCTTGTTGGTGGTTGTTGTGAGACACTCCACTTCTGCATTCTCTGGCAAAGTGTCCCTTCAGATGACATTTATAGCACTCCACCTTTGACTTATCAAAGCCTGCTCCATCTTTTCTTCTTTGGGAGAAGTTGTTCCTCCCAGTCCTCTTGATGAACTTCTTCACCCTCATAGAAAGCATGGCCATCTGCCATTTAATATCCATCTCTTCAAGATCATCAGGATGAAGTTGTTCCAAGTCATCATTGATTAAAGAAGAGTTTCCATGGCTGGAAAGAAAGGCTTCAAAAACAGATTCAGTGCCTTTTTCTTGATTTACTCCATTAGCAGGATTAACTGATTCAGGGTTAGCAGTAGAATCTAATGATGCTGATAGGAGTGCAACATTATGAACATATCCAGAAGGCTTCTTCTTTGCTTCCATCTCAGATTCAAACACTCTCAGATCATTGTACAGATCATCCAGTTCCTTTTCTTCCAATTGTTCATTCTGTCTGAATGAAACAGTATACATGGTCCATTCATCTCCAAGGGACCTTAAGAACTTTCTGTTTACATCATCTTGATCAATTTGTACTCCCACAGTAGTTAGTTCACCAATCAGTTTATTAAACCTGTCAAAAGTTTGAGTCATGGACTCATTCTTAGTTGACATAAAGTTTTCATACTGTTGCTTCAATATTGCCTTCTTATTTCTCTTGGTACTTTTGGTACCAGAGAATCTCTTCTCTAGAGCATTCCAAAGCATCTGTGCATCAGTGCAAGTGCAGAATTGGTGTTGATACTCATTGGGAATAGCCAAGAGCAGTGTGCTCAAGGCTTTCATCTCTGTCTGCCTTGTCTTCCTTTCTGCATCCGTCTTTGGTAGGATTCTTTTTCCATCTGCACCAATCTTTCCTTCATCAGATGGGTCATTCTCAATGATGTCCCACATAGAATAATCTGTGAGGAGAATGTATTGCTTGATCCTAATCTTCCACATATCAAACTCATTAGATCTGAGCATTGGAACCTTTGAGACAAGAGTACTGTTTGATTCAACTGTGTTTTCCATGATGAATGAAGGTTTCTGAGAAAACTCGCTCTGATACCACTTGTCAGGATCTAATTCTTAACAAGAATAATGAACTCAGAAACAATATTAAAGGAGTTTGCGGAATAACACTTTAATATTCAAAGATCAATGTAACATTGAATCAGAAATCACAACTTGTAAACTTTATTGAATGATTTAAAGCTACAAGATTTCACACAAAACCTCAATATTGATGAACAGGCTCACCAATACGAATTCTACTTCTCTAGAACTAGGGTTCTAAACCTTGAGGTTAATTCTCTCTATGAAAACAAAAACTCAGAATATTGTCTAACTTGATCTACTAAACTATCCTCAATAAGTCTATACATATACTAAAGATAAAAGATAATTACAAAATATAAAAGATCTTCAGTATATTCTTCCATAGTTATTTCCAAGCTTTCCATGAATATCTTCAATCAATACAGTTGTCATCATTGCCATACGAAGTCTTCATCTCATAAGCAACACTATCTTCATGAGCAGTATTAATACACAACAGTACTAACTACTAGCAGTACTAACTTTGCTTAGCAGTAGTAACATCATCAAGCAGTATTAATCTGGTTCAGCAGTAGTAACTTTTCTCAGAAGTAGTAACCATGTTGTGCTAGCAGCATTAACCATACTTGTGCAATTCTGTAATTCCCAACAGATTATGTGTTGCATCCCCAAGAAAATTGAAACATCTCTTTGTTAAGAAAGAATTGAGTAGCTGGTGGGGTTTAAAGCAAGAGTTGGCATGGGCTAGTTGTCTGTTTCAATGAAGTTTATGAAAGAATTGTGAAACAACAGTAATGTGGCTGCCCGACTCAGAAAGAAGTTGGTGAGAGTTTGATATTCTTTTACTCTGATCTCTCACCCTCTTTCTTTTTAACATTGAGGTCAATTCTAACCACACTCTCTTTTCATTTTATCTCAGCACACATACCCATACTCAGATAATGACGCATCGCCTCTCGATCACTCAAGGATAACTTCTTAGGTAGGAAACACTGGTTAACGTAAATCCATAGAAGTTCTATTAAGCTTACACAATTCCCATGTAATTGTCCTAAAAGCATAATATTGCTCAAATGGTTTAACTTTTCAGTTAACGCACAGTATGAAATACATGTCAGATATATGTATGCTCAGTAATGTAATCCTGAAGATTTGAGCATTTAAATCATGAAAGATTTTTCAACACAAGTATATTGAATGAATGAAATGAATACGAGAAACTTGTTTGAAAATCTTGACAATGTATGAAAATATCAAATATGAATGATATAACAATAAAAGCTTAGGTCATGAAAAATTGGATGTTGTCTATACGAATCAAATATAGACATTCTTGAAAGAAATGTTTTTAATGAATCAATGCTCGAATATCAATGAAGTTCAAATGGGGTGTCTTACCATCGAAAATTATGTTCAATTTTGAGACATGGCAAGAACATAGTCAATAAAAGTACGAAACCGGTGTGTATGAATACTTGACAGTATATGAAAAAGATAATACACAAGTATTAATTTTTGGAAACACATGGTTAGTTAACATTGAAGTCCATAAATGAAAACAAGTAAAATCACACTTCTGTATTCATGAAATCTATTTAAGAATTGAGAAGTGGTTTGAACATTTAAGAACATGTTTTCATGTCTGAAAGTCGTCCTTATTTCAAACACATATGAGATTAAGATTAGAATTATCCTTACACTCAACTTAAACTCATAAAGTCAACTCGAAAGTCATGATAGATATCATCATGAAAGCTCCTCCTCAAAATATGCAATCAGTCAAAAAGTCGTCAAAGTACAAAGCCTTATTCACAAACTTTATTGAAAAATATAGACATAAAAGCAGTAAAACTTGTTAAGAACGAGTTCTGTTCAGATGTAATCAGAAATCATTTTCCTTGCTCCCCCTGAAAATATGCATTACATGATATGTCAGTGAAAAATATAAGCAAATATCTACAACTCTCCCTAGAATGTAGATCAAATAAGCTTTATCTAACTCCCCCTGAAAACATGAACAAAACCTTTCAGTGCAGATATCTTTCAGATTAAAAATAAAGAAATGCAGAAAAATAACAAAACTAAACTGTACTAGGTAACAACAGATTAAGTCTTGAGGTTTAACATGCCAATTTTCGAAATGAGAAAATTAAATCTATTTTCGTTAAGTGGCTTGGTAAACAAATCTGCAAGTTGATAATCTGTGTTTACAAGGTAAAGTTCGATTGTACCTTTTTTGACATTATCTTTAATAAAATGATATCTCACATCAATATGTTTTGTTTTAGTGTGCTGAACAAGATTAGCTGATATTGCAATGGTGCTCTTCGAATCACAATATATCGGAATTTTGTTGAACTGGAAACCATAGTCTCGAAGTTGTATTCTCATACATAACACTTGAGAGCAGCAACGGGCATCAGCTACGTACGCTGCTTTAGCAATCGATGTGGAAACACAAAGTTGTTTCTTTGATGCCCAGCTTACGAGCTTGTCTCCAAGAAATTGTATGTGACCCGAGGTACCCTTCCTGTCTAACATACAACCTGCATGATTTGCGTTTGAATACGCTGTTAGCTCAAAACCTGTATCTTTAGGATACCACAAACCAAGGTCTGCAGTTCCTTTCAGATATCTAAATATGCGCTTTATAACAGACATATGGGATTTTTTGGGTGAAACTTGATATCTAGCACATAAGCATGTAGAAAACATAATATCTGGTCGACTAGATGTCAAGTACATTAAGAAATCAATCATACCTCTGTAGGTTCTAAGATCAACAACTTTTCCCAAAAGATCTGCTCCGATTTTAGTTCTTGGAGCCATCGGGGTAGAAATTGGAGTACAATTTGACATATTAAATTTCTTTAAAATGTCAGCAATATATTTCGCTTGATTTATAAAAATCCTCGTAGAAAATTTTATGACTTGTAATCTAAGAAAGAAGTTCATCTCTCCCATCATACTCATCTGAAAACGTGACACCATGAGGTTAGAAAATTTGTTACAGTACTTTGGATTAGTTGAACCAAATAATATCATCCACATATATTTGAATTAAATGATATCAGCTTTTTGCCTTTTAATGAATAAAACGGTGTCGATTTTACCTTTTGAAAAGCCATACTTGACCAGGAATTCAGATAAAACATCATATCAGGCTCGAGGGGCTTGTTTGAGTCCGTAGAGTGCTTTGTATAGAATATAGACATGATCAGATTTGTTTGCATTTACGAATCCTTCTGGTTGAGAAACGTACATCTCTTCTTTTAGAAATCCATTTAGAAAGGCTGTATTGACATCAATCTGATAGACCGTAAAGTTCTTGTGTGCAGCGTAGGCTAGAAACATTCTAATTGCCTCAATACGCGCAACTGGTGCATAGGTATCGTCATAATCAATTCCTTCTTTCTGTCTATATTCTTTGGCAATGAGTCGTGCTTTGTTTCGGATTACAACACCATCTTCGTCTTTCTTGTTTTTGAGTACCCATTTGGTGCCAATAATAGTCTTCCCTTAAGCTCAGGGCACCAAACTTTTAATGCTTCGAATTGGTTGAGATCTTCTTGCATAGCAGTAACCCAATCTGGATCACTAAGAGCTTCTGAAACTTTTGTTGGTTCTGTTTTGCTCAGAAAGAGTCAAATAGGCATTCATTTGCAGTTGCAGACCTAGTTTGCACCAGCTTAGATGGATCTCTAATGATTTGATGAACCAGATGCTCTTTGGTCCACTTGTATACGTGAGGAAGTGGATTAGATGAAGATTGATCCTGTTGAGCATCTAGATATACACTTTCATCTTGTTGTTCAGTAAGGGGTTCAGTTGAAGCAATCGGTGCATAAGATTCAGTTAGTTGCACATTTGATATCTGTTGAATAGGCGTTACCGTACATCCAACTGATTGTGTACCTTCTTGTTGGATCAGTAATTGTATTCAAGATTAAATTGAATAAGGGGTCTAGTTTGTAATAGTGTTTAATACCTTAGGGGGTATTTTAGCAAATAGTTAATATTAATTAGGTCATATTGACCTAAGTATAAATAGTTTTATTTTTCTAGGTTTTGGGTGTGTATCGCATAAGGAAAACAGGAGAGGCCGTATTCTCTCTGTATTGTACGCATCAAGAGGTATTTTGTACACCAATAACACACACTCGTATTTATCTGAATAATCAAGAGATCATTGGTGTAACACCTTAGGCATATCCCATATCGGCCGTGGACAGGAGTGATGTTGGGTGTTATAAGTAATATCTTGGCCTTCCTAACAACAACGCGTTTTGGGGCCACAAGCACGTCAGGTTCTGGGAACTCTGAGGTTAAGCGTGCTTGGGTGGGAGTAGTCCCAGGATGGGTGACCCCTGGGAAGTTTCTCACCAGGTCGCCAGAAACAAATCCGTGCGCTACACGTTGGTTAAATCCAGGGGCAAAGCGGACAATATTGTTGTCGAGGCAGGCGGGATGTTACATTAGACGTTGACGCTTTGTCAGAATTAGAAACGGTAATCACAGGCGCTGGACTGATTTGCCCAGAAGCTAATACTTCGGTAATAAGTAATAACGGGTTCTGAACTGCTTTGAACAGAAGCCATGTCTTCATTGAAAGTTACATTTACGCTCTCCATAACTATATTTGATTTCTTCATGTAAACTCTATATGCAACAGACGTCTGAGAATATCCGATAAAAATGCCTTCATCATCCTTAGGACTGAACTTGTTCAAGTTCTCCTTGTTGTTTAGCACGAAACACCTGCATCCAAAGATGTGGAAATGTTTAATGCTAGGTATTATATTACTCCCTCCGTCCCAAAATAAATGTCCACAATGAAAATGGCACACAGTTTTAGGAATGTGCAATTATTACACTTTTTAAATAACCAAAAGACACTTTTACCCTTGAAAATAGAGAGAGAAATTTTCTCCACCTTATAATTAAGGGTAAAATGGGAAATTGAAAACTTACTTTTGAAAGTGGACATTTATTTTGGGACAGACTAAAATAGTAATGTGGACATTTAATTTGGGACGGAGGGAGTATTAATCAAAGCATATGGTGTTTTACCAAACCGATGATGGATTATAGAACGATTCTGCGTATATCATGCAGTTGACACAACTTCAGCCCACAGAAATAGAGGTAGATCAGATTGACTCAGCATAGTGCGAACATCTTCAACTAAAGTTTTGTTTCTCCTTTCTACTACACCATTCTGTTTTGGTGTTCTGGCAGTAGAAAATTGGTGTGTTATCCTGACCGATTCGAGATAATCATCTACAGTCTTGTTCTTGAATTATGTGCCATTGTCTGTTCTGAGAAGCTTAACTGTCTTCTGCAAGTTTACTTGAGTGGTTTTTAAAAATGAGATGATAACATTGGGCGTCTCATCTTTCGATCTTAGAAATTTGACCCAAGTGTATCTGGAATAATCGTCCACAATCACTAGAACATACTTCTTGTCGTTAATGCTTTGAGTTCGCACTGGACCACAGAGATCCATATGCAACAGTTCTAACGAAGTACTTGTGCTCGGTTCAGGCTTAGGATTATGAGAATCTCTTTTCATCTTACCCTTCTCACACGCTGCACACAAATATTCTTTGACATATTTCATCTCAAGTAAACCTTTAACCAGATTACCAGTCACCAACTTGTTAATGTATCTGAAGTTGAGATGAGATAGCCTTCTATGCCATAACCAGCTTTGTTGCATAGATGCTTTTGAAAGTAGACACACCTCATTATCAGTCTTGACTTTTGACAAATTGATCGTGTAGAGGTTTGACTTCCACGTCCCGACCAAGAGTTCTTTACCATCTTCGGTTCTCACATAACAACGCTTAGCCTTAAAATTCACCTCTAAGTCTTTGTCACAGAACTGACCAATAGGTTGTGCCCTAATCCTTCAACGTAGCTCACCTTCTTAATTGTTACATTGTCTTGGATAACATCTCCATATCCCAAGATTGGTGAAAAATGGTCATTTCCAAATCTGACGTTCCCGCAGAATTTCTCTGTATAATTAGATAAAATAACTTAATGCCCGGTCATATGCTTGGAGCAACCAAAATCCAAGTACCACATATGACGAGTCTGTACATGAGAAATCAAGGAACAACAGGTTTAGGTACCCATTTATATCTGGGTCCCTTCATGTTAGCACAAGATTTTGGCACCCATTTGAATTTGGGTCCTCTTTGATTTTGAAAACCTTTTGAAACGTATGAATTATAAATATGATATGAACCAAGCCAATCATCAAATACTGGCGAGACATAAAACCATTTCGACGATATGTAGAAGACTTATTAGTAGATGGAGATAATTAGAGTAATTGCTTTATTGAGTAATGCCTGTAAGAAGTTACAAGTTTTGATTTGTAAAAAGCAACATTACCAACTACATCAGTATTACTAACAGTCATTCTATTACACTGAATATCAGAACATGATTTTGCACTCTCATCAATTTTCTTCTTTGGTCTCCACTCTGATTTCACTTCAGGTTTTTTCCTTTTCATATCTGAAACATATGAACTTTGAAAGTTAGAACTGTGAGATTTATAAGATTTTTTATTCTTTGATTTACCACTGTTAATCCGTTTCTGTGAATACCTGTTCTTTTTCTTCTTACCTTTGGCTTGAGTATGTAACATCCCAGGCCAACCTTACAAGATATTGTCCGCTTTGTCCACACAGCCGGACTCACGGTTTTAAAATGCGTCTGGTAGAGGAGGTATCCAGTCCCTTATAAGGCAACTTTCGTTCCCTCCCAAACCAATGTGGGATCTTACAATCCACCCCCTTCTTTTTCTTTCTTTGACCGACCTAAATCTGCAACCCCCTTTTCTTCCTCTCTTTGTCTTTCTTTCCCCCTTTTTTACCCCCCTCATTCCACAACCACTCTCATCACCCCAACCTTACCAAACAATTTATTGGGAAGTTTCTCAGCTTTCTTTTTATCATCTCTAATCTCTTCTACCTCTTCCTCATTTTGTCTCAAAGTCTCATAAACTTCATGTAGAGGTATCTCATTCAGATCTTTCATCTGTTTCATTTGACGAGTAAACCTCTTCCACTTTGGTTGTAAGATACTTAAGAATTTCACATTGAGCTCAATCTGAGACTTATTGATTCTGTTTTTGCTCAACTCATTTAGAAGAGTAACAAACCTGTCATAAGTAGCCTCAAGACTTTCACCATTTTTTTCCTTGAATTCTTCATAGTTGTTCAGACAGTTTGACACCTTTAGCTGATTACCAATTCTAGACCCTAGCATCATCTTTTCCAGCTGATCTCACATCTGCTTCCCTATAGCATGTTAGAACATATTTTTGTTCTATTTAGAAGTTTAGTAAAATAATCAACTTAAATGTATTGGGCCTTGTATATGGGGTTGGGCTTAAAATGTATACAAGGGATGTGGGGGTATAAATAGGAATCATGTAGTCTTGTTTTAGGTTAACTTTCATTTTGTAAGAAAAGCTTTTTTAATACAATGTAGACATTCGGTTGTTCTTCTCTCTAGTAGTTTAGCTTTACTTTTCTGTCTTAAATAAATCTACAGATTTCTACCCTTTGATTCCTTGTTTATCATTCAATCAATCCAATCATGATCTAAATGGACCTAACAAGTGGTATTAGAGCTAAACAGAGAAATTTTTCTTTGAACGATCGAGACTGATTGGTATTGATAGAACAGTCGTTGTTTGAAAATTTCGATTTCTGGATTTGTTGCTTGATTGATTGTGATTTGTTGCCAAATTGAATCAGAGGTTATTGTAGATTATTTTTGAATCAATTACTTGTACGAATTTTATTCCAGAAAGTCGAATCTGTCGATTTTTGAGTTCATTTGGTCGAAAACTTTTATTACTGTGGTTGGATCGATTTGATGCTTAGAGTCAAAATTAGACAGTATGATCAACTACAAATGTGCTCAAAAGGTGTTTTCGAACCTGTTGTCAAAGTTTCAACTCAAGATTCGATGTATTGAAGATTTAATTGAAGAAAGTGTGAAAATAATTCCAGATCTACAGAATTCGCAAGATTTGTTGAAGAACTCGCAGATGTTAAAGAATTCGCAGAATGATGTTTGAAGGATTCGCAAAAATAAGAATTGTTTAAAAGAATTCGCAGAAAGAACATTTGGACACAACAAAATTTTACAAGTGTGGATTTCGCAAGTAGTTACGTGCGAAAGTTAAAGGATTCGCAGACTACTGTGCATACTTTGTGTGCGAATTCTTAAGAATTCGCAGGCCACTAATGGCTTCCAATATGAAAAATGTTCTAAGTCAAAGATTCGTAGACAAGAGTGTTGTGAAAGTTAAGAATTCGCAGGTTAGTGTGTTGCGAATTCTGAGGATTCGTGAATATAAGGTCTGCAAAAGGCGATGATTCGCAGATATGAGGCTTGCGAAAAGTGAGGATTCGCAGGAAAGCCTTTGCAAATTTTGGGGTTTAGACTTAGTTCATCTTGCGAATTGTGCTCAATTGCTACAGTGATCTGCGAATTAATGGTATTTGCGAAAAGTTTGATACTTTTTGAAAATTTTGACTGTTCTGAACCCATTCTGATACAAGTTTGCCCTGTTCCTGAGCTTTTTACACGGAATGCATACGTGACATCACTCTTATCATATGTTGGTCATATATCTTTAGCAACTAATCATTTCTTACACGAGTGCTCATGCTTTTCAAGATTTTCAGATTCTGGATTTGATGATTTGGTCTCTGCTTGGATTGAGTTAGTTGCCCGATCATCTGCAATCATCAGTCTGGAAAGCTTCTTGAGTTGTTAGACCGTTGAGAGCACTTTATCATTCTTCTGAACTGATCACTCAGTAGTGTGAGCGACTACAATCATTGTTCTGATGCTTGAGTTGTAATTCAAAATCCTGAGTGCTTATAATCATCTAGCTGATTCGTGAAGAAAGAAGGTCTGGATTTGATTGTTCAGTATTCTGGAAAGCAGTCAGAAAATGAGCGTCTTCTATCAGTTGTTGAACAATGCTTGCCTTCAACCCTTGCCTTGTAGTGTTGCTACCGGATGCTACCGCCCGTAAGCTGATTAGATGAAGTTCTTAAGCTGAAATCCAATTTCAACTCATGGTTCAAAGATAGATCAGATGTTATACACTGAATATTCACTTGGATGTCATTCCATAATTCAACACATATCATTCTTATAGGCATACGGAATGTGTTGGATTTACAAGAGTCAAAAGTTGTCTTAATGTGCACTCAGTCAAGGTTATGGTCTACATCAGATATGATATTTCAGTTGATACTTCAAGGATAAGAGCTACTTTCTAGGGGGAGCAAGAGGAGCTTTGAAGTTTATGCAACGCTAAGTTTTATAAAGAAATCAAGGGGGAGAGGAGCTGAAGCTAGAGTTGATCAGAGAATGATTACTTTACAAAACTTAGGGGGAGATTGTAAGAACATGTTTTATGTTCTATTTAGAAGTTTAGTAAAGTAATAAACTTAAATGTATTGGGCCTTGTATATGGGTTTGGGCTTAAAATGTATACAAGGGATGTGGGGGTATATACAAATAGGAATCATGTAGCCTTGTTTTAGGTTAACTTTAATTTTGTAAGAAAAGCTTTTTCAATACAATGTAGACATTCGACTGTTCTTCTCTCTAGTAGTTTAGCTTTACTTTTCTGCCTTAAATAAATCTACAGATTTCTACCCTTTGATTCCTTGTTTATCATTCAATCACAATCTGTCAGGATCGAATTCTTAACAAGAATAAAGTCTCAGAAACTAATATCAAAGAAGTTGCGGAATAACACTTTGATATTCAATTAAACAGTAAACAAAACAGTATATGATCAACAAGTTGTAAACTTGTATTCAATGCTTGAAGTTACAAGATTAAACACACAACCTCAATATTGATGAACAGGCTCACCAATACGAATTCTACTTCTCTAGAATTAGGATCTATGCCTTGAGGTTGATTTTCTCTAAAACTTAGAATGAATCCTCAATTCTCAAAAGTTATCTCTAATTATTCTAAACAATACTATATATATATACTGAAGATAAAAGATAATTACAATTAATAAAATATCTTCAGAATATCTTCCATGAATATCTTCAGCTTCCATGAATATCTTCAGTTTATCTAGCTGTCATCCTTTCCATACAGATCTCCATCTCATAAGCAGTACTAATTATAAGCAGCATTAATACTCTGAGCAGTATTAACTATAGCAGTACTAACCATGCTCAGCAGCATTAATCTCTTCAAGCAGTACTAACTTTGAACTAGCAGTACTAATCTTGTTGAGCAACATTAACCATCAACTAGCAGCATTAATAACAGAAGTACTAACTAGAAGTATTAACTGTTTTCTTCTAGCAGCATTAACTAGAAGTATTAATCACAGAAGTACTAACTAGAAGTATTAACTGTTTTCTTCTAGCAGCATTAACTTTGTTCCAACAGCATTAACTACAACTGGCAACATTAACCACAGAAGTAGTAACCATGTTGAACTAGAAGTAGTAACCATGATGAATATTTCAGACCCAACAATCTCCCCCTAACTTAACTTTTCAAAACTGAGAAGTTAAGTTCTTCAACATAGGGTCTTTATGATAGTTTGAAAACTTTCTGCAATTACTAGTTCTTCTTGATTCAGTTTCTGCTGTTATCTTCTTTTCTGTTTCTGCTGTTATCTTCTTTTCTGTTTCTGCTGTAGTTGCTGCTTTGTTTTAGCTTCTTCACTTATCTCCCACTCAAAATAAGACTTCGTATCAACTTGATTCTCCTTCTCATGTCTTCTCAAGTTCAGATGTTTAAGTCTCCCCTTTTTTTTTAAATGATCTTTCAGACTAATTGTACCAAGTGTATCCATCAATTCTTTGTAGTTAAACTGTCCTCACCTCCTTTAGGTGTGTTTACCACCTTTGAAGGATCCTTGGATCTTTTAGTAGAGATCTTCTGCCTAGCAGAAGCACCTTCTACTCCCTTGGTTTCTTGGCACCTGGGACCTTTAGATAATTACTCATCTAAAGTTGTCATGGGGAAGGTCTTAGATATGTTCACACTGTCCTTCTCTGTGCTAGCAGAAGTAGTGTGAGCCTTACAACCCATATGCTCTTGCATCTCCTTATTGAGCACCTTCTTGAGGTTGGGAGACACCCCTGTGGGTTCCCTATGGATATTCTCTAAAGGAGAATCCTCCCTTAGAGGGCTTAAAGGCTTAGTGGGTGAAGGTACAAGAAGGGAAGGAGCCTTCTTTACCTGTTTCCTTGTATAAGTTTGGGTAATTAGAGAAGTGGGCTTATGAAGTAGGGACTGTGGGATAGATATATAGTGGGAAGGTTGGGTTTGGCAAGCAGTGGGAATGTCTAATGAGGGCCTTGACCCTGCTGCCATACCTTCTTGTGGTTGGGACACCACCATCATTGTTGAGAACAATGGGGTGTCAACTCCTTCAGAGTCCCTAGCAGATCTTCTCATGTTTGAGAAAACCTTGCCTTTAGGGGGTTTAGGTACATATATCTCATTAAAATGAGGTTAATCCGTCAATTCCTTATTAAGTACTTCTTGTACAAACCTTGGATACAGATAAAAGCTTTTTGATTGATATCCAGGTTTGACATTAAATCATTGAAGATCATTTTTTAGGTATAGAAAACTTACATTAGCAGTAGTAACACTTATCAGCAGCATTAACACAGACTGGCAGTAGTCACTGAACTAGAAGTACTAACTACCTTTCAGTATTAGCAACCTGAAACACTTTTTCACTTTTCTTACCTTCTGCTGGATCAAAAGTAACATGTCCTCCATCAAATCTTTTAAAGAATTTGAAGGCAGTCCATGTTCCTTGTTATGTGCCAAGAGCAACCATTATCTTCATTCCAAATGCTCTTCCTCTTGAGCTTTTGATTGCCCTGCACACTTGATAGATCAGTTAGTCTTTGATGGAACCCAATCCAAAGTGGTCTTAGGTTGTCCTTTCTCATTTATATAATCTGTCAGTTTAGTCTGGATGAGTTGTTTAGGAATCTCATGGCTGGAATACTTTGTCAAGATTATAGGCTTTGCAACATTAATACTAGTAGAAGCACTATCCTTGTTAGCAGTAGTATTGGTTGCAGCAGCACTATTTCTGTTAGCAGTACTATCTGGGATAGCAGTACTAACAAGTTTCTTTACAATTGGAACCCAAACTTGAACAAGGTTGTTTGCTTTCTTTGTCTTTAAGTTACTCCTTTGTTTATTTGAAGTATTTTTCTTAGTTTTAGCAAACTTGTTTTGAGCAAGAGACTTTTTAGGTGCTCCGTTCTCAGCCATTTGATTCCTTCCTTGCTTCCTATAACCAAAGGAGTTTTGAGTTTGTCTTTGAAAATTAACTCTTTGGTTGATAGGATTGAAATAACAGTATTTGGCAACATGATTAAGCTTTCCACAGATAAAACAAGGTTTTGGTCTATTGATTTTACTCAGATCAATCCCTTGTTTTTGTGCCCATTGATTATTCCAATTTCTTTGATTTCCCCTTGGTTTATCATGTTTTTGGGGCTCAGATTTATTGCAAGAACACTGTTTGCAAGGGACAGGATTCACAACTGTTGTCTGTTTGTAGTGGACCTTACCAGAATTTCCCTCTGTCTTTTCTATGTCCTTAGATTTGACCCAAGTCTTTCCACATCCCTCATTGGTGATAATGTGATTTTCTAGAGGAATCTCACCACCTACAGTGTTCTCCTTACTCTTATCATTAGAGTTCTCTTCTTCAGAGTCTGTTTCAACCACCACTTTGTCTAATGGATCTACCTTAGTGGCTTCATCAGACAATTCCTTCCTATTCTTGGTCTCTAGCAAGTCTGATATAGGAGGGATGTAATTGTTGTTGTATGGTGGTGGTGTGGTGTTATAGCCTATTCCTCTTCTAAGTTTGTCATGGATTTGAGTTTGGAGCAAAGAGTCCATTGCTTTAGAAGCATTGGAAAATTTCTCAATATCCAGCTTGGCTTTCTCAAACTCACTCTTTATCTTCTCATTCTCCTCTTCTTTCTGTTTAAGCTTAGACTCATACTGATCTTTCTCCCACTTCCAGTAGTTTGAGTCATAAGAGTGTTGAAGCTCATTGGCTTGGAAACTCTTGATTTGTTCCTCAAAACTCTCAATAATTCTTACATAGTCTTTTATATCTCTCTCTAATCTTTTAAGGTCATCACTCATTGTCTGGTTGTGATCTCTGTACCTTTTAACAGTTTCCATACAAGTTTTAGAGCAAAGATTAGACATTACCTCTGTGGGGATTTCTGTGCTTGAAGAATCTGAAACTTTAGCCATTGATGATTTCTGGTTTCAAGGAAGAATGATGATTGCAGGTTTCTGAGAATACTAGCTTTGATACCACTTGTCAGGATCGAATTCTTAACAAGAATAAAGTCTCAGAAACTAATATCAAAGAAGTTGCGGAATAACACTTTGATATTCAATTAAACAGTAAACAAAACAGTATATGATCAACAAGTTGTAAACTTGTATTCAATGCTTGAAGTTACAAGATTAAACACACAACCTCAATATTGATGAACAGGCTCACCAATACGAATTCTACTTCTCTAGAATTAGGATCTATGCCTTGAGGTTGATTTTCTCTAAAACTTAGAATGAATCCTCAATTCTCAAAAGTTATCTCTAATTATTCTAAACAATACTATATATATATACTGAAGATAAAAGATAATTACAATTAATAAAATATCTTCAGAATATCTTCCATGAATATCTTCAGCTTCCATGAATATCTTCAGTTTATCTAGCTGTCATCCTTTCCATACAGATCTCCATCTCATAAGCAGTACTAATCATAAGCAGCATTAATACTCTGAGCAGTATTAACTCTAGCAGTACTAACCATGCTCAGCAGCATTAATCTCTTCAAGCAGTACTAACTTTGAACTAGCAGTACTAATCTTGTTGAGCAACATTAACCATCAACTAGCAGCATTAATAACAGAAGTACTAACTAGAAGTATTAACTGTTTTCTTCTAGCAGCATTAACTAGAAGTATTAATCACAGAAGTACTAACTAGAAGTATTAACTGTTTTCTTCTAGCAGCATTAACTTTGTTCCAGCAGCATTAACTACAACTGGCAACATTAACCACAAAAGTAGTAACCATGTTGAACTAGAAGTAGTAACCATGTTGAACTAGAAGTAGTAACCATGTTGAACTAGAAGTAGTAACCATGATGAATATTTCAGACCCAACACAATCTCCCCCAAAGGTTTTTAACACATCTTTCAAACTTCAGAAAGAAATTATCTTCAGATTTAGCTCACTTTACTTCAGCAAACCAACTTCAAAGAAAATTTCAGCAAATTTCAGCGAACATTGTGAATTCTTTGAACTTCCTCTTTCAATTCTGTGCAATCTTCCCACAACTTGCATTTCTTGACAAATTCTTGTAACAAAATTTTCTTCAATCATACTTCTTGAAATTCTTTCTCCCTTAATTTCCTATCCATTTCTTGATCTTCTCTAACAATAAATCTTTTCTTGGAATAACTTATCCCGTAACTATTACAATCTTTTATTCAACCAACATTTCTTGAAATTAACTTCTCCCCCTTTTTGATGATGTAGAGCAGAGAAATCATCAAAACTTTACCAAGAAATGTCATGAATCTTTTCTGACCATGGATATATATCACTGAGCCTCTGAACATCCGTCAATTCATAAAGTATTCATCCGAATCTTTTCAAATTTAGACAAATAAGAATGTAACCCTGAATCAACAAATGAATCAGTTAAAAAATGTCTGTCAGTAGCACAAAGCCACTGTGTGTAAAAAATACACATTGGAAATGAGCTTTTTGATGTTCACTCTGATAGGTCGGGTTTACACCCTTCCCACATGAACCGCAAGTGTACGGTGTCGTATCAAGTAATACGTACGGAAGTACAAGTATCGAACCGTAGGAACTTGGTATTGAGTACCGCAAGACTATATTGACTATTAACTAGACGAGATGAAAATTGGATTGTTTTGAAGTTTTGCTCTGAACGAAGTCTTGATCTGTGTTTGATGTCAACAATATTATGTTTTGGGTCAACTCGGACGCCACTAACTGTATCAAACCATGTGCATTTTAATAATGGAACAACACAACGACCGATTCCAAACCCATGATACTCTATCTCTAGGACTTCATCCAACAATCCATAGTAGTCAGACTCATACTCTGAGTAACAAGAGCCTCTCACACATACTCCACTATTATGTGTGGTGCGACCGGTACCGTGAGTTTGTGTGTGAAACTTGTAGCCATTTGCAAAAAAAACCCGGGTGTCTCCAAACATAACGGAGGGGTCTAGCTGCCAACACTTTCAGACGATCGGTAGTGGGGTCGGTACAAGACATAACCTATACATGACAAATAATCATAAAAAAACATAAAAAAAAGGAATAACATATAATGACAAGTAATATGTATACACTTACGTAGCTCTCAAACTAGCCGGCAAATTGTTCATTTCTACGTACATCGAGACCCGCTTCATCAATATAAGGCTCGTTACGTCTAACCATATCAGTGAACATGTATGTGAAAGGAGAGACTTCTTCACAATTAAGCAAGATGTATGTGTGAGCCTTGTGCATATCTCCATCTTCAAGTTGACAATGTTTTCCCGCCTTATCATATAATGGATGACACGGAGTTTTAAATACGTTTAACCATTGGTCGGAAAACTCATATTCGTGGGAAAAATTCTGAGGCTCGTGGTTTAGTCGTGTCTCTACCGTTGGTTCAAAATATAACGCACAATAGGTAGATAGTTCATTAACCAAATATGCCTCCACAATCGATCCTTCTACCCTTGCTCTATTTCTGATTGTCCTTTTCAAGGACCCTAGACGTCTCTCGTAGAGATACATCCATCTGTATTGAACCGGACCCCCGACTAATGCCTTACGCGCCAGATGTACCACAAGGTGTTCCATGGAATCAAAGAACCCCGGTGGAAAAACTCTTTCCAACTTACAGATAGTTTCAATTATACTTGTATGCACTTGTTGCAAGTCATCAACATGTAACACCTTTAAGCATATTGCATGAAAGAATGTGCACAACTCAGTGATAGCATCCCAGATCTGGGTTGGTACCATCCTTTTAATAGAAATAGGGAGCAGTCTTTGCCTAAACACGTGACAGTCATGACTCTTGAAGCCATAGAAACTACCATCTGAAAGGTTTACTAATGACCCTATGTTGGAAGCATAACCATCTGAAAATTTCAATTTCTTCAATCAATCACACACCATTCTTAATTTCCCTTTGTTCAATGTGTATGAAGCTTTCGGTTTGAAGATTTTATTTCGTTCCTCTTTGATATGCAACTTCGGTCGATTGCAGTATTCCTCTATGTCTTTCCTTGCTTTGATGTTGTCTTATGATTTTGGTGGGTCCATTATCATGTGAAACAAATTATCAAACACATTCTTCTCAATGTGCATTACATCCAGGTTGTGTCGTATCAACAAAGTGTGCCAATCAGGCAGCTCCCAGAAAATGCTCCGTTTTACCCAATTGTATGTTAACCCAAAACCCACAGGCTTTCTATAGTGCCTTGACCCGTGTGGGACACCATCATAAAATTTAGGAAGGCTATAGACTTGATTCCATATTTGGTCCCCGATTGGCAGTGGGGGTGGATCGGTTTTTTTGGTATGTCCCTTACGAAATCGGATCCTGTCACGCCTGAACGTGTGTCTCATTGGGAGAAACTTGCGGTGACAGTCAAACCAACACGACTTTCCTCCGCTTCGTTGTTGGAACGCACATGCATAACCCATGCAATATGGACAAGCTAACTTGCCATGTGTGCTCCAACCAAAAAGCATGCCATATGCAGGAAAGTCACTAACCGTCCACAACAGTATCGCCCTCATTGTGAAATTTGTCCTACGATAAGCATCATAGGTATAGATACCCTCGAAGAATAAAGTTCTCAACTCGTCGATCAAGGGTTGAATAAAAACGTCCAAATTCTGTCTGGGACTCTTCTTTCCTGGAATAAGCAAAGCCAGGTGGACATAGCACTCTGTCATGCACATCCAAGGCGGTAGATTGTAGTTTGTAAGAAAGACATGCCATAGTGAATACGGATTAGAGTTCGAGTTATTGGGGTTGAAGCCATCCGTACATAAACCAAGACGAACATTCCCGATCTCTTGAGAAAAATCAGGATGTTTCCTATCAAAATGTTTCCAAGCCTCCCCATCACTCGGATGTACCATCTTTCCCGACTGAGTTTGATGATCATGGTGCCAAGTCATCTCCTTTGCTGTTTTCTTAGACATGTATAACCATTGTAATATGGGTGCAATCGACAAATACGTCATCACCAGATTAGGCACCTTACTATTCCAGCCAGTTGTCTTGTAACGAGACTCCCCGCACAATTGACAACTGTTATCATTAGCAAAATCCTTATAGAATAGCATGCAATGGTTTTTGCAAGCATGGATCTTTTCTTTCGGAAGAGCAAGTTGCTTCAACATCTTCTTTGTCTCGTAAAAGCTACCAAATAATTGTTCACCGTCGGGTAGCATTTCTTTAACCATCGAAATGTTACGATTATAGGTTGACTCTGGTATATTGCAATATGCCTTCCAATTCAAAAACCTTGTGGCTGCCTCTAACTTCGAAAATCTCTGACATCCCTCCCACAATGGTTGGTCTGCAGATTCTAACATATTATAGAATTTATGTGCATGTGGATTTGGATCTTGCTCGTCCCACGTACTGGATGTACCGGGAACATTTTGATCCATCACCATTTGTTAAACACCATCAAACTCATTATAGTCTTCGTCCACTATTGTTTGTTGCGGTTGTTGAACGGGTGCTATTTCACCATGTGTTATGTCACCGTGTGCATACCAGTGAGTGTAAGAAAGCATGAATCCCTTTCTTAATAAATGTAAATTCACCTCCTCTCTCCCTTTGTATTTGAGAAGCTTACATTTTTTACTAGGACATCTTATTTATCACCTTGCTCATTTGTGAACGCAAAATCCAAAAATCTACCTACTTCCTCATTAAAAAACGGATTTAATAGACCACCCCTATTTAAACGTTTATACATCCATCCTCTATCGGTTTTAGTTGACATATCTACAAATTGACGAAAGTGTGATTAGTCTTTGCATAAATACATTTATAGACTTGAACTAAAGTTTAACCTATTTTTAGACTAATATATATAACGATTTCCATATATATATACACTCATTTACACATACAAACATATATATGTCAATTTACCCAAACCGTAGGTTTAGAGGAGTTTTGAATGACTTGAAAACACAAGAAATTGTTTTTTAAAATTCGACGGCATAACGGCTATAAAATTAATATTTCCATATACAATCAAGCCTAATGTTTGTCGAACAATTAGCAACCTAACTACAAATAATCAATCCTAATGTTTACCGAACAATTGGCAACCCAACTATATATATATATATATATATATATATATATATATATATATATATATATATATATATGCATTTAAACACCACCAGCTAACAACAACAAAGAATATGCCAATGTATATTGATTTCACAACCTTATGGCTTATGTTTTGACTCCATTATTATACTAAACCGACTCTCCAAACATGTTGTGCCACTTATTAAACACTACAACAACGATTCAATATAACAATCGTCGCTAACAAACTCTCTAAAATTCCTCCTTCAAATACACACCCATGACACACCAAACTACAAAGCATATATTTCCAAACTAAAGATATCTTGAAACTATGGACATTTAAATGTATATGAGATCTGGTTTGGACTTTTTAATTTGTGATTTGATTATCATACCGTGCATCAATATGACATTCCTTAAAAAGGATGTTTTATAAGAACAAAGCGTTCTATAAAAATATGTGTTAATTGGACATTTCTCAAAACGATACTATAAAAAAATTATGACATTTTATTTTAAAAGTGTTCTTAAAAATTTGTTATGATGTATTGACTTTCTATTGTAACATCTTTATGTATGATGCACCATTGTTTGGTACTATAAAATAATCTATTAAGATATTGGGATATTTTTGACGTCTTATAAAACTGATTTCTTCATATTTGAAAATGGTCAAAACTTAGAGCATATTCTTGGTCAACAACTACATCAATAATGTCGTTTCTTTCAAATATTATACAATTGTGTACAACTTCTAACCCATGTTTATATATGTGAGTTCTAACACATACAAAGGAAAAATGGTCGTAGTCCACGGTATGATAATCAAATTTAAATGTCGAGGGTACTAAAAGACATATATGTATATCTCATCTCTCAGTTAAACTGAACAAATGCCGAGAAATGTTTTTTGTTTATGAAATCGAACAAGAAATCATTCCTGAAGGAACCGACGGAGGAGAGCGCCGGGGAGGAGATCACCGACGGAGGAGAGCGTCGACGGAGGAGGAGAGAGCCGAGAAATCCGGTTCAAACGAGAAATCTGTGTGTTTTAGTCGACGGAGGAGGAGATCACTGGAGACGAGAGGGGAGGGAGCGTCGGCCGCCGGGGAGAGGGGAGAACACGGGGGAGGGAGCTGAGAAATCTGTGTGTTTTAGGGTTTATTTTTTTGTGAAAGAAGATATCGATCAGAATTCTTATATATTTAACTTTTATTTGTTATTTTATTTAAAAAACAAATAATTTTCTTTTAAATTGATAAAAACTTTTTTTTAAAACGTTTCCGAAGGATTGCCCGTCGCTAATCTGTCGGAAAATGTGTTTAGTATTTTAAAATTTTTGAAACCCCGCTTTTTTTCCAAAGATAATTTTTAATTCTTATATATTTAACTTTTCGACGGAATTTTCGTCGGTAATCCGCCGGAAAACAAAGTTTCGTCTGAAATCCGTCGGAATATTCCCTTTTAATAATTATTTCATTTTACTAATACTTTTTATTATTATTATTATTATTATTATTATTATTATTATTATTATTATCATCGTTAGTTTTTCAATTAACCGATTCACACGCAATATAACCCATCAAAGAGCAATAGAATCGATTTAAGCCCAACTGAACCCATCAAAGCCAATTGTGATTGTTGGTGACTTATTAAGGCCCAATATATCCGATTTAAACCCAATAGAACCGATTTAAGTCCAGATGAATCGATTTAAGACCAATATAACCTAGTAAAACCTAATTGAACCGATTTAAGCCCAATAGAACCATCAAATCCCAATAAAGCCTATCAAAGCCCATTATGAGCATCGTTGACTTATTAAGGCCCAATATAACCTATTAAACCCCAATTGAACCGATTTAAGCCCAGTTGAATCGGTTTAAGCCTAACATAACCGATTTAAGCCCAATTGAACCGACTTAAAATCAATATAACCCATCAATCCCAATTGAACCCATCAAAGCCCATTATGATTGTTATTGACTTATTAAGGCCTAATATAACCTAGTAAAACTCAATTGAACCGATTTAAGCCCGATAGAACTGGTTTAAGTCCAGTTGAATCGATTTAAGCTCAATATAACCTAGTAAAACCCAATTGAACTGATTTAAACCCAATAGAACTGATTTAAGTCCAGTTGAATCGATTTAAGCCCAATATAACCTAGTAAATGTCACAGTCTAAAATTCAGAGTAAATTAAAACTTGGAAATATGGCAACCTTACACTTGCATTGATATAAACCTCCCATAAAGGGGATCAGCCCTTAAGACTTTACAAAACCTGTACAGATATATAATTCACCAACAAACTAATCTAGACACATCTATCTAGATTACATCAGATGATAATCCATAATTCACCAAAAGAATGGGACTTAACAAATGCCCAATTACAATGCTAGTCATCTCAACAGCCTCGAGACCAAACCCGTCTCTCAACACCCTGGCAACCCACCGTTAAGGGAAACCTGTTATACATATCATTTGAGAAAAAATGTTAGGCTTAAAGCCTAGTGAGAACATACAGTTTATAAATTTCAAGAGATATAAACTTTTATATCAAAGGGAATCTTTTCATAAAGATTTAATTTATAAAAGATAACATTTCGCCACAACCGGTCCTTTTCGGTCCAAAACTCGTTAAACGATGACAAAAGGACCATTTTACCAAGGATTGTGGTGTAACACAAAGTAGACCACAAATCCGAGTTATGAGCTAAACAATTGGAATCCGAGGATACGAACACATAATCCGTGCTACAAAGTGAGATCTAGCCCCAAGCAAAACCAATGTATACTCCTTCACTAGGATCACTATGAACCATGGCTAGTATCCGGCCTCACATAACCGTACCAAGTTGCCCTCGAGGAACATATGCATCCATAGCTACAAAATGGGGAATATGACATCCCAATAATACAGTCGACTCAAAACCTAGGGATCCGCTAGTAATGGTACAGACTCGTCACAATAACATATGTGACCAACCATAAATAAACATATGGTATAAACACATTTTATAAACAAAATGTCATTTCCAATTCAACTTCTGGTAAGAATGAAAATCATTAAAATGAGTTCATAAACATTCTTTTCACATATCCACATAATGTGCAAGTAAAACATCATTTTACTTTAATAAGGCGGAACCAGTCATTTTAGTCAAAACTGATCGGGAACCCCAAAAATCACTAAAAACTTCATTTATATCAAAATGTAGAGAACATGAAATCATACCGTAGAAATACTTCGGATTTCGCAAATAAGAGTTTTGACATGTATAAAGTTTGTAAAATGGTAGTAGGAACTCACCAGTAGGTTTTTAGAATAAAACCCGGAAAACCAGATATCGATCACGACGAAGAGGTGAAGCTTAAAACACCAACCCCTTGCTAGAAACATCGCAAACTAGGAACTAAATGAAGCCTCAAAGATCAAATGGAGAAAAGGGAAAAAGAAAGAGAGAGAGAGAGAGAGAGAGAGAGAGAAAATCAGAGATAGAGAGATATATGAAATATTTTTAGAAAATATCTCACAAAAAAAGATATTTATGCAGCAATCCAGACCGCCACTGCCTAAGGCACACGACCCATGCGTTTTGTCTAAAGGAGGGCGCACGGGTGTAGACATACGCAGGCAGCCCCCTAAATCTTCTTTTCTTTAACGCAAAAAGACCAAGCGAAAATCGGGGTGTTACAATACTCCCAACCTTAGAATGATTTCTTCCTCGAAATCTACTCTTCTCAATGGAACACTGTCCGCAGAGAAGATTGTCTCAAACCCAAATGCCAGAATCATTAACGAGATCCTAATACCGACATCCACATTAGCTACCCTTCTTGGGCATATATCACTCCTAACCGAGCGAACACTCAACACTTCAAAGTAACCTTTACTCCCAAGGTTACGGTTGCCTCCCAACCTTAGGTGACAATTACTACCTCCAGGAAATTAGCGACCTTAACTTTCCATCTACCAATTTCTTTCAAACTTCACGGTTCTGAACTCAAAGCCAACGGTCGACGCTAATCTTCCCAAAACTCTCAGATTTCACTGATTCATTCCTAATATTGATAAAGATATTCTTACAAGGCGCACCAATGCGTCTTTCTGGCAATCAGTTAACACAGATTCTGCTATCACTTAACTCCGATCCGACCCCAAATCTGGAAATAGCACTTATTTAAATTTCTTAATACTTCTGTAAATACTTCGTCTACAACCACATTAAAAGATTAACCTCTAAACATACCACCAATCTATACATTCGGACTATAAAGGACGAGCGCTAATAAAACCCACAACAGGAATTTGATGCACATGCTGAAAATAAAAAGGATTAGGCTTATCGCCTAGAGAGCTCAAGAGTTTGCATAAGTAAAAGAAATTAAATTGATGAACTTTTCTTTAAAACAGAACCTTTCAAATAATGAATTTAAAACATGGAACAACTCCTTTTCAAAGTTATGCACTTTCAAAGATGGATCCTTCATTTCAACGATGCTTTATAAATTGATACAACTTGTACTAACTTGAAGTATGAAACATTAGTAACACCATGCATACCGTACGTCCGAAATCATGGACATTAGGTCCAATACTCATGCGACCAAAACGAAAGAAAACTAAATACCCATACGCAGGAAAACACACTTCATTCAAACCTTAATATACGTGGGGAGAACCCAATATTAAAGTCATCATTTATCGTCGACTCCACATAACCAAAGTTGGTAAAAATATGACATTAGTGTTTAAAATACTCCGGGTCTACGACGGAGAGACCCGTACACAAAGAGAATAGAAGGACACGCAAGTAGGCCGCCCATACAACTTCCTCGCATGACCTCTAAACGTTTCCATCTTGGGTGGCGAGAACAAATGAATGGGGCCACCCGTGATGTTATTGGATTTCACCACGCATCCCGATCTTAGTTCTCATGCCATACCAGACATCACAACTTCAAACCGTTTATCGCCTCTAACCATACTCCGTCGAGTTCCACCTCAAGGGCTTACGGACACGGGTGCCTATCCAATCCAGACGAGTTCCAACTCAGCAACTCGTGCCACCTATTGTCTACTCGCTAGCCAACCCGAGTGGTCACTAAGTGCAACCCAAAACCTCAGGCTTTACAAAACAGACAGACTGTCTAACATTACATGACTCCAACTGAAAAACCAAAGCTCCCAAAACATGTAACTCCTAATGGCATAGAATAATCGCCATCATACTCCAAAATTCCACAACTGTTTTTAAACCGTACAAATGTCCTCAAGACTCCATTTAGTCAAAACTGAGCCAACAACCCAACGGTTTACGTAAATACCCAAATGAAAGCTGAAATAAATATTGAAACACGTTTGACCAACTATTATGCAAACACGACCAAAAGTATGATTAACTCAAATCTCATCGTTGGTTGAAACAAACCGTTTTCCAAATGAACTCATACCCTTATGTTTTCAAAAGGCCTCATAACACAATAATATGCATTTTCTGAAAAAGGTTTATAAGATCAAATACACCAAACGACACTTACGTCAATTGAACTCCAATTATATATGTAAAATCATCAAAGAAACACTTCAACATGATTTATTTACCAAAATAACCAAAGATCCCAAAATGGGTGTCTCACATGTTCATAAAACTAAACATTTCAAAATAACCAAAACTTATCAGCAGTTAGCAATTTAATGTAAAACACAAACACTTTAAAATAACATTTTGGCATGTACACTATTTTCACAAATCAACTTTAACTTACCAAAACACGAATAAACTCCATCATGCTAAAATCCTTCATTGTGGTTATAAATCCGGACAAATGTCCACACGACTCATTTAGTCAAAATCCGAGCCAAAGGCTCGACACTTTACGTAAATTTCCAACGAAAGTCTCATAAACCTTAAAACATATTTAACCGACTTTTAACGTTTCCCCAAATAATGAAATGTCTTTAAACCATGCTTATGAAAACCCACACCACAAGGACATGCTTTCCCAAAACTCAACACATATTGGGACCAAAGATTTTCCAAATGTTTATGAATGCAACAATACTAAGATGCACAAAACCATCAAAGATGCATAAATCATAATGTAGATTTTACGTGTACAAAATCACCCGGAATACGTAAATCACGCTATTTACTTGTTGAAATATTCAAGCTCGACATGAGCAATTTATGATGCTGAAACAATCCAAGTTACCGAATACGAAAACTTAACAAAATACTCGCACCTTGAGAAATACCGAGTAAAACATACGCAATAATTTATGCTATAAACGTGAAAATAGGTTCTTGCACTTCAACATATGCAACAATTTATTCCCCAAAGGGCGGTAAAATAACGGGGATACAAATAAAATTTCAAATCGAGTTTGAAGCTTCACGTTGAAAAGATAAACACATCTGACCAAGATAGAAACTACCACGACACAATGTTGCTAACTCGCTAAATGCTTTGCGGAAATTTTAACAGTAAGAGTTAATGATGGAAATACGATCAGAACGAAAGTCCTGTTTTTAAAAATAACATAAATCGTTTATGCAATCATTCACACCAACGTTATACTTAAATTCAATGCACATAGTACACGACGATTGACATTTGTTAACAAACCCCGAAATTAACGCACACAATGATGCATATGCACTTGTTCCTGAAATTATTTACGCGACACCAAAGTCGTAAAATGTGACACCATAATTCAACTGGATTTTCATAAATCTCCTTAATGTTAAAATCAAGTGGTGTCCAAATTTCCATTTTGCAACACAAGATAAGGCGACCATTTTGACAAGATTTTTGATGAGACACGACGCCCAAGAACTCATAACTTGCACGCAATGAAATTAAACTCACGCATCACAAAATATACGCACGCGACAAAAGAATCCGTAAAACAAAACTCCAAGAAATGCAACAAAACTCACACAACTAATAATCCCCAAGAAACTCCTACTCAAAGCATGGGAATAACTTTTCCTTTAAAACCATTGACATACGTGGAAGAGATCCAATGTCAAGGTCAAAATTCCACAGCCACTTGCCCATTAACTCAAAAAGCGTTAAAACACAGATATTACGACATCCATAAATAGCATTTAAACACAAGACGTGAATAAAGAGAGTTTTGATAACAATTTGAAATTAGGTGCAACAAAACCATTTTAAGCATGCTTATGCTCATAGTTTAAAATATGTTGAGTGCTAAATGTTTTTGGCCAAAGCGTTACAAGGTAAATCACTTTATGTTTGGCAGTCATGAAAAGCAATATATGCAACCTTATTTTAGAAATAAATTTAATGCATGAATTCGGTCGGCACTCGCATCTTAATACTACGCTTCCCAACATCCCGACGTACTATAATCAACCGGATGCCTCAGGCATCTTAGAGCACCCATCCCATTAATTAACTTACAAACTCCTCGAAATAGAATCGATCTAACAAGATATAGTTTTAATTCCACCAACGAATTTGGCTCAAGATGATTAATTTAATGCGTTCTACGCACTTACTACCATCCCAAAGAGACGTTGCTATAAACAACAATCATTCCTTAGCATACTCGCTTAGAAACTTTCGCACTACCCTAACGGTCAACATACCAAGGTAGAACAGGTAAACACAAGCACGAGAAAGGGTAAGGAAGAGTTTAACTGAAACACGCACGAAAGAAACGTACCGCTACGTCTACCAATTGTCATAACATTAGCAAACCAATTACACTCACGTAAAATATCCTCATAATCACATTAGCTAAGTGAGGTTATGAACATATAACACATAAGGGTTCTTGTTACCATCATCACAACGCTTGATTAACATAACCTCCGTCGATTCTAAGACTAACCCATCTTAGAATTCTACCCAATCTCACAATCAGTGCCTATCAAACTCAGTCTAAGTCTAGACATCTTACATTCATGCCTAGTTCGCTTAAACTAGAGCTCTGATACCAACTTGTCACAGTCTAAAATTCAGAGTAAATTAAAACCTGGAAATATGGCAACCTTACACTTGCATTGATATAAACCTCCCATAAAGGGGATCAGCCCTTAAGACTTTACAAAACCTGTACAGATATATAATTCACCAACAAACTAATCTAGACACATCTATCTAGATTACATCAGATGATAATCCATAATTCACCAAAAGAATGGGACTTAACAAATGCCCAGTTACAATGCTAGTCATCTCAACAGCCTCGAGACCAAACCCGTCTCTCAACACCCTGGCAACCCACCGCTAAGGGAAACATGTTATACATATCATTTGAGAAAAAATGTTAGGCTTAAAGCCTAGTGAGAACATACAGTTTATAAATTTCAAGAGATATAAACTTTTATATCAAAGGGAATCTTTTCATAAAGATTTAATTTATAAAAGATAACATTTCGCCACAACCGGGCCTTTTCGGTCCAAAACTCGTTAAACGATGACAAAAGGACCATTTTACCAAGGATTGTGGTGTAACACAAAGTAGACCACAAATCCGAGTTATGAGCTAAACAATTGGAATCCGAGGATATGAACACATAAGTCCGTGCTACAAAGTGAGATCTAGCCCCAAGCAAAACCAATGTATACTCCTTCACTAGGATCACTATGAACCATGGCTAGTATCCGGCCTCACATAACCGTACCAAGTTGCCCTCGAGGAACATATGCATCCATAGCTACAAAATGGGGAATATGACATCCCAATAATACAGTCGACTCAAAACCTAGGGATCCGCTAGTAATGGTACAGGCTCGTCACAATAACATATGTGACCAACCATAAATAAACAAATGGTATAAACACATTTTATAAACAAAATGTCATTTCCAGTTCAACTTCTGGTAAGAATGAAAATCATTAAAATGAGTTCATAAACATTCTTTTCACATATCCACATAATGTGCAAGTAAAACATCATTTTACTTTAATAAGGCGGAACCAGTCATTTTAGTCAAAACTGATCGGGAACCCCAAAAATCACTAAAAACTTCATTTATATCAAAATGTAGAGAACATGAAATCATACCGTAGAAATACTTCGGATTTCGCAAATAAGAGTTTTGACATGTATAAAGTTTGTAAAATGGTAGTAGGAACTCACCAGTAGGTTTTTAGAATAAAACCCGGAAAACCAGATATCGATCACGACGAAGAGGTGAAGCTTAAAACACCAACCCCTTGCTAGAAACATCGCAAACTAGGAACTAAATGAAGCCTCGAAGATCAAATGGAGAAAAGGGAAAAAGAAAGAGAGAGAGAGAGAGAGAGAGAGAGAGAAAAAAAATCAGAGATAGAGAGATATATGAAATATTTTTAGAAAATATCTCACAAAAAGATATTTATGCAGCAATCCAGACCGCCACTGCCTAAGGCGCACGACCCGTGCGTTTTGCCTGAAGGAGGGCGCACGACCCGTGCGCCCTGTAGACATACGCAGGCAGCCCCCTAAATCTTCTTTTCTTTAACGCAAAAAGACCAAACGAAAATCGGGGTGTTACAGTAAAACCCAACTGAACCGATTTAAGCCCAATAGAGCCATCCCAATAAAACCATCAAATCCCAATAAAGCCCCATCATAGCCCATTATGAGCATTGTTGACTTATTAAGGCCCAACATAACCTAAAAACCCAACTGAACCGATTTAAGCATAATTGAATTGATTTGAGCCCAACAGAACCGATACAAGATCAATATAACCCATCAAATCCTAATTGAACCCATCAAAGCCTATTATGATCGTTGTTGACTTATTAATGCCCCAACACACACGTAATGACTTATTATGTGTTTCTTTACACGTATCGACTTCATAGATGCATGTGTCGTGTATTCGTGTCAACTAGACAACTAAGAACCATTATACCCTCATATAAGTCACTCAACCACCATTATTGTCCAATATGACATTTTATGACTTATTAAGGCCCAAGAACACCAATGGGGACTTATTATGTGTTTGTGTGCACATATCCACTCATAGATGTATATGTTATCTATTAAGGTCGAAAAGAGAACTAAGAACCATTATATCACAATACGAGCCACTAAATCACCATTATATCCCAATATGACGTTTTATAACTTATTAAGGCCCGACTTAACACCATATGTGACTTATTACGTGTTTGTGTACAAATATGTGTGCAGTCGGTTTGATAAGAAAACTAAACCACCATAGCCCAATACGAACCACTAAGACACAATAAAACCCAGTAAAGAATAGACGGAGATGAGTTTTGAAAAAAAAAATACACAAAAACATAATTTTTTTTTACAAATCCACCACAAAGTTCATTAAAGTAATTAAAAAATAAAAAAATATATCTAAAAATATTTCCGACGGATTTTCGACGGAAATTAATTTAATTTCAAATTGAATTTTTCCGTCGGAAATCCGTCGAAAAATAATTCATCTTTTTAAAATTTTGAAAATAACTCTTATTTATAGAAAATGTTTTTAAGATAAGAATCGTTTTTTTCTTTCAAAAATCAAATTATTTTCCATCGGAAACCCGTCGGAAAATAATTCTTATTTTTAAAATTTTAAAAATAATTCTTATTTATAGAAAATGTTTTAAAACAAGAATTTTTTTTTTGAAAAATTCAAATTATTTTCCGATGAAAAATAATTTAATTTAAATTAAATTATTTTTCGTCGGAAATCCGTCGGAAAATAATTCATCTTTTTAAAAATTTAAAAATAACTCTTAATTATAGAAAATGTTTTAAAATAAGAATTCTTTTTTGAAAAAATAATTCTTATTTTTAGATTTTTAAAAATATCTCTTATTTATAGAAAATGTTTTAAAATAAGAATTCTTTTTTGAAAAAAACGAATTATTTTCCGATGGATTTCCGACGGAAATTAATTTAATTTAAAATTAAATTAATTTCAGACGGAAATCCGTCGGAAATTAAATTAATTTCCGTCGGAAATAGATGAAATTAATTTAATTATTTTCTAATTTGTCTTGTTAGTTACTAATTTATTTAATTAAGTAATTTAATTTCATTTAAACAAATTTCCGTCACAAATCCGTCACAATATTAAAGAGAATATAAGCTTTTTCTTTTTTATAAATTTCAGTGGCGGATTTTCGACGGATTTAAAGCAATGTTGACTTTTATTAAATCAGTCTGAAATCCGCTGAAAATTTTTCCGACGAAAACGTCCGTCGATGATAGCCCTTTTTCTAGTTGTGTTTGTGGCATTGATTGAAATCTACAAGTTTTTTGAATTGCCCATAGTTTGATATACGTTATGAATTAGTGATGAACTACTCAAAATACCACTTAATAAGCAAAATTATTGATCATAATTAATCTAGTTAATATCTTGTAATAATTACTAACAAAGATAAATTATATACGTGACATCTACGTCAACTTTTGTTTGAATATAGTCAATTCAATACGATTCGTCTTCTAAAGGATCCTTCTCAAAAAAGAC
Organism: Arctium minus; assembly: GCA_954870635.1. Taxonomy (NCBI): domain Eukaryota; kingdom Viridiplantae; phylum Streptophyta; class Magnoliopsida; order Asterales; family Asteraceae; genus Arctium; species Arctium minus. The sequence goes on from OX941081.1 coordinate 155,508,955, forward strand.
GATTCTCACAATCTTTCAAGGTACTTCATTATCTATCTTTACTTGAGAGGACGTTGAGAAAAAGGATTTTATTTTCAACCGAGCTAAGACGATACATCTACGTCTCTAGTAAACTAAGCCACTAAGGACACTATTCAACAACGACTTTGTTTCGATTTATTTACTGCAAATCAAAACAAAAATCAAAGATTTATGAACCGTTTACCAAAAGCTTACCAGTAAGAGTTATCACTCTCATTTATCTTATGGGGTAACATTTCCAGCCATCAAAAGGGATTGATAGCAAGCATTTATAACCCGGTAAACATTTACCAGCTAAAAGTCATCACCCTCACTTACCGAGTATAACTCTTGATACCTGTCTTGTCTCCCCTTTTACTAGATATAATTTCCGATCTTTATTATATTCATCTGGTAAGATAATTGGACTTATTCATACCTTTGTGGAAGTATTTAATAAACAGTCCCTTATCAAGATTAGAAAAAATATACTTTTCTATCTTTATCTAGGATTCTTTATTCATACCCTTGTGAAAGTATTGATCAGATCGAAACAACTCTTTCAAATGACAACAGGTAGATATATCTAATGTCTAGATTTCGATGTTATTATATGCACCTTTTTTGAGTTAAAATGGAATATTGGGAATATAAAAATATAATAATAATAAAGGGATAGAAATATAAAGTAATGGGTGCATTTAAAATCATGGTCATTTATATCTTTTTATTGAAAAATATTATTAATAAAGGACAGAATATTCATATGTACGATACGAATAAATGATTTGGTTATATCCAAAGACATGAAAAGAAAAGACTTTATATTCCCAATAAAAATTAAATTCAGGAATCAATCTGTCCCACACCCACACCACATCCACATTATTATTATTATTATTTATTAAAGCTATGTTGGGTAAACGGACTTATAATCTAGCTTATTGATTTAAAACGTTATTATGAGTAACTTTTCAATAAGTTAATTTATGGTTATCCAAACATGTATAAAAAAAACTAGTTTATAAGCTAGTTTTTTTTTCCCCAAACAATGTCTAAATGAGAACTACATAATTTGTGGTAACCGTGGGGTCCAATATGAACCATACATTTAAGATATTTTATAATATTTCTTAAATAAGTTAAAAAGGGTAATTTAGTAATTTTAGTTATTACAACTCATTAAAACACTTGATTAATTTTTGTGAAAAAAAATGTTTAATTAATTTTAATTACCTAATATATTAAGTACCAAATAAATATATTATAATGTCATCCACAATATTACGTCTCATCCTCCTCTTGAAGAACCCTAATTTATACAACCTCCACCCGCAACAAGATACCGAAGCATAATTATTTGCTTGAAATTGGTATAAGTGTGTAACACCCGTAAATTCTAATAGGACGGTCAACAATCGGTCAAGGAGCGGTCGGCCGAGAGAAACGATCAGGGAAACGGTTGAGCACAAGACGCGAGAAGGCACATCAGGCAATACGTGCATCTTGGTCAGCGACCTCAAAGTCGCGGCTAGGCCCGCGCAAGCCACTGTTGTCCCTGGCCTAGAGACACGCGCGACTTGGCCCGTGACTTAAGGTCGCGGGAGACCATCTGGTCGATTAAAACCCACTTTCTATGGTTTCTCTCATTCCACTCCCACTTTCCACTTCTTTCTTCCTTAGGACGATTTTGAGAGCCCAAGAGCCGATTTTGGAGCAGCTTGAGGCGAAACCACTCTAGAGAGATCAAAAGGTTGGTGATTTGAAGCTTGGTTATGGGGAGAGTAAAAGACTTATTGGGAGATTCGTGATTTGGAAGATTTCAGGTTCCATTTGAGGTAAGCATCTTGTAAATGCAAAGTTTTAGTGTAATGATCTTTGTAGATCTAAAGGTTCTATTTGTTGGTGGTTCATCTCTTTTAGATTTGGAGAAATGGGTTAGTTGGAAACCCTAGCTCAATGTTGAAGATGACTTGTTGATGGTGAAAGCTTCATCCTTGGAGGCTAAGGATTTGGGTTGGAATCCAGATTTAGCCTAAATCTAGCAAGGTGAGTTTAAGTTGATTTGTGAAAACGTTGTACATACCAAAATGTTAATTTTAAAGTATTTTGTGTTTTACATGAAATTGTTAATTGCTGACCACTTGATAAGTTTTGGTTATTTGGAAGTATTGAACTTTATAAACTTATAAAACACCCACTTTTGGGATTTTTGAGCATTTTGATAAATAAGTCATAAACTAAAACGTGTTATTAACTCATTTCATGCATAAATATTATTTGGTAAAATGCATTTCTCTGTTGGTTGGAAATAGGCATAATTTGGGTTATGAGGGGTTTGAAAACAACAATGGATGAGTCCTTGGGTTTTGGTCATTTCCGACCTTGTGAACATTTTGGAAACTTCAAATCTTTGTTTTGAGGAAAAGATACATTTTAAGTATTTCAATGAGTAAATTCCGAGCATTTGAGCACGTGTCTATGGTATAACCCTGTTTGGGAAATGATCCATCTTATTCTAAGTTGTGTTGGAGTTTGGTCTGGAACCTTGGAGCACGTGTTTGCATAAACGTTGGTTGAGTGCGTTTTATTGCATTTTATTTCCTTTGACAATGAGTTATTTGGTTGTTTGAGCTTGTGGCTCAGTATTTTATTAGGATTGGGTTTTAGGACATTTGTCCAGTTTTGATAGCTCGGCTTCGAGCTTTGGTTACGATATTGGATGAGGGACTCAACGTAAGGGCCTTTTATGGTTAAAGTTGATATCCCGTGGGTGTACGTTTAAAGCTACCGAGCCTGACATTCATTGCGTTTGGAATCATTTGGTCCGATGTTGGAACATTAGTTTTCCACGTCGAGGCGCGTCTATGCATCAGATTGGGTTATAAGTCCTACGTGCTAAGTATTACGATATTGGATGAGGGACTCAACATAAGGACCGTTCGCGGTTGAAGTTGATATCCCGTGGGTGTACGTTTAAAGTCACCGAGTCTGACATCCCTTGCGTGTACTTGTTTATATGACTAGTCTTAACAACATAAAATGGGGCTTACTTTGTGTACCGTCACATTTTATGGAATCGGGTCTCCCCCGTCACTGAAAAGTGTTATTTTGGGTATCGTGTTTAGTATCCATGTTTTCTGTGACGTTCTACATCTACGTATTTTATATATATGATTTATGGGTTGAGTATTACACCCCGCCCGTGTTTTGGGTGTTTTGGAATATAAAGTTTTATCCACTTTTCATTTCTTGGGAGTTTGATTTCTCTTTTCATTTGGAGTGAGTTTTGGGTTGAATTTAATTTACGAAAGAACGTTTTACATTGGGATATTCGCCCTTAAAATAGTTTGGGTTGAAAAACGTTTATATTGGTGGTTCCATTGCCTAAAATGCATAATATTGGTCAACGAATCGTTTTCATAATTGGAGCATATTGTTTTGAAAGAGTACGATTTAAATTGCATCCCTTCCTTTCAACGATATATTTATTAATGTCGAAAACTCTTGAGCTCACTAGGCGTTAGCCTAACCTTTTTATTTGTCGGCATGTGCAACAGGTTCGGTTGGTAATAGTTCTAGTGACACTGCGCAGAGAGGAGTGCTAGTTCTGTGCTCGAGAAGTGGTTACCTTAGTGAAGTCTTCCGCATTTGTTTCGGGAAGAGCAACTTATAGTTGGGATTAAGTAACACCCGACTTGGTCTGGTGCTTGTATAAGGCTGGAGTTTATATTTGTTGAGGTCAAATAGAGAATTTTATTTTGAAGATTTATCTTTTACTTGATGTAATATCGAAAATTTTAATTAGTTGCTCTTACCAAATTTGAGGGTGTTACAAAGTGTGTGCCGACGAATCCAGCGGTGCCAGTGACAAGTACGGAGAGATTGTTGCAACAACGGATCTGGGGGGAGGAACGGATTTTTTCTCCAAGTCAATACCACCAATGTTGCTGTTGTGACTCCACGACGTTGTATGTTGTAAATACCGTCTACCTCAAGCGACAAAGGCCTGGAAACTCAAATATGATGTAGTTAAAGCAACCACAAGCAACGCACAAAGGAACATGGTGCTGGTTGACGCGAAACATCGATGAAACGTCTGATTCATCATGTTATGATGTACACGATCGATCTTAATCTTTCCCAGAGTTGAAGGAAACAATTCCTCCAGTTGGTATCACAGTTGATAACATAGAGATATCACATTTGAAATCACAATGGTATCACATACAAACCCAACAATATGTATCATCGTTGCTTACAAAGTGACTCGGAGTGTATATCCGTTGTTTTACAAGGGTATCACAACATTTCTTATTTATATTTGGTATTTTCGATGCTTACAAAAGGGTATCACAGTGTGCATCACGTTTTTTCGATGTTTACAAAGTGTATCACAGTGTGCATCACATATTTTCGATGTATTTTTTATGTTTACAAAGTATATCACATCATGCATTATGTATTTGACGGAATAATGTTTGTCGGAGAGGGAATAATGTTCGCCAAAGGGAGGAGAGAGGAAATAGGAGAGAGAAGATTTCTAAAATACCTAAATAACCCTTTAATTAAAATTTTAATTAAAGTCACCAAAGTTATTGATTTCCTAATTTGTACTCTGATTTGTGACTAAGATTGGATCTTACGGTTACCATAGATAATCAAGTTCTCCCTTGAATGGCCCCACACACATACATACACACACACACACACATATATATAGGGGCAGGTTCAAACGAGAAGCTAAACATTTTGCGAGAAGGCGATAAGTGTTTAATCATATATGATACACAAGCTTAATCATATATGATTAAACACATGTTATATTAGCAATACATAGACGTTTAATCATACATGATTAAACACACCTACAAGTCGTGTAATCATATATGATTAAACATTTCTCGTCTTCTCGCAAAATGTTTAACTTCTTGCATGATCCTCCCTCTATATATATAGAGAGAGAGAGAAAGAGAGAGAGGAGGGTTCATACGAGGAGGGGACCTAATTAAGAAAATAAAGGGATGCATCTCAACCATTTATTAATCTAATCCACGGTTCATATTTTCAGTGGCAATGTACTTTTCCACAGGGGTAAATATAAAGCAAGGGTAAATTAGGCAAAACACCTATTTTGTGATTATTTCACTCTGTTCTACTCTTTGTTATCGATTGCTCTCTCTCTCTCTCTCTCTCTCTCTCTCTCTCTCTCTCTCTCTTTCTTTCTCTGAAACTAGGGTTTTCATCAATTCATTTCAACAAAGGTTAATTTCTCTCTTTGTTGTTGTAATTAGTGTGTAGTTTTTAATTATTTGATTGTAAATCTGCGTTTGTGTTCTGAATCAGATGATTTCATCGTTCTGATTGTCAGATCGTTTGTGTTTCCAAACAGCTACGCACGAGTATGTTGTACCTAAATCGATTCTGATCACCGGTGCAAAATAACCTTTCAGAAATACATAATCGAACTAGTACATGAAGATGAAGTTGATTTTGTGTGTTGTGTGTTGTGTGCCGGAAAGTTTATTTTCACATCGAAACTTTCGAAAAGCTTCAACCCTGAAATCTTGCTATCGATTTGTTACGAAGTTGAAGATCAATAGTGAAACGAAGTTCAAAGAAGTTCGATAATCTGAAAAGGACGAACAAAACTTCCGCAAAATCGATGGATTCGACTTCGACTTGAATCATATGTGATTTACTAGGACTGTTATTAATCATATGTGATGTATAAGGACAGTTATATTGTTTAACAATATGATATCTCTTAGTAAATCATATGTGATATATAAGAACTATTATATTAATATCACTTAGTTATTAATCATATGTGATTGAACACCTAGTAAATCATATTTGATTAAGAAACAATCTGATATCTCTTAGGGTGCATTTGGTTTGCCGGAATGGATTGGATTTCATGTAAGGATTTGGATTTGGATTTAGGAGGATTTGGAATCCTTTTTGTGTTTGGTATGTAGGATTTAGAATGGATTTGAATTTCATTATTTATAAAAAAATCATTAAAAATTATAAAAATAATTAAATTGTCTAATTATTAATTGATATTGGAAAACAAACATTTTTAACATATTTTAAAGCATTATTATATGCAAATCCTTCGAAATCCGTTGAAATCCCAACCATCCCCAAAGGATTTCAAAATCCAATGTTTGAGGGATTTCAAAGCAATCCTAGGATTTCAAATCCGGTCAATCCTTCAAACCAAACATGGGATTGGAATGGATTTGAAATCCAAATCCCTCCAATTCCAATCCATTCCGACAAACCAAACGCACCCTTAGTAAATCATATGTGATCTATAAGAAATGTTGTTAGTTATTAATCATATGTGATCTTGTTTAACAATCTGATGTCACTTAGTTATTAATCATATGTGAACCTGTTTTACAATTTGATAGTATATGATGAAATGTTATTAGGAACACCCAGTAAATCATATGTGATTAAGAAACAATCTGATATCTCTTAGTAAATCATATTTAATCTACAATATGATTTCGAATGACACAAATACCCTTTCCTAAAATAAACCAGGAATTTTAATTTGATTGGCTGAGAATGATCCTCTTTTTTTTTTAAATTGTTAGGATTCTCACATGAACCTCCTCTCTCTCTCTCTCTCTATATATATATATATATATACACATATATATAAGGTTGGGTTCCAGTGAGAAGTGCCAAATTTGGTGAGAAGTGGTTATCAACCATTGGATGAAAAATGGATGAACATTACGATCAGATGCATCGAGATGCACCAGATCAATTCTCTTTTAAGCCGCAATTCATGGGAGAGTATTCGATTAAAAGTGATCAACGGTTTAAAAATACTTCTCACACTTCTCACCAAAAATAGCACTTCTCACATGATTCCTTGCCTATATATATATATGTGTGGGTGGGTGGGTGTGTGGGTGTGGGGTCATGGGAGGGTTTGAGATTAAAAGAGATCAATGGTTCAAATCCAATTCTCATGCTTCTCACCATTAACTCAACTAACACGATTCTTGACCTATATATATATATACTATATTATAAAGCACGGATAAAAAACTCTTAAAAACAATTTCTAAAGCATAATGTACCGTTATTTAATGATAATTACTTAAAATTAAACAATCATTAAAGTTTTATATACTACATTTAATACTATTTATTAACTTTCAACCGTTATCTATAACCACTTTAACTCCCTTAAAATCACTTCCCATTTTAATCCCCTAAAATCACCCCCTGCATAATTAAATACAAAATAAAAATCTAATTTTAAATATAAAAAATCTAAAATATAATTAAGAAAATATAACAGTTTAATGTTTATTTAAAAAAACATTATATTATTAAATTTAAAATAAATTATATTATTATTAAACTATCGAAAAAACTTTTAAAAACAAGTTTTTATACATTAAGGGGCTGTTTGGTTGGTTTTCTATTAAGTCATGTAAGGATAAAGTTGTCTGTGTGGATTAATATGTCTGTATAGATTGAGAAGATTTTTGTTTGGGAATGTTTTTTCATAGATGGAAGGAGCGTGTTTTTTAATTGGGATGACGAAATTTGAAAAAAAACTTGGCTTTCTGCATAAAGCTCCCCCATAGAAGCTTACTGAATAAGCCACTTTCTATATCATTAAGCCACTACCAAACAGTCATGTATAGCTGACCGAATAAGCTTGAGTCCCATTAAGCTCATTAAGCTGCTAACAAACATGCCCTAAGTACTGTTTATTAATACACATTATCTAATATTTAAGATTACAAGTAATGATGCATGAATACAAATTTCTAAAGTTATATGTTTGAATTCATAACTAACTAATAAACATAATCAAAACAGGATAAACATCTCAATTTAAATATAAAAAATTTAAAATATATAAGATAATCATTAAATTCTAACAAAATACTTAATTTTTTTTTTATATAAAAAACATTATATTATTAAGCCTAAAATAAACAAATTTATAAAAAAAAATCATTATCACTCTCTCAAAACCATCCAAAATCGTATCATAAATCGACAAAAAAATAAAAGAAAACATTAAAATCATTATGTATATCGCTGCATTATGTGTTTACGATTCTAGTATAATACATATTATGATAAATATTTTTTTCTTAAATCATCATTTACAATTAATTAATATATTATATTTAATAAACACAAATAGGCCCAACACATTATATGTATAATTTTCGATGGTATTGTAATACAAAATATTGAATAAAAAATAATTTGAAAAGTAAGATAGATATTTATTTTGACCAATAATAATAATAATAATAATAATAATTTTGTAAAAAGAGATGCGTTGGAGTTTTATGAGGACAGATAGGCTCACTCGTGGACAAGACTTGTCCATGAGAAGTGGATACATCAAACACTTAATATTAATATTTTAATTTATACAACATGGGCATGTTGTAATTTTCTTGGACACCAAAAACGTGGATGTTGGGTCAGTGTACTTCAACTCATCACGTCCTAATTTTGCTTCCTAAGTGATCTGGATTTATGTTCAAACGAGAACGCCAACTATTTAAGAAAACAACATGTACAAAATCATATGTGATTTTACATTAACCGAAAAAATACGGACGCGAGCGACTTTGTCCGCAAAGTCACGTGAATCATATATGATTTTGTATTAATTCGACCGTTCTCGTGTTTTCTTAAATAGATATTATTCTCGTATGAATTCACCTCTACATACATATACACATATATGTATGAGACTAAATCTAAATATAACAAGTATCAATAGAAAATCAGCATAAATTGCAAATATTACACGAAATGATTTGCTTGAGACTTGGGGGTTGTTTGTTTTCTTAAAAAAACCTCTTAATGACTCTTAAGTCTGAATCGTTCAGACTTTTTTACACACTACCTCTTATTAATCATAACTAAAATAAGACTTTAGATCTCTTAAAAAATAAACAACACCTTGGTATGAGACTTAAGTGGTCAGAAGGATTAAGAGACTCTTATGATATAGTGCAAAATGAAATACGGTTGTTTGCTAATTGTTCAAAATGAAATTAGGGCTCTAAATGGTTAAGGGAGGGCCAAGATACAAAATAATTCCGAGGGTATTTGAAACCATTAAGAGGCAAACATTTTTTTTGCCAAACAAGATTCACCTTATAGTGATTCAGACGTTGCCTCTTAATGGAACCATTAAAAGGTAAACAAACAGCCCCTAAGGGCCTGTTTGTTAATGGGACTCACAACTTATTCGGTCAGCTATACATGATCGTTTGGTAGTGGCTTATTCAATAAGCTTCTAGATGGGAGCCGCAAAAAGTCATGTTTTTTTTTCCAAACAATGCCCCTCCCGATTAAAAAACACATTCCTTCCTTCCATCTATATGAAAAAACCCTCCGAAACAAAAAGTTTCCCAATCTATACAGATAGATTAATCCACACAGACAACTTTATCCATACAGAACTTAATGGAAAACCAACCAAACAGCCGGTCATTGTTTGATATAAAGGCCACAAGTTGAGTTAAACCAAACCAAACCAAACCAAACAGACACAGTATACCCCATCCGAAAATAGGGTCTGACAGGTAAAATGTAAGCAGACCTAGGGCTGTAAACGAACCGAACGAACACGAACGAAGGCTTGTTCGTCGTTCGTTTAACTTAACCGAACAAACGAACGAACACGAACGATAAACAAACGAAATTTTTTGTGTTCATGTTTGTTCGTTAAGAAAATATGTTTGTTCGTGTTCGTTTATGTTCGTTCATTAAGAGTTAAACGAACGTAAACGAACGAATATAAATGAACATATACGAACCTAAACGAACGAACATAAAAGAGCATATACGAACGTTAACGAACGAACATAAACGAATACAAATTAATAAAAAACAACCACCGTTACTTATCATTTCGTTCGTAAAAAACAACATAACAAAATTTTAAAAAAAAACGGATAAACTTAAGAGGTATAAAAAAGAGATTTTAAAAAATTAATTTAATTAATGCTTTGACACATTAATGTCATAACATATATAAATATATTTATATATATAAACGAACGTAAACGAACGAACGTAAACGAACGAACATAAACGAACATAAATGAGCGAACGTTCACAAACGTAAATGAACGAACGAGACCATTGTTCATGTTCGTTCCTTTAACTAAACGAACAAAAAAATATGTTCATGTTCGTTCATTTATTAAATAAACGAACATAAACGAACTTCCCGCCGAACAGTTCATGAACGGTTCGCTGAACGTTCGGTTCGTTTACAGCCCTAAGCAGACCTTACAACTGTCTCAAAGAATCATATGAGGAGTTAAATGATACCAAAGACCAGAGTAAACATGAGGCAGTTTCTATATATATATATGGATCATTGTAAAACAAGCTGTTCATGATCTCTTGCTCAATTTTCTCAACCATAGGTGGAGTCACAATGGTAGGAGGTTAGATGCAAAAGGTTTCCTAACTTGTGGAACATATGTTATTTTGAGATCCAACCATATGATGTAAAATTCATCAAAACGGATGACAATTTACCTGATAAACAAAAGGGGAGTCGGGAGTTTAGGAGAATGATAAATTCTGGGACTTGGCAAGTTGTGCTTGTCGTCGTCCCAAGTGGAATCCTATAAAAACCCATAAAACACAGACCTGATGAACATAAAAGAAAATACGTGTATAAGTGAAGTTCCCTTTTGAGCATAGCAAAGTAGTAATAATAGTTGATAGAATGCTGCTGCATACGGGCAAAGCATAAAGAGAAATGTGGGTTGTTTTGCCATCGAGCTTGGTGTGAAGTAGCTTGTACATCCCAGCTGCAGTAGCATCTCCAAACCTCTGGACAAGGACATCTATGCATACCTGTAATATATGTGTATCTTGTGAAAAAAACGTGCCATTTCACACCAAAGGGTCATTCCGGGTAACTAGTAAATCCCAACCTTCTTGGAGATCAAGGGTTTAAGGAGTGTGTGTCAGTTTTGCTGAGTATAAATATTATATACTTGAAAAAAAAAGTGCCATTTGATGGGTGTATTTATTTGGTTGGGGTGGGTCCGGGGAATGGAGGCCAGGGTACCTTAGCTTTGTATTTCTCATCCTGTGAGACGACGGTGAATAGTAGCTCTCTTCCTGGCCTAGTGACAACATAGGTTACCACCTGCAAAATGATAAATTACATGCTTGTAGTCCTGCTTCAAACATATGTAAAAATCGGAAGCTTTGAAAGTAGTGTGATTTTAAGTAGAGAACCACACCATTATACCTCACTGGAAAGTAAGGTGGTGAGATTTTTTTTTTGGTTGTTGTTGTTGTGTGTGTGCGTGTGTGTGTGTGTGTGTGGGGGGGGGGGGGGGGGGGGGGACGTGAACCCTGAAGAATAGAGGGGTTGTTTTTGTGAAAACTCGTGACTTGTGTAAAAGTGTGAGCGAAAATGAAATAAGAACTAAGACTAGTAAGAAGTAGGCAACAGAAAGAGAAGAAAGAAAGACAAACGGAAACATAGAGAAACAAAACCACAAGGCTTGTGGTGTAGCGGTAATCACCTGGGGAGTTCATAGCGCTCAACCCGGGTTCGATTCCCTGCATTCGCAACTTTGTGGCCACTGGGTTTAACCTCAGGGCTGCATGCTTTCGCAGTCGGTTTCTTTGCCAAGGGATTAGTCTGGGCCAAAGGCCCAGGATACCCTTTCCCAAAAAAAACATAGAGAAACAAATCTATATAGACTTGGAGACATCATAATGTATAAAAAACATTCGACTTTGATCAAATTACGACAGTATAGCTTCAAGGAGAAAGGTAAACCTTCCGGAGGGTCTCAGAGACAGCAATTGCTAAGTAAGTTGGCCATATGGCAATCGCAATTAAATTCAAGAACGCAGTGAATGGTGCAGCGCAAAGAGCTATAGTAACCCCGGCTACAGTAAGAATCCGTCCCTGCAATAAAAAAAGATATCATTCTTTACACAACTAGCTGAATGTAAAAAAGATCGAGGTGATTGACTTTTTAAACCTGACTTGAGTTTTTGTTGCAAACAAATCATCATTCTTGAAAGAATGAGCAATTTTGGGCAATAAATTCCTTGCATATTATTTGATTTTCCATTTACAATTCCGCAAGGATAATAATAAGAACACGATATATTGTCGGATATAAGATCAATATAACATTTTTGACGGTGGGTAAGTTTTACTGTGTTTTAAGAAGACCATGCGTGTGCTCTAGAAGCTAAATATACGTTAATTTGGGAAAATTCTACCCTCCTGAGAACTATATCTCACAGATAGCATACCGTTAAAGTAAGCTGGCCGGCAAGGATAAAAACAGCAATAAAACTATTGATCTGCGCAAACAATCGTCTTCTTCCAGTAGGGGTTGTAACAGTTGAGGCAATCACTGTTACTTTCTGCAATTAAAGAGAAGAAGATAAATGAGCACGAACTTTTAGAATAGATTATGCATACCAACCAGAAAACAAATAAGGCCTGTTTTACCTGAAAGTAGAAGAATGAAGAGGTCATTGCACTTAGCCACAAGAATAATGATACACATAACAAATAATTGGATGACCAAATAAGCCAAAACCCGTCAAGTAAAGCCCAGAACTGAGGCTTTGATGAATCAATAGTTGAACTCGTAGCTTTCAGCAAAGATTCTTGGCGATCAGATTCATCTACTTCATTAATCTCATCCTGCTGATCAGCTTCGGTTTTTCTAGAAAACAAAACAATGACAGAAGTGAAGAGAGTAAACTTCTGGATTAGGCAATGAAACTTTCACTAATTAAAGGGGTTTATATATTAAAACTCAAGTGTTAAACTCCAGGCACAGTTTTATCAATAAGAAAACATTAAATGGCAACTGCATTGTTAGAAAAATGTTGTTCATTTAAGACCTTTAACAATTTCATTTTTTGGGTCCTTTTTGTATGATGTGAGAAGAATATAGATGTGAGTGTCTCCCGTGTACTGTGGAAACTCATAAATCTAAGTTATGTGGTACCAATGAAGCATAAACTAATAAAGAAAAAAATAAGAACCCGAGGGGAATTAGTTCTTCAGATGGATTAGATATATCCTTGTTGATCCTTTTGGATGACTGTGCAGCAAGTTCCATCAAGAGGGAAGCAAATAGCAATAGATCTGGCAAGAAGAGAGGCAAAAATAATTTGAATAAGAGAAATGAAACTTAACAAATGAATGCAAAATACTCATATATACACACACACATATATATATATATGTGTGTGTGTGTGTGTGTGTGGAGGTTCAAGCGAGAACACCTTCCTTTTACGAAAACGCGAGAACACCCTTATCACATGTGATAATACTACTGAACGGCCTGGTGATGTGCAGGCGACTTGGCCGAGGACTTAGGTCACGCCAAAGGTCGCCCGGATCTGCTTTAGTATCACATGTGATTGACTATAATAAAGGGTGTTCTTGCATTTTCGTAAAATGAAGGTGTTCTCTTTTGAACCCTTCCATATATATATAGTGGAAGGATATTTTGCAACCCTGAAAAAGGTTGCAACCCTTGTAACCCACATCTTAACCGTTGGATTCATGATCGACGGTTATTTTATTTTATTTTTTCTGTTTTTTTTAATTAAAAATATTGGGCCCCATATCTATTGTAACCGCCGATCATGAATCCGACGGTTAAGATGTGGGTTGCAAGGTTTGCAACCTTTTTAAGGGTTGCAAATAAAACAACCCCTATATATATATATAGTGAAGTTCCAGGGAAAACCCCAAAAAAAAATGAAAAACTAAGGAACACTCTAATAACTATTACTCTGTACAGTATGTGCATAACATGCGCATGTGCATATAAACCAAGAAACATCTTCAATTACTTGTATGCACGTGCATACTGTACAAATGAATGGTTATTAGGGTGTTAATTTTTTTTTTTTTTTTTTTTTGGTTTTCCACTGAATATATATGCCAATTAATTGCAAAACCATTTCCCAAAAACAGAGCAGCAAGCATACATGGTCCCAACCAAGCCATTCCAGTGGCAAACAATGAACCGAAAAGCTGACCAAGAGTAGCACCGGCACCAATAAATCCAAACAGTCTTGAACCTGACTGAATACGAGATGGAGTTAAAGCATGCACAAACACCAAACCGAAGACATACTTGTAACATGGCAGCACACATACCTCATTGTCCATCACATCAATGACTCTTGCCCAGGTTGAAGATATAGTTATAAGATTTAGCAGAGCAATCTGGACAAAAGGGGCGGAAATTACTTTTGAAGCTGCAGTTTTATTGATTGTGATCATCAACGACAAAAACTGGAAAAAAAAAATTATAGCAGAGTTCAACAGAGAACAGCCTGATACCCATAAGAAGAAGCCTATTCTCACAGAAACGTAAAACCATCCATGCTTGCCCCAGTCGGTAGAATTTGTAGAAGCAGGTTGAGTTTCAACCTTTAGTTCCTCTTTTATGGTGGATGACATGGACAGGAAACCCTAAAAATGTACAAATTACTCGATGCAAATGTAAGAAAGAGTATCTTAAGCCACAATTCAAAATGGATTTTATCTTCACCTTAAAACCAGGGAATGCATTTGCAGGAGAAGACATCACCCATAAAATGAAAAACAGCACAAGACTTGCACTAAAGAACCTGTGCATCAAGACCAAAGCCTGGAAATGGAATACAACGAAAACTCGTTACAGGATGATGTATGGAGTCCAGATTCATGATGACAATCAAGGTGTCAATGGTTTCTAGAATAACCATTTAAGTCCGTGTTAGACAGCATCCTTTTAAGTACGAAAATAAATATCAAGAATATAAAAGTCTATATGGTTGCTGTAAATTATGCAGTAATCAACCAGCTGAACAAGAGGATTAAGTTATTTGATCCGATTGCATGCTCAGTGAATTCATTTCATTAGCACTTATGCTGCCAGAGTTCTAACTATTGATTCATTTGACATCTATGTAATATTAATCAATTCGCTCACATTAACATCCGAAGAAATAACCCTTGGTAACGAAGTAGACACGATATGTATGAGACTAATGTTACGGCCCGAAGTTGGAAGCCTAAGCCCACCCACCACTTACAAATATCTAGATAAGAAACATCTAGAGATGTCTATTCATTTGTATACAAGAACCTTTATGAGTAGGTCCCTTCATAATATGTTTACACAAGGGGAGACCCAAAATATATATAGGCCCGAAATATATATAGGCCACTCCCCTTATTTAAAGAGAGAACAAGAGACATCAAGAACTTGGAGGGTGCTAAGAGAACTCTTATTATTTCCCAGGTATGAAGTGCCTTCCTTCTTAGGCTTACTTAGCATTTCTGATACAAGATCGCCAAGTGTTTTGGAGGTTAGAAAATTAACCCCATGAGAGGTGGTACCAAAGCAACAGTTCCATCCTAGGTACCAAAGTTGTTAAAGGCTCAAGGCGCCCTTAGGCGCAAAGAGGTCTCGGGGCCTAGGCGCAAGCGTGAGGCGCGGGCCTCATAAATGTGAGGCACATCTTCAATATACATATATATATACACACACACAGAGTTGCACACAACTCAAATATGCAACAAGTTCCAATGCCGCAACGAACAATACGTCGATAAGAAGGGTTTAAAGCGTGAGTCGAGAGAGAAGTTTTAAGGTCTAGGTATTTATAGAGAAGAAACCTTGAAGTTCTAATGACCGGGTATTAGATATTATGGTTTGACTTAGGTCATGTATTTAATAACTCTTTCTTTAAGAAGCTAAGAGACGAGAAGATGATAAAATTTCTTTAATTTTAGGGTTTGACTAGGTATTTAATAACTCTTTATGAGGCGTGCCTAGGCCCACAAGGCGCCTCAGCCAAGGCGCAAGGGCTTAGGGAGCCTTGTGAATACGCCTAGCCTCGACTTCAAAAAAGCTCAAGACCTTGAGCCTTACGAGCCTCAGAGCCTAGGCGCGCCTGAGGCGCACTTTTAACAACTATGCTAGGTACTCATTTTGTTTCCTAATAGGAAGAGTTAGTGTGATGGCAAGAGAAGATGGTGTCGCCACCGAACAAGTCCATGAACATGATTAAAACCCACCAAGGAGCCACTTCAAGCAAAGCAAATCAAGACCTCTTATGAGTCTCAGGTAAAACAACGGAGTTCCACATCTCAAACCTTGAATACTCTTTTGAAGAGCTGAGGAGAGATCAAGTTGCTCGCCTAAAAGCATGTCGAGATCTTCGAAGAATCCAAGATAATGAGGCGACCTTGGTCGCGAATTCAAGAAAGGAATGAGAACTATGTTCCAAACCTCACCAGCTTATGGAAGTTTGTTGAAAATGAACTCCATGGAATTCAAGAAGAAATGGGTAGGGCATGTTGAGAATGGAGGACCTATCGATGCTCTTCATCCCTAGCAACAGTAGTGCCCACAAAGCCATCATTCCGTACCAAAAGGTGCCCAAACCGTACATGTACAATGGTACTTGGAATGTTACAACGGTTGAGAACTTCATCTTTGGGCTTGAACAATACTTCGAGGCTATGGGGGTAGTCGATGATGCTACGAGGATTGGAATGCTCCCACATTCCTATGTAGGGTGAACATAATACGGTACCATGTTTTTTTCGTAGACCAGTATCATACCAACTATAGTTAGTAGGCATAATCAACTACCAATACAACCATCGAACTTTTAACTTTATACCAACTTATTTGTCTACCAATAATTTCAGTTGGTACAAGTTGGTAATATCATAATACCAAGATCAGAAACCAATAAAGTTGAATATAAAATGCAAAAAAACAAGCGAAAACATGATTGATGTTCAATACTTCAATAATCAATTCAACATTTCAAAAAACACTAATCGATTAACATGTGGACAAATTGTCCAAACTCCTTTGTATTCATTATACATCCTCCTCACCAATATTCCCTTTAAGTCCCCTTGTATTGACAAAATTATCAAATTAGCTTACATTAACCTTTTTCATAGCAAAAGTTAACCCATTGCAACTTGTATCTAGGATCAAGAACAATTGCTATCATGACAATCTTGTTGGTTGACTTGAAACTTTCCCAATATTTGTTGAACTTGGCTTTCAATGAAACATCTTCTACAAGCATAGCCTTGTCCATCTCCTTCTGAGATGTAATCATTTCAATAAGCAATATGCTTGTAGCAATCAATTTCCAAGCACAATGGGGTCGTTTACCAAAAGTTTATCGGGTAAGCGCTTATCGAGTACCACTTGCCTTGGCGGGTGGGCAGGACCCATAATCTTACCTGGTAAGAGGCACAACAAAGACCAATAAGCTTACTCGGTAAGTGAGGGAGAAGACTCTCACCCTTTAAGCGCTTACTGAGTAAAAGACGCTTACCAACTATCCATTTTGATGGCGGAGAATGTTACCCGATAAGGTAAATGAGGATGGTGACTGTAGTCGGTAAGTGTCGGTAAGTGTCGGTAAGGGTTTGGTAAACGCCCCCAAGTCTTCATAAAACTTCTTCAAAAACACACAGAAGGCTTTTGCATTCCTTGGGTCATCATTAGATGTGGGGCCAACCCTTACATTTCCAGCCTTGTCTTTTTCTTGAAAATAACACTTGAATGCACATCCTCTTCGGCCATTCAGGTAAACGTAGTCTCATACTTGAGTGCAGCTTCAACCATGTGTGTTGTTCCATCTAATTATGACATCTAATGGAATATTGGCATTTTCCATGCATTGTTTCATAATAGTAAACTCCTTTGCAATGAACTCCTAACATACTTGGCACAATTCCAAATGGATAACCCCATCCGCTAAGCCCTTTAAACTATCCTTCAAAATCAAATTGATTATGTGGCATGCACATCTCACATGTTGAAAATCTCCATCAAACATCAAAAAGCCTTCTCTTCATATATGTCATCGGCACATCATTAGCACTAGCATTGTCTACGGTTATTGTAAACACTTTGGTGAGCTCCAACGGTCTCAAACATTTGTCTAGTAAGACTTGGTGGACTGCTTGTGAGACAACGTAGACGTGCACATTAAAGAACAAATGCATCCCAAAACATTATTGGAGCCTCACACCATAAACAATTCATCAACTTGCAAAGAATGGCACAAATGAATCAATCATATCTAGGTCAACCACGTTATAAAAGGACGAGGCATGTCAAACTATAAAGTATACTTAGTGAGATGGAAAGATCAAGCGGAAGACAAGACAAGAGGGGGAACTAAAAAAGTCACTACAAGAACTCATTGATTACATAAGTCACAACAAATACAAAGGCACAACGAGGTAATCGCGAGTTTGATTGGGAGGGTGTCACGGCCTGAACTTGGAAGCCCAATCCAAGATTGCTTTAGCCCACCCAACACTTGGAAATATCCAAATAAGAAACATCTAGAAATGTCTATTCATATGTACTAAAAGCTTACATAATGGAAGGCCCCAAGTATAAATAAGGAACACCCCCACCCCCCCACCCCCACCCCGCGGGGGTTCATTTGTAGTCACTTCATACTTAGAGAAACAATATAAATTTCCTAAGCATTCTCCAAGTTCTAGAACTCTCATGTTCTCTCTTTTAAGCCATGATTCCCCTTGCAAAGGCTTTCATAACCTCTTCCTTCTTAGGCTTACTTAACAATCTTTGATAGCAAGATCACCAACTGTCATGTGGGTTAGAAAACTAATCTCTAAGCTCTTCCATATGCACCCATGGCAAGATCTAAAGTCAAATAGCTTAATGACCAACCATGATCGGCACTAATATACATCATAAACAAGACAAAGACAAAGTTACATAAAGATTCAATTGATTCTTAATAAAAATCCAGATCATATAAAGCAGGTTCAACTACTCTCCCTCATTCATTTATCTACAAGCATTTCACATACAACCATTGAAAATAATAACACAAGGAATCGACCTTCCTTTTTTGCAATCATCAACACTAGTGACAATCCATAGTTAGTTAAGTTTGAACCTAAAATCATCTTGGCCATTATTTGAGCAAACTTATTGCAATAACTAGTAAAAATTAAAGAGATAGATTAGCATTAAATGTTTAATTTGGATTTATACCTTAGGTTTAGGAAGATTAGGCAATGAAAAGATGAGGGTGGAAAGAGGAGCAGCAACCAATGTAAGCATCAAGGATCCGGCAAAGAGTCCGGGTAGATTCCCAATGCCTAAAGAGATAGCACCTTCATCCCGTAAGGGCAAAACCACAAAATAAGCACTCAAAACCTGCAATAAATGGAGAAAAATGAAACAAGATTAGAATGGAATTCGGAATTCCGGAAGGGACATGTAAATAATAAAAATGGATTGGAAAATTACAAAGAAGAAAGAAGAAGTGGAGTAGAAAACGGTGTAGGTTTCGTGGGGATGGATGTTGAGGAAGAATGATAGAAAGGATTGGATTGGGGATCTGGTTATCATCATATCTGTGTTTGAGAAGCGGTTAGCAGTGAGTGAGGAGGATGAATATATACATATATATACATACAGCAGAGATTCATATTCTGCAAAGCGTGGACTTCCCAACTCCGTTTTTACCCACCCTTCCTTCAACCAAACAAAACCTCTTTGATTTAAATACCTTACCTTAACCAACAATAAGATTAAGGGGATTTATTGGTTTTTTTGTTAATTTCTATATGGATAAAGATAGATAATTAATTTTCATGACCATATATTTATATTTGAAAATTCACAGTAAAATACTTTGAAGGTAAAAAAATTTGAATCTTCATAACAAAAAACAGTGTGAAGGTTACCTTCACAGTTTCTTGCTATGAAGTTCCAAGTGTAAAAATGTGGTCTCACGAAAACATTGTTGGTCTCACGTGACCCCAAGTCTTAATTTGTCTATATGGATTGAGAAGATTTTTGTTTATGAGAGTTTTTTATAGATGAAAAAGTGTGTTTTTTAATTGAAAGTGGTAAGTTTGGAAAAAAAAAAAAAAAACTTTATATTCTGCATAAAGTGCTCTAAAAGCTTACTGAATAAAGCATTTTATATATTATTAAATCACTATCAAACAGTCATCTATAGTAATCGAATAAGTTACAAGTCTCATTAAGCCTATTAAGCTGCTAACAACTAGGCATTAACTTTTTTAGATTTTTTTTATAGATCACCGGTTGATGATCTGCAAAACCATTGAAGATTTCTCTTGTTGTAATTACATTATGTTCTCGAATTTGGGGAGAAAAGAGAAGAAACGAAATGGAAGAAAAATAAAGGGAGAGAAAATAAAAGAAATGAAAAAAAAATATTTTGTGTTCTCAAAAGGGAATGAAAAGAAATAATTTTCATGTTCTTGATCACGATACTAAGAAAATGAAATTTGTCATTTTTATTAATATACCATTTAAAAGTACATCCTTTAAAATGAAATTTTGAGTAGTTTTCTAATTTTAATAATTTTTTTAAAGGGAATTAATTTCTTTTCTTTCATTTCCTTCTATATTTGGAAAAAAAAAGTTGTACGAGAAAACTTATCATTATTTCCGTTCCGTTTTATTTCTTTTCTCTCTTAAAAGAATTTCAAGAATATGAGCTAATTTTTCTTTCTTCTCCTTTGGTCTTGACCGGGCTTAGTCGTGCCTGGGCGGGTCCAGCCGCTTTGGACTGGGCCGGGTCGCCGCAGATTAGTCAGTGCTGCCCAATTGGATGTCCGGATACCGCGAATGCGTGTGTGTATTGGCGTAGCCCAAGTTGTCGTACAAAAAAAAAGACTTTTTTGATTTAGGAAAGAAAAACCATGTTCAATGAGGCACCAAATATGTTTATTTATTTGGTAATTTATTTATTTATTTGTTTTATTTTCCTTGGATATGTATTCTTTTTATTCTTTTTTCTTATCTTTTTCTTAACGATATGTCCGACATTTTTCATGAAAAAAAAATACAATAACAAGTGCTAAATTTGAATATTCAGATGTACACAAAAAAATCTAGAAAAATCACAGATGCATTTATCTTTATTCAAGTTACGAGTCATGTATTATAGTCCCTCCAAAAAAGGTTACGAGTCAAAACAATATGCATTCATTTGTGCTTTTCTATAGGTCATATGTATTCATCTAGATCTCCAAGAAATGTCAACAGTTTAGATTTAAACAATGTAAGCAGTTTAAAAAAAATGAAGCATTGATTTGAGTTATGACTTACGAGTCAAAAGCTACATCTCCTGAGAAGTATTTATGTAAGGTATTGCGAAAAAAGGTTAGGAAACGGGTTACACATTCATTTTTATCTTTCTAGGTTTTTTGTTTTCATCTAAATCGTCGACTCTTACCCACACTTAGATTTCAGGGGGGGGGGGGGGGGGACTATTTACGTTAAGGATCAAAAAGTATGGTCTCTTGAAAAGTGTTAAACTTTGGGATCCCATAACTTTTGACTCGTAACTAAAATCGAAATAGTTTTTGTAAATTGAATCATTTCTTGACTTTTACGGATAAACCATTTCTTTCTTCGAGAATTGAATCAAATTGTTTTTGTAAATCGGATTTTAAAATCTCTGTCGTTAATTCAGACAATTTCTATAAAAGCGTACGAATTTCTGTTTCGAAAAACTTCCTCTTACTCTCAAAGTCTTTTTCAATACTGTTACGTTTATCAGATATTTCTTTGAAAACAACAACATTTTTCTTTTCAAGCTCTTTCTTTTTATTTTCAAAAGATTTTCTTTCTATCTCAAAATTATTTCGCTCAACTATCAAAATCTTTTCAAAATCAGAAATCTGTTTTGAAAGTTTAGCATTTTGAAACTCAAAAGTCTTTCTTTCCTCGAAAATCTTATTTGAAAGGTCAAAAAAATTTCGTTCAAACCCCTTTATTTCATTAGAGAAACCACTCATTTCCTTCTCAAAATCTTTTCTGTCCTTCTCAATCTCCTTCTCAAGATCAGCAATATTTTCTTTCAGTTCGAGATTGTTATTCTTTAAAGCACTGATCTCATTTTTTAAAGAATCATCCGAATCTTTGCTTTTATTTTCAAGATTTTTCAGATCTTTTGCAGGTTCGAGATCTTCATATGATTTTACGAATTTACCATTCACATACATATATGTTTTTCCCATTGTTACTTGAACAAAGTGATCGTAAGACGATCGCAATTTGATTCAGTGAAGTAAAATATAGTAATACACAGAAAACGCAAAAGACAAATATCCCCAAACCAAATTACCTTGAACGAGTAAAATCGATTAACACACTTGATTCCAAAACGAATCTAGTAGGAAATGAAACTGAATTTATCAACAATCCCAAATCAACATCAGTTTATCAAAGCCAAATCGACTTGAAATTAAAATCTAAACTCAAACACCCAATGGAAAGTAGATTAACCCTTGTCAAAATCGAATTAGCAAATTAACCAAACCGAACTGTAGGGCACTCGATTGACAAGATTAGAATCCCGAAATCGATTTAACACGGAATCAAACCAATCGAATAAAAAACAATTAACCTGAAATTGAAATTCATTCAACAAAAACATGTCCAAATCAAACAATCCACATGAACTCTGTTTAACAATTAATCCACTTCAAATAACCAGATTATCAATAAACTCAACACCTTGGATCAATTGACTAAACCAAAATAGATTCAAAGCTTAATAGAGATAACATCAACCCAAACCAAATTATCGAAACCCACATGAACAGAAATCGAAACTGAGCCTCAATCTGAAACAGATATGAAAACATCCCACATGAACCCTAACTGTAAAATCAAATCTAAACTTTAAACCAGACAAAATCGATGTTCGAATCGAAGCCCAATCAAGAAAAAAAATTAACTCAATCAGACCATAACCAAATCGATGAAATCAATAATCCTTAATCAGACTCGATTCTAAATCAAACAGATTACCCAAATTCGTATGAAATAATAGCCATAATCACAACGAAATCAAACGAGAGTCAACACCCCAGATGCGAAATCGCTGATGTTACTATGAGGGGTGGTCGTCATCGTCCGGTACGGCAGCCGGTTGTTTTCGATCGTGAAAC
The DNA here is from genome assembly GCA_954870635.1 of Arctium minus. NCBI lineage: Eukaryota > Viridiplantae > Streptophyta > Magnoliopsida > Asterales > Asteraceae > Arctium > Arctium minus. The sequence continues at coordinate 155,532,005 of OX941081.1, forward strand.
AGAACAAGTGAGGCACCTACCTGGTTCGGTGACCGACTGAGAGAGAGAGAGAGAGAGAGAGAGAGAGAGATGAAGGTCGAGGAGAGGAGAGGGTCTGAGAAGCGGGTGTGGGAGGGAATTGGGCTTGGGGAATGTGGGGGTCGAGAGAGCGTGAGGTGGGTCTTGTGGTGGCGGTGGTGAGGAATCCGGCGATGAATGTTCCGGCCGTTTATGGCAGAGAGGGGTAAGGAAGAGGTTGAAGCGGGACTGTTTCTATTTTCAGATGGGAAAGGCGAGATGTAAGGGACGAGGTTGAGGGAGGTTGATTGTTTATGAGGGTGAGGGTTTGGGGGACTGGGTTTGGCAAAGGAATCGGGTTTGGTAAGGGAACCGGGTTTGGGAAAGTGAGTAAGAGGGCTTCGATAGAAGAGGGTTTGGGGGACCGGGTCTGGGAGTAACAGGGCTTCGGCTAGAATGAGAATCGCGTTTTGGTGGAACCGGGGTTGGGTGGAACCGGGCTTGGGACAACCTGGCTTCGGAATCTGGCTTGGGATTGGGAACCGGGTTTGGGGAAGGGAACCTGGTTTGGCTTGGGAACCTGGCTTGGGGACAACCTGGCTTCAGAACGTGGCTTGGGATTGGAACCGAGTTTGGGGAAGAACAGGGTTTCGACCAAGGTACGCGAGACCCGGGTAGGGTATTAAGACAGGGTTTGGCGGCGCAGACCTTATAGTCGACCCCAAAAACAAAATTATAACAATCTAATCGAAAACTAATGAACTTTAGCAAAATTTAACGATTAAATTCATAATTTTAACACTCTTTTTCACTTGATTTTCAACCAAAAAAAAAACTCAAAAACACAGACTAAAAACTTTAGATCTATAAAAACCCAAAATTCAAGATCAATACTACGAATCAAAAGATGAAACTTTTACCAACCACTTAATCTAACTAGACTAAAGAGATTTGGAGCAACTAGACTCAAAGATTTAGCAAAAATCAACAAGCCCAAATAACCTCAGACAAAAAATCGATCGACAGAGAGAGAAGAGAAAAAAAAAATTACCTTTTTCGAATCAAATCTTCGTCTCTTTGCTCTGATACTAATTGTGAATCCCAGATTGCTCAAGTAACAACGAATAATAGAACGATTAATTGTATTGAAAGATTGAGAGAGTTACAAACATAGGATTGAAAAGCAAACTCTCTCTTTAAATCTATTAAGCACACAATAATATTTCTCTAAGTCTAATGCTTCACCCCAAATTCACTCTAAACAAGCATTATATACCTTGGATCTACACATGCTAGGCGTAAGCCCATTAACAAAAAATTAAGCCCAAATGACATTTAAAGACTTTTACAAATAAATAAATTAAACATAAATAATTAACAAATAAAGTCTATAAATATTTTATAGAACTTTTCACGCACTAGAATTTTCAGTCCTAACACAAATCATTAATATATTAAAATAAGTAGTAAGAAAAATAAAAATAAAAATGTTTTTTTTAATTATTTAGGTTTAATAAACATCCCATATCATATTTGCAACTTTTTTTTTAATTTCTTATATCTCATGAGATGATTCTTGCATGTTAAGGAATGTAAAAGATTTTCTAAAACTATCAATTAATTTAGCGAAATATAAATTTTTGAAAAAGCTTTTAAATGCAATATTTAGTCATCCATAAACATATTAATAGTTTTTCAAAAAGATATTTTATCAATACTTTTCAAAAAAAAATAGTAAGTTATATATTTAATTAATAGTTTTCAAAAAATATTTAATTAATAATTAAATATTATATCAAAAAAAATATATCATTAATAACAATTAGGGGCATAATCGAAAGAAATGAAAAAAAAAATGTTTAAAGCTTATTGATACAGTACTTCAGAAGTAATGCTTCATTAAGGTAGCTAATAAGTTAGCTTATAGTTAATCAAATGGGATTTTTCTAATATACTTGAAAATCGGGTAGATTATTGTCACGGAGTTGTTTTCACAAGCTCATGTGTAAACTTAATTCTTTGACTAAGTTAACCAAACTACAAGAATACAAAACAAAATGAACAAACAAGAAAACAATGTTGATTGAGAGAACTCTTCTCATACATTACTCAAGTGGATGAATACAAACGAGGGACTACCATATATTTAAATTTCTCTATCTAGATATTTACAAGGAAACTTTTAGCTACACAAAGATTAAATATGTCTGGACCTTTCTAGAATATGCTTGCCACATATTGGTCCTTTCATGGCTCTTGTTAAATTTTCTCTAAGATTCCTCCCATTCTCTTGATTGATCCGAAATATTCCGGGTTTCTAAAGAACCTTCTAACGGGACGTGACATTATCACTACTACAGAAAAGGGTTTTTTACACGGTTGTAAAGGGCTTTTTATACGATTTTGGGTTCAAAACCATGTAAAAAGCCTTTTACAACCGTGTAAAAAACTCTTTTCTATAGTAATCATATTTGACATAATTAAAAAGAAATCAATACCCAAATATAAAAAATACTAATAAAGTGTTGTACATGCAATAATGCTTACATATGTCTACTATTTGAAATTGCAATAATCCCTTTTATTTTATTGAGTGTCTAATAAATTTTTGATTATTTAATAAAGTAATGTAAAACTAAACATGTATAAGTAATTTTACTCCAACATTTAATAGTCAGTTTTGTTGCATCTACCATCAAACTTATTATTTGACTCCTAAATAATCAAATTGTCATAAGCAAAAGTATGTTATTAAAACAATAAAAACTCATTATTACAATTTACAAAATGTTCCTGAAAAAACAAGATGATATAATTGGTCATGTTCAAAGTCATTACTTTGACTACTAGGAGGGGATGCCAAAGGCAAGGCTAGTGATTGGAGTGAAGTCGTAATAAGATAGCCCTATTGGGTAATGATTGTATGTGTGATGGCATATACTATACTATTAATAGTAATGAATCCGATTATTCTGCTAATGGAGATACTGTAAGAATTCAATTAGTTGTGTATAGAGAAGCCCAAAAAAATCAAGTTCGAAGCCGAGCATGACCCGAAAAAGCCCGAGCCTAGGCCCAAGATCAGCCTTAAGGCTCGATTATTCGAAGTTTTTTTTCAAGGCCCAATTAAAACTCGGCCCAAGAAAACCCGATTAAGTTATCTCTCAACACCAAAGCTCGATCAAGTTGTCTCTCAACAGAAAATCCCGATCGAGTTCTCTCTCAACGCAAAATCCCGATCGAGTTCTATTTCAACATCAAAGCTTGACTCGTGCCCGAAAAAACCTGTTATTTTGTTGGCTTGCTGAAGACAGACTTTGAAGGCCCATCTTTTATGTATCAACGTTTCAATATTAAACTCAACATCGGTAATTTCACATTAGAAATTGACGCGAAAGCCAGTTTATTCTCGTTCAATCGCTAAAAGATCAACAAATCCAGTTTTCAATATATCTGATTTTTGGTACTTATTTTTATGAACCAACGAACCAAGATTTCATGATCCACTGATGAACTAATTACAAGAGAATTCAGATCAAAATGATATTACTAAAAAGATTCAACAGATCCTATAATAAAAATAAATTAAATCCCCCATTTATATCTTTCTTTAAATTTTATATTCAAAGACTTCCAATCTTTTACCATCTTTACCACAATGACGACGTTCATAGGTCATATTATTTTGTGGATTAGATTTTCATGAATACAAGTTACACCTTAGAATAAAAGACAATCATTCAACTCTTTTATCTACAAACAAAAATACAATCAATAATGCAACTATGAATGATGCCTAAGAGCATCCACATCAATCTTGCAAGATGATATGTAGATAATAAGGCCTCTTACACTTGTTAAATTAGCAAGGTCATTAGCAATGACAACTAGATAAAACAATCCTATTTTAATTTAATTTAATTCATTTATTAGTTTGTTTAAACATTAATTATTAATATTTTTATTAAATTTAACTCATTTATTAATTTTTTTGAACATTAGTTTTATTATTTTTATTAAACTTTATATCCACAATTTATTTTAAATAAATGGTATTTTTTATGGAGTGTTTTTTATTTAAACCATCTCCAATCCAACACTAATGGTGTGTTTAGTACATTGGACATGACATAACAGAATATGCATCACTATTCCACGTTTGTCAGGATTTTTATGTGGAATAAACGTGAACATGATGGAACAAAATGGAACAAGCTTGTTCCACCCTCACCCCATGGAACAATAAAACAACCCAACCAGAAACAGAAAGATAACAAATAAATCTCCACTATAAATCATGCCAAGACGGCCCCAAGCGTACAATTTGATACCAAGGTTTGCAACGGCAACCTATATACAACTGAGATATTAAAGGAAAAGAAAACTAAGATGACGGTCTTCTATCCATTCCCGCTACATCTTCTCTTTACCCTTATCCGACCTTCCTAAATCACGCCTGCCTGAAAAGATTTTTTAGAAGTTGAAAGAGCGAGGGTTAGACCGGAGGTCTAGTGAGTGCCCACTAACAGATAAGCAACAATATAACTTTCCAGAAAATTCAATCAACAGATTTATAAACACACAAGGATAAATCACGCTACCGACCACACTACCGTCGAAGACGGTGTGTCTAACTCGCGCTACCTTAATTTTGGGACACACCCCCACTGGCATAAATGGGCCACACTCCCCGGTACGAGTAGGCGGGCCACACTCCCCGACTTAGGTCACAATCTCCACAAATAATGTATGCATACATTTAAAACGTTCACGATTTATAGCACACTTAAATAATTTCATAATAAACATGTCATCGCAAATATATCAAAGTTTCAAAATTAAACTTCACATGCTTTCGTTAACAAAAAGTTTAGTTCAGAAAAACTCACTTGGCGTCCTTAGCTTAAATCCTGCGTCTACCCTTATGGTTCGATCCGGAACCTATAAAAGAAACATTGACCGATGAACTCCCTATACCTTATAATTTGCAACGGGGTTGGCCTAAAAGTAACCGCTAGATTAAGCTAACGGAATATAACACCTCAAACCGGAAAGCAAGAGAAATGGGTCGGTCAACCAATAATTAAAGCCCAACAATGATTAACCCAAACTAAACTTGGGCTTCGGCCCACACTTTAACAGTCCGGGGACCGGACCAAGGTTCGACCGGACCCAAGATCGACCGATGCCCCTCCTTGGTATCGACCGAGGTCTACACTCATAACATCGACCGGTGTCTAACACTAACTGGTGTTGATCGGTGTCATCGACCGGTGTCTACCACGGGGACCGGGGTATTCTATCGATCGATACCCCATGTTTGAACGAAGAACATCGCCGAACGCTCAACACTCAAAATCTCAGGTTTGAAGACTACATCCAGAAATCGATAATCAACTCCACCCATTACCCATTTCAATTGCAGAACTCAATTAACCAAGAACCCCATTAACCAAAAAAAAAAAACTAAATCTACAACAATCACCACAACTAAACCCAGAAGCCCATAAGACGATCAGCTAAAGAAAAACCAACTAAAAGATTTGAGAAAACAATACTAAACCCTTACCAAAAAGAAAATGGAATTAGAACTCACCTTCAAAGATTGATGCCACCAAAACTCTGCCTCTTTAACCACAAGGGTTGTGGTGTGGTGGTAAAGACTTGGGGAGTTCATAGCGCTCAACCCGGGTTCGAGCCCCACTCGCAGCACTTGTGGCCACTGAGGATAAACTCAGGGTTGCACGCTTTAGCAGCTGGGCCAAAGGCCCTAATTGCCAGGGATTAGTTTGGGCCATAGGCCTAGGATACCCTTTCCAAAAAAAAACTTTGCCTCTTTTCCTCTCCTTTGATCGAGTTGCTTCAAGCTCTCTCTCCCTTTTTCCAAATTATCAGCCGCCAACATCAAAACACTAGGTCCTAGGGTTAAATCCCTATTATTTCCAATGTTACATCTTACTCCCTTACATTTTGAGTCTTTACCAACTCACACCCAACCTTTAAAATATGCTCAATTAAACCTGTTTATTACAATATCCTCCCCTTAAAAGAAATTTGTCCCCGAAATTCCCTCGTTGAACAACCCGGGGTATTGGGCCCTCATATCCGACTCTAATTCCTAAGTCGCTTCTAGACCCTTGTGGAATTGCCACTAAACTTTCACCAGGTGAATTTCCTTATTCCTTAGTTTATTCACCTTGCGGTCCAAAATAGCCACCGGTTCTTCCACCTAACTTATTTTCTCATTTACTTGGATATCTGATAACTCTCATTTTCAGTGTTATTTACACATTGTTTGTGTGTGTTTTTCTTTAATTTTAGTGTGTGTTTTCCATTTACGTGTTCATGTTTCTCTTTTTTATTTATTTATTTTCATTTGGAGGTGTTGAGGATAAAAGTTTGTGTTTTGATGGTTGAAAGCTTCATTTGTGGGCTAAATGTTGGACTGCAGAAAGTGGCCACCTTGTTGCCACGTTGGTGAATGATGTAAATCCGAGGACAGCTGGAAAATGTCATATTTTGCATGTATTTTCATGTCCATTTCAGTTGCATAAAGGCTTTCTTAAAGGCTAAGCTTTAGAAACCAAGGTGGTGAAGAAAAGACAAAAGATAAAAGCAAAATGTTGGTGGAAAGATATAAATGCCAAAAGTGCATCTAAAAGCCTAAATGAGATAAAGCAAACTATGAGCTTTCATGAGAAAATAGATGAAAAAGGCAATGAGCCTTTAGGTCAAAGAATGCTTGAACTCATTGAAAGGTTTTGTGAGTAAAATCTTCCACCACCATTTTCATCTTCCACTATAAATTGAAGCCATGGATGTCATTTGAAGAGAGCTCCAACATGTAGCATAATTCAGCTATTGTTCTTTCTTTTTTTTTTCTTAGATAGTTGTAGTTGTAATTGTAGTTGTAATTTATTTTCTAGTATTTAATTTCCAGCTCAAAGTGGGCACCTTGTCACCACGTTGGCAGCAACTTTTACGTTTCATTTATGCAATTTAAGTTTATGTTCCCTCCTTCTTCCTTCATGTCTTTTACTTGTATTATGAGCTAAGCACCCCCTTGGGTGTGGGTATGAGCCAAGACTAAGACTAGTAGGCAACACTTGGGTGTTGCCATCTTTACTAACTCTTAGACTTGGTCACTCGAGTCGGGACTTCAACTCAACGCGGACAAGTCGATCACTTGTTAGTGTTAATATTAGATCTTAGACCTCGAGAGGGGCAGATCTGAAATACGGCTTGGGTGATGCAAAGAAGATTTGAGAAAGTCTTTTATAACCACGTAGAGATACGGGTTTTTGCATGACTTTAACTAAGGTTCACATGTCGGTTGATATAGGTGTCACAAAGAGATTTGGGCGTCCATATCTATACTGGTGGAACTGAAATCCTTAGAGGTTTACTTAGTTAAGTCGGCAAGTCTTGAGTTGGCCAAAGTGGTGACAAAGTAGGTGCAACGTGGCCGCGTTCCGAGGAAACTTATTTTCGAGAGAAAAGGGTTTTTAAGGCTGTCGTGTGTCATTTTGTTTCTGACCAAGTTGTTACTACATCAGTCTTAGTTAATGCTTGTACCCACATCCTACTTTTACTACTGTTAATTCCGTTTAATTGTTGTTTAATTTGCTTCGCTTAAAGATATTTTCTTTTTCTCTAATTGAAACCATTGATTCTCGACCTACTACTCGAAACTTTGAAGTCTGATCCCTGTGGATACGATCTCGGTATTTTTACCACTTTATTACTTATAGCGATCATAGTGTCCGGTGTGCACTTGCACCGCCACTGTGGCAACATAGTGGCCACTTTGTGGACCTATACGATTTTCCGCTATCAAGTTTTTGGCGCCGTTGCCGGGGATTGGCGTATTTCCAGAGTTTCTTGAGTTATAAGTTGAGTTTTTTATTGGTTTTTCTTTCACCATAATGGAAGGTTTTAGTTGGGATGCCCCGTATTATAATACTTTCGATTATTCATGGGAACAACATCCTAAATTTTTGGCAAATATTCAAGATGATGGCACCTACACCTCATTTTCACCTCCCTATCAAGATTGGAATGACACGTTTATAAATACACTCGACCAATCATGGGAGGAGAATTTTGATTATTCGTGTGATTTTCAAGGGAGTGATCCTCACTATGGATTCACGTCCTTTGTTCCTAACTACACACCCGAGAATTATTTTGAACAACCTGAACCATCTCACTCTTTCGAAACATTTTCCCCAAGCTTAATGGAAGATTTTACAACATTTTTGGGAAATTTCACGTCCTCTTTTGAAGCCTTGAATACTAAGATGGGACAACTAGTCGACGAGTTGAAAAATCAAAGTCAAGGTCCCTTACCAAGTGATAGTGAAAAATTAAAATGTGTTGGTAAGGATGAGAGTGATGAAAAGAAAGAGTTGGAGATTTTTTAGGCAAATTTCGAGCACATGAGCAAGCCTTCTTTACTTTCCAATAGTGAAGAGGTGCTTCAAGATGCTAAAATTCCTAATTTAATTATTTTTGCTCATGTTGTGCAGCCTTCTTTTTGTGACAACAATGATCCTACGATGGTTGCAAAACAAATCGTTGGGAGGATTTGTATGATCAAATGTTCGGAAATTTTGCATAGATCGTGTTATTTGGGTGGTGGAGTTGTTGCACGAAGCTTCGGTATGGTGGAGGTGGTTATTATCTTGAAACCACTCCACTTCTTGAAGATGCACTCGTGGGGTGGTGAACCTCATCCTACATAACCTTGATGCAAATTTTTTTTCTTACTCTCATCTCCAAATTTGTCTTTTATTTTACATTTTTGTGTGTGTGATTTGAGTCCGTTCTTTTTTTTTTTTTTTGACTAGTATCAAAAAAAAATTTGGGGATTAAAAAAAAGCAAAAAAAAAAGTCTCATGCATCTTATATCCTTAGATTTGAGGTTTCATAGTTTGAATAATTTATCCATTATTAGCAGATTTCTAGAACTAAGCAACCAATTCCCCGGTATCCATATTCATTACACTTTGAAATTTTAGAAATGACACGGGCCATTTTTCTTAAACATTTGGCCGATACACTTTTCCTTTGTTGCCTTACCCAATCCGTTGAGTCTTACTAGTTATAACTCCCTCCATAGTGAAGATATTGAGTATTTTAAGTTTGGGAGAGTAAACTCAAGTGTTGAAAAAAAAAGGCTAAATCCTTCGAAAAATTGGAAGGATAAAGAAAATAAAGAATGCAAATAGCCGAGTTTGACACGTTGAGGTGAAAAAGTTGGGCAAAACACATCAAATACATACGAGACCTTTTTTTTGTGTACCCAAAAAAAAAAACAAGTTTGGGGGAAGATGAAAAATGTAAGGAAGAAGTGAGAAACCTTAAACACTAACCTTCAAAGTCCCGTAGATCTAATTTTGCAAAGTTAATTATCATAAGATAGGTGAATTATAGCTTAGCCTATGGAAATCAAATTGCAATAAAAAGAATATAGTGGAACATTAGGAAAAACTATGGGTATTTTTAATCAAAAGGATTTGGGATGCAAATAAAAAAAGACAAAAAGAAAAAAAAAAGAAAAAAAAAGAAAGAAAAATAGAAGATCCCTTTTGTGATACTTAGTCTTCTTGTGTTTTTAATTATGTTCTTTTAGTTACTTGGGGACAAGTAACAAGTTAAGTTTGGGGGTGTGATAACTCTCATTTTCAGTGTTATTTACACATTGTTTGTGTGTGTTTTTCTTTAATTTTAGTGTGTGTTTTCCATTTACGTGTTCATTTTCTCTTTTTTATTTATTTATTTTCATTTGGAGGTGTTGAGGATAAAAGTTTGTGTTTTGATGGTTGAAAGCTTCATTTGTGGGCTAAATGTTGGACTGCAGAAAGTGGCCACCTTGTTGCCACGTTGGTGAATGATGTAAATCCGAGGACAGCTGGAAAATGTCATATTTTGCATGTATTTTCATGTCCATTTCAGCTGCATAAAGGCTTTCTTAAAGGCTAAACTTTAGAAACCAAGGTGGTGAAGAAAAGACAAAAGATAAAAGCAAAATGTTGGTGGAAAGATATAAATGCCAAAAGTGCATCTAAAAGCCTAAATGAGATAAAGCAAACTATGAGCTTTCATGAGAAAATAGATGAAAAAGGCAATGAGCCTTTGGGTCAAAGAATGCTTGAACTCATTGAAAGGTTTTGTGAGTAAAATCTTCCACCACCATTTTCATCTTCCACTATAAATTGAAGCCATGGATGTCATTTGAAGAGAGCTCCAACATGTAGCATAATTCAGCTATTGTTCTTTCTTTTTTTTTTCTTAGATAGTTGTAGTTGTAATTGTAGTTGTAATTTATTTTCTAGTATTTAATTTCCAGCTCAAAGTGGGCACCTTGTCACCACGTTGGCAGCAACTTTTACGTTTCATTTATGCAATTTAAGTTTATGTTCCCTCCTTCTTCCTTCATGTCTTTTACTTGTATTATGAGCTAAGCACCCCCTTGGGTGTGGGTATGAGCCAAGACTAAGACTAGTAGGCAACACTTGGGTGTTGCCATCTTTACTAACTCTTAGACTTGGTCACTCGAGTCGGGACTTCAACTCAACGCGGACAAGTCGATCATTTGTTAGTGTTAATATTAGATCTTAGACCTCGAGAGGGGCAGATCTGAAATACGGCTTGGGTGATGCAAAGAAGATTTGAGAAAGTCTTTTATAACCACGTAGAGATACGGGTTTTTGCATGACTTTAACTAAGGTTCACATGTCGGTTGATATGGGTGTCACAAAGAGATTTGGGCGTCCATATCTATACTGGTGGAACTGAAATCCTTAGAGGTTTACTTAGTTAAGTCAGCAAGTCTTGAGTTGGCCAAAGTGGTGACAAAGTGGGTGCAACGTGGCCACGTTCCGAGGAAACTTATTTTCGAGAGAAAAGGGGTTTTAAGGCTGTTGTGTGTCATTTTGTTTCTGACCAAGTTGTTACTACATCAGTCTTAGTTAATGCTTGTACCCACATCCTACTTTTACTACTGTTAATTCCGTTTAATTGTTGTTTAATTTGCTTCGCTTAAAGATATTTTCTTTTTCTCTAATTGAAACCATTGATTCTCGACCTACTACTCGAAACTTTGAAGTCTGATCCCTGTGGATACGATCTCGGTATTTTTACCACTTTATTACTTATAGCGATCATAGTGTCCGGTGTGCACTTGCACCGCCACTGTGGCAACATAGTGGCCACTTTGTGGATCTATACGATTTTCCGCTATCAATATCCTCCAAATCACTTTCTGCTAAACATTTCTTCAGGTTTGACACATGGAAAGTTGGGTGAATCCCTCGCATGGGATCGGGTAGTTCCAATTAGTAGGACACTTCTCCAACACTCTCTAGTATTGCAAATAGTCCCACATATCTTGGTCTCAACTCTCCCTTCTTTCCGAAACGGACTACTCCTTTCCAAGGCGAGACCTCTAAGTTGCCTTCCCCCCCCACTTGGAATTCAATGGGTTTCCTTCGTTTATTTGCATGCATCTTCCGACAGTCACTTGGATTGTCTTTCACAAGACTTGCGTTCTTTCAATCATATCAACTTAACTTCTCTAAAACGCCCAAAACATACCGACCCAAAACCAAATTCGTACCCTCTGAAAACCAACCATCACATATCATCGCAACATACCAAACCAAACGTACCAGGTAACATCCAAGGCCAACCATACCAGATATTGTCCGTTTTGTTCACACACCTGGACTCACGGTTTTAAAACGCGTCTCCTTACGATTTTTACATATAACTTTACTTCTTTAGAAGGACGAACTTTATCAGAAATGGCGTCACAACGACATGAATCCCTGCCTACGAAAATAACTCCTCAATTCACCAACATAACACGATGTCAACCTTAAGCATCACCATAAATCCATTGTTATGAATCTCCCTCATCGAGTACCCTGCCATAGCAAAAATATCTTCCTACAACACCACTTACTTCTAGTACCAAGAGAACACTTTCATTCCCGAGCCACACTGGTCCCACTCAACGGTGTTGTGCAACCCATACGCATTATACACATGTTACTTCCAAACGTCGTTGTCCCAACTTTTACGTAGGAAGGTAAACTTTCACAATTCATCACTTTCATAGTCCACCAACTCCAACTGTCTGAATTAATACGACCCATACTTCCGTTTCTCATCGCAACCATCAATCTGTCCGAACGTATTTGCAATGAATCCAAATTCCATTTGTTTAAATACGGAGTGACTACTCTCACCCAACTACCTCAATTAATCCCCACACTGGGCGTCAGGTAATGTAACAACCAACATTTACCTTTTCCTCTTGGGAACATCCAACACCCTACCAAGGATCACTTACTAATGGATGCGAGCTTTTAGATCAATCATCCGACTTAGACTTCTCAACCCCAAAATCCCAACACGCAGCAAATCTCCTCCCCGCACCTTCTCCAGGGTTCATGAAGCAAGGCTGAAACATAACTCCACATTTCCGAATCTCTTGATAAACTTCTCGCATTTTTTCCTTTTCATTACTATGCTTAGCCGAATGGCTACTCACAATTCTCCTTCAAGTTCTTCAACCAAACCCTTCCAAAACCATCCCCACCGCTAGGTAGCGTCGCACATTTTTTGCTCCCCAAACAGGGATGACCTATCCGCTAGAATTTCCTTCACACTCACGGAATACTTTAACTACCCCACGGACCTTCTTACCAACTATAAAACATTCTGAACTAATCTATTCGACATTTCCTTTAATATTTTAACGGTAAAAGATAACCCGTCTTTACTCGCCGCAAACCAGGGCACATAATTCCTCCCTTAGGTAGCCACTCATAATCACTCGAACATTAAATTCAACTTAGCATCACCACGATGCCAACTCTACCCCCACATATCTTATCAACACACTTGCCACTTCTGAAAAACTCCTCAGGAATCTCCGAGCAAGATTCTCATTCACACTCTACTCACAACAACAACACCAATACCCTGTTTAATCTCAGGAAACTTCTTACCACCAAGGACATGACCGAACGCTACTCCTCCAAACAATCCTCACCCCTACCAAATACTAATCCCATTACACTGATCAAAACACTAATACTTGAGATAAAGCCATCTCACGACTTTGTTCTCCCCAAATTTGAACAACCACATAAACATGCTCAATAACGCCCTGCATCAAGATTTCGCTCCTTGCCGGCTCATCACGACCTACTGGAATAAAACTCCAGTAGTTTGAAAGATTAAGCGTCCTCACAAATCACAATGACCCAAATAAACTTACCATCATTAGCTCACTTCCATCCTGTCCTTGCTTCATTTTATCAGTCAACACTGATTTCGTCTTCAACCATGCTTGCCACTCTTCAATTAACTATGGCTCCAAAAGCCTCATTTCTATCCTTCGATTCTTGGATTAACACTCTCCTGATTCTCACTAATCGACACAACAATCTACCAAACCGAAGACTCCCTTGAAGCGAGAAGCTCACCTCCAAACATTATCCTCTTATGGACCCAAGAGGCCCTTTCTCAACAAAATATCTACATCCCGCACGATAATCATCCCAACCGGTATTAACCTTACAACCAAAAACGAACTCCCACCACACACTAGACTAACACTATCAATTTATAGATAGAACTCTATACCCTGAACCACACTCAACAATAGCAATCGAGTATGCCCAGGCACCTGTAAATTCATAATGGCATTGGCCAGATGCAATTTTGAATTTACCTTACAAGAGAGTACTCACTATTGTTATCACACCCCATGATGATCAAGGTCTTTCTTAAAGGCTTCCTAAATCTCAGTTGTGTCCCCGACTCCACAGTTTAAGTTTAGGCCCATCCGGTCACCTAAATCCCTTAAACTATGACCCTGATACCAATTAAAACAACCCAACCAGAAACAGAAAGATAACAAATAAATCTTAACTATAAATCATGCCAAGACGGCCCCAAGCGTATAATTTGATACCAAGGTTTGCAACGGCAACCTATACACAACTGAGATATTAAAGGAAAAGAAAACTAAGATGACAGTCATTAATCCATTCCCGCTACATCTTCTCTTTACCCTTATCCGACCTTCCTAAATCATGCCTGCCTGAAAAGTTTTTTTTTTAGAATTTGAAAGAGCGAGGGTTAGACCGGAGGTCTAGTGAGTCCCCTCTAACAGATAAGCAACAATATAACTTTCCAGAAAATTCAATCAACAGATTTATAAACACATAAGGACAAATAATGCTACTGACCACACTACCGTCGAAGACGGTGTGTCTAACTCGCACTGCCTTAATTTTGGGACACACCCCCACTGGCATAAATGGGCCATACTCCCAGGTACGAGTAGGCGGGCCACACTCTCCGACTTAGGTCACAATCTCCAAATAATGTATGCATACATTTAAAACGTCCACGAGTTATAACACACTTAAATAATTTCATAATAAACATGTCATCGCAAATATATCAAAGTTTAAAAATTAATCTTCACATGCTTTCGTTAACAAAAGGTTTAGTTCAGAAAAACTCACCTGGCGTCCTTAGCTTAAATCTTGCGTCTACCCTTATGGTTCGATCCGGAACCTATAAAAGAAACATTGACCGATGAACTCCCTATACCTTATAATTTGCAATGGGGTTGGCCTAAAAGTAACCGCTAGATTAAGCTAACGGAATATAACACCTCAAACCAGAAAACAAGAGAAATGGGTCGGTCAACCAATAATTAAAGCCCAACAATGATTAACCCAAACTAAACTTGGGCTTCGACCCACACTTTAACAGTCCGGGGACCGGACCAAGGTTCGACCTGACCCAAGATCGACCGATGCCCCTCCTTGGTATCGACCGAGGTCTACACTCATAACATCGACCGGTGTGTCTAACACTAACTCGTGCCGACCGGTGTCCACCACGGGGACCGGGGTATTCTATCGATCGATACCCCCTGTTCGAACGAAGAACATCGCCTAACGCTCAACACCCAAAATCTCAGGTTTAAAGACTACATCCAGAAATCGATAATCAACTCCACCCATTACCCATTCAATTGCAGAACTCAATTAACCAAGAACCCCATTAACCAAAAAAAAACTAAATCTACAGCAATCACCACAACTAAACCCAGAAGCCCATAAGACGATCAACTAAAGGAAAACCAACTAAAAGATTTGAGAAAACAAATACTAAACCCTTACCAAAAAGAGAATGGAATTAGAACTCACCTTCAAAGATTGATGCCACCAAAACTCTGCTTCTTTTCCTCTCCTTTGATCGAGTTGCTTCAAGCTCTCTCTCCCCTTTTCCAAATTATCAGCCTCCAACATCAAAACACTAGGTCCTAGGGTTAAATCCCTATTATTTCCAATATTACATCTTACTCCCTTACATTTTGAGTCTTGACCAACTCACACCCAACCTTTAAAATATGTTCAATTAAACCTGTTTATTACAAACAAGGTGGAACAGACTTATATTTTACTAATATAACCTCAAAATAAAACTTAATTCTCTTCTAAAACATCAAATACGTCTCTCTTTATATTTTATTCTTTTTTTTTTAAATTTATTATTGTCATTTATGTTTGACGAAAGAATTCTAATGATATATTTTGTTATAAAATATTTATTTTATTATAATTTAATAAATTAATCAAAATATATAAACTATATAAACCAATCGTTAGGGGTAAAATGGTCATTTTATCTATTATGTCTTGTCCAGTTTTATCCTACCAAACGTTGAACAACTATTATGTCATGTTTTGTCCTATCATATCATATCTTGTCTGAATACTAAACGCACTCTAAAAATACAAAAAAACACAAAAATGAATGTGTTTCCTCTCCAAACCAACATTAAACACTAAAAAATGGAGGTCAATAAAGGTGACCTCTATATTTGAAGGTCAATAAAGTATGTCTCTAAAACTAAATAATGATATTTTATTCAACTTTTATACATATTATCTATAGATTAATAGTTTAATACATTAGATAATATTATTTTATTACTATTATAATATTAAAAATGTTGTTAGTATTTTTTTTAGTGTGGTTGAAATTTAATTTTTTTAGTGTTCAAGGGACCCACTATTTTTAGTGTTTTTTTTATAGTGGTTGGGTTGGAGATGCTCTTAAATTACTAATTTGGTTACTAAAATAAAAATACATTAATATAAAAAAATTACGAAAATACAAATACTAATAGATAAACTTACACAAACATCAAAAAATTACATAAGTAAATAAAACATAAATATTTCATTATCGTTCATTTAAAAGCATGTGAATTTGTTTTTCGTACAAACTTCGTTTAAAAGCATGTGAATTTGTAAAACCTGAACATTGTGTGCTTTCAATATATATATGTGTTTTATTCGTTGTCAATTGAATTATATTTACACAAAATATAGTAAAAGAAAACAAAAAATGAAATTTGGTTACGTTCTATATTTAATAGTTAATTTATTATTTATATTATAATTGTCTATATTATTTATATTATAGTTAATCAGTTATATATATTATAAACAAATCATATTTAGTATTTTTTTTGCTATTATAAATTATTAAAATATGTAAATATAAATTATAAGGCAGTTGATGATTTGACAGTGCAGACCACTTTTGAAAGGAGTTTGGTATTTAATTGATATGTGAAATGTTATTGTAAAACTGATGTGACACTTTTGAAAAAAAGTTAGTATTGCATTGATGTGGATGGTCTAAATAATCACTTAGGCCTCGCTGCTGTTAACTAACCGAACGAACATGAACGGAGACTTGTTCGTGTTCGTTCGTTTAACTTAACGGAACAAACAAATGAACACGAACGGTAAACAAACGAAACTTTTTGTGTTCATGTTCGCTCGTTTAACTTAACCGAACAAACGAACGAACACGAACATTAAACAAACGGAATTTTTTGTATTCTTATTTGTTTGGTAAGAAAATATGATTGTTCGTGTTTGTTCATTAAGATGTTAAATGAACGAAATTTCTTATGTTCATATTCGTTCGTTAAGAAAATGTCTTTGTTCGTGTTTGCATTCGTTAAGATGCTAAAAGAAGAAACTAATTAAATAATCATAAGTGAACATAAACAAACACAAATGAACAAAAAAACAACCACTATTTCTTATCATTTCATTCGTATAAGATAACATAACAAAATGCAAAACGGGTAAATTTAGGGGAATAAAAAAGGAAACCTAAAAAACTTAATTTAATTATTAATTTTACATATGAATATCATAATATATAAATATATTTATGTATATAAATGAACATAAACGAACAAACGTAAATAAATGTAAATGAACGAACAAGGTCATTGTTTTTGTTCATGTTCGTTCATTTAACTAAATGAATAAAAAAAATGTGTTTATATTCGTTCGTTTATTAAATAAACGAACATAAATGAACCTCCCTTCGAACAACTTGTTGAACGTTCGATTCGTTAACAATCCTAGACCCCGTGACGAATGTGGACGGCATGCTTAAGACATGTGAGTCGGTAACAAGAGTCCATAAGTATTACAAAAATAAATATTTTATTAATTGATGGAACCCTTGCACCAAAATTATTAAAATTAAAACTAAAATAATGTAGAAACAAAACACATGGTGCGGCAAGTTGGATAAAAGAGGATACGTGGGGCCAACTGCCAACGTACGAGTGACATCAGACAACGTGTGACAGTGTGACTACCAACATTCAACACCGACGCCCTTGCCACAACTTTAAACAATATTTTCAAAACTAACCCCTCATGTTTGTATGTATTACATTTACGACCACTTGTTTTTTTTAATAAATAAATAATAGAGTAAACTACGATTTTGGTCCCTATGGTTTGTTGTGTATAACTATTTTCGTCCTCGGTCTTTAAATTTTGCTTTTTCAGTCATTATGGTTTTTATTTTATTTCTCTTTTGGTCCTTGCAACCAATTTCATTAACAGGTCTGTTAAATCAAAGGGTATTTTGGTCTTTAAGCTTCTCCTTTTAATTTTTATTAAAATCTTAAAACATTATATATTATGTATATAATATGTCTAACAAGCACTTCTTCCCCAACGTCTTGAAGAACATCCATATAGCATCTTCAGCTTCCGACCACCACTTTTCCTCTCCTTTTCGGCGGCAGAAACGGTGGCCCTCCACACGTCCACCGCCACCATTACTTTCCCCCTCCTCTTCAAAAATAAACAGACTCTTAGAAGCAACCAAATACTCCCTCTATCTTTTGTCTTCAGTCTGTTGCAGAAGTAGCAATCGACCATTTCTTCATCTTTCTTATTCGTTTTTGTTCGTTGTTCTCCGTCCTATACGAAAATCAACGACCTTCCATTTTAGAGGAAATTTTTGTAAGGTTTTGATTTTGATTTTGATTTTGGTCAACAGTTTGGAGTGTTTTAGTTTGATTTTTGTTTTGGTTTTGAGGTTTTTAGGTTGATTTTGATTTTGATATTGATATTGATTTTAGGTTTTATATTTTAGTTTAAAGGTGAAATCACAGGTTGTAGGTATTGTCTGAAAAGCATATTTTAAGGGTTGGAGGTGGAGGTTGGGTGGGGGTGGAGATGAGGAAGAGGAGGGGTCCACCGTTTTGTTTAGAGTTTCAGGTTTTGTCTTTTAGTTTTTTTTTGTTTATATATAAAATATAATAACACAATACAATATAATAGATAATTATAATATTTTTAATAGAAAAATAGTTTAAATGATAAAAAGACTAAAATGGCCATGAATTAACTTTTAAAAACTAATAAAGTTGGTTTAAGGACGAAAAAAGAAACAAAATGAAAACCATGGTGACTAAAAAAGCAATATTTAAAGACCAAGGACGAAAATAGTTATAAACATCAAACCACAAGGACGAAAATAGTAGTTTACTCTAAATAATATTACATTGTTTCCCCTCACATTATAATGTTGTATAACTGAGAGGTGGCCTCACGCTTATAAGTCACAACGAGGCCTCAATGATTTTTAAAACATGACTTATGACGACAAATATGTATATCATATATATATATATGTATATATATAAAGTGGAATGATATTTTGCAACCCATATCTTAACCGTTGGATTCATGATCGACGATTATTTTATTTTTATTTTTCTGTTTTTTTTAATTAAAAATATTGGACCCCATATCTATTGTAACCGTCGATCATGAATCCGACGGTTCAGATGTGGGTTGCAAGATTTGCAACCTTTTTAAGGGTTGCAAATAAAACAACCCCTATATATAAATATATATATATATAAAGAAAGGTTAAAACGAGAACACTAATTATTTAAGAAAACAAGAAAAACAACAAATCATGTACAAAATCATATATGATTTTACATTAACCGGCAAAAAATGGGCATGGGTGACTTTGGCCGCGACTTTAGTTGCGGGGAAAAGTCGCGTGAATCATATATGATTTTGTACATTAACGGTTGTTTTCATATTTTCTTAAATAGTTAGAGTTCTCGTTTGAACTCACGCCTTTATATATATATATATAGAGAGAGAGAGAGAGAGTCGGGTTCAAACGAGAACAATACATATTTAAAACAACACGAGAACTAACAAAATCATTAGTGATTTTACATTAACACACGAAAAAATGACTTTGACCATTACTTCAAGTCTGCGTGGCTTTTCTACACGTTAATTTAAATCACTAATGATTTTGTTAGTTCTCGTGTTTTTTTAAATTGTTTTTGTTCTCATTTGATCCTCCCTCTACATATACATATATATATATATATATATATATATATGAATTTGTATGATTCACATATGAACTATATGTTCATATGTGAACCAGTGTAATTCACATATGAACTCTTTTAACTAATTCATATATGAACATTTGTGATTCTTATATGAACCAATTAACTGATTCACATATGAACTAATTAACTGTAGGTTCATATGTGAATCAGTTGAATTAATTAACAGATTCATATATGAATCTTTATGATTCAAATATAAACTAATTAACAGATTCATATATGAACGTATAGTTCATATATGAACCAGTTAAAAGAGTTCATATGTGAATTACACTGGTTCATATATGAACATATAATTCATATGTGAATCATACATGTTCATATATGAACTCGTATCACGTATTTTACGAAACTACCGCTTTATCTTCTACATACCATACAAAGAATTATCTGGTGTTTCACGGTCAAAGCCGCAAATGTTGACCAGATAAAGAGCTATAATCATTTCTTTATTTCTCATATTTTTAACATTTCTCAAATGAACCTAATCCTATATGATTCACATATGAATTATATGTTCACACATTAACCAGTGTAATTCACATATGAACTCTTTTAACTGATTCATGTATAAACCTTTGTAATTCACATATGAACTAATTAACTGATTCATATATGAATCACAAAGGTTCATATATGAATCTGTTAATTAGTTCAACTAATTCACATATGAACCTACGGTTAATTAGTTCATATGTGAATCAATTAATTGGTTCATATATGAATCAGTTAAAAGAGTTCATATGTGAATTACACTGGTTCATATATGAACTCGTCCCGTGTATTTGTAAAAATTACGAAACTATCCTTCTATTTTTGGAATAGCCACAACTTTTGACCAGTCAAAGCCGTAATTGTTGACCAGTCAAAGACACAATATTTAACCAGTCAAAGCCAATCTTGACCGGATGAAAGACTAAGATTACTTCTCTATTTCTCATATATTTAGCATTTTCTCAAATGAACCTCTTTCTCTATATATATACTACACAATGTTTTTTTACTATAGATATTACTCAATGAGTCAATGATATTAAACTATTTAAATTAGGTTATCCACTAAAAACTAAAAGGTAACAAAAACTCAAATATCACATTACAAAAATAGTGCATTGTAAACGACAAGGGTTGTGGCGTAGTGGTTAAGACCCTGGAGGATGTGGTGGAATATCTCATCCGTCAAGGGTTCGAATCCAGACATACACAACAATTGTGACCACTGAGTTTATCAGGGTGGATTTCTTGCAGTCACAATTTACCGGGATTAATCTAGACATAGCCTAAGACACCATTCCAAAAGAAAATAGTGCATTGGATCATGGTTTACACATGCTTAACGTGGCATGAGGCACGAGCCTTAAGCCACAACATGCCACAACGGCTCTCGTGACAAGCTTGTTAGAACATTAGTTTGTACCCAAACTTTCTAATTTCATGTTAATTATAAATATTAGTAAATATTTATATTATTTAAAAACATTTAGCATCCAAAATCATTTTATTTTTACTTATATATATTATTTAATATTTAGATACACTTCTATCATTTTCATAATTTTATTACGGAGTGAAATTTCAAGCAAAAAGTCATGAAATTCATAATTTATCCAACCAACAAAATCTCCTACTTTCATGAGAATTAAATTTCTTTCACATTGCAAACCAACATTTATAATAAATTTCTTTCACTTAGCAATTAACTGTACGCTTGTTAGTACCAACACAACAAAACAGGTTTTCAGTTTTTTTCTTTTTTTAATTTAAAATATTGATCAATTAATTGAACTTGTGACACCCATGAGATTAAACATAAGAGGAAATTAAATTTTTGTTTAATTTTTCTCATGTTTTAAATGTTGAAAATTTTTAGTAAAAATGTGATATTTTACTAACTTTGGACACAATTAAATACATGTATATGTATTATATATATCTAACTCTTCGTGGGTTTGTGCTCTCCTATATGAGAGCTTCGAAACGATATATTATGTGTCCAAAACGGAATATGTGTGAATGAGATATCGATGCTCAAAGTTGAGTATTTGGGATGAAATTGACAAAACCAAGTGGGTGTGGGATTGTGTCCCACATAGGAAGGAGGACCAAAAGTTTTAGTGGTTTATAACTAAAAATGTGGGAGAGACTTACAAGTCCTTTGTTTGGTTTTACTCCATCACCTACGCGTGCAGGGGGGTGCCGATTGAGACTTTCGTAGGCTAATATCGTGCAGGGGGGTGCCGATTGAGACTTACAAGTCCTTTGTTTGATTTTTGCGAAATTTTTTGGTTTTAACTCAGTGCACTACGCGGGTTTACCCGCGTGGCGAGTTGCGACATACACTATGTCGTTTTTCCTGTAACTCCCGTTTGATACTCAATGAATACGAAGATTAATGTGCTTAATGATCAGTTAATTATTTGTTAATTACTGATTAATAACATATTAATCTGTCGGTTTCATTTTCAAGTATAAATAGAGGAGTCCGGATTCATTCCAAAGGTTCCCGAATAGTGAACGATATTTTCTCTCTATTTTCTCTGCATATGACTTTCTTCCTCCACCGAATTTTCAGGCAAGTAGAAATATCCGACAGTACATACTGCTTACGCTGTTGTACCCTGGGAACATACGGCAAATCTGTTTAAGGGAATCGTGTTCAACACGAGCCTCAACATCGTTGAATTCATCTACGGTTTAGTCATCTTTATTCAATTTTTGTTGATTCCCTTTGTATTCGATTTTACTAATCATTTGTTGATTGGTTTTAGTTATTACATTCTTGTAATTTTATATGTATTATTAAATACATATAGTGGAAATTTACTAACATTAAATCTCAAATATTCCATTGACATGTAAAAAGTGTCAATACCAAACACTTTAAAAATGGTAACTAGTAACATTATCATTTTTAATCTATGTGGTTGGTTATAAAATAGTGAATATATTGATTGTAGTTGCTGTTTTAAAACCCATACAGTTCAATAGTATAGAAGAATTAGTTTTTAAATGGATCATTAATGCCAACCATGGTTGGACCGCTTCCCAGTCGCCATTGATTGGTACCATTAAAATTACATATAGAGTCGGGTTCAAACGAGAACATTATGTATAATTAAAATTATATATATATGGAGCACCATCCATTAAAACTATAATTTTAAACTTTTATCTTGAAATAATTTTTTGTGCTAATAACATTTGACTTGCTCACTAACACAATATGTAGGTACCTCGCAACATATTTCAATACTCCTAATTGAATTGGATTGATCACCCTTCTAACTTATAGACGTGTTGACCAATGTTCCCACACACATACAAAATAATTTTAATGTAGAAGATAACTTTCATAACATATCAAAATAGTTTATCATGCTAACATTTAAAACGTGTAAGACATAGCAAGTAAATCATATTTCAATCATAGAAAACACACACACACATGATAGTGTAGAATTCTTGAATTGACTTGGTTTAGCACCTACATTGCAGCTAGCACAATTAACTATGAAGATAGAAAGGGTCATTCACCTAGTATACCAAGTTAAGCAATTTCTCGTTTTCAGTCATGAAGAGGAAGTGAAATGAGGACAATGTTGCATGACCACACATAACATACACACTTAAGTGTCTAAACGAGCCAGTGAACACCAACTTCAATTAATGTTGCAAGCCACATAAGGTATAAGAGACTTCATATGCGACCTTGGAGTCGCTTACAACATCACCTACTACCATTGACTCACATGTTGCCTCTGATTTCACCCAACTTTTGACGATTTTCTACACAACTTCTGGCTCACCCTGCATGTCGAGCAGAGAATTGTATATGTGACTTGGTCATGTAACTTCACTAGATGATTTTCTAAGTCAGCCATAACATACTGAGAGTTGACATGGGTGACCCTCAAGCATTTTCTTGCCACTCTAGGCCATTTCTTCACCGTTTTACAAAATTATTTTTGCCATATGACAACTATAATATCCTTATTCAACACATATCATACTTAAAACACAAAATAAACATATCATGTTCAAAATTCAGCTTTTACTCACTTGTCAAATGTAGCAATTGCAACACATAATTTTTCATGAATTGAATCGCTTTTTTGCCTCAATTACAATCCCATTATCGTATTAAACACTTAAACATCATTGTGTGCTACTAATGGATCAATAAAACTCAAGTTTAACATTGTAATTTGCAACACCTTCGAATTTGAATAAAGCGACTAATTTAAAATTTTCAATAATACATCAAATAAAGGATAAATCTCTTTCTATAAATTGATACTTGGTAATCTCAAATAGTGAAAGTAAATTTTGACATTCACAAATGGTAAACAAAACCTTACATAAAGTCTAAGTTAAGGTCAGGTGTTACTAAAACCCAATAACAGTCGATATCTCCAAGGTGCGGAAGATATCATTCAATCACTATATCCTTCTTGTGCATCTAACTAGCACTCAACTCTTCACGGTGTCGCTAGTACCATTCCCCAACATAGACCCGATGCACATACCGACAAATAAAAAGGTTAGACTTAACGCCTAGTGAGTTCAAGAGTTACATCATTTGTATAAAACGGTAAACTATAAGAATGCTATTTTAAATCACGATTTCTAAAGTGATATATATATAAAATATGAAAGCAACATATTTCTCAAAACCTACCACTTTCATGATGAAAAACACCGATACAAAACATTCATTCAAATATGACTTCGAAACCCAATACTCACCTAAAACACAAATAAGGATTAATATTCAAATACTAAAAACAAGATAAAACTCTATTATCCAAAATATCCAAAAACATGGATAAGGTTTAATAATTAGAACCACAAATCATGGATAACAATCCATACTCAAAGAAAATATGG
The DNA here is from genome assembly GCA_954870635.1 of Arctium minus. Taxonomy (NCBI): domain Eukaryota; kingdom Viridiplantae; phylum Streptophyta; class Magnoliopsida; order Asterales; family Asteraceae; genus Arctium; species Arctium minus. The sequence goes on from OX941081.1 coordinate 155,556,705, forward strand.
ATAATACTCGATATCCAGAACAAATACTTTCGCTGACGAGGGAGACCCGATTTCATCGAATGTGGCGGGAACACAAACTTAAGTCACCTGTCAACGTTAATTGCATCACTTCACGACTTAAAGTCCAAATGTCAATACGAATCCTTAACAAGTTTCACCTCAAGAGTCAGTTGACCTTAGTGTCTATTCTTATGAATTCCACCTCAAGGGCCGACACACTTAAGGACTACCTCCAGGGCATTACCTCAAGCGGCGGGGATCCTAGTGCATACCTCCAAGGTAGCACCTCAAAACTCAACCCTTCTAGTGTCTACTTGAAAAGTTTAAGGTCATGAAACATGGGTCCTAGAGTCCAACCTCGCAATACCCATTCGACCATCAACACAAGATTAAGTCACATGCCTATGGCATCCAATGCATCACAATTAAATTACATGACTCTAAAAGAATGTGCAGCACCCTCAAACACATGTAATTTACAAATAAGTATGTCTCAAATGTATATAACTCCAAAATCCCAACATAGAGCAATTTAAATTGGACTAATGTCCCAAAGACTCTTTTAAGTCAAAACCAAGCCAAAAACTCAACAAATCAATTGACTATTTGATAACAGTCATAATATGCGATAACACATAATTAACCCACTACTCAAAAGACATGAATAACTCACAAACACAACTTTAGATTGGGACAAATTATTTTCCAAATGAAATCATACAATTTATACTTTCAAAACGCTCCATAACACGAGAATATGCATTTTCCCAAACCACACACTAAAAATGCATTTTTACCAAATGGTCCCCATTAATAAGATAAATCATTAAAATACACATACTTGTGATTTATTTATCAAAATACCAAAAAATCCCAAATATGGGTGTTTTACAAGATTTATAAAATCAAAAACTCAAAGTAAGCAAAACTCGTCAAAGATTCCAACATTTGATAATTATCAAGTAAAACACATGAAATACTTCAAAATAAACATTTTTGGCATGCACAAAGTTTTCATAAAACAACTTGAACTAACTTTGCTAGGTTAGGTTAAACCTAGGTTCCAAACTCCATCTCTAGCTTCAAAAGATAAAGACTTTAGATCTCCATGCTAACTTCCAGATTCAATGGTGTAAACCTTCTCAAGAATATTCCTTTACTCCCAAAACATATACAAACAAACATAAGAGAATAAATGAGTGTTGAGGTGAAAAGAACCAAAACCCTAGGTTAAGAAATGGTTGATTATAGGCTTACCTTTCAACTTCTAGGGACCCAAAATCTTTAAGGAAACCTTCATCCTGTCTGTTCCCACCTTGAAAATCTTCAAAATACGAATCCAGAGCCTCCAAAATCGCCTCAACCGAGTTAGAAATGAGAAAGTTATGGCCAAATGAAGAACAATCCGAAAAATCAGATTTTAAGCCTGGAACCGCTCCCGACTTTGCCATATGTATCGAGGCTGGTACACTGTCCGCGACTTTGCCCTACGACTATGCCATTGGGCACAATTGCCAAGCAATGTAGCCCAAATCGTTGATGAAAATGAAGAATCCTATGAACACATGTTTTTTCAAACGTGTTATGCCCTTTCCCATTTAGGCCCATTTAATCCGGTAAATGGATGGCCCGAAGTTTCCAACTTCCATATTTGACATAATTAACCCCTCACTTGACTTTTGATTTGCAACTAGGTCAGGTGTTACAAGTTATAACTTGCATGCAAATTGCATAATACAGTTTGAATGTTATCTTATGCTATACAATGCCTTTTTACTTGTAATGCAAGATATAAAGCAAAATAATTAAATAATTTGAGATGTCTGTATAAACACATCGAGCATTTTATATAGTTGGTTGTAGATGTAATAACCGGATTAATAATTTGATGATTTTAGAAGTTTCGGAGAAATGTGGTCAAAGCCCAAAGTGCAAGGGGCTAAGTGTACCTTGGTAGCTAAAAGGGTTTTAGCCTAGGGATTTCTTCATTTCCTTGTTTGTTGACTGGAGAAAAATCGAGAGAAGGAGCAAGAGCAAGGTGCGATTGAGGAAGAGAAGGGTTGTAGAGGTTGTGGACTTTTAGCTTCAATCAAGGTAATATTCTAACTCCCTAATTTTATTGTTTTCCTATTAAGAGGGTGTAGATTTTGTTTAACCTTTTGGTAGATTGAGATTGAGAAGTTTGATGTTCTTGGGTTAGCGTATGGAGGTTGTTTGATAAACCATCGTTTTGTTTCATAGAGGTTGTTATTAGATTTAATGTTGTAAGAGATTGATTATTGTTGTCTTGGATCTTAAACCTATGTTTTTGATAAGGTTAATCAATGGGTTTAAGGGTTTTGAGAGTTCTATTCGATGTCTTGGTTCGTATAAAAACCCCAAATCGCCTCCGGGCGAGGATGGGTGAACTGGGAAGCCCCGGGGTAGTCAGAACCCGGGCATGTAATGACTCCGGGGAAGAGAGACCCCGGGAGGGGGAACCCGGGTGAAACCCCGAGAGGCGGGGGTGTCCGAGGATTTTTTTCAGCCGGAAGTCGGCATGACCCGGGCGGGACCCCGGGAGGCGGGGCGCCCGGGAGGGCGTGAACCAATTTTCAGGAAACTTGGTGTTATTTACTGTTTGGGTAAAAAAAATTCCAACAGACCATGGTCGTACGACATAAGGTAAAAGACACTCTTTCTTAAGGCGACCTCGACTAAAACGATCAAACATCCATTCGACAAATACCATCGTACGACTTGATTTCAGTTATTAATTGGCAGCATACATTATATCATGTTTAAATGCAGGCATTCATGACCAGAGATTGTAACGGAAGACGTCATCAATAGCAATTAGCGAAACGGATGCTGTCATCAATAGCAATTAGCGAAATGGATGTTGTCATCAATAATCAGAAACGGTCATGTGCATTCAAAGACTTGGAGTATAAATACGAAGCTGGAACCTCACATTGGGGGATCTAAGGCTCAGACACTGCAAGCTCACGAATTACACTCTCAAGCTCACTCAGTTTCTCTTGAAGTTCATAAGACCTTCTGCTGTTTGTCGTACGACGCACGACAGAAGTTTGATTACACGCGACGCACGACCGACTTTATTTTGTTATATGGTTTTATATTACATTACATTTGTAATACTTCTTAACAAGGACGGAGTCCCTAATTGACGTCCATAGTGTACGACGACTTACACTTGTCCGCGGTTTTTACCCATTTTAGGGGTTTTCCGCGTCACCAATTCTCTTGTCTTATTTACTTTATTTCTATTATAGTGGTACGATTATTGTCGTTACTTTCTTTGGTTGGATTAAGCTTCACGATTACCTTAAATTTTCCTTAAGAGATTTTTGGCATAAACAGTTTGGCGCCATCCGTGGGACACCATCCAAAGGAAATCTTCAATAATCTCACGACAGACTAACGTTTTCTCTTAGTGTTTTCTTGTCCAGTTATTCAGGATAATGGCATTCCAAGGAACTCAAGATCATATCGTAGCTCAAATGAACATGGAGCTAACAACTGCTCGTGCTCGTATTGACGCCCTAACAACTCAAGCTCGACAAGCGGCTGAAACCATCGAGAATCTGAGAAATCAAAATGGAAATAATATGATGGGGACTACAAATGCTTATGTTGGTACCTGGAACGTGCCCCCTCCATTACCAAATTATCCTCGTCCACCATCAATTAACCCTGCGACTTTTGTGATTCCAACTATGCCTATGGCCTCTATTCCATTCAATGGATATGCCTCTGATGCCTCGCAGCAGACTAGCTTCAATAGGTCTGGCCATATTCCATTGGGTACTTCAAATGGTGTTCCTTTAGATCCCGTTGCACAAAGATTAAAGCTTCTGGAAGAGCAGAATGAACGTGTCCTATCAATGTTGGCCAAATTACCGGGGGCAGCAGTTCCAGTCGATGTCGAGCCACGTGCAGGGTTTCAAGCGTCACCGTTCATTGATGAGATCGCATTAGTAGATGTTCCAAAGAAATACAACATTCCAACCTTCAGTCCAAAGTACTCAGGCGTCACTGATCCAACAGAACACGTCGCCCAATACAAGCAACTTATGTGGACTGTCTCAATACCGTACCAATTCCAAGAAGTTTGCATGTGCAAAAGTTTTGGGGCGACCTTGACTGGGGAAGCTTTACAGTGGTTGATTAACCTCAAACCTAAAACTATTGGGTCTTTTGCAGAATTGGTGAATCAATTCACTCAGCAATTCGCTAGCAGCCGAAAAATGGAGAAGCAAACGAGCGACCTTTATTACGTCGTGCAGAAGAGTGGAGAGTCCATCCGGGGTTACTTTAATCGGTTCAATGCGGAGATGATTAGTATCCGTAACTGCGACGTAAAAACAGCAATCGAAGCATACAAACGAGGTCTGGACGATAGCTCCGGGTTGTATCTCGATCTTACAAAGTATCCTCCGAAAACCTTTGAAGACGTACGAGCACGGACGCTTGCTCATATGAGGGTTGAGGATGACCTTGCTTTCAGAAATAAACACTCGGGCGACCGGAAAAGCTTAGGTGTTAAAAAGCCAGACTTCAAACCAAAGCCAACTAATCGATCGGAGCCTACTCGGCAGATTTCAAACGTTAGATTTGAAAAGAAGGGACCGACGACTTCTAAATCTGTCCAGTATCCTAAGGTATCATCTTATGGTTTCCCTGGATCAGCTAAAGACGTCGTCGTGTCCTTGAAGCAACTTCAGCAAAACGTACGATGGCCAAAGAAAAATGATAAAGACAACGACAAGAAGAACAAAACCAAATGGTGTGACTTTCATAATGACTTTGGTCATATAACGGACGATTGCATCGCCTTAAAGAAAGAGTTGTCCTGGCTCAATTCAAAGGGTTACTTGCAAGAATTGATGGAAAAGAAAGACGCACGCCCTACATCTCCAGAGCATGCTAAGATGATTAATTGTATCACTGGAGGTTCTGACATTTGTGGAACTACATATTCTGCTGCTAAAAGACATGCTAGTCGCGGTCCCGACGACCGACCAATTCCAAAGGAGGCACGACTCAAAGAGGACGCAGAATTGGAGGCTATGCCCTTAACGTTCGACCAGGCGGATCTTAATGACGTACATCAGAAGCATCATGACGGACTAATTATCCAATTGAGCATTGGGAATTGTCTGACCAAAAGGATACTCGTCGACGGAGGTAGTTCAGCTAACATTATTTTTTTTGATGCAGTGAAAGCGATGGGTATCGACAAATCAGAGATTACACGACGTTCGACCACACTCGTTGGATTTAATGGTGGAGCGACAAACACCATGGGGGAAATCACACTCCCAGTATATGCTAAAGGGATCAACAGACAGACGAAGTTTAACGTTGTCGATTGCTCATCAACTTATAATGTTATCCTTGGGCGACCTTGGATTCATGACATGAAAGTTGTGCCTTCGACGTACCATCAAACCCTGAAATTTCCCACGCAATGGGGAGTACAGGAAATTAAAGGTGAAAGAAAGGTCGCTAGAGAATGTTACAAAATTTCCTTGAAGCCCCCGAAGCAAACAGTATAGCAATTACAGAACCAGGATGTTCCTGGGACTGACGACGACTATCGCTTGGAAGTTGTCGTCCTAAACCAGGATAAGCCTGACCAGATGGTTTATATAGGTTCGACGCTCGACCCTTCCTTCAAAAAGCAACTAATTTCTTTTTTGCAGGACCACTATGATTGTTTTGCCTGGACGCACGAAGACATGGTGGGTATCGATCCGAGTATTATTTCTCATAAACTCAACATCGATCCATCATTTAAACCCGTTCAACAGAAAAGACGAAAGTTTGCTCCTGAGAGGAATAAGGTTATCAACGACGAAGTTAATAGTTTACTTAAAACAGGAAAAATACGAGAAGTCAAGTATCCAGATTGGCTCGCTAATGTTGTAGTCGTCCAAAAGAAAAATGGCAAATGGCGAGTCTGCATTGATTTCACGGACCTTAACAAAGCTTGCCCGAAGGATCCATTTCCATTGCCACATATCGACTCTATGGTCGACGCTACAGCAGGACATGAGTTACTCACTTTCATGGATGCATATTCTGGGTATAACCAGATATTAATGCATTCTGACGACCAGGAGAAAACAGCCTTCATGACGGATAAAGGTATTTATTGTTATAAAGTAATGCCTTTTGGTCTTAAAAATGCAGGTTCGACATATCAACGATTGGTGAATATGATGTTCAAAGAACATTTGGGCAATACTATGGAAGTATACATCGACGACATGCTTGTCAAGCCGAAACATGCGGACGATCATATCGGACATTTGAAGCAGTCGTTCGACATCTTGCGTGAATACAAAATGAAGCTGAATCCGACGAAATGTTCTTTTGGAGTTCGAGCTGGCAAATTTCTCGGGTATATGGTTACGCGACGAGGAATTGAAGCTAATCCAGATCAGATTAAAGCAATTGTCGAGCTAAAATCACCCAGAAATTTTAAAGAGGTTCAACGTCTTACAGGACGTATAGCAGCACTGAATCGATTTATCTCCCGATCATCCGATAGATGTCATTTATTCTATAATGTCCTACGCAAAAATAAAGGGTTTGAGTGGAATGAAAAGCATGAAGAAGCGTTGCAACAACTCAAAAAATACATGATGTCGCCTCCTTTTCTCTCTAAACCTAAGAAAGGTGAAGTCCTTCAACTTTACCTAGCCGTCAGCATTAATTCGGTAAGTGCAGTTCTTATACGAGAAACCGACGGACGACAACTGCCAATTTACTATGTAAGTAAGACTCTACTAGATGCTGAAACCAGGTATTCGTCTATAGAAAAACTTTTACTTTCATTAGTCATGGCTGCTAAAAAACTACGACATTATTTTGAATCACGTCCTATAATTGTGGTAACTAATTTTCCTTTAAAGTCTGTGTTAAGAAAACCCGAATTAACAGGACGATTAGCTAAGTGGAGTATTTACCTCAGCAATTTTGATCTGGATTTCAAGCCCAAAACGGCGATCAAGTCACAGGTATTAGTAGATTTCGTCTCAGATTTCAGTCCAGAACTGGAAAGTACAATGACGTCCGACAAATTAATTGTGGCGACTTTGCACGACACTACATGGACGCTCGACGTTGATGGTTCGGCAAATATACGTGGCACAGGCTTGGGTGTCGTCCTACAGTCCCCACAAGGGGGCAAAATGGTATATTCCATACGATGCGATTTCAAAGCAACAAATAATGAGGCAGAGTATGAAGCACTAATTGCAGGAATCAAAATTGATCATGACTTGGGGGCAACACATCTGCACGTTCGAAGTGACTCGTCCCTAGTAGTTAACCAAATCAATGGAGAGTTCGCAGCAAAAGATTCAAGGATGATTGCCTATTTTAAAATAGTCAAAGAAGAAGCAAAGAAGTTCAGTCACTTTGTAATCGAGCAAATACCAAGAGATCAGAACACTCAAGCTGATGCACTGGCCAATTTGGGGTCAGCACTTAGTCGAACGACATTCGATAATATCCCAGTAGTTCATCTTACAACCCCGTCCATCAAGGAGGATGATAATATTTCAGTCGCACCAATTGAAGAAGAAAATTCTTGGTCGGACGACATTCGAAATTACTTAGAAAACAATCAATTACCCGATGATAGAATGGAAGCGAGAAAAGTTAGATTTAAAGCATCAAGATACGTTATGATTAGAGGACAATTGTATCGAAGGTCTTCGACTGGATTGAATCTACGATGTATTACCAACAAGGCGCAAGTACACAAAATTTTACAGGATATGCACGATGGAGAATGTGGAAATCACTCTGGAAGTCGCAGTTTAGCCAACCGGATATCAAGACAAGGCTACTATTGGCCAACGTTAAGACAAGATGCGACCAGGTATGTGCAGTTATGCGACGCATGTCAAAGACACACAGGTATGTCACATAAACCTTCTGAACCTTTGCACTCGACTTTGATTCCATGGCCCTTTATGAAATGGGGAATGGATATTGTTGGGAAATTACCACCTGCCCCCGGGCAAAAGGTATTCCTTTTAGTTTTAACAGATTATTTTTCTAAATGGGTCGAAGCAGCGGCTTTTTCCCAAGTCCGGGATAAAGAAGTCGTTTCTTTTATCCAAACTAACATCATTTGTAGGTTTGGAGTTCCATCTGAAATAACGTGCGACAACGGGACACAATTCATCAGTGACCGAACGCGAAGATTTTGTGAAGAAAGAAATATCAAGTTAGTAACATCGACGCCTCGATATCCACAGTCGAATGGTTTAGCTGAGTCGAGCAATAAAACTATCATTAATTCACTCAAGAAACGACTTAAAGCTGCCAAAGGAAAATGGGTGGAAGAATTGCCTTCCGTTCTATGGGCTAATCGTACGACACCTCGTACGTCCATAGGACAGGACTCCCTTTTCCTTAGTTTATGGATGTGAAGTTGTGTTACCTATTGAGGTACAACTACCAACTTCAAGACATACGTCCGTCGAGCATAATTTAGTCGAACTGAGTTATGACCTTGACGCTTTAGAAGAACTTCAAGAAGCTGCTCACATTCGTATGGCGTCTCAAAAACAAACTGTCGAACGACATTTCAACAAAAATATCCAAGTCAAAGTTTTTCAAGAAGGCGATTACGTCCTACGACGAGTGTTTCAAAACACTCAAGAGCCTAATGCAGATAAACTTTCCATTAAGTGGGAAGGTCCTTATCAAATTTCAAGTGTCGTAGGTAAAGGAGCTTATAGAATCCAGACCCTTGATGGTCAAAATATCCCACGAAGTTGGAATGCAGTTCATCTAAAGAGGTATTTCTTTTAAAATTATGAAGTTAGTTTCTTTTAATTATTTTTAAATTACTGACTTAAGCATCGGAGGGTCGTTGGTCAAACCAACGACCACCCCGCTAATGTTGTTTTCCGCAGGGACGCACGACTTCTTTAAGAAAATTTCTGTGTCGAGTAAAACTCATGTGGTCATCCGTATAACATTCGACATTATTAAAGTTAAGCTATACATTTTGGTATTCAATACTTAGATTTACAAACCATTATTGTGAATTGTCCGAGGCCGATCAGAAGTTTCAGTTGATATATTTCTTAAGTAATGCTATAGTTGAATGACTGGTATAATTGATTATCTATTAAGAGGATAAAAATCATTGATAAGCAAAAAAGAGTTTTCATAGAACGTCGAAATTACAAAGTGCAAAAGACGACCATGTATGGTCGACATTCAAGTAAAAGATTAACAAAAATTTAAATAGGAGGAGCGCTAGATTGTTTTTGAACAACGTCCGTCACCGGAGGATCGACAGCCTGTTCCTGCATGACGTCCGTCCTTGCTACTACCTCCTCTTCTCCTCCTCCGCTCCCATCCAAATCGTCGTCCTCGTCTAGATCCCTTTCGGTCCCCACCTTCTCAAAATAAGTCTTGAGTTCTTCGGCGGCCGACGCCATAGGATTCTTCCCATTCAGATGACGTCTCATCAGAGCAGCTCTGGTTGTAAGACGGGAGAAAGCTTCAAGCTGTTGATTCTCCTCCTCCAAATCTTTGACGTCGCCCTCTAAACTCTCGACTTTCTTGAGGAGGGACGTGACTTCATCAGCAGAGGCAGCAGCGGCAGTGGTGGCTTTTATTTTCTCGACCTCCAGTTTGGTCGTTATCGCCTCGAGCTCAAGGACGCGATCCCTAAACTCAATCTTCTCATTTTGAGCTTCGACGAGTTTAGCCTTAAGGCTCTCGACCTTCATTTTCTCGGCCTCGACCGCCTCTAAGGCGACCTTCTCTTTTTCAAGAGCCTCGTCCGCCCTTTTTTGTACGTCAGGGAAGGCCGCCCTGAGACCTTCTGTCTGAGCGTAAAAGCTCAGACACGCTTGAAAAGCTTGCAAGACAACAAAGAAAAGGTTAAAAAAAACATAACAAGTAAGTAACAAAGAAAATAAAAAAATAATACAAGCTTACCATGAAGGAAAGACCAGCAGAATGTGCCCCCGTATCTTCGACCCGAGAATCGTTGTAGCGGTCGCGGAAGGTCGGGAGAAGAAATTTCCCCAAGTGTGGAAAAATGACGTCCCTCTCAAGGACGTCATTAACCATGAAGTCAGATGGGAGAGTAACTTTGAATATTGTCTCTCCCACCTTTTCCTTGTTCTTCTCTTCCTTTGAAGAAGAAGAAGGAACTTCGAAGATGGACTTATTAGCGCCTGACACCCCTGACAAGGGAGCATCCTTCGTCACCTTGGTCGAGCCTCCAAACTCGACCCCAGCAACGGTGCCCTTCGTTAAAGTCGCCCCCGAAAGGGACGACAGAGTGGCATCGCCCGTCTTCTTTGGTGAAGTCCGGGGTTTGCCTCGAACACGTCTTGGATCTAATCCTGCAGGAGGAGCAGATCTCTTCTTCGATTTCTCTCTGCCCTGACGGGCAAGCTTCAACTGTTCGGCCCGTCTTTGAGCAGCCGACTTCGTAGATGAATCTTCTGGACAAAATGGAGAAATTAGAAAGGACATGAAGTGCAAAATTACGAAAATGTCATTAAGCGACATACCAGTCATCTCTCCTTCTCTCCTTTCTTCTCTTTCTTCTTCTTCTTTCTCCTCTCCTTGATGAGAACCCTCGGTAGGTGTAACTTCAGCGACTAGGACGACTTCGTCCTCCTCGTCGTTCGACCGAAGGGAGAATGAACGATCGGCAATACTTCTCTCTAAGATTCTTTGAACCTTGTTGAGAGAATCCCTCCTTGGCTTCACTACACTGAAGTCGATCACCGCAAAACAAAGAAAGACATTAGGCTAAAACGCACGACTAAAAACGCACGACAAAAACGCACGACAAAAACAATAAACCTACCCGATTCGTTCCAGCCTGACGACAACCATTGGCTGTCTTCGTCACTTATAGACGCCACTTGGAGGAAAACATACTGATGTTTCCACCCACGGTCGTTCACCGCGGTGTTAAGTATCAGTACATTATCCCCCTTCGAACGTGGAAACAGGCTATACCGGTGATAATTATCCGATCGCACACTATCAGCAGTCAAGAGGTCGTTCACATTGAACGGTACCTCCCACTCGGCCGTAAGACGATCAATTACCTGGACAATGCGCCAGAATTGAGGCATTAATTATCCAGGTGTCAAGTCGAAGGTATCTAAAAATGCCCTAACCAAAGGGCTAAAAGGCCAAGAGAAACCTATCTTAAAGGGGTATTCGTATAAGACACAATACCCCCTCGGAACTTCATCCGACTTTAAATCCTCCGGCGACACTAGATTTATCTCATCTGGAAGCTTAGCCAAACTCTTAAAAAAATCTATATGTTCTTCTTCTCTAAACAAACTCACTGGTTCACTAGACATTTGAAAGTCAGGGACGTTAAGAGTTGCACACAAATAACTCAGAATATCCCAAGCTTTCCTAGGTTTTCTAGCTATGGATTTCTTATGCATAAATCGACACAAAAGAAGGACTAAAAATCGTACCTTAAATAACAGTCTAAACCTCGAATTTAGAGTGGAAAGGATTCTGGTCGCTCGGAAATCTCGTCGGAGATATGTATTTTCTAAGAAACGTAAGCGTAAAGAAGGAAAGGATTGAAAACAATCCTTATTTATACTGTAAATTTAGAAATTGAATCGACCGAGAAATTAGATCGCCAATTGTCAGTTGACACGTGTCACCTGTGTCAGACGAAACACTCGAGTACGTCCTTCCAATACGTGACACCTGTCCTTCATTAGCTGTCACATTTTGTATTTTGTTAAGAGTGACGTCATCTTCTAGTTGGAAACGAACCGATTTAGTTCTATTAGAGTTATTCGCGTTTCTTTTATAACACGTGTCATGATTTTAATTTTAATTTCAAAATTGCCGCTTGAATTTTAAATTTGGGGGCAAACTGTTTGGGTAAAAAAAGTCCAACAGACCATGGTCGTACGACATAAGGTAAAAGACACTCTTTCTTAAGGCGACCTCGACTAAAACGATCAAACATCCATTCGACAAATACCATCGTACGACTTGATTTCAGTTATTAATTGGCAGCATACATTATATCATGTTTAAATGCAGGCATTCATGACCAGAGATTGTAACGGAAGACGTCATCAATAGCAATTAGCGAAACGGATGCTGTCATCAATAATCAGAAACGGTCATGTGCATTCAAAGACTTGGAGTATAAATACGAAGCTGGAACCTCACATTGGGGGATCTAAGGCTCAGACACTGCAAGCTCACGAATTACACTCTCAAGCTCACTCAGTTTCTCTTGAAGTTCATAAGACCTTCTGCTGTTTGTCGTACGACGCACGACAGAAGTTTGATTACACGCGACGCACGACCGACTTTATTTTGTTATATGGTTTTATATTACATTACATTTGTAATACTTGTTAACAAGGACGACGTCCCTAATTGACGTCCATAGTGTACGACGACTTACACTCGTCCGCGGTTTTTACCCATTTTAGGGGTTTTTCGCGTCACCAATTCTCTTGTCTTATTTACTTTATTTCTATTATAGTCGTACGATTATTGTCGTTACTTTCTTTGGTTGGATTAAGCTTCACGATTACCTTAAATTTTCCTTGGGAGATTTTTGGCATAAACATTTACATATCACTTTCTGAGTAATTTTGCTTAATTCCAAGTAAATATAGTGGAAATTTCATCTTTAAATCAAGTGTTTCAGGATTTGCATCTTGTAATAAGATAGACAAGAAAGTGCGCGAGAAGTAAGGTTTTCCGGGTAAAATCGATCATGAAAATCCTCAAGATTTAAGGGTGAAAAGTGACCATTTAATCAAGTGGGTTAATTTTTGAAGGAAGTAAATTTTGCCCAAAACAGTAGCCAAAGCGACTTTGAAGTTAGTTGAGCAACTCACCTAAGTGCAAAATTTCGGGCTAGTTACAAGTTAGTTTAAACTAACTGTAACTCGCTTCAAACTCACATGGAGGTGTTGATGCATTTTTTAAAAGGCTTTTTCCTAGGGTTTGAAGCATTATCTCATTCTATCTTGGAGAGGGCGGCAAGGGACGACTAGGAGGCGATTTTGGGAGGAAGAAAACATCAAATTGAAGCAAGGAAACATTTGGGAAGTGATTTCTACACCGAATTCTTGCCAATCTTCGTGGGTTTTTACACAATCAAGGGAGTTTTACAATATTTGATTTCTCGAGAGACTTTTTCTTAGATCTATGAAGTCTTCTATTGCTTTGTTTGTTAATACCCCAACATGAACTAATCTTTAGATGTTCGGGGTTGGTTTGACTTTGGTTTAAGCTTATGAACATGTGACTTGGGATGTTTATCAGTTTTTCTTAGTTAATGAAGCATATGATTTGGGTTTTAATGCTTTTGTGAGTCTGATCAACTTTCATCTGATTTGTTCGTTATAAATTAAATTCGAAAGAATTAATTGTTAACAAGAACTAGAATTATATGCCTAAGGTGAGAAATTGGATAGAGATATATCAACTAAACCTTAGTATCATAATAATCTGGAACTTAATGTGTTTTGAACTCATGTGTTAAGATCGAGAGATGAGACTCGTGTTTTCAAAATAAAATCCGTTGTTGCTTGAGAAAGAACAACGGTGATTTTACAGATTTGATTTTCATTAAAAGGTTTAACTGATAATTATTTTCAAGACTATTGTTCATTAGTGAAAACCTTAGGATTTCCAACCCTCAACTATTTTCTCCATAAAAAGCTTCTTAAGTCGTTTATTGTTCCGTTCTTGGTTTATTTAATTAGTAATTGATAATTTAATTCCAATCATTCAACCTTTGGACCGTTCAGTTAATAGTGAATATAGTCATTGTGATACTCAGTTCCTAGTTCCCTTGGTTCGATACTCATACTTCCAAGTACATATTACTTGATTCGACCCGTACACTTGCGGTTAGATTAGGGGGGTGTAAATCCGCCTATCAGTAAGCAGGGTGATGACTGCTTTCGAAGCAAGCTAGTCAAGCAAGGACAAGGTGATAGTGGAAAAGCTGACAGATAAGTCATTTTTACTGTCCTGATCAAGGATAATAAACAAAATAGAAACAAGATAAAATCTACCTTAAGGTTTAAAAGACCTTTTCTAGTAAACTAGGGGTGAGCATGGGTCGGGTCGGGTCGAATTGGGGTGGAAAATGAAAAACCCGATCGGGTTTCCGGTAGGATACGCATGCCCCAAATATTATAAGCGGGTGAATCGGTTTTTGGGGGTCGGGCCTAGTCGGGTTTCGGGGGAGATGGGTCGGATCGGATAAATCCCTTTTTTTTTTTACTTTTTCCTCCCCTAGAATTTTAGTAGACTAAAAACCCAATCAGTTAGGACTCCTTTTGGCTCTTTACTCGTTAGTCATGTGTAGCACAAAGGCTCATTCGGCTGTGCAATGTGACTGTTGTGCAGCAAAAAAAGATTAAAACGTGAAAGTTGAAAATTTGAAACATTTAACTTTTACATATTTTTTGAACTAATAATACTTGGAAAAAAAAATAACATATATACCATTAATTATATAATTTGTATTATAGATTTATATGTTTATAAAAAAGGAAATAGTAAATATTATTCGGTTTTCGGGTCGGGTCGGGTGACGAACTTTAAGGCCCTATCCGAACCTATATATACGGCCTAAATTTCGGACATCGAACCTCGGATACGATCGGGTGATTAATTAGGATCGAGTTGTTCAGGTTCGGTCGGGTTTTGCACACCCTTAGTAAACATGGGAATAGAATAAATGAACTTTAACCGTAAGACGGTTATCTTGTCGGCACTTATAAACGACCCCTCAATTATTTTTGTTATTAATTATAGGAAAAAGTGTATTAAAAAAAAGGCACAAAGTTGAAGGCAATTTTTGGTCTATAATTGTTTAATTACAACATATACTCTTGTTCAACGATGTGACAAATATAATAATAGAAAATGTTGTAAAGCGGAAATGCGGGCCGTGGACCATAAAGTATTTGTAAAAAAAAGTGTCGATCTTAAAAGTGTAAATCATGAACTTTAAATATAATTTGCTCATAATTAAAAACGCAAATTATGTATACAATAAATTTAAGGGAAAAGTTCAAAAAAACTCAATAAACCATCATATTTTGAATGGTTAAATCTCTGAACTATTTTTTTGAATGAAAAAACCATTAAATTTTCTCATTTTGAATGATTAAGTCTCTCAACTATTTTTTTGAACGAAAAAACCATTAAACTTTCTAATTTTGAATGATTAAGTCCCTTAACATTTTTTTTGAATAAATAAACCATCGAGCTTCTAAAAATTGGTTATCTTTTTTTAAAGATATCTGGAACTGACGATGATGGTTTTAAAGTAAAAACAAATCAAAATCAGTTTTACCGTTCTCAAATTATACGCCATTAAAACCCCTCATAGACAATTGTATCGCTCCGCCTCGCCTCGCCCTATTGCCCTTACATTGTCCGTTCTCCATATCACCTAACACATTGTTGCTCCTGACATCGATCTCCCTCTTTTTGATCTATTTTTTATTTATCAAAAGAGAAAGAATCAAAAGATAATCGGTTCCATGTAGTTTTTTTTTGTTAAAATGATGTAAGTAACCAGTTTTTAAAAGTTCGATAATTTAATTTATTGAAAAAAAATATGTAGGGACTTAATCATTCAAAATTGGAAAATATAATGGTTTTTTCATTCAAAATGAGAAAGTTTAATGGTTTTTTCATTCAAAAAAATAGTTCAGGGACTTACTCATTCAAAATAAGAAAGTTTAATGGTTTTTTCATTCAAAAATTAGTTTAGGGACTTAACCATTCAAAATGAAATAGTTTGTTGGGTTTTTATGAACTATGTTAGTTATTTGGCGGGTAAATTATATTAAAACATAACATATTTTTATTTTGGTTCATAGTTTATAAAAAAAGTGCAACATTTTTTAATACAAATAATATATATGTATGTATATATAGAGAGAGAGAGCGAGAAAAGTTCAATTGAAAATCAATTTTTGTTTGTGAACCGAGAGACAAATGAGCTGCAACACCTGTCTCTGGGGGTGTGCACATTCTATATGAATAACGAAGGTGAACCTTCATGCATTATTCATGATAAATAATACAAATTCATGATTCATATGTTCTTCATGATGAATAATACGTGAATGACTCGTAAATGTACGGATACGTGGCGTGCTCTCTCTTTTGTCCCCTGGTTCACAACTGAAAATCGGTTTTCATTTGAACCTCTCTCTATATATACACTATAATGTTTTATATATCTATACTACTATATTAAAATGCTAAAAACGAATACAATCAAAAGGGTAAAAAGGTTTATTTTCTAATTTTTCTAAAAAAATGATTAAAAGAAGGATGCAAGATGCAAGTACAATAAACTAAAGTTTAATAATCCAACCCAAAAGGGAAAAAATTTCTCCTATTGTGTATCTTTTGGGCGGCATGGTCGAGTGGTAAGGTGGGGACCGCAAATCCTTTCAGGATTCAAGGTTATATCTTTTACTCTTATAACTAGTTAGTTAATTACTTTTAATTTCTTACTTTTTTATTTTAGACTTTTATTATACTAACATAAATAAATCGTACATAAACTAAAATGTATTAAAAATACATTTATTTTTTACAAATTATATTATTGTAATCGTCTCGTCAATACCTTCAAAATGAGTCTAATATTTCATATGTTTGGATTTAATCATATTACTAAATATCATGATTAAATATAAACTAATTTGTTTTATATTGCTTATCTTTTAATTTTTTTCATTTTACACCCTTATCATATTAAAATCATAGATTAACTAAAATACATTATAAATGCATTTTTTACAAATTATATAATTATAATCTTTTCGTCAATAATTTCAAAATAAGTTCATTCTTGAATATTTTTTAATTTAATAATATTGTAAAATATTATAAATATGTATTGACATTTTTCAAGAATAATGTATCGAGATTTTTTTTAAACTTGTACATTTTAAACCTTTAGTTATATTTATCTATCTATACTCTTTAAAAAAATCTATTACGGTTATTCTTGAATTTGTAAGAGTAACCATATATTGATACATAATGTACAAATTTAAAAGCTTCAAAAGATCCCACGTTCAACATGATAATTAAAATTAAATTATTTATTTTTAAATTACACTTTAAACACTTATAATTAGTTATTTAATTTAATTTTATATCGTTTTCTTTTTCATTTTACACTCTTATCATATTAATATAAATAATTGTATATTAACTAAAATACATTAAAATATATGTTTATTTTTACAAACTATTGCATTATAATCGTCTCATCAATAGTTCAATACCTTCAAAATAAGTTCAAATGTTATGGGTTTGAAGACACCACTATCGGGAGAATCTTTTTCAATTTTTTTACAAATTGATCATATTAACCTTGAATTTTATATATCTCATATGCGATTTAAAAACACATAAAATAATAAAACTGACATCGTGTGATGGAAAATAAAACTGAATATGAAACAAGATTATTCTTTTGAATTCTCATTTTTAAATTCGATATGTTTCGTGTCACATCGCGCACGAATACGTATCTAGTATATATATATACACTATAATGTTTTTTAAAAGAATAAATTCTTACATTTATAAAACGAGAGAATATATCTTTCTTTTTTTTATCAACAAATTAGTTGTAAAGTATAACGAACTAATAAAACAAAAGAAATACACCATTTTTGATTAACCATTATTTATTTTTTAAATTCAAATGACAATCACAGGCGTTCGTTATCATATTTTAATTATTTGAATCTGAAGATTAAACAATTACTAGTTTCTCTTATGATATGGAATCTGAAAAATAAAAAAGTGGATAATGGAAATGGCATATTCATTTCATTTTATTGATTTTGTTGTAATTTGTTACTGATTTATTGATACATTCAATAGAGAAATGATATATTCTTTTCATTTTGTAATTGTAAGAATTTATTCGTTCAAAAAAAATTATTTAGTGACATGATCATTTAAAATATTATAGTTGATTGGATTTTTTAGATTTTAATAAGTTCAAGTATTTATTTATTCAAAAAAATTATTTAGTGACATGATCATTTAAAATAGAGTAAATTACATATTTGGTCACCGTGGTTTATGAGTTTTAACAGTTTGGGTACCTAAAATGAAATATCTATGAATTGCATCCTTGTGGTTTGCATTTTATAACACCTTGGGTCCCTAAAACTAACTCCGTTAAAAATATCTCTGTTAAAGTGGTCATGTGCAAGGCACATGATGGGTATTTTAGTCATTTTACACAATTTCCTCATTTTACATTAAAAAATAAAAACTAAAAAACAAACACTAATAAGATCTTGCCATGTGTCCTTCTTTTTCTCTTCTCTTGCCTTTCGTTTTCGGCAACTATTCCGTTTTCTAGCTACCCACCTCCATCTCCGACCAAACCTTACCCAAACAACAATCAAAACCTAAATGAATTCTAAAATTAAGACATCAATACTAAACATTAATTATTAACATCATCAACACAACAAAATTTTGTCTAACACAAACAGATCGAGGAGAATAGATTAAGAAAAACTTCTATAATACAAAGATTTGTCTAATACAAACAGATCCCCAAAAAATTATAATACAAACAGATCTCAAAAAATTTGTAAGGAGAAGAACAACAGATCTCCAATCGATTCCTATATGAAAGTTGAATCAGATCTCCAATAAAAGAAACCAAAAAATTATAATACAAACAGATCTGCAAAAATTTGTAAGGAGAAGAACAATAGATCTCCAATCGATTCCTATATGAAAGTTGAATCAGATCTCCAATTAAAAAAAATTAAAGAAGAGATCTAAAGGGAGAAGAAGAAAAAGAAGAAGAGATCTCTAAATCTAGAATTTTGTTGATATTGATGGCAAGTTGTGGGTCTTACACACACAAATCTTGCATTTTTGAAACCCAGAACCTGCAACTTCTTTTGATCGCCCCCAACGAAGAGATAGGGATGAAGACGAAGAGGCTGGAGACGGAGGTGGGCGTAGAGAAGTCGCCGGAGGGAGGGTGGGACAGTGAGGGTCTTATTGGGGAAGATGAGGAAGAAGACAACCATGGCCATCATCTTCGAAGTCTAGAAACCATCATCTCCATCACCTCGTTCTTTGAAGTCATCTCGATCAAGATTTAGAGTGGTCTGGATCAGGTCGTTGGAGGAGGTCTGGATCTGCTGTGGCGATGAGGGTGTGGCCGGAGGGAGAGGTGTGGTGGTGAGGATGTGGCTGGAGGGAGAGGTGTGGCTTTTAATATATTCAGATAACAATAAAGAGTAAATTACATGTTTGGTCTTGTGGTTTTTAATAGAAAATTAGAAAAAAGAGTAAAAGGACTAATATACCCTTGTAATTAACCTATTTAACAGAGATTTTTTAACGGAGTTAAAAGTAGGGATCCAAGGCGTTATAAAATGCAAACCACGAGGATGCAATACATAGATATTTTATTTTAGGGACCCAGACTGTTAAAACGCATAAACCACAGGGACCAAATATGTAATTTACTCTTTAAAATATTATAGTTGATTGGATTTTTTCGATTTTAATAAGTTCAAGTATTTATTTGTTTGATTTCAGTAAATTAGGAATTTATTTGTTTATAAAAAATCAATAATTTAATCAAGGAAAATGTAAAAATACATCTGTTTTTTAGAATATTCCTTTCTTTTAAGCAAAGAGTAAACTTCAATTTTTGTCCTAGAGGTTTACTGAAAGGTTTAAAACTGGGATTTAAACTTTGATAAGTCGAAAAATCATTCTTGTGGTTTTTATTTTGTTTTGAAAGTGGTCTCTAGTCATTGACATTGTTTATTTTCTCCTTTAGAACGAAGGCCAATTCATTCTTTTCATCAAAATCTTGAATTTTCTTCTTAAAAAATAACATTATTTTATATTTTCTTTTAAAAATAATAAACTTTAGTTTGAGAGAGAAATTTTATAATAAAATAAATAAAAATATAAAACAAACATTATGTTATTTTTTAAAATAAAATAATTTTTTTAATAAAAAAGACTAAAATACTCTTTACTCTACTGGATAAAAAAATAAAGTTAACGATCAAGGATCATTTACAAAACAAATTAAAAACCATAAGAATAACTTTATAGTTACTTTCAAACTTTTCACTAAACATCAAAGATCAAAATTGAAGTTAGAAATTAAGTACAAACTAGTGTGTGACACCGCACGTTGCACGGTGACAAAATTTATTTTGTTAGAAAATACGTAATTAAGTTAAGATGATAATAAATTGTAATATAAAATGATGATTGTATTAGGTGTTTTTGATGCAAACTATTTTCATTGATATTTTTTCCTATAACTAAAGAACTTCATGCATTTTTATATTTTTTGGATGCAAAATAGTGATTCGATATTAAGTTCAATTTGTATAAACATTGTTAGCCGTGAACGTTTCCTTAATAGCATTATGGTGGCGTATGTATGCGAAATTAATATTTTCAATTTAGCATTATGGCGGGTTTATGCAAAACATATGGTCATTTGAATAATTACATGTAGAATCACTATAAAATAAGTGATATAACTAAATTTATAATACAATTTAAAAATTCGAAATAAAATAAGAGTAATGCAAGGTATATATGTAATAATATGCGTTATATTAGAGATATACCGATTTACCTAATCATGGTTAGCAAAAAACCGAAGAACTTCAATTAAAAATTAAATTGGATTTAGCACATGACAGAGTCATTATTATTGTCATTGTTTGGGCGAAAAAAAACTTAGTTTTGTATGATGATGATTACAATTTATAATGACCAAGAAGGATGGTATACATGTGCCTTTAGTTCATCCTCAACACACACCTGAAATTTAAAAACAATATAATGAGTGGACCAACCATATTACAATAAGTAAAAAATCACATATCAAATATGCAGACTTCAAATCTTCATGATCTGATAGATAAAAAAGTTATAAAATCACAACATGAACATATATAAAATTATCATGCGATCAATATCAAGATATGAACATACTTAAAAATATAAGGGAATCAAAATCATGATACAAGCATACATACCATTATAATACAATATAAATCACAAAATAAACTTACGAAAAAAATCTTTGCATTAAATCATAACCACAAACTCCCACAACCTAAACTTCAAACCTTCACGAATTAATACGTAAAAGTTAAAGAACCCAAGAGTCTGCAAACCAAAAAGCGCTCAACATAAGTAAAAATTTCACATACTATACTTGAAGACTTCAAATCTTCATCTAATACATAATAGTTATAGTGCAAACAAAATCACGATACAAACATACATATTAATTTTAATTTCATTCATATAATGAGTTTTCAAATATACTGATTTAATATTTTCAATGTAATTTCATTTATATAATAAGTTTCTTAAGTATCGATTGTATTTCATTTATTGTTATGCAAATTAAAAAAAATAGAGTAATATGAAATAAAAAAATAGAGTAATGTGAAATAAAAATAGAGTAATTGTTTGCTAATAATTACATTATTAAAAAAATCCAAAATTGAGGAAAAAGAAAAAAAAAGATTTGGATATTTAGAAGATGCTACCTCATTGCTGGTGGTTTTTCCTTTAATATATATAATAGATAAAGATTGTTTAAAATCATTAAACTTTGTCAAAATCATTTTAAAATAATTGAAAATGATTAATATGAACTTAACTTAGGGGGTGTTTGGGATTGCTTATTTAAAACAACTTATGCTTATTTTGAAAAGTGCTTATTAACTTATGCGGTGTTAAACCAGAGTTTTTAAAAAAGTGTTTGGATTAGCTTATTGTGATACCAAAACGTAATAAGTTAATAAGTTATTATTTAAAAGTGTTTGGGATTGCTTATACATACAAAATAACCAAAAAAGTAATAAGCACTTTTCAAATAAGTTGATAAGTCAGAACAAAATGACTTATCAAAAATGGCTTTTCAGCGGTTTGGCACCGCTATAAGCTCTTTTCATTTTGTTCCATCCAAACACTCAAAATGACTTATCTGCGGTGACAAATCGTAATAAGCTAAAAAGCCCCTCAAATAAGCAATCCCAAACACCCCCTTAATCATTAAACTTTGGTTTAACTATATTTAGTTAAACACCATTTCACATTATTTCAACATTAATCTACCCCTTATATACACATCTTCATCTTTCAATTTTCTATCTTTCAACCAATGTGGGACAACCTTAACAACATAATGTTTCATCTCTTCACCAAGGCCAACCTTTTTAAGTAAAAAAAAATAAAAATTATGAGAATTTAGATAAATAAAAATGAAGCCTCTAAATGTTCATGACCCAATACATAAAAACTATAATGCAATCTAAATAACGATACTAACGTATATAAAATTATGGAAGAAGTAGAACACAGGAAAAAAAACAATGAAGAAATAAATAATATCAAAAGTAAAATAGAAGAGAAACCAAAGAGAAAGAAATACATTGAGATGAAGAAAATTTAGAGATGTATAGGATAGAGAGAGAATTTGAGAGGGTGTGGGAGATGAAGATGAATAGTTTGGAGAGTTACATGATGTTAGTAAAATTACAAAAAAAATATCAATACATGATATAGCAAAAAGTTTTCATATAGCGAGTGTAACACCCCGAATTTCGAAGGGTATCATTTCAAGCTAATGCAGAAATCAGTATTTGAAGGGAAAAATAAGATATATGATCTTGGACTTGAATTCTATATTTTATAGTCTTAATGGATGAAGAATTCAATTACGAGTCCAACGGTTCTTTCCGGAGCGAAATTGGAGCTATAACAAAGAAGTTATGGCCAAATCATGTTTTGAGAAGGAATTGAGGCTTCTGCCTCATGCGCACGGGTCGTGCGTTTTTCCTTCATGGGATGAACACGGGTCGTGCGCCCCAGCAGTGATTCCAGCAACTTAAATCGATTTTCAGCCTCATTTCTCACTCTCACCTCATTTTTCATCCTTATTTCTCCTCTCTTCTTCTTTCCTTCTTAGAAACCGATTCTAGGGTTTTTCTTCACCCAAATCGCACCATATATTGCTAGAAATTGGGTGTTTCATCCAAGTGTTCGGTTTGGAAGCTTCACCACCATCTTCATCTTCTTCACCACTTCACCATTGTCATCTTCAACCTGAAGCTTCATTTTTGGGTTTTCTAGGTTTTCACCAAAACCTAAGTGGTAAGTGTATCCCTTCCATTTCTAAACCTTTATGTAAGTTACAAAATGCTCCATTGATGGTTTCTTAGTGTTCGGTTTCTCAAATCTCGGATTTGTTGGTTTTGGAGAAATTAGGGTTTTGATCTCATTTGGGGATTTTGGTATATATGTTTGGGAAAGGATTCTAAGTGATTGATTATATGTTTTGATGGTTGCAAACTTATGGATCTAGGTTTTGGAAGTTTTGCTTGAAGATTCAAGTTTCTTCAAAGGAGCTCAAAGTGGGGTAAAATCTAGATTTAGCCTAAATCTAGCAAGGTGAGTTCAAGTTGATTTGTTAAAACGGTGTACATGCCAAAATGTGTATTTTGAAGTAAAAAGGTGTTTTACTTGGTATTTGTCAAAGTGTGAGTATTTTGATAAGTTTTCATATTTGGTAAACTTGAGTTGTGTTAAACTCATAAAATGCTCATATTTGGGTTCCTAGCAATTTTGCACAAATAAAGTCCGTTTCATGGGTTATGCATCTTTGATGATTTTTGTACCAACAAAGTCTAGTTCATGTTATATGCATTTTGGTGTATTTGCATTCATAAACCCTTTGGAAAACCTTTGGTCCCATTACGTGTTGAGTTTCGGGTTAAACACGTCTTTGTAGTGTGTGTCTTCATAAACGTTATTTTTAAAGACATTTCATTAATTGGAGGACCGATAATTATTGGTCAAAAGGGTTTTGAACATCTTAGCTCGATGTTGGCTTAAAATGAGTCGTGTGGACGTTTGTCCGGAATTGTAACTAGCGGGGGTTTTGAATAAGATGACGATTAATTTTCTATCGTTGGGGAGTTACATGTCTTGAGTGCGTTGGTCATTCAATTGGAGTAATGTAATGATAGACATTGTTGTATTGGATCCATAGGCACGTAAGTCTGTCTGTCTTGTAATGCATGAGGTTTTGGGTTACTTTTAGTGACCGCTCGGGTTTGCTAGCGAGTGGACAACGAGTGGCACGAGTTGCGGAGGGGGAAACTCGTCTAGATTGGATTGGCACCCATGTCTGTAAGTCCTTGGGGTGGAACTCGACGGAGTAGGGCCAGAGGCATTAAACGGTCCGTGGTATGATGTCGTGGGAGGCATGAGAACCAGGATGTCGGGATCTGTGTGAAATCCAATAACATCACGGGTGGCTCCATTCACGTGTTCTCATCACCCAAGATGGAAACGTTTAGATGACATGCAAGGAAGTCGCGTGAACGGCCTACTTGCGTGTTTTCTATTCTCAGTGTTTACGGATCTCCTCATCGTTGATTCGTGGTATTTAAATGGTAATGTGGTATTTTACCAAATTGGGTTTTTACATGGTCGACCGTAAATGATGGCTTTAATATTGAGTTCTTTCCACGTATATTAAGTTTTGAAAGGAATGCGTCATTTCCACGTTTCGATGCTTAAATTAGTCCATATCTTGGTCGGGTGAGTTTTGGGACATGATGTGTTATTTACTTTTTATAAATTAAAGTATCGAACTATGACCCCGTTTTGGGTAAGTTTTGGGTTGCATCGTTTTATAAGAAATGTGTGTTTGGGAGCATTGTCTTTAAAAGTGCATATTATGAAAATGTGTCGTTTCCATTTTAAAGTATAAGATTTCGAAGGATCTCGCTTTAAACTGGTTTTCTTGCTTTTAAAGATTTATTCTTTCATGTTAAAACTCTTGAGCTCACTAGGCGTTAAGCCTAACCTTTTTATTTGTCGGCATGTGCATCAGGTTCCTGTTGGGGGTTCGGTTCTAGTAATGCTTTCGAGAAGTCGAGCCTTAGACTTGTGCAAGGGTATGTAGTGAGGGAAGTCTTCCGTAAGTTGGAGATAGCGTTTGTTATTGGGTATTAGTAGCACCCGTCTTTTAACCTGTATGTATAGATTGTGTACGTGTATTGAGGTTGAATCCAAATTTGTGGTTGTAGATGATTCAGTTATTGATGTATTTAGAAAATTTTAATTAAGTTGCTATTTCCAGAATTGAGGGTGTTATAGTGAGCCAAAAAAATATCAATTAGCTTATAATAATTGGTTTCAAAACTATTTGATTATATGATTACGGAACATATTGGATATGCACATTCCAAGCGATACATCTAATTTGATCTTTTCATCGAAGGATGAGAGCAATATTTATCATCCTCATATTGATCTCTTACTGGTCCATTATATGTTCAATTAATTAACATATATTGTACACTGTCATATGCCTTGAAAAGTTATATGTAACATTTGATATAAAGAGATTTTTTTATAAATACGTGAGCATATATATATATAATAACATGCATCATATTGAAATACTTTGAAAGAATTACCTTTTACCATATTCGAAGGAGTGAATGCAAGTTGTTCGAACCAATATAGTTTTAAACATGATTTAAAACTATGGTTACATTTTCTTAAAACCTTGATTTCTCAGATGAAACACAAAAAACATTTATTTAATAGATACCAAATCAAGAGTTGAAACTAAAAAATGTGGATTTTACAACCCCTTTGGCGAGTAATAATGTTATATTATAATAAATGATATCAAAACGTTTTTTTAACGTTGTGGATGACTTGTGTGAAAAAAATACTTGTAAAAAATCAAAATTAAAATTAAATGGAGGTTGTAGAATTATATAGAATGACTTATACGCAATAATATATATATATATATATATATATGTACCGTGACGATGAGTTTTCATGTTTCGACATATTTCGGGATCTTCACGATGTGTTTAGACAATACATTGTTTGTTTTTATTTTAATTGTATCATATCTACAAAAATAAGTGTAAAAATTCGACACAACACTAAATATTTTAATTGTAATTTTCGGTAAGTAAATGTCACCCGGACGTCTCTGTGACTTGTAAACAGTGGGGTTTTATTGGGGAAATGCATTGCTTAAAGTCCCTCGGAGTATTGGGAGTATTGGCATTGAAAAAGTCGGATTTTTGGAGTTCGGGGACACCCGGGCGACTATGCCAGCGATTGTGCCAGAGGTCACAATAGCTTGGCACTATCGCCAAAGCTGAGGACCCACGGTACATTTCTGGTGATTGTGCCAGCGATTGTGCCACTGCACAATCGCCTGGCACTATAGCCTACGTGTACCAGAGTGTTAAATGTTGCGATTTCAGCCATTTCTCTCACTTTCTCACTTTCTCAATTCTTCCTTTTCTCTCCCAAACTGACCCCTAACCCTTTCCCACGAACCCTAACTCATTTTTTAGTGTTTTTGTCATAAAACCAAGTGTTCCTTCATCTTCTAGCAAGGTTTGGAAGCTAGAACTAAGATCCCTCCATCTTCACCTTCTTCACCCAAGTTTTCTAGGGTTTTATCCAACTTTCCACCATTTTGAAGATTTGGAGTTTGTGGCTTGTGTTGATTTCCTAGAAGTGTTTGATTGATGGATTCAAGTTGTGGTTGAGGTAATCATCTATTCTCTTCATTTATGAAAATTAGGGTTTCGATATAAGTTGAGGTTTCATGTAAAATGTTTTGGGGGAAAGATTCTAGATGGTTGAATATGGTTATTTATGGTTGGAAATCTTTGGATCTAGGTTTTTGAAGGATTTTTCTTGTGGACTCAGATTTCTTCAAGGAAGCTTAAAGCGGGGTAAAATCTAGATTTAGCCTAAATCTAGCGATGTGAGTTCAAGTTGCTTTACGAAAACTATGTACATGCCAAAATGTGTATTTTGAAGTAAAAATATGTTTTACTTGGTGTTTGTCAAAATGTGAGTATTTTGATAAGTTTACATATTTGATAAACTCGGGTTATTTTAATCTCATGAAATACTCATATTCAGATTTTGAATATTCCAACAAGTAAATAGCATGACCGATGTATTTTGGTGATCTTGTACAAATAAAGTCCATTTTATGATTTATGCATTCTCGGTGATTTTGGTTCAAATGAAGTCTAATCCATGATGTTCGGCATTTTGACGTATTTGAGTTCATAAACCATTTGGAAAAATACTTGGTTTCCATACGTGACGAGTTTTGAGTTAATCACATCTTTGGGATATATGTCCGCATAAACATCGTTTAAAGGCACTTCCTTATTTGGGGGTCAATTATTTGTTGGTCAAATGGATTTTGAGCATTATAGCTCGGCGTTGACTTTAAAAGAGTCTTGAGGACATTTGTCCGGTTTTAATGGCTCGATGTAGAGTCCAATCTATGATTTACATACTAATGCATTTTATTGCATATTTATGATAATTACATGCTCGAGTGCGTTGGTCATTCATGTGTAGTCATGTAATGTTAGACTGTGTTGCATTGGATCCATAGGCACATAAGTCAGTTTTATTTGATGGTCATGTGGGTGGTACGGGGTTGGACTCTGGGACTCATGTTTTATGACCTTGTCCTTTCAAGTGTATACTAGGAGGGCTGAGTCCGGTTGTGCTATTGTGACGGTGGGTAGTTCATGATGGGCGTTTGGGGCCTCCGCCATGTTGGGGCAATGCCATGGTTGTATCCCCCTTGTGCCGAGCCTTTGGCGGTATTCATGGTAATATTTGCTAAGGTCAACTGTCTCTTTTGGTGTAGCCTGAGGGGAGTCGTAGGGACACTTGGGCTTGCGTGTCGTGAAGTGTCATACGATTAACGTTATATGGGTGACATACTTTTGTGTTTCCTCCACTCTCAACGGATACGGGTATCCCCCGTTGTCGGCCCGTAATATTTTGAATATTTAATTGTCCATGCTTTAATATTTGGATTTCATTCCATCTTATGGTTGCGTGAGTATTAAATTACAGTTCCATGATTTCGACGACGTATCATATCTTTATGGATTGTTTTCCGCTATTTAAGGATCGAGTATTATGTCCCAACCGTGTTTTGGGTGTTTTGGGATATGAAGTGTTATTCACGTTTTCACAAATTGGGTGTCGAATTATAATCCCGTTTTGGGTGAGTTATGAGTTACATCGTTTTATAAAGAATGTTTGTCTTGGAGCGTTGTCTTTAAAGATGCATATTTTGGGGAAAACGGCTCGTTTACATTTATAAAGTAAACCATTTCGAAAGATCTTGAGTTGAACTGAATTCTTTTCTTTTAAAGACATATTCATTCATGTTATAACTCTTGAGCTCACTGGCGTTAAGCCTAACCTTTTTATTTGTCGGCATGTGCATCAGGTTCCAGTTGGGGGTTCGGTTCTAGCAGTATTATGAAGAGTTGAGCATTAGCTTTATACAAGAGTAAGTAGTTGGTGAAATCTTTCGCATGTTGGAGATAGTAACTGTTATTGGGTTTTAGTAACACTCGTCCTTATCTTAGATTTTATGTATAGAATAAATGTGTGTATTGAGGTTAATTCTTAAATTGTGATTGTAGACGAAACATATATCAATGTATTTAGAAAATTTTAATTTAGTTGTTATTTCAAGAATTGAGGGTGTTAAATTAATGATAAATAAGCGTTCACTACTCAGAATAATCTTTTAGCAAGAAATTTAGTGAAAGAAAGTCAAATCTAAGTAAAACATATAAGAAATAAAAGTATTTATAATATGTTTTTTAATTGTCATAACTCTTTCATTTATATACATTCATTACATATTAATTGTAATAAGTTTCAATTGATCTATTTTATCATCTATACTAAAATGTATTAAATTTCTCATAAGTATTTCATTTATATACATTGATTCATTCATATAATTAAAAGAAGAATATAAAAAATTATATCAATTAATGAGATATATTGACTTATAATAATTAAAAGTATATATAAGTATTTTAACCAATTAATATGATATATTGATTTTAGAAAACCAAAATGGATAAAATAGTAAAAAGTATCATAAAAAACCTCTAAAAATGTCAACCTACATTTTTTTAAACTTTTTTTAATGATATATTGATATTAACATATTGATTGTTACGATAAATAAAAATGAAAGGTTTACTAATAAATGTGTTGATTTTATATTAAAAATAAGAGTAAACTAAAATAAAAGGAAAAGAATAAAATGATTGGAAGTTTGTTTTTAAGCCATGCATTAGTTTTTACTTATATATATATATATATAATATATGTATTGACGTTTTTCTTTAAATATTATGTAACTAATTTGAGATGAAATGGAATTTGTCAATTAAATAACCATTAAGAAAATACAATGTACCACAATAAACATATTTTAGCGTATTATAGATGTAAATTAATTTTATTTATATTGTTTCTACAAAGAGAATTTCAAACATGTTCTTATATTTTATCAAAGAATTAATTTTCCATTGTAAATTTATGTTTGTACACAAATGATTAGTTGTAAATATCTATGCAATATCAAACATTATTATTGTACCAATAATAGATTGTACATAGAAATTTATCACTAACCGACACATGAAAGTTATTTTACATAATATAATTTTTTGCAAAAAATAAAAGAAGAAACAATATATTATAACTACTTATTTTTAAGGAACATTACCTCAAACGTCAACTCCTAGAAGGATTTTTTATCCACATAAATTATTGCACATAGTGAAAAAGAATGTGTGAACAAACTAAAAATCAGTGAACTGCGAGGAGTGACTCTGAGATGCTCCGAAATTGGTTGTGTTTAATCAACAATCGCTCGCAAAGAGATTTTTGTGTATTGGAAGTGACTTTGAAAGAATTTCGATTAACCACAATTTGTTATTAGCTTATAGAAGGAACAATGATTATATGAGAACAAATGAAATATGGAAGTGAAAAACGGAGAAAACGTAAGTAAAAAAACCTGGATTTATGATGGAGTTTCGACCATGATTTCAATTTTTTGCCTCTCAATCGAACGCCTCTGTGATGCAACTCTCTCTCCCCACGACTATCTCCTTCGACGGCTCTCCAATTCCAACCGTGTAGAATAATATGAATTTATGTTGTAGCTCTCCAATTATAGCATCTAACCAAATGAACTTATTGAAGAATAACTAATAATTAATTATTAGGGAGATGGAGAGTAAGGTAAGATGTTATTAGCTTATAGAAGGAAACAATGATTATATGAAAACAAATGGAATATGGAACGGAAAAATGGAGAAGAAGTAAGTAAAAAAACCTGGATTTATGATGGAGTTTCGACAATGATTTCAATTTTTTTTCCTCTCAAGCAGCTCTCTCTCCCCACTACTACCTCCTTCGTCGGCTCTCCAATTCCAACCGTGTAGAAGAATACGAATTTGTGTTGCAGCTCTCCAATTATAGTGTAGAAGAATATTATCGATTTACGATAGAGGTTGCATCTAACCAAATAAACTTATTGACGAATAATTAATAATTAATTATTAGGGAGATGGAGAGTAAAAGAAAAGAAAACCAAAATGTTATTTGGAGGTTATTCTAAATTTTAAGTATATAAAAATACCAAAATAACAAATTATTAGGGAGATGGAGAGTAAAATTTTAGGAAACCAAAAGGTTATTCTAAATTTCAAGTATGTAAAAATACCAAAATAATCATGTGGATAATAAAACAAACATCTACATATAAGGGTAGAAAAGTCTTTACAATATTAAACATTAAAAAGATAAAAAATCTAGAAAAAAAGATAAATATGAATCTTGCTCTTAAAAGAAGATACCACCTAAGACTATTGGGTTTTGCTTTAATACAGATATAGATATAGATAGATTCCATATGAAATACAGAATGAAATACCGTACACGCGCTTAGGTTTTTTGGTTTAGAAGCGTAACCTCCAAACAAACCAGAATATGCATGAAAACGCGCGTAGCGGTTTCCTTGACAGATGTCTTCATTGACTTATTCCGCTGACTTTTTCAAACTCTCTCTCTTTCTTCCTCCCATCCTTTTTTATATATATATATTCCCCCCATCCTTCACCTTTGTTTTAATTTCCATTCTCAATTCCTTGCTCCCCAATCCATCAAACTCAAACTCTCAACTCCAATCCATTTTCCGATGACGAAATCCATCAATCTCCGGTACCTCACCGCCATTCTCTTCGCCTTCATCCTCGTTTCGCAATACTCATTCGCTTCCGCCAGACCGCTGACGGCGAACAATCTCCAAGTATCTAATTCCAGGCCGGAAAAGGTTGAATCGCGATTGCCGAAGAAACTCGATGACGGAAATTACAAGAGTTTGTTTATGAGTTCATTACCGAAAGGAACGCGTGTGCCGTCGTCTGGACCAAGCCGGAGGACCAACGGCGTGCATAATTAAGTCTGGTTTTTGCTATTTTTTTTATACATATATATACGTCTGTAGCGTAGATCGTGATCGAAAATGCGTTTCATCAAGTTGTTTTGATTCGTGTGAGTTTTAGGTTAATTCATCTGATTCGTTTGTTCGTTCTCCAGTTTTGAAATTAGGTTATACTTAATTATATATGTAAATTACACAGAATTGCACTAGCTATGTGCATTTAATCATCGATTGATTATAGCAGATTGAAAAGTTACAGAAATACCTGATGATCGGAATTTATGCTGTTTAAGTTATCAATTGCTTTGGTTGATTAGTTGACAGTTTTCCTGTAGCTTTTTCTGCATTATTTGTTTAATTGTCGGCATAATTCAGATGAAAGTCTTCAGGATCCTTTCACTTTCGCACGATTTATGCTCTTGTATGCAGTTCGGACTTGTACCACATGCATTCACCACTGGTACGTTGTCATTGCTGAATGTTTCCTTCAATTCTCTAGTTTTATGAACGCGGCAAAAAGCAATTAATTAAGCATGCACCGATTCTTTAATATAAACTTGCTTGCCGTGTTTCATGTTTCAAATCTAAACAAGTAATTGTACAGATTTTCAACGTCATGCATTATTCATTAATAATTTCATTTGAAACTTTCATGAAATGATTGCATCATCATAATGTGAAAAATCGGTGTTTGTCAACATACATATTAAACACTTAATGTTGAATTTTTTACATATATATAATTATAAGTTGAACGAAGTTGTACAATGAACAAATCAGATTTCGTTTTCAATAAAAGAAATAATGCAATTTTGAGGTTGAATATTTAACGATTATTAACATCACATCATACATAATTAATACTGTATTTATTTGTTGGACATACACCAGTCTTTAACTTTTCAATATATACCAATAGTTGTATGTATTTTGTTAGCTATGTTTGTTCGTGTTCTATGTATTTCTTTAATGCGTTTGCACACATAGGGGTTTTTTTTTTTTTTTTAAATAAAAACTTCTTAATGGCTGTTAAGTCTGAATTGTTCAAACATTTTTACACACCACCTCTTATTAATCATAATTAAAATAAGACTTCAAACTTTATACCTCTTAAAAAACAAACGGCACCATAGTCTCTCACCACATCACCACTATCTTACTCTCTTGTTTCCCTTTAATTTTGGTTTTACCTTTTACGAGTTAGAGGGCTTCACAGAAACAATCATACTTCCAAATTTTGCATCTGTTTAAAATTTACTGAGTTTGTTTGGTTGATAAAACTGTAATATATATATATATACTAGATTTGCCCCTGTGTATTACACGGGGTAATTTAAAAAAATTAAATCATGCAAAAAAACTTATATTACAGATATGAATGATCATCGAGTACGATGCTATTTTTCCATTCAAAGTTGTTGTTTTTTTTTGCAGCTGGTTAAATCATGCAAAAAAAACTTTTTTTTGTATTAATAATTGATTTTGAAAATCAATTATTAAAATTTGTGAGATAAAAGTTGAAATTAATTTTGTAAAAAGATTTGCATATGTTTGATAATACTTGATTTTCAATTTGTATTACAAAAATAATAATACGAAATAATATTTGATTTTCAATTTGTATTACAAAAATAATAATACGAAATAATATTTGATTTTCAATTTGTATTAGAATAAAATATATTCTATTTTATTTTTAGAAAATATAATATATTTTAATTCAATAAAAGATATTCATATTACAATTTTGATTTCTAAATTGAATTTCCGAACATATGCAATCTCATTTTCAACTTTTATCTCATACTAATTTCGACAAATTCCATAGTAATCACGACATATTAATTCGTATATATTTATGATATTTAATTATATAATTAAATCCAAAAATATTCAATGTTGGACTCATTTCGAAGGTATTGACGAAACAATTACAATGATATAATTTGTAAAAAATAAAAATGTTTTTTTTCAATGCAATTTAGTTCATATACATTATTTACATTTATATGATAAAAGTCTAAAATGAAAAATAAAAAAGTAAGAGGTTAAAAGTAAACTACATATCTAATTCTAAGGGTAGTAAATGTAAGGTATAAATTAAAAAAATTGAATTAAGGAAAGATTAAATAAGGAATGAATGTGGATTTGTTGAATGAACTTATAGTGTAAAATGCGTCCAGGTTCATGTTTAGGCGGGAAAATGAAAAAATGGAGTAAACAGAAGATAACACGTGTCACTTCCGTTACTTATTTATTATATGTATAGATATGTTAAAATAACTATAGACAGGGGAACGTGCATACAAGTCAAAGTTCTCATAAATGAACACCTTTAACCCCATTTATGTTTGATATTTATATTCGTAGTTGGTGAGTCCATTGTTACTTTGTTAGACAACGATCTCCTTTTCAAGAAATCCATTGTCAAATAATATGGAACAATTTTTTTTTCCCACTTTGTCCGACAAATAACACTTTTTTTCAATTGTTCCGGGATTTGTTTGACGGCAATTACTTGATCTCTAATTATCTTATGATAATTAAAAGGGTCATTACTAGGGCCAAACATACGTCCATGGCCTACCATAAATAGGGACCTAATTATTTTTTGTGTATACTATTTAGTATATAGTAGTTTAAAAAAATTAGTAAATATAAGAGACACAAATTTTTTAGACTGCGTTTGGTACATGGAATAGGACGAGACATAACTCACAGTCCCATGTTTGGCATGACATGGGACAGGACAAAAATTCACTGTCCCACGTTTGGCGCGACATGGGACAAGAACAAAGACTGAACAAGATGAGACAAGATGAGATAAAAAAGAGTATTTTCTTGTTCCAGCAAGCAAGATAGGTGGAATAACAAGGGACAAAAAATGAGACGTAAACTAAAAATTACTAATCTACCGCCATTTAATATATAATCCTAATATGGTATTAGTCTTAAGGGTTACTACTACCCATCATCGACACCACCACCATCGGCGGCCACTAGTAGCCATCACCAATCACCTTCGGCCACCTCTACCTATTCCTCCACTATAACAACCTCCTCCACCACCTCCACAACCATCGGCCATTGCCACCACCACTACCATCATCGACACCTCTACTAACACCGATCACCACCACCCATGGTTGCCACCACTATCGACGACCACCGGTAGCCACCGCCAACCATCGTCGACCACTTCCATCTCTTCCTCCACTACAACAACTTCCTCCACCATCTCCACTGTAACGCCCCGAATTTCGAAAGGTATTATTTCGAGTTAATACAGAAATCAGTAATTTTAAGGGAAAAATAAGATATATGATCTTGGAGTTGAATCCTAGATTTTATAGTCTTGTTGGATAAATGATTCAATTACGAGTCCAACGGTTCTTTCCGGAGCGAAAACGGAGCTATAACGAAGAAGTTACGGCCAAAACAGTAAATGAGAAGAAAGCTGGGAGAACCTGCGACTATGACCAGAAAATGTCCAGAGGCTGTTAAGTTCAGGATTTCAACCTATTTTCTCATTTCTCTTCATCCAAACATCTTCTACTCTCTCCCAAACCGATTTCCTTCTTTCCCCTTCAAACCCTAGCTTATTTTGGCTCAAATCCTTGTGTTTTATTGAAGATGAAACACCATCAAGTGGTAATATGGAAAACTATAGTCAAGGTTTCATCATCTCCATCTTCATCTTCAACCTCAAGCTCATTATTGGGTTTTCTAGGTTTTCATCAAAACCTAAGTGGTAAGTGTATCCCTTCCATTTCTAAACCTTAACATAAGTTATAAATGTTCCATTGATGATTATTCTAGTGTGTGGTTTATCAATTTCGGGTTTGATGGTTTTGGAGAAATCTAGGTCGAAATTTGGGTTGGGACCAAAATGGAGATTTTGATGTGTAATGTTTGGGAAATGTTTCTATATGGTTGAATGTGGTTATTTACGGTTGGAAATGTATGGATATAGGTTTTTGGAGACTTTTGTCTTGGAGGATTCAAGTTTCTTCAAAGGAGCTCAAGTTGGGGTAAAATCTAGATTTAGCCTAAATCTAGCAAGGTGAGTTCAAGTTGATTTGTGAAAACGGTGTACATGTCAAAATGTCTATTTTAAAGTGTTTACATGTTTTATATGAAAATTGTTAACTGCTAATCATCTGATAAGTTTTGGTTGTTTAGAAGTATTCAACTTTATAAACTTATAAAACACCCACATTTAGGATTTTGGGCATTTTGATAAATAAATCATATATTTTGGGTATTTAAATTATTTATTGCATGGAGCATATTTTTTAGTATAAATGCATTCTATTGGGTGTCATGAGATGATTTGAAAGAATAAAAGGTATAAACCCGCTTTGAAAAATGTTTTGTTCCGATCTAAATCATGTTGAAGTTATTTGGGTGTGTTGAAGCATGGGTTGCAATATTACGGGTCGTTTACGTTTGATTTCATTTTAGGATTTTCAACGTTGGGTCTTTGGATTTGTTGAGCTTATGGCTTAGTTTGGATTTTGTTGGGTCTTGGGGGACACTTGTCCGATTTTGATAGCTCAATGTAGAGCGCTTGGTTACGATTTGCATTTATTGCATCTTATTTGGGAATTACATGTTTTGAATGCATTAGTTCATTCGTTTTGAGTCATGTAATGTTTCAGCCCCGTCTGCTATGGATCCATGAGCACTTTTGTATTTTATCCGGTGTTGGGACGACTAGTTTTCCACATCGTGGCACGTTCGGCATTGGATGTGATGTAAGTCCTTCGTGCTCGTATCAATGGGTGTATGCTGAAAGATGCTGAGCTCGATACATTTATTTCTTTGTCCGATGGTGGAACGATTAGTTTTCCCCATTGAGGCGCGACTAGGCTTCTTCGGTATGGTGTGAGTCCTTCGTGTTAGTATATATGGGTGTATTCTAAAAGATGTTGAGTCCGATACTTATACCAATTTAACGTAATATGTGGCTTACTCTGTGCACGTCACATTATGCGGAATCGGGTTTTCCCTCGTCACCGAAAGGTGTTATCTTTGGGCTGAGTCGTTTATTATTTGTTTTCGATGACATTTTCATACATGAATTTATTCCATGTTTTATGGGTCGAGTATTAATCCCTATCCGTGTTTTGGGATGTTTTGGGATATGAAGTATTGTTTACATTATCATCAATTGAGAGTCATTTTATATCCATGTTTTGAGTTGGTAGGCATGGAAATGGGGCGGGGACCTCAATCCCCATCCCCGTCCCCAATCCCTCATCTTCATCCCCGTCCCCATCCCCGTCCCCGTCGGGGAATATGATCACATCCCCATCCCCAACGGGGAACGGGGATCCCCAACGGGGAAACGGGGATTTTCTTTTTCCGTTTATGTAAGCTATTTAAATCAAATATATGAGACATCGCACATATTTAAATATCACATATTTCCAATAAACCTAAAATCGAAAGAAATTTAATTTAGTATAAAAATCACAACATCATATAATAATTAATAACTTAAAACCAAAAGAAATTCAACCGAATTCGAGAAAAAAAATTAACTTAAAACGTACCAAAAGATATCGAGTAAGATTCAAAACCATATCGAGTAATTGTATTTTGATTGACATCCAAAATACATACTAACATCCAAAAAATAACAATTTTATATTATAAACCTAGTTAGGAAATAGGAAATTATGAATTACCGATTTAATTTAAATAAATAATATATCAAATATTAATCATAATATAAAACGGGGACGGGACGGGGCGGGGTGGTGAGTGCGATCCCCGTCCCCGGTTTGAGACAAACGGGGATCCCCGTCCCCATCCCCGGTTTAGCGGGGAATCCCCATCCCCGATCGGGGCGGGTGGACCGGGTTCCCCGACGGGTCGGAGCCAATTTCCATGCCTATGAGTTGGGTTATCTCCCTTATGCTATAATCTTAGAGACTTGAGTTTACTCATATTTTGGTCGTTTGTTTTATAAAGCTTACTCAAATTTCATTAATCGAGCATTACCATTATTCCCGTTTCAATTAAGTGTTGGATTGCATCATTTCATGAAAGAATGTTTTGGCGTTTAGGCGACCATCTATAAAATGCATATTAATGGTAAATGAGTTGTTCCATTATTTTAAAGTAAATCATTTTTAAAGGATCAAGATTATAAGTTACAATATTTCTATCTTACGTTTTCTTTATAATCATGATATAAACTTTTGAACTCACTAGGCGTTAGCCTAACCTTTTTATTTGTCGGCATGTGCATCAGGTTCCAGCTGGGGTTTTGGTTCTAGCAGCTATGAAGAGTTGAGTCTTAGCTTTGTGCAAATGTAAGTAGTTGGTGAAGTCTTCCGCAATTTGGAGATAACGACTATTATGGGGTTTTAGTAGCACCTGTTCTTATCATAGACTTTTTGTATAGAATGAATGTTTGTATTGAGGTTAAATCTTAAATTGTGGTTGTAGATGATTCCTTTATCGGTGTATTTAGAAAATTTTAAATTAGTTGCTATTTCCGGATTTGAGGGTGTTACATCCACAACCACCGCCCATCGCCACCTCCACCAATCACCACCACCCATTGTCGCCACCACCACCAACGCTCACCGCTAACCACCGTCGGCCACCTCTGTCTCTTCCTCCACTACAACCTCTTTTGCCACTGTCCACCACTACCACCACCACCATCGTCGACCACCTATACCTCCGCCTCTTGCACCACCACCAATGCTCACCGCCAACCACCGTCGACCACCTCTATCTCTTCCTCCACTACAACCTCTTTTGCCACTGTCCACTGCTACCACCACTACCATCGTCGACCACCTATACCTCAGCCTCTTGCACCACCACTACCTCCTGCACCACCACTACCTCCTGCACCACCACTATACACTATCTTTCACGTCCTTCACAACTACCATCCACCATCCACCCATCGCCTTTATCTTTATCTGTCGTTGCAACTATACCTCCACCAACTCATAAAGATCTTCCAATTAAATCAAATATTACATTTTCTTTGTACGAATCGAATTTTTTCAAACTACCATTAGTTATTTTAGATTCTTCATTCAAATTTTAAACCATTGTTTATGTATGTATTTATATGTATGAAAATTGTGTAAAAAAATAAAAAAGTTTTTAATTAAATTATTTAAAGATATTTTATTTATGTCATTTATAACTATTATATGACATATAAAATCATCAAACAACTTTTAGGGAAGTTTGTCCAGTCCTATCCTATCCAGTCATAGTCGTAC
This sequence comes from Arctium minus, assembly GCA_954870635.1. Lineage (NCBI taxonomy): Eukaryota > Viridiplantae > Streptophyta > Magnoliopsida > Asterales > Asteraceae > Arctium > Arctium minus. The sequence goes on from OX941081.1 coordinate 155,595,417, forward strand.
CTAGTGATGGCCAAAAATCGGGCTTGGGTCGGGTCAAAACGGGCTTCGGGGCCAAACAATGATTTTAAAAACCGGGGCAATCGGGCTTCGGACCGGGCCGGGCCGGGCTTCACCCGAAAATGTTCGGCCCGTTTAAGGTGGGAATAAACCGGTTATATAAAAACCGGGCCGTGCCGGGCTCAAAACCGGGCCGTGATCGGGCCGATGATTTTTTCGTATTTTTTAAAAATAATTTCTTTATATAATAATTAATTACTAAACTTTAAAAAATAAAAAATTGGATTGGATCACTAAAATACATTTTAAAAATACGTTTTATTTATAATAAATCACTAAAATACACTTTAAAAATACGTTTTCGTCCATGCTCGGTAATAATTTGGTAATTTTGTTCGGCCATTTTGAGAGTAGAGAGTAGAAAAGTAGAAATATTATACTAGAACTTGTGAGAAGCGAATATCGCGAGAGCCGAGAAATGAGAATTGTATACGTTTTTTGCATTTTGTAAGTTGGTGTCACTATCCATAACCAACACAAGTAATGGGTTTGGAGAGCTAAAAAACACCAAAAAAAGGGTCAAAAATCATCTCCCAACGGCTATAAACGGTAATAAACGACTATTTTTTTAAACCATCGAATCGGGCCGGGCCGGCAAAACCTCCAAAATCTTAGACCGGTTTGGTTTTTCGGGCCCTAAACCAGTTTACTACCGGGCCGGGCTTCGTTTAATCGATCGGGTCGGGTTGGGCCGGGCCCATTTGGCCATCACTAGTACCAAACACAAGACAAACATTTGTCTTGTCCAGTCCAGTCCAGCCTTAGCCTTTTGTCTTATCTTGTCCAGTTCTGTCATGTACCGTCCAATGATATATGCGTACCAAACGCTACCTTAGTGTTTAATAGGACCCACAGATAATTTAGCATGATATTAAAGGTTCAAACATGTATTTATACAATTATATTAAAGATTTTTTTTTGTAAAAGTTAATTGATCGTTCATTTTATAGTATTGATTATTTGTTTATTGTTTATGTATGTCTTTTATTTGGTACCAAAATCTAAAACTATTTTGCCTAGAAAACTTTGATATATTATCCATCATTTATTTCCCATTGACTCTTTTGACTATTCCATTCCCATGAATTTTATTCCTATATTAGAATATAATATATTTCTTGTTATTAACTAAGAAAACTCCTCCTTTTTGACAAAAAATTACCAACCACACGAGACGATCAAACTTATATCTATGTTTATGATTTCAAAACTACCCTTGTTTTTCATACATTATTGATTTCTTATTACCTAATATTGAGTGCATGAAATTAAATATCTTCCTATCTAAAACAAGAATATATAAGCTCAAACCACTGTTCTAAAAAACTCGCCGCACAACTACCATGGCATAAGACTTGTGTCTTACGCCACGTTAAGCCCGTGGCACGCCATGGCCTGATTCGCAGTATTCGTAGTGCAATATTTGATTTTTCTTTATATTTTTAATATATAACATAATTTATAATTCTCACTACTAGAAAAGTGAGTTTCAGCGACGGGCTTTTAGCGACGAAATGTTTCAGCAAGAGGCTATTGCAACGACATCTCGTCTATATAAACTACTTGTGATGATAAATTGCCTTTTAGCGACGACAAAAGTCGTTGCAAAAACCCTTGTTTCTTGTGGTAATTAACTTGCTTATTATTAACTCATTCAGTAACACTAGAAAATATATGTTTTTATATATATAATATTATATATGAATTAAAAATTTAAAGCCATAAGTCACGTCTTGAAAACACCATGACTTCGTCGTGGCTCCTATGGCTTGAGGCTTGGCCTTGCCTCCACACCACACCTCACCTCATGCCATTTAGAACTTTGGGTCAAACTATAACCAACATGGACTTTGGATTCTAAGATTGATGATTTCTAAAAAGTTTGTTTTAACCGTTGAAGTTTAAAATGGTGATGAAAACATTAATTAACATAAGGTGATATGAAAACTATACTGATTTGTATTGATTTACATAGAGTATTACTCCGAATAGTCAAAATTGTGACCCAAAATGATGTCTTTCTATATATTAAAAGTATATCATAGGATGTGTTTGACTATGGAACGAATTTACAATGACATGTAAAAATGATATGATAGATAATATTAATTTAGAAATAATTATTGATTGGTTTTACGTCTAGGAATACTCATAAAAACGGTTTTATATGAATTATTAGTATTTTTTTTAAATTTAATGTTTTTTCTGATGATAAAAACAATATAATGAGAGAAAAATACGTACTTATCGAAGGCCTTTTTTTACTCTTGTCCAAGGCCTATAAAATATAAGAAACGTACATATATGATAATAAATAAGAAAGAAAAATATATAAATGAATAATCAAATAATATATATGTATATATCTTTGTTAAAATGTCAAAGTCTAATTAACAAATAACAATAATATACTAATAATAAAAATAAATATCTTTGTTAAAAATGTCAAAGTCGTTTAGTCGTAAAAGGAGGCACAAAAATGGGGTATGTGATATGAAAGGGGCAGCAACGCTTTTTATTCTCCGGCAGATTTTAAAAATACGGAGGTAGGTTGCGTCGGCCTTGACGGTGGCCGGAATAATCAATGCATATATTGTTTCTGTTAATTAATAATGCATTTATTCTTTCATGTTATAAATGTAACATAAAAATTAGTTATTTGGTCTTTATGGTTTGTTCAGGACTAATGGATTAGATTATATGAACGAATTAATTATACTGATAGTTACTATGATTTATAATTTAGTATCGAATAGGTCTTTGATGCTAACTTTGTTAAAAGGATTTTGACAAATGAGGCATTTTGGTTTCAAAAAATCATCTTAAATCACCCAATTAGGTATTGCCATGTGTCCCTGTTTACCTTAGACCATCACCACCCACCCATTGTTGTTGACCAACACCACCTACCACTCTCGTTACTGTTCGAACATTTACAGATCTAGATAAAGTTTTCGACAACACTTCAAATGTAAATATTCTTATTCCATGATGAACATGAACATAAAGAGGGTAGTTTATTTGCACTACAAAATCAATGAAAATATGAAAGAAATTTTTTTTGAGCAAAACTGATAAATCATTAAACATCTTGAAACCCTTGGATTTATATAATAATTCCATATCTTGAGTTCGAGCCTTTGTTGCATCTCTCTACTTGATCGTTGCTTGCTTCCTTTCATTTAACATCTCTAGCTTGTTAATTAGTTAGCTCTTGCAACGTCTGATTGGCCTTTTCCAGGTCAAGAGATATACTTTTAGGTTTCCTTAGGACATGTATTCATGATTTTGGTAATGTTTCTCCAAATAAATTAATAACAATCTTAACAGATTGAAAACGTGCCTTTATATAGATGTCCCCACCGCTACATTAGAAAATAAGCATGGAGAAGTTGGTTCTTTTGGTGTTCTTGGAGAACTTGCCACAATATTGTGGTCTCTTATTTAAAATCATTCTTTTGAAATGTTATATTGGATTTAAGAGGAGGGAGGATTTGTAGGATGGACTCTTATTTAAAAGTATAGAGAAGAAAAGGTGTTCATATTCTCTCTCTCTCTCTCTCTATATCCATATACTAGTTGTTTATCCGTGCAATGATGCGGGGAGAAATAAATGTAAAAGATTTTGATGCTTTGATTTTTTTTAAATATTATCATGATAAGATTTGCTCTTAATCTCTATAAGACGTCATATTACAACTAATTAATTGATCAAAAGTTTGATTTAATCGATTGTTGGATGAGAGTTCAATATTTAATAAAATCGAACCACTCCCGATCTAATCTACTTCTTATTGAAGTATCAAAAACAAAGAATTTATTATTTGGTTTTAATCTTTACAATATAACACACTTTGAAGAGAAAAAAAATTCATAGTTCCAATTACAGCATATCAATCAAAAATTGGATTGATTGATAACGTCAATTTTGGCGTTATTTTAGAGCCACTTTGCGGGTAATTATGCTTGTTTCTCCAAACAAACGAAGCGTCTTTTCACGTGTTACCCTCTTTTGAAGGATCATTGGATCTTTTTGTAGTGGAAGTCTTCTGCCTAGCAGAAGCACTATCCACCCCCTTGGTTTCTTGGCACCGGGGACCTTTGAATGATTGCTCAATCAAAGTTGCCATGGGGAAGGTCTTATGTATGTTACCACTGACCTCCTCTGAGCTAGCAGGAGTAGTGGCAGCCTTCTCTCCCATATGCTCTTCCTCCTCCTCAGAGAGCACCTCCTTTGGGTTGGGAGACACCCTTGTGGATTCCCTGTAGATATTCTCTAAGAGAGTATCCTCCCTTAGAGGGCTTAAAGGCTTAGGGGTCAATGGTACAAGAAGGGAAGGAGCCTTCTTTACCTGTTTCCTTTTGTAAGTATGGGTGATTGGTGAAGTAGGTTTATCAAGAAGAGACTGGGGAATTGATTTTGAGTGGGAAGGTTGGGATTGGCTAGCAGTGGGTTGGTCTAATGGGGGCCTTGACCCTGCTGCCATACCTTCATTAGCTTGGGACACCACCATCATTGTAGAGAACAATGGGGTGTCAACTCCTTCCGAGTCCAGAGGGGATCTTTTCATGTTTGAAAAGACCTTACCTTTGGGAATTTTGGGTACATATACCCCATCAAAATGAGGTATATCCGTCAATTCATGGTTAATAACTTCTTGGACAAACCTGGGGTACATATAAAATCTCTTTTTACTTCCCAAGTTTGAGACAAGATCATGAAAAATCATTTGAGAAAAATTATACTTTCTGGCAGTGGCCAAGCACACCAAAGCATAAGCAATGGTGCTACTGAACTCACTCCATCCAGTAGTCTTTTTAGATATACAGTGCATAAGAGTATGGACAAAGAAACGCCATTGGGGTGAAAATTTGGCTTTTGAGAACTTGAACACACCCAATGAGCCTCCATACCCCATTCTTGTAAGAGTAGAAAACAGTTCATCATTAGAGATAGAAGTTATACCAGAGGCATCGTCTAGACGTAGACTGATGCGAAGTACCTCTTCAGTAACTGTCAAGGGTTTGTCACACACCCTTGTTTTGATCATTTGCACACCATTCTCAGTAACAATGGTGGCATTTGCTCAGAATTGCCTCTGATGCTCTATGAAGATGGTAGGAGAGAGAGTGAGAGCATGGGCAATATGGCTTGACTTCAGAAAGTCGACTATCTGGTGAAAACCTTCAGCTTGTTTTGGCTTTCGGAGCATCGCGATTTCATTGTGCTCGTCTATGAACGCCATGGATGCCATTGACCTTGAAGATTCTTGCCTGAGAACTTTGAACTTGAGAGAGAAATGATTTAGAGCGCAAGTGAACAGTATGCAAAGAGTCGTTATGAGCTTTTAGGCGGGCAATGAGTATTTATAGTATTCGGGACATAAGCAGTATTAACCTAGAGCAGTATTAACTACTAGCAGTATTAACTGAAAGCAGTATTAACCACTAGCAGTATTAACTGAAAGCAGTATTAACCACTAGCAGTATTAACTGAAAGTAGTATTAACTACTAGCAGTATTAACTGAAAGCAGTATTAACCACTAGCAGTATTAACTGAAAGCAGTAGTAACTACTAGCAGTATTAACTATACACTGGCAGTATTAATAATGCACTGGCAGTATTAATAATGCACTGGCAGTATTAATAATGCACTGGCAGTATTAATAATGCACTGGCAGTATTAATAATGCACTGGCAGTATTAATAATACCTACTCTTTTCAACTTATGATGAACTGAGGACTGCTATGAATTCCCTGAAAAGAAAGATTAGGACCACCAAGAATACATAATATACAGGTATTGAACCATTTTTTGAGAAGAAGTTTATTCAGAGTTGATCATTCCCACACTTGTTACCAAGAAAGTGAATCTACCCACATCAAAGGCTTTTGTGAATAAATCAGCAAACTGGTTGTCAGTATGAACCTTTACAACTTGAATAAGTTTCTTTTCATTATAGTCTCTTATGAAGTGATACCTGATTTCAATGTGCTTTGTCTTTGAGTGCTTGACAGGATTATTCACAATGCTAATAGCACTGCTGTTATCAATAAAAATTAGAGTGTGTAGAAAGGTTACCCCATAGTCCAACATTTGATTTTGAATCCATAAGACTTGAGAACAGCAACTTGCAGCTGCTATGTACTCTGCCTCTGTTGTAGATGTGGACACTGTGGTTTGTTTCTTGCACTGCCAAGACACTAGTCTTGCATCCAAAAACTGACATCCTCCAGAAGTAGATTTTCTGTCCAAGTTTGCTCCACCTAAATCACTATCTGAGTATGCAAGTAGGTCAAAGGATGAGTCATGAGGATACCAAAGTCCCAATCTGGGTTGCCCTTTGATATATCTGAATATCCTCTTAACAGCTTGATAGTGAGATTGCTTTGGCCTAACTTGGAATCTTGCACATACACAGACTGGAAACATTATGTCTGGTCTAGATGCTGTAAGATACATGAGAGAGCCGATCATGGATCTATAGTGATGAACATCCATATCCTCCCCCTCAAGATCTGCTGTTATCTGCTTGTGTGTCTCCATAGGTGTGCTGGCAGGTTTTGAATCTGAGAAACCAAACTTGATTAAAATATCCTGCACATACTTGGACTGACAGATAAAGATTCCATCTGACTTCTGTTGAACTTGGAGTCTAAGGAAAAAAGTAAGTTCTCCCATGGAACTCATTTTGAACCTTTGATGCATTAGATCCTCAAACTCCTTGCACATGTTGTCTCTTGTAGATCCAAAGATGATATCATCAACATAGATTTGGACCAGCAAGATATCCTTCTTCTTTCTCTTGATGAATAAAGTCTTATCAATGACTCCTCTTTCAAAGCCATTTTCCAAGAGATAGGAGGACAGTGTGTCATACCATGCTCTTGGAGCTTGATGCAGTCCATAAAGTGCTTTCTTCAATTTGTATACCCTGTCTGGATAGCTTGGGTTTTCAAACCCTGGTGGTTGACAGACATATACTTCTTCTTCAATTGAGCCATAAAGAAATGCACTTTTCACATCCATTTGATAGACTTTGAATTTCATATAAGAAGCATAAGCCAGGAATAATCTAATTGCTTCTATCCTGGCCACAGGTGCAAATACATCATCATAGTCTATTCCCTCTTCTTGTGTATACCCTTGAGCCACCAGCCTTGCTTTATTCCTTATCACAATTCCTCTTTCATCTCTCTTATTCCTGAAGACCCATTTTGTTCCTATTGCTCTTTGGCCTTTAGGAAGGTCTACCATATCCCAAACATCTTGCAGCTTGAATTGCAGTAGTTCTTCTTGCATTGCTTCTATCCAACTGGATTCTTTCATAGCATCATGTGCCTTCTTAGGCTCAAGCTGGGATAAAAAGCAAGCAAGCACTGTATGCTGTTGATCTTGCAATTCTTGCAGCCTGCTTTGATTTCTAGTCATCATAGGAGAGGATATATCTCCTATTACCAGTTGTGGAGGATGATTCTTTTGAATTCTGGTGTGATGATTAGGTTCTTCATTAAGTACCTCCTCTAGATTTGAGTCATTCAGCTCAACTGAGGTGTTTTCAGCAGCTACTTCTGATTCCTTATTGACTTGAGTCTCCTCATCTCTACTTTCTTCTTCACTCTGACTTGGTGCAGTAGATGGTTCCTTTTCACAGTCTTCAACAGGATCCACTGTGGGTATGGGAAAAATCACAGATTGAGATAAACTGTCTTGAACTTGTGTAGTTCCTGATTCTCCACTCCCTGATCCTGCATAATCATCACTACTGACACCAAAAGAGTTAGTTAGTGAATCAATGTCAAATAGCCACTGAGGACCAGACCCAATTGGATTAGGTGTGTTCTCATTGCATTTGACATTGTCACTTTCTTCAATTATTCTAGAAGAAGAGTTAAAGACTCTGTAAGCCTTACTCTGAGATGAGTAACCAACAAGAAATCCATCATCTGCTTTGCTATCAAACTTACCTAAGTGAGATTTGTTATTGAGAATAGTACAAGGACACCCAAAAGGTTTGAAAAATCCAATAAATGGTTTTCTTTTATTTAAAAGCTCATATGGGGTCTTGTTCTTTGGCTTGACTACTAGAACTCTGTTTTGGACATAACAAGCAGTATTAACTGCTTCAGCCCAGAAGGTAATTGGCAATTTTGAATCAGCCAACAGAGATCTAGCAGCCTCTATTAGTGTCCTATTTCTCCTCTCAGCAACTCCATTCTGTTGAAGAGTCCTAGGGGCACTATATTGTCTCTCAATTCCTTTCTCTTCACAAAAGGTGTTTAGATCAAGATTTTTAAATTCAGTCCCATTATCTGATCTAATGACTTTTACTTTTTGATTAGTTTGGTTTTCAATTCTTAGGATAAAGGATTTGATCAGTCCACTTGTCTCATCCTTAGTCCTTAGAAAATATACCCAAGTAAATCTGGAGTAATCATCAACAATAACCAAGCAATAAGATTTCTTGCCTATACTCATAACATTTGTAGGACCAAACAGATCCATATGCAATAACTGGAGACAAGAAGAAATAGAATTTAATTCTTTGGTCTTATGAGAAGTTTTATGCTGTTTGCCTTTAAGACAAGCAACACAATGATCATCACATGAAAAGACTTTTGAAGGTAAACCTCTTACAAGGTTGTTTTTAACAAGTTTGTTTATAGTCTTGAAATTCATGTGACACATCCTTCTGTGCCAAAGAGAGGATTCATCCACAGAAGCTTTTGAAACAAGACAGTTCAGGGATGAATCACTATCAACATTGTCCATATCTAGACAATAAACATTGTCCTTTCTTGGAGTTTTAAGTAGTATCATGCTTTCATCAACTACCTTAAACTCTGGAGCAAGGATTATACACTATGTGTTAGTAAATAATATGCTATGTTGTTTGTCACAAACCTGTGATACACTTAACAAGTTGTACTTCAATTGATCAACATAGTAGACATCCTCAAATGTCATCTTACCTTTTGTGACATTACCTTTGCCACTTATTTTACCACCAGTAAGATCATTTCCAAAAGCAACATGTCCTCCATTGATATGCTTGAAATCCTGAAGGCATGACATGTTGCCTGTCATGTGCCTAGAGCAACCACTATCAACATGCCAAATGCTCTTTCCCTTGAGCTGTTGGTTGCCCTGCACATAAGATAAACCAGTTAGTTTGAATTAGGAACCCAAGCCAAAGTGGTCTTGGGTACCCCTTTCTCATCAAAATACTTGCATTCTTTCTTGACAAGATTTTTAAATTTTGACTCCTCATTTCTGGAGTACTTTGTCACAATGATAGGCTTGGAAACACATTTGCTAGAAGTAGTACTGGTTTTAGAAGTACTAACTGTATTAGCAGCACTTGAATGCTTAGCAGTACTAACCTTATTAGAAGTAGTAACTGTTTTAGCAGCAGTAACTGTGTTAGCAGTATTCATCTTTGAGGAAGTACTAACAGTATTAGCAGCATTAAAATTTTCAGCAGTACTAACACTGGTAGCAGCAGTAATGCTTCTAGCAGCACTATCTCTGTCAGCAGCACTAACAGTTTTATTGCTTTTAGGCACCCACATTTTAATACTTTCATTCAAAACCTTTTTCATCATGGGGCCTTTTTCAACAGGTTTCTTAACCACATGTTTCTTTCCAGCCTTCCTATAACCAACAGGTTTTTGCACAAATCTTTGAAAGTTCATCTGTTTGTTAATTGGGTTAAAGTAACAGTACTTAGCCAAATGGTTTAACTTTCCACATATGAAACAAGGCTTTGGTCTATTGATTTTACTTAGATCAATGCCTTGTTTTTGTGCCCATTGGTTGTTCCAGTTTCTTTGATTTCCCCTTGGTTTATCATGTTTTTGGGGCTTAGAAGTATTACACTCACACTGCTTGCAAGGGATAGAGTTCACAACAGTGGTCTGCTTATAATAAACCTTCTTGTTCTTTCCCTCAGTCTTCTCTATCTCATTGGACTTGATCCAATGCTTTCCACATCCCTCATTGGTGATTATGTGGTTTTCTATAGGAATCTCACCACTCACAGTGTTGTCTTTATCCTTGACAGCTTCTTTCTCAGTTTTATCCTTAACAACTACTTCATCTAAGGGATCTATCTCAGTGGCTCCCTTAGGTAGGTCCTTCATATCCTTTGTTTCTAACAAATCTGAACTAGGAGGGATGTAGTTGTTGTTATAGGGTGGTGGTGTGGTATTGTACCCTATTCCTCTTCTCAGTTTATCATGAATCTGAGATTGTAGTAAAGAATCCATAGCTTTAGAGGCATTGGAAAACTTTTCTACATCTAGTTTGACTTTAGCTAGTTCTACTCTTAGCTTTTCACTCTCTTCTTTGGATATGGTCAGTTGAAGTTCTAAGTCATTCTTCTCCCACTTCCAGTAGTTTGTGTCATAAGAGTGTTGAAGCTCATTGGCTTGAAAACCTTTAATCTGCTCTTCAAATCTCTCAACTATCCTGACATAATCTTTTATGTCCTTTTCTAATCTCTTAAGGTTATCACTCATGTTCTGATTGTGATCCCTATACCTCTTAACAGTATTAATGCAATTTTGAGTACAAAGATTGGAAGTTACCTCTGTGGGGAGATCAGACACCTCTGCCATTAGAGCTTGGTTCTGGATGGCCTCTTCAGCTTGATCACTCCAATCAAACCCCATGCCTTGTTGAGAGACAAGGGCTTGTGCATAGTTTCTGTTACTATTGAAGCTTCCAGATTGAGCTTGTTGGTGGATACTGTTCTGGGGCATTTCACTTCTGCATTCTCTAGCAAAGTGTCCTTTCTGATGGCATTTATAACATTCCACCTTTGTCTTGTCAAAACCTGCTCCATCTTCTCTTCTTTGTGAGAAGTTGTTCCTTCCAGTTCTTTTGATGAACTTCTTGACTCTCATAGAGAGCATGGCCATCTGCCATTTAATGTCCATCTCTTCAAGATCATCTGGATGGAGTTGTTCCAAGTCATCATTAATGAGAGAAGAGTTTCCATGACTTGCTAGAAAGGCTTCAAATACAGTTTCAGTGCCTTTCTCTTGAGTTGCTCCATTGGCAGCACTAACTGATTCAGAGTTGGAAGTAGAATCAGTTGATGCTGAAAGGAGTGCAGCATTGTAAACATATCCAGAAGGCCTCTTCTTAGCCTCTACCTCAGATTCAAAAACTCTTAGATCATTATATAGATCATCAAGTTCCTTTTCTTCCAGTTGATCATTCTGTCTGAAAGACACAGTATACATGGTCCATTCATCACTCAGGGACCTTAGAAACTTTCTGTTCAGATCATCTTGATCAATTTGTACTCCCACTGTAGCAAGTTCACCAATAAGCTTATTAAACCTGTCAAAATTTTGAGTCATAGACTCATTCTTGGTTGACATAAAGTTCTCATATTGTTGCTTCAGAATGGCTTTCTGATTTCTCTTGGTACTTTTGGTACCTGAGAATCTCTTCTCTAGAGCATTCCAGAGCATCTCTGCATCAGTGCAGTTACATAACTGATGTTGATATTCATTGGGGATAGCCAAGAGAAAAGTGCTCAAGGCTTTCATCTCTGTCTGTCTAGCCTTTCTTTCTGCATCAGTTTTTGGTGGAGTTCTCTTTCCATCTGCACCAATCTTACCTGCTTCAGAAGGACCATTCTCTATGATATCCCACATAGAATAGTCAGTGAGGAGTATGTACTGCTTGATTCTGATCTTCCACATATCGAATTCATTGGGTCTGAGCATTGGTACCTTTGAGACTAGAGTACTGTTTGATTCTGCAAAGTTTTCCATGATGAATGAATAGATGTTTCTGAGAGAACAGGCTCTGATACCACTTGTCAGGATCGATTTCTTAACAAGAATAAAATCTCAGAAACAATATCAAAGAAGTTGCGGAATAACACTTTGATATTCAATGAAACAGTAAACAAACTGTATATGATAAACACTTTGCAAACTTGTATTAAAATCACAAGATTACACACTCAACCTCAATCTTGAAGAACAAGCTCTTTCAAGACGAATTCTACTTCTCTAGAATTAGGAACTATGCCTTGAGGTTGATTCTCTCTAGAACAAAACTTTAGAATTAAATCTGTAAATCTATTTCTAAACTATTCTGTCAAATCTATACATATACTGAACAAAAAGATAATTACAAATAAATAAAATATCTTCAGTATATCTTCCATGAATATCTTCAGAATATCCTTGTTTATCTTTACACACGATCTCTTCATCATTATCTTCACATTACCTTATAAGCAACATTAAGTCTTGGCAGCATTAACTACTAAGCAACACTAACTACTAGCAGTACTAACTAGATAAGCAGTACTAACTTTGTTCAAGCAGCACTAACTTTGACTAGCAGTATTAATTCTACTAGCAGTAGTAATACTCAGCAGTATTAACTTTGAAATCTTCTAGCAGTAGTAATTCTGAACTAGCAGCATTAAAGACTTGTTCACATCTTCAGTTCCCAACAGTACTTCAGCCCCGCGATTGTGCCCTTGGCGACAGTGACCCTGTCACAGTCGCTGGGCATAGTCACTCCAACCATGACGGAGCCCGAGATTTCATTTTTTCTCGCACAGAGGACGCTCGATGTAATATCCGGGTTTGAAATTTTTGATATTTTTGATAGTTGGGTGAAAAGTTAAGCGAGACCCATAGTTTAAGGGGGTTAAATGAAAATTGGGTTATATATATGTCTTAACCCTAAGATTTTTATCAGAATTCATTTCTGAGTTTGGATGAGAGCGACTGAAGGGAGAAAGGAGCAGGAGAGAAAGATGGCTAAGGTTTTGAAGAATCGATTGTTTTCTTCAAAATCAAGGTATGATTTTAGTCTAATAATCTCTTCTGCAGTAAGTTAGTCGGTAAATAATCTCGTTGTTGAGTTTGTAACCGTGTATTTGATCGATTAAAGGATCTAAGTTGTTTTCTCGAAGTTTTGGAATCGCCTGCAAGTGTTTGGTTGAATATGGACCGGTGTGGGTCTACCAGTGTGGACCGGTGTGGGTCTACCGGTGTGGGTTGATCGGTGTGGTCACTGTGTTTTAGAGAGGGAGAGAGAGTTATCTGTGTTTTGGCTTACCGATTTATTGGTATTGTCATAGGTAGTGAATCGTTAGGAAGCAGACTTTGAGCAAAAGGATCTGAGGTGAGTCTTTCAAACTAAATCTTTTACGATTTTGAAAGTTATTTGATAAATGTGAGTTTTCTGAACTGCACGTTTATATTATCGAAAGTGGAGAAGGTTTATTAAAAAGGTTGATTTAATTATATTGGAATATTGATGTTATGTTATATAAACGCATTTTATATAATGTTGTTAATTAGATGTATGCATACATTTGATTCAGAAGTTTGACCTAAGACGGGAAGTGTGACCCGCCTGCTCGTACCGGGGAGTGTGACCCGTTTATGCCATTGGGGTGTGTCCCCAAAATAAGGCAATATGAGACAGACATACCGTCTTTGACGGCAGTGTTGGTCAGTAGTGTGAGTTACGCTTGCGAAGCGTAAAGTAGTATTGTGAATTACGCTTGCGAAGCGTAAAGTGTGGTAAAAGTTTGATCAGTAGAATGAGTTACGCTCGTGAGGCGTAAGGATTTATTTAAATGTTTTAAATAATATTTGAACTGTTGCAGTAGCGCTTGGAGGGGACTCACTAGACCATTGGTCTAACCCTCGCTCTTTCAAAATTATAACCCTTTTTCAGGTTATCGCAAAGTAGCAAGTTCCAGTAAGGGTAAAGAGAAGATGTGAGCTATTTCCAGGAGCTAGAAGATTCCTTGTAGTAGTCTTCCTTCTGACTCGGTTGTGTAATAGGTTGTAGTTCCAATCCTTGTTTTGATTGAAATATTATATTTTGATAGAATTAAAGTTAATGGGTTGTTACACTCGATGATTAGGGAAACGTAAGTAACCTTTCTTACTCTAATTTACCAATTACAAATCATTTATTTCAAGGCAAATGGAGCCTTATAACTTTCCTGAAGATACGGGTGTTACATGGTACAAATGAACTAGAACATTAAATTAGTTGTTTGAAATTGGATGATTTATTAGAAGAGTCAAAATAATCCAAATTTTGAAATTTCGTGAAATATATTATGTCTCTAAGTTGAAGCTAATTTAACATAGAATTCATAGAGCCATGTATGTGGTTGGGAGTGTTGTTAATGGGGTGATATGTCCACACATTTTAAGGACCTAAAGATTTCCTTCGACTAGCCCGAGACTAGTTACACATAGAAAAAAATGAATATCAATTTGAAAATTTTAAACTAAACTCACAACAATAGATACAGACCCATTATTAAGAGCATCTCCAACAATTATGCTATAATTTTATTTTGCATACTATACAACCTTTTCATGATCACAAGGATAAATGGTGGTGGTATTTGGATGAAGACGGGAAGTACTCGGTCAAAAAGCTAAAGACCTTAGTAGAAGATTTTTTCCGAGAAGACGAACATTCTTGTTCCGATAGAAGTCAACATTTTTGTTTGACATATCATCACGGTAGACTTCTGGTTCGGGTTGCCTTGGATAATCGAGGCATCGGCTTACACTCAGTCTTATGTCCAAGTTGTGAAGAGGCGTCTAAAACTCTTGATCAATGTATCGTGAGGTGCAAAAACGTTAAGACGGTTTGGGATATGGTTCTGAAATGGTGGGGGCTTGATATCCATTTGGGAAACATGGCAATGAAGATTATAATGCGTCAAGGGCCCTCCTCTTTTTTTTTTCCTTGGTTGAAGAAGATATGACAAGCAACTTTTTCGGCCACGACCTACCTAATTTGGGGTCACCACTAGTGGCTGATCCAATATTTTTGCATAGTGAGGGCACCTTTAAGGTAGATTAAAAGCCCGTAAAGTTGACCGATGTGTTTTTATCATAATTCCACATTTCCGAAGGATTTTTAAAGTTTTTTGGTTGATTTTGAGAGATTTCTAAGTTTTTTTTCCGATTTTGAGGGACTTTTTCGGGTTTTTTTAGTTGATTCCGATAGACTTTTTTGGTTCTTTTTGTTGATTTTCATGTTTTTTTGGTTTGTGGGGGCCCAGATGGAAATTTACTAGGGGACCTACATTATAGAGTTAAAAAAGTTTGTTTTTAACACATGAAAGTGAGAATAATTTCTTTTTAGTGGGGGCCCTTCCCCCCACCTTTTGCTATTTACCTCTGCACCTGGTAACCATAACAATATTGTGTTTAGGAAAAAGACTTTCATGGCTACAAATCCTTTTTTTACAGATGCAAGTTCATGTTTTCGATTGGGTATCAAGAAGATTGCGAAAGGGATCCATAAAATGGGAGTCGTGGGTCGATAATTCAAACCTGTTGTCTTTCTCCATGAAACCTTTGTGGTGGTTTCTTCCTCGTTTTCACTTCGGGTCTGCCTCTCAGCCTTTCGATTTTGTGTAGTTCCTTGGCTTTCTACTTTGTTTTGCGTTGTTTGGTCGTTTTCCGGGTGCATGGCTGTTGCTTTTAGCTGTTTTTTGGCACCTTTTTAACTGCATCTCGCAGTTGTTTTTGTTGGGGTTTCTGTCTCTGCTTTGTACTGCTCTTTTTTTTATGACGCCTATAAAAAAACCTAAAATAGAGTATCAAAAATCAAAATCTGTAAAAACAATTATCTCCAACTCAATTCTAGTATTAACTTATTATTAAAATATTCTATACATTTAATAATACATTTTATTTCCCTCACCTAAACATTTATTTTTATTACATTTTATTGATGAGAAATAATTAAGATACTATTGATCTCTCTTATATTGAGTTTTAGGGATTTTTTTTAAATTTACAGATTTTTATATTTTCTCTTCCCTTTTTTATATTTTACCATAAAATATAGTATAGCTGTTCGAGCACGAAACTCTTCTAAATTACCAAAATTTCTATGATAAGATACTAGTGTATGGATCAATAATTCATGTTGCAAAAGTTGGTGGGTATTCTAACAAGGACCTTGTTGGTATTATTATGCATTCGTTTAGAGGTAGTGTAATAATGTTAATCCATCTCAAATTGTTTTTCACATTTTAGTTGGGTCTTAGGCTACCCTCATCCGTGATCCAATCCGATCCTCATCCACAAAAAGACAAAGCAAATAATAAAAAAAGAAATTATGAGAAAGTAATATTTAAAGTCATTTTGGACAAACCAAATATCACGATCCGAACTCAGATTGTCATTGTTTTTTTTTGTTTTTTTATTAAATAACATGACACTTGTCAAAATATCATTGGTTCTTGATAGATTTTATTTAGATAACCTTATCATATTAAAAAGATAAGTTTAACAAAAAAAATAAAAAATAAAAAATATACCAAAACTCATATTTTTCAATTCCCTACAAATAGAGACCAATATTGACATATTTTCATCACACCAATCTTTCTCTCTATTTCAATACTATCTTCATCTTGAATACTCTCTTCATTTTCTGTTATGGATCCAAACTACCCAAATTTTCCTTTCAGTTCTCCATATCCTAATAACCTTCAAAACTCAAACACACAATATGAAAACTCTGAGTTCTTTTCTTATGATAATCACGTTAGTATCCCTGAAACACAAGTTCAAACTTCGCAAAAGGGCTCAAGAGTCGATTCATGGGATACGAGAGAAGATATGGTTCTAATGTCAGCATGGATCTTCGTTAGTGAAGATGCTGCTCGTGGCAAAAACCAAAAGAAAGGGAAGTTATGGTCATGAGTGAAAGAACACTATGATGCAACTCGAGCAGAAAATCCAGAAGGGCTTGGTGTCCGAAATGAAAATCAAATGAAAGGTCGTTGGTCTCGACTTAACGAAAGTGAAAACAAGTGGGTTGGTGCTTACAGATAAGCACACCGTCAAAAAAAGTGTGGAATGAGTAACACATATGTAGAGAACGCAACTCACAAAATCTATGAGGCGTCTGGGAAAAAGTTTAATGATCTAAAGGTATTTAACGAAGTAATGTGTAAACATCCTAAGTAGGACTTACAGTTACATCGTGAAACAACACGTTCTAGCTTGGTATACGAAGTGGGTGATGAAGAAAGTGGTGGAAGCACAAAAAGATCAAGAACTACGGAGGAAGGAGATTATGTCGAAATCAACCAAGAATCGCCAACTGGTGGTTCAACAATTCAACGTCCCGCAGGTAGAGATGCAAAAAAAAAAAGAGGAAAAGGTAAGGCATCACAATCATCTTCGATTTCAAGTGAGTTTAGTGAAAATCTTCGTGCCTTGACGATTACAAGAAACAATGAAATTGAAGTGATGAAAAAGAATCAAGAGAATTTTCAAATCCGGAGAAGATTTCGAATGAGAAAACCTTTATTCTGTCGTATAGTTGATGCTGTGACTGCTAATGATGAATATTTTCAACGAAGACCAGATGCCACAGGTAGACAAAGTCTTTCACCATTGCAAAAGTGTAGTGGAGCCATGAGGGTGTTGGCGTATGGCATATCTGTCGACGCAGTTGACGAATATTTGAGAATGAGTGCAACCACAACAAGGGATGCTCTCATGCACTTTGTAGATGGTTTCATCTCATGTTTCGGTGATGAGTACCTCCGAAAGCCTAACAACGATGATTTGGTAAGGCTACTCCATGCCGGAGATCAACGTGGATTCCCAGGTATGATAGGTCGTATTGACTGCATGCATTGGGAATGGAAAAATTGTCCGAGCGCATGGGCTGGACAATATGCCGGAAGAAGTGGAAAGCCAACAATCATTTTAGAAGTCGTTGCATCATATGATTTATGGATATGACACGCTTTCTTTGGAACACCAGGTTCGTTAAATGATATTAATGTACTTCATCGATCTCCTGTTTTTGATGATGTATTGACGGTCGAGCACCAAAAGTTAGTTACATCGTGAATGGTCGCGAAAACGACAGGGCATATTATCTCACAGATGGTATATATCCTTCATGGTCTACATTTGTCAAGTCAATTACGTTTCCCACTATCGAGAAACACAAGTTGTTCGCTCAATGTCAAGATTCTGCCAGAAAAGATGTTGAACGAGCATTTGGTGTTCTACAAGCACGTTTTGCATTTATTCGACACCCATGTCTTGTTTGGGACAAAGAAAATATGGGACGGATTATGATTGCTTGTATCATTCTGCATAATATGATAGTTGAAGACGAGCGAGAGACATACCTCCATTATTATGATCCAGCTGAATTTCTTAATGATATGCCCACAAATCGACAACCCGAAAGCTATACAGAAGATGATGGTCAACCGTTTGGATTCTCTACTGACCGAATTGCAAACCTAGCCAGTTATATGGCTAATAGAGAACAACTTCGTAATAAAGAAGCACATAATGCTCTAAAAAATGATTTGATTGAGCATATATGGCAAAAATTTCGCACTAATAATTAATTATGTCATTTATGTCTTTTAATTATGTAATTATGTATTTCCTTTTGTAACTTGTTTTAATTATTTTGAATTATAAGTTTATTTTAATTAAGATTATGATTTAAAGTATCAAATACTTTAAAAATATATTTTTTATATGCAAAAATAAAATAAAATAATAGATATGATTAAATATTAAAAATTAATATTTTTTAAAGAATATTTGAGATTGGATTGAATTGTGGATAAAGGTTAAAAAAATATGAGATTTGATTGAATTAGAGATTGGGTAGGTGGAAGAGAGAGAAATTAATTTTTTAATAAAGATTGGATTGGATTGGATTGTGGATGTGGGTAGTCTTAGCCAATTTTTCTAATTTGCAAAATTATACTCTATGTTTCAAGATAAATATTTATAATAAAAAATAAAAACACATAATTTTAAAAATATGATATTAATATATTTTTTAATTAATTAAATAACTATTTTACCCTTAATAATAATTTTCCATGTCTCATGTTTAGTGATAGATGGAAACTAGAAATTTACTTTTATCAAAGGACGTTTATTTTGAAACAAACTAAAAATAAAATGTAGACATTTATTTTAGAAAAGAAAGAAAAAGAATTTATACTATTAGTTGGATAAAAAAAGTTGGTCCTAACTCCTAAGGGCATATCCAATGGAACTTCTTATAAGAACGTACTTTTTGCATTTTATATTGTCATCTAGCTCATCATATTAAGAGCCTAGATAAAAGTTCATGATGGTAGTTCTTATAAAAACCTTTTTTGTAGGTCTGTAACACCCCGACTTTCGAAAGGTATCGTTTCAGGTTGATACAGAAACCGATATATCAAGGAAAAATAAGATATTTAATCCTGGACTTGAATCCTAGATTTTATAGTCTAGATGGATGAAGGATTCAATTACGAGTCCAACGGTTCTTTCCGGAGCAAAAACGGAGCTATAACGAAGAAGTTATGGCCAAAACAGTATCGAGGAGAAAACCAGGGGAAGCGGGCGACTTATGCCGCGACCCAAGGTCGCGAGACAAGTCGCGAAACCCCCTGGATGAGCTTAAAACCGATTTTCAGCACCCAAACTTCATTTCTTCATATCTCCTTCATCCGAACTCCGATTTGGGTGATTCAAAGTGCTACGGTTTCGTTTTTGAGAGCTCTTCAAGGATCTAGCAAGAGATTGGAATTCTATTGAAGTATACTAGAGCATTTTGTAGTGGTAAGCTTCTCATCTCTCCCTATTCATCTTCTTCCCCAAGTTTTCTAGGGTTTCATCCACCCTTTGTGCTTCCTTTCATAGATTGGAGATTTGTGGTTGTTTTGGGGAACTAGAAGTGTTTTGGTTGGTGGATTCAAGCTTGGGTTAAGGTAATCTTCTATTCTCTTTGGTTATGGAAGTTAGGATTTTGGTATTAGTTGAGGTATTATTCATGTATAAGGTTGGGAAACGATTCTTTGTGGTTGATTATGTATATTTATGGTTGGAACCTTGCGGATCTAGGTTTTGGATGATTTGGTTTGAAGAATCAAGTTCCTCAAATTCTAAGTGGGTAAAATCTAGATTTAGTCTAAATCTAGCAAGGTGAGTTTACTAAACTTTTGTTAAAACTGGATACACATCATATTTGCTTATTTGTTGTTATTATCACATAATTGCTCAAATTGTTCATCTTTACGGGTTTAAGTAATTGATGGTATTTTCATGATATTATGTGGGAAATATGATATAGAAGTATCATCCCATGATTTATCGTATTTTGTGGAATTATTTGGGGTTTTCATGATGTGTAATCAATATGGGTATTTTGACATATTTAATGAGTACATGTTTGGATAATATGATGATTTCCATTTGGAATACTCTCTTGGTGATATCGTATCTACAACATGTTTATGTGGATATTTAAGTCCTATGTTGGACACATGTTATTAGGAGTGTGTTATTGTACCCGCGGTTGGTACCAGATTATATTTGGTTGAAATATACCTAAGGACCTCCTAAATGCATTATGTTGGACGAACCAAGGCAAGTTCACTAGGAGGATGTAGTCTCGGGGCGCCACTGTGATGGTATGTGCCCAGTAGACCTCTGCCACTCGGAAAGTTTCCTGTACGGTCTGATCTCCGAGTGGGCCGGGCCTTTGGGGTGTTCCTTTTTAAGGGCATCAAGGTGCATCGACTCTTTGGAGTGGAATTGATTGGTGCTATGGGTCTCCCCCGTTGACTCCATACATGTTGAAAACTGGTTAACTGCTGAGAAGAATTGTATATGTTCTACCATGCTATTTATTGTTCAACTCACTAGGCTTTTTGGCCTAACACTTGTTTGGTGTCGATGTGTATCTCAGGTTTTAGCGGCACCGGTTCTAAGCGGGCATATTGCTTGGGTGAGAGATTTGGGAATATCGCAATTGGACTTACTTTTGGTAGTAGAACCTTTGGGTTTATAAATGACACCCTTATTTGTAATCTCTTTTCTAGTTATGGAAATTAGATTAGTTGGTGGTTATTTATTGTCCGTTTATTTACGACTGTATTTAAACAGGTTTGTGTATTTTCCCATTGTTGGGAGGCTCTTGCTTTGGAAATTTTAAATACCGCATGTTTGTCTTTCGGATTTTTGTTATCCCTATTTTTAGGGTGTTACAAGGTCCCACATAATAATATGTATATAAATATTAATAATTATTAAGTAAAAAAAAATATTTAAAAAACTAACAAAACGTTATTTCACACCAAATTTAAGGTAGGAACCAATGTTCTTGTACATGAACTCAAATAATATGAGGCTTTATAAGAACTTTCTCCAATGTTGGTTCTTGTAAAAACCTATACTTTTTACTTATAAGAACCTTAGGCAACACTCGTTTAGACAAGTGGTAAATTCCCTCGACTATTTAGGATTGATAGAAATCTCAATGGGTTGGTTCTCAAGCATGTTTCTTCAAATGGGGGTTCTTGGCATGGGTTATGGGATTGGACTCAGGTACCTCTGGGAAATTGGTGGGAGACGTAAAGGAACTCAGAACTCTCATCCGAAATTTCTCTTCGAGTCCACTTGAGTAGGACAAATGGATTTGGTGGCTTAGCAATCGAGACCCCAAGGCCCAAGACCCAATCTTTGACATTTATAATATGTATTATTAATGTCAAGGAGAGCCCACTAATCACACCACAATCCAAGACCAAGCAATTAAATGATTCATTTAATGCTCATTGGTTTGGATTTATTAAGTGGTGTAAAGTTTGTCTTGGCTCCTATGTGGGACAAGGTTTCTCAACTCTATACTAAGTTCCAACACATCACTCGTCAATGTGACCGTCATTTTAAAGTTCAACTTCGATCGTACCAGTGGATTTCAAAGCAGTCCAGGGATCTTCACTTTTCTTGGTCGGAGTGGTGTAGGGGGCAAATTTTCCATGTGTAACTTTTGTTTTGATGTTGTATGTGTCGTGCCCTTCGAGTGTTTGAGCGCTTTTTTCGTCCCTGTTCGCTTCGAGTTGCGTTTTTCTTCCTCTTGTTTCTTCTTGCTTTGGGCTTTGTTCCTTAAGCTGGTTTGGTGTGGGTTTCGGTTGGTTTTCTATTTCTTGTAGAATTCCATCTCTTAACTCTCTTGCCTTTTGTTCGTAATAAAATTGTCTTGCCTTTAAAAAAAAGAACCTTACATTGAAGATAATCAAAATATGTGAGGAGTCTAGTCCCGACCGTAATTCATTTTCTAAACTATGTTTGTTTAAAACAAAATATTAAATAATTAACAATGGCATAATTCAAATATTTTTATCGAATATTCTTTCTAATCATTACAACACATTTTTTACAATGCCTTTAAATATTGTTTCATCCATAACTAAAATACTAAACATCATTAATAGTAAATAAAAAAAATAAATTTAATAAATAATAAAATAATATTACAATACATAAATTTTTTACTGTGATTATGTTTCACAAACTAGCTGATAAACTAATCGTGTTTGATAAAATTTATTTGATATACCAATTGAGAAATAAAAAATGATAAACCTAGATATGTTAAAAAAATAGTCAATTCCAACATTTAATTAAGTAATTAAGACACATCACTAATAATATACAAACCAGATGGTAAACAAAATAGATGGGCGGTCTTAATATTGGGAGCCTTAGAGCTTCCAATTTGGGGTTGTTGGGCAAATGGTGGTGGAGGTTCTATGTCGGAAATGACTTGTTATGGATTCGAGTAATTAAAAGTTTATTTGGTGTGGGCGGTAGTTTGGGGGAAAATGGCTCCTCGGGTAGGGGTACGTAGGGTAACATTATTCGGGTAGAAATTGTTTTAGAGAATGGTGGTATCCCGTTTAGTTCCTCATTCGGGAGAAAAGTGGGTAATGGCCTTTCGACGCTTTTCTGGAAAGATAGATGGCTTGGGGACTTCAGACTTTGTGATAAATTCCTAAGATTGTTTAACCTTGAATGTCATAAGGACGTTGTGGTTAGTAGTCGTATTTTTAGAAATGAAGGGGAATGGGGGCGACACGAGGGTTGGAGATGTCAACCACGGGGGAGAGCTTTGGGAGAATGGGGTGAGCTACAAAATCTTATTAGGAGTGTTGGTCAGTTTTCCGATCAGAGTCATAGTTGTATCTGGTGGCTTAAAGATGATTGGTCTTTTGCAGTGAAATATATTAAGGATTTGGTTGACTATTCATTATTTGTTCCTTCTAAGGTCATGTATCTACGCGGTTTGGAGCAAGATGGTTCCTTCCAAAATTTGCATCTTTATTTGGCGGTTGAAGCTTGTAAGGATTCCGGTTCGTGCTCGTCTAGATCAAATGGGGCTTGACCTTAATTTAGTGCTTTGTCCTCGATGCGGTAACGACAGTGAATTAGTGGATCATTGCTTTGCAGGATGCCCTGCGGTTACTTCTTGCTTAAACTCATCAATGTTCTCAATCTCTCTTATACTTACAACCTTGACATGCTCCTTATGAATGCCCTTAGGGTTCTCAATGTCAGTCGACAAGGTCCCTTGTAGTCTATTACTGAGTTCGACTACAAATTGTCTGAGTTGGGTTTCGAAACCCCTTAAGGTTGCATTGGTTTGTTTTATAAAACCTTTAAGCAATGATTTGATTGAACCATTACCTTCCGATACATTTTGCTATCTAGGGGCATATGACTGTGAAGATTTTCCATGTTGGTAATTTTGAGGTTGGATTTGGTGAAATCTCGGGGGATTTGGTGGTCGGTTTTGGACTTGACTTACCCCCGGGGGGTTGAAGTCCTGGATTTCCAGACATGAGAAGTTTGATGGTTTCTCCAATTCGTATTATACGTTTGGAAAAACGAACTATTTCTAGAATGATTCCTAACATAGTTCATGGAAGCGGGATTACCGGGGCAACACTCAAAACGATGATTTTCTCTACAAAAAGTACACGACTCAATTAAAGATTGGTTTATAACTTGTACTTGAATCTTTTCTCCATTAAGGTTCAAATTGTTTTTAACTAAGTTAGTTAAAGCTACAATTTGTGCATTTAAAGCCGTGATGGCATCAATCTCACGAACTCCTGACGCAATTTTAGGAATTACGACACGAGGGTTTGACCAATTAATGTTATTATTGGCAACTTTTTCTAAAATATCAAACCCTTCATTGTATGTTTTAGAAGTGAAAACGCCACCGGTCGTAGCATCAAGAATGATTATAGCAGCATTAGAAAGACCATTGTAAAATGTTTCTAATTGAATGACGTGAAAGATTTCGTGATGAGGACATTTCCTAATCAACTCTTTAAATCTTTTCCAAGCATCCGATACTACTTCATCATCCTCTTGCCTAAACATCAAAATTTCATTTCTAAATTTTACATTCCTAGTAGGAGGAAAGTATTTCTTTAGAAACTTTTCAGCTAAACTCGTCCAAGTATCAATTAAATGAGGTGACTAAGAATTTAGCCAGACTTTGGCTCTATCTCTTAATGTGTAAGAGAAGAGTGTCAACCGTAAGACTTCTACAGTTACTCCGGGAATACGAAAATGATCGATCATTTCTAAAAAATATTTTAAGTGAGAGTGCGAATCTTCCGAAGGTAACCCTCCAAATTGACCCATTAGTTGTATCATTTGAAAAATTACTTGTTTCGGTTCAAAAGTTTGTGTCGTAATGTTGAGCCTAAGAATCCCCGACTTTAATTGATCAAATTCGGGTGTTGCATAGTCCCGTATCCCCTTTCTTTGTCATCAGCAATTTTAATTGTCGTTTCAACATGTGGAGGTGGTAGACCCGCTTCGGCCATGGTTTGATTTAAAACTGGACTTTTGCCGATTTCCTCTACCCCTTCTTCGCCTTTTTAAAGTTTTTTTTGACTTCAAGATCAAGAGGTAAAAGTTCACCGTGTTGTAGTCGTGGCATAAAACATGATAAGTGCTTTAAAAACGAAACAAGTGACACAAGCTCGAATGAAAGTCAATATCTCAAGATTTAAAATCGCGCCAGTCCCCGACAATGGCGCTAAAAACTTGGTAGTTAATTATCTTGTAATCCACAGCGTGGGCACAATGTTTCTCATCGTGGGCACAAGTATATACCAACACTGGGATCACTACAAGTAATATAATGGTAGTAAAACCGAGTTTCCACAGGGACTGACTTGCTGAGAATCAGAGACTTTCATGAACTTCTTGCACAAGTTTTGGTGGTGAGAAAATTTATCTTTTGGGTGATGGAATAATGCTAAAAATTACGAAACGTATTTTATAATTAAAGAATGGATATGGGTGTAAGATTTCTTTGAGATAAACGTAGTAACAAAATGGTTAGGCATTTTGTAGTACGGAATGTCTATAAAAAGTCCGATCTCTCGAAAGTGGATTTTTATAGACCGGTCCTACAAAATACCCATAAAGTGTCCATTGTTACCGACTCTTAATCTTGCCGATTTAACTAAGTTGATATAAGAATCAAGTTCTATCAGTATGGAGATTTATACCCAAATCTCTTTTTGATATAAATCTTGACCGGAGTTTGAACCTTAGTAAATCATACAAAACCCGTATCTCTAAGTGGTTATCAAAGACTCTCTAAAATCTTTGTGCATCACTTAAACTGTATTTCGAATCCGCCCCTCTCGAGGTCAAGATCTAATATTAACACTTCAAAGTGATCGGCTTATCCACATTGAGTTTAAGTCCCGACTCAAGTGACTAAGCTTAAGAGCCAGTAACGATTAACACACCCAAGTGTTGACTACTAGTCTCAAGTCGGCTCATACCCACACCTAAGAGGTACTTAACTCATAATAATAATAAAAGGCGTAATGTTAGAAAAGAAATACTTGGTAACTAGTTGCATTTAAATTAAGTTACAAATGATGCCCACAGCTTCCCACTATGGGCAAAAATTGAAATACGAGAGTAGAAATGTAGAAATTAAATGTTGTCCTACCCTCAAGCTCTCAACTCTCCTGGACATAAAACTTAGTACTTTTTTTTTTTTTGGAAGGCATAGCGGCATCGAACCAACGAACGACTACCACGAACATACGCACACACGCACGCACACCTCCCCGGCGGTATCGGGCATCCACGGGCAGCCCACTAATCCGCCGCTGTCCCGGCCCAACTTACGCTGAACCTAGAGCCCAACCACAGTCTAAGACTGGGCTGCCATTCCAAACCCTTGTATTAATAATGGAGAGAAAATCCAAAACCCATTGGTTAAAACCCTATTATCCCAAGGTTAAAAGAGGACAATAATTACCATATTTTAGAAGATATAATCCAGCTCATTCCAGCATATAACCACTGGATAATAGCACAATACATTGTTTATCTAATGGATCTCGGGTGCCTAGAGTGGGCAGACTGTGCCCATTGCCGAACAGTAGCCATTATTTTGAACAAAACTGAATCTTTTGGTATTTTTATCACACTTTGCAAACATTATGGACCAAATGAAGAAGGTAGAAGCAAAGTGGGTATAGAACGAAATCAAAAATTAGAAAAAAGTAACAAATAACTCTAAAAAATTAGAGTTATCAATACTCGATTGTTTTTGTCTGATTTAATGGATGGTTGTCTTTAAAAAAAAGATGGTAAACAAAATTACATAATACTATGCTAACTAATAAAATTTCAATTTGATTATTGTATATATAAAGCATTAATATTATAGATTTGGATTTGTGTAATCAAGTACAAGTTTTACAAAAAAAATTACATTAACTGATAATTAAATTCAAATAACCGTTACATATAATATGAATAATTTTTTTTTGTCAACCTTATGTATCTTAATTAATTAATATTTAAAAAAATAATTAATACTTAAATTAAGTATTTTATTAAAATCATTTATCAAAGTTTTGTTATATATAAAAGAGAAGAAATATAACTTTAATCTTTATATAACTTTTAAAACATTTTTAAAATTGTTATATTTATTTTCTAACAACTAAATATATCAAATAATAATAATATAAAAATACGTAATATAATTTTAAATAGTTAATATTCATTAACGTTAACTAATAATTTATAATATTAACTAATAATTGATAATTTAAAAATAATATTAGTTAATATTATTTATAGTTAATATTAATTGATAGCAATTAACCATCATATATATATGATTAGAAGGAAGTGGCAAAGCTCTTTAGGGCTTATTGAAATGCTAATGTAATTAAGGGGCTATTTGTTTATGGTTTCATGGGTTGTATGATGGATATGGCTTATTCGCACAACCATATCTAAGTGTTCGGTACCGACTTATTCAGTCAGCCCATGGCTCAATCGGTTAGCTGAAAAACTTATGTCATTTACACCCAACCATTAAAATTCCTTCAATTTCCCCAACTACCCTCCTCCCCTCTTTTGTTTCATCGCCCCTCTTCACTCAACAAAAATAGACGATGTAGATTAAAGTTTCTCCAGATTCACGTATGCATCTCCATCATCCAGGTATGTCGATTTAAATTTCTCCATCGATTTCTCTATCGATTTCTCCATCGATTTTTCTGTTTATGTTTATCCATATAGAGAAGATGAGCAGATGAGGTCAGATCGATTTTCTGTTTATGCTTATCCATATAGATAAGATGAGCATATGAGGTCAAATCAATAGGTCAGATCGATTTTCTGTGTGGGATGGAGAAAGGTAAAACCCCACCCAACACCCATAAACTCAGCCCCAGTCAACGAACCAATCATCTTCTCCCTCCAAAGTTCCTCTCATCGCAATCACGCTGGTCAACTCAATAATCTAGGGTTTGTTGAATTGTGTAACACCCCGAATTTTGGTTTAATTTCTTGATTTATGATTTAGGATCACTCTGTTAATTTCAATTTTAATCCTTGTCGTGTGTCGGGAATCAAACCATCAAATTTGGGGGGGGGGGGGGAGCACTTGGCGACAGTGCCCTAGGGCATTGTCACGTGTCACAATTGCCACCTTGGATCAACTCTCGGTACATTTCGTGCGAGAGTGCCCGGCGAGAATGCCCATGGCACTCTCGCGTGTCATAGTTGCGGGCTGGTTGGGGCTTGTGGTACATGTCGGGTGAGAGTGCCCGGCGAGAATACCCATGGCACTCTCGCATGGCAAGGTCGTCGGCGGCTAGCGGGTTCTTTCTCATTTAATCCGATTTTTGAGCCTCATTTGGTATTTTTGGGAACCTTTGCAAGGAACGTTTCTCTCTCATATCCAAGGTAAGTTTCCACTCATCCTCCCTTTCTTCCCTCATTTAATGAGCTCCCAACAATATCCTTGTAACATTTATGGTCATCAATGGGATTCTAGGGTTCAAAGGAAGTAGCTATCACCTTTGGGAAACCTCAAATCATCATGTCTACTTCTAGGGTTTTGCTACTTTTGGGTTTTTACATCACAAACTCATTTGGTGAGTCTCCTAACCCTTACCTTACTATAAATGTGTTATTAATTGCTTATGTGAGAATTGCAAATACTTTGGAGTTAACCTAAAATTAGGGTTTGGTGGATTTTGCTAGAATATGGATATTTGTTCTTGTTGAATGCATTAAATGTGATGAGAGTTTCTATGTGCATATAGAAATATAATATGATCTATGTGTTAGTGAAGAGCCATCTCTTACAAAAGTGGGTTTTGACCCAAGTAACCATGTTTGTAGCTAGACTTGTTACACTAGTTTATTTGTGTCTTTTGTTGGTGATGAAATGGGTTATTTTAATATGAATATGAAACGTGCATTATAATGTTTTGGATAGGCAATAATGTCTGTAAGTTCTTGAGGTGTAACTCGACGGAGTAGGCAATAAAAATATAAATGGTTTGAGGTTATGATGTCTTGATGGCATGTGAACTAGAATCGGGACATGAGGTGTAATCCAATAACATCACGGGTGACTCCACTCACAGATGGAAACGAGTCTCCCCCGTATTTCAAGAGATATCTCTTGTGTGTACTTGTTCAGGCCTGGAATATCTTTACAATGTTGAGTGTTGGCGTTGGTCCGACCCTTGGGTAAATCAGTAACAATTAATTATGTTGCTATTATCTCAATTATAAATTGTTCAACCTTTAATAATCTCACTAGACTTTTGGTCTAGTCTTGGTATTTTGTTGGCTCACAGTTCCTACTAGCGGTGTGCATAGGGCACCTTGATTTGTCGGTCGTGTACCTAGGAGTTTTGAAGGACCGGGCTTTTGGGAATCTTTTGAGAAGAGCGTTTTGGAGATATAGTGACACCCACGTTAATCTAGACTTAACTATTGTTCTAGATTAAATAGGTTGTTGTGTTTTACGTCTCATTCATTCGTTACTATAATTGGTGCAAACTACCCCAACTTTATTGGGTCTTAGTTGTTCATATTTACAGGGTGTTATAAACCTCCATATTATAGACGTCATATTGCCGAAATTTTAAGTTTTAAATTTACCTTATTTTTAGACAGTTACAAGTTGGTATCAGAGCTCTAGTTTAAGTGAACTAGGTATGTAAACCTTATGCCTAGACTTAAGCTGAGACAATTAAGTTATAAATTGTGAGATTTGGGTAGAACTTTTAATATGAGACAGTCTTAGAGTCGACGGAAACTACACCTTTGAGAATTATAAAAGTGGTAGCGAGAATTCTTATGTAGAGTATGTTCATAATTTCAATTAGCCACTGTTATTATGAATATATGGTTACGTGAGCATGCTTGAATTACTATGATTATGATGATCGATGAATTGTAATAGTACGTTTCTGTGTGTGTAAATTCGTATAGCCTATCTCTTACTACTCTCTCGTTTGTGTGACAGACTGAGATGGTAAACACTCAGAGTCATCATCCATCCTCTCCGGAGGGCCATGCCGTTATTGAATCCACGACTGATCGACCGAATGTAGCTACGACAAATGCGCCTCCTCAACTTCCGCCCTTACTTGGTGGGAGGGTGGAGCATATAATATTGCCATCGCCGATCCAATTCTGACTGAGGTAACCCCTCAAACACAAATGATGGACATGATGAGAGCTATGAACGAGACCATGGCGAAACAACAAGAATTGTTCATGAAGCTACTAGAAGACTGAGAGGTTAATCACTGCCGACATGAGACGATAGAGGAAAATGTGGTCGTAGCGGGGTCCGGGGGTACCAGAGACGAGAACCGTACGGACGGGCTAGTGACCTTGGAAACAAGGCAACCGGGGAGGGCCTGTTCATACAAGTCTTTCCTTTGTTGCAAACCGTCGGAGTTTGCCGGATCAGATGACCTTATGGAGTGCATAAACTGGCTCAGGGAAATTGAGCAAGCTTTTCGGGCATGCGACTGTGAAGAGAGCCAAAAGGTAAAATTTGGTTCTCAAATGATTATAGGTTCGGCGTTGACATGGTGGATCGTTGTTGTTCCTGAAGGTGTTTAACAAGTTTGTAGAAGGGGAGGGGGTTGAATACAAACACAAATTTTTAGTTTAATAAATTGTTTATTGAAGAATCAAATCACATTTTACAGTTTGTTGCGGAACAAGATTAAGTAAAAACCTAATCTAAACAAACTTGAGAATCACACAGATGTTTGCACTAAGAACTAGAGATAGAAGGTTGGGAGGATATAGAAATCAAGGGTTTCTATATGTGGTTCACTAAGAGAAAGGATAGAAGGCAACTCTTCAGAGAGAGTCTCAACCTTTCTATTTATACCCTATGCATTAAATCATGGCAGGGTACTTTACACATGTCACACTTTGGTTGGTTGCATGCCTCTGACTTTTGGCGACATGCTTTTGGCCGAATGGTGATATAATACTCCGTATTTAGTAAACCAAATTTCGTGATCGAGAACCAAGTTGTGTTTAAAATTCGAAATCATGCTATAGTGACTTGTACCTTAGTCTTCAATAGTTGTATATTAGTCCAAGTCTATATTATGAAATTCATCAAAGGGCTAATGTTGGATGAAACAATCTTGGTTAGAACCAAAATTGTAAAGGAATTGTCAGATTAGTATTAGATTGATATAAGATAAAGATGAAGGGTAGTTTGTAAATATTGAAAATATATATATGAATATAATTAATTTTTTTGAAATTCATAAACCCATAATCAGATTTATCCCTCTCTCTCTACCCATCAATCTCTCCATCCTCTCTCTAGAAACCCTCAAATTTCATCTCAAAACCTCAAAAATTCTCTTAAATTTTGGTGTTCTTGAAGATTGGTTGTTAAAAGTGGAAATAGGGGCTCAATATAAGGTTGAAGATTGAGGAATTGAGGTGGAAATTTCTTCAAGTTTGGTGTTGTTAGAAGTGACAGATTCATTGTGGTAAGTTTAAAAATTCGTATAAAATCAACCATTTGTCCAAATGTGGTGTTATTTATATAGAAAGAAAGTTCTACGAGTGTAGTTCAACTTTGTAGTTTACACCAAAGTCTAGTTCGGAGATTAAGTGACTCGAAATCATTGATTTTCTAGAACTGTTCTGCACACACTCGAAATTGTGCACTGTTGGTATTAATTCTGTAGAAAATAGATCAGAGCTCCAATTAAAGTGAATCTAGTTTCTGTGAAATCCTAGGAGGATTATGCATAACTTTCATGTTTACAAGAAAATTTGTTTGAGCTTCTAAGAATGAGAAAAAGGCTTAAACTTTAAGTGTACTGAAGTTGTTAGCTACTGTTTGAGTGTGTAAATTTGGATTTTTGCAAATGTGGTTTAAGGCCCTAAGAATTGTGTTAAGTGTTTATTAAGTGTCCTACGGGTATTGTAAGCATGTTTGAAGGTCCGTAGAATCTTTTTAAAATGAAAGGGCTTGTAGGAACTTGAAATTGATAAGAATTGTTACCGAAAACTATCTAAAAGCATTTTATTAATAAGTGTAGGTAAACCGGAAGGAGAAAACCGTTCATAGGCATCAAGTTTCGTGTGATCGTCTCTAAAACACATCCAAGGTACGAATATCTAATTTGTTCCAATACGTGGGTAATCAATTGTAGTGATTATCCATTCCGCGAAATCTTAATCATGATATACATTTTCAAAATATGGAGTATATCAAGTTGTTATTCATAATTCTTTTGTGTTCTATTTGATGTTTTGGTGTAATGATTTGAGTCCTTGAGAACTTCGACCCGTCATCGGTATATTTTAAGATCCGTTGTCGATTTATGATTTGGAGCCTCAATGGTTTTATTGGACTTGCTATCCTATGTTTATATTGATTTGATTATTTGAATTTTGATATTATTGAACTTATCTTTGATTAGGATTAACACTTAGGGCACGAGTGTTGAGACTCCTCCATGATGGCTAAAATAGTCATGGTGTTTTCGTGAAGACTATGGCAGAGCCATATAGAGAACGTTGGATGCATCCTTAGAATCGAATACCAATTATGTTGGTTACCAGATAGAACCGAATACCAATTATGTTGGTTACCGGATAGAGCCGAATACCAATTATGTTGGTTACCGGATAGAACCGAAATGTTGGTTACCAGATAGAGCCAAATACCAATTATGTTGGTTATTGGATAAAGCCGAATACCAGATACCTTGGGTTACCGGGGAATGAGGCGGTGTAATGCCCAACACTTCCATTCCATTATGACGTATCTTAATGATACAAATGTCTATCTTTCCTTGAACTTTACTTATATGAGTTACATTTTTTAGATCTACATTTAGTGATCGTTGAAGCTTTTCTTCAAAGTTCTTCGTGTATTGTGGACTTGTCTTAGCTTCACTGATATCTGCATCAGATCATGAGTAGACTTGTCACTTGTTCAACATCTTTGTCTTTGATGTCAGCGGTGAACGTCTTTGTCGCGAAACTTGTCTTCAGAGATTACATTTAATAGAATACACTAGAAACTATTAACAATACTGAACACACTCAGTATGTGATCGTTGATGGTGAAACACTAATACATACAAATGTTAAACGTAATTTTCAATAAGTATTTTAAAGGGTCATCATCAAATCACTGAGAGAGTTTGGATCAACAATCTCTTCTATTTGATGATGATAAATCAATAACAGAAAATTACTTTAATTCACAATCTAAGCATAGTCAGGACTCATAACATACTTGTCCCAATTACTATTTTGAGGGATCTTTTACAGTACTGATGGAGTAAAGTACTTCATTGAAATTTTCATTGATTCGTAAATTGTGATTACAAAGGGAATGTGAAAATTACAAGTACAAGTGAAGTTCTACACTACTGTAAGCCTAACTAATAGATTACAAGTGAAAAGGGTAACCTATCAGCTAAGTTGATTCTTCCTTAACAAGGAACTCTTCTACTACAATCATATGATCAGATGCTTCCTTTCGAATAAAAGTCTTGATGAGAGTCCCTGATGTTGAACTATCGCACCATATGTAGAGAAGATCCTTCAGGTGTGGAAGAGGGAAATTAGGGATTTCTGAGGCCCTTTGAAACCTGATGTTTACCTCGTTATCACGGAAGAATATTCCCAAGGGTTCATTTATCACTTTCCCAGGTCTAAGAGCTATACCATGGGGCAGTGATAAGACAAAAGTTGAGAGATCAGGAGGGGGTCCAACTACTGCTTCCCTAGAGAATTTGATGTTGGTCTCATTCCTGATTACAACATCATTATCAGAGAAAGAGAGGCATTTTTCTTTCTGGAAGATCTTGGCTTCTGTGGAAGAGCTGAGGGCACATTCATTCTTGCAGTGACTCTGTTGATAAGAGCATTGAGTAGTTCTTCAACATTGCCTCTGAATTTGGAATTTAATTTCTTCAGTGCTTCCTTAAACTCCAACCATTCATATAATCCAGAAGTCTCCATTTTTTAAAGGGACATGAATTTTGCAGTACCATCTCTTCTGAATATCTCCATGGTGATAGTCTATTGGTTGTTCCTTCTTTTCCCTGAGATGGTTACGGTAGAGATCATTGAAGGCTCAGATCTGCGAAGATGCTTCTTTCGGCACCAAGCAAGTTCACTATCGCTGACTTCCTTTGCTTTTTTGTTCTTCTCCTCTATCTCCTTAAAAAGTGCCTCTTGCACTATTACCGGGTTCTTTTTCAGTTTTTTGTCTTTAACTAGGGTTGATTGTACCTTGAGGGCTAGAGAGGCATCCTCTTGGCATTCAACAATTAATAGTTCATCCCTGATCGACTCTTCTATTTCTGCTGGTGAAAGGAAGACAAACTCTTCAGTGGAGGATTGAGGAGGGATCTTCAGCCGTTGACTCTCGAGATGAGAAATCATCTCTGAGCGCCTTTGGATTTCATCCTCTGACCTATGAAGAGGTCGAGAGGGTCTTCTTGGATGGCTCAGGGACTCTTCCTATTCATCTTTATCATCAGTCTCTCTGACAGAGACTGGGATTATTATATCATCAGTTGGGGTAGCTGGGATTATTTGCTGAGAAACTCCCTTAAGCAGGGGAGAGAACTGTCTGAGCAAAAAGAAAGGTAGGTTAGTGTATGTATTTAGAAAGAGAGAGATAAAGTCTTAGAAATGAGAGATGGGTATTAGGTGAGAAAAGAAGGAGAGGGGAACGATAGAAAGACATATCTGAGAAGGTAGCTCCCCCTCAGATGTTGACAACAATTTTAGATTCCCTTCAGCAACAATCCCCCTTTGCTTGTCGTGGGTGGAAAGATCTAAAGGCTTGTATTGTCTCGCCCTGCTTCTTTTATTACGACGCCCTTTATCGCTGGAACTGAAGCGCTGATTGACGCAGGGGTGAACTATAGAGATGTATCCTCCTCGTCATCGTCATCGTCATCATCAGCGACGTCGTCCTTGGAACCTTGATCCTCTATATCAAGTTCCTCTTCATCTTCCTCTTCCTCCTCTTCGTATATTTCTTTTATGATCAGTGGAGAGGAGGAGGGAGGTGCTTGCTCTTCAGCTGATTTCTTAGTTGTCATCTCTCACTCAACATGAGAGGGAGGTTCTTCCAAATTTACCTCTGTGGAGATCGTTGCATTTTCTTCATTAATATCCTTCTCCCCCTCTTTGTCATCATCAGGGGAGGCAATTTTATTAGCACAACAACAACATTGGCAACAGTCGGATCAACAACAGGGGATTTGCGAGCATCAACCTCTAGTCCTTTCAAGCGTTCTTCAAGGTTCGGAATGAGAGAGGTTGCCCCGAAGATAAAATAAACATCTAATGTCAGGAACACCTTATCATTGTCGGTGAAGGAAGACTCTGAAACTGGAGATAGTTCTCTCACTTTAGCCAAAATTTCAGCGAGCAACTGATTGGAGGTGTCGATCTTCCCACTGAGAGTTTTCACCTCTCCAGTGAGCCTGTCGACGTGGCCATTGAGAAATTGAAGTTGTGTTGTATTTGTGGCCACATCGGTTTTCAGCGATTCGACCTCATCCTGCAACGCTGACAGCTGAGAGGCTTCAACTTTGTTGGTAATGGAGGAGGAGAGGGTCTTCAATTCCTCACCAGCAGTGTTAATTGCTGATGTGTTGGTGTCGATGGTGGTAGACAGTACTTCCTCCTTTTTGATGACATTGCTCAGAGAGGCATCGACGGTCGCCAAACTAGGACCTGTAAAACATGTTAGTTTTTGAGCAAAGGATGGCTCAGGCTGATTTAGTAGGGTGGGAAAAGTGTGTAGAGTTTGAGGAATACCTGATGTATCAAATAATTTGTAGAAATCCATGTTCCATTCTAGAAAGGATTGGGACACATTTATTTGATGTAAACCTCCAAGAGGGAGGCCATCAGGTCCTACTGATGCATTGAGAAAAGCGGGTTGTTGTACAATAGAAGTGTTAGAGACCAAAGAAGAAGAGAAAAGAAGGGATGAGAATGAAGGAAGAGTACTGGTGATTTTTGAAATTACCTCAGAAGTGCTTGAAGGCATTGAGAGTATGGGGGTTGACACCAGAATTGATTCAGTGGTGAGAGCCACTGAAATGGTTGAGGCTGCAGCTGTGGAAGAGCGGCCCACGAAATCGTCCAGAGTGGTTTGTTGAGAGACCAACCCTATTGACGTTTGTTGAGAGGAGAGCTCTACACCTTTCTTGGCCTTCTTAGAGGAGCCATAAAGAGCTGTTGATTTGCGTTTTGAAGGAATGGTAGTAGAAGAGGGTATAGCCGAGGAGGGAACCGTCGACGTAGCTGCTGAAGCCGAAGAAGGTGGAGAGAGGAGGGAACAAAAATTAAGAAGACTTACCTCGTTTGCAGCAGGGATGACGTCGAGGATTCTGGAGCCTACCTTGGAGAGTTGGCAGTCTGACTCCTTGGGGTATAGATCCTTCAGCATGAATTGCAGGAAAGCTGAGATGAATCATACGTAGGGAATTTTAAGTTCCCTCTCAGCCTTTTTGACCTTTGACAGCAGAATGATGTGGGTAAACACGTAGTTGAGCTCAGAAGGCATCTTTGCCTTCAAGATCTTGGTGAGCCTCTTGTCAACGATATTGGTTCAGGGTTTGAAGTCCCATTGATACCCCCAACAGGTCTAGAAACCTGATCAACTCTTCTTCAGTTGGGAGGGCCTCAAAACCTTTGGTGGTTTTGGAAGGAAAACGCAGAACTGTGCGAAGGGCAGCAGATGTGATGGCAGCAACGCCATGTTGAGTCTAAAAAGTGATAGCAGGTAGTTTGTTACCCTGCTTGGTGGTAACTTCACCCTTCTCAGCAGTGTACCAGAACTATTGTAGGAGAAACTTTGAGGGAGTTAAAGCAACCTTCAATGTGTATAAGAGTGGGGAGTCCTGGAAAAAGTCCACAACATATTGAAGATGTGGGGAAGGCTTCTTTGTAGGGAAGTCCACCAGGGCTAGGTAGTTGTTGGGGGTGAGTTGAGATGAAGCAATCTCGAATTTGACATTCTTGGATTTGATGAGAGTGGTTTGGGAGGCCATTGCTGAAATAGCAAAGGGAATGGCACATAAATGGTTTAGATGAAAATAGTGAAAAAAATACCAGTTTCCTTTTTAAGAAGGAAACTTGTAAAAATGGATTTTCCAGTATTTTAGAAGTTGAAAAGAGATAAAAGAAGTATTGTCAGTTTTCTTATTAAGAAAGAAACATGAACAATATTGAAACAAAAGTCTAAAGTCTTAAAAAACCAAAAGGTTTTTGCATAATAATCATGAAGGAAATGATTTTAGGAAAAAACAGTTTTTGGTCCTAAAGAAAAGAGTTTTAAGAATCAAACAAAGGTTTTTGAGATAAAGAAAGAAGAACAAGAACCTGTAATGCTTGAAGTTTTGAATATTTAAATGTGAGTTCTTGAATTTTTAGGTTGCTTGAGTGCCGAGAGTAATTTCTTACCTTTTAGATAATATAAGAGCGTAGAAGGTAAAATTATGAATGACAAGGTTTATATATGAGAGAGTGAGGAGAGAGAAAGAATTTGGAGCAGGAAAAGGTGCTCATCATAATACGGGCACGTCCCTTTAATTTGATTGGTCAAGAAATGCAACGGACGAACGCGTCAGAAAGAAATGTGTGCCATGGATCGTCGTACAGATGACGTCACACTAAAAAGTGTCTTTTCATGATGTTTTTGAAGAATCACTGATAGGAAATGTCAGTGATGAATATTATTTTCAAAAAAAGCTTTTAACCACTTGAAGAAAGTCAGTGATTAAGTTTTGATTTTTGAAAAACTTCTCGCGGAGTAAGATTCAGTGAAGAGAGATAAGAATACATACCTGAATGTCAGAGATATTTTGTTCAGGGATTATGAGATGAATAGGATATAATTTTATTACTGACTTGATGCATGAACGCTGAAGAGTTAATATTCAAGGTTCAACATTCCAAGCTCACTGATGAGAAAGTTGAACTTTGTCTCATCAAGAGGTTTGGTGAAAAGATCAACTAGCTGATAGTCAGTCGGAATAAAATGAAGTTCAATGTCACCATTCATCACATGATCTCTAATAAAATGATATCTGATCTCGATGTGTTTAGTCTATGAGTGTAGCACTGGATTATTTGCTATAGCGATGGCACTAGTGTTGTCACAAAAGATTGGAATTTTGGATAGCTGAAGGTCATAGTTTAATAACTGATTTCTCATCCATAAAACCTAAGCACAACTTCCAGCGGCTACATACTTAGCTTCAACTGTGTAAGTGGATACAGAGTTTTATTTTTTGATTGTCCAACTTAGCAGCTTTCCACCAAGGAGTTGACATCCACCAGTGGTGCTTTTTCTATTCAGTTTGCAACCTCCAAAATCACTATCTGAATAGGCATTTAGATCAAACCCTGATTCTTTGGGGTACCAAAGACCTAGGTGAGGAGTTCCCTTCAGGTATTTGAAAATTCGCTTGACAGCGATCAGATGGGATTCCTTGGATTCTGATTGAGATCGAGCACAAAGGCAAGTAGAATACATGATATCAGGTTGGCTCGTTGTAAGGTATTACAGGGAGCCTATCCTTCCTCTATAGGTAGTGACATTAACAGGCTTTCTAGAGGGATCCTTATTTAATGTCAGCGGAGGTGCCATAGGAGTTTTCATCGCTGAAGTTTGAATAAGATCAAATTTTTTCAGCATATCTTTAACATACTTACCTTGATGAATAAATGTGCCTTTATCAGATTGTTTGATCTGAAGTCCAAGGAAGTAAGTTAGTTCACCCATCATACTCATTTTATATTCTTTCTTCATTCTTTCCGCGAATATAGTACACAAAGATGGGTTAGTAGAACCAAATATAATGTCATCAACATATATTTGAACAAGAATGCTATGACCTTTTATCTTCCTGAAAAATAGAGTGTTATCAATTTTACCACGCTCAATTTTTTCAGTGATAAGGAAGGAAGAGAGAGTGTCATACCAATCACGAGGGGATTGTTTTATCCTATAGAGAGCCTTATCCAACTTATAGACAAAGTGTGGATGCTTAGGGTCAGAAAACCCTGGTGGTTGCTCAACATAGACTTCCTCGGTTAGTTTTCCATTTAGGAATGTTGATTTAAAATCCATTTGATATACAATGAAGTCTTTGTGAACTGCATAGGCTAAGAATAATCAAATTGCTTCGATCCTAGACACAGGGTCAAAGGTTTCATCATAGTTTATGCCTTCCTCTTGTCTATATCCCTGATCAACTAGTCTAGCTTTGTTGTGGGTTACAGTCCCATTTTCATCTAACTTGTTTTGATACACCCATTTGGTGCCTATAACAGTTTTGTCAGATGATTGGGGAATGGGATTCCAA
This sequence comes from Arctium minus, assembly GCA_954870635.1. Classification (NCBI taxonomy): domain Eukaryota; kingdom Viridiplantae; phylum Streptophyta; class Magnoliopsida; order Asterales; family Asteraceae; genus Arctium; species Arctium minus. Next base: position 155,634,557 of record OX941081.1, read on the forward strand.
ACTTTGTTTCTTTCAAACTCAGTCAATTCTTCTTGCATAACGCTGACCCAGTTTGGATCTCAGAGGCCATCATCAGTCTTCTTAGGCTCAAGAAAAGAAAGAAAGTTAACAAAAAGGCAGATGTTACCTAAGCTTCATTGAGTCTGAATACCTGCATTTTGATCACCAAGGATTTGATCAATAGGGTGATTTCTGGTCCATCTCTGAGCGGGGGCGTGAGTATCCATTTCCATTATTGGATCAGCAATGGGAATATTCACTGATGAAGAGGCTTCACCCTAAGGTTCATCAGTTATCAACTGTTGAGGTTCAGGTTGAATATCGTTTACTAAGAGCGGAAGCAATATAGTTTAATATCAAAGGAGATTCAAATATCACAGTTCATAAAGCAGATAATAGATAAACAAGATATTCTTTGAATAAAATATTCAACTTATATTATCAGTTATAAGACTTCTTAAGCACACTTTGAACAATAAGGTGATGGTCCTATTTATAGGACCATAAAGTAAACAGTGTACTTATCTGACAAATAAAAGCATGCTTGAACAGTGACCTACTCTAGAAAGTAAATCTTATCACTAGGTGACGTGTCATCTGTTCTTCTTTGTCAAGAAATTCAGAGTGAACATCTTCAGAGCTCTGATATAGGATCTCTGATGAGGAGCTCTCTGATGTCTTTTCGTGAGACTGTCTCTAAACTGACTTCAGAGACAGACTTGCTTTCTCCGAGACCGTCTCTGAACTGACTTCAGAGACAGACTTGCTTTCTTCAGAGTGACTCTGAACTGACTTCAGAGACAGACTTGCTTTCTCCGCTGATGTCCCATTAAAGTCTTTAGATGAAGACAGTTATTTTCAATACTTTCATTGGTTCAGATTTGGGGCTAACAATCTCCCCCTAAGTACTGAAAATAAATAAAGGACAGAGAATGTTTAAACTAGAAAGCGAAGAGGAGAAAGTTATCCTCTGTAAATATTACTTCTCATAATAATTTGAAATTACAAAAGAGAATAATATTCAAAAAATAATCAGAACCTATCACTAGAACATATCCTATGAAACTTCATGATGAGCTCTCTGAAGTTAATCATTGAGCCAATTTCCAAGTCTAGTTTTGCCAGTAGGTCTGCTCTGTGTTGTTCTTTCTTTACTTGAATCAACTTTTGTATGCCTTTCAAGGTTTAATCAGAATACTTTTCTACTTGCGAAGCTAGAAAGATTTTCTTCTCTTGGTTCACTCTGTAGATGAAACCCATAGGTTCTTCAATGATTGATCCATTCTTCTGTTTGTCTAGGTTTTCGATGGTTTCCACTGGTTCAGTCACTCCGAGCTTTTCTTCACCCAAGTTCAGAGCAATCTGAAAGTCACGTTTGGCTTTGTGTTTGATATAAGCTTCCATTGCCCGTTTTACTTCAACCATGATCATTCTTATCTCCCTTCTTCCTGAATCGTATCTCGCAGAGCAATAGGCATATAGATGAGTGAGATCATATGGATTTAGATTTACGAGATCATTATCATTGAACTCGTAAATCTTCTGATCAGATCGAGTCACCACATAATGCCTATATATGATTTTGTTGAAGGCGAATGTTTTTTCAGTGATTTTCTCAACTTTTATTATGGGAGCATCGTTGAGAACCGCCTTTCTTGGTGATGTCTTTGCCTGTATGAATCTTCGTTCGTAGTCTGGCATATCCTTTCTGATTCTTGGATTCAGAGGGATTACTTGAGTGTCTCCCATATTGAACTCGCAGTAGATATGCCGAAAGTGATCTTCTATCGATGCTTCAGGAGTGGATTCTAAGAATGTGGGAGGATGAGTGAATACCTTGGCTGGTAAACCGATGCTTGTCTTCTGAACAAGATTCTCTTGAGGAGCCTGTTCATCAACAACCATGGTTTCTCTGTCCTTGGGCTGTGACTGAGTTATCTCTGAAGGTTGTTAAGAGATATATCCATCTATCTCTGGTGATTTTCTTAATTCTTAAGCTGTTGAGGTATGATGAGGTTGAGCGTGTTTGAAAACATACTCTTCGACATCAATTACTTCGATCTTTTCTCCAGCAGCTTCTTCTGCTCTGTCAGAATCTGAGTTCTGTTCTTTCTCAGACTCTGAGTCAAAGGCATCTCTCATCACCATTGGTTGTCTTTCGGGTGATGAGAATGCATCTTCAGAGGACGTACAGAAGTCTATAAGTTGTTCGTTTTCTTCCTCTTCCAGAGCTCCAATTTTCTCTGGAGTTGCATCGGTAACTGGAGTGATTGGAACACCTGGTGTTGATGATGTGAAAAGTATTACCGGTGTTGTGAATGTTTGCAAATTTTGATTGTCATCAGAAGAGGTGGTGTTCCTCTCTGGTTCCTTCTCTTGAACTGGTGCAGAGGGAGCAACTTTAGAGGTGTGTTTGGTTGTATCTCTGATCTCCCTATCGTGTGATTCAGAGGCATCATTATCATCTGAGTCCTCAGAATCCTTAAATCTGGCTTTCTTCGCTGCTTCGCTACAAGTCCCACCAGAAAACTTGCGTTTGTATTTGGGAGAGTCTGGATCAGCGATTACTTTTCCTTTGGAGTCAAGAAGAGCCTTCTGAATGGATTCAACTGCTTCTGAAGCCGCAATTCTGATTTCAGCAACCTGGTCCTCTGATTTAGAGTGATGAAGTTCCAGAGTAGCTTTCACCTGCTTCTGAGCAATAGTAGAGATCTTGGAAGAACATGTTCGCATATTGCTCATGATTGCGGATTTGAATGAGGCCAGATCACTTTTGGTGATTAGGTCTTCAGTAGTCCGGGGTGGTGGTTGTGGTTTTGCTGATGGTGCGCTGATTTCTGGTACAGAGGCTTGAATTGTTGTTTTGATGAGGTCAGAGATAGAGGCATTTGTTCTGTTGAGAGTGAAGATGATCTGGTGGCTACTACCTCGTCCCTTAGTTCTTGCAGTACTTTCTAAACATCAATGGTTGTAGTTGCTTGATTTTTAAGAGCAGCATTCTGAGTTTTAAGGTTGCTACTTCCAGGGATGATTCAGCCTTCTGTTTGAACAGTTCTTGTTCCAACTCTTGGATTCTGTTTGAGGAGTCCAAGAGTTGGGTCTTCAGAGTGGAAACCTCTGCTCTGAGGTTGGTGCTTTCAGAGCGAAGAGTAGAGGTCTCTGAACCGTCAATTCGCTGAAAGTTATGCTCTTTCATGGAGCCTCTGACTTCATCACAGAATCTCTGGAACTCAGATTTTGTGAGAAGTTCAGAGAGGGGTACATTGGTTACAACACATGTAGCCAATTTTTCCTCGAGTTCAGAGGAGCCTTCATTCAGAGCTGTTTTGATGTTATCTCTGGAAGGACTTCCACTCAATCCTTAATGTTCCGAAGAATCATCTCTGAGTGTTCTGTTCTCAACCAAGTCCTCCTCCTCAGATTCAGAGGACTGGAAGTGAATGTGGGAGTTGAGCTTGCGATCCAGGCAAGTCAATCCTTGTTCTTATAGGTCAAGCCATTGTCCCTGAGTTGGACAACTACTTCTGGATATCCTGAAGGGTGAGAGATGAGTCACAGAGGCGTCATCATGTGTAGGAATTGCTAATGTACTCTGAGGCAACTGAGTACTGAATGTATTGGCTAAGTCCTGTGAAGAGGACTTAACCAGAAATTGAGTTTCCTCAGTTATGTGAACTTCAGAGGTGGAAAAAGGTACCTCTGAAGTGGCTGGCTGGTTTGGGTTCGAGGTGTGCACCTCTGATTCAATAACCATTACCTCTAGATCAGGTAGGTTAGATTGTGTAGTTGCACTGGGAGATGGGGTTGGTGTTCTAAAATATATGTGCCTTGGGGTTTTTAGTCAAGAGTTGGCATGGGCTAGTTGCCTATTTCAATAATGTTCACCAAAGAGTTGTGAAACATTAGTAATGTGGTTGCCCGACTTAGAAAGTAGTTGGTGTAGAGTTTGATATTCTTTTACTCTGTTCTCACACCCTATTTCTTTTAATCAGTAAGCTCACATCTAACCAAACTCACTTTTCCATTTTACCTCAACGCACAACCCACACTCATTTCTTTTCGACTCCTTACACTCAATCACTATGGATTAACTTCTTGGTTAGGAGACACTGGTTATCGTGAATCCTTAGAAGTTCATTTAAGTCCTAGCACAAAGAAACCCGTATTGTCCTATAAAGCCAATGTTGCTCAAGATAGTTTAACTTGAACAATTAAGACATGGAAAACATGGGTCAGATATGTGTATGCTCATAGATGTAATCATGACAATTTGAGAATTTGAAACAATGAAGTATTTTCAAACAAGTAAATTGAATGAATGAATATGAATGCAAGAGACTTGTTTGAAAATCTGACTTTGTATGAAAAATGATCAGAAATGATATGATATAGCAATGAAAGCTTATGGTCAACATAAATGGATATTGTCTATATGAACCAAATATATAGACATTCTTGAAAGACGTTTCGAAATGAATTAACTCTCAAAATTCATTGAAGTACAAGCGGGGTGTCTTACCATCGAAAAATATGTTTCAAATTTGAGACATGATAAGAACATTTTGAACAATAAGTCAAACCGGTGTGTGTGAATACTTGAAAGTATATAGAAAAGATAATACACAAGTAATTTATCTTTAGAAAAACACGGTTTGTAAAACATTCAAACTAAAATAAAATGAAAACATTTAAAAGCACACTTCCAATTCATGAAAGCTGTTTAAGAATCGGGAAGTGGTTTGAACATTTAAGAATATGTTTTCTATGATTGAAAGTTGTACTTTTTTCAACCATATATGAGATTAAGATAAGAAATTTAACCTTTGTCGTTTAATCTTAAATCTCATGAAGTCAAGCTTAAAGTCATAAATATATGATCTTGTAAGCATCTCCCAATTTGCAAAAAAGTCAAAGTCATGTCAAAGCAACTTTATTCACAAATTTATTGAAAAGTAAACAACATAAAGCAGTAAAACATTGAGTGAACGAGTTCTGATCTAAAATAATCAGAAATCATAATTCATACTCCCCCTGAAAATATGCATCTAATATTTGTCAGTGAAAAAGCACATGATAGAGATCTACAACTCCATTTGAAGTGTAGTTCATCTTATCTTCTGAATACATATTTCCAGAAAAATATATATATATACTCCCCCTTGAAGGTTGATTTCCTCATTTGAGTATTGGAGTACATCCTCTTATCAGCTCGGGAGTATCATTACTTTTGATCTTTGAAGTACGAGTCCTAAACTGTTGTGTTTAGAAGTCAAACTCCGTTGAAGTACGAGTCCTGAGCTGATGTATTCAGAAGCCATAGTTCTCTTACTCCCCCTTGACTATAGGTACCTGCAACACAGATTCACTTTTTGGTTTTGGTACCCACTGGTATTTGGGTCCATATTTGTTAGTTGTAGTTCTTATGGGAGTAATTGAATAAGAACCATACCAGTAATGATCACTAGCTTTATGAACATGATCATGTGTACGACAATAAGAACAATAATTTTTCTTACCTGATAACCTGATTAATTGATCTCTCGTGTAGATATGATCAGGTTTACCTTTACGCGCATTGTTCTTCTTGGCATTAGATGCATGTACACATGACTTTTTACCTTTCAGCTCATCTTTCTTCCCATCTCCAACTGGTTTCTTTCTCCAGACCAATTCTTCTTCTTTATATGTCCTTCTTCTTTGATGTGTACCTGAACCATCTATATTTCTATCATAGAAAAGGTTAGTACTACGAATCTGATCAGAATATTTAACTGACCTGCTTGTAGAAACAATTTTCTGATGTGAGCTTGATGCTGGCTTGTTAGAACCAACTAAACTATTTATAGGTGAGTGGATTTTTGACTCTGGAGTCGTTTGCTCAGTCACCACCACCTTTGAAATGATCTTTTCAAGCTCTTTAATCTTTGAAGCAAAGTTGTCTCTTTCTTTGACGAGAAGGTCAATCTTCGTCTCGAATTCAGATTTCGTTTTCTTCTCTTTCAGTACACTCTCAGATAGTTCAGATAGTTTGTCAGTAAGCTTCTTTATCTCTGCTTCAAACATATTTCTTTCTTCTTCAAAATCCTTCTCAGCATCCTTTCTTTGGCCAGATATTTCCTTAAAGAATCCAACGTTCTTATGTTCAATTGCCTTCTTCTCTTTGGCAAACTTTTCCCTTTCCAGAATGATTACTTTCTCAAAGTCACTTACTTGTTGAGAAAGCTTTATACATTTAAGCTCAACAATCTTCTTTTCTTCACAACTTTTTCTTGAAAAATCTGAGAACTTCTTTGCAAATGATTTCTTTTCGATTTCAAACTGATCTTTGTCTTTGACTACCTTTTGTTCCAATTCAGATATTTTCTTTTGAAGATCAGCATTTGCACTCTCCAAATCCTTAACTTTCTTCTCATTGTTCTCAACGGAATCTTGTTTCTGGATTTTAGCTTCCAAATCAGAAATCTTTCCTTTTAATTCAGATTTCTCAGCTTCCAATTCTCTTGCTTTTAATAAAACCTTTGGCCCTGACATCATCCATTCAAGATATTCCCATATCTCTTTCCCTGACGCTTTGGGAATATTCATTGGACCAGAAATTTCATGAGAAATATTGTCTGACATATAATTTCTAGCTATATTATCAGCTCTCTGTCTTTTCTCCTGTTCCTCAGTACAAGCTTCTGTCGGAATTTGAGGTTTCATTACTCCTTCAGTCAATGATAATCTAATGTAGTGACTCAGCTCATGTTCATCTACAAAGTTGAAAATTTTAACTTTCCACTTTTCGTATTCTCCTTTATACAACACTGGGACTCTACTGTAATACATTCTGATACAAAAAGAACTTGACAAAAACGATCGTTAATCCAAATGAAATCAAATAAAATTCAGAAATGAAATTTCCAAATTTAACCAAGTCAGGAATTCGCAAAATACAAAGAGATGTAGAGAATTCGTAAACCACAATCAAAACACACAAAATTCGCAAACCACACAAAGAATATCAAGGAATTCACACAAAAATCGCAAACTTCAGAATTAGTAAGGTTCATCTTAACAAAATTCGCAAGACTCAAGTTTAAGAATCCTAAGGAATTCGTAATAAATTGAGTGTGAAACCTTCACTTTTCGTAAGTCACAAGACTGTGAATTCTATGCATTTCGCAAGAAGCACCTGCGAAACCTTTCCTTGGCAAAATTTCACAGAACTTTACGAATCCTATGAAATTTGCAAGAAATACTTCTACGAATTCTATGGTTTTTGCAACAACCTGATCTGCAAAATTCTTTATGAACACTGCGAATCTTATAATTTTCGCAGACAATAAACCTGCGAATCCTTGTCTCGAGCCTCTGCAAGTTCTTGGATGGCCTTGTGAGTTCTTGAAGAACTTGCGAGTTCTTCAGATCTGAGACTAAAAATCGATCTGATTTGCCCAGAAACACATCTAAGCAACGAATTACAAATCCAAACTTCGACAAATTGATCTCTAGAATATGGAAATATTTGATTGTCAGTGTTCGGTTGTTGATTAACGCATAAGGAGTCTTCTTGAACCTTCGATGTATCATGGATCTATTCTGTGTGTAGCACGCGGTCGAAACAGCTTCTGCCCACAAAAATAGAGGTAAGTTGGAATGACTTAGCATAGTACGAGCAGCCTCGACTAGCGTACGATTTGTTCTTTCAACCACTTCATTTTGTTGAGGCGTACGAGCAGCAGAGTATTGATGTGAAATCCCGACAGATTCGAGATATTCTTCAACTTTGTTGTTCTTGAACTCTGTGCCATTGTCTGTTCTTAGAAACTTGACCGGTTTCTGCAGATTCACCTGGGTCGTCTTTAGGAATGTAATGAGAACATCAGGTGTCTCATCCTTTGAACGTAGAAACTTGACCCATGTGTACCGCGAATAATCATCCACGATCACGAGTATGTACTTCTTGCCGCCTAAGCTTTGAGTGCGCATTGGACCGCATAGATCCATATGCAATAACTCTAAAGGAGATTTTGTACTTGGTTCAGGATTCGGTTTATGAGGTGCCCTCTTCATCTTCCCCTTTTCACAAGCTGCGCATAGATGTTCTCTTTCATATTTCAGCTCTGGAAGTCCTTTGACGAGCTTTCCACTGACCAGATCATTGATGTACCGAAAGTTGAGGTGAGAAAGACGTCGATGCCATAACCAACTTTGTTGCATCGAAGCTTTCGATAGTAGACAAACTTGCTTGTCAGTCTGGACATCTGATAAATTGATTGTGTAGAGGTCTGATTCTCGTTTACCGACCAAAAGTTCTTCGCCTTCTTCATTGCGAACGGAACATCTTTTGGCTTTGAAGTTGACCTCTAAGTCTTTGTCACAGAACTGGCCTATACTGAACAAGTTGTGTCCTAAGCCTTCTACATAGCTCACTTTCTTGATAGTGACATTGTCATGTTGTACATCACCGTATCCCATGATTGGAGAAAACTGGTCGTTTCCGAATCTTACTGTTCCACAAAATTTGTCTTTAAAGTTGGACAGTATCTCTTTTTTCCCTGTCATGTGCTTTGAACATCCGTTGTCCAAGAACCATGTATGACAAGTCTGCATAAGAGAAAATAACATAATTTAGATTTTCGTATGACAACATTGGAATTTACACTTTGATTCTCGAAGTGTGGGTCTTGAACTGATTTGTTCAAAAGCCTATTTCGACTTTGATGTTCGGGTTTTGAACTGCATTATCCAAAAACCTATTTTTGACATTGAAGAACGAGTCCTGATCTGTACATAATCAGAATTCGCTTTCTCTTTAATCTTTGTGTGCCTGCAACACAGATTTAGCCTTAGGTACCCACTGGAATTTGGGTCCTGCTGTGTTAGCACAAGATTTTGGTATCCATTTCAAATTGGATCCTTTGTTCTTTTGAAAAGCATGAGAGTTGGTATGAGATGAATGCACATGGTAATTTCCAAACCAATCTCCAGAATCTTGACAAGTAATAGAAACATGTTTATTATAGATAGAGGACTTTCCAGCAGATAAAGATAACTGAAATAATTGCTTCATTGTATATTGTTTACGAGAAACAACAAGTTTTGGATTCAAAACAGCAATTTCAGCAATCACAACATCTTTGGTTGCCATTGAGAATGGGCTTCAGGTCTTGACTTGCTCATATCTGAAACATGTAAAACTGGTGAGTTAGACCTTTGAGCAACAACTGAATGCTTCTTCTTAGAATTACCAGTAGTGGTTGGTTTCTGTAAATGCTGAGATATTTTCTTACCTTTAGCACTCTTAGCGTTCACAGAGACTGATTTATCAACGAAAGCTTTCGTTGATTTTGCACTGAACACAGGCAAACTTGTTTTTCTTGAAGTTTTCTTAACAAAAGATGCATGGTTAGGAAGTTTCGCATTAAAATCAATTTGTTCAAAACAACCATCTAAACCACTGTCAGAATTAAGAAATTTAAACTCTTCGTTTGATGAACCAAACATGTCATTAGAAGTAAAAGCCTTTGTAAAAACAACATTTTTCATAACAGTTGAAAAAAACTTTTGTTGAATCTCAATCATAAGTCTTTCATCTGATAAAGAGGTCTCAAGTTCAGAAATTTTACTTTCTAACACGAGAGAAGGGACATAAATTTTACCTATAACAGGCTTCGCCTCCATCTCTTTTTCAGAATAACTTTGAAAGTAGTCAGTTGAAAGAGATTTCTTCTCATCATTTGGAAAGTCATAACTATTATTCAACTTCGCATAATAAAATGGAGCGTGAACTTTAGTTGACTTCATCCGTTTTTCAAATTCATTGGCTTCATCCTCTTCTGATAGTTTAGTATTAAAAACTTTAAATGAGGCGATTCGGTGAGAAACAAGCATAGAGGTATAGTCATAAAGTGCGGGCACTTCTCTTATACCCTTTTTAAGACATTGAGGTTTCACATAACCGATTCCCCAATTTTCTTTATTCTTTTTCGGTTTGTTAAGATGAATGGTTTGCTCACTTTGACCTAATGAGTATAGCTTCTTTTCCAAATCATCTAATTTAGCAATTAAAGTCTTGTTTTCTTTAATACATAAAGAATGCATATCAGAAAGCTTATAAAAATCAATCTCACTTTTTGTCAATTTAGACTTGAGCTCACTATTCTCTTTTAGAATTATAGTCTGTTCTTTTGCGTTGGTGTCAGCGTTTGTATGTAAAACGTCAACTAATACTTTCTTTTCAGCAAGTTCATCGCTAAGTTTTTGTATCAATTGGTTTTTATTAATAATAACATCATTTTCTCGCTTAAGATTATATTCTAACTCTTCTTGTTTTAAAACCATAGCATGCATTTTATTCATTAAATCTTTATACGATAAATCACATACCTCCTCTTCTTCATTTTCTGAATCAGCTTCAGTATCTGATTCGATTTTGCCCATCAAGCACATATTGATGGCTTCATCCTTTTCTTCTTCATCTTCTTCTTTATCTGAGTGATCCAGCCAGTATTCATCTTCAGCCATCAGCGCCTTCCTGCCTCCTGTTGCTTTGCAAGAAGCATCTTGTTCTTGTAGAAATCGGAGTTTCTAACCTTTGATATTCGGCAATCCTTGGCAAAGTGACCGGTTTTGCCACAGTTGTAGCACATCGGTGGTCCTGGCTGACTTGATCCTTCAGCTTTGTACTTCCTTTCTTCCGGTTTCTTCTCTTCCAATCTGTTTCCTTCTGTCTGATATCTTCTCTCATCAGATTTCTTCTCCTCTTGTCTCTTCCCTTCAAATCTCTTCCCTTCAAATCTTTTCCCTTCAAATCTTTTCCCTTCATACCTATTTCCTTCATATCTGCTTCCTTCAATTCTTTCCTTGTGAGCATAGTTGTTGGGTCCAGAAAAGTACCTCTGACTGTTTGACGTTGGATTCCTGTAGAACTTTTTCTGAAATGCATTTGTTAGAAATTGCATTGCTTGCTGCATTTGTTCATTTTCATCCGAGTCAGAGACAACATCAGCTTCAGCTTCTTCTGATTCATACATAATCGTCTTGTTCTTCTTCTTCTTCACAACAAGAGCGACTGTGTCTTCAACTGTCTTTGCTTTTCTCTTTTCTGCTAGAATTTCATCCACCTCATCTTCATTTTGTCGGAGGGTTTCATACACCTCATGAAGTGGAATCTCATTCAGGTCTTTTATTTGCCTCATCTGCCTGGCAAAACTTTTCCATTTTGGTTGTAGAATACTCAGGAATTTGATATTCAGCTCGATTTGAGATTTGTTGACCTTGTTCTTGCTAAATTCGTTTAGCAATGTCACAAACCTATCATATGTTCCTTCTAGATTTTCTCCAGTTCTGCCTTTGAATTCTTCAAAACTGTGCAGGCAGTTAGAGATTTTCAGTTGGTTCCCAATCTTTGAACCCAACATCATTTTATCTAGTTGATCCCACATTTGTTTGGCTGAGGCTTTGTAGCTGTCAATCTTTACATAGATTTCATTTGTAATCCCTTGTAGAATGTATGACTTGGCTAACCTGTCGCCTTTTGCTCTTAGCTTAGCATCACCTGTTAGATCTGTATAAGAAAGTGCAACTCTTACTTCTTGAGTTCCTGCTGCTGGCTCCCTATACTGTGTTTCCATTAGGCCTTCTTCTAGGGATTGTATAATGAAATTACCCAAATCCTGTCTTTCAATGAAGTTTAGAAACCTATCCTTCCACTGTTCGTATTCCCCTCGAAAGAGAACTGGTGGCTTGGTGTCGGTTCCTATTGCGAGAGCTTCTTTGGATGTCATCCTGTATTGAATAAGAGAAAACTTGACAGTTATGATCGTTAATCCAAATAAAATTTGATCACACAAGAAATTTTGTCCCCCTAGGCAGACTTAAAGACCCTATTACAGTTTAGAAAAAAATCTCAGAGAAAAAAAAATTCTCAGTCTGGTTTGCGTTTCAAGGTTTGCGTGTCAAATGGGGTGCGCAAACTGAGGTTTGCGTTTCTAATGGGACGCGCAAAATGAGGTATGCGGGTCTAGTGGGAAGCGCAAGGTTGAGGTTTGCGGGTCTAGTTGGACGCGCAAGATGGAGGTTTGCGGGTCTAGTTGGACGCGCAAGATGGAGGTTTGCGATTGTCTTGAGATGCGCAGAGTTTGAGCTTTGCGTTTCTAGTTGGGAGTGCAAAGTCGACTTGTCTTTTGAAGAGATGAACACAAAGGCTTGAGGTTTGTGGGTCTTTTGAGAACCGCAAAGTATGCTTTGCGTTTGAAGTTGGAGCCGCAAAGTATGTTTTGCGTTTGTAGTGGGACGCGCAAAGTGGGACTTTGTGTGTTATTCTTCCTCTGGTTTGCAGGTTATTCGACCTGTACTTCGAAAATTCGTCTAAAATCTGTATTGAAACGATTTAGCAATAACAAACACTACCCTTATGTCTAGAAACACTTCTAGAACAGATTATGAGCACTCGATCTCACTAAAATACACTTTTTGAAGATTATTTTGATCGCACGGTGACTTACTTCACTCGACAGTTCACTCACAAAAAAAATCACAAATTGATACTCGATTTAAGCTTAATACTGAAATTAATCACATACAACTCAATCTAGCATGTATTTCGATCACACCCTGATCGATTCTAACACCTAAAACACTCTAACACTCGAAATCAATTTTTCTTGAAGAACACAGAGACGTTTTTCTTTTATAAAACTTGTTTTGATCTTAATCAGGCTCTGATACCAATTGTCGGTCCTTTAACAATACTACTACTATCAAGTTTTATAGAAACAACAACACAATAACGATTACCAACCTGTATTGAATATATCAAACGATTACAAGGTTGATCGATTAAGTTCTTGATGTGTTCTCTATGTTTTTCTCTCTTTTACACCTTGATGTGTGTGTTTGTGTGTGTCTGTTCTTTTCTTTGATCTATGATCTGATTTTGGTGTTAGAGAGATACAAAGATACCAAGTGTGTCTAACACACTACTTAGAATAATATCTAGATATTAGATCTAGATATTATTTCTAATAAAAACTAAGTTACTTGAATCTAACTAAATAACCAACTAAACTAAATAATAACTAAGTTAACTAAATATCTAACAAACTAGATATTAAGTTAACTATTACAATAACAAACAATTACATTGACATTTATTACAAATAGACATAGACTTTTATATCGAGAGTCGACGTTCCGGCTTTAGCTTCAGATTGCGATCTTCAGTTTGGATGATCTTGAATCCAATGAGACTGTGGTCTAACAAACTTGATTGGTGCTATGGGTCTCCCCCATTGACTCCACATGTGAGAAACTTCTTGTTAACTGCTGATAAGTATCATGTTATTGATTTAATATTCTATTGCTTGTGCAAACTCACTAGGCTTTTTGGCCTAACACTTATTTGGTGTCAATGTGTATCTTAGGTTCTAGCGGTGCCGGGGATAAGAAGGTTTAGACGGCTTAGAGTGAGCTTGGGGAAAACTTTTAGGACTCCATTTGTTGTAGAAGATGTCTTTTTGGGGAAATTCGGATAACACCCGAATTGTAATCTTATTTCAAATGAAATTATATTATTAGGTTGTTATCTTCCCATTATTAGAAATTGTAACTTGTACTTAAAACAGGTGAATATTCTTTCCTCATTTTTTGGGAGGCTCTTTCTATGGCAAATTTATATACCATATTTCCTTTTCCTGGAAATTTTGTTATCCCTATTTTTAGGCTATTACAAGTTGGTATCAGAGCTTTAGTTTAAGTGAACTAGGTATTGACTTAGCATATCTAGACTTAAGCTTTAAGCGTATCATTAAGTTGTCCACCTTGGGGTAAAAGTCATAGGTGGGGAGAGCGTAAGATATACGGAATTACATTAATTAAGAATTATGATGATGGTAACGACGGATCCTTGTGTATCACGCAATCATAATATCACGTAGCTAATGCTATTATGAATGCGCTCTTACGTGATCATGCTTTAATTGCTATTATTTTGATAATTGATTAATAATGTAGTACGTACCATGAGTTTAACTCACTTAGTCTTCTCTCAACCTGTTTTCTTGTACCTGTGTAGCAGATAACCATGGTAAACACACAGAACAGACTGCAAAACCCGGGGGAGGGTCAAATTGAAGACGAATCTACCGCCAACCAACCTCCTTTGGTCGTGACTACTGAAGGGCCACCCGCAACCAATGTCTTAGGCGGGGGACCCGAACAGGTACCGCAGATCAATCTAGCCTCCGCTAACCCGATGATAGAGGAAGTGACCATGGAAACGAGAATCAGAGACAATATGATGCTAGCCATGAATTCTGATATGGCGCAACAACAATAATTCTTCATGAAACTTTTGGAAGATCGTGACGCCAGTCACCGATGGCCCGAGACGGTGGTGGAGAATGTCGTTAATGGGTCAGGTGGTGGACCGGTCGTTGTGGGAACGGAAGAACATGCCATTGTCCGAGAGAAATGAAAGGAGACAGGGTGCACTTATAAGACTTTTCTGGGGTGCAGGCCACCCGAAATTGTAGGAACGGTAGATCCCATCAGTTGCGTATATTGGATCCGAGAGATAGAGATGGCATTCGAGGCAAGCGAATGTGATGAATCACAGAAGGTCAAATTTGCTTCTCAATTACTCAAGGGTGAGGCCCTGACTTGGTGGAATCTCACCCGGTCGTCTCTTACTCCGGAAGTGTTGGCCAAACTCTCGTGGCTGACATTTAAGAAGAAAATCTTGAACAAGTACTGTAGTGAAAGAGCATTGGACAGAATCAAGCAAGAATTCCATAATCTCAAGAAGGGTAGTATGTCAGTTTCTGACTACTGAAAACAGTTTCTGGAAAAGTTGAGCTTAGTGGAGCATCTGGCTCCCGATGAGAAGACAAAGATCAAGGCCTATTTGTTAGGGTTACCGGACGAGATGAGACGGTGGTAAGGAACGCCAAAGTGTCAACAATAGAGGAAGCAATTGAAGAGTCATTCCTTGTAGAGGATGACATTGCTCAAGGAAAGAAAGAAAGGGGTCAAGCCGTCGGGGCCCGTTCGTCAGAATAAACCGTTTGTGGGAGGAAGATTTGGGGACAACCGTAGAGAGGCAAGATGGTGTCACAAGTGTAAGGCCAAGCACTTTGGCCCATGCAACCCAATGCCACACTCGGGTCCAGTCGAGTATGCCAAGTGCGGGAAGAAAGGGCATGCTATTCGAGATTGCCCCATCCGGGGGCCGGTATGTTTCGAATGTCTAGAACCGGGACACATGAAGAAAGACTGTATGAAGCTAGTGAGTAGCAACCGTGGGAATTCTTTCGAATCGACGGCAAGAGTCGAACAACCTTCGAGGGCGCCGAGCCGAGCATTCCATATGACCACTAAAGAGGCGAAGGATACCTCCGATGTCGTTTTGGGTACGTTCCTAGTAAACTCCTTGCATTCTCGTGTGTTATTTGATTCGGGTGCTACTTACTCCTTCGTGTCGGATATTTTCTGTAAGCAATTTGTCACTCATAGTATCATCATTCCCGATGCTTTAGTAGTAGAGGTGGCTAATGAAGACCAAGTGATCATTCGTGAGTGTTTCAATGATTGTACTATAGAGATCGATGGGCACTCCTTTGGAGTAGATTTATTACCAATGGCTATAGGCGGTTTTGATGTAATCATAGGCTGGCTGTCAAGGCACAAGGCCGGCATCCTCTGTTCCAAGAAGATGATTCAAGTGCCTTTGGCGGGAATTGGTGTACTCACCATCTATGGAGAGAAAGGGAAGAGGTACAACCGTATCATCTCCTCTCTTAAGGCCCGCAAATTTCTAGCGAAGGGTTACCCCTCGTATTTGGCTTATGTGGTGGACGCGAAGAAAGAATAGAAGTCTGTAGAGGACGTGAAAGTCGTGCAAGACTATCCAGACGTCTTTCCGGAGGACTTACTCGAACTACCGCCGGAACATCAAGTGGAGTTTCAATATGAACTTACTCCGGGAGCGGCTCCGATAGCCCGTGCTACCTACCGCTTGGCTCCGACAGAAATGCAAGAGATGATAACGCAACTTCAAGAGCTATTAGAGAAGGGATTTATCCGGCCGAGCTCGTCACCTTGGGGAGCTCCAGTTTTGTTCGTAAATAAGAAATATGGGTCTATGCGGATGTGCATAGACTATCGAGAGTTAAATAAGGTCACGGTAAAGAACAAATATCTCCTACCTCGTATCGATGATCTCTTCGATCAACTTCAAGGTACGGGATGTTTTTCAAAGATCGACCTTCGTTCCGGATACCATCAAGTTAGGTTGAAGAAGGAGGATATTCCGAAGACGGCTTTTAGATCGAGATACGGTCACTACGAGTTTTTGGTGATGCCCTTTGTCTTGACCAACGCTCCAGCCGTGTTCATGGATTTGATGAACCGCGTGTGTCGTCCTTTCTTGGACAAATCCGTGATTTCCTTCATCGACGACGTTCTGATATACTCAAAGGACGAGACGAGCATGGGAAACGTTTGCGGGAAGTGTTGGAAGTTCTCCAAAGAGAAAAGTTGTTCACAAAGTTCTTGAAGTGCGAGTTTTGGCTTAAAGAGGTGCAATTCTTGGGACACGTGGTGTCCAAAGACGGAGTGAAAGTAGACCCGGCAAAGATCGAGGCGATGATGAGTTGGGAACCGCCAACAAGTCCGACGGAAATCTAAATTTTCTTGGGATTGGCGGGTTACTACATACGTTTCATTCAAGACTTCTCCAAGATAGTTTCGCCACCCACCTCCCTCACAAGAAAGAATGTCAAGTTCCTTTGGACCGAAACGCAAGATCAAGCCTTTCAAACACTCAAGAAGAAATTGTGTGAAGCTCCCATTCTATCCATACCCGAGGAATCAGATGACTTCGTGGTGTATATTGATGCTTCCAAGATGGGACTTGGGTGTGTGTTAATGCAACGAGGAAAAGTAATAGCTTATGCTTCTCGGCAACTAAAGGACCATGAAATAAACTACCCGACTCATGACTTGGAATTGGCGACGGTGGTCTTTGCATAGAAATTATGGCAACATTATTTTGTAAGTAGAAGTATAGTAGAGCTTATTAGAGAAGATTGTATTGGATATTGTAGTGAGAGAAAGTGATTGTACTGTGAACATCAAGATCAATGAAAGTGAGATTTGTGAATTGAAAATCATTGTACATCTTGTTAATCTTGCACAAACTGGGAATAACAATTGGTATCAGAGCAGACGAAAATCAGAAATCAAGATCAAAAATCTGAAATTTTGGCCGATTTTTCAAGAACTTGCAGAACACTGTTCCAAGATCGGATTTCTTGATTCTTTGTGTTTTTTTATCATAATTCTTGTAGATTTGTATACGTTTAGTGTTTTAGAACACATTTCCTTCAAGTTGTAATCACAAATTTACATAATTTCATTGTCAATTTCTTGAATTTGTATTTGTCTGTGTTTTCGACATTAACGCACTGTATGTTTGATTGAATTGTAATTGTTGTTGATTTAGTTGAAATTAATTGTTTGTAACAAGTTCTAGGTGTGATCGAGATCAAATTGACAAAGTTTCATGGCCTAATTCAAAGTATTGGATCGTTTTTGGGTTGAATTTGATGTTTTTGGGCCGAGATCTAAAGACTTCGTATGGGAAAACGAAGAACTCGCATGATGAATGTATTTGTAGAAGAATTCGCATAGAACTGAGTTGGTGAAAAAGCTAAGGGAAGAATTCGCATAAGACTAGTGTGCGAATTGTGCAGAATTCGCATAGCTCAGTATACGAAAAGTTGGGAAAATATTTCTAAGGACATATTTCGTATAAGGCAACGTGCGAAAAGTAAGGAATTCGCCGATAGGCACATACGAAATCTTTGAATTCGCAGATAGGCACATACGAAATCCTTGAATTCGCATGAGGTTATATACGAATTCTTAAGAATTCGCATGGAAAGTTGGAAAATTTTCTAAGTCCATAATTCGTATTGATACGAATTGCTCGAGGTTGAAATAGTTTCTAAGTGCAGAATTTGTATCTATATATTGTGCGAAAAGTTACGTGCGAATTGTGTGGTTGTGTGAATTCTATTGTGTGTGAATTCCTAAGGGTGTGTGAATTATGGCTTCTGTGTGTTGTGCGAATTCTGTGTGTTGTGTGAGAATTTCATACTTAAACACATTTTTCAAAGTTGTAATATGGTTTTTCAATGTCAAAATTTTTTCTCTAGCGGGACCCCCGTGTAAGTCTGCAGAGGGGGACAAAGTTCTGATTGTGATCAAAGTTTCTGAATTTTTGTTAACGATTTTTTGTGCAAGTGTTATCAAGATGGGATATTTTGATGATGACGAAGAAGATCAGATTTTTAAACTCAAAATAGAGAATGCAAATCTCACCTCATCTGTTGATTATTATTCAAAGAGATCAAAGAGATATCATGATGAAAAGAGGTTGTTAAGGGAAGAAGTCAATGCATTAAAGAAGATAAATGAAGATCTTCTGAAGCAGATTTCTGATTTGGAAGTAGAAAAAGTACAGAGTTTGGAAGCTGAGAATACTGAGTTGAAAAGAAAGGTCTCAGAATTGGATGCTCAAATTGTCAAAATCCAGCAAGCAGAATATGTCACGAAGAATGAGGAGATAGCAAAGGATTTTGAAAGTGCTAGTGCAGAGCTGAGTAAGAAGATTTCAGAGTTGGAACAAAAGATTGCTAAAGATAGAGATGAGTTTGAAAAAGAAAAGACAAGATATGCTCAGAAATCCTCTGAATTTTCAAGAAAGACTTTTGAAGAGAAGAAAGCTGTTGTGCTTAAATGTGCAAAACTTTCTCAACAAGTGACTGATTTTGAGAAAGTGATCATCATTGAAGGGACAAATTTGCAAAAGAGAAGAAGGTAATTGAACAGAAAAATGTAAGAATATTCAAATAAATATTTGATCAAAGAAAGAATGTTGAGAAAGATTTTGAAGAAGAAAGAAATATTTTTGAGTCTGAGATTGAGAAGCTTACAGAGTCATTATCTGAACTGTCAACAAAGGCAATGAAAGAGCAGGACATAGAGTCTGAATTTGAAAAACAGATTGACCTGCTCGTCATGGAAAGGAACAATTTATCTTCCAAGATAACATAACTTGAAGATAAGACAACGTCAAGTTCACATCATAAAACTGTTTCTACAAAAAGGCCAATCAATTCAAAAGATCAGATTCGTACTACTAACCTTTTCTATGATCGAAATGTGGATGGTTCAGGTACATACAGAAGAAGAAGAAGAAGAAATGAAAATGAGAAGTTTATTTGGAGAGTGAAAGAAGATTCTGATGAAAAGAATGATCAGAAATCATTTGGGCATACCCACAATGCTAAGAAGAACAATGTGCCAAAAGGTAAACCTCATCTTGTTTATTCGATAGATCAATTAATTAGGTTACCTAAAAAGAATAATTATTGTTCTTATTGTGGCTCAAATGATTTTGTTCATAAAGTATCTGATCATTACTGGTATGGTTCTTATTATATTACTCCTAATAGAAATGCAACTAACAAACATGGACCCAAATACCAGTGGGTACCAAAGCCAAAAGATTCATCTGTGTTGCAGGCATCTCAAGTCAAGAGGGAGTAAAAGAACCTAGGTTTCTAGATAAATTAGTTCAGAACCCGTGCTTCAATGAATGATGGCTCTTGGATAATACAGTTCAAGACCCGTTCTTCAATGATAAGGAGTTTGACTTCTAAACAAAACATTTTAGGACTCGTTCTTCAATGATCAAAAGAGATTATACTCCTATGCATAAATGAGATTGTACTCCATTGCATAAATGAGATGATCAACCTTCAAGGGGGAGTACATATTTTTCCTGTTGTTAAATATTGTGAATGCAATATTTCAGGGGGAGTAAATGACTTTTGATTACATTTGATCAGAACTCGTTCTTTAAAATGTTTTATTGCTTTCATGTCTTTAGTTTTCAATAAAGTTTGTGAATAAGACTTTGTACTTTGATGACTTTTTGACTGAATGCAGATTTTGAGGGGGAGCTTACATGATTATATCAATCATGACTTTCGAGCTGACTTTATGAGATTTAAGATGAGCTTAAGGATTATTCTAACCTTAATCTCATACATATTTGAAATATGGAAGACTTTCAGATATGAAAACATGTTCTTAAACGTTCAAACCACTTCTCGATTCTTAAACAGATTTCATGAATACAAAAGTGTGATTTTAAATGTTTTCGTTTTATGCGCTTTAATGTTTAACTAACCATGTGTTTCCAAAGATTAATACTTGTGTATTATCTTTTCCATATATTTTCAAGTATTCACACACACCGGTTTAGTATTTTTGTTGATTTTATTATTACCATGTCTCAAACTGAAACAATTTTTCGATGGTAATAAACCCCGTTTTATACTTCATTGATATTTGAGCGTGATTTTGTTCAAAACGTTTCTTTCAAGAATGTCTATAATTATTCTTATAGATAACATCCAGTTTTCATGACCTAAGCCTTGATTGTTAAATCATTCATATTTGATCTTTTCATACAATGTCATATTTTCAAACAAGTCTTTTGTATTCATTTCATTCTTTCAATATACTTGCTTTTGAGAGAATCTTCCATGATTAAAATGCTCAAATCTTCATGATTATATTCATGAGCATACATATATCTGACATGTATTTCATATTGTGCTTTAACTAAAAAGTTAAACCAATTGAGCAACATCTTGCTTTTAGGACAAATACATGGGTTTATTGTGTGAGGACTTAACAGAACTTCTTTGGATTCACGTTAACCAGTGTTTCCTACCCTAGAAATTAACTTTGAGTGATCGAGAGGTGAGGAGTCAATATTTGAGTGGGGGTGTGTGATGAGCGGAAAAATGAAAAGAGAGATTGGTTAGAAGTGAGCTCAATGTTAAAAAGAAAGAGGGTGAGAGATCAGAGTAAAAGAATATCAAACTCTGCACCAACTTCTTTCTGATCCGGGCAGCCAAATTAATGTTGTTTCACACATTTCTTCATGAACATCATTGAAACAGGCAACTAGCCCATGCCAATTCTTGCTTAAACCCCACCAGCTACTCATCTTTTTCTCAACAAAGAGATGTTTCAATTTTTCTTGGTGATGCATCACATAATCTATCTTGTGTTCATTTGGAAGATGTGGATATTGAAAAAGAAGGAAGTCTTCCCCACCTTTACACTTCGATCATGCATAATTGAGTCCGTGTATTATTGTTGTTATCTCAATGGTTTACACATTTTGAGCCTATTAAAAGCAATCATATGCTTAATTCTTTCATATACAAGCACGAACACACAGAAAATTTGTTTTTCTATCGGAACATTCATAGAATAATCTTGTGTTATTCGATGATTGAATGGAAGACCTAGGGAGTGATCATCAATAAAACTCCTTGTACGGTACATTCGTTGTACTAAGTGACTTCGTGTTACTTACAGGCATTTTAACTGATTCATTTGTTGATTCAAGTTTACACTCTTATTTGTCTGAATTTGAAAAGATTCGGATGAATATTTTATGAATTGACGGATGTTCAGAGGCTCATTTGGAAAGATCAGTGGTCAGAAAACGATTTATGACATTTCTTGAAGATGTTTTAATGATTTCTATGCTCTACATCATCAAAAGGGGGAGACATTCAAGAAATGACAAAGAAGTGTTGGAGATTTAAATTGTCAAGAAATGAAAGTTTGTGAAAGTTCATTGTCAGAGATATGAGAAGAAATTTCAAGAAGTCAAGAAGGTTCAAGAAATTTTCTTTAAAGATTATTTTCGAAAGAGAAAAGTGATCTACAACCGAAGATAATTTCTTTGCTAAAGATGATGATGTTTGTCAAAGTCTTCGGGGGAGAATTTTAAATATCACAAGAAGGGGAGATCAATATTTAAGGGAAGATTATCAATTTTCATCTCAATAGGAGGAGAATGTTGATTGTCTGAGAAGATCAGTTTTTATCCTAAAAGGGGAGAATGTTCTTGAAAAGGGGATGTTGGATCCCAGATCTAATCTCGTAACAATGATATAAACAATAAGAGTAATGACAGCGGAAGCAATACAGTTTAATATCAAAGGAGATTCAAATATCACAGTTCATAAAGCAGATAAAGATAAACAAGATATTCTTTAATAAAATATTCAACTTATATTATCAGATATATATCTTCTTTAGCACATTTGAACAATAAGGTGATGGTCCTATTTATAGGACCATAAAGTAAGCAATGTACTTGCATGACAAAAAGAGCATGCTGAACAGTGACCTACTCTAGAAAGTAAATCTTATCACTAAGTGACGTGTCATCTGTTCTTCTGTTCATTAGAAAACTTGTGCATTTTCAGAGAGAATGTCTTCAGAGCTCTGACGTTGTCTTCAGAGCCTCTGATGAAGCTATCTCTGATGTAAGTTGCAATCTCTGATAAGTACTTCAGAGGCAGGTTTGTCCTCTGAAGTCTTTGTCTGATGTCTTCTGTTGCTCTGATAAGTACTTCAGAGGCAGGTTTGTCCTCTGAAGTCTTCGTCCTCTGATGTCTTCTCTGAAATAGGACGGTTATTTTCAACACTTTAACAGATGATTTGGAGCTAACAATCTCCCCCTAAGTGTCGAAAATAAAAGATACAAAAATAACAGAGAATTGAATTTTAAACTAGAAAGCATAGAGGAGAAAATCATCCTCTTAAGTATTACTCCTTAAACATTTGGAAGTTTAATACAAAGTAATATAAAAAAAATAAAGAAACAGACTACAATTTGTCACTTGAACAGATTCCATGGAATTTCATGATCAGAGCTCTGAAGTTGATCATCGAGTCAATCTCTAAGTCAAGCTTTGCCAGTAAATCTGCTCTGTGCCTTTCTTCTTTTGCATGGATCAATTTCTTTATACCTCTCAAGGTTTCATCAGAATACTTCGACACTTCTGAAGCTAGAAAGATCTTCTTTTCTTGATTTACTCTGAAGACGAAACCCAGAGGTTCTGCAACGATTGATCCAGTCTTCTGTTCTTTAAGTTTGTCAAATGACTCCACAGGTTCAGTTACCTCCAGCTTCTCTTCCCCTAGGTTCAGAGCTATTTGAAAGTCACGTTTTGCTCGGTGTTTGACATAGGCCTCCATTTCCCGTCGGACTTCAACCATGCCCATCCTGATTTCCCTTCTTCCATGATCATACCTGGCAGAGCAATAGGCATATAGATGTGGTAAATCATATGGATTTAGATTTACGAGATCATTGTCATTGAACTCGTAAATCTTTTGATCAGATCGAGTTACCACATAATTCCTATAGATAATCTTGTTGTAAGCAAAGGTCTTTTCTGAGATTTTGTTGATTTTGATGATTGGATCATCAGAGAGGACCTGTGCTCTTGGTTTGGTTTTATCTCTGATAAATCTTCGCTCATAGTCTGGCATGTCCTCTCTGATTCTTGGATTCAGAGGAATGACTAGTGTGTCTGCCATGTTGAACTCACAGTAGATGTATCTGAAGTGGTCTTCTATGGAAGCTTCGGGATTTGATTCGAGGAATGTGGGAGGTTTATTGAACACTTTTGCTGGAAGACCAATGCTTGTTTTCTGAACAGGATTCTTTGAAGGAGCCTGTTCATCAACAACCATGGTTTCTGGTTCCTTCGTCTGTGGAGGATCTTCTTTTGAGGGTTCAGAGATGTAGCCATCTATCTCTGGTGATTCCCTTAGCTCTGACGGTGTTGAAGTATGATGTGGTTGAGCATTCTTGAAGACATACTCTTCGACGTTAACTACTTCAACTTCTTCTTCAATCTCTTTTCCAGAATCTGTTTTTTCTTCTTTTTCAGATTCTGATTCGTAAGCATCTCTCATCACATAAGTTGATCTTTCTAGTGATGAGAATGCATCTTCTGATGTTGAGAAGTCTACGAGCTGTTCATCTTCTTCTTCGTCCAGAGCTCCAATAGTTTATTGAGATGCAGTTGTGATTTGTTCAGCTGTGATTGGAACTATTGGAGCACCTGAAGTGGATGGTGCTAGAAAGATGACAGGTATTGGCGACTTTAGAGTGGCCTGAATATCTTCAGCAGAGGTGGAGGTTGAACGTCTCTCTGTTCCTTTTCTCCTTGTGTTGGTTTAATTCAGAGGGAGTGGACTCCTTTTGTGTTTCAACAGGTTTTGGAGTAGGAGTCTTCTCCCCCTTATGAAGATCGGATGACCCCTGAGGTTGGTCATCTTCGTCATCAGAATCTTCATACCTAGCCTTCTTCCGCGCTTCCTCAGAGCATGCGACCTCTGGTTCCTTTCTCTTCAATACTCCCTCTGAAGATTTGACATTCTTTAGAAGGTCTTCAATCTTCTTGTTCTGCTGAGTGGTCTTGGAGACGAACTTGCTGGATATAGTCATTACATTGCTGGTGATCTTCTTGGAGAAGTTGGTCAGGTCAGCCTTTGTAATAAACTCTGTTGTAGCAGGAGCAGCAGTAGAGGTAGGGATCTTTGCAAGTACCTCTGCCAAAGAACGCAAGACTTCCTCTTTGAATTGAGAAAAGTCTGCATTTGTTGGAGTGGGGGCAGAGGTAGGTAGAATCGCCTGGAGGAGCTCTGTTTTCGAGTTCTGAATTTCCCTGGACAATACGGAGTCATTTTTTATGACCAAGCTTTCCAGAGCATCCAGTTTTTCGTTCTGATTGAGAACCGTCGTGCGCAGCTCAGAGACCTCTAAAGTGAGCTTTTCAACTTCAGAGTTAGAGGCAGAGGCCTCTGAGGTCTTCTCCATTTGAAGTTTTATCTCCTTCAGAGATTCTCTGATTTCATCACCAAAGATTTTGAACTCTTCTTTGGTAACGTAATCAGAGGGGGTAACCTTAGGATCAACACATGATTCTAAGTTTCCCTCGAGTTCAGAGGGGCCTTCTTTCGGAGGTGGTTTGATGTTTTCTCCGGAAGGACTTCCCATTAATCCTTGGGGACCCTTTTTCAAGGATTTCCCTATAATGGTTCCGATTGGTCTCTGATCATCAGAGTCAGAATCTGATGATGAGAACCGAATGTGTTTGGAAACCTTGCTGTCCAGGCTAAGGATTCCTTGTGCAAGAAGGTCGTGCCATTCTTTTTCTGACAGGCAATGCTTACGTTCTAAGGGACGGTCCAACTTAGTTTGAGCCACAAAGGCATCATGTGTAGGTAGAGGTGACATACTCTGGGGTGATTGAGTATTTTTATCTTGGTCTAAGTCCTTTTGGGAGGACTTAGCCGTATCAGAGGTTTCCCCTCTGGTGCATGCTTCAGAGGCAGAAACAGATGCCTCTGAGCGGTTAGGATGGGTAGGGTTCGAGGTGTGCACCTCTGTTTCAATGTCCATTGATGCTGGACCACCTTGGACAGTAAATTTGGTTGCACTGGTATTTGGGCTTTGGATTCTCTCATTTGTGTCGTCAAGGACATCTTTTTCTACCTCACCGCCCTCAGATTCTAAGTTTAGAAACTCACCCTCTGGAATTCTCTCTTCCTCACTTTCCTCTGCTCTGACAGATATATTCTCTTCGTCAGAGGGAGGGTTCTCATGTTCTCTCTTCCTCACTCTCTCAGAGCCACCCTCTGGTTGCGCTCTGTTAATGTTTTGAGCAGTATCAGAGATATCACTCTCTGATTCAGGCTCAGGCTCAGAACCTAAGTGTGTTGGGGATCCCATCATTGGTTCTGATGATTGGGCAACACGACTAAGTAGGAGATGGGTAGGAGAGTCAGTAGGAATTACCTCAATCATGGTGTGTGGGAATCGTCGGTCATGTGGATAAGGAGGAACCTCTGTTGCTTTGAATGAGTTCATCATAAACAGAGGTGTCATTGGGCCCTCCTCAGTGATGGAGAATTTCTCCATTGCTCGTTGAATGACCACAGAGATGAATCGAGGAAACAGTACCGATATTGGTTGTTTTCCTTTGGCCAAGTCCTTGTTCTTCTTGTCCACCGCCGTCAGCATCTCACAGAAGAGAATGTGAGCCATATTGATGCTTCTGTTGAAAAAGAGAGCATACATTATGGCTATTATCGCTGGATGAGTCTGATCCTGACTTCCAATCTTGCAGGTTATTGTTCGGTTGAGAACACTGAACATAAAGTTCCATTTGGGAGGCAGGTACTGACGTCTGAATTGACTTAGGCGTGTTATTTCTTTGTTGTAGCCCAAGTGGTGGAGGAACTGAAGGACTTCTTGACTTGGTAGTTTCTCAAAAGCATATATTTGAAGATCAGTTGTCGTGAGGAGGTTGAATCGACGAGTCAGGATTTGTGGGGTTATTCTTATTGTCAGGCTTTGTTCTCCTAGGTCAATGTGCCCAACCAGTCCTTCCTTTTCATCGTCGTATTCACTTGAATACCACCATTGTTGGACAAAGCGAAGGGGAATATCTGAGGCATGTTTGGTTAGAACATCATTGAGTTCGCAGTTGGTGAAAAAGTCGAGGATTGGGCGAAACTGTTCATCGTATTTTGATGGGGTGACGTCCAGAAAGTAGTTGTTTCCTTTGACTGGAACATCGAACTGTACCATATTCAAGCTTGGAACAAGTTTGCTTGAGTTATCTGAAGTTTGGGAATGAGCCGCCATTTTCGCAGGTTGAGAAAGATGAAAGCTTAGAAAGAGAGATTTGGGATTTCGGATTTTGAGAGCGTAAAGGATAATAAAAAGGGAAACAGGGTTTTTATAGACAAAGGGTAGAGGGAGAGGTTATGGAAACGGCGAATGAGAGTCCTAATGTCAGAAAGGACGTTCCATCATCCCCTAATTAATAGGTGACACGTTTAGGTATGTAGGGGAGAGCCGCTTTGTGTCAGAAAACCGCCAGTTGGGTTTAAAAAGAAACGAATGGTTATCCAAAAAGATTTATTATTTAAACGAATTTCCTGGAATATTCGTTTAATGAGAAAAGATCAGAAGTTCTGATAAATATCAGAAACAAGATCAGAGGCTCTGATATAAATATCAGAGACAAGATCAGAGGCTCTGATATAAATATCAGAGACAAGATCAGAGGCTCTGATATAAATATCAGAGACTTTTCTTCCCCTTGAAAAGCTGAAAGAAGTCTTTGATGTTCTCCCCCTTGACACATGCTTGGAGAAAACAAGTGATTTTTACCATTGGTGAAAAAATCCAGAGGCTCTGATTGAAAGGATCAGAGACTCTGAAGTTTTCTTGTGTTGTTTGACATATGCTACTTGGTTCAGAGTCTCTGATAATTGATCAGAGACTGAGTTTACCAATTTTTGTTAGGTAGACATATTCAACATTTCCAACTTGCTAACTAAAAAATTGAACCTTCGTTCATCTAAAGCTTTTGTAAAAATATCAGCAAGTTGTAGTTCAGTTGGTACAAAATACATCTCTATTGTTCCCTTTTCAACATGATCTTTTAGAAAGTAGTACCTTACATCGATGTGCTTGGTTTTGGAGTGTTGTACTGGATTGGCAGAGATGGCTATGGCACTTTTTGAATCACAGAGAATTGGAATTCTTTCAATTTGTTGGCCATAATCACTGAGCTGAGTTTTCATCCATATTACTTGTGAGCAGCAACTAGCAGCAGCAACATATTCTGCCTCTGCTGTTGAAGTTGAAACACAGTTTTGCTTCTTGGATGACCAACTTACCAGCTTATTGCCCAATAACTGACAGCATCCTGAGGTACTTTTTCTGTCAAGCTTACATCCGGCATGATCTGCATCAGTGTAAGCTGTTAAATCAAAACTAGAAAGTTTTGGATACCAGAGGCCTAATGAGTGTGACCCTCTGAGGTATCTGAAAATTCTCTTGACAGCAGATAAATGAGATTCTTTTGGATTTGCTTGATATCTAGCACAAAGACATGTTGCAAACATTATGTCAGGCCTACTTGCAGTTAAGTATAATAGTGAACCTATCATACCTCTGTAGGTTTTTATATCCACAGATTCTCCTGAAGGATCAGAG
Source organism: Arctium minus (assembly GCA_954870635.1). NCBI lineage: Eukaryota > Viridiplantae > Streptophyta > Magnoliopsida > Asterales > Asteraceae > Arctium > Arctium minus. The sequence goes on from OX941081.1 coordinate 155,662,512, forward strand.
TCAAGTTTGACTCCGGTGGATAGAGGAGTTCTCATCGAAGTTGAATCATTGAGTTTGTATTTTTGTAAAATTTCAGAGACATACTTAGATTGACTTATGAATGTACCTTCTGAAGTTTGTTTTACTTGTAAGCCCAGAAAGAAAGTTAATTCTCCCATGAGGCTCATCTCAAATTCACTCTTCATCAACTCTGAGAACTTGTCACAATACTTTTGATTTGTAGAGCCAAATATAATGTCATCAACATAAATTTGTACTAAAAGCATCTCATTCTTGTACCTTTTGATGAATAAGGTAGTATCAATTGTGCCTTTTTCAAATCCATTTTGAGTTAGAAAGGTGGACAGAGTTTCATACCAGGCTCTTGGAGCTTGTTTAAGTCCATACAGAGCTTTATCCAAATAATAAACATGATTAGGATACTCTGTACTTTCAAATCCAGGTGGTTGCTGGACATAAACTTCTTCATTTAATTTACCATGAAGAAAGGCAGATTTAACATCCATTTGATAAACTTTGAATCCTTTGTGTGCAGCATAGGCCAAGAAGATTCTTATTGCTTCTAGCCTAGCTACAGGTGCAAAGGTTTCATCATAATCAATGCCTTCTTCCTGGCAATATCCTTTTGCAACCAACCTGGCTTTGTTTCTGATTATTATTCCATCCTCATCCTTTTTGTTTCTGAAAACCCATTTCGTTCCAATTGCAAATTTTCCTTTGGGAAGGGGAACTAGGGTCCAGACTTTGTTTTTTTCAAACTCTTGAAGTTCATCCTGCATTGCAAAAATCCAATGAGGATCTTCAAGAGCTTCTTTTACCTTCTTTGGTTCAATAATGCTCAAAAAGTTTACATAGAAGCATTCATTGATGGTGGCAGATCTTGTTTTAACTCCTTCGGATGAGGATCCAATTATTTGATCAATTGGATGATCTTTTGTCCATCTTGTAATTGGAGCATAAATTTGGGGTGGAGTTTGAGCTTCAGAGTCTCTGACAGTTGGTGACACCTCTGTTGTATTGTTCAGAGGCTCTGTTGGTGATGCCTCTGTTGTACTGTTCAGAGGCTATGAGTTTTGTTCCGGAGATGCAGATTTTTGTTCATCATTTGGTTCTGGAGTTGCTTCAGATACTTCTTGATCATCTTCTGATTCACTTTGCTGATCTCCATTTGGTGAAACAGGAGGTGTTGGTTCAGAGGGCCCTGAAAGGGTTGTACCTGTTTCTTGAGGTTCTTCTGAATTCTCTCTGTCTATCTCTGAAGATAACTTCAGAGATATCTTCATCATCAAAGAAATCTTCAAATATTTTGTTTAATTCAGATTCCCTTGATGATTCAAAGATTGGTGATGAACTTTCTTGTTGTTCAGAGCTTTTATTGTCGTCAAAAGTGATATTGATGCTCTCTTGGATAGTTCTTGTTCTAAGATTGAACACTCTAAAAGCTTTTGAAGCTAATGAATATCCAATGAATTTGCCCTCATCAGCTTTCTTGTCAAACTTTCCAAGATATTCTCTATCTTTCAGAATATAACACCTGCATCCAAAAACATGAAAATATTTAATATTAGGTTTCCTATTGTTAATGAGTTCATAGGATGTTTTCTGAAATCTCTTGACAATTGTAGCTCTATTCTGAGTGAAGCAGGCTGTTGCTACTGCTTCTGCCCAAAAATTTGTTGAAAGATCAGATTCAGCAAGCATTGTTCTGGCAGCTTCAACAAGTGTTCTGTTTTTCCTTTCAACTACTCCATTTTGTTGAGGAGTTCTTGCTGTAGAGAAGTTAGGGGTAATGCCTTCTTCTGATAGATAAGAATTGATTTTGGCATTTCTGAACTCTGTTCCATTATCACTTCTTAGTTTCTGAACTTTGCTGCTGAATAGAACCTGTAATCTTTTTAACAACCTTATTAATATGTCAGGTACATCAGATTTAGCTCTAATGAATTCTATCCATGTGTATCTGGAAAATTCATCAATCAGAACCAGAATGTATTTCTTACCTGCTAGACTCTGTACAGAGATAGGACCACAGAGGTCCACATGAAGCAAGTGCAGAGGTCTAGGACAGTTGTTTTCACTTTTGGTTTTATGGGAAGATCTTTTCATTTTTTCCATCTCACAAGCAGAACAAAGATGATCTTTGTTAAACTTTAGAGATGGTAATCCCTTAACCAAATTAAGTTTAACTAACTTATCAAGTGAGGAAAAGTTTAGATGTGAAAACTTTTTATGCCAGAGCCAGATTTCCTCACTATTCAGAGATACAAGACAAAGTTTCTCTGAATCAGTGTTTGTGATTTTGGTAAAGTTCATTCTGTAGAGGTTACCTTTTCTGTCTGCTCGTAGCATTTCTTGACCTGATTTTGAGTGAAGAAGTGAACAATATTTTCTTTGAAATTTCACATCAAAACCATGATCACAAAGTTGACTTATGCTTATCAGATTGTGTTTTAATCCATCCACATAAGCAACCTTTGATACTGAAACATTTCCTCTTGATAACTCACCATATCCTTTAATCTGTCCTTGCTTGTTGTCCCCAAAAGTAACTGCTCCTCCAGATTTTGCTTTAAATGAGGATAGCAGTTCTTTATCTCCAGTCATATGCCTTGAACATCCAGAATCTAGGTACCATATTGGCATTGACTGTTTCTGCAAGACAGATTATTGTTTCTTAAGTACCCACCTCATTATGGGTCCTTTTGTGTTAGACTTTGGTGGATTTGAATGACTTTTTGGCATCTCATCTTTTGATGTCTTGCCTTTACGTGTCTTCTTTTGAGATTTTGTCTCTGAGATATTTTTCAGAGATTGATTCAAAAGGCAGTGTGATCCTTTAAAATGATTCTTCAGTTTCATCAGGAGATAAATGCAGTTACAATTAATAGAACAAGAAGAAGTAGGAGCAAAGTTTTTCTTTTTATTAAAAGCATTTGTTACATTTTGACTTCTTTTGAAACTAGCACTAGTAATATTACATTTATCCCTAACTACTTCTTTTCTTTTTGCTTGAAAGACAATCTTCTTTTCAAGTTGCTTTTTCTTGTTCAAAAACATCTTCTTTTCTTTGCTGCTTACTGCACAGACAGGATCAATATGATTAGTTTTTGTCCATTTGCCCTTTTGTTCAGGAGAGAATTTTATTGTTTTATAGGTGTTAGAGCCAGAAGTGTTTGTTTTATTCTTTGCCTTTTCTTGCAACTCTTTTTCAAGTTCCAGAGATGTTTTTGCTTGTAAACACATATTTGCAAAATCAGGACTTATTGGTATTCTGGTTTTGGTTTTCAATACTGAAATTGGAACATTCAAAATACCAGAGCCAACAGTTTCTATCTTTTTGTGAATTACATTCCCTGGTTTACAAAAAATCTGTTCATCAATCTCTAAATCAGATTATGAATCAGAGTCAAGAAAGTCTCTCTTAGATTTGATAGAGATATCTACCTCTATTGGTTTTTTAATTTCTTTTGATCTAGAGACTTTGATGATCCGTTTCATGCTTTCTTTTCTTTTTAAGTCCTCCATGACATTTTATTTCCATATCCTTTGAACATCATCTTCAAACGTGGTTCTGATGTTTTCATCTGACTTTGGTGAATACAGAGGAGCATTTGGATTAAGTGAACTCTGAGATTCATTTTCAGAAGTACTTGTATCAGAGGTACTTGGTTCAAATGTCTCTGATTCACTTGAGATGAAGGCATCAAATCTGAAAATTTCTTTGGGATCATAGCTTTGAGGTTTTGTAAAGAGTACTTCTGAAGTTTCTTCTTTTACCTGTAACACAGACTCTTGAATGTCTTTTTACTTCAGAGTACGTAGTATTTTTGAAATTCAAAGCTCTTGCTTTTGATCCCTCTGATGTTTTCATTCTTTTGAAATTATTCAGAGATGGACTTTCAAATCTTTGGACCTTTCCCATACAGAAAGTGGAAGAAAGTGAAGTTTTCTCCAATCCATTGAATGAATTCAACTCATTGAATCCTAGTCCTTGAGAGTCCATTTGTGATTTTATTTTGTCAAAGACACTTTGTGCATTAACATAGCTTTTGATTTGAAGATTTTTTCTATCTAGAGATTGATGTAAGATTTCTCTTTCCTTTTGAAAAAATTTGGTTAAGGCAATAGAATTGAGCCTTTCATACTCAGATTTCTTTACTTCTTCTTCTTTTCCTTTTAAAACTTTCTCTATTTCTCTTATTTCTTCTGAAAATGATTTTTCTTTTTGCTTGAAGGTTTCTTCAAGTTTAGTTTTTTCAAGAAAAATATCTTTCTTTTCTGATTCCAGAAGATTCTTTTCTCTTTTGTAAAAGATGAGCTCTTTTGTTGCTTGCTCTCTTTTCTGTTTTTCTTCAACAAATTTTTGCTCTAAATCCTGAAGTTCATTAATTAGTTTAAAAGCATCTATTTCAGGATCATTGTCAGAGGTGTAACGAGAGTTTACCTTTTCAGAGTTGTCTTCGGATGCTTCATCAGTTTGATTTCCATCTGAAAAAGCCATACCACAGAGATTGGTAGGCTCTTCCTCACCATCACTTGTCGAGTCAGATAGCCAGTCTTCCATTTCTGCTACAAGAACTCTTTCTTTTACATTGTATTTGTATTTGTTCTTGTAGTAATCTTGATCTTTGACAAGTTTTCCTCTGCAGTTTGCAGAGAAGTGGCCTGGTTTTCCACATCTGAAGCATCTTCCATCATTTTGATTTGTTGGAAGAGTGGCAGTACTTGTCCCTGGCTTCTGTTCTTGAGGTTTGAAGTATCTCTGTGGTTGTGGATACCTTGGTTGGAATGGTTGTTGTGGTCTTGTTTGTTGTGTTGCATCATCATGATTGAAGTTTGCACCCTTTTTATCACTATATGGAGTGAATCTGGGTTCTTGTTGAAATCTTCTTTCCGGATTTCTTCTTTCTTCATTCTCTCTCTTTCCTTCAAATACCTTCTTACCAAATTTCTTGTTAAATTGATGAGTGATTAATGCAAGAGATTTGGCAAAGGCATTGATATCTTCATCTGAGTTTGAATCTGAATGAGTTTCTTCTGCCATCAAGACCTTTTTGGAACTTCTTTTTGTTTCCAAACATTTTTGTGACTCTTCACAGTTGTTTTCTTTTGATATTTGTTTTGAAACAAGCGCAACGGGTCCACCCAAAGAGGTTTTTGATTTTTGCTTCATAACTTCTTTTTCATGTGCAACAAGAGTACCATAAATGTCAGTTAATGACCATGACTCAAGATCTTGATTAGCCTGTATAGACATGGACAGTTGTGACCATTCTTCATTCAAGCTTTTCAAAAAAAGAACATTGTTTTCCTCTTTTGTTCTCATTACTCCAAACTTTCTGCATTTGTTTATTAGAATGTTGAATCTTGAGTAAGTTTGGTGTAATGTTTCTTCTGGTAGAGCATGAAAATCATGATATTCATTGATGCATAGATTTCTTCTATTTTTCTGGGTTTGTAGGCCACATTCAAGTTGATTTAACAACTGATCCCATATCTCTTTAGCAGTTTTACAAGAATCAAGTTCTTGAAAGATATCATTGGGAATGGCCATTATGAGTAATCTAACAACTTTTGAGTCATTATCCATCATATTATTTTCTTCATCAGTGAAGTTTGTGGTTTTCTTTTCATAATATGCAGGTATTTCGGCAGTATCTGCTGTTGCAGGAACTCTTGGCACCAACACCATTGGAATGTGAGGTCCAATGTTCACAGATCTAAAAAGATCCCTGTCCATACCTTCTAGGAAATTTACCATCCTTATTTTCCATTGGGGATATTCATCCCTTAAAAGTGTAGGAGGTTTTGTTAATGACCCAGCTGTATAAATGGCACTTATGCTTGAGTTTGCCATTTGAAAAAATGAAGATTTGAAGAACTGATGCTTTTTGTAATGAACTGAGATTTACAATCAAATCTAGAGCATATGATATTCTTTAATAAACTGGGTTTATATGAACATGCACAGATAATGAAAGTTTAGAATCAATGAGATGTAAATCTATCCGAGTATGCAGATATGATCTTTCTTTGTTTAGAAACAAAGGAGGCTCTGATACCAATTGTTGGATCCCAGATCTAATCTCGTAACAATGATATAAACAATAAGAGTAATGACAGCGGAAGCAATACAGTTTAATATCAAAGGAGATTCAAATATCACAGTTCATAAAGCAGATAAAGATAAACAAGATATTCTTTAATAAAATATTCAACTTATATTATCAGATATATATCTTCTTTAGCACATTTGAACAATAAGGTGATGGTCCTATTTATAGGACCATAAAGTAAGCAGTGTACTTGCATGACAAAAAGAGCATGCTGAACAGTGACCTACTCTAGAAAGTAAATCTTATCACTAAGTGACGTGTCATCTGTTCTTCTGTTCATTAGAAAACTTGTGCATTTTCAGAGAGAATGTCTTCAGAGCTCTGACGTTGTCTTCAGAGCCTCTGATGAAGCTATCTCTGATGTAAGTTGCAATCTCTGATAAGTACTTCAGAGGCAGGTTTGTCCTCTGAAGTCTTCGTCTGATGTCTTCTGTTGCTCTGATAAGTACTTCAGAGGCAGGTTTGTCCTCTGAAGTCTTCGTCCTCTGATGTCTTCTCTGAAATAGGACGGTTATTTTCAACACTTTAACAGATGATTTGGAGCTAACAGGGGAGAACATGCTTTTAAAGATGAAATTCATTTGAAGAGAAGTACAAGTTTATCCGAAAGGGGAGATTGTTCTTTGATGCTGAAATTTAATCTGAGTCTAAAGTGGGAGTTTTAATGCATATCTTTTTGGAGATGATCTTCAATCCAAAGGGGGAGAATGTTAGAGCACAGATTGTTGTCTTCAAGATCATCTAGATGGAAAGTCAAAAGCTCAAGTCAAAGCCTTCAAGATTGCAAAGTCAAAGTCACTTAAAGTGGAAAGTCAAAGTAAACTAATGTCAAAGCTTGTTAGTTAGTGTAGTTGTGTGTTCCTTGTAATATGTCTAGTATAAATACCTTATCTTTGTAATATTTCAATAGTAGAGCTTATTAGAGATGATTGTATTGCATATTGTAGTGAGAGAATGTAGAGAGAGAAAGTGATTGTACTGTGAACTTCAAGATCAATGAAAGTGAGATTTGTGAAATGAAGATCATTGTACATCTTGTTAATCTTGCACAAACTGGGAATAACAGTACGGGACGAAGTGCACCTTATTTACTGATCACAAAAGCTTAAAGTACATCTTTGATAAAAAAGAACTCAACATGCGGCAGAGAAGGTGACTGGAACAACTAAAGGACTACGATTGTGAGTTGCTATATCATCCTGGTAAGGCCAACATGGTGGCGGATGCGTTGAGCCGGAGGAGCTATGAAAGCGGTATCAAGTTACGCCTCACTAGGATCGAGGTGGTATCCAGTTTGTTGGAGAGCATCAAAACATGTCAAACAGAAGCACTTAAAGAAGGAAACCTCAAATCTGAAGTTATGGTGAAGCAAAGTGGACTACTGACGGAAGACGGTCGTAGGCTCAAACTCTTTCAAGGCTGAATCTGGGTACCAAAGTTTTGTGGAAACCGGGAACTACTCCTCGAGGAAGTGCATAAGTCAAAATATTTTATACACCCCGGTAGCACCAAAATGTATAGGGATTTAAAGCTGAATTATTGGTGGTCGGTGATGAATCTTGATGTGGCCAACTACGTGGAGAGATGTGTCACGTGTCTTCAAGTCAAGGCGGAACACCAAAGACCATATGGAAGCTTACAACCATTGTCCATTCCCGAGTGGAAGTGGGACAATATCACCATGGATTTTGTGACAAAGCTACCGAAAACCTTACGAGGTCATGATACTATTTGGGTGATTGTTGACCGTCTAATCAATAGTGTGCACTTTCTTGCTATGCGGGAGACCTTGCCAATGGAGAAATTGACCAAACTGTACATTGATCAGGTGGTGTCGAGACACGAAGTTCCGCAATCCATCGTGTCGGGTAGTGACAGTCGGTTCACATCTAATTTTTGGACTAGTCTACAGAAGGAGTTGGGCACGAGGTTAAATTTGAGCACGGGCATACCATCCTCAAATGGATGGCCAAAGCGAGAGGACCATCCAGACGCTCGAGGACATGTTGAGGTCATGTGTTATCGACTTTGGGTGGATTTGGGACTCACACCTACCTTTGGTGGAGTTCGCTTATAATAACAGTTACCATTCCAGTATTGGAATGGCACCGTTTGAGGCATTGTATGGGTAGAAGTGTAGGACTCTAGTTTGTTGGCTTGAGGCGGGTGAGAAGCAATTCGTCGGGCCGAAGATCGTTCAAGAGATGGCAGACAAAGTGAAAGAAATTCGAGAAAGATTGAAGGTGGCTCAAGACTAACAAAAGAGTTACGCGAACAAGAAAAGAAGATCGGTCAAGTTTCAAGTGGGCGATCGTGTCATGTTGAAAGTATCCCCATGGAAAAGGATTATCCAGTTTAGGAAGTGTGGGAAGCTTAGCCCCCCTTTCCTCGGACCCTTCGTCATTTTGGAGAGAATTGGGTTGCAAGCTTACCGGTTGGATCTACCATCGGAAATGGATGGAATACATCCTACATTCCATGTGTGTTACCTTCAGAAGTGCCTAGTCGAAGAAGAGAGTGTGATTCCCTTGACAGAAATCCGAGTAGATAATGGAAATCGTTGGGATCAAAAGTAAATAAGTTGTGACATAAAGACATGGTCGTGGTTAAAGTTCAATGGAAGCACCACTGAGGTGCCAACGTTACCTAGGAATCGGAAGAGGATATGAGGAACCAATACCTTCACTTGTTTTCCTAGAATGGGATTTTGGGGATGAAATCCAAATCAAGGTGGGGAGGATTGTAACGCCCGTATTTTTCGCTTAGAACTTGATTATATATACATATACATATACATGTCTCACGTGTGTAGGTGTGGGTAATCTCATATCGTTCAAGCCTTAATCAACACCTTGAAACAGAGGGTTGCGCGGGCTACTGCGTGGGTTCCAAGCCGTGGAACTCACTGGAGTGAAGACCTTCGGGCACACACGCGGCTTATGGCGCGGCCTCCAAGCCGCGACCAAAACTGTGGGATAACCTGTAGGTCCCCAAAACCCCTCTTTGCTCGATTTTGAACCATATCACACCCCAAATGCTCTACACCTGCGATTTTTAGGGTTCTTGGACGATTTTCCTTCTTGTTCTCACCTTTAACCATTTATTGCAAGCCTTGGGTAGTTAAGGAGCATTGATCACACTTCAACCTACCTTGAGGACCATTTGTTGGAGAAATCTCACCACGATCCAAGTTCAAGTCACTCTCATCCAACTTCTAGGGTTTTCATCTTTTTTAGGTTTTGGCTAAAAACCTTGGTTTGTGAGTTCTAAACCTTTGTCAAAACTAGATACATATCATAACATGCTATTTATTGTTGCCATCCCTTATATTTGAACTATCTAAACTTATATCTTGATTTCCTAGTGGAGTTCTCTATGTTTTGGTTTAAAACTTCATGATCTACTTGGATGAGCTTCTCTAGTAAGGTTATTGGGATTTTGTAGCCCTAAATAAATTGGAAATTTAATTGTGTGGGTTATCCTTAGATATAGACCTATATAAGTGGTTTGACCTAATTTTGGGTAAAAGGATTATTTGTTAAATTCATGATAATAAGAGGCTTTATCATCCCTTGATGTATTGATTACCATGATAATAAGGTGATTTACTACTTGTGTACTCTCGAAGTGGGATTATGGATACATTGGTGATAATGAGTTCAAGTATGTTATTTTAGAGACTACATTGGATGTATGAACTGTATAGTTTTCCATTGTACCCATGGTTGGTATTGCGATGGTTCACGTGCTTATATGCCTCGAGGCCTACTAATGACATTATGGACGAACCAAGTCAGTAGACACTAGGAGGATATAGTCTTGGGTGCCACCGTCAAGGTATGTACCTAAACCTCCGCCACTCGGGGTAATGCCATGGTTGTAATCCTCGGGTGTGTCGGGCCTTTTGGATGTCACTCATGGTAGTTGGCATCAAGGTATATCGACTCTTTGGGTGGAACTTAATTGGTGCTATGGGTCTCCCCCATTGACTCCACATGTGAGAAACTTCTTGTTAACTGCTGATAAGTATCATGTTATTGATTTAATATTCTATTGCTTGTGCAAACTCACTAGGCCTTTTGGCCTAACACTTGTTTGGTATCGATGTGTATCTCAGGTTCTAGCGGTGCCGGAAATAAGAAGGTCTAGCCGACTTAGAGTGAGCTTGGGGAAAACTCACTAGTGTGTGGCTTACTTTGTATCCACCACACTATATGGAATCGGGACTCCCCCGTCACCGAAAGGTGTTGTTTTGGGTATTGAGTTTTAGTATCCATGTTCGGTGACGTTTTGTGTATATGGATTATTATCCATGACTTATGTGTTGAGTATTATGCCCCACCTGTGTTTTGGGTATTTCGGGATATAAAGTTATCCGTGTCATCATAAATTGGGAGTTTGTTTTCTATTCACGCTTTGAGTGAGTTTTAGGTTGCATCACTTTATGAAGAATGTTTTATATCGGAGCATTTGTCTTTAAAAATGCATGTTATTGGAAAACGAGTCATTTCCATATTTAAAGTAAATCATTTTGGAAGATCATGGTTCGAATTGAATTCTTTCCTTTTAACGATATATTTATTCATATTGAAAACTCTTGAACTCACTAGGCGTTAGCCTAACCTTTTTATTTGTCGGCATGTGCTACAGGTTCCGGTTGGGAATAGTTCTAGTGCCACCGTGAAGAGATGAGTGCTAGTTGTTTTGCTCGAGAAGTGAATAGCTTGGTAAAGTCTTCCGCAATTATTTATGGGATTAGCAACTTGTATTTGGATTAAGTAACACCCGACTTTGGTTTAGTCCTTGTATAAGACCGGAGTTTATAATTGATGAGGCTAAATATAGAATTTTATTTTGGAGGTATATCAAGTTTTGATTCATAGGAAGAAGATTTATCTTTTACTTGATGTAATATCGAAAATTTTAATTAGTTTCTCTTTCCAAATTTGAGGGTGTTATAAGTTGGTATCAGAGCATAAGTTTGAGAAATTTAGGTGTTAATTTCAGATACCTGGACTCAAACTAGAGTTATTTTAAGAGATTGAGAGAGAAAATTCACCAATAGGCACTTTAAGATATGATGTTTTGAGGTTGATGGAGTCACTAAGAACGGGAATCACGTCGAGAGCAACAAGGATGATCATGTTCAGTACGTTCATAATTGCACCTGACCAGTGTTATGGTGAACCTCGTGTTACATGTGTATACTTGAACTATTAGGATGTGACAACCGTTGGGGTAGTGAAGAAATTTCTAAGTGGGTAACCGATAGAAGAATTTGATGATTTTAACATTAGTCACTTGGGGTGACAGTAAGCATGAGAATTGTATTAAGCGGACCATTTTGTGTCGGAATGATTGGTTGGATTAGAACCATAGACTTTTGGAACCAACATTATTTGAGGAGGAATTGTAAGGTGAACCTATGAAATCCTTGATTATTGCCTTAAGATGTTTGAGCATCCGGATGACGATAGTGTGACTGGAAATTTCGGGAGCGTGGTTTCGAGACGTTGAGTGCGGATCAAACTCATGCACGGAATTTACTTCTAAAATAAATTGCATCAATTATTTCTCATGATTCCAAATCATCATGTGGAACTTTATTGCGAAATATTGGAAAAAAATTTAGCACACAGAAGATCTTAAACCATGATTATAAACATGCACAAAATTATTTTATTGCATGCGGATGCAAACTTTGTTGAGACATTCTTTATTCTCGTTGTTGTCCAACGCTATTTTCGGATATTGTGATGTCCGTATTTTGATGTTGATTAGGGTCTTGGAAAAGCAACTGCGGTTTATGAATTTAACATTGGATCTCCTCCACATATGTTAAGGTTTTGGACGAAGAGTTATCTTCCATTATTTTGATGTTTGAGTTTTATTGAGAATTTTATTCAATGTGGTTTTGTGGATTTGATATGGTGGCTTAAATGACGTCCAGTGGTATTGTTTTCCCTTGAGTTTTGTGTGGGTTGTTTGGTCGCATATAGTATGCATACATGGTTATTTGGAATTACTGTTATAGTGTTTTAGCCAACATCTTAGAACGATGAAAGCATATTGTTGAATTGGCTTTAAACTTGAAACCAATGTAAATTATTTCACATCACGTACCACTTTACTAGTTTTGTAAAAGAAACCGTCTCATACAAGTTTTGTTGTGGAATCTTATTTCGTGTCGTGTTGTGACTAAAGAGATAAAACTTTGGGGGTTTGATATCATGAAAATTTTGTTTGAGTTTTGCAAGCATTTTGTTGTATACTGTTTAGTGCACGAATTAATTTACACCAAGGCATGAGTAAATGTATGGAGAGTCTATGCTAGTTCATACTCAATGTTTGTTTCGTGCGTTTATGGTTGTTGACACCACTTTTAAGGGTCACGCAAACACGTTACTTTGGCTTATTGGTATATATGGTTATAACCACTATTTTGGGAAAAAGAGGATTTTGTTCGTATGGCCTAAAGTTTGAAATCGAACTAAATTATTTTACGTTTGACCAAATGGCATGCACCTATCGTTTTACCAAGTTTGGGAAAACAAACTGTCATACGAGAGTCCTGTTTGGAAATTTTTATTTCATGTTAGTATATGGTTAAATGAGAAATTTTGGAACTTGAAATTTGTGAAATACCCATTTTGGAGTTTGTACAAACATCTGATGCACATTGTTTTAGAGCAGAAAGTTTTTTTTTACGTACACGACATAGATTGATGCATGTTAGGACCATAGTGGTCCATTTGAAAATGTGTTGCGCCTCTTTTATTATTATCATAATTAGTGTGAGTAATGATCAAGTGTTTTTCAGAATGGTTTTATATGTGTAGCATTTGTGACCACTTTGCATACCTACCGAGTAAACAGTAGTGGATTTTATTCGTATGATTAAATGTTATAAAGCTTTTGCATTTAGGAATTTTATAAAATTTCAATTGGCATATTAGTTTGAAAACCTTGAACTCATTAGCCCGTGCACCTTACCGCCTTGCTCCGACTGAAATGCAAGAGATGATGTGTTGATCCAAACTCTCTCAGTGATTTGATAACGACCCTCTTCTATACTTGGTAAAAATTACGTTTTAATATGTATTAGTGTTTCACCATCAGCGATCAGACTGAGTCTGTTCAGTTATCGCTGATGACCTTTCTTGTAAACATTTCATATGTATTAGTGTTTCACTATCAGCGATCAAACTGAGTCTGTTCAGTTATCGCTGGTAGTTTCTGAAGTAAACAACCAACGTAATCCCTGAAGACAAGTCTCGCGTCAACATATGTTCATAGTTGAATCGAAGACGAAGCCGCTGAACAAAGAGAAGTCTACTAGTGACCTGGTGCGGATATCAGTGAAGCAAAGACAACTCTACATATACGCGAAGGAACATGAGGAAAAGCTTCAGCGATAGCTGAACCTCTTTGAAGAGATACTCAGCGATCAATCGATCACAAAGCTTATGCCTCAAGTTTCCTTTTGTCTTACCTTGCACAACCAGTACGATGTGTCAGAACGGACATGTCTCTGCCACAAATCGTACAACAACTCTGTCAACTACACTGTTCCTAATACGGCCAAAAGCATGTCTCCAAAAATCAGACTGACAAAGCCAATCTATGAACGCCACGTGTAAAGTGCCCTGCCATGCATTTAATGCATAGGGTATAAATAGGAAGCTCACCCCTTCATCTGAAGGTGTGCTCAATCCTTGAACTCCATATAGAAACCCTTGTTTTCTATCTCTCTTAATCCCCCATTCTCTGAATTTCTTGTGCAACCATCTTAGTGTTTCTTAAGTTTGTTTAGATTGAGTCTGTCTTAATCTTATTCCGCAACAAACTTGTAAATTGTATTTGATTTATCAATAAACAATTTATTAAACCTTAATTTCTGTGTTTGTATTCAACCCCCCCCCCCTTCTACAAACTTGTTAAGCACCTTCGGGACCAACAAGTGGTATCAGAGCAGTTTGTTTAATCTAATAAACAAGATCTTGCTGTATACTCTTCCTTGCTATTCTAAAATGGCACTAAACACAAACACAAACTACTATGATAATGGTTCACTTTCTAAACCTCCTCGATTTAGCAGAGATAACTTTTCTCTATTGAAAAATCGAATGATGCTATTTCTTGAAGGTGCGGATCCTACTATACCTGAATATATAGAAAACGGACCCTATGAACCTGTTAGAATTATAGCTGCGGTTCCCGCTACTGCCACCACTGAAGCTGTCCCTGAACGATATGTCGTTAAGGAAATAAGACAGTGGAGTGATGAAGATAAAAAGAAGGTAGGCATAGATGCAAGAGCAAAGACCATTATATCAATGGCTCTGCCTGATGAAGTTTTCCATTCCATCATGCATCTAAAAACTTCTAAAGAAATGTGGGAAACCATATGTGTTCAATATGAGGGCACCACTGAAATCCAAGAGACTCGAAAGATTAACTTGGTAAGACAGTATGAAAGTTTTATAGCTGATAAGAATGAATCTCTTTCTGACGTTCATCAGCGGTTTAACTGCCTGATCATTGACCTAAGAACTGTTGGAAGGACCTATTCTAATTCTGAGGTCCTAACAAAATTCTTGGAAAGTCTTCCTGAAAGCTGGGACAGTTATTCAATATGTCTTAAGCTGACAAAAGACTTACATACTCTCTCTCTAAGCACTCTGTATGGAATATTGCTCAACTATGAGCAATCTAATCTCCTGAAGAAGAATCTTGTAAAAGATTCTAAAGACTCCAAAAGCACTCCTGTTGCTTTAGTCTCGTCAGAGATAATTCCATCTCAGCGATCTACTCTCACCATCACTGAGTTAGATTCTGAATCTGAGGATTTATCAGACCCTGATCTTTCAGAGTTTAATGAGTCCTTAGCACTCTTGACAAACTCTTTTAAGAGATTTGCAAGAAAGAGTAACTTCCGAAGAAGTAAACCTCTCTCTCTTACTGAAAAGCCAAAATCAACTCCGGTTGATAAGGCTACAGCCACTTGCTATAACTGCGAAAAAATTGGACATTTTGCTAGTGAGTGCAGGTCGAAAAAGGTCTTCAAACCTTCTACCTCAAGAAGATCCAGTGATGACAAATACCATAAGCTGAAGAACAAATATCAAAAACTGAAAAGCTATCAGCGAAAAGGTAAAGGTCTCATCGCTGAAGAACATGACTGGGCTGAATCAGAAGAATCATCTTCTGATGAAGAAGAAGTCGCTAATCTTTGACTCATGGCTGAGATTAAAGAAGAAGTAGAAGAACCATCTGAACCTTCTATGAGCTACATATCATCTCAGGTATCTATCTCTACAAATCCCTCTCTGCCTGAAGCTGAGAGAAGTCGCGCTGTTGATGTGCTGACGATTGACCTTTATAATGCTCTAAATGACAAAACTCAAGCTGAAAATAAAAATGTTTATTTAACACAAGAGCTAGAGAAATGTCATGAAAAGATCAGTGAACTAAATCTTTTAGAAGAAAAGTTGAAAGATCAAGTTATTATAAATGAAATCATCAGCATTGAACGCGAACAAGCCATCGCTGCTCTAAAAGCAGAAAAGGCTCATGTTGAAAAATGGTGCAAATCATCAACAAAGATCTCTGAGATAATAAATGCTCAAACTTCTGAAAGTGATAGAACTGGTCTTGGTTTTTGGACACCACAGAATGATCCTAAAGAAGAAAGTTCCTCGCTTAAGTTTGGAACTTTTGTCACATCTTTCTTTGACACTTCTTATAATCAATTCTATCCCTGTTCTTCTTCAAATCCCATCCCTGATGAGATATCTGCAAGATCTAAGCCTGCAGATAAAGGAAAGTCTATTCTCCCTCAGAAGGCTTCCAAGAAAACCAAACTGAAAGTTCCTTCCAAACCTTCAGTGGATAAACCTTCTAGCTCAGTGACAGAAATCTTTGATATCTGTCCTCCAAAGCTGAAGGTTGATCTAAAGCCCGTGAGACCTGAAGAATTAAAAATTCCTCCCAGATCACGTGCTAAAGGCATTCTTGGAGCTGGTCCTGCTCATCTTAAACTTGCAAAACCTTCTACTGATCCTAAAACCATTTTCAAATACAGAAAATGTTATCACTGTGGTTTTACTGATCATATTGCAAGTAAATGTTCAAATACCACCAAAGCTGATAAAACAGCTAAAGTGAAGAAAAATGCCTCTAAGGCAAAGAAAGTCACCAAAGTTGAAAAATTAACCAAAGTGAAGATTACCACTTAAGCTGAATCTTCATCAGCTGTGAAGACTGCTGAATCTTCCTTATCCACTAACTCTGAAGGACCCATTGAAACAACGCTTAATCTTCCTTATGTATGCAGGGATCAAAGGGCATCTGGTATCTCGATAGTGGATGTTCTCGTCATATGACTGGACAAAGAGACCTGCTCACTAAATACAAGGAAGAGAAAGGTCCCTCTGTGACCTTTGGTGGAAATGGAAAAGGATTTACCCGAGGGTTTGGTGTCCTCAACAATGGGACAACTACCTTTCGAAGAGTCGCTTATGTAGATGGACTGAAGCACAACCTTCTAAGCATCAGTCAGCTATGTGACAAAGACTATGAAGTTCGCTTTTCTAAAAAAGCATGTTCAGTGGTAGATGAAAAAGGAAAACTTGCTCTCAGTGGTTATCGAAGAGAAAATGTCTATGTAATAGATATGGATTCTACTATCACTGAAAACTTATGTTTTCTTTCTAAGGCCTCTTCTGATGTCAACTGGCCATGGCATAAAAGGCTCTCTCATCTAAACTTCAAAACCCTGAATTCTCTCTCATCTAAGGAACTGGTTTCTGGTCTTCCTCAGCACTCATATGCTAAAGAATCTCTCTGCTCAGCATGTGAAAAAGGAAAACAAACAAAAGCTAGTTTCAAGTCGAAACAAGTTTCCTCAGTGACAAGTCCTCTTCAGCTCTTGCATATGGATCTATTTGGCCCTGTCAACATCCAATCAATAGCTGGAAAGAAATATACGCTTGTCATTGTAGATGAATATTCTCGCTACACCTGGGTTATCTTTCTTCGCTGTAAGAGTGATACTCCAGAAGAACTAATATCTTTTGTCAAAAAGATGGAAGTGCTGAACAATCTTACTGTTCGTTCAATAAGAAGTGATCATGGAACTGAATTCAAAAATAGTTCCCTGAACAATTTCTTTGAGAACAAGGGAATCTCTCACAACTTCTCTTCAGTAAGAACACCTCAGCAAAATGGAGTCGCTGAAAGAAGAAACAGAACGATCATAAAAGTTGCTAGATCAATGCTCAGCGATTCTCACCTCCCTACTCAATTTTGGGCAGAAGCTGTAAACACTGCATGTTTTACTCAAAACAGATCGCTGATAATAAAGCGATTTGGGAAGACAGCTTATGAACTTTTTCTTGGAAGGAAGCCTTCTATCAGCTTTCTTCATATCTTTGGTTGTCAGTGCTTTATCTTAAACAACAGAGATCAACTTGGAAAGTTCGACCCAAAAGCCGATGATGGAATATTTCTAGGATATTCCTCCATCTCCAAAGCCTACAGAGTTTTCAACAAGAGAAGACAAACCGTAGAAGAAACAATTCACGTCACTTTTGATGAAACTCGCTCAGCGAACTCTAAACCAATCGCTGACAATGAAGAGTTAAATGCTTGGATACTTTCTCACTACAGAGAAACAGAACACTTCTTCTCAAACCATCAGCATTCTGATCCTTCAGCCGCTGATGATGATCCAAACATTATACATCCTACCGCTGAATCCACCTCATGGGTTTCAGCTGAACCTCTAAACACATTACTACCATCAAATCTGCCTTCGTCTGGAAACCTCTCTGGTGAACCTACTCAACAGTTAATTGTTGATGAACCTCAAACGTCCTCATCAGTAAACATCCCAATTGTTGATCCAACCTCTGAGTTAAGCGATCATGCTCCTGCTCAGCGATGGACAAGAGATCACCCAATAGATCAAATTCTCGGTGATCTAGATGCAGGTATTCAGACACGACGAAGCTCAGGTAATATCTGTCTCTTTGTAAACTTTCTCTCTTTAATAGAACCAAAGAAGACTGATGATGCCCTCAGAGATCCAAACTGGGTCAGCGCTATGCAAGAAGAGCTGACTGAATTTTCTCGAAACAAAGTTTGGAATCTCGTTCCTAGACCATCTGATAAAACTGTAATAGGCACCAAATGGGTGTTTAGAAACAAGTTAGATGAACATGGAACTGTAACCCGCAACAAGGCTCGACTTGTTGCTCAGGGATACAGACAAGAGGAAGGCATAGACTATGATGAAACCTTTGCCCCTGTGGCCAGGCTCGAAGCAATTCGACTATTCTTAGCTTATGCAGTCTATAAAGACTTCATCGTTTATCAAATGGACGTAAAATTAGCATTTCTGAATGGAAAGCTGAATGAAGAAGTCTATGTAGAACAACCACCAGGGTTCTATGACCCTAAGCATCCAAATTATGTTTATAAATTGGATAAGGCTCTCTATGGTCTAAAACAAGCCCCTCGTGCTTGGTATGACACTCTCTCATCTTTTCTTATCTCTGAAAATTTTGAACGTGGCAAGATTGATAATACGTTATTTTTCAGAAAGATAAAAGGTCATATAATTCTTGTACAAATATATGTTGATGACATAATATTTGGTTCTACTAACCCATCTCTGTGTACTCGCTTCACTGAGAGAATGAAGAAAGAATATAAAATGAGTATGATGGGTGAGCTGACATATTTTCTTGGTCTTCATATTAAACAATCTGACAAAGGTACTTTTATCTACCAAGGTAAGTATGTTAAAGATATGCTGAAGAAGTTTGATCTCACACAAACTTCAGCGATGAAAACTCCTATGGCACCACCCCTGACACTTAACAAAGATCCTTCTGGAAAATCTGTTAATGTCACTGCTTATAGAGGAATGATAGGCTCCCTGCTATATCTCACAGCGAGCCGACCTGACATCATGTACTCTACTTGTTTATGTGCACGCTATCAATCTGAACCCAAGGAATCCCATCTGATCGTTGTTAAGCGAATTTTCAGATATCTGAAAGGAACTCCTAACCTCGGTCTTTGGTATCCCAAAGACTCAGGGTTCGATCTAACTGGTTATTCTGATAGTGATTTTGCAGGTTGTAAACTCGACAGAAAGAGTACCACTGGTGGATGTCAACTCCTGGGAGGAAAGCTGGTAAGCTGGACAAGCAAGAAGCAAAATTCTGTGTCCACTTCCACAGCTAAAGCTGAATACGTAGTCGCTGGAAGATGTTGTTCTCAAATCTTGTGGATGAGAAATCAACTATTAGATTATGACCTTCAGCTGTCAAAGATTCCTATCTATTGCGACAGCACTAGTGCTATCGCTATAGCAAATAATCCAGTGCTACATTCAAAGACAAAACACATAGAGATCAGATATCACTTTATCAGAGATCATGTGATGAATGGTGATATTGAACTTCACTTTATCCCTACTGACTTTCAGCTTGCTGATTTATTCACCAAACCTCTTGATGAGACAAGGTTCAACTTTCTCATCAGTGAGCTTGGAATGCTGAACTTTGAAGAATAATTCTTCAGCGTTCATGTATTGTGTCAGTAATCAAAAGTTCCCCTCTCATCATTCTCTCTGATAAACATTCTGACTCTCAGGTATGTTCTCTCCTTTCCCTCAAAGATGTTTTTCTTCAAAATATAAACTTTAATCACTGAACTTTCTTCAAATGATTAAAAGCTTTTTGAAAAATACATTAATCACTGATATTTCTAGTCAGTAATCCTTTAAAAGGAAAATCTATCCCTCTTTACAATCAGGGATACTTTTAAAAAGTAAAATCTATCGCTGACTTTTCTTCAGTGATAATTTCAAAACGGACAAATGTATAGTCTCTCTCTTAACTATGACGTCATTTGAACCGACAATCCACGACATGTTTTTTTTTCTGACACGTTCGTCCGTTGCTCTTCTATCCAATCAACTTCGTGGGACGTGTCCATGTCATGATGAGCATTTGTTTTTCCCGCTTCTCTCACACTCTCTCTCCTCTCTCTCACGTATAAAAAGAATGTTTTTCCATTCTTATCATTTTTACGCCTTCTGCAAATACTTTCAAAGCAAGAATACTCTCAAGCATTCTAGCAATTCTCAAGCATTTGCATCTTCAACCTCAAAGATCAA
This sequence comes from Arctium minus, assembly GCA_954870635.1. Taxonomy (NCBI): domain Eukaryota; kingdom Viridiplantae; phylum Streptophyta; class Magnoliopsida; order Asterales; family Asteraceae; genus Arctium; species Arctium minus. Next base: position 155,682,819 of record OX941081.1, read on the forward strand.
CAGGTTATTCTTGATCTTCTTCATCTTATTCTGTTCTCAAATCTCATTTATAAAATCATTTTCATTCTTGATTTTATTCTTTAAAAACCATGTTACTTTGATTTTCTCTATTCAAGAATCTTTGGTTTTTCTTCTTGTTCTTAAATCTTGTTCTAAGATAAATTGTTTTCCTCTACAAATAGGTTGATTTCCTACGTTTCTTTCCTCAAAATAGAAACTAGCAAATCTTCTTTATTTTAAGGCTAAACCTTTTTCTACTCGTTTATCTACTTCTGATTCAGAATGACTCAATCTGCACTTATCGCCTCAAAGAATGTCAAGTTCGCCATTTCTGACTCTGAGCTCCCAAAGAACAATCATCTTGCTCGCCTCGATTTTGACGGTGTCAAGTATCCTCATCTGAAGGAGGCCGCAATGTTTCTGAAGCAATCCTGCATTGCTTACGCTATCACTGTGGATCCAACACCCTCCAAAGCTCTTCTCCAGCAATTCTGGTTTACTGCTGATGAAACCTCTATCACCAACAAAAAGGGTGAACAGGTTCCTGCTATCTCCTTCAGCACTCAACTGGGCTCAGGGATGATAACTGCCCTAGGCCTGAGGAAAGCTCTACGTTTTCCCGACAAACCCAGGAATGGATTCGACGCCTTGCCAACTGACGCTGAACTCATCCAATTCCTGGATTCCATGGAATACGCTTGGGAACCCAAACCAAGAACTACAATTCCCAACAAGAAGCTGACTCTTGTGAAGAAGGCACTGATGCCTTCCCAGCTAAACTACATCTTCTCACACTTCATTCAGTGCATGAGTGGGAAGAGTGGGTCACTGGACCAAGCCAGCAAGGTTCAGGTCCAGATGTCTTACTCAGTGATAGCTGGACGCAACTTCGACAACGCAACAGCTATCTTTGATGACCAGAAGTCAAAGATAGAGAAGACCGAGAGGGATCCCAAAGTTCCCTACGTACGCTTCATCTGCGCATACCTGAAGTTTCTCTACCCTACCACTTACCCCACCAACTCGGATGCATCTTTTCCGAAAGTGGGTCAGCGATCCTTGGAAGTCAAGTCGCTCCCCAACGAGGTAAGTATTTCTGAACTTCGCTCCCGTCTCTCTCTCCTTACTTCTTCGTCTTCAGCGGCCACGCAGGAGGTTCCTTCTTCTGCTATCCCTGCCGCTACCCCTTCCAAACGACCATCAACTGGCTCCCTTGGTCCTTCGAAGAAGGCCAAGGTGACCAAGGAGAAAGCTACTTCTAGCTCCATACCTAAGGATGTTTCTCTACAAACTTCCTTGGATGCTTTCGTGGGTCTCTCCTCCACATCCTCAGCTCCAACCACTTCCACCGTGCCAGCGATCTCGGTCGATGTCACAACAACAGTGACACAACCTACATCTTCTATCCCCATCTCTAGTCCTCCTATTTCTTTGGTCTCTAACCCTCCTTCTATCCCTACTCCTCAGTTTGGACCCATAGGACCTGAACATCATTCTTTTGAGGAATCCCTGCAATTCTACAAAATGTTTGATAATTCAGGTATCCCTATAACCTTAAACACTTCTCCCAACTCACCATATAAGCCTGGTTCTGAAACACTAACTTATCTTTCAGGTCCTAGCTTGGCGACTGTTGACAACAATGTCAACAATCTGAGTGCAAAGGTGGAATCCATGACTGCTTCTCTCAACACCACCACCAACGCTGTTCAATCAGCTGGTGAAGCGCTGAAGACGCTGACTGCCACCTGCGCCTCTAAAGCTGATATCTCTCAAATCGCTACTCTTCAGGAAGCGATTTTCAAAATCAGGGAAGAATCCAAGCAGCGGTATGATGACCTGTCTGCAAAGATCAACTCCTGCACTGCTACTCTTCAGCAAGTCCTCAACAAGCTGAATGAACCAGCTCCAACTCCTGCTCCTTCATTTACAGATGACGATAGAACTACTCTATGCGTAGCTGTGGATTTTATTCACCAAGCTACGTCCGACATCCCTGTACTTGAAGATCGGCTCACAGGACTGGAGGCTGAAGTCCAGAAGTTGGCTCACGCAAAACCTTCATCTCCTCTTAAAAATCTCTCCCTCGGTGATAATGACAAAGAGAGGGAGAAGACCGCTGAAGAAAATACGGAGGTGGAAGTCACTGCTGAACAACTAAAGGAAACTCCCTCTCAGGTTGAGGGGGAGATAGCTGCTGACAAAGCCCCTCCCACCATCGCTGATATAGTCGATGATGAAGAGGAGGAAGAAGACGATGATGAAGACCTTGATCTTGAAGATCAAGAGGATGATTCTCATCAAGATGATGATGATGACGATGAAGAAGATCAATCTCTCTGGTGTTCTTCAGCCGCCACATCATCAGCGATAGCTTCGAAAGAAGTTATCCAAGCAGGGGGGGGAGACAAGAGACACCTTCAGGAACCCCTTCCCAAAGCAAAGGTGCATCTGCTGAGGGAACCCTGAAGATGATCTCACTACCTGAGGAGAATCCTTCTCAGGTATGCCTTACTCTTGTTCCTTTTTCCTTCTATAAAAATCCCACCCCTGTTTCTTTCTAGCCTTTATCTCTCTCCTTTCCTAAATAAATCTAATCTTTTTCATTTTTCTGACCAGACAGTTCTCTCCCCTGCTTAAGGGTAAAGAGCTCCAAATAATCCCAGCCGCTGAAGCTGATGACCAAATAATCCCAGTCTCTGTCAGAGAGACTGATGAAGAGGATGAAGAAGAAGAAGAGTCCCTGCAACATCATGGAAGGCCCTCAAGACCGTCTCACTGGTCTGAGGAAGAGAGAAAGAAAAGAACAGAGATGATCTCTCATCTGGAGAGTCAACGACGAAAGGTCCCTTCTCAATCATCAGAACTGCAATTCCTGACTGACGCTGAAATTGAAGAATCCGTCAGGGCTGAGAAGCTGATTGCTGATTGTCAAAGAGATGCCTCTCTGGCTCTCAAAATTCAGTCTTCTCAAGTCAAAGACAAGAAGCTGAAACGCAAACCAGTAGAAGTCCAGGCAGCTCTGTTAAAAGAGATTGAAAAGGAACGCTCCAAAGAAAAAGTGGTCAGCGATAATACAATCGATTGGTGCAAGCACAAAATTGACTATCGCTCTGACCCACTGAAGATCGTAGCGGTTGCTATCTCTGGAAGAAAGAAGAAGGATAAGCTCTCTGTCACCATGGAAATTACCAGAGAGGATGGAAGCTGCAAGGCTATGTTCATTTCAAAGCTGGAAGACTTCGGCTACATAGAGTGGCTTGAGTTCAAAGATGCGCTGAAGAAATCAAAGTCAACATACAGAGGCTACGTTGAAAGGGTAAATGATGCTCTCATCAACAAAGTCGCTGCAATACTAAAGGTGCCATCTACTCTTCCCTCAAAATCCATGCAAGTCAAGAGAAAGCCCGTCTCCTCCTCGTCTGATAATGTCGCAGTGATAAGGAATGAAACCTCCATAAAATTCTCTAGAGAAGCTCTGTTCGGTCTTCCTCCTGATCTTTCAGTTCTGGATCTATCTCTGCCTCCTGGCGGACCATATGTTGCGGGACAAGTTCTTGAAGAACCTTTTGGAATCTTCTTCAGAGATGACGAGGAACAACTCAGATTTCAAAGGGTCTCTGAAATCCCTATTTGTCCCCTCGCTCTTCTCAAGGATCTCATGTGCCTATGGTGTACTCTCTCTCCTGCTGCTGAGCCAATCATAGCGATTATCTGCAAAGAATCTTTAGAGCGAAGGCAAAAAGGAGAAGAAATACCTGAGTATTTGATCAATCCTCCTAAACCCTCTTTAGATAGCTGATAGATTAGTTTTCTTTCTTATAATCTATTAGTTTAACTTACAGTAGTTAGTACATCACTTGTACTTGTAATTTTCATTCCTTGTAAATCTTTTAGTGGATTAATGAAAATTTCAGTGAAGTACTTAACTCCATCAGTGCTGTAAAAGATCCCTCAAAATAGTAATTGGGACATGTATGTTATGAGTCCTGATTATTTCATCATTTTGAACTATAAAGTAATTTTCTTCAGTTACTTTGTCATTATCAAATAGGGGGAGATTGTTGATCCAAACTCTCTCAGTGATTTGATAACGACCCTCTTCTATACTTGGTAAAAATTACGTTTTAATATGTATTAGTGTTTCACCATCAGCGATCAGACTGAGTCTGTTCAGTTATCGCTGATGACCTTTCTTGTAAACATTTCATATGTATTAGTGTTTCACTATCAGCGATCAAACTGAGTTTGTTCAGTTATCGCTGGTAGTTTCTGAAGTAAACAGCCAACGTAATCCCTGAAGACAAGTCTCGCGTCAACATATGTTCATAGCTGAATCGAAGACGAAGCCGCTGAACAAAGATAAGTCTACTAGTGACCTAATGCGGATATCAGTGAAGCAAAGACAACTCTACATATACGCGAAGGAACATGAGGAAAAGCTTCAGCGATAGCTGAACCTCTTTGAAGAGATACTCAGCGATCAATCGATCACAAAGCTTATGCCTCAAGTTTCCTTTTGTCTTACCTTGCACAACCAGTACGATGTGTCAGAACGGACATGTCTCTGCCACAAATCGTACAACAACTCTGTCAACTACACTGTTCCTAATACGGCCAAAAGCATGTCTCCAAAAATCAGACTGACAAAGCCAATCTATGAACGCCACGTGTAAAGTGCCCTGCCATGCATTTAATGCATAGGGTATAAATAGGAAGCTCACCCCTTCATCTGAAGGTGTGCTCAATCCTTGAACTCCATATAGAAACCCTTGTTTTCTATCTCTCTTAATCCCCCATTCTCTGAATTTCTTGTGCAACCATCTTAGTGTTTCTTAAGTTTGTTTAGATTGAGTCTGTCTTAATCTTATTCCGCAACAAACTTGTAAATTGTATTTGATTTATCAATAAACAATTTATTAAACCTTAATTTCTGTGTTTGTATTCAACCCCCCCCCCCCCCCTTCTACAAACTTGTTAAGCACCTTCGGGACCAACATGATGTCCCAACTTCAGTAGTTGCTAGAAAAAGGTTGTGTAAGGACGAGCTATTCGCCTTGGGGAGATCTGGTACTTTTCGTCAAAAAGAAATACGGGTCGATGCGAATGTGGATCGACTACCGGGAATTGAACAAGGTGACCGTAAAGAATAAGTTTCCGCTACCCCGAATAGACGATTTCTTCAACCAACTACAAGGAGCTGGATGTTTTTCCAAGATCGATCTTCGTTCGGGCTACCATCAAGTGAAAGTTAGAGAGGAAGATATCTCCAAAACCACCTTTAGAACCCGGTATGGCCACTACAAGTTCTTGGTTATGCCTTTTGGGCTAACTATCGTGTCGGCCGTATTTATGGACTTAATGAACCGGGTTTGCAGACCATTTCTGGACAGGTCGGTCATCGTGTTCATCGATGACATCTTGGTGTATTCTAAGAATGAAGAAGAGCACGAGCGGCATCTCAGAGAAGTGTTAGAAGTGTTGAGAAATGAGAAGCTTTAAGCCAAACTTTCTAAGTGTGAATTTTGGTTGCACGAGGTCCAGTTATTGGGTCACGTGGTGATAAGGGAAGGAGTAAAAGTTGATCCATCGAAGATTGAGGCGATGAAGAATTGGGAACCACCCAAGAGTCCCACCAAGATTCGGGGCTTCTTGGGCCTAGCCGGCTACTATCGGAGGTTCATTCAGGACTTCTCCAAAATCGCCTCTCTCTTGACGTCTTTGACAAGGAAGAACATGAAATTCCTTTGGACCGAGAGTCAAGAGCGGGCCTTTCGGACTCTACAAAGGAAATTATGCAAAACACCAATCTTATGCCTACCCGAGGGGATGGAGGATTTTCTGGTCTACAGCGACACGTCCAAGATGGATCTGGGGTGTGTCTTGATGCAAAGGGACAAAGTCATAGCCTATGCCTCAAGGCAGCTTAAAGAGCATGAGTAAAACTACCCAACCCACGACCTCGAGCTAGTAGCAGTGGTGTTCGCTCTGAAGTTATGGCGATACTACCTTTATGGTACGAAGTGCACCCTTTTTACCGACCATAAAAGTTTAAAGTATGTCTTCGACCAAAAAGAATTGAACATACGGCAATAAAGATGGCTAGAGCTACTCAAAGACTACGATTGTGAACTTCTATATCATCCCGGAAAGGCCAACGTGGTGGCGGGTGCTTTGAGCCGAAAGGAGTATATTAATGGTATCCAAGCCACTTTTGCAAGAATCGATGTAGTCTCGAACCTAATTGATAGAATTAAAATGTCTCAATCAGAGGCATTACTCGAAGCAAATCTCAAAGGAGAGGCTATGGCAAAGCAATATCTTAAGTTGACAGAAGACGGAAGGGGTTTGAAATGGTTCCAAGGGCGGATCTGGGTACCGAAGATCACGGGATGTAGGGACTTATTGTTGGAAGACGTGCATAAATCCAAGTACTCAATTCATCCGGGGAGTACAAAAATGTACTGGGACTTGAAGCTAAACTATTGGTGGACGGTAATGAAATTAGATGTAACCAATTATGTCGAGCGGTGCATAACTTGTCTACAAGTAAAGGCGGAGCACCAACGACCTTACGGTAGTTTTCAATCTCTAGAGATACCGGAATGGAAGTGGGAGCACATTACCATGGACTTTGTAACCAAGCTACCGAAGACCTTGAGGGGTCATGACACCATATGGGTGGTGGTGGACCGATTGACCAAGAGTGCGCATTTCTTTCCTATGCGGGAAACTCTACCGATGGAAAAATTGGCTAAACTTTACATAGATGAGGTGATCACGAGGCATGTGGTGCCACTCTCTATTGTGTCCGACTGTGATAGTCGTTTCACCTCCCATTTTTGGGATAGTCTACAAAAGTAGTTGGGTACTAGGATAAAGTTGAGTTCCGTATACCATCCCCAAACAGACGGCCAGAGCGAGAGGACCATCCAAACCCTTGAAGACATATTGAGATCGTGCATCATCGAATTTGGGGGAATTTGGGATTCGCATCTTCCGTTAGTCGACTTCGCCTACAACAACAGTTACCACTCAAGTATAGGTATGGCGTTGTTCGAGGCGTTGTACGGGTGGAAGTGTAGGACGCCCATGTGCTGGCTAGAGGCGGGGGAAAAGAAATTTGTCGGACCGGAGATCGTGCAAGAAACGATCGACAAGGTAAAGAGCATTAGATAGCGGTTGAAGGCGACTCAAGACTGCCAAAAGAGCTACGCGGACAAGAAGAGAATACCCATCGAGTTCCAAGTGGGGGAACGGATGATGTTGAAGGTTTCACCATGGAAGGGGATTATTAGGTTCAGAAAACGTGGGAAGCTTAGTCCCTGTTTCCTTAGACCTTTCACCATCATTGAGCGCATTGGGCTTCAAGCCTACAAGTTGGACCTACCACCCGAGATGAATGGGATCCACCCTACCTTTCACATATGTTACTTGCAAAGGTGTTTAGCCGAAGAAGATAGCGTCATACCCTTGTCATAAATTATAGTGGACAATGACAGATGTGTAGAGGAACCCGAAACCATTCTAGAAAGGAAGACAAAGAAATTACGACACAAGGAAGTGGTTATAGTGAAGATTCAATTGAAGCACCACTGGGGATCCAACGTGACGTGGGAATCGGAAGATGATATGAGAAGAAGATATCCCCACCTATTTTAGTAGTTTGAGATTTCGAGGACAAAATCCTTTCTAAGGGATGGAGGATTGTAACACCCCAATTTTTGGTTTAATTTCTTGATTTATGATTTAGGACCACTCAGTTAATTTCACCTTTAATCCTTATCGTGTGTCGGGAATCGAACCATCAAATTTTGGAAGGGGGGAGCACTCGGCGACAGTGCCCTAGGGCATTATCGCATGTCACAATCGCCACCTTGGACCAACTCTCGGTACACTTCGGGTGAGAGTGCCCGGCGAGAATGCCCATGGCACTCTCCCGTGCCATAGTCGCACGCTGGCTGGGGCTTGTGGTACATATCGGGCGAGAGTGCCTGACAAGAATGCCCATGGTACTCTCGCATGGCAAGGTCGTTGGTGGCCAGCGGGTTCTTTCTCGTTTAATCCGATTTTTCAGCCTCATTTGGTATTTTTGGGAACTTTTGCAAGGAACATTTTTCTCTCATATTCAAGGTTAGTTTCCACTCATTCACCCTCTCTTCCCTCATTTAATGAGCTCCCAACCACATCCTTGTAACATTTATGGTTATCAATGGGATTCTAAGGTTCAAAGGAAGTAGCATATCACCTTTGGGAAACCTCAAATCATCATTTCTACTTCTAGGGTTTTGCTACTTTAGGGTTTTTACATCACAAACTCATTTGGTGAGTCTCCTAACCCTTACCTTACTATAAATGTGTTATTAATTGCTTATGTGAGAATTGCAAATACTTTGGAGTTAACCTAAAATTAGGGTTTGGTGGATTTTGCTAGAATATGGATATTTGTTCTTGTTGAATGCATTAAATGTCATGAGAGTTTCTATGTGCATATAGAAACGTAAAATTAGTTATGTGTTAGTGAATAGCCATCTCTTACAAAAGTGGGTTTTAACCCAAGTAACCATGTTTGTAGCTAGACTTGTCACACTAGTTTATTTAGTTCTTTTGTTGGATATGAAATGGGTTATTTCAATATGAACATGAAACGTGCATTATCATGTTTTGGAATGGAATGTATTATTCATGGGAAATGTTATCTTTATTTGGTCATGATCATAAATGTGAAGTTTAATATATATTCCCTTGTGCACGAGGATTTAGATGGCATGATATACTTGGTTATAATTGTTGGCCACATGCGATCACTAGCGAGTAGGCAATGGGTAGCGAGTAAGCAATGGGTAGCGAGTAGGCAATGGGGGGACTTTATAGTCCTTGAGGTGTAACTCATCTAGATTGGATAAGCAATAATGTACGTAAGTCCTTGAGGTGTAACTCGACGGAGTAGGCAATAAAGACATAAACGGTTTGAGGTTGTGATGTCTTGATGGCATGGGAACTAGAATCGGGACATGAGGTGTAATCCAATAACATCACGGGTGACTCCACTCACGTGTTCTCGTCACCCAGATGGAAACGGGTCTCCCCCGTATTTCAAGAGATATCTCTTGTGTGTATTTTTTCAGGCGTGGAATATCTTTACAATGTTGAGTGTTGGCGTTGGTCCGACCCTTGGATAAATCGGTGACAATTAATTATGATGTTATTATCTCAATTATAAATTGTTCAACATTTAATAATCTCACTAGACTTTTGGTCTAACACTTGTCTTGGTATTTTGTTGACTCACAGGTCCTACTAGCGGTGTGCATAGGGCACCTTGATTTGTCGGTCGTGTACCCAAGAGTTTTGAAGGACCGGGCTTTTGGAAAACTTTTGAGAAGAGCGTTTTGGAGATATAGCGACACCCACGTTAATCTAGTCTTAACTATTGTTCTAGATTAAATAGGTTGTTGTATTTTATGTCTCATTCATTCGTTACTATAATTGGTGCAAACTACCCCAACTTTATTGTGTCTTAGATGTTCATACTTATATGGTGTTATAAGCCTCCATATTATAGACGTCATATTGTCGAAATTTTAAGTTTTAAATTTACCTTATTTTTAGGGTGTTACAAATTGTTTGGGCGATGGTGCTTCTGGTGGTGGTGATGATGATTATGAACTAACTTGTAATTTGATTCAATTTTTTATTTTTTGGATGATAGAGGGCCAGAATTTGGGAAGTGAGGGACAAAGCGTTGAAAGGATTTAACAATCTAGGATTTGTTTTATTTGTTTTGTGCTCTGCAATCAAACAACTAGTTTATTCAATATTTATTCAACATTTTTTTTATCAAACAAATTATTTTATTCTGACAAAAATATAGACTGAGGGGTAAAATGGTCATTTCTGACATTCGGACTGTTGATTCAGCACAATAACCTAACGAAAATTTATCTGATATATATATATATATATATATATATATATATAGAGAGAGAGAGAGAGAGAGAGAGAGAGAGAAAACTATATCAATACAGACAATTTTATCCATACAGATCTTAATGGAAAACGAATCAAACAACCCCTAACTTTTCAATACTAGCTTATTATCATTTAACGTGGTTTTTTCAATAAAATTAAAAAAAAGGCTAGTTTAACAAGTCGTAACTGCCTTCAGGATTACATGGATCGTAAACTAGTCCTAAATCTAGAAGAGTTTTACTAGAAAAAAGAGGAACCTTTTAATGTGAGTATTAGTATTTATAATCGCAAGTGTACGGATGTGTAGCATACGGGTCAATCACAAGGAGGTGATGGACTACATACAGACTCGTTATAGACTCTGGCCTAGCTACAGGAAATCAATTGGTAGTTTTGATTTTTTTAAACTAATTAAATAAACATACAAACGAATGGAACAAAACAAAACAATCTATAAACTAGCAGGCATTGGGTAATGTTAACTTTGGATTTTCAGTAATGATGAGGATTTGTTATGCAAAATTACTTTAACCCTCTTTCAAGGCGGGTAAACTTTTCTAAACCAAGACTCATACTTACTTTCGCAGTATGTATATTTTAGAAAGAAAAAAAAACATTATGCTTAAAATAAATATTTCCCCAATCTACATCCCTAACTATTTTCATGTTATGACCATAATCATTGATCAATTTAGTCTCAAGTTATGATCAAACTGTCGTTCGTATAAAACTTACCAAATTAACTAAACACTTGTTATAAAAACCGGTTAATCAAACAATAACTATTGTTATATGAAAAATCAACTAGTTAAAATTCAATGTATGTTGTAAAAACAATTGATCAATACCAAAGTGTTGGTCCAAAGTGACAATTACCCAGTTAAACGAACACAACCTAAACTAGTAATGGAAACATAAATTTAAAGAAAACAATAAAATTAATCTAAGAAAACTATAAAGATCGATCAAAAGAGTGTTACTCTCAAAAAATCGTTTCTAACCTAAGAAAGCAATAAAATAGAACTTAAAACAATGCAAGAAATTAAATAGAGGAAATTAAATAACAATTAAAATAGAATGTAATTAAACTAAAAAGGAGAAAGGAGAAGAAAACAATACAACCTGTGAGAATCCGTAAACCTTCAACTTTATCATTGATCCGCCATATTGCATCTTCATTAGTGATGGCCATCTAGGCCCGGCCCGACCCGGCCCGGTCGGTTAACCGAGCCCGACCCGCTTGAAAGCCCGGCCCGGTGGAAAACCGGTTTGGAGCCCGAAAACATGAACCGGTTCATGTTTTTAGAGGATTTGGCGGCCCGGCTCGGCCCGAGCCCGGTTCACGGCCCGGTTTTTGGCCCGGCCCGGCCCGATTCGTATTTAAAAAAAAAAAGAGCCGTTATGTTACCGTTTATATACGTTTTTTTGACTTTTTTTGTATTTTTTACCTCCCCAAACTCCTATAAATACTTGTATTGTAAGTTTGTAACTTAAAATTATATATAAAACGTATTTTAAAGTGTATTTTAGTGATTTATTATAAATAAAACGCATTTTTAAAGTGTATTTTGGTGATCCAATCCAATTTTTATTTTTTAAAGCTTAGTAATTAATTATTATATAAATAAATTATTTTTTTTGAAAAAAATACGGAAAAATGCTCGGCCCGATCACGGCCCGGTTTTCCTATAACCGGTTTTTTTCCAACATTAAACGGGCCACACATATTCGGGTGAAGCCCGGCCCGACCCGGCCCGAAGCCCGATTGGCCCGGTTTTTGGGTTTACTATTTGGGCCCGAAGCCCGATTTGGCCCGACCCGGCTCGGCCCGGGCCCGATTTTTGGCCATCACTAATCTTCATCACATCTTCATCTCGATATGATCAACGAACAAAAAACCACAAACAATGAAAAACAAAACTAAATTTAAATAAGTGATGATATTTCAAAGTTGATCCTCTATTTTCATTTATTTTGAAAATATCTTTACTAAATTTTATTTTTTAAATTTTAGTCCAACTTTGTCCCATGCTTCTTGAATTAATCCACCACATAAAAGACTGATCAAATACTTTAAAATTCATCTTCAACCATGCTCTCGGTTTCAATATAAAAAATCTGCCAAAACTGACAAAAACACAAAAATAACGGTGTAATATCCCCAATCGGTGATTAAATATAAATTAACTAAAAATCAAATAAAAATTATATGCAAACATCTAAACACGATGAAAAATTCAATGTTAAACTAAAATGATGCATGCATAAAATGCACTTAACAACTGACATGCATAATTGAAACATGGATCGGGGTTTTTAGGACTGGACCTATCCCCCTCCCTTCATGTTGCCTCAAGGTAACAGGTTCAAACCTATGCACCACCACTTACGAGTGACTCGCAATAATCTACCCCTTGCATGATGGTTGTGGGACTGGATTATACACAAAAATAGTTTATAAGATATATTGGAATATTGGATCCAATAGAAATATTTGGGCTGCTGCAAGCCCAACTTAATGTTATTGGGCTTACATAATAAAGGTCCATAGCTACTCCCTCCATCCTTCTTAACTCACATTTATTGATAATACTTCATTTGTCTCAAAATAATTAGTATACATGATAGAATTGATATATAGTATTAGACATTAATAATTACTATACTTTTCAGTTAACATCAAATGACAACTTTACCCTTAATTAATGCATTTATCTTATAAAACTTTTATATATTTGTGCATTGATTAAGGATAGATTTGGAAATATAGTTATCTATTTTTGAAATTGGAAACTTATTTTGAGACAAACATAAATGGACACTCATGTTGAGACGAATGGAGTACTTTTTTTATTACTAACAAATAAAATATTGTATTTTTCTGTATAATTTTGTCACGTTACAAAAGTAACTTACGGTTCCATTTTCATCAAAGTTTTCTTTAAATGGGGTAAATTAATGGACATTTATTTTGGTACAAAGATAAATAAAAATGTGAACATTTATTTTGAAATGGAGAAAGTATTTTTTTTGTAAATATTGTTTTTTTCAATTTTGTCACGTTACAAAAGTAACTTGCGATTCCATTTTCAATAAAGTTTTTTATTTTTAAATGGGAATATTTTCATTATATTTTGTAGAGCCATGAACCATGGCTCATAAACATTATGTTCGGAGAACTTGATTCAGAATTACTGATTTAAGAGAATCTGTAACTTCATTCTAGTTCCATAATTATGAATGTTTAACATACCTTAATACAACGATTGACGTCTTGATTCCACGATCTTGATAAGAACTTTGATCTTGTTTTTACGTTAAAGAAACAAAGATATATCTTTGCATTTGGTGGTGGTTGTGAGCGAGGAGTCGATGGTAACGCATATGGTCTAGTGCTTGTATACGTGGAAGTGTTTGGAAGAGTTGTCAATAAGGGAAGAAATGGTTGTTGGCTAAAATATAATGATATCTAAATCTGCCTTATTGTTTTTACGGATGAATGATCGTATCATAATGAATGATTTATGTTTTTTAGACTTTCGGTGTTTATAAAGATAATAAATAGCAAGACCTAAAAGCTAATGATAAGTTCATGGATTTAAGAAAAACGTAAATGTTGGAGAATATAACGTAAATTGTTTAAGAAAAATTAATTAGGATAAAATAAATGTGATGTTGAAATAAAAAAAAATGCTAAAATTTCTCAACCGTTGCTCAAATATTGTATAGGGGGTTCTCAATTGTCATTGTCGATCCATGTCACCTTCTTAATTCTTAATTCTAAAATTCGTCTTTATTTTTTTGTTTGAAGTAATAATTTGTCTTTATTATAAAAATAGCTTTTGTCTTCAAAAGAATAAAACAAATTTAATACATATAATGTAAATAAAAAATTCTTTAATATTTTAAAGACTTAAAAAAAGAAATTTTAAAAAATTGTCATCAATGTTTTTAAACGGTGTGTTCTCAAATTTAAAAAGAAAATAAAAGAAAAGAAAGGGATGAAAAAAGGATAAAAAAAAAAAGGAAGAAAAATAATTTTTTTTATTTGTGTTATTGAGGGAAGAAAAATGAAGGAAAAAAAATAAATTTTCATGTTCTTGAGTAAATGATCGAAAAGAAAAGATGTTTTTACAAAAAAAAATCCTTACTTATTTTTCAACTGGTTGTAATTGATGGATAAATTTGTAATTTTATAAATATTTTTAATTATTTTTATTCATTTCTTTTCCTTCCTTTTCTTCCCATATTTGGAAAGAAAGTTTTAAAATAATAATCGATTTCCTTCCTAAAAAAAACTCTAAGAATACTAGATTTTTTTCCCTCCCCTTCATTCATGAAAAATGACTCAAGAACATAACGTTAATATTCTCCAATGAACAAATAAATAAATTTGTATGAAACTATTATATTATTTTAGGTCTATAAAAACAGTGTTGTATTTTCTTTCTAATTTTATAGATGTAATTGTATCTAAATATACTTCTATTTAAGGGTCGTTTACTAAACGCTTACCTGATAAATACTTACCAGGTAATTTTCCTCATCGGATGAACGCAAAGGCCAAAAATCTTACTCGGTAATAGGAATGATAAGGATGGAAAATCTTACCCGGTAAATGAGGGTGATGACTCTTACCCGGGTAACTAGGTAAGCGCTTACTGGATAAATTGTTTCATATGATACCGTTTTGATGTACCACAATCTTACCCGATAAAATTAATTATAGTGTTGACTTCTATCAAGTAAACATTTGAGTAAACTTGCCCTTAGTTATTATTTTTTGAGAAGATACTTTGAATGGACATATTTAAGAATTCATATTTCATTTTAAAAAAATAATTGTTTTGGAGAATATATCTTCAAAAAACATGCCAAAAATAAACACTTTAATTTAACTTCTTCTTTAAATTATAAACTTTTAAATTTTCTTTTCTAAAATTTTGTCCTCCAAAATTACAATTAAATGGAAGTACGTAAGTTTAGACGGAAGGAAATTTGCCTAATCACTAAATAGGTGAAGGATCGTGTGAGAAGTTGAGTTAACGATGAGAAACGTAAGAAGTGGATCTAAACCGTTGATCTCTTTTAATCTCAAGTTCTCCCATGAATTTGTGGCTTATAAGGGAATTGATCTGGTGCATTTTATCTCGGTACATCTCATCCTAATCTGCGTCCATTTCTCATCCAACGTTTGGTAATAACTTCTCACGCTTCTCACCATTAACTCAACTTCTCACTGGAATCCAACTCTCACATATATACCACATATATGTAAGGTTGTACAAAAGTCTGTCAATTCCTTCAACACGTCCATCCTGACCCGTAAACAATTCAATTGAATCCAACCCACTAAAACCGTCAATTAATAAGGTTGAAATTGAGTTAGGCCTAACTCAACTCAATCCAACACGTTAATCTGCCGCTAATATATAATTTTGATAAGATATATGTATTTATATACAATATAAACTTTTAGTTATATTTGTCAAGTCTAAGTCTTGTTCTCTTTTGTTGTCATTTTTTAGCACAACTTTCGCAATTTTTGGTCATTTTTTAGCACAACTTTCACAATTTCTTTTGCCTAATCTTTGTTCTCCATTTACATATTGAGGCTATCTACTATAAATTTAATAGCATCAAAAGAATTGAATTAAATAATGTATAAAAATGTGTGAACCTAAACAATATATAATTATATGAATATGTACCTAGGAGGATCAAACAAGAAGTTGATCAATTTATTTCCAGGATCATATATGATTATATGTGACACGAGCGTTTAATCATATAAGATTAAACACATCCAAAAGGGAAGTGGGCGACTTGGTGAAAACGACCAAAGGTCGTGGGGAAGGTCGCCCGCTATGTGCCTGCAACGCAACATATGTTTAATCATATATGATTAAGGGGCCGTTTACCTAACACTTACCCAGTAAGTGCTTACCAAGTCATGTAACCTTATCGATGAACATGGCAAGAACCATGAATCTTACCCGGTAAGAACAACGACAAGGTCCAAGAGTCTTACCCGGTAAGTGATGGTTACGACTCTTACCCGGTTAGCGTTTACCGGATGAATTATTGCGTACAATGCCGTTTTTCATGGACTAAGATCTTAACGGATAAGGAAAGTGATAGTGTTGAATTTACCAGTAAGTGCTTACCGGGTAAGTGATTGGGTAAACGGCTCCTAAGTGTGTGTGTGTGTGTGTGTGTATCATGTGTAATCATATATGATATTGTAATCTTATATCCCGATGTAACACCCTCAAATCTGGAAATAGCAACTTATTTAAAATTTTCTAAATACATCAATAAATGAATCATCTACAAGCACGAATTCAGATTTAGCTATAATACACGTATACCATCTTATATATATACAGACTACAAGGGACGGGTACTACTAATACCCATGCATAGTGACTATCTCCATAATGCAGAAGACTTCACCGAATACTTACTTTCGGATCTAGCTAAGGCTTTACTCTTCACAGGATTGCTAGAACCAACTCTCAACCTTGAAACCTGATGCACATGCCGACAAATAAAAAGGTTAGGCTTAACGCCTAGTGAGCTCAAGAGTTTTAACATAAGTATATATCTTTAAAAGAAAAGAATTCAATTTAAAGCAAGGTCCTTCGAAATATTACGCTTAAAAAAATGGAAACGACACATTTTCCCATAATATGCACTTTTAAAGGCAAAGCTCCCAAAACACACATTTCTTATATAACGCGCAACGCATAACTCACCCAAACGGGATCATAGTTCGACACTTATTTGGTAAAAACATGAATAACCATTTATAACCCAAAGTACCCAAAACGCGGGCGGGACAGAATGCTCGCCCCATGAATCGTTATCAAAACCACATATATCGTACGTCCGAAAACATGGACACTTGGTCCAATACTCACGCGAGCGAAAGGAACCAATGATAATAAAATAAGACGTTCTTATATTTAACATACTGATAGCCAACAACGGGGGAAACCCGTATCCGTTGAGGGTGGAGGGAACACAAAAGTATACCACCCAAACAACGTTAATCGCATGACGCCTCCCGACATCCCAGCCCGGTGTCCCTACGACTTCTTTACAAGTGTCACCCCAAGTCAGTTGACCTTGATGGATCATTCCGAAGAACTCCATCCCGAAGGCCCGACACACTTAAAGACTACCTCCCAGGCATTACTTCAAGCGGCGGAGGTCCCAGCGCCTACTATTCCGGTAGCACTAGCCGACTCAACCCTCCTAGCGATCACTTGTAAAGTTTCCAGTCATAAAACATAGGTACCGAAGTTAAACCCCGCAATACCCAATTGACCATCCAAGACAAACTGACTCACGTGCCTATGGATCCATTACACAATGTCTAACGTTACATGACTCCAATTGAAAGACCAAAGCTCCCAAAACATGTAACTCACCAATGACACAAATTAAGTGTCATCATATCCAAAACACACAACGGTTAAAACATCTGGACAAATGTCCACACGACTCGTTTAAGCCAATACCGAACTAAAGAGCTCAAAATCCGTTTGACCAATAATTACCGGTCTTCAAAATAGTGAAATGTCTTTAAATAACGTTTATGAAGATGCGTACTTTAAAGACTAGATTTACCCAAAACTCCATACGAGATGGGACTCAAGATTTCCAAAGTGTTTATGAATGCAAATACACCAAATGCATATAACATGAATTTGACTTTACTTGTACAAAATCGTCAAAGACGTATAACTCATAAAATAGACCTTACTTGTACAAAATCACCAAGAATACGTAATTCATGTTATTTAGTTGTTGGAAACGTTCAAAACCCAATAGAAGCATTTTAAGAGGTTAATACAACCCAAGTTTACTAAGTAAGAAAACTTATCAAAATACTCACACTTTGACAAATAACTAAGTAAAACATATTTTACTTCTAAATACTCAAAACTTATCAGCAGTTAACCATTTCATGTAAAACACTTTAAAATACACATTTTGGCATGTACACCGTTTTCACAAATCAACTTGAACTCACCTCGCTAGATTTAGGCTAAATCTAGGTTTCACCCAACGAGCTCTTTTGAAGGCCACTTGAATCCTCAAGTCGAAAACTTCCAAAACCTAGATCCATACATTCCAATAGTAAATATCCATAATCAACCATAAGGAAACATTCTCCAAACATTAAATACCAAGATCCAAAACAAGATCAAAACCCTAATTTCTCTAAAATCACCAACTCCAAGATTTGAGGTATCAAACACAAAGGAACCACCAATGGAGCATTTATAACATTATTTCAAGAAAGCTTACCACTTAAGATGATGAGACTTTCCGAGAACACCCAATCCAACACTTCAACCCGAGCTCCCAACCGTTGAACTTGAGGAGGAAGATGAAGATGGAGGTTTTGTGATTCAAGATTCCAAGTAGCTAGATGGTGAGTAATCATGTGGTTTGAGGAGGAAAAAACCCCCAAAATAGGTTAGGGTTCGGTTTTGGGGTTTGGGAGAGAAAAGGGAAGGAATTAGGAACTGATAATGAGGGAAATGGTTGAGAATCGCGACTCTAAAAGGCCCTGGGGTCAACCGCGATTGTGCCCGGCGATTGTGCCAGGGCACTATCGCCCAAAACGTACCGCGGGCACACCCTCGCTGGCGATTGTGCCCGGCAATTGTGCCCAGGGCACTCTCGCCAGGGCACTATTGCCTATAGTGTACCGAAGCTCGTTTCTTCCCATTTTCCGCACAGACCACTCATGACGCGATAAGGCTTAATAGGTAATATATAGGGGATGGAATTCTACGATAAGAAACAAGAATTTCTCAAAGGGTTAACTTCACGGGTAGAGATTTACGAGTGTTACAATCCTCCCAACCTTAGAATGATTTCGTCCTCGAAATCTAGATTCCCATGAAACCTTGACCGCAGAAGGATTTCCTCTAGTCCTCTAATCCTCTCTTACAGCACCACTATGAAGCCCCTTGCACTGATACACACCAACCGCCCCTCAGGGGCACATTACCCTCATGACCGACCGAACTCTTAACCCACCAAAGTAACCTTTACCCACAAGATTACGATCGTCTCCCAACCTTAGAATGACAATCACTACCTCTAGGGTAGTTTGTGACCGAAAGATTTCACCAAACAAAATTCCTTCGGATCATCACGGTTCTGAATCCAATATCAAATATCATAACTAAACTTCCAAAATCCTCAGATTTCAACTGATCCATTCCTAATGCTGATAAAGTTGACCTCCTAAGGCGCACCAATGCGTCCTTCAGGCAACTAGTTAACCCGGATTCGGTTAACACTCAACTCCATTTCAACCCCAACTTCACAATAATCCTTTAATACAATCTTTATAACCATGTAAAAACTTATACACATCGGTACTTACTTAACAACATCTAACCTTCTTCAATTTTCCATTACCGACAGGTCATTATTTCCCATGATCCAACCGGGATATTTCCGAATATCCCAAGATCTTTTGACTTCAAGGACACAAGTCGACACCTAGGACTAAACGGTGACCTCGAAAACGTGGGCATCTCACCCAAAATTTCAATCCAGACGGATGGTCGCATAAAGGATGCCACCAAATAGAGTGCTAAAATTTCCATTTATTACATTTTAACAAACGGACCATAAGAACTTCCTTTGATCGCGGAGCCTACCAAAACGATACACCATCGTCCTATATCACGATGTCACACCGACGAGCAACCCACCAAATCGAACTCCATTTAAGCGCAGATAATCGCATAAGACCTTATCCCGCATGGTTACCGAAGTATAAAATCACTCCTTAGTTACCTAGAGAAGCTCAAGTTTACTATTTCCATTATACATGTACGTACAAATTCAAATCTGAAACCCACAATTCAAAACGGACAGCAAGTCGGATCATCCGACGCTTCAAATCCCAAGGATTCCATTAATCCTAATTACAACTTCTTTCACTACCGGGTTTAAATCTATATGCCTAATGAGTTCAAGGTTTTCAACTAACAGACCAATTTGAACCTTCATAAAACCTTTAAATACGTAAGCTTTATAACAATAATTGGTCGTGCAGTAGAACCCACCACCGATCACTCGAGGTTGAAAATTAATTACCGGCGCTACACATGTAAAACCATTTACAAAATTCTTTTGATCAATATTTACGTAAATAAAACAGTAACAAATGGTGTGTAGCAAAATTCACACTATAAACATGAACATAAATTTCTGCATCCCAATATGTGCGATAAATATTTGTACAATCCCAAAAGAGAACTTCACAATTTTAACTTTAAAGTTTTCCTCTTTAACCAAAAATGTTGTGGCATAAAATTCTCAACAAGTTTCATATGCATTAGTTTATTTCCCCAAAACTCGGTAAACGATGGGAACGTAAATAAATTTCAAATCGAGTTTAAAACGCCGAGCCGCAAAGATAAAACACACTTGACCAAAATAATAATTACAACGACTCGGATACCGCTAACTTGTTTAATGCATGCAGAAAATTTCTAACAGTAAAATCGATAACTGAAATAACATAAATCCTTTATATGCTTATCACACCAACAGTATGGTTTAACCCAAATGCAAATAGTACATAACGATTGACTTCCATATATAGCCCAGATACAACTCTCACAATAATGAAACTTTCCCAAAACGACATGTGAGATGACATCCATTAACAAAACTCGTCAATTAACGCACGCCAATGCACATGTACATGCTCCCATAATTTATTTACACGACGCAAAATGTCGTAAGATAAAGCGACCATTTTGAACAAAATTTTTAACAGGTCACGACGCCCAACAAGTTCGTAAATTTACGCGCAATAAAAATTAAAACCCACGCATCTCAAAATACAATCACGAACCTAAAAAGGTTGCGAAACCACACCCCGAAAAATCAAACACGACACATGCAAACTAAAATTTTTCCAGAAAATTCCGACTCAAGAACAGTGGGACAACTCTTCCTTTAAACCCGGACATACGTGGAGGAGATCCGATGTCAAGGCTAAAAATTCCACAGTTACTTGCCCATTATCCCAATTGACATTAAAACACGGATCTTATAATATCCGAAAGTGATGTTAGATTTGAAACGGGGATGAAGAGATTTTTGATGACAGGTTGTAACCACGTGCAATAAAACAACTCCATGCATGTTTAAACTCACGGTCTAAAATCTGGCACGTGGCAAATATTTTTCAAACATTCCATAATATAACTCACTTTATGTTTCAGGAAATATGAGAAATAATCAATGCAACTTATTGTTAGGAATAAATTTCATGCATAAAATTGGTCGGCACTGGCATCCCGAAATCACGCTCCTCAGTTTTATGTTATTGTCATCCGAATGCTCAACATCTTAAAGCAATACTCGAATATTTCCTCGGTTCACCTTATAATCTCTCCTCGCACAACGTCAATTCCATAAGCTTAAGGTCCTACTCCCACCAATTATTCTTACTCAAGACGATCAACTTAATGCATTCAACGCATTTAACTATCACTTCAACGTGACATTGCCATAGACATCAACATTTCCTTAGATTACTCGCTTAGAAACCTTCTCACTACCCCAACGATCATCATACCAAGGTAGTTCAAGTATACACACGTAATACGTAGGTTCACCATGACACTGGCCAGGTGCCATTATGAACGTACCATACATGATCATTCTTGCGACCCTCGACAAGTTTCCCGTTTCTAGCGACTCGATCAACTCTAAGATGACTTATCTTAAGGTGCCTAAGGTGCAACTTCACTCTCAATCGCTTATAAGAACGTTAGCTTGAGTCTAGGCATCCAAAATCAATACCTAAATCTCTCAAACTTAAGTTCTGATACCAACTTGTAACACCCTCAAATCTGGAAATAGCAACTTATTTAAAATTTTCTAAATACATCAATAAATGAATCATCTACAACCACGAATTCAGATTTAGATACAATACACGTATACCATCTTATATATATACTGACTATTAGGGACGGGTGCTACTAATACCCATGCATAGTGATTATCTCCATAATGCGGAAGACTTCACCGAATACTTACTTTCGGATCTAGCTAAGGCTTTACTCTTCACAGGATTGCTAGAACCAACTCTCAACCTTGAAACCTGATGCACATGCCGACAAATAAAAAGGTTAGGCTTAACGCCTAGTGAGCTCAAGAGTTTTAACATAAGTATATATCTTTAAAAGAAAAGAATTCAATTTAAAGCCAGGTCCTTCGAAATATTACGCTTAAAAAAATGGAAACGACACATTTTCCCATAATATATACTTTTAAAGGCAAAGCTCCCAAAACACACATTTCTTATATAACGCGCAACGCATAACTCACCCAAACGGGATCATAGTTCGACACTTATTTGGTAAAAACATGAATAACCATTTATAACCCAAAGTACCCAAAACGCGGGTGGGACAAAATGTTCGCCCCATGAATCATTATCAAAACCACATATACCGTACGTCCGAAAACATGGACACTTGGTCCAATACTCACGCGACCGAAAGGAACCAATGACAATAAAATAAGACGTTCTTATATTTAACATACTGATAGCCAACAACGGGGGAAACCCGTATCCGTTGAGGGTGGAGGGAACACAAAAGTATACCACCCAAACAACGTTAATCGCATGACGCCTCCCGACATCCCAGCCCGGTGTCCCTACGACTTCTTTACAAGTGTCACCCCAAGTCAGTTGACCTTGATGGATCATTCCGAAGAACTCCATCCCGAAGGCCCGACACACTTAAAGACTACCTCCCCGCGATAGGTACCGAAGTTCAACCCCGCAATACCCAATTGACCATCCAAGACAGACTGACTCACGTGCCTATGGATCCATTACACAATGTCTAACGTTACATGACTCCAATTGAAAGACCAAAGCTCCCAAAACATGTAACTCACCAATGACACAAATTAAGTGTCATCATATCCAAAACCGGCGACGGTTAAAACATCCGGACAAATGTCCACACGACTCGTTTAAGCCAATACCGAACTAAAGAGCTCAAAATCCGTTTGACCAATAATTACCGGTCTTCAAAACAGTGAAATGTCTTTAAATAACGTTTATGAAGATGCATACTTCAAAGACTAGATTTACCCAAAACTCCATACGAGATGGGACTCAAGATTTCCAAAGTGTTTATGAATGCAAATACACCAAATGCATATAACATGAATTTGACTTTACTTGTACAAAATCGTCAAAGACGTATAACTCATAAAATAGACTTTACTTGTACAAAATCACCAAGAATACGTAATTCATGTTATTTAGTTGTTGGAAACATTCAAAACCCAATAGAAGCATTTTAAGAGGTTAACACAACCCAAGTTTACTAAGTAAGAAAACTTATCAAAATACTCACACTTTGACAAATAACTAAGTAAAACATATTTTACTTCTAAATACTCAAAACTTATCAGCAGTTAACCATTTCATGTAAAACATTTTAAAATACACATTTTGGCATGTACACCGTTTTCACAAATCAACTTAAACTTACCTCGCTAGATTTAGGCTAAATCTAGGTTTCACCCAACGAGCTCTTTTGAAGGCCACTTGAATCCTCAAGCCGGAAACTTCCAAAACCTAGATCCATACATTCCAATAGTAAATATCCATAATCAACCATAAGTAAACATTCTCCAAACATTAAATACCAAGATCCCAAACAAGATCAAAACCCTAATTTCTCTAAAATCACCAACTCCAAGATTTGAGGTATCAAACACAAAGGAACCACCAATGGAGCATTTATAACATTATTTCAAGAAAGCTTACCGCTTAACATGATGAGACTTTCCGAGAACACCCAATCCAACACTTCAACCCGAGCTCCCAACCGTTGAACTTGATGAGGAAGATGAAGACGGAGGTTTTGTGATTCAAGATCCCAAGTAGCTAGATGGTGAGTAACCATGTGGTTTGAGGAGGAAAAACCCCCAAAATAGGTTAGGGTTCGGTTTTGGGGTTTGTGAGAGAAAAAGGATGGAATTAGGAAGTGATAATGAGGGAAATGGTTGAGAATCGCAACTCTAAAAGGCCCTGGGGCCGACCGCGATTGTGCCCGGCGATTGTGCCAGGGCACTATCGCCCAAAACGTACCGCGGGCACACCCCCGCTGGCGATTGTGCCCAGGGCACTGTCGCCCAGAGTGTACCGAAGCTCGTTTCTTCCCATTTTCCGCACAGACCACTCATGACGCGATAAGGCTTAATAGGTAAGATATAGGGGATGAAATTTTACGATAAGAAACAAGAATTTCTCAAAGGGTTAACTTCACGGGTAGAGATTTACGAGTGTTACACCCGACCCTATGTACATATATATATCTCTTGGTTGGGTGAAAGCATGATGCATGAATGTTGGTATGTAAACATATTCTCATCTTTTACAAACATAATTTGTTTGTTTGTTGTTTGTACTTGTGTACCAGTAATTCAATATTATCTATTTGTTATATGTATGAAAATTAAATCGAGCAATGGACAATAATTCTAGGTCACCAAAAATCAAAGACACATTTAAAAGAATGATGGCAATCCGCCAACACAACTCAACAAGTTGTGTTGCATTGGGTTACACTTTGTAACGGGTTGGCTTGGGTTGAATTTTTTTTCAAACCACCGTAATTAAGTTAGGTTGTTTAAATGGCTCAAACCATCCAACCCTACATGTGTACACCCCAACATATATGGAATGAACACAGGTTGGTCGACCAAACATTTTGATTTCATTTGCGTAACAAACGGTACATAATCAAGTGTTTTATAAATAACATTGAGTTAAGAAAGACCGGTCAATTAAGCCTCATCATTTAGCATCATTCTTCTTTCATAAGATCCATCACGTAACGTTAGGGGTGTACACGGGTTAGGTTGGGCGGGTTTGAAACATTTTTACAACTCAACCCAATTATGACGGCTTGGAAAAATCTCAAACCAAACCATCTCATTCAAAAGTATAACTCAACCCCACCCTTGTGGGTTGTGGCATGTTGGATGGGTTGAGCGGTTTGGTAGTATACATATGAAATATGATAAATACTACTAAAAATATACAAAACGAAGTTATTAGTTATTACATTCATCTAAATATATAATTAAATCATTAAGTCTTAGAATCATGTAATTCAAATCATCAATTAAGTACTTCAAAATTTTGAATAACAGATGTCCCAAACCACCCAAATCGTCAATCAAGTACAACCGTGTTGGACGACTCCGACTCCAATATTGCATTAGCCTTGAGTTTCTCTACAAAGTTATCAAATTAATTTACAAAGTCTAATTTCTTCAAGAAA
Source organism: Arctium minus (assembly GCA_954870635.1). Lineage (NCBI taxonomy): Eukaryota > Viridiplantae > Streptophyta > Magnoliopsida > Asterales > Asteraceae > Arctium > Arctium minus. The sequence continues at coordinate 155,708,162 of OX941081.1, forward strand.
GTCATAATAAGATACAATTTCATCCAAATATTCACTTGTTAGAATAACCTCATTTTTCCCTTTCAACCAACTTTGCGTGCATACAAGGGTCTCCACCATTTTTGGACTCAAAGAGCTTTTAAATGAGTCCAAAATGTGACCGCTAGTACTAAAGTTAAATATATATAGATATATACACTTTGGGCCGTAAATTTATCTAAATAGACTAATATTTATTTATCCTTATACTAGTTATATATATATATATATATATATATATATATATATATATATATATATATATATATAGGGAGAGGTTCAAATGAGAAATGCTAAATATGTGGAAAAAATAAAGATATGATCCTAACCCTTCATCTGGTCAACATTGCGGCTTTGACCGTGAAGCACCGGATAATTCCTTACGTGGTCTGTTGAAGGTAGAGGGGTACTTTCAAAAAATACGCGGGACGAGTTCATATGTGAACCTAAGATCATATGAGAATCAGTTAATTAGTTCATATGTGAATCAGAAAGGTTCATATGTGAATCTGTTAATTAGTTCAACTGATTCATATATGAACCTACACTTAATTAGTTCATATGTGAATCAGTTCATATATGAATCACAAAGGTTCATATATAAATCAGTTAAAAGAGTTCATATATAAATTACACTGGTTCACATATGAACATATAGTTCATATGTGAATCACACTAGAAACGATTACAATCCAAGAATTTCGATAAAGAACACTAACACTTACAACTTGAATCAATTACAGTGCGTATAAACTCGTGGTTATAGTGCAAATTACTAACAAACCAATACAAGATCGATCTAGAACATAAAACTATATGTGTGGTTATAGTTTTGGTCACAAAGGTAAATGTGCAATCCTTAGACTATTACTAGTGGATCCATAGGTATAAAGTCAGCTTAATTTTGGGATAATTCTCGTTTGTAACTAGTTGAGACATTGGGTCCTTGGAGGCAATTTGGTACGGTTATGTGGGACCGGTTACTAGCCATGGGCCATAAATGTAATCCTAGTGAATGAGTATGACTTGGATCCTCGGGTACCCTCCCCCACATATGAATACGAGTCGGTGTTGTTCGTGGCCATGGGTCCAAGTATTGAACTCACAACTCGGAGAGTGACTTACTTTTGTGTTCCGCCACGATCCTTGGAAATCGGGTCTCCCCCGTCATCATGAGATGTTTTTGGGCCGAAAGGTTCTTGTATAAATGTTGTTACATTTTATTTACTTAACTCATTGAAAAGTTATTTATTTATACTCAAATCATTTCCAAATCATTGATATAAACTGTTTGTTCTCACTAGGCGTTAAGTCTAACACTTTTTCTCAAATGACGTGTATAACATGTTCCCTTAGCAGTGGGACGTCCAAAGTTTGAGGGACGAATGTTGGCCATTATGGCATCTTTTTGAGACATGTCTTTTGGACATTGGCGTACAGAAAAAGGATAGAGATTTAGGGAGAATTGGGTTGACAAACACCATAATCTAGATTTAATGATTTAGATTAGTTGGTTGTTAACTTGTTGTCCATTTATAGCATTTGTATACACTATTACAGTTTCCTCTTTTTTGGTGATTAATTTCTATTTAAGATGTCATTTGTAGCCTTACTCAGGTTTAAATTTACCCCTACTTTTAGGGTGTTACAGAACCTAATCCTATATATATATATATATATATATATATATATATATATATATATATATATATATATAAGATATATGCGCGAAGGATCGTGTAAGAAGTGAATCTGAACCCTCGATCACTTATAATCTTAAACTCACCCATGAATCACGCTTCATAAATGATTTGATCTGATGTGTCTCATCCTAATGTGCATCCAACGGTTGATAACCACTTCTTACGCTTGTCACGTAACTCAACTTTTCAACGGAACTCAACCCTATGTATATAAACTTTTATGAAAATTATATATTAGCGACGGGTTGGGCGCGTTAAGATAGGCCTAACCCAATTTCAACTCTCTTAATTGACAGTTTAGTAAATTGAATTTAATTGGGTTGTTAGTGGATTGGATTGGACGGGTTTCGTGGATTAACAGTTTTCTCTACACCCCTGCGTAACGTCATACCCAAAACACGGGTTTTGAAACCTCGTTCGACAAAAGACACACATTATAACTATAATGTGTTTATTGTATGATAAACTCACAAACTGATGTGTACATCCAATTTGTTTATAAATATTATTGCAATCTTTATGGATTTAGTTCTTGACAAATTTTCTCCATTTGCGATTTTTGTTAGTTTTTTGTTTGCAAAAGTCTAAAGCAATTAATATCCCACAAAGCACACAATGCAAATCAACATTTCTAAAATTTATTTCACTCAAAAAACCAACTTTGTTTAATTCAACTCTATATGCAATTAATCCTAGTGACCACTTGACTTGCATTTCTTCAACTACAAAGTTTTCAAACGGTCTCTTACAAGGGTGGACTCTCGATCTTTGATTAGGATGGTCCTCTTAAATATAATTGTTTAAATACACAAATAAATATGTAAAGATATTATATTGATCAACTAGTCAATTTTATGTCCCAACACATAAAATATGAATAATGAAACATGAGGAAGAGTATACCCTAGTAGTGACATAGCAGTTTATAACTGGAACACTGTCGAGTTTTCATTTATATAACTGGAACACTGTCGGGTTTTCATTTTCTAAACATGTTATTGACATTTTTTAACGTCAACAAAAACATCATTTTCAATATAACTAATCGAATATGAATGTAGGTGAATTATGATTTTTTTAATAAACTATAACTTCAAAAGTATATTTAATAATAAAAAGATATAAAAAGACTTTAGAATACAAACATAACATGGAACATATAAAGTACTTAACCACAAGGCTTGTGGTGTAGCGGTAATCACCTGGGGAGTTCATAGCGCTCAACCCGGGTTCGATTCCCTGCATTCGCAACTTTGTGGCCACTGGGTATAACCTCAGGGTTGCATGCTTTAGCAGTCGGTTTCATTGCCAAGGGATTAGTCTGGGCCAAAGGCCCAAGACACCCTATCCAAAAAAAAACATATAAAGTGCTTGATGTGTGAGAGAGGGAGAAACTAAAAATGGCTATCAAGTATCAACCAAATAAAGATACAACTCTTGATCAACAAGCTTCTTCAAGGTGCATAAGAGAAGTTTTTAAAAAGTCTGAGGGTGAAGCCATGATCACCTTGCGCCAAGGCTGGCTTCGCCAATAGTCTCCATAAACATTTACGCTCACAAAATATGCTCAATAAAGTAACTTTTTTTTAAAAATGACATAATTGTAACAAGTCGTTCTACATTGATAGAAAAGTAGATTTGTTAGCTCATTGTAAGCTTGAAGTTGCACCGTGGTTTGAAGTTAAATCCAAAATTACTGGGTCAGCATTTGAGCGTTACAAAATCCCTAATAAAATATATACCCAAGACTTAGATATTTATAGTGGAGGGAAAAAGGCAAGACAACATCATGGAGGTAGGTTCCACATATATATGATTGTTTAGTATTCATGGTAAATCCGTGAGATAAGCCATGGTCGACAATGGCATTGTACTAGGGGTGTTTGTGGTGCGATTTGGGACAAAATCGTAAACCGCACCGCATGTGCGGTTTGAGCATTTTTTCAAACCGTAAACCGCACCGCATATACTTTAAACCGCACCGCGAAATACGGTGTGGGGCGGTGCGGTTTATGCGGTTTGTCTCTATCGCAGTTTATGCGTACAATCCAACAAAATTATAACTTTAAAATACATTAGAAAATCAACGATTTAGTGACCGTAGTCCAAAAAAATAAAGAGTTTGAATATATCCAACTCCAAAATGCATAATTAAAAATAGTCAAAGAAATAGTCTAAAAAAATAAATTGTTTCAATACGATAAACGGATAAAGTGACGTCTCCAACTTTTCCTTTCGCCTTCATCTTGACTCCCAATTGCCAATGCCCAATTTTTTTTCATTTGTTGGGCCTTAAACTTTTAAAAAGACTTGTAAATACTTGATGTCCATAAGTAAAATTTAAAAACACAAGCCCAATTATATAAATATTAAATTAAATTATTATTATTATTATATATATATATATATATGTTTTAAATTAAAAATTTTAAAGTAATATAAAATGTGCGGTGCGGTGCGGTTTGAACCACGGTTTGAAAACTCAAAACCGCAAACCTCACCGCATAGTGTGGTTTGGTAAAAATGCAAACCGCACAGCGAAAGTCCTAAACTGCATTTTGTGGTGCGATGTGATGCGGTGTGGACAGTTTGTGCGGTTTGGATGAACATCCCTACATTGTACACAACAAGATCGTATTCTCTTTTTGAGTATAAAACGAACCCAAACAAAGGCTCCATGTTATCATGTTACTTTTTGTCACTCAGGGAACTTCTATTTACACTAACATAAATAATCTACAAGCCATAAATATTTAAAATGCAAACTTGTTACTACCATTGACTAATTTGAGAATCATAAAAACATGAGATGTGAAATCTAAAATTAAATAAAAATCATAACTAAGATTCGTATTAACATAATTGTCGTAACAACTAGCGAAAAAAAATTCAAAGTAGCCTTTTAGATTTGAAATCGATTGACCGAGGTAAGTTACCAACTCCACGGACACATAATAGTTTTTTGCTAACAAACAAAACTACCTCATATTGATCTTAACATACTTCAAAATAGATTCTAAATAACCTAGAGAAAGAACATTTCAAGATGAACTTACGTACAGAAAATAAACTCAATTGGTAACAAAATGGGTGGTAGGAGATTACGTTTGAATGTGTTATGCATGCTTGAAGTTGTAATATTCGGATGATCAGTTGTTCGACTGTTTGGAAAATTTTGATTATTTAGAAAACTAATAGATAAATTGATCAACACAATCATTGCTATGAAAAAAAAACGTCATCGTATGAAATCTAATAAATGGTTTTATTGCATCAGATATGAAAATGATTGTCCAACTCCTCAATAATTAGATAATCAAAGGCAAAAGTATGTTTATCTAAACATTAGAAATTGATTATTGTTCAAAACGTACATCCAAACACCATAAATACCACGAAAAGAATTTTCATAGAAAACACAAGAATGAAGCCAAAATCAAATGAAATTAACATGAATTATAGCATGACCATGTAAACAAGATGCAAGACTTTGAATACCTATCTATATTACTGATTTTCTTTCCTTGTGTAACACCCTCAAATCTGAAAAGCGCGACTAATTTGAACTTTTCAAAAAAAAATTAACTTTTCAATAATACATCAATTAAAGGATAAATTCCTTTCTCTAAATTGATACTTGGTTACCTCAAATAACAATTCTAGATTTTAACATCAACATAATTACTTCTAACCTTACACAAAGTTTATATTAAGGACGGGTGTTACTAAAACTCAAAAATTGCCGTTATCTCCAAAGTACAGAAGACATCTCCAATTAGCTAATTCCTTCTCGTGCCTCTATCTAGCACTCAACTCATCACAGTGACCCTAGTCATTCCCCAACAATGACCCGATGCACATGTCGACAAATAAAAAAATTAGGTTTAACGCCTAGTGAGTTCAAGCAGTTTTCATCTTTAATATAAAACGGTAAGCTGAAAAGATGATATTTTTGTAACAACCGCAATTCAATCCAAAGCATAACATAAACAAAATCCCAATACACAAGGATCCCAAAAGTAAATAAGAGGTTTAACAACGAAAGTTTTTTCTACAGCCGAGAATTTCTAAATTAAAATGACAATTAAAATAAACTACGCCTTCACTCGAGTCCACTATCAGCTCTTACGCCTTCTCTTTTCCCTTACCGGAAGCACCACAAGCGTTTCTTCCTGAAAAGGGTTTTTATGGTTGAAAACGAGGGTTAGACCGTAAGGTCTAGTGAATTTCTGACAAACATATAAAATACAACAGGTTTTATAAACACAACAATTCAAGATAGGTCCAATATTACATTCCACAAATGGGAATCACAAGGATCAGTTGTGATCCCTCTTTACCTCATGCGCAACTACGATCGGGACCCAAGCAGACTCCCTTCTCGTCTCGGGACCCAAGCAGACTCCCCTCTCTTATCGGGGCCCAAGCAGACTCCCCATCCCACATGTGCAGAAAACAAATTTCACACATACGTGGTTTTATAAAATTCCAAGGAATTACCGAAATGTCACCATCCTCAAAACACAAGTACAGTTTTCTCAATTATATATAACTCAGATAATTTCAATTCCAACATAGAAATAAACAGTTGACATCATAGATAAAAAATTGTGAAATAACGATTAGAAAGTAACATGCTTTCGTTTACCCCATTTTCAGTAATCAAAACATTTCTACATTTTTAAAGAAGATAAAAGGGTGTCAGAAACTCACCTGTTAGAGAAAATGCACACTTAGAATAATATTGTTTCCCTACAATTAATTAACGAAATGAGAGAACAATTAATTAACTACTTCTGACAAAAGAATAGAAGACACAGACGACCGACTCAAAGCCCCCCGGTCTCTCTGGTTCCAGCATCTCCCGGGTTCCCCCAAGACTCGGCTCGCCCGGGACTCCCCCAGGGTCACGGCTTGCACGTGTTCCCCCGGTTCCCGGCGTTGCCCGGGTCTCCCCCGGGGCTTAACTCGCCCGAGACTCCCCCGATGGCGATTAAAATTCCAAAAACCCCAATTCCAGGTTTCGACGAAGGAAACTGACCCCAACCCAGGTCCTAACTTAAACTCGTCCATGTTAAAACTAAATGGTAAAGACCTTAATGCTTAATAACATTAATCATATTCCAAAACTAACCACAATCACACACATCTTACCTTGAGACCAAAAACAAATAATCTATAAAATAAATCAGACAGATGCAACCAGACCTCTAGCTAAAACCCAAAAATAAAGAAGAAGATATTGATAACCAGAGTTACTAGAGAGGGAAACTAACCTCTTATGATGATTCCCACAAGAGCCCTAGCCTCCCTGCCTCTTCAATCGCCGCCTACAAGTCAAATCCAAAAATGGAAAGAAATTAGGGATTTGTCCCTTTAATTACTCTATTACAAAATTACCCTCTAGTCCTTAGGTTCTGATTTTTCATAAATTTAACCCCAGCCCATACAAAACCATTACTTTACACATTTGGCCCTTACAATTTTAAATATAGTTTCTAAAATAAAATGTATTTAATATAAAAACAACATCATTTCCAAGACCAACCATTTTCGTGATGAAAACTCATTAATCGAAACACTCGTTTATCATGAGACCAAGCACAATATTCACCCAAAACAACAATAATGTTAAATATTCCAATACTGAAAAATACTGATACATCTCTATTATCCAAAACACCTAAAGAACGCGTGTTTGCAATACCCAAATCAACAAAACATGGATAAGTTCCAAGATGTCAAGACCATAAAATATGGATACACTCCATACTCAAAACAACATCAAAAACATGGATTATACACTATCCAAAAATAACACCTTTTGGTGACGGGGGAGACCCGTTTCCATCAAGTAGCGGAATACTAAATAAGCCAAATCGAGATGTTGATGAGCAAATCACCCCCATCATACAAACCTTGGTAATTGCTCTTATTGGGGCTAAGATAAGAACATCAAATCCTTACTTAGTTAATCCCTAAATTACAAGATGAGAACATCAAAACTCCTCACTTGCCTAAAATCAAAGGTTCTAAAACGAGAACATCAAAACTCCTCCTTTGTCCCAAACCAATGATATCAAGAAGAGAACCTCAAAACTTCTCTTTTGTCACAACCAAAAGCGCCCAAGATGAGAACATCAAAACTCCTCACTTGACTAAACCTATGGCCCCAAACCGAGAACATCAAAACTCTCGCTTGGAAAATACGACTGACACGTATGTCTATGGATCCAATGCATTACAATCAAATTACATGACTCCAAATGAATGACCAACGCACTCAAAACATATAATTCTCAAATAAAAATGTAATAAGTGCATATTATGTCTCCAGCTCAACATGGGGCAAATAAAACCGGACAACTGTCCCCAAGCCTCATCTGAGTCAAATTGAACCAATAACTCAATAAATTAGTTGACTATTTGATAAAATTCAATATAAACCAATAATATACAATTACCCAAGGTATATACAGTTTATTCCCAAAAGATGGGGATATATTTATTATTGATTCAAATGTTGGGCAAAAACCCCCAAAACACCATAACTTTCAAGGAAATATTTCCAAATAAACAATGACACTCAAAATGTGCCAAACAATTCAACCATGTCTTTCTTTTGAACGATTTATGAAGTCAAAAATACCAATAGTGTATTAACATAAAATAATCCCATATGAGGAATAATTCATCAAAAGAACACTCTTATGTTTTATTTATCAAAATATCCCAAATATTTTCTTTTTTCGAGATTTATTAATCAAATGTACAAAATATGCAAAACTCACCAAATAACCCACATATTTGATAAATATCAAGTAAAACACATTAATACTTTAAAAAGGATATTTTTGACATGTACATAGTTTTCACAAAGCAACTTGAACCCACCTTACTAGGTTAAGTTAAACCTAGATTCCAAACCCAAGCTCTAGCTTCCCAAAGGTGAGGATATGAGATCCACAAGCAAGCGCTTCCAGGAAAACTCTTCATAACTAACAAGTAAGCTAGAATATATCAAATATTAACACAAACTCCAAATCTACGAAGATTCTCAAAACATTTCATCCCCCAAGTACTAGTAACTTGTAACACCCTAAAAATTGGGGTAAAATAAAATTTAAAATTTCTGCAATATAACGCCTAAAATAAGGCGAATTCAAAACCTGTAAACATGACGACTAAAACCCAAAAGAGTCGGGGTAGTTCTATAATGAAGTAGCGGAATAAATAAGACATATACATGACAACGTATTTAATCTAGTACAATTAACAACTAGATTAAGGTGGGTGTCACTATGACTTCAAAACGCTCTTTCTCGATTTCCCAAAACGCCCGGTCCAAGGAGGAATCCTAGGTGCGATCCCGGCGAATCAAGGGGCCCTACTCGCACCACTAGCGGAACCTGTGAACCATTTAAACATGAACACAAGTGTTAGAGCGAAGTCTAACGGTTGTTACGCCGGTACTAGTATAATGTAGATAAGAACAATAATTAAATGTTACCGGCGCCCATGCATTGAGATCAATGCCAAAACCTCCCAAATTGGGACATTGAAATTTCCTGTACATTTATAACATAGATATTTTCCAAATAAAACGGGGAAATCCCGCGATGTAGATTGGATTTCATCGTCCAGCCCTGGTTCTAGTTCCCATGCCACGCCGGACATCACAATCCTCAAACCGTCTCTGCCTCTAGCGCTTACCCCGTCGGGTTACACCTCAAGGTCTTACAGGCAAGGGTGCCTATCCAGTCTAACCGAGTTCCAACTAAGGGACTTGAGTCCCCTATTGTCTACTCACAATGCCCAAGGCAATAAACATGCATTATACTTTGCATATCATCTAAACCCTCGTGCACAAGGGAATAGACATAAGACCTTCCATTTAGATCATGAATAAGTAGGGATAACACCTTTCATGCAAGCAATTTGTCAATAAATAACCCAATCATACTTGATACATATTCCTCATAAATAACTATAGTTCATTTAGCCACATATAGATTTTCAAATAATAATTTGACTCCAACTGCTGATAGAAATATATGTCTTTGTATTTAACCCTTGGAAGTATAGTCATTTATTCCAATCCATATTTCATCCATTAATTTACATAAATGATCTCTCACAAGATGATTACAACCTCCCATTCACTTTAAGATTATTCAACTCAAAACCTACAAAACCCTAGATTTTGGGTTAACATTCAACACCACATAAAACACAAATAATCAAATAATGGAGCATGTATGAGTGATTATAAGTAAGAAAGCTTACCTAGAGGTTAGATGAACAAACCCTAGAAATGTGGAGTGAATGGGGTTGAGACTTCCACCCTTAGATCTTGAAAGAGTATACTCCTATGAACTTAGAACCCTAAGAATCACCAACCATTAAAGATTTACCCACCTAACAATTAATGAAGAGAGAAAGGGAAGAGTGTGTATGAAAATCGCACCTTTAGTATGTGTAAACGTCTTCAAGGAGTTTTAACTACATTTAATGATCTAAACCCCAACAATGACATTAAACGAGAATTTGGTCGTCTGGACACTGCACGCGATAGTGCCCACGCGATTGTGCCTTTGGCACAATCGCGGGCACAGTCGCGGGAATTGTACCGTGACCACCTCCACACTCGCGACCTTGACATCGCGATTGTGACCATGGAACTATCGCCGGTCACAATCGCGCCATATGTACCATAGCCTCGAACCCCCTCACGACATTGCCCATGCGATAGTGACATTGTCACTATCGCGGGCACAGTCACCGACTCCCCTTCCAGCTACTGAAACCCGACGATTCGACCCGATTTCACCTTGATCCAAAAAAATCATGCATGGGAATTCTTAAACATAAACTTATAGCTAAAATTTTACAATGAGGTCTAAAAATTCGGGGTGTTACATAACTTCTCTCTCCAAATTATGACCATTTTACACAAAACCTTCACAAAGATAGACAAAATCACATATACTTAAATCATAAGATTTAAGTCCCAAAATAACATTTATGTACTTCAAACACTATTTTATAACTCATTATTGAATACCCATCATTTGCTAGTAAAATAAAACAGGTAAACACCCCTAAATCTCTCAAAATACCCAAAATTGGTCAAATCTATAAATATGCAAAATACATCAAGAAATAAGTTCTTGGAGGCTAAAATGAAAGGTTTCGACATAAATAAAGGTCTAGAAAGGTTAAGATGAACTTACAAATCAATTTTTAGAAATCTTACTTCCGCTAGTGGGATGACACTCTCTTCTTCGGCTAGGCATTTCCGCAAGTAGCACACATGAAAGGTGGGGTGAATTCCGTCTATCTCCAGCGGAAGATCCAACTTGTTGGCTTGTAGACCAATACATTCCAGGATAGTGAAAGGCCCAAGGAAACGGGGACTAAGCTTCCCCCGCTTTCCGAACCTTATCAATCGTTTCCATGGTGATACTTTTAGCATCACTCGTTCCCCCACTTGGAATTCGATCGACCTCCTCTTTTTGTCCGCGTAGCTCTTTTGCCGATCTTGTTTCGCTTTCAACCGCTCTATGATGGCCTTCACTTTGTCGGTCGTCTCTTGAACGATCTCCGGTCCGGAAATTGTTTCTCACCCGCTTCCAACCAACACACGGGTGTCCTACACTTCCTTCCATACAATGCCTCGAATGGCGCCATACCAATACTTGAGTGATAACTGTTGTTGTAGGCGAATTCCACTAGTGGAAGGTGTGCATCCCAATTTCCCCCAAAATCGATGAGACACGACCTCAACATGTCCTCGAGGGTCTGGATGGTCCTCTCGCTCTATCCGTCTGTCTGCGGGTGATAGGCGGTACTTAATTTAACTCTTGTGCCCAATTCCTTCTGTAAACTATCCCAAAAGTGTGACATGAAACGGCTATCCCGGTCGGACACAATAGAAAGTGGCACTCCATGCCTCGAGACTACTTCATCTATGTAAAGTTTGGCCAACTTGTCCATCGGTAGGGTCTCTCGCATAGACAATAAATGCGCGCTCTTGGTCAAACGATCCATATTACCCAAATGGCATCGTGGTTCTTTAAAGTCCTCGGTAGTTTGGTTACAAAGTCCATGGTGATGTGCTCTCACTTCCACTCCGATATTTCCAAGGATTGGAGACTACCGTATGGTCGTTGGTGCTCCGCTTTCACTTGTAGGAAAGTTATGCATTGCTCCACATAACTAGCCACATCTAGTTTCATCACTGGCCACCAATAGTTGAGCTTCAAATCCCGATACATCTTAGTGCTTCCCGGATGTATCGTGTACTTGGACTTGTGCGCGTCCTCCAATAGTAGGTTCCGACATCCTCCAATCTTTGGCACCCAAATTCGTCCCTGATACAATTTCAAACCCCTTCCATCCTCGGTCAAATGGAGATGTTGCTTCACCATGATTTCACTTTTGAGGTTGACTTCGTGAAGTGCTTCCGACTGTGATGCTTTGATTTTATCAATCAAACTTGAGACCACATCCACCCTTGCAAAGGTGGCTTGAACCCCACAACTATACTCCTTCCGGCTCAAGGCGTCCGCGACCACATTTGCTTTTCTGGGGTGGTATTGAAGTTCACAGTCATAATCCTTGAGTAGCTCAAGCCATCTCCTTTTTCGCATATTCAAATCTTTCTGGTCGAAGACATACTTCAGGCTTTTATGATCGGTAAAGAGGGTACACTTCGTCCCGTATAGGTAGTGTCGCCATAACTTCAAGGCGAACACCACCGCCGCTAGCTCGAGATCGTGAGTTGGGTAATTCTTCTCATGCTCCTTCAATTGCCTTGATGCATAAGCTATGACCTTGCCCCTTTGCATCAAGACACACCCGAAACCCATTTTAGACGCATCACTGTAGACTACCAAGTCTTCTGTCCCCTCGGGTAGAGATAATATTGGCGCTTCACACAATTTCCTTTGGAGGGTCCGAAAGGCTTGCTCTTATTTCTCGGTCCAAGGGAACTTCACATTCTTCCTTGTCAGAGACGTCAATGGTGAGGCTAACTTGGAAAAGTCTTGGATGAATCTTCTATAGTAGCCGGTTAGACCCAAGAAACTCCGAATTTCTATGGGACTCTTTGGCGGTTCCTAATTCATCATAGCCTCAATCTTTGACGGATCCACCTTCACTCATTCACTTGACACCACATGACCCAAAAATTGAACCTCGCTTAGCCAAAATTCACACTTGGAGAATTTGGCATAAAGCTTCTCATCCTTCAATACTTCCAACACTTCTCGAAGGTGTTTCTCGTGCTCTTCGTCACTCATCGAGTACACCAAGATATCATCGATGAACACTATGAACGAATTGTCTAGGAAAGGTCGGCAAACTCGGTTCATCAAATCCATGAATACCGCCGGAGCGTTAGTTAGCCCAAAAGGCATAACCAGGAACTCGTAGTGACCATAACGAGTTCTAAAGGAGGTCTTGGAAATGTCTTCTTCTCTAACCTTCACCTGATGATAACCTGATCGAAGATCGATCTTGGAGAAACATCCGGCTCCTTGTAGTTGGTTGAAGAGGTCATCGATTCGGGGTAACGGATACTTGTTCTTTACAGTCACCTTGTTCAACTCTCGATAGTCGATGCACATCCGCATCAACCCGTCCTTCTTCTTGACAAAGAGTATCGGTGCTCCCCAAGGCGAGGAACTCGGCCTCACGAATCCCTTCTCCATCAACTCTTGGAGTTGAGACATCATTTCTTGCATTTCGGTCGGAGCAAGACGGTACGGTGCACGGGCAATCGGCACTGCTCTCGGGATTAAATCGATTCGGAACTCCACCTGGCGGTTGGGTGGCAAACCCGAAAGATCATCAGGAAAGACGTTTGGATACTCGCTAATGACTCGAACGTCTTCAATCTTTTTCTTCTCTGCCTTGGCATCCAACACGTAGGCAAGGAACGAAGGGCAATTCTTCGCAAGGCACTTACTTGCCTTGATGGAAGAAATAAGAGCCACTTCCCCCTTACGCTTCTCCCCATAGACAAAGACAAACCCCCCGCTCACGATCGGTAATTGTATCAACTTCTTTGAGCATAAGATTTATGCCTTGTGCCGTGACAACCAGTCCATCCCAATCACCACATCGAAGCTCCCAATTGCCATAGGAAGTAGGTCCACTTTGAAGAGTTCCCCACTAATATCTAGATGACAAATTTACAACACTTCACGTAGGATCACTCGTTCCTCATTCGCTATTTCTACTACCAATGCATCGCTAAGAGTACTAGTAAGCATATTTAAATCTTTGCAAAAATCAAACGACACGAAAGCGAAATTTGCACCGGAATCAAATAGCACCTTAGCAGCAAGGGAGTTGAGTAAGAACGTACCCGACACCACGTCAGCGGTCTCTTTCGCTTCCTCTCTCGACATTTGAAAGGCCCTCCCTTGAGCCTTGGGGACGGTTTCCTTCTTTAGTTGAGTTGGTGGGTTTCCTCCTCTCGCTCCACCCCTTAGCTTGGGGCAATCCCTCTTTATGTGACCCGGCTCCTTGCATTCGTAACAGAGGGTCCCCGACATGGGACAATTTAGACTTGTGTGACCCAGTTTGCCACACTTGTAACACGAGACTTGGTTGGAGTTGGAGTTGAAAGGACCAAAGTGCTTGTTTTTGCATTTAGAACACCATTTCGCCTCCCGGCGATTATCAAAGCTTCTCACGTTAGGTTGAAACCTCGGTTTCTTGAACGAACTTGGCGGCGCCTCTCCTTTCCTCTTTTCCGCGGTCTTTGTCTTCTCTTCTTGGTCCTTGACGTAGACCCTTTCCATTATCTTGGCTTCCTCTATATACTCCCGAAGATTTGTGGCTTTAGAGTTGCGGACTCTATTCTCCATATCCGCAGGTACGCCTTTATCTTATCTTTCTCGGTCGGGGCCACGTGCCCCACTAGATTCAGCTTCTCCATGAAGAGACGGGTATACTCTTTCACCGTCCGTTCCCCTTTTGTTAGAGCTCGGAACTCTTCTTCAATCAAATCCATTTACTTCTCGTTGCATTACTCCTCCATAACCTTCTCTTTAAACGTAACCTAAGACATCTTTGCTAAAACAGTCTCCCCTATGGTTGCGGTGTGGACATCCCACCAAATCAAAGCCGCACCTCGAAGCATTTGCGAACCAAAATTTACCTTCTGACCCTCATCACATCCGCAAGCCCTGAAGGCCTACTCAATTTCCCTCAACCATTTCATGCAAGCCACAGGATCATTGGCCCCGACGAACTTTGGCGGCTTACACCCCATGAAGGATTTATACGAGCAACCCTTTCCTGTTTGCCTTGTCTCTAAGACCACCACTCATCAGTACGGTTCTCACCCCCGGTACCACCCGAGCCGGCTACCGCGTTCACTGCCACCACCTCTGACCTCCGAAGACTGGCATCTCTATCTTCCAACATTTTCAGGAATGCTTCTTGTTGCTTTTCCATAGCGGATGTTACCATCTGCATAACACTGGCCATCATATCGGCTCGCGGGTTTGCATCCTGAATGACTGGATTTGTGGATGCCAACTCCACTCTCGGTATGTGTTCCACGGGTCCGGTAAATATTGGCGGCATTCCGGGAGGAACTACAATCACCACCCGGGCTACAGGATTCGGGTTAGACGAAATATCCTCGAGCATTTCTCCCTCGTTTAGTGGTCGACTCCGAGTATTTACCATTTCGGATCTGCCACACAAATAAGGAAGGAAATGGAAATAAGCAACACTAGATTTACACAAGAAACATACTCATACGGTCCATTGATCATTATAATCATAGTAATTTAAGTACGTTCACGTAATCATATATTCATAACTACAGTAGCTAATTGGAATTATGAACATACACTACATAAAAATTCTCGCTACCACTTTTACAATTCTCAACGACGTAGTTTCTGTTGACTCTAGGGTCGTCCCATCTTAGAATTGCTACCCAAATCTCGCAGTTCATAACTTAATAGTCTTAGCTTAAGTCTAGTTTTTGAGTCTATATACCTAGTTCACTTAAACTAGAGCTCTGATACCAACTTGTAACACCCTAAAAATTGGGGTAAAATAAAACTTAAAATTTCTGCAATATAACGCCTAAAGGCGAATCCAAAACCTGTAAACATGACGAGTAAAACCAAAAAGAGTCGGGGTAGTTCTATAATGAAGTAGCGGAATAAATAAAACATATACATGACAACCTATTTAATCTAGTACAATTAACAACTAGATTAAGGTGGGTGTCACTATGACTTCAAAACGCTTTTTCTCGATTTCCCAAAACGCCCGGTCCAAGGAGGAATCCTAGGTGCGATCCCGGCGAATCAAGGGGCCCTACTCGCACCACTAGCGGAACCTGTGAACCATTTAAACATGAACACAAGTGTTAGAGCGAAGTCTAACGGTTGTTACGCCGGTACTAGTATAATGTAGATAAGAACAATAATTAAATGTTATCGGTGCCCATGCATCGAGATCAATGCCAAAACCTCCCAAATCGGGACATTGAAATTTCCTGTACATTTATAACATAGATGTTTTCCAAATAAAATGGGGAAATACTGCGATGTAGATTGGATTTCATCGTCCAGCCCTGGTTCTAGTTCCCATGCCACGCCGGACATCACAATCCTCAAACCGTCTTTGCCTCTAGCGCTTACCCCGTTAGGTTACACCTCAAGGTCTTACAGGCAAGGGTGTCTATCCAATCTATCCGAGTTCCAACTAAGGGACTTGAGTCCCCTATTGTCTACTCGCAATGCCCAAGGCAATAAACATGCAATATACTTTGCATATCATCTAAACCCTCGTGCACAAGGGAATAGACATAAGACCTTCCATTTAGATCATGAACAAATAGGGATAATACCTTTCATGCAAGCAATATGTCAATAAATAACCCAATCATACTTGATACATATTCCTCATAAATAACTATAGTTCATTTAGCCATATATAGATTTCCAAATAATAATTTGACTCCAACTGCTGATAGAAATATATGTCTTTGGATTTAACCCTTGGAAGTATAGTCATTTATTCCAATCCATATTTCATCCATTAATTTACATAAATGATCTCTCACAAGATGATTACACCCTCCCATTCACTTTAAGATTAATCAACTCAAAACCTACAAAACCCTAGATTTTGGGTTAACATTCAACACCACATAAAACACAAATAATCAAATAATGGAGCATGTATGAGTGATTATAAGTAAGAAAGCTTACCTAGAGGTTAGATGAACAAACCCTAGAAATGTGGAGTGAATGGGGTTGAGACTTCCACCCTTAGATCTTGAAAGAGTATACTCCTATGAACTTAGAACCCTAAGAATCACCAACCATTAAAGATTTACCCACCTAACATTTAATGAAGAGAGAAAGGGAAGAGTGTGTGTGAAAATCGCACCTTTAGTGTGTGTAAACGTCTTCAAGGAGATGCAACTACATTTAATGATCTAAACCCCAACAATGGCATTAAATGAGAATTTGGTCGTCTGGACACCGCGTGCGATAGTGCCCACGCGATAGTGCCCTTGGCACAATCACGGGCACAGTCGTGGGAATTGTACCGTTACCACCCCCATACTCGCGACCTTGACATCGCGATTGTGACCATGGCACTATCGTCGGTCACAATCGCTCCATATGTACCGTAGCCTCGAACCCCCTCGCGACATTGCCCATGCGATAGTGACATTGTCACTATCGCGGGCACAGTCGCCGACTCCCCTTCCAGCTGCTGAAACCCAACGATTCGACCCAATTTCACCCAGATCCAAAAAAATCATGAAGAGGAACTCTTAAACATAAACCTATAGCTAAAATTTTACAATGAGGTCTAAAAATTCAGGGTGTTACATAACTTCTCTTTCCAAATTATGACCATTTTACACAAAACCTTCACAAAGATAGACAAAATCACATATACTTAAATCATAAGATTTAAGTCCCAAAATAACATTTATGTACTTCAAACACACTTTTATAACTCATTATTGAATATCCATCATTTGCTAGTAAAATAAAACAGGTAAAAACCTCTAAATCTCTCAAAATAGCCAAAATTGGTCAAATCTATAAATATGCAAAATACATCAAGAAATAAGTTCTAGGAGGCTAAAATGAAAGGTTTCGACATGAATAAAGGTCTAGAAAGGTTAAGATGAACTTACAAATCGGTTTTTAGGAAAACCCAAAAATTAGGTCAATAATGGTGGAAAAGAAATGGAGAAGATGAAGATGATATTGAGTTCCATCCCACAAGACTCGAATCTCTAGCTCCAAGACTCTTTAATCCTCATGAAGAAATCGATTTGAAGAGGTAGAAGCTCAAGAACCAAATGAGAGGGAAGAGAAGAGAGTAGTTGTAGCAAAAATGAAGAGAAAAGGGATAAAATATTGTATTTAAAAGAATCAGCACCCCTAAATTTTTTGCCCATACTCCCCGGGCGTGAAAGTCTTTTCACTGGCAAGAAGGATTTTTTACTGGCAAACTCTCCACGGCGTGAAGAATTTTCCCCGGGCTTGAAACTTCTCCAGAAAATTAAATATCTTGATTTTCATCCAAAACATTATACCAACTCAAAATTCATACCAAAAGATATTCTAAGGTCGAAATAAAAATATGGAGCTCAAAAATAAACTTATTGAAAATATGGGTGTAACACCTTGATGCACACCATTGTCGGTTTTGCAATAAGTTGTTGTCTTTCAAAATAAACCAGATATTGAGATGTTAGTTATACAATTAAGCTTAGAATTTTGATCTTGTTTTTTCGCTCTATAAAAAGATTGGAGCAACCATATATGGATGAAGTTGTCTTCGTTAAAAGTTCTAAGATATTTACCTTCAAGCCAAGTGGTGGTTAGAATCGACACACACGCACTACAACAATAGAGATGGTCATGTGGTTAGAAGAGAGGTAGAATGGATAGGGGATAAGAGGGGTTAGGCCAAAAGATATTGGCTTATATAAGCACAGATGAATTTGACATAATCGGATGAGTGACATCTTTAAATGAATCTTTTTTTGCTTTTTAGAATGTCGGTGTTAAAGAGGTAATAAATAACAAAACCTCTAAACTCACAATAAGTTCATGGACATTTCACTGTAAATCACTTAATAATCAAGTTTAGTAATATCAAACACCAAATATATCTTTGAGTTTGTGTCTTCTCTGGTCGGTGGTTGTAGATTTCCTAATTTCCTACACACTATTTGTCCAAATATTCACACTTGATGAAGCGAGTCAAAGTTTTAGCCACTTGATTAACATTGAACGAAAGAAATTAAAATATAAGTTTGATCTTAAAGCTCGTTGTAACTGTTTAGTCAATATTAAAATACTATGTTAGGATCGAAATTCGAAACAAGAATTTAAACTAAACACTCAGAAACTATGTTAAAGAAGTCGCGGAAAAACACTTTAACAATAAATCAATGAAACAGTGTATAACTTCAAATCACAAGTTATATTGAATTAACTTAATGATTACAAACAAAACATCAATATGTTGAACAGACTCAACAGACATTCTATACTTCTCTAAAGAAAGGATTAAAACTAATCTTGAGGTTAATTATCTCTAAACGTATATGCAAAACTTGTGTAAAAACTTGTTTATCTAACAAAAACTACTATACTATATATACAGAACTGATTACAAGGTAATTACTAAAGAAATATTGATCTTCAGCATCCATTCCATAATTATTTTCATCATTATCTTCAGCTCCTAGTCTTTCGTTCCAAGTCATCATTATCAACATCAACATCATAAGCAGTATTAATCATCCAGCAGCATTAATCTTCAAGCAGTACTAACTACTAGCAGTACTAACTATTCTCATAGCAGTACTAACTCTTCAAGCAGTAGTAATACTACTAGCAGTAGTAATCTTTCAAGTAGCAGTAGTAAAATCTTCAGCAGTATTAATTTTTAACACTTCAGCAGCATTATCCAGACTTAGCCCATATCTGACCCAACAATCTCCCCCTAACTTAACTTTTGAAATCCAGAAGTTAAGTTCTTCAAAATGTGGTCTTCATGATGCTTTCAAAACTCCATCTCAATTTCCGAGATGAGGATCCAGACCTAGACTTTGATTGATAGTTCTTATGATCACTATTCTGGCCATTTCTGAACCTTTAGGGCAGACCAGCTTGGCTCTCAACATCCCTTGCAGCTTTGCCTTGTTGTGGTCATACACCTTGTCAACCAGGTAATACTCATGATAACTTTTGTCAATTGTAATGGCATAGACTCCACATCTTTCAAATAACATCCAATTATCTATTCTTTTAAATCCATTCTCAAGATGCAAGTCTTTGATAACATATTGCACTCTTTCAGGATCAAACATCATGCACAAGTACTCCATGGCCATCTTTTTAATGCTCATTCCTGCTCCTTTCAGTAAATCACCATACAAATTCATCCCAACTTTGTACATTTCTTCCAAATCAGATCTGGAACAACTTCTGATAATCTTTCCCCATGTAGCATACACTTCATAATGATCACCCATTCTCTTTATTCTGAAATACTCTGTTCTTTTATCCACTAGAGTATCCCAATGGATAATCTCTGAAGCTTCCACAGATATGGGATCAGCTTTCACTGGTTCTTCGTCTGTTATTGTCATGTACAACTCAAATTGTTCCTCAGGTTGTCTTGGTTGTTCTGATTGTTGACTTGTTGGCTCTTGATTCTGCTCTTGCTCTGCTGAAGGTGAAACAATATGTTCTGATGGTTCTGCTTCTATTCTTTCATTTTCCTTCTCCTTCTTAACTTCCTCAATTCTTGGCCTCTTTGCCTGTTTCTTGGTAGCAATAGACTTCTTTCTTTTTATAGCTCCAATTTTCTGTGCTAGAGACTCTTCCTTCTTGACTTCAGTCTTTTCTTTTGTAGGAGTGCCTTCTTCACTGTCAGGGAAGGGTTGTTGAATATTCAGATCATGTCTCTCTTTCAACTTCCTTTCAACCTCAACCCTCTGACTAAAGTCTCCTTGAAGCTTGGCCATCTCCTTCTTGTACAACTCCTCTATTCTGCTGAAGGACATGTTAGTAAACATTCCTTCAGGGACTCCAATGGACCCTTTCAGGAAGTTTATCATCTTTCTCCTTTCCTGTGCAGCCAGAAAGGTCTTAAAAGGTTGTCTTTGTCTTGTCTTTGATGGTTGCCTTTGCCTAGAAGCTTTCATGGTAACTTTCTTAGCAGCAAGCTTTAAACTCTTATGATATTCTTCATTTATCTTTGTAGAAAAATCTAAGGCAATATGTCTGTCTTTAGCTGTTTGGATCTCTTCCTCCTTTTCAATCTCTTCTTGCATCTTCTTAGCTATCTCTTCATCCAGTTCTATTTGTGAGGATTTCTTTGATGGTTTCACAGGTTCAACCACTTTTTCTTTCCCTTTCCTTTTGGCCTCTGCCTCACTGACCTCTTTCCTTTTCTTGTTTGATCCTCCTTCTTTGATCACCACTTCCTTAGCCTTTTGAGTGGCCTTGGGAGTGTTAGTCTTTGCCCTCACCAGAGTCTCTACAACTTCTATTTCCTCTACAGACAAACCAGTTTATGCTGCTACCTTCTCTGTTTCTACTGTTGGTTCTACATTTTCTGCTGCTGACTCAGTTACTGCTGCTTTACCAATTTCTGCTGCTTTCACAAAAGTTTCTGCTGCTTGTTCTGTTTCTGCTTCTTTCTCAGTTTCTGTTGCATTCACTGTTTCTTCTGCAACCTTCTTTCCAGCTTCACCACTAACCTCCCCCTCAAACTGGAATTACATACCAACTGGGTTCTCCTCCTCAACTTCAGTTGCTTGAGTCTCCCCCTTTTTGGAAGCATCATGAATACTTCCCCTTCTCTTTAAGACATATTGCTTTTTCTTCTTATTATGCACCAAAGTGAGTACCATCTTTTTAAGTTTGGTAATCTGTACTTGTTGAGAAGTGATCACCTTTTTCATCTCTTTTATCTCCAAATCTTGATTGTGAACTTCCAGACTTATTGTACCAAGAGTATCCATCAAATCTTCATAGTTATATCTGTCCTCACCTCCTTTAGGTGTTTTTACCACCCTTGAAGGATCCTGGGATCTTTTAGTAGAGGCCTTCTGCCTAGCAGAAGCACCTTCTACCCCCGTGGTTTCTTGGCACCTGGGACCTTTAGATGATTTCTTATCTAAAGTTGCCGTGGGGAAGGTCTTAGAGATGTTCACACTGTCCTAATCCACACCTTGTGCAGAATCAGTAGTGTGAGCTTTACTGCCCACATGCTCTTCCTTCTCCTAAGAGAGCACCTTCTTGGGGTTGGGAGACACCCCTATGGTTTCCCTTTGGATAGTCTCTAATGAAGAATGCTCCATTAGAGGGCTTACAGGCTGTTGGGGTGAAGATACAGGAAGGGAAGGAACATTTTGTACCTTTTTCCTTATATATATTTGTGTGATGGGGGATTTTGGCTTGACAACAGGGATTTGAGGAGTAATTATTGAAATGAATGGTGTGGGTAGGTCATCGGTTGGGTGGTCAGATGTGGGTTGTGACCCTGATGCCTCACCATGGGAATGAGACACACCCATCATTGTAGAGAACAATGGAGTGTCTTGTCCAGAAAAGTCCTTACTAGGCCTTTTCATGTTAGAGAACACCTTCCCTTTGGGAGGTTTTGGTACATACACCTCTTGAAAAGAGAGTAAATCCGTCAATTCATTGTTCAGTACTTCTTGTACAAACCTTGGATACATGTAAAATCTCTTTGTTTTGGTTTTGGTATCCAGGTTTGACAGTAAATCATTTAAAAGCATTTGTGAAAAATTAAACTTTCTGGAGGTTGCTAAGCAGACCAGAGCATAAGCTATGGTACTGCTGAACTCACTCCATCCAGTTGTTTTGCGGAAAATACAATGCTAAAGGGTATGAACAAAAAATCTCCATTGAGGTGAAAATTTGCTTTTAAAGAACTTATATACCTCAGTGGGACCTTTATACCCCATTCGACTAATTGATTGGAAGAGATCTTCCTTGGACAGAGAGGTAATACCTGAGGCATCATCTAGTCGTAGATGAGTGCGTATGCATCCCTCTATGATTGTGATGGGTTTATCACAAACCCTTGAGTGAATGACCTGATTGCCTTCAACATTCTGGATGGACGCATTTGCCCAGAACTGTCGCATGTGTTCCACATAGATAGTGGGATTTACAGTTAACGCATAGGCAATGTGAGATGCTTTCTGGAAATCTACAATTTCTTCAAAACCCTCAGCTTGTTTGGGTTTCTGCAGCATTGCGAGTTCATTGTGATCGTCCATAAATTCCAATCCTGCCATCGTTCTTGGGATCGAATCAACTCTAGGGTTTATGCACTAGGAAGCAAGAATGAGAGAGAGAGAGAGAGAGAGAGAGAGAGAGAAAGAACACTCGTAGGAAATTCAAAGAGCCGTTTGGATTTTGGCGGTCAGAGAAGGTATTTATAGGTGGAGGGTTTCAGTTAGAAGCAGTACTAAGTACCCTAGCAGCATTAACAAGTCCGCAGTAATAACCCATATAAGCAGTAGTAACACATACCAGCAGCATTAACACAGACTAGCAGTATTAACACTGTCTGACAGTAGAAATAAGGTATGCAGTAGTAACTTTGCACTGGCAGTATAAACCACCAAGCAGTATTAACCACACTTAACCATATTTGAACTGTCAATAGGATTAATAGTGAGAGCAGTATTAACTTAACCAGAGGTACTAAGTTTCTAATCAGTAAGGTAATCTGAAACACTTGAACACACATAGTTAGCAGCACCATGCACAATACAAGATGAGAAAGTAAGCAGGAAGGAATCTATACAGAAATGGTACATAAATAAAATCAAAAGAGGCTTATTCAGTGTTTATCATGCCTACACTTGTGACCAAGAATGTGAATCTGCCCACATCAAAAGTTTTGGTGAATAGATCAGCAAATTGGTTACTTTTCAAAACCTGAATTAACTTCTTTTCATTGCAATCTCTAATAAAATGGTACCTGATTTCTATATGCTTGGTTTTAGAGTGCTTGACTGGATTGTTAACAATGCTTATAGCACTGTTGTTATCAATGAAGATTAGAGTGTGAAGAAAAGTAACACCATAGTCCAACATCTGATTCTGAATCCATAGCACCTGTGAGCAGCAGCTTGCAGCAGCTATATACTCTGCTTCTGTTGTAGAGGTGGACACTGTGGTTTGCTTTTTACACTGCCATGAGACTAGTCTTGCACCCAAAAACTGACATCCTCCTGATGTAGACTTTCTATCCAAGTTTGCACCACCCAAATCACTATCATAATATGCAAGTAGATCAAATGGTGAGTCATGAGGATATCAAAGACCCAACCTAGGTTGTCCTTTGAGATATCTGAAGATCCTCTTGACTGCTTGAAAATGAGATTGCTTAGGTCTTACTTGAAATCTGGCACACACACAGACAGCAAACATAATATCTGGCCTTGAAGCTGTTAGATACATGAGGGAGCCTATCATAGATCTATAATTATGAACATCTACATCCTCCCCCTCAAGATCTGCAGTGATCTGTTTGTGTGTTTCCATAGGTGTGCTTGCAGGATTTGAATCTGAAAATCCAAACTTTGTAAGTCTATCCTGCACAAACTTGGATTGGCTGATGAAGATACCATCTTTCTTCTGTTTAACCTATAGCCCAAGGAAGAATGTAAGTTCACCCATAGAGCTCATCTTGAATCTTTTGTGCATCAGCTCCTCAAACTCCTTGCACATATAATCTTTTGTGGATCCAAAGATAATGTCATCCACATAGATTTGCACAAGCAGGATGTCCTTCTTCTTCCTTTTGATGAACAAAGTCTTGTCAATTATTCCCCTTTCAAAACCATTTTCCAAGAGATAGGTAGACAGAGTGTCATACCATGCTCTTGGTGCTTGATATAGCCCATAGAGTGCCTTCTTTAGTTTGTATACTTTATCAGGAAACGTAGGATTCTCAAACCCCGGAGGCTGATAAACATACACTTCTTCATCAATTTTCCCATATAGAAATGCACTCTTGACATCCATCTGAAATACTCTGAACTGCATGAAAGAAGCATAGGCTAGAAACAGCCTAATTGCCTCAATTCTGGCTACTAGTGCAAATACTTCTTCATAATCTATCCCCTCTTCTTGTGTATACCCTTGTGCCACAAGCCTGGCCTTATTTTTTATCACAATTCCTCTCTCATCTTTCTTATTCCTGAAAACCCATTTAGTACCAATTGCCCTTTGTCCTTGTGGAAGATCAACCAGATCCCACACATTTTGCAGCTCAAACTGCAGCAACTCCTCTTCCATTGCTTCTATCCAGCTTGGTTCTTTCATTGCATCATAGGCCTTTTTGGGTTCAATCTGAGATAGAAAACAAGATAACAACCCTGACTGCAAGTATTTCAATCCTCCTATCTTACTTTGATGCCTTGTGATCCTAGGAGAATTGATGTCACCAATCACCAACTGAGGAGGATGATTTTTTTGAGTTCTTGTTTGATGTGCAGCCTCCTCATTGATATTTTCATCCAGATTAGAGTCATTCTTCTCAGGAGTGCTTCCACCAAATACTGAAGAATTTTATTCATCAGTATCATCTTCTGAGAGTATGGGCATCTCAGGACCTGTGTTTCCTGAATTATGAGCATCCTCTTTATCACTATTATTCTCTTCATCACCTTTATCCTCTTCATTTTGTTCTGGTTCAGACTCCTCTTTTTCTGAATCATCTTTCTTTTCTTGCTGGCAAAATTCAACAGGATCCACAGTAGGTATGGGGAACAACACAAACTCTTGTTTCTGTGCTTGTACCTATTCTAAATTTGTTCCTGCAGTTTGCACATTACTAAAACCCAAAGCATTAGTTAGTGAATCAATGTCAAACAACCAATCAGGACCTGTACCAATTTGATTTGATGTGTTCTCATTGCATTTGACATTGTCACTTTCCTCTATAATCCTTGAAGAACTATTAAATACTCTATATGCCTTACTCTGAGAGGAGTATCCAACAAGAAATCCATCCTCAGCTTTGCTTTCAAACTTGCCTAAGTGAGATTTGGTGTTGAGAATTGTGCAAGGACACCCAAAAGGTTTGAAAAATCCAATAAAAGGTTTCTTCTTGTTAAAAAGTTCATAAGGTGTTTTTCCTTGGGATTTGACTACTAGAACTCTGTTTTGGACATAACAAGCAGTATTAACTGCTTCTGCCCAAAAATTAATTGGTAATTTTGAATCTGCCAACAGAGATCTAGCAGCCTCAATCAATGTCCTATTTCTCCTCTTAGCAACACCATTCTGTTGAGGAGTTCTAGGAGCACTGAATTGTCTCTCAATACCTTTAGTCTCACAAAAGTTGTTTAAGTCAATGTTTTTAAATTCACTTCCATTATCAGATCTGATGACTTTAACTCTTTGATTTGTTTGGTTTTCAACCCTAAGAACAAAGGTTTGATCAGTCCACTTGTCTCATCCTTAGTCCTTAGAAAATATACCCAAGTGAATATAGAGAAGTCATCAACAATGACTAAGCAATAGGATTTCTTACCAATACTCATCACATTAGTAGGACCAAAGAGATCCATATGCAATAATTGAAGAGGTGAAGAGATTGTATTTATTTCTTTGGACTTATGAGAAGTTTTGTGTTGCTTGCCTTTAAGACAAGCAACACAATGATCATCACATGAAAACACTTTTTGAGGTAAACCTCTTACAAGGTTGTTTTTCACAAGAATGTTCATTGTTTTAAAATTCATGTGACACATCCTTCTGTGCCAAAGAGATGATTCATCTAAAGAAGCTTTTGAAAACAGACAGTTTAATGATGAATCAGATGAAACATTCTCTAAGTTTAAGCAATAAACATTATCCTTTCTAGGAGTTCTAAGTAGTATCATATTTTCATCAACTACCTTGAATCCTGGAGCAAGGATAATACATTCAGTCTCAGTAAATAATATACTATGTTTCTTGTCACAGACCTGTGATACACTTAACAGGTTGTATCTCAATTGCTCAACATAGTAAACATCTTCAAAAGACATCTTACCTTTTGAAACCATACCTTTTCCACTTATCTTACCTCCTTCTAGATTGTCACCAAAAGCAACATGTCCTCCATCAAACTTTTTGAAGTTTTGAAGGCAGGCCATGTTACCTGTCATGTGCCTAGAGCAACCACTATCTACATGCCAAATGCTCTTCTTCTTGAGCTGTTGGTTGCCCTGCACATAAGATAAAACATTTAATTTTTAGAGGGAACCCAAGCCAAAGTGGTCTTGGGTTGCCCTTTCTCATCAACATATTCATAATCAGTCAGATTGGCCTTGATGAGGTGATCAGAATTAGGAATTTCATGGCTGGAATACTTTGTCAAAATTATAGGCTTGGCAGTATTAACACTGGTAGCAGCATTATCCTTGTTAGCAGTACTAACTTGGTTAGCAGTACTAACTTGGTAAGCAGTAGTATTGCTATCAGCAGTATTATTTCTGTTAGCAGTACTATTTGAAATAGCAGTACTAACAGGTTTCTTGACTTTTGGAACCCAAATCTTGACAAAGTTGTTTGCTTTTTTATTCTGTGAGTTACTCCTTGATTTTGTCAGGATCGAATTCTTAACAAGAATTAATTCTCAGAAACAATATCAAAGAAGTTTGCGGAATAACACTTTGATATTCAATGAAACAGTAAATCAACACAGTAAATATGAATAACAAACTGTAAGCTTTTATTTGATGCTTTGAAGTTACAAGATTACTCACTCAACCTCAATATTGATGAACAGGCTCACCAATACGAATTCTACTTCTCTAGAATTAGGATCTATGCCTTGAGGTTGATTCTCTCTAAAAGAATGAAAATTAAAACCCAAAAAATTTACTTCATTATTCTAAACTATACAATATATACTGAATACAAAGATAATTACAATAAATATCTTCAGTATATCTTCCATGTATATCTCTAAGCTTCCATGTATATCCTTTCATACGAATCTTCATCATATAAGCAGTATTAATCTTTAGCAGCATTAACTTCCTTCTAGCAGCATTAACTACTAAGCAGTACTAACCTTTATGTCTTCTAGCAGTATTAATATTGAACCAGCAGCATTAATCACACTTGATGAATTCTTCAGTTCCCAACAATCTCCCCCTAACTTGACTTTTAGGAAAAGAAGTCAAGTTCTTCAGATCTCCTTCAAGATGATTTCAACACCTCTGATTCAATTTCCCAAATTTGGATCTAGGCCCAAACTTTGATTTACTGTTCTTCTCACCACAATCTTGGCCATTTCTGAATCCTTTGTACAAACCAGTGTAGCTTTAAGCATCCCTTCTAACTTCTCCTTGCTATGCTCATATATTTTGTCCACCAAGTAGTATTCATGATAACAATTGTCAATAGTAATCATGTATACTCCACAGTTTTCAAACAGTATCCATTTGTCAATCTTCTTGAATATGAACTCATGCATATGATCTTTAATCCTATGGTGTACTCTTGCAGGCTCAAACATCATGCACAAGTATTCCAATGTCACTTTGAGAAGATTCTCTTCAGTACCTTTCAACACAGGTTCATAAAGTTTCATCCCAACTTTATATAGTTCTTCCATATCAGCTCTTGAACAACTTCTGATGACTTTCCCCCATGTTGAATAAGCTTCAAACGAACCATCAGCTCTCTTGATTCTGAAGAAATTCTTTCCATTGTCTCTCAGAATATCCCAGAAGATGATCTCTGGAGCTTGCATAGAGATTGGAACAGCTTTCAAAGGTTCCACTATTGTCATGTACGGATCCATACTTTCATCGGTTTGCTTAGTGACCTGCTCTGGACTCTGTACTGGCTCTGTTGGGGATGTGACTGAAGGTTCTGCTTCCTTTTCAGTTTCTTCCACCCTAGGCCTTTTCAACTGCCTTTTTGGAGCAATTGTTTTCACTCTTTTTCCAGACTTGGCTTCTCTACCAACATTTCCAGGTTCTTCCTTCTTCTCTTCTGCTTCTTCTTTGGAAGGTGTGGTTTTCTTAGGGAATGGTTGTTGGATGTTGAGATCATGTCTCTCTTTCATCCGTCTTTCTGCTTCTTCCCTTTGAGAGGAATCCCCTTGGAGCTTTGTCATTTCCTTCCTGTATAGCTCTTCAACCTGAGAGTATGCCATATGAGTAAACATCTCCCCCTTGACACCAATTGCACCTTTCAGGAAGTTTATCATCTTTCTTCTTTCCTGATTGGCCAAAAAGGTCTTGGAGGGTTGTCTTTTCTGCTTTTTGAATGGCATTCTTTTTACTTGTACTTGCTTGGCCTGAGCTGCTGTTTTCATGCTCTTCTGATACTCTTCATTTAGTTTTCTGGCCATATTCAGTGCAAGCTCTCTATCCTTGTCAGATTGAAGTTGTTCCTCCCTTTCCATTTATGCCTGAAGCTGCTTTGCCACTTCTTCATCCAGTTCTATCTGAATTTTCTTCTTTGCAGGTTGTTCAGGTTCAATCATCTTAGCTTTACCCTTTGTATCCTTCAACCCTGCCTCACTTCTTTCTTGCGTCTTCTTTTCAAGGTCTCCCTCATTAATGACCACTCCCTTAGCCTTTTGAGTAGCCTTAGGAGTGTCATTCTTTGCTTTTACTAAGGTTTCAGCTATTTCCAATTCTTCAACAGATATCCCTGTTACTGCTTGAACATTATCTGTTTCTACTTCTTGTGCTTCTGTTTCTGCAGCTTTCTCCCCCTTAACATCAAATCCCATCTCAGAAATACTTTCTTTTTCTGCTTCAGCCTCTGAATTCTCCCCCTTGTTGAAATCATCTTCAACACTTGTCCTCCTCTTTAGCACAAACTGCTTCCTTCTCCTTTTCTGTAACAATCTTGTCACCATTTTCTTCAGTTTGGTGATCTGAACTTGTTGAGATAGAATAATCAGCTTCATCTCCTCTATTTCTTTTCCTTGCTTGATGACATCCTGGTTGATGTTTCCCATGGTCTCCATCAATTCATCATAGTTATATCTGTCCTCACCTTCTCCAGGAGTGTTACCCCCTATTGAAGGATCATTGGATCTTTTATTAGTAGATGTCTTCTGCCTAGCAGAAGCACTATCCACCCCTGTGGTTTCTTGGCACCAGGGTCCTTCAAATGATTGCTCATTCAAAGTTTCCATGGGGGAGGTCTTATTGATGTTACCACTGTCCTCCTCTGTGCTAGCAGGAGTAGTGGCAGCCTCATCACCCATATGCTCTACCTCCTCCTCAGAGAGCACCTCCTTTGGGTTGGGAGACACCCTTGTGGTTTCCCTTTGGATATTCTCTAGGGGAGAATTCTCCCTTAGAGGGCTTAAAGGCTTAGTGGGTGATGGTACAAGAAGGGAAGGAGCCTTCTTTACCTGTTTTCTTTGATAAGTTTGGGTAATTGGAGAAGTGGGCTTATTTAGTAGGGACTGTGGGATAGATATAGAGTGGGAAGGTTGGGCTTGGCTAGCAGTGGATTGATCTAATGGGGGCCTTGACCCTGCTGCCATACCTTCATTGGGTTGGGACACCACCATCATTGTAGAGAACAATGGGGTGTCAACTCCTTCAGAGTCCCCAGCAGATCTTCTCATATTTGAGAAAACCTTGCCTTTGGGGGGTTTTGGTACATAAATTCCATCAGAATGAGGAATATCCGTCAATTCATGGTTGATAACTGCTTGAACAAACCTGGGATACATATAAAAGCTCTTTTTGTTTCCCATGTTTGAGACAAGATCATTGAAAATCATTTGTGAAAAATTGTACCTTCTGGCAGTGGCCAAACAGACCAAAGCATAAGCAATGGTACTGCTGAACTCACTCCATCCAGTAGTCTTTTTAGAAATGCAGTGCATCAAGGTATGAACAAGAAAACGCCATTGGGGTGAAAACTTAGCTTTTGAGAACTTAAAAATACCCAATGGGCCTCCATACCCCATTCTTGTCAGAGTAGAAAACAGTTCATCATTAGGGATAGAAGTTATACCAGAGGCATCGTCTAGACGTAGACTGATGCGAACTATCTCTTCAGTAACTGTCAATGGATTGCCACATACTGTCGTCTGGATCATTCGCACACCATTCTCATTAACAATGGTGGCATGTGCCCAGAATTGCCTTTGGTGCTCAATGTAGATTGTAGGGGATACAGTAAGAGCATGAGCAATGTGTCTTGACTTGAGGAAATCCACAATCTGATGAAATCCTGAAGCTTGCTTTGGCTTTTGTAGCATTGCAATCTCGTTGTGCTCGTCGATGAACGTCATGGATGCCATTGATCTTAGTGAAAACTGGCCTGAAAACTCCGAACTTGAGAGAGAAAGGGTTTAGAGCGCAAGTGAATAGTATGCAAAGAGTCGTTATAAGCTTTTAGGCGGGCAAAGAGTATTTATAGTATTCGGAATATAAGCAGTATTAACCTATAGCAGTATTAACTACTAGAAGTATTAACTGCGAGCAGTAGTAACTAACTAGCAGTATTAACTACTAGCAGTAGTAACTGCGAGCAGTATTAACTAACTAGCAGTATTAACTACTAGCAGTATTAACTACTAGCAGTATTAACTGAAAGCAGTATTAACTACTAGCAGTATTAACTGAAAGCAGTATTAACTACTAGCAGTATTAACTGAAAGCAGTATTAACTACTAGCAGTATTAACTGAAAGCAGTATTAACTACTAGCAGTATTAACTGAAAGCATTATTAACTAACTAGCAGTATTAACTACTAGCAGTATTAACTACTAGCAGTATTAACTACTAGCAGTATTAACTGAAAGCAGTATTAACTGAAAGCAGTATTAACTACTAGCAGTATTAACTACTAGCAGTATTAACTACTAGCAGTATTAACTACTAGCAGTATTAACTACTAGCAGTATTAACTGAACTTACTCCTTTTAAACGTGCTAAACACTGAGTACTGCTATGCATATCCTGAAAGAGAAGATTAGTAACACCAGGAATAAAAAATACAGGTATAAACCACTGTTTGAGAGGAAGATTATTCAGAATTTATCATTCCCACACTTGTTACCAAGAAAGTGAATCTACCCACATCAAATGCTTTAGTGAATAGATCAGCAAACTGATTTTCAGTGTGAACTTTGACAACTTGAATAAGTTTCTTTTCATTACAATCTCTGATAAAGTGATACCTGATTTCAATGTTCTTTGTCTTTGAGTGCTTGACTGGATTATTTACAATGCTGATAGCACTGTTGTTGTCAATAAAGATTGGAGTGTGTAGAAAGGTTACCCCATAATCCAACATTTGATTCTGAATCCATAAGACTTGAGAACAGCAACTTGCAGCTGCTATGTACTCTGCCTCTGTTGTAGATGTGGATACTGTGGTTTGTTTCTTGCACTGCCATGAGACTAGTCTTGCACCCAAAAACTGACATCCTCCAGAAGTAGATTTTCTGTCCAAGTTTGCCCCACCTAGATCACTGTCTGAGTATGCTATTAGGTCAAAAGGTGAGTCATGAGGATACCAAAGTCCCAATCTGGGTTGCCATTTGAGATATCTGAATATCCTCTTAACAGCTTGAAAGTGATATTGCTTTGGCCTAACTTGGAATCTTGCACATACACAGACTGGAAACATTATATCTGGCCTTGAAGCTGTGAGATACATGAGAGAGCCAATCATGGATCTATAATGATGCACATCCATATCCTCCCCCTCAAGATCTGCTGTGATCTGCTTGTGTGTTTCCATAGGTGTGCTGGCAGGTTTTGATTCTGAGAAACCAAACTTGGTTAGAATATCCTGCACATACTTGGATTGACAGATGAAAATACCATCTGACTTCTGTTGAACTTGAAGTCCAAGGAAGAAAGTAAGTTCCCCCATGGAACTCATTTTGAACCTTTGATGCATTAAATCCTCAAACTCCTTGCACATGTTGTTTCTTGTAGAACCAAAAATAATGTCATCAACATATATTTGGACCAGCAAGATATCCTTCTTCTTTCTTTGGATAAATAGAGTCTTATCAATGACTCCTCTTTCAAAGTCATTTTCCAAGAGATAGGATGACAGAGTGTCATACCATGCTCTTGGGGCTTGATGTAGTCCATAAAGTGCTTTCTTTAATTTGTATACCCTGTCTGGATAGCTTGGGTTTTCAAACCCTGGTGGTTGACAGACATATACTTCTTCTTCAATTGATCCATAGAGAAAAGCACTTTTTACATCCATTTGGTAGACTTTGAAGTTCATGTAAGAAGCATAGGCTAGGAATAGTCTGATTGCTTCTATCCTAGCTACAGGTGCAAAAACTTCTTCATAATCTATGCCCTCTTCTTGAGTATAGCCTTGAGCCACCAGCCTTGCTTTGTTTCTTATAACAATACCTCTTTCATCTCTCTTGTTTCTGAAGATCCATTTTGTGCCAATTGCTCTGTGACCTTTAGGAAGGTCTACTAGATCCCACACATCTTGTAGCTTGAACTGTAACAATTCTTCTTGCATTGCTTCTATCCAGCTAGATTCTTTCATAGCATCATGTGCCTTTTTAGGCTCAAGCTGGGATAGGAAACAAGAAAGCACTGTATGCTGTTGATCTTGCATTTCCTGAAGCCTGCTTTGATGTCTAGTCATCATAGGAGAAGAGATCTCTCCTATTATCAACTGTGGAGGATGATTCTTCTGAACTCTGGTGTTGTGACTAGGTTCTTCATTTAATCCAGCCTCAAGATTAGATTCATGCAACTCAACTGAAGTATTTTCAGGTGCTACTTCATTGTTTTCTTGAGTCTCCTCATCTCTAGTGTCTTCTTCAATCTGACTTGATTCAGAAAATGATTCCTTTTCACAGTCTTCAACTGAATTTACTGTGGGTATGGGAAAAATCACAGATTTAGATATACTTTCTTGAACTTGTGTGATCTCTGATTCTCCACCACCTGTTCCTGTATACTCATTACTGAAACCAAAAGAGTTAGTTAGTGAATCAATGTCAAATAGCCACTGAGGTCCAGACCCAACAGGATTTGGTGTGTTCTCATTGCATTTGACATTGTCACTTTCTTCAATTATTCTAGAAGAAGAGTTAAAAACTCTGTAGGCCTTACTCTGAGATGAATATCCAACAAGAAATCCATCATCTGCTTTGCTATCAAACTTACCTAAGTGAGATTTGGTATTTAGAATTGTACAAGGACACCCAAAAGGTTTAAAGAAACCAATAAAAGGTTTTCTTTTATTTAAAAGCTCATATGGGGTCTTGTTCTTTTGCTTGACTATTAGAACTCTGTTTTGGACATAACAAGCAGTATTAACTGCTTCAGCCCAGAAGGTAATTGGCAATTTTGAATCAGCCAACAGAGATCTAGCAGCCTCTATTAGTGTCCTATTTCTCCTTTCAGCAACACCATTCTGTTGAGGAGTCCTAGGAGCACTATATTGTCTCTCAATACCTTTCTCTTCACAAAAGGTGTTTAGATCATGATTTTTAAACTCAGTTCCATTATCTGATCTAATGACTTTTACTCTTTGATTAGTTTGGTTTTCAATTCTTAGAATAAAGGATTTGATAAGACCACTTGTTTCATCCTTAGTCCTTAGAAAATATACCCAAGTAAATCTGGAGTAATCATCAACAATAACCAAGCAGTAAGATTTCTTGCCTATACTCATAACATTTGTAGGACCAAACAGATCCATATGCAATAACTGGAGACAAGAAGAAACAGAATTTAACTCTTTGGTCTTATGAGAAGTTTTGTGTTGTTTGCCTTTAAGACAAGCAACACAATGATCATCACATGAAAAGACTTTTGAAGGTAAACCTCTTACAAGGTTATTTTTAACAAGATTGTTCATAGTCTTGAAATTCATGTGACACATCCTTCTGTGCCAAAGGGAGGATTCATCTATAGAAGCTTTTGAAACAAGACAATTTAAAGATGAATCACTATCAACATTGTCCAAATCAAGACAGTAAACATTGTCCTTCCTTGGAGTTCTAAGTAGTATCATGCTTTCATCAACTACCTTGAACCCTGGAGCAAGAATCATACACTCAGTATTAGTAAATAATATACTATGTTGTTTGTCACAAACCTGTGATACACTTAACAGGTTGTACTTTAATTGATCAACATAGTAGACATCCTCAAATGTCATCTTACCTTTGGTGACATTACCTTTTCCACTTATCTTACCACCAGTAAGA
Organism: Arctium minus; assembly: GCA_954870635.1. NCBI lineage: Eukaryota > Viridiplantae > Streptophyta > Magnoliopsida > Asterales > Asteraceae > Arctium > Arctium minus. The sequence continues at coordinate 155,743,148 of OX941081.1, forward strand.
TTGTCTCCAAATGCAACATGTCCTCCATTAATTTGCTTGAAATCCTGAAGGCATGACATGTTGCCAGTCATGTGCCTAGAGCAACCACTATCAACATGCCATATGCTCTTTCCCTTGAGCTGTTGGTTGCCCTGCACATTAAATAAATCAATTAGTATGATTAGGGACCCAAGCCAAAGTGATCTTGGGTCTCCCTTTCTCATCAAAGTATTTACATTCCTTTTTAATGAGGTTTTTAAACTCAGAGCACTCTTTATTAGAGTACTTTGTCAATATGATTGGCTTAGCAGAATCAACACTAGAAGCAGTACTAACCTTATAAATACTAACAGAGTTAGCAGTACTAACAGGTGTAGCAGTACTAACAGGTTTAGCAGTACTAACCTTGTTAGCAGCATTAACATTGTTAGCAGTAGTATTACTTCTAGCAGCACTATCATTGTCAGCAGCACTATTTGTGGTAGCAGTACTAACAGTTTTAGTGCTTTTAGGAATCCACATATTGACACTTTCTTTAACAGAATACTTTTTCTTCATGTGGCTTTTAGTTTTAACAGTTTCCTTAGCCACATGGTTCTTTTCAATTTTCTTATAACCAAAGGGTTTTTGCATGGATCTTTGGAAATTCATTCTTTGGTCCATAGGATTGAAATAACAGAATTTTGCAAGATGATTCAATTTGCCACAGATAAAACAAGGTTTTGGTCTATTGATTTTACTCAGATCAACCCCTTGTTTATGTGCCCATTGATTATTCCAGTTTCTTTGATTTCCCCTCTTTTTGTCCTGTTTTTGGGGCTCATTCTTCTTACAAGCACACTGTTTGCAAGGACCTGGATTCACAACTGTGGTCTGTTTATAATGGACCTTACCAGACTTTTCCTCTGTCTTCTCTATGTTCTTGGATTTGATCCAAGCCCTTCCACAATCCTCATTGGTGATAATGTTGTTTTCTATAGAAATCTCACCACTCACCTTGTTCTCCTTACTCTTGCCAACCTCTTTCTCAGTCTTATCCTCAACAATTACCTCGTCTAAGGGATCTATTTCAGTGGCTCCCTCAGGCAAGTCCTTCCTATCTTTGGTGTCTAACAGGTCTGAAGTAGGAGGAATGTAATTGTTGTTATATGGTGGAGGTGTGGCATTATACCCAATTCCTCTTCTCAATTTATCATGAATCTGATTTTGCAGTAAGGAGTCCATTGCTTTAGAAGCATTGGAAAACTTTTCTACATCAAGCTTAACCTTGGTTAACTCCTCTTTCAGTTTTTCACTCTCCTCTTTAGATTTGGTCAGTTTAAGTTCTAAATCCTTTTTCTCCCACTGCCAGTAATTTGTGTCATATGAGTGTTGTAGTTCATTGGCTTGAAAACCTTTGATTTGATCTTCAAGTCTCTCTACTATCCTCACATAGTCTTTTATATCCTTTTCTAGTCTCTTAAGGTCATCACTCATCTTCTGATTGTGATCCCTGTACCTTTTAACAGTGTCTATGCAAGTTTTAGAACAGAGATTAGAACTTACCTCAGATGGGAGATCAGATACTTTAGCCATAAGAGCTTGATTCTGAATAGCTTCCTCTGCTTGATCACTCCAATCAAACCCCATTCCTTGTTGAGAAACAAGGGCTTGAGCAGAGTTTCTGTTGTTATTGAAGCTTCCAGATTGAGTTTGTTGGTGGTTGTTGTTGTGAGACACTCCACTTCTGCATTCTCTAGCAAAATGTCCCTTCAGATGGCATTTGTAGCATTCCACCTTTGATTTATCAAACCCTGCTCCATCTTCTCTTCTTTGTGAGAAGTTGTTTCTTCCAGTCCTCTTTATAAACTTCTTAACCCTCATGGAGAGCATGGCCATCTGCCATTTAATATCCATCTCTTCCAGATCATCAGGATGAAGTTGTTCTAAGTCATCATTGATCAAAGAGGAATTTCCATGATTAGAAAGAAGAGCTTCAAACACATAATCAGTGCCTTTATCTAGATTTGATCCATTAGCAGCATTAACTGATTCAGGGTTAGCAGTAGAATCAATTGATGCTGATAGGAGTGCAGCATTATGAACATATCCAGAAGGCTTCTTCTTTGCCTCCACCTCAGCTTCAAATACTCTAAGATCATTGTACAGATCATCAAGTTCTTTTTCTTCCAACTGATCATTCTGTCTGAATGACACAGTGTACATGGTCCATTCATCTCCAAGGGACCTTAAGAACTTTCTGTTCACATCATCTTGATCAATCTGTACTCCCATAGTAGCTAGTTCACCAATTAGTTTATTAAACCTGTCAAAAGTTTGAGTCATGGACTCATTCTTAGTAGAGATGAAGTTTTCATACTGTTGTTTTAAGATTGCCTTTTGATTTCTCTTGGTACTTTTAGTACCTGAGAATCTCTTCTCTAGAGCATTCCAGAGCATCTGTGCATCAGTACAATTGCAGAATTGGTGTTGATACTCATTTGGAATGGCCAAGAGCAGTGTGCTCAAGGCTTTCATCTCTGTCTGTCTTGATTTCCTGTCTGCATCTGTCTTTGGAGGAGTTCTTTTGCCATCTTCACCAATCTTTCCTCCATCATATGGGCCATTCTCAATGATGTCCCACATAGAGTAATCTGTGAGGATAATATATTGCTTGATTCTGATCTTCCACATGTCAAATTCATTGGATCTGAGCATTGGAACTTTTGAGACCAAAGTACTGCTTGATTCTGTAAGATTTTCCATGATGAATAACTGTTTTTGAGAGAGTTTGGCTTTGATACCACTTGTCAGGATCGAATTCTTAACAAGAATTAATTCTCAGAAACAATATCAAAGAAGTTTGCGGAATAACACTTTGATATTCAATGAAACAGTAAATCAACACAGTAAATATGAATAACAAACTGTAAGCTTTTATTTGATGCTTTGAAGTTACAAGATTACTCACTCAACCTCAATATTGATGAACAGGCTCACCAATACGAATTCTACTTCTCTAGAATTAGGATCTATGCCTTGAGGTTGATTCTCTCTAAAAGAATGAAAATTAAAACCCAAAAAATTTACTTCATTATTCTAAACTATACAATATATACTGAATACAAAGATAATTACAATAAATATCTTCAGTATATCTTCCATGTATATCTCTAAGCTTCCATGTATATCCTTTCATACAAATCTTCATCATATAAGCAGTATTAATCTTTAGCAGCATTAACTTCCTTCTAGCAGCATTAACTACTAAGCAGTACTAACCTTTATGTCTTCTAGCAGTATTAATATTGAACCAGCAGCATTAATCACACTTGATGAATTCTTCAGTTCCCAACAGATTTGCTTGTAGTGTTTTCTTTTGATTTAGCAAACTTATTCTGAATATGAGATTTCAAAGGTGTTGTTTTCACATTCTCATCCATGTGGTTCCTTTTTGATTTCTTCCTATAACCAAAAGAATTTTGTGTTTGTCTTTGAAAAGTAAATCTTTGGTTAATAGGATTGAAATAACAGTGTTTGGCTAAATGATTCAATTTGCCACAAATAAAACAAGGCTTTGGTCTATTGATTTTGCTTAGATCAATTCCCTGTTTTTGAGCCCACTGGTTATTTCTGTTTCTCTGATTTCCCCTTATTTTATCATGTTGATGGGGCTTGTTCTGTTGACAAGTACAGGGATTTACAACAGTAGTTTGCATATAATGATTTCCCTGTACCTTTTCCTTCCCTTTCCTAGAGGTCTCAGCTTTCTCACTCTTACCATTTTCTTTCTCTGTCTTGGACATCTCCACTTTCTCACTCTTGACAAATGGTTTACCCCCCCCCCTCTCATTTGTAAGAATGTGGTTTTCTAAGGGAGTTTCTTTATGTTCTTCCTTATTCTTACCCTCAGTATTCTCTTCTTCAGACTCTGTCTCAACCACTACTGTATCTAGTGGATCTACTTCAGTGGCTCCTTCAGGTAATTCCTTCTTATCTTGTCTTTCTAAGAGGTCTGAGGTGGGTGGAATATAATTGTTATTGTATGGTGGAGGGGTGTTGTTGTATCCTATTCCTCTTCTTAGTTTGTCATGAACTTGAGTTTTGAGTAAAAAGTTCATTGCTTTAGAAGCATTGGAATATTTCTCAATGTCTAGTTTGGCCTTCTCAAATTCACTCCTAATTTTCTCACATTCTTCTCTAGCCTTTTCTAGCTTAATCTCTAACTCTTTCTTCTCCCACTTCCAATAGTTGTGATCATATGAATGTTTAAGTTCATTGGCCTGGTATGACTTAATTTGTTCTTCAAAATTCTCAATGATCAAACTATACTCTCTTCTATCTTTCTCCAACCTTTTAAGGTCATCACACATGCTCTGATTGTGATCCCTGTACTTTTTAACAGTTTCAAGACATGCTTTAGAGCAAAGGTTAGATTTTACCTCTGTGGGGATTGCAGTGCTTGAGGACTCTGAAACCTCAGCTATCAATGCTTGATTCTCGATTGCCTCTTCTGCTTGATCACTCTAATCAAATCCCATTCCATCTTGTGAGACAAGTGCTTGAAATGGATTCCTGTTATAGTTAGTGGACTTTGATTGTTGATTGTTGCTTCCATGCTGTTGAGACATTCCTCCTCTGCATTCTCTTGCAAAGTGCCCCAGCTTATGACACTTGTAGCATTCTACCTTGGATTTGTCAAATCCAGCCCCATCTTCTCTTCTCATGGCAAAGTTGTTTCTTCCTGTTCTTTTGATAAATCTTTTGACTCTCATGGTGAGCATTGCCATTTTCCACTTGATATCCATCTCTTCAAGGTCATCAACATTGATCTGCTCTAAATCATCATTGATAAGAGCAGATTTAGCATGACTAGCAACGAATGCTTCCAAAACAGAATCATTAGGTCCATCCTGTTTTGAGCCATATGTAGCACTAACTGATTATGTATTAGCAGAAGAATCAGTAGTAGATGATAAGAGAGCAGCATTGTAAGAGTATCCAGATGGCTTCTTCTTAGATTCAACTTATGCTTCAAACACCCTGAGATCATTGTAGAGATCATCAAGTTCCTTATCCTCCAGATTATCATTCTGTCTGAATGATACTGTATACATGACCCATTCTTCACCAAGAGACCTTAGAAACTTTCTGTTGACATCATCCTGGTCCATCTTGACATCAACAGTGGCCAATTCTCCAATCAACTTGTTGAATCTATCAAAGGTTTGAGTCATAGACTCATTCTTTGTAGACATAAAGTTTTCATATTGTTGCTTGAGAATTTCTTTCTGATTTCTCTTAGTGCTTTTAGTACCTGAAAATCTCTTCTCCAATGCATTCCACAAGATTTGAGCATCAGAACAGTTGCAAAACTGATGTTGGTATTCATTAGGAATTGCCAAGAGCAGAGTGCTCAAGGCTTTCATCTCAATCTGCCTCATCTTTCTTTCTCCGTCAGTCTTTGGTGGAGGTCTATTGCCATCTGCTCCCATCTTTCCTTCATTGGAGGGACCATTCTCAATGATGTCCCACATTGAGTAGTATGTGAGAAGAATGTACTGACTGATTCTGATTTTCCACATGTCAAACTCATTGGGTTTGAGCATGGGGACCTTTGAAACAAGAACACTGTCATGTGATCCGTCCATGATGATTATTGATTTCTGAGTTCCTTATGCTCTGATACCACTTGTCAGGATCGAAATTCGAAACAAGAATTTAAACTAAACACTCAGAAACTATGTTAAAGAAGTCGCGGAAAAACACTTTAACAATAAATCAATGAAACAGTGTATAACTTCAAATCACAAGTTATATTAAATTAACTTAATGATTACAAACAAAACCTCAATCTATTGAACAGACTCAACAGACGTTCTATACTTCTCTAAAGAAAGGATTAAAACTAATCTTGATGTTAATTCTCTCTAAACGTATATGCAAAACTTGTGTAAAAACTTGTTTATCTAACAAAAACTACTAGACTATATATACAGAACTGATTACAAGATAATTACTAAAGAAATATTGATTTTCAGCATCCATTCCATAATTATCTTCATCATTATCTTCAGCTCCTACTCTTTCGTTCCAAGTCATCATTATCAACATCAACATCATAAGCAGTATTAATCATCCAGCAGCATTAATCTTCAAGCAGTACTAACTACTAGCAGTACTAACTCTCCAAGCAGTACTAACCATTCTCATAGCAGTACTAACTCTTCAAGCAGTAGTAATACTACTAGCAGTAGTAATCTTTCAAGTAGCAGTAGTAAAATCTTCAGCAATATTAATCTTTAACACTTCAGCAGCATTATCCAGACTTAGCTCATATCTGACCCAACATACTAAGACACAAAACTAATACTAAAACCAATTGTGGCCATGGAGGCTCACATACGACGACTCCAGACCATTCATGGTATCTCGAGAGATTAGTATATGTGTGTAAACTGACTCGGATACCCACGATTACCCAAAAGAAAGCTCAAAACCATTACAAATCAGAAAAAAGGCTCTTTCTAATGACCAACCCAAGAAGTTAAAAGATCGGTTTTAGACTTCTACTCAAATAACCTAGACACATTTCAAAGATCTAACTCCATGTAAACATTGTAGCGTAACAAACATAACCGTTTCATATGACTCGGAATATGTGTTTTTAAAATGATTATAATATTGTTCAATACTAAAATTAGGTAGTTAAATAAGATCACATTTACCCAAAATTTATTTTTCTTGTAACAAACTTTTTCACTTGTTTATCTAAATTTGATTATTTTAGCTAAAAAATAAATAATAAAAATTGCCAAACACTATAAACTAATTATTGCAAAATTTGCAACACTTTAATTAGAGTCGATAAAAAATGATCCAATCCGTCAACCTAACCTGAACCCAAGATTCTAAATGGCGTGAGGCGTGGCGTTAGGGGTGCTCAAAAAACCGACCAACCCGGGAAAAAAATCAACCCGAGCTAACCCGACATATAATCGATACAAAATAAGGACAACCCGAATCTATTGGGTTGATATTGGGTTAGGTTCAAAGTAACCCGACCAACCCGATAACCCGATAAACGTTTTAGCGACTTCTCTAAAATTATTAATATTTCCCTTTAATATGTATAAATTACCAAAAACAATTCGGCAATAACGATCAATGGAACTCATAAGAGGACATTAATGGAAAGTTATATGTAATACATAAACATTTGATGAACTCGTATATTCTTTTGAATGATGGGTTGTATTTCAAAGAAAAAAATCCTTATTTTTATGTTTTCAATATTGTTTTTATTTTGTTTAAACACAACCCGACCAAACCGACCAACCCGAACGGGTTGGGTTGGGTTGGGTTGCACTTTTGTTTGGGTTGGGTTGGATTGAAAATTCTCAAACCGTTAAAATTGGGTTGGGTTGTTGAAATGTCTTCAACCCGATCAACCCAACCTGTGAGTACCCCTACGTGGCGTGGCAAGCCTTAGGAGCCACGACGAAGCCATGGAGTTTTCAAGGCATGACTTATGGCGTCATTTTTCGAATTTATATATAATATTATGTATAAAAACATATGTTTCGTAATGTTACTCAATGAGTCAATAATAATAAGCAAGTTAAATAGTGGTATATATTTAAAAAAAACTTGCAGATAAGACATTAAAAACAAAAAAAATCAAATATTGCATTACGAAATTGTGCATTAGGCCATGGCGTGCCACGGGCTTACGTGGCGTGAGACACAAGCCTTGGTGTCATGGCGGTTGTGCAGCGAGTTTTCTAGAACATTGCTTGAACCCAACTCAAAATTAGCAGGTTGGGTTGAGATTTTCAACCCATTTAAGTAATTGGTCAATCCGTTTAACCCATTTATTTAAACGGGTTGGGTTGGGTTGAAATTTTCGACCTATTTACAACTTGTTTTCAACTTATTTTCAACCCATTTAAAATATGATATAATTTTATTTTATTTTTAATTAAATATCATTATTTACAAATTGAATCGCATCTTGAGGCGCTATATGGAACAATCATGACATAGAAGATAGAGAATCAAGAGGAAAGTAATACAGAGAGTGAAATTGGAGTTGGTGAAAGTAGAAGTCGAGTTACTTAGAAATTAAAGGTTTCCAATAATATTTGAACAATTTATTTGCATTTGTGGTTGTGTTTTATTCAATCTTTGAACAATTTATTTGTATTTGTCATATTAAACAGTTTAATCCTTTTTATTTATTTAAATTTTTAAAATTAAATGAATCAATCCATGTTCAACCCATTTATTTAACAGGTTGGATTGAAAAAAATCATAAACAGATCAACTCGTTTTCAATCCAGTTAAGTAACAAATTGAGTTGGATTGAAAAATCTCAACCCACTTAATTAAACAGGTTGGGTTGGGATGAGATTTTTAACCTGTTTGATAAGTTGAACCTGAACCCAACCTAACGTGACCCATTACCACCTAGGGTGAACATGGTATGGTACTATGATTTTTTTCTCAATACCGTGTACTAACCAATTATAATTTGTACACAAAAAATTATATCGTTTACCAACCAACTCTAATTGGTACCAACTTTTTTCGGTTGGTACATGTTGATACGGCTTTGTACCAACATCTCAAAAGTTTACAAACTTTTATGTCTGAAACCTGTTCAGTAAAACTTTTAGCTGTAAAATAATAAAATGACTAAGCTGAGTTCTTTGAGTTTGAGGGACGATTAACCTTCTACTCTTTTACTTTAAATTGTAAAACAGTAAAATGTTAATTTATTAAATAGTTAAATGTCTTTAAAAAAACAATCAGGCCATATCATCATCTGTAACACCCGTAATTTTCAGTAAGTGAATGTCACCTGGACATTTCTGTGACTTGTAAACAATGGGGTTTTGTTGGGAAATGCATTGTTTAAAATCCCTCTGGGTATCGGGAACGTTGGCAGTGAAAAAGTCGGGTTTCGGGACTCCGGAAAGGTCCCGCGACAATGCCCGACGACTATGACGAGTCACAGTTGCACATGGCACAGTCGCGGAAGAGAAGCAGAGGCCTACATCACCGTTGAGTACGAGTTAATTATACTTTTGGTCGTTGTGTCTACATCACCATCGGTTAAACGTGTTTCGATGTTTACAAATGCTTTCGTTGGAGATTTACGTAACTGTTGGGTCGTTGGCTCGGTTTTGACTAAATGGAGTCTTGAGGACATTTGTCCGGTTTAAAAACAGTTGTGGGGTTTTGGAGTATGTTGACGTTTATTTCATGCCATTTGGGAGTTACATGTTTTGGGTGTTTTGGTCATTCAATTAGAGTCTTGTAATTATAGACAGTGTTGTATTGGATCCATAGGCACGTAAGTCTGTCTGTTTTGGGAAAGCGGGTAAGGTTGGTTATGACCGTTGACCTCTTGGGTTTGCTAGCGATTAGGCAATAGGTGGATCGATCCGCTGAGTTGAAACTCGTCTAGATTGGATAGGCATCCATGTCCGTAAAACCTTGGGGTGTGTTAGGTCTGGTTTTATAGTAACCATTGTATTTATAGGGCTTGGTCAAATATTGTGTTTAGTGTTTTATTCTGTGTTGTATTGACCAAGGGTATTTAAGTCCCTTTGGTCTTTGTTCCTGGTAAGACTTTTACGCACATATCAATACATTCTCTGTTTTGCGCATCCTAGCTCTCTCTCTACTTTCTCTCTCTACAGATTCATTGATCTTGGACTATCAATTGGTATCAGAGCCATCTGAATCTTGAGAGGATTGAGAGATTGATTTGTGTTATCTGAATTTGTGATTGAAATCGAAAATTTGATCGATTTTCTTGAATTTTTCAAGAAAATCTCGTTTTCTTGATTTCTCATCAAATTTGGATGTGTTTGTGATCGAATTGTGTTGATTTTGACTTCATTAGATGCGTTTTTGATATTCGATCATATTTGTTTCATATAATTTTGCATAAAAATCATGATTTGATCCTCGATTTTGTGATTTTGTGTTTTTCTAGAAAACTCGAGTTCTCGTACTGTTTCATTCACGATTTTGTGTTTTAGTGTTTTTTAATCGAAATTGTTAGTTGAAAGTTGTTATAAAGTTGTTTTCGATAATCAAAGTGTGTATTTCTTGCATAAATTCTTTGATTTCTTTTGATCTTGCGAGTTCTTTTTGATTTTTTGTGGTTTGCGCATGTTCATGTAGTTTTGCGCAACATTCATGTAGGTTTGCGCATGTTCATGCTGATTTGCACAAGATTCATATCACTTTGCGCAAGATCATTGTGTCCTAATCCATGTGTTAGTGCTTTTCAGGTTCTCGCATTGGACTAATTACGCAAAGCATAGTTTGCGTATCAAGTGTCATCCGAGAAACAAAGTTCGCGTATCAGGCTACATACGCAAAGATCATTTTGCGCATCTCTCAGCATACGCAAAGTCTAGTTTGCGCAATAGCTATCTTACGCAAAGATACTTTGCGTTTCCTTCTGCTTCCGATAAACTTCAGTTAGCGTAAAGGTGGTTTACGTATCCCTCAGCATACGCAAAGCTACTTTGCGCATTAGCCTTCACACGCAAAGCCTACTTTGCGCATCAGCCTTCGTACGCAAAGCTTAGTTTCCGTATCCTTCTTCTTTCGCAAAGCTCAGTTTGCGCATCCTTCTGCTCTCGCTTAAAAAAAAAAGAGTCTGGAATTTTTTTTCCTGAAGATTGTCAACTATGGATCCTACACAGTTTGCTTATCAAGCTCATATCTACAAAAATGACATTATGATATCATTGGGTACAGAATGGCAAGATCGGTTCCTGAACTTCATTGAACGCCAAAAGAATGGTAATGACATGTTGATCATTCTATCTGAAGGACCGTTTGAAAGACTAAAATTGCCTTCTGGATTTTATAAGCCTACGAAAGATTATACACATGAAGAGTTGTCTGCATATCAAGCTGATCGTGATATTAAAGCCAATTTGAGGCTAGCATTGCCAAACTCTGTATACAAGAGGATTGATTGTTTCAAAACTCATCCTAATCTGATGTGGCAACAGCTTGAGAAGATTATGCTTGGTTCTTCGGTTGCAACTCAACTCAGGCATACGCGTTACATGAATAATTTTGAAGAATTCAAAGCCAAGGATGGGGAGCCACTGAAAGCTGTGTTTGACCGTTTCTGTGCCGTGATCAATGATCTTAGGAAGATAAAGGTTGAAAAGACTGAGCTTGAATTAAATCTGAAGTTCCTCGACACTTTGCAACCAAAATGGAATAAAACATGCCACAGATTGAGGAACGATGTCAGAATCTCCACTATACAAATTCAAGAATTATAGGAGATTCTGATGACTGATGAGAGCTTGGTGATAGAGAAGAAGGCAAAACTTGAGAAAAAGAAGAAATCAGTAGACCCGGTTGCACTCCTCACAAAGCAATTATCTGAACAAGCATTGTCTGATAACGCTTACAACGGGTCAACTGAAGATGATGGTGAGGCTTTGCAGAAAGCTATGATCTTTCTCTCTCAGCATTACCAGAAAAAGTTTCAACCTCGATCGAGTTCCAACTCTTCTCGCTTCACTTCTGGGTTTAAAGCCAAAGTACCCGAGCCAAAGACTGCTGCTTGCTACAACTGTGGAAAGCCGGGTCATATCTCAAAGGAGTGTAGAGCAAAGAAGGTTAAGGACTCAGCTTATTACAGAAAGAAATTGGAGTTGGCTGAGAAAAGAGAGAATGGAACAGCTTTGCTGGCAGAAGAAGAATTCTGGATGGATCACTCTGACGATGAAGCTGCAAACGTAGAGATCGCTCAGATGTGCTTGGTTGGAGATGACCAGTCAGATGATTCTGAAACTGATGAAGATGAGGTATATTCAGAGTTTAATTACAATTTCATATATTCTCAGTTGAATATCATGATAACTGCTTTATCTGATTTACGTTTAAAGTTATTATCCGAAAAAATTTAAATACAGAAAAGTCAAATTTGATTGACAAACTGAAAATTTCTTTGAAAGATGAAAAATCAATTTTAGAAAATACTAAAGACATCTTTCAAAAGAAATTGGATGATTTGGAAAATTCAAATAAGACTTATCTTGAGTCTTTGACTAAAATGACTTCTTTAAAAGATGAATTTTCAGATAAAATAAATAAGTTAGAAGAAAAGCTTTATCGAAGAAACCAATCTGAACAAACAATTTTTATGAATAAACCGCGGAGTGAAGAAGCTTTAAAACAAAGGTGGGGACTTGGTTTTGACAATCCTCATTGTTTAAACAAAGTGATAAACGAAGTTCCTGCTTTATATAAATACGACTATCTAACTCTTGCACATTATGCTCCTCAGTTTAAATTCTTTTGGACTAGTGAAAAGCAAATTTTAGAAGTCGAAAATGAGAAAAGGATAAATAACAAGAAAAATGAAATTCCTTTTGTTTATACTTATGAAAATGCCAAATATTTTCCTGATAAATCAAGAAGAGGTCGAAAAGGTTTAATTGATATATCTCCCGTCAAATCTTCAGTGTCTGATGATTTTGTTCCTTCTTATGCTCCTGATTCTGATAGGGAAAATATTTCTCCAATCTTTTATGATTCGAAGAAATATACTCCTCCATTAGTTTTAGAAGGCAAAATCATCGATCTTGAAGATAAGATAGAAGATCAAAATATTTTGAAGAAAATTAAATCTGATATTATTCTTTCTTTCATGACGTCTAGTCTTGAAGAAAAATTATTTTCTCAAAAATCAGATTCTATTTCTAGCCTTTCTTCTGATTCTAAGGAAAACGAAAAGGAAGTTTCAAATTTTAAAATCTTTTCTCCAAATAATTCAGACTCCAAGGCAAATTCAGATTTATTAGTTGATCAGATTGGTTGCTTAGATAAATTTATTTCTTCTGATTTAAATATTAAGTCTAAAATTCTTGATGATTCTTTTACGCTCAATGATCAATATTATAAACCTAAGCGTAAAAGAAGACGGTCAAAGAAGTCGAAGAAACAAGATAAAGTTATTTCTGACTGTTCTAATTTTTCCGATTCAATTCTTACAGATAGGACTTTGAGTCGGTCAAAGAAGCAGATCTGGAGAATGAAGCGGACATCTACTGATTCTATGATTGATGAGGATTTATATGTAGACAAATATTATAAAAGTGATTCATTTGCTTCTTGTAATAAGATTTCTAAATACTCTATTAAGCAAATGATTCAGATTTCCAAAAATGTCTGATATTCGTCTTCTGATTCTAGTTCAGATGATTATGATTTATCTTCTGATGATTGTGCATATTACTCTGATTATCTTTCTCGTGCTTCTAGTTTCACTTCTTTCAATTATTTCCCCATAAGAACTGCAACTAACAAACATGGGCCCAAATTTAAGTGGGTACCCAAATCTTTATCTGATTTAAAGTTGCAGGCATCACATGTTAAGGGGGAGTAAGGGAAATTGGTTTCTGCGTACTTCAGCTCAAGACCCGTACTTCATAGACTATGACTTCTAAACAAATCAGTTTAGAACTCGTTCTTCAATTATTTAAGCTTCTGACTAAATGAGATACTGTGAGTACATCAATTTTATTTCCGCTGCATTTTATCTCTGATTATGATGTGTTCCAGTTTTTCTCATTATTTTTCAAGAATCTGAGCTTGTTCAACTTTTTCTTAATTTTGTATAACCCAATTTTTTTTTAATTTGAGACACAAATTATTTTTATAATGTGAAAGATGAAATAACTGAATTTTATTTTGTTCCAACTAAATATCAATTTGCCAAATTCTTTACATATTGTCTTTAATGAAAATTTTTAACATCAGCATATTGAGTTTAAAAGTTTAAATCTTTACAAATTTTATTCTATAAAGTAAAGTTTTACATTTTTTCTTTCTTTTGAATAAAATATGTGTCTAGGATAAATTTTCAAGTTCTTTTGTTTATATTACAGTTTTTATATGATCAAATTTCAAGTATTCAAAAGTCGAAAAGTCAGCAACATGTTTGAAACTTTTATTACTGCTTTAAAGTTGTGTGATTCGGAATATTTATAGTTTACAATGCTTGGAAAATTCTAAAAAGTCAAAATTTTGATTGTAATGAAAATATGGGCTAAGTACTTTTATGTAAAACTGAGTGATTGAGATGAATATTAAATTCTTAAAATTCAGAAATCTCTAAGTTTAAAAGTTTGTACTTGTGGCCTTTCTGGTTTGGGAAAGTAAGTTCTTCGGGATGTTTGTCATCTGGTCCCCTAAGGTCAATTGATCTGGGAGTGATCGAACCCAAATCCTTCAATAAAATCATATCGAAAGTCATGTTCTACTGGTATGAATGGGTTTAGGATATGTCGATGTAGCCTTTCTGATCTGGGAGAGTAAGTTCCAAGGGGTGCTTGACACCTAGTCCCCTAAGGCCAACTGGTTTGGGAGCGGCTGACCCAAATCCTGCAATAGGGTCAGATAGAAAGTTACGTTTACGGCATGTTCTTTACTTAATAAACTTTTTGATCAAAAGATGCCAAAGTGCACAAGCTTAAAAGATGCCAAAGAGCACACTCATGTTAAGATGCCAATGTGCACACTGCTAAAAAGATGCCAATGAGCACACATCTCATAATACTTGGTGATATGTTTAAGTTGCGATAAACCTATAAATTTGTGATAATCTTAATTTTTGATGGATTAGTGTGAGTACATGCAAAGTTCTCTATTATATTTTTAGAATTGCATTTTCTTGAAGCTAATCGAAGATTCGCATGTGAGTACACTGAATAGATTGCTGGAAGTTTTTGAAACTGAACATGTTTTAACTTGATATGCAATAAAACTTGTTCTTGTATCCAACAACACACGCTTGATTTTAACTGATTGATAAATTTGTGAAATTTTACTGAGTAGACTTTAATTTGTTTAGTGTTTAAAATTTTATATGTTTAGTCGTTTCAAAATTTACATTCAGTATATTTTTCTTTTTACATTAATATTTGATCATTGTGTTCTCATAAATATATTTTAATGGGTTTATGCATTATTCAAGGGGGAGTGAACAAAGAGAATGTTTTTCAAAGATTATATCTGTTTTTGAGGGGGAGTATCTGATTTTCCCTTATATGAATGCTAACTTGAATTGTCAAATTTAGTGCATTTGTGTAGGGGGGTCAAAGAGCTAATCAGGTAAAAAATTTCGGACTCCAAGTCAGATTTGCGCAATCAGTTGGTCACGCAAAACTCACTTTGCGCCACCTGCGTGTTGCGCAAACCTCTCCTATTTTCTCTGTTTCTTTGATTTTGCAGATCTTAAGTTGTCTCATATCCAACATTTGCATGACCTAGTTGAACCAGTTCATCATGGTCATGAGGGGGAGAAATCAGAAAAGTCAATGAGCTTTTAAAGAGACAAAGAGCTCAAAAGTTTATCTGCTGATCAAGATTCGCTCAAAGATTCTATTTTCTCAGCTACAACTTCTTCTTTTGTTGTTTCTGCTCCGATCACCACAATTCATTCAAGGTCATTTAAAAGAGGTGTGTCGTCTAGAGCTCAAGCTGATGCATAGAAAACTCAATCTGAAAAATGCTGAGAATAAATTTTTTCTTAAACGTCAGAAAGCTTCTCAAAGTCGCTTTGTTGGTCCGTGCTGATTTAGAAGATGAATTTTTGAAGACCAAAGCGCCAATGATTACTAAGGGGGAGATTGTTAGGTCTGGTTTTATAGTAATCATTGTATTTATAGGGCTTGGTCAAATATTGTGTTTAGTGTCCTATTCTGTGTTGTATTGACCAAGGGTATTTAAGTCCCTTTGGTCTTTGTTCCTTGTAAGACTTTTACGCACATATCAATACATTATCTGTTTTGCGCATCCTAGCTCTCTCTCTCTACTTTCTCTCTCTACAGATTCATTGATCTTGGACTATCAGGGTGGAACTCGATGGAGTATGGCAAGAGGCAACAAACGGTCTGAGGATTGTGATGTCTGGTATGGCATGGGAACTAGGACCGGGATATGTGGTGAAATCCAATAACATTAGGGTGGCCCCATTCACGTGTTCTCGCCACCCAAGATGGAAACGTTTAGACGACATGTGAGGAAGCTGTATGGGCGGCCTACTTGCGTGTTCCTCTAATCTCAATGTATATGGGTCTCTCCGTCGTAGATCTGTGGTATTTTAAATGTTCATGTCGTATTTTACCAACTTTGGTTTGGGTGGTCGACGATAAATGATAGCCTTAATATTGGGTTTTCCCACGTATATTGAGGTTTGAATGGAATGCGTCATTTCTACGTTTCGGTATTTGATTTCGTCCCATTTTATGGTAGCATGAGTTTTGGGTCTAATGTCCGTGTTCACGGCGATATTTATTCATATGGGTTTTCATATATGGTTTTATGAGTTGTGTGTCATGTTCCACCCATGTTGGGTATTTCGAGATACAACTTTTTACTCGCGTTTTATAAAATTGGGAGTTCCGTCTCTATTTTCCGTTTTAACAAGCTTTGGGTTGAACTTAAATTTACGAAAGAACGTTTTATATAGGGATCTTCGCTTCTAAAACACTTTGGTATGGTTAACGATTAACTCGGTAAATGCATTATTATTGGTAAACGAGTCGTTTTCATAAGCAAAACATATCCTTTTTAAGCGAGGAAGCTAAGGAATGATTGATGTCTATAGCAATGCCACTTTGGAGTGATAGTTAAGTGTGTTGGACGCATGAAGTTGATCATCTCGAGTCAGAATTATTGGTTGGATTAGAACTATAAGTTTGTTAGACCGACTATTTCGAGGAGAAATTGTAAGTTAACCAATTAGTGGGATTGTTGCTCTAAGATGTTTGATGCATTCAGATGACAATAGTATGAACTGAGGAGCGTGATTTCGGGATGTTAGTGCCGACTAATTTTATGCATGAAATTCATTTCTAAAAATAAATTGCATCGATTATTTCTTATATTTCCCAAATCATAAAATGAGTTATATTGTGGAACATTTGAAAAATATTTGTCACGCACCGGATTTCAAACCGTGAGTTTAAACATGCATGAAATTGTTTTATTGCACGTGGTTACCATTTGTCATCAAAAATCTCTTCATCCCCGTTTCATGTCTAACACCATTTTCGGATATTGTGAGATCCGTGTTTAATGTCATTTGGGATATTGAGCAAGTAACTGTGGAATTTTTAGTCTTGACATTGGATCTCATCCATGTATGTTGTAACACCCATAATTTTTGGTAAGTAAATGTCACCCGGACATTTCTGTGACCTGTAACAGTGGGGTTTTGTTGGGGAAATGCATTGTTTAAAGTCCCTCGAAAAATTGGGAATTTTGGCGTTGAAAAAGTCGGATTTTTGGAGTTCGGGGCACCCGGGCGACTATGCCAGCGATTGTGCCAGAGGGCACAATAGCTTGGCACAATAGCTTGGCACAATCGCCAAGGCTGAGAGCCCGCGGTACATCTTTGGCGATTGTGCCAGCGATTGTGCCACTGGCACAATCGCCTAGCACTATAGCCGCACGTACCAGTGGATTAAATGTTGCGAGTTTCACCATTTCTTCTCATTTTTCTCATTTCTATCTTCTCCCCTTTTCTCTCCCAAACCCCAAAACCGAACCTTAACCTATTTTGGGGGGTTTTCCTCCTCAAACCACATGATTACTCACCATCTAGCTACTTGGGATCTTGAATCACAAAACCTCCATCTTCATCTTCCTCATCAAGTTCAACGGTTGGGAGCTCGGGTTGAAGAGTTGGATTGGGTGTTCTCGGAAAGTCTCGTCATCTTTAATGGTAAGCTTCTTTGATTTAAGGTTATAAATGTTCTTTGGTGGTTTCTTAGTGTTTAGTATCTCAAATCTCGGATTTGATGGTCTTGGAGAAATTAGGGTTTTGACCTTGTTTGGGATTTTGGTATATAACGTTTGGGGAATGTTTCTAAATGGTTTGGTATGTATGGATCTAGGTTTTTGGAAGTTCTCAGCTTGAGGATTCAAGCGGCCTTCAAAAGAGCTCGTTGGGTGAAATCTAGATTTAGCCTAAAGTTAGAAAGGTGAGTTCAAGCTGATTTGTGAAAACGGTGTACATGCCAAAATGTCTATTTTAAAGTGTTTACATGTTTTATATGAAAATTGTTAACTGCTAACCACCTGATAAGTTTTGGTTATTTGGAAGTATTCAATTTTATAAATTTATAAATCAACCATGTTTGAGATTTTGGGCATTTTGATAAATAACTCATATATTTTGGGTATTTAAATGACTTATTTCGTGGAGTATATTTTTGAGCACGAATGCATTTTATTAGGTGTCATGGGAGGATTTGAAAGGATAAAAAGGTATAAACTCACTTGGGAAATGTTTTGTCCCAATGTAAATTATGTTGGAGTTATTTGTGTGTGTTGAAGCATGGGTTGCATTATTTCGGGTCGATTACATTTGATTTCATTTTATGATTTCGACGTTGGGTCTTTGGATTTGTTGAGCTTATGTCCCGGCTTGGATTTTGTTGGGTCTTGGGGACACTTGTCTGGTTTTGGTAGCTCATTATAGAGCGTTTGGTTATGATTTGCATTTATTGCATCTTATTTGGGAATTACATGTTTTGAATGCGTTAGTTCATTCGTTTTGAGTCATGTAATGTTTCAGCCCCGTCTGCTATAGATCCATGAGCACTTTTGTATTTTATCCGGTGTTGGGACGACTAGTTTTCCACATCGAGGCACGTTCGGCATTGGATGTGATGTAAGTCCTTCGTGCTCGTATCAATGGGTGTATGCTGAAAGATGCTGAGCTCGATACATTTATTGCTTTATCCGATGGTGGAACGATTAGTTTTCCCCATTGAGGCGCGGTTGGCTTCTTTGGTATGGTGTAAGTCCTCCGTGCTAGTATCTATGGGTGTATTCTGAAAGATGTTGAGCCCGATACTTATACCACTTTAACGTAATGTGTGGCTTACTCTGTGCACGTCATATTATGCGGAATCGGGTTTTCCTCCGTCACCGAAAGGTGTTATTTTTGGGTTGAGTCGTGTATAATTTGTTTTCGAGGACATTATTCATACATGAATTTATTCCATGTTTTATGGGTCGAGTATTAATCCCTACCCGTGTTTTGGGATATGAAGTATTGTTACATTATCATAAATTGGGAGTCATTTTACATCCACGTTTTGAGTTTGGGTTATCTCCCTTATGCTATAATTTTAAAGACTTGAGTTTACTCATATTTTGGTCGTTTGTTTTATAAAGCTTACTCAAATTTCATTAATTGAGCATTACCATTATTCCCGTTTCAATTAAGTGTTGGATTGCATCATTTCATGAAAGAGTGTTTTGGCGTTTAGGCGACCATCTATAAAATGCTTATTACTGGTAAATGAGTTGTTCCATTATTTTTAAAGTAAATCATTTTTAAAGGATCATGATTATAAGTTACGATATTTTCATTTTACGTTTTCTTCATAATCTTGATATAAACTCTTGAACTCACTAGGCGTTAAGCCTAACCTTTTTATTTGTCGGCATGTGCATCAGGTTCCAGATTGGGGTTTGGTCCTAGTTGTCCCAAGAAGAGATGTGCTTAGTTCTCCCGAGTGTAATTTAGTGAAGACTTCCGCAGTTTGGAGATAGTGACTTTTATTGGGTTTTAGTAGCACCCGTCCTTATTATAAACCGTACGTATAGAATGAATGTGTGTGTTGCGGTTAAATATTAAATTGTGGTTGTAGATGATTCTTTTATTGGTGTATTTAGAAAATTTTAAATTAGTTGCTATTTCCAAAATTCAGGGTGTTACATATGTTCGGGTTTTAAAGGAAGAGTTGTCCCCCCTGTTCTTGAGGAGGAAATTTTGGAGAATTTTGGTCTGTATGAGTTGTGTTTAATTTTATGGAGTATAGTTTTGCAACCTTTTGGGCGCGTGAATGTACTTTGAGATGCGTGGGTTTTAATTTTATTACGTGTAAATTTACGAGCTTGTTGGGCGTTGTGTCTCATTAAAAGTTTTGCTGAAAATGGTCACTTTATCTTACGTTGTGGTTTTTAGAATTTTGACATTTTTAGACTTATTGTCACCTTATACTTATTTGTTGGGAAATGAAAATTTTGATACCGCTTGATTTTAGCGCTAATGAGTTTTATGAAAATTCAGTTGGGTTCATATAGTGTCTTATCTTACGACATTTTGCGTCGTGTAAATAAATTCTGGGAACGTGTACATATGCATTTTGCGTGCGTTAATTGATGAGTTTTGTTAATATATGTCATCTCACATGTTGTTTTGGGAAAGTTTCATTATTATGTGATTTATCTTTGGGCTTTACACAAATGTCAATCGTTATATACTAGTTGCATTTGGATTAAATTATATTGTTGGTGTGAGTAAGCATATAAAGGATTTATGTTATTTCAGTTATTGATTTTACTGTTAGAAATTTTCCACAATGCATTAAACGAGTTAGCGGTATTCATGTCGTTGTAGTTACTATTTTGGTCAAATGTGTTCATCTGTGCGGCTCAAAGTTTTAAACTCGATTTGAAATTTATTTGCTTTCTTATCGTTCTACCGAGCTTTGGGGAATAGACTGATGCATATGGGGTTTGTTGAGAATTTTATGCCACAACGTTTTTGGTTAAAGAGGGAAAATTTTAAAGTTAAAAATTGTGAAGTTCTCGTTTGGAGTTGTACAAACATTATTACACGTGTTGTGGTGCAGTAAATATTTTCATGTTTATAGTGTAAATTTTGCTACACATCTTCTGTTACCGTTTTATCAACGTAAATACTGACCAAACGAATTTTGGAAGTGGTTTTATATGGGTAGCGTCGGTGATCAATTTTCAACCTATCGAGTGATCGGTAGTGGATTTTACCGCACGATTAAGTGTTACAAAGCTTATGTATTTGAAAGTTTATAAAAATTTAAATTGGCATATTAGTTGAAAACCTTGAACTCATTAGGCCTATAGATTTAAACCCCTGTCATGGAAGGAGTTGTAATTAAAGGACTAGAGAAGTTTTTGGGAGTTGAAGCGTCGGATGATCCGACTTGTAATCAATCTTGAATTTGGGTTTCAATTTTTTGAATCGGTTCATGTTTGAATAGTTGAGGTAATAGATTCATGTCTCCCCCGTTATCTTAGGGGTGACCTCTATGCTTCGGTAAACCTGCGGGAAAATGTCTTGAGTGATTATCGGCGCCTGGTTGGGTTCGATTTAATGGGTTACTTGCCTGTTGGACATCATGGTGTATGTTGATGGTGTACCGTCTTAGTGGGTTCCGTGATTAAAGGAATTATGGTGGTCCGTATGTTGGGAATGTAAGATCGGGAATAATATCCCTCTGTTAGGTGTCAACCTTAAAGCGACAATACCTCCGGAATGAAATATCGGACGGGATGCCTACGTTTTCGTTATCACCGTTTGGTTTTAGGCGTCGACTTGTTTTCTTGAAGTCCATGAATTTGGGAATGCTTGGAAGTACCCCGTTGGGTCTTGGGAATGTTGACCTCTCTGAGGTGGAACTTAGTAGAAGGTTAGATGTTGTTGATTAAGCATCGATGTGTATAAGTTTTCCGTTGTGATAAAGGTCTTACTAAGGGAAAGTTTTGAGGTTGGGGTTGGAACGGAGTTGAGTGATAGCCGGATCTGTGTTAACCAGTTACCTGAAGGACACGTTGGTGCGCCTTTGAAGGACATCTTTATCAATATTAATTATGGATCAGTAGGAATCTGAGGATTCATGGGAGCTTGGTGTCGATCTTTGGCTTTGGGTTCAGAATCATGTGGTTTTGAGGTGAATTGGCCGGTGAGATGTAGAGATCACAAGCTACCCGTGAAGTAGTATGTGTCACCCAAGGTTGGGAGACAACTGCAGTCGCACGGTTAAAAGCTACATTAGTAAGATGACGGTTCGTTCGGACATAAGTGTGATGTGACCAAGGGGACATTTATCGTGAGGATCAACATAAGATTATGGTGGTAGTCCTAGCAAGTGGAGTAGAAGCAATCTATCCCGCGGGCAACGATTCAGAGAGATTTAGATTTCGAGGACGAAATATCCTTTAAGGTTGGGAGGATTGTAACACCCGTAATTTTCAGTAAGTGAATGTCACCTGGAAATTTCTGTGACTTGTAAACAGTGGGGTTTTGTTGGGAAAGGCATTGTTTAAAATCCCTCTGGGTATCGGGAGCGTTGGTAGTGAAAAAGTCGGGTTTCAGGACTCCGGAAAGGTCCCGCGACAATGCCCGACGACTATGACGAGTCACAGATGCACATGGCACAGTCGCGAAAGAGAAGTAGAGGCCTGGGGCATGCTGGAGACTATGCCAGGCGACATTTCCCTGGGCATAGTCGCTTGGCAATGTCGCCAAGTAGGGCCAATTTGCTGTTAAGTCGAGTTTTCCAGCCTTTTTCTCATTTTCTCTCATCCAAACTTCCTCTACTCTCTCCCAAAATGTTTTCCTTCCTTCCCCTTCAAACCCTAACCTATCTTTGGCTCATACCCTTGTATTTTATCAAGATGAAACACCATCAAGTGGTAAAATGGAAAGCTTTGGTCAAGGATTCACCATCTCCATCTTCTTCTTCAACCTCAAGCTCATTGTTGAGTTTTCTAGGTTTTCGTCAAACCTAAGTGGTAAGTGTATCCATTCCATTTCTAAACCTTAAAATAAGTTATAAATGCTCAATTTATGGTTTCCTAGTGTTTGATTTCTCTAATGTCGGTTTGTAAGATTCTTGGAAGAATTGGATCAAAACTAGGGTTTTGCCCAATATGGAAGTTTTGATGTAAAGTGTTTAGGGATCGATTCTATATGGTTTTGGATGTATATTTATGGTGGAAATTTTATGGATCTAGGTTTTGGAAGAATTGGCTTGAGGATTCAGATTTCTTCAAGGAAGCTCAAAATGGGGTAAAATCTAGATTTAGCCTAAATCTAGCAAGGTGAGTTCAAGATGATTTATGGAAACGGTGTACATGCCAAAATGTTTATTTTAAAGTGTTTGTGTTTTACATCAAATTGTTAACTGCTGATAAGTTTTGGTTATTTGGTTATATTTAACTTTATAAACTTATGAAACACACACCTTTGTGATTTTGGGCATTTTGTCAAATAAATCATTTTGATATATATCTTTGATGTATAATATATAAATGGAGTCCATTTGATGTAAAGGTCATTTATATGAATTTGAACTTACGACTATTTGGAAAAATGCATATACTTATGTTATGAGGCATTTTGGAAATATAAGGATAAAGAGTCCATTTAGAAAATGGTTTGCCTCAACCAATGTTGAGTACGAGTTAATTATACTTGTGGTCGTTGTGTCTACATCACCGTCGGTTAAACGTGTTTCGATGTTTACAAATTCTTTCGTTGGAGATTTACGTAACTGTTGGGTCGTTGGCTCGGTTTTGACTAAATGGAGTCTTGAGGACATTTGTCGACATTTGTCCGGTTTAAAAACAGTTGTGGGGTTTTGGAGTATGTTGACGTTTATTTCATGCCATTTGGGAGTTACATGTTTTGGGTGTTTTGGTCATTCAATTAGAGTCTTGTAATTATAGACAGTGTTGTATTTGATCCATAGGCACGTAAGTCTGTCTGTTTTGGGAAAGCGGGTAAGGTTGGTTATGACCGTTGACCGCATGGGTTTGCTAGCGAGTAGGCAATAGGTGGCTCGAGCCGCTGAGTTGAAACTCGTCTAGATTGGATAGGCATCCATATCCGTAAGACCTTGGAGTGGAACTCGACGGAGTATGGCAAGAGGCAACAAACGGTCTAAGGATTGTGATGTCTGGTATGGCAGGGGAACTAGGCCCGGGATATGTGGTGAAATCCAATAACATCAGGGTGGCCTCATTCACGTGTTCTCGCCACCCAAGATGGAAACGTTTAGACGACATGCGAGGAAGTTGTATGGGCGGCCTACTTGCGTGTTCCTCTAATCTCAATGTATACGAGTCTCTCCGTCGTAGATCCGTGGTATTTTAAATGTTAATGTCGTATTTTACCAACTTTGGTTTGTGTGGTCGACGATAAATGATGGCCTTAATATTGGGGTTTTCCCACGTATATTAAGGTTTGAATGGAATGCGTCATTTCTACGTTTCGGTATTTTATTTCGTCCCATTTTATGGTGGCGTGAGTTTTGGGTCTAATGTCCGTGTTCACGGCGATATTTATTCATATGGGTTTTCATCTATGGTTTTATGAGTTGTGTGTCATGTTCCACCCGTGTTGGGTATTTCGAGATACAACTTTTTACTCGCGTTTTATAAAATTGGGAGTTTCCTCTCTATTTTATGTTTTAGCAAGTTTTGGTTTGAACTTAAATTTACGAAAGAACGTTTTATATTGGGATCTTCGCTTCTAAAACACTTTGGTATGGTTAACGATTAACTCGGTGTCTCTTTCGTTAAAATGCATGATTATTGATAAACGAGTCGTTTTCATAAGCAAAACATATCATTTTGAAAGATTTTTATTTTAATTGCATTCTTCCTTTTTTAAATGATTTAAACGGTTATCTTTTGATTCTTCCTCTTTTGAATAATAAAAGATAAAATAAAAAGAGAGAGATCGATGGCAGGTGCAACAACGTGTTAGGCGATATGGTGAACGGACAACTTTCGGGCAACGGGGAGTGGCGAGGCGGAGCGATACAATTGTTTGTGAGGGATTTTAATGGCGTAGAGTTTGAAAACGGTAAGATTGATTTAGATTTGTTTTTAATTTAAACCATTCATAGTCAGTTCCAGATACTTTTAAAAAATGGTAACCAATTTTTAGAAGTTTGATGGTTTATTTATTCAAAAAAATGTTTAATGTTTAATAATTTTTTCATTCAAAAAAATAGTTAAGAAACTTAATTATTCAAAATGAGAAAAGTTTAATGATTTTTCATTCAAAAAAATAATTTAGGAACTTAATCATTCAAAATGGGATAGTTTATTGGTTTTTTTTAACTTTTCCTGTACCTTTTTACAAATAACAAAAGGTTTACATTAAAATATAATAAAATCTAACAAACGTGATATTTTTAATAAAAGTTTAATAAATAATAAAGTAAATAAGAATTGAAAAAATATCAGCCGTTGCTTAAAATTTGTTGCCTTAATTGTCCTTGACTCCACTCCATGACTCCTTAATTGTCCTTGACTCCACTCCATGACTCCTTGTCAGTTGTCACCTTCTTATTCAATTATTATTATCCTTATGAAATAAATGATAATTTCAATACTAATTACATCTCTAGTACTTTATAATAATAAATAAATAAATAAATAAATAAAAAACCCTGCACATCAAAAGACGACATATAAAGCAACTTTGGGTTGCTTTTTACATGAGAAGCTATAAAATTATTGATAATTTTAAGAATTAGTGAAATAAAGATTGTGCTTTATTCAATCTTTGAACAATTTATTTTTAGTTGTCAAAAAATTAAATAGTCTAATCCTTTTTATTTTATTTAAAATTTTAAAATTAAATAGATCAACTTAGGTTTAACCCATTTATTTAACAAATTGGATTGAGATAATCATAAATAGATCAATCCGTTGTCAACCCATTTAGATAACATATTATGTTGGGTTAAAAAATCTCAACCCATTTTATTAAACAGGTTTGTTTGGGTTAGGATTTTTAACCTATTTAATAAATAGGTTAAACCTAAACACAATCTAACCTGATATATTGTCGTACCTTCTTAAAAAATAACAAAAAGTTGACATTAAAATATAATAAAATCTAAACAAGAACGTGATATTTGTAATAAATAATAAAGTAATCATGAATTGAAAAAATATAGCTAAAAAAATATTAGCCGTTGCTTAAAATTTGTTGACTTAATTGTCCTTGACTCCTTGTCACCTTCTTATTCAATTATTATTACCCTTATTAATTGAGTATATTACACTCTAGGTCCCTGGTTTACTCAGAATCTGGATATGATCCCTATTTTGAAATAATTACATCAGGGATCCTTGTGGTTTGCATTTCGTTTCACCACGAGTCCCTATCACTAACTCCGTTAAAATAAATCTGTTAACTCAAGGGCACATAGGTCATTTTATTTAATAATTAAAAACCCTTTCTAAAACACCAATCATATGGTGGCACATGTCTCCACTCTTTTCTCTCTTTGACTTACTTCCCGCCCCCAACCTCCCACCCCTTCCCTCCCTTCCCTTGACCTGCAACCTAAACACCTTTATCTCCCACCTTTTCGAAAACCATTAAATATATACACACACGGATATATATATATATATATATATATATATATATATATATACACACACAAAACACTTATATATAGATATCACGCCTCATCTCCAGGAACTCTTATCACACCGACACAACACACCCACACAATATACACAAAAAATACACACCACCATTTTTCACACACACAAACTCGAATCTCTCTCTCTCTCTCTCTCTCTCTCTCTCTCTATTTCTCTTGGTGGTGACGACAATGTTGTGCTCATTTGGGAAGCATCGAGGATGAACTCAGCATGGTATTGCTAGTGTCAACACAGAAGCACAAACAAGTGTTTCTTGATTTTCACTGCTTTATGTAGTTGTACATTGCACATGGATAGTTGTAAGTTGTGCATATATGTAGGCTCGAAAATGGAGCAAATATTATAAGAAGATAGTAAGTGGGCATGGGTATAACACAAATGATGAAGGAAAGAACATGTTGTCGACATGGAGGTATCCTTCGATGGTTGAAGCGGGCGAGTTAAGAAGCTACTCATCGAGAGTTTATTATAAAACACATACCATCATTTTTCACACACACATATATGGAATGGGGGCCGGAGATGGTGTCTAAAGAGAGGAGGGGACGTCGACGGTGAAGGAGGGGGGCGTCTTATGTGGGTTTGTGATGTGTGTTGCAACTTGCAAGTGGGTTTACTTATGTCGCAGGTGGAGTTGAACGAAGGAGGTCGGAGGTGGGGAGGTGAATGGAGGAGGTGAAGGTCGGGAGGTGAACGGAGCTTTCAAGGGTCATCGGTGGGGAGCATCAATTGTCTGCATATATATATATATACATATATATATATAGTTACTAATAAATATATTAATATAATAATAAGTAGATAATAATATAATATAAAATCTTTTTAATTTTTATTATAAAAATAGACAATAAAGTAATATGACCTATTTACTCTTGAGTTAACGGATGTTTTTTAACGGCGTTAGCAATAGGGACTCGGGGTGAAACGAAATGCAAACCACAGGGATCCCTAGTGTAATTATTTCAAAATAGGGACCATATCTAGATTTTGAGTAAACCACATGATCCCAGAGTGTAATTTACTCTAAAATAAATGATAATTTCAATACTAATTACATCTCTAATACTATATAATAATTTAAAAAAAAAAACATACACATCAAAAGAAGACATATATAGCAACATTGGGGTGTTTTTAGATAACAACCCAATAAATTATTATAACCTTGAGAACCAGTGTATTATATGTTATATTATATAATTTTTTTCCATTTAAGACTAGCATTTAGAATATTGATTCATAATTTGTTTCACAATGTATTTGGTTCCGATGTATTTGTTTAACAATGTGAACCTTTTTAGCATGTTTCTAAAATCAAAGTCACACGTAAAAAAGTTTCACATTGTGAACCGAATAAATATAAAAGCAAACATTGTTAAACAAATATATGTTCATTAATAAATTAAATGTTAGCATTAGATGGAAAAAAACATGTGAAACAAACCTCAAGGTGGTCTCATAAATTTTGGAGTTCTCAAATGATTAAACCCTATAATAATATATATCTATAGATATAAAATACAATGTGTCACTTCTAATTATGTTGTATAACCATACAATACAACAATATTAAACCCTTTAATAAAATTCTTTGATGATTTTTAGTTTAAAGGAATGAATTGAATGGATTTTATCGAATTCCACGGTTGAGAGATTTGATCATGAACGATTTGAATTCACATCGTGTCAAACGTTAATAATTTGGTTTTAAAAAAAACAAACATAACTTTTATATTTAATTTAGGGAAATTAATTAAAATGACCGTATTTGAAACACGTATTACTAAAATGCCCTAAATCTCGTTGGGTTTGCCAAAATACCCTTTTTGTCCGGGATTCACTGTTCATCAAAAATGCCCTAACCCCGGGATTCACTATTCATCCCGGCCCTAACCCCGGGATTTCGCTGTACATCTTGGCCATAACCCCGGGATCGATCCTTTTTTGGTCCGAATCACCCTAACCCTGGGATAGGTCTCATCCCGGCCCTATATCCCGGACAAAAGGGGTATTTCGGCAAAGTTATCGAGATTTATGGCATTTTAGTAATACGGGTTTCAAATACGGTCATTTTAATTAATTTCCCTTTAATTTAACCAACACCACCCCCCGTCACCACTGCCAATCTTACCACCCTCATCACCCCCATCACACACCACCATCTCTGCTCCCATCATCATCACCACCACCACCACCACCACTATCATGGCCAATTAATATTATCAATATCTTTCCACCCACCCCTAACGCCGCCATCACCACCACCACTATGCTGCTACTATCATAATCACACCATTACCCACCACCCCACACCCAATACCACTCACCTATATTGTCATCGTCAAAACCGCCACCTACCCACCCCAACCCTAATTTAATGGCTGAAATTAAACGGTGTTAATCACTGAAAGGAATTGTGAACCGTAATTTTAAAAAATCGGAGATGAAAACTGCAATTTTCAAAGCACTCCAGAAACAAAAAATGTAGTCTACACTAAAACTAATCATCATTTTTTAAACTACTTTATCATTGATCTTTTACACTAACATAAAAGATAAAACCCTTTCTTTTGAAGAATCAAACCCAAAATATGGGTAAAACAGGCACGAAGCATGGAGTTTAATTGCTCTAAGATTTTTTAAATAAATATCCTTTTTATTAATCATCCCACTTTCGTTATTTTGGAAAAAGACAAAAAACGAAATATTGGATCAACCAACGGTGGTTATTTGTTGTGTTTTTTTTATTATATTTTGGAAATATTTATTAACGGCTATTAAATTTTCATTGATTTGTTTTTCATTATTTCCTCAAAAAGTAAATTTGTCCAATTATGCATTATTTAAATGATAGGAGTATTAAATATGTTTGGAAAAACAACCACTATTATTGCATTTTTAAATGGAAAGAATATTTGTTGGTATCTTCATGATCTTGATTTTATTATTTAGAGAAATTAATTAATAATAAATCTTTGGAAAAAAAAAACATCTTTAAAATTTACATCCTTTGTAACGAGAACCCTAATAAAAGTAAGAGGGTGTTTGATTAGAGGTATTAAGCAGTAATCAATGAGAATGATTATAAAAGAAATTATGTGGGTTAATTCCCTCAGAAGTCCAAATTTTCATTTCAGGTTAAACTGGGGAAATGAACATTGCTTATCATTTTCATTTCATTGTCATTTCCATTTCCCAAACAGAACCAAACACCCCTAAATTGATGTGAATAACAAAAACTACAATTGAAACTGTTTTGTATCTTTTTAAAATAGTATTATAAAGCATGATATATAATTTACGTAAAACTTTTATAACTGGAAATTTCTTTCTCAATTTAGCCTACTATCAGATGACCTATTACAATAAGTTTTTTTTCTACGTAATTACTAATATTGTTAGAGCATCTCCAATGGAGGTTCTTATAAGAACCTCATTTTTGCACTTTTTGTTGTCACCTTACTTACAACTCATCAAAATAAGAACTCATATAAATGTTTACAATGGTAGTTCTTATAAGAACCTCTTTTTGTAGGTCCCATCTATATACACAATATTAATAATTATTATAAACTCAAGAAAATAAAACAAAAAATAAGGAAAATATTACATCTCACAAATTTCATGATAAGAACTAAAGTTCTTATTTAAGAACCTAGGGGGGTTTGGGTTCTTATAAGAACTCTCCACAATGTTAATTCCTACAAACCATTGTATTTTTTACTTATAAGAATCTTAGAGCATCTCCAACAGCTTCTCCAAAATGAAGAAAATAGAGATTTTAGGCATTTTTGTGTTCCAATAGATTCTCCAAATCTTTCTCCAAAATGGGGAAAGTAGGAGAGAGAGTGTAATTTTCTCCAAATATGGAGAACTCTCCAAAATCTTCAAAAATGATTACCATGAGAGAGAAATTGTTTTTTTATTATATTCTACCAAAAAGATTTCTTCAAATGAGATGGGTATGAAAGATAAATAATATTTTATTAGATTTATACAATATTTTAATATTATAAGTAATGATTTCATCTCCAAAATAGAGAATCTGTTGGAGATAGATGTAAATTTTTATGTAGATTTTGACTTTTAATTCTCCATTTTGGAGAAATTTTGAAGATGTTGTTGGAGATGCTCTTACATTGGAGATGTCTTAATATCTTGTTAATCAACCATGACTCAAAATAACTGCATACAAAGTAATTATAGCATAAATAAATATCATTATTAATTTCAACAGCTGGAATATTGGTTTCCATATATACTTAATTAGGTTAGTTCAAAACATATAAAAACACATCCATAGATTCATAGATCGTAGTTGTAATTTTGTTATATTTTGAAAACAAATTAATGTCACGAAAATAATTATTTATTTATGAAATTGTGTGTCCGTATCAAAATATCCTAATTACTTTAACTTTAATTATTAGAAATAAAGCACGTTTAAGAAAAAAGATAAAAATTATATAGCTTTTTTGTAAAAATAAATAAATGATGAGTGGTCACGATTTGACATCCCACTAAAACATTTATAAACTTATGTCGACAATAGATCGAAATAGCCGCCCCGCCCAACTCTAATTTTCTTTTTTTTTTATCAATAACTAACAGAGAAATTAATTAAAACAGTTATTTTTCACGGTAGGTTTTAACTTTTAGCCATTTTTCTCTATGTTTTATCAAAAGAACTATATGTCCGCAAAAATAATTGCAGACCTAACTAAACAACAACAAAAAATTACACTTTTGACCCCTGTCCACAAAAACCTACCTTTGTAATCACGGACCAGACCCCTGAACTTTCCAAATTTACACTTTATACTCAAGTTTTTGTTGTGTTTAGTTAGGTCCTCAATTACGGACCTAGGTTTTTGTGGACATGTAGCTCTTTTAGTAAAGCATGAAGAAAAATGGTTAAAAGGTAAAACCAGCCGTGAAAAATGACTATTTTAATTAATTTCTCTTTATCCCCATAATTTTAATAACATATGTCATTTTTCGTTGTAGACCAATAGTTTTTGCTTAAACGTCAAAGATTTAAACAAATCATGATTATAATGAATAAACTTAACATTTTCCATATATATCACAATCATTATTAATGAATCATAATCATTATCCATAAATATATATATTGTTTCCTAATATAATGGTTTGCATAGTTTGTTCAAATTGCTTGGGTTGCAAAAGAAACGCACCCTATATATATATATATATATATATGACGGTAATCAAATGAGAACCACAAAAATGTTAAGAATTTTAAGAACCAATCTCAACCATCTAATCACTCAAATTTAACAATCTTAATTAATGTTCCATTTATAATTAATGAAGGACGTGATGGTAATTTTCATTTTCTTGGTTATTTTTCACTTCCCTTTTTTATAGATATCAAAATTTAGAATCAATTATTATTTTATTTTTGTTCAATCTTATGCGATGCAATTTATATATAATAATAAGATATTTTATTTTTTAATAGATAATAATCTTTTATATTTCATTAGTTGATTGTATTTATTAATTTAATTTTACTCGCTTACTTTCTCACATATATATTATTTAATAGTAACGTATACAAAAACATACATCTTTATAAAATATATTTGACTATTTTAAATAATAAAAACATCACATGGGAAACAAGAATATAGTAAATATAAAGATATTGTAACTAAAACATCACCTGAAATTTTGAGAACATCAAAGTTTTATTTCACACAATAAATAATACAATATCGCTAAAGTTAAACAAATTTAGAGTTTTTTGAGATTATGGAAACAAAACATAGTTGAAATAAAAGGTGATATGAAATTGAAACATTGAAGTAT
The DNA here is from genome assembly GCA_954870635.1 of Arctium minus. Classification (NCBI taxonomy): domain Eukaryota; kingdom Viridiplantae; phylum Streptophyta; class Magnoliopsida; order Asterales; family Asteraceae; genus Arctium; species Arctium minus. The sequence continues at coordinate 155,775,257 of OX941081.1, forward strand.
TCTTTCATAGTATGAAACAATATGTAACGCCCGGAAATTTCGGTAAGTATTTTCTGTGAATCTTTATCTTACTTTTTCCGCATGTTAGAACCCCATCTCATGGTCTTACCTTGGTTATGAGTGGACTCTTAACCATAATACCATAACCATAAGGATTCGAGGGGGTTGAGCATCGTTGAGAGCAAAATCGAGCTTCGGTATAGGATGGGCGATTGTGCCCTCAACTATGACACCGTGTCAATGTCGCAGGTCACAATTGCGGGGAGGAGGTACCTTACGGTACAATCGACGCGATTGTGTCAGCGATTGTGTCAAATGTTACTCTCGCCTGGCATTCTCACTGGAGATGTACCGAGGACTCGATATAGCGGGTGACAATGTCGGTGATTGTGACCAATGTCACTCTCGTCGGGCAAGGTCGCAGTCGGAGATTTTGAGTATAAAAACAACCCAGCCGACCACTTGCTCATTTATTTCATCTAGAGATCAGTTTGGGGGCGATTTTGGAGTGCTCTAGGTGAGTTTTATTCTCTCTCTTCATTCACTCCTAATAAATGAAACCCTAAGATCATTTATTGCTCACTCTAGGTTTTCAAACATCTAGTGTAGAGATTTCAAGTCCTCAAGTTCAAGAATCCACCCTCCTCCATCTAGGGTTTTGCTAGGGTTTTTATAAAACCCATATTGTCAGTTCATATGTAACACCCCGATTTTCGAAAGGTATCATTTCAAGTTAATACAGAAACCGATATATTAAGGAAAAATAAGATATTTGATTTTAGACTTGAATCCTAGATTTTATGGTCTTGATAGATGAAGGATTCAATTATGAGTCCAACGGTTCTTTCCGGAGCGAAAACGAAGAAGTTATGGCCAAAACAGTGATCAGAGGCGAGAAATGGGGATTTCGGAGGCCCGCGGGTTGGTGGGCGACCCTAGGCCGCGAAACCCTCTATATGGGTGTTGGGGAAGCGCGCGGCTTACCCCGCGGCTTCCAAGTCACGGGCCAAGCCGCGGGAAAAGACCTGAGGGTTTTATACGCAATTTTTGGAGGTCTAACTTCATTTCCTCATAACTTTCTCATCCTAACTCCGATTTTGATGATTCAAGTTGCCATGGTTTCGTTTTTAAGAGCCCTTTAAGGATATAGAAAGATATTTGGAGTCTATTGGAAGATCCAAGGGTATTTTGTGGTGGTAAGTTTCTTATCTCTCTCAATGTTAAGCTAGGGTTTGATGATTTCACCCTTTTTCCTTTCATCGTTCAACATGGGTGTGATTTTGGTGACTTGTGTGTTGAATGAAACCTTGTAGATGTGTTGGATCTAAGATATAGGGAGATTTCTTGGAGATTTCAAGCCTTCATCAATGGTGATTCAAGTTTTGGGGGTAAAACCTAGATTTAGCCTAAATTTAGCAAAGTGAGTTCAAGTTGCTTTGTGAAAACTATGTACATGCCAAAATGAGTATTTTGAAGTAAAAATATGTTTTACTTGGTAATTGTCAATGTGTTGGGTATTTTGATAAGTTTTCATATATGATAAACTTGGGTTGTTTTAATCTCATAAAATGCCCATATTTGGGATTTTGATATCTTGACAAGTAATAGTGTGATTTATGCATTTCTGGTGATTTTGTACAAATAAAGTCTATTTTATGAGTTTTACATCTTTAGTGATTTTGTACAAATGAAGTCTAATTCATGATATATGCATCTTTAGTGTACTTGATTTCATAAACCCATCTGGAAAATGATATGTTCCAATCCGTGTAGAGTTTTGGGGTAATCACATCTTTGTAGTATGTGTTTGCATAAATGATGTTTAGATACGTTGTATTATTTGTGGAAAACGTTATTTGTTGGTCAAATGGGTTTTGAGCATTTAAACTCGGTTTTGACTTAAAGGAGTCTCGTGGACATTTGTCCCAGTTTTAATGGCTCTTTGAAGAGCCTATGTTCGATATACATCTTAATGCATTTTATTGCATATTTATGACAATTACATGCTCGAGTGCGTTGGTCATTCATGTGTAGTCATGTAATGTTAGATTGTGTTGCATTGGATCCATAGGCACGTAAGTCATTCTGTTTTGGATGGTCAATTGGGTATTTCATGGTTGGACTCCGGTACCCATGTTTTACGACTAGAACTTTACAAGTAGGCACTAGGAGGGTTGAGTCTGGAGGTGCTACCGGGGAGGTAGGCACTAGGACCTCCGCCGCTTGAAGTAATGCTTGAGAGGTAGTCTTTAAGTGTGTCGAGCCTTCGGGGTGGAGTTCTTTGTAACGTTCACCAAGGTCAACGGTCTCTTTGGGTGAAACTTGTCAAGAAGTCGTAGGGACACTTGGGCGTTTATGTCGTGAGGTGTCATGCGATTAACGTTGTATGGGTGGCATACTTTTGTGTTCCCTCCACTCTCAACGGATACGGGTATCCCCCGTTGTCGGCCCGTAGTATTTTGGATATCTAATTGTCCATACTTTTATATTTGGATTTCATTCCATTTCATGGTCGCGTGAGTATTAAATTTCAGTTCCATGTTTTCGATGACGTATCATATCTTTATGGATTATTTTCCGCTATTTAAGGGTCAAGTATTATGCCGCACCCGTGTTTTGGGTGTTTTGGGATACGAAGTGTTATTCACGCGCTCACAAATTAGGTGTCGAATTATAATTCCGTTTTGGGTGAGTTATGGGTTGCATTGTTTTATAAAGAATGTTTGTTTTGGAGCGTTGTCTTTAAGGATGCATATTTCGGGGAAAATGAGTCGTTTCCATTTCTAAAGTAAACCATTTCGAAAGGTCTAGATTTGAACTGAATTTCTTTCTTTAAAGATATATTCATTCATGATTAAAACTCTTGAGCTTACTAGGCGTTAAGCCTAACCTTTTTATTTGTCGGCATGTGCATCAGGTTCCAGCTGGGGGTTTGGTCTTAGCAGTGATATGAAGAGTTGAGCCTTAGCTTTACACAAGTGTAAGTAGTTGGTGAAGTCTTCCGCGGCTTGGAGATAGTAACTATTATTGGGTTTTAGTAGCACCCGTCCTTATTATAGATTGTATGTATAGAATGATACGTGTGTATTGAGGTTAAATCTTAAATTGTGATTGTGGATGAAGCAATTATCGATGTATTTAAAAAAATTTAAATTAGTTGTTATTTTCAGAATTGAGGGTGTTACATCATACTTCCTTTTCTTACACTTTATACATGTCAAAATAACATTTTTGAACTCTTAATCATCTCCCTACTTTTTATATTCTTGTTAAAGATTTTGACCTAAACTAGGGTTTTGGAGATTTTTAAGGTTTTCATCTTTTGTTAATAAGATAAAGGGGTTTTACCATATATGATGTAAAATGTGGTTTCACATGCTTATTGGTGAGGATTTATTTGAAGACTTTGTTTTATTTCATTAATGATTTCATAATATAGTGAAGTTGTTTGATAAAATGAATCTTTGTGAAGAAAGAGATGTATTATTTGATATTGGGACAATGACCATCATAAGATGATGAGATATTTGAGAAAAGTATTTTGAAAAGAATCTATGCTAAAGGATGGAAAATGGTCATTATGTACTCTTGGATGGATTTGATCTTACTTGGTATTGTTTATACACATAAATGCATTTTTGGGAAATGATTAGTATTGAAAACTATATGTTTGATTATAGTTGGTCACAAATGTAATTGTGAGGAGTCTAGACTAGTACTAATGGATCCATAGGTATAGAGTCGACTAATTTTTGGGTTAAACCCCATTTGTATCTAGTTGAGACATTGGACCCTAGGGTGGCAACTTGGTACGGTTATGTGGGACCGAATATTAGTTGTGGGTCGTAAATATAAATCCTAGCGAATGAGCATGATTAGGATCATTGGGTGCCCTCCCCCACATCTGAGTACGAGTCGGCGAGCTCGTGGCCTTGATCCTAGTATAGTGAGCTCAGTAATTTGGAAAGTGGCCTACTTTTGTGTTCCGCCACAATCCTTGGAAAATCTGGTCTCCCCCGTCATCGCAAGATGTATTTTAGACCGTAAGGTCATTACGTCGTTATTCTTACTATTGCAAACCCAACTCTTTAAATGGTTGCTTATTGTCTCATTTAAATTATTCAAAATCATTTATATAAACTTTATGTTCTCACTAGGCGTTAAGTCTAACATTTTTTTCTCAAATGACATGTATAACAGGTTCCCTTAGTGGTGGGTTGCCGAAGGTTTGAGTGGTGAGTGTGGTGCTCGAGGCATTTTGGGACAATATATAGATGGACTCATGGCGTTAAATTGATTTAGATATTTTGGGATTTGGGTTGACAACCATTGTAATCTAGATATAATTTATTTAGATTAGTTTATTGTCAATTATTATATTCATCTACAGGTTTTTGTAAATGCTATATTATATTACCCCTTTTGGGTGGTTTACTCCATTTATAAATGTCATATTGCTAAATTTTCAATTTTTAAATTTACTCTAAATTTTAGGGTGTTACAAGTTGGTATTAGAGCTATAGTTTAAGTGAACTAGGCATGAATGTAAGATGTCTAGACTTAGACTAAGTACGTTAAGTGATGTTTGGTGAGTTGGGTAGAATTTCTAAGATAGGACGGTCTTAGAAGTCGACGGAAGTGCACTAATTGAGAATCATAATGACGGTAACGAGACTTCTTGTGTAAAATATGTTCATAATTTCACTTAGCTAATGCTATTATGAATGTATTGTTACGTGAGCATGCTTGATGTACTATTGTTACGACGATTAATGAATGTATTAGTACGTTTCCTTGTTTGGAATTCGTTCAACCCTGTCTTACCTCCCTTCTTGTGCGTATGTGGCAGATTAAGGATGTTTAGTACGCGCGGTAGACCGCGTACACGTGTGGATGGTGGAGAGGCGACCACTTCAACGGCTGATCAACCGGAGAGGGTTGATGCCGCTATACGTCCATCTACCCAACCATTGCTAGGCGGAGGGCCAGAGATCATTCCACGGGTGGACCTGGCTTCGTCCAACCCGGTTATTCGGGATGTAACCCCCCAATCCGAGATGATGGCCAGACTGATGCAAATGATGAATGATGCGATGGCCAAACAACAGGAATCCCTTCTGAAAATGTTCGAGGACCGTGATGTGAGCAACCGGAGGAATGAAACAATTGCGGAGAACATTGAGGTGATTGGGTCTGGTGGTACGGGACACGTGAACCGGATTGACGAACCAATAATTACCGAAGTAAGGCAAGGCAAGAAAGATTGCATGTATAAATCCTTCCTAGGTTGCAGGCCACCGGAGTTCTCCAGTTTTGAAGACCCTGTTGCTTGTATGAAGTGGATTCAGGGGATCGAGCAGGCCTTTGACTCATCTGAGTGTGGGGAAGATCAGAGGGTGAAGTTCGGTTCCCAAATGATTCGAGACACGACACTCACGTGGTGGAATGTCACCAAGTCCACCCTCTCCCCTACTATTTTGGCTCAATTGAATTCGGCCAAATTCAAGAAGAAAATTCTGGAGGAGTACTGCAATGAGAGGGCCTTGGATCGCATTGAAGAAGAGTTCTGGTCTCTCAAGAAGGGAAACTTGATGGTGAGGGAGTACACCTGTTGATTCATGGAGAAATTGGGGCTAGTAGGGCATGTGGCCCCAACAGAGAAGGAGAAGATAAAGGCCTACCTCATGGGCCTACCGACAGATATGATGTGATGGTTCGCAACTCTAAGGCCTCAAACCTCCATGAGACTAGAGAGGAAGCGCAGATCATGGAGGATGTTTATGCTAGAGACAAGGTGGAGAAGGTTGTGGTGGTGGTAGGAGAGAAACGGAAATGGGAAATCAATTCCGGACCTCCCAAGAGGCCTCGGCCTTTTGTTGGAAATCGAAACTTTGATAACCGCCAAGAGGCGCGGTGGTGCCCTAGATGCTGAAGCAAGCACCACGGTAACTGTAACTCCAACCCCACCTCTTGTGCCAAATGTGGGAAATCAGATCATACTACTCGGGATTGCCCGATCAAGGGAGTGGTATGTTTCGAATGCAAGATGTCGGGACATTTCCGAAAGTAGTGTCTGGAGTGGAAGACGGGGAGTGCCCCGGAGAAGAAAGGGAACCCTCCCAGAGTTCCTGGCCGAGCTTTCCAAATGACGGCCGATGAGGCCAAGGCATCCACCAACGTGGTATCGGGTACGTTTCTTCTAAACTTCGTACCTGCTCGTGTGCTTTTTGATCCCGATGCTAGTTTCTCTTTCGTGTCTGATTCTTTTTGCCAAAATCTTGTCGTGCCCACTAGTGGCCTAGTCGATGCTTTAGTGGTAGAGATAGCAAATGGTAGTCAAGTAGTGATTCGCGATGTTTTGAAGGATTGCTCGATTGACATCGAAGGGAAGAAATTCTCAATCAATTTGATGCATATGGTTATTGGCGGTTTTGACGTGGTGGTCGGTATGGATTGGCTGGAGGACAATCATGTCGAGATCCTGTGTTCCAAGAAACTGATCAGACTCCCTATATCGGATGGTGAGATGGTGGTAGCGTATGGCGAAAGGAGGAAGGGCGATGTAGCGGTTATCACCATGGCTAAAGCGCGAAAATGCTTAGTGAAGGGATGTTCGTCCTTCCTAGCATGCGTAATCGATGCCAAGCTCGAGAAGAAGAAACTTGAAGATGTAAAGGTGGTACGCGAGTTTTCCGATGTCTTTCTGGACGACTTGCCTGGTTTACCACCCGATCGTCAAGTAGAGTTTCAAATAGATCTTGTACCGGAGCAGCTCTGATTGCTCGAGCCCCTTACCGGTTCGCGCCATCGGAGATGCAAGAAATGATGGCTCAACTCCAAGAGCTCCTAGAGAAGGGGTTTATAAGACCAAGCTCGTCACCTTGGGGAGCACCGGTCTTGTTTGTCAAAAATAAGTATGGCACAATGAGAATGTGCATCGATTACCGTAAACTAAATAAGGCAACAGTGAAGAACAAATATCCGCTTTCGAGGATCGACGACTTGTTCGACCAGCTCCAAGGAGCGGGTTGCTTCTCGAAAATCGACTTGCGTTCGGGATATCATCAAGTGAAGGTGAGAGGTGAGGACATCCCGAAGATGGCCTTTAGAACGCATTACGACCATTACGAATTTCTTGTGATGTCGTTTGGTCTAACTAACGCGCCAGCAGTATTTATGGATTTAATGAATAGAGTGTACCGACCATTCCTTGACAAGTCGTTCATTGTGTTCATTGATGACATACTCGTGTATTCCAAAAGCGAGTCGGAACACGAGCAACACCTTCGTGAGGTTCTAGAGGTGTTGAGAAAGGAGAGGTTGTATGCCAAATTTTCCAAGTGCGATTTTTGGCTTGAAGAGGTTCAATTCTTGGGTCACGTTGTCACTCGAGATGGAGTGAAGGTGGACCCCTCCAAAATTGAAGCCATGATGAATTGGGAGCCTCCCAAGAGTCCGTCCGAGATCCGAAGCTTCTTGGGTTTGGCAGGTTATTACCAGAGGTTTATACAAGACTTCTCGAAAATCGCTTCTTCCTTGAAGGCCTTGACTCGGAAGAACGTCAAGTTTGTTTGGACCGAAGCGCAAGAGAAGGCGTTCTGAATGTTACAAAAGAAATTGTGTGAAGCTCCAATTTTTTCGCTACCCGAAGGATCAGAGGACTTCGTGGTCTATAACGATGCTTCAAAGATGGGTTTGGGTTGCGTGTTGATGCAAAGAGGCAAAGTGATCGCCTACGCCTCAAGACAACTCAAAATTCACGAGAAGAACTATCCTAACCATGATTTGGAGTTGGCGGCGGTGGTGTTCGCCTTGAAACTATGGTGACACTACCTCTATGGCATGAAATGTACGCTCTACAAGGATCATAAGAGTTTGAAATACGTCTTTGATTAAAAGGAGTTGAACATGAGGCAAAGAAGGTGGCTCGAATTACTTAAAGATTATGATTGCGACTTACTTTACCACCCCGGTAAGGCAAATGTGGTTGTCGATGCGTTGAGTCGGAAGGACTATAGCGGAAGTATTCGGGCTACCCTTTCGAGAATCGAGCTAGTGTCGAGCCTTATTGAGAGAATCAAGGCATCTCAAGTAGAATCCTTATTGGAGGAGAATCTCAAAGGAGAAGTTATGACAAAGCAACGTTTGCTCTTAACGGAAGATAGTCTTAGAGTGAAATTGTTCAACGGTCGTGTATGGGTACCCAAGGTTGGAGGCAATCGAGAACTTCTTCTCGAGGATGCTCATAAGTCTAAATATTCCAATCATCCGGGGAGTACAAAGATGTACAGAGACTTGAAGCTACATTATTGATGGTCGATAATGAAACTTGATGTGGCACATTACGTGGAGCGTTGTGTGACGTGCTTACAAGTGAAAGCCGAGCACCAACGACCGTATGGGAGTTTTCAATCCTTGCAGATCCTTTAACACCCTAAATTCTGGAAATAGCAACTTACTTAAAATTTTCTAAATACATCAATAAAAAGAATTATCTACAACCACAAATTAAGATTTAATATCAATACAAACATTCATTCTATACAAAAGTCTATGATAAGAACGGGTGCTACTAAAACCCCAAAGATAGTCACTATCTCCAACATTGCGGAAGACTCCACCAACTACTTACTTTAGTGTCTAGTTAAGGCTCTACGCTTCATAGAACTGCTAGAACCCAACTCCCAACTGGAACCTGTTGCACATGCCGACAAATAAAAAGGTTAGGCTTAACGCCTAGTGAGCTCAAGAGTTTTCAACATAAATAAAGATGTCTGTGAAAATAGATAATGCAGTTTAATTCATAATCTTTCAAAAGGTATACTTTGAATATGCAAACGACTCATTTTCCAATAATATGCATTTTAGACAAGAACACCAATTTGGATATTTTCCAAACCAAACTACTTCAAAGATGATGATACCAATGTAAGCCGCCCATTCATAAATTAGCTTTAACCCAAAAATCACTCAAAGCGTAAATATAAATTGAACTCTCCATTTATGAAGATACGGTTAAGCCTTGTATCTCAAAACACCCCAAAACCCGGGTGGGGAATAATACTCAACCCATAAATCAAGGGTAAAACCCAATTATGCAAAACGTCACCAAAAACTTGGATAATAAAACTCAATACCCAAAAACAACACCTTTCGGTGACGGGGGATTCCTGATTCCATAAAATGTGACGGTCCACAAAGTAAGCCCATTTTATGTTGTTATGACTAGTCATATAAACAAAAGTACACGCAAGAGATGTCAGGCTCAGTAGCTTTAAACATACACCCACGGAAACTCGAGTTCAACCCCGTCGAGTTCCTATGTCGAGCCCCTCATCTAATATCGTAATACTTGAGCACGAAGGACTTATACCGCACCCGGTACCTTAACGTGCAGCACGAAGGACTTACATCGCACCCGATACCTAACGTGCTTTATCCAATAACGCCAACAAGGCTCGAAGTCGAACTACCAAAACTGGACAATTGTCCAAAACCCCATCAAAATAACAATGCCAAGCCGCAGGCTTAGCAATCCAATTGACTCATTGATAAATGCAAATAAAAATACGATAAAACGCACTCGACCAACGGATATGCCAACACAACGACCAAAAGTAAGATTAGTTCAAAACTCAACATTAGTTGAGACAACCCATTTTCCAAATGAACTTATACCCTTATAATTTTTCCAAATGTCTCATAACACAAAATATGCATTTTCCAACTTTAACTGCTGATAAGAATGAAAATCATAAAATGAGACTATAAACATTATTTCAAGTACCTCGCATAAGTGTGCAACTAATACTTTACAAAACATTCCATTTCGTGAATGATGCATAAAACCCGACAAACATTTAAAGGTGTATGCCTTTGACCAAAGATCTATTTATGCAATAAGACCTCAAAACACATTCATTTGTGACACATATATTAAATGCCCAAAAATCCCAAATGTAGGTATTATACAAAATTTGTAAGGTTGAATACTTCAAATAATCAAAGATTAGCAAATAACCCAACATTTGATAATTTCATGTAGAACCCATAAACACTTTAAAATAAACATTTTGACATGTACAACGTTTTCACAAATCAACTTGAACTCACCTTGCTAGATTTAGGCTAAATCTAGGTTTTTTCCCCAACTAGAGCTCCGTTGAAGAACACTTGGATTCTCAAGGCAAAACTTCCAAAACCTAAATCCATGCATATTCAACCATACATAAACATAATCAACCACAAAGAATCGTTTCCCAAACCATGTGCATGAATACCTCAACTAATACCGAAACCCTAACTTCCATAACTTAAGAGAATAGAAGATTACCTTAACCCAAGATTGAATACACCAACCAAAACACTTCTATCTCACCAAAATGGCCACAAATCTCCAATCTATGAAAGGAAGCACAAAGGGTGGGTGAAACCCTAGAAAACTCGGTGAAGAAGATGAAATGGGAGAGATGAGGAGCTTACCACCACAAAATACTCTTGTATACTCCAATAGACCTCCAATCTATTTCTAGATCCTTGAAGAGCTCTCAAAAATGAAAGTGTGGCACTTTGAATCACCCAAATCGGAGCTAGGATGAGAAAGATATGAAGAAATGAAGTTTGGGGCTGAAAATCGCGATTTTAACACCCTGAAACACCCAGGCGATTGTGCCAGGCTATAGTGACAATGTCATAATCGCCGGGCACAATCACTGAGATTGTACTGAGCGTTTCTGGGCTCCGGCGACCTTGACAGGCGATTGTGACACTGTCACAATCGTCGGGCATTATAGCCTAGCGCGTACCGAACCTGTTTTGGCCATAACTTCTTCGTTATAGCTCCGTTTTCGCTCCGGAAAGAACCGTTGGACTCGTAATTGAATCCTTCATCCATATAGACTATAAAATCTAGGATTCAAGTCCAAAATCAAAAATCTTATTTTTCCTTGATATATCGATTTCTGTATTAACTTGAATTGATACCTCACGAAACTCGGGGTGTTACAGATCCCCGAGTGGAAGTGGGAGCATATTACCATGGATTTTTTGACCAAGTTTCCCAAAACTCTTCGAGGTCATGACACCATTTAGGTAATAGTTGATCGGTTGACTAAGAGCGCTCACTTCTTGGCCATGCGTGAGACACTACCGATGGACAAGTTGGCAAAGCTTTACATCGATGAAGTGGTTTCAAGGCATGGGGTGCCTCTATCTATTGTGTCGGATTGTGACAGTCTAAAACTTCAAATTTTTGGGATGGCTTGCAGAAGGAGTTGGGTACTCGAGTGAAGTTTAGTACGGCTTACCATCCTCAAACCGAAGATTAGAGCGAGAGAACAATCCAAACGCTAGAATACATGCTAAGGTCTTGCGTTATCGATTTCGGGGGTAGTTGGGACTCGCACCTACCTTTGGTGGAGTTTGCCTACAATAATAGCTATCACTCGAGTATTGGAATGGCACCATTTGAAGCGTTGTATGGGCGGAAGTGCAGAACTCCTGTGTGTTGGCTTAAAGCGAGAGAAAAGCAATTCTTTGGACCCGAAATCGTGAAAGAAACGGTCGATAAAGTGAAAGGCATTCGGGAACGGTTGAAAGCGACTCAATATTGGCAAAAGAGTTATACCGATAAGAAGAGGCTAACGATGGAGTTTCAAGTGGGTAACCACGTGATGCTTAAGGTGTCATCTTGGAAAGGCATTATCCGGTTCGGAAAGTGCGGGAAGTTGAGTCCCTGTTTCCTTGGGCCATTCACGGTACTTAAATGTGTAGGGTTGCAAGCCTATCAGTTGGAACTTCCACCGGAAATGAGCGGGATCCACAACATGTTCCATGTTTGTTATCTTCGAAAGTCTTGGGCGGAGGAGGAGAGTGTTGTTCCCCTTTCAGAAATCAAAGTGGACGAGGGTAACCGTTGTGTTGAGGAGCCCGAAGCCATCTTGGAGCGAAAGTCAAAGAAACTTCGCCATAAGGAAGTCACGATGGTCAAGGTACAGTGGAAGCACCACCGTGGTACCAATGTGACTTGGAAACCCGAGGAAGACTTGAAACAAAGATACCCTCATCTTTTCGAGTAGATAGGTTTTCGGGGACGAAATCATTCCCAAGTTGGGGAGGATTGTAACACCCGAAAATTTCGGTAAGTATTTTCCGTGAATCTTTATCTTACCTTTTTCTCGTGTTAGAACCCCATCTCATGGTCTTACCTTGGTTATGAGTGGACTCATAACCATAATACCATAACCATAAGGATTCGAGGGGGTTGAGCATCGTTGAGAGCAAAATCGAGCTTCGGTACAGGATGGGCAATTGTACCCGCGACTATGACACCGTGTCAATGTCGCAGGTCACAATCGCGGGGAGGAGGTACCTTATGGTACAATCGGCGCGATTGTGCCGGTGATTGTGATAAATGTCACTCTCGCTGGAGATGTACCGAGGGCTCGATATAGCGGGCGACAATGCCGGCGATTGTGACCAATGTCACTCTCGTCTGGCAAGGTCGCGGTCGGGGATTTTGACTATAAAAATAACCCAGCCGACCACTTGCTCATTTATTTCATTTGTAGATCAGTTTTTATACACTTTGCTAGGGTTTTTATAAAACCCATATTGTGAGTTCATACTTTCTTTTCTTACACTTTATACATGTCAAAATAACATTTTTGAACTCTTAATCATCTCCCTAATTTTATATTCTTGTTAAAGATTTTGACCTAAACTAGGGTTTTGGAGATTTTTAAGGTTTTCATCTTTTGTTAATAAGATAAAAGGGTTTTACCATATATGATGTAAAATGTGGTTTCACATGCTTATTGGTGAGGAGTTATTTGAAAGACTTTGTTTTATTTCATTAATGATTTCATAATATAGTGAGGTTGTTTGATAAAATGAATCTTTGTAAAGAAAGAGGTGTGTTATTTGATATTGGGACAATGACCATCATAAGATGATGAGACATTTGAGAAAAGTATTTTGAAAAGAATCTATGCTAAAGGATGGAAAATGGTCATTATATACCCTTGGATGGATTTGATCTTACTTGGTATTGTTTATACACAAAAATGCATTTTTGGGAAATGATTAGTATTGAAAACTATATGTTTGATTATAGTTGGTCACAAATGTAATTGTGAGGAGTCTAGACTAGTACTAATGGATCCATAGGTATAGAGTCGACTAACTTTTGGGTTAAACCCCATTTGTAGCTAGTTGAGACATTGGACCCTAGGGTGGCAACTTGGTACGGTTATGTAGGACCGGATAGTAGTCGTGGGTCGTAAATGTAAATCCTAGCGAATTAGCATGATTAGGATCATTGGGTGACCTCCCCCACATCTGAGTACGAGTCGGCGAGCTCGTGGCCTTGATCATAGTATGGTGAGCTTAGTAACTTGGAAAGTGGCATACTTTTGCGTTCCACCACAATCCTTGGAAAATTGGGTCTCCCCCGTCATCGCAAGATGTATTTTAGACCGTAAGGTCATTACGTGGTTATTCTTACTATTGCAAACCCAACTCTTTAAATGGTTGCTTATTGTCTCATTTAAATTATTCAAAATCATTTATATAAACTGTATGTTCTCACTAGGCGTTAAGCCTAACACTTTTTCTCAAATGACATGTATAACAGGTTCCCTTAGCGGTGGGTTGCCGAAGGTTTGAGTGGTGAGTGTGGTGCTTGAGGCATTTTGGGACAATAGATAGATGGGGTCATGGCGTTAAATTGATTTAGATATTTTGGGATTTGGGTTGACAACTATTGTAATCTAGATATAATTTATTTAGATTAGTTTGTTGTCAATTACTATATTCATCTACAGGTTTTTGTAAACGCTATATTACATTACCCCTTTTGGGTGGTTTACTCCATTTATAAACGTCATATTGCTAAATTTTCAATTTTTAAAATTACTCTAAATTTTAGGGTGTTACACAATATAATGTCACTAAATTGAAACAATAAAATGTTGTTTCACAAGGTGAAACAATGTAGTGTTGTTTCACAATTTTGAAAACAAAGTTAACGTGAAATTTGATGTGAAAAACTAAGTGTTATTTCATATTGTAAAACAGCACAATGTTGTTATTGTGAAACAACATAGTGTTGTTCCACATGGTGAAACAATGTATTCCTGTTTCATATGGTGAAACAATGTAGTGTTCTTTCATATTGTGAAATAATATAATGTCGTTAAAGTGAAACAATAAATTATTATTTCACAAGGTGAAGCAATGTGGTGGTGTTTCACAACTTGAAAACAAAACAAAAGTTGACGTGAAATGTTACGTGAAACACTAAAATGTTGTTTAATATTGTGAAACAACACAATGTTGTTAATATGAAACAATGTACTGTTGTTTCACAATGTGAAAAGAAACCAAAATGACGTGAAATGTGATGTGGAATACTAAAATGTTGTTTCATAATGTGAAACAACATATGAGTCAAATCACTTTTATTCTTTAATGTAAAAATTGTAATTGTTAAAGTTAATGTAAAAAGATATAATGATACTCGTGTCAAATTCGAGAAAATAAAATGTTCGTTTTTTATATAAATTTTTTGATTTAAAATCTTATTACTTTTGATTTAAAAAGAAGGAGGTGTTTAATTTAAATTATATAATTTAAATAAGAGATAGAAAATGAAGAGATTTACTTTTATGCCATTTTAAGAGTTATGTTTGTATGTACATGACATCATATATATATATATATATATATAATGTTACCTTGCAACTCTCACCATTGATTAATCTTAATTGTAGTTGAGATTGGTTTTTATAGTTCTCAACCTCTTTGTGGTTCTCATTTGATTTAACCCATATATGAAAAATGAGTTTATATTTGAACTCATCCCTATATATATATATATATATATATATATGAAAAATGAGTTTGAGATTGGTTTTTATAGTTCTCAACCTCTTTGTGGTTCTCATTTGATTTAACCTATATATATATATATATATATATATATATATATATATGAAAATTGAGTTTATATTTGAACCCATCCCTATATATATATATATATATATATATAGAGAGAGAGAGAGAGGGGGGGGGATGGGTTCAAATATAAACTCATTTTTCATTGTGCACGTGAGGACAAATATTAGCCATTAATCAAAACTTAAAAAACTAATCAATGGTTAAAACATAATAACATTAAATAAGAAGTGATTAGGGATAAAACTGAAAATTTGAATCAGCACTTACCTTATTTGACTTTTTATTTCTTTTTTAATTAAAAATTTTTTACCTCCTTAAAGTTTAAAATAAAATATCTTAAAAATTACTAATATTTTAATCAAACAAATTACATTAAAAAAACGAGAATTTCGTGTTTTTCGATATGATATCCATCTCGATATAGTTTTTTTGTTGTTTTAACCGTTTTTTACGTGAAATGTTATATATGTGTTATATTCATTATGAATATATATATATGCACAATCTCAGGTGTCCACATTTAGTATGAATAACAAAGGTGGACGTTCATACATTATTCATGATGAATAATACATTATTCATGATGAATAATACATTATTCATGATAAATAATACAACATTCAGGATGAATAATACACGAATTCATGATTCATGTATTATTTTTCATGAATCGTGTATTATTCACCCTGAATACTGTATTATTCATCCTGAATGATACATTATTCATGATAAATAATATATGAATGACTCGTGAAGGTGTAGACACATGACACACTCTCTTTTGTTTCCCGACTCACATCTGAAATTTTGTTTAATTCATTATGAATATATATATATATATATATATATGCGCATTCCTGGGTGTCCTACATTCAGTATGAATAACAAATGTGAATGTTCATTCATTATTAATGATGAATAATACAATATTCGGGATGAATAATGCAACATTCAAAATGAATAATACACGAATTCATGAATCGTGTATTATTCACCTGAATGTTGTATTATTCATCTAGAATGATACATTATTCATGATGAATAATACATGAATGACCCGTGAAGGTGTGGAAACGTGATATGTTCTCTTTTGTTCCCCGGTTCACAACCGAAACTCGATAGGTTCTCGATTCGTCTCGATGGGTGTTGGGTTACGGTGATGAAGAAACGCGATGTCTTACGACGTTGAAGAAAGTGTTGAAGAAGGTAATGTCGAGTTACGGACTTACGGTATCGAGGTGTTGTACAAATTTGAACGTACATAAATATTCATAATAAATATAACATAAATATAGCATTTCACGTAAAAAATGGTTAAAACAACAAAAACAACTATATCGAGATGGATGTCATATCGAAGAGCACGAAATTCTCGTTTTTTGATGTAATTTGTTTGATTAAAATATTAGTAATTTTTAAAATAATTTATTTTAAACTTTAAGTGGGTTAAAGTTTTTAATCAAAAAAAAAATTCAAATATGGTAGACGTGAGTTTAAATTATCTTCCACTTTTACCCCTAATCTAATTTTAATTAAAAACTCTATTTAATATGAGTTGTTGGATCAATAGAGATGGAAGTGCTGAGATTCGTCCTCACGTGTACAATGAAAATTGAGTTTTCATTTGAGTTTTCCTCTTTATCTCTCTCTCTCCCTCTCTCTCTCTCTCTCTATATATATATATATATATATATAGGGTTGGGTTCCGGTGAGAAGTTGAGGTTGACGTGAGAAGCGTGATGAGTGGTTATCGACTGTTGATCACTTTTAATCAAATGTCCTCCCATGAATTGCTACTTAGAAGGAAATTGATATGATACATCGCGGTGCATCTCATCCCAATGTCCATCCATTTCTCATCCAACAGTCGATAACCATTTCTCACACTTCTCACGTTAACCTTCTCACCGAAACCCAACCCTATATATATATATATGTGTGTGTGAGAGAGAGAGAGAGAGAGAAATAGGTGAGAGAGAGAGAGAAAGAGAGAAAGAGAGAAAGAGAAATGTAACATTTATATAATAATATATGTGAACCCTCATATATTGTGTGAAG
Source organism: Arctium minus (assembly GCA_954870635.1). NCBI lineage: Eukaryota > Viridiplantae > Streptophyta > Magnoliopsida > Asterales > Asteraceae > Arctium > Arctium minus. The sequence continues at coordinate 155,792,273 of OX941081.1, forward strand.
ATCGTAGGGAGATGACTCTCTTCCCTCAAACTTTCACCACCTTCACAAAATATTAACATAAATACATAATCTCCATACAATACAAGGTACTTTCACCACTTCTCACAGTTTCCACTAGAAATATTTTTTCTTACGTGATCCCAAGTGTATGTATATATAGGGTTGAGTTTATGTGAAAAGTTGAGTTAACATGAGAAACGTGAGAAGTGGTTATCAACAGTTGGATGCATATTAGGATGTAATGCACCGGATCAATTCTTTTATGAAGCGCGTTTCATGGGTGGGTTTGAGATTATAACTAATCAAGAGTTCAGATGTACTTCTTACGTTTCTCACGTTAACTCAACTTCTCACACGATCCTTCTCATATAGACTTAATCAAATGAGAACTCAATAATTTATGATAAATGTGAGAGCCAATCTCAACCAATCAATTATTGATATTAAATTTTTATTTATTCAATTAATAAATGGTGTATTAGTAATTTTAGTAATTAACATTTAAATTTAATATTTTTATTTTAGTAATTATCTTTTATTAGACAGTCACCTTAAATTTTTCTACCAAATTGATTTTGATTTTGTTTTATCTCCCTTCTCTCTATTTACCCTTGACACATTCATCGGTCACAAAAGACACAATCTTGGAGCTTGACACAACCACTTTTGTGCTCACCGACAGCAGAACCACCACATTGACCTCAAATACGACCGGCTCCGACGTTGAATTTTCCGAGTTACTAGAAAACGACAACCTAGTGTTATATACCAACGATTAAAACGTAGCATGGCAAATCTTTTCGCTCACCCATCGGACACCCTCTTGAATGGCTCCAACTATATCCTCCGTCGAACTGGTGAGTGGTGACCAACTCTCCAAGTTTGCCCACTCCCTTGGTTTCAGGTTCCGTTTCTACACACTCCTACTCCCGCACACCAACAACGAAAGCGTCAACCACCTCTTGGCCTCCCTCCTTCTCCTTATCGAAATACTAGCCATCAATCACGTCCTCTACCTGCATCGACTACTGACATATTGTCAATCACAGTGGGTATCATAGTGGTATCACAGCAGTGGTGTATGTCGGAGTAAGTTTGGTCGGAGAGAGGAGATAGAGATTTACAAAAAGACTACCTTACCCTTAAATATTATTCATAAATTTAATTTTTTTGAAAATTAAGGGATAATTACCAAAATTAATTTTTAATAATAGCCATTGATTATTAACGATGTGTGGTTGAAATTGGATCTCATGGTTATCACAAACAAGTGAACAACTGAGTTCTCCCTTCAATAGCTCCCTATATATTATGTATATATGTATGTATACATACATGACTATATGACCGATTAAAACGTTACATAACTGGTTTTAGTTGTGGTTTTCAAGAGTGTAATCCACACTATATAGGTCTTTATTTGGACAAAATGTTGATCATTGGCAATTTGAAGAGACATTTTTGGCTCACTCAACGACTAATTCTAGGCCTCGAGGGGGTTATGGAACTCGAGACCTGTCTTGTATTTGGAAAAAGTCGTCTGCCGCCCCCTCTAATTACCAGCTGAGCGTTTGTTTTTTGCTTAAATGTAAAACTAAACATTTTAGTATGTGAAAGTCCATACATAGTTTTGGATAGATTGTGAAGATACGAAAACTGATATAAAATATCAAGTATAAATCAATAGTATATTAAAAGTTATATATGATTTCTTGAGAAATTTTGAATAAAAACATGTCTCACATAAATATAAATAGAATAACATAAAGTAAAAAAAGTTTCATGCCTACAAAAAATAAGTCTAAGAATTTAGTTTTAAAGCGGCCCCTAATTAAGCATTTAATTTACTTTCTTGTCATCTTGTAATCTTGTTAGTGGGCGTATATTATGAGTTAAATTGTTAGGGGCGACTTGAGAGATTTTCTATTATTAATTTATAATGAAATTTTACATAATATTATATTGTACGAGTACCCAAGCAGTTTGAAACAATTGATAATTATAACTTCTTATTTTCGGATGTTTTACTAAATGTTTATCGGGTAAGCATTTACTAGATGTAACAAACAATAAAATTGAGTTGATAGAACGCCTAAATATTGTAAAACCAAAGAGAGAATTCTCATTTTTGTTATATGAAACAAAAGCATGTTGTACATATATTTATAGTGGCTAGACCCACTAAAACAACAGACACAACCAACAATAAAACACAAGTCTATTACCCCCCCTCAAGATGGACTCGCAAAAATGTTTTTAAGAGCCATCTTGGAAACAATTGGCAACATCTTAGATCGCGGCAGCGGCTTAGTGAAGATGTCTGCAAGTTGAAACTGACTTTGAATCGGCATTAGCTTGATAGTGCGATCAATAACTTTGTCACGTACGAAGTGGCAATCAAGCTTTATGTGCTTGGTTCGCTCATGAAACGTTGGATTAGAAGCTAACCGAACATCAGACGCATTGTCACAAAACACCAAAGTAGGATCACCGCTATGAACTCCAAAATCACGCATAAAATGTTGTAACCAGACAACCTCACTTGTAACGGCAGCAATGGCTCGGTACTCCGCTTCAGTAGAGGATCGTGAAACAATAGACTGTTTCTTTGATTTCCACGAAATCAAGGAATCTCCAAGAAAAACACAAAAGCCCGTGACAGATCTATGCGTGTCAGGACACCCTGCCCAATCTGAGTTGCAAAAGGCTTTCAGTTGGTTGTCTGAAGTTTTTCAGTAAAAGCTTTAAGTTGTAAAGAATTTTTAGCAGACAAAAACAAGCCTTGTCCGGGATTAAGCTTCAAAAATCTCAGCAAATGAGTAGCAACTTGCAAATGAGGAATGGGAGGAATAGTAACATACTGACTTAATCGATGGACAACATAGATAATATCGGGTCTCGTGATGCTGATCTAATAGAGTTCCTTATAGGACCTAAGTTTATAGAACAAAAAATATAACGTCTTATCTAAAATAGGACGTTTTTAGTGTCATAATAAGTTTCTAGAACATTTTTAAAATAAAATGTCGTATTATCTGATTTATAGGTCACTATTTAAAAAGGCGTCCTATAAACATATGAGTCCCATAAATAGCTTACTTAATACAACACTTTATTTTAAAATGTTTTTTTTAAACGAAAAATGGTTTCTTAAAAACTTGTTTTAATGTCTATAAACGTTCTATAAATTTATTGTAACACTTTTAGATAAGATGTTTTATTTTTTGATCCTATAAATTTAAGTCCAATAAGACACTCAATTAGGATACTTATACACTTTAGGCGTCCTATAAACCTGATTTTGTTGTAGTGTGTCACTTACTTTCCGGATGAACATGATAAGGACTTATAATCTTACATGATAAGACGGATGGATAGCAAAGATCGAGAATCTTACCCGATAAGTGAGAGACCAAACTTTTACACATTAAGCGCTTAACTAGTAAAAATCATTACCAACAATCTATTTTGATGACCAATAATACTACCAAATAAGATAAATGAGAGTGTTGCTCTTACCGGTACATATCTCCTAAAAAACATTTGATAAACCACCTCTTAATTAGATATGTCGAAAATTTTGATCATTAAAAATAGAGTAAATTACATTTTTAGTCCCTGTAGTTTGTTAAAAGTTTCTATATTTATCGTTATGATTTTGAAATTACGATTTTCATCCCTCGGATTTATAATTTAATACATTTTTTGTCTTTAAGATTTAAATTTTATTGCTTTTTTCATCCATATAGTTTACAATTCATTTATATTTTAGTCATTTATGCTTAAAAGTAGTGTTTTGCCCTCAGGATAAAAATTGAAATGAGTTTTAAACTATAGGTATAATAAGTTAAAAATCAAAATCTTAAAAGCACATGAACAAAATCCGTAATTTTTAACAAACTATAGGGACTAAAAACGTAATTTACTCTTAAAAATAAAATTAACAAAATTGATACTATATTAAGCATGTATTTGGGCCCCACAAGCTCCACGAAACAATAAGTTTCCATGATTCTATAAAAACCCAACACACACTCTACAAATTTATAAAGTGCCACCATCAATGGCTTCTTCCACCACCACCCCTCTGCTTACTCCTCATGACCTTGAACGTCGGCCGGAATCCACCGGATCTCCGTCCGGTCGGTCAACCACCGGCAAGGTCCTCGGTGGTTTCTTGGTTTCCATGCTAGTCCTTTCATCTTTGGTTGCTGTAATTCACAACCACTTACAAGGTGGCCGGCAGCCAACTACCGACACAACAAGGTCAGAATCACCGGAGATTGAGATCAAACCGTCGCCAGGAGGGGTGGGGTCGCCGGAGAAGATGGTGGGCGATGCTGACAGCGTTGTTGAATGGCAGAGATCTGCTTACCATTTTCAGCCTGATAAGAACTTCATCAGCGGTATGTAACCATTTTCAAAACAAATTTAATTAGCATATATATACGTGTGTGTGTGTATATATATATATATATATATATGCGAAGAATCGTGTAAGAAGTTGAGTTAACGTGAGAAGTAGATCTGAATCGTTGAACTCTTTTAATCTCAAGTCATCCATGAATTGCAGCTTAGAAGGGAACTGATCTAAGTACATCTCGGTGAACAATGTGCGTTCATTTCTTATCCAACGGTGATAACCACTTCTCACCATTAACTCAACTTCTTACCGGAACCCAAACACACGGGGTTGGCATCTGATGAGAAGTTGAGGTTAATGTGAGAAGTGATTATTAACCATTGGATGATAAATGAATGCACATTAGGATGAGATGTACCGGATCAATTCACATCTAAACTGCAATTTATGGGTGAACATTTGATTAAAAGTGATCAACGGTTTAGATCCACTTATCACATTTCTCATATTAACCTTAACTTTTCACACAATCTTGCACCGTGTGTATATATATATATATAGAGAGAGAGAGAGGTTATAATTTGTAATTTATATTTATTATTGGAATTAAGTCATTTGCTAATATATGTTTTTTGAATTTATTTATGAATGATTTTGCTGAACTTCACTTCACTTCAGACCCTGATGGTACGTACTCTCTTTAACGTTTTATTTTCCTTTTATTTATTATTTCTCTTTAATGATTTAATATATTATTTTATTTAATATTACAAAAATTATGTACCAGATTCTATGGTAACAATATTAAAAATGAAATGTTGTATTTTATAGGACCACCAAAAAAAAGTGTTCCCAACATGTATGACGTCTTATTAATTTTTTAATTAATTATTAAAAAATCATCCACTTAATTAGACTTAATCAAGTAGTTTTATTTAAGAATTTTTTTTTAACAATTATTCGAGTTTGAAATTGTACTAGAAAAGAAACAAGTCAATAAGATAACGACTAAAATTTCAATGTTTTGAATAAGATTTCGTGGTCCATTCATGTAAGAGAATCTATGATTCGTCTCCTATATGACCTTTTGATGAAAATGATGTAATTATAAAATGGTAAAATACATTTAAAACATTATATTTTTTTCAATTAATGTAACAATAATTTCAATTTTTTATTTAATATAACAATTTATTTTGTCTGTTTTAATTGGAAAACTGTTGATTGCGTAATATTTGATGACACAGATATCAAGTTTATCATCTACTTCACTATAACTTTTTTATAAATACTTGATAAACAGGTGTTCTTGTCATCAAATATTACAAATTATAATTATTAATAACATGTTATCGATTAAAATGACTACAAAATAGGTAATTCTAAAACCATTTTTACATTGATATGAAAAAATATTCTTCTTGCAATAAATAAGAGTTAAAAAAGTTTTATTACATTTCAATGTACTATGTCATTAAGAGTCATAAAATCTACTAATTAACGGTTAAAATATATATAAAATAGAAAGAAGCAAACACTAAATAAAAACTAAAACAAATTTATTGATTTTAGTCTTATGAAAATAAGTATGAGCTAAATGCATCCATATATATTGCTATACATACGTTCATACTTGCTAATATTTTCCTCACACATATCAACATCGAAACTTAGACTTAGGATCATGTAACATCATCATGTTTTCATAAGACCATTGAGACCACACAATTACATTGAACTTTAACAGCGAAACACCATGAAGGTACAAAAAGCACCGAACATTCACAACAAAAATACTGTAAGGTTCGTTTTTGTACCTTCACAATATTTTTGTAGCGAATGTTTAATGTGTTTTTGTGCCTTCAGAGCTGATCTCACAGGTCTCAAGAAAACACATTAATCTCACGAGAACCAAACCATCAAGACTTGATTTTTTACATAAAAATAATGTGAAATTGACCGAAACCACCATGTTTTACTCCCCAATTGGTCTTCTAATTGTTTCTCTTCTCTTTTTACCCAAATGTAATGTCACTTACAAGGATAGTGATATTTTAGTAAAACCGAAAGAGAAATAACCAGAAGACCAATTATGAAAGAAAAAAATAACTATTTGAATCAATTTGTATTATAGAAAATTGACTATAAATATTGGCATCAATGGCAGGTCCATTATATCACATGGGTTGGTACCACTTATTCTACCAATACAACCCCGAATCAGCCATTTGGGGCAACATAACCTGGGGTCACGCCGTCTCCAAAGATCTCATCAACTGGTTCCACCTCCCCTTAGCCATGGTTCCCGATCACTGGTACGACATACAAGGCGTCATGACCGGTTCCGCCACCATCCTCCCCGACGGCCAAATCATCATGTTGTACAGCGGCAACGCCTACGATCTCTCCCAACTCCAATGCCTCGCGTATCCCGTCAATTCCTCCGATCCCCTCCTCCTCCACTGGACCAAATATTCCGGCAACCCCATCCTCTTTCCTCCGGCCGGCGTCGGCCTCAAAGATTTCCGGGACCCGTCAACTTTATGGGTCGGACCCGATGGGAAGTACCGAATGGTTATGGGATCAAAGCACAACAATACCATTGGTTGTGCATTGGTTTACCATACTACTAATTTTACCCATTTTGAGTTGTTGGATGAGGTGCTACATGCGGTTCCCGGTACAGGTATGTGGGAATGTGTGGATCTGTACCCGGTGTCCACGACTGATGGAAACGGGTTGGATATGTCGGATCATGGGGCGAGTGTTAAGTACGTGTTGAAGCAAAGTGGGGATGAGGATAGGCATGATTGGTATGCGATCGGGTCATATGACCCGGTGAAGGATAAATGGTACCCGGATGATCCGGAAATGGATGTGGGGATCGGGTGGAGATATGATTATGGGAAGTTTTATGCGTCGAAAACGTTTTATGACCCGAGTAAGAAGAGACGGGTTTTGTGGGGTTATGTTGGAGAAACGGATCGTCCGAAAGATGATCTTATTAAAGGATGGGCGAATATTTTGGTATATAAACTATTTGTTTATGAAAAATTAATTATGATTGCATTTTTAAAACGAACTTATCTTGGTTTTTTTTGTAAAATAATCATCGTTTTTGTGAATATAAGACAGAAATTTTTGGCGCTTAATTACTCCGTTAGAAGACGACAACGAGACATGTCTGAATATAAAAAGAAAAACAAATGTTGTCCCGTTTGTCGTCTTGATAAGACGATAACGACATGCTATTGAAATTCTTTAAATTTTTTACTGTAAATATATATGTGCTATGATTTCATGTATGATTGTTATTAAAATTTCTTGCGATAAGCATTAAATTTGTTTTTTTAATTTTATTTACAGAACGTTCCAAGAACCGTGGTGTTGGACATAAAGACCGGGAGCAATTTGATTCAATGGCCCGTTGAGGAAACGGAGACATTGAGGTCTAAAAAGCACAATGAATTCAAAAATATCGTGTTGCAGCCTGGATCACTCGTCCCGCTTGATATAGGCTTGACCACACAGGTGATATACCCGTTTTGACTTTATGGGTCGTCCTTATTAAATTATGACGAGACCTAATAAGCTAGTTAGCTATGTTTGGCAAAATAGCTGTTAGCTGATAATCTAGTTATGTTTTGTAACAAGTAGCTAATAGGCCAGATAACAATATAAAATAAAATAAATAGACAAGTTGAAAAATTTATTGAAAAAATACAAGGGGCATAATTGGAAAAGGAAAACCATGAACATATTAAAACGTTACTTGAACTAGCATGTCAATAAGTCGGCTTATAAACTAGTTTATGGCTAATCAAACAAGACATCGTCTAAAAACTCAAATATGAACTCGGTGATGATATGAACTTACAATTTATTTGCCAATGGTTACAGTTGGACATAATTGCCTCATTCGAGGTGGACAACGAGATGTTGGGTGCAACCTTAGAAGCCGATGTTTTGTTCAACTGCACCACAAGCGAGGGTTCAGCCATGAGGGGTGTTTTGGGACCGTTTGGTCTTGTGGTTCTAGCCGATGCAGCGCTTTCCGAGCAAACTCCTGTGTATTTCTACATCGCAAAAAACATCGATGGCACCTCAAGAACTTATTTCTGTGCTGATGAATCAAGGTTGTTATTAGCTTCTTTTTTTTATTCTTCCAATTTTTGCCTTCTTTCAATTTACTCAATTTAACTTGATGCAGATCATCAAAGCTTTCAGATGTGGGCAAAGTGGTATATGGTAGCAGTGTTCCTGTACTCCATGGTGAAAACTACAACATGAGGTTACTGGTATGTAAAATCTCTACAACTCGGGTTTAGAAACGAAACTATAGGGGAATTTGGTATGCAGATAGAACATGACAAGACTAGACATGTGACAGTGAGAGTGAGGTTGGCTGGGGAAAAAATTGTGGAACATTTTAGGGTTTTAATTTGGACATGGATAGTTCAGTAATTTACCAATTTTATCCATGCAGTTTTGTCTCACTTAGTCCTTTGATGTCGCGCCAGACGTGGGACAACAATTTTTTGTTCGGTCTTGTCCCACGTACCAAACACACATGAATTTGTATTTGTAACTACACATATGTTCATAAATACTTACATATGTGTATATGTATATCCCAATGAATGCAGGTGGACCATTCAATAGTAGAAAGCTTTGCACAAGGAGGAAGAACAGTGATAACATCAAGAGTGTATCCTACAAAGGCAATCTATGAAGCAGCCAAAGTATTCTTGTTCAACAATGCCACTGGCATCAGTGTTAAGGCATCTCTCAAGATTTGGAAGATGGGTGGAGCACAACTTAACCCTTTCCCTCTTTAGATATGTTCAGTTTTGGGCAATCAATGGGTTCAGCAGGGGCATTGTGGTAATTTGCTAAGCCTGCTGTAGTAGTTGTTTGTAAGCTTATAAATTTAGTTATTCATGTTTTCTTGTCTTGAATCAATTTGGGTATTTCACGCGTAGCTTTTCGGAAATCATTGTTCACTGTCACCTCTTATGACTTGATAAAGAAACTCATCCGCTAGGCAAATCAAACCAAACGAGCACAATATATATCCCACCCATAAATGGAGTCTGGGGGTAAGATGTACGCAGACCTAACTTCTACCCTAATAAAGGAGTAAAGAGTAAGACAGTTGTTTTCGAGAAGACCCCTGCTAGTGAGAAGTGTGTGAAGTGGAAAAAACAGATAAGCTAAGATTTGAAAAGCCATATATGAGCACAATGATATCTGAATTAGACCCAGTTCTTGTAATGACAGGACGAACCAGTTTTCCTAATAAAAGAAACAAATTGGGACTACACCGAGCTCTTGTAACTATAGGATGAACCAGTTTTCCTAGGAAAGACAACGATATAGAGTCAAACCAAGTATCTGCAACGAAGGGATGAAATGGTTTTCCTAAAAAAGGGAACAATTTGGAATGACACTCGGATCTTGTAATGACAGGATGGACCAAATTTCCTTTGGAAGGCAATAACTTCGAATCAAACCCGGTTCTCGATATGAGAGGATGAACTTTCTAGGAAAGGCAACAATTGGAATCAAACTCGGTTGTTATGACAAGATGAGCTAGTTTTCCTAGGAAAGACGGCGAATTAGAATCAAATCAAACCCAGCATGAACCAGTTTTGCTACAAAAGGAATCAAACCCAATTCTTGTAACCGTTAAGAGTCCCCCATCGGCTTGACTTGGACCATTTCTCCTCAATATATGTAGGAACCTCCATTCTCTTTCTTCAAGGGCTCTTTTGGAGCATAATTGACAAGAGTTCCACATGCGAAAGTCACCACTCTGGGGACTCGACAATTTGTACTCTTCTAGCCTCCTCATATGTCTACCCCCTCTCGACACTTTGGGATAATCTATGCCCGGGGCACTGCTAGAGTCTCACATCGGCTATACTTGAACCATTTCTCCTCGATATATGTTGGAGACTCCTTTATCTCTATTCAAAGGCTCTTTTAGAGAGTAATCTAATGGCAGGTTCCACATATTCTCAAAGTAACAATGGGATTAACTAGTTTTCCTAAGATAGGCACCGGTTAGGAATCAAACCTAGTTTAATTTAATGACCGTATAGCATAGGAACTGCTTTTGCTAAGAAAGACAACACTTTGGAACCAAGCCAATATTGTAATGATACTGGGGCTAGTTTTTCTAGGACAGTTTAGGAGCAAATGCTTCCAGAACAAATGGGAGTGTAACAATTCCATTAAATTCAATTCCTGCAAACAAGTGAATTGAATTCCATCGAACACTAAAATACAAGCTCTAAAATGCAGACAGTTTGCAAAACAGATAATGTCAAAGCATTATTGAATTGTATAGCATTAATCAATCTATTGTGATAAGAACTTGCTGTATTTAACACATATTTTCTTGTGCTGCACATGTAAATTTCCAGAAAAATTCTAAAGAAAGAAAGGAATGACAAATTGATATGGAACTTGAGGAAATTGTTGTTAATTAACAAAACAACAATCGAATGATTTTCAGTCCTTTCATTGAGGAATGAAAGATTTTTACCTCTTTTGGAACAATTACTCCATCTTCAGGTAGTCATATCAGCACTCCACTCCATACCCTTATCTCATTCCTCCTCTAATGTCTCGACATATTCTTGATTCAAATCTATGAACAATCGACGCTCTACACCTGAGGAATGTGATGATGAATCATCGGAAATTCTTTGTGATGCCAATGACTCGATTGTTGGTCTATGAGATGCTGATGACTCATCAGATATTCTATGAGATGCAGATGACTCGTTGGAAATTACGTTAGTGCTAGATGTCGAAACAACACTTGGAGGTTGACCTGTAAACTGCATAATCTGTTCAACTGAAGAACTTTGTTCTTCTTTTTTAGAGATATCTTGAACAAGTTTGGAGGTGCGTTTTTTCAGGTGGGTATGCCAATGGTTTTTTATCTCGTTATCGCTTCTTCCTGGTAATTTTGCAGCAATGGCTGACCATCTGCAAAACATCACAGAAATCTTTATATGCATAACGAAAGCAATTAAACAAATTCAAATATTTTGGCCAAAGTTTAACCCACCCTTATGCCATCTGAGTTAAGGAAATCCCAGGATAAAGGCCTTAATATTGATTTATTATGATTTCAGAGGTTAAAATAAGATTGGATCACATACTTGTTCCCCATATCCTTATGATACTTATTGATGAGATCTTCTTCTTCTTTACTAAAATTCCCGCGTTTCACGGTCGGTCGAAGATAATTCATCCAACGCAATCTACAACTCTTCCCACATCTAGCTAACCCTAATTAAAAAAAGCAAAAATCAAATAACAGCAATTCAATCAAATTCTCAAAATTAAACATCAACACCTTAGCAAAATTCATCATTTACACAAAATAAAACTAAAAACACAAACAAAAAACATCAGATTGAACTCCATTTTACAGCCAGCCCTAATTCAAATCGCCACACCAAATTCTCCTCCATTTTCCACGAATCAAACAGTTCTCCATTCAGAATAAACAAATCGTTGGAACTCAAACAGATAAGAAACAACAGTGATGGATGAAAACGGATCGTACCGGCATATTTGGGAAGTTCACGCCAATTCCAATGGCCATATCGATGAACATAAGCTCTTAATTGATCATCTTCTTCTTCGCTCCAAGCTCCTTTCTTGATTCCATTTTTGTCAACGCAAGGTGCTCTCACCATTGTTGTTCTTCAGATCTCTCTTTGACTCTCTCTCTCTCTCTCTCTCTCTCTCTCCTATCTCTCTGTGTGGCACTGTTTCTCTCTCCTCAGCTGCCATGGTGATGCGTTCAAAGTCTAAATGTTAGTTAGCAATCAACATCCATTATTTTAATGGGGAGATTTACAGTCTAACCACCTCATTTATGTTTCAAACTTAAAAAACACCCCTTATTTTTGTTAGATTGACAATATCAGTCCTTACTTTTGGAAATATGTGGCGGCTGCCCCTACCAACTTTACAATCCCAATGGACTAATCGTTTGTCTCTACATAAATAAATATTGATTTATATTTAATTTATTAATTTTTATAGAATAGTTATTAAACTAGATATTAAATTAAACCTTTTATTTTGTTACACGAAAGATTTATAAACATATAATATTATTTGATAAAATAAAATAGGGAAAACCCTTCATCTAAAAATTATATTTTAAAGGCTACTAACCAATAAATAAATAAAATTTTATTTTTTAAGTAAAGAGTCACATACCTACTAAACTAAGTCAAACAATTTATATTATTATTATTTTTGGCATGTTACATTTTCAAGGACACAAAATTAACAAACAAATAAACTAACTCAATTAATTTATATTCTTATCATTTTTGGGCTTTTAATTTTAATGTGATAAAATTTATTAAATATTATCCGATTGTATATATTCTCTTAGTTTTTAGTTACTTTAATAATATCTCCATTGAATATAAATCTCAAATATACTACCTGTCTTATATTTGTTTCTTATTTCATATCCCTAAGATATGAGAAGTAATTTGACTGATATTTGCTTCATTCATATCTTCGAAATCTTTTTCAAATTTCAACGTGTTTAATCAAAACTTTTTCTATGACATATCTGGACAATTTGAGAACAATGTCCATTTTGTATTAAAATAAATGTAAACACTGACTATTATCATATAATAAAAAAGTTATTTTAATCTAATACTGAAATGCATACATTATTAATAGTAAATCTTTTTATTTTTGTGTATATTGCTATTTTCTTACTTATGGGTCGTTTACCGAACTTTTTACTAAATAACGCTTGTCAGTGTCACTTACCTTATTGGTAAGCATGACAAGGACCAAAAATCTTATCGGTAAGAGGCATAGCTGGGATCAAGAATCTTGGTTAGTGAGGGAGTAGGCATGGAAATGGGGCGGGTTTGGGGCGGGCGAGGACCTCAATCCCCATCCCCGTCCCCAATCCCTCATTTTCATCCCCATCCCCGTCCCCGTCGGGGAATATGATCACATCCCCATCCCCAACGGGGAAACGAGGATTTTCTTTTTCCGTTTATGTAAGCTATTTAAATTAAATATATGAGACACCACACATGTTTAAATATCACATATTTCCAATAAACCTAAAATCGAAAGAAATTTAATTTAGTATAAAAATCACAACATCAGATAATAATTAATAACTTAAAACCAAAATAAATTCAACCGAATTCGGAAAAAAAAAAAAACTTAACTTCAAACGTACCAAAAGATATCGAGTAAGATTCAAAACCATATCGAGTAATTGTATTTTGATTGACATCCAAAATACATACTAACATCTAAAAAATAACAATTTTATATTATAAACCTAGTTAGGAAATAGGAAATTATGAATTACCAATTTAGTTTAAATAAATATATATCAAATATTAATTAAAATATAAAACGGGGACGGGGCGGGGCGGGGAGTGCGATACCCGTCCCTGTCCCCATCCCCGGTTTGAGACAAACGGGGATCCCCGTCCCCATCCCCATCCCCGATTTAGCGGGGAATCCCCATCCCCGATCGGGACGGGTGGACCGGGTTCCTCGACGGGTCGGGGCCTATTTCCATGCCTATGAGGGAGAATACTCTTACCCGATAAACTCGTATCAGGTAAAAGACGCTTACCACAATCCATGGTCGAAAATGTTAACCGCCAAGATAAGTGGGGGTGGAGACTCTTGCCGCTAAACACTTGCCTGATAAGTATTTGGTAAATGACCCTTTAGTGATATATAGGATTTATTTATTTTTCTATAGAGGAGGGAATTTATTGTATTTTATTATGCAGGAATATTTTCTGTACCAATTTATGAAAAATAATATAATGATAGTTATTTTTGCAATTAATCAAAATCCAAGGACTGAATAATTATTGTAAGAAAGATATGGGGACCAACTGTAATTACAGGATTAATAAGGGGACCTTTTGACACCCATAATATTGTTTGGGGTTATTCCGGTAATTATCCAGGCTTAATTAATGCACGTGCTGAACCGGCCAAGTTATTTCGGTTCACCAACCAACTTCTGTTCATTCTTTGACTTTTACATCTTTTGTTTTCAATAAAACCGGGTTACTAACCGGTTGCCGGTTCAATTAATGATTATAAAAGGCTATGTTTGGCAATTACCAGCTAGTTGATGGCTAATAAGTTAGTTGGTGACTGATAAACTAGTTGATGAAAAAGTCACGTTTGTTAAAAATTAGCTTATAAGATGTAAAATTACCAAAAATGACATATAACAAAAATAGTCAATTACAATATTTAATAATATAATTAAAATAAATTTATAGTAATATAATATATATACTATATTATAAAGCATGTATAAAAAACTCTTAAAAACAATTGTTAAAGTTTAATGTACCGCTATTTAATGCTAATTTGTAACACCCGAAATTCCAGGTAAGTATAGGGCTTTGTTAATCTTATGGTTTTGTGCTTAAATATAGTAGGACATTATATGTTAATTGCTATTTGGTTTAAAATTTGTTATAATAATGTTTGGGAACCTTAGATCAGCCATTGAGAAACAGAGGGTTGCGCGGGCTCCAAGTCGCGGTCCAAGTCGCGCAACACACTGGAGTGCAGCCTGGGGAGTACACGCGCGGCTTACGGCGCGGCCTCCAGGTCGCGGCCCAAGCCGCGGGGACACCTGCAGGTCTCCAAAACCCCTCTTTAGCCCGATTTCAAATCATAAAAAACACACACACTCGTTTTCATCTGCGATTTTAGGGTTTTGGGCATCATTCCTTCCTCTTCTCATCTCAAAACATTTATTGCAAACATATGGGAGGTTAAACATCATTTATTGGGCTTCCATCTACCTCAAGATCTCAAGATTTCAAGTCTTCATCACTTTCATCCAACTTCTAGGGTTTCATCTTTTCTAGGTTTTAATCAAAAACCTAGATTGTGAGTTTACTAAACCTTTTGTTAAAACTAGATACACATCATAATCTACTACTTGCTATCATCTTGTATCATACTTGAAATGTTCATATTAAATGCTCAAGTACTTGGGGTTTTCCTTGTGAACACATGTTTATATGTAACATGCCTAGTCTTATTGGGAAATGTATATGTGTATCTTGATATGGAGAGGATATCTTATTTGGGACACCATTTGATGGGTTTAAAACTATATGATTAAATTGTGGTCATATTAGTCTGGTTATGGACTTTACATTAAATGGCTTAATATTATTGTACCCATGGTTGGTATGGAGAATATTCTTGGTCATATTGTGCCTTGAGGCCAACTAATAAATTATGTTGGACGAACCAAGTTAGTAGACACTAGGAGGATGTAGTTTTTTTTGTAACCGTGGGTTTCCGGGCCAACTTACGCGCACTGACTAATCCCCGGGCAACCACGAATGGTCTGGAGTCATCGCAGGTGAACCTCCATGGCCACAAGAGCTTTGGCAACGCCTGGATTTGAACCCTGGGTAGATGAGATCTTCCACTACATCCCCCAAAGGCTTGTAGTCTTGGGTGCCACCGTGTGGGTATGTACCTAGACCTCCGCCATTCAGGGTAATGCCATGGTTGTAGTCCTCGGATGTGTCGGGCCTTTCGGATGTCACTCGTAGTAGTTGGCATCAAGGTATAATCGACTCTTTGGGTGGAACTTGATTGGTGCTATGGGTATCCCCTATTGACTCCGCATTTAATGAACAATTGGTTAACTGCTAATAAGAATTGTATGTGGATTTATATGCTTTTACTTGTATACGCTCACTAGGCTTTTTGGCCTAACACTTGTTTGGTGTCGATGTGTATCTCAGGTTCTAGCGGTGCCGGTTCTAAACAGGCGTAGTTGCTTTGGGTGAGAGTTTGGGGAATTTTGCACTTGGACATATATTCTTGGAAAAGACGCTTGGGTTTATAGATGACACCCTTTTTGTAATCTCTTTTCTAGATAGAGAAATTAGATTAGTTGGTTGTTATTTATTTGTCTGTTAAATGACAATTGTAATTAAACAGGTTTGAATATTTCCCCATTTTTGGGAGGCTCTTGCTATGACAATTTTATACCACATTTCCGTTGTTGAAAAGTTTTTGTTATCCCCATTTTTAGGGTGTTACAAGTTGGTATCAGAGCTTTAGTTTAAGCGAACTAGGTATTGTTTTAGCATATCTAGACTTAAGCTTTAGACACTATTGCTTCATTGTCCACTTGGGGTAGAAGTCCTAGGTGGGGAGAGTGTTAGGACTTACGGAATTACGTAAATTAAGAGTTGTGACTATGGTAACAAGAATCCTTGTGTATGATATGTTCATAATTTCACTTAGCTACTGCTATTATGAATACATTGTTACGTGAGCATACTTGCAAATATCGTTATTATGATAATTGAAATGTGTATTAGTATGTACAATGAGTTCAACTCGCTTAGTCTTTTCTCAATCTCTTTCTCGTACATGCGTGGCAGTTATCAATGGTAAACACTCGGAGCAGGTTACCGAATACGCCAGAGGGCTACGTGGAAATGGAATCTACTGATGACCGACCTCCTCTGGTCGAAACCTCCATGGGAACTCTCATACCCAATATCTTGGGAGGAGGACCCGAACAGATTCCGCGCACGAACCTTACGACTAACAATGCCATCATGGAGGAGGTGACTATGGAGACCAGAATCAGAGACAGTATGATGCTGGCCATGAACTCGGCCATGGCCCAACAACAAGAGTTCTTTATGAAACTCTTGGAGGATCAAGATGCCAGTCACCGACAACCTGAAACGATGGCAAGAATATCGTGATGGGTTCGGGTGGTGGACTGGCGGTTGTAGTAACTGAAGGTCAAGGAGAGAACGAAAGCAAAGGGAAGACCAAGGGATGCACTTACAAAGCTTTTATGGGGTGCAATCCGAAGGAGTTTTCGGGGTCCGCCAATCCGGTTGCGTGTATGTATTGGCTCAAAGAGGTAGAGATGGCTTTCGAGTCTAGCGAGTGCGATGTGTCACAACGGGTGAAGTTCGCTTCTCAACTACTGAGGGGTGAGGCTTTGATCTGGTGGAATCTTACCCGGTCCGCCCTCACTCCCGAAGTGTTGGCTAAGTTGACTTGGCCCGTGTTTAAACAAAAAATCATGGACAAGTACTGCAGTGAGAGATCGTTGGACAAGCTGGAAGAAGAATTTAGATGTTTGAGAAAAGAGGCTCTGTTTGTCACTGACTACTCCAAGCTTTTCTTGGAAAAGCTAAACTTGGTGGGACATCTTGTCCCGGATGAGAGGTCAAAGATCAAGGCTTACCAGCAAGGGCTGCCAGCCAGGATGAGGACTACAGTAAGGAATGCTAGAGGGTTGACCCTTCAGGATGTGATTTGAGGAGTCGTTACTGGTAGAAGATGACTTGGAGGCAGAGAAAGATGAGAGAGTTGCAGTAGGAGAGAAGAGGAAATGGGAAGGGCCGTTTAGGCCCATTCGTCAATCTAAGTCATTCGCGAGCGGACGAGTTAGTGATAATCGTCGTGAGACACGATGGTGCCACAAGTGCAAGGTCAAGCACTCTGGCTCATGCGATCCAAAATCTCACTCAGGTCCTGCGGAATGTGCCAAGTGTGGCAAGAAAGGTCATGCCATTCGGGAGTGTCCTATCCGAGGACCGGTATGTTTTGAGTGTCGGGAACCGGGGCACATGAAGAGAGATTGTCCGAAGCTTGTGGGTGGATACCGAGGAAGTTCTTTTGGTTCGACGGCACGAGTTGAACAACCGTCGAAAGCGCCGAGCCGAGCATTCCGAATGACTACCAAGGAGGCAAAGGAGACCGCCGATGTCGTTTCGGGTACGTTCCTAGTAAACTCCTTGCCCGCTCGTGTGTTGTTTGATTTGGGTGCTACCTGTTCCTTTGTTTCGGATATTTTCTGTAAGCAGTTCGTCACTCCTATTAGTGTCCTTCCCGATGCACTAGTAGTAGAAGTATCAAATGGAGATCAAGTGATCATCCGTGATCGTTTTCGTGATTGTAACTTAGAGATTGATGGGAATCCCTTTGAAGTAGACTTATTACCTATGACTATAATAGGATTCGACGTAGTCATAAGGCCGACATCTTTTGTTCTAAAAAGATGATCCAAGTGTCGTTACCGGAAAGCGGTGTAGTCACCATCTACGAGGAAAAAGGGAAGAGAAGTAACCCTATCATCTCCTCTCTCAAGGCTCGTAAGTTCCTAGCAAAAAGTTTTCCTTCGTATCTAGCTTACGTGGTAGACGCGAAGAAAGAAAAGAAGTCTGTAGAGGACGTGAAGATCGTGCGATACTTCCCGGACGTTTTTCCGAAAGATTTACCCGGGTTACCGCCGGAGCGGCAAGTGGAGTTCCGAATTGACCTCACTCCAGGAGCGGCTCCGATAGCTCGTGCACCTTACCATTTGGCTCCTACCGAGATGCAAGATATGATGGTGCAACTCCAAGAACTCCTAGAGAAAGGATTCATTCGACCGATCTCGTCGCCGTGGGGAGCACCGGTTTTGTTCGTGAAGAAGAAGGATGGGTCTATGCGAATGTGCATAGATTATCGAGATCTCAATAAGGTCATGGTAAAGAACAAGTATCCCCTACCTCGAATCGACGATCTTTTTGACCAACTCCAAGGCGCAGGATGCTTCTCAAAGATTGATCTTCGGTCCGGATACCATCAAGTGAGAGTGAAGAAGGAAGACATTCCGAAGACGGCTTTCCAGACGCGATACAGTCACTATGAGTTCTTGGTGATGCCTTTCGGCTTGACCAATGCTCCGGCCGTATTCATGGACTTGATGAACCGCGTGTGTCGCCCATTCTTGGACAAATCCGTGATTGTCTTCATTGACGATATTTTAATCTACTCAAAGGAAAGTCAGAGCATGGGAAACATTTGCGGGAAGTGTTGGAAGTTCTAAGAAAAGAAAAGTTGTTTGCGAAGTTCTCGAAGTGCGAATTTTGGCTCCAAGAAGTGCAATTCTTGGGGCATGTGGTGTCTAAAGCCGGTGTGAAGGTGAACCCGACAAAGATAGAGGCGATGATGACTTGGGAACCGCCAACGAGTCCGACGGAGATTCGAAGTTTCTTGGGATTGGCGGGCTATTACAAACGTTTCATTCAAGACTTCTCCAAGATATCTTCGCCGCTTACCTCACTCACAAGGAAAAATGTCAAGTTTCCTTGGACCAACGCGCAAGATCAAGCCTTTCAGACGCTCAAGAAGAAGTTGTGTGAAGCACCTATCCTATCACTACCCGAGGGATCGGATGATTTTGTGGTGTATAGCGATGCTTCCAAGATGGGTCTAGGTTGTGTGCTAATGCAATGAGGGAAAGTGATCGCTTATGCGTCACGACAACTAAAGGATCACGAGAAGAACTACCCGACTCATGACTTGGAATTGGCGACGGGGGTCTTTGCGTTGAAGTTGTGGCGGTACTATTTGTATGGGACGAAATGTACTATTTTCACCGATCATAAGAGTCTTAAGTACATCTTCGATCAAAAGGAACTCAACATGTGGCAAAGAAGGTGGCTTGAGCTTTTGAAGGATTATGATTGTGATTTACTCTACCATCCCGGTAAGGCCAACGTGGTGGCGGATGCATTGATTCAAAGGAGACATGATGGTAGTGTCAATTTGTCTCTTACAAGGATCGACGTGGTATCGAGTTTGTTGGAAAACATCAAGACGTGTTAAGTGGAAGCGCTCAAGGAGGAAAATCTCAAATCCGAGATCATGGTGAAGCAAAGAGAAACGTTGACGGAGGATAGTCGTGGACTTAAACTCTTTCAAGGGCAAATTTGGGTGCCAAAGTTGGGTGGAAATCGGGAGCTACTTCTTGAAGAAACACACAAATCGAAGTATTCTATACATCCCGGTAGCACCAAAATGTATAGGGACTTGAAATTGAACTATTGGTGGCCGGTGATGAAATTAGACGTGGCCAATTACCTGGAGAGATGTGTCACGTGCCTCCAAGTCAAAGCGGAACATCAAAGACCGTATGGGAGTTTGCAACCGTTGTCCATCCTCGAGTGGAAATGGGATAACATCACCATGGATTTCGTGATGAAACTACCAAAGACCTTGCGAGGCCATGATACTATTTGGGTAACTGTTGACCGACTAACCAAGAGCGCGCACTTACTTGCAATGCGGGAGACTTTGCCAATGGAGAAATTGGCCAAACTTTATATCGACGAGGTGGTGTCGAGGCCCGGAGTTTCGCAATCTATCGTGTCGGATCGAGACAGTCGGTTCACATCGAACTTCTGGGCTAGTTTACAGAAAGAATTGGGTACCAGATTAAATCTGAGCACGACATACCATCTTCAAACAGATGGTCAAAGCGAGAGAACAATTCAGACATTCGAGGACATGTTGAGGTCGTGTGTCATAAATTTCGGAGGAAGTTGGGACTCGCATCTACCTTTGATGGAGTTCGCGTACAACAACAGTTACCATTCTAGTATCGGAATGGCACCGTTCGAGGCGTTGTATGGAAGGAAGTGTAGAACTCCGGTTTGTTGGCTAGAAGCAGGCGAAAAGCAATTCGCCAGACCGGAAATAGTTCAAGAGACGGCGGACAAGGTGAAAGAAATTCGAGAAAGATTGAAGGCGGCGCAAGACCGACAGAAGAGTTATGCGGACAAGAAGAGGAGACCGATCGAATTCCAAGTGGGAGATCGTGTCATGTTAAAGGTGTCTTCATGGAAGGGGATTATCCGTTTTGGGAAGCGCGGAAAACTTAGTCCTCGTTTCCTTGGACCCTTCGTCATTTTAGAAAGAATCGGATTACAAGCCTACCGTTTGGACTTGCCACCGGAAATGGATGTGATACATCTTACGTTCCACGTGTGTTACCTTCGAAAGTGCCTAGCCGAGGAGGAAAGTGTGATTCCCTTGACGGAGATCCGGGTAGATAATGGGAATCGTTGTGTGGAAGAACCGAAGGCAATATTAGAGTCGAAAGTGAAAAAGTTGCGGCACAAAGAAGTGGTCATGGTGAAAGTTCAATGGAAGCATCATTGGGGGTGCTAACATTAATTGGGAGTCTGAAGATGATAGGAAGAAGCATTATCCTCAATTGTTTAATGTAGGATGAGATTTCGGGACGAAATCCCAATTAGGTGGGAAGGATTGTAACACCCGAAATTCCAGGTAAGTATAGGGCTTTGTTAATCTTATGGTTTTGTGCTTAAATATAGTAGGATATTATATGTTAATTGGTATTTGGTTTAAAGTTTGTTATAATAATGTTTGGGAACCTTAGATCAGCCATTGAGAAACAGGGGGTTGCACGGCTTACTGCGCGGGCTCCAAGCCACGATCCAAGCCACGTAACACACTGGAGTGCAGCCTGGGAGTACATGCGTGGCTTACGGCGCGGCCTCCAGGTCGCGGCCCAAGCCGCGGGGACACCTGCAGGTCTCCAAAACCCCTCTTTAGCCCGATTTCAAATCATAAAAAACACACACACTCGTTTTCATCTGCGATTTTAGGGTTTTGGGCATCATTCCTTCCTCTTCTCATCTCAAAACATTTATTACAAACATATGGGAGGTTAAACATCATTTATTGGGCTTCCATCTACCTCAAGATCTGAAGATTTCAAGTCTTCATCACTTTCATCCAACTTCTAGGGTTTCATCTTTTCTAGGTTTTAATCAAAAACCTAGATTGTGAGTTTACTAAACCTTTTGTTAAAACTAGATACACATCATAATCTACTATTTGCAATCATCTTGTATCATACTTGAAATGTTCATATTAAATGCTCGAGTACTTGGGGTTTTCCTTGTGAACACATGTTTATATGTAACATGCCTAGTCTTATTGGGAAATGTATATGTGTATCTTGATATGGAGAGGATATCTTATTTGGGACACCATTTGATGGGTTTAAAACTACATGATTAAATTGTGGTCATATTAGTCTGGTTATGGACTTTACATTAAATGGTTTAATATTATTGTACCCATGGTTGGTATGGAGAATATTCTTGGTCATATTGTGCCTTGAGGCCTACTAATAAATTATGTTAGACGAACCAAGTCAGTAGACACTAGGAGGATGTAGTCTTTTTTTTGTAACCGTGGGTTTCCGGGCCAGCTTACGCGCACCGACTAATCCCCGGGCGACCACAAATGGCATGGAGTCATCGCAGGTGAACCTCCATGGCCACAAAGGCTTTGGCAACGCCTGGATTTGAACCCTGGGTAGATGAGATCTTCCCCTACATCCTCCAAAGGCTTGTAGTCTTGGGTGTCACCGTGTGGATATGTACCTAGACCTCCGCCATTCGGGGTAATGCCATGGTTGTAGTCCTCGGATGTGTCGGGCCTTTCGGATGTCACTCGTAGTAGTTGGCATCAAGGTATATCGACTCTTTGGGTGGAACTTGATTGGTGCTATGGGTATCCCGTATTGACTCCATATTTAATGAATAATTGGTTAATTGCTGATAAGAATTGTATGTGGATTTATATGATATTCCTTGTATACGCTCACTAGGCTTTTTGGCCTAACACTTGTTTGGTGTCGATGTGTATCTCAGGTTCTAGCGGTGCCGGTTCTAAGCAGGCGTAGTTGCTTTGGGTGAGAGCTTGGGGAATTTTGCACTTGGACATATATTCTTGGAAAAGACGCTTGGGTTTATAGATGACACTCTTTTTGTAATCTCTTTTCTAGATAGAGAAATTAGATTAGTTAGTTGTTATTTATTTGTCCGTTAAATTACAATTGTAATTAAACATGTTTGAATATTTCCCCATTTTTGGGAGGCTCTTATTATGGCAATTTTATACCACCTATCCGTTGTTGGAAAATCTTTGTTATCCCCATTTTTAGGGTGTTACATAATTACTTAAAATCTCTTAAAAACAACTTTAAAGCTTTATGTACTACATTTAATGCTGTTTATTAACTTTCAATCTTTATCTCTAACCATTTTAACTCCCCTAAAATTACTCCATACTTCAACTCCCCTAAAATCACTCCTCAATACCTAAATACAGGATAACAATTAAATTTTAAATATAAAAAATCTAGAATATAATTAAGAAAATAAGTATTGTTTATTAAATATAAAAAATCATAAAAAAACATTATATTATTAAACCCAAAATAAATTACATTATTATTAAACTATCAAATAAACTCTTAAAAACAAGTTTTTATGCATTAAATATTGTTTATTGATACACATTACTTAAAATTCAAGATTACAAGTCATGATACATGAATACAAATTCCTAAAGCTATATGTTTGAATTTATAATTAACTGATAAACATAATTAACACATGATAAACATCTCAATTTAAATATAAAGAATTTAAAATACATAAGATAATCATTGAATTCTAACAAATTACTTAATTTTTTTTATATAAAAAACATTATATTATTAAGCCTAAATTAAACAAATTTATAGAAAAACCATTATCACCCTCTCAAAACCATCCAAAATTGTACTGTAAATTGATAAAAAACAAAAAATAAAAGGAAACATTAAAATCGTAATGTATCTATATTACTTAAAATTCAAGATTACAAGTCATGATGCATGAATACAAATTCCTAAAGCTATATGTTTGAATTCATAATTAACTGATAAACATAATTAACACATGATAAACATCTCAATTTAAATATAAAGAATTTAAAATATATAAAATAATCATTGAATTCTAACAAATTACTTAATTTTTTTTATATAAAAAACATTATATTATTAAGCCTAAATTAAACAAATTTATAGAAAAACCATTATCACCCTCTCAAAACCATCCAAAAATTGTACTGTAAATTGATAAAAAAAAACAAAAAATAAAAGGAAACATTAAAATTGTAATGTATCTCGCTGCATTGCGTGAATACGCTTATAGTATATTAATTAATACAAATAAGATAGTAAATAATATAATATGTTAATTAAATTAACTTTTGATTTTAAAAAACCGTTAAATAGAATATGAAAAAAAACCAAATAATAATTACAAAAATAATAATAATAATTGATAATTAAAATATATTGATCAATATTAAAAAAATTGATATAATTACCAATAATTCTAAATAATTAAAATTTTATACCAACATATAATTAAAATTTATGTTATAGTTTTCAGATAATATTAATTAATATTTATTAATTAATTAATAATTAATTTAAGTAATTAATATTTATTTATAATTAATATTTAATATATAATAATGGATATTAATGAGGGTATACTTGGAATAATCACAAAAAACTCTTCATAAGCTACTCCAAGTAGATTATCAAAAAGTTAGCTTATGTCCATCCAAACATGTACTAGAAAATAAGTTAGCTTATTTTTGTCAAACGATGCCAAAATATCAATAACATCTTTTAAAAAAATGTTAAAACCGGTTTTGTCACCGGTTCTAATAACCATTTAACAAAAAAAAGAATAAAGTAAACTCCAATTTTGGTCCCTGAGGTTTGTTGATTTCTTTGAAAGAGAGACATGTGGTTTCATAATTCAAGTTTTAGTCCTCATAGTTTGGATTTTACTCTGAAAGAGGGACCTGGTCACTAACACCGTTAAAAAGCTCCGTTAGAGACAGGGCCATTTTCGTCCAACCATGTTTTGTCCCTCTTTTTGCATTCTTTTTTCGTTTTTCTTAATGTTATGAAAACATCAAACTCTAGGGACCAACTTGTAAATAACTCTAATATATTATACATATACATACATACATATATAGGGACTTATCAAATGAGAACTCGATAGTTTGTGATAATAGTGAGATCCAATATAGACCAATCATTTAATATAACGAAAAAAATTTGGATCTTACGGTTTTCATAAAATTAAGTAAAAGGGTGATTTGGTAATTTATGTTGATCATTTTAAATTATTTTAAAATTCCTATTTAGCATTTAAGTCTCCTTAATCCGTGGGATACTCTTTCCTAAAAAAACTCTCCCTCTTCCATTTGTTTACCCAAAAAGATCTTCTTTAATTTGCAACCCATGTAAATCTTACAACCTATGCAACTCACATCTTAACCGTTGGATTTATGATCGACGGTTACAATAGATGTGAGCCTAATATTTTCAATTAAAAAACAAAAAAAAAAACAAAAATAATCGCTTGTCACTAATCCAATGGTTAAGATGTATGTTGCATGAGTTATAAGATTTACATGGGTTGTAAATTAACCTTGGCATATATATATATATATATATATATATATATATATAGGTTCACGTGAGACCAAGCTGTTTCCGTGAGACCGTGTGAGACCAAACCTTAAAACATGAAATTCACACCGAAACAATGTGAAGATAAAAAACATTCGAACCTTCATAATGTAATCACACTATGAAGGTAAAAAAACCTAAACCAAGTTAAAAAAAATCAAACATTCATAGATAAAAGACTGTGAAGGTATATCTGAACCTTCACAGTGAAGACGTTGTGAAGGTAAAAAAAACGAACATTCACAGCGAAAAACACCGTGAACGTAACATTTACGGTGTTTTCCCTATGAAAAGTTCGATTTTTTTTACATTCACGGTTTTTTGGTGTGAAATTTCATACTTTAAAGTTTGGTCTCACCGGTCATACGGTGTTTTTTGCTGTGAATGTTCGCTTTTTTACCTTCACAGCGTCTTCACTGTGAAGGTTCAAATATACTTTCACAGTCTTTTACCTTCATAGTTATAGACTTAAGTTCGCGTGAGACCAAACATTTTCCGTGAGACCAGTGAGACCAAGCTTTAAAGTATGAAACTTCACACCACAAAACCGTGAATGTAAAAAAAATCGAACTTTTCATAGGGAAAACACCGTAAATGTTACGTTCACGGTGTTTTTCGCTGTGAATGTTCTTTTTTTTTACCTTCACAGCGTCTTCACTGTGAAGGTTCAGATATACCTTCACAGTCTTTTATCTGTGAAGGTTTTATTTTTTTTAACTTGGTTTAGGTTTTTTTACCTTCATAGTGTGATTACATTATGAAGGTTCGAATGTTTTTTTACCTTCACAGTGTTTCGGTGTGAAGTTTCATGTTTTAAGGCTTGGTCTCATGCGGTCTCACGGAAACAGCTTGGTCTCACGTGAACCTGACCCGTTATAGTTATATATATATATATATATATATATATATATATATATATATATATCTCACAAATGATCAAATTCATCACTTTTTCTCTAGTACCCTTCCTTATCCCTCAACTCCGACCACCACAGCATCCCATCACCGTTCATAAAGCCTCAAGTCTTGGTATCACAAAGGAAAGAAGTGAAGGATTTTGGTTGGTCTTGGGCAAAAATAAAATAAAAAACGGGGCTGCCGATATTTGGGGAGGTCGACGGCTGAATAAAAAAGCCACATGGGCTAGAGTTCTTTGGGTCTCATACGCTCCATGTTCCTTCAACTCTTCATTGGTGGTTTGGGCTTTTCCTAGTTACCAAGCTTTAAACCTGCTAGACTAGATCCAACGAAAAGTGGTTGTGGAGAAAGTAAAAGATGCATCAGAGTGATGGGGATTCTTTCAGATCGTGAATCATGGGATTGCAATGATTCTTTCAATTGGTATCACGATGATATCCAACTATGAGTTGTTTTCTTCCTTCTTTCTGGTTTATTTCAATTGGTATCACGATGTTCACCGGAGAGAGGAGATTTCTAAAATACCTAACATACCCTTTAATTAAAATTTTAATTAAAATTACCAAAATTATTGTTTTTTTTAATTTATCCTCTGATTTGTGGTTAAGATTGAATCTCATAGTTAGCACAGATAATCGAGTTCTCCCTTGAATGACCCCCGATATATATATATATATATATATATATATATATATATATATATATATATATATATATATATATATAACTATGGTACATATGATAAACAATGGGATCACAGTGTGTTAGATGTGATAAATTGTGTGTCTTCGTTGTTTTAAACTATGATACATATGATAAACAATGGGATCACAATGTGTTACATGTGATAAACTGTGTGTTATATGTGATAAACTGTGTGTCTTCGTTGTTTTACAAAGAATATCACAACATTTCTTATTTATTTTCATTATTTTCGATGTTTACAAAAGGTATCACAATGTGCATCATATGGTCACCGGAATAATGTTCGCTGGAGAGAGTAGAGAGGAAATTTTTAAAAACCTAACATACCCTTTAATTAAAATTTTAATTACAATTACTAAAATTATTATTTTCCTAATTTATCGTAACACCCTCAAATCTGGAAATAGCAACTAATTTAAAATTTTCTAAATACATCGATAACTGATTCATCTACAACAACAAATTAAGGTTTAACACTTTAACTTCAATAAACACATTTCAATCTTAATACACGGTCTATAATAGGGGCGGATGTTACTAAAAACCCAATAACAATCACTATCCCCAAAATGCGGAAAACTTCACCAACTACTTACCCTCGTGTAAAACTAGTGCTTAACTCTTCATAGTATTGCTAGAACCATTTCCCCAACTGGAACCTGATACACATGCCGATAAATAAAAGGTTAGGCTTAACGCCTAGTGAGCTCAAGAGTTTTCATAATAGATATGTAAAACTATAAACTTTAAGAGTGTTATTTAAAACGTGATTTCCCAAAATAAAATACATTAAGTCTGAGAGCAATCTCTTACCCAACATTCATCATCTTCGTGATTAAAACCACGATACAAAACGTTCATTCAAATATAAATCCAAAACCCAAAACTCACGTAAAACATAACTTATACTTTAACAATCAAGTACTGAAAACGTGGATAAACTTTATCATCCAAAACATCCAAAAACATGGATAAGATTCAATATTCAAAACCTTAGAACATAGATAATAACCCATACTCAAAACATCACCGAAAACATGAATTATAAAACTCCATACCCAAAACAACACCTTTCGGTGACAGGGGAGACCCGATTACATTGCACGTGACGAAACACAAAAGTAAGTCACATAACTATGTAGAAAACCAAACTTATGTATTATACTCATCAACATATCGAGCTCAACTCCTCTAAGTCTGTTGCTCGAAAACATCAAGTCAACTCCTCTGAGTCTATTCTTGAGAGTTCCAAAACGGGAACTCAGTTCCAAAACGGGAACTTATGCACAATGGAATTACACCTTACTGCCCATGGGACGTTTCCCGACCATATAGGTCCACACCTTACTTACCATGATGACCCGATGCCTATTTTGTGCCAAAGTGGTGAATTTGTCCAAAACGGGACATTAAGAACACCGTGCCTATGGATCCATTGCACTACAATTTAGAACTTAACATGACTCCAAATGAATGAACTAGCACATCCAAAACATGTAATTCTCAAATAAAATGCAATAAATGCAAATCATAACCAAAGCTCTACAGTGATCTATTAAAATCAGACAAATGTCCCCAAGACCCGACGAGGTCCAAACCGAACCATAGGCTCAACAAATCAAAAGACCAATTGTAAGAAAATCATAAAATGAAATCGAACATAAACAACCCGTATTTATGAAAACCCATGCTCCAGAATATGGAGATAACTCCAACATAATTTAGATTGGGATAAAACATTTTCCAAGTGAGTTTATAACATTTATCCTTTCAAAACGTCCCATAACACAAAATCATGCATTTCTCCAAAATACACAATGAAATACATTTATACTAAAAAATCTACTTCCATGAAATAAATCATTAAGATACCAAAATATATGATTTATTTATCAAAATACCCAAAACCAAATATGAGTGTTTTACAAGTTTATAAAGTTAGACACTTTAAATGATCAAAATTCATCAAATAACTCAACGGTTAATAATTTCATGTAAAACATATAAACACTTTAAAATAGACATTTTGACTTGTACACCATTTTCACAAATCAACTTGAACTCACCTTGTTAAATTTAGGTTAAATCTAGATTTCACCCCAACTTGAGTTTCCTTGAAGAAACTTGAATCCTCAAGTCAAATCTTCCAAAACCTAGATCCATAAGTTTTCAACCATAAATATTCATACCCAAACATATATAATTGTTCCCCATACATTTATATGAAGATTTCAACTTATATCGAAACCCTAATTTCCATAGATGAATAAAAGAGGAGATTACCTTAACCATAACTTGAATCCATCAATCAAACACTTCTAGGTCGCTGTTTGGGTAGAAATTCCAACAGTCCACCGTCGTACGACCAGCGATAACCGACGCCCTTCTAGTAAGCGACCCCGACTAAACGACTTAAAACCCGTCTGGCAAATTATGTCATACGACCTGATTTCAGTTATTAACTTATGACATACGTTATATCATGTTTAATGCAGGATTCAAAAGACATTCATGACCAAAGATTGTAACGGTTGCCATTATCAATAACAACGGACATAATGGACGCTATCATCAATATCAAACGGTTATTCTATTAAAGATACGCATTCAAGACTTGCCAACGGAAAAATAGAGTATAAATATGAAGATGGAACCTCACATTCGGGACATCTGATTCTGAGACTTTATAAGCTCACGAATTACATTCTCAAGCTCACTCAGTTTCTCTCAAAGTTCATCAAACCTACTGCCGTTTGTTGCATGACGCACGACCGAAGTCTAAACGCACACAACGCACGACCGACTTGACTTTATTGTACTACTTTACATCGTATTACACTTGTAACACTTGTTATAAAGGACGACGTCCCTGATTGACGTCCATAGTGCACGGCGACTCACACTCGTCCGCGGTTTTTACCCATTTCAGGGGTTTTCCGCGTCACCAATTCTCTCGTCTCATTTACTTTATTTTTCTTTATTGTCGTACGATTATTGGAGTTACTTTCTTTGGTTGGATCAGGCTTCACATTGACCTTAAATTTTCCTTGGGAGATTTTTGGCATAAACAGTTTGGCGCCCATCGTGGGGTCCCATCCAAAGAAAATCTTCGATAATCTTACGACGTACTAACGTTTTCCTTCAAGTGTTCTCTTTTTGCAGTCATTCAGGACAATGGCTTTCCAAGGAACTCAAGATCATGTTGTGGCCCAGATGAACATGGAGCTGACTGCTGCCCGTGCCCGTATTGACGCCCTAACAGCCCAGGCTCGACAAGCGGCTGAAACCATCGAGCATCTAAGAAACCAGAGTGGAAATAATGTGATGGGGACTACGAATGCTTATACCGGTGCTTGGAACTTACCCCCTCCATTGCCTAATTATTCTCGTCCACCACCAGTTAATCCTGCGACCTTCATAGTCCCAACCATGCCTATGGCCTCTATGTCATTCAATGGACATGCCTCTGATTCCTCGCAGCAGACTAGCTTCAACGGATCAGGTTATGTTCCATTGGGTGTTCCAAGTGGTGTCCCGGTAGATCCCATTGCACAACGATTGAAGCTTCTGGAGGAACAGAATGAGCGTGTCTTGTCGATGCTGGCCAAATTGCCGGGGGCAGCAGTTCTAGTTGATGTCGAGCCACGTATGGGATTTCAGGCGTCGCCGTTTGTTGATGAGATTGCATTAGTGGACGTCCCAAAGAATTATAGCATCCCGACCTTCACCCCAAAATATTCAGGCGTCACTTATCTGACAGAACACGTCGCCCAATACAAACAACTTATGTGGACTGTCTCGATACCGTATCAGTTTCAAGAAGTTTGTATGTGCAAGAGTTTTGGAGCGACCTTGACTGGATCAGCGTTACAATGGTTGATCAATCTCAAACCCAAAACCATCAGGTCTTTTGCAGAATTGGTGAACCAATTTTCTCAACAATTCGCCAACAGCCGGAAAATGGAAAAAAAACGAGCGACCTTTACTATGTCGTACAGAAAAATGGAGAGTCCATCCGGGACTATTTTAACCGGTTCAACGCAGAACTGATCGGTATCTGAAATTACGACGTAAAAACATCTATTGAAGTATACAAACGGGGTCTGGACGATAGTTCAGGGCTATATCTCGACCTTACGAAATATCCTCCAGAAACCTTTGAAGACGTACGAGCAAGGACGCTCGCTCATATGAGGGTCGAGGATGACTTCGCTTTCAGAAATAAACACTCGAGCAACAAGAAAGGCCTAGGTGTTAAAAAGCCATACTTCAAACCAAAGTCGATCGGTCGATCAGAGCCTACCAGACAGATTTCAAATGTCAGATTTGAAAAGACAGGGCCGACGACTTCCAAATCTGTCCAGTATCCGAAGGTATCATCTTATGGCTTCCCTGGATCAGCCAAGGATGTCGTCGTGTCCCTGAAATAGCTCCAACAAAACATTCGATGGCCAAAGAAAAGCGATAAGGACAGTGATAAGAAAGACAAAACAAAATGGTGCGATTTCCATAATGACTTCGGTCATATAACGGATGATTGCATCGCCTTGAAGAAAGAATTGTCCTGGCTTAATTCGAAAGATTATTTACAAGAATTAAAGGGAAAGAAGGATGTGCGTCCTACATCCCAGAGCATGCCAAAGTGATTAATTGTATCACCGGAGGTTCTGATATCTGTGGAACCACATATTCAGCTGCTAAGAGACATGCTAGTCGCGGTCCCGACGACCGACCAATTCCAAAGGAGGCAAGATCCAAGGAGGACGCAGAATTAGAAGTTATGCCCTTGATGTTCGACCAAGCAGATCTCGACGACGTACACCAGAAACATCATGACAGACTAATTATCCAATTGAGCATTGGAAATTGCCTGACAAAGAGGATACTCGTCGATGGAGGTAGTTCCGCTAACATTATCTTTTTTGATGCAGTGAAAGCTATGGGGATCGACAAATCCGAGATTACCCGACGCTCGACTACACTCGTTGGATTTAACGGAGGATCGACAAATACCATGGGGGAAATCACACTACCAGTATATGCTAAAGGAATCAACAGGCAGACGAAGTTTAACGTTGTCGACTGCTCATCAACTTATAACGTTATCCTTGGGCAACCATGGATCCACGATATGAAAGTCGTACCCTCGACGTACCACCAAACCTTGAAATTCCCCACACAATGGGGAGTACAGGAGATCAAAGGCGAAAGAAAAGTTGCTAGAGAATGTTACAAAGTCTCTTTGAAGCCCCCGAAGCAGACAGTATAGCAATTACAGAACCAGGACGTTCCTGGGACTGACGACGATTATCGCTTGGAAGCTGTCGTCCTAAACCAGAATAAGCCTGATCAGATGGTCTACATAGGTTCGATACTCGATCCATCATTCAAAAAGAGACTAATTTCTTTTTTGCAGGACCACTATGATTGCTTCGCATGGACGCACGAAGACATGGTGGGCATCGATCCGAGTATTATTTCTCATAAACTCAACGTCGATCCATCATTCAAACCCGTTCAACAGAAAAGACGAAAATTTGCTCCTGAAAGAAATAAAGTTATCAACGACGAAGTTGATAATTTGCTTAAAACAGGAAAGATACGAGAAGTCAAATATCCAGATTGGCTCGCCAACGTTGTTGTCGTCCAAAAGAAAAATGGCAAATGGAGAGTATGCATTGATTTCACAGACCATAACAAGGCCTGTCCAAAAGATCCATTTCCATTGCCACACATCGATTCTATGGTCGACGCTACAACTGGGCATGAATTGCTCACCTTCATGGATGCATATTCTGGATATAACCAGATATTGATGCATTCCGACGATCAGGAAAAAACGGCCTTCATGACAGATAAAGGTA
Source organism: Arctium minus (assembly GCA_954870635.1). Taxonomy (NCBI): domain Eukaryota; kingdom Viridiplantae; phylum Streptophyta; class Magnoliopsida; order Asterales; family Asteraceae; genus Arctium; species Arctium minus. Next base: position 155,825,376 of record OX941081.1, read on the forward strand.
TTTATTGTTATAAAGTAATGCCTTTTGGTCTTAAGAATGCAGGTTCGACGTATCAGCGACTAGTGAATATGATGTTCAAAGAACATTTGGGCGACACTATGGAGGTATATATCGACGACATGCTCGTCAAATCGAAACATACGGACGATCATATAGAACATTTGAAACAGTTGTTCGACATTCTTCGTGAATACAAAATGAAGTTAAATCCGACAAAATGTTCCTTTGGAGTTCGAGCTGGAAAATTTCTCGGTTACATGGTCACACGACGAGGAATCGAAGCTAACCCAGATCAAATCAAAGCAATTATCGAGCTAAAATCACCCAGAAATTTTAAAGAAGTACATCGTCTAACAGGACGTGTAGCAACATTAAACAGATTCATCTCTCGGTCGTCCGACAGATGTCACCTATTCTACAATATCCTGCGAAAAAACAAAGGATTCGAGTGGACTGATAAGCACGAAGAGGCGTTGCAACAACTCAAGAAATATATGACCTCACCTCCCTTCCTCTCCAAACCTGAGAAAGGTGAAGTTCTTCAACTCTATCTAGCCGTCAGTACTAATTCGGTGAGTGCAGTCCTTATACGAGAAACCGACGGACGACAATTGCCAATCTACTATGTAAGTAAAACTCTATTAGACGCTGAAACCAGGTACTCGTCTATAGAAAAACTTTTGCTTTCGTTAGTTATGGCCGCTAAGAAGTTAAGGCATTATTTTGAATCGCATCCTATAACTGTTGTAACTAACTTTCCATTGAAGTCTGTGTTAAGAAAAACCGAACTAACAAGACGATTAGCTAAATGGAGCATCTACCTCAGTAATTATGATCTGGATTTCAAGTCCAAAATGGCGATCAAATCACAAGTCTTGGCAGATTTTGTTATAGATTTCAGTCCAGAACTAGAAGAAGCGACGACGTCCAATGAGTTAATTGTGGCGACTTTGCACGACACCACTTGGACGCTCGACGTTGATGGTTCGTCAAACATACGAGGAAGAGGTCTGGGTGTCGTCCTACAGTCCCCACAAGGGGGCAAGATAGTGTACTCCATACGATGCGACTTCAAAGCAACAAATAATGAGGCGGAATACGAAGCACTGATTGCAGGAATCAAAATTGCTCATGACTTGGGGGCAACACATCTGCATGTCCGAAGCGAATCGTCTTTAGTCGTTAACCAAATTAATGGAGAGTTACCAACAAAAGATTTGAGGATGATTGACTATTATAAAATAGTAAAAGAAGAAGCAAAGAAGTTCAGTCGCTTCATAATCGAGCAGATACCAAGAGATCAGAACACTCAAGCTGACGCACTAGCCAATTTGGGGTCAACACTTAATCAAACGACATTCGACAATATCCCAATAGTCCACCTTGAAATACCATCTATCAAAGACAACAATAATAATTTGGTCGCGCCAATTGAGGAAGAAAATTCTTGGTCGGACGACATTAAAAATTATCTAGAGAACGATCAACTGCCTGACGACAGAATGGAAGCAAGAAAGGTTAGATTTAAAGCGTCAAGGTACATCATGATCAGAGGACAATTATATCGAAGATCTTCGACTGGTTTGAATCTACGATGTATTACCAACAAGACGCAAGTCCAGAAAATCCTACAAGATATGCACGATGGTGAATGCGGAAATCACTCAGGAAGTCGTAGTCTAGCCAACAGGATATCACGACAAGGTTACTATTGTCCGACATTAAGATAAGATGCGATCAGGTATGTGCAGTCGTGCGACGCATGTCAACGACACGCAGGTATGTCTCATAAACCGTCTGAACCCTTGCACTCGACTTTGATCCCATGACCCTTTATGAAATGGGGAATGGACATCGTTGGGAAACTACCATCTGCCCCCGGGCAAAAGGTATTCCTTCTAATTTTAACAGATTATTTCTCTAAGTGGGTCGAAGCAGCGACTTTCTCCCAAGTTCGGGACAAAGAAGTCGTTTCTTTCATCCAAACTAACATCATTTGTAGATTTGGAATTCCATCCGAAATAACATGCGACAATGGAACACAATTCATCAGTGATCGGACGCGAAGATTTTGTGAGGAAAGGAGCATCAAGTTGGTAACGCCGACACCTCGATATCCACAGTCGAATGGTCTAGCCGAGTCAAGTATTAAAACTATTATCAATTCAATCAAGAAAAGACTCAAAACTGCCAAAGGAAAGTGGGTGGAAGAATTACCTTCCGCTTTATGGGCTAATTGTACGACACCACGTACGTCCACAGGACAAACTCCCTTTTCCTTAGTCTATGGATGTGAAGTTGTGCTACCTATTGAGGTACGACTACCGATCTCGAGACATACGTCCGTTGAGCATAACTTGGTCGACCTGAGCTATGACCTCGACGCCTTAGAGGAACTTAGAGAAGCAGCGCACATCCGCATGGCATCACAGAAACAAGCGGTCGAGCGACATTTCAACAAAAATGTCCAAATCAAAGTTTTCCAAGAAGGCGACTACATCCTACGTCGAGTATTTCAAAAAACTCAAGATCTCAATGCAGGTAAACTTTCCACTAAGTGGGAAGGCCCTTACCAAATCTCTAGCGTCGTGGGTAAGGGAGCTTATAAAATCCAAACCCTCGACGGTCGAGATATCCCACGAAGTTGGAATGCAGTTCATTTAAAGAGGTATTTCTTTTAAAATCCGAATTCATTTCCTTTGGTTGTTTCTTAAGAAAAATTACTAACTTAAGCATCGGAGGGTCATTGGTCAAACCAACGACCACCCCACTAATGTTATTTCTCGCAGGGACGCACGAATTAGTTAAAATCTTATGTTGAGTAATACCCATATGATCGTACGCATACGATTGGTCATAGTTGTTGATAAAGGTTAATTCCTATACTCGATGTTCGATATTTAGATCCGAGAACCATTATTACAATTGCATTTGTCGATCGAAAATCCCAGTTGATTTCGTTAATGAATGACGGTATGGATAAATGTATAATATACAGTGACTTTGTATCTTCTTAACTTACTTGACGTACGATAAAATATAAGTTTGAAAAAGAAAAGCAAGTGACGAGCATTGACAGACAAAAGAAACTTTTCATTTCCAAAAAGAAAAATTACAGGTATAAGAGACGACCACAGACGGCCGACCATTAATAGTAAATCCGAAGGAAAATGAGCTAAGAAGGAGGAACGTCAGGTTGTTCCTGCACGACGTCGATCTCTACTACTGCCACCTCTCCTACGCCATCGCTCTCCTCCAAGTCGTCATCCTCATCAAGGTCCCTTTCGGTCCTCACGGTGTCGAGGTAGGTTTTTAGCTCTTCAGCGGCCGACGCCATGGGGTTCTTCCCGTTCAGATGACGCCTCATCAAAGCGGCTCGGGCCGTGAAACGAGAGAAAGCCTCGACTTGCTTATTCTCCATATCCAGGTCCTTGACGTCGCCCTCCAGCTCCTCGACCCTCTTCTTGAGGGACGCGACTTCGTCAGCAGAAGCAGCAGCAGCAGTGACGGCCTTAATCCTTTCGACCTCCAATTTGGTCGACGACGCCTCAAGCTCAAGGAGATGATCCCTAAGCTTAACCTTCTCACGATCCGAAATCTCTAGTAGACTCCGGGCATCGGTGAGCTCAGTCTTGAGGTTCTCGACCTTCGCCTTCTCAGCCTCGACTGCCTCCAGGGCGACCTTCTCCCTTTCGAGAGCCTCATCGACCCTTTTCTTGACGTCAGGGAAAGACGCCCTAAGACCTTCCGTCTGAGAGAAGAAGCTCAGACAGGCTTGGAAAGCCTACATGACAGAAGAGAAAGAGTTAATAATAATGAAATTGAATAACGGAGAAAATAGAAAATAAGTAAAACTTACCATGAAAGAGAGACCAGCGGCGTGCGCCCCCGTGTCCTCGACCCGAGACTCCTTGTATCGGTCATAGAAGGTCGGGAGGAGGAATTTTCCCAGGTGTGGAAAAATGATGTCCCTCTCGAGGACGTCATTTGCCATAAAATCAGATAGGAGAGTGACTTTAAAAGTCGTCTCTCCCACTTTCTCCTTGTTCCTTTCCTCACCCTTGGAGGAGGAAGAAGGTGCAAGGAAAGGCTTATTAACGCCCGACACCCCCGACGCTGGAGTGTCCTTCGTCACCTGATTCGAGCCTCCGAGCTCGACCCCAACAACGGTTCCTTTCGATGGTGTCGTCCCTGCAAGGGACGACAGAGCAGCGTCGCCCGTCTTCTTGGGCGAGAGTCGAGGTTTGCCTCAGAACCTTCTTGTGTCTACCCCCGCAGAAGGGGCAGATCTTTTCTTCGTCTTTTCCCTCCCTTGGCGGGCAAGTTCCAGTTGTTCGGCTCGTTTAAGGGCGGACGACTTCGCAGGTGCATCCCCTGAATAAAATAAACAAGTTAGACAAGAAGTCACATACAAAACAAAAATAAAGAAGTATTGTCGAACGACATACCAGACATCTCTTCTTCTCTTTCTTCTTCTTTCTCGTCTTCTCTCTCTTCTTTCCTCTCTTCTTGACAAGAACCCTCGACGAACGTCGCTTCTCTTACAAAGACAGCCTCGTCTTCTTCGTCGTTTGATCGAGCAGAAAACGAACGGTCAACGATACTTTTTTCCAAGATTCTCTGAATCTTGTCGTAAGAATCTCTATTTGGCTTCACTTTAGTGAAGTCAATTACTGTCAAACAGAAAAAGAAACCATCATAACGGATGTTATAAAAAATAAAAAATACACGACAAAACGATAAACCTACCCGATTCATTCCATCCGGACGACAACCATTGGCTGTCCTCGTCGTTCACGGACGCCACTTGGATAAAAACATGCTGGCGTTTCCAACCATGGTCGTTCACCGCAATATTGTGCACTAGTACATTGTCTCCCTTCGTTCGAGGGAATAAACTATACCGGTGATAGTTATCCGGTCGGACGCTGTAAGCAGTCAGGAGGTCGTTCAAGTTGAACGGAACCTCCCAATCGGCCGTAAGACGCTCGATAACCTGGACAATTCGCCAGAATGGAGGCATTAACTGTCCATGCGTCAAATCAAAGGCATATAAAAAAGCCCTGGCCAAAGGACTAAATGGCCAGGTAAATCCTATCTTGAAGGGATATTCTTACAGAACGCAATACCCCTTCGGAACCTCATCCGGTTTAAGTCTTCCGGTGTCATCAGATTGATTTCATCTGGAATCCTGGCTAATTTTTTAAAGTAATCTAAGTTTTCCTCTTCCCTATACACACTCACGGGTTCGGTCGACATCTGAAAATCTGGGATATTCAAGGTCGCACGCCAGTAACTAAGAATGTCCCAAGCTTTTCTAGGCTTTCTAGCTATGGACTTCTTACGCATGTAATCGACACAGAGGGAAAACTGGAAGTCGTACCTTAAGTAGAACTCTAAAACTCGAACTTAGAATGGAAAGGATTTTGATTGATCGGAAAGTGTATCTCGCCGGAGTTATGTGATCTCTAAAAAAGGTAAGCGTAAAAAAAGAGAAAAATAAGGACAATCCTTATTTATGCTGAAAATCGGAAAGCGAATCGCCGAAAAAACGAATCGCCAATCGCCAGTTGACACGTGTCAGGCAAACCACTCGAGTGCATCCATCGAATGCATGACACCTGTCCGATACTAGCTGTCTAACCGTTTACTCTGCAGGGGGTGACATCATGGTTCAGTTGGAAACAAACCGATTCGGTTCCATTCGAACTACCCACGTTTCTTTTATGACACGTGTCCTAATTTTAAAATTTAAATTTCAAAAAAGTTGCCGCTTGAATTTTAAATTTGGGGGCAAACTGTTTGGGTAGAAATTCCAACATTCCACCGTCGTACGACCAACGATAACTGACGCCCTTCCAGTAGGCGACCCCGACTAAACGACTTAAAACCCGTCTGGCAAATTCTGTCGTACGACCTGATTTCAGTTATTAACTTATGACATACGTTATATCATGTTTAATGCAGGATTCAAAAGACATTCATGACCAAAGATTGTAACGGTTGCCATCATCAATAACAACGGACATAACGGACGCTATCATCAATATCAAACGGTTATTCTATTAAAGATAAACATTCAAGACTTGCCAACGAAAAAATAGAGTATAAATATGAAGATGGAACCTCACATTCGGGACATCTGATTCTGAGACTTTACAAGCTCACGAATTACATTCTCCAGCTCACTCAGTTTCTCTCAAAGTTCATCAAACCTACTGCCGTTTGTTGCACGACGCACGACCGAAGTCTAAACGCACACAACGCACGACCGACTTGACTTTTTATTGTACTGCTTTACATCGTATTACACTTGTAACACTTGTTATAAAGGACGACGTCCCTGATTGACGTCCATAGTGCACGACGAGTAACGACTCACACTCGTCCGCGGTTTTTACCCATTTCAGGGGTTTTCCGCGTCACCAATTCTCTCGTCTCATTTACTTTATTTTTCTTTATTGTCGTACGATTATTGGAGTTATTTTCTTTGGTTGGATCAGGCTTCACATTGACCTTAAATTTTCCTTGGGAGATTTTTGGCATAAACAGTCGCCAAAACGAGCCACAAACTCCCATTCTTCAAAATGGTGAAAAAGTTGGATGAAACCCTAGAAAGTTCGGTGAAGAAGATGAAGATGAAAGGATCTTAGTTATAGCTTCCAAAATCTTGCTAGATGATGAAAAAACACTTGGTTTTATGACAAACCCCCCAAAAAACGAGTTAGGGTTCGTAAGGAAGGGTGAGGGATCAATTTGGGAGAGAAAAGGAAGAGGTTAGAAATGAGAAAGTGAGGGGCATGGCTGAAAATCGCAACATTTAACTCCCTGACACCCTTCGGCGATAGTGTCATGGCACTCTTTCCAGGCACAATCGCCCACTTGGTACCGAGCCTTGTGCTCTTCACGCGAGAATGACACGCGACAGTGACCCGGGCATTCTCACCGGGCACTGTCGCCCACAACGTACCGAGAGGGGCTTGATCCCCACGACCTTGCCCCGCGATAGTGCCCTATGGCCCCGTCGCCGGGCATTGTCTCCCAACATTTCCCAAACCCCGAAAATCCAACTTTTTCTTAACTGAATACACTCGATACTCTGAGGGATTAGAAGAAATGTATTCTCGACACAATTCCCAAAAGTTGAAAACCTTAAGAGACCACAAGCTGACTTTTCACTTACCGGAAACTACAGGTGTTATATTTATCCTCCCATTTGTGGTTAAGAATAGATCTCACGGTTACCACAGATAACCGAGTTTTCCCTTGAATGGTCCCCTATATATATATATATATATATATATATATATGATTCCCTATTACCTCGATCCTCTTAAAAATGAAATATTTATAAATATAGAAACCAACTAACATTTTAAATAAAAGCCTTGGATTTCTAAATTAAGAAAATACGGGTGTTACACTTGCGGTGGTGCTCACGAGAGCCGTATACGGAGCTAAGTCTTGCGGTGGTGCCCATGGCGAGCCGGATACGAGGACTTGTGAATTTTGTGGTGAGACTCATCTAGAGGTCGAGTAGACACTAGGGTCATTTGTGTATCTTGTTGTGGTGCTCAAAGGAGCCGTAAGCGCTTACTGGGTAAGATTTTGGTAAACGACCCCTAAGACACAAAATAGAGACCCATAAGATTGCATCACTAAAAGCTCTCGACTCGCATCCCTAAGACACAAAATAGAGACCCATAAGATTGCATCACTAAAAGCTCTCGACTCGCATTCTTTAACTGGTGGAAGGAAGTTAATTGGTGTAGCTTTTGCTAAGATGAACTCGCCTCTGAAGTTCCTAATGATGGTCCCGAACCTCGCAGAATTGGCAGTCGTGAATGTGGCGGCGTCGATATTGCATTTACTATATCCTTGTCTCAGTGGATGCCATTTATTGGTGCATGGAGGGTCTGTAGGGTACAGATCAAAGTGGCTTAATCTACGAGAAACAGACCAGTCCAAGAGAACCAACGAGGCGCGACGGATAACCGAGAGCCATCGTTCCAAATGATGTCATTCCTACGATGCCACAAGCTCCATAACACCATAATAAACTGATCGCCAATGTGACGTGGGCACCCTTTAAGAACCTTGAAGACAAGATCGACAAAGGAATCGACGTCAACCGCAAGCCTATCCACAATGTTCCAAAGGCCCACCTCAATCCAGACCGGAGTTGCCGTAGGGCAGCCCACAAACGCGTGCCATGAAGTTTCCGCATTGCAAGTCACATAAAGGGCAAAGAGAGGAGATATTAGTCCCACACTTTTGAAGATAAAGGCGAGTGGGAAGGACATCGTGCAAAGCCTGCCATGCAAAAAATCTAGCTTTATAAGGGATGTCGGCTTTCCACATGCGCTGCCAGTCGCCATTGATGTAAAGATGCGAGTACGAGACAAGTCGTTCCATTATAAGTTTGTAGTTGGATCTGACGGAATAAATTCCGTTGGGTGACCAATGCCAAATGATCTTATTGGAACCCGAACAAGAGGGAGGAGGCAAATTAAGAATGAAAAATAGACTATTTATTTATTTAACAATTTTCGGCTTTGAAGTCATTATCGTGTGGTTTAAAAATGAATCAGGTTTTATCCAAAGTACAATCCTATAAGCATAGAGTACAACACACGTGGCGTGAGTTCCTTCTACGTCTCCCCATTTGGAACGAATATTCTCTTCCAGTTCAACTGTGGAGTACACAAATCCTCCATTACCAATTATCAAAATCCAGATCATTGACCCCTAATTGATTAATAAGAACACCATTTGCGAATCAACGCAAATGGCTACGGATTACAAGCAAGTCCTGGTATTAGCAATTGTGTTTCTATCGACGGTATCAGCAGCTCGAGTGTTGCCATTGTCGATCATACAGAAATCAGATGGTGCCGTGAATGTTTTTGATAATTCCAAGTACGGATTGCTTCAGCTCAGTAATGGATTGGCACAGACTCCTCAAATGGGGTAAGTTGCTACATTTTTGTAGGAATTGACAGTGGTTTTCACTTTGGATTCGATTTTGAGTTATGGAGATGATTTCGGTTTATGATTGGATTAATTTGAACAGATGGAATAGTTGGAATTTCTTTGCATGCAACATAAACGAAAGTCTTATGAAGGAAACAGGTCTATTTTCCTTTCCACTTTTTGAGGGAATTCGTTGTTTTGTTAATCATGGTTGAGTTCGTTACTTTGTTTGAGACTTTCCTCCATGGCTAATGGTCCTATGAAGTAATAGCTGCAACTTCTTAATTTCATATTGTAGTCAAATAGGGAACCTTATATTGTTGGTTGCATCATCATTGCTGTTGGTGATTTTAGTAACACGAGTTCTAATGGGTTTCAAACTGTGATCTAATACAAGTTAGGTGGTGCGAGTGCACACTTGTTATAAAACGACTTTGATCCGGACACGACGAAATGGCGGGGTCAAGGGGCAGCGCCCCAAAAGCTCTTCAGAATTTTGGACTTGGAATGCAGTGGAAAAGCATGGTCAGAGCCTCTACAGAGAGGCTCTGATGCCTTTGGTGGCCATCTGCAGGTGGGCATCTCTAGACCAGAGGCTCTGGTGCCTATCTCTGGATTGGTTGTCTCTAAACCTGCAGTTACTGAACATTTGATGCTCAGTTATTCCGAGCCCATGATTTTAGCTAAATTGATTGTGACCGACTATAATCGATAATAATTTGCTATCATTGCCATTTCAGTTATTTTCCTATTTTACGAATGGAACTAGTATATATACCATATATACTTATATTTTAGACTCATGATTTTGAACAATCCTTTCATACTCTCCTGCAAATTTGGTCTCGTTTTTGTGCCTAAAAACGATAGTGTTCTTGAGTCTTATCCCAAATTGGATTTCGTGCAACCCAGGCATAGGGTCGAAATACCAATTCGGAAAGTGAAAGACACGATTCTCAAGAAATCTCCTGATCGATTGATTGCCCTATTTTGTCTAACAATTGCTAATTGAATGCAATTCAGTATTGTGTTACCAAAACGAAAACGAATGGAATATAATTGTCTGTACTGTAGGTTTATACAATAACTGATTGGGTTATGTTTGTTTTAGTCTGTGAAAAGATAAATTATGTTATCAAAATTGAGTTTGGGTTTTTTACCATATGAGAGTTTTGCTATGCATGTATGTTGTGAACTAACAATCCCCAATTTGCAATTAACTCAAACTAGGTCAAATTAAATCACAAATATCCCCAAAGATCAATGAACTAATGTTCCATATATAGATTCAAGAGGAATACGATTGTAATAGGCAATAATATCATCTATTAGCATATACAATCAATAATCAAACCCAATCACTGAAAATGAAGCAAGGGAAGAGATCACACCGGAGATTTTACCTGGAAAATCCAGGAAGGGAAAAAACCACGGGCGGAGGATGCCGAAAACTGATCCTCGCCTGTGGTGTTTTCATTTCCGGGTTTTCCACAAAAAAATCTCCCATGTCATCTCTTCCATTACTTTATTTTCTATTGATATAGGCTTGCTCTGATTAATATATGTTTGGTAGATGATATTATAGCCTACTTCAATATATTCCGCTAAATCTCGAGATAAAACTTTCGTTCATTGATTTTGGGGATTATTATGATTTGGTTTAACTTTAACCTAAACTTTGGGCAATTTGCTGATTAGTGGATTCCTTATATACAACACTGTCCTAGTTACGAGGTGTAGCTGTTCAGTTGCTTTTGGAATTGAGAGACTTGTTCTTTCTATCAAGTTTAAAATCCTAAACTGTATGTTTTCCATTTCAAAGCTTGTTCTTCCTAAGCACAATGACTCTGCCAAGTGGAAGTGTGCATGGGAAGAGGCCAAGAGGGATGTGAGGGGTGTGGAGAAAGGGATTAAAGTGTCACTGCTAGTTGACCGATCTTCCTTATAGGTGCTGATGTATGTATTCTGTTTGGCAGCTGATGCACTTATCTCGACTGGCTTGGCTGATTTGGGCTATAATTACGTCAATATTGGTACTTCCTTACATGTTCTTTCTGATTCTTGTTAGTGGTGGTCGAGTCTGATATCTCTTAATGCAGATGATTGTTGGGAATCACTAACACGGGACCTTAAGGTAAGTTGAGATCTGTACTCTCTTTCTCCTATCTTTCTTGGTTATTTAAACACTAACTTCACTGGCTGGTTCTGCAGGGTCAGTTAGTTCCTAATTCAAAAACATTTTCATCTGGGATTACGGCTCTTGCTGATTATGTACATGGGAAGGGCCTCAAGCTTGGTATCTATTCTTCTGCAGGGTACATCAAAATCCATCTATTCTCATAATTAACCTATCTACTCTTCTTTTACTGATTTTATTGAATGTTCTAGTGTTTTTACCTGTCAAGTGCGACCTGGTTCACTTTTCCATGAGAATGATGATGCAGCAACTTGGGCTTCCTGGGTAAGTTTATGTAACACACAAAATAGGATAAAAAGAAACTAGCTCTTTCATGCAGAAGATTCACAGTCAAAATAAGTGAGCTTTTTGCATTTCATTTAAATTTGATATATGTTTCTGTTTAGGAATCCCAGGGATATATATTGGGTGTGTGAGTTCGGTATAATAAAAACTACTAAAATTTGGTTGCGACACACACTAACATATATGGAGAGCGGATTCTCTCTGGCTTGTTGTCACTGCTACAGTCTATCATGCTTCACAATTATTCGACTGAATACATATTATATGCATGCTTTACCAATATCAGATGTCATTTCTCTCCTACCATATATGATTTAGAACATACACACCCATACAAACATTGGGTTATATATATGTCATCAATTTTCAAAAGTTTGGTTATATATGTCATCGATGTTTGAAAGTTTGAGATGCTTTTGCCACCAGAGGTATGAGATAGACTGTGGACTTGTTGCAAATCAAGCATTCACATACAATAAAAAATGTATAGTGAATTCTGATGCATGATTTCAGATTGTTTAAATTCATCACCATACGAACACATTCTTTCCTCAGTTTTTGACTTTGTATCAGAATACATGTTGTGATATTGTTTAGGGTGTGGACTACTTGAAGTATGACAACTGCTTCAATCTCGGCATCAAGCCGATTGATAGGTTTGACATCGTTATAGGATTATTTGTCTTTCTCAATTAGTAACTTCCATTAATGGCTTTTCGTTTAACATTGGTTCATATTTATAGATATCCACCAATGCGGGATGCTCTGAATTCAACTGGAAGGGCAATTTTTTATTCCCTTTGTGAATGGTAAAGACTCATTTCTGCATTCATAGCGTTTGAAATATCTTAACACACTTCACAGAATCACTTGGGTTTTCTTACTGTGGCAGGGGTGAAGATGATCCTGCTTTGTGGGCAGGCAATGTTGGAAATAGTTGGAGAACAACAGATGACATCAATGACACATGGGCAAGGTTCAAACTTTTTGTGATAAGTGTTATGTGGTTAACTGTTGCTCAGAAATTACTTTTCAAATAAGTTCCCACATCAAGAGTCTTCTCTCTTTATATGATTGTAATTGTTTCTTGGATTTTTTTTTTGTGTATTTGCATTGTGAGGTAATCACCTCAATATAAATACAATGTTAATTGTTAGGCCTAAACAAGGAAACTATATCAACCTAGACAAAGGAAACTAAGGGGTTGTTTGTTTTTAAAAAAAAATCTCTTAATGTCTCTTAAGTCTGAATCGTTCAGACCTTTTTACACATCACCTCTTATTAATCATAACTAAATTAAGACTTCAGACTTTAGACCTCTTAAAAAACAAACGACACCTAAATCAATTTAAATCACTCTAATTGACAGTCTAACTAAATCAACCGATAATTACCATATATATTACACTCCTTAAGAGAAAAGATGTTAATCATGCTCAACTTGTTACAAATAAAATCTATTTATGCTTTACCTAATGGCTTTGTGAGAATGCAAGTTGGTACTCAAGCCCTAATGTGCAATGGCTGGATCAATATCTGGTCATGTTCCCACAACACAGTCTCTCGTCAGGTGACGATCAATTTCAATATGTTTGGTCCTTTCATGGAATACTTGATTATTGGCTATGTAAATAGTTGATTGGGTATCACAATAAAATCCCATCAGCTCCTTTATAACCAACCCAAGCTCTCCCTTAGGAGTCTCCTTACCCACAACATAATTTGCCATAACTCTATACTCTGACTCAACGCTGGATCAGGGGACAATGTGTTGTTTCTTCATTTTATAAAAGAACTAGGTTACCTCCAACAAATACTGAATACATGGTAACTTGTAGTCGATCACTCTATCTCCTGGAAATAAGACAACCAATCTAATCTGCATAAGGAAAACCATATATCTTGCCATTATCTTCTTCATTTAATGCACAAACTTGGCATTGTCGTTGATTTGAAAAGAGCACCCTAAGCTTAATGTGGCCTTGAGATACCTCAAAAAGCGAAGTGTTGCATCCTAGTGACCTATGTACACAACAGACATGAACCGACCCAAAACACTAATAGAGAGTGACATGTCTAGTTGAGAAACTGCCAAATAGTTCAACTTTTCGACTAGTCTCTTGTATCTCTCTAGTTCCTTCTTTTGAAATAAGCTTTTGTGTAGTGAGCATGAGGCTGTCCACTAGTTTGCATCCTAGTATTCAACACTCAATAAGAATATCAAGAACATATTTCTGTTGATATATGAGAATCCTTGTGGAGACGGGGAGAATTCAATCTCAAGGAAGTAACGAAAATGTCCAAGATCCGTAACCTGAAACTGATACAGTAAGAAATGCTTTAACTTTGAATTCCTGTTGCTATCATCATTGGTGATAATGACCTTGGTGATGTCGAAAGAACGCAAAATAATCATGAGAATTCTGAGGCATACCAGACTCCTGAAAAGCTTTTTAAAATCCTCCAAACCATGTTCCATGGGACTGTTTGAGACCATATACTGATCGTCGCAATTGTCCGACCACGCTCCATGGGCCAGGGTTCCATCACACCGAAGATGGCGGCAGCATGGCTAGGGTTTCGTGACACCGGAGACGGTGGTGGTTACTGGGAAGCAGCGGTAACCAGCAATAGCTCTGATACCATGCAATTGTTTCTAAGGAAATTTTGTCTATTTCATTTTGAGCTCATCATCTCAATATATATATATACACACACACACGCGCACACACACACACACAATGTTAGGCCTAAACAAGGAAACTATATCAGCCTAGACAAGGAAACTAAATAAATCTGAATCACAACCTAACTAAATCAATCTCTAATTACAATCTATCTAACAATGATGTTCTTTGAAAATGTTGAAGTATATGAGAATTCACAGCAAAGAACTAACAGTTGAATTGCAAGCTGCAAGATGGACTTGACAAAAACCTTGATGATGATGAAGAAGTCAATAAATATTTTTGACACTAAGATAGTTGAATTGGACAAGCAAATAGAGTAGCATTCCAACTTTTTCAATTTTGTGTTTTCTATTAAGAATCCATAATCTCCATATCTGAGTGAGCTCATGAAATACAACCTTTGACTCATTGGTATACATAAGTTTAGACCTTGCAGCTTGTCAAGGAGAGTCATAGTAGTTCATGACTCTAAGCATTATCTAGTTATCTTTATTTATGCTATTTCTCTTAATCTTAAACCATATTTTAACCTATTTAAATATGGGTACGGCCCTTGATAATAAACAGGTTTTTAGTTTCACACTGAAATGGCAATGGGACTGATGTAACCTAAGCTTGCTTCTGCCAGCCTTTTCACATTGAACTCATCAATTAATTTTTCTCTTCCAGTATGACTACGATTGCTGACCTAAATGACAAATGGGCAGCCTATGCAGGACCTGGTGGATGGAATGGTAGGAATACATGTTCTCTGGATTGGTCTAAATGAAGTTTTCTAGCTATGTTCATCCATGCTCCACCACTGGATGACATTGGAGTACTACTTGTTCATCTTTCTTTTCTTGCAGATCCAGATATGTTGGAAGTTGGTAATGGAGGCATGAATTATCTGGAATACCGATCACATTTTAGCATATGGGCTTTGATGAAGGTGGTTGTTGGCTCTTATTACCTTCTCAATCTGTGCACTTCACTTTTGGCTTTATTTGAATCATTCAACGTAACAAACTCATGCAAAAATTTGGATGGTGGTGTTAGAGTTGAGCATAGTCATTGCTTATCAGAATTCAATAACACAAACCTCTCGTTGATCTCGTGCTCCCATCTTGTAGCCTGTTGAATTTAATTTGTGTCATGAGTCTAATTATGCCTGACATGCAGGAATATTACGTGCCTAATTTTAAGGGGGTTTTACCAGATGTGGGTTTTGATCGGATTAATCTCATGGTTTCTCAAATGTGCAGGCTCCACTTCTTATAGGTTGTGATGTCAGAAACATGACTGCGGAAACAGTCGAGATCCTTAGCAACAAGGAGGTCATTGCTGTAAACCAAGGTAATAGCAAAAATCTGTTCCACATCTGTTCAAGGATAATAATAACCACATACGTTCTTCCTTTTTCTCGAAGTAAATTGTGTTCTGTTTTGTAGATCCACTTGGAATTCAAGGAAGAAAAGTTACAGTTTCAGGAACAGATGGTTGTCTCCAGGTTCTCCTTCTTTTGGTCCTTTGTGTTAGAGCAAGATACATTCCAATCTTCTAGTAATTAATGGATTTAATCAATTTAATTCCAATCTTTGCTGCAAATGCCTGTGATCTTAACCCAACCTCCAACTCTAGAAAGTAGTATGTATATCTAATCTAACGAGTAAATCAGGCCAAATTGCTGTAAAACTGATGGCATCATGAATACTCATATGACCTTAAATTTGTCTTTTCAGGTTTGGGCTGGTCCGTTGTCTGGGAACCGTTTTGTTGTTGTTCTCTGGAACAGATGTTCAGAAGCTGGAACGATTAAAGTTTCGTGGGATACACTTGGACTCGAATCCTCCACCAGTGTTTCTATAAGAGATTTGTGGAAGGTAAGACTTCTTCCTTTATGAACACCATGATTGGTTTTGTATATAACCCAAAAATCTTGTGGTTTTTAATCCCAAATATACATCAATAATTGTTCTTTTAAGTTCAATTCAAAAGGTTAAAATGGAAAATTTCATTTATCCAAGGGTACAATAGAAAACACTAATCAAAGGAACGATTTTCGTTTCCCATATGCTAAAATGTGATCGGTACAAAAATAAGTCCACAATAAAAGAAAGACTTACAGTTTTAGAAATATGTAATCATTGACAATTTTACCCTTAATAATAGAAGGGGTAATTAACTTCTATCACATAAACAAGGGTATAATTGGAAAGTAGACACTTTCTTTTTTTAAAGTATACACTTATTTTGGGACCAATTAAAATAAAAATGTGGATATTTATTTTGGGACAAACTAAAATAGAAATACCCTGTTCTGTTCTCTAATTCTTGACTAAACGTGTTGATCCGGTTTTGCAGCATGAAGATGTAGTAGCAGATGCAGTCGCATCATTCGGGGTGCTAGTCGATAGTCACAGTTGCGAGATGTTTATTTTAACTCCCGAGCAGTCTGGTTTTCAAGCCTGAACGATCCGATAACCTACGGAACGGTTTTCAGCAACTCCCTTCTCTTTTCTTTTCTTTTCTTTTTGGCATAATAATAATAATAATAATAATATATGATTGTTCATAAATCATAAGTTGGAGAATGGCTATATTTTTTTGCTGTTTCTTTATGTTTTTGGAGTTTCCCAAATGGCTGTGCAGTTGTCGACTTCTTGTTATGTGATTTTTCTTGATCTAGTGTTTTAGAAAGCACTAGTTAGTAGTTATCTTGTTTGTTGGTCATATCCACGATTATATGTCGATCAGGTCTTTGTTGTTAAGTTTCTTTTGTAATCATTGTATTTTATACTTTGTATCTAAACAAATATTCTAAATGAAAAACTTCTAAAAGATAAACCTTATATTTGCAAAACATGAAAATAATCATTTTTTAGTTGTAGATTAGAAAGACTGTGTCAGAATAGAAGTTAAGGTAAGAAGTGTAAGAACGAATTTTGACCCTTGATCATTTTAATTAGTGTTGATTTAATAAGTCAGATTAAGTCTCATAATAACCGTCCTTCATGTTGTAGCCCAGTGGTAAGGTAACATCCTGGGGGGTCAGTGGATGGTATCCCTGACTACCCAGGTTCGAACCCCGTGATGAGCATCCTGTGACATCCATGATCATGGGTCTGCCACATAGTGGTACCCTTAATTGGGCTGGGTCGTGGTCGACGGGAATTAGTTGGGTGACACACTTTAGTGGGAGCCCGGATACCCCGGGAATGTGTGCGTGTGTTAACTTGTTGTTTAAAAAAAAGTCTCATAATAACCCATAAAGTAGCTTAGAAAGGAATTTTTCAATTGATTTTTAATTAGGATTGATTTAAAGGTGGAAATCCTTTCTTACCCTTCTTACGATAACTATTATTCTTGTCGGAAACTTACTTAAATTAAAAAACCAATGTCTTCCCAGAAGAGGAGCATCTCCAACCCCACTCCATATCCCATATTTTATTCCCTAATGGAGTAGTTCTTTCTCCAATCCCACTCCATTTCCACACCAAATGAATAATAGTATTACTTTAAATTAGAGGTGATCATTTACGGGTTTGGGCAGACCACGGGTCGGGCCTAATATATTTTTCTTGTCAAACGGGTCTAATATAGCAAATCCAAGCTTATTTTTACAGGTTTGAGAACTTGTCCATACCCGTCCTATAAACGGGCCGGGCTTGCTAATGGGCTAACGAGCTTGGAAATTTACATTCGATAAAACTTATATAAAATGGTAGTTGTGTAAAATTGTCCAAAATACATTATTTTTTTCAACTAAAAAAAACGTAAATATACTAGTGTCCACAACATAAGAAAAAAATTATTTTTCACAAAATATGGAGTATGGACTTTTCTTCTCGAAAGATTATCACCCTTCAAAGTTCAGATTTCTCAACAACAAATATTTAACCACCTAATATTTCAAGATTGAGTATATGACATATGAAATATCACATATAGTATACATTTAGGAGGTACTTAGTATAGGTAGTCCAACCCAAAATCACTTCTGAAATTTTTTAATACAATATTAATTATATAAAAATTTTAATCGGTTATAATTATATAATGGGTCGGGCGGGCCTGTCCAATTATCTTTTTTCATTGTCCGAGCCCACCCGTTAACTTGAACAATCCCGCCCAAGTCCGTCCATATTTTCTAAAATGGTTGTCCAAGCCCGCTTTTCTAACAGGCTAGACGGACCGGGTCTAGAGACCATACCACCATGTACAACTCTACTCCAAATATCGAGTAATACTATTCAACCATTCTAGTGAAATTTTCATCTATGTATTTTTAGTCCCTCAAGTTTTAGTATATACATTTGTAGTTTACTTAATCATTTTAGTTATAATACTAGAAACGTACTCGTTTAATGCAGCGAGATACATCACGATTTTAATGTTTCATTTTATTTTTTTGGTCGATTTACAGTACGATTTTGGATGGTTTTGAGAAAGTGATAATGTTTTTTTTTTATAAATTTGTTTAATTTAGGCTTAATAATATAATGTTTTTTATATAAAAAATTAAGTATTTTGTTAGAATTCAATGATTATCTTATATATTTTAATGAAATCTAGAAAAAATAACTAATTACATATTTAATAATATAATTAAAACAAAATTATAGTAATATAATATATTAATTAATACTGATACATGGAAATGTTTGCATAAAAGGAAGGTCCTGCACATATCAAATTGGTGGGTGTTAGAAGTCTGCAGTAGTAATATGTATCTTGTGCTTTGATACTTGTAAATTAAGAGATTTTTAAAATCTTGCATAAAATAATGGTACCTTGTGCCTAATAATTTGTATTTAAGAGTTTTTTATCCGTGCTTTATAATATAGTATACATAGATATATTATTTGTAAATATCATAAAATAATTTGGTATTAATTAATAAATTTAATTTGTATTTTTCAAACTTATTTAAAAATTAATATTTTTAATAATCTAAAACATAATAATTTACTGTTGTTATAATTGTGTGATAATATAATTAATGAAGTTATTGTAATAAAAAGACGTGAGTTATACTTGTAAAAGTTGATAAATAGAAGAGGTATTATAAAAAATCTTTATAGGTTGAAAAAATAGAATATAAAAAATTCTTTTTGGTGTTAGAAATGGGTTGAAGGGTTGAAGAAGAATCACTTTTTGACCCATTTTGGTGTAGAAAATGGGTTTAAGGGTTGGAGATGGTCTAATAGACAATAGAGATGCGAACTTGGGGTCGGCCAGTTTTTCTATATTTTTATCAGATTTTCAAGTTTTTTTAAAAATGTTTTTAATGTTTTTTTCAAGTTTTTTATGATTTTATCTACTTAAATATATTATTTAAAATGTATTTTAATACTAAATTTCAAAAGTTGTGATTATAAAAACATGTATAATATATATGTGTAATTTTTTTTAAAGAGTGAATTACACTGGTGGTCCCTGTGGTTGCTCATATTTTGGATTTGGTCCTAAAACAAACTATGTACACTGGTGGTCCGTAACTTTTCATTTTAATAACACTCATCCATGCACTTAACAACGTTAGTTAGCAACCGTTAAGAAGGACTAATCGATCTTTAAATAAACTATAGGGACCAAAAGTGTCATGCTCTAAATTTAAATTGATTCACATTTTTTTATTATTAAAAAAATATTTTATATATCAATCACAAATCAAATTTCTTAATATAAATTACATATTAAATAAAAATACTTCTATTCGTTTAAAAACTATAAAATTCATAAAAAAAAAAGTTAACGTAAAAAAATCTCTATTTTAAAAAAGCAAAGAAAATCAAGATAAATAACATATCTTTTGAGTTGAGAATTGAAAAACTATCACTACAATAAAATTAGATTTATGTGACGCTAAAAAAAATTAAGGGGTTCTTTGTTTTTTTTTAAAAACCTCTTAATGGCTCTTAATCTGAATCGTTCAGACATTTTTACACACCACCTCTTATTAATCATAACTAAAATAAGACTTCAGACTTTAGACCTCTTAAAAAACAAACGACACCTAAGTGTCCTAAAAACCCACCCTGACTATAGGCCAGGGGGCGGCGGCCCAGGGCAGCAAGAAGCCCATGGGCATTATACTTTTTGGTCCACTAGTCAATGGGTAGGTTCAGTTGGGCTTTTAAAAACATTATTGTTACCGCTCTTCAGTCCAATCTCGGCCTTATTTCACGTCTTCACTTTTCATTCTTTTTCAGGAACGTAAACCCTCTAGTCTCTCCTCTTGTCTGTCGTCTCTGTCCCTGACTCTCGCAGCCTCGCTCTCTGTCTCTAATCTCGCTCCCTCCCTGGCTCTGTGAAGTGACTCCTTGTCCCCGGTGACGGTGAGTCGGTGACCAGTCTAGTCGTCTAGGGCAGTAGGCCAGTAGCCGGTGCGCCTCTTGCGGTGGGTTGTTGCTCTAAACTCTTGCGCCTCTAACTCTACCCACTGCCCCTCTCGACTCTCCTCTCTGCTTTCTCGAATTGTTTCTGAATTCTACTGAGGTAACTTCTTTAGTGTTTTATTTAGGTTGTAGATTTCTAACTTCTGAATTCTGATTTGGGTTTTATTTTTTTGTGTTATATTAGGTTTATTCATTATTGTTTCCTGTTTGTTTTTTAGATTTTAGATTAAGTTTTTTTTTACTAATTTGTTTACCGTTTAATGTTATAATTTTATTGATGTTTTAGTTGTTTACTGTTTTTTTGTATGTTGACTGTGTTGTGGTTTCAGAATTTTAAATTAGTTGATTATTATGTTAAAACTTAAAGAATTTAGTTTGGTGGTTTCTAGTGTTTTTCTCAATTCGGTAATCCTGATTTTGTGATATAGTTTGGTGGTTCTTAAGGACTTTGGAGAGATTTTGAAGTTTTGGGATTGGAGATGAAGGAAACTGAGAAAACATAACATAACAGTCTTGCTCTAGCATCTAAACAAGGCTGAAAAATCTATAAACAAAAATTATAAACTTTGGGAGTTAGTATTTGAATCGTGTTCGTATACTTAAATCGGTAATGACAAAGAAGACATGTTTTGTACTAAACAAACCTCATCAATCAATGGACCCTTAGACCAGCAGAATATAAACTTTTTTAAGTTCAAACATTAGATTGTAAATCTCTTGTTTAGAGAATCTCGTTGTGCCACTTATGAGCAATTCTCAAGATATGATCCATAAGAACTATCTACAACACGTTTGGACGCTACCAAAAGTTGGATTAAGTATTCAAGAAACCTTTTAGGGTTCTATAAGTAGATACAATATTGATGGTCCTATTGAAACTATGTCTAAAAGTTCAATCGTAATGTATATTGTTTAGGCATCAAGATAACCTTTTCCTATAAGTTGTTGAATTTGATCCTCCAAACTTCAATGATTTACTAAGATGGATGGAAGGAAAACGAAGAATTGCCATTAGAATTCTATGGTAGAATGGTATAAATTAGGAAGAAAGTGGGTTAGAGAGAAACCGGACATGGGTTTTTTAGTGCTCCATATGGTACTTTAATTATAGATATTAGGGGCATTTTTTTCGCTTCCTGCCCTGCGCATCAGGAACCTCAGGATCGGCCCTGAACCCATCTTTTTTAAATAGTATCATATATAAAACTGTTAATGTGACACTTTATATTATAAGCGTTCTAAAAACTTGTTAGAACGTCCAGTAAACTTATTGCAACGCTTTTAGATAGAACACTTTATTGTTTGATTCTATAAATTAAGTCTTATAAAGTGGTTTATTAGGACGTTTAATTTTTTTTTGGCATCATATAAACCTAACTTTGTTGTAGTAATAATTTTTCTTAATTGTTTGAATAATCAGTGTTTTTTTAATCTTAATTTATAATTTTTATTTTGTTTTTATTTTAATTATTTGTAGTTTGAATATATATATTAATAATTTCACGTTAATCGAACTTAATTTTCAATATTTTGTTTGCATATTTCAATTCACAACTTAAAAGATATGTGAACTTATCTTGATTTTTTTTGTTTTTCTAAACTTGAGATTTTTTAAGGCTAAGTTTTTTTTTTGTAAATTTAATAGTTTTTAAATAAATATAACATTTTTATTTAATATGTATTTTATTTTAAGAATTTTGATTTGTTATTGGATATTCAAAATATTTTTTAATAAAAAAAACGTGAATCACATTAAATTTTAGAGTAGAACAATTTTGGTCTCTATAGTTTATTCAAAGACCAATTAGTTCTTCCTAACGGTTACTAACTAACGTTGTTAAGTGGAGGGATCATGGGTGTTATGAAACTGTAAAGTTAGGGATTATCAATGTAGATAGTTTATTTTAGGGACCAAATCCAAAATTTAAACAAACCATAGGAACTACCAGTGTAATTCACTCTTTTTTTTAAAAAGCGGGCCAGACCTGTGACCTAAGGAGATCAACCTTAGGATTTTTGTTGCGACCGGGACTGACTGGCCTGATATTGAAGGAATGGATTTGAGACTTGTCTGTCCCCGTGGCATCCATTTGGTTTGGCCCAACTTTCGGCCACAAACTATGGACTCACAACCAACTTCGAACATATTTTTTTTCTAGATTTTGTTTATTTCAGTTATGATAAGCAAGTTACGTGATAATCAATATATTCTAAATCTTTCACGCCTCTATTTAGCCTAGAATAAATTTATGCTTGTTTATCAGTTTTGAATTTTTTAACTTTAGTCACTTGTTAAAAATAGATAAAAGCCGATTATTTTAATTTTGGAAGGTATTGCATATGTTATCTTTCTCTATCAATGTGTGTGCTCGCTTCCGTTGTAGTTTCTTTTTCTTTTATAAATAGGTACTAAACATATTAACTAATAACCCAACATGTATATCGTTTTGGTTATCCTAAAAATCAATGTTATCAGTTAACTTCAACTCTGGGTTTTTGTAACACACCGTTAGAATGCATCAAGGCACAACAATTAACTGGACATCAAGGGGTAATACCAATAACCATAATAGATGCATCTTTTGTACGTCAACATGTTAATATTAGACACTAGAATTTTGTCTGCTATATCGATAATAAAATACTTTTGAATATATTTTTATACAATATTAAATAAAAACAAAGTAAAATAAAATGGCTCAATACTTTCAAAATTATATTATGATAAAAGTAGGAAGGGCAAAAGAGTAACATTAAAGAAACCCAAAGGATATCACTTTCCATGTTGAATGTTGTAATATAAGCGGGTGCTAACTTGCCACCTCAGCAATATACAAATTCATTTAAATATAAAGTTTCATTTTTCACCATTGAGTTTCCGATTTTTAGCTTTCACCCTTTCATGTTTTCAAAAGCTTAAAATTGCGCCCCTTGAAATGTTTGACCAAACTGCCAACCAGATGGTGCCACGTTAAAGCTTGTGATGGTTCTTCCATCGCTAGTCGTGACTTGAAAGGAAAGGCTTTGGCCGTTGAGGTAGGAGTTGCTTTGCCAGTTTTGCCCCCAATTCCTCGACATGGGTTGCCACCCTGTGTTTGACCCTTTAATTGAGACCGCATGTACGTCTCCTACACCACCAACATTGGTGATCAAAACTAAGTTGAAGTATGAGTGGCCGTTTATTGTGAACCTCACTCCTCCCTTCTTCATACAAGGCACCCTATACAAAGTAACCAAACATAACCATAGGTGAGTCATACAGTGTAAATTTAAAATACTTCAAGCAATACACAAAAAAATGTTACCTTTGAAATACGACAGGTACAATACCAGCCCGGTATTGTGCTATTTGCAAGAATGCGGGCTCAGCCATATCAAAGTGTTGGAGAGGAGGGTTGCACCAGCCACCATCATCATTAGGCAGACTAGGGTTAGGTGGGCAGAAATTGGTTGCAGTGATGATTATGCTACCAGGCAAGCACCATTTAGGGTCATCGTTGCATCTCATCTCATAACAAGACCCACAACTCAAACCATCATTGAAAAGAGCGGTACTTAATGCTGCGGTATTGGTACCATATCCCTGGCTATACAAATTCCCATACCCACAAGCACCTCCTGAAAAAACCGTCTAAAGTTAATAAAGTTTATACAGTCACCTGAACAGATGAAATATGGATATTATTGTACATACCCATTGTGCCAGAAGCATCTCCTCCACCATAAAAGGTGGCATGACCATTTTGCCAATCTCCATGGGCAAGATTGAAGAAGCAAAGAAGTATAGCAACAATGGTGAATGGTGAAAAAGTCATTGGAAGTCTTGAAAAAGGTTTGGGACAATTTGGAGGAATAGACCAAATCAAGATAGATTTATATAGGGCAAGTTGGAGGGAGGGAAAGGCTTGAGTTATAAAAAAGTGTATAAAATTGGAAAGTGACAATTTTGACAAATGACAAGTCTCATTTATTTTTGGTATTCATAATTAACATCTTGTAGGAATTAATCTAATTTAACATATATCTGATTTCTTTACAGTTCAAAATATGTATATTTTTATCGTTTTTCAACTATACGTTTCAGTATTGTTTGGTTATTTGTAAATAAATTACAACTAAAATGACAACGGCGGTTGTTAATACATTATTCTCGAACTTTAAATTATCCAAATTCAGAAATTGATATGATATTGTCACTCTTCTCTTCAAAATGCCTATGATCATGCAATTTAATTTCAAAAAACAATATCCAAAATTTCATCAATAATTAAATTGCTCGAATTCTACCTAATTAAAACCACGATAAACATCCATACATAAAAATAATTGATGAAATAAATTTTATAATGTAATTCATGAATGAGTATATATAACCCATCAATTTTTTTTTTGTCAAAAACAATAAATATTTTAATTGAAAATTGGTTTATTTATTTTTAAAATCATTAAAAAAAATATTAAAGTTGCAATAGATTTGGATATATAAACAAAAAATCAAATTGGAACATGCACTTGTTTGGTAAGCCTAAGTAGGACCCCGCAACCACATGCACTTCCTCATATCCCCTTTTAATTTATTTTGGTATTGTCTTAGAATTATTTTCTTAACTTATGTATAACAAAAAATCAAAAAAGAATTATAAATCATAAATTCCAAATTATTAATTATAAATTCTAAGTTATTATAAACTTCATTTTGATTTTTTTTTATGATTTAGAAAACATGTGTAGATGTTCTGAATTGAATTTAATAAATTGTCGCTTTTAAACTCGGTTAAAATCATATTAAAATGTTTATCTTCTTTTTATTTAAAAAAAATTGTTTTGTCAAACATATTTTTCATAATTATCATATTTAAAACATAACATTTAGCATATTTATTTGTCATTTCTAGGATTTCAATGAAACTCTTTTATTTAAATATTATATTTTTGTGTATTTTTCTTTAAAAATCTTAGTTTTTCCATATTATTGTTTTCTCAGTCGGTTTGATTTTTTATTTTTGAAAAAAGTTATCTAATTTTAATGGATAAAATATTCAAAATTCCTTTTCAAATGATAAAATATTCAAAAAGAACTACAGAAAAATGGAGGTTACGATTCTTCACCAACTTGCCGGTTGTTTTTTTAACAATTAAAAGAATATATTTTTGGAATTATCTTAAAGAATTATTATATATATATATATATATATATATATATATATACATAGAGCAAGAATCATTTGTTGACAATTTATTTCTTGTTAACTATGTGAACCTTGCTCAACCAATAGAATTGCAAGGTTAGTTGATGTTTAATTGATTTATTTATTTAATACAAAAGGGTATTAACGTCATTTCATAAGTAGTCTTTTGTCATTAATTTTATGGGAGTTACAAAAATGAAGATTCCAAAATTACTTTGTAGGTTACGATTTTAGAATTTTATCATTTTTCATAATATTTTTGAATCATTTCAATATTATTATAGTAGTTTGGTTCATGCTTGGATAAAACCGTATATCGTATAGTCGTTTTTTTTCGAGAAATTTATCCGATATTAATATTAATTCATACAACGCATGAACATACCCTAGTTAAAATCAATGAAATAGATAGTCAAATACACTACTATTTTAAGGGGGTAACATCAGATCATACATACGACCATGAGTTTTTCATCCAATCTGTTCATGTTTGTTCATTACTTCACCATTGGGCATATGAACAAAAACTTGTTATCGAGTCACATGAACAGTAAGGTGGTGGTTCATTCATGTTCATATTTATTCATATGAATATGATATTTAAAAGTAATATATTGTTCATGTTTCTTCATATGAATATGATATTTAAAAGTAATATTGCGATTCTTTTGGAAGTATAATGTTTCAATACATGCAAATTTATGAACACTAATGAACCCGGGGTTACAATTATTTTGAAAAGAACATTAATTAAGAGAGAATAAAAACATAATGTTTCATTTATTTTTTTTCCCAAAAATACCCTTATCACTATAGTTCACTCTTAATTTTTCATTAATTGTACATTTATTAAGGCTTTTAAAATACATTCAATCTCAACCATTGATTTCCATGATCAAGGGCTTATAATAGTTTATAGAGTTAACACAAAAAATGTGGTTAACAAATGAACCTGACCCTATATATATAGGGGTTAAATCATGTGAGAACCAAAAAAATATTGAGAACCGTGAAAACTGATCTAAGCCGTAATTTGGTTTTGAACCCATGGTTTTAATTAAATGTTGTTTCACCACATGAAAAGGGCATAATCGTTATTTTGGTAACATGATTCACCAGATGAAACATACAAATTCATTCATCAAATGAAACACACATATTCACCATATGAAACATACAAATGCTCCTTATTTCACCACATGAAATAAAATTACAAGTTTTCATAAATATGTTATTTCACCTGATGAAATCCAAACATAAGTACATGTATATCTTAATTCACCACATGAAATCAAACGAAAATTTCTTCTATTTTCACCTAATGAAATCAAACAAGAGATGTAAATTTCTTGAAAAGAGCACACATATTCATTCATCACAACTCAATAACGACAAAGCATTAAAACCTTCAAAATTCATAGCTAAAAACTCCAAACTCTCATCGGAAACCGCCATCCTCTTCAGCCGTAGCTCCTCTAGAAAAGGATACGCCGCCGCGAAAACATTCAGCCACGGCTCAACATCGGCTCCTTAATCTTCTGGCACTAGATTGAAATCGGAAAACCTAGGCTTCCCCTTCAGCGTAACGCTCCGGATCTCCTGAAACCTCGCGCCACAATCTCCGTAACGTGGCGGCGACTAAATCGACGACGTTTTACCATTCCTTGCAGACGAGTGATGCCAAGTTCTTATCCTTATCTGAGTTGTACCAGTCCGATAACGCCCAGGGTTTGGTTAGATCTGGATCCATGATTCTTCTACTTTTGCAAAAATTGGATGAAATTGTAGAAATTATTTGGAATTGAAAGCGATAAGAACATGATATTCGTGTGAAATTGTACCCGGAGAAGAGTTTTCGAGCGTATGGAAGAAGATAGGATGTGAGAGACTTAAATTACAATGTTACCCTTAAACTTTCAAAACTTTCACTAATATTACAACAAATGCGATCATTGTTAATCACCCTTGATTAAAACCCTTACATGGTTTAGATTAGTCCTCATGGTTCTCAATTTTTTACGGTTCTCATTTGATTACCGTTCTATATATATATATATGGGGCCATTCAAGGAAGAATCCAGTAATTTGTGACAACCGTGAGATCCAATCTCAACGACAAATCAAATGATAAATTAGGAAATTAACAATTTTGGTAATTTTGACTTAAATTTTTAATTAAATGGCATTTTAGTTATTTTAGAAATATTGTCTCTCCTCCCTCCGGAGAACACCATGTGAACACATGATGCACATTGTGATACCCTTCATAAAACAACAAAAATAACGAAAATACATATTATGGTACTGTAACGCCCGTAATTTTGGAATTTCTCCTCGATGGTAATACGGGAGTCGTTTGACTCTTGGAACGTAAAGGTATCGATAAATCAAGTGAGTTTTACAATGGAACCATCGGGGATCGAATCAGGCGCGAAAAACGCGAGAAAACAGGACTTTTGGAGTGTCGCGGGTTGGTGCGCGACCCTGGGCCATGGCCCAGGCCGCGTAACTCACTGGAATTGAGTTATGGGAAGCGGGCGGCTTGCCCCGCGACTTGAAAGTCGCGGGCAAGGCCGCAGGAATCCATTTGAGAGTTTTAAACTTGATTTTTGGAACCTAACTTCATTTTCTCATAACTTCTTCTTCCCAAATCCGATTTGAGTGATTCTTGAACCTAGAGTCTCATATTTTGGAGCTTTTCAAGTAGAGAAAGAAGTGGATTGAAGATATTGGGTGGATGCAAGGGTTTACGATCAAGGTAATCTACCCATCTTTCCATCTAAAAAGTTAAGGTTTGGTGTTCTTCATCTTGTTTTTGTATCCTTAAGGTTTGGTATAACTTTGAGAATGTTTATGGTAAGGGATCTATAGAAAGCTTGGAGCTAGTGTAAGGATCCAAGATCTTCTCTTCAAAGGAACTGAAGTTTGTGGGTAAAACCTAGATTTAGTCTAAATCTAGCAAGGTGAGTTCTAGTTGCTTTGAAAAACTATATACACGTCAAAATGCACATATTTTGGGTTTTAAAAGTATATCCATGAGTTTACTTCATTTTGATAAGTTTGTGAACAGTTGTACACTACACATATTTGAGTTATAAATCTTTGAAAATGGGTTACAATATTTTATGAGGTGTTTGAGTCACCAAAAGGGGGATTTTGATCTACCATACATGTTTCTTGAACATTTGAAGAATTTGGGTATTGTGTTGCTAGGGTCCCTAATATGGGAAGATTTATGTAACAACCAAAACTTTACGCCCAAACAAAACATAACATAAATCCAGTACCAAAGGTTTACAATAATAAAATCACAAAATTTAACGACGGAAGTCTTGACTACAACCGAGAGTTTCTAAATTAAACGGTAATTAAAACTATACTACGCTTTCACTCGCCACTAACAGCTCTTACACCTTCTCTTTTCCTTTACTAGGAGCTCCACAAACGTTTCTTCCTGAAAAGGGGGTTTTTAAGATTGAAAACGAGGGTTAGACCGTAAGGTCTAGTGAATTCTTGACAAGCATTTAAAATCCAATAAACATAATTAATTTCAACAATTTTTAACAAAAATTATGTCCAAGATACGTTCCAAGAGCGGGAATCATAATGATCAGTTGTGTTTCCTTTTTCCGTCACTACCTGCATATCTACGATCGGGGCCCAAGCAGACTCCCCTCTCGTCTCGGGGCCCAAGCAGACTCCCCGCTCACATCGGGGTCCAAGCAGACTCCCCGTCCACATGTACAGAAAACGAATTTCACGTACAGTGGTATTGTGAGATTCCCGTAATCACCGTAATTTCAACATTTCCCAAAATATATAAATAATGCAGAAATTCATATATATTGCAAAACACGCAGTTAATCTTGCAAGTAAAATTTACTAAATAACATTCAATTAACAACCAATTTTCGTTTACCCCAATTTCAGTTTCAAAACATTTCGAAAAGGTCAAGAGATTAAGAAGTCAGGAACTCACCTGCTCGAAGCTTGCTCACTTAGCTACTGATTGATTACCTATAATTAAGTAACGGAAAAAGAGAAATTAACAGATTGCAAAACCTCAAGGAACAGAGATCGACTAACTCCCTTGCTCCCAAACCCCGGGCCCCGGGACTCCCCCGGTTACGCCCCCCTCCCCCCGTTCTCCCAGACTTGACTCGACCGGGACTTTCTCGATTTACGGTTGACCGGGTTTCCTCGGTTCCCGGCGCCGACCGGGTCTCCCCCGGTTCCCGGCACCACCCGGCCTTCCCCGGGTTTTGGCATCGCCCGGGTCTCCCCCGGGCTTAGCTCGACTGGGACTCCCCCAGTCCCCGGCTTGCCCCGGGTTTCCCCCGACTCCCGGTACCAACCGGGTCACCTGCGACCGCGATACCTAAAACCCCAATCGACGAAGAAACAAAACTTATCCCAGACCTCCACTTAATCTTATCCATCTTAGACTAAATATCAACGAAATTAATACTTAACAACGGTAAATACATGCCAAACTACACCCATTAATCTAACTTAAATCCTAGACTCATAACAAATGAACCTTAAGAATTCAACATCAGACATCTACAATCCAACTCCCAAAACTCATAAAGGAGATGCAAGAACAATTAAATGGGATACTAGAGATGGGACTAACCTTTAATGACGATTTCTTCAAGAATCCTCCTTGCCCTTAAAATCGATACTTCCAAAACCCTTGCTCTCACTCCTTCAATTGCCGCCTCCAAGCCAACCCAAAATGAATAGATAACAGATTAGGGATTTGTCCCTTTAATTAATTTACCCCTAATTTCACTTTTAGTCCTTCAAGTTCCAATTTGATCCAATAATGCACCTAAGACTTTACCACATCCTAACTTCTCACAAATGGTCCTTACAATTTAGAGTGCAAATGATTTTAAATGGAATTATAGTGTGAGTTGGGGAGTTTTAAGAACGATCATTGAAATATGGTCATTTAGGGCTTTACTCAACCTACGGGTTTTATATTTGAAAACTTAAAGTCCTTTGACTTTAAAAGTGTGAGTTGTTGGAACGAGTATCTTTTAATCTGGGAATATTTGGAAAAGTGTGGACCTTATGGTTCGGGCCTTTGGCCAATTATATTTGGAGAAAGTGCTAAATTTGGGAAAGTTGTACAACGGCTTATGTAGCCATATTGGCTCTATTTGAGTGTCAAATGTTTTATGATGTCGCACGGCTTAATTTGTACACTAACGAGTTTTGGGACGTTGTCCGGTTTAAATGGCTCATTATGGAGCGTTTTATGGAAATGCAATTATTGTTAGAACATATTTGTTGGATACAAGATCATAGAAGCTGAATGTCAAGGTCAAGCCAAGTCAAAGCTGAAAAGTCAACTCTCAATGTCAAAGTCAAAGTCTTAGTTGTTTTGTTTTTGTAAAAGCGTGTATTTAGTTTTTATTTTTAATAGACTTGTAGCTTAGAATAGTTGGGGGGAACAAGTGTGTGTGTAACAAGAAGAATACACAGATCCTTAGAGAGAGAAAGTTAGAGAGAGAAAGTTTTGTACGAATTGTGAATTTGGAATTGAATAACAGGTTGAGTTTTAATCTGTGTAATAATCTTGTTTGTTTTGTGATTGAATTAGTAAGAACTTGATAATTGGGACATTATCAATTGGTATCAGAGCAAATCCGATAGAAATCAATCGAGAAAAATGGAGTCGCAATGAGTTTGAATCAAATTTTGAGTTTTTGTGCGAATTTCAGGTTGTAATCGAGTTCATTAGATTCGTATAGTGTATTAGATCATTCTTGTATTGGTTTGTTAGTCATTTGCACTGTAATTTTTGTGAATTTTGAGATTTTTCGAGTTTCTGTATTCACGAGTTCAGTTGCACTGTATTGGATCGAATTTGTATTCTTGAGTGGTTTTAGATGAAATTCTTTGGTAGATTTCGATTCTAAATGTGATAGATATCGAATTGTCAAAGTTTCAGGTTGTAATTCGATGTTTAGATAGGTTTTTGAGTGAATCAGTGGTATTTTTCATCGCAGATCTCAAGAATTCGCAGAATATCTAAAGAACTCGCATCATGAACTCACAGAGTGTTTAGATTTCGCATAATCCTGATTTTTCGCATAATTGTGTGTTTCTGAAAGTTACAAGTATAGAATTCGCAAATGGTTGTGGTGCGAATTGCATAGAATTCGCTTAATTGAGACGTACAAATTGATAGAATTCACATAAGTGTCTGTGAGAAAAGTTTTTAGAAAATCTTCAAGGAAAGAATTCGCATAAGTCTTGTCTACGAAAAGTTTATCTTGAAATTCTTTGAAGGACAGAAATTGCATAAGACTCATATGCGAATTCCTCATAATTCGCAGAAGAGTAGTATATGAATTCTTCAAGTTTTCACATAAAAGTTCAATTTTCTGTTAAGTGTTGATTTCGCATAAGTCTAGTATACGAATTCTTCAAAATTCGTAGAAGACTATCATACAAATTCTTGTGTTTTAGAATTCGCAGAAGTGTTTTTTTTTCTAAGTGTTGAATTCGTATGAGTCAAGTGTGCGAAAAGTTTAGTTTTTGAAAATATTTTCTAAGTTCAGAACTCGCATAGTGATATATGCGAATTCTGTTTGTGCGAATTCTGATTTCCTCTAGCATGCGAATTCTTTATCAAGTTTAAGAGTAGTGTATGAATTCTGTGTGATTTGTGAGTGTGTGCGAATTGTTGCATACGAATTCTGTATTCTCCACTCTTGTATGCGAATTCTAGACTTGTAGAATTTTTGGAAATTTCATTTCTGAATTTTCTTTCAAGATTTCTGTATTTTTGTGATTGAATTAGTAAGAACTTGATAATTGGGACATTATCAATAAATATTTTCTTGTTGAGAAGAAAATGAGTAGCTGGTGGGGTTTTTATCAAGAGTTGGCATTGCTAGTTGCCTGTTTCAATAATGTTCACGAAGAATTGTGAAACACTAGTAATGTGGCTGCCCGACTTAGAAAAAGTTGGTGCATAGTTTAATATTCTTTTACTCTGATCTCTCACCCTCTTTCTTTTAAACATTGAGCTCACATCTAACCAAACGCTCATTTTTCATTTTACCTCATCGCTCAACCCACACTCCACATATGCCTCCACACTTCATAGCACCAATCTTTACTCACCACTTTTCCCCTCAATAACTTCCTTCCAACTTCACTCACAAATCTTTCAAGAAATCCCCAAATCTCACATACCAACTTCAAAAAAATCCCAAAAAGATTCATACCCATTTCAAGAAATTAAAAAAAAATCACACCCACTTGAACAAAAATCATGAAATTCGGCAAGAGTTTGAGCAATCAGATTGAAGAAACTTTGCCTGAATAGAGAGAAAGTTAGAGAGAGAAAGTTTTGTATGAATTGTGAATTTGGAATTGAATAACAGGATGACTTCAAAGGATGATCTCTCGATCGGTACGGATGTAAAGCCCCCTGTTCTGTTCAAAGGGGAGTACGAGCAATGGAAGGACAGATTCCTTGATTTTGTTGATTGACACGCAAATGGAGAGAACATTCTTCAATCTATTATGGAAGGTCCTATGATTCCTCCCACCATGGAGATACCAGATGATGAGTCTTCTGATAGTGAGGATGGAGATGAGGATAGAATCAGAAAAACAAAGACTGTTCCAAAAGATTTTTCCCAGTACACTGATGAGCAGAAAAGTCGATATAAAGCTGACAAGCAAGCAAGATCTCTCCTTCTTCAGAGTATTTCGAACGAGATTTACATAAAGATTGACAACTACAAAGCAAATGCCAAAAAGATGTGGGATCAACTGCAAAAGATGATGATGGGTTCAAAAATTGGCAATCAGATCAAAGTAGCTAATTGCATTAACAGCTACGAGGAATTTAAGGCGAAAGAAAATGAAAGCCTTGAGGACACCTATGAGAGATTTGTACTTCTTCTAAACGAGTTGTCAAAGAACAAAGTAAAGAAGAAGCAAATCGAGAACAATGTAAAGATCCTTAGCATTCTCCAGCCTAAATGGAAGAAGCATACCCGGAGAATGAAGCAGATGAAAGACCTTAGCGATATCCCACTTCATGGGGTTTATGAAACTCTAAGGCAAAATGAAGAGGAGGTCGAAGATAAAAGAGCTGAGAAGAAGAAATATGAGAAACCATCTGACCCCATTGCACTGGTAGCTGGTAAGAAAGAGACAGAGAAGAAAGAGAAGAAGAAGAAGATTGTGCTCCCAAGCTCAGATGATTCAAGTTCTGATTCTGACTGTGACGATGAGGAGAATCTTAAACAAGCAATATTACTGCTAACCCGTGCATTTCAGAAAAAGTTTTACAAGAAGCCGAGGTCTAACTCTCAGAAATACTCGTCAGGCTCGAAGAATCATGAACACAGGGAGAGAATAGAAGGAAGGAAATTTGAGGAGAAGAGATATGTGGAGAGGAAACCAGATGTGAAAAAAGTATCTGAATGATTATGGACCTGAGAAGAAAACAGATGACCTGATCAAATGCTACAATTGTGGAAAGACTGGTTATTACGCCAAGGACTGTTGAAAGCCCAAAGTTCGAAACTCAGAATACTATAAGAACAAGATGCTCTTGGCCAAGCAACAAGAGGCTGGCAAGGCACTTATGGCTGAGGACGAGTTCTGGTTGGATCATTTGGATGAAGAAGAAAAGGATGAGACAGCACACATGTGCTTGATAGGCGATACAGTGAAGTATGATGATTCTGATGAGGAGATAGATGATGTGGTACTGAATCTATCTGAATCTGACTTTATGAGCAAAATGGAAGCCATGATGATCGAACTTCAAGACCTACAATCTAAGTTGAAAAAGGAAAATAGCAGAGTTGCTAAGAAAAGTCAAAAGATTTTTGAACTTAACAAGGTAATTGTTGGGAACAAAGATCTCATTGACTCTCTGAACAAATCTGCATCTAATTTTAAACAAGAAAAAGATTGTTTTGAAAATAAGATTTTTGATTTTGTTTCTAAACTTTCTAAGTCTGATTTAGAAAGGCAATAATGTGTTCCAAAAGCTCATATTTTGCAGGTAGAAAACAAGAACTTAGAGAAAAAGGTAAATGGTTTGGAAGCGAAATTATATGCTAGAGGCCAAACAGATCAAACCATTTTCTTAAATACACCCAATGAGGAGGCTGATTTTAAAGAGAAATGGGGACTCAGTTATGATAAATCCCATTACTTAAAGAAAGCCATCAGAAAACAACTAGCATTATATAATTTTGATTTTCTTTTTGCTGCTGGTAAATATCATCATTTAAAACCCAAATTTGTTACCAAGTCACCGGATGAGGTTGAGGCTAAAGAAGATGAAAAGAGAAAGAATTTAAAGAAAATGCAACTACCATTCTGCTATCAAAAGCTGAATGATAGTTATCTTTTAGAAAAACCAAAATTTCTTTCAAATGATTATTTTGCTAGTTATTCTACTACAGAGATGGAGGCAAAACCAGTTAAAGCTAAGATTTATATTCCTCCACTCGTATTAGAAAGCAAAATAATTAAACTTGAAAATATTTTAACTGATGAAAGAATTTTGAGTGATTTAGAACAAAATGTATTTTCAACTGTATTAAAGAACACTGTTTTCAAAACTGAATCTAATGAGTGTTCAACATCTTCTAAGGCACCTCAAACTTCAGAAGTTGATCTTGATGACTTATTTGCGTCTGTAAATGATTTTTTAAATTCTGATGAAGGGTGTGTTGATGAGCTTGATATGTTTGAATTTAATGCTAAACTTCCAGAACATTCTACTTTTGTTATAAATGGTGAAGTATTACCAATTGTGTATGAAATTGGTGAATCATCGACTAAGGTTGGTGAACCAGGTTCTGTGAGTACTGATTACTATCAGAAAGGTAAGAATCAAAAGAATCAGCGCTCATAGAAATGGAAAAACACTGGTAAGCTTAAGAAAATACATTCTCAGAAATATGATTTTCCTAACAAATCTAAATCTTGTGTTTCAAATTTGAAAAAGAAAAGGTCTGAAGAACGAACAGAATGGCAACCTAAACATAAGGTTGATGAGAAAGCAGAATCCATTCCTGATAGTTTTTGTAATAGATCTGCTGGTAGTATACCTGATGTAGATGGTAATGTTGCTTCGAATAAACAAAACCTTGTAACTTCTTACAAGAGATATATAATAAAGCAATTACTCCAATTATCTCGGTCTGCTACTAAGTCATCTAATTATAGACGAAATGATTTTGTTTCTCACCAATATTCTGATGATTGGTTTGGTACTTATCATGTTTATTCTCATAAATCATTTGTTTCAAAAGTTTTTCAAAAGTTCAGAGGATCCATATATAAATGGATACCAAAATCTTGTGCTAATCTGATAGGACCCGCTTTTAAATGGGTACCTAAAGTTGTTATTCCCTGATTTCTCTTATGCAGATCCGTCATATGTGGTACTTGGATTCTGGTTGCTCCAAGCATATGACCGGGCAGAAAGCTTTATTGTCTAATTATACAGAGAAATTTTGCGGGAATGTAAGATTCGGCAACGATCAGTTCTCACCGATTTTAGGCTATGGTGATGTGATTAATGACAACGTGACGATTACGAAGGTGAGTTACGTGGAAGGTTTAGGACATAACCTGTTCAGCATTGGACAGTTCTGCGACAAAGATTTAAAGGTAAATTTCAAGGCCAAGCGATGTTCTGTGCGTACTGAAGATGGTAAGGAATTCTTGGTCGGCACGAGAAAGTCTAACCTCTACACCATTAATCTGTCAAAAGTCCAGACTGACAATCAGGTTTGTCTACTATCAAAAGCCTCGTTGCAACAAAGCTGGTTATGGCACCAAAGGCTTTCTCACCTGAATTTTCGTTATATCAATAAACTGGTCATGGGTAAGCTAGTCAAAGGACTTCCTGAGCTGAAATACGAGAAAGAACACCTATGCACAACATGTGAGAAAGGAAAGATGAAGAGAGCTGCTCACAAGCCAAAGCCTGAACAAAGTACAAGTTCTCCACTGGAATTGCTACACATGGATCTCTGTGGTCCAATGAGAACGCAAAGCATAAGCGGCAAGAAATATGTCTTAGTTATTATGGACAATTTTTCGCGATATACTTGGGTCAAATTTCTAAGATCAAAGGATGAGACGCCCGAAGTCATCATCAGTTTCTTAAAGACTACCCAAGTAAATCTGCAAAAGCCAATCAAGCTTCTTAGAACAGACAATGGCACAGAGTTTAAGAACAAAACTGTGGAAGATTATCTCAAATTGGTCAGGATAACACATCAATTCTCAGCTACTAGAACGCCATAACAGAACGGAGTCGTAGAAAGACGTAATTAAACGCTAGTTGAGGACGCTCGTACTATGCTGAGTCAATTCGATCTACCTCTGTTTCTGTGGGTAGAAACTGTTTCGACTGTGTGCTACACACATAATCGGTCCATAGTACATCGCCGGTTTGGTAAAACACTTTATGCTTGGATAAACAATCGTACACCAAGCATTAAACACTTTCATGTTTTTGGATGTAGGTGCTTCGTATTAAACGGCAGAGAGAACCTGAACAAGTTAGGACCAAAAGCTGACGAAGGAATCTTCATTGGATATTCTCAAACATCTGCTGCATACCGGGTGTATTTGAAGAAGTCAAAAACTGTAATCGAAAGTGTTAATGTAACATTTGACGAGGAGATGGCTTCTGAACAACACAATTCAGAACCCGTACTTACAGGAGTTTTAGCTTCTGGACAGATCAGTCCAGAACCTGTGGCTAATGAGACTAATTCGGATAAAGCATCTACTTCTACATCTCACTTATCTGAATTAGATTTGTTGTTTGAATTCTTTTACGATGAGTTTCGTGGAACTAAACTGCCTAAATCTGTTGTGATTGACAGGTCTGAAGAATCAAGCTGTCAACATTCAATCACTTCATAAGTGTTAACTGAACTCGTTCCCCCGGTTCAGACAGAAACTCAGATTCAAACAAATACTCCTACGGTTGAAGATGTACAAGAAACTATTGAACCAGAAGTTCCTACTTCAGTTGGCTGCACTGTGATGGATAATCAACAGACTGAACAAGCTGTCCCAACTAAAACTTATGTACAAGAAACTTCAACTGCAACCCCAACAAATGCTGAACAAGAAGAAGATAGTGG
Organism: Arctium minus; assembly: GCA_954870635.1. Classification (NCBI taxonomy): domain Eukaryota; kingdom Viridiplantae; phylum Streptophyta; class Magnoliopsida; order Asterales; family Asteraceae; genus Arctium; species Arctium minus. Next base: position 155,863,254 of record OX941081.1, read on the forward strand.
ATACTTAGATGATAATCATGATCATTCTACGTCAAATCCGCTCCCTCATGAACATAAGTGGACCAAAGAGCACCCGATAAGCCAAATCATTGGAGATCCAACTTTACCGGTGCAAACTAGGTCTGCTACTTTGAACATGTGTATGCATGACTCATTACTGAGTAAGATAGATCCTACACGTGTATCAGAAGCTCTAGTTGACTCGGATTGGGTGACTGCAATGCAAGAAGAGTTGAACCAGTTCGAAGCGTTAAAAGTCTGGAGACTAGTACCAAGACCTGAAGGTAAATCTGTAATTGGTACAAAATGGGTATTCAAGAATAAAAAGGACAAAGATGGTATCGTAATCAGAAACAAAGCACGACTTGTTGCAAAAGGCTATAGGAAAGAGGAAGAAATTGATTATGACGAGACTTACGCTCCAGTGGCACTCATCAAAGCGATCAAAATGTTTCTTGCGTATGATGCTCACAAAAACTTCACTGTTTATCAAATGGACGTGAAGACTGCCTTTCTGAACGACATTCTAAAGGAGGAAGTCTATGTCTCACAACCAGAAGGCTTTATCAATCCAAAGAAACCAGATCACGTCTACATTCTGGATAAAGCACTTTATGGTCTTAAACAAGTGCCTCGAGCCTGGTACGAAGTTTTATCAAAGTTTTTGGTCAAGTCGGGCTTCACGAAAAGTAAAATCGATACTACTTTGTTTATTAAAAAGGAAAAAGTCGATATCATTTTTATTCAAATATATGTGGATGACATCGTATTTGGCTCAACAAATCCTAAATACTGTAAGAATTTTTCAAACCTCATGGTGTCTAGATTTCAAATTAGTATGATGGGATAGATGAATTTCTTTCTCGGATTACAAGTCAAGCAATTTTCAACAGGGGTTTTCATTAATCAATCAAAGTACATTTTTGACATTCTGAGAAAATTCAAAATGGAAAATTGTACAACAATTGGAACCTCGATGGCACCGGGAACTAAGATCGACATGGATCCTTCGAGAAAATCTGTCGATGTTAGAACCTGCAGAGGGATGATTGGTTATTTAATGTATTTAACTTCAAGTAGGCCAAATATTATGTTCTCTACATGTCTATGTGCAAGATATCAGGCTTCTCCTAAAGAATCCCATATGTCTGCGGTAAAAAGGATATTCAGATATCTGAAGGGCACTGCAAATCTTGGTCTGTGGAATCCTAAAGATACTAGTTTTGAACTGACAGCCTACTTAGATGCAGATCATGCAGGTTGCATGTTGGACAGGAAGAGTACATCGGGTCATATACAGTTTCTTGGAGATAAACTCGTAAGTTAGGCATCAAAGAAACAATTGTGTGTTTCCACATCAACGGTTGAGGCAGAGTATATTGCTGCTACGAGCTGTTGTTCTCAGGTGTTGTGGACGAGGACACAACTACGAGATTATGGCTTCAAATTTGACAAGATCCCAATATACTGTGACTCAAAGAGCGCCATTGCAATATCAACAAATCCTGTACAACATACAAATACCAAACACATAGACGTACGATATCATTTTATCAAAGACAATGTTGAAAAAGGTACAATAGAACTTTATTTTGTAAACATTGATTATCAGCTTGCTGATTTATTTACCAAGCCTTTAGACGAAAAGAGATTTAATTTTCTTGTCTCTAAACTTGGTATGCTAAATCTCAAGACATAATATGTGATTACCTACTAAAGTTTTTGTTATTGTTATTTTTCTTCATTTCTTTATTTTTAATCTGAAAAGATATCTGCACTTTAAAGTATGTTCATGATTTTAGGGGGAGTGTGAGAAGATGAAAAGATGATCTACATTCATTTGAGGGGGAGTTTATATTTCTGCATATGTTTATCACTGATGAATTTTCTGATGCATAAATGCAGGGGGAGTTAGAGTAAGAGTAAGGAGTAATGAATATGACTTCTGATTACTTCAGATCAGAACTCGTATATTCAATGTTTTACTGCTTTATGTCATTTTACTTTTCAATAAAGTTTTTGTGAATAAAGCTTTGCACTTTGACGACTTTATGATTTTTTTTGCAGATTTGAGAGGAAGCTTAATGATCATATCATTTATGACTTCGAGCTGACTTGATGAGATTTAAGACTAAGCGAAAAAGGTTTATTCCTAATCTTAATCTCATTCATGTCTGAAAGAAGGACAACTTTCAGATATGAAAACATGTTTTCAAATGTTCAAATCACTTCTGATTCTTAAACGATTTCATGAATATAGAAGTGTGATTTTAAATGTTTTCATGATATATGTGCTTAAATGTTAACAAACCGTGTGTTTCCAAATATACATACTTGTGTATTATCTTTTTCCATATACTTTCAAGTATTCACACACACCGGTTTAATATTTTTGTTGGATTTGTTCTTACCATGTTTCTAATTTGCCACAAATTTTTCGATGGTAAGACACCCCGATTGTTATTCAAAGTTTGAGCGTGATTTCATTTCGAAACATTCTTTCAAGAATGTCTATATTTTGGTTTGTATAGACAAAATCCAGTTCTTGCTGACCTAAGCCTTAATTGATAAATCATTTCGATATTGATCTTTATTATACAATGTCATATTTTCAAACAAGTTTCTTGTATTCATTTCATTCATTCAATTATCTTGTTTGAAAAGTCTTCAATGTTTAAAATGCTTAAATCTTCATGATTATTTCATTGAGCATACAAATATCTGACTTATATTTTGTGCTTTAACTGTCAAGTTAAACCAGTTAAGAAACATGTTCTTATAGGATAACATGGGTTCTTTGTGTGAGGATTTAACTGAAACTTCTATGGATTCACGTTAACCAGTGTTTCCTACCCAAGAAGTTAATCCTTGAGTGATCGAAGAGTGAGGAGTCAAATACTGAGTGTGGGTTGAGCGATGAGGTAAAATAAAAAATGAGTGTTTGGTTAGATATGAGCTCAATGTTTAAAAGAAAGAGAGTGAGAGATCAGAGTAAAAGAATATTAAACTCTGCACCAACTTTTTCTGAGCCGGGCAACCACATTACTAGTGTTTCACAATTCTTCGTGAACATTATTGAAACAAGCAACTAGCCCATGCCAACTCTTGATAAAAACCCCACCAGCTACACATTTTCTTCTTAACAAGAAAATGTTTCACTATTTCAAGGGGACACAACACATAATCTATCTGATTTTCATTTGGAAAATCTGAATATTGAAAAAGAAGGAAGTCTGCCCCACGTTCGTACTTCGATCATGCACAATTGAGTCTATGTTATACTTTTGTTGTCTGAATGGTTTACACAATTTTGAGCCTTATAATAGCAATCATCAAGTGCTTAATTCTTTCAAACACTTGCACGAACACACAAGGAATATGTTTTCTTGTCATAACGTTCATAGAAATTCCTTTGTGGTGTTTCGATGATTGAATGGAAGACCTGGAGGAGTGAACATTACAAAAGCTCCTTTCCATTGTGTATTTGTTACACACAGTGACTTCGTGTTACTGACAGACATCTTAACTGATTCATTTGTTGATTAATGTGTTACACTCATAATTTGTCTGAATTTGCAAAGATTCGGATGAATATCTTTTGGATCGACGAAGAATCAGAGGCTCTGTTCAAAGATCAATGGTCAGTTCAGATCATCAAAGACATTTCTTGTATATTTTTTATGATTTCATGCTTCATTCATCAAAAAGGGGGTGAAGAGTTCAAGAAATGTTTGAATCAAGAAGTGAATATGGGAGACAGGATAGAGAAATCTGTGAACTGAAAGAAGAAAATCGTGTCAAGACAGTTTTTAAAGAAAGATTGTTGAAGATTGTTCAAAACTGAAAGCGAAAGTTCAAAGGATTCCGAAAGAAAGCTGATTTTTGAGAAATTTTCTTTGAAGATGATTTTGCCAAAACGAATTGAGCTGAACTTGATGATAATTTCTTTCCAAGTGTCTGAAAGAAGTTTATACCATCTTTGGGAGAGATTGTTAATACTTTTAAAGACAGAATTTGGAAGGTTTCAGAAAGTTTGAAGACTTTTTGTTCATAAAGAAGAGAATGAGCTTCAATGTTTATTCTGATAAGAGTTCAACAAAAAGGGGAAGATAAATTGGTTAAAGATTGACAAAGGGGGAGACTGCACAAGTTGATATTAAAGTGGGAGATTGAATTGCAAAATCTTTTAGAGATGATCTTGAATCCAAAGGGGGAGATTGTTAGAGCATATTTGTTGGATACAAGATCATAGAAGCTGAATGTCAAGGTCAAGTCAAGTCAAAGCTGAAAAGTCAACTCTCAATGTCAAAGTCAAAGTCTTAGTTGTTTTATTTTTGTAAAAGCGTGTATTTAGTTTTTCTTTTTAATAGACTTGCAGCTTAGAATAATTGGAGGGAACAAGTGTGTGTGTAACAAGAAGAATACGCAGAGCCTTAGAGAGAGAAAGTTAGAGAGATAAAGTTTTGTACGAATTGTGAATTTGGAATTGAATAACAGGTTGAGTTTTAATCTGTGTAATAATCTTGTTTGTTTTGTGATTGAATTAGTAAGAACTTGATAATTGGGACATTATCAATTATTATACAAATGTTGGTAATTACATGTTTTGGATGCGTTAGTTCATTCACAAGGAGTCATGTAATGTTTAGACTGTAATGTGACAGATCCATAGGCATAGGAGTCGGGTTGTTCATCATGGAACTTTTAACGTCCGTGTTTGAGTCTAGTGAGTGGTCCCCAAGTCATGTTTTTATGTAAGCTTGTGGTGGTGCTCTGCAGAGCCGTATACGGAGCTAAGTCTTGCGGTGGTGCCCATGGTGAGCCGGATACGAAGACTTGTGGCTTTTGTGGTGACCCTCATTTAGAGGTCGAGTAGACACTAGGGTCATTTGGGTATCTTGCGGTGGTAGCTCGGTTGGGATCCGTATACGGGGATCCATGACTCTATGTGAAACTCGAGAACGTTGATAAGTGGCTTAACTTCGTGTGCCTGCCACATTCGATGGAATCAGGTCTCCCCCGTCACCGAAAGGTATTATTTTTGGGTATTCCCTAACCCATGCCTTCGGTGTTGAAACATACCATTTTATTTACACAAAGAGTATTTTGGTGAAATACCGTGTGGGTGCGTTTTGGGAAAATTTGGATGTCGAATAATTATTTAAAATGGGTGTTTGGAAATTATAAGTAACTTGATTTGCAAATAAAACCTCTTTATAATCAGTGTTTCTAGAATGGCCTTATTTAGAGTAAGATGTTCGTTTTAAATGTTTTATGATTTATATGATGAAAACTGCTTTAACTCACTAGGCGTTAGGCCTAACACCTTTTCTTTTCAACATGTATATCAGGTCTTAGATGGATCTGAGTGGCGAGTGGAGCTTGGTAGAAGTTCCGGTAGGATGGTTTTAGTGACGTCATCCAGTTTGGTGAAGATAACAGCTTTGGTGGTTTTAGTAACACCCGACTAATTTTGTCCCCGTTTGTGGGACTAGATAATTCCGTTAGAACTCTTATACGTTGTTGTAGTGATTCTTTCTTGTAACTTTAGATATTTGATACTTCAATGATATGTATTTAAGAGTTTTTGGAAGTTTTGAATTGTCGGCTATTTTCGAATTTTAGGGGTCTTACAAGTTGGTATCAGAGCTCTAGTTTAAGTGAATTAGGTATGAGTTTTAGATGCCTAGACTTAAGCTGAGACTTTAAGTATGATTGGTTCATGTTGGGTAGAACTCTTAGTTGATAATGGGTCGTATTAGTTGACAAAAATGCACTAGTTGAGAAGTCGTGACTATGGGGATGAGGACTCTTATGTATATTATGTTCATAATTTCATTTAGCTACTGTTATTATGAATGTATTGTTAGGTGAGTGTGCTTGACTCTACCATTATTGCGATACTTGATGTGTGCAGTAGTATGTCTTCGTTGTCAAATCTTGCGTCTTTATAACTCTTAACCTCAGGTCTCGTATGTGTTAGACAAGCATGGCAGATGCGCAGAGAGGAACATAGGCACAAGAGGATGAGTATGGCATTGGCAGTGCAGTCCTAAGGCAAGCCGTTAGAGTCAACCATGTACCACCTCATCCATTTCTGCCATCGTCTAATGACTGACCGGAGCATGCATAGAGAGTGAGCTTGAATCTCACGGATCCAAATGTTCAAGGGGTAGACCCTCATTCCGGATTGTTGACCAGTGTGGTCCAACTGATTAATTCAGCAATGGAACATCAAGAAGAAAGGTTAATGAAATTGTTGGAGGCAGAAATGCCAACGAACGGAGGCAGGAAGTAGTCTTCAGGCATGATGGGAGAGGTCCGAGCGACACCAGAAATGTAATCCTGGGGGAGAACCTCATTACTGCCATTTTGAGACGTGATAGAAGGACTTGCGCGTACAAGGATTTCCTGTGCAGCATGCTGCCAGAGTTTTCAGGAGCGGACGACCCGGTAGTGTGCATGAATTGGATCCAAGAAATGGAACAAGCGTTTGATGCTAACGAGTGTGAGGAAGGACAGAAAGTGAATTTCGCCTCCCATTTGTTGAGGGATCGAACTCTTACTTGGTGGAATGTTACCAAGTCCACCCATGGACCCGCTATCACCTCATCACTATCATGGGATGCTTTCAAAAGGAAGGTTTTGGATGAATACTCTAACGAAAGAGCGATCAACCGAATAGAGGGGGAATTCCGAGCCCTCAAGAAGGGTGACATGACTGTGAGAGAGTACTCCAACCTCTTCATGGAGAAACTGGATTTGGTGGGGCATGTCGTCCCGAGTGAGAAGGATCGGGTTAAGGCCTATCTAAACGGATTACCAGCTGGTATGAAGGCGATGGTCCGATGTTCCAAGGATTCCACTCTTCGGGAAGCGATATAAGAATCGCAATTTATGGAAGACGTTTATTCCCGGGGTGAAGAAGAAGAAGCAGAGTTTTCAGAGAAGAGGAAACGGGAGTACCGGAGGAGTCCACCCCATGAATACCAAAATTATGAAGAAGAGAAGAAAATTAGCCATTGCAGGAAGTCGAAGTGGTGTCGTGAGTGTCGAGCCAAGCATGCGGGGATGTGTGATACGGATGTTTGCACACCTCTAGAAATGTGATAATTGAATCTCAAAGCAAGTATACAATGGGATCCAATATTGTCTTTCAAGTAATAAAATGGTAAGAACCAAGTATCGTATTCCACAGGGATAGGTATCTTAAGTTGCAAGATCTCGAGATGAAAAACTAACTTCAGATGGCGATTTTGAAGACTTTGTTTGGGTTGAGTGAACAGTTAATTAAAATAACAGAGAATAAAGAAAGCAAGGGTGTAAGACTTTTGGTGAGTATTAAACACAAGTTTCTGTGGACCAATGCTGTAGGAATGCTACAACATTGTGTTTTTCAACAACTAGTTCCACCGTCTACTAGTTCCACCATCACCGTGACACTTGTATTTAGCTTCTACTAGACACATTCCTGTGCAGCATCAGAACCAGTGATAGTGCCAACGGTGTCTTCAAAGTATATGGATAAACAAATTCCTTTGTTAAAAATCACTCTTCCGAGTCGATTCCCATATCATCCAAGTTGACGTGTTCCAAGTGGCTCATTCCTGAGTCCACCACACTTTAACACTTTGACTAGTGATCAACCCGTCAAGAATCAATCACTTTGAAAAACATAGACAACAAGTTCCCTTGTTAGCAACTCTTCCAAGTATACTTCCCATATCATTCAAATTGACGTGTATTCATGTGGCTCATGCCTGAGTCCACTACACTTTACCACTTTCAAAGTGATCAATTCGTCAAGAAGTGCGTGTGGATTTATAAAACTTAGAATGAAATGGTGGAACATCATTATTGAGAAACGATGTCCACTTTCTTTTGGTTTAAAAACTCACCATTTGCCTCACACCCAAACTATAAAATTAGCTACTCATTACGTAATATAAATTGCAAGAAATGTAAATGACATAAAGTAAAGACATAATGTAAATGACGGAAATTAAATGACGGAAATGTAAAGTGCATAAAATAAAGACTATAAGCAATAAAGAAATGTAAAGACAAATAATGATGAAGCAATGCTACAGTAACTAATAATGAAGAACAAGAATTCTAAAAGATTAAAGACTTGATATTAAAAGTTCTAGAGAGAGAGAGAGAGTCACAATATCAGTTCTAAACTGATTTTTTATATCTTTTAAAAACACAAAGCCATCACCCCTATTTATACCAAACAAGGATAGCAAAGATGTAAATAAAAAACTTAAAATAATAATAAAAGTACAACAACTAAAGGTTTTTTCCAAAGTTACACTCCAAGTGATGCCAATACTCCAACTCCAACCAACTACTACTTCTATTATTGCCAAAAATATTTGGTTCCATTGTAACAAAAGGTTGGATTTGGATTAATTTCGTTGGCCATCTTCATCAAGTTCGTCCATGGCTCTTCCAACAAGCAGATCGGGATGCTGTAGCATTGACTGGCAGTAATGAAATCAGCGTAAAACATATGTTAGCTTCCATAAGTAGTAAAAGACAGGAAAATCATAAACTTAGCTCCATATAACAGAAAAGGGAAAATAAGATAAGAAAAATGGACTCAAAGTTGGGATTAAACAAAATGATCTATCTAAAAAGAAAGAAAAGGTGTTCTTATGCATTGAATTCTCAATGCATATCACAACCTCAAACTTGAAATTTTGCTTGTCCCCAAGCAAATAAAATAAAAGAAAGAAATTGACTCAATTAAAAGATATGCAAGATCAAGGCATTAAGTGGACACACATTGCGAAAAGATACCACATAAAATCCATAACCTTTCATAAATTCCTAGTCATCCATTGCTAGCCTAGGTATGTGCATGATTCATAAGCTAGTATCCACTTTCTTCTTTCTCAACTTATCACAATCAAATTTAGGATCAAAAGGGCTTTGGTAGGGTCACTCATTTTTGGCAATTTTTGTCTCACCTAGCCTTTTTCCACACAAATTTCCAACAATTTTTTTTTTCAATTTTGGCACTTTTGTGCTCTTTTTTTCTGTTTTTGTGCACCTTGCCCCTATGGGACATTTGTGTGCACCTTACCCCTATGGGGTATTTTTGGGTGTTTTGTTAAGGCATCAAGTTAGAGCTATGCTCTTTTGTATTGATGTTCAAGCCTTGTTTTGCCATTATGCAACTTCCATATCCCCAAACTTTACAACCTCAAACTTTGAAATTCACAATGTCCTCATTGTGAGGAAACAATGTGCTTTGGTGCATAATGGCTACAAGTGGTTTATGGTGAGTGAAAGATGGCCTAGATCATGTCCCAAACAGATTGTTCATTTCCAATGTGTTCCAAGAAAGTGAAAGCTAGCTCTAATGCATACATAGACTAGGTGCAATGATGTGTTCCAAAAAATTATTTAGGCTATGAATTCAAAAGATATGCAAGTAACATGTGATGACCTTAACATGAAAATAAACCTATAAATCAGCAAATTAATCACAGACACAAAACAAAAGAAATAAATAAAAATGGAGACTAAGTGAAGTGATTTGAACCTGTCCTACTCCTTAGGAGTAGGCTGTGAAGCCTCTATTGTTGATGTTGCATGTTGTGGTACCAATCTCTGCATTTTTTTTAGTAAGGTGCTCTCCTTCTTCCACTGATGGATCACTTGTTGACAACTTCTTGAGGAATGGTGAAATTTGTTGAAGCACATCAGTATGCTCCTCTGCCTGAACGATCCTCACCAACTCATTTTGGTGTTTCTCTTTCCACTTATGCTTATATACTTCCCTTATCACTTCCTTCACTCCTTGATCATGGCACAAGACTTTGATGGCACATATGGGGGAGTATTTCATCCCATCATGATTTTTCCACACCACCTCACCAATAATTGAACTTTATTTTCTGAAGCTTCCCGAGCCCTTAGATTGATCGTCACATCCCATTTTCAAAACAACTTGAAAACCTTCTGCACAACTTTGCTGCAAGGATGATGCAGCATCTGCAATAATATGGTTGTTCTGCACATATTCAAAGCACGGGTTAATGACAATCTTGGCATTTTGTTGCACCTCTTTACTATTTTGAAGTGAAGAGGGGTTGCTCAAATGCTTATATGCTTCCTCGGAACTCTCTATCTCTTGACTATTTTCCAAGGTATTTGTTTCACCCTCATCCTTACCAACACACTCAAATTTTTCAATCTCAGTTGGTATAGGAATTTGGTTTTGTCAATTACGCTCACTAATGATCTCTCCAACACAGGTCGATATGTTAATAACAACTCCATTTATGTTCTGTAAGAAATCATTCATCAAAGTTTCAAGAGATTCAAAGTTTTCAGTTTGTTCTAAAGAAGGTGTAGGGGATAAAAATGAGTTGTTAAAATCATCCCCTTGAAAACTCCCAGAAAAATCAACTTGGTCCTCCCAAGATTGGTCAAAAGTATTCGAGGAAGTGTTACTCCAATCTTGGTAGGGAGGTATTGGTGATGTGAAAGTGCCATGATCTTGACCATTTAAAAACAAATTAGGATGATCCTCCCATGATTGATTGTAACCATTGAAGTGTGAGGTATCCCAATTACTATCTTCCATGAAATAATGGGATTCGGGGTTCGAAGGACAATTATACGAGAAATGATTTCCGCCACAATAGTCACAGAAAACAGTTCCATATGGCCTAAACGAATGTCCCAAGGAATCCATATTCACAGAAAGAAAAACTCAAAGATTTGTTATTCGGACATACATGGAGACGTATGACGAGCAACAAAGATGGTAGAAAAATTAGCTTAACTAAACTCAATCTCTAAACAACAATAGATTTACGCCTATCCCCGGCAACGGCGCCAAAAACTTGATACGGGTGTTTGCACACCTCTAGACATGTGATAATTGAATCTCAAAGCAAGTATACAATGGGATCCAATATCGTCTTTCAAGTAATAAAATGATAAGAACCAAGTATCGTATTCCACAGGGATAGGTATCTTAAGTTGCAAGATCTCGAGATGAAAAACTAACTTCAGATGGCGATTTTGAAGACTTTGTTTGGGTTGAGTGAATAGTTAATTAAAATAACAGAGAATAAAGAAAGCAAGGGTGTAAGACTTTTGGTGTGTATTAAACAAAAGTTTATGTGGACCAATGTTGTAGGAATGCTACAACATTGTGTTTTTCAACAACTAGTTCCACCATCTACTTTGAAAGTGATCCTTCCGAATTCTCACCGTGACACTTGTATTTAGCTTCTACTAGACACATTCCTGTGCAGCATCAGAACCAGTGATAGTGCCAACGGTGTCTTCAAAGTATATGGATAAACAAATTCCTTTGTTAAAAATCACTCTTCCGAGTCGATTCCCATATCATCCAAGTTGACGTGTTCCAAGTGGCTCATTCCTGAGTCCACCACACTTTAACACTTTGACTAGTGATCAACCCGTCAAGAATCAATCAGTTTGAAAAACATAGACAACAAGTTCCCTTGTTAGCAAATCTTCCAAGTATACTTCCCATATCATTCAAATTGGTGTGTATTCATGTGGCTCATGCCTGAGTCCACTACACTTTACCACTTTCAAAATGATCAATTCGTCAAGAAGTGTGTTTGGATTTATAAAACTTAGAATGAAATGGTGGAACATCATTATTGAGAAACGATGTCCACTTTCTTTTGGTTTAAAAACTCACCATTTGCCTCACACCCAAACTATAAAATTAGCTACTCATTACGTAATATAAATTGCAAGAAATGTAAATGACATAAAGTAAAGACATAATGTAAATGACGGAAATTAAATGACGGAAATGTAAAGTGCATAAAATAAAGACTATAAGCAATAAAGAAATGTAAAGACAAATAATGATGAAGCAATGCTACAGTAACTAATAATGAAGAACAAGAATTCTAAAAGATTAAAGACTTGATATTAAAAGTTCTAGAGAGAGAGAGTCACAATATCAGTTCTAAACTGTTTTTTTATATCTTTTAAAAACACAAAGCCATCACCCCTATTTATACCAAACAAGGATGACAAAGATGTAAATAAAAAACTTAAAATAATAATAAAAGTACAACAACTAAAGGTTTTTTCCAAAGTTACACTCCAAGTGATGCCAATACTCCAACTCCAGCCAACTACTACTTCTATTATTGCCAAAAATATTTGGTTCCATTGTAACAAAAGGTTGGATTTGGATTAATTTCGTTGGCCATCTTCATCAAGTTCGTCCATGGATCTTCCAACAAGCAGATCGGGATGCTGTAGCATTGACTGGCAGTAATGAAATCAGCGTAAAACATATGTTAGCTTCCATAAGTAGTAAAAGACAGGAAAATCATAAACTTAGCTCCATATAACAGAAAAGGGAAAATAAGATAAGAAAAATGGACTCAAAGTTGGGATTAAACAAAATGATCTATCTAAAAAGAAAGAAAAGGTGTTCTTATGCATTGAATTCTTAATGCATATCAAGGTGCAACCCCAACCCTTTAACGTGTCTCAAGTGTGGCATGTTAGGCCACTCCCACCAGGATTGTTCCATCAAGGGCACCATCTATTTTGTGTGTAGAGATCCGGACCATGTCAAGAAGGACTACCCTCATGTAGGGATCAGAGAAGGATCGGGAAGCGGGCACAATGTGCCCAGGCTGGAATGGCACGTTGGTGACGAGAAGTGCGTTTCCCATTCATTTCGTTTCATAAGATAGTTAAGTTGTCGTGTTCGAGTCTTTGTTAGAATGGTTTGCCGCTATCTCGTCCGATGGGTAGGTTGTACCACTTCTGGTAACGAATGTTAGAGATCGATGTTATTAGCGTTTCTAGGATCCCTATAGGGGCCGGTAAGGGGGCTTTGGGTGTTAAGTCATGTAGTCGAGGCTTGATCGATAATAAGGAGATAGTAGGAGTTTTAAGAGATAAGTTCCAGGGTTGGTGACCGATCGATGTGGTTGTTTTAATTGAGAACCAAAATAAGAAATGTAAATCGAAGATTTTGGTAATCAGAGTTATATAGTATCGGTGTTAGAGGAGGTTTATTGAGACGAGTCCAGTGTCGGTTTGCTTAGAAAGGTCAAGAAAATGTTTCCATCCGTAACCGTAAGAGGAGTCGTTAGTGAGCGACCGCTAAGAATTCGGGATGTTGTCTATAGGAGCTAATAAGATAAGCGGTAGATGGTAGTTGGTCATAGAGCGCAAGGAAGATCTGCGCGACGTTTTGGAAGACCCCGCTGAGCGAGACTTTTAAGAAATAATGAATCCATGAGTTGGTCGACTCAAGGCTATCGCAGAATTGCAGACCCAACCAAATCCTAGACTTAAGATTTTGGCGTATTGTAAGGTAGGACACCCTCTATTATGATAAGTTGAATCAACCTTCAAGTGGTGTCGATACTCGGTTAGGTATGACCAAGTAAATAGGTTGGAGTGCAGTCAATTAGGAGCCTAGTGAGACCTTCTAGGCAAGGGATAGAACTAAGCTGTAAATGTCGTAAGGATTGTGGAAATTTTGGAGGATTGTTAACTCTAAGAAAGGTTGGGAACCTTAGTGATCTTATTGATGGCTCATGTTTAGGATCTTGCCTTTATTTGATAGTGATTTTATCTTTTGTTAGTGTGCTAGGTTTTCCTTGCAGCTTGTTTGGGCGAGAGCTAAGTTGATATTAGTGGTGGTCTTAGGAATGATCTTAGAGTTGTGAGAGGTATCCCTAGGTTTGGGTCCTCGTTAGAGAGTCTTGTGGCAAGGGCCATCCATAGGGTTGTTCTTAACCCGGACTCTTAGTTGGGGGTTCTAAGGGAATCTACCAGAAGGCGCGAATCGATGGTGCATCTTTCGAACATGTGGGGATCGGCAGGTCGACGACTCTTCACAAAACCTCGTGGAACAAGGAATAGTTGAAGGTTTGGAGATCAGGTAATTTGCCCAAGTCTTTCGGGTGAAAGACTGTGGGAAGAATTGTTATTGCCCAATAAGGTGGTGGAACCACTTCTCGTAACCCCTGCTATGTGTGTGTGAGGATGCGTTGCGAAGTAAAAGGGGCGTGGTACCCCTTGACCAATATTTGCCCGTTGGTAAGGATTGCTAGTAAGAACGAGAGAAATGTTTTTCGGCTAAGGATCCAAATTCTGGGTGTGGCGCGTTTTTGGTAAATTTGGATTCGTTAGTAATGCCCCGTGCCCCATGGAGTTTTGGGGATTCCGGGTCAAGATTTCGAGGACGAAATCATTTTCAAGGTGGGGAGGATTGTAACGCCTGTAATTTTGGAATTTCTCCTCGATGGTAATACAAGAGTTGTTTGACTCTTGGAACGTAAAGGTATCGAGAAATCATGTGAGTTTTACTATGGAACCATCGGGGATCGAATCAAGCGTGAAAAACGCGAGAAAACGGGACTTTTGGAGTGTCGTGGGTTGGTGCGCGATCCTAGGCCGTGGCCCAGGCCGCGTAACTCATTGGAATCAAGTTATGGGAAGCGGGCGGCTTGACCTGCGACTTGCAAGTTGCGGGCAAGGCCTCGAGAATCCATCTGAGAGTTTTAAACACGATTTTTGGAACCTAACTTCATTTTCTCATAACTTCTTCCTCCCAAATCCGATTTGAGTGATTCTTGAACCTAGAGTCTCGTCTTTTGGAACTTTTCAAGTAGAGAAAGAAGTGGATTGAAGATAATGGGTGGATCTAAGGGTTTACGATCAAGGTAATCTACCCATCTTTCCATCTAAAAAGTTAGGGTTTGGTGTTCTTCATCTTGTTTTTGTATCCTTAGGGTTTGGTATAACTTTGAGAATGTTTGTGGTGAGGGATCTGTAGAAAGCTTGGATCTAGTGGAAGGATCCAAGATCTTCTCTTCAAAGGAACTGAAGTTTGTGGGTAAAACCTAGATTTAGTCTAAATCTAGCAAGGTGAGTTCTAGTTGCTTTGAAAAACTATATACATGTCAAAATGTACATATTTTTGGTTTTAAAAGTATATCCATGAGTTTACTTCATTTTGATAAGTTTGTGAACAGTTGTACACTACACATATTTGAGTTATAAATCTTTGAAAATGGGTTACAATATTTTATGAGGTGTTTGAGTCACCAAAAAGGAGATTTTGATCTACCATACATGTTTCTTGAACATTTGAAGAATTTGGGTATTGTGTTGCTAGGGTCCCTAATATGGGAAGATTTGGAGTGCAAATGATTTTAAATGGAATTATAGTGTGAGTTGGAGAGTTTTAAGAACGATCATTGAAATATGGTCATTTGGGGCTTTACTCAACCTACGAGTTTTGTATTTGAAAACTTAAAGTCTTTTGACTTTAAAAGTGTGAGTTGTTGGAACGAGTATCTTTTAATCTGGGAATATTTGGAAAAGTGTGGACCTTACGGTTCGGGCCTTTGGTCAATTATATTTGGAGAAAGTGCTAAATTTGGGAAAGTTGTACATCGGCTTATGTAGCCATATTGGCTCTATTTGAGTGTCAAATGTTTTATGATGCAGTACGACTTGATTTGTACACTAACGAGTTTTGGGAAGTTGTCCGGTTTAAATGGCTCATTATGGATCGTTTTATGGAAATGCAATTATTATACAAATGTTGGTAATTACATGTTTTGGATGCGTTAGTTCATTCATATGGAGTCATGTAATGTTTAGACTAAAATGCGATGGATTCATAGGCATAGGGGTCGGGTTGTTCATCATGGAACTTTTAACGTCCATGTTTGAGTCTAGTGAGTGGTCCCCAAGTCATGTTTTTATGTAAGTTTGCGGTGGTGCTCTACAGAGCCGTATACGGAGCTAAGTCTTGCGGTGGTGCCCATGGTGAGCCAAATACGGGGACTTGTGGCTTTTGTGGTGACACTCATCTATAGGTCGAGTAGACACTAGGGTCATTTGGGTATCTTGCGGTGGTAGCTCGGTTGGAAGCCGTATACGGGGATCCATGACTCTATGTGAAGCTCGAGAACGTTGATAAGTGGCTTAACTTTGTGTGCCCACCACATTCGATGGAGTCGGGTCTCCCCCGTCACCACAATGTGTTATTTTTGGGTATTCCCTTACCCATGCCTTCGATGTTGAAATGTACCATTTTATTTACACAAAGAGTCTTTTGGTGAAATACCGTGTGGGTGCGTTTTGGGGAAATTTGGACGTCGAATAATTATTTAAAATGGGTGTTTGAAAATTAGAAGTAACTTGATTTGCAAATAAAGCCTCTTTATAATCAGTGTTTCTAGAATGGTCTTATTCAGAGTAAGATGTTCGTTTTAAATGTTTTATGATTTGTATGATGAAAACTGCTTTAACTCACTAGGCGTTAAGCCTAACACTTTTTCTTTTCAACATGTATATCAGGTCTTAGATGGATCTGAGTGGCGAGTGGATCTTGGTAGAAGTTCCGGTAGGATGACTTTAGGGACGTCATCCGGTTTGGTGAAGATAGCAGCTTTGGTGGTTTTAGTAACACCCGACTAATTTTGTCCCCGTTTTGGGACTAGATAGTTCCGTTTGAACTCTGATACATTGTTGTAGTGATTCTTTCTTGTAACTTTAGATATTTGATACTTCAAAGCTATGTATTTAAGAGTTTTTGGAAGTTTTGAATTGTCGGCTATTTTCGAATTTTAGGGTTGTTACAGGTACACTTTGTAAAACAACACTTCCTGATACACTG
This sequence comes from Arctium minus, assembly GCA_954870635.1. Taxonomy (NCBI): domain Eukaryota; kingdom Viridiplantae; phylum Streptophyta; class Magnoliopsida; order Asterales; family Asteraceae; genus Arctium; species Arctium minus. Next base: position 155,879,926 of record OX941081.1, read on the forward strand.
TGATACACTTCTTGAGTTAAAAAAAATAAATGTGATACACTTCATAAAACAACGAAAATACATTGTGATACATGTCGTAAAACAATGAAAATACACTGTAATACACTTCGTAAAACAATGAAAATTCATTGTGATACACTTTGTAAAACAACGAACACCGTGATACACTTCGTAAAACAACGAAAATACACACTGTGATACACTTTGTAAACACATGCTACCTGAAAATACACGTTGTGATACACTTCATCGGAGTTGCGATATGGGTTTCTTCAAGATCTGGGTTCGAATGCATCATCGAGGTCTCGGGCGAGACTCGGGTTCTGGTGCATCATCAAGATCTCCGTCGAGGAGATTGGGGTCCTAGTACATCGGTGAAATCTGGGTTATATCTCGCCGGCGAGGTGGGGTCATAGTACACTAGCTAGATCAGGTTCATAGTACACCAGCGAGATCTGGGTTATTTGCGGCAGAAACATCGATGAAGGAAGGCATCAATCGTGAACACATGAGAAAGATGGAACCATGTTCTTTGTTGCTCTTTTTTGTAATCTATAATGAATTTGTTGGAGCTGCTTTTGATGGGAAAGATGTACACCGATTATGATTTTCGTTTGGAAGAGATGAAGGAAAAAAAAGGGTTGTGTGGGTGGCGGCTAATTTTGATAGGATTAAGAGGGATAGTGTTTGAAAGAGAGAGAGGAAGAGATAATTAGGTTAAAATATAATACTAAACTTTCCTAAAAATCTTACTTAATGAGTTTTCATAATTAATATCAAATTACCAAATCACCCTTTTATGTTTATTTAATAAAAAAACTAATTAGTTTAATGATCGGCTCACACTGGATCTCATAGTTATCACAAACTATCGAGTTCTCATTTGATTAGATCCATATATACAGGGGCGTAGGGAATAGGGGGGAAGGCAGATGCCTAGCCTCCCCCAACTTCATGAACAAAATGGTTAAAAAAGTTTTTTTTTTCTTGACATCAAAAAAACAGTGCCACCTAGGCCCCAACCAATCATATTTGTTTTAAAATAGATTCTTTTTATATTAAAATTTTTCATAGTTTAATATTTTTTTTTATATTTATACATTTCTTTTTAAAATATATATATTTTACGATAAAGTATTTAAGTAAAAATGTTAAAATTATGTATTAAGCGTTAGGCTCTGTTTAGTAATATGTGTACTTCCTTAAGTTTACTAGTAATTAATACACGTACTATTTTTAACGACTCTTTAAATTAATTAATGATTAACTGATAAACACGTTCAAATACAAAATAATTATTGAGACTAAGGGACCATTTATCAAAGCTTACTTTGTAAGTGTTTATCGGGTCACTTACCTTTTCTGATAAACATGGCAAGAACTGAGATTCTTATCCTGTAAGAGCGATAGCATGGACCAAGAATCTTACTCGGTAAGTGGGGGTGACGACTTTTACCCAATAAGTGCTTACCGGGTAAATTGTTACATACGATGCCGTTTTGTGTGAATAGAATCTTACCCGGCAAAGTAAGTGAGAGAGTTGACTATTACTTATAAGTCCTTACCTGGTAAGCATTTGGATAAACGAACCTTAAACAAAATGCTCAACCATTATCTTAATTTATTTAAAAACATATTGCATCATCAAAACAAAAACAAATTAAACCTTTATTTTTAAATCCAGAATATTTAATTATAATAAAATTTGGATTAAACAAATTAAACCAAAAAATAATTAATCTTTGATTTGATACCAATTTATATTTTTTCTTCTCGTTATTTTATCGAGTTTTCAAATCAACAAAATATGTATAAAACATGATTTTTGTTTTTTTATATGAGAAAGTTCACTACTTATTCATTCTCAGTTTACAAAAATATTACATATCGTTGCATTGCATAGATATACAAAATAGAACAAAATACGGCCTCAAACGACGCAGAAACCTCCCTAATTTAAATTTCTAGCTCCGCACCTGCATATATATATATATATATATATATATATATATATATATATATAGATAGATAGATAGATAGATAGATAGATAGATAGATATAGAGAGAGAGAGACTCATTTTTTTATTAACCACTCTATTAGTGTTAACCATGTTAACCAAATCTTAACCAATAAAAATCCACCAAATCTTTTTGTTCAATTCCACGCCTAGTGTTTTTATAGGGGGTATTATTGGTATTTTAATTGAATACTCCCTCCTCCCAAAATAAGTGTCCACAATTGATTTGATACATAATTTTAGACATGTGTAATTATTACACATTTTTGTTACCAAATGACATATTTACCCTTATTTAATTTTTCCCTCTCTTCACAACTCTTATATATGTGCATTAATTAAGGGTAAATGTGAGAATTTAATTATCTACTTTTTGAACGTGGAAACTTATTTTAGGAGAAACATAAATAGAAACATGGACATTTATTTTGGGACGGAGGGAGTATAATAATGCTCAAGTACTTTCCATAATTTTCTCATTTTCAATTTTGGTAGTTATCTATCTTATATTTTTTGTAATTAACCTTTCTTAATAATTTTATGGATTAAGATCAAACATGTGATTGATCAAATGTGCGTTTGATTTTTGTTACTGAATATGAAGAACAAACGTGCGATTGTTTTACAGAAATCGAAGAAGATAGAAGTTGTGATATCTCACAATGAGCGACACATGTTTAAGGTGTGATTTTGATAACTATAGTATTTTAGAATCTATTTTGACGAACAAGATGCTTCCCCGACCTGCTTTGATAATGATTTTGGTCAAACTGGGAATACTGGATTAATCGATGAGTTTGGTAATCCTACCGGGCTTGATGACATATCCGTAGATGATTTCAATATCGAAAATCGTCCATCTTCTAGTTCGCTGTTACGAGAACCTAATTTCAATTTTGTTACCAGTAAGGTTTTGTTCCAAGAACATAATATTGTGTTTGATTCAGATGCATTCATATTCAACATTATATACGATTCACTGGAAACCATAAAAGTCGTTTTTAACTTTCTATTCATATGATATTCTGTGGACATAAGCACATATGCACAAAATATGTGCACATGTTTAGGAAGTAGGCCCCCATAATTAAGTTTTAGTTTTGCACAAGTAATGATCACGTAAGATTATTAGTTTTTGTGCGCATTTGCACAACAACTACATTATAATGGACATTACATATTGTGCATTTGTGCACAAAATTACTATGTAGATTGTCAAAGCTATGCACATACATGATTACAAACCCAAATTGGGTCTCATATAGTCAATCTATGCAATTGTGCACATAGACAAACTGTGAATGTGATTGTGTGCAATTGTGAACATAGTTAATGCCATTGTGTCCATTCGTCAGTACAAAAAAGTGCACATACACATGATCCACACATGTACACCAAGATATTGTGTTTTGATCCACATATGCACACCAAGACACTGTAATATCCATATGTGAAAAAGTAATTGTAAGTGTGCTTATGCACATCCACGATTACTGTGTGAACATGCACTTGAATCACCTATGCAAATCAAGGACATTTTGATTTGATTCACATATGCACACTAAGCATATGTTTTGTGTAACGCCTAAAAAATAGGGGTAAATTTAAACTTGAAACTTACGAAATAGGACAACTTAAATAGATGGAAATCACCCAAAATGGGGGATAAGGTAATAACATTTACAACAACTATGAATGGAAATTAAAGTCAACAACATGTTAATCTAAATAGTTATATCTAGATTAAATGGCTGTCGGTTTAATCTCCAATTGAAAATGTATTTCCCAATCAATTCAAACACAATCAACAAACAAGATTTGACAATTATGAATCTAGAGAGAGAGTAGAGAGAGAAAGTTCTCGTTTCATAGATCTGACAAATATTACAATGCTTAGTTACTTGCTTACAAACTCCTACAAGGCATAAGGTATTTATATCAACTATACTACACAAACAAACTTACAACATAAAAGTTGACTCTGTTGACTTACTTAGACTTAGACTTTTCTCATTAAATCTTGGATACAATTTTATACACTAACATTCTCCCCCTTTGTATTCAAGATTTAAAAAAAATTTGACAATCGTTTTCAGCGCTTGATTCTTCAAAACTTTAACTTTGACAACTTTGAATTTTGAAGCTTTGGCAATCTTCAAACTCTGATGCTTTGAAGAATCTTGGAAAGTCTTACACAATTGGAATCTTTGAATAATCAACAAGTCTTGATCAACAAACAATTTGAAATTTTGAAAAATCTTTAAACTTCAAGAATCTTTGAAACTTTTGAAACTTCGAGGAATCTTTCAAAACTGTATCTTCATCACTCTGATCTCTGGATCATCTTCTGAAAAACAAACTTTATCAATCATCTTGACTTGTCTTCAGAATCTTTTGAACCATCTTCAGATTTAAACTTGAAGTCATCTTCCTTTTTGAATATACCAGCTATATACGACTTGAACTTTCAGAAATTCTCCACAAGTCTTTTCACTTTATCTTTGAAATTCTTTGAAATTGATCTTTTGTAGATTTCTCCCCCTTTTTGATGATTGTGAGAATCATGATCATCAAAACTCATCAATTTCAGCTCAGTCTTTGAAATTTCTCCCTCTTTTAAACAATGTAGAATAATCTTCATGATCTGAACATTTTCCTCCTTTGTGATAAACTATCATTCTCCTTCTTTAAAAATTGACAATTTGCACTCTTTTGGAGCTGCTTTTGACAAAGTAGTAACATTCTCCCCCAATTGTTCTGATACAGAGCCGTTAATTCATGAATGTATTTATCTAAATCTTTTCAAATTCAGACAAATTTTGAGTTGTAACCCTGAATCAACAAATGATACAGTTAGTATGTCTGTAAGTAGCACGGAGCCACTTTGTACAACGGATGTACATTGGAAAGGAGCTTTTGTGATGTTCACTCCCCCAGGGCTTCCATTCAATCATCGAAAAACCGCAAAGGAATTTTCTATGAATGTTATGACAAGAAAACATATTCCTTGTGTGTACGTGAAAGTGTAGAATGACTGAAGCTACTTAAGCTTTTAACAGGCTCAAAGTGTGTAAACTGTTGAGACAGCAACAAGTATTACACGGACTCAATGTGCATGAAATAGGTGCGAAGGTGGGGCAACTTTCCTTCTTTTTCAATATCGGAATCTTCCGAGTGAAAACTAGATAGCAGATATACTGCGTCCCCAAAGAAAATGAAACATTTATTTGTTAAGAAAGAAACGAGTGGCTAGTGGGGTAATTGCAAGAGTTGGCATGGGCTTACTGCCTGTTTCAATGGTGGTCACCAAAGAATGTGAACCAATCAGAAGATGTGGCTGCCTGGCTCAGAAAGTTGTTGGTGCAGAGTTTTGATATTCTTTTAACTCTGATCTCTCACCCTCTTTCTTTTAAACATTAAAGCTCACTTCTAACCAATCTCTCATTTACATTTTATCTCTTCACACACCAACACTCAAATCTTTTGACCCCTCTCCCCTCAATCACTCTTAGGATTACTTCCGGGGTAGGAAACACAGGTTAACGTAAATCCATGGAAGTTCTGTTTAAGCTCTCACACTGAATCCCATGTATTTTTCCTAAAAGCATGTGTATCTCAATGATTTTCTTGACAATTTAAGCACAAGAAATCATCTGTCAGTGTATGTATTCTCATAAAGATAAGAATGAAATTTTGAGCATGTTAAACATTTAAGATTTCTCAAAACTTTGTAAGAATGAATAATCATGAAAGAATAGAAATGTTTTGAGAATCTGACAATGATTAAAATCAGATCAAAATTCATGAAGAATTATATTTTGGGAAATCAAAGACGTAGTATGTTTATATGAACAATATATAAACATTGTTAACAATGAAAGCACATGTAATGATGAAATGATGTTTGATTCAAACAACATTGAATAACAAACGAGAGTATTACCATAGAAAGATTAAACTTTTGATACATGGTAATAACAAATTTAAATGAAGTACTGAACCGGTGTGTGTGAATACTTGACAGTATATGGACAAGATAATACACAAGTATTTATCTTTGGAAACACACAATCAGTTAAACTTTAATGCTCAGTTATGAAAAACATTTAAAATCACACTTCTAAGTTCATGAAATCTTTTGAGAATAGAGAAGTGGTTTGAACATTTAAGAAAACGTTTTTCATGCTTGAAAGTTGTTCTTCTTTCAAACAATCAGAGATCAAGATAAGAAGATATTTACCTTTAAGCTCACCCTCAAATCATGATAGAATGATTTTATTCATTTAAGCTCCTCCTGGATATTTTCAAAATATCCTTATCTTTAACATTAAAGAACGAGTCCTAAGTTGTGTTACTTAGAAGTCATAGTCCTTTAACTTTAAAGTGCGGGTCTTGAACTGTGTTATTCAAGAGCCACTGTTCTTGACTTTGAAGTTTGGGTTTTGAACTGTTTTGTTCAAAAGCCTTTGTTTTGACTTTGAAGTCCGAGTTCTAAGTTGATTTACTCAGAAATCTATGTTCTTTCTCCCCCTTAAACCTTGGGTGCCTGCAACACAAATTTAGCTTTTGGTACCCACTAGTATTTGGGTCCTAAAGTATTAGTTGCAATTCTTGTGGGGGTTACATAGTAAGAATCATACCAACAATTGACAAAGTTATTGCTTACAAAGTCATGTGCTCCACAGTAAGAACAACAGATTTTCTTCTGAGCAATCCTGATTAAATGATTAGTGGAATAAAAATATCAGAATTACCAAAAGATTTACCTTTGTGTGCACTGTTCTTTTTGGCATTGTATGTGGATACAGATGCTTTGTCCTTCTTTTTCTCTTCAGAAGAATCTTTAACTCTCCAGACCATCTGACTTTTCTTAGATTGCTTTTCAAGAGATTTTACATAAAAGCTTGTTGAACCATCAACAGATTTGTCATAAAACAGATTAGATGGTCGAATCTGATTTGAGTTGACAATTTTAGATTGGACACAATTCTTTTTGAAAACATTTTCATGTATAGAACTTGAAGCTATTTTGAAAGAACAGACTGATTCTGTTGAATTATCAACAGGTGATTGATCAATCACATCAGCTGTAACCTTTTCTGATAGTTCAATGTTTGCAGCTTCCAAGTTCTTTATCTTTTCAGATAAAATGTTTCTTTCAGAAGTCAATGTGTCAAACTTTATTTTCAAATCAGATTTGGCCTTCTTTTCTTTTTGGACATCTGATGATAGAACAGTTATTTTGGATGTGAGCTTAGATATCTCAGATTCAAAATGTAAACGTTCTTGCTCAAAATCTTTTTCTAAGTTCTTGGTTTTTTCAGAAATATCCTTGAAAATCCCAATATTTCTCTTTTCAGAAATTTTCTTTTCGGATTCAAAAGACTTTTTCTTTTCCTGAAAAATTTGCCTTTCTTTTTCTAATAAGTCTTGTAAAACTGAGATCTGTTTGGGAAATTCAGTAGTTTTATCTTCAAGAACTTTCCTTTCCTTAGCAAATGTGTCTCTTTCAGTGATCAGAATTTTTTCAAATTCAGACACTTGCTTGGAAAGTTTGATGCATCTATGCTCAAGATCCTTCTTCTCTTGGTCAGATTTCTTTGAAATATTAGACAGTTTTTTAGCAGCAAATTTCTCTAAATCAGATTTAACTTTATCTGCTTGGAGACTTTTCTTCAGTTCAACATTCTGTATCTCCAAGGCAGATATCTTGTCTTCAAAAGCCTTAAACTTCTGTTGAAGCTTAACTGATTCATCTTGATGTTTTGATGATTTCTGTTCAGTTTTCTTCAGTTGGCTTTGAAGATTCGCAATCTTCTTCTCTTTGAGTTTTAACTCTTTTTCACAAGTTAGAATAGTATTCTCTTTTAAAGCAACAATTTTCTCTTTCTCTTTAATCTCCTTCTCTCTTGCACTGATAATACATGCAAAATCAGATTTAACAGTATTAGTACACTTTATACAGTCAGGAGTTTTATCAGAGTTTGACAAATTAAATTTCAACTCCTGAATTTGCTTAAGTAAAGCTGAATTCTGATTCTTCAGTTTGTCTCTTTCAACTTCTATTTTAGGTATCTCAGGCATGTACAAGACAGCCATATCTCTAGCTGACAGTACAGTATTTCCTCTCTCATCTGTAGTTGGCATCTTGAATGATTAGCTTAAATGAATGATCGTTCCCAAACAATTCAGAAAAGTTTGACTGAAAGTCAAAATCAGATCACAGAAAAAAAATTACAAGTCCAGAACTCGCAGGACACAAGAACTCGCAAAGCTCAGAAACACGTAAGTCACTATTCAAAGGAATTCTCGCTAAACGTTTCGTGCGCGAACTCAAAACTCGCAGGACACTGCTTGTGTCAATTGAACAAACTCACTAAAGGGATGTGCGCGAAGATGCTTCTCGCAAGGTGCTTTGTGCGAGAAGTACACTTAGAAAAATCTCGAACTCAGAACTTCTCGCAAAGGAATGTAAAGTCGCAAGCTAGTAGAAACTCGCAGAAGCCGTTACGAGAACCATACTTAGAAAATTTTCGAGTAGATCAAAACGCGCAGAATGCAAACTCGCAACCAAGAAACTCGCAGAAGGTACGTGCACGAAATAGACTTAGAAAATTTTGAAGAAATCAAAACTCGCAAAACAAATGAGAAAATCCTTTGCGTGAAGCTGTTTCTCGCAAGACGTACTATGCGTGAACCTGCAAAACTCGCACAATAAGCAGATGAATAGTGCTTTGCGCGTTCTTCCTTAGCGCGAATTATAGATCTAGCGTGTTCTTTCCTTGCTTTCTGAAAATCGATCAAAAGCTCAAAAATCTTGCGAATTGCTTTAAAAACACATCCATAAGATTCAAAAATACAACAGGAACACAATTTGAACAAACAACTATGATCAAAACTGAAAATTACAGTGCGATTTAACAGAAATACATACCCTGTGTTCGTGAAACTACAAATCCAAGAAATTCAAAAATTACATCAATCCAATGATTAATTCGTGTTTGTGTATGAAAACAAAGTGTTTCTTAACCCTAATCGATCACAACTAAACCAAAGTTACACACGAATTTCAATAAACCACTGACAAATCGATCAAACAGTGATTTTTCAAGACTACGACAGTTCTTGAAAAGTTTTCCAGAAAATCGATCAAATTACTCAATCTAATCACTCTGAAATCACTTTGGGCAGGCTCTGATACCAATTGAAAATGTATTTCCCTATCAATTCAAGCACAATCAACAAACAAGATTTGACAATTATGAATCTAGAGAGAGAGTAGAGAGAGAGTAGAGAGAGAAAGTTCTCGTTTTATAGATCTGACAAATATTACAATGCTTAGTTACTTGCTTACAAACTCCTACAAGGCATAAGGTATTTATACCAACTATACTACACTCACAAACTTACAACATAAAAGTTGACTCTGTTGACTTACTTAGACGACTTTTCTCATTAAATCTTGGATACAATTTTATACACTAACACCAAAAATATCTATCGTTTCTCTACGCCACATCTCCAAAAGTATCTATCCCAAAAATCCCATAATGGCCCAACGCTCTTCACTCAAACCTTGTGCTACTCGCCGCTAAGGGAACCTGTTATACATGTCATTTAAAAATGTGTTAGGATTGACGCCTAGTGATAACAACATTTCATAGGAATAACTTGGAATGCTTGAAATATAAATAAATAGCCTTTCAAAGATTTAGAAAGGTAAAGTGTGCCAAATAACCAGATAAGGACCTTATGGTCCAAAACATCTTACGATGACGGGGGAGACCCGATTTCCATGGATGTAGCGGAACACAAAAGTAGGCTACTTTCCAAGTTACGAGCTCAATACTAGTATCAAGGCCATGAGTTCATCGACTCGTACTCAGATGTGGGGGAGGGCCCCCAATGATCCTAATCATACTCATTCACTATGATTACATTTACGACCCATGGCTAGTATCCGGTCCCACATAACCGTACCAAGTTGCCTTCCGAGGGTCCAATGTCTCAACTAGTTACAAACGGAATTATACCAAAATTAACGAATCTATACCTATGTATCCATTAGTACTAGTTTAAGGCTTGTCACAGTTACATTAGTGACAAAACTATAATCACACATACAGTTTTCATAACACATTTCCATGAAATGCAAATCTTTGTATAAATATTACCATGTGGAACCAAGTCCATAAGAAGGTCAAGCATAGACCATTTCCATATCCAAATCTAAATAATTCCCAAGTATAAAGTTTTCCCAAAATTATAGAAACTTTACATTGATCATTGTTAATATAAACATTAATCCATGTGTGTCATCCTCCCAAAATCCATTTTACCAAGTAAATCTTCAAAATGGTGTAAACTCTACATATAACCCAAGATGGCTCCATTTCAAGTGTTTAACCATCAATGCGTAAGTTTTATCACATTTTATATCACAATTTATGAAACTCTTTGACATATCTCAAAATGTTAAAAACCTTAAAAATCTCCAAAAATACCCAAGTTAGGTCAAAATGATTCAAACCAAGAAAATGTAGCAAAGGGGAGATCAAGAGTTCAAAATATAAGTTTTGACATGTATAAAGTTTAGAAAAGGTAGGTTGAACTCACAAAGTAGATTTTATTTGAAAAACTTAGAATCCCCTAAGTGAAGCTTGAGGTTGAAGATGAAGATGGAGATGGTGACTTCTTGGTAGCTAGCTTCCTTCCTTCAACTAGATGAAGTAATAACACTTCAAGACTTGAGGTTTTGAGCATTTAATGCCCTAGGTTCACCATAAATGAAGTGGGTTGATCTTGAGAGAGTTTAGAGAGAGTTGGGGAGAAAGTGAGAGGTGAGAAATGAAGAAAAGCTGAAAATCCCGACTTTTACAGCCCCTGCCCCCTTTTGTGCGACATTGTCAGGCGACTATGCCATGGCAATGTCGCCTGGCATAGTCGCTCACTTGCCCTAGCCTTCTGCCAATTTGGTGCTACTTTGTCAGGTGCGACTATGACATGTCATAGTCGTCGGGCATTGTAGTAGGACCCGTACCAAGTCCTGAAGCTCGAATTTTTCAACGCCAAGACTCCCGATACTCTTAGGGACCGCATGAAATGATTTATTAACATAAATCCTACCATTTATAAGATGCAAAGATGTACGTGTTGATTTTAACTTACCGAAAATTCCGGGTGTTACATGTTGTGCATATGTATTTGTGTAAATGTAACATCAAACATATTTTTCATTCAATACCAAAAGTGTTTCAAATATAAAAGATGATCTTGTGCACATAGTCAATCTGTGAAATTATGCACAAGTTAAAAACTGTGATTGTGATTGTGATTGTGTGCAAATGTGCACATAGTCAATGCTATTGTGTACACTCATCAATAAACACATAGTGCACATTCATTTGATCCACATATTCACACCAACTAAATCTGATTTGATCCACATATGCTCAACAACAAACTGTGATATGAATAGTGAAATACTGTTTACATGTGCTATTATGCACATTGCCATTTGGTGTGTCCACATGCACTTAATTCAACTATGCACACCAAGGAAACTTGATTTGATCCACATATGCACACCAAGAAATTGTGATGTGCATATGTGAAATTGTGCCACTGTGCACATTACAGTGATGCATATGCCTATGTGACAAATAGAGTGCATATGCGCTAGTTTCACTTATCGACACTAGAATGTGTCATTGGTTTTTATTTATGTAACATCCCAAAAATAGGAATAAAAATTCCCAAAAAAAAAAACGAAAATGTGGTATATAAAATTGCCATAGCAAGAGCCTCCCAAAAATGGGGAATGTATAAAACCTGTTTAATTACATTTATAGTTTTTAATTTAACAATAATAAGCAACAACCATCTAATTTAATTTCTACAACAGAAATAAGATTACAAAAAGGGTGTCGCCTATAGACCCAATAAAATCTTCACAAAAAGTGCGCCCGCATGCACTTCCCCCAAGCTCTCACCAAAGTCCGCCTAGACCTGCTTAAGTGTCGCGCCACTAGAACCCGAGATACACATCGACACCAAACAAGTGTTAGGCCAAAAATCCTAGTGAGTTTGAACATGTAGAAATCATTCATTTAAGATAACTATATATGCATGACAAATATTGGGTAAATTTCCGTATGGGGAGTCAATGGGGGAGACCCATGACACCAATCAAGTTCCACCCAAAGAGACGATACACCTTGATGTCAACTACCATGAGCGAAATCCAAAAGGCCCGACACATCCGAGGACTACAACCATGGCATTACCCCGAATGACAGAGATCTAGGTGCATACCAACATGGTGGCACCCAAGACTATATCCTCCTATTGTTTACTGACTTGGTTCATCCAACAATAACGATAGTAGGCCTCAAAACATTCGGTTCCCACGAACCATTCACAATACCAACCATTGGTACAAAATTTAGACTATAAGTCATATACATCATGAATAATACCCACATGTGATTTACACGTATTTGTTCAAATCAACATACTCATATTATTATGTAAGGTGTAACCAAGAAATAACCACCCAAATTCCATGTTTCCTTACCCATTATAAGACCAATAAAATTACACACCATGATGTGGATGCCAAATAAACCTTTACCCAAAAATTAGGTCAAAACCCTTAACAAGTTTAGATAGTTAAAATGAGAATAATTTCTCCGGTTTCATTATTATACAAGGATCTCAATAACCATTTAAGAGGTCCTCATTCATGTAAGACGTAGAGCCTTGAACTCATCCATAATGAAATCATGTGACAAACAAGATACATTATATGAAAGTATGTAGAGATGATGATAATAAGCATTAAATGATGTGTATCTAGTTTGACACGGTTTGAAGAACTCACTATCTAGGTTTTGGTCAAAAACCTAGAAAAGTATCAAATCCTATATGTTGTTGGGGAAGAGGAAGCTTCCAAGCTTGAATGCAAGTCTTTAATGCTCCCTAGGTAGGTCTTGAAGAGAAGGAATGGCACCCACCAAGACCTTAGTGCATTCAATGAGGAGGATGGTGGAAGATAGAAGAAAATCACCTCTCTTAGCTCTAGGATCGAACCCTAACAGATTTGTGTTGGAAATGAGAAGTAAAATCGACTTTGAGAGGTTTTTATTTGGCCAGGTATCGAATGCGACAATGCCCGACGACCTTGCCACATGCATTGTCGCTAGGTCATTGTCGCCGTGCTACCACCCTATTCGGTACACTCTCGGAGATTATGACCGGCGAGTGTGCCATGGGCATTATCGCCGGTCATTCTCACCTGGGAGGTACCGTATCCTAGTTCTCCCCCGCGACTTTGTCGAGCGACTTTGACAAGGTGTCATTGTCGCCGGCATTGTCGCCGACCATGACTGGCCCCCAGTTTTGGACTCGATCCTACGCGTTTAACTCAATCAACAACTATAAAAATACTTAAAACACGAAGGGTCATAAACAGGTACATCCTACACAAGCTAGAACGTAAAATGAGAGGTTAAGGAAGGCTTAATGCTTACTTGAAATTTTGAGTGTTATAATCCTCCCCACCTAACTTGGATTTCGTCCCCGAAATCTCATCTTAGGCTAAACAGTTGGGGGTATCACTTCTTCATATCTTCTTCGAACTCCCACGTGATGTTAGCACCGTAATGGTGCCTCCATTGAACCTTGACCATGACCACGTCCTTATGTCGCAATTTCTTCGTTTTTGACTCCAATATTGCCTTCGGCTCTTCAATGCAACGATTCCCGTTATCAACTCAGATTTCCGTCAAGGAAATTATGTTTTCCTCCTCGGCTAGACACTTCTAAAGGTAACATACATGGAAAGTGGGTGTATTCCGTCCATTTTCGGTGGTAGGTCCAACAGGTAAGCTTGTAGTATGAACTTTTCTAAGATGAAAAAAGGTCCAAGGAAACGGGCACAGCAAACAAGTCAATCTAATGTGCATTTTGAACTTTACATGACTGTAACAGATAATGATCCAGTGAAGGCAGATCCCATTTCAGTCCAAGCCCCTTAAATCATCCACTGGGATATTCTTGAAGATCAAGGCAAAGAATATTTCAGAATCAAAAGAATGGGTGATCACTTTGAAGTCTATTCTACTTGGGTGAAGATAGTCAGATGTTGTTCAAGGTCAGACTTGGAAGAAATGTTCAAAGTAGGAATGACTCTGTATGGGGATGTGCTGAAGACTCCAGGGATGAACATCAAGAAACTAGCAATGGAGTATTTATGCATGATGTTCAGTCCAGATCTTGTTAAGCATGTCATCAAAGATGTCTTCAAGTATGTGGACAACTTGATGCTTATTGAAAGGTGTGGGGTGTATATCTTGACCATAGATAAAAGCTTTCATGAATATTACCTGGTGGATAAGATATATGACCACAGCGTAGCCAAGCTACAGGGGATGCTGAAAGCCAAACTAATTTGTTCTCAAGGCTCAGAAATGGCAAGGATTGTGGTTAGCAGGATCATCAATCAAAGCTTAGGTTTGGATCCTAACCTAGGGGTGTAAACTTAGGTTTTGAAAGCATCATGAAGACCAGTTTTTGAAGAACTTAACTTCTCAATTTGAAAATCTAAGTTAGGGGGAGATTGTTGGGTCTGAAATGTGCTAAGGATGGTTACTACTGCTAGACATGACTATTACTACTGCCTGAGGAAGTTAATACTGGCATATCACAATTACTACTGCTTGAAGGAGTTAATGCTGCTGAGACAAAATTAATACTGCTTGCTGAGATTAATACTGCTAGTTCAGAATTAATACTGCTCATGGAGATAGTGTTGCTTATGAGATGAAGACTCCGTATGAGAATGAAGACAACTGTATAGATTGAAGCTAAAGTAAAGGAGATAATTATGGACTAAAGATCAATTTTATTTTGATAATTATCTTGTAATCAGTCTTGTATATATAGTATAGAAGTCTTTGATAGAGAAATATAATTATTCATACGTTTTGTTTTAGAGAGAATTAACCTCAAGACTAGTTTAGATCCTTTCTATAGAGAAGTATAGAACGTCTGTTGAGCCTATTCAACAGATTGAGGTTTTGTGTGTAATCATCAAGTTTAATCAATATAACTTGTGATTTAAGTGCATATACTGTTTAATTGATTGTTAGTGTTAAAGTGTTTTTCCGCAACTTCTTTAGCATTGATTCTGAGTGTGTGTGAATTAAATTCTTGTTTGAATTTCGATCCTGACATATAAAGTCTGTTTAATTACAGTTTGTAACTTAACGGTAATAAACAACAACCATCTAATCTAATTTCTACAACATAAATAAGATTACAAAAAAGGTGTCGCCTATAGACCCAATAAAATCTTCACAAAAAGTGCGCCCACATGCTCTTCCCCCAAGCTCTCACCAAAGTCCGCCTAGAGGCGTCACTAGAACCCGAGATACACATTGACACCAAACAAGTGTTAAGCCAAAAATCCTAGTGAGTTTGAACATGTAGAAATCATTCATTTAAGATAAATATATATATGCATGACAAATATTGGGTAAATTTCCGTATGTGGAGTCAATGGGGGAGACCCATAGCACCAATCAAGTTCCACCCAAAGAGACGATACATCTTGATGTCAACTACCATGAGCGACATCCAAAAGGCCCAACACATGTAACACCCTAAAAATATGGATAACAAAAATTTCCGGAAAACGGAAATATGGTATATAAAATTTTCCATAGCAAGAGCCTCCCAAAAATGGGGAATAAATAAACCTGTTTAATTACAGTTGTAATTTGACGGAAATAGACAACAACCAACTAATCTAATTTCTACGCTAGAAAGGAGATTACAAAAAGGGTGTTGTCTATTGACCCATATCAATGTCTTCACAAAAAGTGTGTCCCAATGCACCTTCCCCAATCTCACATCCAAGACCAACTAGACCTGCTTAGAAGCGGCGCCACTAGAACCTGAGATACACATCGACACCAAACAAGTGTTAGGCCAAAAATCCTAGTGAGTTTGCACAAGTAATAACATCCCAAATCAATGCACAATTCTTATCAACATTTAACAATAAGTTCATCAAATGTGGAGTCAACGGGGGAGACCCATAGCACCAATCAAGTTCCACCCAAAGAGTCGATACACCTTGATGCCAACTACCATGAGTGACATCCAAAAGGCCTGGCACACTCGAGGACTACAACCATGACATTACCCTGAATGGCGGAGGTCTAGGTACATACCATTACGGTGGCACCCAAGACTATATCCTCCTAGTGTCTACTGACTTGGTTCGTCCAAAATTATTATTAGTAGGTCTCAAGGCACAAAGTGCACATGAATAATCACAATACCAGCCATGGGTACAATATTAGACCATACCATCCATAAATTACACATAGTCCATCACAAGGCTAGTATAACATTATCGTTAACATTGTAGATATAACTCCATCTCATGGTGATTCAAGTAATAGGTCATCCCAATACCACGTTATATACTTCATTAATCTTTAACAAGTCATATATTGTCATGTAATCATGTAACAATCCCACTTCTCAAAATTAGGTCAACCCACCTATATAGGCCATTACCCAAGATTAACTCATACAAGCATATTTCCCATTCATCTAAGGTCAAGGAGTCCCAATACCATGTTAGGGAAGCTCACTCATGTAAATAAAGGGAGTCATAGACTTACACACAAAGAGACCTACAAGAAATCAAGTTCATGTATGAATAGTTCAAATAAAGATAAATGACAATAACATGTAGTAAAGAATGATGTGTATCTAGTTTTAATAAAGTTTAAGAACTCACTATCTAGGTTTTGGTTAAAACCTAGAAAAGTAGGAAATAGTAGGAGATGTGGTGAGAGTGGCTTGAACTTAGAGTTTGTAAATCCTCCCTAAAAATGCTCTCCAATAAGTGATTAATGCCCCATAAATGATGCCCAACCACCTAATACTTGCAATAAATGGTTAGAGATGGAACAAGGATGAAAATCGCCCCTTGATAGCTCCAAAATCGCTGGAATGAAAGTGAGAAATGAGAAACCCTAGCTAAAACCCATCAGGCTGGGTTTTTATACCCATAGGGGCAGAGTGCGACAATGCCCAACGACTTTGCCAAGGGCATTGTCGCTGGGCAACCCCAGCCCTCTGCCTCCCTCGGGCGACTATGCTACCGCGACTATGACCAGTGTCATAGTCGTTGGTCAATGTCGCTGGCCACCCCCAAGCTGCTGAAAATTTCAAGTTTTCGTTATATAAATGGGTTATAAGTCTAAAGGGTCCTAGGGAAAGACATACCAAACAATTTTAGACATAAATCAACGATAAGGTAAAAGTCTAAATCAGATTTACCAGAGATTACATACGAGCGATTTTTCGGGTGTTACAATCCTCCCCACCTTGAATAGGATTTCGTCCCCGAAATCTCATTCTAAAGAAACAAGTGAGGGTAACGCTTTCTCATATATTCTTCCGATTCCCACGTGATGTTGGCACCATGGTGGTGCTTTCATTGAACTTTAACCATGGTCATATCTTTATGTCGCAACCTCTTCATCTTTGATTCCAATATCGCCTCCGGCTCCTCCATGCAACGGTTCTCGTTATCCACTCGAATTTCCGTTAGAGGAATCACGCTCTCTTCTTCGGCTAGACACTTACGAAGGTAACACACATGAAAGGTAGGATGTATCCCATCCATTTCCGGTGGTAGGTCCAACCGGTAAGCTTGTAGCCCAATCTTCTCTAAAATGACGAAGGGTCCGAGGAAACGGGGACTAAACTTCTCACGCTTCCCAAAACGGATAATCCCTTTCCACTGAGTTACCTTCAACATAACGCGATCGCCCACTTGAAACTCAACCGACCTTCTTTTCTTGTCCGCGTAACTCTTCTGTCGGTCTTGAGCCGCCTTCAGTCTTTCTCAAATTTCTTTCACCTTGTCCGCCGTCTCTTGAACTATTTCCGGTCCGGCGAATTGTTTCTCGCCCGCTTCAAGCCAGCAAACTGGAGTCCTACACTTCTGCCTATATAACGCCTCAACTGGTGCCATTCCAATACTAGAATGGTAACTGTTATTATAAGCACACTCCACCAAAGTCGATAACGCACGACCTCAACATGTCTTCAAGGGTCTAAATTGTCCTCTCGCTTTGGCCATCCGTTTGAGGATGGTAAGCCGTGCTCAGATTTAGTCTCGTGCCCAACTCCTTCTGTAGACTAGCCCAAAAATTTGACGTGAACTGACTGTCCCGATCCGACACGATAGATTGCGGGACTCCATGCCTAGACACCACTTCATCAATATATAGCTTGGCTAACTTATCCATTGGTAAGGTCTCTCGCATTGCTAGGAAATGTGCACTTTTGGTTAGGCGATTCACAATAACCCAGATGGTGTCATGGCCTCGCAAGGTCTTCGGTAGCTTTGTCATAAAGTCCATGGTGATGTTGTCCCACTTCCACTCAGGAATGGACAATGCTTGCAAACTCACGTACGGTCTTTGATGCTCTACTTTGACTTGAAGGCACGTGACACATCTTTCCATGTAATTGGCCATGTCCAGTTTCATCACCGGCCACCAATAGTTTAACTTCAGATCTCTATACATCTTGGTGCTACCGGGATGTATAGAATATTTCGATTTATGCGCCACTTCAAGAAGTAGATCTTGATTTCCACCAAACTTCGACACCTATATTTGTCCTTGAAAGAGTTTAAGTCTACGACTGTCTTCCATCAATAATCCGCTTTGCTTTACCATAACCTCGGATTTGAGATTTTCTTCTTTTAGCGCTTCTGCTTGACACATCTTAATGCCTTCCAACAAACTTGATACCAAGTCGATCCTAGTGAGGGATAACTTAACACCGCATTCATAGTTCCTCTAACTCAATGCATCCGCCACCACGTTGGCCTTACCGGGATGATAGAGTAATTCACAATCGTAGTCCTTTAGTAGCTCAAGCCACCTCCTTTGTTGCATGTTGAGTTCCTTTTGATCGAAGATGTACTTAAGACTCTTGTGGTCGGTAAAGAGAGTACACTTCGTCCCGTACAAATAATGTCGCCATAACTTTAACGTAAAAACCACCACCGCCAACTCCAAGTCATGAGTCGGGTAGTTCTTCTCATGGTTCTTTAGCTGTCGTGACGCATAAACTATCACTTTTTCCCGTTGCATTAATACACACCCGAGACCCATCCTGAAAACATCACTATACACCACAAAATCATCCGATCCCTTAGGTAGGGATAGGATGGGAGTTTCACACAATTTCTTCTTGAGCGTTTCAAAGGCTTGATCTTGTGTGTCGGTCCAAAGAAACTTGACATTCTTGCTCGTGAGGGAGGTGAGTGGCAAAGCTATCTTGGAGAAGTCTTGGATGAAACGTATGTAGTAACCAGCCAATCCCAATAAACTTCGGATCTCCGTCGGACTCGTTGGCGGTTCCCAGCTCATCATCGCCTCGATCTTTGCCGGGTCTACCTTCACTCCGTCTTTAGACACCACGTGGCCCAAGAATTGCACTTCTTATAGCCAAAACTCGCACTTCGAGAACTTTGCATACAACTTCTCTTTTTGGAGAACTTCTAGCACCTTCCGCAAGTGTTTCTCATGCTCAACCTCATCCTTTAAGTCGATCAAGATGTCGTCGATGAAAACAATCACGGACTTGTCCAAGAAAGGGAGACACACGCGATTCATCAAATCCATGAATACAGCCAGAGCGTTGGTAAAACCAAAGGGCATCACCAAAAACTCGTAGTAACCGTATCTCGTTCGGAAAGCCGTCTTCGGAATGTCCTCCTTCTTCACTCTAACTTGATGGTATCCGGATCGAAGGTCGATCTTTGAAAAACATCCCGCACCTTGAAGTTGGTCAAAGAGGTAATCAATACGGGG
Source organism: Arctium minus (assembly GCA_954870635.1). Lineage (NCBI taxonomy): Eukaryota > Viridiplantae > Streptophyta > Magnoliopsida > Asterales > Asteraceae > Arctium > Arctium minus. The sequence continues at coordinate 155,899,859 of OX941081.1, forward strand.
TAGGGGATATTTGTTCTTCACCGTGACCTTATTTAACTCTCGATAGTCTATGCACATCCGCATAGACCCATCTTTCTTCTTCACGAACAAAACTGGGGCTCCCCAAGGTGACGATCTCAGTCAAATGAATCATTTCTCTAATAACTCTTGGAGTTGCATCATCATCTCTTGCATTTCGGTTGGAGCCAAACGGTAAGGAGCACGGGCTATCGGAGCCGCTCCCAGAGTAAGGTCGATTTGAAACTCCACTAGACGTTCCAGTGGTAGTCCGGGTAAGTCCTTCGGAAAGACGTCCGGGTAATCTTGCACGATCTTCACGTCCTCCACAAATTTCTTCTCTTTCTTCACGTCCACCACATAGGCCAAAAACGAAGGGTAACCCTTCGCTAGGAATTTGCGGACCTTGAGAGAGGATATGATAGGCTTGCATCCCTTCCCTTTCTCTCTATAAATGGTGACTACACCATTTCCCGTCAAAGGCAATTGAATCATCTTCTTGGAACAAAGGATGTTGTCCCTATGTCTGGACAACCAATCCATGCCTATGATTACATCAATCTCACCTATAGTCATAGGTAACAAATCTACCCCAAAGTAATTCCCATCAATCTCTAGAGTGCAATCAACGAAACACTCATGAATGATCACTTGGTCTCCGTTAGCCACCTCTAATACCAAAGCATCGGGAAGAATACTACTAGGAATGACGAATTGCTTACAGAAAACATCTGACACAAAAGAGCAAGTAGCACCCGAATCAAACAGTACGCGAGCGGGTAAGGAGTTTACCAGGAACGTACCCAAAACGACATCGGCGGTTTCCTTTGCCTCTTCAGTGGTCATCCGGAATGCTCGGCTCGACGCTCTCGAAGGTTGCTCAACTCTTGCCGTTGACCCAAAAGAATTTCTGCGACCACTACCCACTAGCTTTGGGCAATCCTTCTTTATATGGCCCGGTTCTCGACACTCAAAACACACCGGCCCCCGGATAGGGCACTCTCGGATGGCATGACCCTTCTTCCCACACTTGGCACACTCGACGGGACCTATGTATGGTTTTGGATTACATGGGCCAAAGTGCTTGGTCTTGCACTTGTGGCACCATCTCGTCTCTCGACGGTTATCCCCGAATATTCCGCCCACGAATGGTTTAGACTGACGAACGGGCCCAGATGGCCCTTCCCACTTCCTTTTCTCCATAGGTTGACCCTTCTCCTCTTTTCCTTATGCAATGTCATCCTCCACAAGGGATGACACTTCGATCGCCTCCTCTATCGTTGACACTTTTGCATTCCTCGCCGTCGTCTTCATTTTGGTCGGCAAACCCAACAAAAAGGCTTTCACCTTCGACCTCTCATCGGGAACCAGATGCTCCACTAAACTCATCTTTTCCAGAAATTGCTTGGAGTAGTCGGAAATTGACATGTTACCTTTCTTGAGACTACGAAATTCCTGCTCACTCTTGTCCAAGGCTCTCTCACTGCAATATTTGTTTAGGATTTTCTTCTTAAAGGTTGGCCACGAGAGTTTGGCCAACACTTCGAGGGTAAGAGATGACCGGGTGAGATTCCACCAAGTCAGAGCCTCGTCCTTAAGTAGATGGGAAGCAAACTTGACCTTCTGCGATTCATCACATTCACTTGCCTCGAACGCCATCTCTATCTCCCGGATCCAATAGATGCAACTGATGGGATCCTTAGCACCTGCAAATTCGGGTGGCCTACACCCCAGAAAAGCTTTATAAGTGCACCCTGCTTCCTTTCGCTTCTCCCGAACGGTAGCATGCTCCTCCGTTCCCACGATGGCCAGTCCACCGCCATACCCCATTATGGCATTTTCCGTCACCGTCTCGTGCCGTCGGTGACTGGTGTCGCGATCCTCCAAAAGTTTCATGAAGAATTCTTGTTGTTGTGCCATGGCAGAATTCATGGCTAGCATCATACTGTCCCTGATTCTCGTTTCCATAGTCACTTCCTCTATGATCGGGTTGTTATCGACAAGGTTCACGCGTGGGATAAGTTCGGGTCCCCCGCCCAAGATGGTGGGTATGGGAGGTTCCACTGAGGTCCCGACCAAAGGAGGTTAGTCAGCAGTAGACTCTACTTCCACACGACCCTCCTGCGGGTTTGGTAGCCTACTCCGAGTGTTTACCATGGTTATCTGCCATACATGCACGAGAAGGAGGTTGAGAAGAGACTAAGTGAGTTAAACTCATGGTACGTACTACTACATATTTCAATCATCATAATTATAGTAATTCAAGCATGTTCACGTAACAACACATTCATAATAGCAGTAGCTAAGTGAAATTATGAACGAATTATACACAAGGATTTTTGTCACCACCATTACAACTCTCAAATAGTGTAATTCCGTAAGTCCTAACGCTCTCCCCACCTATGACTTTTACCCCCAAGGTGGAAAACTTAGTGATACACTTAAAGCTTAAGTCTAGATATGTTGAGGTCAATAACTAGTTCACTTAAACTAAAGCTCTGATACCAACTTGTAACACCCTAAAAATAGGGATAACAAAAATTTTCGGAAAACGGAAATATGGTATATAAAATTTTCCATAGCAAGAGCCTCCCAAAAATGGGGAATAAATAAACCTGTTTAATTACAGTTGTAATTTGACGGAAATAGATAACAACCAACTAATCTAATTTCTACGCTAGAAAGGAGATTACAAAAAGGGTGTTGTCTATTGACCCGAATCAATGTCTTCACAAAAAGTGCGTCCCAATGCACCTTCCCCAATCTCACACCCAATACCAACTAGACCTGCTTAGAAGCAGCGCCACTAGAACCTGAGATACACATCGACACCAAACAAGTGTTAGGCCAAAAAGCCTAGTGATTTTGTACAAGTAATAACATCCCAAGTCAATGCACAATTCTTATCAGCAGTTAACAATAAGTTCATCAAATGTGGAGTCAACGGGGGAGACCCATAGCACCAATCAAGTTCCACCCAAAGAGTCGATACACCTTGATGCCAACTACCATGAGTGACATCCAAAGGGCCCGGCACACTCGAGGATTACAACCATGGCATTACCCCGAATAGCGGAGGTCTAGGTACATACCATTACGGTGGCACCCAAGACTATATCCTCCTAGTGTCTACCGACTTGGTTCATCCAACATTATTATTAGTAGGTCTTAAGTCACATAGTGCACATGAATAATCACAATACCAACCATGGGTACAATATTAGACCATACCATCCATAAATTACACATAGTCCATAACAAGGCTAGTATAACATTATCGTTAACATTGTAGATATAACTCCATCTCATGGTGATTCAAGTAATAGGTCATCCCAATACCACGTTATATACTTCATTAATCTTTAACAAGTCATATATTGTCATGTAATCATGTAACAATCCCACTTCTCAAAATTAGGTCAACCCACCTATATAGGTCATTACCCAAGATTAACTCATACAAGCATATTTCCCATTCATCTAAGGTCAAGGAGTCCCAATACCATGTTTTTTTGGAAGGCATAGTGGCATCGAACCAACGAACGACTACCACGAACTCACACACGCATGCACGCACACCTCCTCGACGGTATCGGGCATCCACGGGCAGCCCACTAATCCGCCGTTGTCCCGGCCCAGCTTACGCTGAACCTAGAGCCCAACCACAGTCTAAGACTGGGCTGGGGGGCAGCCCAGTTAACGACTGGATCGGCCCAAGGACTGGGTACTCCTCATGCCCTCAAATTGACTCCCCTTGGATTCGAACCCGGGTAGGTTGGGATACCATCCACAACCCCCCCCCCCAGGATGTTACCGCCCTTGGGGAAACCAACTGAGCTAGACATGATTTGTTAGGGATGCTCACTCATGTAAATAAATAGGGTCATACACTTACACACAAAGAGACCCATAAGAAATCAAGTTTTATGTATGAATAGTTCAAATAAAGATAAATGACAATAACATGTAGTAAAGAATGATGTGTGTCTAATTTTAACAAAGTTTAAGAACTCACTATCTAGGTTTTGGTTAAAACCTAGAAAAGTAGGAAATAGTAGGAGATGTGTTGAGAGTGGCTTGAACTTGGAGTTTGTGAATCCTCCCTAAAAATGGTCTCCAATCAGTGATTAATGCCCCATAAATGATGCCTAACCACCTAATACTTGCAATAAATGGTTGGAGATGGAACAAGTATGAAAATCGCCCCTTGATAGCTCCAAAATCGCTGGAATGAAAGTGAGAAATGAGAAACCCTAGCTAAAACCCCTTAGATAAATGGGTTATTAGTCTAACGGGTCCTAGGGCAAGACATACCAAACAATGTTAGACATAAATCAACGATAATGTAAAAGTCTAAATCAGATTTACCAGAGATTACATACGAGCGATTTCCAGGGTATTACAACACATCCAAGGACGACAACCATGGCATTACCCTGAATGACGGAGATCTAGGTGCATACCAACATGGTGGCACCCAAGACTATATCCTCCTAGTGTCTACTGACTTGGTTCGTCCAACAATAACGATAGTAGGAATCAAAACATTCGGTTCCTACGAACCATTCACAATACCAACCATGGGTACAAAATTTAGACTATAAGTCATATACATCATGAATAATACCCACATGTGATTTACACGTATTTGTTCAAATCAACATACTCATATTATTATGTAAGGTGTAACCAAGCAATAACCACCCAAATTCCATGTTTCCTTACCCATTATAAGACCAATAAAATCACACACCATCATGTGGATGCCAAATAAACCTTTACCCAAAAATTAGGTCAAACCCCTTCACAAGTTTAGGTAGTTAAAAAGAGGATAACTTCACCGGTTTCATTATCATACAATGATCTCAATAACCATTTAAGAGGTCCTCATTCATGCAACTATGCAAGACATAGAGCCTTGAACTCACCCATAATGAACTCATGTGACAAACAAGATACATTATATGAAAGTATGTAGAGATGATGATAATAAGCGTTAAATGATGTGTATCTAGTTTGACAAGGTTTGAAGAACTCACTATCTAGGTTTTGGTCAAAAACCTAGAAAAGTATCAAATCCTAGATGTTGTTGGGGAAGAGGAAGCTTCCAAGCTTGAATGCAAGTCTTTAATGCTCCCTAGGTAGGTCTTGAAGAGAAGGAATGTCACCCACCAAGACCTTAGTACATTCAATGAGGAGGATGGTGGAAGATAGAAGAAAATCACCTCACTTAGCTCTAGGATCAAACCCTAACTGATTTGTGTTGAAAATGAGAAGTAAAATCGACTTTGAGAGGTTTTTATTCGGCCAGGCCCCGAATGCGACAATGCACGACGACCTTGCCACTGGCATTGTCGCTAGGTCATTGTCGTCGTGCTACCACCCCATTCGGTACACTCCCGACGATTATGACCGATGAGTGTGCCACGGGTATTATTGTTGGTCATTATCGCCTAGGAGGTACCGTATCCTGGTTCTCCCCCGCGATTTTGCCGAGCGGCTTTGACAAGGTGTCATTGTCATCGACCATGACTGGCCCCCAGTTTTGGACTCGATCCTACGCGTTTAACTCAATCAACAACTCTAAAAATAGTTAAAACATGAAGGGTCATAAACAGGTACATCCTACACAGGCTAGAACGTAAAATGAGAGGTTGAGGAAGGCTTAATGCTTACTTGAAATTTCAAGTGTTACAATTTATATGTGCACTTATGCACATGTAGATTTCGTTTGTTCACATCCACTACATTCACATATGCACACTAAGAAATTATAAAAACAAGCTCTACATTTTATAAACAAAACTCCACACAAAATATTCACATGGAAAACATTCACAACTTTTAGAATATGCAAATCACTAGATTACGGACTATCTCTAAAACAAAAACTTCACACAGACATGAAATTTGTAAAACTTAAAATTTCCAACAAAACCTTCACACATAGGCCATTGATAATGTCAAGTGTGCATGTGCGTGTTATTGTTCATGGGTGAAAGCCATGCACTTTCGGCCACCATGTTCACTACGTCAGTTAGGTTAGGGTTTTGGCCTGTATCTACGTCTATGGGGTTATCCATTGTATTCTTGAACTTGGATAGCCCTGATTTCTTGAAGATTCGCTCGCTTTGTGGTCTAACTTTGTGAACAAGATGATCGGAATGATTTTATAAACCCTAGAATTTTAATTTTTTATCTCTATTCAAACCGTTCTCGCGTGGAATTTGGGCCATTCAAATGGATTTCTATCGAATGTCGTTTATGAACAAGATTTTGATATATGAACTTTCGATTGTGGAGGATACACAACTGTATGAACAACCTCCGCTTAATAATCGGTTTCCTTCAATTGCAGTGTTGGTTGCTGTTGATAGGATTTCTTTCCATTGTTAAAGACGTGGGTGTTTTGACCATATATCCCTCTTCATCTATGCACATGAATAGAAGCACGTGGGTTTATATTAATTTGTACATTAAAATATTAAAAAAATGCTAGCGATTGATCAGATGTATCTAAGGTTGTGATTGGTTAATATGGTTAACACTTATGGAGTGGTTAACAAAAGAAGGGGATCCGTGTATATATATATATATATAGAGAGAGAGAGAGAGAGGGAGGGAGAGAGAGAGAGAGAGAGAGGAAGATATCAACTAATAACAGTAAAAAGATTGAGGACCGGACGACCAATTTAAGCCCTAAATTAGTTTTTATCTTATGGTTGTAATTTAAAGGTGTTTTTGATTAAAATGGACATAGTCGTCATTTTGGAAACAAATATAGCATTTTTTTATTTTTTTATAATTAAATAGTTTCCTTTCAGGCACACAATCTTTTTAGTTCAAGATTGATGGATAGAGATATTCATCAAATGAAACAGATACTCATCAATTGAATTATATCACAAGATTCATATATATGATTATTCTTATGAAAGAGATTCATATTACAAAATTCTGAAATTCGATTATATTTCAAATGCAAGTCAATTCATAAGGTGAATCTTATGAATTTGTTTCATTAACAGATTTAATGTTTCTCCTCAATAATAAATCTAGAAGATGAATCGTTGTTGATTTTTATTAAACATATTCATAATATAAATTCCATAAAATCATCCTCTCAACTTATGAAACAAATTCAGTTACAAATTTAAACATGTAAAAAAGTAATAATTCCCTAAAAAAGTAATTTTCAACTAAAAAAGTAAATACATTCCCCAAAAAACTATTCCACATGTCTTTTTTATTCAAAAATAGAAATAATAATTTTTAAAATAAAACATAATTAAAAAATTAGAACCCACCAAATGGCAAACACACCACTCCCCTCACTTTTCCAGTTCTTTTTTTTTTTTTGCTTTTTTTTGAACGTCCTACCCTTTAGGATTCCAATTTCGGTCAACTTTTTCTCGCGACCCTTTTTTTCCCAAACTTCTTCTCCGTTACACCTCCTTTCTTTCTTCTTCCCCAACTTCCCAAACTCAAACTCAAAATCAAACCCAACATTTCTAAAAAAAAAGTGTAACCTCCCCATAAGTCACAAAAACCATAACCAATATGGATTAGGTGGTCATAGGTTGCTCATCACAGTAGAAAAGAAGAATAAAAGAGAAAGGAAAATGGGGATGTTGCACATCGTGGTGTGACCTTGTGAATTAATTTTCATCCCTGTTTGTCACAAATTTACAAATGTCGTTTTCAATAACGTAAAGTTTTTCTTGATGGGGTTCGTTTTATTTCTCTCCCTCTCTCTCTCTCTCTATATATATATATATATATATGTTTTGTTTTTACTTTTTTTTTATAAAACCTTTAATGATCTGTAACCATGTTTCAATGACTTGTATTATTATATACCATTTAACAAAAATAAGAAACATAGAAAAAAATAAGCTAAAAAGACCATACTACCCTCTAACTTAACAAATTTTTTTAAAACTTTATCAGTTTCAGAAACGAAACACGTAATGAAATAGAAAGTGACCAAAATAGAAATATTTTAAGACCATGAACAAAAATAGTAATAAGTAACAAACTACAAGGAGTAAAATCAAATATAAAAAATAGGTTGTAAGGAAATAAGGGGCTACCATGTTATGATCACATGAAGATGCGGGTATTGCGGCCCCCCTTTTACTCCCATTTTCCTTCTATCTTTAGTATGCATTCATTTCAGTAGGGAAAGAAAATGACACAAACAAATATGTGTTTTTAAATCATATTAATTTTGATATAAATCTTTAAAAGATAATGTTATTAATTATTCTCAAAATCTTATGTTTTTGCATATATATATGAAAAACCCCCCTCCCCCCCCCCCCCCCTCTCTCTCTCTCTCTCTCTCTCAAAAGTCATACGATATATATATATATATAACTATTAATATAAAACGGTTCGCATGATGAGTGTGGGAAACAGTCTTATGTATGCCATCTTAAAATATCCGCATTTTATGGTAACTATTTATGATCAGAATCAATATTCCAAGATATTTTTAAGATGGGCTCGTGAATATATATATATACTAGGCATATATCCGCGCGATACAGCGGAATGTAAGTAAAGAACGAACAATTAATGTTATTTCTTTATATACATTTCATCAATAATCAACCATGACCTAAGAATCACAACTTATGAAACTTAAACCCATAAAGATATTCAATAATTAGTTTATATTACAATTATTGACGAAAAAAATTATAATGATATTATTTATAATAAGAATGAAACGTATTTTACGATTATGTATTTTTAACGTGCTAACGGTGGGAAAAAAAATAAAACGTATGGATAGAAAAACAAATTATTTCGTAGATATTCATGATATTTAATAATACGGTTAAATTAAAAAATATTCAATATTGGGCTCGTTTTGAAGATATTGAGGAGACGCTTATAATGATATAATTTGTAGAAAAATGAACGTATTTTTTCATTGCATTTTTGTTAATATATGATTATTTGTGTTAATATGATAATGGTGTAAAATGAAAAATGAAAAAATAAGGGATATAAAGTAAATTAAATAAGTAATTGTAAGGGTGATAAATGTAACATTGTAAGGGTGTTTTAGTTTTTTCATTATATAGTATACATTCTGATATTTAATAGTACGGTTAAATTAAAAAATATTCAATATTGGGCTCGTTTTGAAGATATTGACGAGAAGATTATAATGGTATAATTTGTAAAAAAAGGATCGTATTTTTTCATTGCATTTTTGTTCATATACGATTATTTGTGTTAATATGATAACGATGTAAAATGAAAAATGAAAAAAGTAAGGGATATAAAGTAAATTAAATAAGTAATTGTAAGGGTGGTAAATGTAACATTGTAAGGATAGTAAATGTTATTGTACAAAAGATTAAGGGTGGTAAATGTTATTGTACAAAAGATTGTACAATAACCGTATAACCGTTTTAGAATTTTCATTATATAGCTAGGCATATACCTGCACAATGCAGCGGAATGTAAATAAAGAACGAACAATTAATGCTACTTTCTTATAGATATGTCATCAACAATCAATCATAACTTAAGAATCACAATTTATAAAACCCTAAACCTATAAAGATATTCAATAATTAGTTTATATTACAATTATTGACCAAAAAAATTATAATGATATAATTTATAATAAGAATGAAACGTATTTTACGATTATGTATTTTAATGTGCTAATGGTGGAAAAATAAATAAAACGTATGGATATAAAACAAATTAATTCGTAGATATTCATGATATTTAATAGTACGGTTAAATTAAAATATATTCAATATTGGGCTCGTTTTGAAGGTCAGACGAGACGATTATAATGGTATAATTTGTAGAAAAATCAACGTATTTTTCATTGCATTTTTGTTAATATATGATTATTTGTGTTAATATGATAATGGTGTAAAATGAAAAATGAAAAAGTAAGGGATATAAAATAAATTAAATAAGTAATTGTAAGGGTGGTAGATGTTATTGTACAAAAGATTGTACAATAACCGTTTTAGTAGTATAGATAATTCGTATATATTTTGATATTTAATAGTATGGTTAAATTAAAAAATATTCAATATTGGGCTCGTTTTGAAGGTATTGACGGGATGATTATAATGGTATAATTTGTAAAAAAATGAACGTATTTTTTCATTGCATTTTTGTTCATATACGATTATTTGTGTTAATATGATAACGGTGTAAAATGAAAAAGTAAGGGATATAAAATAAATTAAATAAGTAATTGTAAGGGTGGTAAACGTAACATTATAAGGGTAATAAATGTTATTGTACAAAAAATTAAGGGTGGTAAATGTTATTGTACAAAAGATTGTACAATAACTGTATAACCGTTTTAGAATTTTCATTATATAGTATATATATATATATATATATATATATATATATATATATATATATATAGTGTTTGGTTCATTTGAGAAATGGTAAATATATGAGAAATAGAGAAGTAATCCTAGTCATTCATATGGTCAAGATCGGATTTGACTAGTCAAATATTGGGGCTTTGACTGGTCAAAAGTTGCGACTTTGACTGGTCAAAAGTTACGGCTATCCCAAAAATAGAAAGACAATTTCGTAAATTTTACAAAATACACGGGTTGTATTCATATATGAACATATATAAACCAGTGCAATTCACAACTGAACTCTTTTAACTGATTCATATATGAACCTTTGTGATTCATATATGAATCAGTTGAACTAACTAACAGATTCATATATGAACCTTTGTGATTCATATATGAATCTGTATGAATCACAAAGATTCATATATGAATCAGTTGAACTAATTAACAGATTCATATATGAATCTTTGTGATTCATACAGATTCATATATGAATTCATCTCGTGTATTTTACGAAATTACCTCTCTACCTTCTATAGACCACACAAGGAATTATCCGGTGCTTCGCGGTTAAAGCCGCAAATATTGACCAGATGAATGGCTAAGATTACTTCTCTATTTCTCATATATTTATCATTCTCAAATGAACCTCTCCCTATATATATATATATATATATATATATATATATATATATATATATATATATATACTAGGTTCGACCCCGCGTATTACACGGGGTAATTTAAAAAATTAAATAATGCCAGAAAACTTATCTTACAGATATGAATGATCATCGAAAGTACGATGCTACTTTTCCAAACTTTTTTCCCTTTCAGAGTTTTTTTTTTGCAGTTGGTTACAAAATGTCCTTGTTTTAGACAATTTTCACAAAGGATGTTTTGCAAAAAATTAATAAAAAATATGAATAAATATTAAAAATTTATAAAACAAAATTTATAATATAACGTAAATAAAATTATGGAAAAGTACATGGTTAAAATTGATATGAAATTGCAAAAAGAAAATCACGACAATTTAGTGATTATTTGTATCAAAACTCATACTAATTTTAACAAATCTCATACTAATCACGACACATTAATTCGTATATATTTATGATATTTAATAATATAATTAAATCCAAAAGTATTCAATATTGGACTCATATCAAAAGTATTGACGAAACGATTACAATGGTATAATTTGTAAAAAAAATAAAAATGTTTTTAATGCATTTTAGTTCATATATATTATTTGTGTTTATATGATAAGAGTCTAAAATGAAAAATAAAAAAAGTAAGGAATTAAAATTAACTACATACCTAATTATAAGGGTAGTAAATATAATGTATAAATTAAAAAAATTGAATTAAGGAAAGATTTAAGGATGAATGAATGTGAATGTGCTAAATGAATTTATAATGTAAAATGTGTCCAGATACATGTTTAGGCGGGAAAATGAAAAAATGGACTCACCAGAAGGCGACACGTGTCATTCTAGTTACTTATTTATTATATATATATATATATATATATATAGAGAGAGAGAGAGAGAGAGAGAAAGAGAGAGAGATACTCATGTCCAAATTTTGATAACTATCAAACTAACCACCACCGTGGAAAAAATGTAATCTTATGTAAGTAAGACGATTTGATAGTTATCAAAATTAAAATATAAGGACACATACGATCAACAATCATTATATGCATTTTTTACAATAAGCATTAAAATCTTGTATGCAGTTATATCATGAATGAAATTATATATATATATATATATATATATATATATATATATATATATATATATATATATATATATATATATAGGTGTAGTATCGTGTGAGAAGTTGAGTTAATGTGAGAAGCGTAAGAAGTGGAATTGAATCCTTGATCACTTATAATCTCAAAACCACATATGAATATCGCTTTACAAGGGAATTGATCTGGTGCATCTCATTCTAATGTGCATCTAATGGTTGATAACCATTTCTTACGTTTCTCACGTTAACACAACTTTTCATCAGAACCCAACCATATATATAGGGTGCTCATGGGTTGGGTTGGTCGGGTTAAAGACACTTGAACACAGAGACGGATCTAGAAATTTTTTCATACGGTGGCACCATAAAATATAAACAAAAAATAATTACAAAAAATACGGATTTTATCGACATGTCTTCATCTTTTTAATGTTCAATATTTCTTGATGTGTTTTTATTATCATTCCACCATTTTGAGGGATTTCTTAAAGTTTTTTGCTTGATTTCGAGGGGTTTTTAGGTTTTTTTATCGATTCCGAGGGATTTTTTCGATTTTTTTGATTGATTTCAAGGGTTTTTTTTCGGTTTTTTGGTTGATTTCAAGAGTTTTTTTTTCGGTTTTTTGGTTGATTTCAAGAGTTTTTTTTTTCGGTTTTTTGGTTGATTTCAAGAGTTTTTTTTTTCGGTTTTTTGGTTGATTTAGAAAGGTTTTTTTGTTTTTTGGTTGATTGTGGGGTATGGTTGCATCTTCTTGAAGTTTCCGAAATAATACGGTAGCACCTTCCAAAACGATACGGTTGCACCTTTCATGAACCTAAATTTTTTTACCCTTGGTTGGAGAAATGATACGGTGGCACGTGCCACCGTGGCCACAAGAGTAGCTCCGTCCTTGCTTGAACAACCCAACCCAATGTTTGCGGTTTGAAAATTCTCAACCCAATCAAAAGTGCAACCTAACCCAACCTAAACCGTGCGGGTTGGGTCGGGTTGGTCGGGTTAAAACTTTAATACATCATTTTACAATCTAACTAAGTGATCCCATTTTAAAAAACTAAAATCAAAATGGAAATATAAAAATAAGGCTAATAATAGAAGAGAATAGTAGAAAAAAAGTATCTCTTGCCTCTTGATTCTATCGATGTTGAAGTTTTTTGAAGACTTGATGAATGTTAGATTCGTGCGATTTTAATCGACGTGGTCTCGTGGACTACGGCTAAGATAGAAAAACTTGAGAATTGATAGAAAGAAGAGCAGCTAAAAGTCCAAAACCATTAAAAAAAACGTACAAGTTTTGGTCGGGTTGATCGGGTTACTTTGGGCCCAACCCGTTTCCAACCCAATAGATGCGGTTTGAGCAAAATTTGTATCGATTATGTATCGGGTTACCTCGGTTTGAGTTTTTTTTGCGTTTTTTCATGTTGGGTTGGCCTGGTTGGTCGGAAATTTGAGCACCCGTACACACACACACACACACACACACACATATATATATATAGACGGAGGTTCAAGGGGAAAACCTCAAATAAATGAAAAACTAAAAAATGCCTTATCAACCGTTAGATTAGATGATCTGATGGATATGATTAAACGGACGGTTACAACAATATTTTTTAAATTAAAAAAACCTCACCCCCCCCCCCCCTGTTTTTTATTCGAAAAAATACGAAAAATGAACAAAATTTGAGCGAAATAAATTACACCAAATAAACGATCATATTTTTCTCGTTAATTTGACATCCATATTCATATATTTTTTTCATTTGTTTTTTCATGGTTTTTCAGTTTTCCATTTATTTAGAGTTTTCTCTTGAACCTGGCCCTATGGTTGGGTTCCGGTAGAAGTTGAGTTAACGGTGAGAAACTTGAGAAGTGGTTATCGACTGTTGGATGAGAAATGAGCGTACATTAGGATGAGATGCACCGAGATAAGATGTACCTAGATGCACCAGATCAATTCCCTTCTAAGCCGCAATTCATGGGAGGCTTGAGATTAAAAGAGATCAACAGTTCAGATCCATTCTCACGCTTCTCATCGTTAACTCAACTTCTCACACGATCCTTCGCCTATATATATATATATATATATATATATGTAGGTTCAAATGAGAAGTGTTAAGTTTGTGAGAAGTAGAGAAGTGATCCTAACCCTTCATACGGTCAAGACTGGTCAAGAATTGCGGCTTTGACTGATCAAAATTTGCGGCTATGTGAAAAATAGAGAGGTAGTTTTGTAACTTTACAAATAGGCAACAAGCAGATTCATATGTGAACCCGTGTGATTAACATATGAACTATTTGTTCATATATGAACTGTTGTGATTCACATATAAACTATTTGACTGATTCACATTTGAACTCGTGTGATTAGTTAAATAGTTCATATGTGAATCACACGGGTTCATATGTAAATCATAACTACTCACACGGGTTCATATGTGAATCGGTTAAATAGTTCATATGTGAATTAGTTAAATAATTCCTATGTGAATCACAAGGGTTCATATATGTATAGATAGTTTATATGTGCAACACACGCGGTTCACATATGAACCTGGTTGTCGCATATTTGTAAAAGGTACGAGATTACAAAATACCCCTCTATCTGCATACTATGCGACCTAATTATCTGGTGCTTCACAGTCAAATGCACAAATGTTGACCAGATGAAGGGTTAGGATCACTTCTCTACTTCTCCTACACTTAACACTTTTCATTTGAACCTATGACTATATATACATATATATAGGGGTAGTTTCAAATGAAAATTATATTTTCATTGTGAATATGAGAACCAATCTTGGACATTGTTCAAATTTTTTTAAAAATAATCAATGGTTAAAACATAAAATGGTTAATTGAGAAATGATTAGAAGCAAAAATGGAAGTTTGAATACACACATACCATATTTGACTTTTTATTCTTTTTTTTAATTAAAAAATTTACCCCTTCATTTTAAAACTAAATTATCTTAAAAATAACTAATATTTTAATCAAACAAATTACATAAAAAAACGAGCATCTTATTCTCTTCGATTTGACATCCATCTCGATATAGTTTTTTTTACCGTTTTTTACGTGAAACGGTATATCTGTGTGATATTCATCATGAATATTTATGTACATTCTGTAACACCCCGGATTTCCGCTTTGTATCTTGTTATTCTTATGTATAAGCTTTTGTCGTTAGCACCGTGTTTAGATTGAAGTTGAGTTGGATTTTGAGAAATTTGGGGACTAGCAGTGACTTACGCGAGTTACACCGCGACTTGAGGTCGCGGCACAACCCACGAAACCCACTGGATGTCTTGGGTTTTAGGGACACGGGCGAGTTATGCCGCGAGTGGAAGTCGCGGCATAACCCGCGAAGCTCTCCTGGCCGACTTAAAGTTGGTTTTCATCAAATATCTCGTTCTCAAGATATTCTCTCTCTCTTCAGTCTCTCTCTCTCTCTCTAAAGTTTCTTTGGATCTTCTAGGGTTCGTTAATCGTTAGTATTAAGTGCATTGCTCGGGGTTTCGGAGTATAAAACTCCACCTCTTCGTCGTGATCGATATCCGGTTTTCGGGTTTTCGTATAAACCTGTTTGGTGAGTTCCTACTACTTTTCTAAAACTTTATACATGTCAAAATGGTTACATTTTGAACTCCTATGTATCTCCATGACTTCAGATTTAAGTTTTCTACATATTTGATATAACTTGAGTTTTGGGAGATTTTTAGGGTTCCCGATCATTGTGTTTACTAAAATGATGGATCTTATCTTAATGAAGTAAAATGATGTTTTACTTGCACATTATGTGGATATGTGAAAAGAATGTTTAAGAACTCATTTTAATGATTTTCATTATTACCAGAAGTTGAACTGGAAATGACATTTTGTTTATAAAATGTGTTTATAACCTTATGTTTATTTATGGTTGGTCACCTACGTTGTTGTGACGAGTCTGTACCATTACTAGCGGATCCCTAGGTTTTGAGTCGACTGTATTATTGGGATGTCATATTCCCCATTTTGTAGCTATGGATGCATATGATCCTCGGGGGCAACTTGGTACGGTTATGTGAGGTCGGATACTAGCCATGGTTCATAGTGATCCTAGTGAAGGAGTATACATTGGTTTTGCTTGGGGCTAGATCTCACGTTGTAGCACGGACCTATGTGTTCGTATCCTCGGATTCCAATTGTTTAGCTCATAACTCGGATTGGTGGTCTACTTTGTGTTACACCGCAATCCTTGGTAAAATGGTTCTTTTGTCATCGTATGATGAGTTTTGGACCGAAAAGGCCCGGTTGTGACGAAATGTTATCTTTTATAAATTAAACCTTTATGAAAAGATTTCCTTATGATACTGATGTTTATATTTCGGGAAGTTTTTAAAAGAACTACTTGTGCATTAAATTGTGAGGTTCTGGAAATAAGGTTTATGGTCTCTTTTTAATGGATTTCATTCTTATCAACAGTTAACTTGGAAATGCTTGTTTGAAAAGATTCCCTTTGATACAAAAGTTTATATCTCTTGAAATTTATAAACTGTATGTTCTCACTAGGCTTTAAGCCTAACACTTTTTCTCAAATGATGTGTATAACAGGTTTCCCTTAGCGGTGGGTTGCAGGGTTTTTGAGAGTCGAGCGTGGAATCGAGGCATTTTGAGATGTCTATTATTTTGGCGTTGGGCATTGTTTAAGTCCCATCTCTTAATGAACTTTGGTTCGTCAAGTGTTGTAGTCTAGACAGTTATGTTTAGATTAGTTTTGTTGATAGATTCTATATCCGTGCAAGTTTTGTATAGTCTTAAGGACTGATCCCCTTTATGGGAAGTTTATATCAATTCGGATGTCTTATTGCCATATTTCCAGGTTTTAATTTACTCTGAATTTTAGAGTGTTACAAGTTGGTATCAGAGCTCTAGTTTAAGCGAACTAGGCATGAATGTAAGATGTCTAGACTTAGACTGAGTTTGATAGGCATTGATTGTGAGATTGGGTAGAATTTCTAAGATGGGACAGTCTTAGAGTCGACGGAAGTTATGTTCATCAGGCGTTGTGATGACGGTAACAAGAACCCTTATGTGTTATATGTTCATAATCTCACTTAGCTAATGTGATTATGAGGATATTTTACGTAAGTGTAATTGGTTTGCTAATGTTATGACAATTGATAGACGTAGCGGTACGTTTCTTTCGTGCGTGTTTCAGTTAAACTCTTCCTTACCCTTTCTCGTGCTTGTGTTTACCTGCTCTACCTTGGTATGTTGACCGTTAGAGTAGTGCGAAAGTTTCTAAGCGAGTAAGCTAAGGAATGATTGTTGTTTATAGCAATGTCTCTTTGGGATGATAGTAAGTGCGTAGACGCATTAAGTTAATCATCTTGAGCCAGATTCGTTGGTGGAATTAGAACTATATCTTGTTAGATCGATTCTATTTCGAGGAGATTTGTAAGTTAATTAATGGGATGGTTGCCCTATGAAGACTGAAGCATCCGGTTGATTATAGTACGTCGGGATGTTGGGAAGCGTAGTATTAATATGTGAGTGCCGACCGAATTCATGCATTAAATTTATTTCTAAAATAAGGTTGCATAAATTGTTTTTCATGAGCGCCAACCATAAAGTAAATTACCTTATAACGTTTTGGCAAAACATTTAGCAATCAGCATATTTCAAACTATGAGCATAAGCATTGCTTTAAATGGTTTTGTTGCACCTGATTTCAAATTGTTATCAAAACTCTCTTTATTCACGTCTTGTGTTTAAATGCTATTTTTGGATGTCGAAATATCTGTGTTTTAACGCTTTTTCAGTTAATAGGCAAGTAGTTGTGGAATTTTGACCTTGACATTGGATCTCTTCCATGTATGTCAATGGTTTTAAAGGAAGAGTTATTCCCATGCTTTTGAGTCGGAGTTTCTCGAGAATTTTAGTTGTGTGAATTGTGTTGAATTTCTTGGAGTTTTGTTTTACGGATTCTTTTGTCGTGTGCGTATATTTTGAGATGCGTGAGTTTAATTTCATTGCGTGCAAGTTATGAGTTCTTTGGGCGTCGTGTCTCATCAAAAAAAAAATCTTGTCAAAATGGTCGTCTTACCTTGTGTTGAAAAATGGAAATTTGGACACCACTTGATTTTAGCGTTAATGAGTTTTATGAAAATCCAGTTGGATTATGGTGTCTCATCTTACGACTTTTGTGTCGCGTAAATAATTTCAGGAACATGTGCATATCCATCATTGTGTGCGTTAATTTCGGGGTTTTGTTAACAAATGTCAACCGTCGTATACTATGTGCATTGGATTTAAGTATAACGTTGGTGTGAATGATTGTATAAACGATTTATGTATTTTTTAAAACAGGACTTTCGTTCTGATCGTATTTCCATCATTAACTCTTACTGTTAAAATTTCCGCAAAACATTTAGCGAGTTAGCGGCATTTTGTCGTTGTAGTTTCTATTTTGGTCAGATGTGTTTATCTTTACAACGTGAAGCTTTAAACTCGATTTGAAATTTTATTTGCATCCCCGTTATTTTACCGCCCTTTGGGGAATGAATTGTTGCATATGGGGTGAGTTGAAAATTCTTTTGCTGCAACGCCTCTTGGTTATAGAGGAAGAATTTTAAAGATAAAATTGTGATTTTTCCCTTTGGAGTTGTACGGACAATTGTTGCACATGTTGAAGTGCAAGAACCTATTTTCACGATTATAGCGTAAATTATTGCGTATGTTTTACTCGGTATTTCTCAAGGTGCGAGTATTTTGTTAAGTTTTCGTATTCGGTAACTTGGATTGTTTTAACATCATAAATTTCTCATGTCGAGCTTGAATATTTCAGCAAGTAAATAGCGTGATTTACATATTCTGGGTGATTTTGTACACGTAAAATCTACATTATGATTTATGCATCTTTGATGATTTTGTGCATCTTAGTATATTTGCATTCATAAACTTTTGGAAAAATCTTTGGTCTCAATACGTGTTGAGTTTTGAGAAATCATGTCCTGGTGGCGTGTGTTTTCATAAACATTGTTTAAATACATTTCATTATTTGGGGAAACGTTAAATATTGGTTAAATGTTTTTAAGGTTTACGAGACTTTCGTTGGAAATTTACGTAAAGTGTCGGGCCTTTGGCTCGGGTTTTGACTGAATGAGTCGTGTGGACATTTGTCCGGATTTATAACCGCAATGAAAGATTTTAGTATGATAGAGTTTATTTGTGTTCTTGGTGAGTTAAAGTTGATTTGTGAAAACGGTGTACATGCCAAAATGTTTATTTTAAAGTGTTTGTGTTTTACATTAAATTGTTAATTGCTGATAAGTTTTGGTTATTTTGAAATGTTTAGTTTTATGAACATGTTGAGACACCCATTTTGGGATCTTTGGTTATTTTGGTAAATAAATCATGTTGAAGTGTTTCTTTGATGATTTTACATATATATTTGGAGTTCAATTGACGTAAGCGTCATTTGGTGTATTTGATCTTATAAACCTTTTCAGAAAATGCATAGTATTGTGTTATGAGGCATTTTGAAAACATAAGGGTATTAGTTCATTTGGAAAACGGTTTGTTTCAACCAACGATGAGATTTGAGTTAATTATACTTTTGGTCGTGTTTGCATAATAGTTGGTCAAACGTGTTTCAATATTTATATCGGCTTTTATTTGGGTATTTACGTAAACTGCTGGGTCGTTGGCTCAGTTTTGACTAAATGGAGACTTGAGGTCATTTGTACGGTTTAAAAACAGTTGTGAAATTTTTGGAGTATGATGGCGATTATTTCATGCCATTGGGAAATGCATGTTTTGGGAGCTTTGGTTTTTCAGTTGGAGTCATGTAATGTTAGACAGTGTTGTAGATCCATAGACAGTCTGTCTGTTTTGTCAAGCCTGAGGTTTTGGGTTACACTTAGTGACCGCTCGGGTTGGCTAGCGAGTATACAATAGGTGGCACGAGCTGCTGAGTTGGAACTCGTCTGGATTGGATAGGCACCCGTGTCCGTAAGCCCTTGAGGTGGAACTCGACGGAGTATGGCTAGAGGCAATAAACGGTTTGAAGTTGTGATGTCTGGTATGGCATGGGAACTAAGATCGGGATACGTGGTGAAATCCAATAACATCACGGGTGGCCCCATTCATTTGTTCTCGCCACCCAAGATGGAAACGTTTAAAGGTCATGCGAGGAAGTTGTATGGGCGGCCTACTTGCGTGTCCTTCTATTCTTTTTGTGTACGGGTCTCTCCGTCGTAGACCCGGGGTATTTTAAACACTAAGGTTATATTTTTACCAGCTTTGGTTATGTGGAGTCGACGGTAAATGATGGCTTTAATATTGGGTTATCCCCATGTATATTAAGGTTTGAATGAAGTGTGTTTTTCCTGCGTATGGGTATTTAGTTTTCTTTCGTTTTGGTCGCGTGAGTATTTGACCTAATGTCCATGATTTCGGACGTACGATATGCATGGTGTTACTAATGTTTCATACTTCGAGTTAGTACAAGTTGTATCAATTTATAAAGCATCGTTGAAATGAAGGATCCATCTTTGAAAGTGCATGACTTTGAAAAGAAGTTGTTCCATGTTTTAAATTTCATTATTTGAAAGGTTTTGTTTTAAAGAGAAGTTCATCAATTTAATTGCTTTTACTTATGTAAAACTCTTGAGCTCTCTAGGCGTTAAGCCTAATCCTTTTTATTTTTTTTCAGCATGTGCATCAAATTCCTGTTGTGGGTTTTATTAGCACCCGTCCTCTATAGTCCGAATGTATAGATTGGTGGTATGTTTAGAGGTTAATCCTTATAATGTGGTTGTAGACGAAGTATTTATGGAAGTATTAAGAAATTTGAATAAGGGATATTTCCAGATTTGGAGTCGGATCGGAGTTGAGTGATAACAGAATCTGTGAAAACCGATTGGAAAGACGCATTAGTGCGCCTTGTAAGAATATCTTTATCAATATTAGGAATAGATCAGTGAAATCTGAGAGTTTTGGGAAGATTAGCGTCGACCGTTGGCTTTGAGTTCGGAACCGTGCAGTTCGAAAGAAATTGGTAGATGGAAAGTTGAGGTCGCTAGTTTCCTTGAGGTAGTAATTTTTACCTAAGGTTGGGAGGCAACCGTAACCTTGGGAGTAAAGGTTACTTTGAAGTGTTGAGTGTTTGCTCGGTTAGGAGTGAATTGTGCCCAAGAAGGGTAGCTAATGTGGATGTCGGTATTAGGATCTCGTTAATGATTATGGCATTTGGGTTAAGAACGATCTTCCCTGCGGACAGTGTTCCATTGAGAAAAGTAGATTTCGAGGACGAAATCATTCTAAGGTTGGGAGGATTGTAACACCCCGGATTTCCGCTTTGTATCTTGTTATTCTTATGTATAAGCTTTTGTCGTTAGCACCGTGTTTAGATTGAAGTTGAGTTGGATTTTGAGAAATTTGGGGACTAGCAGTGACTTACGCGAGTTACACCGCGACTTGAGGTCGCGGCACAACCCGCGAAACCCACTGGATGTCTTGGGTTTTAGGGACACGGGCGAGTTATGCCGCGAGTGGAAGTCGCGGCATAACCCGCGAAGCTCTCCTGGCCGACTTAAAGTTGGTTTTCATCAAATATCTTGTTCTCAAGATATTCTCTCTCTCTCTCTTCAGTCTCTCTCTCTCTCTAAAGTTTCTTTGGATCTTCTAGGGTTCGTTAATCGCTAGTATTAAGTGCATTGCTCGGGGTTTCGGAGTATAAAGCTTCACCTCTTCGTCGTGATCGATATCCGGTTTTCGGGTTTTCGTATAAACCTGTTTGGTGAGTTCCTACTACTTTTCTAAAACTTTATACATGTCAAAATGGTTACATTTTGAACTCCTATGTATCTCCATGACTTCAGATTTAAGTTTTCTACATATTTGATATAATTTGAGTTTTGGGAGATTTTTAGGGTTCCCGATCATTGTGTTTACTAAAATGATGGATCTTATCTTAATGAAGTAAAATGATGTTTTACTTGCACATTATGTGGATATGTGAAAAGAATGTTTAAGAACTCATTTTAATGATTTTCATTATTACCAGAAGTTGAACTGGAAATGACATTTTGTTTATAAAATGTGTTTATAACCAAATGTTTATTTATGGTTGGTCACCTACGTTGTTGTGACGAGTCTGTACCATTACTAGTGGATCCCTAGGTTTTGAGTCACCTGTATTATTGGGATGTCATATTCCCCATTTTGTAGCTATGGATGCATATGATCCTCGGGGGCAACTTGGTATGGTTATGTGAGGTCGGATACTAGTCATGGTTCATAGTGATCCTAGTGAAGGAGTATACATTGGTTTTGCTTGGGGCTAGATCTCACGTTGTAGCACGGACCTATGTGTTCGTATCCTCGGATTCCAATTGTTTAGCTCATAACTCGGATTGGTGGTCTACTTTGTGTTACACCACAATCCTTGGTAAAATGGTTCTTTTGTCATCGTATGATGAGTTTTGGACCGAAAAGGCCCGGTTGTGGCAAAATGTTATCTTTTATAAATTAAACCTTTATGAAAAGATTTCCTTATGATACTGATGTTTATATTTCGGGAAGTTTATAAAAGAACTACTTGTGCATTAAATTGTGAGGTTCTGGAAAGAAGGTTTATGGTCTCTTTTTAATGGATTTCATTCTTATCAACAGTTAACTTGGAAATGCTTATTTGAAAAGATTCCCTTTGATACAAAAGTTTATATCTCTTGAAATTTATAAACTGTATGTTCTCACTAGGCTTTAAGCCTAATACTTTTTCTCAAATGATGTGTATAACAGGTTTCCCTTAGCGGTGGGTTGCAGGGTTTTTGAGAGTCGAGCGTGGACTCGAGGCATTTTGAGATGTCTATTATTTTGGCGTTGGGCATTGTTTAAGTCCCATCTTTTAATGAACTCTGGTTCGTCAAGTGTTGTAGTCTAGACAGTTATGTTTAGATTAGTTTTGTTGATAGATTCTATATCCGTGCGAGTTTTGTATAGTCTTAAGGACTGATCCCCTTTATGGGAAGTTTATATCAATTCGGATGTCTTTTGCCATATTTCCAGGTTTTAATTTACTCTGAATTTTAGAGTGTTACACATTCATATGTTCACAACAACTATTTAATATTCATACATTGGTATGATATTCATCATGAATATACAACTTATTGTAACATTCATCATTAACACATATGTATTTTCACGTGTATTTTCACGTGTATTCAACAAATCTTCAGTATTCATACATCACTATGACATTCATCGTTAATATACATTTTCATTATAACATTCATCATGAATATTTGTATATGTTCACGTGTATACAACAACTTTTCAACATTAATACATCAGTATGATTTTCGTCATGAATATACATTTTTACTATAACATTTATCATGAATATTTATATATGTTCACGTGTATACAACAATTTTTTAACATTCATAGATCAGATATTCGTCATGAATATACATCACTATATATTCACCATCAATATATATATTATTAATCATGAATATTTATGAATAATCACCTGTATACAATAACTCTCTAATATTTATATTAGTATGATATTTATCATACATATTAATTTTCACCATAACATTCATCATGCATATACATATTATTCATCATGCATATACATATTATTCATCATGAATATACAACACTTTCAACTCTACATGCTCTAGTTTTTCTTTCTTTTTCTTTATTAGGTTCTCGATGAGTTGTCGATTCGTCTCGATAGATTTACCGATCCATCTCGATATTAAAAGTGGCAGGTTATGGTTTTACACAAACAAACACACAATAAATTAATCAATAGGTTCTCAATCGGTCTCGATTAAAAATGAAGGTGTTATGTTATAATTTTAAAACAACCACTAACCAAGTCAACGGATGAGTTTTTGAGTAGTTTCGATTGGTGTCGATCGGTCCCGATTGGTTGTCAATTAATCTCAATGTGTTCTTGCTTGGTCTCTGTGGGTTCCTGATCCGTCTCGAAAAAAGCTGAAAGTGGTAGCCTATGGTTTTACACAAACAAACATATAATAGATCAATCGATAGGTTCTCGATGGAAAATAAATGTGGTAGGTTATAGTTTAACACACATAAAAACACAAGTCAATGAATGGATTCTCGACCTTTCTCGATAGGTTTCCGATGGGTTCTCGATCGGTCTCGCTCGATATCAATGGATTCTCAATTGCTCTCAATAGAGATGAATGACCGAGATCAATCTTCATATTCACAATGAAAAAACAAGTTTGCAAATAATTTTTTTTCTCTCTATATATATAACTAGTTTAACCAAAATTTTCCGTTAAAGACAATTGTATTTTGAATGACAAACTAAAAGAAAAGTATAATTGACAAGTTGGGTTGTTTACAAGATATGAACCTTTAATTAAATGATGTCCGAAAAAAGTAAGTTTTAACATGATAAGGTGTTTTCTTTTTATCATACCAGAAATATGCGGTTTTTGGTTATTTTTGGATTTATATTTATATTTTTGAATCATGAGAGGTTGGATATGAACACTTGTGAACCATAATAACTTATTTTTCATTAGGGACAAGTATCAATCAAACCTTAAATGGTAGCCACAAAAGGAAAGGGTGATGTTGAATTGATCCAAATTGTGCATGTTGTTTGAGGGGACCAATGTATGGTTTGTTCACAAGGGATTGTCTCTTTTTGGATTGTCCCAATTCTTGAACCAAATGCATACATTTTTTTATAAAATACAATTAATTTTTATAAAATTGATCGTTATATTACGTTATTTTATTACAACTTTACAGAGTAAGTCGACAGTTTTGCACATTTCAAAGTCCCTTCCCTTTCTCAAGTTATCCTCGTGTTAATGTGTTGTTGTGTCATATTAAGTAATCAGCAGTAACACCTCAATAGTTTGATGATCTAATTTTCAACAAAATTGATTTTCAATTTCAAAGACTTATTAAAAAAGTGTCGCCATCTGTACAGCCAAACCATTCGACTTCCACCAGTAACAATGTATCTTTTTCCCCAAATATTAATGATACGTTATAAAAATATTCATGATGAAACAACATCAAACGTATTTTTGTTAAAATATATAAATCCCTTATTACTATATATTTGTCCCAAACATTCAAACATCATTTAAAAATTTACATTATTCATTGCCCAACCATCTTATTTTCTAATTAAATTATTATTTTTATTTTTATTTCCAATTAGAAGTGGCTAGAATAGAAAAATATAAACCTCAAGGACTTAAATGCAAATAAATTCAGCTCGACAAATTAAGTTCAAAATCCAGATTTTTTATTCGTGTGGTTAACTCAAATGGCAACAAGGCTTGAGCCTTTGGAGATCCTCCTTAGAGGTCACCAGTTTGAGTATTGCAAAGCCACTAGAGAATTTCTTAACTGTTTTCCATGAACTCTCGGATTAGTCGAGGTGCGCACAAGCTGACTCGGACACCAATGGTTAACAAATAAAAAAAAGAGGTTTAAAACTCTTATCGTTGATAGATGAATTCAGTTCAATTTAAGCTTTCTATACTATCTTGACATCTTATGAGTAGATAATCGTAATGTTTTTTTCCGGTTGTGCTAAGAATTAATTCTTGATTTTCTTGTTTTTTAGGTTTTAAAATTTTAATTTATTTAATCCGAGTGATCCAACTTAACCCATTTGAGTTGAAATATATAGTACATTTTTTTAACATGTTATAATTTTGTAGGATGTAGTAGTTAGGTTGAGTCACTCAAATGCAATCAACCCATCCAACACAACCCAAATATACAAATCCTTCTTGACATGACTCATGTCCAATCGCCCGTTTCACAACCCACTTTTGTACCAACATATTTCAAGCTCAAATATATATGATTCAATTCATTTTTCAAAACAAATCATCCAAATATTGGGTTTTACGCACTAAAACAACAGATACCGCCACATTGTCATAGCTGGATCGCGTGGTATCCAAGTTGACGACCTTAGGACCATCCTCTCACTACCGTTTTTGTTTTTTTTGGGGGGGGGGGGCGGGGAGTCACCACTTGACGTAGGATGTGATATAACTAATAAAGACTGCTTTAATTTAAATAAAATGAAGAAAATAATCTTAACCGAAAGAATTGAACGAAACCTACAACATGATC
The DNA here is from genome assembly GCA_954870635.1 of Arctium minus. Taxonomy (NCBI): domain Eukaryota; kingdom Viridiplantae; phylum Streptophyta; class Magnoliopsida; order Asterales; family Asteraceae; genus Arctium; species Arctium minus. Next base: position 155,926,130 of record OX941081.1, read on the forward strand.
TCCATCCAACTTTTTGCCACTTTTTTTTCCACCCAATTTTCACTTTCTTCATTTTCAAGAATTTGCATAAGAGATCCTTCTAATTTTTGTTTGAAAGAATGTTTTTGAGGGATTCAAATTTTGTAGAGAATCTGGAACCTTTTGGGGTGTTTGGTTTATAAGATTTGTAATGTAATTGAATTCCATTATTTATAAATAATTTATAGATTCAAGTTATAAAAACAATTAAATTACCTTTTATTAATGTATTATTACAAAACAAATGTTTTTACCCTATTTTAAAACGTTTACAAACAAATCATAAAATATTGTAAAATAATAACTACCCTTAGGAGATTTATAAATCTAATGTTGGTGGGATTTTATTGAAATACCAGGATTTCAATTCTGGACTTTAAACCAAATGTGAGATTGAAATGAAATTCAATTCCAAATCTAGCAAACTAAGCAGGCTTTAAGACAAATAGTCTTTCTTTCTTTTTAATTTAAGACAATAAGTTACAGGTCATCTTTACAGATAACTCACCCAAACCAAATAAGGTTCGGGTTAAATGGTTTTTGCTTATTGGTTTTCGAGTTATTGAAAATCTTTAGTAAGACACCATTAATGACAACGAAAAAAACACAATCTACCAAAATTAATTAGCATTTCAAAAGAGACGTCAGACTCAAAATATCTAAATCATCCACAAAAAAACACTAAAATTGTTGATAACTACAACAGTACACCAAAAGCAATGAGTGGGTCACCAGGAACAGTTAATTGCTCAACAAGGGGGAGAATGTTGGGGTATAAAACGTGCATCCGCCCCTGTCAATATATTCCTAAGTAACTTATAGCCCGTATAAGAAAATAAATGTAAGTTGTTATTCTAGGTAAAATGAATTAATTGAAATACAAGTTGAACAAAAATAAGTTGCAAATTTATGAAGTTTGCTTTATTTAAATGTGAAATGAAAGAAAGACAATTATTTATTTAGAACAAATTTGATTGATTTCTTGTGTCATAATATCACATGATATATAATATTTACTCACGACCAATAGAAAATACAAACACCAGTTGATTGGCAATATTTTTACTTCAAATTTGCTACAACCAAAATCCTTGATCAAGATTAAGATATATAAATGGTTATATAAACCTGATAATGAAAAACCAACTAAACCAAATCATATTTGTACGCATTGAGCGAATGTCGACCTAACTGAAATTGATAAAACCCTAGCCACACCATATTGGCCACTGATAGTACAATAAACCCCTACGCAAAATCCACATCCTACTATCGTTGGTTCTGCAAGTAGTATCCCAATTGCTCGCCATATGAAAAGGCATATTGGAACCAAACTAAACAAAATTAGACCAAACCATTGAAACAACAAAATATAACATGGAACTGAAACGGAGCCCTGAGCCCAACATGAGGTTTTTGCAATCGATGGTGGTTGATCTTGAGCTTTGAAACTTGCTTACGATTGCCAAATTGCTTGCAGAGTTGGACAATGGTGAAAAGAGAGAGATCCTTTACACGGTTGGCCTAATGCCAACAACTCAAGTTTGATGATTCGAAACTTGAATTCTTGAAGATGTGGAGAATGTAGAAGAAAGGATTCAACAATTAATTAACACCCTTTTTCTAATGTTTCTTGTAAGTTTTTAATTTTGTTTTAAATATTTTATAGATACTGAAGTGCGACCCTCCATAACATTTATTGACCAAGTATATATGAGATCCTATCTATGCAAGAGGTTGGGTTAAGACGACATATCTGTTAATAGATAAGGCAAGTGTCTAAGACGAGTTCATCGGATTTATTGATTAGGCAAACGATCGTGTGAGAAGTTGAGTTAACGGTGAGAAACGTGATAACTGGATCTGAACCGTTGAATTCTTTTAATATCAAGCTCTCCCATGAATTGCGGCTTAGAATGGAATTGATCTGGTGCATCTCGTTCTAATGTGCGTCAATTTCTCATCCAACGATTGATAACAATTTCTCACGATTCTCACTGTTAATTCAACTTCTCATCGAAACTCAACCCTTATTGATTATTGTGTGTTGGATTAGATGTTATTTGAATATAAAAGAATTGTAAAATTTTGTGTGTAGAAGTAACCATCAATGGTGTGCCCACATGACACTTCCATGCAGGTGCACCGACGTCTCATATCATGTGCATTTATATTGGTTGGTTAGGTTAGGTTAGCCTACACCCCCACCATACCCAATTACCCATGCACCCTATCCTCTAATTTCAGCTTATGTGCTACCACTAGGGACCTTCTTCATAATCATATGAGAATTTTTAAGCTTATTTTATTTATTTGAAATGGTTAGTGAATTAAAACTATTTTATTTTAATCTTCTTGAAGGATCAAATGAGAATAGAGTCAAAAATAAGAGAATATGAAAATGGCGATATCATATGTGATTTTGCACTGAAATCACATACGATCAAGATTGAAATGGTATGAGACGTGGTGTGGTGTGACGGCAAGCTCAAGTCTTAAGCCTTACACACCATAATGAGGACGTGATATTTTCTAAGACGTGACATAGTGTAGCAAATTTGTATGTCATATATATAACTTTATATATACATATATCATATATGGAGGGGTAATCATTTGCAAAACCATCCGAAGGTTACAAACCTTACAAACTCATCTAGACCGTCCCCTTTTTTTTATCAATGGTTGGAGGGAATTCTAGATTTGAATTAATTACAAAATTAAATAATTAGATATTTTAAATATTTTAAGTATAAATTTTAATAAATAATTAGAAACATCTATTTTTGATTATTATCTCTCCATGATTAACTTCTTTACTCTCTCCACCCCTCAATCATTCAGTCCACAATGGCATTGTTTTTCTCCACATTCAAGTACTCCGACAGATTAACCACTGTTAGAATCTCTTTCTTCACCGCCGTCGTCTGCGAGGCGATCTCATGGATTTTGATCTACCACACCACGGTCTTATAAATCACTCAAATCATCGATTGACCAAGCCTCCAAGAAACTCGAAACCATGAAAACCGATTCATAAACGACGGCGGTAGATTCATAAACGACGGTGATAATACCACATAGGGGTGCGTCCTGTGGATTCATAAACTCTTCATATGATTTCATAAACGACGGCAGACTCATAAACTCGTCCAGTGATTTCATAAACGACGACGATTTTATAAACTCGTCCGGTGGTTTCATAAACGACGACAGATTCATAAACGACAGCGACAATAACACCCAGGAGTGCGTCTGACGGATTCATAAATTTGTCCGATGGTTTCACATACAAAATGTTAGAATTGTTTAAAAAAATTAATATATTTTTTCATAAGTAAAACACTAGTATGAAACAAAGATAACAAAATATGTTTATTGTTTCATATGTGAAACCAAAATAATTGGTTTTGTTTCATATAAGAAACATAACAGTTACAACAAAGATGGTTAGAAAATGGGTGATGAAATCATTTATGACAACCAAGAATGAGATTTTTAAGGAAGAGATTATTCTTGAATTAAATTTGTTAAAAATAATATTTTATAAGATATTTAAGAAAGTTAGTTATTCATAAAAAATACGAATTTGTTAAAAATATCCAAATACTCTAATTTGCAAAAGAAGAACCTCTACATATATGTTTTCTATTTAATATTCAATAATATCATGATAGTAAAATTTTTACATTCATATAAATTAACTAGTTTTATATGAAAAGTTTGTGATCAAATATTTAAAACAGAATCAGACGAATTTTACAACTTCGTTTTAGCGGTTCTATGACATGTGTGAATCCAAGAAACTGTGAGTGATGTGATTAACTAAGTTTGTAAAAATATAAAATCTAAAGTTAAAAGGTAAAAACACAAAAAGTTTAAAAATTTTGTCATTATTTTTGTTTGAACTAGGGGTGTTCAAAAAAACTATTGGACTGCTCAAACCGGTCGAACCAAGTCAAACCGGACGTTTTTGGTGGTTTGAGTTGTCTGGTGGTCCGATATGGTCTGAAAAATAGCCAAACCGTTCGGTCCAGTCTGATCTGCGGTCTGAACATTTTCTTGAGCGGTCTTTACCAAACCGACTGCCAAAAAATATGCATGTATTAATTATATTTAGTTTTCATGTTGTGGGTTCAATCAAAAATAAATTCAAAATTAGATAATGGATGTATTAATTATGGGACCAATTAATATAAATTTGTCTAAAACATTATATTTGTTAAAGGAAAAAACAAATAGAACAACAATAAATTGAGTGAATGAATCTGTAATTCTCATTAATTAAAGCCCTTTAAATAGGGATGAGTTACAAGTAGAAAGCTATGAGATATTTCAGTTCTAATCTAACTCTGATATACTTATCTATATCTCTATCTTTATCTCTATCGTCATATCCTTTAGACGATGACACACTTATCCTACAACACTCCCCCTTGTGCCGAGTTAAAAGAGTGATGGTGCACAATTGTTGCCTCGTTAAAACCTTACGCCAAAATAAAAACCCAGTGGGAAAAAATTAAAGTCTGACGAAGGAAAGAGTACAACGCACCAGCTTCTTTGCAATACATAGACTTTTCCTTCAGTCTAGTTTTCTCTTAGATTCGTACATTAATCATAAGAGTTAGGAAAGCATGATGGTATATAAATAGTTGTCTCACTAAAACCTTACACCAAGGAACAAAACCCAATGGGAAAAATAAAACCTTGGTTGAAGGAAAGAGCACAACATACCAATATCACAAATATAATAAACTCCCCCTTTTGTCTACTACTTCCCCTGATTCGTGCATTAATCAAGGGAGTTTAGAAAACATTTGCATTTACTTTCTACATGTTTCCCAATATATGGTTTTAGGTAATGATTTGGTAAAATGTGTCATGTTCTCCTGACATCTTACTTAATTCAATTGAATCTCGATGAGAGTTTTCTTATTGCTGATTGTATAAGACTTAAGCAAAATATGCTTTGTGTTATCACTCTTGATGTATCTTATGTTCATTTCTTCGATACATGATGCATTATTTCCATATATGCAAGTAGGATACTGGTTGAACCCAAAATTACTAGCTCCTCTAATATATGTAATGATAGTCCTTAATCATATACATTCTTTAATTATCTCATGGAGAGTAATATCCTTGGAATAGTTCAAGGAGGTAGTTAAAAAGGGTTTGCTTAGCTTACTTCCAAGCAATTGACGTGTTCCCTGTGGTAATTCCTTATCCAGTTTGGGAACAACCTTTGTATGAGTCAGACAGATACCTAATATCAGCAAATACATACCAAGACAGTGTTTGGTGTTTTTCTACAAGAGCTAGTACTTTTGCTGCTTACATTCTAAGTAGATATTGAAGTTCCGTTATCAATCTCATTTTTATTTCTATAGGGAAAGTATAAGCCCATGTCAATGGTTCCAAAATATTAACTTGATATCATTCCAATGACGTTGCGTTGAGCTAAATCTTGCTAACAAGTTCACTAAGAAATACAATATACGGTCAAGTGTATTGTGTTAAGTACGATAATGCACATATTGTACTTAGATAGGGAATTCCAGCTCCCCAACACTTTTTCGTCGTCATCCTTTAGACGAAATGAATCTTTCCTTATATCCAACACTTTGACCTATCATGGAAGTGCTAACCGGATGCGCTTTGTCCATATTAAATTGTCTGATTATTTTCTAGACATATGCGATCGGTGAATTAATATTTCACAAACTCGGTGTCCTAGCTCAAATAGCTAGACAAAACCAAGTTTTCCCAAGATTTTCCATCTCAAATTTAGATTTCAAGTAGCTTGTGGTTTCTCTTGTTTCATCAAGAGTGCATATTATGTTCATAACATCGACATATAAAACTACTTTGAAAATCCGAAACTTGTTTTCCTAAATAAATACGCAAAGGCACATTTTATCATTCTTATATATCTTTTCCCAATCGAATATACACTTAGGCAGGTATATCACATCCGCATAGATTACTTTAATCTATAGTGTTTATTGCAAACGCATTTTGTGGTTTAGAGTTACTTGATTTTGGTAATGTAATGTCATCAAGCACTTTTATATATCTCTGAATCTAGATCCCCATAGAGATATGTAGTAACCACATCCATGAGCTGCATTTCCAGTCCTTCGGAAACTACGCTAATAAATTATTTGGATGTCATAACATGCATCGTGAGAGAGTAAGTCTCCTCGTGGTCAATCCAGGGCGTTGTGAGAAACCTTGCGCCAAAAGGAGAGCCTTATATATTAGGACTTTATTATTCTCGTTACGCTTTCTGACAAAGACTCAGTTATGTCCTACGGGCATTACACTTGGTAGGTTAGCACTATCAGACCAAATACCCGATCCTTTGTCAAAGAATATAATTTTTTCTGGATTGTTTCTTTACATTTAGGTCAATATGCTCTTTGTTGATATTATTCAACTGAGCCTGGTTCGATGTCGTCGTGCTCGATCATCTTATGAGCCATCGTATATGCGAATAAATCATCAATGATTATATATGATTTGTCCATCGACTCATATGTACTCTCATAGTTCATTTGAGATTAATATTCATCTCTAGAATCAATATTAACTTCGGAGCGTCCTCCAGTGATGATTCATGGACATAATTATAATTAGAGACAATCTCATGAAAGTTTTGTGTATTGATGATAAATGGATGTGCCTCACTATTCTAATTTGGAATAGTATCTATCGAACCAAGTAGCTTCCACCACTTCCATTTGGTAGTTACGACCTCAACCACACCTCCACTATGTGTGATTGCAACGCACTTTCCAATGGCGTTGTGCCCCTGTTGGGGACTTTTTAACCTTGCAAGTATATTTGCATCTCGTATATGTGATCTTGTCATTTTTTGGACTAACATTAAACGTATCAGGTATCGAGTCTGATTCGTTTGACTTCAACATTACGTTGTGAAGTTTTGGGGATCAAAATGAGACAGAGTGGGAATATTCAATGACACTTCCTATCATTCCCATGGAAAATCCTTTTTCCTATCTCCCCCTAACGACGGAAGACTGTCTCATGAAAGTGACAACCCGCAAATCTAGCGGTAAAGAGATCACTACTTAAATATTCTAATTAGCGAATAATTGTTCGGAATTCATATCCAACATATACAAAATCGTCTTGAAGGACCCATTTTGATGCGTTGTGGGGGCGCAAGTGGCACATATACTATGGAACCAAATATGCGTAAATGTAAAATATCATGCTTATATCCAGTTACCAACTGGTACGCATGAGGCTGGTTAGCTAGTAGTGGGTCTAAAAACGAAAAAAAAACTGCATATAATAATTGCATAACCCCAGATAGATGTTGGTAAATTTATGCGCATTACCAATACTCTAGATATCATCATATTCTTTTGATAACAATTTCTATGAGACCATTTTATATATACACATGGGGTATAGGAAACTCTACATTGATCCCAATACATATGCAATAAACATCAAATCCTTATGATGAAAATTCTCCAGCATTCCAAGTCATGTAGACTTGATGAAATAATCAGGGTGGTGAGCCCTTAAACGTATAGCTAGTGCTAGGAGTGCAGTATTTCACGTGGACAATAATACGACATGCGTTCATCGTGTCGAAACCAGAACCATAAAGTAATTTAATGTCCCGCATTCTAGATGTTTATGTCCATAAGTATCACCTTGTATTCGTTGTAACAATGGAAATTAAATCAATAACAAAATTAAATGTTAATAAGTCTAAGAAAAATTAGATAAGAGATAATTCTAACAAATCTAATAATAATAATAATTTTTTTTTCGGGTTTAGAACTAAATCTACAAATATTAATTTCAACTATAAGATTAAATTGAAATTGAAATTTTACATCTAATATTACTAACGTATTAATCGTCATAAATAATGAGATGTAACAACATAATTTATTTAAATAAGTATTTAATAATAGCATGATTAAGTTAACTAACTAAATACATGCAATATTATAAACTATTTAAAAATACCTAAATAAATAACTATAAGAAAAATTCAGTCATTAATCATTTGTTTAAAATATATAAGTTACGATTCCAAATCCACACGAAAGGCAAAACAAAAAAAATAAGGTGTGCATTTTTCTTTTAAATAAATAAAAATAGCGAAACTAAGGTGTGATCATGGACCAAATCCATATGAAAGGCAAAAAGCAAAATAAATAATTAAAATAAATTCATCCACATCATTAGTACAAGTCTTTAATCGTTCATATGTATAAAGAGTTGAAGAGATAAATATGTGTATTTGTATAGTTGTATTTGGTAGGAGGATGCGAGTTGTCTAACAACGAAAACCGGACATAGCAACTCCTCTATTTTTAGTGGCGGTTGAAAGCGGTAGTTAGAGGCTAATATCTGAGCTTTCGTGCTGATAACGTGTTAAAAGAAAAAACAAATAGAACAACAATAAATGGAGTGAATGAATCTGTAATTCTCATTAATCAAAAGCCCTTTAAATATGGATTAGTTACAAGTAGATAACTATGAGATATTTCAGTTCTAATCTAACTCTGATATACTTATCTCTATCTCTATCTTTATCTCTATCGTCACATCCTTTCGACGATGACACACTTATCCTACAATAATATTTTTATTTTTCATTTCTCAATTGACCACGTTATCTTATAAATTGGCAAAATTCTGAAATTCGTCAAAGATCAAATCCAAAATTAATCGTCCTTCGAGTTGCTCAATATTTGTCCAAAAATTCAACTATTTCATAGTGGACTTCTTTAACATTTTTTCAACTTGCTCAATGTTTTCTTTTATGTAAATTTTAGAGAGACATTTCTTTCATAATTCGGTATATTATTTCTTAATAATGTCATATCGGTAGAAATTTCATTTTGGATATAGATGTTATATTTTTTTAGTTTAAAGCCTGCAAGAAGGCCAAACCGCCTAAACCGGTCAGACTAGACCGTATTTTTGTGGTTCGATTTGACCGGTTTGGTCACTTGCTGCCAAACCGCTCGGTCTGGAAATTTCCTAAACCACCATTTTCGGTTTGGTTTGTGGTTTGGGCGCTCACCGCCCAAATCGGACAGCGAACACCCCTAGTTTGAACCCAACTCTCTCTCTCTCTCTCTCTTTCTATATATATATATATATATATATATATAGATAGATAGATAGATAGGGTTAGGTTCCAATGATAAGTTGAGTTAACGTGAGAAGTGTGAGAAGTGGTTATCAACCGTTGGATGCACATTAGGATGATGCACCCGGATCAATTCCTTTATGAAGCACGATTCATGGGTGAGTTTGAAATTATAAGTGATCAAGGGTTCAGATCCACTTCTCACATTAACTCAATTTCTCACAAGATCCTTTGCCTATATATATATATATACATATATATATATATATACATATATATATATATATATACACACACATATATGTGTGTGTAGGTGATTGTGTGAAAAGAAGAGTTAAGGTAAAAAGGGATCTGGACTCTTGATCACTTTTAATCTCACCCCTACCCATGAAGGGCGTTTGATTTGGTGCATCTCATCCTAATGTGCATCCAAAGATGGATATCGCTTCTTACCCTTCTCACCATAACTTTCATTCTCACCGGAACCCAACAAATATGGCGAAGGTTCTTGTGAGAAGTTGAGGTTAACGTGAGAAGCATGAGAAGTGGATTTGAATTGTTGATCTCTTTTAATCAAATGTCCTCCCATGAATTGCGGCTTAGAAGGAATTGATCCCGTGCATCTCGGTGCATCTTATCGTAATGTGCATCCATTTCTCATCCAACGGTTGATAACTACTTCTCACACTTCTCACATTAACCTCAACTTCTCATCGAAACTCAACCCAACAAATATTTGGATAAGTTGTAGATTCCTTAATATTGTCGAGAAATTATCAAGAATATATTAACAAATAAATGGATAAAAAGTTAATTGTTTGTTTGGAGATTGTAAGACTACCCACATTCACAATCCAATCCAATCTAATCTTTATTAAAAAATTAATTTCTCTTTCTTTCACCTACCCAATCTCTAATTCAATCCAATCTCCTATTTTTTAACCTTTATCAGTGATCCAATCCAATCTCAAAATCTTTAAAAAATATTAATTTTTAATATTTTATCATATTTATCATATTTGTTATTTTTGTTTTTGCATATAAAAAATAGATTTTTAAACTATTTAATACTTTAAATCATAATCTTAATTAAAAAAACTTATAATTGAAAATAGAGAGAAAGATTGGTGTGATAAAAATATGTCAATATTGATCTCTATTTGTAGGGAATTGAAAAATATGAATGTTGGTATATTTTTTTATTTTTTTGTTAAACTCATATTTTTAATATGATAAGATTTATTCATAAAAAATATAAAGTTAACCAATGATATATTGACATGTGACAAGATAATTTAATTAAAAAATAAAAAAAATCACAATCCAAGAATGGATTGTGATCTGGATTAACAACTATGCACTTAATCCATTTTTTTCTTTTTTTCTTTTTTTTATTTTACTTTATCTTTTATCTATTCTAGATTGGATTTGATTGGTTAAGTTTGTTGATGTGGCATGTGGGTAGCTAATAATCCTCCTACTCTTTTGGAAAAAAAAGTAATAAAGTGGTATTTATTTGTAGGTTATTGGGTTTAATGATATAATGAACTTATTTCGGTTATATATGATTGTTTTTTAAGACTTAATGATTAAATCATTAGCTGATTTAGCTTAATTTGGTGAGCTCTCCCTTTTGCTTTATGAATTCAACCCTTCATTTTTACAGTATCCTCTCTCTCTCTCTCTCTCTCTCTCTCTCTCTCTCTCTCTCTCTCTCTCTCTCTCTCTCTCTCTCTCTCTCTCTCTCTCTCTCTCTCAAACATATCGACGCTTCTTACTTACATTGTTGCCTCCCCATGCCTGATTAAATGCCTCCATATACATTTTCACCTTTTGTAATTCCAAACACGTTCTTGGCTGTTTTTGTTGGTCTAATGGAACAACAATCAATAGAACAAAATCCACATCATGTTGAAAAAACCGTAAAAAAAAATAATACATCATACGAACGATGAAAATGGTTCAATTTCGAACCATCACACCTGCTTCTTATTTGTGTTCACCATCACAAATGAATCCCTTCTACCCCTGATTCATTAACTTCTCAAGAATTCAAATTTATAATTCATACACATTGGCATCATTGTCCTCATCTCCTATAAATCTTTATCCCAAATAGAACTTAAGGGGGGAGTTTGGTGTGACAGAGTCTTTGGTGTATTTGGTTTGTAGGACTTGAAATGAAATGAAATTTCATTCTCTATAGATAATTTATAAAAATAATTAAATTAACTTTTATTAATTGATTATTATAAAAAAAAATTCACATGCTTTAAAATATTAATATATTATTATAAATAAATCCTAAATACCAACTACCTCATGGTATTTCTAAATCCAATATTTGTTCTGAGATTTATATTTCGGATTTTTTTTAAAAGGGAGAGAAATGAGATAAGGGTTAACCTTAATTAAGAAAACTCATGTCGTACAACCAAGTAGAAAAGCACACTCCCAAAGCAGTAAAATGAGGGTCAAGAATTAGCTAACTAGCCTAGCTGACAAGCCATGGCATGAATGGCGGGGCAATCGTGGCTTTCACATGATTTATCGTTGCTCATATCAGCATTCTCCTTGCAGGATTGGAATGAAATACACTTTTAAATCCCACCAAATTAGCAAACCAAACCGGCACTAAGGTGAACAGTAACCGCCAAAAAGAAAAATCTGTCATTTGAAGTCTTACACCAAGTGACTCAAGTAGCCATTTCACACAACTTAATTGGTACTCTAACCATTCCTCTCCCATTTTTACCCAAATGTCACTACCTTCGCAATTTCCAGGTCCGGAAAGAAAAAAAACGAATATGGTTAATTTCCCTTTAAAAAAAATTCTGGCCTGGATCTGAAATTTGTGGACCCAGATCTTGCGAACATGAAAATTGCGGACCTATGCTTGAAAATTGCGGAGGTAGTGATATTTTGATAAAAGTGGAAGAATAATGGCTAAAAGACCAATTTAAGGGTGTAAAATCGCTATTTGAGTCAATTTCCCGATTCTTAGTCCTTCCCTTGTCGAAGAAGTGTTATTGGCAAAGCTTTGCCATGGCTGCCGTAACCCTTTTTAAATTTTTATTGCACATGTTTCAACATGGATGATAGTGTGTTTCCTGCTATTAACCTATTCAGGAATCCATGATGGATTTTTATTACAGGGATTAACTCTTGTTCGACGGATGATAATTACCATAGACGGATCGAAGAAGGAATTCCATCAAAATCCTATGTTTGGGTTCTACAATCAATATGAAAACTTTAAAGTTGAGAGTCATTAAGGTAAAATGATAACTTCTGTCATTCAAACTATTTATTCAACACGTAAAATAATGCTTTAAGGGCCCGCTTGGTTTGGCCAAATGTTTTTGAGAGATTCAGATTTCATGAAAATATTTCGAATCTTTAGTGTTCGGTTTGTAAGATTTTGAATGAAATTGGATTCCATTCTTTTATAGATCTTGTTTGGTTTGTAGGATGTGGAATGAAATTAATTTTTTTGTAAATATCTGTTTGTTTTATAAATAATTTGCTTCGAGAGAATTGAGAAAAGACGAGATGGGGAGGCAATGGAGAGAGTAGGACAAATTTGATGAAGGAGGCAGGGTAGAGATGTAATGAAAGAGACGAGGTAGAGATGCGATAGAAACAATTGAAATTCATGGGATTTAAATTTGAAATGATGGTCACCTCCAAGAGATTTCTAAATCCGCTAGTCGTGCAATTTCTTTGAAATCCAGGATTTCAATTCCAAACTTTCCTTCAAACCAAACACAAGATTCATATGGAATTCAAATTCCAAATCTCTCTACCAAATCTTGCAAATCAAACGTTCTCTTAAGAGTTTCTTCTTTATGTTTTCAAATCATACCAACAATAGTATCCTAGAAATATCATTTTGAACGTTTATGTCGTAACAGTTGTAGAGGGCAATGTCGCCCTCAGACCCACCCACATGTTTATAATATATAAAAAAAATAGACTAATAATTTAAAAATCAAATCAAACGAAACCAGAAAATCTACTAAAAAGTAGAGTTTGGAGGATGTCATGTACACAGACCTATCATCCATCCAAAAGTATCCACCCAAAGGTACAACAATTTTTACTTTAAAGAGGCACAATTTGATAATTAAAGAGATAAAGTATTATCGCATTTAATGGTATCTTGGTTGTCGAATATGACCAGGGATACAATGGCAACTCTATCCAAATTCGGCAATGAAAGTATAATCCAATATTATAGCACCTTGTACCTCACGCCTAAGTGCATGTTCGACAATTATAAGTCAACTTATTTTTTATTATCTTATTGAAAAATCTCGGTTTGGTAACCCATAGGCCATATTCAACAATTATAAGCCCACTTATTTTTTTATCTTACGGAAAAATCTCGGTTTGGTAATCCATAAACTAGTTTATAAGTTAGTTTTTTGAAAAACTACTTCTGGTAGCATTTCAATAAACTCTAGAAGCTTTTTTCAATTAAGCCCCTTGTATTTACATAAAGGATCACAAACTTATTAGCTGGTTTTTCAGCCGAAGGCTAATTTGCCAAACATAGCCTAAATTGTTCTTCATGTGTTGTATTTAGCTCATTGATCTATAATTCAGATCAGCCTACTGCAGTCACAACTTCACATAAAGAGTGATGGAGTTGTCCTTTTCTGAATTAATTGAAGAAGCAAGATAACAGAAGCTGAATTTAGTTATCGGTAAAGTTCCAGTGAACGGAAAAGAAGATACAGAAATTCAGGTAGATGAATTAACATGAGAATCCTCATTTGTGAACAGACACTACACAATTAGCTAGGAGAATAGCACAAGATGATGCAATTTCTCGACACTGCACAATTCAATAACAACACAACAGGACCACGATAAATGAAAAAAAAAAAAAAACGACACTGGATGCCAAGGGGGGAACTTGTTAAAGCCTAAAACCCTAATCATGTGAAAATAAATAAATAAAATTTTGAAGGAAGTGGCGCTTGTGGACGCTAATTAAAGATGTGTCAATCTATGAACAATTGATAAATATAGGAACATGGATGATGATGATGAGTAATGCATGAAAACAGGGAAAACGTCGAGAATCAGAACGTACTGCTGCTTTCGCTGGCGGAGATTGAAGGGACTTCGGACTTGACAACATGAGAACCACCTCTGTTACTGATGTCAAGCCCCTGGAAGCGGCCGAGTGGATCCTGCTGCAATGTGTCTGAGAGAACATGGGATTGGTTGGCGGCAAGAAGAGGGTGGTGGTGGTGGTGGTGGTTTGACATGTTTGACTGGTGGTATTTTTGTGGCTCGGGTTGGTGCTGGTTTGTGAAGAAGTTTGGTTGGTTATAAGGAACATGGTGCATTCCCAGATTGTAGGCATCCGAACAGCTTGCTATTTCTCCGGTTGCAATTCTGAGCCTTTCGACTTCCTGCTTCAGTGCCTCATTGAGAGCTGTATTTTAGAAACAATAATATGGTCATATACACTAGAAAAGATAAAGGATTGCAACAGCATGATGCGTAATGGTTTATATGTTAACTGTGAGAATGTGGAACCCCATTAGATTACTCTCCGAAAGAAACCTTGAGGAGAGATGGGAGGTTTTGAACATATATCGAGAAGAAATGGTCCAAGTCTAGCCGATGTGGTACCTCCAACACCCCCCCCCCCCCTCCAACGGAGGCTATACGGGCAAAGATGTCCCGGACGGTAGACCATAGCTCCAATACCATATGAGAATATGTGGAACCCCTTTGAATCTTTCTCTAAAAGAGCCTTTAAGAAGAGAGGGGAGGTTCCAACATATATATGGTTTGTGTCTAACCAATGTGGTACTCCAATAGTAACAAGGTAATTAAGATTGTATTCTTGATCTGAAACATCAGAAGTAAGAACCTAAGAAAACAATGTACCAGTCATATTGAGACTTTTTAGTATTTTTCATGTCAAAGCAATCACACTCAAATCTTTGCAGGAAACCCCTTCTAAATTAGAGGGGACAGTAGAAGAAATAGCCTAAACGGGGTGAATGGTTGCAAGTATGATGTTTCTTGGAAACTTACCATCACGTAACTGAGCCTGTTGTTCCATAGCTTGTAATCGGAGCTTAAGTTCTGTGTTTTCAGAAGATAGTCCGGTTGTATCCCTCTGTATAAGGAAAACATGAGTCTACAAATCAAAAGCAATACAACGGACCTACTGAAACACGTGTTTAAAAGATTTTGGGGTTAATGCGTTACTACACATAGACACACACATGTAGATGCAGTTAAAGTGGTTTATCATGCAATGATTTTTCTTATAGTTATAGCTGGCTAGCAGTGAGCCTTGGAACATGTAAGTTTGTTCCTTTGTGACCAGAAGGTCACCAGTTCAAGTAATAAACAGCATATTTGCAAAATGCAAGGAAAATACTTCACAAAGAGGACCCCCTCCTACCAATCTTTGCAAAATTCAGGAGCCTAGGCACAGTGGGTCCCTCTTTCTTTATCATAAGAAAGTTTGACGAAATCCACTTTAATGATAACACCGATTTAATGCATGACACAATAGGCTATTTTTATCCGAAACAATAGCCATCATCCTTACTTTTACTAGGGAGAGGGTGGATTGATTGGTCGGGACCAGTTAGTCCTAGGGTATTTGGCCACTTCATATAATAGAACAACTCGAGATGAGGGACGGTGTTGTGCCCCTTATAAAACTATTAGCACTTGTCTCTTAGATCTATTATATTTTGATTTTGAAGGAGTTTTCCACATTATGTTTTACTACCTCTCATAGGTGAAACTCGTTGACTTGTGTTTTCAAGTGTCGCATTTCATTGGCATTACAAGGATGCAACCCTTAATGCATGCATACATTAGTATCTATATGGCACAAATGGCCACACTGTTGAAAAACTTAAATCAGATAAGTTTTATTGGTGCTGTGCAACTCACCAAACATAATGTACAAGTGTCTAAAGCATAGATATGTGGATTAATATGAACCACATATCTTGGAAGACTTGCATGAGATTTGCATGGGAAATATGGATGACAACTTGCATCCATATGCCATACATACATACAAGAAAGATATGGAAATATTGTCACCAGTGTACTTATATCTTCTTTCATAAGCATTGCTAACCCAAAGCCACTTGTCCCTTCCTTCTTATTCTTTGTCTTATTCCATTTATTCCCCTATAAATACATGCATCATTCCATCCCAAAATACACCAACAAGATATAGAAGTATTCTTTCTATTTTTCTTCTTCTTCCTTGTTCCTCTTTGTTGATATATATATATATAAATATATCATTGATATATATATTTATATATATATATCATTGATATATATATTTATATATATATATCATTGATATATATATTTATATATCTTGTTTTTGGAGGAACATTTGGGTAGCTGATTTGTTGATCCAAGGATCTCGTAAACACGTAATTTCTCCCGGTTGGTAATATAAAGATCTCTCTCCCTGTGTGGATGTACACTATCACACTGATAGTGGAACCACGTTAAATATTGTTGTCTCGATTTATTTGTTGTTTCGTTATATTTTATCGTATATTCGATAACTGTTATATTTACGCTTGTAGATCGGTATGAATCAATAGACCAAAATATACAATATTTAGATCTCGTTATTCCGCATTTGTTGTAACGGGTCAGTTGCACGTGATTTATTATTATCATTTTTGGGACCGTAAATCACTTGAAATACGATATTGTAACTGCCACCGACCCTTACAATTGGTATCAGAGCTTCTAGATCTAAATTTGACTTATATTGTATATTTTTAGTCGCACGATAAGTGCTCGTTAAAAAATGTCTGTTGATTCAGGAAATCCATTCGCCGGTTCCGTTTCCAACTCGGACCCAAATGTTTATCAAAAAGGTTCTTTTAAATTATCGGGGGCCGGGATTAGAATAGAAAAATGGAACGGGAAGGGTGATTTTGGTAAATGGCAGTTTACTACAGCAGCAACACTTAGGAAAAACGATGTTCATCCCGCAGTCTTTGCTCCGGAAGAAATAAATCCGAATATGTCCACCTTAGAAGCTAAGGAAATGGAGGCTTGGGCCTTCACTACCTTACAAATGGCTATGGGTCCAAATGTAATTTCTGAAATCGTTTCTGAAAAGACAGCCGCAGGGATTTGGAAAAGACTTGAGAATCTTTATCTCAAGAAAACTTTGACTAACCGACTGTTATTGATGAGGTCGTGCCTGTTCTTCAAAATGAAGGAAGGCACTACCATTCAGGCCCACATGACTGAATTCGAAAACATCATAATGAAGTTGAAGGCAACAGATTCTATTTTTGCCACAGATAATGAGGCACTCGCCTTGATTATGTTGTATTCACTTCCCGAAAAATATTCCCAGTTCACTAACAGTTTTATTTATGGAAGAGATTACATATCTTTGTCTGACGTGAAAGCAGGGATGATCTGTGAAGAACAGAGAATTCAGATGAAAATCGGTAACAGTTCGCGGGAGAACAACCACAACAGTCATGGTCTATTTGCCGAAAGATACCAAGACGATCAGCTCAGGGGAAGAACTCGTGGCCGCTCCCACTCTCGTAAACCTGGTCATCGCAGGAAATCTAAGCAACGTGGCAATTATAATTATTGTCACAAACCAGGTCATTGGGTCAGAGATTGTCCGAGTTTGAAAAACAAGGACAAGACCAAAGCAGAATCTTCAGCAGTTGCAGCCGAAAGAGATACAGGCTTCTCAGCAACAGTTACTGCACCACAAGGCGACAGGCGTTGGGTGTTGGATACCGGAGCTTCGTGCTATATGACACCATTTCGGGACTGTTTCACTACTTTCGAGGAGTTCGAAGGTAACCATATTTATATGGGAAACAGTACATCGTGTGTCACTCGGGGCATCGGTTCAGTCAGAATCAAAATGTTTGACGGTACTATTCGAACTTTATCAAATGTTAAATTTGTACCGTCTATGACTCGTTCTTTGATTTTTGTTGGACAACTGTCCAAACTTGGCTGTAAGATTCGAATAGAGAATGGGAGTATGCGCATCTCCAGAGGGAACTTTGTTGTGATGAAAGGTGAACAGGCAGAAAATAACCTGTTTCATCTGGTAGGCGTAACAGTAAGTTCTGATGCGTGTGTCGCGGATAGTTCGAGAAACTTAGATGCTACCCGTTTGTGGCATCTTAGATTGGGGCACACTTCAGAGAAGAATTTGGAGATTCTGCGCAAGCGGAAACTCATTGCAGTTGACATGCCTACTAGTCTGGACTTTTGTTCAGAATGTGTCTCGGGTAAACAGACGCGTGTTTCTTTTGGTGTTGGAAAACACAACACCAGAGGGATCCTCGATTACGTTCATACAGACGTCTGGGGACCATCTTCGACACAATCCCTCAGTGGAAGTAAGTACTATGTTACTTTTATTGATGATTTCTCGCACAAACTTTGGGTGTATGTGATTAAGTTAAAGTCAAATGTTTTTTAAATATTCAAAACTTGGTTAGCACTAGTCGAAGTCGAGACTGGTAGAAAATTAAAAGTGCTTAGATCTGACAATGGTGGTGAATACACTAGTGGTAACTTTAAAGACTTTTGTTCACGTAGAGGTATTCACCGACACTACACCACACCTGGCGATCCGCAATCAAACGGAGTCGCCGAGCGGATGAATAGGACCTTGTTAGAAAAAGTCCGATGTATGTTAGTTACATCTGGTTTCCTTAAAATGTTTTGGGCTGAAGCACTTCACACTGCTGTACACATTGTGAATCGGTTACCGTGTTCAGCCATTGGGGGGAAAATTCCGGAAGAAATTTGGAGGGGTAAGGGTTGTATCTGTTTGAAATACATACGTGTATTTGGATGTCCTGTGTATATTCATGTGACAGGTCAGGACAAGTTGGATCCCAGAACCACCAAGGGATTCCTACTCGGCTATACAGATGGAATCAAGGGTTATCGAATCTGGAACCCGGTCACCCGAAAGGTGATTCACTCTCGACATGTGATCTTCGATGAGTCGATTATGTTCAAGTTTAATCATAATCGACAACCCGCTCCAGAACCGGAAATTATCTCTTCTGTTTCTCCAACAGCCGATGGAGATGAGATAATTGTCAGTCATATTGTACCCAACTCATCTGCTCGTAGTTTCACTTTGGGATCAGAATCTGAAGAAGATGTTAGTCCACCAGATACATCTACTTTTGATCCAGTTAGCTCAATTCAGGAAGAAATTCTGAATGATGGTGGAGGTCAAAGTGATACAATTCCAGTATCAGTACCTGTGAGGCAGAGCCAGAGAACTATCCGTCCTCCTAATAGGTATGGTGATTGGGATTTTGCAAATATGAGTTTTACTGACCAGCTAGAGTATGCTTTGCATGTTGTACAGGATGAGCCGTTTGATTATTCGGAGGCCCTAGCTTCGAGCCACTGTGATAAGTGGTTAGGAGCTATGCATGAGGAAATGGAAGCTCTATCTAAAAATAACACTTGGGAGCTTTGTCCATTACCGAAAGGCAGTCGTGCAATTGGCTGCAAATGGGTCTATAAAGTCAAAGACGATAAGCGTTATAAAGCTCGCCTGGTTGCGAAAGGCTTTGCATAACGGAAGGGTATCGAGTATGACGATATCTTCGCGTTTGTGGTTCAACACACATCTATCCGGGTCCTTCTGGCCCTTGTGGCAATTCTTGATATGGAGCTCCAACAGTTAGATGTGAAAACAGCTTTTCTGCACGGAGATCTTGAAGAAACCATCTACATGAAGCAACCGGAAGGTTTCATCTCCGACAACAAACCTGATTGGGTCTGTAAATTGAAAAAGTCCCTGTATGGACTTAAACAGTCGCCTCGACAGTGGTACAAGAAGTTTGATTTATTTATGCTCTCGTTGGGTTTTGAGCGTAGTGAGAAAGACGCTTGTGTCTATCATAGATCAAGCGGTGGCATTTCTATTTATCTACTTCTTTATGTTGATGACATGCTGATAGCTTACAGGGATCGTTCTGAAATCAACCGTTTGAAAGATAGGTTGAAATCAGAATTTGAAATGAAGGATCTCGGTGAAGCTCGTGTTATTCTCGGCATGGAAATTGTTTGGGACAGAAAGTCTCGTACTCTCAGGTTAACACAGAAGGGCTATATTCAGAAGATTTTGAAGCGGTTTAATCTTGATGGAGCAAAGTCGGTGTCTACGCCACTTCCAAGACACATCAAGATTACAAAAGACGATTGTCCGGTAGACGATATTGGAAAGGCTGAGATGGCAAAGATTTCGTATGCCAGTGTAGTCGGGAGCCTCATGTATGCTATGGTATGCACCCGTCCTGATCTTGGACATTCCGTTGGTGTGATTAGTCGGTTTCTATCGAACCCGGGCAAGTCACATTGGAATGCAGTGAAAACTGTATTTCGCTACTTGAAAGGTACAGAAACTCACGGCCTGATTTATGGTATGCAAAACAACTGTGATATTCTTGGTTACTGCGATTCAGATTACGCAGGTGATCGCGTTAGTTGGAAATCCACTTCTGGTTATGTTTTTACATTAGGTGGAACAACTGTCAGTTGGAGATCTCAATTACAGTCTGTTGTTGCATTATCAACTACCGAAGCTGAATTTATTGCAGCGGTGGAGTCTGCTAAAGAAGCAGTTCATTTACAAGAACTCTTAATTGGTTTGTGCCTGAAGCAGACTACTGTCCGTATTAATTGTGACAGCCAGAGTGCAATTCACTTGGCTACAAATTTGGCGTTCAGCTCTCGAACGAAGCACATTAATGTGCGTGATGCATTTCTGGTAGCTTTACACGACGCAAAGGTTGTGTACTTGAATAAAATATTATCCGAAGATAATGCTGCCGATATGTTCACCAAGTCATTACCGCCATCCGCGTTCGAGCATTGCTCGAATTTGATACAGCTCAGATTGTGTTAGTGCCGTTTGGCACCTTGTGGGAGAGTTGGGAATATTGCTACAGATGACATAGCGACATCTTTGGGGAGTTATTACTTGGTACGTGTTTTTAGATTGCTTAACTCGTTCGTTTATTGAGATTGCTTACTTGAGGATTTTTGCTTTTGATTTTGACGGGTGATGGCCGAGCCGAAGCTCGTCACGGTCAAAATGCATTATGTTACCTCGTATCAATCTCTATCACCTATTTGTCCGTATTCGGGGGATTGGTTCATGCTTTGGTTTCGTCGGGTGATTTGCACATCATGGTGGAGTGTTGAAAAACTTAAATCAGATAAGTTTTATTGGTGCTGTGCAACTCACCAAACACAATGTACAAGTGTCTAAAGCATAGATATGTGGATTAATATGAACCACATATATTGGAAGATTTGCATGAGATTTGCATGGGAAATATGGATGACAACTTGCATCCATATGCCATACATACATACATACAAGAAAGATATGGAAATATTGTCACCAGTGTACTTATATCTTCTTTCATAAGCATTGCTAACCCAAAGCCACTTGTCCCTTCCTTCTTATTCTTTGTCTTATTCCATTTCTTCCCCTATAAATACATGCATCATTCCATCCCAAAATACACCAACAAGATATAGAAGTATTCTTTCTATTTTTCTTCTTCTTCCTTGTTCCTCTTTGTTGATAGGTTCAAACGAGAAGCTAAACATTTTGCGAGAAGGCGAGAAGTGTTTAATCATATATGATACACAAGCTTAATCATATATGATTAAACACATATACAGGCCATGTAATCATATATGATACCACACTTCTCGCCTTCTCGCAAAATGTTTAACTTCTCGCATGATCCTTCCTCTCTCTCTCTCTCTATATATATATTTATATATCTTGTTTTTGGAGGAACATTTGGGTAGCTGATTTGTTGATCCAAGGATCTCGTAAACACTTTGTAATTTCTCCCGGTTGTTAATATAAAGATCTCTCTCTCCCTGTGGATGTTCCACTATCACACTGATAGTGGAACCACGTTAAATATTGTTGTCTCGATTTATTTGCTGTTTCGTTATATTTTATCGTATATTCGATAACTGTTATATTTACGCTTGTGGATCGGTATGAATCAATAGACCAAAATATACAATATTTAGATCTCGTTATTCCGCATTTGTTGTAACGGGTCAGTTGCACGTAATTTATTATTATCATTTTTGGGACCGTAAATCACTTGAAATACGATATTGTAACTGCCACCGACCCTTACACACACAAGTTTGATACAACTGATAGTCACCGTAGGGCTAGGAATTCATAATAACATTCCCAAGAAACAAACACTAGAGAAAATAAATAAGATTTCATAAAACAAAGCTATAGAAGAATCAAAAGGATCACCTGAAACAGAGTCAATTGCGCTGAAAGGGTGGTTGCTTCTGTTTGTAGGGTCTGAACTTTTCTCTCGAGCTCAGATATATAGCGAGCCTTCCTCTCTTTAGAACGGGCAGCAGATTGTCGATTGGCCAAAATCCTGTATACTACGAAGCATAAGATGGTCTGAAACTCTCAAAAGCCAACATATTAGCAAACATAAATGATTAGGATCTAAAACTTCTAGCCCCTCC
Source organism: Arctium minus (assembly GCA_954870635.1). Taxonomy (NCBI): domain Eukaryota; kingdom Viridiplantae; phylum Streptophyta; class Magnoliopsida; order Asterales; family Asteraceae; genus Arctium; species Arctium minus. Next base: position 155,948,874 of record OX941081.1, read on the forward strand.
CATTGACATAAATGTTCTAGAGATAGTCAAGATGAATGGAAACTTTTTGCTTATGATCTCCAAGCATAAAGCAGTACAGATGAATGATAGACTGATAGTAAGAAAGTAGGTACTAAATTCGCTTAACATATTGAAAGATAAACTATAACAATAAACTCCTTGTCTTACAGATCATCCAACATCAATGTAGCTTAGCCAATATTCCATGCTTTACAGCAATGATATTCCAGGAATGTGAACTTGGAGTTTCATAAAAAAGAGCCAAATTTGATAATTTGTCTGTAATATGTTGTTCTGGCTTACAAGACCACTCACTTTGTCGTAATCATCAACTCCGTTGTGAGCTTATCAGAAGCTTACTAATTTGCGAACTTGGGACAGGCAAAACACCATGACCAACACTGCAAGTCTTCATTTATATTTTGGAAAATGTATTTTTAATTCTTTATCACTAACGCTTTCCATATTTTCTTACCTCGACAAGACTTCCTTGGAATGGCAAACTAAGGATGGAACATTGGAGTAAAGATTGCAAGCGACACAAGTCACATATATTCCCTTTCTCAACATAATGTGTCACCAAGTAGAGGGCCTGAAGCATGCTAAGTTTCAAAAAGTACAAATAAAAGAGTAGATCAATTCTGTTTCAAAAAAAAGAATCATTTTCGTTACAGAAAAAAGGTAAATCAAATATAAATATCTTAGTCATTCCATTTAACGATCTTAGAACTCGAAGTGAACTACTCTAGTATGGTGGATCAACCAAATTCCACTATTGAACAGGAAAAAGAAAATAACAACAAATCAAGTACAGAGGCATAACCTATTTTGGCTGGCAGCAAAGAAATACGAAATTGGAAATGTAATTGTACAATTTCTCTCTCCAATAATGTCGTTAATTTCGTTCGTACAGCAGAACTATACTGCATAGGATTTTCGACAAGTTTGGCTTATGATCCACATCTACTTGGCTTCCTACATCTTATAGTACTACCGAACGTTCCGTCCGTACCTTACATAACAAAATCAGATAGAATTGCATATCGGAAACGGAAACGGAAAATAAAATAAACAAATGATCCTTACCTCTTAGCTCGTTTAGGATCGATAGTCCACAATTCAGCAAGCTTATCAGGTGCCATTGCCTTCTTAGCTTCAATACTTTCACTAAAAAGACTCGAACTATCCACTGAATTACTATGCCGATGTCGAGGTCTCGCGCTGCTTTTTTCACCATCACCGTCGCCACCGCCATTATTATCCACCGAAGCTCCACCACCACCAGCATTGCTGATCCGGCCACTGTCAAGAACTCCACCGCCGCCACCGTCATTCAAGTTGGATCCGAGTTTCTCAATGTCCATAAAAGTACAAAACAGATCGTCCTCAGATCCAAGCTCTTCGAAGCTTCCAGACGGTGCATCGAACGTGTCTGACACCAGATCTAGGTCGTCCGGTAGTCGGAAGTTGACCTCGGAGTGTGCTCTCCGGTGGTGAGACGTCCGGAAGGGAAATGGAGTTGCATCCATGGAATTGGCGTTTGGATTTGACGGATCTTGCATTGCGTATGATCTTCAGTTCTTCTGACCAAAAAGGAGTGTGTGTTTCGTTATCTGTATTTATTATTAAAGGGAAAAACCGTATAACTGTTTTCTGGGTGCAATGTATGCATCTCGTGGACTTATTTGGGTCAAACCCATCGTTATCCGTTGAGTCGTCTATAAATGGGTCGGGTTTCTCGGATATGGATCTTTTTTCCTTTTCCAGACAAGTAACAAAATTTCTCCAAAATTGACGGTTAAAAATTAAAATCTTAAAAAAAACGTAATTTAATTGTAAAATATTTAATAGACTGTTAAAGGGAAAAACATATAAAATAACAATATGGAGATAATAACAATAAGACAGAGAGAAGAAGTCTATAATTATCATTAATCATAAGCCCTTTAAATAGGGAGGAGTTACAAGTAGATAGTTAGAAGATATTTCAGTTCTAATCTAACTCTGATATATTTATCTCTATCGTCATATCCTTTAGACGATGACACACTTATCCTACAACACTCCCCCTTGTGCCGAGTTAAAGGAGTGGTGGTGCACAGTTGTTGCCTCGTTAAAATTTTACGCCAAAATAAAACCCAGTGGGAAAAAAATAAAAATATGACGAAGGAAAGAGTACAACGCACCAACTTCTTTGCAATACATAGACTTATCCTTCAGTCTATTTTCTCTTAGATTCGTACTTTAATCTTGAGAGTTAAGAAAACATGATGGTATATAAACAGTTGTCTCACTAAAACCTTACACCAAGGAACAAAACCCAATGGGAAAAATAAAACCTTGGTTGAAGGAAAAAGCACAACATACCAATATCACAAATATAGTAGACTCCCCCTTTTGTCTACTACTCCCCCTGATTCGTGCATTAACCAAGGGAATTTGGAAAACATTTCCATTTACTTTCTACACGTTTTCCAATATATGGTTTTAGGTAATGACTTGGTAAAATATGTCACATTCTTTTGACACCTTACTTGATTCACTTGAATCTAAATGAGAGTCTTTTATTGCTGATTGTATAGAAACTTAAGCAGAATATGCTTTGTGTTATTACCCCTGATGTATCTTATGTTCATTTCGATACATGATACATTATTTCCATATATGCAAGTAGGATACTGGTTGAACCCAGAATTACTAACTCCTATAATATATGTAATGATAGTCCTTAATCATATACATTATTTTATTATCTCATGGAGAGTAATATTCTTGGATTAATTCAAGGAGGTAGTTACAAAAGATCGCTTAGTTTACTTCCAAGCAATCGACGTGTTCCTTGTGGTAATTCTTTATTCAGTTTGGGAACATCATTTGTATGGATCAGACAGATACCTAATATCAGCAAACACATACCAAGACATTATTTGGTGTTTTTCTATAAGAGCTAGCTAGTACTTTTGCTGCTTACATTCTAAGTAGGTATTGACGTTCCATTATCAATCCCATTTTTCTTTCTATAGGGAAAGTATAAACCATGTCAATGGTTCCAAAAGATTAATTTAATATCATTCCAATGATTTTGCGTTGGCGCTGAGCTAAATCTAGCTAACAAGTTCACTAAGAAATACAATATATGGTCAAGTATTATGTTAAGTACGATAATGCGCATATTGTACTTAGATAGGGAATTCCAGCTCCCAGCATCTTTCGTCATCATCCTTTAGACGAAATGGATCTTTCCTTATATCCGACACTTCGACCGATCATGGGAGTGCTAACCGGATGTGCTTTGTCCATATTAAATTGCCTGATTATTTTCTGGACATATGCGATCGGTGAATTAATATTTCACAAATTTGGTGTCCTAGCTCAAATATCTAGACAAAACCAAGTTTTCCCAAGATCTTTCCTCTCAAAATCAGATTTCAAGTAGCTTGTGGTTCCTCTCATTTCATCAAAAGTGCCTATTATGTTCATAACATTGACATATAGGGCTACTTTGAAAATCTGGAACTTGTTTTCCATAATAAATAAGCAAGAGAACATTTCATCGTTCTTATATATCCTTTCCCAATCAATTATTCCATTAGGCGGGTATACCACATCCACTTATATTGTTTTAATCTATAAAGTGGGCGTTTCAATTTATTGCAAACACATTTCGTGGTTTAGAGTTGCTTGATTTTGGTAATGTAATATCATCAAGCACTTTTATATATCTCTAAATCTAGATCCCCGTAGAGATATGTGGTAACCACATTCATGAGTTGCATTTCCAGTCCTTCGGAAACTACTAGGCTAGTAAATTATACGGATGTCATAACATCCATCATGAGAGAGTAAGTTTCCTCGTGGTCAATCCAGGGCGTTGTGAGAAACCTTGCGCCAAAGGAGAGTCTCATACATTATGACTTAATTATTCTCATTACGCTTTAGGACAAATGATTTATCTATGTCTTACAGGCTTTACACTTGGTGGGTTAGCACTACCAAACCAAATACCTGTTCATTTGTCAAATAATATGATTCTCCTGGATTACTTATTTAGGCCAGTTTGCTCTTTGTTGATATTTTCCAACTGAGCATGGTTCGATGTCAATGTGCTCTATCGCCTCATAAACAATAATATATGCGAAATATATCATCAATAATTATATATGATCTGTCCATCGACTCATATGTGCTCTCATAGTTCATTTGAGATTAATATTCATCTCTAGAATCAATATTAACTTCGGAGCGTCCTCCAGTGATGATTCATAGACATAGTTTAATCAGAGACAATCTCATGAGAGGTTTATGTATTGATGACAAATAGTTGTGCCTTACTCTTCTCTTCCTTTAGATGAGTATCTATCGAACCAAGTAGCTTCCCCCATTTCCGTTTGGGAGCTACGACCTCAACCACACCTCCACTATGTGTGATTGCAACGCACTTTCCAATGGCGTTGTGCCCCTGTTGGGGACTTTTTAACCTTTCAAGTATATTTGCAGCTCGTATATGTGATCTTGTCACTTTTGGAATATTAAACGTATCAGGTATCGAGTCTGATTCGTTTGACTTCAACATTACGTTGTGAAGTTTTGGGGATCGAAATGAGACAGAGTGGGAATATTCAATGACACTTCCTGTCGTTCCCATGGAAAATCTTTTTTCCTGTCTCCCCCTAACGACGGGAAGACTGTCTCATGAAAGTGACAACCCGCAAATCTAGCGGTAAAGAGATCACTAGTCAAATATTATAATTAGTGGATAATTGTTGGGGATTCATATCCAACATATACCAAATTCGTCTTTAAGGACCCATTTTGATGCGTTGTGGGGGCGCAATTGGCACATATAATCAAACATGCGTAAATGTAAAGTATCAGTCTTATATCCAGTTACCAACTGGTACGCATGAGCAAGTAGTGGGTCTAAAAACGAAAAAAAAAAACTGCATATAATAATTGCATAACCCCAGGTAGATGTGGGTAAATTGGTGCGCATTACTAATACCCTAGATGTCATCATATTCTTTTGATAACAACTTCTATGAGACCGTTTTATATATACACATGGGGTATAGGAATCTTTACATTGATCCTAATACATATGCAATTAACATCAAATCCTTATGATGTAAATTATCCAGCATTCAAAGTCATGTAGACTTGATGAAATAATCAGGGTGGTGAGACCTTAAACGTATAGTTAGTGCTAGGAGTGCAGTATTTCATGTGGACAGTAATACGACATGCGTTCATCGTGTCGAAACCAAAACCATAAAGTACTTTAATGGCCCGCATTCTGGATGTTTATGTCCATAAATATCACCTTGTATTCGTTGTAACAATGGAATATTTTTGTATTATGTCCTTAGCTTTAGGATGGTCTCAATCCTGTCTTGGCTAAGGAGTAGGTTATATACAAAAGTTTTAGGTATTCGAGAGGGCATATAGCAATGTTGTTTCTTATGCTACAGAAGTCAACATTTGCAATTTTCCTCATTCTGCCTTTCACTTGAAAGAGAATGTGTCTATGTGTATTTTGCAATACACGAATCACTATGTCATAACCACGGTGTCCCGCATGGTCATGCCAAAACATATATGTGTTATTGCCCCCAAAAATTCTTTATTGGTGACAAAATATGTTCCGATGACCCAATAATCTACTAGTTTGACACATTAGTTTCCATGATATATGTTTGCTTTCATATTCATTGGAATTTATGTATATATGCTCATTTTCATTTCCATTTGATACGAATATCTTTACAAGGTTCCTATTAAACTTGTTCCACCAAGAAAGTGACAGTCTATCATCTAAGTATTTGGTTGGAGGAAATTTATTAATTCAATGAATAATAATCTATTTCTTGTATGAGATGTCATAAAAAAATCAAGTTCTCCTCGATACATTCCTACACGGAACGAAGAACATTGAGAGTTTTGTTTTGTTTTTTATGTATTTCTTTACATGTATAATGGTTATAAACTCGAGTGTATATTTTGCAGAATCAACTAATTTGATAATTAAAGCACATTCAAATGTAATTATATTCAACTAATCTTAGATATAATATATTTCATTTTCAATTTGTTCCCTTTTCGAAAGAAACACTGTTTAGTGCATTTTGACTGTGCATTATCACCTGGGACAATAGTTATATCTTTACTCCAGATGTTGAAAAATCATTCCCGACTCTTACCAAGACCCTGACCCTTTCTAGGGTCTCGTCCACATGGTGCAGAAATGTCACATGTGTGAAATTGTTTTTAACTCACAATCCTTTAGAGTTGTTTCCACCTCTAACACTTTCATTATTGATATCGGGAATTTTCTTTATCCCGACATATGTGGTGTTATTTGAAAGAACCTTGTTATGTCTCTCAACCACTTGCAGTAGGTTGATGAGTTTGTCTAAAGATTACATTCCAACTTATATTGGTTCATTAATATTTACTTATATATGAAAGGTGGAAATAATATTAGGAATCATGTCATCTTCTGTGAGTTGCTTGCCACAGAGATTGAGGCGCGTTTTGGAAAAAAAAACATTTCTTTGTTGAAATCAGTTACCTTTTTGTAATCGAGTGAGTGGGTTTCATTCCACTGTACAATTAGTTCGGGAAGTACATATTCATAAGTACTCCCGAATATCCCTTTCGGAACATCCCACATTTCTTTGGGGGTTTCTAGTAAAGGTATCCTATGAAACTTAGGATTTATATGTCGTCTCAAAATATGAGGGTATTCGTTTGTACCTTTTCAAGAGGTTGATTTTAGAGTCAATGGGGAGTCTGATGGACTTTAGGTATTTTCTTGTACCTTTTCAAAATGAGGTTTATATACTCATTTATGATACTCAGAGTCTTTTGAGTTTACGCCGTTGACTTTGAGGTGAGTTGTTTCAACCATTTACATATATAAAGGATAATATATGATTTTCTGTTTTGTAAGAAAATGGATTATGGTTATGAAATTTCATCATCATAACAATATTGGATTTTTGTATGCTTTAATTTTATTGATAATACTTCGTCAATATTTCAATTTGCGAAAAAGAAACCACTCAATCTATTGGATTTCCAGGTAGTAGGGGAATCACATGGATTTCTTAAGTCCCTACAAACCTTAGGGTTGTTTACACCCGTTTGACAAAATCCAGTCGATATCTTGTGATTTAATTAATTTAAATATAACATTTATTATAGAGCATTTGGAAAGATGCCAAAATGACTATGAGTTTGGCATAGAAGTCAATTTTAATATTTTAATACCTTAATAGTATTTTTGGAGCTTTTGGTAAAAACCAAAATATATGGGGTTGGAAGTGTAACTTCCAAAGATTAATTATATAGTTTAAAAATAATGAGTAGAAACCCATAATCAAGATAAGTATTTGGATAATTTTTTTTTTTTTTTACATTTTAATGTTATTTTTGGAGCTTTTAGCAAAATAACAAAAGTTATGGGGGTTGAAAGTGTAAATTCCAAATATAATTTATAAGATTGAGATTAATGAGTAGGAACTCATAAACAAGATAAACATTTGAATATTATGTGGATAAGGCATAAAAATCTATAAAAGAATTACTAAACATTTTAATACCAAATTAAAACAATTGATTTAGATAAATAAATACAAATTAAGTTGTCCACTTCAATGTACATTATCAATAACAATATGATAAAATAGAATCATATATAAAACAATAAAAATAATAATGATCCGATAGATAATGACAAATTTTAGGTTCAAATGCAAATTAAACAAATAACAAAATTAAATGTTGATAAGTCCAAGAAAAAATTAGATAAGAGATAATTCTAACAAATCCAATAATAACTTTTTTTTTTATCAATAACAATAGGATAAAATAGAATCATATATAAAACAATTAAAATAATAATGATCCGATAGATAATGACAAACTTTAGGTTCAAATGCAAATTAAACAAATAACAAAATTAAATGTTGATAAGTCCAAGAAAAAAAATTAGATAAGAGATAATTCTAACAAATCCAATAATAACTTTTTTTTTGGAGGGTTCAGAACTAAATCTACAAATATTAATTTCAACTATAAGATTAAATTGAAATTGAAATTTACAACAACGAAGATTACTAACATATTAATCGTTATAATAATGAGTTGTAACAAATTAATTTATTTAAATAAGTAAATAATAATAACATGATTAAGTTAACTAACTAAATATATGCAATATTATAAACTTATTTAAGAATACCTAAATTAATAACTATAACAAAAATTGAGTCAGTAAATAATTGTTTAAAATATATAAAATACGATTTCAAATCCACTTATCCATATCTTGATTCAATTGGAATAAAGAATAAAATATAACCAACAAAACACAACATACATAACAAATTACTTCGAGACTCAAAAGCGAACACTTTTAAAAAAAGCCAATATGCATATAAAATTTTCAAAACAGAAAGTTAACCGAGACAGATTTATGGTTTATGACATGAATATTACGCCACATAAATATTATACGTGTAAGAATTCTTACTTGGATTGTAGCATCGACGGAGGGATAGATTTATGAAGTTGGAAACCCGAAATTTGATTGTCGAACTAACCGATTGAGCTTACGTGCTGATAACGTGTTAAAGGGAAAAACATATGAAATAACAATATGGAGATAATAACAATAAGACAGAGAGAAGAAGTCTATAATTATCATTAATCATAAGCCCTTTAAATAGGGAGGAGTTACAAGTAGATAGTTAGGAGATATTTCAGTTATAATCTAACTCTGATATATTTATCTCTATCTCTATCTCTATCGTCATATCCTTTAGACGATGGTACACTTATCCTACAACATAAACAGTTTTTTTTAGACATTTTAATTTCAAAACTTTTATTAGTGAAATAATATAGTTTAAAATACTATTGTTAAATAAAGGTTTAAATGGCGTGAGGACGTGATCAAATCTTCAATTCTAGGAGTCACCGAAATCATAACGTTTTTCAAAACGTGAGTTAATGCAACAAATTTGTATATCATATATAATATAATTATAAATCGACGAATGATCGTGTGAGAAGTTAAGGTTAACATGAGAAGCGTGAAAAATGGATCTAAACCGTTGATCACTTTTAATCAAATGTTCTCCCATGAATTGCAGCTTAAAAGAGAATTTTCATCCTAATGTGCAACCATTTCTCATCCAACGGTCGGTAACCACTTTTCACGCTTCTCATGTTAACCTCAACTTCTCATCGGAACTCAACCCTTACAGATTTGTAGTATCTTATAAACATTTAGATAACCTTTAAATTTCAGGAGTATGAAAATCTATAACAATAAGTAGGAATCATTAATGTATTAAGGAGTCATTTACCATATGTTTTTTTTTTTTTTTTGGAAAGGGAATCCTGGATCTATGGCCCAGACTAATCCCTGACAATTAGGGCCTTTGGCCCAGCTGCTAAAGCGTGCAGCCCTGAGATTATCCTCAGTGGCCACAAGTGCTGCTAGTGGGGCTCGAACCCGGGTTGAGCGCTATGAACTCCCCAAGCCTTTACCACCACGCCACAACCCTTGTCATTTACCATATGCTTACCGGGTAAATATTTACCAGCAAGATCACCACCCTCAAATCAGATTACCTTATCGGGTAACATTCTAGACCATCAAAATGGTTTGTTGGTAAGCGTCCTTTATACCGTGAACCATTGGGTAAGAGTCTTCTCCCTAACTTCCTGGGTAAGATTTCCGGTCCTTGTTATGCCTCCATCATATCGACCGAAGCTATAACGAAGAAGTTTTACGCCTCCAGCCTTCTCCATCACTGGGTAAGATTTCCTGGGTAAAACATATCACTTATTTCAAACTTTTACGCCTCCAGCCTCCTCCATCGCTGCTCCATACGCTCCTCTCAAAATCGACCGAAGAATCCATTGTTCATCTCAAAATCGACCGATCACTGCTATGAAAATCGAATCCTCTCCATCGATTTTATCAGTTTATCGACTCCTCTCCATCGATCTCGTCCAACATCGGCATCGATGTAACAACCGCAATTTTCGGGTAAGTATAATTTCAAGTCAGTGTAGAAACCAATCTTTCAAGAGAAATATAAGAAATAGGATTTTGGATTGAATACTATATTTTATAGTCTTGCTATATGTGAAATTCAAATACGAGTCCAACGGTCCTTTCCGGAGCGAAAACGAAGCTATAACGAAGAAGTTATGACCAAAATAGTGATCGGGCACGCGACCAGTGTCAAGTGGACGTCCACATAGGGAAGCAAGTGGACGTCCGCATAGGATCTTCCGTGGAAGCAGCAGAAGATTCGCCAGTTTTCGTCCTGATGCAAGTGGACGTCTGCATTGAGTCTGACGAAATTTTCACCTTTTTTCACCCTCAACTCTCTCATACTTTTACCCCCACATCTAGATCTGGTCTCCCTCTCCCTCATTTCGATTTTCTCATCTAAAAACCCCAAATCCTTTCTCCTTCTCCATCTTTCTCTCCTAAATCAAACCCTAGACCATTTTTATGAACCTTAATCTTTCTAGAACTCATTTCACTTCATCTTCTTCATCAAGTTTCTAGGGTTTCATCCAACCTTTTTCTCCATTTGAAGATTGGGAGTTTGTGGTTCATTTTAGTGACCCAAGAGTTGTAACACCCTCAAATCTGGAAAGAGCGACTAATTTAAAATTTTCTAAATACATCAATAAATGATTCATACACAATCATAATTTAAGGTTTAACCTCAATGCACACAATTTGTTCTCTTCGTACAGTCTATAACAAGGACGGGTGCTACTAAAACCCAATAGTAGTCACTATCTCCAAATTGCGGAAGACATCACCAAATACTTACACTTGCACAGAGCTAAGGTTCAACTCTTCATAGTTGCTAGAACCAAACCCCCATCTAGAACCTGATGCACATGCCGACAAAAAAAGGTTAGGCTTAACGCCTAGTGAGCTCAAGAGTTTTCATCATATATAAATATATCTTTAAAGGAAAAGTAATTCGTTCAAAACAAGATATTTCAAAATGATTTACTTTAGAAATGGAAACGACTCGTTTCCTCCATAAGATACCTCTTTAAGGACAACGCTCCAATACAACATTCTTTATAAACCAATGCAACCCAAAACTCACTCAAAACGTGAATATAAAACAACTCCCAATGTATGATAATTTAAATAACACTTCATATCCCAAAACACCCAAAACCCGGGTGTAGCATAATACTCAACCCAGAAATCATGGATAAGATCCATATGTACAAAACGTCACCGAAAACTTGAATACTAAAATTCAATACCCAAAACAACACCTTTCGGTGACGGGGGAGACCCGAATTCCACGAATGTGGCGGGCACACAAAGTTAGGCCACTTATCAATGTTATATGAGCATCACTTAGGGATAAAACAATCGTTAACATCAACCTTTCCGGGTCTATAGCTAACAAACCAACAAGCTCAACAACTCCATGTCTATTGCTTGGACAATCATCAGGTTCAACCCCTCTAGTTTTGTACCTTGGAAATCTTCGCACACTCCTCAAGTTCAACCCCTCTGGGTCTATACCTTGGAATCCCAAAGCATCCCAGTTAAGCTCGTTCACTAGAAAGTGGCAATTATTAATCAGAAGACCCCATGCCTATTTCAAGTTACAATACATGGATATTTATCCCACTCAAACTGACTCTTATGCCTATGGATCCAATGCATTACAGTCTAAAACGTTACATGACTCAAACGAATGAACTAACGCATTCAAAACATGTAACTCCCAAATAAGATGTAATTAAGTACACCGTACGTTCAAGGCTCCTTAATGATCTACAAAAACGGAACAAATGTTCCAAAGACCCATCTGAGTGTAAACCAATTCCCAAAAGGCATAAAGAACGATTGACTAAAATACGTGAGCCAATAGGGTTACAAAATCAAAATACGTCTTTTCCCAAAATCTTTCTCCCATTTCACAATTGGCCTTCGGCCTAAAACTAAAAGGTTTACCAATCCTAAAATGTTCCCAAGACCCAACAAAATCCAAACTGAGTCATAAGCTCAACAAATTCAAAGATCCAACGTTGAAAATCATAAAGTGAAATCAAACGTAAACGACCCGCAATAATGCATTTATACCAAAAAATATACTCCATGAAATAATTCATTAAGATACCCAAAATATGTGATTTATTTATCAAAATACACAAAATCCCAAATGTGGGTGTTTTATAAGTTTATAAAGTTTAACACCTCCAAATAATCAAAACTTATCAAGTTAACAATTCCATGTAAAACATATAAACACTTTAAAATAGACATTTTGGCATGTACATCGTTTTCACAAATCAACTTGAACTCACCTTTCTAGATTTAGGCTAAATCTAGATTTTACCCCAACTTGAGTTCCTTTGAAGAAACTTGAATCTTCGAGGTCCAAAACTTCCATAAACCTAGATACATAAATTTTCCACCATTAATATACATCCCAAACCATATAGAATCGATCCCCGAACATGTTACATCAAAACCTCCACTTTGGGCAAAACCCTAATTTTGGACCCAAATCTTCCAAAATCTTACAAACTGAAATCAAATGAATCAAACCCTAGGAAACCATCAATGGAGCATTTATATCAACTAACAAGGTTTAGAGATGGAGAAAGTAAACTTACCACATAAGTTTTGGTGAAAACCTAGAAAACTAAAAAATGAGCTAGAGGTTGAAGATGAAGATGAAGATGGAGATGGTGAATCCTTGATCATAGCTTTCCATTTTACCACTTGATGGTGTTTTATCTCCATAAAATACAAGGGTTTGAGCCAAAAATAAGTTAGGGTTTGAAGGGGAAAGAAGGAAAACGATTTGGGAGAGAATAGGAGAAGTATGAATGAGAAGAAATGAGGAAAATGATGAAAATCTCGTCTTAACAGCGGCCTGCCCCTTATGTGCGACATTGACCATGCGACATTTCCCTGGGCAATGTCGTTGGTCATAGTCACTGGTGTGTACCAGCTCACGGTACACTCCATGCGATTGTGACAGTGCGACTGTGACTCGTCATAGTCGTCGGGCATTGTCGCGGAACCTCTCCGGAGCCCCGAAACTCAACTTTTTCACTGCCAATACTCCCGATACTCCAAGGGACTTTAAACAAAACATTTACCAACAAAACCCCACTGTTTACAAGTCACATAAACGTCCGAATGACATTTATTTACCAAAAATTACGAGTGTTACAAGAGGTATTTTGGTTGGTGGTTTCAAGTTATGGTTAAGGTAATCTTCTCTTTTCTTTATCTATAGAAATTAGGGCTTTGGTATAAGTTGAGATCTTCATGTAAAATGTTTGGGGAACGATTCTAAGTGATTGTATATGAATATTAATGGTTAGAAACTTATGGATCTAGGTTTTTGGAAGTTTTGACTTGAGGATCCAAGTTCTTCAAAGGAGCTCAAAGTTAGGGAAAAATCTAGATTTAGCCTAAATCTATCAAGGTGAGTTCAAGTTGATTTGTGAAAACGTTGTACATGCTAAAATGTCCATTTTAAAGTGTTTATGTATCTTGCATGAAATTATCAAGGTTTGAGTCATTTAATGGGTTTTGATTATTTGAAGTGTTTAGCTTTATAAACCTTGTAAAACACCCATGTTTGGGATTTTTGGGCATTTTGATAAATAAATCATAAGTATAAGTATTTTAATGATTTATCTTATGAATGAAGATCTTTTGGTATAAACGTGCTTTTAGTGTATGTTTGGAGAAATGTTTGTTCTTGTGTTATGGGACATTTTGAAAGAATAAATGGTGTAAATTCATTTGGAAAATGGTTTGTCTCAACCAATGATGAGTTTTGGGTTAATCATATTTTTGGTCGTTGCATTTGCATAACCGTTGGCTAAATGTGTTTTATTGTTTACACTGACTTTTATTGTACGATAAAGTAAATTGGGGAGCTTTGACTCAGTTTTTAACTAAAATGAGTCTTTGGGACATTCATCCAGTTTTAATAGCCCGTTGTGGAGTTTTGAGTATGATGGCGTTTATTGCGCATCATTTGAGAATTACATGTTTTGAGTGCGTTGGTCATTCAATTTGAGTCATGTATTGTTATAGATTGTAATGTAATGGATCCATAGGCATATGAGTCGGTCTTTAATATTTTAAAAAGGGTTATTGTTTCATGTTGGGACCAGGATTAATTATAGGGTCATCGAGGGCCTCATGGTGCCATTGACCCCGTGATGTAATTTATGAGTCTGTTTTTATGGGATGTTCATTTCCCATTTGTAGCTAGTTGAAACTTGGACCCTAGGGTGGCAACTTGGTACGGTTATGTGGTACCGGATACTAGCCATGGGTCGTAAATGTAAATCCTAGCGAATGAGCATGATTAGGAATCATTGGGTGCCTTCCCCCACATCTGAGTACGAGCCGGCGAGTTCGTGGCCTTGATCATAGTATGGTGAGCTCAATAACTTGGAATGTGGTCTACTTTTGTGTTCCGCCACTAGCCATGGAATTCGGGTCTCCCCCGTCACCGAAAGGTGTTGTTTTAGGTATTTAGTCTTATCTATGTTTTCAGTGACATTTTGAGTATGGGGTCTTCTCCATACGTTATAATTTTGGGGTTTGAGTCTTACTCATATTTCGGTAGTTGAACAATAAAGTTTATTTATGTTTTCATAAAATGGGAGTTTGATTCCTATTCACATTTGAGTGAGTTTTGAGTTGTATTACCTCACGAAAGAAAGTTTTTGTACGGGGCGTTCATCTTTAAAAGTATGTGTTATTGGAAATGGATCGTTTTCATATTTAAAGTAAATCATTTTCAAGGATCACAGTTTTAGACGCATGCTTTCCTTTTTAAAGATATATTCATTCATGATAAAACTCTTGAACTCACTAGGCGTTAGCCTAACCTTTTTATTTGTCGGCATGTGCAACAAGTTCCGGTTGGGAATAGTTCTAGTGTCACCATGGAGAGAGGAGTGCTAGTGGTGTGCTCGAGTAGTGAATGTCCTAGTGAAGTCTTCCGCATTGTTTTGGGTAGAGCGACTGGTATTTGGGTTAAGTAACATCCGACTTTGATTTAATCCTTGTTTATAAGACTGGAGTTTTATAATTGTTGTTGTTAATTATAGAATTTTAAATTGAGGTATATGGAGTTTTGATTTGTAAGTGGAAGTTTTGTCCTTTATTAGATATTATATCGAGATTTTTGATTAGTTGCTCTTACCAGATTTGAGGGTGTTACAATCGATCTCATCCAGCAAAGCCGATCTCCTCTCTGGTTCTCGTAAGTCGGTATGTTCATACGCTCTTCTCCATCGATCTCCTCTCTGCTTCTCTAAAATTGATTTCATACGCTCCTCTCCATCGATCTCAAATTGACTGCCCAGATTGAAGACCCAAATGGGTTTGTTGTTCTTGATGAAAAAATTGGATCTTTGGAGCGTAGAAAGATGGGTTTTGATGGGTTGTTGCTGTTGATGTGAGTAATCCCTTTTGTGGGTTTGGGAAAAGATTGGGGAATCTTGTTTGCAGAAAATTTATGTTAAAAATAGCAGAAAATTTAATAAACTTATCACTATTGTTAACATTTTGGGTGTAAATCTTGTTTGCATCTTGGTTGAAATCGGATCGATTTGTTTCCACTTGATTGTTGATATTCTATAGAGATCATCTTGTTATGAGAACTGAATTTTTAGTTATATAATCTACACTATATTATAAAGCAGAGATAAAAAACTCTTAAATACAAATTATTAGGCACAAGGTACCATCATTTTATGCAATATTTTAAAAATCTCTTAATTTACAAGTATCAAAGCACAAAATACATATTACTACTGCATGCTTCTAACACCCACCAATTTGGTATATGCAAGACCTTCCTTTTATGCAATCCTTTCCATGTATCACTATTAATTAATATATTATATTATTAAATATGTAATTGGTTATTTTTTCTAGATGTCATTAAAATATATAAGATAATCATTGAATTATAATAAAATACTTAATTTTTTTATATAAAAAACATTATATTATTAAGCCTAAATTAAACAAATTTATAAAAAAAACATTATCAGTTTCTCAAAACCATCCAAAATCGTACTGAAAATCGACAAAAAAATAAAAAACAAAATAAAACATTAAAATCGTGATGTATCTCGCTGCATTACGCGAGTACGACTCTAGTTTAATTGAATTCGATAGTATCATATTTTCAGAGATAAAATAAACAATAATATATATTCAGATGTTTTCAGCTTACAAAAACAAACAATCATTTTTATTCATATTTCAGATTTCAACACCACCACTTAAAAATCAGAAGTAAAATCAGACTTCAGCACCACTTAAAAAACAAAAGACACCTGATTAGAAACGAGAGGTCACTTTTTGTACTCGAGCTTCTTGACCTGTTTTTAACTTGATGAGGTTTTAATGAGTAGTTAAATTCATAAAATATAACTTCAAATTAAAAGGTATAAATTATATAATATCAATAAGACAAAATTTATATAAAATGATTGATGGTAACACCATGTCCTCGTATTCTTTTAGCTATTAACATATTTGATCCAGGGCTCTCTCGGGGGAGGGTGGTACGGACACATGTTCAAGACCCAAAAATGTTAGGGGCCCAAATTTTTATGTTGGTATATAGTAGTACTCTAAAAATTAATATATTAAATAGACCCAAAAAAAAATGTAGCATATATATAATAAGAGGCAAAAAGAATTTAGTAGATAATAAGGGCCCAAAAACATATTTGTTATATCCTATTGCTTTTGCCTCTTTAATTTTTCAAAGTTCAATTGCTATTTCTATCTGCTTGACTGTTTTCATGTATCAATAATTCAACGGATAACAACTTTAAGCTCATGTGCTTGTTGTTGTTATATGTTTTTGTTGGATATTTTTATCTATTTCTACTTATAATGACTATAGCTATTTGCTTATGTAGTTTGGATAATTGCTTTTGTTGGTTATTGTTATTTATTTTTGCTTCTCCACATGATCTTGTACTATTGTTTGACGACTTATTTATTGTTCTTATGAGTTATGACGTGTTACATGGTTCATTGATTAATAAATAATTTTTCTCTACTAAATGTATTCAATAATCTCTCTTTATATATGTCATGTTCTATAAACTTTTAATCTTAACATCTTATTTAGTGGAGCAAGAAAAGAAGGAAAATAAAATTCAAATATTTGCATCAATTGTTTGACTTCTTCATCTTTCACTTGGATTCCACTATACACCACACTATTATATTTAAGTGCTCAAACAATAATTCATTGAGCTTGCAAATTATAGGTTTCATTCATTATTTATTCTTATTGGATCTTAATGAATCAAATTTTCTTCTATATTCTTATTGATCCTCATTAGTCTATATGTCTAAAAAACCTTAATAATCTTCTCTATTAATTTCTCATTTACTTTCTCGATTACTTCCTCTACATAAGTTCTCTTTTTGTATCAAAATAACACATGTTTCTTGTTATGAAGTAGGAAAAAAAAAACTTACCAACCATTGTAGATGGTGAAACTCATATCTATATATTCGGACTTCAAAACTATTCTTGTTTTTAGTATATTATACTTTTGGTTGCTAATTACTTAATAAGAGTACATAAATCTTAAGTACTATCTTATTTACACTAAAGAAGAATAAGATTTATTTCCCCCATGAATCATTACCATCTATTGTATTCAGTTTTTTTACTAAGAAAAATATGCATTGAATTTTTTCGGAGGACCCTAATTTTACATACGTCCAGGGCCCATAAAATGTCAGGAACGAGCTTGATTTGATCAAATTAGTTTTGTTAATAGGTGGCCTCTTCTCTTGCAAAAAAAAAAACACAATTTGTTTCACAGGGGTGTGGCAGCGACTTTGTTTGACGAATTGGACATGCCATTATAACTTTTTCGTCAAATCTGTAGCATATAAATGTAGTCATACTCAATACAAACTTATTCCTCAATTTATTTCAAAAATAGCGAGGTTAGAGAGAGAAAATCAACAACGACAATGTTGGTGGTCATATTTATTTCAGTTCTTCTTCAAATTCTAGTAAAAACTAAATTAAACTGAGCAATTTTTGTCATTAAAGTCATTTCTTGTATGTATCTTATTGATCTATAGATATATAAATCTATCGTTGTTTCACCTCAAATTCAAAACCACTTTCATTGTGAAAGTGGTGATGCACATCTAAAAGCTTTAATCATCAAATATTTGTCATTTGGAAGCTAAAAACATTATTTACAATAATATGCAACAAAAAAGAATCTGAAGAAAACCAACTCTAAAATTGAACCAGTTTCATCTTAAACGCAACGATTATAGTGATCCATGTCGTTAGATTTTGGCTCTAGTTTGGGGTCCGATATGAGGCGGGTGTGTGATCCACATCTATTGATATAGGCCAAGGAAACTTGGACCATATTGAAGTTACGCTTATGACCCATGAATTTAGATTTCTAGAAGTTTTATCTATTTGTCTTCATTACTGATAGAAAAAACGGAATAAAATATACAATTTTGACAACTTTAGTCCTTGGAGTTTTGAAATTAATGTTTTCATCATGGTTTTCAAATCTAAACTTTTTGTAAATATCATAAAGCCAACTGAACTTTTTTTTTTCAAAAAGAAAAAAGAAAAAAACCACTAGACTTGTAACAAAGCTATTTTTGATCCATTTCAATTATTTAAATCTGATTCAATCTGGAAAAAATAATTTATTTAAAATTTTCTAAACACATCAATAACGATTCGTCTACAATCACAATTTAAGAATGAACCTCCATACAAATTCATATCCTATATAACAGTCTATGATAAGGACGGGTGCTACTAAACCCAAAGTCAGCTACTATCTCCAATCTGCGGAAGACCTCATCAACTACTTACTCTTGCACAAGGCTAAGGCTCGACTTCTCAAAGCACTGCTAGAACCGAACCCCCAACAGGAACCTGATGCACATGCCGACAAATAAAAAGGGTTAGGCTTAACGCCTAGTGAGCTCAAGAGTTTTAACATGAATGAATGCACAAGTAAACTCATGCTAGAAACAGTTACAGATCTTATCAGCAGTTAACCAATTAATCACGTAGATGTGGAGTCAACGGGAGCGACCCATATCTCCAATCCGGTTCACCCAAAGAGGCAATGCACCTTGAAGTCACTTTCACTGACAACCCAAAGGCCCAACACGCACCGGGGACTACCGCTTAGGAAATTCCCCGACGGCGGAGGTCTAGGTACATGGGAGACTACCGCCTTAGGAAATTCTCCAAATGTCACCCACCTACATTCCTATAGTGAATCACAGACTTGGTTCGTCCACATAATGCATATAGGAGGTCTCAAAGATGTGTTTCAACCCGTTAGTCATTCGGGTATCAACCAAGAACACAATATTACCATCCTAAGCATGTAAATCCATCATATGACATAATATCCATTCAAATACTTCGTGAGAATATAAGGTCGCCAAAAAGGCATTCCAAGGAGGAATCATCATAATACCAAGATATGCATAAATGACTCATGGTAAGTTAATCATATACAAATTTCCACATAAATCCCCAAACACTTGTACATTAAATAAGAACACTTGAGAGATCACATCAATGACAACACTTTAGATTCAACTTATTTCCGAACCGGTTCACCCAAAGAGGCAACTTGAAATAGCAAATGCCTACACGACTCATTTTAGTGAAAACCGAGCTAAGATACTCAAAAGCCTTTTTATCAACAATTGACGTCTTCCAAATAATGAAATTCTTTTAAACATCGTTTATGAAGACACATACCCCAAAGACGTGGTTAAACCGAAACTCGATACGTATTGGGACCAAAGATTTTCCAACGGTTTTATGAATGCAACATACTCGGAATGCATAACCCATGAACTTAGGTTTCAATTGTACAAAGTCATTAAGAATGCATAATGCCATGAAATGAACTCTATTTGTACAAAATTTCTAAGAACCCAAATATGAGCATTTTATATAATTTCACAACCCAGGTTTACCAAACATGAAACTTATTAAAATACCCACACTTTGACAAATATCAAGTAAAACACACTTTTACTTCAAAATACCCATTTTTGGCATGTACACCGTTTTAACAAATCAACTTGAACTCACCTTGCTAGATTTAGGCTAAATCTAGATTTTCCCCCAACTAGAGCTCCTTTGAAGAACACTTGAATTCTCAAGTCAAACTTCCAAAACCTAAATCCACAAGGTTCCAACCATAAATATACATATTCCACCATAGATAATCATAATCAACCACAACGAATCATTTCCCAACCTTATACATGAATACCTCAACTGATACCGAAACCCTAACTTCCATAAATGAAGAGGATAGAAGATTACCTTAACCCAAGCTTGAATCCACCAATCAAAACACCTCTAGTTCACCAAAATGGTTACAAACCTCCAATCTATGAAAGGGAGAACAAAGGGTGGATGAAACCCTAGAAAACTTTGGTGAAGAAGATGAATAATGAGAGATGAGAAGCTTACCACCACAAAATGCTCTAGTATACTTCAATAGACTTCCAATCTCTTGCTAGATCCTTGAAAAGCTCTCAAAAACGAAATCGTAGCAACTTGAATCACCCAAATCGGAGCTCTGGATCAAAAGATATGAAGAAATAAAGTTTTTGGGTGAAATGAGGTTGAACCAGGCTTTTAACCCACTCCACTGGATGATGCGCACGACCCGTGCGCCCTTGTGAAGGGAAAACGCACGACCCATGCGTCCCTCAGACCGCGAGAAATGTGTCCAAACACTGTTTTGGTTATAACTTCTTCGTTATAGCTCCGTTTTCGCTCCGGAAAGAACCGTTGAACTCGTAATTAAATCTTTCATCCATCTAGACTATAAAATCTAGGATTCAAGTCCAAAATCAAATATCTTATTTTTCCTTTATATATATCGATTTATGTATTAACTTGAATTGATAACTCTCGAAACTCGGGGTGTTACATTTACAAAAACACTCTACACTTTGAAATTGTTATTTTAGTCATTATTTCAAATATTTAACTAATGAAAATTATGAAAAAGAGCATAGACTTTCATATGTATTAATATGGCCTTCATTTTGTACATTCTGAGTTCTATGGAGGATAGAAGATTGTAAAATTCTTATGTAGCAATAAAATGTTATTTATAACAAATAAAAACTATCATTTGATATTTAAAGATGACTAAATGTATTTGTTTACATTTTTGAAAAGTTATCCAATTTAATAATTGGTTGTGTTAAAGTCATTAGGGATCTGCTAAGTATTTGGGTAAGGTTATTATAAAATATTTAGTTGTTGTAGTTGTTATCTGTAGCTTGATGTGTTTCGAAGAATTTATCGAACGTCTAAATTGTTTAAATTGAGTTTTATGTATATTTTGATTTTAACTGAGATACATGGTATAGGTATCATTATGCTCATGCAAACTATATTATAAAAATGAAAATGTTTTTATACAATGTGATTTGTTCATGTACTGGATTGTGTTGGTTATTGATTGAGATCACTAACATGGGATTAATGCATCTACATGAGTCATGACTTGATTGTTAATGAAAAAAAATCTATATTATTTTTTAAATTTTATGCAAATTGAACGAAGATTTTATGCCCCTAGGGCGTATCATAGGTGGTTTCGATGTCGTATACATGCACAAACAAATATGGGTTTGAATATGGCAGACGCAGTTACAATTTTTGGGGGATTATGCTCCTTGCGGACACTGGGCTCTTAAGTCTTAAGCCATCTACCTAATGCACCGTTATGCACCTGATTTATCTATCACACAATTCTCTTAGGCCAAGGCAGTGTAGGTTGGTTTATGGTAGTTGCTTGTTACGAACCCTTTTTGCACAAACGAATGATTTTATGTTTTTGGTTTGAAATTGCCATATGTGAAATATGTATTGGAATTTACTCGAGAAATGTTACTTTTTAGGATTTATGTATAAACATGTTTTTATTGAAACACCTATGTCATTAAGCGTACCATTAACATAAATATGTATCCTATGTGATAAATACGATGAATCCTTGGAGATAAATAATCTATGGGATTTCACGCCCTCATTTATTTTTGTTGATATATATTGGCTTAAATTATTAACGTAATATTAACATATTCAATTCAGTTTGACCAAAATAACAAATTTCTCGAAACAAACCTATGGTTAAACCAAACCTCGATCTGAAAATTCTCAAACAGATCAATCGAATTAATCATTTTCAGACTGACCAAATCAACCAATTTACTTGGGTTTATTTTTCTCACAAGCTTTCATTGTGTCAACAAATAAACCCCATGCTCGAACTTAAATGTGACCATTTGGTAGGTGACCATCATTACCCTCTTTTAATGGAAATTGAGTAGACTCCATTATATCATGGTCCCATCATCACCAAATAATCGACCTCTCCACCAACCCACGGTGGCAGAATGGTCATTAGACGGTGTTGCCACCGCCCCCTCCCACCTTTTGATCCTACAAAATCGGCCATCTAAATCTTTTGGTTGATTTGAACGTCATTGTCTAGACCATCAATATGATTTGCCAACAATTGGGTTTGTTTTCATATGCAACAAACGCTTATTTTTTCGTGAGTTTTCTTTTCGTTCTTTTGTTCGTTTGATTTCCTTGTTGTGTTTGGTTGTGTTTTGACCAGTTTGCTTCTTGCAATCTTGCGTTTTCTTTATGTGGGGCTTGCCTTTTTTGGTGGCCCTTTGTTCTCTTTGGTTGGTTTTGTGGTTGGAATAAAGTGCTTCATTTTCAAAAAAAAGTGTACTCTTAAAATATAATATTTTTTTGGTTTTAAAATAAACGTAATTTTATTTTTTAGAATAAATGTTACGGTTTTCTTTTTAAACATAATTTCAATGTACAATTCTTGTTTTGTTAAATTGTAATTATCACTAAAAGTCGATAGTATTTTGATTTACAAGACTACTGAATTTTATTCTAGTTAATTGAAAATTCAAGACTGACTTGAACTAAAGATGTATAAGCAGCTATCTTTCGACAAATTTCACTCTCTTTTTAGGAAAGGGATTTTGGTCAGGAGAGGATGGAGTTTCAGGATTCATATGCCATAAGAGGTTGACTTGGGGAATGAGTTGTGATAATAGCAGCTCAGTTAAACGGGCCATGATGTTAACCGAGTCTTGGTCCAATCCTTCCCATAACTGAACCATTAACATGAAGAAAGATAACCCTTGTCCCTTTAAGACCCGAACTTGGTTACAATTGGTTCAATCATTAAAAAACTGGTCTAGTGTCCCAACCTAGACCCCATTTTTGTCCAAAGTTTTATTGTAGGTAAATGACTAATACTTTAGGTCTGGCTAGTTATTTTTTTTTTAATTTCGTTTGGATAATTAGGTAAATAATTAATCATAGTTTTCTTCCACATGGTTTGTTTCATTGGTTTTCGTCCCTCAACTTTGTTTGTTACAAATTTTTCCTTGTGGCTGGCATTTTGTTTTGATTTTCATCTCTCCCAGTAACATTCATGATCTTATTAATGTTAAATGCTCCATTTGCCCCTTACATTAAGGAGTTTTTATCATTTTATAAGTTTAATGTGACGTAACATTTCAATCTTCTCTTCTTCACACACCAAGCACACGTGCAAAAATAAGGCGATCACGTGTGAAATTAACAACTAATTGACGTTGCCTATTGTTCGCTTCTTTACACAAAGGAAGGAAATGGGATTTCAAGATCCATGGTTATTTGCAGTCTCTTTCATAAATAGTCTTCCCTCTTGAACTCATTGCCGGTATTCAGGCCAAATCTAAAGCATCCATTGCTATGTTGCGAAGAAGATGATGCATTGTGAGGCTTAAGAACCAAAGATGGGTGGTTTGAAACGAGATATCATCCACACAATTCAATTACCTTTTCCGTGATAAAATACGGTTATAAGGAGCTCTACAATGTCATTTATGATTCTTCAAAGTTGTTATTGGTGGATTCAAGATTTGCAAGGTTTCGATTTTAGGATAATGTGTCGTGGCCTCAAGGGGAGAAATTGATTTTACGGGCTTTGAATTTTTTTTTATCAATGTTATTTTGATTTATGGTCTTGGTCTAGAGTTTATATTAAAATACATGGGGTTTGTACCAAAAATTTTGGGATTGAATTTGTACAAATTTGTTGTGCATGTTTGTAGTATTTTTTGTGTAATATTTTTCGTTCATGCTCATTGGTGTTTTTGAATGTTTATGATTTTTCCCCAAAGACGTCACATTAAGAAGTAAAATGCCTTAGGGAGGGACGAAAACCATACCGAAATTCATGCAATAAGGAAAGATTTGTAACAAAAGAAGTCAGACGACAAAATTTTGAACAAGCCAAAGCGACGAAAAGTATAATTAACTCTTAAGTTAATGATTTTTATTTTACATGGTAACTTTATTTACCACTAAAGGGTCATTGGCTTTGCGGTTTACCGAGTATAACCTAGCCTCCCAAGAGGTCAAAGGTTCACATCTCATTAAAGATGATAAGTGTGTATGAATATTTGTTGTGTATAAATACTATAGGGATAGACTAAATGCATCCCTATATTGTTAAATGCACTAATACCTACTAACTTTCTCCTCACACACAATAACATCAAAACTTACTTTTTAAATTTTCAATACATAATTTAACCCGATTCTGATATAAATTGAGGTACATATAGCAAAAACCTATAAGAGCATCTCCAACAGCTTCTCCAAAAAGGAGATTTTTTTTTTTTTTTTTGCTCCAACAGCTTCCCCAAAACCTTCTTCAAAATGAAGAAAACATGAGAGAGAAGATGAAAATCTCCAAATTTGGAGATATCTTCAAAAATGATTACACATGAGAGAGAAATTATTTTTTATTCATTCTACCAATGAGATTGGTTTAAAATAAATGTTTAGGAGAGAGAAATAATATTTTATGAGTTGTATTGAATATTTTAATATTATAATTAATTGTGTAATCTCCAAAATGGAGAATCTGTGGAGATGAAGGTGATTTTTTTTGGAGATTTTCATTTTTTACTTCTCCATTTTGGAGAAGCTGTTGGAGATGCTCTAAGTGGCAAACCTTCTTCTAAGTTTTGGCTAGCAATTTATTAGTTCAATTATCTTGGCATTAACATATTTTTATCATTGCTAACAAAAATACAAAGGAACAAATATATACAACAAAAAGAATTGGAAATTCAAAAAAAGAGACAAACAAATCGATCCAATCCCTAAACAAGCTTAGACTCATCCCGAAGCTTAACTAGATCTTGAGAGTCAAGACAAAATACTCGGAGTAAAGCAGGACCATTGGATACAACTAAGCATTAAAACGACTTTGTTTTCTTGGACCAATCTTTAGTTAGGCTTGAGACCAGTCTCGGCTCTCGGGCATAATCCTATTCGTACATCTCTAACTTGAAACGTTAAATGATATACATTTATTATCAACAAAAGTGGGAATATATAAATAACGATCAAGCATAAACAATGATCAAAGAAATAAAACGAAAAATCATCATTACAAATATCAAATCTAACCTAACCCATGTTTCTAAAGCTTATACTCTATGTTTTAAAAGTTGTATCTTTAAAATCTTGAGGGGCAAGATAAGGATTTGGTGCTTTGGAATAAAGTATTTGTTTCTTTCTTGTAGCCTTAATTGTGATTAAGTAGCATCAGGTGCCATAATTAAAATTCTCAACCCACCCTCACCTGGTATAAGAATCTCCTCTCCTAAAATTTTATGTCTCATTTCTGTCTCACTAATGAATTTAAGACAAGTTAGATTTTATATATTTTTTATTTTATTTAATTCAAGTTTGTATTCTCTCTTCGATGACATATATTCATGTAGTTGATGGACATGAATGAGACCTGATAATTTGGGACAGAAGATTTTTTTTTCACCTTGAATAAAAAATCACCTCTTCCAAAATTTCATGTTTCATTCACGTTCTACTAATAAAATTAAGACAAGTCAGATTTTATATATTTTTGGTTTTATTTAATTAAAGTTTATATTCTCACTCCGATGAAATCTGTTAATATGATTAATGGACATAAATGAGATGTGATAATTTAGAACAGGAGATTTTGTTGTCCCCCAAAAAAATGCAAAAAAAAAACCCAATTCCCTTGTTCATCAATAAAAAGCTTTCTCTTTTGAGTCATCAAAGAAAACCTCTTCTTCCGTTTCCAACTCAAGAACCCACAAAACCTCAAGATCAAGAACATGGTCTTCAAACACCCAATCAAGAAATTTCACCTTTTTAAGGTTTAATTCTTAGATTCTTCACATCTTCCCCTAAATCTTTAAGAAGAAACCCCCAATTTTCTTTGATCAAAGAATTGCACAGACCCCTGTTTTCAGAAAGATCAAGAAAATCTTGAAAACTCACAATAGCAATGGATCCCCAGCTTGCAATCTCTTTTGTTGTTCGATTTCCGATTAAATTTCCATGGAGGAAAGAAATCTGGACCCAATTTGCATAACCCTTCATTGATTTTTATGTTTTCTAAAGAAATTACTGTTGGTTATAAGTGTGTTTTCAAGTGGTTGTGAAGTGGGTTGATCATGCAGCGACTGCTACTCGATACAGCCACCATGGCGGCACCGGAGTACGGCGGCGATGGTGGTGGCGGCAGCCGGCAACATGGGTCTTACAACAAGGAAGCAAATGTGGATACCAATATGGTCATCATATTGGCTGCTTTACTTTGTGCTTTGATTTGTGCTCTTGGGATTAATTCAATTGTACGTTGTGTTTTGAGGTGTAGCCGGAGGTTGGCGTTCGAGACTTCGGACGACGCCGCGGTTGAACGGTTGGCGGCGGCGACGGGGGTTAAGAGGAGGGCGTTGAGGCGGTTTCCGGTGGCGGTTTATGGTGGTGGGTTAGAGATTCCGGCGACTGAGTGTCCGATATGTCTTGGAGAGTTTGTGGATGGGGAGAAAGTAAGAGTGTTGCCACAATGTAATCATGGGTTTCATGTACGGTGTATTGATGTGTGGTTGGCATCACATTCGTCGTGTCCGACTTGCCGGCGGTTGGTGGTGGAGCTGCCGGCGGTGGTGGTGGGGAGATCTCGCGATGGTGATGGTGGTGGAGGTGGAGGATGATTTGTTTAATCATAATTTAATTAATCTTATGAAAGATTGTGTACATTTACGGTTTTTTTTTCTTTAAATAAATATCTATATAGAGTCGGGTTCAAACGAGAATGATATCTATTTAAGAGAATAAGAGAATAATTTAGGACCAATCATTTCATTAAATAATACTTTAAATAAAACATTCTTAAAAATTGTCCAAAAGGGCATAAATATCATTTGTTATATACATATTATATATGGAACTCATTTATTTCTATATAGATTATGTAATATATTTAATTAAGGTATTTATTTATGATTAATTTTTTATTTATTTACTTATTATTTTTACAACATGAAAATAAGTGTGATTTAAATTTTCATTTTAAATATTGATCTTTATTGAATTAATTTATTTAAGAACTTTTTACAATTTTTGTCAAAAATCACATGTGATATCCATTATTAGAAAAATATTTTGAAAAAAAAGTTAATTCATTGTGAATCACATGTGATTTTTTTATAAAGTTATAAATTACATTTTAAAATGCATATGATCTTATACATTTTAAATGTGTTTTGCTAAAAATCACATATGATTTTGTTTCATTATTTATTTATTTTTTTTCAATTTTAATTTGAATTATTATTTTTCAAATTTTAAATCACATATGATTAGGAAAACATTTTGAAAAAAATTAATTAATTGTAAATTACATGTGATTTTTATGAAAAATTACGAATTACGTTTTGAAATACATATGATCTTATACATTTTAAATGTGTTTTGCTAAAATTCACATATGATTTTGTTTCATTATTTTTCATTTTCAATTTTAATTTGAATTATTAGTTTTCAAATTTTAAATCACATATGATTAGGAAAACATTTTAAAAAAAAGTTAATTCATTGTGAATCACATGTGATTTTTTTATAAAGTTATGAATTACGTTTTAAAATGCATATGATCTTATACATTTTAAATGTGTTTTTGCTAAAAATCACATATGATTTTGTTTCATTATTTATTTTTTCTCAATTTTAATATGAATTATTATTTTTCAAATTTTAAATCACATATGATTAGGAAAACATTTTGAAAAAATTAATTCATTGTAAATTACATGTGATTTTTATGAAAAATTATGAATTACGTTTTGAAATACATATGATCTTATACATTTTAAATGTGTTTTGCTAAAATGCACATATGATTTTGTTTCATTATTTATTTTTTCTCAATTTTAATTTGATTTATTATTTTTCAAATTTTAAATCACATATGATTAGGAAAACATTTTGAAAAAAATTAATTCATTGTAAATTACATGTGATTTTTATGAAAAATTACGAATTACGTTTTGAAATACATATGATCTTATATATTTTAAATGTGTTTTGCTAAAATTCACATATGATTTTGTTTCATTATTTTTCATTTTCATTTTCAATTTTAATTTGAATTATTAGTTTTCAAATTTTAAATCACATATGATTAGGAAACATTTTGAAAAAAATTAATTCATTGTAAATTACATGTGATTTTGATGAAAATTGTAATTTTTTAAAAATATTGCTTTAAATAAAAAAATAAATTATTTAAATAAAAATTAAATATGCTTATTTTAAATGAATTAAATATAAAAAAATTTATTAAATAAAAAATTAAATAATATTAGATTTCACAAATATGGTAAAAGTAAAATTTTAAATAAATACCTAAAATAACTTTTTATACAACTAAATTACTTATATACCCTTATTTATTTATTTTCAGAATTAATTATTTAAGGTATTATTTAATGAAATGAATGATTGACCTAGAATTATTCTATTATTCTTTTAAATTGATAATATTCTCGTATGATCCTCCCTATATATATATATATATATATATGTAACGTTTTGTTATTTTATAATTATTAAAAAATTTCACAATATCATTAATTTATATTACACTATGTAGAGTTGAAATTAGTTTATTGTAAGAAGGTGTATTTATTTATGTTAATTAAGAATAATGGAAATGTAGAAAATGCGTGGAAAAACAAATCAACTCCAAGTCATGATAACTTTTGAACTGATTGGAGTTAAAAATCTGTTATAATCTAGTATCACTATGTAATTTTTTTATACATAATCGGTCCCTAACCTAAAATATTAAATTAATATAGACCAATATAAGTAACTCGAAAAGCCAGGTCCATATTAACAAACCCATTGGTTGGTAGATGAGCACCAAATGATTGTTTTAAAATAAATATGTTCTAACCGGTTAACTTTAACTAATCATTTAATAAAAATTATATTTAATAAGATCAAACAACTATAACTGATTAAGATATAACTAGTGCCTAATCTAGATTCAGGCATTTAATTCCTACCTCTAATCCCATGATTTTGATGTGGATTAGAAAAGCATATGGAAATGGGAAATTCAAGGAATCACCACCATTGTGCTCATGGAATTGGAATCAACAAAATTAACCCCACAATCCCATTTTCTTTGCTATTCCTTTTCTCAAATCACAATTATTTTTATTTTTTTTATTATAATAATTAATATAAATATTTAATTACTACTCAAAAACTGTAATAAAGATGGATGCTTAGTAAAATATTTTTTAGATTTAACAACAAACAAATAAAAAATAAATGTGTATTTCATTTCATGATATGTCACATAAAAATTTATAGGTGCCTTTTTGAAAGTCTTTAATCTACAACTACACATATGTGTCTTCCACATCTGTCGTATTCAAGAGAGGACCGTGTACTCGTTCCCTTCCTTTGTGGGGCATATAGTCATTGGGCCAATCTGTTTTTTATTCTAGGTATATCTTTTTAGATAACTTCATAAGATGTATTACCTGCCGTATTACTGAAAACGTAAAAGGAAAGATAAGTATAAACATCTGCCTTCTTTTGAAGTATTTGGACCATGTGATACGATAGTGACATTCAAAAAAAGGTATTCTCACGTTGCGGTCTGCAGTGTCATCATGATATGTGTAAACTTTCCTATGGATGAAATACAAGATAGAGTAAAAGCACAATAAAATCAGATAAAAAAGCAAAACCCGGGCTTTTCCTTTTGTCTTATAGAGACCCAAGGAATTTCATCGAATAATTCATGTAAAACAGGGAGTTCTCAATTGTTTATGTTTAAGTCTTTTCAATTTCAATAGTATTAATTATGAATAATTTTAGTTTTGTCACTTCAATAGCATAAACATAACCTGATAAATTAAAATGTTAGAATAACAAAAAGTAGAAGATTGTGTCAAAACAATCCAACCGTCACTCAACAAGTCAGAAACAATGGAAGTGAAAATTGGCAACATATTTAAACGTCAAAATACGTACGGAAATTGAAAGTAACAAAAATAGTAATTATAAAAAGCTATTCATACATACATCACAACACTTGAGAAGTAAAAAGAGGCCGATTGGTTGAGAACACATACGATTCTAATAGAAGTAAAAAGAGGTCGATTGGTTGAGAACACACACCATTTTAATACTTAGGAACCGTTTGGTTTGAACTCCATTCCAACCCCATGTTTGATTTGAAGTTTCCTGGATTTAAAATCCTATAAACATAGGATTTTGAAATCTCACGGGGATGGTTGGTATTTCACAAGATTTTGTATGTAATTATGTTTCAAAATATGTTTAAAATGTTTGTTTTGTAATCATCATTTAATTAAAAAGAAATTATTTTTTTATAATTTTTTTGTAAATAACTGAATTCAATTCTATTCCAAACCTAACACACCAAAGATTTCAAATCCTTCGAAATCCAAATTCTTCCGCAAAATCCAAATTAAAGTCATTCCATCAAACCAAATGCGCCTTAAAAGGTAAAAAAAAGGAAGGTATGACGGGATTGATGGCTTGTTCAAAAAAGATGAATATATCGTTTATAAAGAGTCACATTACTAAAATAACTATTTTAGGATCATTAAAGTACGAAAACCATAATCAACAAATAAAGAAAATGTTCAGAATATCTTCTTAGCTTGTTTAAAAATCTATGTAGTAGGGTTTAAATGCATAATTCATTTCGTTATTTATTAGGAAACTAGAGGAAAGATAAATTGCAAACTTATTTTTTATTATTGTTGTGAACTAGAGGACATAGGAGAGTGTCACACATGTGTCCCATTCATCATGAATAATGAACGAGATCTTTTACACAATTCAGGATGAATGATACACCATTTATGATAAATATCCCATGAATATCCACTCTAAACGAAACCTAAGTTTACAATTGAACCTGCTCCTACGAAACTAATCTCTAAAACATTAAGAAAGATCTAGCAAACCAACATTTCCCTTCAAGTTGGGACATAAATATTTACAAGACCCAACTTGTTGATTATCCCATCAAAGCTTGAACTATCGTTTTT
Organism: Arctium minus; assembly: GCA_954870635.1. NCBI lineage: Eukaryota > Viridiplantae > Streptophyta > Magnoliopsida > Asterales > Asteraceae > Arctium > Arctium minus. Next base: position 155,980,480 of record OX941081.1, read on the forward strand.
GTAAGGATATCAGCTAGTTGTTGTGTGGTCGGAATATACACAATGAATATCATTCCCTTTTCTAGCTTTTCTTTTGATGAAGTGATGGTCAATTTCCATCTATATAATTTTGTCAAGTAAAGTTGATCGGTACATATTATAGGATTTTTGTACCAATTATAAGTTGGTTGATATGCGACATAGAAAATATTGTACCATATCATATTCACCCATAATAAATGAAATATTCCCTTAATAGAAGTAAACATGTGAAGAACATAAAATTAAATATATTGTCATACATAAATCCCATTACCAAAAAAAAAAGTCAAATAAAAAAGCATGGAACACAAACCAAACAAGAATGAATAAGGTTTTATCCTAATAGTAAAAGGTCAAAAGCAAACAAGTCTAACAACAACAAAAAATGAAAAAGATTATGCAGAAATAATCTAGCTATCGGAAAAGTGTCCAAGTCAGCTTACACGCATCTCGATTAATATTATAAGTCCCTGGAAAAGGTCAAAAAAATCCACGGTGACTTTGAATGGACTTGAAGCAGTGACCTATGGGCAAGAGCCCCAAAGGCCCAAGGTGAGATGGTGTTAAGGTGTCCAATAAAAAAAAGTGTAAATCGTAAAAGGTGGGATGAGACATGACAAACAAATATGGGAGTATAGAACTGTACGACTGTTGCCGAAACCATATCATTACATTAAACTCGTTTTATTTTAAATATTGTGCATTATAAACATTACCATTAGAAAAATAAAAGACCCAACTTGTTGATTATCAAGGTATTTGGGTCAGTTTGAACGTACCTCTATTAGTCTTATCGGGCACTGAAAAACTGTTAAAGAAAATCTTCGGTGATTTTACGAACTAATAGCTGAGGGGATCCAAAGTCCCAAGTTTTATTGTCAGTTGCGCCTTATGATTTAATTTAAGACCACCTTTGACATTTTGAGTGGCGCCATTTTAGGTTTGTTGGTTTGTGTGTGCAAGAGAGAATATTAAAAATTGCTGCAAATTTTAAACATGGTATCATTTATCATCTTTGATACCACAATCTTCTGTTTAGAACTTGTATGAGCTTATTTTTATTTCTGGAAGTTGTTCGATTTTATGCCGGCAAGTTGCTCGATGGTGGAACGCCGCCCCTGGGTACAACCATAGGCAGCGACGAGGGGAGGGAAAAACCAGAGTATGTAATGCCCGAGGTATGTAAAGTTGGTATATGTAATGCCGAATGAACCTGGTTTTATTAGCACCATGTAATTGGCATAAATAGCCATCGGAAAACAGAGAATCGAAGACGCAAATACACATCCCAGCAGTATTGGAATTGTATGCAATAATTTTAGCCGGTAAGAGTCACCATCCTCACTTACCGGGTAAATTGTCGGTCACTGTCTAAGGGGACGTTTAATTATCAAATGGTTATCGAGCGCTTAATTACCAGCAAAAATCACTACCCTCACTTACCTAGTCGGGAAACATTCTGGGCATCAAAATGGATTTTTTGTAAGCGTCTCTAAGCACTAACCGGGTAAAAGTTTTCTCCCTTACTCACCAGGTAAAAAAATCGTTACGGGGAAAGATTCCTGTAACACCCTCAAATTTGAAAGAGCGACTAATTAAAACTTTCAACAATACCGCAAAAGATAATAAAATCTCTTACTACTAGTCCATAATAGGAATACAAATCCAGGTTGAACCATCAACAAATAAATAAAGTCTTACATAAAGACCAACTAAAGTCGAGTGTTACTATAACCCGATACCATTCGCTATCTCCAATATAAGTGCGGAAGACTTCAACAAGCTAAACACCTCTTCGAGTAACCAACTAGCACTCATCTCAACTCAGTGTTGCTAGACTAATCCTAGAATGAAACCTGATGCACATGCCAACAAATAAAAGGTTAGACTAACGCCTAGTGAGTTCAAGAGTTTTATATCATGATTATAGAGGAAGAACGTAAGGGAAAATATTGCAACATTTAATCATGATCCTTTGAAAAGATTTACTAAAGCGAGAATATTGCAACATTTTATAATTGGATGCCTCAACGCCAAAACATTCTTTCATGAAGTAATGAAATCCAACACTTGATCAAAGCGAGAATAATGGCAATGCTCGAAAAATGGAATTTGAATTAAGCTTTATAAATCAATCGACCAAAATATGCATAAACTCTAGTTTATATGATTATAGCATAAGAGAGAGAGAGAGATAACTCGACTCAAAACGTGGATATAAATTGACTCCCGATTTATGACAATGTAAATAATACTTCATATCCCCAAAACACACCAAAACACGGGTAGAGATTAATACTCAAACCATAAAATATGGAATGAACATATGTATGCAAAATGTCACTGAAAACAAATACATAAAGACAGCCCAAAGACAACACCTTTCGGTGACGGGGGTAACCCAATTCCGCATAATGCGACGTGCACAAAGTAAGCCACACATTACGTTAAACTGGTATTAAATATCGGCTCAACATCTTTCAGAATACACCCATAAATAATAGCACGGAAGACTTACACCATACCGAAGAAGCCAAACCGCGCCTCAATGGGGATTAACTAGCGTTCCACCATTGGACAAATAAAAAAGTATCGAGCTCAGCATCTTTCAGCATACACCCATAGATACTGCACGAAGGACTTATAATCCCATCCTATGCCTAACGTACCGTACGAAGGACTTACAATCTCATCCTATGCCTAACCTGCCACGATGTGCAGAGGCTAGTCGTCCCACATCATCAAAATAACAAAAGTGCTAATGGATCCATAGCAGACGGGCTGAAACATTACATGACTCAAAACGAATGAACTAAAGCATTCAAAACATGTAATTCCCAAATAAGATGCAATAATTGCAAATCATAACCAAACGCTCTACAATGAGCTAATAAAACGGACAAGTGTCCTCATAACCCAACAACATCCAAATGAGCCATAAGCTCAACAAACCCAAAGACCCAACATTGAAAAATCATAAAGTTGAAATCAAACGTAAACGACCCAAAATAATGCAACCCATGCTTCAACACACCCAAATGACTTCAACATGATTTAGATCGGGACAAAACATTTTCCAAAGTGGGTTTATACCTTTTATTCTTTCAAATCATCCCATGACACCCAATAAAATGCATTTATACTCAAAATATACTCCATGAAATAAATCATTTAAATACCCAAAATATATGAGTTATTTACTCAAAATGCCCAAAATCCCAAATGTGGGTGTTTTATAAGTTTATAAAGTTGAATAACTCTAAATAACCAAAACTTATCAGGTGATTAGCAGTTAACAATTTCAAATATAACATGTAAATACTTTAAAATAGACATTTTGCATGTATACCGTTTTCACAAATCAACTTGAACTCACCTTGCTAGATTTAGGATAAATCTAGATTTTACCCCGCTTGAGCTCCTTTGAAGGGCACTTGAATCCTCAAGCCGAAAACTTCCAAAACCTAGATCCATACATTCCAAACCATAAATATCCATATATAACCATTTAGAAACATTCCCCAAACCTTATTTACTAAAAATCCCCAACAAGATCAAAACCCTAGTTTCCCCAAAAACCATCATTTCCGAGGTTGAGCAACCAAATACTAGGGAAACATCAATGGAGCATTTATAACAATTTTTCAAGAAAACTTACCATTCTAGATGACGAGATTTTCCGAGGACACCCAATCCAACTCTTCAACCCGAGCTCTCAATCGGTGAACTTGAGGAGGAAGATAAAGATGGAGGTTTTGTGGTTCAAGATCCCAGTAGCTAGATGATGAAGAAACACTTACTTTAGAGGAGAAAAGCTCCAAAATGGGTTAGGGTTCAGTTCTTGGGAGGGAGAGGCTGAGAGGGAGATAACTAAATGAAATGGGTGAGTTAGAAATGAGAAAGGGGCTAAAAATCCGAATTTTAACCAAACAGACCCCGGCGGCGACCTTGCCACGTGATAGTGACATTGTCACTATCGCGAGGGCACTCTCGCGGAGATTGTACCGCGGGTGGTACGCCTCCGGCGATTGTGCCACGTGATAGTGACACATGTCACTATCACGAGTCACTCTCGCGCCACATGTACCGAAACCCAAAAATGTCCAAAACTCGAGATTTTCGCATGGGTTGTTTTAAGGTTCGAAAGTACAACTTATTTCACTCAAAAAGATAGACGGAAGGTGAAGAGATGACTGGAGATGAACGGAAACTTACTAAGCGAAAATCTGGGTGTTACAATTCCTGGTCTTTAACATGCTCATTCGGTAAGGTATGTGGTCGTTTACCAAATGCTTAACGGAAAAGTGCTTACTGGGTGTCACATACCTTCGAGGTGAGCATGACAAGGACCTAATATCTTACATGGTAAGAGGTGATCGGTCGCTAAGTTTCACTTTGTTTTCTCGAAAATCATCCCTCTTTAATGTGCTAAAATGATAAAACCGAACTATATTAATGTGTTTTTATATTTTAATAGTTTCAGAACATTTTGGAGATAAAAAGAACAAAAGAAGGATTTTTTGACAGATTTGCACGACTGTGGCGTTTTGACCATATCTCACTCGTCCGAACTCCGATTTGAGTGATTCAAGATGATTCGGAAACCCAACACACATATCTACAATGTTCTTGTTTCGAGTTTTTTGCAATTCGGGGTGGATCTAGAGCGAAACTGATGGCGGAGTTGGGAAAACAAAGCTAGCAAAAAAGGAATAAAAGAATTAAAGGCGCCTTAATGACCAAAAGAGAAGTCGTAGAGTAGTGGCAAGGGGCGTGTGGATGTAGGGTGGAGGTTGCAATCTCAAACCCTGTTCATGACAGTTTCCATACTTTTGTATTGAAATAACAGATCCGACCCAAGTTCAGTTCGTCTACGGCCCAATATCATCATATTGAGCCCAACTCAATCGAGAATAATAGGCAATTAGGGCCAGATTTGGGTCAAGAATAAAAAGAAAAAAAAAGACACATTGGAAAGGGGGGAAGGACGTAATGGCAGCCAACTAAAAGTTGTTGTCTTTGTTGAATTTTTTTTTAGTTTTTCAAGGGATTCAATTTGATTGGTTGAAAACAAAAGATTAAAGATTGAAGGTTGTTGATTTTGTTGGTGGAGGATTGAAGATCCGAATTTGATACCAAAGACGTTTGAGTTTCTTTCAAGTATTCTTTTTAATAATCGTATTTATTAATTTTAGTTTGGTGTTAGAATAAGGTTTGAGTTATTTTTTTTTTTTTTATATCGTTGGCTTTGAATAGTGATTTAGTATTCATGTTATTGCGGTTTAGTTTTATTTTATGGATTACATTGTAAAAGTACGAATTTTTCATTGCGAACGATATGTGACAGGTATTGTTTGTTTTGAATGTTTTCGTATTCGCGTTATTTCGTTAGTCATAAAGTTTTAATTTTTATTCGTTTAATAATTTAATTCAACTCTCAATTCAAACATTTTGAAGTAGTGTTATTTGTAATAATTAGATTTTTGTTTTTAGTTAAATTATTTTTGAGCTTAATTGATAAATTGGGTAGTCAATCTTTGTGACACAAGTGCATTCAGTTTTAATACAAATCGTTAATTTAACCACTGACTCCCTAAGAAGAACGATATCCTACTTACCCCATCACTAGGTTTGAGTTAGGTTTATAAATTTAAACCTTGTTGTGTGTTTAACGACGCGTGCATCAAGAGGCATAACAAGGTTCGAGATTCTTACCTGGTAAGTGCTTACCGGGTAAAAGTTGTTTACCAACAATCCATTTTGATGACCGACAATGTCATCCGATAAGGTAAATGAGGTTGACACCCTTGCCGGTAAGAGCTTACCTGATAAGCATTTGGTAAAGAGCACCTACGTAAGCACTTACCCGATAAGCATTTGGTAAACTGTCTCTCTAAGATTCTTAGTCTCACTAAATAAAGCAAGTGAGAAAGAAATTAATCTACATACTTATTATATCTCTTGTTCCTAGCTAAAGTGATGAATGCTTTGAAAGTAACTGATTTTAATTTAGAGCCGGAAGGAAAATCCGCCAGATCGATCTGGCCTGGCCTGGCCTGCATGCTGGCTTTGCAAAATTGAACCACCGTCACCTTTTCTAACTTCACATGCATATATATATATATATATATATACCCATATTTGAAGGAACTATATATATATGGGGGCTTAAACATCGATGCAACTGGAATATTGGAAATCCGATTGGGATGAAGTGGTGGTACGGGGAAGACGAGATCCACTTGTGTTTGCGGCAGGAGCATAGTTAACTGAAGCCTGTTTGGAAATGACTACCGAGATGAGGATGATATTGCTACCTAGAATTGTTCTCCAAGTAAATCGGCACAAGATTGCTATGAATAAATTGAGAAATGAATGTTGCACCACAAATGCAAACACCATAACTACTTGAATGGAGGTAATATATATATATATATATATATATATATATATATATATATATATATGGTTCCTCTTCTTTTGTTAACCAAGCCATTGGTATTAACCATGTTAACCAATCTCATCCGTTGATTATTTGCAACTATGGTTCATAATAAATAAGTTTTTTTTAGAAATTATAAATTACACGGTCTGGAAAAAATTATGCATATGAGCACAGAGGTAAATAAGTAAAAAGGCAATTACACATCAAAAACAACACCACGATTACCAAAAATAAAGGAGAGAATCTAGGGATTTCAACCAAAAATAAAGGAGAGAATCTAGAAATTACACACCAAAGGCAACACCACGGTTACCAAAAATAATTGAGGGTAATTCAGCTCTCTAAAAACAAAATCTTCAAAATCCATCACATAATTGCTTTATCATTGTGAAATCCGGGGAAGAAGGGAGAAGTAAACAACTGATAATCATAATCATCAACAAAAGCGCAACCAGTATCTCTATCGTGGTTGAAAGACGCGCGATATGGCTGAAACTGTTACTTGTCTTTATGCATAGGTGCATTGTGAATATGCATAAGTGCATAATGTGAGTACTATGCATATGTGCATATGGTAAGTACTGTGCATATATGCATATGGGAAAGACTCTGCCTATGAGCACTATCAATTTGCACATGGTATAGAATGTGCATACGTGCACTGTCAATGGGTATAGGTACAATGTGAATCTACATAAGTGCATGTTTTGATGACTGTGCATATGGTAAGAACTGAACATATGGGCTTATGATAAGGACTGTGCATATGTGCATATGCTGGTGTATAAAAATTGTTCATGTTGACATATTATGGTGTATATGGACTAATGTCCAAGATGCATATGTCCATATGGACTAATGTGTAACACCCTCAAATCCGGAAATAACAACTAATTTAAAATTTCCTAAACACATCAATGAATGATTCATCTACAATCAAAATTTAAGATCTAACCTCAATACACATAATCATTCTATACACACAGTCTATAATAGGGACGGGTGCTACTAAAGCCCAATAATAGTCACTATCTCCAAACTGCGGAAGACTTCACCAACACGTACACTTGAACAAAGCTAAGGCTCAACTCTTCATAGAACTGCTAGAATCCAAACCCCCAACTGGAACCTGATGCACATGCTGACAAATAAAAAGGGTTAGGCTTAACACGTAGTGAGCTCAAGAGTTTTCAACATATAAAAATGAGTCGTTTAAAGAAAGAAGAATGCCATTAAAATCATAATCTTTCAAGATGATATGCTCCGCTTATGAAAACGACTCGTTTACCAATAAATATGCATTTTAAACGAAAGAGACACCGAGTTAATCGTTAACCAAACCAAACTGTTTTACAGACTAAGATCCCAATATAAAACGTTCTTTCGTAAACTTAAATTTAACCCAACACTCGCTCAAAATGAGAATAGATAGAGAACTCCCAATTTTATAAAACGCGGGTAAAAAATGTTATACCTCGAAATACCCAACACGGGTGGAACATGATACACAACTCATAAACCATAGATGAATATATATATATATAAATAAATATTGCCGTGAACACGAACATTAGACCTAAAACTCACGCGACCATAAAATGGACGAAATGAAATACCGAAACGTGGGGAAACCCCAATATTAAGGTCATCATTTACCGTCGACCACACAAACCAAAGTTGGTAAAATATGACATTAACTTTTAAAAATACCACGGATCTACGACGGAGAGACCCGTATACAATGAGAATAGATGAACATGCAAGTAGGTCGTCCATACAACTTCCTCGCATGTCATCTAAACGTTTCCATCGTGGGTGGCGAGAACACGTAAATGGGGCCACCCGTGATGTTATTGGATTTCACCACATATCCCGATCCTAGTTCCCATGCCATGCAAGACATCACAATCCTCGGACCGTTTGTTGCCTCTTGCCATACTCCGTCGAGTTCCACCCCAAGGTCTTACGGACATGGATGCTTATCCAATCTAGACGAGTTTCAACTCAGCGGCTCGAGCCACCTATTGCCTACTCGTTAGCAAACCCAAGCGGTCACTAAATGTAACCCAAAACCTCAGGCCTTACAAAACAGATAGACTTATGTGCCTATGGATCAATTATAATACTGTCTAACATTACATGACTCCCATTGAAAGACCCAAGCTCCCAAAACATGTAACTCCCAATGGCATGAAATAATCCCCATCATATACCAAAATTCCACAACTGTTTTTAAACCGGACAAATGTCCTCAAGACTCCATTTAGTCAAAACCGAGCCAACGACCCAACAATTTACGTAAATATCCAAATGAAAGTCGATATAAACATTGAAACACGTTTGATGAACTATCATGCAAACACGAACCAAAGTATAATTAACTCAAATCTCATTGTTGGTTGAGACAAAACATTTTCCAAATGAACTCATACCCTTATGTTTTCAAAATGCCTCATAACACAATAATATGCATTTTTCGAAAAGGTTTATAAGATCAAATACACAAAATGACACTTACGTCAATTGAACTCCAATTATATATGTAAAATCAACAAAGAAACATTTCAACATGATTTATTTACCAACATTCCCAAAGATCCCCAAAAATGGGTGTTTCAACATGTTTATAAAACTAAACATTTCAAAATAAATAAAACTTATCAGCTGTTAACAATTTGAGGTAAAACACAAACATTTTAAAATAATCATTTTAGCATGTACACCGTTTTCACAAATCAACTTGAACTCACCTTGCTAGATTTAGGCTAAATCTAGATTTTACCCAACTTGAGCTTCCTTGGAGCAAACTTGAATCCACGAGTAAATCCTTCCAAAAACCTAGATCCACAAGTTTCCAACCATAAATAATCATATTCAACCATCTACAATCGTTCCCCAAACATTTTACATCAACATTCCCAACTTGACCAAAACCCTAGTTTTCATGAATGAAGAAAAGAGATGATTACCTCAATCACAACTTGAATCCACCAACCACATACTTCTAGATCACCAAGATGAGCCATTCATTCCAAATCTTCAAGTTGATAAAAAGGGTTGGGTGAAAACCGTAGAAATTGATAAGGGTGATGAAGGAGATGAACACATTTTAGCCTTAGCCTCCAACCTTGCTAAATGATAAGAAGTCACTTGGATTCCTTAGTTTTGGTACCTCGAAAGCCCAAAATCGACAATAGAAGCATAAGGGTTCGGTTCTTGAGAGAGGAGGATGAAAGTGAGGGATGAAACAAGTGAAAAAGGGGTTAAAATCGGGTTTTAAAACAAGCTGGGGGCCGACCGCGATTGTGCTCGGCGATTGTGACAGTGGGCACTATTGCCTGGAATGTACCATGGGCACTCCCCCACCAGCGACTGTGCCTCGCGATAGTGCCCACTGTCACTGTCGCGGGCACTGTCGCCCGATGCTTCCCGGACCCGAAATTTGACCCTTTTCGCATCTGAAGGTTCTCCATCCGCTAGGCGTCTCCGTGAAGCATTAACCCACCATTATCTACTGACGAAGACTTTTTAAGGGTAATGATAACATTTTGCTTATCTTGATAAAATTCTGGGTTTTACAATCCTCCCAACCTTGGAATGATTTCGTCCTCAAAATCCATTTCTCACACAAGGCATCTCACTACTATTCTCAGCACCTAATGGGTTTCCTCGGTCCCAAAAAGGTAACGACTACTCAGAGACCCTAATGACATTCTCACCAAACGATCATATCCCTCCTCAAGGATATGACTCTAACCCAATTCATCCTTTAGCTGAACCCGTTAACTTTCTGACAAAACTGACACACTGATTTTTGTGAAGACACTCACCCCACGCATCCATTTTGATATGGTACACTCATACTAGAGTGAACATCGAACCTTACTAGTGTAATTTCTAACCATTCGACCTCGGTTGCCTCCCAACCTTAGGCGACACGTACTACCCTCAAGGGCATCTTGTGACCCCAACTCCCCAAACATTCGTTGACCTCAAAAGAACAAGTCGATGCCTAAGATCAAAAGGTCACACTGAAAACGTAGGTATATCGTCAAATATTCCATTCCACATTTGTATTGTCGAATTAAAGTTGACACCTAACATGACACTAAAATTCCCAATCTTACATCTCTAACGAACGAACCACAACATTTCCTTTATTTCTGAAGACTCACCCGGGTGGCACACCCCAAACACATGCATGATGTCGAACAATCAACCCAACAACTCATATCCAACCAAAAGAAAACACCCACACAAGGCCTTAACCCGCAGATTTACCGAAGCAGAAAGATCACCTCTTACTTAACTGGGAGAAGGAATAAATCTAATACCTCAATCATTCCTGCGTGCACCAACTCAAAACTCGAACCCAAACATTAAGACTCACCACCGTCAGATCATCTGTTGCTTCAATTCCCAAGGACTTCTCTAGCCCCTCGTTACAACTTCTTTCACGATAGGGGTTTAAATCTATAGCCCTAATGAGTTCAATGTTTTTCAACTATAAGACTCAACAAATATGCCAATTGAAAATTTCGTAAGATTTTTCAAACGCAAAATCTTTATACAATTAATCGTACATGAAAAAAAATGTTACCACTTACTAGTCAGTTGTGCAAAGTGGTCACAAACGTCACACATACAAAACCATTTTGAAAGTCGTTTGATCATTACTCATACTAATAATGACAATAATAAAGTATGCGCAACAACCTTTTTAAATGGACCGTTATGGTCCGAATGTGCATATCACTTTATGCCATGTACGTAAAATAATTTCCCGCACTAAAGCGGTGTGCAACAAATGTTTGTATAAACTTCGGAAGGAGAAATTTACGTAATCAAGTTCCAAAAATTTCCCATTTAACCATAAGATGACGTGAAGTAAAATTTCCTGCAAGACCCACACTCATCAGTTTATTTTTCTAAACTTGGTAAAACGATACGTGCATGTGCCTCGTTCGATACGTAAAATAATTTAAATCGACTTCAAGCTTCAAGAAGTACAAATGATACACATGATAGTTCAAAAAGAGTGACTATAATGTGATGCATGTCAATAAATTAATATAATGCACTCTTAGGAAATGATAATAAAAGTGCTAACAACTGAAGTGCATAGAACAAAACATTTAGTATAAACTATCGCAGACTCCTCATACACTTACTCACGCCATAAGTATAAACCAATTTGTACTCCACGTAGTATATAATGAAACGTATTAGCACAAAACTCGAAATAGAAAATCATGCGGTTTCACAATTCTAAAACTACTATTTTTTTTGACGTAAGGTAACATTTTCTCAACACAACTTGAATGAGATAAAAAAAATGTTCAATAAAACTCATAAATTAACGCACACAACAAATCAATTATACGCATTTCAGAGTTCCTTCAAGTGACACAAAATGTCATAAAATAAAATTCGAGGAGACTCAACAAGACATCCATAAAACCCCAATGAAACTCAATAGCACCCAAAAATCAAATGGTGCCCAAAAATTTCGTTTTCAATAATCAAATAACATGAGACAAAGTTATGACTAAATGTTAAAATTCCAAAATTTCCCCTTTTATTGTAATATGATATGAAGTGACACAATTTAACAAAACTCGCATGAAATACAATTCCAATAAAACTCAAACACCAAAAATAGTGGAAGATAACTATTCGTCCAAAACCTTAACATATGTGGAGGAGATCCAATGTTAAAGTCATAAACTGCAGTCACTTGCCCAAGACTCTAAACAACATCAAAACAAGGACCTCACAATATCCGAAAATGGTGTTGGACAACAACGAGGATAAGGAAAATCTTGACAAAGTTTGTACCCACATGCAATAAAATAATTTTATGCATGTTAAAAATATCGTAGTTTAACTATTTGTGTGTGCTAAACATTTTTCCAAGATTTTGTAATATAATCCACATGGTGATTTGGAAACATGAGAAATAATCGATGCAATTTATTTAAGAAATAAATTTTATGCATGAATTTGGTGGGCACTCAACGTCTTAGAACCACGCTTCTCAATTTCCTAGCCACACTATCGTCATACAGATGCTCAAACGTCTTAAAGCAATAATCACACTAAATTGGTTAACCTTACAATTTCTCCTTGAAATAGAGTCAATTCAATAAGCTTATGGTTCTAATTCACCCAATGACTTCGACCCAAAATGGTCATCTAATTGCATCTGGCATGTTTAACCATCACTCCAGTATGACAATGCTATAAACATCAACTCTTCTTTAGATCACTCGCTTAGAAACTTTCTCACTACCCCAACGGTCATCATACCAAGGTAGTTCAAGTATACACATGTAGCATGTAGGTTCACTATAACATTGGCCAGGTGCCATTATGAACGTACCGTACATGATCATCCTTGCGACCCTCGACAAGTTTCCCGTTTCTAGCGACTCGATCAACCCCAAAATATCTCATCTTAAGGTACCTAATGTGCTACTTTACTTACAATCACTTATAAGAACGCTAGTTTGAGTCTAAGCATCCAAAAATCAATACCTAATTCTCTCAAACTTAAGCTCTGATACCAACATGTAACACCCTCAAATTCGGAAATAGCAACTAATTTAAAATTTTCTAAATACATCAATGAATGATTCATCTACAATCACAATTTAAGATCTAATCTCAATACACACAATCATTCTATACACACAGTCTATAATAGGGACGGGTGCTACTAAAGCCCAATAATAGTCACTATCTCCAAACTGCGAAAGACTTCACCAACACTTACACTTGCATAAAGCTAAGGCTCAACTCTTCATAGAAATGCTAGAATCCAAACCCCCAACTGGAACCTGATGCACATGCCGACAAATAAAAAGGGTTAGGCTTAATGCGTAGTGAGCTCAAGAGTTTTCAACATATAAAAATGAATTATTTAAAGAAAGAAGAATGCCATTAAAATCATAATCTTTCAAGATGATATGCTCCGCTTATGAAAACGACTCGTTTACCAATAAATATGCATTTTAAACGAAAGAGACACCGAGTTAATCGTTAACCAAACCAAACTGTTTTACAGACTAAGATCCCAATATAAAACGTTCTTTCGTAAACTTAGATTTAACCCAACACTCGCTCAAAATGAGAATAGATAGAGAACTCCCAATTTTATAAAACGCGGGTAAAAAATGTTATACCTCGAAATACCCAACACGGGTGGAACATGATACACAACTCATAAACCATAGATGAAAATCTATATAAATAAATATTTCCGTGAACACGAACATTAGACCCAAAACTCACGCGACCATAAAATGGACGAAATCAAATACCGAAACTTGGAAACGACGCATTCCATTCAAACCTTAATATACGTGGGGAAAACCCAATATTAAGGTCATCATTTACCGTCGACCACACAAACCAAAGTTGGTAAAATATGACATTAACTTTTAAAAATACCACGGATCTACGACGGAGAGACCCGTATACAATGAGAATAGAGGAACATGCAAGTAGGTCGCCCATACAACTTCCTCGCATGTCATCTAAACGTTTCCATCGTGGGTGGCGAGAACACGTAAATGGGGCCACCCGTGATGTTATTGGATTTCACCACATATCCCGATCTTAGTTCCCATGCCATGCAAGACATCACAATCCTCGGATCGTTTGTTGCCTCTTGCCATACTCCGTCGAGTTCCACCCCAAGGTCTTACGGACATGGATGCCTATCCAATCTAGACGAGTTTCAACTCAGCGGCTCGAGCCACCTATTGCCTACTCGCTAGCAAACCCAAGCGGTCACTAAACGTAACCCAAAACCTCAGACCTTACAAAACAGATAGACTTACGTGCCTATGGATCTAATACAACACTGTCTAACATTACATGACTCCCATTGAAAGACCCAAGCTCCCAAAACATGTAACTCCCAATGGCATGAAATAATCGCCATCATACACCAAAATTCCACAACTGTTTTTAAACCGGACAAATGTCCTCAAGACTCTAGTTAGTCAAAACCGAGCCAACGACCCAACAGTTTACGTAAATACCCAAATGAAAGCCGATATAAACATTGAAACACGTCTGATCAACTATTATGCAAACACGACCCAAAGTATAATTAACTCAAATCTCATCGTTGGTTGAGACAAAACATTTTCCAAATGAACTCATACCCTTATGTTTTCAAAATGCCTCATAACACAATAAAATGCATTTTTCGAAAAGGTTTGTAAGATCAAATACACAAAATGACACTTACGTCAATTGAACTCCAATTATATATGTAAAATCAACAAAGAAACATTTCAATATGATTTATTTACCAACATTCCCAAAGATCCCCAAAAATGGGTGTTTCAACATGTTTATAAAACTAAACATTTCAAAATAACCAAAACTTATCACCAGTTAACAATTTGAGGTAAAACACAAACATTTTAAAATAATCATTTTAGCATGTACACCGTTTTCACAAATCAACTTGAACTCACCTTGCTAGATTTAGGCTAAATCTAGATTTTACCCAACTTGAGCTTCCTTGGAGCAAACTTGAATCCACGAGTAAATCCTTCCAAAAACCTAGATCCACAAGTTTCCAACCATAAATAATCATATTCAACCATCTACAATCGTTCCCCAAACATTTTACATCAACATTCCCAACTTGACCAAAACCCTAGTTTTCATGAATGAAGAAAAGAGATGATTACCTCAATCACAACTTGAATCCACCAACCACATACTTCTAGATCACCAAGATGAGCCATTCATTCCAAATCTTCAAGTTGATAAAAAGGGTTGGGTGAAAACCGTAGAAATTGATAAGGGTGATGAAGGAGATGAACACATTTTAGCCTTAGCCTCCAACCTTGCTAAATGATGAGAAGTCACTTGGATTCCTTAGTTTTGGTACCTCGAAAGCCCAAAATCGACAATAGAAGCATAAGGGTTCGGTTCTTGAGAGAGGAGGATGAAAGTGAGGGATGAAACAAGTGAAAAGGGGTTAAAATAGGGTTTTAAAACAAGCTGGGGGCCAACCGCGATTGTACCCAGCGATTGTGACAGTGGGCACTGTCGCCTGGAATGTACCGTGGGCACTCCCCCACCAGCGACTGTGCCCCGCGATAGTGCCCACTATCACTGTCGCGGGCACTGTCGCCCGATACTTTCCGGACCCGAAATTTGACCCTTTTCGCATCTGAAGGTTCTCGATCCGCTAGGCGTCTCCGTGAAGCATTAACCCACCATTATCTACTGACGAAGACTTTTTAAGGGTAATGATAACATTTTGCTTATCTTGATAATATTCCGGGTTTTACATAATGTCCAAGATGCATATGTGCACACATACACCTTATTAATTATGTGGATTCGGTTGAAGTGTTAACTTATTGTCAATACAAAAACAACAGACAAAAATTTAAAACAAATTCTTTCTTAATGCATAATGTTCAAAAAAATTACCGCTAGTAATCCCAATATTCGATTCTGGATACAGTGAACTAGAAGATGGACGATTATCGAAATTGGATTCATCAAGTGATATGTCATCAAGTCCAGTAGAATTACCGACCTCTTGGGTTAATCCCGTATTCAAAGATTGAACAAGCTCATTATTACGGAGGATCGGGGGAGCTTCTTGACCTTCAAAATTAGATTCTAAAAGGCTCTCGTTATCAACAACAGAAGTTATTCGACTGTCACTCATTCTGTTATTCAATTCAAACCAGAAAGTTCAACATGTTTCTTTAAAAACCGTATGGAATCCAAGAAAAAAATGCTATACAACCCAGAAAAAAGGTACACAGGTACCTTGTTAAACTTTGATTAAAACATGGAAGAGATAACTTCCAACACATGAAGATAAATATTAGAGATAATTTTCAATTTTAAATATTAATTTATTCTATTTAAAAAATCTAGAGATAATTACCAATTTAGAGATTTGATTAAAACATAGAAACAATTTTAATAGGCTTATTCTATTTAAAAAAATATAGAGATAATTACCAATTTAGAGATTTGATTAAACGTGGAAATAATTTTAATAGGCGTGTAATTAATAAATACCTATATTACCCCTTTAAAAATTACTAGGCGTGGACATTGACATACCATTTTGCAATATTTTGATTGGTTGATAATTAGTTAACACGGTTAATACCAATGACTTGGTTAACAAATGAATGAGACTCTCTCTCTATATATATATACCAATGGCTGGCCTTTGATGTGTAATTGTCTTTTTACTTATTTACCCCTGTGCTCATATGCATAATTGTTTCCAGACCGTGTATTTTATAATTTCTAAAATAAAAAATCTTATTTATTATGAACTATAGATGTAAACAATCAACGGATGAGATTGGTTAACACGATTAATACCAATGGCTTGGTTAACAAAAGAAGGGGACCGTATATATATATATATATATATATATATATATATATATATATAGAGAGAGAGAGAGAGAGAGAGAGAGAGGGGTGAGTTATTGTGCAACATTTTTAATGGTGCAACCTATGCAACCCACCTATCTACCACTCATTTTATTTTCACCTTTTTTAATTAAAAAGGTGAAAACAAAATGAGTGGTAGATAGGTGGGTTGCATGAGGTTGCACCATGTAAAGGGGTTGCATTTGAACGCCTCTCTCTCTCTCTCTATATATATATATATATATAGAGAGAGAGAGAGAGAGAGAGAGAGAAAGAGAGAGAGGACCCTTCAAATACAAACCTTTCAATTAGTGCACCCCTTACAAACTAATCTTGACAATTAATTTTTTAATCTAATGGTCAACATTAGATTGGGTAGGAAATGTAAATATCCTAAACATGGTTTCCATAAATGAAATTCACCTAGGCACGTTAACGGTATTATAGGAATTGTGCATGATTGGGCCATTAAATAAATGAAATTCACATAGGCATGGTTTCCATAAATGAAATTCACATGATTGGTTTCCATAAATGAAATTGACATGATTGGTTTTCATAAATTAAATTCACATAGGCATGGTTTCGAACCAACATCATAATGTTCATATTTGTTTATGTGCATGTGTGCATGAACTTCATTTTATAGAATACGTGAATGAATTTCATACGAGTATCTGTAACACCCTCGAATTTGGTAAGAGAAACTAATTAAAATTTCGATATAATATCAAATACAAATCAAAATTCCTTCATACCTCAAATATAAAATCCTACAGTTAATCTCAAACAATTATAAACCCCAACATTAAACAAGGGCTAAACCGAAGTCGGGTGCTACTTAACCCCAATGCAAGCTGCTCTTCACAAAACCAAAGCGGAAGACTTCGCCAATGCTACTCACATCTCGAGCACACTACTAGCACTCCTCTCTTCATAGTGTTACTAGGACTATTCCCAACCAGAACCTGATGCACATGCCGACAAATAAAAAGGTTAGGCTAACGCCTAGTGAGTTCAAGAGTTTTCAACATGAATACATATATCGTTAAAAGGAAAGAATGCAACTTAAATCATGATCTTTCAAAATGATTTACCGTAACTATGAAAACGACTCGTTTTCCAATAACATGTGTTTTTAAGGACAAACGTCCCAATACAAAGCATTCTTTATAAAATGATGCCGCCCAAACTCACTCAAACGTGAATAGAAAACGAACTCCCAATTATAAAAATGTGGATAAAACTTTGTCAAGATCGAAAAATTCTAATGAAGAATTTAATTAACACACTCAGAAACAATGTTAAAGAAGTTGCGGAAAAACACATTAACACTCAATCAATGAAACAGTACTTGAATGCAAATCATAAGTTATATTGATTAACTTAATGATTACAAACTCAACCTCAATCTGTTGAACAGGCTCAACAGACGTTCTAAACTTCTCTAAAGAAAGGATTACAAAGAATCTTGAGGTTAATTCTCTAAAACAACGTATATGAAAAACTTGTAAAACTTCTATCAATGTATGTCTCTCTATCAAGGACTTCTAGACTATATATACAGAATTAATTACAAGATAATTATCAAAACAAAATTGATCTTCATTCCATAATTATCTTCATCTCTATCTCCAGCTCCTATTCTTTCTCTTCAAGCATTATCTTCATAAGCAGTATTAACTTCATCCTTATCCAGCAACATTAACATCATCAACAGTATTATCATGCTTGCAGTATTAACCTTTCACTTGCAGTAGTAATCTTTAAGCAGTACTAACTACTAGCAGTACTAACTCTCCAAGCAGTACTAACTATTAAAGTAGCAGCACTAACTCTTCAAGCAGTATTAATTCTACTAGCAGTAGTAATATTTCATCTTGTAGTAGTAATACCTTTTAAGTAGCAGCATTATTCACCCTTAGCACATTCAGACCCAACAAACTTTATATCCCGAAACACCCAAAACATGGGTGAGGCATAATACTCAATTCGTAAATCATGGAAAACAATCTATATAAATATAATATGCCATCGAAAACATGGAACTAAAATCCAATACTCACGCGACCATAAAATGGAATCAAATCCAAGTGTCTCATGCGAGTTGTGCATGTCCTTTCGCAACTGTAAGAGACGTCTTGAGAGTTTATTGATGGATGTTATCCCATGTGTCTTTGGAGAGTTTCAATGTCGTGTAATTTCTCTTTTGGGTTTTATGCAAGAATATTTCGTTGTATACTATTTAGTATTTGAATTGATTTGTACTTTTGGTGTGAGTAAGCTTATAAAGGACCTCTGACGGTTCATGTTGAACTGTTACTTTATACCTTCCTCAGTTGTTGATTTTACTGTTGTGGTTTCACGCAATACATTATATTGGGTTAACAGTATGTATGTCATGGTAGTCATTATTTTGGGGACTAAGAGTATTTTAGTATGCAGTTTAAAAGTTTGAAATCAATTTTAATTGTTTTATGTTCGACCAAATCGCATACATCTATATTTTACTAACTTTGGGAAATAAACTGACGTATAGGGGTTTTTGTTGGGAACTTTATTCAGTGTTATTTTATGGTTAAATGAGAGATTTCGGAACTTGATTATGTGAATTTCCCCTTTGGGAGTCTTGTACAACGCCTCGTTATACACTGTTTTAGTATGCAAAATTATTTCTCATCTAAGGCGTAAATTGATGCATGTTAGGACCATAGTGGTCCAGTCGAAAAGTTTGTTGTGTATTTTGTTATTGTCATTATTAGATTGAGTAATGACCAAACAGTTTTCAAAATGGTTTTATGTGTGTGGCGTTCGAGACCACTTTGTACACCTACCGAGTAGGCGGTAGTGAACTTTTATTCGCATGGTTAATCGTTATAAAGCTTTTGCATTTAGGAGTTTTATGAAATTTCAATTGGCATAGTAGTTTGAAAAACCTTGAACTCATTAGAGCTATATGTGCAAACCCTCTTGCGATAGAGGTCGTGGTTAAGGACTAAAGGAGTCCTCGGAGATTGAAGTGTCGGAGTATCTGACTTATGGTTAGTTTTGAATTTTGGACTGCAGTTTCATGAACGGGTTCACGCAGAAGTATTGAGGCGTTAGATTTATGCCTTCTCCCAGTTAATTAAGTGATGATCTTACCGTTTCGGTGGCTCTTCGGGTTAAAATTTAAGTGGTCGCTTGCATATGGTTAGGTTTGAACTGATGGGTTGTTGTTCGACATTATGTGTGGGTGGTGTACCTTCTTGGCGAATCTTCAAGAATTAAGAAGATACTGTGGTTCGTTTGTTAGAGATGTAAGATTGGAATTTAGTACCATGATTAGGTGACAACTTTAATTCGACATTGCAAAGCTGGAATGAAATAATTGGTGGTGTATCCACGTAGCGGATAGTTGTTTTAAGGATAGGTGTCGACCCTATATTCGGAGGGCAATGACCGTTGGGGTACTTCAGTGTACTTTCGTGGAATCTGGTATGTCTACAAATTAAGTGGTAACCTTGAGGATGTTAGAGTGTTAGGACTGAAAGTCCTAGTGCGTTGAAAGTTATATAACACATTTATAGGGGTTGAATAATTGAAAGTTGTTTTGTAATTGGGCCTCAAGCCCATTAGGCCTTATACGTCCATATTTATATGGTTTCTTAACCTAGTTTTAGGTTAGAAGAAGAGTTATTGTAAGAAGTTAGTCATAAGGTTTACATTCTCTGATCAGAAATTTTCCCTGTAAACCTAAACCCTTCATTGTTGAATCTAATCATATGACTAGCAGTTGTGATTTATTAATTGTTCTTCATTGATCATTATTGATGTTGATTGCACTGTATCTGGGATATACAATTGGTATCAGAGCGGGATCGAATTAATTTCTATTCGATACGATCAAAAGGTTTGTCTAAATCCCTATTTTTTATCGACTTCGAGTTTAATACAGTGCATCACTGTGATCTTCAAATTAAAGTTTTTGGGTTTTATATTTGGAAAAGTTCGATCAAGTTTTAAATTTTTTTGAAAAAAAAATCGATCGGATCTGGAATTTGCTTTAATCGACGTTGTGTTCTTGAAGTTTTTTGAAAAATCATTCAATCTTCTCATGTTTTGATCAATTCGTTTGAAAAAGATGGCTTGATTTGTTGTTAGAAACGATTTGTGATCATCAATTTTGGATTTAAAAGTTAGTTCTGTAAAGATTTTGAGTTTTATCGTTGAATTGTTCGAAGAACACCATACCCATATTTTTGATCTCCTGGTACTTGGTTCCCGGTACCAATCTCCCGGTACTTGGGTTCCCGATACCAATCACTTGGTACCTTGCAATCTCCTGGTACCCCTGAGTTTTTAATCTCCTTTGTGATCAACTGAGATTGGACATTAAAACATAGTGGGCGACTATTATTTTATCAATTGAATTTGGTTCCTTGAAGTTTGGCTTGCACACCATCTGTGAATTTAATCTCATTGGTTGCTAAATGTTTAATGGGCGGTGGTTCCAGGTTATGAGATAAGTAGATTTTGGTTTGAATTCAAATTTGTGATAGCAACTATTAGTGTTCGTTGGTATCAGATTTTGACCGGCGACTGTTGATAAAGCACTTGGCCAGTGGCTGTTGATAAATCTCTCGATCGGGTCTGTTTCTTCTGTGTTTCAAATTGTAACCGGGACTGCACTTTCCCGGTGCCAATCCACTCTCGGTCCCCGGGGTGAATCTCGGTTCTGTGACATCCGGTCCCCGGGATGTGTTAAAATCCTGGGGTGTGCATATACCGGTCCCCGGGTTTTTTCACGATCCCGGTCTTTGTGAACTCTCCCGGTTTCACACGGTCACCTCTCCCGACATGTTGTTAACCTCTCCCGACCTTGGCATTCGAATAATTCGGTCATCACAACAAGATTTGAGTTTTCTCGATCGTTTTTTCGAAATTTGTCAGTTGATTCGGTTGAGACTTTATACAAAGTTTTTGGTTTTAAAGTGTTTAAGGATTGTTTACGGTTGTTTTCGATCGAAAAAGTTTAACCCACGTCGAGTTTTTTAAGGTTTCGTTCGGTTTCCGAAAAAATTTCGATCCCTTCGTTCGAGAGTTTGAGAAAGTGTTTTGAGTTCTAATCAGTTGAGTGAGCTTAAGGGAACATAATCGATCGTTTTGGTCGAAAAGTTTTAACCCTTTCTGAGTTTTTAAGTTTTCGATCGTTTTACGAAAAGCTTTCGGTTGGTTCGTTTGTGATCATGGGTTGACCGTTTGAATTTTAATCTGTTGAGGACTGATAAGGGAGTTTTAACGATCGTTTTGCATTGAATATTTCTAACCGTTTCGTGTTTTTGCAGGTTTGTGCTAGAGGTAGGAGACGATGAATAGTAAATCCGTTAACTCTCCGTTAAGTTTCTTACATTTTGGTCCCTTTTCCGTTAAGTCTCCGTTAGTCCAGTTAGTTTGTTAGTTTGGTTAGTTTTTTTTAATTTTTAGTCCTTTTTCAGTTAGTGTCCAGTTAAGTCCGTTAGAAGTTTCAAAATTTGCAATTTTAGTCCCTCTAGTTAGTAGTTTTAATATATGTCAGTTCTAGTCCTTCTACTTTTAAGTATAATTTTCTGTCCCTTTTAGTCCTTGTAGTTTTAAGTTTCAGTTTGTGTCACTTTTAGTCCTCGCACTTCATAAGTTTCAAAGTTTGTCATTTTTGATCCCTAAACTTTCAAGTTTCACTCGTTGTCACTTTTGGTCCTTGCACTTGAAAAGTTTCATCTCTTGTCAAGTTTAGTCCCTTGACTTCAAGTTTTTCAAGCAACAATGCCTCTTCCAACTTATTCTGAGCTAACAGAGAAAGTTTCTTGTTTAGAAGCTAGAGTTGAAAGACTACTTGACAAATATGATAATCAAATAATTGAAAATGCTGGAAACTTGTGCAAAAATTTCAAATCTAAAGGAAGAGTGTGAGAGTTTTTCAAAAGAGTCTGAAGAGTTAAAGACCAAAGTAGATGATCTTAAGTACAAGCTCCGTATGTCAGAAAATGAGAAAATTGATATTGTGACTAAAAGTGTGTCTTATAAAAATGAAAATCAAAGGTTAACTGACCAGTTAAAGGATCTTGGACAGAAACTTTACAAAATCGGTCAATTTAAACAAACGATGCATCTAAATGCACCTAAAGAATTCAAATATTCAGAGACAGGTCTCGGTTACGATAACCCACACTATCTGAAAAAGGCCTTGACCAAAGTTCCCATGTTATATGCTTTCGAATTTTTGGGAGTGGACAAGACCTACCCAGAGTACAAAATCAGATGGATCAAACCACTTGTTGATGAGGATATGGAACTGGAAACTTTGAGAAGGAAAAACACTACCACAATGCAACTTCCTTTTGTTTATGACTCATTGAATGCGTCATACAACACCGAAAAACCCTGTTTTCTGTCAAATGACTATTTTCGAAGCTATTCTCAGGCTGAACTTGATTCAAAAACCGTTGAAACTGAGGAGGAACCAATGGACCACAAAATCTATGTTCCACCTCTGATTTTAGAAAAGAAAATTGTTCAGCTAGAAGAGTCATTTGCACAGGAAAGACTCAATTTTCAAAAGGAAAAACAGGAGTTGTTATCCTAACTCGAGTGCGTCAATTCCAATCAAAAGGAATCTGGATCTAGGGAGGAAAAAGAATACTTTCTGGCAGAGGTAAACAAGCTCACTTCTCAACTGTCTGTCTTGGCAGCAGATCTGCTGAAAAAACAACATCACAAAGCTGAGCTTCAAGCTAAGCTTGACTTACTCCAAGAGGAGAAGATTAATCTGTCATAACATTCTTCTCCACCCTCAGATACCTCTTCCTATAAAGCTTTTCTGGTTGATTCTTCACCAAATTCTTCTGATAAAGGAAAAGAGCCTCAAATTTTTGACATGGATCATCATTCTGATTTTCAAAATGCTTCCACTAAAGATCCGCTTCAAGGCACAAATCCTTCCAGTTTCCTGAATCCTTCAAGTGATAAGGCTCCTTCTGATGAGGAAATGGAATTCTCAGCCTTTCTGAATTCTGAGGTGTGTCCAGACAGTCATCTTGACCAATTTGATTTCGATCCAAATCTCCCAAATCATGTTGATTTTTTGGATTCAACTGGTGAGCCACCGGTCAAATTTTATAAAGGCGAATGTTCAACATCTGCCTCTCAAAATGTTTCTATGAACAAATCTTCAAAGCAAAAATCTAAAAGACGTTTACAGAAACAAAGAAAGACCGACACCTCTAACAAAAGACATACTTACTACTTCAGTTCTTCTGATTGCGAGCTTAATGATTCTTCAGATAATCAATTCTCCAGAAAAGTAAAGATAGTTTGGAGAAAGAAACCAACTACAGAAGACAATGAAGGAAACAAGTCTCATGATTCTCCTGTAGTTGATACAAAGTCATCTATTTCCAAGATTGATTCACCTACTTATGTTTATTCTACAGGAAAGTTGATCAGTCTAAACCGAGCAAAGATCTGTTGCACTCACTTTGGAAATAGTGACTTTGTGGATTTAAGGTATGTTAATAATTGGTATGGTACTTATAGCATCCCCAATCCTCAGTTTAATAGCTTAAAAGCTAAAGCAACTAACCAACAAGGATCCATCACAGCATGGATACCAAAACCAAAATCTTCTTAATCTGTTTTGCAGGAATGTCATGTGTGATTTAATTCAGATTATTCATGTCACATGACCACAATCAAGGGTTATGCCACTTTTGAGGGGGAGTACCATGTTTGTTTAAATTTTCATATCGACTTCTGAACACTTCAGTTCAGGACTCGTTCTTAAATGTTTTTGACTTCTGATTATCTCAAATCAGAAAATTGTACTTCAATGTTTTATCTTGGTGAGTTAA
This sequence comes from Arctium minus, assembly GCA_954870635.1. Classification (NCBI taxonomy): domain Eukaryota; kingdom Viridiplantae; phylum Streptophyta; class Magnoliopsida; order Asterales; family Asteraceae; genus Arctium; species Arctium minus. The sequence goes on from OX941081.1 coordinate 156,005,254, forward strand.
AGGAGTGTTAGAGCTTTTAATGTTTCTATGGTCAATCCAGAACCGGAAGGAACTACCCAAGAAACACATCCCATTTATAGATATCAGTGAGGGGTCTAGATTTATAGATGAGTTCGGAGTGAAAAGAATTGGTGAGGATATGACAGGACTTAAAAGAATTATTGGTCCTTACCAAGCCGAGCCAGTTATCCGGGTTACCACATAATCTATTCATTCTCATTCTTTGGAGATGGATATTGAAACAGACATGAACCCAGTGTCGATAACTCATGTCACCCCACCCATCCACTCAAGTATCTCTCAAAAGATACTTGTTTCATATTTGTACGGAGATTTAACACATAATCTATCTATTCCTCACTCGGAGGTCTTAGATATTGAAAAAGGAAAAGATCAACTCCAGTCTCCGAACTTCATATTCATCTCAATGTGTCTATTGATTTCTAACCTGCGTCCCAGGTTGAATCAATCTTTGAGCCTAATCAATTTGAGTTATACTTCTTTCACACACGCACGAATCTTTGTGATTCCCCTTGCATATCTTTGTGATATAGCCATAACAGTTTGAGAAGTAATTTTTTAATATTTTACTTCCGTGATAACTGGAAGTCCTATCAGAGATACATCGATGCCAACTCTAAAAATAGGCCACACAATTATTTTAATTGTTGTGATAACAGTTACTATTGTGTTTCTGTGTTAGCTGTTACCCTTGGTCACTGAATCGTTTTATCTAATATTTTGCTACTCATCTGGTTAGTCTTTGAAGATACATGATGCTCAGGATTCTCCTAATCATCATAAGGGGGAGAACGACACAAAATTCAAAGACACATATTATCATGTTGAGGGAGAGTTAGCAAAATCTGAGGTTGAAAAGCCAACATTCAAATATTGCAGCTAAACAGAAAAGATTTTATTGGTTCTTCTATCCCTATCATGTGGTGTCTACTACTAGTTTGTTCCTCCTACGAGCTGATTGAAACAAGTTCTTAAGCTGAAAGTCAATTCAACTCGGGGTTCAGAGACAAATTCTTTGTTTTAAACTGAAGTTGCACCGTGGAATGTCATGTAACTCGCACATTATCTTTCTTGTGTGCTGATTCGATGTGTTGAGTTTCTACAGTTGAAAGTTGCTCAATAGTGCATTCAGTCGAGGCTACGATACATTGAATCTGGTTACAAAGTTGAAACTATGAAGACCAAGATCTTTATTCAAGGGGGAGTTTGGAAAGATATGAAGACATGCAACACCAAATTTCTTCAAAAATTCAAGAGGAAAAGAAGATCAAACTTGAAGATTTCAAGAAGATAAATGCCTTATTCAACTTTAGGGGGAGATTGTTAGGACTGAAAGTCCTAGTGCGTTGAAAGTTATATAACGCATTTATAGGGGTTGAATAGTATTTAATTGAAAGTTGTTTTGTAATTGGGCCTCAAGCCCATTAGGCCTTATACGTCCATATTTATATGGTTTCTTAACCTAGTTTTAGGTTAGAAGAAGAGTTATTGTAAGAAGTTAGTCATAAGGTTTACATTCTCTGATCAGAAATTCTCTCTGTAAACCTAAACCCTTCATTGTTGAATCTAATTATATGACTAGTAGTTGTGGGTTATTAATTATTCTTCATTGATCATTATTGTTGTTGATTGCACTGTTGATTTCTAGGGTTTTCTCCGATTTCTACTTCCACACTCTCCATTTATTTCCTTGAGGCGATTTGGGAGCTCAAGAACCGATATTTGGAGCACCTTGGTGAGAATCTACCCTAGAGAGACCAAAGAGATGGTGAATGAAGCTTGGTTGTGATGAGGGTGAAGAATGTCATGGATGAAATGTTGGTGGGAAGACTTTAAGCTTGTTTGAGGTAAGTTCTTGTATATTTCAAGCTCTTGTATGAGAATCTTTGTAGATCTAAAGTGTTACACTTGTTGGTGGTTCATTTCTCTTAAATTTGGAGAAAAGAGTTATTTGGGAACCCTAACCCATTGTTGAAGATGATGTGTTGATGATGGAAGCTTCATTTATGGAGGCTAAGGATTTGGGTTTGAAATCTAGGTTTAACATAACTGATAATGTCCCAAATTCAAGTTCTAAATGCTAATCACAATCAAGATGAGAATTTCCAAATCATATGTCATTGATTACAAATCAAAGATTACAATCACATAGTCTCACTATCAACAGTTTCTCTCTTTACAATCTCTCACTAGAATATGCAACAATTAACATCTTCTCTAATCTGCTCTCCATGACTTTCACCTTGTTCACTTACAATGACTTTCTTACTTGTTCACTTACATCTGACAATAACAAGGACTAGACCTATTTATATTAGCTAACAACAACAAGAAAACAAAACACAAACTTTGACTTTGACATTTATTACAAAGACTTTGACTTTCTTGCTTGAGAGTTGACTTTGAGGCTTTGACTTGTTTGACTTTAATCTTCAAACATTATGATCTTGCATCCAACAAATCTGTGCTCTAACATTCTCCCCCTTTGGATCAAGATCATCTCTAAAAAGATTTTGCAATTCAGTCTTCTCTCTAAGCTCAATTTAAATCTTCTCCCCCTTTTTGTACAAACATTACAAACTCCCTCTTTGTAGATTAAAATCAGATTAAATCTTCTCTTTTATGCTTATAACATTCTCCCTTTCTTTGATAAAAGTTATCTTCAAAACTTTCAACAGTTTTCTCAAAGTCTGTTCTTCAAGAATAGTAACATTCTCCCCCAAGGTTGTAAAAACCACTTTCAGACATAACTCTGATTGCTTCAACAAATTATCTCCAAATAAAATTTCAAGCAAAATCAACTCATCTACAGAATTCTTTACATTTGCTCTTTTATCTTTGAACACACTTTCTTCAAACCAACAATCCTCGAATACTTTACAAACATTTCTTGAATTCTTCTCCCCCTTTTTGATGATTGAAGCATGAAATCATCAAAACTTTACAAGAAATGGCTTTAAACAAATCTGATCTGACCAATGATCTTTTACAAGAGCCTCTGATTATCTGTTGATCCAAAGAGTATATTCATCCGAATCTTTCAAATTCAGACAAATTAGGAATGTAACACCTGAATCAACAAATGAATCAGTTAGAAGTGTCTGTCAGTAACACGAAGTCACTGTGTGTAACGAATACACATTGGAAATGAGCTTTTGTAATGTTCACTGCCCCAGGTCTTCCATTCAATCATCGAAACACCACAAAGGAATTTCTATGAACGTTATGACAAGAAAACATTTTCCTTATGTGCTTGTGCATGTGTTTGAAAGAATTAAGCACAGATGATTGCTTTTTATTAGGCTCAAAATTGTGTAAACCATTGAGACAATAACAGTTAAACACAAACTCGATTGTGCATGATCGAAGTGCGAAGGTGGGGCAGACTTCCTTCTTTTTCAATATCCAGATTTTCTAAATGAAAATCAGATAGATTATGTGTTGCGCCCCCTTGAAATATTGAAACATTTTCTTGCTGAGAAGAAAATGAGTAGCTGGTGGGGTTTTTATCAAGAGTTCGCATGGGCTAGTTTCCTGTTTCAATAATGTTCACGAAGAGTTATGAAATACTAGTAATGTAGCTGCCCGACTCAGAAAAAGTTGGTGTAGAGTTTGATATTCTTGTACTCTGTTCTCTCACCCTCTTTCTTTTAAACATTGAGCGCACATGTAACCAAACTCTCATTTTTCATTTTACCTCATCACTCAACCCACACTCAGTATTTGACTCCTCACACTCGATCACTAAGGATTAACTTATTGGGTAGGAAACACTGGTTAACGTGAATCCATAGAAGTTCTGTTAAGCTCACACAACGAACCCCATGTTGTCCTATAAGAACATGTTGCTCAACTAATTTAATTTTGCAATTAAAGCACAAAATATATACAAGTCAGATGTTTGTATGCTCAATGAGATAATCAGTAAGATTTGAGCATTTTAATCATTGAAGATATTTCAAAACAAGTATATTGAATAAATGAAATGAATACAAGAAACTTGTTTCAAAATCTGACATTGTATAATAAAGATCAATATCGAAATGATTTATCGATTAAAGCTTAGGTCAGCAAAAATTGGAAATAGTCTATACGATTCAAAATACAGACATTCTTGAAAGAAAAAAAATGAAATCAACGCTCAAAATTCATTGAAGTTCAATCGGGGTGTCTTACCATCGAAAATTTGTTTTAATTATGAGACATGGTAAGAACATATTCAACAAAATATTAAACCGGTGTGTGTGAATACTTGACAGTATATGGAAAAGACAATACACAAATATTTATCTTTGGAAACACATGGTTTATAATCATTTAAGCACAAATAAAATGAAAACATTTAAAATCACACTTCTATATTCATGAAATCGTTTTTGAATCAGAAGTGGTTTGAACATTTAAGAACACGTTTTCATATCTGAAAGTTGTCCGTCTTTCAGACATGTATGAGATTAAGATTAGGAATAAACCTTTTTGCTCAGTCTTAAATCTCATCAAGTCAAGCTTTAAGTCATATAGGATATGATCTTATAAGCATCCTCTCAATCTACATTAGTCATAAAGTCCGTCAAAGTGCAAAGATTTATTCACAACATTTATTGAAAAATAAAATGACATAAAACAGTAAAATATTGAATGTACGAGTTCTGATCAGAAGTGATCAGAAGTCATATTTCTTACTCCCCCTGAAAGTATGCATCATAAAATATGTCAGTGAAAAACATGATAGAGATCTGATACAACTCCTCCTGAAGTGTAGATCATCATATCTTGCAAATGCATATTTTTAGTAAAAATATGTACTCCCCCTTGAAGATTGATTTCCTCATTTGAGTATCGGAGTACAATCTCTTATCAGCACGGGAGTAAAGTCTTTTCATCGTTGAAGTACGAGTCCTAAACTATTGTGTTTAGAAGTCACACTCTGTATCTTTGAGGTACGGGTCCTGGACTATAGTATTCAGAAGCCTTAGTTCATTGAAGCATGGGTTCTGAACTGATTTATTCAGAAGCCTCAGTTCTTTTACTCCCCCTTGACTTGAGGTGCCTGCAACACAAATTCATCTTTCGGCTTTGGTACCCACTGATATTTGGTTCCATGTTTGTTAGTTGCAGTTCTATTAGGAGTAATAGAGTAAGAACCATATCAGTAATGATCACTAGCTTTATGAACAAAATCATATGTATGACAGTAAGAACAATAACTCTTTTTATGAGCTAACCTGAGTAATTGATTTCTCGAGTAAACAAACTCAGGCTTACCTTTCCGCACATTGTTCTTCTTGACTTGTGATGCATGTACACATGATTTCTTTCTGTTCTTCATATCATTCTTATCATCATTCTTGTCTTCATCTACTGGTTTTACTTTCCAGACCAATTTCTCTTCATTATATCTCCTCCTTCTCCTTCTTTGTGTACCTGAACCATCTACATTTTGATCATAGAAAATGTTAGTAGTACGAATCTGATCAAGTGAGTAAATTGACCTTTTTGAAGAAACAGTTTTCTGATGTGAGCTTACAGCTGTCTTGAATGAACATTCAAAATCAGCTGAATCATCTCTAGGTGTGTGGATTTGTGACTCTGGAGTCGTTTGCTCAGTCACCACCACCTTGGAAACAATGTCTTCAAAATCTTTTATTTTTGAAGAATAACTGTCTCTTTCTTTGACAAGCAGGTCAATCTTTTCTTGAAATCCAAACTTCGTTTTCTGCTCTTTCAGTGCACTTTTTGACATTTCAGATAACTTGTCAGTAAGCTTCTTAATCTCAGATTCAAACATCTGTCTTTCTTCTTCAAAACTCTTCTCAGCATTTGTTCTCTGACCAGATATTTCTTTAAAAATTCCCACATTCTTTTGTTCTATGGTCTTCTTTTCTTTTTCAAACATGTCTCTTTCCAAAATAATCACTTTCTCAAAATCAGAAATTTGTTGAGAAAATTTGGAACATTTAAGCTCAACCGTCTTCTTCTCTTCAAAACTCTTCCTGGAAAACTCTTTGAATTTCTTAGCAAACTCTTTTTTTTCTTTCTCAAAATCTGATCTTTCTTCAACAATCTGCATTTCTAACTCAAAGATCTTCTTTTCATTAACACACTCTGTTTGTTGAATCTTGATAATTAGAGCTTCTAAGTCTGAGATCTTGCTCTTTAACTCAGTGTTTTCAGTTATCAGATTATGTTCCAATTCTTCAATGCTTTCATCATCTTTCAAATGCTGAGAGTCAAAGATTTGCTTCAGAAGATTCTCATTGATCCTTTTCAATGTATTGACTTCTTCTTTCAGTACCTTCTTTTCATCATGATATTTCTTTGACCGCTTTGAATAATAGTCAACAGATGAAGCAAGATTTTTGTTCTCTATTCTGAGCTTGGCAATATTCTTTTCATCATCATCAGAAAAATATCCCATCTTGAATTATCCTGTTACAAAAAGAACTTGAAATGATCATAAGTCCAAATGAAATCAGAAAAATATAGAAAAATTCAGAAATTAAAATTTCCAAAAATCACCAAGTAAGGAATTCGCAGGTTACTTAAAAACACAAAGAATTCACATACAATCACAATCAATCAAGAATTCGCATACAAGACAAATCCAAAATTCGCATACAATAAACCTTCAGAATTCGCATACAAAAATTCGCAAGACAGAGACACACGAATCCAATACAGAGAAAAATTTGAAAAAGTTTTATGAGAAACAAAGGAATTCATATGATATCCTGATGCGAATTCCAAGGAATTCGTAATACACACTTATGCGAATTCTAGGCTTTTCGCATGACACTCAGATGCGAAATCTGATCAATTCGCACAGCAACTTATGTGAATTCTTGCCTTGTAAAGACTTTCTCATAAAACATTTCGTATAAACAACTATGCGAATTCAGGCTTTTCGCATATACACTCGTGCGAATTCTGAATGATTCGAAACACACACATATGCGAATTCAAGATATTTCGCATAACAGACATATGCGAAATCTATACTTGAGTATTTTTAGAATTCAAACATATGAGAAATCTAATAAGATGAGAAATCCACTAAGTCTACGAATTCTTCTTGCGAGTTCTTGAGATGATCTGCGAATTCTTCAGATCTTCGATAAAAATATCCCCTGATCTGCTCAAAAGCCCACGAAATCTTCGATTTTCATCCTGTAAATTCGACAATTTGATCACCTATACTTCTAGAACCTAACTCTACCAATGAATTTCAACAAGATACACTCAACAAAGAAAATTGATCCCATTACAGTGCGAAAAACTCGTGAAACTCAAAAACTAGAAAGTTCTCAAAATTAATCAAGATTAAAGTGCAAGAATCCAATTCACCTATACAAGATTGTTCTAAATCATAATTCGAACCAACTCTAATCAATTAAACTCACAAATTTGCACAAAAATTCAAAATTGATCTACGACTCTGTGAATAGTGCGAACTTTCCATTTCTTGACAAAATTTCTTGATTTCACTCGGATCTACTCTGATACCAATTGATAATGTCCCAAATTCAAGTTCTAAATGCTAATCAAAATCAAGATGAGAATTTCCAAATCATATGTCATTGATTACAAATCAAAGATTACAATCACATACTCTCACTATCAACCGTTTCTCTCTCTACAATCTCTCACTAGAATATGCAACAATTAACATATTCTCTAATTTGCTCTCCACGACTTTCACCTTGTTCACTTACAATGACTTTCTTACTTGTTCACTTACATCTGACAATAACAAGGACTAGACCTATTTATACTAGCTAACAACAACAAGAAAACAAAACACAAACTTTGATTTTGATATTTATTACAAAGACTTTGACTTTCTTGCTTGAGAGTTGACTTTGAGGCTTTGACTTGTTTGACTTTAATCTTCAAACATTATGATCTTGCATCCAACAAATCTATGCTCTAACAATAACCTAGCAAGGTGAGTTCAAGTTGATTTGTGAAAACGATGTACATGCCAAAATGTTCATTTTAAAGTGTTTATGTGTTTTACATAATTTATTAACTGTTGATCATCTGATAAGTTTTGGTTATTTGGAAATGTTTGACTTCATAAACTTGTAAAACACTCATCTTTGGGAATTTTGATAAATGTATCATAATGAAAATGATTTGATAACCATGTTCATAAATGGAGGGTATTTGGTAAAAATACATTTTGTGGATATTGGTAATAGGTGTATTTCGAGTTATAAAATGATTTGAAAATACCAACGTGTGAGTCATTGGAATTTGGTCATTCCCAACCTTGTGAATATTTCGGATAGTGTAAACCTATGTGGTCATAAACTTATTTAAAAAACGATTTGTTCAAGTCTAAATGATATGGGATTGTATTCATACATTTTTGGAGTATGTGGTTGCATAGTCATGGTCGGTTGCATTTTATTGCATTTTGTGGATTTTAGCATATGGCCATTTTTCGGTTGGGATTAAGGCTCAATTTTTGTGATCACCGAGTCTTGGGGACGTTTGTCCGGTTTAATAGCTTAAAGAGGAGCTTTGGGTGAGTGCTACGTTTATTGCGCTTTATTTTGGAGAATACATGTTTGAGTGCGTGTGTCATTCATTTGGAGTCATGTATCTTAGACTATAATGCATTGGATCCATAGGCATGTAAGTCAGTCGTAATTAATGGTGAGGACTCTTGGGATTCTCACTTTGGGAAATGATGTCGTCCCAATTGTTTGGCGAAGAGGAACCTTTATGGGTTGTACTTCGGGACCATGGGTCTTGTGTTTGGGTGTCTAATTCTTGTGCACGAGGGTTAAACATCGGGAGTTATCATGTAAGGAGTTGTGACTCCTATCTTGAATACTAGGGAGTAGGCATTAGGGGTCGAATGAGTACCCTGAGGATAAAACTCCACTAGAGACCGAACAGGCAATAAGATCGTGTATCCTTGAGGTGTCGTTCGGCGGGGCAGGCAATGGGAGATACGGTGTTTTGGGGACTTGAAATAAAGTCCGACTGGAGGTGTAGCTCGGCAGAGCAGGCAATACAGTTACGATCTGAGGTGTAGTTCGACAACATGGCTAGGTGGCTTAACTTTTTGTTCCGCCACAGACCACGGAATCGGGTCTCCCCCGTCACCGGAAGGTGTTATTTGGGTATTAAATTGTATCATTTTATTATCCATGTTTTCGGTGACGTCTTGCCTATGCGGATTTGTTTACTCAAGATTTATGGGTTATGTTTTATGTCCGCCCACGTTTGGGGTGTTTCGAGAAGTAAAGTTTTATTTCGTATTATTATAAATTGGGAGTTTGCTTACTATTCACGTTTTGGGTGAGTTGGGATTAAAGTGGTTTTACGAAAGAAGTTTCATGTTGGGTTCCTTGTTTTAAAAGTGTGCTATTGGAAAATGATGTCGTTTGATATTTAAAGTAAATATGTTTGAAGGACTATGATTTAAACTGCATTCTTTCCCTTTAACAAATATATTTATTTCATGTTGTAAACTCTTAAACTCACTAGGCGTTAGCCTAACCTTTTTATTTGTCGGCATGTGCATCAGGTGTCGGTTGGGAAATGGTTCTAGCATTATTGTGAAGAGATGAGTGCTAGTTGCCGGCGAGTGAGAGTAGCTTTGGGAAATCTTCCGCACCTTTGGGAAGAGCAGCTTGTGCTTGGGATTGAGTAACGCCCGACTTCGGTTTAGTCTTTGTTTATTATTAGAAGTTTTGTTGGATCAGTAAATTGTATTCAAGATTAAATTGAACATGGGGTCTAGTCTGTAATAGTGTTTAATACCCTAGGGGTATTTTAGCTAATAGTTAATACTGCTTAGGTCATGTTGACCTACGTATAAAAGGTTTTAGTTTCTAGGTTTAGTGTGTGAATCGCATAAGGAAAACAGAAAAGAGGAGGTCGTATTCTCTGTATTGTACGCATCACACGAGGTATCTGTATTCACCAAGAACACACACGTATTTATCTGATTAATCAAGAGATCATTGATATATTGTTTGATTTATTCATCTCTTGTTCTTTAATGTGTTGTGTGATTGTTAATCAACTATAATCTGGGTTTAATAAGTGGTATCAGAGCCAAAGAATCAAGGATTTTGGATTAAACAGTGTTTTCGAAGACTACAACTGTGTAAAAATCGATTTCAAAGGTTTGTGTGTTTTTGAAGTTAAAAATCATTGGAATAGGTGCATATACTGATATAGAACATTATTAGATTGCCCTATTGCACTTCAAAACACAAATCGGTTGGTTTTTTGATGAATTTTCAAGTTTTTGTTCTTTATACTGTCGAGCACTGTTCCATTAAATTTCAAGCACAAAAGTTGATTTTGGTCATTGATTTTGATTGGGTTTCGTTCATAGTATGTTTGTGGTTGATTTGCATGATTTTTACACTGTGTTTTAACCTGTTTGATGCGTTTTTGGAGTGAAATTCAAGTACAGGGACGAACTCGTGAAGAACTCGCAAGTTTTGTGATGAACTCGCAAGTTCTGTGAAGAACTCGCAAAACTCTTCTAACTCTCGCAGGGTATTAATTGTTTTCTAAGTATAAGATTCGTATGCATGTGTGTAGCGAAAAACCTCAGGTTTCGCTAATCTCTGTTTACGAAAGATAAGTTTCGCAAGTGCTTGACTAACGCAAACCTCAAGCTCTCGCTAGATTCAGCTAGCACAAACCTCAAGAACTCGCTAGCTTGAGTAGCGCAAATCTCAGAATTCGCCAAGATCTAATTTACGAAAGTTCAAGGTTCGCATGTTTGTGTGTAGCCAAACCTCAAGATTCGCTAGCCCTTTGTTTGAGAAAGCTTAGAATTCGCAGGGTTCTTAATTGTTGAAAATTTTGACTAAGTGTAAGTTTTGCAGAATTCTTGTCTGCGAATTCTGAAGAACTCGCAGATCTTTGGCTTGCGAATTTCCTAAGTTTCGCGAGTAGTGTTTACGAATCCAAGTTCTCTTAGCTTCTAAAGTTTTTCACTAAGTATAGGATTCGCAGATCTCTTATTGTGTTTACCCTTTCAGGTTGCGAAAGTTGTTCAAGAAAGTTCAGGATTCGTGACCCTACAGTCTACGAATCCTTGCTTACGAAAGCTTCATTGTTTGCGAAATCCTGTAACCTGATTTTTTCTTTAAGTATAGAACTCTCAAGTCTATGCTCTGCGAATTCTTGGTCAAAGTCTATTTTCTAAAAATTGTCTATTTTTTCTAAGGACAGGATTCGCTGACTTCTACTTTGCGAATTGATAAGGTTTCGCAGGTTCTTCATTTACGAATTCTAGGTTTCTCTGTCTGCGAATACTAATCTCCTTAAGCTGCGAATTCTGAAACATTTCTATCCTGTGCAAATTTCTTTGTGCTTTATACTGTTTGCGAACTCTGCACTTGAGATTTTTGAAAATTTATTTTTCTGAAATTTTTGAGTGTAGTTTTTATCCAATTCTTGATTCAAAAGATCTTATTAGTTGATTCTCTTGGTACATATAAGTTTGCTTTCTAACCATACAACTAAAGATGTCGAATCAACTTCTCTCAATGGGCTCTCAGTCCAAACCTTTTGTCCTCCTGGCAAATGAGTATCAGCAATGGAAGAAAAGAATGATTCAGTTCCTAAATCACAAAAGCAGAGATTACATGGAATTAATCACTTCTAGTCCAGTAAATCCAATGATCAGAGAACCTGGTCAAGCTGCAACATAAACCTCTCTAGAAATCCCTGGCAGATTTGTTCCTAAACCGTATGAGTACTTCACAGAAAAAGAGAAAGATCTGTACAAGATAGATGAAGAGACTCTCATTAACCTGACGATGGCCATCCCAAATGACATCTACAATCGGGTAGACAGTCGAAATTCTGCTAAGGAAGTCTGGGATGAACTAGCAAGACAATTTGAGGGAAGTGAAGCTTCAATTCAGGCCAAGCAGAATCTGTGCATTAATGCCTATGAGGGATTTCATGCAAGGGAAGAAGAGACACTGCTTGATACCTATAACAGATACAATATCATTCTGAATGACCTAAGGAGGAACAATATCTCTAAATCTGCTTCCGAGATAAACTATAAGTTCATCAAGAACTTGAACCCTGAATGGAAGAACTTTGCCATCAACCTTCAGATGTCAAAGAACATGGCTAAAGAAAACGTCACTGATATCTTTTCTACTCTTTCTCAGCATGAAGAAGAGGTGAGAACTATCAATAATGAGTCCAAGAATCTGAAGGACTCTATGTGTAAGACTCGGTTTTTAAAACGTATAATTATTCTTACTCGAATTGAACCATAATTAAATATTACAACCAAAGATTTTGAGAGGTTAAAACCGTCAATAAATCAATCTCTTTATAAATAAAAACATTATAAATATTATGTATATATTATATTATATATATATATGTATATATATATGAGTTAATATTATATATATATATATATGTATATATATACGAGTTAATATATTTTATAATAAGATTAAAATAAAGTCTAATCAAATACATATCATGAATCCATCGTTTTCTTCACTTCTCATTTCTTCAACACCGCCTCACCTTCATCTCATTTCTCCAACACCACCTCACCTTCATCTCATTTCTCTCTCTCTAATCTCAATCTTCTCTCTAAATTTCTATCAATTTCGTGAAGCAAATCAAGGTAAAAATTACATATTTGGAATCTACGCGACAAACCTTTCCTAGAGGTATAAATTTCTTCTTAAGTTATTTAAGTTGGTAAGTTAGGGTACTTGAAGTTGGTTGGTAGATTATGATTAGATATTGCAAAATTATAATCATTTACATGTTTAGGAATGATTAGGTTTGTCAAAATTACAAAAGGGTAAAGTTTAGAATCAAAATGGTGATAATTGTATCTAGATGTTTAACCGCACACTAAGTGTTTGATTTAATGTCTAAGAGAATATAATTTCATGATTAAGCTTAGGATAATAAGCTTTAAGTTTTATGTTATGCGAGTAATAGTAATTTATGGTTTAAATAGGCAATTGGAGGAGTTAAAGTTCATCATGAGTCTCGGTTGATCGCGTGTTACGTCTCAATTTGGTTAAGGTATGGATTTCAATTCTTTTGAATCGTGGGCAACTAGTTGTTGTAGTTGACCCTTCCTAAAGGTGGTTCACCGCCTTGTGATTGATCAATCGAACGTGATCAACAAATGTGGAATTATACACACACATACACATTGATTTTGGTTTATTGAATTAATTGTTCGAACATTTTGATGTTTTATTAAAATGTGTCTCGTATGAGATTCTTTATGAAAAATGTGAAGTATATAGATTATAATTTCTATGATCACCATTTGGGTAAGTGACATATGTTTAGTTTTCGTTGATTTTAGATTAACCCAATAAATGGGCACATTATTTGGGATGCTTTCTACGGCGGCTTTGTTGTCATGGCGTCCTGCAGATGATGGTCCACTAGAGTTAAGCCTATGTGGCTTACGTGAACCCACTCTGGGGGGACTTGGCTGACTTTGTTGGATCCAGGGCGGATGAATCGATTCTAGAATTTTACCCACATAATATGTGACCGTGGTTAAATTTACGGGGGACTCGTTGTGTGTGCCCGCATGCCGACCCAGTTCGTGTGGCTGATCACCCCACGAACACAACAGGAATTGACGGACTTTATTTATATTACGTTTTGAAATTAAAGTGTGAACCGTTCTTGAAATTATTGTCTTCGAAAATTACTGAACATTTCTTTTGCTATGAACTTGAATTTCAAGAACATTATTCGAAATGAATTTTTAAGTCTTCCGCTTCGTTATCGATGTTTTCATTATTATTTACGAATTTATATTATAATCCATTCACTGAGCCCTGTGCTCAGCCGTGTTTTTGTTTTTTGACACGGCAGGTTCGGAGTGACGTTTACGGGGACGGGATTTGGGATCGAGCGTGAAAATTTTGGAGTTCTTAGACTCGCATTATTATATAAACGTTCTAAGTTTATAAACACTTTTTGAAGTGTAATATTTTTGGACTGTAACATGTTTAGAGTTATTAGTAGCTCTGATTTAGTTGTGTAATTATGTTAAGTCTCGTTCGTGACATCACTCGTTCCGAACCACGGGGACGGGGGATGTTACACTGTGGCTCTCATAGCTGGCAAAGGAAAAAGTTCAAGTTCTGGTCCTGTATCTGCTGCAAGGTCAAAGAAGAAAGTGTCTAAAGCTTTTTTTACGGAGGTTACTGAGTCCGATTCTGCTTCAAGTGATGAAGAACTGGAGATTGATTCTGATGATGATATACATAAGTTCTCTGAGAACTTGGCCATGATAACTCGTCAATTCAAAAAAAGCTTTGGCAAGAAGAAGTACTATTCAAAGCCAAAGTACGAAGGGTACAAGAAAGAGAAGTCTGAAATGAGATACAAGCCAAGGTATGGAAAGAGAGAGGAGAAGAAAGAAGAGAGAAAGGATGAACCAGGCAGATGCTATAACTGTGGAAAATTTAGACACTTCTCCAGAGATTGTAACTTCAAGAAAGTCAAGAACTCAGAATACTATGCAAGGAAGTCACTCATTGCCAAGAAAGCGGAAGAGAGAAAGGTGCTTATGGCTGAAGAGGAAAACTGGTTGTTCCAAAGTTTTGATGAAGAGGAGCAGGCGCACTTCACCCAAGTCTCTTACATGGCAAAACTTGATGGTGATGATGAAGCGTCTGAGGCATATTCCGAAGATGACAACTCTGAGGTAAATGAAAATTCTGAACTTATTGAATCTCTGATGGTCCAAAACCATAATATGAAAGATGAGTTTAAATTGTTGAAAGGTAAACTTAACTCAGAACACCAATCAGTCTTGAGTTTTCGTGATGAAAACGCTTTACTGAAAGTTGTTGTGGAAGAAAAAGAACAAGAAAAGGATGTTTTAAAAGCTGAAAAGGAATCTTTAAAAAGAAAAATATCTGGTTTAGAAAAGGACCTTGTAAATCTTAGTGATGAAAAGGGTGAGTTTAAAATCAAATTCGAAGTCTGTTTTCAAGAAAGAAATGAAGCTTACACCAAGATTAAGCAATTGGAGGATATTAACATGAAACGAGGTCAGACTGAGCAGACATTAAATCTGTTGACCAATAAACTCCAAGATGAAAGGTTTTACAAACTTAAACCAGGTTTGGGTTTGCCAATTAACGTTGTTTTGAAAAAGGCACCAGAGCACTTGTATATTTTTGATAAACTTTGCTCCACAGTCAGACCCATTCCAAACATTCGTGCAACTTTTGTTGAAGCAAGTACTTCTAAACCTTTTACAGAGACCAAAGCTAAAAAAGAAATGGAAGAAAACAAGTCTTGTGACACTGATTCTCAAAATTCATTTAAATCAGTTGGTTTTAAATATAGTGATTTGAACAAAAGCTATGAGACTCGAAAGATCGAATTGGCTGAGTTTGAATCACTGTTTACCACATCTTCAAAAGAATCAGTCAGCAATAACACGGTTCCACCTGAGACTGAATGCAAATATGATGAGTATGAATCGGATGTCGATCCATCAAATATACCATCAGTCTCAAATCCCATTGCTCCTAAACCTTTACTTGTTGAAGAGGTTGAAGAAGAAACTGTCATCACGAATGGATCTTGTTTTAAAAATGACAAAATGGAGTTTATTGAGAACATGACTGAAGAAATGTTTTCTGAAATGATGAATGCTTCAGACTCTGATCCTGTTTCTACTGCAAAAGTGTCAAATTCTGTGAGTGATCATACATCTGGTTTGATGAAACATATTGATATGTTGCAACAGTCTCTTGATGAGATTGAAGATGAAAACTTCGATCTCAAATTTAAACTTGAAAAATCTTTGAAAGATAATCAAGAGCTTTGCACAGAAATCAATGATTTAAAAATAACTTTGTTTAAAAATGCTTCAAATGATAAACAAATGTTTAATGATCAAAGCTGGAAGGTAAGAACTAATCCAGAATTTGATAATTCTGCAAAGCCTTCTGTCATTTACTCTGACTGTCCTGAATATCCACCTAGTATCTTTGAAAAGGGTGAGACTTCAAGTATCTCAAGAAAAGACTTACCTTCTAAGAAAGAGACTAACAAGGTTCCTGTTTCTGTTTCAGATATGAAAGAAAATGGAGTTGGGAGGAGTAAGAAGAATAAAAATGATAGTTTGAATTTTAGTGAAACTTCAGTTGCAAACAATTGTACTACAGACAGTGGTGTTTTAAAAAGTAATTCTTTTGATGGACATTAATGTCAGATTTGTTCCGATAAATCTAAATTTATGACTTTTGCTCGAAAGAATTTATATTGCAAACATTGCTGGGATAATTCTTTCAAATACTACTCCACTCCTAAGTCCAAGAAAAGTAAAAGAAAAGCTAAACTGAACCTTAATTCTAATTCTTCCACACAACCCAAAGTGTTTCGTGCTAAGGTTACCAATCCAAGGTCTAAAAAGCACTTTCAGGAATTAAATGTTAAAATGGTTTGGAAATGGGTTCCAAAACCCCGATATGAATGGCGAGTGAAAGTCAAACCTGCTGATATTCCTGAAATGCTTGAAGCTAACAGCGAAGGACCCATCTTGATATGGGTACCAAAGCAAAACTAATTGTTTCTTTTTCAGGCCTGTCGAGTGTGAGTGATAGATTCTGGCTGTTCACGCTACATAACTTGTGGAGGAGCCTGCTGGAGCAGTTAGGTTTGCAAATTCATAAGTAGAAGGACATGTCAAAGGATATGGAATGCTTGATAATGGAGTTGTGAAGATACAGAGGGTGCTATATGTTGAAGGTCTTGATCATAATCTGTTTAGCACCAGTCACTTCTGTGACATGAAATATCAAGTGTGCTTCACAACATCTCATTGCTATCTAGAAGACCCAGATGGTTACGAAATCTTCAGAGCTGAACGCTATGGAAATCTATAATATGTAGATTTTCCGACACTGTCCGCCACACGTCCAGTATGCCTATTAGCCAAAGCAACTAAAGCACAATCGTAGACGTGGCATCGACGCTTGTCTCATCAGAATTTCAGATCAATATCTAAGCTACAGAGACAAGGTCTGGTCACAGGTCTACCAGAAATGAGGTTTGAAAAAGACTCACTATGTTCTGCATGTGAGTTGGGCAAAATGAAGCGAAGCTCATTCAAATCCAAAACTGAATCATCGACCTCATCTGCACTGGAACTTATTCATATGGACCTTTGTGGCCCAATGCGAACAACGTCTATCAATGGCAAGAAATACGTCTTAGTAATTATAGATGACTATTCAAGGTATACATGGCTCGAGTTTCTTCACAACAAGTCAGATGCGCCAGAATTGATTATCACCTTTATTAAACGCATTCAAGTACGTCTTCAATTGCCAGTCCGAACTCTTCACAGTGACAATGGCACGGAGTTCAAGAATGACACCTTGCAGAGTTATCTTATCTCTGTGGGAATTTCACACAACTTCTCCGCAGCCTACACTCCACAGCAGAATGGCATTGTTGAACGGAAGAACCGTACTCTTGTTGAAGCTGCTCGTACTATGCTTTCATATTTTGATCTACCCATGTATCTTTGGGCTGAGGCAGTCGCGACAGCTTGCTTCACTCAGAATCGTACCATTGTGTTCAAACGCTTTGATAAAACAACATATGAGTTGATCAACAATCGTAAACCTAATATCAAATTCCTTCATGTTTTTGGTTGTAGGTGTTACATTCTATGAGAGCGTCAAGGTTTATCAAAATTTGATAAGAAAGCGGATGAAGGATATCTCGTTGGATACTCCCTGACATCCAAAGCTTATCGAATCTACATTATTCGTACCAAGACGATTGTTGAAAGCATGAATGTATCTTTTGATGAGAATTCTACTCGGACTTCTGAACACAACGGTTCAGAACTCGGACTCAAGAACAAAGCTTCTATTCAATCTGGAATAGAACCAGCGTCTAAAGAATCTACTTATTCTATGACTAACTCTATCACTTCTGAGTTAGATTTGTTGTTTATTGATGCCTTCGATGATATTTGTGCAGACTTTGACAAAGGCATATCAACATCAACACCAAGCTCGGAGGTCCCTACTCTTTTTGTAGACATGTCTGGACCGTCCGAAGATGTCACTGAAACTGCATCTCCATTAGGTACAACTAAACCGTTAGTTTCTGACTCTACTAATGTTGAATCTGTCTCTGTAGATATTCCTTCTGGAAATGAAGTCACGAGTACTTCAGCTGCCATTCCAGAAGCTTCAGTATCAAAAACACCAGTACAAGATGTCCCGAGCACATCTGTGGATCTACCTGCTGTGCATGATGAATACAATGCATCAAATACGCAACAAACAGTTGAATCCTTACCAAACACACATCGTTAGACTAAGGATCATCCCCTGCATAACGTGATAGGTGACGTACAATCTGGTGTCACAACACGGTCAGCGTCAACTAATTTCTGCATGTTTTCAAGCTTCCTTAGTTCCCTAGAACCAAAGAAAGCATCAAAAGCTCTACGTGATCCCTTCTGGATTTCTACTATGCAAGATGAGCTTCTGCAATTCGAACGGAACAAGGTTTGGCGCTTGATCCCACTACCTAAAGGTAAAACTGTCCTTGGAACTAAGTGGGTATTCAGAAACAAGAAAGACGAGGCTGGAGTAGTTGTGAGAAACAAAGCTCGACTGGTTGCAAAAGGGTACTGTCAACAGGAGGGTATTGACTATGACGAAACATTTGCAACTGTTGCAAGGATTGAAGCCATCAGAATCTTCTTAGCCTATGCAGCGCAAAAAAACTTAAAGTCTATCAAATGGACGTAAAGTCAGCTTTCCTAAATGGCGTTCTGCATGAGGAAGTCTACGTGGCACAACCTGAAGGTTTCATTGATCCTCATTACTCTGATCATGTCTACGTGCTAGACAAAGCACTGTATAGTCTTAAACATGCACCAAGAGCCTGGTATGAAACTCTAACTAAATTTCTCCTAGCTTCTGGCTTCAAGAAAGGTACGGTTGACACCACCTTATTTCTCAAAAGGCAAGGTGAGGATTTGATTCTCATTCAGATTTATATTGACGACATAATATTTGGGTCGACAAATCAGAAATTTTGCAAGAACTTTTCTAAAATCATGGAAACAAAGTTTGAAATGTCAATGATGGGTGAATTGAATTTCTTTCTTAGTTTACAAGTAAAGCAATTACCCGAAGGTATTTTCATTAATCAAGCCAAATACATAAAAGACATGTTAAGAAAGTTCAATATGTCAGATAGTTCAGTCATGAAAATACCAATGGCCATTGGTACACTCATAGATGCAGATCCCTCTGGTATACCTGCAGATCAAAAGGTGTATCGTAGTATGATTGGTTCTTTACTTTATCTGATTGC
Organism: Arctium minus; assembly: GCA_954870635.1. NCBI lineage: Eukaryota > Viridiplantae > Streptophyta > Magnoliopsida > Asterales > Asteraceae > Arctium > Arctium minus. Next base: position 156,024,643 of record OX941081.1, read on the forward strand.
CAGTCGGCCAGATATAATGTTTGCCACATGTTTTTGTGCGATATATCAATCTAATCCTAAAGAGTCGCACTTTAATGTTGTTACGCGAATCCTTAGATATCTTAAAGGCACTCCTAATTTAGGCCTTTGGTATCCAAAGGATTCTCGTTTTGATCTAACTGCCTTTACAGATGCTGACCATGTAGGATGTAAGCTAGACCGGAAAAGCACCTCTGGATCATGTCAATTTATAGGTGACAAACTTGTAAGTTGGACCTTAAAGAAACAAAGCTGTGTTTCAACATCCACTGCTGAGGCAGAATATGTAGCTGCTGCTAGCTGTTGTTCGCAAGTCCTTTGGATGAAGACACAGTTAAGGGACTTTGGGTACAACTACAAGTGAGTTCCTATTTATTGTGATTCCAATAGCCAATTGCCATAACCGCTAACCCGGTTCAGCATTCGAAGACCAAGCATATAGATGTACGCTATCACTTCATCAAAGATCATGTAGAAAAAGGTGATATCGAAATGCAGTTTGTTCAAACTGACTTCCAGTTAGCTGACCTTTTCACCAAGCCGTTGGATGAAAAGAGGTTCCAGTTTCTAATCAACAAACTTGGTATGTTGAACATGTCTTCTTAGCCTTACTCATGATTCGAGGGGGAGTATTCTGAATCTTAATATTGTGTTTTATATATTTATTCTCCAACTGTTGCTAACGATAAAGGAATCATTTTCACAAATGATTACCATGATTTCTTTTGTGTGCAGGATAGTTCAAGTGACAATGGCTTCTAATCACATCTGATTAGAACCCGCACTTCAGTGCTTTGTTTTCTATTTGGTTTCTATTTATTGTTAACAAAAAAAAAAGTTGAGGGGGAGCTTAATTGACAAACTCTTTGAGTTTGAGGGAGAGAATAGCATTGTCAAACACACAAATGTTTTTGACTTCTCCAACATTTTATTATTCATGTTTATTTGTATTCCTTTGTGCTTACATGTACAAAAGGCTGTTGAACAACACGTTCTTTTAGGAAAATACATGGGATTCAGTGTGAAAGCTTAACAGAACTTCCATGGATTCACGATAACCAGTGTTTCCTACCCAGGAAGTATTCCCTGAGTGATTGAGGGGAGAGGGGTCAAAAGATTTGAGTGTTGGTGTGTGAAGAGGTAAAATGGAAAAGTGAGATTGGTTAGAAGTGAGATTTAAAAGATTAAAAGAAAGAGGGTGAGAGAACAGAGTAAAAGAATATCAGACTCTGCACCAAACTTCTTTCTGAGCCGGGCAGCCACATTATCTGATTAGTTCACATTCTTTGGTGACCATCATTGAAAAAGGCACCTAGCCCATGCCATCTCTTGCATACTACCCCATCAGCTACTCATTCATTTCTGAAAAAGAGAATGTTTCACATTTTCTGGGGACGCAACACATATGCTATTGGTTCTTCATTTGGAAGATACTAATATTGAAAAAGAAGGAAATTTGCCCCACCTTCGACCTTTTCTCATGCACATTGAGTCTTTGTATAATTTGTTGTTGTCTCAACAAGTTTACATACTTTGAGCCTACATTGAAAAGCAATCATCGGTGCTTAATTCTTTCATACACATGCACGAGCACACATAAATTTGTTTTCTGTCAGAACGTTCATAGATAACCATGTGTTATTCGATGATTGAATGGAAGTCCTGGGGAGCCAACATCAAAACCAGCTCCTTATATAGTAACTTTGTGTTAATCAGTGACTGTGTGTTACTGACAGGCATTCCAAACTGAGTCATTTATTGATTCAGGGTTACCATTTTTTTACTTATTTGAATCTGCAAAGATTAAAATAATCACTCTCTCTATCTAGGGAGACTTCTCTTATTTCCATACAGGGATCTATACATGAAGATTGTGCTTAATTGATAACTTGGGGGAGAAAATTCCTAGTTTTTTTTGTTGATGCTGATTCTCACCACTCATCAAAAAGGGGGAGAATACATAAAGGAGGAAGATACAAGAATTTTTAAGAATTTTAGTGAAGACTGTTGAATAATTAAAAGATATCAAAGTGTCTGAGCTTTTTTGATCGTCAGAAGGACACTTCATTTAAAAGAAAGAGGAAGATGAAGACTGTGTAAAGCTACAAGCTTTGAAACTGTCAACGTGATATCAGATACAGTTTTCAAGAGAAGTGAAGACCCGAAGACAATTGGAATTTTTTTTAATCTTGAATCCAAAGGGGGAGATTGTTGGATCAGTAAATTGTATTCAAGATTAAATCGAACATGTTTAATACCCTAGGGGGTATTTTAGCTAATAGTTAATACTGCTTAGGTCATGTTGACGTACGTATAAAAGGTTTTAGTTTCTAGGTTTAGTGTGTGAATCGCATAAGGAAAACAGAAAAGAGGAGGCCGTATTCTCTGTATTGTACGCATCACACGAGGTATCTGTATTCACCAAGAACACACACTGTTAGGGTTTTTATGTGTTAAATAAAAGTTCAGGGTGAATATTGTAATTCTTTAATAGTTTATTTGATTGTTGGGCCCAAAGCCCTTTAGGCCCATTAAACTTGTATGCCTAATATATAAAGGCGTATTCTAGCTCATAATTCAGTTTAGAAGTTTAGATCTCTTTCATAATTCTCTAGTCAATAGGTTTACTTTGCTTATCAGATATTCTCTCTATAAACTTAATCCTTTCTTGAATATTAATCATATGACTAGAGATTGTGGCATATTAACTGTTCTTCATTGATATTAAGTTAACTAATATCTAACAAACTAGATATTAATTTAACTATTACAATTACAAACAATTACATTGACATTTATTACAAACGGCATAGACTTTAATATTGAGAGTCGACGTTTCGGCTTTAGCTTCAGATTGCGATCTTCAGATTGGATGATCTTGAATCCAATGAGACTGTGGTCTAACAATCTCCCCCTTTGGATCAAGATCATTACGAAAATGATTTTAGCAATTCAGTCTTCTTGTTCAGCTCAGAAGTTGCAATCTCTATCTCTAGCTCTGAAATCAGCATGTCTTCAGAATAGTTGCTTTTGAAGATTTCAATCTTGGACGTGATTCTTGAAACATGTGATGTTTGCCATTTCTTGTGTAGTCATTCTCCCCCTTTTTGATGTTAAGTGCAACGACTTCATCAAAATTATTTGTAAGAAATGTCTATCTTGCGGTTAGAGCCTCTGATTCGTCAATTCATAAGATATTCATCCAGATCTTTGCAAATCTAGACAAAATAGTCATGTAACACCAGAATCAACTAATTAATCAGTTAGAATGCCTGTCAGTAACACTAAGTCACCGTGTGTAACAAATACACATTGGAAAGGAGCTGTTTGATGTTGACTCCCCTAGGGCTTCCATTTAATCATCGAAACACCACAAAGATAATTTCTATAAACGTTATGACAAAGAAACTAATTCCTTGTGTGTTCGTGCTTGTGATAGAAAGAATTAAGCACTTGATGATTGCTTATTTGGCTCAAAATTGTGTAAACCACTGAGACAACAGTAAGTTAAACACAGACTCAATGTGCATGATTGAAGTGCGAAGGTGGGGCAGACTTCCTTCTTTTCAATATCCAGATTTTCCAAATGAAAATCAGATAGCAAATGTGTTGCATCCCCTTAGAAAATGTGAAACACTTTCTATTTGAGAAGAAAATGAGTAGATGGTGAGGTTTGATCAAGAGTTGGCATGGGTTAGTTGCCTGTTTCAATAATGTTCACCAAAGAATTGTGAAACACTAGTAATGTGGCTACCCGACTCAGAAAAAGTTGGTGCAGAGTTGTGATATTCTTTTAACTCTGTTCTCACACGCTCTTTCTTTTAAACGTTTTGCTTTCTCTAATCACACTCATTTCTTTTCGCTTTGCACACTCAAACACTAAGGATTTAACTTCATGGGTAGAAATCACTGGTTGATGTGATTCCATAGAAGTTGTGTTAATTCCTAGAACAATGATTCTTGTTTTCCTATGATGCACGTGATGCTCAGATTGGTTTAACTATTGCAGTTAAAGCACAATTTAGATTATTGAAAACATTTAAATTACACTCCCAAAATATAAAATCTGTTGAAAAATTGGGAAGTGGTTTGAACATTAAAAAACACTGTTTTCCAATGATTGAAAGTTGTCCTTCTTTCAACCATATATGAGATGAAGAGAAAGGATTGTACCTTTACGTGCGATCTTACATCTCATGAAGCTAAGCTTAAAGTCATAAACATATGAACTTGTAAGCATCTCTCAAAAATTCTGCAAAAGTCTTATGTCAAGTCAAAGTAAAATTTATTCACTTAAATTGAAAATACAAAAAGAAGTAAAACTCTTAAAGTACGAGTTCTGGTAAGAAATAATCAGAAGTCATATCCGTACTCCACTTTTTATCTTGAAGAGCTCCCCCTAAATTCTTGCATTACAAAAAAAAATTGGCATTAAAAGGTACATGCAAAATTTTATGAGCTCCCCCTCGAAGTAATATTGACCACTTGTCAATTTCTTCTCATTCTCCCCCTTGTATTATGAATAGAATATAGAAGTGCAGATATCAATCAGAGTTAAGAATGAAGAAATGATGAAAAATTATACAATTTAGAAAACTTTTATAGGTAACTACTGATTAGATTTTAAGATTTAGCATACCAAGCTTAGAGACAAGAAAGTTGAACCTCTTTTCGTCTAAGGGTTTGGTGAACAAATCGGCAAGTTGATAATCAGTTGTTACAAAGAAAAGTTCAATTGTTCCTTTTTCAACATGATCTTTAATAAAATGATACCTGACATCTATGTGCTTAGTCTTGGTGTGTTGAACAGGATTCGCTGATATTGCAATGGCGCTCTTGGAGTCACAGTATATCGGGATCTTGTTGAAGTGGAAACCGTAGTCACGCAATTGAGTTCTCATCCATAAGACCTGAGAACAACAGCTAGCAGCAACTACATATTCTGCTTCGGCCGTGGAAGTTGAAACACAAAGTTGCTTCTTCGATGCCCAACTGACTAGTTTGTCACCGAGGAACTGTACGTGTCCTGATGTGCTCTTCCTGTCTAACATACAACCTGCATGACTTGCATCTGTGTAGGCTGTTAGTTCAAAACTAGTATCTTTAGGATACCACAGACCAAGATCTGCAGTGCCCTTTAGATACCTAAATATGCGCTTCATAGTAGACATATGGATTTCTTTAGGATTGGCCTGATATCGTGCACATAAGCATGTTGAGAACATTATATCTGGCCTACTAGAAGTAAGATACATTAAAGAACCTATCATTCCTCGATAAGTCCTAACATCAACAACCTTTCCCGAAGGATCGGTGCCAATCTTAGTACCTGGTGCCATTGGGGTACCAATCGGTTTTGAATTTTCCATTTTGAACTTCCGAAGAATATCCATAATGTATTTTGATTGATTGATAAAAATACCCGATGAAAATTGTTTGACTTGTAAACCGAGAAAGAAATTCATCTCTCCCATCAAATTCATCTGAAATCTAGACACCATAAGGTTTGCAAAATTCTTACAGTACTTAGGATTTGTAGAGCCAAAGATAATATCATCTACATAGATTTGAATTAAAATGCTATCACCTTTTTCCTTTTTGATAAACAAAGTGGTATCCACCGTTCCTTTTGAAAACCCAGACTTGACTAGAAAAGTGGAAAGGACATCATACCAGGCTCAAGGTACTTGTTTCAGACCGTAGAGTGATTTGTCGAGAATGTAAACGTTATTCGGCTTCTCTTGATTGACAAAACCCTCTGGCTGAGATACGTAGACTTCCTCCTTCAGAATTCCATTCAAGAATGCTGTCTTCACGTCCATTTGAAAGACCGTGAAGTTCTTGTGGGCTGCGTAGGCTAGAAACATTCTGATTGCCTCTAATCGCGCCACAGGAGCATATGTCTCGTCATAGTCGATTCCTTCCTCTTGTCTGTATCCTTTGGCTACTAGTCTTGCCTTGTTTCGGATAACGGTACCATCTTCGTCTTTCTTTATCTTGAAAACCCACTTCGTACCTATAATTGTTTTACCTTTAAGCTTTGGTACGAGTCTCCAGACTTGAAGTGCATCGAACTGATTCAGCTCTTCTTGCATTGAGATCACCCATTCTGGATCAGCAAGTGCTTCTGATACTCTTGTTGGCTCGAACTTGCTCAGAAAGGAGTCATGCATGCACATGTTTATTGATGCTGACCTAGTTTGCACCGGTTTTGATGGATCGCCAATAATCTGGCTTAGCGGGTGCTCTTTGGTCCATTTATGTTCATGAGACAGTGGATTAGATGATTGTATGTCGGTTGTATCATCTACAAATTCACTTGTACCTTCTTCTGTTTGTTTAGGAGGAATTATGATTTCAGTTGAAGGGGCAGGTTCAGAAGGCTCAGCAGGTACAGCTTGATCTGGCTGTAGATTGATCTGAATAGTATCTCCTACTGTTTCAGCTACTTCTGTCTCTTTATCATTTGTCACTTCTTCAACTGTTGGAGTCGGGATTTGAATTGGAATCTCTTGTTGAATCGGGGCATTGGATTCAATAGGAATATCTGAACTGGTTGGATGAGTAGTCGTTAAGTCTTCCATCCTGTCAACCACAACAGATTTCTTTACATTAAATCCAAAAAATTCATCATAAAACAATTCAAATAATAGATCTAAATAAGATAAATGGTTAGTAGAAGTTGATGCTTCATCTGATTTATTCTGTTGAGACGCAGGTTCTGGACTGAGTTGCCCAGAAGCTAGTATTCCTGTTATAACGGGTTATGAACGTTGTTGTTCGGAAGTCATTTCTTCATCAAACGAGACATTGATGCTTTCAATCACCGTCTTTGACTTCTTCAGATAAACACGGAATGCAGTTGATGTCGAGGAATAACCAATGAAGATTCCTTCATCCGCCATGGCACTGAACTTATTTAGACTCTCCCTATCGTTTAGAACGAAACACTTACACCCAAATATATGGAAATATTTGATTGTCGGTGTTCGGTTGTTGATTAACGCATAAGAGTCTTCTTGAATCTTCGATGTACCATGGAGCGATTCTGTGTGTAGCACGCAGTCGATACAGCTTCGGCCCACAAAAATAGAGGTAAGTCTGATTGACTTAGCATAGTACGAGCAGCCTCGACTAGCGTTCGATTTCTTCTTTCGACCACTCCATTTTGTTGAGGCATACGAGCAGCAGAGTATTGATGTGAAATCCCGACAGATTCGAGATATTCTTCAACCTTGTTATTCTTGAACTCTGTGCCGTTGTATGTTCTTAGAAACTTGACCGGTTTTTGCAGATTCACCTGGGTCGTCTTTAGGAATGTGATGAGAATATCAGGTGTCTCATCCTTTGAACGTAGAAACTTGACCCATGTGTATCGCGAGTAATTGTCCACGATCACGAGTATGTTCTTCTTTCCGCCTAGACTCTGAGTTCGCATCGGACCGCATAAGTCCATATGCAATAACTCTAACGGAGCGCTTGTACTTGGTTCATGCTTTGGTTTATGAGGTGCCCTCTTCATCTTGCCCTTTTCACAAGCTGCACAAAGATGTTCTCTTTCATATTTGAGCTATGGAAGTCCTTTGACGAGCTTTCCACTGACCAGATTGTTGATGTACTTGAAGTTGAGGTGAGAGAGCCTTCGATGCCATAACCAACTTTGTTGCACTAAGGCTTTCGTTAGTAGACAAACTTGCTTGTCAGTCTGGACATTTGATAAATTGATTGTGTAGAGGTCTGATTCTCGAGTACCGACCAAGAGTTCTTCGCCTTCTTCATTGCAAATTGAACATCTCTTCGCTTTGAAGTTGACCTCTAAGTCTTTGTCACAGAACTGGCCTATGCTGAACAAGTTGTGTCGTAAGCCTTCTACATAGCTCACCTTCTTGATCGTGACATTTTCATGTTGTACATCACCATATCCCATGATTGGAGAAAATTGGTCGTTGCCGAATCTGACTGTTCTGCAATATTTGTCTTTAAAATTGGACAGTATCTCTTTTTGCCCTGTCATGTGCTTGGAACATCCGCTGTCCAAGAACCATGTATGACTAGTCTGCATAAGAGAAATTATAAATTTAGATATTTATACGACAACTTTGGAATATTCACTTTGATTATCGAAGTGTGGGTCTTGAACTGATTTGTTCAAAAGCCTATTTTGACTTTGATGTTCGGGTTTTGAACTGCATTATCCAAAAACCTATTTTGACATTGAAGAACGAGTCCTGATCTGTACATAATCAGAAGTCGAATTCTCTTTAAGCTTTGTGTGCCTGCAACACAGATTTAGCCTTGGGTACCCACTGGAATTTGGGTCCTGCTGTGTTAGCACAAGATTTTGGTACCCATTTCAAATTAGGTCCTCTTTTCTTTTGAAATGCATTGGAAGAATTAGTATGAGATGAATGCACATAAAAATTGCCAAACCAACCTCCAGAATCTTGACAAGAGATAGAAACATGTTTATCATAAATAGAAGACTTTCTAGCAGATAAAGATAACTGAAATAATTGCTTCATTGTATATTGTTTACGAGAAACAGCAAGTTTTGAGTTCAAAAGAGCAACATCAACAATTAAGACATCTTTACTAGGCGAAGTCTTACTACAATTAACACTACTAAACGATTTAACAGTCTTGTCAAGCTTCCGTTTGGGTTGCCATTGAGAATTTACTTCTGGCATTTGCTTGCTCAGATCTGAAACATGTGAAACTGGTGAGTTAGACCTTTGAGTAACAAGCGATTGCTTCTTCTTCGGATTACCAGTAGTGTTCGGTTTCTATGAATGCTGAGATATATTCTTACCTTTAGCAGTTTTAGCTTTCACAGAGACTGAGTTATCAACTTTCGTTGATTTTGCACTATTAACAGGCATACTGGTTTTGTTCAAATATTTCTTAACAAAAGATGAATGGTTAGGAAATTTTGCATTAAAATCAAATTGTTCAGAACAATCATCTAAACCATCGTTAGAGTTCAGAAAATCAAGCTCTTTATTAGCTAGACCAGACATGTCCTCAGAGTTTGAAGCTTTAGAAATAACAGAATTTGAAAACACAGTTGAAAAAACTTTTTGCTCAATATTCATCAAAAGTCTTTCATCTGATAAAGAATTCTCGAGTTCAGAAATTTTACTTTCTAAAACGAGAGGAGGGACATATAGTTTACCTAGAATAGGCTTCGCCTCCATTTCCTTTTCAGTATAACTTTGAAAGAAATCACTTGAAAGAGTTTTCTTCTTTTGATATATTGGATTTTCATCATAACTATTATTCAATTTCGCATAATAAAATGGAAGATGAACTTTAGATGATTTCAAATGTTTTTCAGTTTCGTTGGCTTCATCCTTTTCAGATAGTTTAGTCCAGAAAGTTTTAAACTCAGGAATTCTGCGAGCTAATTGCATAGAAAGATGATCATAAAGTCCTGGCACTTCAGACATCCCTTTTTGTAGACAGTGAGGATTCTTATAACCGATTCCCCATCTCTCTATTTCCTCTTTGGGTTTATTCAGATGAATAGTCTGTTCAGTTTGACCCATTTTATATAACTTCTCTTCCAAACCTTTTAATTTTCCAAGTAAAGAAAAGTTTTCTTTGATACATGAAGAATGCAATTCTTTATGCTCATATTTATCAATCTCACTTTTTAGTAGTTTAGACTTGAGATCAGAATTCTCTTTAAGAATTATTGTCTTTTCCTTTGTGTTGGTGTCATTATCTTTATGTAAAACCTCAACCAATACTTTCTTCTCAGCAATTTCATTGCTAAGTTTCTGTATCAGTTGGTTTTTGTCAGTATTAACACCATTTTCTCGCTCAAGATTAGATTCTAACTCTTTTTGTTTTAAACTCATGGCATGCATTTTATTCATGAAATCTGAATCTGATAAATTACATACCTCCTCGTCTTCATTATCTGAATCAGCGTCAGCATCTGATTCTATCTTTTCCATCAAGCACATGTTAACTGCTTCATCTCTCTCTTCATCCTCTTCATCATCATCTGAATGATCAAGCCAGTATTCATCTTCAGCCATCAGTGCCTTACCAGCCTCCTGTTGCTTTGCAAGAAGCATCTTGTTCTTGTAATAATCAGAGTTTCTGACTTTTGGCCTTCGGCAGTCCTTGTCAAAGTGACCTGTTTTGCCACAGTTGTAGCACGTTGGTGGTTCTGGCTGACTGGATCCTTCAGCTTTGAACTTTCTTTCTTCTGGTTTCCTCTCCTCTAATCTCTTTCCTTCAGACTGAAATCTTCTCTCTTCAGGTTTCCTCTCCTCTGTTCTTTTCCCTTCAAATCTCTTTCTTTCATATCTACTTCCTTCAACCCTTTCCTTGTAGATGTAGTTGTTTGGACCAGAAGAATATCTCTGACTATTTGAACTTGGCTTTGTGTAGAACTTTTTCTGAAAAGCATTTGACAGCAGAATCATTGCTTGCTTCAGTTGTTCATTTTCCTCCATGTCAGAGTTTGCATAACCTTCATCTTCTTTTGATTCATACACAATCATCTTGTTCTTCTTCTTCCTTACTACAAGAGCGACTGTGTCGTCAACCGTCTTTCCTTTCTGTCTCTTTTCTTCTAGAATTCCATCCACCTCTTCTTCATTTTGTCTAAGGGTTTCATACACCTCATGAAGTGGAATCTCATTTAGATCTTTGATCTGATTCATCTGCCTAGCAAATCTTTTCCATTCCGGTTGAAGAATACTTAGGAATTTGACGTTCAGCTCAATTTGAGATTTGTGGACTTTGTTCTTGCTAAGTTCGTTCAGCAAAGTCACAAACCTGTCATAGGTTTCTTCTAATGTTTCTCCCACCCTGCCTCTAAATTCTTCATAATTATTTAGGCAGTTGGAGATTTTCAGCTAATTCCCAACCTTCGAACCCAGCATCATCTTTTCAAGCTGATCCCACATTTCTTTGTCGGAGGCTTTGTAGCTGTCAATCTTTACATATATTTCGTTTGGAATTCCTTGTAAAATGTATGACTTAGCTAATCTGTCGCCTTTAGCTCTTCTGAGGTTATCATCTCCTAGCTCGTGAAACTTAAGTTCAACTTCAGTCGGCACATTTCCAACCAAGCGAGTCGTCGTGACTGGTTTCATAACCCCTTCTTCTATAGATTTCCTGATGAATTCACCCAGCTCATGTCTGTCAATAAAGTTCAGAAACCTATCTTTCCACTGTTCGTATTCTCCTTTAAAGAGAACTGCTGACTTGGTGTCAGTTCCTATTGCAAGGGCTTCTCTAGATGTCATTCTGAAGAAAATTCTAAGTCTGGATTGGAGCAAAGAGGTTTGCGTTTCAAGGTTTGCGTGTCAAGCACATTGCGCAAAGTGAGGTTTGCGTTTCACGTGGGATGCGCAAAGTAAGGTTTGCGTTTCGAGAGGGATGCGCAAAGTAAGGTTTGCGTTTCACGTGGGAAGCGCAAAGTTGAGTTTGCGTTTCACGTGGGAAGCACAAAGTTGAGTTTGCGTTTCGAGAGGGTTGCGCAAACTTGACTTGATCTTTTCGAGAAGAGAGTGAACACGTGAATTGAGGTTTGCGTATGCTCTTGGATCCGAGAAGTATGCTTTGCGTATGGCTTGAGATGCGCAAAGTTGAGCTTTGCGTTTCACTTGGGGAGCGCAAAGTGACCTTTGCGTATGATGTTGGACGCGCAAAGTTGGACTTTGCGTATGATGTTGGACGCGCAAAGTTGGACTTTGCGTTTGTTCGTCTTCTGGTTTGCGCAAGTTCGTCCTGTACTTCGAAAATTGTCTAAAAACTTGTTTCTGAAATGATTAGCAATACCAAACTCTACCCTTATGTCTAGAAACACTTCTAGAACTGAATGTGAGCACTCGATCTCAATAAAACACACTTTTTGAAGAAAAATTTGATCGTACAGTACCTTTTTCCACTCGACTGTTTTCTCACTTAAATCACAAAATGGAACTCGATTAAAGCTTAAAAGTGAAATCAAACAACAATAACTCTATCTAGCATGCTAATCGATGACAACTTGATCGATTTTAACACCTAAAACACTTTAACACTCGAAATCACTTTTTCAAATAGAACACATAGTCGTTTTCTGAAAAACTTGATTTTGATCTTAATCAGGCTCTGATACCAATTGTGGGTCCCACAATTCTATATCAAGTTCTTAGATTAACAACACAATAAGATTACCAACCTGTATTGATTATAACAAATGGTTACAATGTTGATCGATTCAAGCTATTTGTGTTCTCTGTGTATTCTCTCTTTTACACCTTTTTGTGTGTGTTTGTATGTGATCTGGATTATATCTGATCTGATTGTGTTAGAGAGATACTAGAGATATCACAATATCTAATCTAGTGTGTCTTACACACTTCCTAACAACTTGCAACATATTAAACTAATAAACCTACATAATATCTAACAAATAGATATTATTTCTAACTAAGTTAATATAACTAACTAAACTAAAAACTAACTAAGTTAACTAATATCTGACAAACTAGATATTAATTTAACTATTACAATAACAAACAATTACATTGACATTTATTACAAACGACATAGACTTTAATATTGAGATTCGACGTTTCGGCTTTAGCTTCAGATTGCGATCTTCAGATTGGATGATCTTCAATCCAATGAGACTGTGGTCTAACACATCTCTTACATACAACCCCACTAGCTACTCATTCTTTTCTCAAAAAGAGAACGTTTCACATTTTCTGGGGACGCAGTACATAAGCTATTGGTTCTTCATTTGGAATATACTAATATTGAAAAAGAAGGAAAGTTGCCCCACCTTTGAACCTTTCTCATGCACATTAAGTCTTTGTATAATTTGTTGTTGTCTCAACAAGTTTACATACTTTGAGCCTAAATTGAAAAGCAATCATCTATGCTAAATTCTTTCATACACATGCACAAGCACACAGAAATCTGTTTTCTATCAGAACGTTCATAGATAACCATGTGTTATTCGATGATTGAATGGAAGTCCTGGGGAGTCAACATCAAAACCAGCTCCTTATATAGTAACTTTGTGTTACTGACAGGCATTCCAAACTGAGTCATTTGTTGATTCAGGGTTACCGTTTTTTTATTATTTGAATCTTAAAAGATTGAAATAATTACTTTCTCCATTTGGAGAGACTGCTCTTATTTCCACACATGGATCTATACATGAACACAGTGCTTAATTGATGACTATATAAACAAGGGGTAGATTGTTTTGCTATGTTTTGATGATGATGAATCTCACCACTCATCAAAAAGGGGGAGAATAATCAAGAAAGGGAGAATACAAGGAGAATATTGCTGAAGAATTCAAAGATATCAAAGTGTCTGAACTTATTTGATCTATCAAAAGTCTGACTGAAGATGATCGTCAGAAGGACACTTCAGTTAAAGAAAGACTACAAGTTTTCAAGAGAAGAGAAGACCCGAAGACAATTACCAATTTTTTTTTAATCTTGAATCCAAAGGGGGAGATTGTTGGATCATAAATTGTATTCAAGATTAAAGTTAAATTAGGAGGTCTAATTTGTAATTAATTGTTAGTTGATTGTAATTGGGCCTCAAGCCCATTAGGCATTAGGCCTAAGTATAAATAGGTTTTATTAATTAGGTTTTGGGGTTAACTCTGATAATCCTCATAATTATTGTTTAGAGCCGTACGAATTCTCTCTGTAATCGCACATTCAAGGTACCAAGAACACACACTGGTTTTCATTGATTAATCAAGGGATTGTGGTATGTTATTCTGATCTTTTTATCTCTTGATCTTTATTGTGTGTGATTGTTCATCAACTAGTAATCTGGGTTTAACACACACGTATTTATCTGATTAATCAACAGATCATTGATATATTGTTTGATTTATTCATCTCTTGTTCTTTAATGTGTTGTGTGATTGTTAATCAACTATAATTTGGGTTTAACAAGTATATATTTGTCGAGGTTAGTGATAAATCTTTATCTTGAAGTATTCGGAGTTTTGAACTGTAGGAGGAAGTTTGGTTCCTTATTTTGATGTTATATCGAAATCTTTAATTAGTTGCTCTTACCAAATTTGAGGGTGTTACATCTACATAGAGCCATTAAAACTGGACAAATGTCCATGAGACTCTTTTAAGTCAAAACCGAGCTAAAATGCTCAAAACCCATTTGACCAACAAACATCGGTCCCCAAATAGAAAAACACACTCAAACGGCATTTATGCAGACACATACCTCAAAGATGTGATTAACCAAAAACTCATCACGGATCGGGACAAAAGGTTTTCCAAATGGGTTCATACTCTTATGTTTTCCAAAATGTCTCATAACACGGAGACAATCATTTTCCAAATGATTTATGAAATCAAATACACCAAAAATGCATAAATCATAGATTAGACCTCATGTGTACAAAAATCACCAAAAATGCATAAATCATAAAATATACTTCATTTGTATAAAATCACCAAATGCATAGATCATACTATTTACCAAGGTTCTAAATGGCATGAGGCGTGGCGTGGCGGCGAGGCCAAGCCTCAAGCCTTAGGAGTTACGGCGAAGCCATGACGTTTTCAAGGCGTGACTTATGGCATCAAATTTATAGTTCATATATAATATTATATATAAAAATGTATGTTTTGTAGTGTTACTCAATGAGTATTTAGTAATAAGCAAGTTAAATTAGGTTATATATTAAAAACTTGCAAATAAAACATTAAAAACGTAAATAAAAATCAAATATCTCATTACGATAACTACACATTAGGCCATGGCATGACATGGGCTTAACGTAGCGTGACACACAAGCCTTGGTGTCATGGCACGCCATGGCGGCTGTGTGGCGAGTTTTTTAGAACATTGCTATTTACTTATCAAATATTCAAGTCCCAAATATGGATTTTCATGAGATTCAAACAACCCAAGTTTACTAAATATGAAAACTTATCAAAATACCCAACACATTGATAATTACCAAGTAAAACATATTTTTACTTCAAAATACTCATTTTGGCATGTACATAGTTTTCACAAAGCAACTTGAACTTACCTTGCTAGATTTAGGCTAAATCTAGATTTTATTCCAAACTTTGAGTTTCCTTTGGTGAAGACATGAGATCTCTTAGCAAGCCATTCAACCTTAGATCCAAAGCATCCACATGGTTTCCTTTACCATACATACTCCCAATGTTACATAAAAATAGGAAGAAATGGGAAAAAGGATGAAGAACACTAAAACCCTAGCTTTCCGGTGTGAGAGATGAGAAGATTACCTTAGTCAAAATGCTCTTGAATCCGCCAAGTATCCTCCTCCAACCATCAAAATCGAACCCTAGTCTTCCAAGAAATCCAATTAGAGAGAAAATGGGGTAGGAGAAGTATTGGGGTGAAGAATATGAAGAAACCCCCCCAAAAATCGGACTTTTTAGAGCTGACAGACGCAAATGCGGGTTTCATGTGGGTAAAGTCACCCCAAAGTCGCATTAGACACTGCTCGTTTGATTTATTCGTTTATCATGCCTAGTCACTGTTTTGGCCATAACTTCTTCGTTTTAACTCCGATTTTGATCTGGAAAGAACCGTTGGACTCGTATTTGAATCCTTCATCCAACAAGACTATAAAATCTGAGATTCAAGACCAAAATATTATTTCTTATATTTCTCTTAAAATAGTGATTTCTATACTAACTTGAAATTATACCTTTCTAAAATCGGGGTGTTACAGTATCATTTAATAAGGTTCACATATTCGTCTGTGCATATATGCATGATTTTCATTTTATAGCATATGTGCGAGAATTTCATAACAGTACCATATATGAAGTTTCATAAACTAACTGGGCATATATGCATGAATTTCGTGAAGGTTCACATATGCTTTTGTGCATATGTGCATGATTTTCATTTTATAACATATGTGCGAGAATTTCATAACATTATCATATATGAAGGTTCATGAATGAATTGGGCATGTATGCATGAATTTCGTGAAGGTTCACATATGCTTCTGTGCATATGCGCATGATTTTCATTTTATAGCATATGTGCAAGAATTTCATAACATTATCATATATGAAGGTTCATGAATGAATTGGGCATATATGCATGAATTTCGTGATAATGCGTATGTACATGAATTTCATATGCATGTTCATATACGATTCAACCCCATGAATGAATGTTTCATATATGAAGCCATATGAATTTCCAAATATCAACATGGCTATGATATCAACCGATCTATAAAACTAACAACTTATACATCTCCAATATTTTGATTAATCAACAACGGAAAATTACATACATCTCCAATACACAACAAACTTTAAAAAAATCTCTTACAATTGCCGTAATTCATGTTAGTTTCGTCGACAACATCATCATGGAAATCGTCGTTTACAATATCATCTGAGTTAAGAACCGGATCACTAACATCGACTATGTTCAATGACTGTGTGTTTTCGTCTATTTGGCTCATCGATTTCATCCGTTGCGTGTTCAACGACTGTGTGTTTTCCTCTATTTGGTTCATCGATTTCACTACTTTCGTTCACCATTATCCCTGTGCCCCTATCAAGAATGGTGTTGGACGATCTTGTATATTGTCGGATGATATTGTTGCGGGACGATATTATATGTTTCTGGACGATCTTGTATGTTGTTGGACGATATTGTTGTTCCTGGAAATATACCAAAAAAATTTGAAAAAAGATAATGATGAATCAAAGAGGCTGGACGATATGTTGTTCATGGAAATATACCAAAAGAATTTGAAAAAAGATAATGATGAATCAAAGAGATGTTATATTTTAGAAATCATATATTGTTTCCTTATTATCCTATATAATTAATATATTAAATAAATAAAATACTATTTGAAAATTACAATTCTAACCTTGGTATTTAATTAAAAGAATATAAAAAAATTTAAGATGATGAGATCAAGGGTGGAGATTAGTTTGTAAGGGGTGCAACGATGGGTTGGTGTGTATTTGATTTGGCCTCTCTCTCTCTCTCTCTCTCTCTATATATATATATATATATATATATATATATATATATATACATATAGGGAGAGGTTCATTTGAGAAATGATAAATGTATGAGAAATAGAGAAGTAATCTTAGTCATTCATCTGGTCAACATTTGCGGCTTTGACCGTGAAACACCGGATAAATCCTTACATGGTCTATAGAAGGTAGAGGGGTAGTTTCGTAAAATACGCGGAATGAATTCATATATGAACCTATATGATTCACATATGAACTATACGTTTATATGTGAATCAGTTAATTAGTTCATATGAGAATCAGTTAATTAGTTCATAAATGAATCTGTTAATTAGTTCAACTGGTTCATATATGAACTTACAGTTAATTAGTTCATATGTAAATCAATTAATTAGTTCATATATGAATCACAAAGGTTCATATATGAATCAGTTAAAAGAGTTCAGATGTGAATTACACTGATTCATATTAGGGGTGTTCATCCAAACCGCCCACACCGCACCGCACCGCAAAACGCGGTTTAGCACCGCGGTGCAGTTTGCGGTTTGCATTTTTACCAAACCGCACTATGCGGTGCGGTTTGCGGTTTTGAGTTTTCAAACCGCGGTTCAAACCGCACCGCACCTTTTATATTACTTTTAAACTTTTAATTTTAAATATATATATATATATATATAATAATTTAATTTAATATTTATATAATTGGACTTGTGTTTTTAAATTTTAATTATGGACTTTAAGTATTTATAAGTCTTCTTAAAAGTTTAAGGCCCAACAAATGAAAAAAATTGGGCATTGACAATTGAGAGTCAAGAAGAAGACGAAAGAAAAGGTTGGAGACGTCACTTTATCCGTTTATCGTATTGAAACAATTTATTTTTTTAGACTATTTCTTTCACTATTTTTAATTATACATTTTGGAGTTGGATATATTCAAACTCTTTAATTTTTTGGACTACGGTCACTAAATCATTGATTTTCTAATGTATTTTAAACTTATAATTTTTTGGATTGTAGGCATAAAGTGTGTAGGGACAAACCGCATAAACCGCACCGCATTTCGCGGTGCGGTTTGATGCGGTTTGAGGTATATGCGGTGCGGTTTGCGGTTTGGGAAAATGTTCAAACCGTACATGCGATGCGGTTTGCGGTTTTGCCCCAAACCGCACCGCGAACACCCCTAATTATATATGAACATATAGTTCATATGTGAATTATACATGTTCATATGTGAATTATACATGTTCATTTATGAACACAGCCCGTGTATTTTGTAAAAATTACGAAAGTGTTCTTCTATTTTTGGAATAGCCGCAACTTTTGACCGGTCAAAGCCGAAATATTAGACCAGTCAAATCCGATCTTGACCGTATAAATGGCTAGGATTACTTCTCTATTTCTCATATATTTACCATTTCTCAAATGAACCTAAGGCTATACATAATTACATATATATATATATATATATATATATACATAGGGGTAGTTTAATTTGAAACCCAAGTAAATCTTACAACTCATGCAACCCACATCTTAACCGTTGGATTCATGATCGACGGTTACAATAGATGTGGGTCCAATTTTTTCAATTAAAAAACATAAAAATAAAAATAAAAGAACCGCTTATCACTAATTCAACGGTTAAAATGTGGGTTGCAGGGGTTGTAAGATTTGCATGGATTGAAAATTATCCTTGGCCTATATACATATACATATACATACATATATATATATATATATATATATGGAAAAGTTTGAAAAAACACAACAAACTATCTGATTTTAAATGATTAATTTCTTAAACTATTTTGTTGAATGATAAAACTCTTAAACTTTTCTAAAACCGGTTAAATGCATCCTTATAACATGTAAAAACAAGTTAATGTGATAAAAGTTTGGAAAAAGTGTAAAAAAACCCAACAAACTATATGATTTTGAATGATCAAGTCCCTAAATTTTTTTAACAAATAAATCTCTAAACTTTTTCCTAAATATTTTTACCAAATAAATTGTTGAACATTTTTTAACAAATAAATCCTAAAGTTTTTTTTTGGAAGAAACAAAATCATGAAGTTAATTTTGAATAAATAAACCCGAAACTTTTTTTTTTGACAAAAAACTATTTAAATTCTTCTCACCGACAACAAAGTAAAATGAACCAATTAAAAAGATAAAAATTATACCATTTCATTACCAATTCCGAAACATTCAGAAGTTATGCCTGAAGCATAAATAGATGCGTATAAAAATTATACCCAACCTTTCACAAGATACACCGAAAAAAAACGCTCATTCTTTCACAAAATTTACCAAAAAACGTCTACCCCTTCACAAATATACCAAAAACAAGCCCATTTTTTAATTACTTGAATGGAGGTAATATATATATATATATATATATATATATATATATATATATATATATATATATATATACTAGTTGTATACCCGCGCGATGCAGCGCGGGTGAATCACAACTTTGAAGCCAACAACTGAATCATCAATCATTTTGTTTGTTTCGTTTTATTCTCCATTGGTCTCGATTTTATTTCATGGATCTGTGTGGCTTATTTGTTTTGTGTTATTATACTAATTTTTGGATTGTTTAGTTTGTGTACAAGTGGTAGCTTCTAGTTATGTATCCATACAAAGCAGCGAGAAATAATTTTTTTGGAACCAATAATTAAAAATTACATAATACAAAGATCGGGATTACCTTGAAAAGAATTTGGGCTTATCAACATAAAGTGATTGATTTTGATGCTCTTGGTTAATATTGATTCACACTTATGGTGCGTTTGGTACACTGAACAGTGAAATGATCATAAAAGAACAGAATATAGATCACTGTTTAATGTTTGCCAGGACTTTATGTGAAACAGACAGAAACAAAATAGAACAAAGTTGGACATACTTGTTCCACCCCTACCCCATGGAACAAGGTGGAACAGACTTATATTTTACCAATATAACCTCAAAATAAAAACTTAATTCTCTTCTAAAACTTCATATAAGGCTTCCTCTTTATATTTTATTTATTTTTAAAATTTTCTAATTGTCAATTATGTTTAACGAAAATTTTCTAATAATATATTTTGTAATAAAAAATATTTATTTTATTATAATTTAATAAATTTCATAAATTAATCAAAAGGTTGAAAAACTTGACGTCTGAAAGGTTGAAGAACTTGATGTCTCTGTATGAACAAATTAATGAACTTGAACGTCTTTGTATGAACACAAATCAATGGTAAGTATGGATTTAGGTTACAAAATCAAAATCAAATTAGAAACCAAAATCAAAATCTTACCTCAGTTTGGAAACCAAAACCAAAATCTTATCTTTTAATTGTAATTTAGATAAGGTTCGTTAAATCAAGGATAATATGGTGTTTGTACTTGAGGATAAATTCTTTTATCTTTTAAGGATATTAGGGGTATAAATAAAAGACTATCGGTAATGGAACGTGTATATGAAAATTTTTATAAAATTTAGAGTAAATTACATTTTTGGTTTATGTGCTTGCCACTTACTATTAAATGTAGGCCATATTTTAAGTTAATTACATTTTCTGTCATTGTGTGATTGCCGTTTTTTTTTTTTTTACTTTTTATTCCTCTGACTAACCTCAATTAAATATTTAAGTCTATTACCTCATAATTTACGTGTATGCACAAGTGCATACCGTCCAAATGAAGGGCTATCAAAGCGTTCTTCAGTTTTTCGTTATTTTTTTAGGTTTTTCCTTGAACCTCCCTCATATATTATTATGGCTATATTTATTTAACATATTTATGTTGGTCCATTAAACCACAAAACAAATATGTGGAGAACCACCCCTGACGAGACCCATTAACCCCCCCCCCCTCTTTTCGGTCCTGCGACCCCCTCGCCATTTCTTCAGGTGATCTTATTTTTGATTTAGGGTTAACACCAGAAAATGAAACTTTGATTTAGATTTTTTGATTTAAAGTTTAGATTTGGGTTTTTGATCTAGTTTTTGATTTAGGGTTTTGATTTTGGATATAGATTTGTGAATAGTATGTATTTTTTGACCAATGAATAGTATGTATTTTGTTTTGGATTTGTGTCTACGTCCTAGAAATTTGGGTTTTGTAGGTGGCTGGCAATGGGTTTAAAGTTTGCACGTGTTGGAATGGGGTTTACGTTGCGAGGGAAAGGCACAAAAAGGAGCAGCTAAGTTCACCTTTTTCTAAGTTAATCTCTAATTTATTCAAATTTCCTCTTGATTGATGATCCCAATCAACACCATGAAGAAACAGTTATCGCCAAAGCAAAATCCGCCCTTGAGTTGGTTGGTGTCTTGAGTTCAGATGGTCTATAACTATAAGTGATGCAATTCCTTACATATATACCCTTTAACCAGGGGCGGAGCCAGGATTTTTTTAAGGGTGGTCCTCATTATTAAAACAGAAAAATAAATATAAAATAATATTATATTGATAACAACGTTCAGTCAAAAAACAAATGTATATATTACAAAAGTTTGCACTAACCTTACCGATTCAACGACCCCGACGGGTTTTCATTTTCTGAAACATATCAATGATATCTTCATTCTGAACGTCCGCAAACACATCTGTGAAACAATTAAACAAAGAGACAATCTGTGAAACATAAGAAAAACAATATGGGAAACATAAGAAACAATATGTGAAACAAATGTATAATTCTCAATCTGTGAAACTAAAATTACATAAGAAACAATATGTGAAATAACAAAATATAGAAATAAGAAACTCAATTTCTCAATTTATAATTCTCAATTTATAACAATCTGCCTAATGAGATGCCAAATCCAATTTCTCAATTTATAATTCTCAATTTCTCATACAATTACAAATAACAAAATATGGAACCCTAGAAACAATCTGTGAAAGTGAAAGTGAAACAAATGTATAATTCTCAAATCTCAATTTCTCATACAAATTAACAAAATATGGAAGTGTGGAACCCTAGAATTCTAGAAATAAGAAACTCACAACTCAAGTCTGTGAACAAAGAGAAGGAGAAGCAGGAGAAATCGAGATACAAAGAAAAGAAGAAGCAGGTTGTCCATTGTCGCAGAAGAAGTGGCTTGTTCGTTGTCCGCTTGTCGCAGAAGAAATCGAGAACCGAGAGAAACGAGAAGCGTGAATTGTATTTGTCGTACAAGTTGCCAATCGATACTTCATACTTCGCCTTCTAATCCGTAAAATCGAGAGATGAAACTCGATTTGGGCTCGCTGACTCTGAGGATGAATTTCGATTTGGGCTGTTGGAGCAGTGGAGGGCAGAACGGTGGAGTCGTGCGTGGAGCGGTGGATTTTCAGTGAAAAATCGAGAGAGACAACCAACAGGGAGGGTAAGGGTCGCTTTTATCCTGGATTTGGACTAAATTTTTTTTTATTTCAAAACAAGTGAGGGTGGGCCAGTGCCGTTCCTGGGCCTGGGCTGGCTCCGCCCCTGCCTTTAACCAGGTCTTAGTCCATCTTGGAGATATTATCGACAGGGGTGAAGATGAAATTAATTGCTATATTATCTTTATTGAGATCACTGTAAATCCAGGCTAAAGAACATGGTGGTGCTGTTTTCCAGGTGAGCTTACGAGAACCTATGCATTTTGGTCATATGGTCTTTTTTGTAGTTATGTGATTTAGAGGAACAACTCTGCTAAATCATATAACATGTTGTCTCTTCGAGAAGGCAACGTAGGCTTTCACTTTACAGTCAAATGGACCGCTTTCCATTTTATTAATTATGTGTTAGTTTCATGTATAATTCGGGTTTAATATTTTTTTTCTTTTCTTGTAGTGAGCACGCCTAACAACTTGATCATCGTTTTGCTTGCAGGTTAATATAATCTCACAAAGCACAAATCCATATTGATACGCCTAGTAAAAGATAAATTGACCAGTCCATGAGGTTTTTATGGTAATTTTTATTTTCAGATTTTTTATGACAGATTGTTAAAAGAGTTACATATAATTTATGTTTAAAATTTAATGCAACTTTTGGGATTGGAAAGATTTGTACCAAAACTCAATGAATTTGGATTAATACAATGAGAAGCAGAAGATTTTAATACGGTTCAGGTTTGCATCCATGTTTGTGATCAAAAGAACTGAAAAAGGGAGAGCTTTTTTGTGATTTCCCATCTGGGTTTGGAGTAAAAAGAGATTTCCCATCTGGAAGGTGGGTATTCAAGGATGGATTCAATTCATCCACAGTTGCTAGATTTGATTCTCAAAGAGAGAAACTGGTTTGTAAGAAGAGAAGATGATTATAGTAAAGATGGATCAAGAAGAAGCCATGGACATCGAGGTGTTCCAGATGAAAAGATACTTGCTTGCTCCACACCTGGGGTTGAAGAAGCTGATGCACCCAGAAACTACAAATCACCAACAAAAACAATTGTGGTGTTTACTGTAAAGTTAAAGAGAACAAAAGAAACAGAGGTGGTGAACTACATAATACATTATAGTATACAGAGAATTTCATTTATGGAGTTTATGAAGATCCCAAGCTACTCAAAATCAAAATCAACATGGAACTCAAACTCAATTTGTTACCTCGAGCTGAAGTTGAAGCATTTGGGAGCTTACAATTGATGTGGGGTTTAGAGAATGGAGAAAAACAAAACCTCCTACAATGAATTATATAGGCTACAGATGATTTGGAGTCACAGTTGTCCTGTTAAACTTGATACATTAAAACTGGGGAGGAAAAAAGGTCTTCTTCAAAAGTAACCTCTGTAAGTTACCTTTTCAAAAAAGCTTATTCCTTAAAAGAGCAACCTCTTTCAAAAGTAACCTTTGAACGTACCAGAATAGATGAGCATTGGGAGTATCTTTTGCAGGTTAAAGCTTGAAGAGGGTGGAAGACTTTTCTCACCAAATGAAAGAAATATGTAAACCTTCTAATTTGGTGGGGGCAAGTTAAAAGTAGTCTAGTTAAGTGTATGCATTATGAACTTGTACACTATGCTTAAACACTTGTAATTCATAGTTTTTTAAAAATCATGCTTAAAAAAGTTGTACCTTGTGCTTTAAGAGTTGTATTTAAGAGTTTCATGTAAATGTATTATAAGGTAGTATAGATAGAGTGAGAGACCTTCTTTTGTTAACCAACAAAAGAGTCCAAACTTTATTAACCAAATTCAACCAATCATATTCAATCTTTTTAATTGGTTTAGATACATTCTTTATTTATTAATTAAGGGTATAATTGTAAATCAAGTTAGGCGTAGAGAGAGAGATTTAATTCAATATAGAGAGAGATTTAATTGCAGATAGGCGCAGAGAGAGAGAGATATTCCAGGCGTAGAGAGAGAGAAATTCCATATTTTAAGGTCCCTTAAATATCTTCATAATTATGGAATTGAATATTTTATAAAAATGATTGATAATTTTTTTTGTATTCGATTTGATGATAATTACCAGTCGTTTATGTTCGGGTTTACTGGAGGAAAATAATTTCAGTGTTATGGAAGCAAGCAACATGAACGAGATTTCTGCAGAAATCAATTTATCGAGACGGATAAACACATCAGAGAATGAAGAACCGATCGATTCCCATGTGTTTGATCAAATGGATGTCGACAACGAAAATAATACATTGATTGATGATATATTGATTGATGAATGTGGTTTTGATCATGTTCGTGAAGATACATCTGTACAACATTTGAGTAGTAAGTTGTTTTTATTCTGTTTCTATTTTATTCCATAACACTGTATCGATTTAATTTTTTGTTGAGGAATGTATGTTGTATGGCTTTCTATTTTTTCGTTGTTGGTAGTGACGTGTGCCTAGAGACGTAGATGTTCATATATGAAATGCGTAGGCATTCTAATGTAGAGTTGGAAATCCAAGTTGATCATAATGTTAACATATCTACATTTTTTTATTGTAACATAATGCATCATTAATTTTCTGCTTTTCAGAATGAGATTGTGGAACATGAATTTTCGTTCATCAATATCCCATTTCCATTACAGCTTTACGTTGGTCTTCATTTAAGATCTTCACTGTATCAAATAAAGTCTTTAGAGAAGTTCTCGTTCTTAACCCTATAACTTTCCGGGCTTCCTTCTTCTTCACAGTGGTCTTCGTGTTAGGAGATGGCTTTTTAGCTTTCACATGTACGTCCCTCATTGGTTCATCCTCAAAATCACTATCTGAAGGATAACCTGTTATAAATAAATTGTTTAGAAACCAATGTTGTTCAACCTTTTTTTGACAACCGACTAAAATTTACGTTTTAATCAATATGTGTTACCTTGACGATGCTTCGTCTTACTGCGATCAACATCACTACCATGCTCCACGTTGTTTGATCTTGTTACCCGTCGATCCTCATAGGTAGTTTCAGCCATACCGGTTTTGCATGTTTTCTCCATCCCCATTGATGTTTTAACTGTAAGGATATTTTAATGTCTCATTTCTATGTTTTACTTATACAGTCCCAAAATGATAGTTCACAAATCTAAGCAGTTTGTTCATTAAGTATTTAAACCAAATTTATGTAATTTTATTCAACTTCATACCTTTTTTCAACCCTCTTTTTCCTTTACTTTCTCGCATGGCTTGTGTCAAAACAACTTCGTGACTTACATTGTCAATACCCGAATCGGCTGCACTGACTTCAGCTTCTTTTCACTTTCTATCTGCATACGAGTCTGGGGTATTTACTGTAAAATTCATCGAAAAGATAGATACCGGTTATAATTGATGTTCACATATGATATGATATGCACATATATTAACGGTTTCATTGCGAAAACAAACACACAACATGGTTGTTCTCGTATGTTTGAACAACTAACAACATTCACTATCCTTTTATACAGTTCAAATAAAAAAAACATGTGCTCATGTATATGCAATCGTGTATGTGTGCATATACATGAACAATCACTATTTGTTTATAGAATGTAAATCAAAACACAATGTTTCATGTATATGCACTTGTGAATATATGCACCCATATGATCAATGAAGAAATAAACACAACACCATCGTTGATCACATATGTTGTCACATATATGAACAATAACTATTAGTTTTATAATTATTTGCTATCAAGGATTTCCCATATATTCACCCATATGAACATATTTCAATGCAAAAATACACACAATACCATGTTTGTTAACATATGTGTTCACATAGGTAAACAATCACTATTCCTTCATGTATATGCACTTGTGCATATATGCACCCATATGAACAATGAAGAAATAAACACAATACCATAGTTGATCACATATGTTGTCACACATATGAACAATAAATATTAGTTTTGCAATTACTTGCTATCAAGAATTTCCCATATGTGCACCCATATGAACACATTTCAATTCCAAAATACACACAAGACCATTTTGTTCACTTATGTTTTCACATATATGAACAATGTCTAATCCTTTCACATATATAAACAATATCTAGTCCTTTTATTTACACACATGTGTTCATGGGTATACAATTGTGCATATATGCACCCATATGAACAATGAAGAAATACACACACAAGACCATTTTGGTCACTTATGTTTCCATTCACTATTTTTTTAGATTGTGAATCAAAACACAATTTGTTCAATGCGAAAATACACACAAGACCATGTTGTTCACTTATGTTTTCACATATTTAAACAATCAATATTTTTTTAATAAGTGTAAATTTAAATACAATGTGTTCATGTATATGGATTTGTGCATATATGCACAACTATGAACAAGGAAGAAATACACACACATGTATATGGATTTGTGCATATATGCACAAATATGAACAATGTACAAATACACATAACACCATCGTTGATCACATATGTTGTCACATATGTGAACATTCACCATTTTTTTAATTACTTTATATCAAGGATTTCCCTAATTTACACACATATGAACATATTTCAATGCTAAAATCTACACAAAACCATGTTATTCACTATTGTTTTCACATATATGAACAATGTCTAATCCTTTCACATATATGAACAATGTCTAATCCTTTTATTTACACACGTGTTCATGGGTATGCAATTGTGCATATATGTACCCATATGAATAATGAAGAAATACACACACATGTATATGGATTTGTGCATATATGTACAAATATGAACAATGTACAAATACACACAACACCATCGTTGATCACATATGTTGTCACATATATGCATAAATATGAACAATGTACAAATACACACAACACCATTGAAACACACTGTGTTTATGGTTTTGTGTTCATACAGAAAAAAATTATGAACAAAAAAAAACCTAAAAAATTTATGAACAAAAAAAAACCCTAACAATTAAACATAATTGTGAAGTCAAGTTCATACAGGAAAATAAAAAAACCCACATCCACAAAATCACCAGATTCAGAAAGTTGAATAATCGAGGTATTGTTAATAAAACAAAACCCTAACAAATAATAATTGACATCGGTTTAATGTATTACCTTTATCAGAAACATTTTTGAGCTTTTGTTTCTTCATATTCGACCCCAAATCAATGCTCTTTGCCACTTTTGTTACTAGCTTCGATAGTGTTAGTTGCTCATCAGCATAGCATTCAACCGGATTTTCCATTGTGTTTTTGAACCTGGAAAACGACGTATTGATCGCAATCCGCTCACTTTTTCTCCTAACTGCAACAAATCGTGTTCTTAGAAACCTAAATCATCAAGCAATTTATAAACCCTAAAATTTTCAAAAATTACCTCTTACGAAATCATTCCCGCCTTGAATCTGCGCCATTATCTTCTCTATTTTTGTAAATCATAAGCGAAGGTACCGAATTTGATGATTATCTTGTGCAATCAGAGATTCAATCGAGTGGAGATAGGTCAATGGATTTCGATAACTTCCCGTATGAAGAGCCGGTTAATTTTGGAACTGTATCATTTCCTTATTAGATAGAAATTGTGTACGACATTTTTGCCCCTGTTCACTTATGAGCAATTATACACGTGTCCGCATTATGTATTTAATATGAATTAAAAAATCAATAAATGTGATTAATTTACAACCCTTGATTTAATTGATGAACGGTTAAGATCAGTTAACAAGGTTAGTACTAATTACCTAGTTAACACAAGAATGATCCCCTATATATATATATATATATATATAGAGAGAGAGAGAGAGAGAGAGAGTGGTGAGTTCATACGAGAACGATATTTATTTAAGAAAACAAGAAAAATGTCGAGTACATACAAAATCATATATGATTCACGTACAAAATCATATATGATTCCCCGCGACTTTGCACGAAACTTAAAGTCGCGGGAAAGTCGTGTGTGTCCATTTTTCCGGGCTAATGTCGAATCACATATGATTGTGTACATGATTTGCTGTTTTTTCTTGTTTACTTAAATAATTAGCGTTCTCGTTTGAACCTTTCTTTCTCTCTCTCTCTCTCTATATATATATATATATATATATAGAGAGAGAGAGAGAGGGAGGTTACTTTGTTAACCTCCTAAGTTGTATTAACTTTGTGAACTCCTCTCAACCAATAGGAATTCATTTTGAACATTGGTTGATTTGAACAAATCATTAAATGTCCAA
Source organism: Arctium minus (assembly GCA_954870635.1). Taxonomy (NCBI): domain Eukaryota; kingdom Viridiplantae; phylum Streptophyta; class Magnoliopsida; order Asterales; family Asteraceae; genus Arctium; species Arctium minus. The sequence continues at coordinate 156,053,247 of OX941081.1, forward strand.
GGGTAGAAAGGGGATTTCACAATGTTTTTTTTTTGCTAGAATTTTTCTTTTTGGGAGTTACAAAGTAACAATTAATTAGAGAGTTACAAAGTAACAATGAATTAGAGAGATGTTACAAAAAAAACAACATGGCATTACATGTTCTTTATGTGTTCACATGATTAAGTGTGGGTTTTTTTTTCCAGTGTTCATACATGTCTTCATCCTTGTTAAATGTGGGCACTGAACATTTGTGAACACAGTGATGAACGTATGTTGAAACACAGTGATGAACGTAGTTTGAAATGAACACAGTGATAAACGTATGAAAGTCAGTGAACATATGAATCATGATGATAATAGATGAACATTAGTGAATATATGGAAGTCATTGAACAGATGAACACTAGTGAATATATGAAAGTCAAAAAAATATATTTTTGGTTCTGGGAAGTCATATGGGCATGTGTGTGTGAGTGCAATTTTGAACACACAGTGCAATATTTGGTTCTACATATGAACACGAGTGAACACAATGCACAAATTGGAAACGTGTGTGTGAGTGCAATTTTGAACAAATTCGTCTTCCGTTTCGATTTTTGTCTGGAGAATAAATTAATGAGCCAATAATAATGACATTAAAAATTGGGGATATAATTTCCATGTTTACCCTTCACCACATATGTTCACAACAATGATTATCAATTAAACTCTCATTTAATGTTTAATAATTTAGTTTTAATCTCAACCATTCAATCTCAAAATTAATGGTTGAGATTAGTTCACAAGGTTAATAACAAAATCAAGGTTAACAAAAGAACTTGATCATATATATATATATATATATATATATATATATATATATAGGGAGAGACTAATTCATATACAAACTAAAAAAGGTTATAATTTATGTAATCATATCTATACCAAGATTAAATAATCAACGGTTAGGATGGAGGCGATTGCATTTTAAAAAAATTAAAAATGAAAATATTACTTAAAAAGTGGATGATCTAGGATGATCTACGGTTAGAGTTAAATTTCATTAGTTTACAAGGTTTACAACCTTTTTTTACTAAAAAAAATATCCCTATATATGTATATATATAGGGAGAGGTTCATTTGAGAAAATGCTAAATATATGAGAAATAGAGAAGTAATCGGCTTTGACTGGTCAAATACTGCGTCTTTGACTGGTCAAATACTGCGTCTTTGACTGGTCAAATACTGCGTCTTTGACTGGTCAACAATTACGGCTTTGACTGGCCAAAAGTTGCGGCTATTCCAAAAATAGAAAATAGTTTCGTAATTTTTACAAATACACGAGACGAGTTCATATATGAACCTGTATGATTCATATATAAACTATATGTTCATATGTGAACCAGTGTAATTCACATATGAACTCTTTTAACTGATTCGTATATGAACCTTTGTGATTCATCATACTTAGAATATTTTGAGGTTCTTTTAGCAGCTTGGTTTCTATACAAATGTTCGGTGAAGTCGAAGATCAGCCAAAGAAGACAATGAAGGAGAATATCTCTCATAGCGGATTGAAGATAGACTCCTCATCCTAAAGCCAAGTATGCCTACTTGATCAACAACATTGGCCAAGATGGTGTCGATCTTACTCTTCAGGAGCCGAAGACCTCTCAGTCTTCAGGAGCCGAAGACCTCTTCGGAAGCCGAAGATTTCTCAATCTTCAGAAGCCGAAGACTTCTCAGTCTTAGGAGCCGAAGACTTCTCAGTCTTAGGAGCCGAAGACCTCTCAGTCCTAGGATCCGAAGACCTCTCATTCTTCAGGAGCCGGAGAACTCTTCGACAACCGAAGACTTCTTAATCTTCAAGGTCTGAAGATTTCTCAAACACATTGTACTTTTCTGACAAAGTATCTTTGTGATATCTTGCATTGACGTGGACCTCATCCGAAGATCAGAAAAAGTATGTTTTGTATTTTACACTATTTTAAAGAAAAGGTCTCCACCATCCTCTGCAGGTCAACACTTCAAGCCAAAACACCTCAAGACAAAAGGTACATCATGTACCTTGCTGAAGACCTGTGTCCGTCCTTTGCTCAACAGGCGTCCCATGCATTTAATGCATGAGGCACTATAAATATGGAGGATGGTTCAAAATGCAAGATAACCAGTTCTACAACCTTCAAGTTCTCTAAGTGTCTGGCTTTCTCCTCTCTACGAAGTTCAATTGTTTTCTAAGTGTTTTACAATTGTTCTTCATTCTCTTTGTGTAAGATTGTTTGAATAGATTTCATCTGTTCTCTTCCGCAACAATCAAAAGTTTTCTATGTGTAATTCTTGATTTCAAATCAATAAGAATTAAATTAAGTGAAAAACTGTGTGTATTATATTCAACCCCCCCTTCTACAATACTTTTCTTATTTACTTACTGCTATTTGGGACCAACAAGTGGTATCAGAGCGGTTTAGTTTAACTCAATAAACTAGATCCGCAATGGCAGCCTCTTCTTCTTCTTCTTCTTTAAACAATGTCTCCTCTCAAAACACCACTGCTGTTTCATACGACAATGGCTCTATAGTCAAACCACCAAAGTTTAACCCTAATAACTTCTTCTTGTGGAAAAGTCGTATGATACTCTTTTTAGAAGGAGTTGACAGCAGATATCCTACTATCTTACATGAAGGTCCTTTTCTTCCTAGGGTTTAGGACCGGTACAATGCCAAAAAGGCAGATAAGGGAAATGTTGATGAGGACTCTTCTGAGGAAGAAAGAACTCCAGCAAATGGGAGATACATTGTAAAGGATCCCAGTAAATATAATGATGAAGACAGACGTCTTATAGCTCTTGATACTAAAGTCAGAGCCATCATTGCCCTTTCTCTGCCTGATGAGGTCTACCACTCCCTTGTCAACTTTTCAACTGCTAAAGAAATGTGGTCCACTCTGTGTGTTCTCTATGAAGGTACGTCTGAGGTGAAAAAGAGCAGAAAGATTGCTCTTGTAAGAAGGTATGAACTCTTTTTTCATGAAAAGGGTGAATCTCTCTCAGACTACTACAATCGTTTTAACAGTCTTCTCAATGATCTTAAACTTGTGGGTCGCATCTATGATAACGAGGAAGTCTTGTGCAAGTTATTGGACTGTCTTCCTGAGTTTTGGGAAAACATTTGTACTTGCATCAAGTCTACCAAGGATCTTGACTCTATGCCACTCACTCTCTTTATGGCACTCTCTTCAACTATTAGCAGACTAAACTACTAAGGAAGTCCATCACAAAAGACATTAAAACCTCTTCTCTAGCTCTTGTCAGTGATTCTTCCAAAAATACTGTGTGTGTTCCTAGAATCACCTATCCCTCCGATTCTGACCGTGATAGTCAAGAAGACCCTAATGATCCTTCAGAAGCCTACCTTAGTGAGGCTGATGATGAAGGTGAGGAAACTTCCAGTAACCCTCGATTCTCTTCTGGAAAATCCAAGTTTTCAAGAAAATCCTCTTCTACTTTTTCTAAAACCACGTACAAATCAAATGAGGAATGTTACAGGTGTGGGAGGAAGGGACACTTTGCTTCTGAGTGCAGAAGCAGGTCCTCTGATAAATCTAGACTACCCTCCTCTAACCGTACATCCTCTAAGTCTGTCAGAACCAAATTTGATTCCTACCAACCTTCTTTTCAAAAGGCCAATATGCCTGTCTCCTCAAACTCTGACCGTGCTGAAAAGTACAAGGCAAAATATAAAAGAGAAAATGAGAGAAATGAAATCTTGCTCAAAAAGGGAAAAGGTCAAATGACTGAAACCCATGATTGGGCAGATGAACCCACTTCTGAAAGTGACAAAGAAATGGCCAACCTTTGCTTCATGGCTAAAATAGATGATGTTGATGACAGTGAAGCTTAATCCTCCTCTATGGCCCTTGTGTCTGCTGAGTGATCTATCTCATCTACCAAATAAACGATTTCTCTATGATTGCAGGTGTTTGAGAATCAACAAGTCTTATGAATGAATCTTCTTAGGACATTCTCTCTCTTCAATGCACTACCAGGTCTAGCATCTTTGGAGAAAATGCATCTACTCATGTGAAGTTTGATGATCTTAAGTCATCATCTCTTTATGAGATGATGATTGGTGGCTTTCATCATGTGTTGGTGAAGATTCTCAAAATCCTTCATCTAGCTCAAATCCATATGTTCCTTTCTCATCAGACACATCTCATCAAAATGGTGACCTACCTATCTTCTCATATCCAATCCCTGATTTTCAGATAGTCATCTCTAAAGATCAAGATCCCTCCTATCCTATTATTCCCCATTTCTCATCATACCACTTCTCCTTCCTCCATCATTCTCATCTTCCTCTCAACCTCAAAATTCACCACAAATCATCCCACCTTCTCAACCAGACATTCTTTCTTCACCTATTCATGTCGATCTTCCATCTCTCTTTCCTGAAGAATTCTATGTGAAACAACCACATGGGTTTGAAGAACCTTCATATCCTGACTATGTGTATAAATTGGACAAAAGTCTATATAGCTTCAAACAGGCTCCCCAAGCCTGGTATGGTACTTTGTCCAGTTTTCTGCTAGAAGACAAGTTTTCTCGAGGTAAAATCGACAACAACTTGTTCCTCAAGAAGACAACAGGTAATATCATTCTTGTTCAAATCTATGTGGATGACATCATCTTTGATTCCATCGATGAATCTTTTTGTTGGGAGTTTGTCTCTCTCATAAACTTGATATGAGATGAGCATGATGTAAGAGCTTACATTTTTCTTGGTTTTACCAGTTACACAAAATTTTGAAGAGATCTTTATAAATCAAAATTTTTGTGGTCTCTTAATTTTTGTTTGAAAATTGCTCTCCTATGAAAACTCCAAAGACATCATATTTCTTTTTAAAAAAATTGAAAAAAAACGGCGCAGATGAGTTTTAGTTTAGAAAATATTTTTTTTTTCAAAATCTTTTATCGGCTGTCGAACTTTTAAAAAAAATTAATTTTTTTTAATTTGGTATTAGCCGCCTTTTTTGATCAGCTTAAAAAAACATTATATTTTTTTATCCTCCCATCGGCCTCCTTCTCTCTCTACCCTATCTCTCTCTATCCCCTCTTCGGTTTCCCTCTCTCTCGTACCCCTCTTCTCTTTCGGCCTCACACCTCTCTCTTTTTCGGTCTCTCTCTCTAATCCCCTCCCTTCCACATTTTTCGGCTCCTCTTAACCACCGAAGCCATCACCTTCGGCTCCTCTCTCTCTCTCTTACCCCTCTTTCTATCTCTCTCTCTAACCCTTACCCATGGTTTCGGCTCCTCTCTCTACCCCCCCTTTCGGTTTCTCTCTCTCTCTACCCCCCCCCCTTCGGTTTCCTCTCTCTCACTCCCAAGACCCCTTACTTCGGCTTACTAGTCAAGACCATATTTTCGGCCCCTACCCATTCCCCTAGCCGACCACACCCATCTTTCGGCTCCTTTTCAAGCCGAAGCCGAAACATAAAAAAAAAATGAGCCGCCGTTTTGCAAGTTTAAAAAAAATTTGTTTTTTTTTCTTCTCTCTTATTTTTTTCTTTCTTCGGCTCTCACATCTCTTCGGCCTCCTCTCCCCACCGAAGCCTCCCCCTTCCCTTCTTCCTCCCTCTCGGCTTCCTAGCCACCGAAGACCAAACCCCACCCAATCCCCCACTTTCGGCCTCATCAATCCCCCGAAATCCTTCCCCCATTCGGCCTCCTCCCTCCTTATTCACCTCGAAACCCCAAACCCCTTATCTCTTTCCCATTTTCCAAGAAATCCTTCTTTTTCCAATCTTTTTAAACTTTTTCCCTTTTTTTTTCTAGCAATTCTCTCCCCTCACCCATCCCATCTCTTCCTTCTTTTCCTTACACCTCCTACCACCTCTCATCTTCCTTCCAAATCCTTCCATAATATTTTCCATACCTTCCCTCCTTTCCTTTGTCCTTTTCTTCCATCAAATCTTTCCTTTTTTTTAATCATATTCCTCATCCTCAACATTTCATCCCGAATTCTATCAACAATTTTTACCCAACATTTCTTCCTTTTCCCCCCAATTCTCGCTTCCCTTTTTTTCTTTTCCAAAAAAAAAACAAACAAAAAAAAGAAAGAAAGAAAAGAGCCCATCAAAATCAAAAAAAAAAAAACAATGGGCCACTGAATTTATGAGTTCTTCGTGTCTTATAATTTTTCTGAGTGTCGGTACCATTTTTTTTCTATGTGTTGGTGTCATCATCAAATAGGGGGAGAAAAAAAAATTGTTGTATCACAAATTGATTTGGTGATGACTCTCCTACCAACACTTAGAAAGTCAAGAAGACCTCTCTCAACAAGGTCTTTCTCTCTACCATTCGAGCTCTCACTCCCAGGTATGGTCTCCTTCATAAACTCTCTCGATCTACCAAGGGGTGATGCTAGAGACACTCTGGTGTCCAAGGCTCCCTCATCTGTAGTGCCCCATCTTCCCTGTCCCAAGTGAAGCCGACTAGCAAGAAAGAATCTTCAAAGGCTTTCGGCACCTCCGCACTAGCTAAGATGACCATACGACTGAAAGAACCTTCGGTTGTTGCCCCGGTCACTCATCCCTCTTCAAAGTGGAGGCACTCACCTTCTTCCCCTCCCTCTCCTCTCAAAAGGCTGAGGAAGGTTTCAAGGGCCAAGCCACAAACTCCACCCACCGATTCTCCACAATCGACAGGTGTTGAAATTTTCTCATCCGGGCCCGGGGACTCTGCTAAACCTAAAGCCACCTCCTTTGTATCCTCACAAAAGGATACAATTGTAAAATCGGGGACCCCTATTATTCCCTCATCAACCTTTTCCTTGGTTGATAAGGATGACTTGGATACCTCCCCAATCCAAGGTGTTTCTTCTCCACCTCACAGCCTATCACCCGGGATTCTTAGTCCCGATTATTCTACACGATCCAAGGATGAATTTGCCTTTCCAGAAGCAGGTTCGGAGGATCCCAAAAAACTTTCTGACTTATTTCTTTCCGATACCATGAATTAGTTGAGGGGGAGTATGTGTTGAGGGGGAACAACTCACCACTCAAGCTTAAACTCTGTTGAAACTAATTTTTCAATGGACTGTGTGATCAAAGCCATCAGACATTAGTTGAGGGGGAGTAGGAATTGAGGGGGAGCAACCACTCACTTAAGTTCAAACAATTCCGGCTACTGTCTTCTTATCTTTGTATATATTTTTTTTCTTTTTTCTCTCATTCTTTATTCATTGTACTTATTTATTCGTTTGTATAGCTATACTTTTTCATTCATTTGTAAATGTCAGATATACCAAAAAAAAAAGAATGGTCTATGTGAAAAGAACCCAAAAACAGTAAAAATGGGTCAAATTGAATTATTCAGTATACTCTTAATTTTATTCTTTAGTATGGATGTCATCCTCAAATAGGGGGAGATTGTTGGGTCATCTGAAGATTTGAAGATGACCTCCCGATCTTCCATTTTATATCATCATACTTAAAATATTTTGAGGTTCTTTTAGCAGCTTGGTTTCTATACAAATGTTCGGTGAAGTCGAAGATCAACCGAAGAAGACAAAGAAGGAGAATATCTCTCAAAGAGGATTGAAGATAGACTCCTCATCCTAAAGCCAAGTATGCCTACTTGATCAACACCATTGGCCAGGATGGTGCCCATCTCAGTCTTCAGGAGCCGAAGACCTCTCAGTCTTCAGGAGCCGAAGACCTCTCAGTCTTCAGGAGCCGAAGACCTCTCAGTCTTCAGGAGCCGAAGACCTCTTCGGAAGCCAAAGATTTCTCAATCTTTGGAAGCCGAAGACTTCTCAGTCTTAGGAGCCGAAGACCTCTCAGTCCTAGGAGCCGAAGACCTCTCAGTCTTCAGGAGCCGAAGAACTCTTCGGCAACCGAAGACTTCTTAATCTTCAAGGCCTGAAGATTTCTCAAACACATTGTACTTTTCTGACAAAGTATCTTTGTGATATCTTGCATTGACGTGGACCTCATCCGAAGATCAGAAAAAGTATGTTTTGTATTTTACACTATTTTAAGGAAAGGTCTCCACCATCCTCTGCAGGTCAACATTTCAAGCCAAAACACCTCAAGACAAAAGGTACATCATGTACCTTGCTGAAGACTTGTGTCCATCATTTTCTCAATAGGTGTCCCATGCATTTAATGCATGAGGCACTATAAATATGGAGGATGGTTCAACATGCAAGATAACCAGTTCTACAACCTTCAAGTTCTCTAAGTGTCTGGCTTTCTCCTCTCTACGAAGTTTAATTGTTTTCTAAGTGTTTTACAATTGTTCTTCATTATCTTTGTGTAAGATTGTTTGAATAGATTTCATCTGTTCTCTTCCACAACAATCAAAAGTTTTCTATGTGTAATTCTTGATTTCAAATCAATAAGAATTAAATTAAGTGAAAATTGTGTTTATTGTATTCAACCCCCCCTTCTACAATACTTTTCTTATTTACTTACTGTTATTTGGGACCAACAATTATATTATATCATAATCACATATTGAGATATTTATGGGCTTTGAGATAATTATGGGATTGATTTTTTTTTATTGCTTATCTTCAATATTCTTATCATCATTTTGTTACTTTTTTTTTAATATTTATTCCTGCGTCTTCTTCTTCCTATAATCCTGAGTTTTTTTTTTTCCTTCTTTTTTTTATCATGGACAACAATGAAAACAGATGTTCATAATTTAACATCTTAATGAAATTTCATATGTGAACAAAACAATCTTCTCCATTCAATCAACAAATAACACTATAAAACCATGTCAATTCATAAAAAAAGAACTAATATCGTCTAAAATGCATAAAAAATAATATGAATCATTGTCACTAATTATGTAAAAAAATTTAAAAAATGTAATTCTGAAAATCCGGGTCGTCGGGGTGTTCCGAAATAGCTTGCGCCAACTCAATATCTGCATCCCACCTCTGTCCTGTGATTTCCAGAATCTTATCGTCCATATTTCTTTTCAGCTCCTACAATGTAAAAATATCAGTTTCGTAACGTTACATATATACCTTCATATGTGAACCAATATATTCATATATGAACATAAAAACCAAGTAGGCAGAGCTCCAATTTCAAATATATAGGAGCACTTTCATATGTGAACATAAAAACACATACCTAATTTCATATATGCACAAAAAACATAAAAAACATATGATGTACCTTATTTCATATATGCACAAAAACCATATCACCATACATGAATGCAAACTTTCTTTCAAATAGCAGAACAAAATTTACACATGTACATTCACATATGAATCCACATCTTCATATATGAACCCAAAATAACTCATAAATCCACAACAGGTGTTCCATACATGATCACCAAAACAAGTTTACACGTTTAAATTTATATATGAATACACATATTCATATATGAACCCAAAATAACTTTCATATATCAACTACAGCTGTATAACCACATTCATATATGAATTGGTACTTCATATATAAATATCATATATGAAGCTAGATTTACATGGTAGATTGGTTAAAATTAATTATGAACATTTGAAGTGACAGTTAATAGAAATAGAACTTACCAATTTCATAAATGAATCAATACCATCATATATGAACCAAAAAACAATTCCATGTATGAACATCAATCATGTTCAATACAATTATGTGCAATATAAGAATACAGAGTCACAGAACATTTGAATGGAATCAGGTAAGAAAACAAATAAAGATGGGGAAATGCAACCTAAGTCAGATCAGTTCACTTCCAGAAATTGGTCTCATGAAAGTTAATCATATTGAATCCTAAGTTTGTAAATTTCAAAATTAGAAACTTCTTTCTTTTAATTAAAGAATATGAATGTAAGTTTCTTGAAACATACTCTAAACTATAATCCAAGTTCAACACATCTAAAGGGTACCTTCTTTGTTTTCTCTGCTAGTGCTCTTCTTTGTTGAGATGGTCACACTCTTTGTAATTTTGTTTACAACCTTTGATACCATCGCGTCCTCATCTGCTTCAACATCAACCGGGTCTTCCATGGTGTTTTTGAAGTTCGAGAAGGAGGTTTTCAAAGCAATCCTTGAACTTTTCTTCCTTACTGAAATCGAAATTGTTATGAACATTATATAGTGATTTCGATTTATAAACCCTAGATTTTGAGATTTTACCTCGATTGACCTGGTTCCCGCCTTGTAAGTCCGCCATTATGATTGCGATTTTGTGTTCGTTTATGAAGATCTTCAATCGCTTGGCAAGAAATCAACCCAAGCTTTATCTCCTCCTTCGAAATCGCCACTGGAATAGGTTTAGGGAAGTTGGTGCCGACTATTTTGGGGGGTATGATACGTTTCCCAATTTATCAACAAATACAATTTTACTTTTTTACCCTTATTCATATAGGAACATCAACTTTGCACCGATTTTTTTCCTTTTTTTAATTTAAAAATCTGTTTTAATCACAACCATTAATTTTCAAGATTAAGGGTCCAGATTAGTTAACATGGTTAACACAAAATGATTGGTTAACAAAAGAATGACCCTATATATATATATATATATATATATATATATAAAAGAATCTTTATACTTGGAAGAGTGAAGTTGGGGTCGAAAGAGCTAGCACCACGAATGTTGAAGATAAGGACCAATGATACGTGGTTGTTGATTATTTTATTTAGTATGTTATATGTTTTGTGTTAGTCTTTTAACTCTTTGCATTTTAATTATGTGAAACGGAGAATGCTACAACCACGTGTGTTGGATTTTGTGTTTTAATTATTTCTGATCCATGAGGAATAGTTAAAATAGCTCAACAAGAGTGGCCCAATACAAGTTATATATTGCCTTGTATCCTAGGGTTTTACAACAAATGAAGAGAAAGTCCATAAAATACAAAAGTGAGAAAAGAGAGAAAATTCGTCTACAATTTTCAGCAAAGCGCAGCCGTTCCATTTTGCCTATTACCAGAGTTTAAACCGTCGGATCGTCGTGAGTTTTGGAAAGTAGCTTCAAGACATCTTTATCTACATTATGAACGGTGAAGATCGGTTTTAGAGATCCGGAAGTCTCCCTTTTTCTATTCGACAGCTTGCTATTTTCTAGGTGATGTTTCTTCCTCTTTTCCTTTTTGGTTTGATTCCATATTTCTTGATGGTTTGTTCCAAGAGTATGATGATTGTGATGTGTCTCTAGTTTTATCTAGAGAAGACTTTTGTATTTTTTATTGGTGGTAGTGGATTTTAAACGGCCTAAGGGTCCCGTGGTTTTACTCTCACATTGAGAGGTTTCCACGCTAAAATTTATGTGCTTGATTGTTGCTTATTTTTGTTGATTATCATTGCATTTAGTATACCCTATTTGTTTGCATCCTCAAAGTTTCATATAATTCGGGAAAGTTTTGTCCAACGAAGGTTTATTCCGCATTTATCGTTACCGTTGTGACACGTTTTTCCCATCAGAATGGTATCAGAGCTTTTGGTTATTGTTATTGGGTTTGACTTGTTTGAACGATGGAAGCTAATACAAGTAGGATGATAAGTTTAAATGGTTCTAATTATTATGTTTGGAAAGGAAATATGGAAGACCTTCTTTATGTGAAGGATTTTTATTTGCCAGTTTTTTCAATTGACAAACCTGAGAATAAAATAGATGCAGAATGGAATATTTTGCATAGACAGGTTTGTGGGTATATTCGGCAATAGGTAGATGATAATGTTTTGAACCATATTAGTGGGGAGGCTCATGCTCGTACTTTGTGGAACAAGCTCGAGCAGTTATATGCTCGAAGGACTGGAAATAATAAGTTGTTTTTTATTAAAAAGATGATCCAAATTAAGTACCATGATGGAACTCCTATCACTAATCATTTGAATGCATTTCAATGAATTATTAATCAGCTTGCAAGAATGGGTATCAAGTTTGAAGATGAAGGCCAAGGCTTATGGATCCCTGGTACTCTACCGGATTCGGGGGAGACTTTTAGGACATCATTGTCCAACTCCACACCCGATGGTGTTATTTCCATGGAATTGGCTAAAGACAGTATTTTAAATAAAGAGATGAGAAGAAAGTCGCAGGCTTCCTCTTCACAATCAGATGTCTTGGTCACAGAAAGATGGGGGAGAAGTTAGAGTAGAGGTCCGAGTAATAGAGGTAATCATCGGGCAAATTTGAAAGGAAAGTCTGTTGATTTTAAGTGCTACCATTGTGGTAGGAAAGAGCACACTGTACGGTTCTGCAGACAGTTGAAGAAGGAGAACAAAAGGGGCATTCACAACAATCAAAAGAAAAATCATAAGAAAGATGATGGTGGTAATGACAATGTTGAAGTTAATACTACAATTGAGGAGTTCTTTCTTTGTTGTGATGATGATATGGTCAACCTTGCACAAGATGATTCGAGTTGGGTTGTTGACAGTGGTGTTTCGTGTCATGTTACATCACAAAGAGATTTTTATTCATCTTACACTCCAGGTAATTATGGTACTGTTAAGATGGGTAATAATGATCTATCAAAGATTGTTGGAATTGGCGATGTCTGTTTGAAATTTGACACTGAGATGGAATTGGTTTTGCGAAATGTAAAACATGTCCCAGATATGAGACTTAATATTATTTCTACAGGCTTACTCGATGATGATGATTACAACAACAACTTTGGTAATGGTATATGGAAACTCACTCGTGATTCCTTTATCGTGGAAAGAGGTAAGAAATGCCCAAAGTTATATGTGACACATCCAAAGATCTCCAACAACATTGTAAATGTTGTGGAGAATATTGATATGACTGATTTCTGGCATAAGAGACTTGGTCACATCAGTGAAAAAGGGATGTCCTTTTTGTCAAAGAGAAAGGTGTTACCGGGTGTGCATGTTGTTCATTTGAAGAAGTGTTCTCACTGTTTGGCAAGAAAACAGACTCGAGTTACTTTCAAGAGTCAGTTTCATTCTCGAAAGGAGAATATACTTGATTTGGTGCATTCCGATGTTTGTGGTCCAATGAAGACTAAGACGCTTGGTGGCTGCTCATATTTTGTCACATTCATCGATGATCACTCGAGGAAGGTATGGATTTATACCTTGAAGTCTAAAGATCAAGTATTAGATGTGTTTAAGCAGTTTCATGCCTCCGTAGAGAGACAGACTGGGAAGAAGCTCAAGTGTATTCGAACAGATAATGGATGTGAATACATTGGGCCTTTTGATGCTTATTGTAAAGAACAAGGTATTCGACACCAAAAGACTCCTCCGAAGACATCACAATTGAATGGTTTAGCAGAACGGATGAATAGAACATTGGTTGAGCGAGTCAGGTGTTTGCTCTCACATGAGGGTTGTCGAGTTCCTTTTGGGGAGAAGCTTTGAATACGGGGGTATATGTTATTAATCTAACCCCTTGTGTTCCTTTGCATTATAATGTTCCTGACAGGGTTTGGAGCGGCAAAGATGTTTTGTACCGTCACTTACACGTCTTTGGATGCAAGGATTTTGTGCACATTCCCAAAGATGAAAGGTCGAAGCTCGATGTGAAGACTAAGCCATGTATGTCCTTGGTTATGGCCAAGATGAGTTCGGCTACAGATTATATGATCTGCTTCAAAAGAAACTTGTTCAAAGTCGAGATGTTGTTTTCATGGAAGATCAGACTTTGAAAGATGTTGAGAAGGAAGACAATATTCCTCAACATAATTATGATCTTACTGATTTGGATCTAATTCCTCCTAAGCATATTGAGACACATGATGAAGATGGTGTTCAGAATGATGAACAAGATGGTACTGATGATACTAATGTTTCGGAGAAAATTGTGATAGATGCAGAAGTTCATCCAGAGTTACCAGTTCCAGGTATGCCATCATTTATCCCACTTAGGCAGTCTATGAGAGATCGTCATCCTTCTACACGATACTCTGCTGATGAGTATGTCTTACTCACTGAAGGGGGAGAGCCTGAGTGTTATGTCGAGGCCATGGAAGATGAGCACAAGAAAGAGTGGGTTAAGCCATGCAAGAAGAGATGAATTCCTTGCATGAGAATAATACATTTGAGTTGGTAAAGTTGCCTAAAGGTAAAAGAGTTTTGAAGAACAAGTGGGTCTATAAAGTGAAGACAGAAGAACATACTTTACGACCTAGGTACAAAGCTAGATTAGTGGTCAAAGGATTTAGTCAACGAAAAGGTATTGACTTTGATGAGATTTTCTCTCCTGTCGTGAAGATGAGATCTATCCGGGTGGTTCTTGGCTTAGCAGCTAGTCTTGATCTTGAGGTTGAGCAAATAGATGTCAAGACAGCTTTCCTTCACAGTGACATGGACAGGTAAATCTACATAGAGCAACTTGAAGGCTTTCAGGTTAAGGGTAAAGAATATTATGTGTGTAGACTTCAGAAAAGTCTATATGGTTTGAAGCAAGCACCCAGACAGTGGTACAAGAAATTTGAGTCGGCTATGGGGAAGTACGGCTACCAAAAAACTACCTTAGATCACTATGTTTTCTTTCAAAGGTTTAAGTATGATGATTTCATCATTTTGTCGTTATATGTTGATGACATGTTGATTGTTGGAAGGAATAAGGAAAGGATTGTCAAGTTGAAACAACAGTTGAGCAAATCTTTTGCAATGAAAGACTTAGGGCCAGCGAAACAAATTCTTGGTATACGAATCACCCAAAATAGGGTTGCCAAGAAGCTTCACATGTCACAGGAGCAATACATTAAGAAGGTGCTTTGCAGATTCAACATGGATAAAGCTAAATTGGTAAGTTCACCCCTAACTACCAACTTTAAGCTAACCAATAAGGATTGTCCCTCTTCAAAGAAGGAGATTGAAGAGATGGATCGAGTTTCGTATGCATCGGACGTTTGGAGTCTGATGTATGCGATGGTATGTAAAAGGCCTGATATAGCCCATGCAGTAGGTGTTGTTAGTCGATTTCTGTCAAATCCAGGTAAAAAGCATTGGAAAACAGTTAAATGGATTCTCTGATATCTGCGAGGTACTTCCAAATTGGGTATAACATTTGGGAATGAAAATCCAATGCTTGTTGGGTATACTGATTCTGTTATGGCAGGAAATATGGACAACATGAGATCCACTTCTTGATATTTGATGACCTTTGCAGGGGAGCAGTATCATGGCAATCAAGGCTACAAAAATGTGTTGCCTTGTCTACAACTGAGGCTGAGTATATCGCGGCAAGTGAAGCGTGCAAAGAATTATTATGGCTGAAAGATTTTCTGAAGGATCTTGGTTTCAAGCAACAGCGCTACGTGGTTCTTTGTGATAATCAAAGTACCATTTGTCTTGCGAATAATTCAACCTTTCATGGAAAAACGAAACATATCAAGATGAAGTATCATTGGATCCGAGAAGCTCTTGAAGATGGATTGCTTGAACTTGATAAAGTTCATACCGATGATAATGGTTTTGATATGTTGACAAAGGCTTTAGCAAGGGAAAAGCTAAAGGTATGTTGTGGGATCGCCGGGATGGCGAACTCTTCCTCATAAGCAGAAAGGGGGAGATTTGTTGGGTTTTATGTTTTAATTATTTATGGTCCATGAGGAATAGTTAAAATATCCCAAAAAGAGTGGCCCAATACAAGATATATATTGCCTTTTATCCTAAGGTTTTACAACAAGTGAAGAGAAAGTCCATAAAATACAAAATTGAGAAAAGAGAGAAAATTTGTCTACAATTTTCAGCAAAGCGCAGCCGATCCGTTTTGCCTATTACCGGAGTTTGAACCATCGGATTGTCGTGAGTTTTGGAGAGTGGCTTCACAACATATATATCTACATTATGAACGGTGGAGATTGGATTTAGAGATTCGTAAGTCTCCCTTGTTTTATTCGACAACTTGTTGTTTTCTGGGTGATGTTTCTTCCTCTTTTCCTTTTTGGTTTCATTCCATACTTCTTGATGGTTTGTTCCAAGAGTATGATGATTGTGGTGTGCCTCTAGTTTTATCTAGAGAAGACTTTTTTATTGTTTATTGGTGGTAGTGGACTTTAAACGGCCTAAGGGTCTGGTGGTTTTACTCTCGCCTTGAGATGTTTTCACGCTAAAATTTATGTGCTTGATTGTTGCTTATTTCCGTTGATTATCATTGCATTTAGTATACCTTATTTGTTTGTGTTAAGTCAGATTTTATAGTAATCATTGTATTTATAGGCTTGGTCTAATACTGTGTTTTAGGGTGCTTTTATGTTCTATATTAGCCAAGGGTATTTAAGTCCCTTGT
This sequence comes from Arctium minus, assembly GCA_954870635.1. Classification (NCBI taxonomy): domain Eukaryota; kingdom Viridiplantae; phylum Streptophyta; class Magnoliopsida; order Asterales; family Asteraceae; genus Arctium; species Arctium minus. The sequence continues at coordinate 156,069,448 of OX941081.1, forward strand.
GGCTTTGTTGTTTGTAAGTGGTTCACGCATACCTCAATAGAAACATACTTTTGCGCTTTCAACTCTCTCTCTCTACTTTCTCTCTAAGATTTAGGTGATTTTCGAATTATCAATTGGTATCAGAGCCTAATCTGAATCTGAGAGGATTGAGAGAAATGTTTTTCGATTCTGAATTTGTGATTAAATCAGAAAATTTGATCGATTTTCTTGCTTTTTTCAAGAAAATCTCATTTTTTGGTTTTTCATCAAATTCGATCTGGTTTTTGAACGAATTTTCTTGTAAATTGGTTCGTTGGATCCGTTTTCTATAGTAGATCATCTTTATTTCACATCAATTTCCAAGAAAATCAGAATTTGAAGTTCGATTTTGAGATTTTATCGAGTTTTTGTGCTGTTCGAAAAACGTACTGTGTGATTTCAAGATTTCAAAATTTTGTGGTTTTTAATCGAATTGTTTGATTCAAAGTTGTTAGAAAGTAGTTTTCGAACATATTTATGAAAGAAAATTTCATTACATTCAGTTCAGTAATCGATTTTAGAAGAATTATGAGTTTTTCATCGTTTTTGCGCCAGATCTGATATTTGCGCTAGTTCATCTCAGGTTGGCGCCAGTTCTTCAGGAGTTTGCGTCAGTTCATCTAGATTTGCGCTAGATTCATCGAGTTTTACGCCAGTTCATCCTCGTCTTTGAGCTAGTTTCTTCTGATTTGATCTTGTAACACCCCGAATTTCGTTTGGTCTTTTGCGAAGAAGAATAGAGAAGAGGAGGTTTCTGCACTGTTCTGCAGGACGCACGGGTTGTGCGCCCTCCTTCAGGAATTTCGCACGGGTCGTGCGCAAGGGTCAGGGGCTCGGCAATGGCTTTACGCACGGGTCGTGCGCCCTCCCTTCTTTGAAAGCGCACAGGTCGTGCGCTGCATTGGGACTGATGAGATATTTTGTTAAATATCTCATTTTGGTTGGTTTATGGATTAAAATCTCAAATCTCAGTCTCTCTCTCTTTCTTTTCCTTTTTTTTCTCCATTCGATCTTCGAGGCTTCGTTTGGTTGCTAGTTTGCGGTGTTTCTAGCAAGGGGTCAGTGTTTTAAGCTTCACCTCTTCGTCGTGATCGATATCTGGTTTTCCGGGTTTTATTCTAAAACCTACTGGTGAGTTCCTACTACCATTTTACAAACTTTATACATGTCAAAACTCTTATTTGCGAAATCCGAAGTATTTCTACGGTATGATTTCATGTTCTCTACATTTTGATATAAATGAAGTTTTTGGTGATTTTCGGGGTTCCCGATCAGTTTTGACTAAAATGACTGTTTCCGCCTTATTGAAGTAAAATGATGTTTTACTTGCACATTATGTGGATATGTGAAAAGAATGTTTAAGAACTCATTTTTAATGATTTTCATTCTTACCAGAAGTTGAACTGGAAATGACATTTTGTTTATAAAATGTGTTTATACCATATGTTTATTTATGGTTGGTCACATATGTTGTTATGACGAGTCTGTACCATTACTAGCGGATCCCTAGGTTTTGAGTCGACTGTATTGTTGGGATGTCATATTCCCCATTTTGTAGCTATGGATGCATATGATCCTCGGGGGCAACTTGGTACGGTTATGTGAGGCCGGATACTAGCCATGGTTCATAGTGATCCTAGTGAAGGAGTATACATTGGTTTTGCTTGGGGCTAGATCTCACGTTGTAGCACGGACTTATGTGTTCGTATCCTTGGATTCCAATTGTTTAGCTCATAACTCGGGTTTGGTCTCGAGGCTTTTGGGATGACTAGTATTGTAACTGGGCATTTGTTAAGTCCCATTATTTTGGTGAATTATGGATTGTCATCTGATGTAATCTAGATAGATGTGTCTAGATTAGTTTGTTGATGAATTCTATATCTGTACAGGTTTTGTAAAGTCTTAAGGACCGATCCCCTTTATGGGAGGTTTATATCGATACAAGTGTCATGTTGCCATAATTCCAGGTTTTAATTTACTCTGATTTTTAGAGTGCTACAAGTTGGTATCAGAGCTCTAGTTTAAGCGAACTAGGCATGAATGTAAGATGTCTAGACTTAGACTGAGTTTGATAGGAACTGATTGTGAGATTGGGTAGAACTTCTAAGATGGGTTAGTCTTAGAATCGACGGAGGTTATGTTAATCAAGCGTTGTGATGATGGTAACAAGAACCCTTATGTGTTATATGTTCATAATCTCACTTAGCTAATGTGATTATGAGGATATTTTACGTGAGTGTGATTGGTTTGCTAATGTTATGACAATTGGTAGACGTAACGGTACATTTCTTTCGTGCGTGTTTCAGTTAAACTCTTCCTTACCCTTTCTCGTGCTTGTGTTTACCTGCTCTACCTTGGTATGTTGACCGTTAGAGTAGTGCGAAAGTTTCTAAGCGAGTAAGCCAAAGTATGATTGTTGTTTATAGCAATGTCTCTTTGGGATGATAGTAAGTGAGAGGAACGCATTAAACTAATCATCTTGAGTCAGATTCATTGGTGGAATTAGAACTATAAGCTTGTTAGATCGATTCTATTTCGAGGAGAATTGTAAGTTAATTTATGAGATTGTTGCCCTATGATGCTTGAGGCATCCGGTTGATTATAGTATCGTCAGGATGTTGGGAAGCGTAGTATTAAGATGTGAGTGCCGACCGAATTCATGCATTAAACTTATTTCTAAAATAAGGTTGAATAAATTGCTTTTCATGATCGCCAACCATAAAGTAAATTACCTTATAACGTTTTGGCAAAAACATTTAGCACTCAGCATCAAAACTCTCTTTATTCACGTCTTGTGTTTAAATGCTATTTTTGGATGTCGTAATATCTGTGTTTTAACGCTTTTTGAGTTAATGGGCAAGTAGCTGTGGAATTTTGACCTTGACATTGGATCTCTTCCACGTATGTCAATGGTTTTAAAGGAAAAGTTATTTCCATGCTTTGAATCGGAGTTTCTTGGAGATTTTAGTTTGTACGAGTTTTGTTGAATTTCATGGAGTCTTGTTTTACGGATTCTTTTGTCGCGTGCGTATATTTAGAGATGCGTGAGTTTAATTTCATTGCGTGCAAGTTATGAGTTCTTTGGGTGTCGTGTCTCATCAAAAATCTTGTCAAAATGGTCGCCTTACCTGTGTTGCAAAATGGAAATTTGGACACCACTTGATTTTAGCGTTAATGAGTTTTATAAAATCCAGTTGGATTATGGTGTCTCATCTTACGACTTTTGTGTCGCGTAAATAATTTCAGTAACATGTGCATATGCATCATTGTGTGTGTTAATTTCGGGGTTTTGTTAACAAATGTCAACCGTCGGGTACTATGTGCATTGGATTTAAGTATAACCTTGGTGTGAATGATTGCATAAACGATTTATGTTATTTTTAAGACAGGACTTTCGTTCTGATTGTATTTCCATCATTAACTCTTACCGTTAAAATTTCCGCAAAGCATTTAGCGAGTTAGCGGTATTTTTGTCGTTGTAGTTTCTATTTTGGTCATATGTGTTTATCTTTACAACGTGAAGCTTTAAACTCGATTTGAAATTTTATTTGCATCCCCGTTATTTTACCGCCCTTTGGGGAATGAATTGTTGCATATAGGGTGAGTTGAAAATTCTTTTGCTGCAACGCCTCTTGGTTATAGAGGAAAAATTTTAAAGATAAAATTGTGATTTTTCCCTTTGGAGTTGTACGGACAATTGTTGCACATGTTGAAGTGCAAGAACCTATTTTCACGGTTATAGCGTAAATTATTGCGTATGTTTTACTCGGTATTTCTCAAGGTGCGAGTATTTTGTTAAGTTTTCGTATTCGGTAACTTGGATTGTTTTAACATCATAAATTTCTCATGTCGAGCTTGAATATTTCAGCAAGTAAATAGCGTGATTTACATATTCTGGGTGATTTTGTACACGTAAAATCTACATTATGATTTATGCATCTTTGATGATTTTGTGCATCTTAGTATATTTGCATTCATAAACTTTTGGAAAATCTTTGGTCTCAATACGTGTTGAGTTTTGAGAAATCATGTCCTGGTGGTGTGTGTTTTCATAAACATTGTTTAAAGACATTTCATTATTTGGGGAAACGTTAAATGTCGGTTAAATGTGTTTTAAGGTTTACGAGACTTTCGTTGGAAATTTACGTGAAGTGTCGGGCCTTTGGCTCGGGTTTTGACTGAATGAGTCGTGTGGACATTTGTCCGGATTTATAACCGCAATGAAAGATTTTAGTATGATGGAGTTTATTTGTGTTTTTGGTGAGTTAAAGTTGATTTGTGAAAACCGTGTACATGCCAAAATGTTTATTTTAAAGTGATTGTGTTTTACATTAAATTATTAACTGCTGATAAGTTTTGGTTATTTTGAAATGTTTAGTTTTATGAACATGTTGAGACACCCATTTTGGGATCTTTGGTTATTTTGGTAAATAAATCATGTTGAAGTGTTTCTTTGATGATTTTACATATATAATTGGAGTTCAATTGACGTAAGTGTCATTTGGTGTATTTGATCTTATAAATCTTTTCAGAAATGCATATTATTGTGTTATGAGGCATTTTGAAAACATAAGGGTATGAGTTCATTTGGAAAACGGTTTGTTTCAACCAACGATGAGATTTGAGTTAATTATACTTTTGGTCGTGTTTGCATAATAGTTGGTCAAACGTGTTTCAATATTTATATCGACTTTCATTTGGGTATTTACGTAAACTGTTGGGTCGTTGGCTCAGTTTTGACTAAATGGAGACTTGAGGACATTTGTACGGTTTAAAAACAGTTGTGGGATTTTTGGAGTATGATGGCGATTATTTCATGCCATTGGGAATTACATGTTTTGGGAGCTTTGGTTTTTCAGTTGGAGACATGTAATGTTAGACAATGTTGTAGATCCATAGACAGTCTGTCTGTTTTGTAAAGCCTGAGGTTTTGGGTTACACTTAGTGACCGCTCGGGTTGGCTAGCGAGTAGACAATAGGTGGCACGAGCTGCTGAGTTGGAACTCGTCTGGATTGGATAGGCACCCATGTCCGTAAGCCCTTGAGGTGGAACTCGACGGAGTATGGCTAGAGGCAATAAACGGTTTGAATTTGTGATGTCTAGTATGGCATGGGAACTAAGATCGGGATACGTGGTGAAATCCAATAACATCACGGGTGGCCCCATTCATTTGTTCTCGCCACCCAAGATGGAACGTTTAGAGGTCATGCGAGGAAGTTGTATGGGCGGCCTACTTGCGTGTCCTTCTATTCTCTTTATGTACGGGTCTCTCCGTCGTAGACCCAGGGTATTTTAAACACTAATGTTATATTTTACCAACTTTGGTTATGTGGAGTCGACGGTAAATGATGGCTTTAATATTGGGTTCTCCCCACGTATATTAAGGTTTGAATGAAGTGTGTTTTCCTGCGTATGGGTATTTAGTTTTCTTTCGTTTTGGTCGCGTGAGTATTGGACCTAATGTCCATGATTTCGGACGTACGGTATGCATGGTGTTACTAATGTTTCATACTTCGAATTAGTACAAGTTGTGTCAATTTATAAAGCATCGTTGAAATAAAGGATCCATCTTTGAAATTGCATAACTTTGAAAAGGAGTTGTTCCATGTTTTAAAATTCATTATTTGAAAGGTTCTATTTTAAAGAGAAGTTCATCAATTTAATTGCTTTTACTTATGTAAAACTCTTGAGCTCTCTAGGCGTTAAGCCTAATCCTTTTCATTTATCTACATGTGCATCACTTTCCTATTGGGGGTTCGGTTCTAGCAATGCTTTGAGGAGTCGGGCCTTAGCCTTGAGCTAGAGTAAGTTGTTGGTGAAGTCTTCCACAGGTTGGAGATAGTGACTACGCATGGGTTTTAGTAGCGCCCGTCCTTTATTGTCCGAATGTATAGATTGGTGGTATGTTTAGAGGTTAATCTTTATAATGTGGTTGTAGACGAAGTATTTATGGAAGTATTAAGAAATTTGAATAAGGGCTACTTCCAGATTTGGAGTCGGATCGAAGTTGAGTGATAACAGAATCTGTGTTAACCGATCGCCGGAAAGACGCATTAGTGCGCCTTGTAAGAATATCTTTATCGATATTAGGAATGGATTAGTGAAATCTGAGAGTTTTGGGAAGATTAGCGTCGACCGTTGGCTTTGAGTTCGGAACCGTGCAGTTCGAAAGAAATTGGTAGATGGAAAGTTGAGGTCGCTAATTTCCTGGAGGTAGTAATTGTCACCTAAGGTTGGGAGGCAACCGTAACCTTGGGAGTAAAGGTTACTTTGAAGTGTTGAGTGTTCGCTCGGTTAGGAGCGAATTGTGCCCAAGAAGGGTAGCTAATGTGGATGTCGGTATTAGAATCTCGTTATTGATTCTGGCTTTTGAGGTTGAGACGATTTTCTCTGCGAACAGTGTTCCGTTGAGAAGAGTAGATTTCGAGGACGAAATCGTTCTAAGGTTGGGAGATTTGTAACACCCCGAATTTCGTTTGGTCTTTTGCGAAGAAGAATAAAGAAGAGGAGGTTTCTGCACTGTTCTGCAGGACGCACGGGTCGTGCGCCCTCCTTCAGGAATTTCGCACGAGTCGTGCGCAAGGGTCAGGGGCTCGGCAGTGGCTTTACGCATGGGTCGTGCGCCCTCCCTTCTTTGAAAACGCACGGGTCGTGCGCTGCGTTGGGACTGATGAGATATTTTGTTAAATATCTCATTTTGGTTGGTTTATGGATTAAAATCTCAAATCTCAGTCTCTCTCTCTCTCTCTTTCTTTTTCTTTTTTTTCTCCATTCGATCTTCGAGGCTTCGTTTGGTTGCTAGTTTGCGGTGTTTCTAGCAAGGGGTCAGTGTTTTAAGCTTCACCTCTTCGTCGTGATCGATATCTGGTTTTCCGGGTTTTATTCTAAAACCTACTGGTGAGTTCCTACTACCATTTTACAAACTTTATACATGTCAAAACTCCTATTTGCGAAATCCGAAGTATTTCTACGGTATGATTTCATGTTCTCTACATTTTGATATAAATGAAGTTTTTGGTGATTTTCGGGGTTCCCGATCAGTTTTGACTAAAATGACTGTTTCCGCCTTATTGAAGTAAAATGATGTTTTACTTGCACATTATGTGGATATGTGAAAAGAATGTTTAAGAACTCATTTTTAATGATTTTCATTCTTACCAGAAGTTGAACTGGAAATGACATTTTGTTTATAAAATGTGTTTATACCATATGTTTATTTATGGTTGGTCACATATGTTGTTGTGACGAGTCTGTACCATTACTAGCGGATCCCTAGGTTTTGAGTCGACTGTATTGTTGGGATGTCATATTCCCCATTTTGTAGCTATGGATGCATATGATCCTCGGGGGCAACTTGGTACGGTTATGTGAGGCCGGATACTAGCCATGGTTCATAGTGATCCTAGTGAAGGAGTATACATTGGTTTTGCTTGGGGCTAGATCTCACGTTGTAGCACGGACTTATGTGTTCGTATCCTTGGATTCCAATTGTTTAGCTCATAACTCGGATTGGTGGTCTACTTTGCGTTACACCACAATCCTTGGTAAATGGTTCTTTTGTCATCGTATGATGAGTTTTGGACCGAAGAGGCCCGGTTGTGGCGAAATGTTATCTTTTATAAATTAAACCGTTATGAAAAGATTTCCTTATGATACTGATGTTTATATTTCGGGAAGTTTATAAAAGAACTACTTGTGCATTAAATTGTGAGGTACTGGAAAGAAGGTTTATGGTCTCATTTTAATGGATTTCATTCTTATCAACAGTTAATTTGGAAATGCTTATTTGAAAGGATTCCCTTTGATACAAAAGTTTATATCTCTTGAAATTTATAAACTGTATGTTCTCACTAGGCTTTAAGCCTAACACTTTTTCTCAAATGATGTGTATAACAGGTTTCCCTTAGCGGTGGGTTGCCAGGGTTTTGAGAGACGGGTTTGGTCTCGAGGCTTTTGGGATGACTAGTATTGTAACTGGGCATTTGTTAAGTCCCATTATTTTGGTGAATTATGGATTGTCATCTGATGTAATCTAGATAGATGTGTCTAGATTAGTTTGTTGATGAATTCTATATCTGTACAGGTTCTGTAAAGTCTTAAGGACTGATCCCCTTTATGGGAGGTTTATATCAATACAAGTGTCATGTTGCCATAATTCCAGGTTTTAATTTACTCTGATTTTTAGAGTGTTACAGATCTAGTTCTCGCCATCTACATTTCACGAGAAGTTCAGTTAAGTACGCAATTTACCTTTGCGCTACCATCATCTCACGCAAAGAAAAGTTTGCATTATCTTTGTTTAGCACAAGTAAAGTTTGCGTCAACAACGTATCGCGCAAGTTAAATTTTGCGCCATCTCTTACTCGCGCAAGTTACTTTTGTGCCACCTTCTGCTCAAGCAAAAAAAGGTTCTCATCAACATCATCTCGCGCAAAGTCTATTTTGCGTCATCTTCATCTCGCGCAAAGATCAGTTTACGCCACCTTCGTCTAACGCAAAACTCAATTTGCGCCAGTCACTGTTCGCGCAAAACTCAGTTTGCGCTAGACTTTCTGTTTCAGACTTGGCATTTTTCTGAAGTTTTTCTCTATGGATTCTGCAAAGTTTATGTTTCAAGCTCAGTTCTACAAGAATGATATCATGATATCATTGGGCACAGAAACTCGTCCTCCAGTTCTGGTTGATGAGAATGAGTTCACTCAATGGCAAGATCGGTTTCTTAATTTCATCGAGCGTCAAAAGAACGGAGATGACATGATGAAGATTCTAACTGAAGGATCTTTTGAAAAGCCCATACTAGCTTCTGGGATGACAAAGCCTATCTCTGAATACACTCCCGATGAGTCATTGCAATATAAAGCCGATCTCAACGTTTGATACAACTCATCGATGACGGAATGAACATTGAGTCCTTGCTTAGTCATTTTCTTAATCATTAAATCTCGGTTGCCTCCCAACCTTATGTTGCTCATATTACCTCAAGAGTAACTTACGACTCTGATCCATCATTTCCACCAAAAATACTCCAAAACAAACAATCCCCTTAGATACCTCTAAATACAACGCATCAAGGTCTCTTCAATAATTGGTTTGTACTTAAAGCCTACCTCGACATTCTCACCAAATGTCTCCAATAAACGTTACCACCAAAGAGTTATTGTCCTTTGACAAATTTTCTTAACGACTAGTTTGGTCTGCACCAACACCATCGTAGATCCGAACCTCGAGTTTCCATAAGCACAATACCCACAGATAGCGGATTACTTCAACCCCACGGTTACACAGTTCTCATAATGCATTCAAACGTCGATTGATAGATCGGCGAAGCCTCGTAGATTGCAAGATTACCACTGATCGATCTCTAAGTATCAATATCTACTTCTCTTAATGTTACCACTTCACTTGCGAACACTCCAAATTCAACGGACGTGCACTGAGCACACTAACGGTTATTGTCCTCAAGAAAAGAGTCGATGCCTAATACCAGAATGGTGACATCAAAACATGGACATCCCGCCTAATACTTCATTCCAGAAGTATTGTCGCATTGAGGTTGATACTTAAGAGAGGGCTAATGTTCCCAAATCTTACGTCCCTAGTAGACGGACCACAAAATTCCTTGATCACGGAAGTCCATTAAGACGGTACACCATCAACATATAACTTGATGTCAACCAGACAAGCAACACATCAATACGAACCCAACAAACGTAGGTAGTCACACAAAACCTCATCCCGAAGGTTTACTAACGCATAAAGATCATCTCTTAATTAACTGGGGAACATAATCTATTACCCCCATGATTCACGCATGGCCCGATTCAAAAACTGAAATTCAAATTCAAGGTTGACTACAAGTCGGATCATCCGACGCTTCAAATCCTAAGGACTTCTCTAGTCCCTTAATTGCAACTCCCTTCACGATAGGGGTTTTAAGTCAATAGCCCTAATGAGTTCAAGGTTTTTCAATAAGTATGCCAAGTTGAAATCTATAAAACTTTCAAATAGGTGAGTTTTATAACAATTAATCGTGCGGTAAAAATACACTACCGTTCGTTCGATAGGTTTCAAAATTGATCACCAACACTACGCATATAAAACCATTTCCAAAACTCATTTGATCAGTGCTTACGTTAATATGGATAATAATAAAAGATGCGCAACAAAATTTTAAATGGACTATCGTGGTCCTAACATGCATCAAATTATACCATAAATGGGAAAATACTTTCGCATACCAAAACAGTTTATAGCGAGGCGATTGAACAAAACTCCCAAGAGACAAGTTACGTAATCCAGTTCTCAAAATTTCTCATTCGACTATATAAAAGTATGGAATAAGATTCCCAACAAGACCCGCATGCCGAGTTCGCTTTTCGAAACTTAGCAACACAAAAACATGCATGCGATTGGTCAACATACAATAAATTTTAAACCAATTTTCAAATTTTAGGTCGTACAATGAAACGATGTTGTTCGAAAATAGTGGCTACAATGACATGTATACCACTAACTCACTTAATGCATTACGGAATTTATAACATTAAAATCGACAATTGAAATGCGTTCAAAGTGAAGGTCCAATACGAAACGACATAACTTTTCATATGCTTACTCACACCAACAATTTAAAACAACTCGAAAGCCATGTAGCATACAACGAGTAACACTTGTATAAAACCCAAAAGAGAAATCACATAATATTGGAACTTTCCAAAATAACATATGGGATAATATCTATTGACAAAACTCTCAAAACGTCTCTTACGGTTGCGAAAATGTCGATGCAAAACTCGCACGAGACAAAATATTAAACGAAAATTTATAAGTTAACGCACAAAATAATGCAAGTATACACCTCTCAAATTCAAGAGCACGATGCAAAATGTCGTAAAATGGAATTTCGTAAGACCCAATAAAACCTTCCATAAAACCCAATGAAACACAACGATGCTCAACATCATATGGTGCCAAAAGCGTCATTCCCGAAATCAAATAGCATGAAACAAAGTCATGACTAAAATGTCAAATTTCCAAAATTTTATCTTTTATCGCACATGATAAATATAAACGACACTTTCACCGAAATCCGCATGAGACTCAACGCTTCAATAAAACTCATAAACTTACACGCAAATAAAATTAAAACTTACGCAATTCAAAATATACTCGTGAGTAGGAAAGCGTCATAAAATAACATTTCATGAATTCAACATGACTCGTACCGACTAAAATTCCAAGGAACATTTCGACTCAAGAACATAGGGACAACTCGTCCTTTAAAACCTTAACACACGTGGAGGAGATCCAATGTCAAAGTCAAAAATTCCATAGTTATTTCCCAAACAACCCAAATAACGTTAAAACATGAATATTACAATATTCGGAAAAATAATGTCAGACACGAAACAAGGATAAAGAGATTTTCAATAAAAATTGCAACCACGTGCAACAAAACAATTTTTATGTATGCTTAAGCTCACGGTTTAAAATCTGATGAGTGCTACACGTTTTACCAAGGCTTCATAGTACAACTCACTTTACGCTTCGAAAACATGGGAAACAATTGATGCAAACTTATTTTAGAAATAAATTTATGTGCATGACTTTTGTCGGCACTCAACATTCCGAAATCTTATTCCTCAATTTTCCATCATACTATTGTCATCCGGGTGATCACACATCTTAAAGCAATTCATCGAAGATTTCATCCGTTCATCGTACAATTTCTCCTCGAATAATGTCGATTCCAAAAGTCTACGGTTCTATTCCCTCCATTCATTCCGACCCGAAACGGTCCACTTAACGGTTTCACCATGCTTACTGTCATTCTAAGCGTCGAATACTCAATCATCAACTCTTTCTAACGGTTTCTCAATCAGAAACTTCTTTACTACCCCAACTGTTATCGTACCAAGGCAGTTCAATGATACTTATGTAACTCGTAAGTTCACCATAACACTGGCCAGGTGCTATTATGAACGTACTGTACATGATCATCCTTTCTATTTTTGGCGTGATTCCCGTTCCTAGTGAATCCACTCACCTCAAATCATCAAATCTTCAAGTGCCTAATGGTGTGATCTCACATTCAAACGCTGAAATTACGCTAGTTTGAGTCTAGGCATTCTAGAATCAATACCTAAATCTCTCAAACTTAAGCTCTGATACCAACTTGTAACACCCTCAAACTCGGAAATAGCAACTAATTTAAAATTTTCTAAAATACATCGATAAATAAATTATCTACAAACACAATATAGGATTTAACCTCAATAAACACATTTATTCTCTACATACAGTCTATAATAAGGACGGGTGCTACTAAAACCCAATAATAGTCACTATCTCCAACTGCGGAAGACTTCATCAATCTACTTACTCTCGTGTAAGTCTATAGCTCAACTCCTCAAGGCACTACTAGAACCAAAACCCAACTGGAACCTGATGCACATGCCGACAAATAAAAAGGTTAGGCTTTACGCCTAGTGAGCTCAAGAGTTTTCATTAGAGATAAATAAAGCGATAACTTTAGGAATGTTATTTAAAATCATGAATTCCCAAAATGCAATACAACTAATTTAGAAACAACTAGAAATGAAATACTTTAAATCTTAAAACAATCTCTTTTCATCATTCACCCCTTTCGTGGTTAAAATCATAAAACACACGCCTCTTTAAATAAAGCCAAAACCCAAGGCGCACGTAAAACATAAATGATATTATAATGATCAAACGTTGAAAACGTAGTTAACTCAAACTTCCAAGATATCCCAATAACTCGAATGAGTTTCAATAACCGAAACCTTATAACATAGATAAATACCCACACTCAGACGTCCCCGAAAACATGGATTATAAAACTCCATATCCAAAAACCACACCTAATGGTGACGGGGAAAACCCGGTTACATGGTACATGACGGACACAAAGTATGTCACATAATTATGTAAGAAATCAAAACATGTGGGTTACACATAAAACACCCACGGAGCTCAACTCCTCTGAGTCTATCACTCGAAAACATCAAGTCAACCCCTCTAGGTCTATTCTTGAGAGTTCCAAAACGGGGAACTCTAGCACAAGGGAATTACACCTTACTGCCCATGAGACGCTGCCCGACCGTATAGGTCCACACCTTACTTATCATGGTGACCCGATGCCTATTCCGTGCCAAGTGGCGAACCTAATGTCCAAAGCGGGGACATAGGAACACCGTGCCTATGGATCCATTGCACTAACTAAACCATTACATGACTCACATCGAATGAACTAATGCATTCAAAACATGTAATTTTCAACTAAGATGCAGTAAATGCAAATCATAACCAACCGCTCAACATTGAGCTATTAAAAGCGGACAAGTGTCCTCAAAACCCAACAAAATCCAAACCGAGCCATAAGCTCAACAAATCCAAAGACCCAACGTTGAAATTCATAAAAATGGAGTCAAACATAAACAACCCATACTTATGTAAACTCATGCTCCAAAACATAGAATAAATTCCAACGTAGTTTAGATTTGGGACAAATCGTTTTCCAAGTGAGTTTATAACATATATCCTTTCAAAATGTCCCACAACACAAAACCATGCATTTCTCCAAAACACAAAATGAACACATTTATACTCAAAATCTACTTCTATAAAATAAATCATTAAGACACCAAAATATATGATTTAATTATCCAAAATGCCCAAAATCCCAAAGATGTGTGCTAAATGAGTTTATAAAGTTAAACACCTTTAAAATACTCAACTTATCAGCAGTTAACAAAACTTATCAGCAGTTAACAATTTCATGTAAAACGCTTTAAAATAAACATTTTGGCATGTACACCGTTTTCACAAATCAACTTGAACTCACCTTGCTAGATTTAGGCTAAATCTAGATTTTACCCACTTAGAGCTCCTTTGAAGAAACTTGAATCCTCCAAGCCAAAAGTCTCCAAAAACCTATATCCATACATTTCCAACCGTAAATAACCACATTCAACCATATAGAAACATTTCCCAAATATTACACATCAAAATCTCCATTTTGGTCCCAACCTAAATTTCGACCTAGATTTCTCCAAAACCATCAAACCCGAAATTGATAAACCACACACTAAGATAATCATCAATGGAGCATTTATAACTTATGTAAAGGTTTAGAAATGGAAGGGATACACTTACCACTTAGGTTTTGATGAAAACCTAGAAAACCCAACAATGAGCTTGAGGTTGAAGATGAAGATGGAGATGATGAAACCTTGACCATAGCTCTCCATATTACCACTTGATGGTGTTTCATCTTCAATAAAACACAAGGATTTGAGCCAAAATAGGCTAGGGTTTGAAAGGGGAAGAAGGAAAACGAATTGGGAGAGTATAGAAGAAGTTTGGGTGTGAAGAAATGAGGAAATAGCTGATTTTCGCGACTTAACAGCCCCCTGGAGTGTTTGGGCGACTTTGCCAGGCGACATTGCCCTGGGCAATGTCGCTGGTCATAGTCGCAGCCAGCCAGCCTTCTTCTCGTTCACTGTTTTGGCCGTAACTTCTTCGTTATAGCTCCGTTTTCGCTCCGGAAAGAACCGTTGGACTCGTAATTGAATCCTTCATACATCTAGACTATAAAATCCAGGATTAAAGTCCAAGATTAAATATCTTATTTTTCCTTGATATATCGGTTTCTGTATTAACCTGAAGTGATACCTTTCGAAAGTCGGGGTGTTACATATATCGAAGGAATCAAACTGAACAAACTATTTATTTGAACAAACCACGGAGTTATGAGTCTATCAAAGAAAAATGGGGACTTGGTTTTGAAAATACACATTGTTTAAACAATGCTATAGAAAAATCCCCGACTTTATATAAATTCGATTATCTAAATCTTGCTAAATATGCTCCTCAATTTAAAATTGATTGGATGAATGAAAAGCAAGTTTTAGATATCGAAAATGAGAAAAGAATGAACAACAAGATAAAGGAAATTTCTTTTGTTTACACGCTCGAAAATGCCAAATATTTTCCCGATAAATCAAAGAAGAACAGAAACAGTTTAAATGACATTTCCTCCATTAAATCTTCATTATCTGATGATTATTTTGATATATGTGCTACTAACACTAATAAAGAAAATATATCTCCAGTTTCTTATGATTCTAATAGATATATTCCTCCATTAGTGTTAGAAAGCAAAATCATTGATCTTGAAGATAAAATGAAAGATCAAAATATTCAAAGAGAAATTGAATCTGATATTATTCTTTCTTTCATGACGTCAAATCTTGAAGAAAAATTAATTTTTCAAAAACAAGATTTATTTACAAATTCTGTTTCTGGTCTTTCTTCTGATTTTAAAGAAAACAAAAAGAAAGTTCTAAATTCTGAAAACTTTTCTCAAAAAATTTCTGACTCTGAGGCAAGTTCAGGTTTAATGTCTAATCAGTTTGGCTTTTTAGGTAAAATTGTTTCTTCTGATTCAAATCTTAAATCGAAAATTCTTGATGAATCTTTTACGCTAAATGATGATTATTATAAATCAAAGCGTAAAAGAAGAAGGTCAAAGAAGTCAAAGAAACAAGCTAAATTCATTTCTGACAGTTCTAATTCTTTTGATTCAAATATTTCAGATAGGACTTTGAGCACTCATACAAGGCAGATATGGAGGGTCAAGCGGACATCTGATGAATCTGCGACTGATGAGAATAGATATGTAGACAAATTCTATAAAAGTGATTCATTTGCTGTTTGTAATAAAATTTCAAAATACTCAATAAAGGAAATGATTCAAATTTCAAAAGATGTCTCACATTCTTCCTCTGATTCTAGTTCAGATGATTATGCTTTGTATTCTTCTAATGAATATGTTCATTTCTCTGATAATATTTCTCATGCTTTATTTGTCAAATCTAACAAATATTCTCCCTTTAGAACTGCAACTAACAAATATGGACCGAAATTCAAGTGGGTACCAAAACAAAAGATTAATTCTGAGTTGCAGGTATCTAATGTCAAGGGGGAGTAAGAGAACAATGGCTTCTGAGTAAATCAGCTCAAAACCCGTACTTCAATGGACTTCGACTTCTAAACATATCAGTTTAGGACTCGTTCTTCAATGCATTTAAGCTTCTGGACAAATGAGAAACTGTGAGTGCATCTACTTTATTCCACTGCATTTATCTTTGACTGTGATGTTGTTCCAGTTTTCTCATGTTTTTCAAGAATCTGAGCAAGTTCAACCCAAAACTTTGATATGAGATACAAATTCATTATACATTATGTGGAAGAAGATATTATTGAATTTTATTTTGTTCCGTCTAAATATCAATTTGCCAAATTCTTTACATTTGTCTTAAATGAAAAATGTTTTTTTCAAACTCGGCTTGTTGAATTAAAAAGTTTAAATCTTTACAAATTTTTTATTCTATAAAGTAAAAGTTTTATAGTTTTTCTTTCTTTTGAATAAAATGTGTGTCTAGGATAAATTTTCAAGTTGCTTTGTTTATATTGAAGTTTTATATGTTCAACTTTCAAATCTTACAAAAGTCGAAAGGTCAGCAACATGTTTGAAACTTTTGATACTGCTTTAAAGTTATGTGATTCGGAATATTTATAGTTTACAATGCATAGAAATCCTAAAAAGTTAGAATTATGGATTGTAATGAAAATATGGGCTAAGCACTTAGATGTAAAACTGGGTGATTGAGAAGAATATTATATATATATATAATTCAGAAATCTCTAAGTTTAAAAGTTTGTACCTGTGACCTTTCTGGTTTGGGAAAGTAAGTTCCGTGGGATGCTTGTCATCTGGTCCCCTAAGGTCAATTGGTCTGGGAGTGATTGAACCCAAATCCTTCTATAGAATCATATCGAAAGTCATGTTCTACTAGTATGAATGGGTTTAGGATGTGTCGATGTAGCCTTTCTGGTCTGGGATAGTAAGTTCCAAGGGGTGCTTGACACCTAGTCCCCTAAGGCCAACTGGTCTGGGAGCGGCTGACCCAAATCCTGCAATAGGATCAGATAGAAAGTTACGTTTACGGCATGTTCTTTACTTACCAAACTTCTTGATTAAAAGATGCCAATGTGCACAAGCTTAAAAGATGCCAAAGAGCACACTCATATGAAGATGCCAATGTGCACAATGCTAAAAGATGTCAATGAGCACACATCTCATGATACTTTGTGATATGTTTGAGTTGCGATAAACCTATAAATTTGTGAAAATCTTAATTTTTGATGACTTAGTGTGAGTACATGCAAAGTTCTCTATTATATTTTTAGAATTGCATTTTCTTGATGCTAATCAAAGTTCGCATGCTAGCACACTGAATAGATTGATGAAAGTTTTTGAAACTGAACATGTCTTAACTTGATATGCAATGAAACTTGTATCTGTATCCAACAACATACACTTGACTTCAACTGATGGATTAATCTGTGATATTTTACTGAGTAGAATTTAATTTGTTTAGTGTTTAAAATTTTATATGTTTAGTTGTTTCAAAATACATATTCAGTATATTTTTCTTTCGACATTGATGTTTTGATCCTTGTGTTCTCATATTTGTGTTAATGGGTCTGTGCATTATTCGAGGGGGAGTGAATAAGGAGAATATTTTGAAAAGATCATATCTCATTTCGAGGGGGAGTATCTGATTTTCTATATGAATGCTAATTTGAATTGTCATATTTAGTGCATTTGTGTAGGGGGAGTCAAAGAGCTTAACAGGTGAAATTTTTCAGATTTCAACTCAGATTTGCGCAGCAGTTGGTAGCGCAAAACTCAACTTTGTGCCACCTGCAGCTAGCGCAAAACAATCTTTGTGCCTCCAACATGTAGCGCAAAACTTTCTTTTTCTCCTTTATTCTGAATTTTGCAGATCTGAAGTTATCTCGTCTCCAACATTTGCATGACCAAGTTGATCCAGATCATCAAGGTCATGAGGGGGAGAAGTTAAGGAGAAGTTAGAGAGACAAAGAGTTCAAATGTTTATCTGTTGCTCAAGATTCGCTCAAGATTCTATTTTCTCAGCTATACTAGTCTTTTTGTTGTTTCAGCTCCGACCACCACAGTTCATTCAAGTAAATTTGAAAGAGGTGCGTCGTCTAGAGCACAAGCTGATGAACCGACTGTTCTTTCAAAATTATTACAAACAGGTCCAGTCTTGTCAAGGCAGCAAAGACAATATAAATTGAAAGATGCTGAGAAGAAATTTTTTTTAGTCAAGAAGCTTCTCTAAGTCGCTTAAATGGTCTGTGTTGATTTAGAAGATGGATATTGAAGACCACATCGCCAATGATTACTAAGGGGGAGATTGTTAAGTCAGATTTTATAGTAATCATTTTATTTATAGGTTTGGTCTAATACTGTGTTTTAGGGTGCTTTTATGTTCTGTATTAGCCAAGGGTATTTAAGTCCCTTGTGGCTTTGTTGTTTGTAAGTGGTTCACGCATACCTTAATAGAAACATACTTTTGCGCTTTCAACTCTTTCTCTCTACTTTCTCTCTAAGATTTAGGTGATTTTGGGATTATCAGTTTGCATCCTCAAAGGTTCATATAAGTCGGAAAAGTTTTGTCCAACGAAGGTTTATTCCGCATTTATCGTTACCGTTGTGACGCATTTTTCCCATCAATGTGTTTATTTGGTGTGATTAGTGCTCGTCGTATCTAGGTATTGGGGGTTGTCTCAATATTCTGGGTGGCTTTGCTTTCGAGTGAGAGTCCTATGTTGATTAGGAGTGTTTTTTTGTTTCTCTTTTATATATTTGTCATAGGTGTTGTCCTTTAAAAAAAAGATTTTAATTAAAAAAGAATAGTAAAATAAAGAAAAATGATAAATTGATCATTTTGTCCTTTCAAGTTAAAGAAAAGGGTGGATGGACCAGGCAAATTTCAAACTAGCTTTCAAGACCTTTCTTAAATAAATGAAATTTAGGAACAAATTTCGTAATTTTCACTAAACCACAACATTCAAGTCTGTAATTTATTCTTAATGTTTTAATTCAACAAATTATATTAGAGAAATGAGTGTTTTATTTTCTTTAATTTGATATAGATATAGGTTTTGTTTGTCAACCCAATATTCAAGACTTTGATCATGAGTATATATACACTAATATTTTTATTATATTATTGAACATTAACAACCTACTAATAAGATAAAATACTTCATAAAATTGATAACCACCTGAACACTCATTTACTCCCACAAGACCACGCAAAATCATAAAAATAAAATAGATGAACAAACAAAAGAACGAAACAAGAATCAAGATTGAGGGTTTGAGTTATTGAAATTAGAATCAAGATGAATCGTGTTGTATTATACGAATACACTTCTAGTTGCTATAAACACATACTTAATTTATCGTCATCATTATAAATCAATTTTATGAAACAATACTTGTTCTGTGCCTAAACGATCAATTGTTTGAGTTCTTTTCCTCTTGAAATGGGCCAAGCTAACCAAAAATCGAAGTGTAATGCCCTCCTTAAACCTGCAAAAAGGTGTTACTGAAATATAACTATTAAGCAATGTTATAAGAATAAATTTAAACAATCAATGCTTAATTAAGGAAGTCGGTTCATCTCATACTGAACTAGTTATTGAAACATAATAAATCAAATTATTTTGTGAGACCCCAACTTCTAGGGTATTTAAGTAAATAAGAAAAGATTAAGAGGTTAATCTTTAAGTATCCAAATGTGGAGGGGTAAAAAGTGAGTAACGAAAAGCATTGAGGGGCCTGTTTTGCCAAATAACCAAATATTTGAATTTTGAAACAAAAATCTTGTCACATGTAGTTGAGGCCACTTTTGGCGCTTGTTTTGGCCCCGTTTTGGACGGGATTTAAGTGCAGACCGTTCTCCAATGAGAATGGAAGAAAACCCATTTGGATTTGCGAGAATCGGTAGAGAAATGAGGGAGAAATCGAAGATGGAGCAGACTAGGGATTATCGGTAAGAAAGCAACAATTCAAGGTATATTCTTAACCAAATGTTACAATTTTTGTATGGTTACACAAATCTCTTGATGGTTTTTCATGTGAGTTAGTTTATAGGGCTACAATGGTCGCGGACTGCATATTTGAGGCAAAATGCCACTGTCACGATGTGGTGCGTAAGGATGTACAAAAATCGTCAATCCGCCCAACCCAACCCACCAAACTACTAAACCACCAATTAAGAGGCTTGAAATTGGGTTAGTCCTAGCCCAACCCAACCCCGCCCAGACTATCCCGACAAAATTGTGACTATAAGACATCCCCTTGATAAACTTTATGGCTACGGTTGTTGTGGACGCCTGGAGGTGAATCCGGGGAAGATGGGATATTCCACCACATCCCTCTTGGTCTCAATAACTACACCACAACCCTTGTTGTTTTATTGAGTTTATGTTTGTATTTCTTTTCAGCAATATGTATAGGTTGCCAAAAGAGATTCGCTACCAAAGAATGATGGCAAAGAATCTCATGGGAGGAAATTATTGGAATCGTCTTTGCAACAATAACAAATGGATGTGTCGGAGAATATGAATGATGTTGATAGATACTTGGTTGACGAAGCTATCAATCCAAAGACTCCCTCATTTGACGTGTACTTTGCCATGGAGCGATAATTCTAATAGTTATAGCATTTGGTCTATGATAACTAGGCAAAGGATCGTGTGAGAAGTTGAGTTAACGTGAGAAGCGCGAGAAGTGGATCTGAATTGATAATTTATAATCTCAAACCCACCCATGAATCGTGCTTCATAAGGGAATCGATTTGGTGCATCTCAGTGCATCTTATCTTGGTGCGTCTCATCCTAATGTACATCCAACAGTTAATAACCACTTCTCACGCTTTTCACGTGAACTCGACTTCTCGTCGGAACCCAACCCATGATAACTAAAGATGTTCTTATTCTACCTGTATCCACGCGCCATCTGAATCTGTCTTTAGTACTAGCGAACGTATTTTTGACTCATTAATTTAGAAGCTCTTTGAAAACAAAAATGGTGGAGGCCCTTGTATGCACACAAAGTTGGTTGAAAAAGAATCATGAGGGTATTCAAACAAATGAATATTTGGATGAAATAACATCTTATGAGTTTCTTAAATAAGGTAAATAAACTATGTAAATTAACATGATAAATATGGTTCTTTTTCATACTTATATATTCTTAATAAATTATTTAACTTTTGTTTTTGAATTCTAGACAACATAAACAAACTCAAGGCGAAGGCAACATTGAAGTCAGAGAGGCCCAAAACGGTCGTACTTGATTGATGATTCGAAGTATTATCTATCATTCAAAGTTTTAAACTTTTAAAGTTTGATTCTAAGACTTCAAAATTAAATATATATATATATTTATATATATATATATAGAGAGAGAGAGAGAGAGGGACGGAGGGAGGGAGGGAGGGATGGACATTCAAATGCAACCCTTTTACATGGTGCAACACATGCAACCCATCTATCCACCACTCATTTTATTTTCACTTTTGTAATTAAGAAAAAAACTGAAAATAAAGTGAGTGGTAGATAGAGGGGTTGCATGGGTTGCACTAGAGCTTTTCACGGGCGGTACAACCCGCTAGACCCGGCCCGCCCGACCCGTTAGAAAAGCGGGCTTGGACAATCATTCTCGAAAAAATGGGTGGGCTCGGGTTGGACTGCTAAAATTAATGGGCGGGCTTGGACAATGAAAAAAAGAACTCGGACAAGCCCGCCCGGCCCGTTATATTATTATAGTTGATTAATGTTTTTATATAATTAATAATTTAATCATTTTATTCAAAATATTTATAAGTGGCTTTGTACCAACCGTCACCCAAACATAAATAATATGTGTTGTGTTATATAGTACGTCTCGAATTTCGATCTTGTAAATATTAGGTGGATGAATATTTGTTATTGAAAAAACTCGAACTTTGAAATTTGATAACTCATTAGAGAGAAAATGTCCATGATTCATATATTGTGAAACAATTATTTTTCATACGCTACGTACATTGATATATTTTACGTCTTATTTTATGCTCGAAAGAACTTACACAATTTAAGGGGGTGTTTGGTTGGAGGTATTGAGTGGTTTGGAATGGGAATGAGAATGAAAAATGTTGTTTGGTTTGACATAATATAATGAGCCCATTACCCCAAACCCATTAATTTTCATTCATGACCAAATTGGGGGGAATGAAAATCTTATTCCTGCTCAGTCACCTTTTCTCATACGCCCTTCATCTCTCGATGTTTAATGAAACATATTTTTTTATTTTCGTGTTGGACGACACATATTTGTATTAAAAAATATTATATAAAATAATTTTTTATTGATTATATTGGTTTAACCAAACAGCATCAATGCAATGCTCATTCCTATTCTCATTCTACTTCATTTCCATTTTCATTTTCATTTTCATTCCTATTCCTTAAAATATTATTTATGATTTTATATAAGTTTTGTTTTTCACATGTAAAAAAATAACCCGCTAGCCCGTGGGCAAGCCCGGCCCGTTTATAAAGGCGGGTACGGGCAAGTCCATAAGCCCGTAAAAACGGGCTTGGGTTGCTATATTAGGCCCGTTGGACAAAAAAATTAAGTTAAGCCCGGCCCGGGCCTGGCCCAAGCCTGCAAATGATCACCTTCAGGTTGCACCATGTAAAGGAGTTGCATAATAACCTACCTACCTACCTCTCTCTCTCTCTCTCTCTCTCTCTCTCTCTCTCTCTATATATATATATATATATATATATATATATATATGGGCATGTTCAAACGAGAAGGTGATCAATTTGTGAGAATGCGAAAAGTAATATGAGTCACATAATTTATTAATTAAAAAATACCATAAATAAAAAATAAAAATTAATTTTAGAAATTAAGATAATTATTATTTTGAATTGAATAAATCCTTAAAAATCTCATTATATCTTTTAAATTTATTTATTTTTTAATTTTAATAAATTCATAATTTTTTTTTCAAATATATATAATTGTTTTCTAGATGCACTTTTGATAAAAAAAATTCATAATTTTCATCAAATATCACATGTTATATCCACAATTAATCCATTATCTATTTCACCATTTTTTATCTATTTTTTGGATTTACGTTTTGAATCACATGTAATTAACTTCGTTTAACATATGATCTACTATTATGTATCACATATAATCCCACTACGTGAATTTTTGTACATATCGCATATGATAATATATGTCTGAATATAAGTGACACATAATCACATGTGATAATATTTACATCACAAAAAGATATAAATATACATAATCACATATGATGAACTAAAATATATACAATTCTCACATGTGATAATATGATATGTGATATGTATAAATATTCATATAATGATATAACATGTGATATTTGGTTAAAATTGTGATTTTTTTTATTAACGTTGTGTTCTTGAAACTCATTTAACGAAGGAAAGGAAAGGGAGGGAAAGGAGAGGAAAGTGAAAAAAACTCGTGTTATCGAAACTTTTTAAGGAAAAGAAACGGAAGGAAAAAATTGATAACTTTCCTCCCAAACTTTTCCTCCCAAATGTGGGAGGAAAGGGAAGGAAAGAAAAGAAAAAAATTAAAACCATTTAAAAAAAAATACTGAAATTATTAAAATTACAAAACTACCCAATCTTTCGTTATAAGAATATATTTTTACAAGGGTATATTTGTAAAATTGACATATTTCCTTTCCTTTCTCTCCTGTTTAAGAACATGAAAAACTATTTCCTTTCCTTTCCTTTCCTTCCATTTCGAGAAGACAAATGAAAAAATTATTTTCCTTTTATTTCTTTTCTCTCCCTTTCTTTTCCATCCATTTCTTTTCTTTTCTTTTCTCTCCGGATTAGAGAACACAACGTAAAAGTATTTAGAAAAAAAATTATTAAAATAATTGAAATTAAAAAAGTAAATAAATCTAAAAGATATAATGAGAATTTTTAGAATTTATCCAATTCAAAATGATAATTATCTTAATTCTTAAAATTAAGTTTCATTTTTTATTTATGGTATTTTTAATTAATAGATTATGTGGCTCACATTCTTTCTCATATTCTCGCAAATTAGTTCCAAAGTAGTCTGGGATACTCATTTACCAAAAAAAAAATTTAGTTTGCTTCTCTGTCTCTCTCTCTCTCGCTACATATATATATATATATATATATGGATGATTGTAACAACTTCGTTGAGTATATTTTCAGTAATATTTATCGTATTTAATTTATCAAATTTATGTATTACTAGTGTTGGGCCCGTGCATTGCACGGGAGTATAAATTTTTTGTTGGAATATTGAACCAAGTTAAAAAGAAACGTAATTTCTCTGTTAACAGTTAATGAAATACAATGTGAAAAACGAATGTATTTTGAAAAATATAAACAAATCCTCAGTAAATAAAATATGATTGTGGGTTTTGAAAAATATAAACAAATCCTCAGTAAATAAAATAAAATAAAATAAGTAGTTTTTCAAAGAAACAAAAATATAGTAGAATACCTTTTGTTCAGTTGCAGGTTTCGCCATTGATACCCGATCGTTCGTCTTCTTCTTGTACTCGGATGATACATAGAGAATCTATATATATTTATAGTGGATGTAGATAATATTTTAAAATCTTTTATTTTCATTTTCGATTTTACATTTAAATGTAAATATCTTAAAATATGGAAGAATATTTTTATATCTACATCGTTTCTATTTTATTTTCTTTGCATTTGGTTAATTTGGAAAATATTGCGGAATATTTTTATTTTAAAGAATACGATAATTTATTAGTGTATCTCGTTATTTTTTATTTTTAATTCATTTCAACCTTCTTTTTTCTTCTTTTAATGCTCGTGAAAAAAAAACGTGTAGATTTTATATTACATCTCATTATGTAAAAAGATTTTATAAAATAAAATATGGAAAAAAATTTTATAAAATAAAATATGGAAATATCATTATGAGATGTAATATAAAAAAATACGGAAGAAAAAAGATTTTATATTACATCTCATTAATATAATCTACATTTAAAATAGATTATGCTAATATAAAATCTATTTTATAAAATCCTCCACCAAAAAAACAAATATTTATATTAATAAATGAGTATCCATTCCACAAATAGATGATTATGTGAGATATTGTGCTTTGAAAGGTTGTACCAAAGCATTAAAAAACTGTAAATTAAGTAATTGGCTTTAATTAGTTGTAACTTGTGCTTAAAATGTTGTAATTAAGAGTTTTTTATGTCGTTTTTATAATATAGTATAGATGAACCTGTCAACCCAACCCCCCTCCCCCCAACCCTTGCAGTTGGATTATACTTTTGAATGAGTTAAGTTGAGATTTTTCCAAACAACCATAAATGACGCAAACCGCCCAACTCAACCCATGTATACCCCTACTTATGCGACAAGAAGTTGTTTAATCGAATTTAAGGGTTGTAAATTATGTTAGAGGTAGGTAATAGTGAGTACTAGAAGTCTATGTTGAATAATTTAAATGGAAATTTCAGTTTTTTATTTTTCAGTTTCTTTGTAACTATCAAAATATCTTATCCATATATATCTATTTAGACTAGAGTTTTCTTCTTCTTTTTGGCACTAAGTTTTCTCTTATTTATATACATCTAATTTGTCTATTTTCCTGATAATCCTACAACAGTGTCCTAACAATAATTTAGAGTTGCACATCATTGGGTTTGAAAGACTTCATATATCAGTGTCGCGATTATCAAAGGTGTGCATACATTGTTTTATCTTAGAGACATATCGTCATCTAATTTCATCGGCAAATAATGGACGATTTTGTCTTAAGGAGAAAGATCTAAATTTCGACTCAACATTTAATTTATTTGTTCTTCATTATGCATATATTGATATATGCATTGTTACTTCTGTTTTATATGTATTTTGTTTTTGTTTTGATGAAGTCTTTCTTTACATAAATCTACGTGAAATAAAAGAGAACAATCTATGCAAAGGAAACGAAGAAAAACGCCTCAAAACCAATTTAAATTTTGAGCAAAAATGGAAGAGAAACGGGCAAGTTGGGTCGTGACCTGGTCAAGCGTTGGACCTGGACATGGGTCTGGTCCGACTTGTGTGTCTAGCAGTGATCGAATCGAGTGTCCGAAAGAGAATTGGCCATGCTTAGAGATCTAGCAACGAGGTCTAAGAACATTGGTTACTTGATCCAGTGAGTCTTGGGCCTGCATTTCAGGCCTTAGTATTTGTTTGATTTGTACTTTTGGGCTAAGTTAATTAAATGTTGGGCCGTTATTGTTGGATATTGGATCAACTTAATTAGAGATTGTCATTGTTGGCTAAATTAATATTTGGTGTTTATCAAGAATTTATTAATTTAACATAGAAATGATAAATAATAATTGTTTGTAATCAAAATAATTATTATTTAAGTACGAGATATTGAAGTAAATATAAAAAGGGTCCATTTCAAGTATATTGGATTATGTTGGCAATAAAATAAATAACGTGTTTATATAAAGGATATGTCGTCGTGATTAGGGCTGTAAACGATCCGAATGAACACGAACGGAGGCTTGTTCGTGTTCGTTCGTTTAACTTAACCGAACAAACGAACGAACACGAACGGTAAACGAACGAAATTTTTTGTGCTCATGTTCGTTCGTTAAGAAAATATGTTTGTTCATGTTCGTTTATGTTCGTTCATTAAGAGTTAAACGAACATAAATGAACATAAACGAACATAAACGAATGAACATATACGAACGTAAACGAACATAAACGAACACAAATGAATAAAAAAACAACCACCATTATACATCATTTCGTTCGTAAAAAATAACATAACAAAATTAAAAAAACGGATAAACTTAGGAGGTATAAAAAAGGAATTTTAAAAAATTAATTTAATTATTTGACACATTAATGTCATAGTAGATATAAATATATTCATATATATAAACAAATATAAACGAACATAAACGAACGTAAATGAACGAACGAGACCATTGTTCATGTTCGTTCATTTAACTAAACGAACAAAAAATGTGTTCATGTTCGTTCATTTATTAAATAACAAACATAAACGAACTTTCCGCCGAACAGTTCACGAACGGTTCGCTGAACGTTCGGTTCGTTTACAACCCTAGTCGTGATATGAACGACAAAATGATTTGGTTTGATACGTTAAGTCGAGCCAAGATAGTACAAACATTATGAATGTAGTACAAATACTTATAATATGTACTTGGTGTATGTGTAGGTATGGATCCAAATTAACAACTGATGTGTAAGCTTACGCCAATAAAGGTGAGTTCCACGAACTCTTGTCCTAATGCAAATGCATGACGTTATACTATGAGAATTGTATAAGGTGTGTTCTTTAATTTAACAAACATTTATGAACGTTGTTGTATTGTAAGAAATGCATGTAAGCGAGTTCTTTTAATCAACAAGTGTTGATGTTATAATTGAAGTTGTGAGAACCCTATTATATTAGCGGTGTATTTTTTTTGAAAGGCAGCTTTCGAAAGTTTCCACCCACTGGGCTACGCTTTCAGGAGGTATCGGGCTCCCACTTAAGGGTGCCACCCACTAATCCCCCCCTCGATCCAGACCCGGCCCAAAGGACCCACCTGAATCGGATGTCTCAAGTTGATCACCACGGGACTCGAACCCAGGTAGTAAGGCTTTCACCCCTTACCCTCTCAGGATGTTACCGGCCACTGGGCTACAACCTTATTGACTATATTAGCGGTGTATGCCTGGGACGAAAGTACTCAAAGGATAGTAAATCCTTTAAAGTGATGACTGACTCTCCCAAGTCAATAGTGAGCATCAAAGACCAGGTTTGCCATGTCAAAAGTGAGTTAAGACCACTTGCTCAGCGAAAACTTTTGTGAATGCAAGAAATATGTTGCAAGTTGTTACTGTGAAGTATGATTTCATTATTGAGTTACCCGATGTATGATTATGTTTTAAAGTAAAAACTGCATACTATTATGTTATTTGACGTTCTGAGATTATTGATATAATTGTGGACTCGCTGAGCTACTTGGTTGACTCGTATCATGCATCTCAAGAGCAAGAATTTTGAAAACAAATAATGGCAAAGGACAAGTCTAACTACAGTCTATATGTTATTGGCTTACTAAATTATTGTGATTGGTCATGTGAATTGCATATCAGACGTTGTACTTGTAGAATTGAAGGCTATTAGAGTCTACATTCATTTTTCGCGAAGCAAGTAAGTGGGATATCTAACTACTTATGTTTAAGAAGTTGTAATATTTATGTGTGTGTTAAATGAGATGTCATATTTCTCTATTGCAGATTTAGGGGTGTAGCCTATTTCAGTAGTGAACTAAGCATAGCCCTTCCCCATGCTAGGTCGTGTGTGCATGCCTCTAGAGATATACGACATATGTTAACTTATAAAACTCAGTGACTTCATGTTAGCACAATAAAAATACTGAATGACAGGACATTGCATCGCATAGTAACTGAATTAGAACAAATTACATAAACTATAATAATGGCAACAAAATAAACAAGTTGTTAATCGGTCACTCTGCAACTAGTGCATAACAATGCACTTTTTATACTTAAATGTTCAACATCGTCTCCCACAACAAAAACTAGCATTAACAATTAATGTGTTTTTTCCTGAAACTACATGTTCACGCAAACACGTGATAAATTGAAATCTACGACATAACTTGAATATTACAAACACAAGTGATAATCCATAAAATATAATACACAGTTAGATAACTAAAATACAAATTCACATTATGTAAACTTGAATGTGCATGATGTAAACTTAAATGTGCATGATTGAAAACATAATAATATACCGCATGGCTAAATCATACTACATGTATATCCTCCATTGAGAAATGAGTCATGAAAACTCACATGGGTTGTTGGGAGATTGAGTTAGGAACAAATCTTGAAAACTTGAAATAAACTTTCTCTGAGCTTTACTGCCCAACCTGACAACAAACAGCTAATGCGTTCCACTATTGGGTTCCTCTTTGGATAATAGGTATTGCAGCTAGTATTTTAGTATATGGAACAAACAAAATTAAGTAATATTTGAACCATGATAATCGCTAGAAACTATATATCATTGGCAATTGTGAGCACATACACCGTAAAGCATGGATACTTAGTGCTCATATTCGATGCTATATTAAGTATTACTATTTGATGTGTAATGTATGTTTATTATAATTAATTTAAATCACTCGCTCACACATCGAAGCACAGAGAGAATCAGGGTTGCCATATCCTAAGCGACCTGGCCATGAGCCCATGACCCACTACCTCGCCAAAGGCCTGCAGTTAGGGGATGGAACCTCGTTGCCCCTCGATCTTTGTGTGATCTCAAACGTAAGTGTCGAGCTCATCGTTAAGCTCTCTTTAGGCAACAACAACCTCATGCTTGCTATTTGTCGTGGTCACAACCACATTTTTTCAGCCAACACCTCCCAAACTCGATTTCTAAACAAATTAAAATTCATAACTCAATGTCATCCTAACATTGATTAACATAAAACCATTTTTACACATAAAAATTGTCGCTTGGACGTTTATTTGGCATTGGTATGAGCATGGATTCACTATAAAACCCTACTCCAGCATCTTGAGGTCGAAACCCAAATTCTACAACGAATTAAAAGCAAAGATTATATGTAATAACCGTATTTCTGTTTACAATAATAATTAATTACAGTGCATGTGGTTGTTTGGGAAAAACTTTGAATATTGGAGGACCATTTGTGAAACTAGTCGGGTCTTGCAATTCATTTCTGTAACATCTTGAATTTCGATACGTTTGGTTATCTTTCCTTCCCCATTTAAGCTACGATTATGCATTATTGTTGGTATATTAGTTGCTTTGGATGCCAAGCTAATTGAGAGCGGAAAAGGTCGAAAGTTTTCAGGGTTTGGGGCACCTAGGCGATTGTGCCAACGATAGTGCCACTGTAACAATCGCTTGGCACTATCGTCGAGCTATTTTGGGTTGAGGTACAAGCTAGGCGATTGTGCCAGCAATAGTGCCACTGGCACAATCGCATGGCACTATCGCCGAAAGGTGCCAGGAATTAAATGTTGCGATTTTCAGTCATGTCTCTTACTTTCTCATTTCTAATCTCTTCATTTTCTCTCCCAAACTGATCCCTCACCCTTTCCCACGAACCCTAACTCATTTTTGGGTATTTTTGGTCATAAAACCAAGTGTTTCTTCATCTTCTAGCAAGGTTTTGGAGGCTAGGACTAAGATCATTTCATCTTCACCTTCTTCACCCAAGATTTCTAGGGTTTCATCAAACTTTTCCACCATTTTGAAGATTGGGAGTTTGTGGCTCGTTTTGGTGTCCTAGAAGTGTTTGATTGATAGATTCAAGTTGTGGTTGAGGTAATCATCTCTTCTCTTCATTTATGAAAATTAGGGTTTCGATATAAGTTCAGGTTTTCATGTGAAATGTTTGGGGGAACAATTCTATATGGTTGAATGAGTATATTAATGGTTGGAAACTTGTGGATATAGGTTTTGGAAGGTTTTGCTTGTGGATTCAAATTTCTTCAAGGAAACTCAAGTTGGGGTAAAATCTAGATTTAGCCTAAATCTAGCAAGGTGAGTTCAAATTGATTTGTGAAAACGGTGTACATGCCAAAATGTATATTTTAAAGTATTTGTATGTTTACATGAAAATTATTAACTGTTGAGTTACTTGGCGGATCTTAACTATTTGAAGTGTTTGGTTTTATAAACTTGGTAAAATACCTACTTTGGGATTTTGAGCATTTTGACAAATAAATCATACACGTTGGTATTTAAGGATTTATTTCATGAAGTAGAATTTGGGTTTAAATACATTTTATTGTGTATTTTAAATAAGTGTTTAAGTTTGTGTTATGGGACGTTTTTGAAATAATAAATGATATAAACCCACTTGGAAAAATGATTTGTCCCAACCTAAAGTACGTTGGAGTTATTTATATAAATTGGAGTATGGGTTTATATACATTGGGGTTGTTTACGTTTGGTTTCACTTTACGATTTTCAACGTTGGGTCTTTGGGTTTGTTGAGCTTATGGTTCGACTTGGATTTTGTTGGGTTTTGAGGACACTTGTCTGCTTTTAATAGCTCAATATAGAGCGTTTGGTTATGATTTGCATTTACTGCATCTTATTTGAGAGTTACATGTTTTAAATGTGTTAGTTCATTCGTTTTGAGTCATGTAATGTTTTATTTAGTGCAATGGGTCCATAGGCACGGTGTTCTTTTGTCCCATTTTGGACAAGTTCACCATTTTGGCACGGAATAGGCATCGAGTCACCATGGTAAGTAAGGTGTTGACTGTTGGTCCCGGAAGTGCTTAACAAGTTTGTAGAAGGGGGGGGGGGGTTGAATACAAACACAGAAATTAAAGTTTAAAATTTTTTTATTGATAAATCAAACACAATTTACAAGTTTGTTGCGGAATAAGATTAAGACAGACTCAATCTAAACAAACTTAAGAAACACTAGATGGTTGCACAAGAATTTCAGAGAATGGGGGATTAAGGAATATAGAAAACAAAGGTTTCTATTTGGGGTTCAAGGATTGAGCACACCCTCAGATGGAGGGGTGATCTTCCTATTTATACCCTATGCATTAAATGCATGGCATGGCACTTTACACGTGGCGTTCACTGATTGGCTTTGGAAGTCTGACTTTGGGAGACATGCTTTCGGTCGGATCATGAACAGTGTGTTGACAGAGTTGTTGTACGAGTTATGGCAGAGACATGTCCGTTCTGACACATCGTATTGAGTTGTGCAAGGTAAGACAAAAGGAAACTTGATGTATAAACTTTGTGATCATTTGATCGCTGAATATCTCTTTCTTCAGAGACATCAAGAGTTCAGCGATCGCTGAAGCTTTCCTCATGTTCCTTCGCGTATAAGTAGAGTTGTCCTTACTTCACTGATATCCGCATCAGGTCACTAGTAGACTTCTCTTTGTTCAGTGGCTTCGTCTTCGATTCGGCTATGAACATATGTTGACGCGAGACTTGTCTTCAGGGATTACGTTACTGTTTACATCAAAACTATCAGCGATAACTGAACAGGCTCAGTTTAATCACTGATGGTGAAACACTAATACATATTGAATGTTTATAAGAAAGACTATCAGCGATAGCTGAACAGACTCAGTCTGATCGCTGATGGTGAAACACTAATACATATTAAACGTAATTTTCACTAAGTATAGAAAAGGGTCGTTATCAAATCATTGAGAGAGTTTGGATCAACAATCTCCCCCTATTTGATAATGACAAAGTAACTGAAGAAAATTACTTTATAATTCAAAATGATGGAATAATCAGGACTCATAACATACATGTCCCAATTACTATTTTGAGGGATCTTTTACAGTACTGATAGAATTAAGTACTTCACTGAAACTTTCATTAATCCAAGAAAAGAATTACAAGGTATGAAAATTACAAGTACTAGTGATGCACTAACTACTGTAAGTTTAAACTAATAGATTACAAGAAGAAAACTAATCTATCATCTATCTAAAGAGGGTTTAGGAGGATTGATCAAATACTCAGGTATTTCTTCTCCTTTTTGCCTTCGCTCTAAAGATTCTTGGCTAATGATCGCTTTGATTTGCTCAACAGCAGGAGAGAGATCACACCATAAGCACATGAGATCCTTGAGAAAACCGAGGGGACAGATAGGGATTTCAGAGACTCTTTGAAATCTGAGCTGTTCCTCGTCATCTCTGAAGAAGATTCCAAAAGGTTCTTCAAGTACTTGTCCCGCAACATATGGTCCACCAGGAGGCAGAGATAGATCCAGAACTGAAAGATCAGGAGGAGGACCGAACATATCTTCTCTTGAGAATTTCATGGAGGTTTCATTTCTGATCACCGCGACATTTTCAGAGGAGGAGGAGACAGGCTTTCTTCTGATCTGCTTTGGCTTAGAAGGAAGAGCAGACGGCACTTTTAGGATTGCAGCGACTCTGTTGATGAGAGCATTATTTATCCCTTCAACATAGCCTCTGTAGATTGATTTTGATTTCTTTAGTGCGTCTTTGAACTCAAGCCATTCCATATAGCCGAGGCTTTCCAACTTTGAAACAAACATCGCCTTGCAGCTTCCATCCTCTCTGGTAATCTCCATAGTGACAGAAACTGTCCTTCTTCTTTCTTCCAGAGATAGTAACAGCTATGATCTTCATTGGGTCCGAGCGATAGTCAATTTTATGCTTGCACCAATTGACTGAGTTATCGCTGACCGATTTTTCTTTTGAGCGTTCCTCTTCAATCTCTTTCAAAAGAGCACCCTGGACTTCAACTGGTTTCTTCTTCAGCTTCTTGTCTTTGACTTGAGAAGACTGAATTTTGAGAGCCAGAGAGGCATCTCTTTGACAATCAGCAATCAGCTTCTCAGCCCTGATGGATTCTTCAATTTCAGCTTCTGTCAGGAACTCTAGATCTGATGATTGAGAGGGGATCTTTCGCCGTTGATTCTCTAGATGAGAGATCATCTCTGTTCTTTTCTTCATCTCTTCCTCTGACCAATGAAGTGGTCTAGAGGGCCTCCGTGGATGTTGCAGGGACTCTTCTTCTTCTTCATCCTCTTCATCAATCTCTCTTACAGAGATTGGGATTATCTGGTCATCAGCTTCAGCAGCTGGGATTATTTGGAGCTCTTTACCCTTAAGCAGGGGAGAGAACTGTCTGGTCAGAAAATGAAAAAGGTTAGTTTATTTTTAGGGAAGAAGAGAGATAAAGGCTAGAAAGAAACAGGGGTGGGATTTTTATAGAAGGATAAGGGAACGAGAGTAAGGCATACCTGAGAAGGATTCTCCTCAGGTAGTGAGGTCATCTTCAGGCTTTCCTCAGCAGTTGCACCTTTGCTTTGGGAAGGGGTTCCTGAAGATGTCTCATGACTCCCCCCTGCTTTGATAACTTCTTTCGAAGCTATCGCTGATGAAGTGACGGCTGAAGAACACCATAGAGATTGATCTTCTTCATCGTCATCATCATCATCTTGATGAGGTTCTTCCTCTTGATCTTCAAGATCAAGGGCTTCATCTTCATCGTCCTCCTCTTCCTCTTCATCGATTAACTCATGGATGGTAGGAGGGGCTTTTTCAGCAGCTATCTCCCCCTCAACATGAGAGGGAGTTTCCTTTAGTTGTTCATTAGCATCAGCTTCTTTCTCCCCCCCCCCCCTCTTTGTCATTATCACGGAGGGAGAGATCTTTGGAAGGAGTAGAAGTGGTTGCAGTGGCCAACTTCTGGACTTCAGTCTCCAGTCCTGTAAGACGGTCTTCAAGTACAGGGATATCTGACGTAGCTTGATGAATAAACTCCACAGCTACGTCCAGAGAGGTACGATCGTTCTCTGTAAATGAAGGAGCAGGAATTGGAGCTGGTGCCTTCAAGTGAGTCAGGATTTGCTGAAGAAGAACTTCACAGGAATCAACCTTTGTAGACAGGGCCGCAAACTGTTGCTGTGAGTCCTCCCTAACTTTGACAATCGCTTCTTGGAGAGTAGCGATTTGAGAGACGTCAGCTTTGGAGGCCCATTGAGCTGTCAGCGTCTTCAGTGCTTCACCAGTGGTATGAACAGCGCTGGTGGTGTTGTTGAGAGAGGCAGTTAGAGACTCCACCTTTGCACTCAAACTGTTGACATTGGTGTCAACAGTCGCCAAACTAGGACCTGAAATATAAGTTAGTTTTTGAGAAATAGGCTTATATGGTGAGTTGGGAGAAGTGTTTAAGGTTATAGGAGTACCTGAATTATCAAACATTTTGTAGAATTGCATAGATTCCTCAAAAGATTGATGTTCAGGTCCTATGGGTCCAAACTGTGGTTGTGAAAAAGTAGATGATGGGTCAGAGACCAAAGAAATAGAAGGATGAGATATGGGGATAGAAGTAGGGATAGGGGAAGTTACCGTTGTGATCACCTCAGGATGTGGAGGAGCTGAGATGATGGGTGTTGTCACTGTTGACGTGACAGCGACTGTAGTCGATGGCACGGTTGATGTGGGTATCGCTGAGGTTCTGGAGGAGAGACCCATGAATGCATCCAAGGAGGTTTGTTGAGAAACATCCTTAGGTATTGAGCTAGAGGTACCTTTCTCCTTGGTCACCTTGGCCTTCTTCGAAGGACCAAGGGAGCCAGTTGATGGTCGTTTGGAAGGGGTAACGGTAGGGATAGCAGAAGAAGGAACTTCTTGCGTGGTCGCTGAAGACGAAGAAGTGAGGAGAGAGAGTCGCGAGCGAAGTTCAGAGATAATTACCTCGTTGGGGAGCGGCTTGACCTCTAGGGAGCGCTGACCTACTTTGGGAAAAGTTGCATCAGAATTAGTGGGGTAAGTAGCAGGGTAGAGGAACTTCAGGTACGCACAGATGAAGCGTACATAGGGGATCTTGGGATATCTCTCGGTCTTCTCTATCTTTGACCTTAGATCGTCAAAGATAGTTGTTGCGTAGTCGAAATTTCTTCCGGCGATCACTGAGTAAGCCATTTGGACCTGAATCTTGCTGGTCGGGTCCAGTGACCCACTCTTCCCACTCATACACTGAATGAAGTGAGAGAAGATGTAGTTAAGCTGAGAAGGCATGAGCTCCTTCTTCACGAGAGTCGGCTTCTTGTTGGGAATTGTCGTCCTCGGCTTAGGTTCCCAAGAGTATTCCATAGCATCCAGGAATTGGATGAGATCAGCATCAGTGGGCAAGGCATCGAATCCATTCCTGGGTTTGTCAGGAAATCGTAGAGCTTTCCTTAGCCCTAAGGCCGTCATCATCCCTGGTCCAAGTTCAGTGCTGAAAGAAATAGCAGGAACCAGTTCACCCTTTTTGTTGGTGATAGAGGTTTCTTCAGCGGTAAACCAGAATTGTTGGAGAAGAGCTTTTGAAGGTGTGGGATCCA
Source organism: Arctium minus (assembly GCA_954870635.1). Taxonomy (NCBI): domain Eukaryota; kingdom Viridiplantae; phylum Streptophyta; class Magnoliopsida; order Asterales; family Asteraceae; genus Arctium; species Arctium minus. The sequence goes on from OX941081.1 coordinate 156,105,406, forward strand.
CAGTGATAGCGTAGGCAATGCAGGATTGCTTGAGAAACTTTGCGGCTTCCACCAGATGTGGTATTTGACACCATCAAAATCAAGGCGAGCAAGATGATTGTTTTTCGGAAGCTCAGAGTCAGTGATGGCGAACTTGACGTTCTTAGAGTAGACAAGTGCAGATTGAGCCATTCTGAATATGAACAGATAGAAGAGTAGAAGAAAGGTTTTAGTCTAAAAATAAAGAAGGTTTTCCCAGTTTCTATTTTGGGGAAAGAAACATAGAAAAATCAACATATTTGAAGATTAAAAAGGTGTTCTTAATATAAGATATAAGAACAAGAAGAAAAACCAAAGATTTTGAATGAAGATAATCAAAAGAAAATGGTTTTGAATAAAAAAAATCAAAAAGAAAAATGATTTTATTTGATAAAATCTTTATAAACCCATAATGGCAGTCCATAAATGGAGTATTATTGTTAGGTCTGGTATTATAGTAATCATTGTATTTATAGGGCTTGGTCAGATACTGTGTCTAGTGTCTAATACTGTGTAGTATTGACCAAGGGTATTTAAGTCCCTTTGGTCTTGTTCCTTTGTAAGAACCTTCACGCACATTATTGAGATTTTACACTTTGCGCACTCAAGCTCTCTCTCTCTCTACTTTCTCTCTCTAAAGATTCATTGATCTTGGATTATCAATTGGTATCAGAGCCATCTGAATCTTGAGAGGATTGAGAGTTTGTTTTTTGTAATCTGAATTTGTGATTGAAATCGAAAATTTGATCGATTTTCTTGAATTTTTCAAGAAAATCTCGTTTTCTTGATTTTTCATAAAATTCAGAGGTGTTTTTGATCTAATTGTTTTGAAATTAGTCTTGTTGGATTCATTTTTGATAGGAGAATATTTTTGTTTCACGTCAAATTTCAAGAAAAACTTGTTCTGATTGTCAATTTTGTGTTTTTGTGTTTTTCTGAAAACCGAGTTTTCACGAACTGTGTGCTTTACGAAATCATGTTTTGTGGTGGTTAATCAAATTTCTTAATTGAATTGTGTTAGAATATTGTTTTCGATCATCTTTGTGTTAATTTCTTGCATAAATTTCATGTCTGCATTCGATTTCAGAAAAGTTTTCTTGAGTTTGTGAACTTTGCACAAGATCTAAAGTTTGCGCAAGATTCATATAGGTTTGCGCAAGTTCTTAACACTTTGCGCAAGTTCATAGAGTACTAATCTTTGTGTTAGTGCATTTCAGGGTTTTCGCATCGAGCCTCATACGCAAAGTTCATTTTACGTATCAAGTGTAATCCGAAAATCTTAGTTCTCGTATCATCAAGGTTCCGCAAAGTACAGTTTTCGCATCACTCAGCATACGCAAAGCTCATTGTGCGTATCCCTCAGCATACGCAAAGCTACTTTGCGCATCAGCCTTCACACGCAAAGCCTACTTTGCGCATCAGCCTTCGTACGCAAAGCTTAGTTTGCGTATCCTTCTTCTTGCGCAAAGCTCAGTTTGCGCAACCTTCTGCTCTCGTTAAAAAAAATGACAGTTTGCGCAAAGCTTAGTTCTGGAAATTTTTTTTTCCTGAAGATTGTCAACTATGGATCCTACACAGTTTGCTTATCAAGCTCAGTTCTACAAAAATGACATTATGATGTCATTGGGTACAGAAAATCGTCCACCAGTGCTGATAGATGAAAACGAATTTAAACAGTGGCAAGATCGGTTCCTGAACTTCATTGAATGACAAAAGAATGGAAATGACATGATGATCATTTTATCTGAAGGACCGTTTGAAAGACCCAAATTGGCTTCTAGATTATATAAGCCTACTAAAGAGTACACACATGAAGAATTGTCTGCTTATCAAGCTGATCGGGATATTAAAGCAAATCTAATGCTGGCCTTGCCAAACTCTGTATACAACAGGATTGACTGTTTCAAAACTCATCCTAATCTGATGTGGCAACAGCTTGAGAAGATTATGCTTGGTTCTTTAGTAGCTATTCAACTCAGGCATACGCGCTACATGAATAATTTTGAAGAATTCAAAGCCAAGGACGGGGAGCCACTAAAGACTGTATTTGATCGTTTATGTGCCGTCATCAATGATCTTCGAAAGATAAAGGTTGAAAATACTGAGCTTGAATTAAATCTGAAGTTCCTCAACACTTTGCAACCAGAATGGAATAAAACATGCCACAGATTGAGGAACGATGTCAGAATCTCCACTATGCAAATTCAAGAATTATACGAGATTCTGATGACTGATGAGAGCTTGGTGATAGAGAAGAAGGCAAAACTTGAGAAAAAGAATAAATCAGTAGACCCGGTTGCACTCTTCACAAAGCAATTATATGAACAAGCGTTGTCTGATAACGCTTACAACGGGTCAACTGAAGATGATGGTGAGGCTTTACAGAAAGCTATGATCCTTCTCTCTCAGCATTACCAGAAAAAGTTCCAACCTCGATCGAGTTCCAACTCTTCTCGCTTCACTTCTGGGTTTAAAGCCAAAGTACCCGAGCCAAAGACTGCTGCTTGCTACAACTGTGGAAAGCCGGGTCACATCTCAAAGGAGTGTAGAGCAAAGAAGGTTAAGGACTCAGCTTATTACAGAAAGAAATTGGAGTTGGCTGAGAAAAGAGAGAATGGAACAACTTTGCTGGCAGAAGAAGAATTCTGGCTGGATCACTCTGACGATGAAGCTGTAAACGTAGAGATCGCTCAAATGTGCTTGGTTAGAGATGACCAGTCAGATGATTCTGAAACTGATGAAGATGAGGTATATTCAGCGTTTGATTACAATTTCATATATTCTCAGTTGAATATCATGATAACTGCTTTATCTGATTTACGTTTAAAGTTATTATCTGAAAAGAATTTAAATTCAGAAAAGTCAGATTTGATTGACAAACTGAAAATTTCTTTGAAAGATGAAAAATCAATTTTAGAAAATACTAAATACATCTTTCAAAAGAAATTGGATGATTTGGAAAATTCAAATAAGACTTATCTTGAGTCTTTGACTAAAATGACTTCTTTAAAAGATGAATTTTCAGATAAAATAAATGAGTTAGAAGAAAAGCTTTATCGAAGAAACCAGTCTGAACAAACAATTTTTATGAATAAGCCAAGGAGTGAATAAACTTTAAAACAAAGGTGAGGACTTGGTTTTGACAATCCTCATTGTTTAAACAAAGTGATAAACGAAGTTCCTACTTTATATAAATACGACTATCTAACTCTTGCACACTATGCTCCTCAGTTCAAATTTCATTGGACTAATGAAAAGCAAGTGTTAGATCTCGAAAATGAGAAAAGGACAAATAATAAGAAAATCGAAATTCCTTTTGTTTACACAAGCGAGAATGCAAAATATTTTCCTGAAAAATCAAGAAGAGGAAGAAGAATTTTAAATGATATATCTTCTATTAAATCTTCAGTATCTGATGATTTTGTTTCTTCTTATGCCTCTGATTCTGATAAGGAAAATATTTCTCCTATCATTTATGATTCGAAGAAATATACTCCTCCTTTAGTATTAGAAGGCAAAATCATCGATCTTGAAGACAAGATAGAAGATCAAAATATTTTGAAGAAAGTTGAATCTGATATTATTCTTTCTTTCATGACGTCTAGTCTTGAAGAAAATTTAATTTCTCAAAAATCAGATTCTATTTCTATCATTTCCTTTGATTCTAAGGAAAATAAAAAGGAAGTTTCCAATTTTAAAAACTTTTCTCTAAATAATTCAGACTCCAAGGCAGATTCAGATTTATTAGTTGATCAGATTGGTTGCTTAGATAAATTTATTTCTTCTGATTTAAATATTAAGTCTAAAATTCTTGATAATTCTTTTACGCTCAATGATCAATATTATAAACCTAAGCGTAAAAAAAGACGGTCAAAGAAGTCGAAGAAACAAGATAAAGTTATTTCTGACTGTTCTAATTCTTCCGATTCAATTCTTACAGATAGGACTTTGAGCCGGTCAAAGAAGCAGATCTGGAGAATGAAGCGGACATCTACTGATTCTATGATTGATGAGGATTTATATGTAGACAAATATTATAAAAGTGATTCATTTGTTTCTTGTAATAAGATTTCTAAATACTCTATTAAGCAAATGATTCAGATTTCCAAAAATGTATCATATTCGTCTTCTGATTCTAGTTCAGATGATTATGCTTTATCTTCTGATGATTTTGCATATTATTCTGATTATTTTTCTCGTGCTTCTAGTTTCAATTCTTTCAATTATTTCCCCATATGAACTGCAACTAACAAACACGGGCCCAAATTTAAGTGGGTACCCAAATCTTTATCTGATTTAAAGTTGCAGGCATCACATGTTAAGGGGGAGTAAGGAAAATTGGCTTCTAAGTACTTCAGCTCAGGACCCGTACTTTATAGACTTCGACTTCTAAACAAATCAGTTTAGAACTCGTTCTTCAATGATTTAAGCTTCTGACTAAATGAGATACTGTGAGTACATCAATTTTATTTCCGCTGCATTTTATCTCTGATTATGATGTGTTCCAGTTTTTCTCATTATTTTTCAAGAATCTGAGCTTGTTCAACTATTTCTTAATTTTGTATAACCCAATTTTTTAATTTGAGACAAATTATTTTTATAATGTGAAAGATGAAATAACTGAATTTCATTTTGTTCCAACTATGTTGGGTATAAATATGCTAAGTATGGTTTATGCTGCTGATTAATGTTGCTAAGTGATTACTACTGCTAGACTATCAAGATTACTACTGCTAGTAGAATTAATACTGCTTAAAGAGTTAGTGTTGCTACTTGAATAGTTAGTGCTGCTTGGAGAGTTAGTACTGCTAGTAGTTAGTACTGCTGAAGATGGTTAATACTTCTGAAGATAGTTAGTGTTGCTTATAAAGATAAAGATGTCTTGGAGATAAAGACAAGTTGGAGATAAGGCTGAAGATAACTATGGGATTGATATTGAAGATCAAGTTTATTTTGATAATTATCTTGTAATCTACTCTGTAAATATAGTCTAGATGTTATAGATTATATAGTACATTCTGAAAGAATTATTGATAGAGAATGAATAAGTTTTTGTGATAGAGAATTAACCTCAAGACTAGTTTAGATCCTTTCTATAGAGAAGTATAGAACGTCTGTTGAGCCTGTTCAACAGATTGAGGTTTTTGTGTGTAATCATCAAGTTGAATCAATATAAACTTGTGATTTGAGTTTGATATACTGTTTCATTGATTGTTAGTGTTAAAGTGTTTTTCCGCAACTTCTTTAACATTGTTTCTGAGTGAATTATTCTTGTTTGAGTTTCGATCCTGACAAGTGGTATCAGAGCTTTGTTAAACTCAGAAAACCAACAATCATCATGGACGGTTCAAGTGATAGTGTTCTGGTCTCAAAGGTTCCAATGCTCAGATCTAATGAGTTTGACATGTGGAAGATTAGGATCAGGCAATACATCCTTCTCACTGATTACTCTATGTGGGACATCATTGAGAATGGCCCATCCAATGAAGGAAAGATTGGAGCAGATGGAAAAAGAATCCCACCAAAGACAGATGGAGAGAGGAAGATAAGGCAGACAGAGATGAAAGCCTTGAGCACACTGCTCTTGGCTATTCCTAATGAGTATCAACACCAATTTTGCAACTACACTGATGCCCAGATGCTTTGGAATGCTCTAGAGAAGAGATTCTCTGGTACCAAAAGTACCAAGAGAAATCAGAAGGCAATACTAAAGCAACAGTATGAAAACTTCATGTCAACTAAGAATGAGTCCATGACTCAAACTTTTGACAGGTTTAACAAGCTGATTGGTGAACTAGCTACTGTTGGAGTGCAGATTGATCAAGATGATGTAAACAGAAATTTCTTAAGGTCCCTTGGAGATGAATGGACCATGTATACTGTCTCCTTCAGACAGGATGACAAGCTGGAGAACAAAGAACTAGACGATCTTTATAATGACTTAAGGGTGTTTGAGGCTGAAGTTGAAGCCAAGAAAAGACCATCTGGATACACTCATAATGTTGCTCTTTTATCATCTTCTTCTATTACTGTTTCTGCTGCTAATACAGAATCAGTTAGTACTGCTTATGTATCTAAGCAGGATGTATCTAATGACTCTATATTAGAAGCTTTTCTTGCTAGTCATGCTAATTCTGGTTTAATTAATGATGATCTTGAACAAATTAATGCAGATGACCTTGAGGAGATGGATATAAAGTGGCAGATGGCCATGCTAACTATGAGGGTCAAGAGATTCATAAAGAGGACTGTCAGGAACAACTTTTCTCAGAGGAGAGAAGATGGTGCTGGGTTTGACAAGTCGAAGGTGGAGTGCTACAAGTGTCACAAAATGGGACACTTTGCAAGAGAATGCAGAGGAGGAATTCCTCAACAACATGGAAGTAACCACCAGCAAGCACATTCCTCAAGCTTCCAAAACAACAGAAACTCTACTCAAGCTCTTGTTTCTCAAGAAGGAATGGGATTTGATTGGAGTGATCAAGCAGAAGAAGCTGTTCAGAATCAAGCCCTGATGGCAGAAGTCTCAGAATCTTCAAGCACAGATATTCCAACAGAGGTAAAAACTAAACTGTGTACTGAAGAGTGTCTTCAGATTGTTAAAAAGTACAGGGATCATAACCAAAGCATGTGTGACAACTTTAAAAGGTTAGAAAGAGATATAAGATATTATAAAGTGATTGTTGAGAAGTTTGAAGATCAAATCAAGGCTTACAAGGCCAATGAACTTCAGCATTACTATGACACAAATTACTAGAAGTGGGAGAAAGATCAATTAGAAAGCCAAATAGAAAAATCTAAAGAGGAGTGTGAGAAGATAAAGAGTGAGTATGAGAAAGCTAAGCTTGACATTGAGAAGTTTTCTTATGCTTCCAAAGCAATGGACTCTTTGCTTAAAGCTCAAGTTCATGATAAGATCAAGAGTGGTATAGGATACAATGCAACACCTCCACCTTATAACAATAATTATATCCCTCCCTCTTCTGATTTCTTAGAAAACCAAAATAAGAAGGACTTACCTATAGGAGCAACAGAAGTAGATCCTATAGATAGTGTGGTGGTTGAATAAGAGAATGAGAAAGAGAAATCTGAGAATAAGAATGCAGAAGAGGTTCCTGTAGAAAATCATATTCTTACCAATGAAGGGGGAGGTAAACCATTCATCAAGAGTGAAAAGGTGGATATCTCAAAGAGTGAAAAGGTGGAAAGCTCAAAGAGAGAAAAGGGAAAGGTACAAGGAGTCCACTATATGCAGACCACAGTTGTGAATCCCTGTACATGTAAACAACATCAGCCCCAAAAACATGATAAAACCAGGGGTAATCAAAGAAACTGGAATAATCAGTGGGCACAAAAACAAGGGGTTGATCTGAGTAAAATCAATAGACCAAAACCTTGTTTTATTTGTGGAAAGCTTAACCATATTGCCAAATACTTTATTTCAATCCTATGAACCAAAGGATAAACTTTCAAAGACATATACAAAATCCTGTTGGTTATAGGAATCAAAGAATGAATCATATGGCTGAAAATGTAAAAAGAGCACCTTTAAAAGCTAATGCTCAAAACAAGTTTGCAAAATCAAAGAAAAATACTCCAAATAAGTCAAGGAGTAACTTAAAGAAAAATAAAGCAAACAATTTTGTTCAGGTTTGGGTTCCAATTGGAAAGAAATCTGTTAGTACTGCTACTTCAAATAGTACTGCTGACAGAAATAATGCTGCTGCAAGCAATACTACTGCTAACAATGTTAGTACTGCTAATCAAATTAGTATTGCTAACAAAATTAGTACTGCTAAACCAATTAGTATTGCTAATGATGTTAGTACTGCTAACAAAGTTAGTACTTCCAATCAAGTTAGTACTGCTTCCAGTAACAGACCTATTATTGTGACAAAGTATTCAAGCCATAAGATTCCTCAGTCTGAAAAGCTCATCAAAACTGATTGTGAATATGTTGATGAGAATGGGAAACCCAAGACCACTTTGGCTTGGGTTCCTACTAAAAACTAACTGTTCTACTTTATGTGCAGGGCAACCAACAGCAAAAAGGGAAGTGCATTTGGCAAGTTGATAGTGGTTGCTCTAGGCACATGACAGGCAACAAGTCCTGCCTACAAAACTTCAAAAGAATTGATGGAGGACATGTTGCATTTGGGGATAATCCTTCTGGAGGAAAGATTAGTGGAAAAGGTATTGTGTCAAAGGGTAAGATGACATTTGAGGATGTCTACTATGTTGAGCAATTAAGATACAACTTGTTAAGTGTATCACAGGTTTGTGACAAGAAACATAGTATATTATTTACTGATACTGAATGTATTATCCTTGCTAAAGGGTTCAAGGTAGTTGATGAAAGTATGATACTACTGAGAACACCAAGAAAGGACAATGTTTATTGCTTGGATTTAGAGAATGTATATAATGATTCATCATTTAATTGTCTATTTTCAAAAGCTTCTGTTGATGAATCATCTCTATGGCACAGAAGGATGTGTCACATGAACTTTAAAACAATGAATAATCTTGTGAAAAACAACCTTGTAAGAGGTTTACCACAAAAGGTATTTTCATGTGATGATCATTGTGTTGCATGTCTTAAAGGCAAACAACACAAAACTTCTCATAAGTCCAAAGAGATAAATACAATCTCTTCACCTCTTATGTTATTGCATATGGATCTGTTTGGTCCTACAAATGTGATGAGTATTGGCAAGAAATCTTACTGCTTAGTTATTGTTGATGATTTCTCTAGATTCACTTGGGTCTATTTTCTGAGGACAAATGTTGAGACAAGTGGACTGATCAACTCCTTTATTCTCAGAGTTGAAAACCAAACAAATCAAAGAGTTAAAATCATCAGGTCTGATAATGGAACTGAATTTAAAAACCATGACCTAAACAGCTTCTGTGAGGAAAAAGGTATTGAGAGACAATACAATGCTCCTAGGACCCCTCAACAGAATGGAGTTGCTGAGAGGATAAATAGGACACTGATTGAAGTTGCAAGATCCCTGTTGGCAGATTCAAAACTGCTAGTGACATTTTGGGCAGAAGCAGTTAATACTGCTTGTTATGTTCAAAACAAGGTTCTAATAGTTAAATCTCAAGGCAAGACACCATATGAACTTTTTAACAAGAAGAAACCTTTTATTGGATTTTTCAAACCATTTGGGTGTCCTTTCACGATTCTTAATACCAAAACTCACTTAGGCAAGTTTGATAGCAAAGCAGATGATGGATTTCTGGTTGGTTACTCATCCCAAAGTAAGGCTTACAGAGTTTTTAATACCTCTTCTAGAATAATTGAGGAAAGTGACAATGTCAAATGCAATGAGAGCACACCAAATAAACTTGGTACAGGTCCTGATTGGCTTTTTGACATTGATTCACTAACTAATTCTTTGGGTTTCAGTTATGAGAATAATGCAGGAACAGGGACATAATCAGTACAAGACAAAAGACAAGAGTTTGTGCTATTCCCAATCCCTACAGCAGATTCTACTGAACTCTGTGTTCAAGAGAAGAAAGATGCTTCAGATTCAAATGATACTGAAACTCTCAGAATGAAGAGGAGAGAGGTGAAAAGGAGGATCAACTTTTGAACTCAGAACAGCTAGAACCTGAGATGCCTGCAGTGGCAGAAGATGATACTGATGATGAGAACTCCTCAGTGTTTGGTGGCAGCCCTCCTGAAAGAATGACTCTAATCTGGATACAGAGATTAATGAAGAGGCTATTCATCAAACAAAAGTGCATAAAGATCATCCTCCTCAGTTGGTAATTGGAGACATCAATTCTCCAATCATCACAAGGAATCAAAGTAAGTTGGGAGGATTAAAAGACATACAATCAGGCTTACTATCTTGCTTTCTATCTCAGGTTGAGCCCAAAAAGGCACATGATGCAATGAAAGATCCAAGCTGGATAGAAGCAATGCAAGAGGAGCTGCTGCAGTTTGTATTGCAAAATGTATGGGATTTGGTAGAACTGCCTAAAGGACACAGAGCTATAGGGACAAAATGGATTTTCAGAAACAAGAAGGATGAGAGAGGAATAGTGATCAAGAACAAGGATAGATTGGTAGCACAGGGGTACACTCAAGAAGAAGGAATTGATTATGAAGAGGTTTTTGCACCAGTGGCTAGGATTGAGGCAATTAGGCTGTTTTTAGCCTATGCTTCTTTCATGAAGTTCAAAGTCTACCAAATGCATGTGAAAAGTGCTTTTCTATATGGCAAAATTGAAGAAGAAGTATATGTCTGTCAGCTTCCAGGGTTTGAAAATCCCAAGTATCCTGACAGAGTATACAAATTGAAGAAAGCACTGTATGGACTATATCAAGCACCAAGAGCTTGGTATGACACATTGTCTACCTATCTCTTGGAAAATGGTTTTGAGAGAGGAACCATTGACAAGACTCTGTTCATTCAAAGGAAGAAGAAGGACATCCTGCTAGTGCAAATCTATGTGGATGACATCATCTTTGGATCCACAAAAGATCAATTGTGCAGAGATTTTGAAGAATTAATGCATAAGAGATTCAAGATGAGTTCTATGGGTGAACTTACTTTCTTCCTTGGGCTACAAGTTAAGCAGCAACAAGATGGAACCTTCATAAGCCAAACCAAATATGTACAAGACATTTTAACCAAGTTTGGGTTCTCAGATTCCAAGCCTGCAAGCACACCCATGGAGACACACAAACAGATTACTGCAGATCTTGAGGGGGAGGATGTGGATGTTCATTATTACAGATCCATGATTGGCTCTCTCATGTATCTCACAGCTTCTAGACCAGATATCATGTTCCCTGTTTGTGTGTGTGCAAGATTTCAAGTTAGGCCAAAGCAATCACATTTTCAAGCAGTCAAGAGGATATTCAGATATCTCAAAGGTCAACCCAGATTAGGCCTTTGGTATCCTCATGACTCACCATTTGACCTTCTTGCATATTCAGATAGTGATTTGGGTGGAGCTAACTTTGACAGAAAGTCTACAACTGGAGGATGTCAGTTTTTGGGTGCAAGACTAGTGTCATGGCAGTGTAAGAAGCAAACCATAGTGTCCACTTCAACAACAGAAGCAGAATACATAGCTGCTGCAAGCTGCTGCTCACAAGTGCTATGGATTCAGAATCAAATGATGGACTATGGTATGACATTTCTTCACACTCCTATTTTCATAGACAACAGCAGTGTTATTAGCATTGTTAATAATCCTGTCAAGCATTCAAAAACAAAGCATATAGAAATAAGGTACCATTTTATAAGAGACTGTAATGAGAAGAAGCTAATTCAGGTTCAGAAAGTACACACAAGTAACCAGTTTGCTGATCTATTCACAAAAGCTTTTGATGTGGGTAGATTCACATTCTTGGTCACAAGTGTGGGCATGATGAACAATGAATAAGTATATTCTCATTCTCTTTATGTACCTATATAGATTCCTCCTTATTTACTTTCATTGAATTGGTGTTATTAACCTCTGTGTGTTTAAGTGTTTCAGATTGGATACTTGGTACTTCTCGTTCAGTTAATACTGCTCACTGCATTACTCATAATAATAGTTCAAAAATGGTTAAGTATGGTTACTACTGCTAGGTAGTTTATACTGCCAGTGCAAAGTTACTACTGCTAATCATTGTTACTACTGCTGGTACATTTTAATACTGATAGTATGTGTTAGTACTGCTAGTCTGTGTTAATACTGCTAGTCTGTGTTAATACTGCTAGTATGTGTTAGTACTGCCAGTATGTGTTACTACTGCTATTATGAGTTAATACTGCGAGTTCGTTAATACTGCCAGGGTAATTAGTACTGCTTCTAACTTACTCCCTTCACCTATAAATACCCTGTGTGACCGCCAAATTACAAACGGCTCTTTGAATTTCTACTAGTGTACTCTCTCTCTCTTGTTCTCTTGAATTCTCTCTTACCAGTGCGTAACCCTAGCTTCGACCAATCGCTCAAGAAGATGGCTGAACTGATGTTTGTCGATGAACACAATGAATTGGCAATGCTACTCAAACCATAGCAAGCAGAGGGATTTCATCAGATTGTGGATTTTCTACAATCCTCACACATCGCCCACGTTCTAACTGTCAATCCCACAATCTATGTGGAACACCAAAGGCAGTTCTGGGCCAATACTGCTATTCATACTGAAGATGGCAATCAGGTCATCAAAACCAGGGTGTGTGATAAACCCTTGACAATCACAGAAGGAGCTATTCGCATTCATCTACGACTAGATGATGCCTCAGGTATAACCTCTTTACCCAAGGAAGATCTCTTCCAAGCTCTTAGTCAAATGGGGTATGAAGGTCCCACTGATGTATTCAAGTTCTTCAAGAACAGGTTTGCACCACAGTGGAGATTCTTTGTTCATACCCTTCAGCACTGTATTTCAAGGAAAACAACTGGCTGGAGTGAGTTCAGCAGTACCATTGGTTATGCTATGGTCTGCTTAGCTACCTCTAGAAAGTTCAATTTTGCTCAAATGATTTTAAATGATTTTATGTCAAACCTGGATACCAAAACCAAAAGCTTTTATATGTATCCCAGGTTTGTACAAGAGATTATACTAAATGAATTGACGGATATACCTCATTTCAATGAGGTATATGTACCAAAACCCCCAAAGGGGAAGGTGTTTTCTAATATGAGGAGGCCTAGTAAGGACTTCTCAGGTATTGACACACCATTATTCTCTACAATGATGGGTGTGTCTCCTTCCCATGGTGAGGCATCAGTGTCAAAGCCCTCATCTGACAACCAAACTGATGACCTACCCACACCACTCATTTCTATTAGCATCCCTCAATCCCTTCTTCAAAAGCCAACTTCACCCATCACTCATACGTATATAAGGAAAAAGGTAAAGAAGGTTCATTCCCTTCTTGTACCTTCACCCACAAAGCCTTCAAGCCCTCTAATGGAGCATTCTCCATTAGAGAATATCCAAAGGGAAACCACAGGGGTGTCTCCCAACCCCAAGAAGGTGCTCAATAAGGAGAAGGAAGAGCATATGGGCTGTAAGGCTCACACTACTGACTTTGCACAAAGTGCAGGGCAGGACAGTGTGAACATATCTAAGACCTTCCCCATGGCAACTTTGGGTGAGAAATCATCCAAAGGTCCCAGGTGCCAAGAAACCAAGGGGGTAGAGGATGCTTCTGCCAGGCAGAAGACCTCTACTACTAAAAGATCCAAGGATCCTTCAAGGGTGGTAAACACACCCAAAGGAGGTGAGGACAGATATAACTACGATGAATTGATGGAAACTATGGGAAACATAAATCTTGATGTCATCAAGCAAGGCTCAGATATAGAAGAGATGAAATTGATAATTTTGTCTCAACAAGTGCAGATTACCAAATTGAAGAAGATGGTGATGAAGTTGGTACAGAAAAAGAAAAGAAAGCAGTATGTCTTGAAGAAAAGAGGAGATGCTTTCAACAAGGGGGAGAAACAAGATGAAGAGGAGAAACACAGTCCCATTGGCATGGAAACTCAGTTTGAGGGGAAGCTGAATACAGAAAAAGAAAATACAGAAGCAGAAAGTTCCAAAGCAGCAGAAACTGTTAAACTAGAAACAGAAAAGGCACAAGCAGCAGTAACAGAGCCAGCAGCAGTAACAGGGCTATCTGTTGAAGAGATAGAAATAGCAGAAACTCTTCTAAAGGCCAAAATAGACACCCCCAAAGCCACTCAAAAGGCCAAGGGAGTGGAAATTAAAGAAGGAGGTCTTGAGCAGAAAAGAAAAGAAATCAGTCAGGCAGAAATGAAAAGAAAAGAAAAGGCAAAAGTGGATGAATCTGTACAACCTCCAAGAAGCTAAAACAGATAGAGATTGATGAGGAATTGGCAAAGAGGCTGCAGGCTGAGATAGAACAAGAAGAAGAGACTCAACATGACAAAGATAGGCAGATTGCTCTAGATCTGTCCACTAAGCTGAATGAGGAATATCAAAAGAGCCTGAAAGCTGCAGCTGAGGTAAAGAAAAGTACAGTGAAAGCATCCAAGCACAGACTGCCAGCAAAGACTCAGAAAAGACAACCTTCTAAGACCTATTTGGCCAATCAAGAAAGGAGGAGGATGATAAACTTCCTGAAAGGAGCTCTTGGAGTTTCTGAAGGAATGTTTACAAATATGCCTTATGGCAGGATTGAGGAACTGTATACAAAGGAGATGTCAAATCTGAAAGGGGATTCCACTCAAAGGGAAGAAGCTGAAAGGAGGATGAAAGAGAGGCATGATCTCAATATCCAACAACCCTTTCCTGAGAGTGAGGAAACCACTCCCTCAAAAGAAAAGACTGAAGAAAAGAAGGAAGACCATACTGATGTGGAAGTTAAATCTGCCAAGAGAATGAAAACAATAGCTTCCAAGAAACTGTTGAAGAAGCCAAAGATTGCAGAAGCTGAGAAAGATACAGAACCATCTGTTACAAGTCAAGCTGAACAATCAAGTCAAAGTGCACATCAACCAAGTCAATCTAATGTGCATTTTGAACTTTACATGACTGTAACAGATAGTGATCCAGTGAAGGCAGATCCCATTTCAGTCCAAGCCCCTGAAATCATCCACTGGGATATTCTTAAAGATCAAGGCAAAGAGTATTTCAGAATCAAAAGAATGGGTGATCACTTTGAAGTCTACTCTACTTGGGGGAAGATAATCAGATGTTGTTCCAGGTCAGACTTGGAAGAAATGTTTAAAGTGGGAATGAATTTGTATGAGGATGTGCTGAAGACTCCAGGGATGAACATCAAGAAACTAACAATGCAGTATTTATGTATGATGTTTAGTCCAGATCTTGTAAAGCATGTCATCAAATATATATTCAAGTCTGTGGACAACTGGATGCTCATAGAAAGATGTGGGGTGTATATCTTGACCATAGATAAAAGCTTTCATGAATATTATCTGGTGGATAAGATATATGATCACAGCCTAGCTAAGCTTCATGGGATGCTGAAAGCCAAATTAATTTGTTCTCAAGGTTCAGAAATGGCAAAGATTGTGGTTAGCAGGATCATCAATCAAAGTCTGGGACTGGATCCAAATTTCGGCAACTGATCTGAAGTGTTGAAAGCATCATAAAAACCATATCATGAAGAACTTAACTTCTCCTTCTGAAAAGTTAAGTTAGGGGGAGATTGTTGGGTATAAATATGCAAAGTATGGTTTATGCTGCTGATTAATGTTGCTAAGTGATTACTACTGCTAGACTATCAAGATTACTACTGCTAGTAGAATTAATACTGCTTAAAGAGTCAGTGTTGCTACTTGAATAGTTAGTACTGCTGAAGATTAAAGCTGCTGAAGATGGTTAATACTTCTGAAGATAGTTAGTAGGGCTGTAAACGAACCGAACGAACACGAACGGAGGCTTGTTCGTGTTCGTTCGTTTAACTTAACCGAACAAACGAACGAACACGAACGGTAAACGAACGAAAATTTTTGTGTTCATGTTCGTTCGTTAAGAAAATATGTTTGTTCGTGTTCGTTTATGTTCGTTCATTAAGAGTTAAACGAACGTAAACGAACGAACATAAATGAACATAAACGAACGTAAACGAACGAACATAAACGAACATATACGAACGTAAACGAACGAACATAAATGAACATAAATGAACACAAATGAATAAAAAACAACCACCGTTACTCATAATTTCGTTCGTAAAAAATAACATAACAAAATAAAAAAATGGATATACTTAGGAGGTATAAAAAAGGAATTTTAAAAATTAATTTAATTAATGCTTTGACAAATTAATGTCATAATAGATATAAATATATTTATATATATAAACAAATATAAACGAACATAAACGAACGTAAATGAACATAAATGAACGAACATAAACGAACGTAAACGAACATAAATGAACGAACATTAACGAAGATAAATGAACGAACGTTCACGAACGTAAATGAACGAACGAGACCATTGTTCATGTTTGTTCATTTAACTAAAAGAACAAAAAAATGTGTTCATGTTCGTTCATTTATTAAATAAACGAACATAAACGAACTTCCCGCCGAACAGTTCACGAACGGTTCACTGAACGTTCGGTTCGTTTACAGCCCTAATAGTTAGTGCTGCTTATAAAGATAAAGATGTCTTGGAGATAAAGACAAGCTGGAGATAAGGCTGAAGATAATTATGGGATTGATATTGAAGATCAAGTTTATTTTGATAATTATCTTGTTATCTACTCTGTAAATATAGTCTAGATGTTATAGATTATATAGTACATTCTGAAAGAATTATTGATAGAATATGAATAAGTTTTTGTGATAGAGAATTAACCTCAAGACTAGTTTAGATCCTTTCTATAGAGAAGTATAGAACGTCTGTTGAGCCTGTTCAACAGATTGAGGTTTTTGTGTGTAATCATCAAGTTGAATCAATATAAACTTGTGATTTGAGTTTGATATACTGTCTCATTGATTGTTAGTGTTAAAGTGATTTTCCGCAACTTCTTTAACATTGTTTCTGAGTGAATTATTCTTGTTTGAGTTTCGATCCTGACAAACTAAATATCAATTTGCCGAATTCTTTACATTTTGTCTTTAAGGAAAATTTTTAACATCGGCATATTGAGTTTAAAAGTTTAAATCTTTACAAATTTTATTCTATAAAGTAAAGTTTTACATTTTTTCTTTCTTTTGAATAAAATATGTGTCTAGGATAAATTTTCAAGTTCTTTTGTTTATATTAAAGTTTTTATATGATCAAATTTCAAGTCTTACAAAAGTCGAAAAGTCAGCAAAATGTTTGAAACTTTTATTACTGCTTTAAAGTTGTGTGATTCGGAATATTTATAGTTTACAATGCTTGGAAAATTCTAAAAAGTCAAAATTTTGATTGTAATGAAAATATGGGCTAAGTACCTTTATGTAAAACTGAGTGATTGAGATGAATATTAAATTCTTAAAATTCAGAAATCTCTAAGTTTAAAAGTTTGTACCTGTGGCCTTTCTGGTTTGGGAAAGTAAATTCTTCAGGATGCTTGTCATCTGGTCCCCTAAGGTCATTTGGTCTGGAGTGATCGAACCCAAATCCTTCAATAGAACCAGATCGAAAGTCATATTCTACTGGTATGAATGGGTTTAGGATATGTCGATGTAGCCTTTCTGATCTGGGAGAATAAGTTCCAAGGGGTGCTTGACACCTAGTCCCCTAAGGTCAACTGGTTTGGGAGCGGCTGACCCAAATCCTGCAATAGGGTCAGATAGAAAGTTACGTTTACGGCATGTTCTTTACTTAATAAACTTCTTGATTAAAAAGATGCTAAAGTGCACGAGCTTAAAAGATGCCAAAGAGCACACTCATGTTAAGATGCCAATGAGCACATTGCTAAAAGATGCCAATGAGCACACATCTCATGATACTTGGTGATATGTTTCAGTTGCGATAAACCTATAATTTGTGAAACTCTTAATTTTTGATGGATTAGTGTGAGTACATGCAAAGTTCTCTATTATATTTTTAGAAATGTATTTTCTTGAAGATAATCGAAGATTCGCATGTGAGCACACTAAATAGATTGCTGGAAGTTTTTGAAACTGAACATGTTTTAACTTGATATGCAAAAAAACTTGTTTCTTTATCCAACAACATATATTTGATTTCAACTGATTGATAAATTTGTCATATTTCACTCAGTAGAATTCAATTTGTTGAGTGTTTAAAGTTTTATATGTTTAGTTGTTTTAAAATTTATATTCAGTATATTTTTTTTCTTTGTACATTAATATTTTATCATTGTGTTCTCATAAATATATTTTAATGGGTTTATGCATTATTCAAGGGGGAGTGAACAAAGAGAATATTTTTTCAAAGTTTATATCTGTTTTTGAGGGGGAGTATCTGATTCTTTATATGAATGCTAACTTGAATTGTCAAATTTAGTGCATTTGTGTAAGAGGAGTCAAAGAGCTAATCAGGTAAAAAAATCCGGACTCCAAGTCAGATTTGAGCAATCAGTTGGTCGCGTAAACCTCACTTTGCGCATCCAGCGTGACGCGCAAACCTCACTTTGCGCCTCTAGAGCAATCCATGTTTTCTCTGTTTCTTTGATTTTGCAGATCTTAAGTTGTCTCGTCTCCAACATTTGCATGACCAAGTTGATCCTGATCATCAAGGTCATGAGGGGGAGAATTAAGAGATGTTAAGGAGATGATAAAGAGACAAAGAGCACAAACGTTTATCTGTTGATCAAGATTCGCTCAAAGATTCTATTCTCTCAGCTACAACTAATACTTTTGTTGTTTCTGCTCCGACCACCACCGTTCATTCAAGATCATTCAAAAAGGTGTGTCGTCTAGAGCTCAAGCTGATGCAAAGAAAAATCAATCTGAAAAATGTTGAGAAGAATTTTTTTTTCTTAAAAGTCAGAAAGCTTCACAAAGTCGCTTTGTTGGTCCGTGTTGTTTTAGAAGATGAATTTCGAAGACCAAAGCGCCAATGATTACTAAGGGGGAGATTGTTAGGTCTGGTTTTATAGTAATCATTGTATTTATAGGGCTTGGTCAGATACTGTGTCTAGTGTCTAATACTGTGTAGTATTGACCAAGGGTATTTAAGTCCCTTTGGTCTTGTTCCTTTGTAAGAACCTTCATGCACATTATTGAGATTTTACACTTTGCGCACTCAAGCTCTCTCTCTCTCTCTCTCTCTACATTCTCTCTCTAAAGATTCATTGATCTTGGATTATCAATTATGTAAAAAGATTTAGAACAAGAATAAGAAGAAGATCAAGAATAACCTGTTGATCTTTGAAGGAGACGATGCAAATGCTTGAGAATGCTAGAATGCTTTTGAGAGAGTTTTCTTGCTTTAAAAGTATTTCCAGAAAGCGTAAAACGATAAGAATGGAAAAACATTCTTTTTATACGTGTGAGAGTAGGAGAGAGAGTGTGAGAGACGGGAAAACAAATGTTCATCATGACATGGACACGTCCCACGAAGTTGATTGGATGGAAGGGCAACGGACGAACGTGTCAGAAAAAGACATGTCGTGGATTGTCGGTTCAAATGACATCATAGAAGAGAGAGAGACTTTTCATTTGTCCGTTTTGAAATTATCGCTGAAGAAAAGTCAGTGATAGATGTTCTCTTTGAAAGTATCCCTGATGGTAAAGATAGGGATTGATTTTCTTTTAAAAAGGATCACTGACTAGAAATATCAGTGATAAATTTATTTTTCAAAAAGCTTTTAATCATTTGAAGAAAGTTCAGTGATTAAAGTTTATATTTTGAAAAACATCTTAACTGAATGAAGATTCAGTTGTAGGGATGGAGAGAACATACCTGAGAGTCAGAATGTTTATCAGAGAATGATAAAAAGGGGAACTTATGATTACTGACACAATGCATGAACGCTGAAGAATTATTCTTCGAGATTCAGCATTCCAAGCTCACTGATGAGAAAGTTGAACCTTGTCTCATCAAGAGGTTTGGTGAATAAATCAGCAAGCTGAAAGTCAGTAGGGATGAAATGAAGTTCAATATCACCATTCATCACATGATCTCTGATAAAGTGATATATGATCTCTATGTGTTTCGTCTTTGAATGTAGCACTGGATTATTTGCTATAGCGATAGCACTAGTGCTGTCGCAATAGATTGGAATCTTTGATAGCTGAAGGTCATAGTCTAATAGTTGATTTCTCATCCATAAGATCTGAGAACAACAGCTTCCAACGGCTCCGTATTCAGCTTCAGTTGTGGAAGTGGACACTGAATTTTGCTTCTTGCTTGTCCAGCTTACCAGCTTTCCTCCTAGGAGTTGACATCCACCAGTGGTACTCTTTCTGTCAAGTTTACAACCTGTAAAATCACTAGGGTTGTGTGTTGATGCAACGAGGCAAGGTAATCGCTTATGCCTCGAGGCAGCTTAAAATACATGAGCAGAATTATCCAACTCATGATTTGGAGTTAGCGGCGGTGGTATTCGCTTTGAAGCTTTGGCGACACTACCTCTACGGCACGAAATGCACTATTTACACGGATCACAAGAGCCTGAAGTATGTCTTTGATCAGAAAGAGTTGAAAATGAGGCAAAGACGGTGGATCGAGTTGCTTAAAGATTTCGACTGTGAATTGCTTTACCATCCCGGTAAGGCGAACGTGGTGGCCGATGCACTAAGTCGAAAGGACTATAGCGGGAGTATTCGGGCTACCCATTCAAGAATCGAGCTAGTGTTTAGTCTTTTTGAGAAGATCAAGACATCACAGATGGAAGCATTGTTGGAAGAGAATCTCAAAGAGGAAGTCATGACAAAACAGCGTCTGCTCTTAACGGAAGATAGCCGTGGAGTGAAACTGTTCAACGGTCGTGTGTGGGTGCCCAAGATTGGGGGTAACCGTGAGCTGTTGCTAGAAGATGCACACAAGTCCAAGTATTCCATTCATCCGGGAAGTACAAAGATGTACAGGGACTTGAAGCTGCACTATTGGTGGCCGGTAATGAAACTTGACGTCGCGCGTTACGTTGAGCGTTGTGTGACGTGTTCACAAGTTAAGGCCGAACATCAGCGACCGTATGGGAGTCTTCGGTCTTTAGAGATTCCCGAGTGGAAGTGGGAGCATATCACCATGGACTTCGTGACGAAGTTGCCTAGAACTCTTCGGGGACACGATACCATCTGGGTGATAGTGGATAGATTGACCAAGAGCGCTCACTTTTTGCCTATGCGCGAGACTTTACCGATGGACAAGTTGGCAAAACTTTATATCGATGAGGTGGTCTCAAGGCATGGTGTACCATTGTCGATCGTGTCGGATCGCGACAGTCGGTTCACTTCGAACTTCTGGGATGGGTTTCAGAAAGAGCTTGGTACGCGAGTAAAGTTGAGTACGACTTACCATCCACAGACCGACGGGCAGAGCGAACGGACGATCCAAACCTTGGAAGACATGTTGAGGTCTTGTGTCATCGATTTCGGGGGTAGTTGGGACTCTCACCTGCCTTTGGTGGAGTTTGCTTACAACAATAGCTACCACTCGAGTATCGGGATGGCACCTTTTGAAGCATTGTATGGGCGAAAGTGTCGGACCCCCGTGTGTTGGCTTGAAACGGGAGAGAAGCAGTTCGCCGGGCCTGAAATCGTGCAAGAGACTGCCGATAAGGTCAAGTGCATTCGTGAAAGAATGAAAGCGGCTCAGGATCGTCAGAAAAGCTATACCGATAAGAAGAGGCGACCGATGGAATTCCAAGTAGGCGACCGCGTTATGCTTAAGGTATCGCCATGGAAGGGAATTATACGGTTCGGAAAACGTGGGAAGCTGAGTCCCCGTTTCCTCGGACCTTTCAAAGTACTTAAGCGAGTGGGTTTGCAAGCCTACCAGTTGGAACAGCCACCGGAGTTGAGCAGAATACACAACACGTTTCATGTTTGCTACCTCCGGAAATGTTTGGCGGTAGAAGACAGCGTCATTCCCCTTTCAGAGTTAAGGGTAGACGAGGGAAACCGTTGTGTGGAAGAACCCGACGTCATCTTAGAGAGAAAGTCTAAGAAGTTACGTCACAAAGAAGTCACTTTGGTCAAGGTGCAGTGGAAGCATCACCGAGGAGCAAATGTGACTTGGGAATCTGAGGAGGATATGAAGCGTAGATATCCTCATCTCTTTGTATAGTTGGATTTCGGGGACGAAATCATTCCCAAGTTGGGGAGGATTGTAACACCCTGAATTTTGGGGTTGGGTGAAAAGTTGACCCTTACCCAAAGTTCAAGGGGGTAATTTGTAACTTGGGCTATATAAATAGAAATCAAATCTGATATATTTTTAATATCTCATTATTTGATCTGTTTGGTTTTGAGAAGCCAGAGAGAAGAAAGAGCAGGAGAAGCTGTGTTTGAGGGTCGATCGTTTCGGGCAAATCGAGGTACGAATCTAGCTTAATACTTTGATCTGAATGCTTTTAGCCGTGTAGAATCTCGTTGTGAAGGTTTTAAACCGTTCCATTTTGAGATCTGAGTATTTCTCATTTTTGGATCTGGGTCTGCGTCGAACTGTTCTTGATGAACAAGACGACCGGATGAGCAAAGGACCGGATGAGCGTTCGACCGGTATCCTTCGACCGGTGGGTTGTGTTCGACCGGGACCCCTTCGACCGGAACCCGTTTGACCGGTATGGGTTTGACCGGAGTGTTGTCTTCGACCGGTAGTCTTTCGACCGGAGTGTAGTCTTTCGACCGGTATTTGTCTTTCGACCGGAGTGTAGTCTTTCGACCGGTATTTGCCTTTTTGACCGGATTAGATTATGTTAGTTGTAGCTTCTGTTATTTTGAGTTCTATGTCAGGAAGCGGGAGAGTTATCTGTGTTTTCGACTTACCGATCCCTTCGGTGTTGTCATAGGTAGCCCTCGTTAAGAAGAAGGAAACAGAGGTGAGTTCCTACTATCATTTTAAACTTTACACATATCAAAAGTTACCTTTTGGATCTTATCTTGTTAAAGTAAAATGATGTTTTACTTGCACGTTATGCGATTATGCGAAAATAATATTAAAGAGCTTCTTTTAATGATTTTCCTTCTTACCAGGAGTTGAACTGGAAATAACATTTGTTTATAAAATGTATTTATGCCATATGTTTATTTATGGTTGGTCACATATGTTGTTGTGACGAGTCTGTACCATTACTAGTGGATCCCTAGGTTTTGAGTCGACTGTATTGTTGGGATGTTATATTCCCCAAATTTGTAGCTATGGATCACATGTTCCTCGGGGGCAACTTGGTACGGTTATGTGAGGCCGGATACTAGCCATGGTTCATAGTGATCCTAGCGAAGGAGTATACATTGGTTTTGCACTTGGGGCTTGATCTCACGTTGAAGCACGGACTTTTGTGTTCGTATCCGCGGACTCCAATTGTTTAGCTCGTAACTCGGATTTTTGGCCTACTTTGTGTTACGCCACAATCCTTGGTAAAATGTTTTATTGTCGGTCCTTTTATGACATGTTTATAACGGAAAAGCCCGGTTGTGGCAAAAGGCTTAAATTGTAAATTTAACCTCTTTGGAAATATTATCTTATTATACAAATGTTTATATCTTTTGAGCTTTATAAACTGTATGTTCTCACCAGGCTTTAAGTCTGACACTTTTTCTCAAATGGTATGTGTAACAGGGTTCCATTAGCGGTGGGTTACCGGGGTTTTTGGAGAGACGAGTTTTGAGTCTCGAGGTTTTTGGAGATATTTAGTATTGTATCTGGGCATTTGTTAAGTCCCATTCTTTTGATGAATTGTGGTCTGTCAACTGATGAAATCTTGATATAGGAATCTAGATTAGTTTGTTGATGAACCCTTTATCTGTTCAGGTTTTGTAAAGTCTTAAGGACTGATCCCATTTATGGGAAGTTAATTGCAATACTTCCGTCTTGTTGCCAGGATTCCAAGTTTTATTTTACTCTGATTTTTGAGGTGTTACAGATTATTCAGCACTTCCATCTTTTTAACAAAAGATATTAGTTCTTTTGGAGTATCACTCTTGCAGCGAAGAAAGATAACCTAGGTATAGCGAGAGAATTCATCTACAATGACAAGCTTATATTTCTTTCCAGCTATTGATTGGATATTGACAGGGCCAAACAGATCCATATGTAAGAACTGAAGAGAACTTGTCACTGAGGAAACTTGTTTAGATTTGAAACTAGCTTTTGTTTGTTTTCCTTTTTCACATGCTGAGTAGAGAGATTCTTTAGCATATGAGTGTTGAGGAAGACCAGAAACCAGTTCCTTAGATGAGAGAGAATTCAGGGTTTTGAAGTTTAGATGAGAGAGCCTTTTGTGCCATAGCCAGTTGACATCAAAAGAGGCCTTAGAGAGAAAACATACATTCTCAGTGGTAGTAGAGTCCATGTCTATAACATAGACATTTTATTTACGATAACCACTGAGTGTAGGTTTTCCTTTCTCATTTACCACTGAACATGCTTTCTTTGTAAAGCGAACTTCATAGTCTTTGTCACATAGTTGACTGGTGCTTAGAAGATTGTGCTTCAGTCCATCTACATAAGCGACTCTTCGAAAGGTAGGTGTTCCATTGCTGAGAACACCAAACCCTCGGGTATATCCTTTTCCATTTCCACCAAAGGTCACAGAGGGACCTTTCTCTTCCTTGTATTCAGTGTGCAGGTCTTTTTGTCCAGTCATATGACGAGAACATCCACTATCGAGATACCAGATGCCCTTTGATCCCTGCACACATAAGGAAGATTAAGCGTTGTTTGGTACCCACTTTTCAATGGGTCCTTTAGTGTTAGTGGATATGGAAGATTTAGCAGTCTTCACAGCAGATGAAGATTCAGCTTTAGTGGTAATCTTCACTTTGGTTAATTTCTTAACCTTAGTGGTATTCTTCACCTTGGTCGATTTTTCAGCTTTAGTGACCTTTTCAGCGTTGGAGGCATTCATCTTCACTTTAGCTGATTTATCAGCTTTAGTGGTAGTTGGACGTTTGCTTGCAATATGGTCAGTAAAACCACAGTGATAGCATTTTCTATATTTGAAAATGGTTTTAGGACCAGAAGTAGAAGGTTTTGCAAGTTTAAGATGAGCAGGGCCAGGTCCAAGAATGCTTTTCTCATGAGATCTGGGAGGAATTTTTATTTCTTAAGATCTCGTGGGTTTAAGGTCAATCTTTAGCTTTGGAGGACAGAGATCGAAGATTTTTATCACAGAGCTAGAGGATTGATTCACTGAAGGTTTAGAAGGAACTTTCAGCTTTGCTTTCTTGGTAGCCTTCTGAGGACGAAGAATGGATTTTTCTTTATCCGCAGACTTAGAGCCTTTGGATTTTTCCTCAGGGATAGAATTTGAAGAAGAAGGAGAAAACTGATTATAAGAAGTGTCAGAGATAGGAGTGACAAACGTTCCAAACTTAAGCATGGAACTTTCTTCTTTAGGCTCATCCTGTGGTGTCCAAAAACCAAGACCAGTTTTATCACTTTCAGGAGTTTGATCATTTATTATCTCAGAGATCTTTGTTGATGATTTGCACCATTTTTCAACATGAGCCTTTTCTGCTTTTAGAGCAGCGATGCCTTGTTCGCGTTCAATGCTGATGATTTCAATTATAATGACTTGATCTTTCAACATTTCTTCTAAAAGAGTTAGTTCTCTGATCTTTTCATGACATTTCTCTAGCTCTTGAGTTAAATGAACATTTTTATTCTCAGCTTGAGTTTTGTCGTTTAGAGCATTATAAAGATCAATCGTCAGCACATCAACGGCACGACTTCTCTCAGCTTCAGGCAGAGAGGGATTAGTAGAGATAGATACCTGAGATGATATGTAGCTCATGGAAGGTTCATATTCTTCTTCCACTTCTTCTTTAATCTCAGCCATGAGGCAAAGATTAGCGACTTCTTCTTCATCAGAACTTGATTCTTCTGATTCAGCCCAGTCGTGTTCTTCAGCGATGAGACCTTTACCTTTTCGCTTGTAGCTTTTCAGCTTTTGATATTTGTTCTTCAGCTTTAGGTATTTGTCATCACTGGATCTTCTTGAGGTAGAAGGCTTGAAGACCTTTTTAGACCTGCACTCACTAGCAAAGTGTCCAATCTTTTCACAGTTATAGCAAGTGGCAGTAGCCTTATCAACCGGGGTTGATTTTGGCTTATCAGTTAGAGAGAGAGGCTTATTTCTTCGGAAATTGCTCTTTCTTGCAAATCTCTTAAAAGAGTTTGTCAAGAGTGCTAAGGACTCATCAAACTCTGAAAGATCAGGGTCTGATTGATCCTTAGATTCAGAATCTAACTCAGAGATGGTGAGAGTAGATCGCTGAGATGGAATTATCTCTGAAGAGATTAAAGCAACAGGAGTGCTTTCGGAGTCTTTAGAATCTTTTACAAGATTCTTCTTCAAGAGATTCGATTGCTCATAGTTGAGCAATATTCCATACAAAGTGCTTAGAGAAAGAGAATTTAAGTCTTTTGTCATCTTAAGACATATTGAATAACTGTCCCAGCTTTCAGGAAGACATTCTAAGAATTTTGTTAAGACCTCAGAATTAGAATAGGTCCTACCAACTGTTCTTAGATCAATGATTAAGCAGTTAAACCGCTGATGAACGTCAGAGAGAGATTCATTCTTACCAGCGATGAAACTTTCATACTGTCTTACCAAGTTAATCTTTCGAGTCTCTTGGATTTCAGTAGTGCCTTCATATTGAACACAAATGGTTTCCCACATTTCTTTAGAAGTTTTAAGATGCATGATGGAATGAAAAACTTCATCAGGCAGAGCCATTGAGATAATGGTCTTTGCTCTTGCATCTATGCCTACCTTATTTTTGTCTTCATCACTCCACTGTCTTATTTCCTTAACGACATAGCGTTCAGGGACAGCTTCAGTGGTGGCAGTAGCGGGAACTGCAGCTATAATTCTAACAGGTTCATAGGGTCCATTTTCTATATATTCAGGTATAGTAGGATCAGCACCTTCAAGAAATAGCATCATTCGATTTTTCCATAGAGAAAAGTTATCTCTGCTAAATCGAGGAGGTTTAGAAAGTGAACCATTATCATAGTAATTTGTGTTTGTGTTAAGTGCCATTTAGAACAGCAAGGAAGAGAATAAAGCAAGATCTTGTTTATCAGATTAAACAGTCTGCTCTGATACCACTTGTTGGTCCCGGAGGTGCTTAACAAGTTTGTAGAATGGGGGGTTGAATACAAACACATAAATTAAAGTTTAATAAATTGTTTATTGATAAATCAAACACAATTTACATGTTTGTTGCGGAATAAGATTAAGACAAACTCAATCTAAACAAACTTAAGAAACACTAAGATGGTTGCACAAGAATTTCAGAGAATGGGGGATTAAGGAATATAGAAAACAAAGGTTTCTATTTGGGGTTCAAGGATTGAGCACACCCTCAGATGGAGGGGTGATCTTCCTATTTATACCCTATGCATTAAATGCATGGCAGGGCACTTTACACGTGGCGTTCACTGATTGGCTTTGGAAGTCTGACTTTGGGAGACATGCTTTCGGTCGGATCATGAACAGTGTAGTTGACAGAGTTGTTGTACGAATTATGGCAGAGACATGTCCGTTCTGACACATCGTACTGAGTTGTGCAAGGTAAGACAAAAGGAAACTTGATGTATAAGCTTTGTGATCATTTGATCGTTGAATATCTCTTTCTTCAGAGACATCAAGAGTTCAGCGATCGTTGAAGCTTTCCTCATGTTCCTTCGCGTATAAGTAGAGTTGTCTTTGCTTCACTGATATCCGCATCAGGTCACTAGTAGACTTCTCTTTGTTCAGTGGCTTCGTCTTCGATTCAGCTATGAGCATATGTTGACGCGAGACTTGTCTTCAGGGATTACGTTACTGTTTACATCAAAACTATCAGCGATAACTGAACAGGCTCAGTTTGATCACTGATGGTGAAACACTAATACATATTGAATGTTTATAAGAAAGACTATCAACGATAACTGAACAGACTCAGTCTGATCGCTGATGGTGAAACACTAATACATATTAAACGTAATTTTCACTATGTATAGAAAAGGGTCGTTATCAAATCACTGAGAGAGTTTGGATCAACATTGACCTATACGATCGGGCAGCGTCCCATGGGCAGTAAGGTGTAATTCCCTTGTGCATAAGTTCTCGTTTTGGAACTGGGTTCCCCTGTTTTGGAACTCTCAAGAATAGACTCAGAAGAGTTGACTTGATGTTTTCGAGCAACAGACTCAGAGGAGTTGAGCTCGATATGTTTTATGAGTATAATCCATACGTTTT
The DNA here is from genome assembly GCA_954870635.1 of Arctium minus. Lineage (NCBI taxonomy): Eukaryota > Viridiplantae > Streptophyta > Magnoliopsida > Asterales > Asteraceae > Arctium > Arctium minus. The sequence continues at coordinate 156,133,209 of OX941081.1, forward strand.
GGTTTTCTACATAGTTATGTGACCTACTTTTGTGTTCCGTCACATACTATGTAATCGGGTCTCCCCCATCACTGAAAGGTGTTGTTTTGGTTATGGAGTTTTATGATCCATGTTTCCGGTGACGTTTCGGGTATGGATGGTTATCCATGTTCTTGGGTTTTGCATACTAAACTTTATCCATGTCTTTGGAATATTTTAGATGATAGAGTTTATCCACGTTTTAGTATTTGATTATTAAAGTAGCAGTTATGTTTTATGAGAGTTTTGGGTTTTGGATTTATATTCGAAGAGGCGTTTTGCTTTGTGATTTTAATCACGAAGTTAATGAATGTTGAAAAGAGATTGTTTTCAGATTTAATGTATTTCGCTTTGGTTGATTTTGAATTGAACGTATTTTCCTTTTGGAAATCACGATTTAAATTATATTCTTAAAGTCATTGTTTTATATAATTATCTGATGAAAACTCTTCAGCTCACTAGGCGTTAAGCCTAACCTTTTTTTTTGTCGGCATGTGCATCAGGTTCCAGTTGGGGGAATGGTTCTAGCAGTTCTATGAAGAGATGAGCCCTAGTTTTACACGAGGGTAAGTAGTTGGTGAAGTCTTCCGCAGTTTGGAGATAGTGACTATTAATGGGTTCTTGGCAACACCCGTCCCTATTATAGACTGTGTACATAGAATGAATTGTGTTTATTGAAGTTAAACCTTAATTACGGTCGTAGATGAATCAGTTATTGATGTATTTAGAAAATTTTTAATTAGTTGCTATTTCCAGATTTGAGGGTGTAACAATTTCATTCATATTCTTTCCTAAATGGTGTTGTTATCGCTACCTCCTCCTCACTCACAAATCTCCCCATACCCCTCCTATCTCACTCACATACCCCTCCTACCTCACTTACATACCCCTTATACGAGGGGGTATGGTTAGAATTCACCTTCCTAAAAGGTGTATGTGTGTGTGTGTGGGGGAGAGAGAGAGAGAGAGAGAGAGAGAGAGAAGAGTAATCTTGGAGAAGAAGAAAGGGGTTGTGAAGGAAAAATCTTTGATGAAGAACTTTTGAAGATTGAGGCAGAAATCGTGTGAGAATTATCATATTCTTAAGGTAATTGTTCTTGACTTTATGTTTATTTTCCTCCATTAGTGGAGTTTTGTTGGTAAGTTGGGAAATCTAGGGCTCATTAGGTATCTTCTAGTGAAATGATTGATTGATTTTGGAAATCTATGATTCATGGATGATTCATTTCGGAAATTTGATTTAAACCAATATTCTCTTTTGTGAATCATTGTGGTTTTTGCTTTGACAAATTGGGTGTAATGGTGGGAAACTCCATGGATGGAGAATTCATTGTTTGATTTGGAAACTTGTTTAATGAAATTGTTGGTTAGTTGTAGATTATAACTTGTTTAGGGAAATTTCCTTTTGGATTTAGATGGTAATTTGTGCATCAAATTTTAGTTGTGAATGGAAATTGGAGTGTTGGATCAACCCTAGAAGTTTTGGGAAGAAATTCGCACCACAGGGTCTGGCGCGACTTTTCATGCAAGTTAAGTCGCGGTGAAAGTCGTCTTAGCCACTGCCGAGTCGCGATTTCACCCGTTTCGTTTCTCGTTTCAAGCCAAGGATCGAAGTCCTCTCTTAAGGTTTAGTATGGAAGACTTTTAAGTGGGATTAACGCTATTGTTATCTTGGTTAATTCAGGTGTTCGGTTTGAGCTCTTTTAGCCGTTAGGCTTGGAGTAGGGTGGGCGACGTCAAGTGAGTTCCCTTACACTAATTTTATAACTTGTTGCTTCTACTTTTAAACACTAATTATGGTTTATAATCTATCAATGTTTATTATGCAAATTCTTTGTGACGCATCTTTGATATGATCAAACCTTAAATGTGGCTATGTGGGGTGTGTGGAGTTGCACATAGGCATAGGGTACCTTGAGGTAGTGAGATATCTCTTGGGAGTGATAATTCATGTGCCTAGAATCCGTTTCTTAAGCACATTGGATAGGCATCTACTGGGGCCTATATGATAAATGTCATAGGGGTGTGACGGTGTGTCTACATATATTGTGCAATGTCCGTGTGGTGAAAGGTAAACTTGTTTGATGGAGTATGATTATTACTCATTGTGATGTTACTTATTAATGTAACAGTTTTCTGCATTATATCTGTGATTGAAGGAATTCACTAGACCGTATGGTCTAACCCTCGTTTTTCAAAACCAAACCTTTTTTCAGGTAAGTATTAGCGTGATAATAGCTCTGTGGGGAAAAGGAAGATTTGATGTCATCTTGATTTAGTGCTTTTTGGTTTTTAGTTTGTAAAAATTCTCAGTTGTGGGTTTATGTATTCCGCTGCAATCATTTGAGATTTAATCAGAGAAACCTTGTACTCATTTACTTTTGGTGTCGATTTGGCTTATGTAATGTTATTCGGATATTTTGAGTTTTGGGATGTTACATTATACACCCAATTTTGAGAGTTTTGCTTCTAATTTTTGGCACTTATTCTTGAGCCAAGAAAACATCAAAAACCCTTTTTCTCCTTGATTGCTTCTCTTTTGTTTTTGAATACACACCACCACACTTGGATGATCTTAAACAAGTCCTCCTCCTCCTCTTTGGTTCATACATTTTCCCATTTAGCATTTTTAGTCCATAAACTATAACTTGTCTACCTTGCCCCCTTCAAGTTACAAACTTTACCTTTAGCCCTAGAAATTATGACATACGAAGCTAAAAAAAGATGTACGAGTCAAACCTTTAAGGTAACTCATGTCCTAAAATATTAAAGTATCTCCAACAGCTATGTTATTTTAGAAATTTTAGAGATTTGAAAAAATTCTATTCCAATAGCTATGTTAACACTTCTATAAAATAGAGAAAAAAAAGGAGAAAAAATGGAGAAATCTCCAAATTTGAAAAAAAAAAAAAAAGAGAGAAAATATAGCATACTTGTTGGAGATGTTTTTAGGTTTGTTTCCCAACAATTTGCTCCCATTCAAGATCATTGGAGGTTTGTATGTCTAGTAAAGAAGTTTACATATAAAGGGATAAGACAACTTTGATACCACATAATTAGAATGTTTTGTAATGGTTGTTTATTGACAAGTATTTTTTTCGTCCCAAATAAGTGTCCATATTTTTGTTTATATTTGTCCTAAAAATTAAAATAAGTGTCCACTTTCAAAAAGTAGATCACTAAATTCTCACATTTACCCTTAATTAATAAACAAATAAAAGTAAATATGTCATTTGGTAACAAAAATGTGTATTAATTATGAATATCTAAAATTACGTATCAAGTTAAATGTGGACGGAGATGGAGGGAGTATATAATTTTGAATATATTTTTTTTTATAGACATTTAAATAATTTTTTTAAACAGCCTAAAAAATGTTTTATTGTTTTTATGACATGCACAAAGTATTTAAACTGTGATTTTTATTTTTATTCCCAATGAGGGCGGAGTATCTTTTTGTATTGCAAATTTGCACATGCGTATTAACGTTCAAAATAGGCGGTTCAAACTACCTCTCCTTTGGCAACGCTTTACATTGACTTCTACTGAATAGGATTCATGTTCAAATACCCAAAACAAATAAATTAGTTTATTCACGTTATATAAAGGGCATTGCTATTCCTACCCCCTCCTCACTCACAATCACTCACATACCCCCACCTATATCACTCACATACCCCCTCCTACCTCACTCACATACTCCCCATAGGAGGGGGTATGTTTAGAATTCACCTATATAAATTAGCTGAGAAGATAGTTGTTACTTAATTGGTAGCTTATAAATTAATTATATTTAATAAAAGTTAGTTGATAGACTATTGAAAAATGTAAATCACCAAGAAAGACATGCTAAAAAAATTAGTAAACTTCAATTAACATGTCATAATATATATAGAGCAAATCACTAATAATATTTAATACAAACTAGATGGTAAAGAAAATTAAATAATAGAATATGTTAATTAATATATATACATATGTGTATGTGTGTGTGTGTGTGTGTGTAATATTATAAATTCTAGATTTGTAAAACCAAATATGAATTTTAAATATATAAATTAAACAATGATTTTAAGTAATCATTACATTATGAATAAAAATGAAGTTGTTCAACCTTAGAGCATCTCCAACAGCTATGCTATAGTTTTTCTAAAATAAAGTATAAAAAGTTGAAATCTCTAAAAAAAATTACAACGAACTCCAACAGCTACTCTCTTTTAGCAATTCTATCATCAATTATATTAATAAAATATTATTTCTCTCTCCTAAACATACAACTTCAATGTCTCCTATTAGTGGAAAAGAATTAAATATTGTTTCTCTCTCTTCAATATGGGGTTTTAGAGATTTCTCCAAATTTGGAGATTTTTACCTTCTCTCTCCTCTTTTCTCTATTTTAGCATATGATATAGCTTAGCTGTTGGAGCAAAAAAATTGCTAAAATCCCACTTTTTTCTATTTTAGCATAGCAGAGCATCTCCAACATCTTTGTTATAATTTCTCTAAAATAGAGAAACAAAAGTGGAAATATCTAAAAAGTATTACATTCAACTTCAACAGATTTGCTATTTTAGAGATTTTGAAATAACTTATATTATTATAATATTTTCTAATTTTAATCCCAATACACTTTAAAAAAAAACTTAATATAAAATGATAAAAATTGAATCTCATTGGTAGGATTGAATAAAATAATCATTTCTCTCTCCTACCATCAAGTTTTAGAGAATTCTCTAAACTTGGAAAATTTTCAAGTTTTTTCTATTATAGCAAACAAGATAGCAAAGCTATTGGAGAGGTTTAGAGAACAAAAACCAATTTTTTTCTATTTTAGCAAAGTTGTTGGAGATACTCTTACATCTCTATAATTAATTAATAAATTCTCGAAAAAATAATTAAATTAAGATATTTATTGAAATATTTATCAAAGTTTTATTATTTATGAAACAAAAAAAAAATTAACTTTTATGTACTAATTTATAAAAAAAATGAAAATTGTTATATTTGTTTTTTGACGACAAAATATATATCGAATAACAATTTACAATTAAAATTGATTAATAATTTAAAATTAACATTAATTAAGAATTAATAAAAAAAATTTATTAGTAATTATAAATAACAATTAATATTTAATCATGGATATAATTAGAAGAAAGTGGAAAAAAACTATTGGAGTTTATTAAAACTCTAATTCAAATAGCGTTTCATTAAACCAACTTATAAGTTACGTTTTACTATATAAACGGAATTTTTTAAATAAACTCGAAAAATAGGCTAGCTTGTTATAAGTTAACTTACGTTTTATGTTCGTCAAATGATTGGATAATTCTATGAATGCTACTCATAAAGTTTCTAATCCATTTAATCATCAAATTTCTTTTTTTAAATGTATTTCAAAAATATCATTTAACTTGTAATGTGTTGTAGGATTATGTGTCATCATCAAAAGGAAGTGATTGACATAATATTTTTCTAGTATTAGAATTTACCATAATGAATGTTTCCTTTACTTTGTAAACTTCTCCCTATTTAAATGGCTTATGATTAATGAGAATTACAGATTTCATTGTCTCTCTATTCTATTGTTATTTTGTTTGGATTTTCCTTTAACGCGTTATCAGCACGTACGCTCCTTACAACAAAATAATCACAAAATCAAGCTAAAATTCGGCATTTGAGGTAAATTTTATATGTGTAAGTTTTAAAACTTCAGCATATCATGTTTTATACTATGAACAAATATGATAATTTTTAAGAATATGGTTTTTCTCTATATGTTTAAATATATTATCATTCTACTGTACTTTATGTTATAGACGTAAATTATAATTTGCCAATCTCATGAAATCCTAATTCACATATTGTTTTTTTTATGCTTATAAAAATTGCATAATATGTGATATCATGATGCATTCAATTTAAAACAAAATACATGGAATTGTTCATATATATATGTTTTTTTTTTGGAGAATACTAAATTGTTTTTTTTGGAGAGGGTATCCCAGACCACATTGGGTCCAGACTAATCCCTGGCAATATGGGCCGAAGCCCGACTGCTAAAGCATGCAGCCCGGGGTCGAAGCCCCCGTACCTCCAGGATGCGTCCCCCAGGGTTCGAACATGAGACCGCTACTAGCTAGTCCACATGCCTTACCACTAGGCTAACACCCTTTTGGTGAGAATACTAAATTGTTATCAGCAATTTTCGTTTTTCTTCTTTATCACTTATTGGTAGATAGATTGGTTAATATGATATTTCTTTATTACTGCTAAAATAAATAAATAAATAAAACCTAGCCTTTAATATGTTTGTTTTACGAGTAATTTGTATTGATGGATTAATTTATTTTTATTTAACATTATGTTTATTAATTGCATATTTCATTATTCGTAAAAAAAATCTAATTATATATATGAGTAATCATTTTATATTTTTCTTGTAAATCTACCTTTTAATATAAATAATAATGATATATTTGTTATAAATTTATTTCTTAATTGATAACGAGTTTATAGTTTATTCTTTTTATTAAACTGATTTTCTTTCCATAACAAATAATACTATAATATGGTTATGTTTTAAAATCATTAGATCTCCTCGATAACGTACACATTATATTTACTTTGTTGGTTAATTTGATTGGTTAAAATTATTTAGGCGAATATTACATTATTTATTTAGGCTCACTGCCATAAATTATTTTAGATGTTTAAGTTTATTCAAATCTATATTTAGTTTTATTTATTTATTTATTTGCTTAGTCATAAAAAATAATTAATTGGAAGTTACACTCCCACCCCTATACTGTCTTGTTTTGCTCTTTTGCCCAAGCTATTAAAATCTTAGAATGTATGATATTAAGTCGTTCTTAAATACATAAGTATGTTTGTCTTGATCATAAATCGTAATATTCTTTTGGTTTCTTGCCAAAAGCTCCTAAAATACCAATATGATCTTAATTTCGTTTGAATTTGATCACCCACACAATATATTCAATGAATACCTTAATTATAAGTTCATACTTATAATTCCAATCATATAATTAAGTTTTTAGAAGTTACACTTCCAGCCTTCATATATTTTGGTCTTTTCCAAAAGTTCCAAAAATATTATTAATATGTTAAAAGTTTGATATCGACTTTATGTCAAAACCAATATTTATTGTCTCACGACAGAATCTCTCAAAATACCATTAAGGTATTAAAACATTGAGATTGGCCTAATATGCCAAACTCATGTCAATTTTTGGTCTCATACCAAATGCTCTATAATTAACAATGTTATATTTAAATTAAATAAATCATAAGATATCAATTGGGTTTTGTCAAACGGGTGTAAACAGCCCTAAGGTTTGTAGGGACTTAAGAAATCCATGTGATTCCCCTATTACCTGGAAATCCAATAGATTGAGTGATTTATTTTTCGCAAATTGAAATATTGATGAAGTATTATCAACAAAATATTAAAGCATACAAAAATCCAATATTATTATGATAATGAAATTTCATTTTCTTATCAAAAAGAAAATCATATATTATCCTTTATATATGTAAATGGTTGAAACAACTCATCCCAAAATCAACGTCGTAAACTCAAAAGAATCTGAGTATCATAAATGAGTACATAAACCTCCTTTTGAAAAGGTACAAGAAAATGCCTAAAGTCCATCAACTTTTCATTGACTCTAAAACCAACCTCTTGAAAAGGTACAAACAAATACCCTCATGTTCTGAGACGACATATAAATCCTAAGTTTCATATGATACTTTTACTAGAAACCCCCCAAAGAAATGTGAGATGTTCCGAAAGGGATAATCGGGAGTACTTATGAATATGTACTTCCTGAACTAATCGTACAGTGGAATGAAACTCACTTACTCGATTACAAAAAGGTAACTGATTTCAACAAAGAAATGTTATATCCAAAACGCGTCTCAATCTCTGTGGCAAGGAACTCACAGAAGATGACATGATTCCTAATATTATTTCCACTTTTCATATATAAGTAAATATTAATGAACCAATATAAGTTGGAATGTAACCTTTAGACAAACTCATCAACCTACTGCAAGTGATAGAGAGACATAACAAGGTTCTTTCGAATAACACCACATATGTCGGGATAAAGAAATTCTCGATATCAATAATGAAAGTGTTAGAGGTGGAAACAACTCAAAAGGATTGTGAGTTAAAAACAATTTCACACATGTGACATTTCTGCACCATGTGGACGAGACCCTAGAAAGGGTCAGGGTTTTGGTAAGAGTCGGGAAGGAATGGACAATCAAATAAGAAATGCACTAAAAAGTGCTTCTATAAAAAAAAAAAAAAAAAGGAAACGCATTGAAAATGAACTATAACATATTAATTTAATATTTAATATTGATTAAGCATATGTTTATTTGAAATTAATTTTAAGTACCAAAATTAATTTATTTGCTAAAGTAAAATCGAATATATAACCATTATAGATGTAAAGAAATACATCAAAACAAATAAAAAAATTCAATATTCTCCGTTCCGTGTAGGAATGTATCGAGGAGAATTGATTTTTTTTTTGACCTATCACACAATCGAAAAAAAGATAGACTAATACTTGTTTTATAATACATCCAACCAAATTACTTAGACGATGGACTGTCACTCTCTTGTTGGTACAAGATTAATAGGAACCTTGTAAAGATATTCGTATCAAATGGAAATGGAAATGAGCATATATATATAAGTTCTAATGAATATGAAAGTAAACATATATCATGGAAACTAATGTGTCAAACTAGTAGATTATTGAGTCATGGAAGCTCGACAAAGAGGTATGAGTTTCACTCGGGCAAGACTCCGGATCATATTTTGTCACTAATAAAGAACTTTTGGGGGCAATAACACTTATATGTTTCGGCATGACCATGTGGGACACCTTAGTTATGACATAGTGATCTGTGTATTGTCAAATACACACACACATTCTCTTTCGAGTGAAAGGCAAAATAAGGCAAATTGCAACTGTTGACTTCTACAGCATATGAAACAACATTGCCATCATAATATGCCCTCTCGAATACCTAAAACTTTTGTATATACCCTAATCCTTAGCCAAGACAAAAATGAGATCATCCTAAATCTAAGGACATAATACAAAAAAAATATTCCATTATTACAATGAATACAAGGTGATATTTATGGACATAAACATCCAGAATGCGGGCCATTAAAGTACTTTATGGTTCTGGTTTCGACACGATGAACACATGTCGTATTATTGTCCACATGAAATACTGCACTCCTAGCACTAGCTATACGTTTAAGGTCTCACCGCCCTGATTATTTCATCAAGTCTACATGACTTTGAATGTTGGAGAATTTACATCATAAGGATTTGATGTTAATTGCATATGTATTAGGATCAATGTAGAGTTTCCTATACCCCATGTGTATATATAAAATGGTCTCATAGAAATTGTTATCAAAAGAATATGATGACATCTAGGGTATTAGTAATGCGCACCAATTTACCCACATCTACCTGGGATTATGCAATTATTATATGCAGTTTTATTTTTTGTTTTTAGACCCACTGCTTGCTAACCAGCATCACGCTTACCAGTTGGTAACTGGAAATAAGCCTGATAGTTTACATTTACGCATGTTTGGTTCTGTAGTATATGTGCCAATTGCGCCCCCACAGCGCATCAAAATGGGTCCTTAAAGACAATTTGGTATATGTTGGATATGAATCCCCAACAATTATCCGCTAATTAGAATATTTGACTAGTGATCTCTTTACCACTAGATTTGTGGGTTGTCACTTTCATGAGACAGTCTTCCCGTCGTTAGGGGGAGATAGGAAAAATGATTTTCCATGGGAACGACAGGAAGTGTCATTGAATATTCCCACTCTGTCTCATTTTGATCCCCAAATACTTCACTACGTAATGTTGAAGTCAAACGAATCAGACTCGATACCTGATACGTTTTATGTTATTCCAAAAGTGACAATATCACATATACGAGCTGCAAATATACTCGTAAGGTTAAAAAGTCCCCAACAGGGGCACAACGCCGTTGGAAAGTGCGTTGCAATCACACATAGTGGAGGTGTGGTTGAGGTCGTAGCTACCAAATGGAAGTGGTGGAAGCTACTTGGTTCGATAGATACTATTCTAAAGGAAGAGAATAGTGAGGCACATCCATTTATCATCAATACACAAAACTCTCATGAGATTGTCTCTAATTATAATTATGTCCATGAATCATCACTGGAGGACGCTCTGAAGTTAATATTGATTCTAGAGATGAATATTAATCTCAAATGAACTATGAGAGTACATATGAGTCGATGGACAAATCATATATAATCATTGATGATTTATTCGCATATATAATGGCTCATAAAATGATCGAGCACGACGACATCGAACCAGACTCAGTTGAATAATATCAACAAAGAGCATATTGGCCTAAATGTAAAGAAACAATCCAGAAAGAATTATATTCTTTGACAAAGGATCGGGTATTTGGTCTGGTAGTGCTAACCCACCAAGTGTAAAGCCCGTAGGACATAACTAAGTCTTTGTCATACAGCGTAATGAGAATAGTGAAGTCCTAACGTTTAAGGCTCTCCTTTGGCGCAAGGTTTCTCATAACGCCCTGGATTGACCATGATGAGACTTACTCTCTCATGATGGATGTTATAACATCCGAATAATTTATTAGTCTAGTAGTTTTCGAATGACTGGAAATGCAACTCATGGATGTGGTTACTGCATGTCTCTATGGGGATCTAGATTCAGAGATATATAAAAGCATTCGATGATATTACATTATCAAAATCAAGTAACTCTAAACCACAAAATGCTCTTGCAATAAAAGTAAAACGCTCATTTTATATAGTGAAGCAATCTATATGAATGTTCTATAACCACCTAGGTAGATACTTGATTGGGAAAGTATATAATAACGATGAATTGTGCCCTTGCGTATTTATTTAGGAAAACAAGTTCTAAATTTTCAGTGTAGCTCTATATATCGATGTTATGAACATAATAGACACTCTTGATGAAATAAGAGAAACAACAAGCTACTTGAAATCTGAAATTGAGATGAAAGATCTTGGGAAAACTTGGTTTTGTCTAGCTATTTAAGCTAGAACATCAAGTTTGTGAAATATTAATTCACCGATCGCATATGTCCAGAAAATAATCAGGCAATTTAATATGGACAAAGCGCATCCGGTTAGCACTCCCATGATCGGTCGAAGTGTCGGATATAAGGAAAGATCCATTTCGTCTAAAAGAGCGATGACGAAAAATGTTGGGAGTTGGAATTCCCTATCTAAGTACAATATGCGCATTATTGTACTTGGCACAATACACTTGACCGTATATTGTATTTCTCAGTGAATTTGTTAGCTAGATTTAGCTCAGTGCCAACGCAACGTCATTGGAATGATATCAAATGAATCTTTTGAAATAATTGACATAGGCTTATACTTTCCCTATAGAAAGAAAAATGGGATTGATAATGAAACTTCAATACCTACTTAGAATATAAGCAACAAAAGTACTAGCTCTTATAGAAAAACACCAAACAATGTCTTGGTATGTCTTTGCTGATATTAGGTATCTGTCTGACCCATACAAAGGTTGTTCCCAAACTAGATAAAGAATTACCACAAGGAACACGCCGATTGCTTGGAAGTGAATTAAGCAATCCTTTGTAACTACCCCTTGAACTAATCTAAGAATATTACTCCCCATGATAATTAAATAATGTATATGATTAAGGACTATCATTGCATATATTAGAGGAGCTAGTAATTATGGGTTCAACCAGTATCCTACTTGCATATATGGAAATAATGCATCATGTATCGAATAAATGAACATAAGATACATCAAATATTCTACTTAAATCTTATACAATCAGCAATAAGAAAACTCTCATCGAGATTCAATTGAATCAAGTAAGATGTCAGGAGAACATGACACATTTTACCAAATCATTACCTAAAACCATATATTGGGAAACATGTAGAAAGCAAGTGCAAATGTTTTCCAAACCCCCTTGATTAATGCACGAATCAGGGGGAGTAATAGACAAAAGGGGGAGTCTACTATATTTGTGATATTGATATGTTGTGCTCTTTCCTTCAACCAAGGTTTTATTTTTCCCATTGGGTTTTGTTCCTTGGTGTAAGGTTTTAGTGAGGCAACTGTTTATATATCATCATGCTTTCCTATCTCTCATGATTAATGTACGAATCTAAGAGAAAACTAGACTGAAGGAAAAGTCTATGTATTGCAAAGAAACTGGTGCGTTGTACTCTTTCTTTCGTCCTATTTTTTATCCCACTGAGTTTTTAATTTGGCGTAAGGTTTTAACGAGGCAACAATTGTGCACCTCCCTTTGACTCGGCACAAGGGGGAGTGTTGTAGGATTATGTGTCATCATCAAAATGAAGTGATTGACATAATATTTTCCTTGTATTAGAATTTACCATAATGAATGTTTCATTTACTTTGTAAACTCCTCCCTATTTAAAGGGCTTATGATTAATGAGAATTACAGATTTCATTATCTCTCTATTCTATTGTTATTTTGTTTGGATTTTCCTTTAACATAATGTGTATTTTTTTAATTGTCTTTCTTATTTTACCAAATCTAATTTGGATAAGGGTAAAGACAAAAATAAAACAACAATATATAATATAAAAATAGTTTATCAAAATTATGGTAAAATAATAATAATTTATTGAACGATATAACCTACTTTAAAATAATAGTTAAACAATAATAATTGCTCAATATTATCTACTTTGAAATTATGATAGTTTAATAATAATTGGTAAACTAACATATTTAAAGTAATCATAAAAACACTTTTAGAAAACAATGTGAAAATTATAATAATAATAATAAAATAATACTTATATAGTGTAAATTAATTATATATATAGTATTATTTGAAATACTTCTTATAAATAGAAAATCAATGAATACATTATGAAAAGAACACATAAAATATTAGTCCAATTAAAAAGTCTAAAAAACAATCAAATCAAATTAAACAAAATTATAAACATTACGGGGCTGTTTAGCAGTTGCTGAATGGTTGACTGCGGAATAGTTAAGAGGTCAGAATGCTTAAGAGGCTCTGTATGATTTAGTGCAGAATGAAATATGATTGTTTGGTAACTGCTCTGAATGGACAGTCTGAATGACAATAAATTACCATTTTAACCCTCTGATGAATTCCATCAAGTATGGAATATCCATTACTATTTACAAAGAACCAACAAAAATCAAAAAAAAAAAATCAGATTCAACAACATTCAACATTCAAAGCAAAATATTCATTACTAGAAAAGGAAAAAATCAACATTCAACATTACAAAAATTCAGATTCAACAACATTCAACATTCAAAGCAAAAAACTCAGATTCAAACAACATTCATCATTCAACTAGATCCATTACTAGCAAGATTCAACATTCAACAACATTCAACAAGATCCATCAAATCAGCAAATAAATAACAAATAAATCGATAACAAATAAATAACATAAAAATCAAGATCCATTCAACAGTATGTAGCAACAAATCAATAAACAAAAAATCGAGGGGTACGACCTGCAACTGTGGAAGAAAAGAAGAAAAAATCGAGAGGGGTTGATGGATGACCTGCAACTGTGGAAGAAAAGAAGAAAAAAATCGAGAGGGGTCGATGGATACCTGCAGCCGAGAAGTGGAAGGAACGCCGGAGAGAGGTCTGGAAGGGACGCCGACGAGAGGTGGAAGGTGGGGCGATGTTCGTGGAAGGGTGGAAGGGAGCGGCGCCTGGAACGATGCGGCTATGATAATGAAGGAGAGGGCAAATGTGGAAAAAGTGAGGGTCTGAACCATTTTGCATAACCCCATACACTCAATCGTTAAGAGGTTATTGTAATGGTTCAGAGGTGTTTTTTTTTTGCCAAACAACCCTTGCCTCTGACCGATTCAGAGGTGAGCTCTTATTGTCACCATTAAAAGCTATCTAAACAGCCCCTACATATATAAATAATGTGATGGTCGTATGATTATAAAAATACTATAAAATGTAGGACCAAAATATGAAGATTTGCCCAAAATAACGATGTGCACTAAATGAAATGAAACAATATCGAAGGTTTCTTGTTGATGTATTTTTGTCCGATTTTTGTTTTTTCGTTCCTTTTCTCGACTTCTCATTGTTCCATATATGAATCGGCGAGGGCGTCAATTTGCTCTACATCATTCCCCCTCTCTTGAAAAGAACTCATCCACGAGTTCTCAGGATAAGCCGAATCTTTTGTTGGGTGATATTGGTAGATGTCGGCTACGTTGAAAGTTTTAGAAAAGATCAACGACATATTCACTATCGTTTATCTTTCGCGTCACCTTGTACCGACCATATTTCTTTTGACTAAGTTTGGCGTACGTCCCAACAGCAAACCGTTCTTTACGTAAATAAACCATAACCTCGTTTCCTACCTTGAAAGTTTTGACACGACTGTGTTTGTCGACCGTTATTGTATACTTGGCATTTGTTTGAGCAATCTTTTCTCAGACCTCGGCATGCGTCTTTTGCACATCTTCAACCAACTTAAGTGTGGTATTGTGAGCCTTTCCGGGTAAATCGACTAAATCCACCACTTGCTTTGGAGTGGTCTTATAAACCACCGAAAATGGTGAAAAGTTGGTAGAACTATGAACCGCACTATTATACGCAAATTCTGCTTGAGCTAGAGTCGAGTCCCACGCCTTCAGTTTTTTTTCCGCAAATGCATCGAATCATGCTTCCAAATGTGCGGTTAACTACTTCCATTTGGCCATCAAATTGGGGGTGTGTGGTAGTACAAAAATTTAGCTCCGTCCCAAAATGTTGCCAAAGGGTTAGCCAAAAATGTGCTAGAAACTTGTTATCTAGGTCGGAGGATGGATTTTGGGACCCCGTGTAGTCGGACAATTTCTTGAAAGAATAGTTTTGCGACGTGAACGATGTCCGAAGTCTTTTTGCACGGAATGAAATGGGCCATTTAGAGAAGCAGTCCACCACCACGAAAACGGAATCCACTCTTTGTTGGGTTCGGGGAAGACCCAATATGAAGTCCATTGAAATAACCTCCTACGGGCATGAAGGAATCGGTAAAGGCATGTACAATGTGACCGACCTTTACCCTCTTGGCGCTCTTTGCATCGTTGAGCATAACTTCCTATGTCTCTTTTTAGTTGCGGCCAAAAATATCGCTCCTGGACTGCGGTGATCATCTTATCTCGCCCGAAATACCCTTCTAGACCGTCGGCGTGTAGTTCTTTGATCAAGTGATCGCGAAGTGAAATCCAGAGGAACGCAAAATTAATTACCTTTGAATAAGTAATCGTCCAAAATCAAAAAGTCCCCTCGATGTTGTTTGGCAGCCAACTCTTCCATATTTGCTTGAAATCATCATCATCTTTGTACAAGTCTTTCAAAACATCAAATCCAACCACTTCGTTGCTAACGATCATAAGAAGTGTTGTCGTTCGGCTTAATCCTTAATGCATCGGCTACTTTGTGATTTCGGCCTTTTGTTTGATCACGTAGTCGATTTTTTTTTCAAGAAAACTTGCCCATCATGTATGCACTTTATTCAAATGTTGAAATCACTAGTTGTAAAGTATAATACTTCTTAACCACAAGGGTTGTGGCGTACTGGTTAAGGCCCCGGGGGATGAGGTGGAATATCACATTTGCCCAGGGTTCGAATCCAAGTGTACATAACAATTGTGGCCATCAAGGTTTAATCAGGGTTGATGTCTTACAGTCCTTTGCCAAAGGATTAGTCTAGATATAGCTTAGGACACGCTTCCCCAAAAAAAGGTATAATACTTCTTCTTAATGACATGTATAACACGTCTTAGTGGCCTAAAGGCTAGTGATACTTGGAGTCCCTTTTAGAGGCGCAAGCGAGAATAGCTTTTTTGTTGGGAGATAGCAAGCTTTGGTGGTTGATGTAACCCCCGACTTAAATATAGTTATGATAGAATTAGATAGAAGTCTATAGAACTTTGACATATTAAACTTATTAATTCGTTATCTTGTAAATGCTTATGTTTTTTGGTTAATTTTCCCATATTTGGTATTTAAAATATCGATTTTCATTGAGATTCAAATTATTTGCTATTTTCCAATTTTAAGGGTGTTACACCATTCATGAGCTTACTTGTGATATATTCAACTCCTAACTGTAACATCTCAGGCTAACCGTATCGGAATTTGTTTGCTTTGTCCACACCTGGTCTCACAATTTTAATACGCATTTGATAGAAACGGTATCAAATCCCTCATAAGGCAACAACATTAGTTCCCTCCCCAACCGATGTGGGATCTTACACTGACACTTCCTGAAAGACTTCATCTGTTATCCATTTGAACATGGTTATACCATAGGTCCACTTACTCATCTCATTTCTGCAACTTCCACTTCCTCTCACGGGCCTTTCTTAAACGCCCAACATTCCAACACGTACAACATTGTTGGCTTGATAGTTACCCTGTAAAAAATTTCTTTTAATTTTAGCATGACCTTCTTATAACACAATTATCCACTTTGACCAAACCATATCTTTATGTGATGTTATGTCCTCCTCGACCTTGACCATCCTCCTATTCTGAATCATCAAGGCTAAATACTTGAAATTATCCTTTTAGGGTAGCTTTTGTCCCCCAATGTTGACCTTCCACCCTCTCATCAATGCACTTTCCAATGAATTTGCACCATACATTTTAGGTCTTAGAGCGACTAATACATAGTCGTAGTGTTTCCAAAGCAATCATGACGTACCATGACGGCCGTTAGGACAAACCTTTTAGAACACAGTTACACAGTTAAAAATATTAATGATAATCTATATTAGATAATTAAATTAATTAAATAAATACACTCAATATAATTATCACTATTTTCCTAACAAGTAAATAACATTCAAGAAACGCCATGTAGGATAAGTCACGTAAATAACATTGAGAAAATGCCATGTAGGATAAGCCACGTAAGCAAAAGGGTGGTGTAGATGAATTGCGGCACACGCGGACCTAAGCCAAACTACGTCACCCCGCCCACAAACACACGCCCTCATTGCTCATGCACGAGCCTATATTATTGTCCTTGGATGTCGGATATATCCTTTGACACCATAATTTAAAATTCAGTAAAAAACAATTTAATAATTTTATTGCATGCTTTAACCAATATGTAATTATTATTATTATTTTACGCCTACTTAAATATGGATGGTGACGTACTGAAATATTATGTGTGTTTGGCCAACTAAATGATAGTTGTTAGGTGATTTGTTAGCGGATGTGTGGTTGGTTTTTCGTTAAGTTATATATATATAAAGTTATTTTTATATATTAGTTTGTTGTATAGATTGTTAATGTTTTTGTTTAAAAATGTTTTTTAATAGATGGAAGAAGCATGAGGGATAGGTTTAGAAAAAAAAAAACTTAACTTTATGCATAAAACTCTTTCCTAGAAAGCTTACTAAATCAGCTATTTTTTATATTATTGAGTCATTACCAAAAAGTCATGTATAATTGATCAAATAATATGTGAGCCTTATTAAGTTCATTAAGCTGACAAACAGGCCCTTAGTTTTTATTTTTTATTTTTTAATAAGTTAAATTTGACAATCTAGTTAATAAACTAGTCATGTAAGATAATAAAAATATTAGATAAATTAGATAACAATATAAAATAACATATTGAAAGATTATTTGGAAAAGTATGAAAGTCGTCATTAGAAAGAGAAAAAATAGAAAAGCCCTCAACTTAAAGAAACACTACTTGGTAGTTAACTCTACGACCTCCTTTTTGGACTTTTGGGTGGCACATCAGTTCCAACTTATCAAATTAAAAAATTCATATAAAAGTTTATAATGCTAGTTTTTATAAGAACCTTATTTTTGTGGGTCTCATATATTTGTCAACATCAATAATTATTATATATTTATAAATAAATATCAAATATTTAATGTAAGCACCAATAAAAATGAAAAAATTGCCATTTCACACAAACTTCATGGTAAGAATCAATGTTCTTAAATAAGAACTCAAAGGGGGTGAGGTTCTTGTAAGAACTCTCCACAATGGTAGTTCTTACAAGTCACTCAACTTTTTGTTTATAAGAACCTTGCATTAAAGATGCTCTTAGAACGTCTCCAATAGTTTTTCCAAAATTTCTCCAAAATGAAAAATCAAAAGTCAAAATCTCCAAAAAAAAATAATTACATCCATCTCCAACAGCTTTCCTATTTTGGAGATAAATCATTGATTATAATATTAAAATATTCTATATATTTAATAAAATAAACTTCTAATTGGTGGGACATAATAAAAAATAGTTTTTCTCTCTTTGTAATAGTTTTTTGGGATATATCCAAATTTGGAGAAAAATGACACTCTCTCTCTCTTATTTTCTTCATTTTGAAGAAAGTTTTGGAGAATCTGTTGGAATAAAAAGTTGTTCAAAATCTCTATTTTCTCAATTTTGAAAAAGCTGTTGGAGATACTATTATAAATTAGCTTTTAGATAACCAAAAGAAGTATTTTTCAATAAACTTTAATAATAAAGTCTCAGGTTTGATCCCGAACCCCCTCGCTAGCCTTAGTCGCTCATTGAACCAAATAAATACCCCCTCATATTGATATCCTTGGAGGTGGATTCCATATGGAACCGGTTGGGTTATAGTTTTGTCTACCGATAGAAATTAGTGAGACACTAAGGTAGGCTACAGTTTTATATTCATTAATTAAATTGTCTCTAAACATATCGAATGAAACTCTCTATAAAACAAAAACTTGATATGACTTGTACTACTCTTTCCATCCAACAATTTCAACCTCAATAACTTTTATTACTGTTTTAACATGATCTTCAAGAATTCAGGGATGTTTGGTCGGAGATATTGAGGGTAAGGAATGAGAATGATAATGAAAAATGTTGTTTGGTTTGACATAATATAATAGGTCCACTACCCCAAACCCATTAATTTTCATACCGACCAAATTGGGTGGAATGAAAATCTTGTTCTCGTTCAGTCATCTTTTCCCATACGCCCTTCATCTCTTGATGTTGAATGAAACATATTTTTTTCTTTTCATGTTAGATGACACATATTTGTATTAAAAATATTATATAAAACATT
The DNA here is from genome assembly GCA_954870635.1 of Arctium minus. Taxonomy (NCBI): domain Eukaryota; kingdom Viridiplantae; phylum Streptophyta; class Magnoliopsida; order Asterales; family Asteraceae; genus Arctium; species Arctium minus. The sequence continues at coordinate 156,152,438 of OX941081.1, forward strand.
TTTTCATTGATTATATTGGTTTAACCAGACAACATTAATGTAATGTTCATTCCTATTCTCATTATACTTTATTACCATTTTTATTTTTATTCTCATTCCTTAAAATGAACCAAACACCCTCGTAGATGATTGAAAATATTTCTTTTAACGTTAGATTGCAAGAATCAGTCTTAAACTGTGTTAAACCTTAGAGCATCATTGAAAGAATCTTTACAAGTTCTTCAAAATAAAAATATCATAATTCTATCAGTAAATGTTAATTATATATTATTAAAATATTAAATACATTTATTATCCTAATAAACTTTTAAACAAACTTTTTACAAAATAATAATTTCAAAAATAAATTTATAAATTAACATACATTCTCATTTCCCAAAAAAAAAACTAATACACTTATTTTCATATTCAAAATAATTTTTGGTGATTATTTCAAATATGCATATGAGATGATACAGATGAAAGTGAATAGACGAATAAACAGGTGAAACAACTTTTTATTAGTAAAGTTTTAAGGTTTAATTTGATTTATATAATTAAATAATTGAGGAAGGATCATACGAGAAGTTAAAATTTTGTAAGAAGATGAAAAGTGCAATATCATATATGATTACATGGTCTGCGGGTGTGTTTAATCATGTATGATTAAACGCCTATGTATTATATGATTAAGCTTGTGTATCATATATGATTAAACATTTCTCGCTTTCTCACAAAATATTTAGCTTCTCGTTTAAACTTGCCCCTTAAATAATTACTAATATCATCACATCTTTCTTATTTTTGTTCCATATACTTTACCATTCCTATCCTGAAAACAATTTAAATACTTTGTCTGAGCCAACTTTTATAAAATATCCATTTATTTCTCCCTGAAAATTGCGTAGGACATGTTCTCGGAACCCATCCTTCCAAGTGACTTCCTCCCACCACCCTATATATATATATATATATATAAATAGCACATATCTCTATAACACTACCACCGACTCAGGAACTAATCAGCCTATCAGTTTAGAACAACAAAGTCAAAATTCCCAATTCGTCAAAACCCTCCCGTCCATTAATTCCGACTCAAACACCTTTCTCCTCCCTCCAATTATATTTTCAAAAATAAATTTAAACAAAAACTTTCCTCACCGTAGACGGTTGCAAAACGATGTCGTGTTTGGGGATTCGTCATGGAGGACTCGGAGACTGCATGATCCGGAAACATGCAGGTGGTTATCCTGATGAACGATCGGGTCGGGTTTCCGGATCCACACGTCACCAGTCCCTCACATTCCCCAATCTCGCCGTCAAACCTCCTAATCGTGGAGTCTCTACGGCGGTAAACGCGACGGCGTTGGCGCATCGTTCCGCTTTATCTTTATTTGATGGCGATTTAGATTTACAGACAGAAAGAATCGATAATACGGATGATGATAAGTATAACGATCGTACCTTCATTGAGAGCCCTAGGGTTTCGGAGAAGCTCGATGAATGGATGGCGAACACAGTGACGGAAATCGTGAAGAACATAAGGCAGGCGCCGTTGCTGGTTCAGATCTACGCCGACGGCGAGGTGAAGACGAATAAATCGCTAGCGGCGAACGAGTGGCCGGAATTGATCAAACACCGATCGTCGTCGTCACTGGAAGGCGTGATCCTGGTGGAAGAGCTGGAGAAGAAGAATTCCGACGGTGAATTTGACGAAGAAGACGGAAGTACTAGGGCGTTTGGAGTGCTGGTTCAAGGAAAGATGAAAGGAAGAGATCAATGCAAATCTACATGTTATTTGTTGAAAACAAGCAGCGTTAATGGCGGAGGATTGGGGCATATTTGCAGCCATTTTTGCTTGATGAAGGTTCAGAACTTCCATAAAAGTGCTTTTTCGCAGTTTAGTGATTGTTGGCTGTTACAGTGAGATTGAGGATAGATCAGGTGCTTAAACTGTGAATAGTTTGTTGTAATTGCTGTTGATCATTCGTAATTGTCTGACGTGCCAACGGGATTTGTTTATTATTGTTATTTTTTTTACATCATGTCGTGTAAGTTATCTGTTTGGATAAATCTTTTGGAGCCGAAGACCAATGGGTTTGAAGGGGTAAAGAGAGAGGGTTGGATTCTTTCCGGGTATATTTATGGTATTTATTTGTTTAGAGTGGCTTAATGGGGACAAATGTGGGGTCCTGACTTATTTCATATTGTCATTTTAGCTTAATGGCTTAATAATTAAGCCGTAAATAAACACGCATTAATGGTTGAGCGAATAAGCCGCCCAGAATAGTCTAATTTACTAAAACTAATTAATATACACAAAAATTGTTATAATTAAATAAAATTAAACTAATCTATATACATTAAAATGGTTGATAGATTAATACGTAAACTCGTAAAGTTAGTTTATTGCGTTTCTGATAAGAATAACAGGTATCGTGAGAATAATAAAGAATCTTCACCCTTTGCTTAATCCTTGAAGATTAATTGAAAATTCTCTTCTAAACAAATTCATGGGTTATTTTGAGACTTAATTTGAACATTAGATCAACACTAATTAAAAGTAATTAAGGTTTCAAATCCTTTCTTACATTTCTTACTTGAACACATTCTCATACGATCCTTCATCTTAATATGTATATGTCAAATATATAAAAGTGTTACAATTTAGCATAAACCGGTTGAAGATGATCGGTGTTATTTTGATGAAAAGTAAGAATTTGAGTGCTAAACACAAGTGCTATCTTTAACATTTTCGGTTGAAGATGTTTTTAAGAGTTGTTATAAACAAAAACTAATCTGAAATTGAAAATAAAGTAGAGGTCATGTGGATTTAACTTTGTTTCGTTCACAAACAAATTTTAATCCATGATTTCATAAATTCATCTTACTTCTTTGTATTTTCACCATTGACGATGATTTTGGAATTCATAATTTTCACCATTGACGATGACAAAGGGAGAACATAATGTTTGAAGAAATGTCCTAAAGTCAAGAAATACAAAGTTTTGAAGATTGTGCTTTTTTAAAGAAGAGAGAATGTTCTTTGCACAAAAGGGGAGGATGATTTTTTTTTCAAAAATGGGAGTTTATTTCAATCGAGCTTAAAGAGAGAAGATTGAATTGCTAAATCTTTTTAGTAATGATCTTGATCCAAAGGGAGAGATTGTTAGAGCACAGATTTATTGGATTCAAGATCATAAAGATTGAAGACGAAAGATTCAAGAAGTCAAAGCTGGAAAGTCTACTCTCATGAAAAGTCAAAGTCAATTTGTAATAAAAAGTCAAAATCAATTGTATTTTGTTTTATTTCCTTTGTATTTGTAGTAGGTATAAATAGGCTTGTTTGTTCTTTGTTAGAGGTGTGGCAAAGTGGAAAATCGTGTGGAAAAGAGAATAGGGTTTTGAGAGAGATTTGTAAAAAGAGAGAGAGAGAGAGCCGTCTAGAGAGAGAGAGAGAGCTAAGAGAGAAAAATAGATTTTGTAATCTGTGGATTTGAGATTGAAATCAAAAAAGGTTTGTTTAATCATCTTGTTAATTTGATTGATTGTTTGCATTTAAAAACTTGGATTTCAGGGAATCACAATTGGTATCAGAGCAGATCTGAATTGAAATCAAATTTTTTTCAGAAAATATTTTGTTCGAACATTGTTCATCAATTTTCAGATTTGATTTTGAGTGTGTATGCATTTTTTGAATTGTAATTGATCAAATAATGATCGAATAGTGTTTTCAATCGAGTCTGTATGATTTTATTCATCTATTGCACTATAATTGATAGGTTTTGTGATGATTTTTGGTGTTTTGGTTTTCACGAGTTCACGTTCACTGTTCCATTGATCAAATCTCATTTAGAGTGTTTATTTTTGAAATTAATTGGTCATAATATGTTCTAGATGTATATGTGATCGATTTCTCAAAGTTTCATTCTGAAATTCAATGTCTAGATAGGTTTTTGATTGTATCAGGGTCGGTTTTCGAAGCTTAAGTGAAGAACTCGCAGGTAAAGGGGAAGAACTCGCAGGTTGATCAAAGGATTCGCAGATCCTTGACAAAGGATTCGCATTGTGTTTAATTTTTTGAAATTGCTTAAGAGTAGATTTCGCAGGCTTAGTGTCTGCGAAAGGTACAAGATTCGCAGGCTTATTGTCTGCGAAAGGTAAAGGATTCGTTGGCCTCTGTGTTGAGGATTCTTAAAATTCGCAGGTGTGGTTAGAGAATTTCTGTAGTTTGCGCCATCTGCCTTAGCGAATTTCTGAATTTTGCTCCAAGTGCAGGTTTCGTAGATATCATAAGGATTAGTAGATCATAAGGATAGGTTTCGCAGTTGTGCCTTTAGCGAAAGGTGTCCTTTTTGCGCCATTGCTGTTAGCGCAAACCTCAGTTTTTCGCGAGCTTCAACTAGCGCAAACTTCAAGATCTCGCAAGCCTCTTCTAGCGCAAATCTCTGAACTCGCAAGCTTCCTTTAGCGCATTTCGGGTTTTATGTGTTTTGTATATCTTGCGAATTCCATGTATAGTTGGGTTATCTGCGAATTTCTGGCTATTTCTTTCTTTTAGTTTGCGAATTATGTGTGTTTATCTGCATTGCTTGCGAATTTCGTAGATTTTTGCGAATTCTAGACTTGAGAATTTTGGAAATTTCAATTTCTGATTTTCATTTCAAGTTTTTCTGATTTGATTGATTTCATTCGAACTAACGGTCATTTTTCAAGTTTCTTATTGCATATCTTTTCAAAACAGGATGACTTCCAGAGAAGCTCTCGCCATCGGAACTGACACAAAGCCACCAGTACTCTTCAAGGGAGAGTATGAACAGTGGAAAGATAGGTTCATGGATTTCATAGACAGACACGCATTGGGTGAACTTATCAAGATATCTTTGGAAGAAGGAGTTATGCCAATTCCAAAATCGACTCATACTGTTGGAACTGAGCAGATTGAATATGAACTTACATTTAATGAATTCACTGATGAGGAGAAAGATAGATCAAGAGCTGATAAACTGGCAAAATCTTACATTCTTCAGGGCATACCAAACGAGATATATGTCAAGATTGACAGCTACAATGCCACCGGAAAGCAAGTGTGGGATCAACTGGAGAAAATGATGCTTGGATCAAAAGTTGGGAATCAACTCAAAATCTCAAATTGCCTCAATAACTATGAAGAGTTCAAGGCTAAGGAGGATGAATCATTGGAAGCTACTTATGACCGATTTGTCTTTGTTGAATGAACTCAGCAAGAACAAAGTGAATAAGTCACAAATTGAGCTTAATGTCAAATTCCTGAGTATCTTGCAGCCTGAGTGGAAGAGATTTACCAGGTAGATGAAGCAGATGAAGGATTTGAACGACATACCACTCCATGAAGTCTACGAAACTCTTAGACAAAATGAAGAAGAGGTAGATGAGATTTTGGGTGACAAGAAAAAGGCTGAGAATGTAGTTGTTGATCCAGTTGCTCTAGTTGTGAAACAGAAGAGTGTAAGTCTTAAAAAGAAGAAGAAAGTGATATTGTCTGAATCAGAAGAGGCGGAGAGTGAAGATAACTCTGATTCAGATGACTGTGAAAGTTTGAAGAAGGCCATGATGATGCTTACAAAAGCTTTTCAGAAAAAGTTTTATAAAAAGCCAAGCTCAAACAGTTAGAGGTACTCTTCTGGGTCAAATAACTATGAACACAAGAAGAAAATTGAAGGAAATAGAATGGAAGAGAAGAAGCCTGATGAAGAGAAGAAACAGTCAGAACCAACTAAATGCTACAGTTGTGGCAAGCTTGGGCATTTTGCTAAAAACTGCAGACAGCCAAAAGTCAGAAACTCCGATTACTACAAGAACAAGATGCTTTTAGCAAAGCAGCAGGAAGCCGGAAAGGTACTGATGGCTGAGGATTAATTCTGGCTTGATCATTCAGACCAGGAAGATGAAGAAGAAGAGAAGGAAGAGATAGCACACCTGTGCTTAATGGGAAAGATAGTGAATGAAGCTGAGTCAGCTGAAGAAGAAATTAATGAGGTATGTGACATGACTGAATCTGATTTTATAAGTCAAATAAATGTCATGATGGTTAGGCTTGAAAATTTAGAGTCAAAGCTTAAACGAGAAAGAGGTATCAATAAAGACAAAAACCAATCAATACAGAAACTTAGCGAGAATATTGTTGAGAATAAAGTATTGATTGAGAATTTACATAAAAATATTGATACCACCGCGAAAGAAAAGACTCTAATTCTTAAAGAGTTAGCTGAAACAAATTCAAAGTATAGACTGAGTGAGTTTGATTCAAAAGAGCTTACTAGAATGCATTCTTCGCTTTCAAAAGAAAACAAATATTTACTTGAAAAAGTGAATGCTTTGGAAGGAAAATTATACACTTTGGGTTAAACTGAACAAACCATTCATCTAAACAAACCCAAAGAGAACAAAGAGTGTTGGGGACTCGGTTATGAGAATCCACACTATCTTAAGAAGGGTATATCTGAAGTGTCTGCACTTTATGATTTTACATTTTTAAGTCTTGCATCAAGATACCCTGATCTTCATGTTGAGTGGACTAAACTATCTAAAGAAGATGAAGCCAAGGAATATGAGAAAAGAAAGAACAAAACTAAAGTTCAACTTCCATTTCAATATGAGAGGTTGAATAGTAGTTATAGTTCTAATAAATCAAAATTTCTTTCAGATGACTATTTTGAGAGTTATTCCTCAAAAGAGTTGAAGGCAAAGCCTATTGAAGGAAAAATTTATGTTCCTCCTCTCGTTTTAGAAAGTAAAATTTCTGAACTTGAGAATACTCTGTCAGAAAAAAGAATTTTGATGGATTTAGAACAAAATGTGTTTTTAACTGTGTTGAAAAATTCTGATTTTTCTAAAGCTTCAAATTCTGATGATATGTCTCGTTTACTTAATGATGGGTTTGATTTCTTAAACTCTGATGGTGTTTTAGATGAATGTATTGCTCAATTTGATTTTAATTCTAAACTTCCTGATCATTCATCTTTTGTTGTTAATTCTTTTGGATTACCTAGTGTGTACGTTAAAGGTAAAACATCAATGAAAGTTGATAAATCAGTCTCTGTGAAAAGGAAAGTTCCCAAAGGTAAAAAGCAGAAATCTGGGCATTCACAGAAACAGATCAACACTAGTAAGTCAAAGCAGAAGCATTTATTTGATTCTCATCGGTCTAACTCTGAAGTTTCAAAATTTTCAGATGTGAAAAGGAAAACGCATGGAGTTAAGTCTGCGTGGCAACCTAAGAAGAAGATGGATGAGAATTCTACATCATTTTCTAGTGCTGATTGTAATAAGATTGCTACTAGTAAAGATGATATAATTGTGGATGTTGCTATTTCTAAACAAAAACTTGTTGATTCTCGCAAGAAATATTCAAGAAAGCAATTATTCCAGTTATCTTTGTCTACTAGAAAGTTTTCCAATTATGATAGAAATGATTATGATTCTCGGAAATATTCTGATGATTGGTTTGGCACATATTTTGTATATTCTCATCGTTCTAATTTTTCATATGGTTTTCAAAGGAAAAGCGGACCCAAGTTTAAATGGGTGCCAAAATCAAGCGCTAACACAGTTGGATCCAAATGTAAATGGGTACCAAAACCAAAAGAGGAATCTGTGTTACAGGAAAATCAAGTCAAGGTTGAGTAAGAGACTTGATGACTTCTAAACACAACAGTTTAGGACTCGCACTTCAATGATCAAAAGACTTTACTCCTGAGCTGAATGATATTTTACTCCTAGATACATATCTGAGAAGATCAACATTCAAGGGGGAGTACATATTTGTCTAAAATTTTATGCATCTGACAGATATGATGATCTACATTTGAGGGGGAGTTAATGCATATCTTTTACACTGATAACTTTTCTTATGCATAATTTCAGGGGGAGTAAAAGAATTATGACTTCTGATTACTTCAGATCAGAACTCGTACTTTAATTGTTTTACTGTTTTTTGTCATTTTAATTTCTGTGAATAAAATTGCTTTGACTATGACTTTAAGACTTTTACAGTTTGAGATATGCTTACAAGATCATATCTTTATGACTTAAAGCTTGACTTCATGAGATGTAAGACTGTACGCGAAAGGTATAATTCTTTATCTTCATCTCATATATGGTTGAAAGAAGGACAACTTTCAATCATAGAAAACATGCTCTTAAATGTTCAAACCACTTCCCGATTCTTAAACAGATTTCATGAATTGGAAGTGTAATTTTAAATGTTTTCAAGATTTAGTTTGTGCTTCAATGCTTAATAAACCGTGTGTTTCTAACGATATATACTTGCGTATTATCTTGTCTATATACTTTCAAGTATTCACACACACCGGTTTAATTTTTGTTCAAATATGTTCTTACCATGTCTCAAATTTGAACCATATTTTTCGATGGTAAGACACCCCGCTTGTTCTTCAATGAATTTTGAGCGTCATTTTTCATTTCGAAACGTCATTTCAAGAATGTCTATATTTTTGTTTCGTATAGACAATATCCTTTATTCTTGACCATAAGCCTTAAATGCTATAGCATTTGATTCTGTTCATTTTCATACAATGTCAGATTTTCAAACAAGTCTCTTGCATTCTTGTTCATTCATTCAATATACTTGTTTGAAAATACTTCAACGTTTCAAATGCTCAAATCTGCATGATTATATTATGAGCATACAAACATCTGACTTGTATTTGAGCTTTAACTGTTAAAGTTAAATCATCTGAATAACACATGCTTTCTAGGAAAACATGGGAGATCTTTGTGCTAGGACTTAAATGAACTTATATGGATTCACGTTATCCAGTGTTTCCTACCCAAGAAGTTAATCCTTAGTGATTGTGTGTGAGGAGTCGAAAAGAAATAAGTGTGGGTTGTGCGTTGAGGTAAAATGGAAAAGAGAGTTTGGTTAGATGTGAGCTTAAATGATTTAAAAGAAAGAGGGTGTGAGATCAGAGTAAAAGAATATCAAACTCTGCACCAACTACTTTCTGAGTCGGGCAACCACATTACTAATGTTTCACAATTCTTTGGTGAACGTTATTGAATCAGGCAACTAGCCCATGCCAACTCTTGATTATAACCCCACCAGCCACTCATTTTCTTCTTAACAAGAAAATGTTTCATTTTTCAAAGGGGAAGCAACACATTTACTATCTGGTTTTCATTTAGAAAATATAGATATTGAAAAGAAGGAAGTTTCCCCCACCTTCGCACTTCAATCATGCACATTGAGTCTGTGTTTATCTATTGTTGTCTCAGTGTTTTACACATTGTTGAGCCTTTATAAGAAATCATTCGTGCTTAATTCTTTCTATCACATGCACGAACACACAAAGAATTTGTTTCTTTGTCATAACGTTCATAGAAATTGCCTTTGTGGTGTTTCGATGATTGGATGGAAGCCCTGGGGGAGTAAACATCAAAAAGCTCATTTCCAATGTGTATTCGTTACACACAGTGACTTTGTGTTACTGACAGACATATTAACTGATTCATTTGTTGATTCAGGTGTTACATTCCTATTTTGTCTAGATTTGAAAAGATCTGGATGAATACATGGTTACGGATCAACGAATCAGAGGCTCTTGAACAGATCAGAATGGTCAAAGACATTTCTTGGAAGAAGTTTTGATGATGTCGATGCTATTTTCATCAAAAAGGGGGAGAACATAATGTTTGAAGAAATGTCCTAAAGTCAAGAAATACAAAGTTTTGAAGATTGTGTTTTTTTTAAAGAAGAGAGAATGTTCTTTGCACAAAAGGGGAGAATGAATTTTTTTTCAAAAAGGGGAGTTTATTTCAATCGAGCTTAAAGAGAGAAGATTGAATTACTAAATCTTTTTAGTAATGATCTTGATTCAAAGGGAGAGATTGTTAGAGCACAGATTTATTGGATTCAAGATCATAAAGATTGAAGACGAAAGATTCAAGAAGTCAAAGCTGGAAAGTCTACTCTCATGAAAAGTCAAAGTCAATTTGTAAGAAAAAGTCAAAATCAATTGTATTTTGTTTTATTTCCTTTGTATTTGTAGTAGGTATAAATAGGCTTGTTTGTTCTTTGTTAGAGGTGTGGCAAAGTGGAAAATCGTGTGGAAAAGATAATAGGGTTTTGAGAGAGATTTGTAGAGAGAGAGAGAGAGAGCTAAGAGAGAAAAACAGATTTTGTAATATATGGATTTGAGATTGAAATCAAAACAGGTTTGTTTAATCATCTTGTTAATTTGATTGATTGTTTGCGTTTAAAAACTTGGATTTCAGGGAATCACAATAATGACTATTGTGTAACTAGGGTTAGGTCCTGATGAGAAGTTGAGTTAACGTGTGAAACATGAGAAATGGTTATCAACTGTTTGATGCACGTTAGAATGAGATGCACCAGATCAATTCCCTTATGAAGCACGATTCATGGGTGGGTTTAAGATTATAACCGATCAATGATTCAGATTCACTTCTCATGCTTCTCGCATTAACTAAACGTTTCACACGATCCTTCATCTGTGACTAACACATGGGGGACTTAACTCGAGAGGATAACGACCACTATAGGGTCAGAAGCGAAAACTAAAAGAAAGTTGAAACTTGAAACCACATGGCCTCTTCTGTACTTGAATGACGAAACTAAAGTTTCTTTAAATCATATGGACGATTTTGTAATTTTCTATTTTCTTAGGTGTCGTTTGTTTTTTAAGAGGTTTAAAGTCTGAAATCTTAATTTAGTTATGATTAATAAGAGGTGATGTGTAAAAATATCTGAACAATTCAGACTTAAGAGTCATTAAGAGATTTTTTTAAAAAAACAAACAACCCCTTAATATGATGAGTTATTTATAAGAGAAACATTGAGGCCTTGTATATCGACAAATTAATCGGTTTTTGGAAAGAGAAGAGAACAATATCTTATGTCAACAATATTTAAATCGTTAAAAATATACATATTTATATTTTCTTATTACCAAAATACCCTTGTCTCATCTTGCAGCCCGTTCCTACTCCTTGGCATTTTTCTCTTCTCAAAAGCTTTTGTCTTCTCTACATTGGAGTATCAAAATAACGTCCTTTTCGTACATGAAAAATTACGAAAACAGTTTTTTACATTTAATTTTCTGTTTAAATAAATTCAAGTTGTTAAAATACCACCATACCATGAAGACCTGATGAAGGTGGTATTTGGGATTGCGTTTGTAAAGTGTTTATTGACTTATTCAAGTAGTAATAAGGAGTTTTTAGTATTTAGATGGGGTAAAATGATTATACCGTTGGAGATCGGTAATAAAGAGTTTTTGATAAGTTACTCCCTTCTAGCTTATTTGCCAAAACAGCTTATCAACTTATTACGTTTGGTACCACCATAAGCTATTCCACACATTTCTTATAAAACTCCGGTTTGACACCACATAAATTGATAAACACTTTTACAATAAAATATAAGTTGTTTTAAATAAGCAATCCCAAACACGCCTGAAAAACCATATTCCCTTCAAATGAAAACAAAGTCAAAATAAGAGAACACGAGAACAGTCATCACTTGTGATTTTGCATTGAAATCACATGCGATTACAGGACATAGTCAAGATGAGCCCACGGGCGACTTGGCCTGTGACCTAGGTTGCTCGTAATCACATGTGATTTTACACATGAATTTAGTGCAAAATCACATGTGATTTGTCTGTTCTAGTGTTATCTTATTTTGTCTATATTCTTTTTGAACCCAACTCTATTTGCCTATATGACAATATGTTTAATCAAAACAAACCTACTTAATAAAACGCATTGTCGCAGGTACAAAATTCAAAGGAAACAAAACCAAACTAAATAGACCCAGTAAGGTGCAGGTGAGAACTTACTTAAGGACGTGCGGTGGCACTGGCTACCACTTTATGATTCCGTAGTGGGAAAAAGAATATGTTTCCTAAGGGTTATGTTTCGTTGTGTATTTTTTAAAACTACATTCGACATAAATTTAAGCTAGCATAGTTTATAGAGCATGATTAAAATCTTGCTTTTAATGAGTGCGAAGCGAATCTTGCATGTGTCAAAATACGTGTTTTTTAGAATTGGGTTTCTTCTTATAACTTTTATTTTAAAAAATATATTTGGACCAAAGCAAACACGCAAAAAAATTAAGCCCAAGTTTTCTTCGTGGGAATACAAGCATCTAATCAACTGAGCCATCATGATTTTGTTAAAAAAATTGTATATTTTTCTTTTATGGTCAAATGGTGCTATTGTTTGAAAAATATTCTAGGTCCGTCTCTGAGAGAATCCCAATCAAAACTAGGGTATAGAAAGGGTGAAATGTACACAAATCTGACCTCTAGTTCAAAAAGTAAAACAGTTGTTTTCGTGAAAACCTTTGGACTGCTCAAAAATGTGAGCAAACACGAAGAAACAAGGACATCAAAGGAAACAAAAAGGTGTAAAATGATAAAAACAAATAAAATCTTGAATTAAGTTCAACTGACAATAAAACTTGAGTCTTTAAGGATTTCCCTCAAAGGTCACCGATTCGAGTCCTACAAAACCACCGGGGATTTTCCTGACTATTTTCCAGGACCCCTGGGATTAGTCAAGGTGCGCACAAGTTGTTCGCAAGATGACTCGGACATCCGCGGTTAACAAAAAAATCTTGAATCTATAACAACTACAACCACATGAAAGAGAAACAATAACACCAATGTGATCATAGTATTGCAAACTCTCATTAGATTTCATGAAAAAGTCAGCAAAATTCAATTCTTTTTGCTACAAAATCTGTAAACTAATACAAACACACATGAATTCAACATCTAAATGTTACAAAGAAACCAGACTAGAAAACTAATATCACAATCCTAGCAAAAACTATAATTAGAACTAAAATCATTACAAATGATTACCGAACAAAACGTTGGTCATAAACATGGTAGGTTTTCCATCGATTGCAAAAAATTGGACGTCGAGTATATGGCTGCTGCAGCAGCTTGTACAGCTAAATCCTTGTATGGGTTTGTTTCTGTCTTTAGATGTCTGTATGTCAACAAAAACCAACATCAGATTTTGACCATGTTAACGTCAGAAATCGACGAAATCCCATTAGAGTGATTAGCTTTTGATATCTTTGTATCTAGCCATTTGTTAACAATAAAGATTCTTGTGATTATGCAAAAAGAACCATGATGTAAACCAAACCAACTAACCCAGTATATGTCACTTGAAGGTAGGATCTGGGGATGGAATGTACACAAATCTGTCCTCTATCCCAAAGGGAAGAGTGGTTGTTTCAGTGAAGACCCCTGACTTGTGCAAAAGTGTGAGCAAAAAGATAAGAAGACTCACTAGACCCTAGTACTCCCTCTGTCCCAAAATAAATGTCTACAATGGAAAATGCACAGAATCCTATAAATTTATAATTATTACACTTTTTAATTGACTATAGGGAGAAATTTTCTCCATCTCATACTGAAGGGTAGAATGGGAAAAATAGACTTATATTTGGACAAATTAAAATAGAAATGTGGACACTTATCGTGGGATCGGAGGGAGTAAATAGTAAGCAACCGAAATAGAAAAGAAAATTAGGGACATATTAAACCATAGAAAAGGTAAGCAAAAGCACTCAACCCTGCATCTATCGCGGGACTCTGATAACCCATCTGCCAACTCGCTAACCCACACTAGCTACAGTTCCCTACACCTGGTCTACTACCCGAGTCCCTACAGCTAGCAGACCGATGTGTTTCTACCAAATAGGATAATGTGTATATATACACACACATATACATACATATCGTAAGTATATTGGTTATTCATACACAAGTTCAAAACATTGTTATACAATGAAACTAACTTTTGAAGGCCCATATTTCACATCTTGTGTTTTGGCAAAGGGATCACCAAATTTTAATTTGATGATTAAATAACTTGAAATAAGACCAAGTGATCACCTGTAGTCGCTGCTGGTGCGCTGTTCCAAGTCGTTTTCTGGACGAAATTGGAGAAGACTGTGTCCACAATGCACCATCATTTCATTTACTTGATTCAACGAGCTCTCCTAGAAAGTATCACATTCAAAGACAAAAAGGTTAAGAGTACTCGAAAACTAGAAAAAAGAACAAGATGATGTACCAATTCTTGTTGATTGTAAATTCTCGCTAATTGTATGCTTTTAGTCCACTTTTCATCACACACCTCTTAGATAAAAATTCACATATGAAAAGCGTGAAAAGCGTTGATCTTAACTCACCAGATGTTTCTCTTCTTCAGAGAGTGCGTTATCCATCTGATCAAAAAGAGTACCCCATCTCGCACGATGCAACTCAGCAGTTCCATTGTTAAAGTGACCATTTTCAGCACAGTAATTGTTTTCTTGATCAGAAACCAACTCTCGCGATACCAATAAAGGCAGTTCTGTTTGGATTACAGATCGAACTCTTTTCTTACTACGTCTTAATGCTGCAAGAAAAAACATTAACAAGATTATTAACGTAGAAATAGCAGTCTTTAATCTTAACCATGATCTCAAGAACAGCAGCATTACCTGCAAGACGACCTTTGATGTCCTGATGAAGAAGTTCTAACCATTGAGAAGCTACACTCGCAGCTGCAAAATTACAAAAATACCCGCAAAACGTCATGGTCAGATTTGAACTGGGTCCCATAATCTTGAACAGAAATCACCCAAAATTATGCAAAAAATTCTTTAGCTTTCTTGGTTACACATTACATGTTCTAGTACTAGATATTGGCAGAAGGGCATTACAGGTATCAATAATTGAATACAGTAATACCCACAATATGTCATGGTCAGCTTTCAAATGGGGTTCCATAATCTTGAACAGAAATTGCCAAAAATAACCCAAAAATTCTTTCTTTATCTTTCTTGGTTTCCCATTACATATTCTAGCACTAGATATAAGCAGAAGGGTATAAAAGATAACAATAATTGAATACATTAATACCCACAACATGTTTTTTTAAGGGTGTCATAGGCTATGCCTAGACTAATCCCGGCAAATTATGACCGCAAGAAATCAGCCCCGATAAATTCAGTGGCTGTACGCCTGGATTCGAACCCTGAACAGATGGGATATTCCACCACATCCCCCAGGGCCTTAACCACTACACCACAACCCTTGTGGTTAACATGTTATGATCAAATTTGATAAATCTATGGTCCTTCAAACTTCAGAAGAAATTGCCTGAAAATTTAAAGAAAATGCATCAAATCTAAAGACAAAAGAGATTGAGAACTTACCTTTAAAAGAAAGGGAATTGACAGTTGAGAAATTTCCGGATTCTTCATTGGACAAAGAGCTCATATTCACCGATGTAATGGTTGCTGACGACGACAGTTTCAGGGCGAGTATATCGTCCTCACGTTCTAAGTTGGGATATGAAGAATGATAGCTCGTTTTAACGACTGTTTCTCTATCAGGCACGGCTAAATCATTGCGTCCTCTAAGTTCATCTGATTGACACCCATATGAACGATCCCATGCCTCGTTTTCCGAACTTTTATGTTCATAACTTTCTTTCCCGATTGCAGGCTTGCTTCCACCACGTTTGTTTTCGGTTCTCGCAGATCTCACAAGATTCTCGATTATAGAATGAACCTGTTTTCGGTTTCTTACGTGATTTATAATCCCGGGATTCAATTCATTCAGAAGTCCACTTGGAGCAGCCACTTTAGCAAATCTATCCACTTGTTCTTTCTTTGCAATCTCTATCTTTTTCTTGATCACCGACTCGTTCCCTCTTTTCCGCCCACGTGATTTTGGCATCGGTGGAACCGGCACGCCCCCATGAGAAGATGAAAGAAACCCGTTTTGTTTCATTTCTTTCCAAACTCTCATGGAGTCTTTTTCTACCCCTAAATGACATGAACTCCCACATTGCGATGAAGCATCACGTGCTTTTGATCGATCGTAATCCTTATACGGAGGAAAAGGATCGTGACTGATGGAACTGGAAACATCTTCTGAGTTGAGATCGATACCAAAACCACTCGGTTTTACGGAATTGATCTTCGATTCCATCTCATGGGCATTCTCTAGAGATGATAGTTTGCAGGTGTCTTCGACACATGACGGAGCATCATCCACGGCCAAATGACCGGCATTCGCATTGAGATCGAGTGGTGAAGTAGTACTAGTTTTTATTTTCCCTAATTGACAAGAAATTTTAGGTTAGAATAAAGAATTTCCCAGAAAACTTCACCTATGTTTACTAATTCAAATCTAGTCAACTTCCCCTAATTGACAAGAAATTTGGATTGAAATAGAAAAGGTTCCCACCAAAATTCACCAATTTCTCATTCAAATCTAGTCCAATTTCCCTAATTTACAAGAAATTTAGATTGAAATAAAAAAATTCACCAATTTCTATTTCAAATCTAGTCAAATTTCCCTGATTTACAAGAAATTTAGATTGAAACAAAAAAATTCACCAATCTCTAATTCAAATCTAGTCCAATTTCCCTAACTTCCAAGAAATTTAGATTGAAATTAAAAAAAAATCACCAATTTCTAATTCAAATCTAGTCCAATTTTCACAGCTATTTCATATAAACTTTCTTCCACTAACAAGATAAGTAGCAGTTCATCCAAACCCACAATTAGAAAATTGAAATTTGAAATATGAAATTTGAAATTGTAGGTGCCATTCAACCAAATCAAGCTCTTGAATTGAAGAAAATGTAATCGATTTACCTTCGGAACGAAAAACCGATTCGAGGTCTCGTATTTTTGCTCTTTTTGGTCCGAATGAAGGCACTTCTTCTTCAAATTCTTCATTGTACCTCTTCTGCATCCACCATTAAAGCAAACAAATATCAACACCATCAACCAATTCTATACAAATATGAATTCAATCAACGATAATTTCACAAATAAATCACAAAAACAAACCTTCGATTCAGATCCGGCTACAATACTACCATCCATCGCTAATTGGGGGAAAAAGATTTTCTTGAAAAAAATCTTTTTTTTGTGTGTGTGTAAATAGATTTGTATGAAAAAAACCCAGATTCAAGATCGAAAACCCAAAGCTTTGATAGGAGAGAAGATGGAATATAGTAATATAGATTGAGATTGATGGCGTCTAGGATTAGGGTTGAATGTTAGACAGGAAAGAGGCGCTAACTGGTAATTAAATGTGGGTTTTTGCAAGTAAAGAATTTGATTTGAATTTGCAGAAAAGCGCGCTGACAAGCGTTTTTCCCGTTTTACAATATACGAAAAACAATATATAATGTGTCCATATGTATATACTATATATATATATAGAGAGAGAGAGAGAGAGAGAGGGGAAGAAAAAAATGAAAAATTGAGGAACAAATTGGTAATCGTTTATCTGGATTGTATACATCTAGGCATATAGGTAATTGAAGTTGTTTCTTTTGTTTTTATGCACATGTATATGTTACAATTTATTCAGATGAACTGCTATAGGGTGTTTCTTAATTTTTCAAAAAAGAATTAATTTTCCATGAACCTGACCTTATATATAGGGTTCGGTTCCGGTGAAAAGTTGAATTAACGGTGAAAATCATGAGAAATGATTATAAACCGTTGGATGAGAAATAGACACACGTTATGATAAGATGTACCAAGATATGATGCACCGATATGCACCAGATCAATTTCTTTTTAAACCTCAATTCATGGGAGGATTTGAGATTAAAAGAGATCAACGGTTCAGATCTATTTCTCACGCTTTTCAATGTTAACTCAACTTCTCACACGATCATTCGTGCATGCGCCCACACACACATATAAATACACTATTTGAAAACCCATTCCCCTTGGATCAAAATAATTTACCTGATAACTCCAATTGATTTTCGAATTCAAATTGTATATATGATTTGTTCATGAATGTACAAAATTTTGAAAATAAAATTTTAAATTGGCAATTTTTGTGAAATTTTATAATTTGGTTTGTTTTTTCGTTTGGATGATTTTAAGATTAGGGTTTGTTATCGTATACTTCTTAATTGTATGATATTTCAATTTTAATGATTACGGAGTTAGGGTCGAAAGTGGAAAATGATTAAATGATTGCACCGATTCGAATATAGATTTTTTACTTTAGTGCTCGTTGACAAATGAGTTGAGAAGCTTGTTATATTTGGTAAAAGTAAAATAAATTAGATAACAGTGTAAAATTATTTAAAGAGTGAATTACACTGGTGGTCCCTGTGGTTTGTCTAAATTTTGGATTTGGTCCTTAAAGTAAACTATCTACGGTGGTGGTCCCTAATTTTTTAATCAGCTTTCACTCAAGGTCCCTCTTAGTTAACGGCGTTTGGTATCATCCATCAGGCTGTTAAATCAATGGGTAAATCAGTCTTTTAATTAAAAGAAAACATTTAACCCAATTTTAATCTTATCAACGTGCATAGCAAATCCTCAGCCTCCATGAACCCCCATTTTCTCTTTATCTCCTCTCTCTCTCTCTCTCTCTCTCTCTCTCTCTCTTATCTCCAAACTCCAATGGCGTCGGATTATTCCTCAGCCTCCATCAAATTCGTTCTATTTCAAAATTGCCATCTCCTCCTTCCTCCGCCTCCATTACCATCGCCACATCGAGCTGTACAACACGGTGAAACCACCTTCTCGTTCACAGCAATCGACGACTGGTTTTCGAGTATGGCTCGAAGGCAGATTCGGGTTTCGAGTCTGGTTTTGAAATCGACGACTGGTTTTCGAGTTTGGCTTTCCATGGGAGATCTTGCCTGGTTCGGCGTCCACCAGTCGACTTGCTGAGAGATATGGGTTTTTTGTTTCGACGAACAACTCCATATTCAATTTCGACGACTCAAATCAAGACTACAACTGATATGTGTTTGAGAGATTCAATTTTGATTCACGATTCAATAGGAAGAGGTCATCAAGATTCAATAGGACGAGGTCATCAAGATTCAATAGGACGAGGTTTTCAACTTCTTTAGTCAAAGAAGTCACATATCAGTTGTAGTTTGCATACACATCGAATTAGGGCTTTAATTTTTTTTGATTTAGAGATTTGATGATGGTTTTGTATAACATTTGATTTTATCGAATTTTCAGATTTCAGGTGTATGTATGTCTCGATTTTGCAGATTTCTTATATATAGTTTCTGTTTGTTTCTATCATGTTCAGGTTTTGAATATGGGTTTCATTTTATGGGTTTGATTCAAGGTTTTGTATCAATCATTTTCTTGATTTAGGATTTGATTTTCATAAATTTGTGTCTAAAATATATTTGATTATGGGTTCTAAGGTTCTTCATCGTGGAAGATGAAGTTGGGAAAGAAGAGGGTGGGGATGAAAATGATGGATAAAAAGACCAAAGTGTCCCTCATGAAAGAGGCACATGAACAGACATAACGACAATTATTTTAACGGCGTCAACTCGAGGGACTATCAGTGTTATCAAAATTAAAAGTTGGGGACCACCAATGTAGATAATGTGTTTGAGGGACCATATCCAAATTTAGAATAAACCACAGGGACCATCAGTGTAATTCACTCTTATTTAAATAATTCTGGTTTTTGTTCATTTATTTATGTAATATATGAAGAATATAATTAAAGGAAAACCCTATAAAGATTATCGAAATGTTAACTGAAATAGTTTTTCAGAAACTAACATATTACTTACCAAACAAACCTTGAACAATCTTTTAGATTATGATACCAAACATGACATTTGTTTTAAAATGGTAAAATATAATAATGATTAAATTCTAATATTTGATAGAATATCTTCAACAGATTCTCTGAAAAAATAAAAATGACCTCCAACAAGTTCTCTAAAATGGTGAAAGTGAGAGAAAAATATGTGAAACTATTCAAATTTGAAGAACTCCTAAAAACTGATTATCATAAAAGAGAAATATTTTTTATTATACTCTCATTCATAAGTAACATTGAAATGAAAGAGAAATAACGTTTTATTAAATTTATATAATATTTTAATAATATGATCAATTTTGAATCATTATTTTTTGAAGTATATAATATTTATATACGATAAATGTAACAAATAAACTAATACATTCTCCTCAAATTCGGTGATGTTTGAATCCCTAACCTCCCATGAAAGCCAAAAACCCGGATGCCGCTAGGCTAAAGGTCATTTGGCTAAAATAAAGAAGTTGTTGGAGTTGAATGTGTGTGTGTGTGTATATATATATATATATATATATATATCAGTATATATATATATAGAGAGAGAGAGAGATTTTGTATTTTGATTCTCTATTTTGGGAAAAACTTGAAAAGATAATCAAAAGTCAAAATTTCTAAAAAAAAATTACGTTCATCTCAAAAAAGCTTATCCATTTTGGAGATTACAATATAAATTATATTATTTAAAATACAATTCATAAAATATTATTTCTACCTATTAAACATTAATTTCAAAGATTATCATTGGTAAAAAGGATAAGAAAATTATTTATCTTTTCTAAGTAATCATTTTTGGAAAGTTTTATAAATTTGAAAATTTTTACCTTCTCTTTTCTATTTTTTCCATTTTAAAGAAGGTTTTGAAGATTTATTTACAAAAATCCTTAAAATCTCAATTTTAGAGATTCACTCTTAAAGATCCATTTGGTTTGTAGGAATGAAATTGAATGAAATAGATTTCATATAGAGATTTGGATTTGAGAGGATTTGGAATCTTTTGTGTGTTTGGTTTGTAAGATTGGAATAAATTTGAATTCCATTATTTATAAAAAAAATATTAAAAATAACTATAAAAAATATAAAAATAATTAAATTACATTTTATTCAACGGATTATTAGAAAACAAGTGTTTTAACATATCTTTAAACATTATTATACAAATCCTATGATATCCCTTGAAATCCTAGCCATCCCCTTGGGATTTCAAAATCATATGTTGAAGGGATTTCAAAGAATTCTTAGGGCGCGTTTGGTTTGCGGGATTGGAATGTAATGGATTGGATTTCAAGGAGGGATTTGGATTTGGAGGGATTTTGATTTTGGTGGATTTGAAATCCCTTTATGTGTTTGGTTTGTAGAATTTGGAATGAATTTCAAATTCATTCCTTTACAAGTCTTGCTTGGTTTGTAGGATTTAGATTTGGATTGGGTTTTTTTTTATAAAGAATTTATTTTTATTGGTAAACGTCGAGTTTGGATCGATACAATTTAAAGTATGGATCATGCTTTAGAATCCATCGGATTTGGATTTCAAATCTAACCCCAATGCCAAGGATTTCCAAATCCATCATATGAGAGATTTTAAAATGGTCAACGGATTTAAAATTCGGTCAACGAAATCCTTTCCTGCAAACCAAACGTAGGATTGAAATGAATTTGAAATCCAAATCCCTCCAAATCCATTCCAATCTCGTAAACCAAACACGCCCTTAGAATTTTAAATCTAGACAATCCTACAAACCAAACACGAGATTGGAATGGATTTAAAATCTAAATCCCTCCAATTTCAATCAATTCCGACAAACCAAACGCACCATAAGAGATGCTCCTAGCTACCAACGATACCAAATATCCTTCTTAAAACAAATGGCAACTTTCAAAACCAACTTTTAAAAGTTACTATTTACACTTCCGAAACTTTTAGTTCGAAAGATGATGACTAAACTAATGTTGATGGAATAAGAACAAAAGTAAAATTTGTTAAAAAATTTGTTAATCATTGGTGTTCAGGTTAGCTTGTGCACATCTTAACTAATTCCAATGGTCCTGAAAGTGGCCAGAAAAATTAAAATTGACTTTGTTAAACTCGAACCGGTGACCTCTGAAAAGAATTTTCAAAGACCCAAATCTTATTATCCATTGAGCTTAACCCCATAAAACTATTTTTTTATTAATTTTTGACAGAGAAGTTATGGAAATTAGCTCTCAAAATAAAATTTTAAAATTTGGTTTCATAATAACCGATTTATTTTATTTTGTTATAATTTACCCGGAAATGAAAAGATACTAGTTTACTTATTCACTTTATTCATATATGAATGGGTTTCAAATTCAAATTGTGGAGGGCTTCAATGAGTGGGCCCAAAAACTCAAACATTGCTTTGAATTCAAGATTTCAAATAGTGTATAATAACATACATATTCAAATTTTACAACGGAAACTAAAAGGATAACTACTTTATTTAACATTTCAAATTATTTTAGAGTAAATTACAGATTTGGTCCCTAATGTTTGGCTTTGTTACGGAATTGGTTCCTAAACTTCAAAAATGGCAAATAAACCCTCCACATATGCATTTTGTTATGGATTTGGTCCCTCGAGCCAACGACCGTCTATTTCCTCCGTTAAGCATGAGGGTATTATGGTCATTTTACCTATTTTATTTATTTTTTCATTTTTTTAACTACTTTACTTGAATCTTCGTCTTCTACCTCAAAGAACACCAAAAACACCAAGAACAAATCCAAATCAAACTTGTTAAAAATCCAAAATCTTAAATCAAACTCATTCAAAAACCTAAATCAAACCCAAATTTAAAAAACCTTTCCATTTGCAATCAATTCCATTCAAAACACAAATCCTAAATAAAAAACCTAGATTAAAAAATCAAACCCATAGAAGAGAGAGAGATCTCAGAAAGAGATAGAAATCGAGAGAAGAGAGAGAGATCGAGGTACACACACACACAGAGAGAGAGAGAGAGAGAGAGAAGACGCAGACCATAGGCTCGCCGGAGAAAACGACCTCGTCGGAGAGAGGTTTAACAGTTTTTGTCCCTGTATCTCTCTCTCTCTCTCTCTCTCTCTCGATCTCATATATGTATCTCAAATCTCTCTCTCGATCTCTCTCAAATATGTATCTCTCTCTCTTCTCTCTCTCTTTCCTTTTTTTAAGTGGGTTTAATTTTGGGTATTGAATATGGGTTTAATTTAGGTTTTTGATTTTTAAATGTAGATGTGATTTCGGTTTCTAAATCTTGGGTTTGATTTAAGTTTTTGGTTTTTGAGTTTGATTTGAGTTTTAAAATCTTGGTGTTCTTGAGGTAGAAGATGAACATTCATCATGTTCTTGGTGTTCATGAGGTTGAAGATGAAGATTCAAGAAAAGTAATAAAAATGGAAAAATAAATAAAATAGGTAAAATGACCATAATACCCTCATGCTTAACGGAGGAAATAGACGACCGTTAGCTCGAGGGACCAAATCCAACACAAAATGCATATGTGAAGGGTTTATTTGTCATTTTTGAAGTTTAGGGACCAATTTTGTAACAAACGCCAAACGTTAGAGACCAAATCTGTAATTTACTCATTATTTTATTTAAACAAACAGTAAACATCACTTTTGGTCCCTAACGTTTGTCAAATTTAACAGATATTGTCCCTAAATTAATAAAATCCGAATTTGATCCTTCACATTTGTCATTTCACTTTGGTTTTGGTTCCTCTTTCTAACGACAGTTAACTTTTTTGTTAACTCCAATTAAATTAAGGGTATTTTAGTCATTTTACTTTTTCTTTTCAATCTCTACTAAAACCAAAAAGAAATATATTATATTAATATTTTATAATATATATATATATACTATATTATAAAGCACGGATAAAAAACTCTTAAATACAAATTATTAGGCACAATATACCATCATTTTATGCAAGATTTTAAAAATATTTTAATTTACAAGTATCAAAGCACAAGATACATATTACTACTGCAGGCTTCTAACACCCACCAATTTGGTATGTGCAGGACCTTCCTTTTATGCAGACCTTTCCATGTATCACTATTAATCTATACTTCTATACTATATTATAAAGCACGGATAAAAAACTTTTGAATACAAATTATTAGGCACAAGGTACCATCATTTTATGCAAGATTTTAAAAATCTCTTAATTTACAAGTATCAAAGCACAAGATACATATTACTACTGCAGACTTCTAACACCCACCAATTTGGTATGTGCAGGGTCTTCCTTTTATGCAGATCTTTCCATGTATCACTATTAATTAATATATTATATTTTTTCTATATGTCATTAAAATATATAAGATAATTATTGAATTCTAACAAAATACTTAATTTTTTTATATAAAAAAAATTATATTATTAAGCCTAAATTAAAAAAATTTATAAAAAAACATTATCACTTTCTCAAAACCATCCAAAATCGCACTGTAAATCGACAAAAAAATAAAATGAAATATTAAAATCGTGATATATCTCGCTGCATTGCGCGAGTACGCTTCTAATATATTACTATAAATATAAATTTGTTTTAATTATATTATTAAATATGTAATTAGTTATTTTTTCTAGATGTCATTATAATATATAAGATAATCATTGAATTCTAACAAAATACTTAGTTTTTTTATATAAAAAATATTATATTATTAAGTCTAAATTAAACAAATTTATAGAAAAAAACATTATCACTTTTCAAAACCATCCAAAATCGTATTGTAAATCAACAAAAAAACAAAAAATAAAATGAAACATTAAAATCATGATGTATCTCACTGCATTGCGTGAGTACGCTTCTAGTATGTGTGTGTGTGTGTGTATATCTATACTATATTATAAAAACGACATAAAAAACTCTTAATTACAACATTTTAAGTACAATGTACAACTAATTAAAGCCAATTACTTAATTTACAATTTCTTAATGCTTTGGTACAACCTTTCCAAGCACAGTATCTCATATAATCATCTATTTGTCGAATGGATACTCATTTATTAATATAAATATTTGTTTTTTTGGTGGAGGATTTTATAAAATAGATTTTATATTAACATAATCTATTTTAAATGTAGATTTTACATTTAAATCTATATTAATGAGATGTAATATAAAATATTTTTTCTTCCGTATTTTTTTTATATTACATCTCATAATGATTTTTCCATATTTTATTTTATAAAATCTTTTTTTCATATTTTATTTTATAAAATCTTTTTACATAATGAGATGTAATATAAACTCTTTTTTCTTTCGTATCTATACTATATTATAAAAACGACATAAAAAACTCTTAATTACAACATTTTAAGCACAAAGTACAACTAATTAAAGCCAAATACTTAATTTACAATTTCTTAATGCTTTGGTACAACCTTTCAAAGCACAGTATCTCATATAATCATATATTTGTGGAATGGATACTCATTTATTAATATAAATATTTGTTTTTTTGGTGGAGGGTTTTATAAAATAGATTTTATATTAGCATAATCTATTTTAAATGTAGATTTTACATTTAAATCTATATTAATGAGATGTAATATAAAATATTTTTTCTTCCTTATTTTTTTATATTACATCTCATAATGATTTTTCCATATTTTATTTTATAAAATATTTTTCCATATTTTAATCTTTTTACATAATGAGATGTAATATAAACTCTTTTTTCTTCCGTATTTTTTTTGCTAATATAAAATCTATTTTATTTTATAAAATCTACACGTATTTTGTATTAGCATAATATAAAATCTACACGTATTTTTTTTGCTAATATAAAATCTACTAGTATTTTTTTCACGAGCATTAAAAGAAGAAAAAAAAGGTTGATATGATTTAAAAATAAAAAATAACGAGATACACTAATAAATTATCGTATTCTTTAAAATAAAAATATTCCGCAATATTTTCCAAATTAACCAAGTGTAAAGAAAATAAAATAGAAACGATGTAGATATAAAAATATTCTTCCATATTTTTAATATATTTACATTTAAATGTAAAATCGAAAATGAAAATAAAAGATTTTAAAATATTCTCTACATTCACTATAAATATATATAGCTTCTCTATGTATCATCCAAGTACAAGAAGAAGACGAACGGTCGGGTGTCAATGGCGGAACCTGCAACTGAACAAAAAGTATTCCACTATATTTTTGTTTATTTGAAAAACTACTTTTTTATATTTTATTTTATTTACTGAAGATTTGTTTATATTTTTCAAAACCCACAATCATATTTTTCGAAGTAGGGGAATAAGATATATATACATATCTTTATTTTTATCGACTAATACTATGAGGTATTGAATTCAATAGTCAGATAAATTTTCAAGTGGTATTAAGTGAATTTGAACTATAACAGTTGAGTTTCCGGTTACAAAAGATATAAATCATTTATTTTCTTTGTCATATTTGATGTGGGTTGAATGTTGTTAATTAATCTACAGATTTATACGTTCAAAGTGATTGTCAAGTGTTGTCGAGGAGGTTTCAGAAAAATTGCAAAATCTGTAAAAACATATGTTCATATTTATAATTATTTCAATAATAGTGATATGTTGTGAGACATGTCGTTTGAGTTTTAAATAATATAATACAAAACTATTACCAATATTATTGCACAAACTCATAACAACAAACGATTAAGAATATAAGCAAGTTAACCACTTATGAAAATACATTCGTTTTTCACATTGTATTTCATTAACTTTTAACAGAGAAATTACGTTCCATTTTAATTCGGTTCAATATTTCAACAAAAAATTTATCCTCCCGTTCAATGCACGGGCCCAATACTAGTATATATATATATATATATATATATATATACATAGAGAGATAAGTTTTTTATTTGCAAACCATTTTTATGATATAAACTTTGCAACCCTTGTAGATGTCATTGACATCATCAATTAAGGGTTAAGATTATTTTAGTTTATTTATGTTAATAAATTAATTAATTTAATATAATAGATTAACAAAAATAGGACTGAGGGCATAATGGTACATTGTAAATCCAAATTCAAATAAAGGAACCGGATAATTCATTTTCCAAAAAAGGAAACCAAATTAGTTTAATATATTATAAATTCAACAATATATTATTGAAACAATAACAAAACATAATGAAACCTTATTGAAACCATAGTGCAACATAATGAAACCTTATTGAAACCATAGTGCAACATAATGAAACCTTATTTTATCATTAACATAGTGAAACAGTAGGGAAACCATAGTGAAACCTTATTGAAACAATAGTAAAACAGTTTCACCTCCAAACAAAGCTCTAAAACATATTTCATCATCTAGATGAAACCTTATTACAATCATAATGAAACCTTATTGAAACCATGGTAAAACATAATGAAACTCTATCGAAACCGTAGTGAAACCGTAATTAGAGAAAAATAGAAAATAAAACCATAATTAGAAAGAAAAAAAATAATAACCATTTAGAAATAATTAGAAAATAAAACTATGATCAGAAAAAATAATAATTAGAAAATAAAACCGTAGATAGAAAAAAAAATATTGATTTACCATAATTAGTTAGTTATTATTTCGTACATATCTAAAAATAAAACCAAATAATAATTAACCACAAGGGTTGTGGCGTACTAGTTAAGGCCCTGAGGGATGTGGTGGAATATCCCATCTGCCCAGGTTCGAATCCAGGCGTACACAACAATTGTGGCCACTGAGGTTTAATCAGGGCTGATGTCTTACAGTCATAACTTGTCAAGGGATTAGTCTAGGCATAACCTAGGACACCCTTCCCAATTTTTTTTTAATAATTATCAAAATTAAAAACGTTTAGTACAATTTGACCATTAAGCCCCTATAATTAAAGAAAAAACAAAATTAATAAAAAATAAATGATTGGTGGAAATTGGTGTACAAAGTTTGCATCATAAGAGTGGTTTGTATTTGATCCTCCTCTCTTACTCTCTCTCTCTCTCTCTCTCTCTCTCTCTATATATATATATATATATATATATATAAATATAAGAACAAACACAGGACGACGAGCATCTCCGACACCGTTGCCAAATCCAAATCGAAAAATGAAATTCAAATCTAACACATATATTGAATCAAGGAAAGCTTTATGAGGTGAGGTCATTGGAGAATGGAAGGGGAGGAGCGAAAGTGATGGAGAAAGGGATCGAACGATGTGGTTGTTGGTGGTGCAGGTGCTCGTATATGGATCTGTTTGTGGTGCTCGCTGGATCTTAAGGACGATAAAGAGGGCCGGTGCTTGCAGACATCCAACGATAAAGAGTGGGAATCAAATAAGGGGAGATAGGAGGTGGGGTTTTGATTCTCCATTTCCTCTTGACATCTTCATCTTCTTCTCATTGATTTTCCATCAAAACCCAGAACCGAGAAATGAAAACCATCACTAACCTTTGCGTCTTCTTTCGTGTTTGCAGATATATGTGTCTTCTTTCGTGTTTGCAGACTTGGAGTTCCCCGGAAATGAGGTGTGAGGGAAGATGGTTTCCGGCGAAGTAGGGTGTCGAGGAAGAAGGGACGGATTGGGGGGGGGGGGGTCCATTACTAGAAAAAAGAAATTATCCAATGACAAAATAGTCTTCATTTAAATGAAGTTAACAGAAAAACTTAACGTCCTTTAGTGGGAGGGACCAAAACCAAAGTGAAATGACAAACGTGAGGGACCAAATCCGAGTTTCGTTAGTTTAGAGGCAATATCCGTTAAAATTGACAAACGTTAGGGACCAAAAGTGAAGTTACTCTTTAAACAAATAGTAAATTACACCGTTGGTCCCTGTGGTTTGCTTAGAATCTAAATATGGTCCATGTGTCAAAATAAGTACATTGGACGTCCTTGTGGTTTGCATTTCATTTCAAACTGGGTCCCTCTTTTAAAAATAAGTATAATGGACGTCCCTATGACACTAACACCGTTAAATCCAGTCTGTTAATACACGGACCTTTTGTCAATTTATCATGTGGTGCCACATGTCCATCTTTCTATCTTTTTGACAATATTTCTCCTTCTCTCTTTTTGACCACCTCCACCCTTCTCTCACCAGTCAACACACTGCACAATATATATATATATATATATATATATATATATATATATATATAGGGGGCCCTTCATGGGAGAACTGGTTATTTTGTGTTAACTGTGAGATCCAATCTCATCCATACAAAATCATAATCAATGGTTTAAAAAAAATTGTAAATTCATTATTAACTAACCATAAATAACAGGTTGTAATTATCAATTTATACCCAAAAAAGGGTAAATAAGTCATTTTGCTTGCTGATTCATATTGATCTATTTTGAGCGCATACCAAATATTACGGGATCATATCAATCCCAATATTGTAACCGCAGAAATGATATCACAGATACCATCTCAAATTAATAAAAAAAACATTTAAGATTATCATTGTGAAGTCGATAGAACCCTAGAATTAGAATACGATTTCTGTGACATCGTTCGATCGATTGTGGTTCACTATGTTTCATCCATTGTGGTTCACTGTGTTTCATCCATTGTGGTTCACTGTGTGCCGAATCCATTGTGGTTCATTGTGTTTCATCCATTGTGGTACAATGTGTTTCATCCATTGTGGTTCACTGTGGTTCGTCCATTATGGTTTATTGTGTTTCATCAATTATGGTTCACTGTGTTTCATCCATTGTGGTTCAAGATATGTGGTTCATCCATTGTGAACCTGCATTCATGAGTTCAAAAACTTTGTTTATTATTATAAATAAGAAAAAGAATGAATGTCTGGTTGACCACTACCTGAACCTGTATTCATGTGTTCAAAAACAACATCACCACCATCTTCAAGGTACCACAAAGTTATCACAACAAACCCAAACTAGATAAAATTTGAAAATAAATAGCAGGAGAGTCTAATATCTATTATCAACCAAACCATAATAGCTTCATGAATGGTAGCACATAGTATCACGTAGCCTGTTAGTAATTTTATGTTAGTATTATCAAAATGTATCACACTGTGATATCATTTGATAATACATAAACTTTGTCAACAGTATATGAAATCACTAACATTAAAAAGACCTACCTCCCCTTTCATCATTCTGCTTCTGCACATCTGCTACATAACCTTGATCATCAATAATACCATGGGAAAGATCATCATATAACATACCCTCTTCTCCTGCAAATGCATCATTACATATTTCTTCAGTTGCTTGGTATGGTGACAAACCCGTATCAAAACAATCTTGATTCTCCCATAATTGAATATCCATATCCTTTTCTGCGTCTTCGTCACCATTGTTGGACAATGTTAAAGATGGTGGAACATTGCTGTTGTCCATAGTTCAGCAGACACAAGCAGGGATCTCCTTTTTTGAACAGGGACCTTCTTCCTCCATATCTTCTTCTTCGTCCAGTATACCTCCAAACCTGCAACAAATTTTGGAAACTATAATGATGAATAGTAACAATTTTGGTAAATTAATTAGATGAGTATTATTAGGAAATGTAATCTTGATTGGTTTTGATTGATATAAATCTGTAAATTAAAATAACTATTTATTAAACATAAATTAATCAAATTACCAACATACCCTCAACATTTAATAAATAAAAATCAGTAATTAAAATAAATTGATTGGTTGTGGTTGGATCTCACGGTTACCACAAACTACCTAGTTCACATTTGATTAAGCCCCTATATATATATATATATATGCAACACATATTATACACACACAAACAAAGCATATATATATATACAAAAATAACTAGAGAAAAAATAAAAACCACATATACCTCTTTCTGTCCTAAAGAAACCACTTGCACACCTACAATAGACATAAATACATACATATGTATATATATAGCACCTGCAACTCCAAAAAACACATATCACACACAGATAAATCATATACACATTCCACATAGACCTGACAAACGTGTCGTGTCGTGTCGGGTTCAAAGTTAAACGGGTTGAAAGTGTCTAACCCTAACCCGACCCGTTTAATAAACGGGTCAGAAAATCCCAACCCTAACCCGACCCGCCTAACCCGCCATGACCCGCCTAACCCGTTTAACATTTATAAAATGAAAATTAAAAATCGAAAATTCACAAAAAAAATACAAATACAAAATTCAAATGAAAGCATTAGAAATCCAAAATTTATAGTTCAAAATTATAATCAAATCTAAAACACTAAAAATCCAAAACATTAAAAGGAAAACTTATATATATGTATATATATATATATAAACGGGTTATTCGGGTCATTTTCGAGTTGAAAATTTTGACCCTGACCTTACCCGTTTAATTTTCGTGTCGTGTCATGTCAACCTGTTTACTTAAACGGGTTGAAATGTATTACCCAAACCCGTTTATTTCGTGTCGAGTTCGTGTCGGGTTAATGTGTCGTGTCAGTTTTTGCCAGGTCTAATTCCACATGTATATATACACAGACACCTAAAGCACACATATTAGACGAGAACACACACACATGCAACTTGCTATCCCCCAAAAACATCACCTACACACACAAGGGAAGCCCATTTTCTACTTCAGTCGATGTTGGGGGGATGATCGATCATGGGCGACGTATTGTGTATGTGTATGTATATTTATATATAAGGTGTGTATATATTATGTATATATAAGAATGTGTATATATGTATTCCATTCATAACACACACAACACTACAGGTTTCAGGTGGATTTGTGTGTGTGTGTGTGTAACACCCTAAAAATAGAGATAACAAAAATTCGAAAAACGGACATGTGGTATACTAAAATTGCCATAGCAAGAGCCTCCCAAAAATGAGGAAATATTTAAACATGTTTAATTACAGTTGTAATATAACGGAAAGTAGAAAACAACCAACTAATCTAGTTTCTATACTGGAAAGAAGATTACACAAAAGGGTGTCATCTATAGACCCAAAAATGCCTTCACAAAGAGTGCTCTCAAAAGCACATTCCCCAAGCTCTCACCCAAGCGCATCTATACCTGCTTTGGAACGACACCACTAGAACCTGAGGTACACATCGACACCACACAAGTGTTAGGCCAAAAAGCCTAGTGAGTTTGCACAAGAAATAGCATATAAAATCAAATACAATTCTTATCAGCAGTTAACCAAATTTCATTAAATGTGGAGTCAATAAGGGAGACCCATAACACCAATCAAGTTCCACCCAAATAGTCGATATACCTTGATGCCAACTACCAAGAGTGACATCTGAAAGGCCCGACACATCCGAGGACTACAACCATGGCATTACCCCGAATGGCGGAGGTCTAGGCACATACCATTACGGTGGCACCCAGGACTACATCCTCCTACTGTCTACTGACTTGGTTCGTCCAACATAATTTATAGGAGGTCTCGAGGCACATATTAGCCAAGAATATTTTAATACCAACCATGGGTACAATATTACCATCCCAATCAGTACAAAGTCCGATATAAGACTAGCATGGACACATTGTTAATCATGTAATGGTGATAACACCAAATGGTGTCTAAAGCAAGAATCATCATAATATCAAGATATGTATTCCATCTAGTCATGGCAATATATATATATATATATATATATATATATATATATATATATATATATATATATATATATATAAACATGTATTCATAAGGAAAACCCCAAATACTTAGACATGAAAAATGGACATTTCAAGTTAAGATGCAAGATGATAGCAAGTAGTAGATTGTGATGTGTATCTAGTTTTAACAAAGGTTTAGTAAACTCACAATCTAGGTTTTGGTTAAAACCTAGAAAATAGGAACCCTAGAAAAGCCAAGGGAGGACTTGATGGAGAAGAGTGAGAATCCTTGACAATACTTCAATAAATGAACTTGGATTGTGCTTTGATGATCAATAAATGATCCTACCAACCAAAACCCTAGAAATAATTGTGGAAGGTGTTGAAAGACTCAAAAATCGCCCAAAGAGTAGCTCTCCGATTTTCAAAGTAATAAAATGTGAAATGAAACATCAATTTGGCTTTAAAACAGAAGCCTGGTCCACGCGGGCAACTATGCCCCGACGACTTTGCCAATGGCATTGTCGCCGGTCATTGTCGCGGCCTCACCACCCCCCGCGGTACACCAACCGTGACTATGCCCCGCAACTTTGCCCATGGGCATTGTCGCTGGGGCAATGTCGCCGTGTCACCAACACCCACGGTACACCCTGGGCGACTATGCCCGACGACTTTGCCCAAGGGAATTGTCGCTGGGGCAATGTCGCCCATCACCTGCAGGGGTCTGATTTCTTCCCAAAAAGGTAGCCGACACACGTGCGACCATAGTTTTTATTCAAGGCAGGGGTACGAGAATCACCTAAGGTAACATATACACATAAAAGCCTCAAAAATAGAAAAGCAACTTAGAAAGATACGATTAACGTCATTTAACAAGTAAAATGAAAGGTATAACTAAATTCGATACTTACCTAAAAATCCGGGTGTTACAATCCTCCCCACCTAGTTTGGATTTCGTCCCCGAAATCTCACCCTAAGCAAACAATTAAGGATAACGCTTCCTCATGTCCTCCTCGGACTCCCACATGATGTTAGCACCACGATGGTACTTCCATTGCACCTTGACCATGACCACGTTCTTGTGTCGTAGCTTTTTCGTCTTTGATTCCAAAATTGCCTCCGGTTCCTCTACACAACGATTCCCATTATCCACACGTATTTCCGACAAAGGAATCACACTCTCTTCTTCGGCTAGACACTTCCGAAGATAACACACGTGGAAGGTAGGATAGATTCCATCCATCTTGGGTGGTAGATCCAGCCGGTAAGCTTGTAGCTCAATTTTCTCTAATATGACGAAGGGTCCGAGAAAACGGGGACTAAGCTTCCCTCGCCTTCCAAACCGCATAATCCCCTTCCATGGAGATACTTTCAACATGACGCGATCGCCCACTTGAATATCGACCGATCTCCTTTTCTTGTCCGCATAGTTTTTCTGTCGGTCTTGTGTCGCCTTTAATCTCTCTCGAATT
This sequence comes from Arctium minus, assembly GCA_954870635.1. Classification (NCBI taxonomy): domain Eukaryota; kingdom Viridiplantae; phylum Streptophyta; class Magnoliopsida; order Asterales; family Asteraceae; genus Arctium; species Arctium minus. The sequence continues at coordinate 156,186,143 of OX941081.1, forward strand.
TCCTATACTTTGTACGCCGTCTCTTGGACTATTTCCGGTCCGGCGAATTGCTTCTCGCCCGCTTCTAACCAACAAACCGGAGTCCTACACTTCCGCCCATACAACGCCTCGAACGGTTCCATTCCGATACTAGAATGGTAACTGTTACTGTAAGCAAACTCCACCAAAGGTAGGTGCGAGTACCAACTTCATCCGAAATCTATAACACCGCAACGTGTCCTCGAGCGTCTGAATTGTTCTTTCGCTTTGACCATCCATTTGGGGATGGTACGCCGTGCTCAAGTTTAATCTTGTGCCCAACTCTTTCTATAGGCTAGCCCAAAAATTCTATGTGAACCTACTGTCCCGATCCGACACGATAGATTACGGGACTCCATGCCTCGACACCACCTCATCGATATAAAGCTTGGTCAATTTATCCATTGGCAAGGTCTCTCGCATAGCAAGGAAATGCACATTCTTGGTTAAATGATCAATAATTACCCACATTGTATCATGACCCCGCAAGGTTTTTGGTAGCTTTGTCATAAAATCCATGGTGATATTGTCCCACTTCCACTCAGGAATGGACAACGATTGTAAACTCCCGTACGGTCTTTGGTGTTCCGCCTTTACTTGAAGACACGTTACACACCTCTCCACGTAATTGGCCACATCCAGTTTCATCACCAGCCACCAATAATTCAACTTTAGGTCTCTATACATCTTGGTACTACCGGGATATATAGAATATTTCGACTTATGCGCTTCTTCGAGAAGTAAATCCCGATTTCCACCAAGCTTTGGCACCCAAATTCGCCGTTGGAAGAGTTTAAGTCCCCGACCATCTTCCGTCAAAAGTCCACTTTGCTTCACCATGACTTCGGATTTGAGATTTTCTTCTTTGAGTGCTTCCATCTGACTCGTCTTGACGTTTTCCAAGAGACTCGATACCACATCGATCCTCGTGAGGGATAACTTAACACCGCCTTCATAACTCCTCCGACTCAACGCATCCGCCACCACGTTGGCCTTACTGGGATGGTAGAGTACATCACAATCATAGTCCTTTAGTAACTCAAGCCACCTTCTTTGTTGCATATTGAGTTATTTTTGGTCGAAGATGTACTTAAGGCTCTTGTGATCGGTAAAGAGAGTACACTTCATCCCATATAAATAGTGTCGGCATAACTTCAATGCGAAGACCACCGCCGCCAATTCCAAGTCATGAGTCGGGTAGTTCTTCTCGTGGTCCTTTAGTTTCCGCGACGCATAAGCTATCACCTTTCCACGTTGCATTAACACACACCCTAGACCCATTTTGGAAGCATCGCTATACACTACAAAGTCATCTGATCCCTCGGGCAGGGACAGGATAGGAGCTTCACATAATCTCTTCTTGAGCGTTTGAAAGGCTTGATCTTGCGCATCAGTCCAAAGAAAATTGACATTCTTTCTTGTGAGGGAGGTAAGTGGCGAAGCTATCTTAGAGAAGTCTTGAATGAAACGCCTGTAATAGCCGGCTAATCCCAAGAAGCTTCGAATTTCTGTCGGACTCGTCGGCGGTTCCCAACTCATCATCGCCTCGATCTTCGCCGAGTCTACCTTCACCCCGTCTTCAGACACCACATGGACCAAGAATTGCACTTCTTTGAGCCAAAATTTGCACTTTGAGAACTTCGCGTACAACTTCTCTTTTCGGAGAACTTCTAGCACTTCACGCAAGTGTTCCTCATGCTCAACCTCGTCCTTTGAGTAGATCAGGATGTCATCGATAAAGACAATCATGGACTTGTCCAAGAAAGGGAGACACACGCGGTTCATCAAATCGATGAATACGGCCGGAGCGTTGGTCAAACCAAAGGGCATCACCAAAAACTCGTAGTGACTGTATCTCTTTCGGAAATCCGTCTTTGGAATGTCCTCCTTCTTCACTCTAACTTGATGATATCCGGACCGAAGGTCGATCTTTGAAAAACATCTCGCGCCTTGAAGTTGATCAAAGAGATCGTCTATACGTGGTAAGGGATACTTATTCTTCACCGTGACCTTATTGAGCTCTTGATAATCTATACATATCCGCATAGACCCATCCTTCTTCTTTACGAACAAAACCGGTGCTCCCCAAGGCGATGAGCTCGGTCGAATGAATCCTTTCTCTAGGAGTTCTTGGAGTTGCGTCATCATCTCCCGTATCTCCGTCGGGGCCAAACGGTAGGGTGCACGGGCTATTGGAGCCGCTCCCGGAGTGAGGTCGATTTGGAACTCCACTTGACGTTCCGGCGGTATCCCGGGCAAATCTTCCGGGAATACGTCCGGGTAGTTTTGCACAATCTTCACGTCTCCCATCGCCTTCTTCTCTTTCTTTACGTCCACCACGTAAGCTAGATACGAAGGGTAACCCTTCGCTAGAAATTTGTGAGCCTTAAGAGAGGAGATGATAGGGTTACTTCTCTTTCCTTTCTCCCTGTAGATGGTGACTACACCGCTTCCCGACAAAGGCACTTGGATCATCTTTTTGGAACAAAAGATGTCGGCCTTATACTTCGACAACCAATCCATGCCTATGACTACATCGAACCCGCCTATAGACATAGGTAGCAAGTCTACTCCAAAGGAATTTCCATCGATCTCTAGAGTACAACCACAAAAACAATCTCGGATGATCACTTGATCTCCATTATCTACTTCTACTACTAGTGCATCGGGAAGGATACTAATAGGAGTGACGAATTATTTACAGAAAATATCCGATACGAAAGAACACGTAGCACTTGAATCAAACAACACACGAGCGGGCAAGGAGTTTACTAGGAACGTACCCGAAACGACATCGGCGGTCTCCTTCGCCTCTTCGGTAGTCATCCGGAATGCTCGACTTGGTGCTCTCGATGGTTGTTCGACTCGTGCCGTCGACCCAAAAAAACTTCCCTGTTTTACACCCACAAGCTTCGGGAAATTATTCTTCATGTGTCCCGGTTCCCGACACTCAAAACACACCGGCCCCTGGATAGGGCACTCTCGAATGGCATGACCCTTCCTGCCGCACTTAGCATACTCGACAGGACCCAAGTGAGATCTTGGATTGCATGGGCCAGAGTGCTTGGTCTTGCACTTATGGCACCATCGATCCTCACGACGATTGTCACCAACTCTTCCACTTACAAACGACCTAGATTGACGAACGGGCCCAGATGGCCCTTCCCACTTTCTCTTTTCCCCTACATGACCTCTCTCTTCCTTTTCCGCCACCAGATCGTCGTCTACCAGAAAAGACTCTTCGATTACATCTTGAAGTGTCAATCCTCTAGCATTCCTCACTTCCATCCTCATACCGGCCGACAATCCATGCTGGTAGGCCTTTATCTTTGACCTTTCATCAGGGACCAGGTGTCCCACCAGATTTAGCTTTTCCAAGAAAAGCTTGGAGTGGTCGGTGATAGACAGATCCCCTTTTCTCAAACCTCTGAACTCTTCTTCCAACTTGTCCAATGATCGCTCACTACAGTACTTCTCCATGATCTTCTGCTTGAAAACCGGCCAAGTTAGCTTAGCCAGAACTTCGGGAGTGAGGGCGGACCATGTGAGATTCCACCAGATCAAAGCCTCACCCCTAAGTAGTTGGGAAGCGAACTTGACCCGTTGTGAGACATCGCACTCGCTAGATTCGAAAGCCATCTCTACTTCCTTGAGCCAATACATGCAAATAACCGGATTGGCGAAACCTGAAAATTCCTTCGGATTGCACCCCAGAAAAGCTTTGTAAGTGCATCCTTTGACTTTCCCTTTGCTTCCGTTCTCTCCTTGATCTTCAGTTAAAACAACGGCCAGTCCACCACCTGACCCCATCATGATATTCTCCGCCATCATCTTAGGTTGTCGATGACTGGCATCTCGATCTTCCAGAAGCTTCATAAAGAATTCTTGTTGTTGAGACATGGCCGAGTTCATGGCTAGCATCATATTATCTCGGATTCTGGTCTCCATAGTCACTTCCTCCATGATAGCATTGTCATTTGCAATGTTCGTTCGTGGAATAATCTCGGGTCCTCCTCCCAAGATTGTAGGTATGGGAGGTCCCATGGAGGTCTCGAACAAAGGAGGTTGGTCAGCAGTAGACTCTACTTCCATGCGTCCTTCTTGCGTGTTTGGTAACCTGCTCCGAGTGTTCACCATTGCTATATGCCATTCATGAACGAGAAAAGAGGTTGAGAGAAGACTAAATGAGTTGAACTCAAGGTACGTACTAATACATTTATCAATCATCATAACAATAGCAATTCAAGTATGCTCACGTAAGGCACATTCATAATAGCATTAGCTACGTGATAATATGATTGTGTTATACACAATAATCCATCATTACCGTCATCACAATTCTTAATTCATGTAATTCTGTAGGTCCTAACGCTCTCCCCACCTAAGATTTCTACCCTAAGGTGGATAACTTATCTCTATGCTAAAAGATTAAGTCTAGGTATACTAAGGTCAATACCTAGTTCACTTAAACTAAAGCTCTGATACCAACTTGTAACACCCTAAAAATAGGGATAACAAAAATCCGAAAAACGGACACGTGGTATACTAAAATTGTCATAGCAAGAGCCTCCCAAAAATGGGGAAATATTTAAACCTGTTTAATTACAGTTGTAATATAACGGAAAATAGACAACAATCAACTAATCTAGTTTCTATACTAGAAAGAAGATTACACAAAAGGGTGTCATCTATAGACCCAAAAATGTCTTCACAAAGAGTGCTCTCAAAAGCACCTTCCCCAAGCTCTCACCCAAGCGCATCTATACCTGCTTTGGAACGGCACCACTCGAACCTGAGATACACATCGACACCACACAAGTGTTAGGCCAAAAATCCTATTGAGTTTGCACAAGAAATAGCATATAAAATCAAATACAATTCTTATCAGCAGTTAACCAAATTTCATTAAATGTGGAGTCAATAGGGGAGACCCATAGCACCAATCAAGTTCCACCCAAATAGTCGATATACCTTGATGCCAACTACCAAGAGTGACATGCGAAAGGCCCGACACATCTGAGGACTACAACCATGGCATTACCTCGAATGGCGGAGGTCTAGGCATATACCATTACGGTGGCACCCAAGACTACATCCTCCTAGTGTCTACTGACTTGGTTCGTCCAACATAATTTATAGGAGGTCTCGAGGTACATATTATCAAGAATATCTTAATACCAACCATGGGTACAATATTACCATCCCAATCAGTACAAAGTCCAATATAAGACTAGCATGGACACATTGTTAATCATGTAGTGGTGATAACACCAAATGGCGTCTAAAGCAAGAATCATCATAATATTAAGATATTTATTCCATCTAGTCATGGAAATATATATATATATAAACATGTATACATAAGGAAAACCACAAATACTTAGACATGAAAAATGGACATTTCAAGTTAAGATGCAAGATGATAGCAAGTAGTAGATTATGATGTGTATCTAGTTTTAACAAAGGTTTAGTAAACTCACAATCTAGGTTTTGGTTAAAACCTAGAAAATAGGAACCCTAGAAAAGCCAAGGGAGGACTTGATGGAGAAGAGTGAGAATCCTTGACAATACTTCAATAAATGAACTTGGATTGTGCTTTGATGATCAATAAATGATCCTACCAACCAAAACCCTAGAAATACTTGTGGAAGGTGTTGAAAGACTCAAAAATCGCCCAAATAGTAGCTCTCTCGTTTTCAAAGTGATAAAATGTGAAATGAGACATCAATTTGGCTTTAAAACAGAAGCATGGTCCACGCGGGCGACTATGCCCCGACGACTTTGCCAATGGCATTGTCGCCGGTCATTGTCGCGGCCTCACCACCCCCCGCGGTACACCAACCACGACTATGCCCCGCGACTTTGCCCATGGGCATTGTCGCTGGGGCAATGTCGTCGTGTCACCAACACCCACGGTACACCCTGGGCGACTATGCCCGAAGACTTTGCCCAAGGGCAGTGTCGCTAGGGCAATGGCGCCCAATACCTACAGGGGTCTGATTTCTTCCCAAAAAGGTAGCCGACACACGTGCGACCATAACTTTTATTCAAGGTAGGAGTACGAGAATTACCTAAGGTAACATATACACATAAAAGCATCAAAAATAGAAAAACATCTTAGAAAGATACGATTAACGTCATTTAACAAGTAAAATGAAAGATTTAGCTAAATTCGATACTTACCTAAAAATCCGGGTGGTACAGTGTGTGACAACAACATTTGCAGGTTTCAGGGGGATTGATAAGAAGGTCGGAGGTGGAAAGGAGAGGGAGAAGAAGGTCACTGGTGCTTGTCATTGATGGGTAAGTGATATGCATTGACAAATCAATGCATTTTCACTCTTTTTCTCTCTTTTAGGATAGTTATTTTACTTTCAAAATCCCTAATTTGAGTCTTTTTCTATATTATTTTCCACCTTTTTTGTTATGAGGCTTAATGTGGTAATGAAGCTTATTTTACTTTAATGGTTGCTAATTTTATCTTTAATTTTTAAAATATTTCAGCAATGATCCGCAACATTCCCATAACATTGGAGGGTAGAAGACTTTTTGGGTGGCTTAATGCATTCAACCACCATCTTTATTGGGCCAAGACATCTGAAAATCGTGGAAGGCTTTTTGGAAGACAAAAATAAGATTTCTTTTTATTATTAAGAAGATGACAATGTGCTTTCTATTGATTGGTTCTTGCATTGACTTTTGTAAGCCTTGGTCTCCAAGTTAGTCTTTATCTTTTGGACATTGCCCAATCTTTTTTGTATAAATAGATGGATTTGTTGCTTATTTGTGGTAAGTTTTAGAAGTAAGTTTTTTACGTTTTCAGTAAGTAGGAAGCAAGAAGCAAGTTGGCTAGTAGTAGAAATTAGAAATTCTTTTAAGTTTCAAGTCTTTAAATTGTAGTTGCAAGTTCGTATGTTGGAAGAACTTTGGAAACAAAGATCCAATCGGTTCCATCACCGATTGTTACTTTTCTCTAGTCATTTTTAATATAAGTCTTGAATTTACATTACTTCTCGCTTTCTAGTATTTAATTATTTACGTTTATCGCATTTACATTCTGTTGGGAACTGAAGATTTGTTTAAGTATGATTACTGCTGCCAGTACAACATGGTTACTACTGCTGAAACAAGTTACTACTGCTGAGCCAAATTACTACTGCTTGTAGAAATTAATACTGCTAAGCATAGTTACTACTGCTGGTGAAGATTAATACTGCTCAGAGTGTTAATGCTGCTATGACTTAATACTGCTTATGTGATAATCTTGGTAAGACGCGTAGATCAAGGTTTGAAGATAATCATGGAAGGTTGAAGATAATCATGGAAGAATATACTGAAGATCTTTTATTTTCAGTATATGTATAGAATTATTCAGAATAGTTTGAAAAACGAGTATGCTGAGTTTTTGTTTTGAGAGAGAATTGACCTCAAGGTTTACAACCCTAGTTCTAGAGAAGTAGAATTCGTCTTGGTGAGCCTGTTCATGAAGATTGAGGTTTTGTGTGAAAGCTTGTAACTTTAATCATTCAATAAAGTTTACAAGTTGTGATTTCTACTTTACTGTTACATCGATATTTGAATATTAAAGTGTTTTTCCGCAACTTCTTTAATATTGTTTATGAGTTTCATTATTCTTGTTAAGAATCAGATCCTGACAAGTGGTACCAGAGCTTAGTATTCTCAGAAACCTTCATTCATCATGGACAACACAGTTGAATCAAACAGTACTCTTGTTTCAAAGGTTCCCATGCTCAAACCTAATGAGTTTGACATGTGGAAAATTAGGATCAAGCAGTACATCCTCCTTACAGACTTTTCTATGTGGGACATTGTTGAGAATGGTCCCTCTGCTGAAGGTAAAATTGGACAAGATGGAAGAAGACCACCTCCAAAAACTGATGCTGAGAAGAAAGTGAGACAATTGGAGATGAAAGCCTTAAGCACCCTGCTTTTGTCCATTCCTAATGAGTATCAACATCAGTTTCACCACTGCACTGATGCTCAGATTCTATGGAATGCTTTAGAGAAGAGATTTGCTGGAACCAAGAGCACTAAGAGGAATCAAAGGGATATTCTCAAGCAGCAATATGAGAATTTTACATCTTCAAAGAATGAGTCTATGACTCAAACTTTTGATAGATTCAATAAGTTAATTGGTGAGTTGGCTACTGTTGGAGTCCAGATGGAACAAGATGATGTCAACCGAAAGTTCCTCAGATCTCTTGGAGATGAATGGACCATGTACACTGTTTCATTCAGACAGAATGACAAATTAGAAGAAAAGGAACTGGATGATCTGTACAATGATCTGAGAGTGTTTGAATCTGAGGTGGAAGCAAAGAAGAAGCCTACTGGATATGTTCATAATGCTGCACTCCTTTCAGCATCAACTGATTCTACTGCTAACCCTGAATAAGTTAATGCTGCTAATGGAGTAAATCAAGAAAAAGGCAATGAATCTGTTTTTGAAGCCTTTCTTTCCAACCATGGTAACTCCTCTTTAATCAATGATGACTTGGAACAGCTTCATCCTGATGATCTTGAAGAGATGGATATTAAATGGCAGATGGCCATGCTTTCTATGAGGGTGAAGAAGTTCATCAAGAGGACTGGGAGGAACAACTTCTCCCAAAGAAGAGAAGATGGAGCAGGCTTTGATAAGTCAAAGGTGGAGTGCTACAAGTGTCATATGAAGGGACACTTTGCCAGGGAATGCAGAATTGGAGTGTCTCACAACAATCACCAACAAGCTGCGACTGGAAGCTTCAACTAGAACAGAAACCCTGCTCAAGCTCTTGTTTCTCAACAAGGAATGGGGTTTGACTGGAGTGATCAAGCAGAAGAGGCCATTCAAAATCAAGCTCTCATGGCAGAGGTATCTGATCTTCCAACTGAGGCACTCTCTAATCTCTGTTCTCAAACTTGTATAGACACTGTTAAAAGGTACAGGGATCACAACCAGAGTATGAGTGATAACCTTAAGAGGTTAGAAAAGGATAGAAAATACTATGTGAAAAATGTTGAGAGGTTTGAGGAACAAATCAAAAGCTTCCAAGCCAATGAACTTCAACACACATATGATACAAATTACTGGAAGTGGGAGAAAAATGAGCTAGAAATCCAACTGACAAAGTCTAGAGAGGAGAATGAAAAGTTGAGAGGAGAGCTAGCCAAGGTTAAGCTGGATGTGGAAAAGTTTTCATATGCTTCTAAAGCCATGGATTCAATTCTAAAGGTCCAAATCCATGATAAGCTTAAACCAGGAATTGGGTACAATACCACACCACCACCATACAACAACAACTACATCCCTCCTAAATCAGACTTGCTAGAGACCAAGGATAGGAAGGACTTACATGAGGGAGCCACTAAGATAGATCCTTTAGATGAAGTAGTTGTTAAGGACAAGACTGAGAAAGAAGCTGGTAAGAGTAAGGATAATACTGTGAGTGGTGAGATTCCCTTAGAAAATAACATTCTTACCAATGAGGGTGGTGGAAGGGATTGGGTCAAATCTGATGATGTAGAGAAGACTGAGGGAAAGTTTAACAAGGTCCATTACAAGCAGACTACAGTTGTGAATCCTGTTCTTTGCAAACAGTGTGCATGTAATAAGTCTGAGCCCCTAAAACATGATAAAAGGAGGGGCAATCAAAGAAATTGGAATAATCAGTGGGCTCAGAAACAAGGAGTTGATCTAAGTAGAATCATCAGACCAAAACCTTGTTTCATATGTGGAAAAATGAACCATCTTGCCAAGCACTGTTATTTTAATCCTATTAACCAAAGGATAAATTTTCAAAGATCTGTGCTAAAACCCTTTGGTTATAGGAAGGATGAAAGGAACCATGTGGCTAAGAAACCTGTTAAATCTAAAAGCCATATGAAGAAAAAGACTGTAAAAGAGAGTGTCAAGATGTGGGTTCCCAAAAGCACTAAAACTGTTAGTACTGCTACCATAAATAGTACCACTGACAAAGATAGTGCTTCCAGAAGCAATACTGCTGCTATCAATGTTAGTGCTGCTGAGAGTATTAGTACTTCTAAAACTAACATTGTTAGTACTTCACCAGATGTTAATACTGCTAACTCTGTTAGTAATTCTAAAATTAGTATTGCTTCTAGTGTTTGTGCTTCTAGACCAATCATCTTGACAAAGTACTCTAGTAAAGAGTATTCTAAATTTAAAAATCTCATCAAAAAGGAGTGTAAGTACTTTGATGAGAAAGGGAGGCCCAAGACCACTTTGGCTTGGGTTCCCAGTCAATACTAATTGATTTATCTTATGTGCAGGGCAACCAGCAGCTCAAGGGAAAGAGCATTTGGCATGTTGATAGTGGTTGCTCTAGGCACATGACAGGGAACATGGCTTGCCTCAAGAATTTCAAGAAAATTGATGGAGGGCATGTTGCCTTTGGTAATACTCCAGATGGAGGTAAGATTAGTGGTAAGGGAGATGTAACAAAAGGTAAGATGACCTTTGAAGATGTTTACTATGTTGAGCAGTTAAGGTACAACCTGTTAAGTGTATCACAGGTTTGTGACAAAAATCATAGTATATTATTCACTGATTCAGAATGCATTATCCTTGCTCCTGGATTCAAGGTAGTTGATGAAAAGATGATACTACTAAGAACTCCAAGAAAGGATAATGTCTATTGTTTGAATATGGAAACTGTTTCAAATGATTCATCCTTAAACTGTCTTGTTTTAAAAAAGAATCTTTGGATGAATCATCACTTTGGCACAGAAGGATGTGTCACATGAACTTTAAAACAATGAATAAACTTGTTAAAAACAACCTTGTAAGAGGTTTGCCTTCAAAAGTCTTTTCATGTGATGATCATTGTGTTGCTTGTCTCAAAGGCAAACAACACAAAACTTCTCATAAGTCCAAAGAGTTGAACACAATTTCTTCTTCTCTTCAGTTGTTGCATATGGATCTGTTTGGTCCTACAAATGTCATGAGTATAGGTAAGAAATCATACTGCTTAGTTATTGTTGATGATTACTCTAGATTTACTTGGGTGTATTTTCTAAGGACTAAGGATGAGACAAGTGGACTGATCAAATCCTTTATTCTAAGAATTGAAAACCAAACAAATCAAAAGGTAAAAGTCATTAGGTCAGATAATGGTACTGAATTTAAAAATCTTGACCTAAACACCTTTTGTGAGGAAAAAGGAATTGAGAGGCAATACAGTGCTCCTAGGACTCCACAACAAAATGGTGTTGCTGAGAGAAGGAATAGGACACTGATCGAGGCTACTAAATCTCTGTTAGCTGATTCAAAACTTCCAATTACTTTATGGGCTGAAGCAGTTAATACTGCTTGCTATGTCCAAAACAGAGTTCTAGTAGTCAAGCCTAAGAACAAGACACCATATGAGCTTTTAAATAAAAGAAAACCATTTATTGGTTTTTTCAAACCTTTTGGGTGTCCTTGTACCATTCTCAATACCAAAACTCACTTAGGAAAGTTTGATAGCAAAGCAGATGATGGTTTTCTTGTTGGTTACTCATCTCAGAGTAAGGCCTACAGAGTGTTTAATTCTTCTTCTAGAATAATTGAGGAAAGTGACAATGTCAAATGCAATGAGAACTCACCAAATCCTATTGGTTCAGGTCCTCAGTGGTTATTTGACATTGATTCATTAACTATCTCTTTGGGTTTCAGTAGTGATGATCATACAGGATCAGGAAGTAGAGGATCAGGGGATGAACAAGTACAAGATATTATTCCTCAGTCTGTGATCTTTCTCATACCTACAATGAACCCTGTTGAAATCTGTGAAACGGAGACTGTTACTGAACTAATTCAGAGTGAAGAAGAAAGAAGAGATGAGGAGAATCCAGAGCATGAAGAGCCAGAAGTAGCTGATGAGATCCCCTCAGTTGACTTAAATGACTCCAATTTAGATGTGGGAATTAATGAAGAACCTAGTCATCAGACAAGAACTCAGAAGAATCATCCTCCTGAGCTGGTAATAGGAGACATCACTTCTCCTATGATGACTAGGAATCAAAGCAGACTTCAAGATTTGCAGGATCAGCAGCATACAGTACTCTCTTGCTTTCTATCTCAGATTGAGCCTAAGAAGGCTTATGATGCAATGAAAGATTCAAGTTGGATAGAAGCCATGAAAGAAGAGTTGCTACAGTTTAAATTGCAAGATGTTTGGGACTTGGTGGACCTTCCAAAAGGTCATAGAGCAATTGGCACCAAGTGGATTTTCAGAAATAAAAAGAATGAGAGATGAATAGTAATCAGGAACAAAGCAAGGCTAGTGGCACAAGGGTACACTCAGGAAGAAGGCATAGACTATGAGGAAGTCTTTGCTCCAGTTGCACGGGTAGAGGCAATCAGGTTGTTTCTAGCCTATGCCTCATATATGAAGTTCAAGGTATATCAGATGGATGTGAAGAGTGCCTTTCTATATGGAACAATTGATGAAGAAGTATATGTCTGTCAGCCCCCTGGATTTGAAAATCCATTATATCCTGACAGAGTATACAAACTTAAGAAAGCACTCTATGGTCTACATCAAGCCCCAAGAGCATGGTATGATACTCTGTCTACCTATCTCTTGGAAAATGGGTTTGAAAGGGGAATCATTGACAAGACCCTTTTCATTAAAAGAAGTAAGAAGGACACCCTACTTGTTCAGATCTATGTGGATGACATCATATTTGGATCCACAAAAGATCAGATGTGTAGAGACTTTGAAGAATTGATGCACAAGAGCTTCAAAATGAGTTCAATGGGTGAACTCACTTTCTTCCTTGGGCTTCAAGTGAAACAGAAGAAAGATGGGATTTTCATAAGTCAATCAAAGTATGTGAAAGACATCCTAGATAAGTATGGTTTATCAGACTCAAAGCCAGCAAGCACACCAATGGAAACACACAAACAGATCACTGCTGATCTCGAGGGGGAGGATGTTGATGTCCATCTTTATAGATCAATGATTGGATCTCTCATGTATCTCATAGCCTCAAGACCAGATATCATGTTTCCAGTGTGTGTGTGTGCCAGATTCCAAGTCAAGCCAAAGCAGTCACATCTTCAAGCAGTTAAGAGGATTTTCAGATACTTAAGAGGGCAACCTAGATTAGGTCTTTGGTATCCTTATGAATCTACTTTTGACTTGATTGCATATTTAGACAGTGACTTGGGTGGTGCTAATATGGATAGAAAGTCTACTTCAGGAGGATGTCAGCTTTTGGGTGCAAGACTAGTTTCTTGGCAGTGTAAGAAGCAAACCACACTGTCCTTATCCACAACAGAAGCTGAGTACATTGTTGCTGCAAGCTGCTGCTCTCAGGTTCTATGGATTCAGAATCAAATGTTGGACTATGGGGTAACCATTCTTCACACTCCAATCTTCATTGACAATAGCAGTGCTATTAGCATTGTTAGCAATCCAGTCAAGCACTCCAAAACAAAGCACATTGAAATAAGGTATCACTTTATTAGAGACTGCAATGAAAAGAAGCTTATTCAAGTTGCTAAAGTTCATACTGATAACCAGTTTGCTGATCTATTCACTAAAGCTTTTGATGTGGGTAGATTCACTTTCTTGGTCACAAGTGTAGGCATGATCAACTCTGAATGAGCTCATGTTTAAAAAGTGTTTGTATACCTGTTATTTGTTTTTTTTTTGGTGCTACTAATCATCTTTCTCAGGAAGTTTATTGCCTTGCTCAGACTAACACAAGCTTCAACAGTGTAAGTATCGTTAATGATGCCAGTGCAGTTTTAATGCTGCCAGTGCAAAGTTACTACTGCAGGTTTATTATTACTACTGCTAGTCTGAGTTACTACTTCAGATATGTGTTACTACTGCTAGTTAGTTAATACTTCTAGGTTACTACTGCTCTCAGTTAATACTGCGAGTGGGTTAGTACTGCTTTAACTGAAATTAGGGTTAATACTTCTTCTTTCCTGAATTCTATAAATACCCTATTTGCCCGCCTAAAAGATCACAACGACTCTTTGAATATTGTTTGTCTTATCTCTAACTCTTTTCTCTCAAGCATCCAGTGTGTTTCAGTCAAGAATCCTCAAGCCAGATGGCATCCATGGCGTTTATTGATGAACACAATGAGATTGCAATGCTTCAAAAGCCTAAGCAGGCTGCTGGATTCCATCAAATAGTTGATTTTCTCAAGTCCAGTCATATAGCTCATGCTCTTACAGTGTCACCACCAATTTACATCGAGCACCAGAAGCAATTTTGGGCCAATGCCACCGCGGTTACTGAAAACGGTGTGCAGTGTATCAAGACAAGGGTGTGTGACAAACCCTTGACAATCTCTGAAGAGGTCATTCGCATCAGTCTACGACTAGACGATGCCTCAGGTATTACCTCTATCTCTAATGAGGATTTGTTTTCTAATCTCACAAGAATGGGGTATGAAGGCCAACTGGGTGTTTTCAAATTTTACAAAGCTAACTTTTCTCCCCAATGGCGTTTCTTTGTTCATACTCTTATGCACTGTATTTCTCGAAAAACTACTGGATGGAGTCAGTTCAGTAGTACCATTGCTTATGCTTTGGTCTGCTTGTCTACTGCCAGAAAGTATAATTTCTCACGAATGATTTTCAATGACCTTGTGTCAAACTTGGCTAATAAAAAGAGTTTCTATATGTATCCAAGATTTGTCCAGGCAGTTATCACCTCTGAATTGACGGATATGCCTCAGTCTAATGCGGTATATGTACCTAAAATCCCCAAGGGCAAGGTCTTTTCAAATATGAAAAGATCTGCCAAGGACTCGGAAGGAGTTGACACCCCATTGTTCTCTACAATGATGGTGGTGTCCCACAACCAAGAAGGTATGGCATCAGGGTCAAGGCCCTCACTAGACCATCCCACTGATAGCCAAACCCAACCTTCAACCACTATATCACTCTCTCAGTCCCTTGTTCTTAAGCCAACCCCAGTTATATCCAAAACTTATACTAAGAGAAAGGTACACAAGGCTCCTTCCCTTGTTGTACCTCCTACAAACCCAGAACCTCAAAGCCCTCTAATGGAGCATTCTCCATTAGAGAATATCCATAGGGAAACCACTGGGGTGTCTCCCAACCCCAAGGAGGTGCTCACTAAGGAGATGCATGAGCATGTGGGTGAGAAGGCTGCCACTACTCCTGCTAGCACAGAGGAGGCCAGTGGTAACATCACTAAGACCTTCCCCACGGCAACTTTGAATGAGCAATCATTCAAAGGTCCCGGGTGCCCAGAAACCAAGGGAATAGGTGGTGCTTCAGTCTGGCTGGAGATCCCTATTAAACATTCCAATGATCCCTCAAAAGGGGGTAACACTCCTGGAGAAGGTGAGGATAGATATGACTACCAGGAATTGATTTATGCCATGTCCAAAATGGCAACTGAACTGGATTCTCACAAGAAGGTAGTATATGAACTCAAGAAAGTCATCATCAACCAGCAAGAAGAAATCAACACCTTAAAGAAGTTGGTTAAGAAGGTGGTTAAAAGAAGGTCAAAGCAAAGATTTGAGCTCAAAAGAAGGAACCCAGTGGATGATGCTCCCAAAAAGGGGGAGTCAGAAGCTGAGGTCAACATGGAGAATGCTAAGAATAAGGGGGAGAAACATGGAGATGAGGGGGAGTTTGCTGGTGGTAGTGGGGATAAGGTACAAGCAGTAGAAACAGAAACAGGGTTTGAAAAAGCAGTAGTTACAGAGAAAGCAGTAGAAACAGAAACAGTGTTTGAGAAAGCAGCAGAAACAATTAATGCTGCTGAAGCAAGCAAAGTAGCAAAAATAGTTAATGTTGCTGAAATAAATGAAGCAGCAGAAATTGTTCAAGAGGTATTAACTGACCTCCTTAGCAGAAATTTGGAAGAAATTGAGATAGCTGAAGCACTAATCAAGGCTAAACATAACACTCCTAAGGTCACTTCAAAGACCAAAGGAGTTGTCATCAAAGACAATGCAGAGGTTATCAAGAAAGCTAGTGCTGATAAGGTAGCAAGCAAGGACAAAGTCAAAACCAAGATAGTGGAATCTGACCAACCACTTAAAAAGCAAAAGTTGATTGAGTCAGATGAAGCTTTGGCTAAGAAAATTCAGGCAGAACTTGAGCAAGCAGAAAAAGATCAAGTGGAAAAAGATAGGGAGATGGCAAGAGCTCTAGCTACAGAGCTTAATGAAGTATATCAAAAGAGTTTGGCTACAGAGATGGCACAGAAGGAAACTGAACTTAAAAAGAAGCTTGTAATGATCAAAATGAGTGCAAAGAAGAGGCAACCTTCAAAGACCTACCTTGGCACCCAAGAGAGAAAGAAGATGATCACCTTCCTCAAAGGTGTTGTGGGAGTCAAAAAGGAAATGTTCACAAAAATGTCATTTGATCAAATCAAAGGTTTGTATGAGGCAGAGATGACTAAGTTACAAGGAAATGACCAAGCAAGAGTTGAAGTGGAAAAGAAGATGAAAGAGAGGCATGACCTTCAAATACAAAAACCATTTCCTGATGATCAAGAAACACCAAGGAAGGAAGCTACTCTAGGTGAAAGTTTGAGGACTTTGAAAAGAACAAAAATGATGGCAAGAAGAAAACCAGCTAAGAAACCTAGAGTGGATGAGGAAGAAGCTGAGAAAAAACAGAAGGTAGCTGAAGAAGAAGGGGCACCTAAGTCTGATGAACAGGAAGCTCAATCTCAGGAAGAACCATCCAGTACTTCTGATGTGAATATGTACATGGTGGTGATGGAAAAAGTGCCTGAGCCTATAACAGCTGAACTGGTTGGTGTCAAGCCTCCTGAGATTATTCACTGGGATACCATGGAAGTAGATGGAAAGGAGTATATCAGACTTAAGAGGAAAGATGACAAGTTTGAAGTGTATCCTACTTGGGCCAAGATTGTAAGAGTATGCTGCAGATCTGATTTAGAGGAAATGTTTGAGGTGGGGATGAAATTATATGCTGATAAGCTGAAAACTCCAGGGATACCAGTTACAAAACTTGTGATGGAATATCTATGCATGTTGTTCAAGCCAGAGGAAGTTCAGCATGTTATCAGAAATGTTTTCAAAACCATTAACAACTGGACTCTGTATGAAAGAAGTGGAGTATATGCACTGGCTATGGATACAAATCACATTTAATACTTATTAGTGGATAGAGTTTACAACCATAGCAGGCTAAAGCTGCATGCTATGTTGAAGAAAAAGCTTGGTTGTGCACCAGATTCTGCAATGGCAAGATACTTGATCCACAAAACTCTTAATCAAAGTTTGGGGCTGAATTCTGATACAGGATTATGAGCAATGGAGTTTTGGGAGCATCTGAAGAACTTGACTTCTCTTCTCTAAAAGTCAAGTTAGGGGGAGATTGTTGGGAACTGAAGATTTGTTTAAGTATGATTACTGCTGCCAGTACAACATAGTTACTACTGCTGAAACAAGTTACTACTGCTGAGCCAAATTACTACTGCTTGTAGAAATTAATACTGCTAAGCATAGTTACTACTGCTGGTGAAGATTAATACTGCTCAGAGTGTTAATGCTGCTATGACTTAATACTGCTTATGTGATAATCTTGGTAAGACGCGTAGATCAAGGTTTGAAGATAATCATGGAAGGTTGAAGATAATCATGGAAGAATATAGTGAAGATCTTTTATGTTTTGTAATTATCTTTTATTTTCAGTATATGTATAGAATTATTCAGAATAGTTTGAAAAACAAGAATGCTGAGTTTTTGTTTTGAGAGAGAATTGACCTCAAGGTTTACAACCCTAGTTCTAGAGAAGTAGAATTCGTCTTGGTGAGCCTGTTCATGAAGATTGAGGTTTTGTGTGAAAGCTTGTAACTTTAATCATTCAATAAAGTTTACAAGTTGTGATTTCTACTTTACTGTTACATCGATATTTGAATATTAAAGTGTTTTTCCGCAACTTCTTTAATATTGTTTCTGAGTTTCATTATTCTTGTTAAGAATCAGATCCTGACACATTCCTTCAATTTATTATCGACATTTATATTACGCAATTTATATTATGTCTTTAATTTCCGCTCTTTACATTTCTCGCAATTTTATTTCCGTCATGGGTGGCTAATTTCATTAGCTTGGGTGTGAGGCAAAGGGTGAATTTTTAAACCAAAAGAAAGTGGATGTCGTTTCTCAATAACGATGTTCCATCGCTTCATTCTAAGTTTTATAAATCCAAACGCACTTCCTGACGAATTGATCGCTTTGAAAGTGGTAAAGTGTAGTGGACTCAGAGATGAGCCACATAAATACACATTAAGTCGAATGATATAGGAAGTATACTCGGAAAAGTTACTTACCAAGAAATTTGGCATCTATGTTTTTCTAATTGATATATTCTCGACGAGTTGATCACGAGTCAAAGTGTTAAGGTGTAATGGACTCAGAGATGAGCCACTTGGAACACGTCAACTTGGATGATATGGGAATCGGCTCGAGATAGTGATTTTTAACAAATTATTTTGTTTATCCATATACTTCTAGAGCACCGTTCGACACTATCATTGGTTTTGATACTGCACAGATATGTATCTGGTAAAATCTAAATTACAAGTGCTACAGTGAGAATCCGAGAGGATCACTCTCAAAGTAGGTGGTGGAACTAGTTGTTGAGAGACACAATGTTGTAGTATCCCTACAACATTGGTCCACAGAAACTTGCATTTAGTACTCACCACAAGCCTTACACCCTAGCTATCTTTATTCTCTATTATCTTAATTAATTGTTAACATAACCCAAACAAAGTCTTCAAATTCGCTATCTGAAACCATTTCTTTTATTACACTTTTATTGCACTTTTACAACAATCTTTGTGGGACGATATTCGGTATTTTACCACTTTATTACTTGAGAGGCGATATTGGATCTCATTTTATACTTGCTTTGAGATTTGATTATGTCTTAGTGGTGTGCAAACATCCGCATCAAGTTTTTGGCACCGCTGTCGGGGATTGGCTCGCTAAAAGTCTGTAAAAGTTTTCTAAAAGATTTGATTTTTCTAACACCGTTTGATTCACCTTCTCTTGGTGTATGCTAAGAACACCGCGTGGGGAGTTATTTGAGTTTGACCCGGACATAGAAAGAACATTCCAAAATAGAAGGAGGGCTCAAGGAATTTCATTGACCATAGAACCTCCAATCATGGAACCACCAGGTTTTGAAGATAGGATACCTAGACAACACCCGCTTTTGGAAAACCAACAAAGACAACAACCGATATTCCACGATGCACCGCCCATTTTTGGAAATCCACCAGAACACCCTTTTCAACAACAAAATCAAGGGAGGAACAATAACATTAATCATAATTATGATGATACAGAATCAAATGGTAACAATGAAAATAGGGATGAAGCTCCGAATATAATT
The DNA here is from genome assembly GCA_954870635.1 of Arctium minus. Classification (NCBI taxonomy): domain Eukaryota; kingdom Viridiplantae; phylum Streptophyta; class Magnoliopsida; order Asterales; family Asteraceae; genus Arctium; species Arctium minus. The sequence goes on from OX941081.1 coordinate 156,205,551, forward strand.
AATCTTGCAAATTCCAAAGAGGGAAAAATTATGGACTACGTTATCCCCGATTTTGAGCAATTGAACTCAGGGATAGTTAGACCCCATATGACAGCCCTCCATTTTGAGCTAAAACCTATCATGTTCCACATGTTACAAACCAATGGACAATTTGCCGGAATGCCATCGGAGGATCCTCATTCTCATTTAAAATCTTTTATGGAGATCGTCGATGCATTCCTGATCCCTGGGGTGTCTAACGATGCCCTGAGACTCACTTTATTTCCATTTTCTCTAAGGGATCGGGCAAAGTCATGGTTTAACTCATTGGAACCTAGTTCTATACCATCATGGAGCAACATGGTTGAATTTTTTTTGTGAAAGTATTTTCCACCTACTCGAAATGCTAAGTCCAGAAACGAAATTTGCATGTTTAAACAAATGGGCGATGAAGCAATTCCCGATGCATGGGAAAGGTTTAAGGAGCTGTTAAGGAAATGCCCTCACCATGGCATTCCCTACTGTATTCAACTCGAGATGTTTTAAAATGGGTTAAACCCCATGGCTAAACAAATGGTCGACGCGACTACAGGAAGGGCCTTTACAACTAGTACCTATAATGACGGGTATGAGATTCTTGAAAAGATTTCGGTAAACCATGGACACTGGGCTGATCCACGTGCACAAGTGCAAAAGAGAACCGCTGTAGTGCACAATGTAGATGCATACTCTGTATTAACAGCACAACTCACTTCCATGGCCAATATGCTAAAAACATAACTTCCGGCCAAGGAGTGCAATCTACTGCTACTACACCTATTCCAACAGTACTCTCAGTGCAATGTGTTTGTTGTGGAGGGGAACACTCTTATGAAAAATGTCCTCATAATTCTGAATCTGTAAGTTATGTTCATAACAGTTCTGGTCCTTATACCAACAATTATAATTCAAGTTGGAAACAACACCTGAATTTTTCGTGGAATAGCCCTTGTTTAAATCCATCTGCACCAAAGCAACAAGCAACTTCAAGTTTTCAACCACAACAACATGCAAGTAGTTTTCAAAATGTTCAACCATCTTTTCAAACTAAACCACCTCCACAAGTTGATTCATCACCTTCTTTGGAAGCATTGGTGAAAGGGCTTATGGCTCAAGCTCAATCTCAAGCTATTTTAAACCAACAAAACTCTCAAAATCAAGCTCTTTTGAACCAACATATTTCTCAAACTCAAGCAACTCTTAATCAACAAGGTGCCACAATCAGATCTTTGGAAACCCAAGTAAGTCAACTTGCACTCAACCAAAGGAATAGGGCCATTGGAACTCTACCTAGTGACACAGAAATCCCAAGAGCCTTAGGAAAGGAACATGTGAAAGTAGTGACCCTTAGAAGTGGGAAAGAATTGACAGAGGTTGTACAAAAACAATTTGAACCAATGATCAAATCAGATTTTGAAAAAACCATAAGGTTAGAACCCAATGCTGCAACATTGCCCCCTGTTGGTGAAACACCACCCAAGCCACTAGGAAACCAAGAGCCTATTGTCACTAGTCATGTCCCTCCTATATCTGACTATCCTTGGCTATTTCCAGAAGATACTCTGAGGAAGAAGACAGTAGAGAGTAGTTTTCCAACCACACCACAAGAGAAAGCACCAAAAAGCATAAATGACCCATCTTGCTCAACACATTCAAGCAAAGATATCATAAAACCAATTCCTACCTATGTACCTTTTCCCCAAAGGTTAAGGAATCAAAAGAAAGAATTGCAATTCAAAAAATTCTTGGATGTGTTTAAATAATTGCATATCAACATACCCCTTGTTGAAGCAATTAAGTAGATGCCCAGTTATGCTAAATTCCTTAAAGACATCTTAAGTAAGAAGAAGAAGTTGACTGAGTATGAAACTGTTGCTCTTACTGAGGGATGCAATGCTCTCTTGACCAATAGAATACCCCCTAAGCTGAAAGATCCAGGGAGTTTTACCATTCCTTGTTCAATAGGTGGGAAGGATATTGGGAAGGCCTTGTGTGATTTGGGAGCTAGTATCAATCTCATGCCATTATCCGTCTTCAACAACTTAGGAATAGGAGAGGCTAGACCCACCACCGTTACACTCCAATTGGCTGACAAGACCATTGCCTACCCAAAGGGAAAGATTGAGGATGTGTTAGTCAAAGTGGATAAGTTCATTTTTCCGGAAGATTTCATTATTTTAGACTTTGAGGCTGACAGTGACATCCCTATCATTTTAGGGAGGCCATTCTAAGCCACCGGAAGAACTTTGATAGATGTTCAAAAGGGAGAGTTCACCATGAGGCTTCAAGATCAAAAAATCAATTTTAATGTTTTTAATTCCTTCAAATATCCTGATAATAAAGAGGATTGTTCAACCATAGATCTGATTGAATCATCATGCTATGAAGAAGGAATTAAGGAAGCCGGTAAGTTGAAAAAACTGGATGTTGAGGGGTTTGCCTTAAGAGAAGAAGAGACTGTCCCAGTGTAACACCCGTAAATTCATAAGGTAAGTATTTTGTCTCCCTTAACGCTTTAATTTCGCTTAGGTGTGAATATGTGTCCTGGTGTGCATTTTATGATCATGAATTATGTTAAAATGTCATATATTAATTTACCATCTTTAATCGTTCAAACCTCGTGCTCGTTATCGTTTTCGGTTGAGTTTTGGACTGTTTTGGAGTGCCTCGCGATTGTGCCCTTGGCACTATCGCGGAGGGCACTATCGCCGTATATGTACCGAGAGTTGGGGGATGTTCGCGATAGTGACACGCGAAAGTGACAAATGTCACTTTCGCCGGGCATACTCGCGAAAGATGTACCGCGGATGGGTGTGGGTCTGCGATTATGACTCGCGATAGTGCCCTTGGCACTATCGCCGTCGGGGTGCAGGGCCTTAAATGAACCCTTATCATATTTTAATCTCATTTTCTCTCAAACCCTCTCTTCTCTTTGGCGATTTTGGAGACTTCCAAACCGAACTTTTCCTCTCAAAACCCTAACCCTCATAAATACAACTCTTCTTGGTGGTTGGATCTTCACTCTTGCAATAACTTTTCTCAAAGACAAACTCTAGGGTTCTTAAAGCTCAATTTCTCCACTTCAAGTCTCCTCTACTCAAATCTAGGGTTTTCATCTTTTCTAGGTTTTGGTACAAAACCTAGATTGTGAGTTTACTAAACCTTTGTTAAAACTAGATACACATCATAATCTTCTATTTGATATTTCATTCTCTATGTGTTCAAGTATTTAGGATTTCTTGACGAAAATGGTTGGAATATGGATATTGGTGATATGCTATGTTTTATGTTATGTGTACCATTATTTGGGGCTTTTCCCATGGATATATATAAAATGGGTACCTTGATATGATAAATCTATGCATATATGTGTGTTATGATGGTTTTAGTTGGAATATCACTTTAGTGCCATATTTACATGCATGATGAGTATAATTGTCGTTTGGAACTTTTGTTGGACTCCATGAGGATAGGATGGTAACATTGTACCCGTAGTCGGTATGGAAATATGTTGGGTTGAAATATACCTAAGGACCTCCTATATGCATTATGTTGGATGAATCAAGGCAAGTTCACTAGGAGGATGTAGTCTTGGGGCACCACCGGGATGGTATGTGCCTAGACCTCTGCCACTCGGAAAGTTTCCTTTACGGTCTGATCTCCGGGTATGTCGGGCCTTTGGGGTGTTCTTTGTTAAGGGCATCAAGGTGCATTGACTCTTTGGAGTGAAATTGATTGGTGCTTTGGGTCTCCCCTAATGACTCCACATATATTTGGACACTGGTTAACTGCTGATAAGAAATTGTGATTGTTCATGCATGCTTATTATTGTTTAACTCACTAGGCTTTTTGGCCTAACACTTGTTTGGTGTCGATGTGTATCTCAGGTGTTAGCGGCGCGGCTCCTAGGCAAGTTTAGATGCTTTGGGAAAGAGCTTGGGGATTTTGGCACTTGAACTATTCTTGGAACAATTTGGGTTTATAGATGACACCCCTTTTGTAATCTCTTTTCTAGATGTAGAAATTAGATTAGTTGGTTGTTGTTTATTTATCCGTTAAATTACAGATTTGTGATTAAACAGGTTATTTGTATATTACCCCTTTTTGGGAGGCTCTTGCTATGGCAAACTTTATACCACTTCTCCATTTATGGAAAGTTTTTGTTATCCCTATTTTTAGGGTGTTACAAGTTGGTATCAGAGCTTTAGTTTAAGTGAACTAGGTATTGTTGTAGCATATCTAGACTTAAGCTTTAGACTGTTTTGACTTCACTGTCCTCTTGGGGTAGAAATCCTAGGTGGGAAGAGCGTTAGGATTACGGAATTACTGTAATTGAAAGTTATGATGATGGTGACAAGAATTCTTGTGTATGGTCCGTTCATAATTTCACTTAGCTACTGCTATTATGAATGCATTGTTACGTGAGCATACTTGGTTTACTATTATTATAATAATTGATGAAGGTATTAGTACGTACAATGAGTTAAACTCGCTTAGTCTTTTCTCAATCTTCTTCTCGTGCTTGTGTGGCAGTGATCAATGGTAAACACTCGAAGTAGATTACCGGATATGCCAGAGGGGCAACCAGAAGTGGAATCTGCAACAGTACGACCCCCGGTAGGGGCAACCTCCGATGACATTCCTATACCCAGAATCTTGGGAGGAGGGCCTGAGCATATTCCGCGCCGGAACCTCAACGCAGGTAACGCCATTATGAAGGAAGTTACCATGGAGACCCGACTTCGGGATAGCATGATGTTGGCTATGAATGCGGCCCTGGCTCAACAAAAGTTAGCCATGACTTCGGCCATGACCCAACAGCAAGAGTTTTTCATGAAACTCCTAGAGGATCGAGACGCTAGCCACCGACAACCTGAGACGATGGCTGAAAACATTATTGTGAGGTCGGGTGGACCAAATGTGGTAACGGTCGAGGAACCATCCGCTGAAGGGATTCGAACGAAGACTAAGGGGTGCACTTACAAGACGTTTCTGGGGTGCCACCCTAAGGAGTTTGCGGGTTCAGATAACCCGGTTGCTTGCATGTACTGGCTCAAAGAAGTAGAGATGGCCTTTGAGTCAAGTGAGTGTGATCCCTCTCAACGGGTCAAGTTTGCTTCTCAACTACTTCGGGGAGAGGCTTTGATTTGGTGGAATCTCACGCGATCGGTCCTCACTCCTGAAGTTCTGTCTAAGTTAACTTGGTCGGTGTTCAAAGAGAAGATTATGGACAAGTATTGTAGCGAGCGTTCGATGGAAAAGTTGGAGCGGGAGTTCCGAGAGCTGAAGAAAGGGAACCTGTCTGTGGTTGGCTACTCCAAACTCTTTTTGGAGAAGTTAAACTTGGTGGGACATCTAGTCCCCGATGAAAGGTCAAAGATTAAAGCCTATCATCAAGGGTTACCGGCCGGGATGCGATCGGCGGTAAGGAATGCTAAGTGTTCGACATTACAAGAGGTTATCGAGGAGTCTTTGCTCGTTAAGGACGACATCAATGCCGAAAGGGAAGAGAAGAGGTTAGTTGGTGATAAGCGGAAGTGGTAAGGTCCATCTGGGCCCGTTCGCCAGTCGAGACCCTTTGTGAGTGGGAAAGCGGGTGATCAACGTCGTGAAGAACGGTGGTGTTCCAAGTGCAGGTCAAAGCACTCGGGGCCATGTGCTACAAGAATTTACTCCGGTCCAACCAGGTGCGCCAAGTGTGGTAAGAAGAACCATACGACTCGAGAATGTTCCATCCAGGGATCGGTATGTTTCGAGTGCGGAGAACCGGGGCATATGAAAATATTCTGCCCAAAGCTAGTTGGAGGAAATGGGGGAAATTCTGTGGGTTCGACAGCCAAAGTCGAGCAACCACAAAGGGCACCGAGTCGAGCTTTCCGGATGTCTACCGAAGAGGCAAAGGAGACCGCGAATGTCGTTTCGGGTACGTTCCTAGTAAACTCCTTGCCAGCTCGTGTTTTGTTTGATTTGGGTGCTACGTGTTCTTTTGTGTCGGATACCTTCCGTAAGCAATTCTCTATTCCTATTAGTGTTCTTCCCGATGCGTTAGTAGTAGAAATAGCTAATGGAGATCAAGTGATCATTCGTGACCGTTTTTGTGATTGCACTCTAAAGATCGACGGAATTTCTTTCGGAGTAGATTTACTACCTATGGCTATAGGAGGGTTTGATGTAGTCATAGGCATGGATTGGTTAGTGAGGCATAAGGCGGACATCTTTTGCTCCAAAAAGATGATCCAAGTACCATTGCCGGAAAATGGGGTGGCAACCATTTATGGAGAGAAAGGAAAGAGGAATAATCCTATTATCTCATCTCTTAAGGCTCGCAAGTTTTTAGCGAAAGGCTACCCTTCGTACTTGGCCTACGTTGTGGACGCAAAGAAAGAAAAGAAGTCGGTGGGAGATGTGGAAGTAGTGCAAGATTATCCGGACGTCTTTCCGGAAGACTTACCCGGTTTACCGCCGGAACGGCAAGTGGAGTTTCAGATTGACCTCACACCGGGAGCGGCTCCGATAGCTCGTGCTCCATATCGTTTAGCACCGACAGAAATGAAGGAGATGATGACGCAACTTCAAGAGTTGTTGGAGAAGGGCTTCATTCGACCAAGTTCGTCACCTTGGGGAGCACCGGTTTTGTTCGTGAAGAAGAAAGATGGATCCATGCGGATGTGCATAGATTATCGGGAGTTAAACAAAGTCACAGTGAAGAACAAGTACCCTCTACCTCGCATCGACGATCTCTTTGATCAACTCCAAGGGGCGGGATGTTTCTCGAAGATTGACCTTCGGTCCGGTTATCATCAAGTGAGAGTGAAGAACGAAGATATTCCGAAGACGGCTTTCCGAACAAGATACGGTCATTATGAGTTCTTGGTGATGCCGTTTGGCTTAACCAACGCTCCGGCCGTATTCATGGATTTGATGAACCGTGTGTGTCGCCCATTTTTGGATAAATCCGTGATCGTCTTCATCGAAGATATTTTAATATATTCAAGGGATGAGTCCGAACATGGAAGACACTTACGGGAAGTATTAGAAGTTCTAAGAAGGGAGAAACTGTTCGCGAAGTTCTCGAAGTGCGAATTTTGGCTTCAAGAAGTGCAATTCTTGGGGCATGTGGTATCAAAGGACGGGGTAAAAGTGGATCCGGCAAAGATCGAAGCAATGATGAGTTGGGAACCCCCAACAAGTCCGACGGAGATCCGAAGCTTCTTGGGTTTAGCGGGTTACTACCGATGTTTCATACAGGATTTCTCAAAGACGGCTACACCGCTCACTTCCCTTACAAGAAAGAACGTCAAGTTTCTTTGGACCGATGCACAAGAGCAAGCGATTCAGACGCTCAAGAGGAAGTTGTGCGAAGCCCCGATCTTGTCCTTACCCGAAGGATCGGAAGACTTTGTGGTGTATAATGACGCTTCCAAGATGGGACTTGGGTGCGTACTAATGCAAAGGGGGAAGGTAATAGCCTACGCGTCGCGATAATTAAAGGATCATGAGAAGAACTATCCGACTCATGATTTGGAGTTGGCAGCGGTAGTTTTCACATTAAAGTTGTGGCGACACTACTTGTATGGGACCAAGTGTACTCTTTTCACGGATCACAAGAGTCTCAAGTACATCTTCGATCAAAAGGAACTCAACATGCGACAAAGGAGATGGCTAGAGCTTTTGAAGGATTACGATTGTGACCTACTCTATCATCCCGGTAAGGCTAATGTGGTGGCGGATGCATTGAGCCGAAGGAATCATGGCGATGGTGTCAAAATGTCCCTTACCAGAATCGATGTGGTGTCGAGTTTGTTGGAAAGTATAAGAACGAGCCAAGCGGAAGCACTTAAAGAAGAGAACCTCAAGACCTAGGTTATAACTAAGCAAAAGGAACTCTTAACAGAAGATAGTCGTGGACTCAAACTCTTCCAAGGGCAAATTTGGGTGCCCAAGATTGGGGGAAATGGTGGCTTGCTTCTCGAGGAAGCACATAAGTCGAAATATTCTATACATCCCGATAGCACCAAGATGTATAGAGACTTAAAGTTAAATTATTGGTGGTCGGTGATGAAGTTAGATGTGGCAAGTTATGTGGAGAAGTGTGTCACGTGCCTTCAAGTCAAGGCGGAGCATCAAAGACCGTATGGAAGTTTGCAACCGTTGTCCATTCCCAAGTTGAAATGGGACAACATTACTATGGATTTCGTGACGAAGTTACCAAAGACCTTGCGTGGGCACGACACCATTTGGGTAATTGTTGACCGGTTGACAAAAAGTGCGCATTTCCTTGCAATGTGGGAGACCTTGCCAATGGAAAAGTTGGCCAAGCTTTATATTGACGAGGTGGTGTCGAGACACGGAGTTCCGCAATCTATTGTATCGAATCGGTACAGCCGATTCACTTCAAACTTTTGGGCTAGTTTGCAAAAGGAGTTGGGTACTCGACTAAATTTGAGCACGGCGTATCATCCTCAAACGGATGGTCAAAGCGAGAGGACGATCCAGACATTAGAAGATATGTTGAGGTCGTGTGTAATAGACTTCGGGGGAAGTTGGGATTCACATCTACCCTTGGTAGAGTTCGCGTACAACAACAGTTACCATTCTAGCATTGGGATGGCACCGTTCGAGGCGTTGTACGGACGAAAGTGCCGAACTCCAGTTTGTTGGCTCGAGGCGGGCGAGAAGCAGTTTGCTGGACCGGAAATTGTCCAAGGAACGGCCGACAAAGTGAAGGAAATTCGTGAGAGACTAAAGGCGGCGCAAGATCGACAAAAGAGCTATGCGGACAAAAAGAGAAGACCGGTCGAATTTCAAGTGGGTGACCGCATCATGCTAAAGGTGTCGCCATGGAAGGGGATAATCCGTTTCGCTTAGCCCTCGTTTCCTTGGACCCTTCGTTATTCTAGAAAGAATTGGACTTCAAGCTTACCGGTTGGACTTACCGTCGGAAATGGATGGGATACATCCTACTTTTCACGTGTGCTACCTTCGGAAATGTCTAGCCGAGGAAGAGAGTGTGATTCCTTTGTCAGAGATTCGGGTAGACAATGGAAATCGTTGCGTAGAAGAACCGGAGACGATTTTAGAGTCAAATGTGAAGAAATTACGGCATAAAGATGTGGTAATGGTAAAGGTTCAATGGAAGCACCATCGGGGTGCTAACATTACTTGGGAATCCGAGGATGACATGAAGAAGCGTTATCCTCACTTATTTGTTGTAGCATGAGATTTCGGGACGAAATCCTATTTAGGTGGGGAGGATTGTAACACCCGTAAATTCATAAGGTAAGTATTTTGTCTCCCTTAACGCTTTAATTTCGCTTAGGTGTGAATATGTGTCCTGATGTGCATTTTATGATCATGAATTATGTTAAAATGTCATATATTAATTTACCATCTTTAATCGTTCAAACCTCGTGCTCGTTATCGTTTTCGGTTGAGTTTTGGACTGTTTTGGAGTGCCTCGCGATTGTGCCCTTGGCACTATCACGGAGGGCACTATCGCCATATATGTACCGAGAGTTGGGGGATGTTCGCGATAGTGACACGCGAAAGTGACAAATGTCACTTTCGCCGGGCATACTCGCGGAAGATGTATCGCGGGTGGGTGTGGGTCTGCGATTATGACTCGCGATAGTGCCCTTGGTACTATCGCCGGGCACTATCGTCGTCGGGGTGCAGGGCCTTAAATGAACCCTTATCAGATTTTAATCTTATTTTCTCTCAAACCCTCTCTTCTCTTTGGCGATTTTGGAGACTTCCAAACCGAACTTTTCCTCTCAAAACCCTAACCCTCATAAATACAACTCTTCTTGGTGGTTGGATCTTCACTCTTGCAATAACTTTTCTCAAGGACAAACTCTAGGGTTCTTAAAGCTCAACTTCTCCACTTCAAGTCTCCTCTACTCAAATCTAGGGTTTTCATCTTTTCTAGGTTTTGGTACAAAACCTAGATTGTGAGTTTACTAAACCTTTGTTAAAACTAGATACACATCATAATCTTCTATTTGATATTTCATTCTCTATGTGTTCAAGTATTTAGTATTTCTTGACGAAAATGGTTGGAAATATGGATATTGGTGATATGCTATGTTTTATGTTATGTGTACCATTATTTGGGGCTTTTCCCATGGATATATATAAAATGGGTACCTTGATATGATAAATGTATGCATATATGTGTGTTATGATGGTTTTAGTTGGAATATCACTTTGGTGCCATATTTACATGCATGAGGAGTATAATTGTCGTTTGGGACTTTTGTTGGACTCCATGAGGATAGGATGGTAACATTGTACCCGTAGTCGGTATGGAAATATGTTGGGTTGAAATATACCTAAGGACCTCCTATATGCATTATGTTGGATGAATCAAGGCAAGTTCACTAGGAGGATGTAGTCTTGGGGCACCACCGGGATGGTATGTGCCTAGACCTCTGCCACTCGGAAAGTTTCCTTTGAATTCTTAATTTGTGGAATTCAAAGGACTTCATCCATTTCAATATGTGAACCAAATAAAAGAATTGTAATTTGGTCAAGAGAATTGATCATACCAATTGACTTGAAATCCATTGAATTATGTGAACCAAACAACACCTTAAAGTTCATTTAAACTAACAAAATAATTCATTGAAAGAAACGAATTCGATAAACTCTTCTCAATTAATCCTTCGGGCTTCAACAACACAAAATGGTTTCGATTTATACAACCTTCAAACCCAATTCAAATTCAAAAATGGCATTATCAAGCAGAGGATTCAAGTTCTTACCAACAAAATACATTGAACTTCACTAATTCACGCTCAGCTAATATACATACTACTTTCCAAGTAATATTGAGTTCTAGGGCATGTAGTTCACTAGCCATAGCTTCTTACCAATCTTTGTTTTAATTGCTTAATCTTATGTCACAGGTTCATTTTGAGATGATAGTGCATTAGTGCTGAAACATATAGACTGGATAATGACAAGAAGTATCTAAGCAATGATTAATCAAATTACATCATGGTCAGGGATTATTTATATCGGCTAATTGGTCTATTCAGTTACAGGCTTTTAGCGTTACAGTTTGAGATGCCAATTCTATCCACCATCTATTTTAAAGGCTTTTAGCGATTCATAGTGTGTTGGATGTTGATAGTGCGTGGAATACACCTATAGACGTGTGCTAATTAAACCTCAAAGCAAGTATACAATGAGATCTAATATCATCTTTCAAGTAATAAAACGGTAAAGTACCGGATATCGTCCCACAGAGATTGTCGTAAAAGTATAATAAAAGTGTAAGAAAAGAGATGATTTCAGATGGCGAATTTGAAGATTTTGATTTGGTTTGGTTTGTTAACAGTAGATTAAGATACAAAATAATAAAGGTAGCAAGGGTGTAAGACTTTTAGGTGAGACTCAAACACAAATTCCAGCAGACTATGCTGCAGGTATGCTGCAGCATGAGTTCCGCATAACCAGATCCACCATCTATTTTGAGGGTATTCCTATCGGACTTGAATACTCCCACTACTGTTTAGATTCAACTGAACATATCTCTATGCAGTTTCCAACTATTGATAGTGAAAAGTAGAGTCCTCAAAATATATGGATTTACAAATCTCTTCGTAAAAAAACTACTCTCTCGAGTTAATTCCCATATCATCCAAGTTGGAGTGTTCGAAGGGGTTCATCTCTGAATCCTCTACACTTTAACACTTTTAACAAGCGACCAACCCGTCAAGAATAAATTAAGATGAAAAATAGAGGCGATAAATCTCTTTATCAGTCACTCTCTCAAGTCGGCTTCTCATATCATTCAAGTTGACGTGCATATTATGGCTTATCTCTAGGCCATAGCACTTTCACACTTTTAAAGTGATCAACTCGTCAAGAAGTGTCATTGGCTTTATAAAACTCGAATGAAATGATGGAGCATTGTTATTGCGAAACAATGTCCACCTTTCTTTGGTTTGAAAGCTCACCTATCTATCTTACACCCAAGCTAAAGGATTTAGCTACTCATACTTAAATGTAAAGACATAAAGCAATAAATTACATAAATTAAAGACATGAATTTAAATGACGGAAAGATAAATTACAACAAATATAAATGACTTAAATGTAAATTGCAAGGAAAGTAAATAATTAAGTAAAGAATACTAGAAATAATAAAGCATAAAAGACAAGGGATGATGACTTCAAAAGATTACTTGGAATTAATAAAGTAAACTAAAATCACAAGGTTATTGGTGCCAACCTTTGATTTTCACTAAGATAAGAGAGAATTAGATGTTTAAACTAAACCCCAAGCTCCCTTTATATACAAAAAGGGAGTGGCAAAAAGAGTAATAAACCATAAACAAAGTACTTAAAGTACAATTAGTACAAAAGAGGCCTAATATCCAATGGTTAATACCGAAGGGTTACAAAATAACAAAAAGGTGATGTCAATTCTCCAAATACTGCAGTGGAGGCTTCTAATGTCAGCAAAAGTCTAATCCAATGTCATCAATCATCCAGCTTCTTAATCGATCTCCTAAAAGCTTGTTAACAGCAGTCGATGCTTCAGAAATGCTGTAGCACTGGGTCTGTTATACTCAAAAGCTGCCAAAACACACAAAATTAGCCATTCAAAGTAATAAAATAGAGTATCCACTAGCTCTAGCTCCAAGAAACAGATAAATGGTAAAAATAAGTAACAAAAAGACTCAAATGTAGGGATATGGAAGAAAAAGGACTATAAAAAAAACTACTAAAAAAGTCTAGATGGCACTACTAATGAGTGCACATCAGATGTCCTGATACCGAACGATCTATTTAGTTGTATTTCCTTTGGAGATTAATTGATATATTGGAAGTCTAAGAAATAGACAGTTGTCTCTAGATCTTCCACAAAGGTCGAATATCAAGACATTGTAGTTGACTATAACTTTATCCGTGACAAGGTTTGTAACACCCCAGTTTCCGGCATTGTAAGTTAACCTCTTTCCTCGTTATTATAACCTACCTATTAGTATAAGTTGCTAGGAGGTTGTGTTTATATTCCCTATAGTGCCGAGAGTGTCGAAGTGGAAAAATAACTAAAATTTGGAAGTACGGGGGAATGGCGCGACAGTGCCTCGCGATTGTGACACTTGCACTGTCGCCATGTCACAATCGCCGAGAAAGTGAGGCTCTTGGTACAACGGGCGCGACCCTTCTTGCGATAGTGACCATGGCACTGTCGTCGGATCACTGTCACCCGAAGTCTGGAACTCGCGGTACGTATGGCGCGATTGTGCCATGTGATAGTGACAATGTCACTATCGCTTGGGCACTGTCGCCGACGGGGACCTGATGTTTAAAACATAAATTGTTAGGCCATTTCTCATTCAATACTCCACCCACCTCTCCTCACTTTCTCTCTAGAGGTAACCTAAGGCATAAGGCATTAATGGCGATTTTGGTCATCTAAAACCTAGATCCTTAGATTTCAAGTAGATCATCTTCTTCAAGACAAGAGTTAGAAGCTAGGGTCAAGTCTTCACCATTCAATCTTCATCCAAAGCTAGACTTGAAGGTTTTCTAGGGTTTTTACCAAAACCCAAGTTGTGAGTCACTCTTTCATCAAACTATATACATGTCAAACTATGGTGGTTATTACTCTTTCTAAAGCTATCTTGATTTCTTATTTGATGGATGAACCAAAACCCCATTTTCGAACCTATGTTACATTTCTAGGGTTTTGGATTTTGAAAGTAAACTTGGATTTTGGATGTCGATGGGTTAACATATATTTATTAAGGAACTAGTATGGTTATCAACCTTCCCTTATTTTCAATAAAAACCTTGCAGAAGTAAACGATGAGTTGGGTATGTGCTTGGCCTAAATATGAGTTGTCAATGATTTTACTTGCTTATCCTTGTACAACATTTTACAAAGTGTGGGGTTTTGAAATAAAAAGGTGTATGGATTTGTATATTTAAGTTTTGGGTAATTGATACCTATTAATGACTATGGTAAAATATGTAGGTATATTATATCCAAGTGTGGGTATGTATGTGTTAGACCTTACGTAATGGATCCATAGGCGTACGAGTCTCGTTTGGATTGGAAAGTTGGAATGGTATACCTCCCAAATGAACCAAGAAATAGGCATGGGGTCGAGATGGATAATAGTTGTGGACTTTAAGTCAGGCAACGGCCAAAGACCAATAATTGTAATTTCTTGTTTATGAGTGAAATCTAGAATTGACGGGATTACCGTTGATTTGTAGTAGGGCTCTTGAACATGAATGTGTGACCTACTTATGTGTTTCGTCACCAACATGGAAGCCGAGTCTCCCCCGTTATCGTAAGTGGAATGTGTGACACAACTTTCGAGTTGGTAATGTATTTATATTTTGAAATGGGTTTAGTCTACAACTTTCCGCAACCTTATATTCTTATGATTAAAATTGTTTGATCTCACTAGGCGTTAGCCTAACACTTTTTCTTAAATGTGGCATGTATATCATGTTCTTTGAGTAGCGGGGCGGCAAGATTGTGAGTGTAGTGCCGATTGTCGAATGAGACAACTTTTGGGCACGTGATTTTGGATAAGAGTTACTTGGAGATTTTTGGGAATATAGTTACCCCTTTTTGGTGATCTTAGTGACACTCGTATATAATCTAGATTATGTTTAGTCTAGATTAATATGTTGTTGTTTAAGTATCCGTATGAATTTTTGTAAACTCTTATTCTACGTTTCCCCATTGTTGGGCGATAACTTATGCATAGGTTGGCTTTGGTTGCATATTTACAGGTCTCTTCCAGTTATATACGTCATATTGCCGAATTTTAAATTTTAATTTTACTCTAAATTTTAGGACGTTACAAGTTGGTATCAGAGCCCTAGTTTAAGTGAACTAGGTATGAACGTAAGATGCCTAGACTTAAGTTGAAGTATTAAGTTACAAATTTTGAGTTACGGGTAGAACTCTTAGGAAAGGGTAGACTTAGAATCAACGGAATTACACCAATTGAGAGTTGTGATAATGGTAACAAGAATTCTTATGTATAATGTGTTCATAATTTCACTTAGCTAATGTTATTATGAATATATCAGTACGTGAGAATGCTTGTTCTACTATTGTTGTGATGATTAATGAATGTTGTAGTACGTTATCTATATGTGTTTGTTAGCTTATCTCTCATCTCATTCTCGTATGGTTGACAACTTGCTATGGTTAGCACTCGGAGTAGAGCGCCCAACCGCGAAGATGCCCCTGAAGTCAGTGTGACGGCTCCTGGTCCGTCAAGACAGGAAGCTGCTCCCGAGCCTCTGATCCCTCGAATGCTGGTAGGAAGGGTTGAGATAGTGCCTAGAGTGAGCTTGGCCACTGACGACCCCGACATCCAAGAGATAGACCCTCAAGCTGCCATGATGGCCAACTTCTTGCAAATGATGAACACGACCATGGACAGGAGAGACGAGAGATTAATAAAGATGTTGGAAGACCGGGATGTCGGTAACCGAAGGCCGGAGGCAGTCGTAGAGAATGCGGTGATGGGGTCTGGGGGTACCGGAAACGTTATTGGTACCGAAGAACATGTCGTTGTAGGGGCCAGGAGGATAGAGAAGGGATACTCCTTTATGTCGTTCCTATGTTGTAAGCCATATGAATTCTCGGGGACGACAAATCCTGTGCGTGCATGAAGTGGCTTCGAGAGATAGAGCTAGCCTTCGAATCGAGTGAAT
The DNA here is from genome assembly GCA_954870635.1 of Arctium minus. Taxonomy (NCBI): domain Eukaryota; kingdom Viridiplantae; phylum Streptophyta; class Magnoliopsida; order Asterales; family Asteraceae; genus Arctium; species Arctium minus. The sequence goes on from OX941081.1 coordinate 156,221,271, forward strand.
GCGGAGAGACTCAGAAGGTTAAATTTGCCTCACAGTTGTTTAGAGGGGAAGCTATTGAGTGGTGGAACGTGGTACGGTCAACCTTAGAGCCGGCGATCTTGGCTCAACTCTCATAGGGGACCTTCAAGAAGAAGGTAATGGACAAGTATTGTTACGAGAGAGCGCTAGACCGGATTGAGGAAGAGTTTTGGAACCTAAAGAAGGGTGACAAGTCGATCGCGGAGTACTCCCGATTGTTCATGGAGAAACTGAGTTTGGTAGGGCACTTGGCCCCCGATGAAAAGGCAAAGATTAAAGCATATCACAAGGGACTCCCAGCAGAGATGAAGATTGCTGTAAGAAATGCTAAGGTGAATTAACTTCAAGAAGCTATTGAAGAATCGCAGTTGGTAGAGGACGATCTCGTTCAGGGCAAAGACGATAGGGCTCGTGTGGGTGAAAACGGAAATGGGAGGGTCGGTCGGGGCCTCCTCAAAAGCCAATGCCTTTCGTTGGAAACCTTAGAGTTGAACCACGTCGGGAGCCCAATTGGTGCCCGAAATGCAAGAGCAAGCATTTTGGCCCATGTCGTGTCACCTCAACTGAATGTTTTAAGTGTGGGAAGGTCGGTCACACGATCAAAGACTATCCTATCAAGGGAGTGACTTGTTACGAATGCAAGGAGCCTGGCCATGTCCGAAGGGATTTCCCCAAGTTGAAGGTTGGGGGAAGTCAAAGAAGGAGAGATAACCCTCCCAACGTGTCAGACCGAGCATTTCAGATGACCGCGGAAGAAGCAAGAGCATCTGCGGATGTTGTATCGGGTACGTTCCTTGTAAACTCCGTACCCGCGCATGTCTTATTTGATTCCGGTGAGAATTTGTCTTTCGTATCGAACTCTTTTTCCCAACGTTTGTCTGCACCTATAACTGCCTTAGAGGAAGCCTTAGTAGTTGAGGTAGCTAATGGTTGTCAAGTTTTGATACGAGAGGCGTTCAGGGGTTGTATGGTTGTGTTAGAGGGAAAAGAATTCCCAATAGATTTATTTCCTATGGCAATCGGTGGGTTTGACCTAGTCATAGGTATGGATTGGTTGGTGAGCAACAACACAGAAATCGTTTGTACGAAGAAACTAATCTGAATTCCGATCCCCGAAGAAGATGTGGTGCTTGTTTATGGGGAGCGAAGAAGGGGTTAGGTAACAATGATTTCCATGGCAAAGGCACGAAAGTGTTTGGTCAAAGGATGCTCGTCATACTTGGCATATGTTCTAGACGCCCAGTTAGAGAAGAAACGGATTGAGGATGTGAAGATAGTTCGTGACTACCCCGATGTTTTTCCCCGATGAACTTCCCGGTTTGCCACCCGACCGACAGGTAGAGTTCTGAATAGACCTTATTCCGGGAGTGGCTCCGATAGCACGTGAACATTACCACTTAGCCCCGAACGAGATGCAAGAGACGATGTCTCAGTTGTAAGATCGTCTTGAGAAAGGATTTGTAAGACCGAGTTCATCACCATGGAGAGCTCCGGTGTTGTTTGTGAAGAAGAAGGATGGCACCATGAGAATGCGCATCGACTACCATGAGTTGAACAAGGCGACAATCAAGAACAAATACCCACTCTCTAGGATCGATGACTTGTTCGATCAACTTCAAGGAGCGGGTTATTTTTCCAAGATAGACCTTCGTTCTGGGTATCATCAGGTGAAGGTAAGGGACGAAGACGTTCCGAAGACGACATTTAGAACGCGGTACGACCATTACGAATTCCTAGTTATGTCGTTCGGCTTGACGAACGCCCCTGATGTCTTCATGGACTTGATGAATCGCGTGTGTCGACCCTTCCTAGACAAGTCAGTAATCGTGTTCATTGATGATATACTTGTTTACTCTAAGGACGAGAAGGATCATGAGTACCATCTCCGTGAAGTCCTAGAAGTGTTGAGGAAGGAGAGACTGTACGTCAAATTCTCGAAGTGTGATTTTTGGTTGAAGGAAGTGCAATTCTTGGGCCACATAGTCACTCGAGATGGCGTGAAAGTGGACCCGTCAAAGATCGAAGCCATGATGAATTGGAAACCACCCAAAAGCCTGTCGGAAATCCGAAGTTTTCTGGGCTTAGCAGGTTACTATCGAAGGTTCATTCAGGATTTCTCCAAGATCGCTTCTTCCTTAACGGCCTTGACTCGGAAAAACACGAAGTTCGTGTGACCGAAACTCAAGAGAAGGCCTTACGAACCCTTCAGAAGAAATTGTGTGAAGCACCGATCCTGTCCTTGCCCGAAGGTACAGAAGATTTTGTGGTCTACAGCGATGCGTCAAAAATGGGTTTAGGGTGTGTGTTAATGCAACGTAACAAAGTGGTTGCCTATGCCTCAAAGCAACTCAAGGAGCACGAAAAGAACTACCCTACCCATGACTTGTAACTAGCCGCAGTAAAGCTATGGCGACACTACTTGTATGGAACTAAGTGCACGCTCTTCAAGGACCACAAGAGCTTGAAGTACGTTTTCGATCGGAAGGAATTGAATATGCGACAAAGGCGATGGTTAGAACTACTCAAGGACTATGATTGTGAGCTGCTCTACCACCCGGGTAAAGCAAATGTAGTAGCCGACGCCTTGAGTCGGAAGGACTATAGTGGTAGCATTAAAGTTACCAATGCAAGAATTGATCTGGTGTCAAGTTTGATCGAGAGGATAAAAGCATCTCAGACTGAGGCATTGAAAGAAGAAAACCTTAAGGCTGAATTAATGGGGAAGCTACACCTCCGATTGATAGAAGATGGTCGCAGAGTAAAGCTATTCAATGGGCGAGTGTGGTTACCCAAGATGGGAGGCAGCCGAGAACTACTCTTAGAGGACGCCCACAAGTCCGAATACTCCATACACCCGGGGAGCACGAAGATGTATAGGGACATGAAACTGAATTATTGGTAGCCTGTGATTAAGTTGGATGTGGCAAGCTACGTCAAACGTTGCGTGACTTGCTTGCAAGTGAAGGCTGAACACCAACGACCGTATGAGAGTCTCCAATCCCTTGAGATACCAGAGTGGAAGTGGAAACACATTACTATGGATTTCGTGACTAAACTGCTGAAGACTTTGAGGGTTCATGATGCCATTTGGGTAGTCGTTGACCGCCTAACTAAGAGTGCCCATTTCCTGGCCATGCGAGAAACGTTACCGATGGACAAGTTGGCAAAACTATACATCGATGAGGTGTTCTCGAGGCATGGGGTGCCACTGTCTATTGTGTCAGACAGAGATAGCCGGTTCACGTCCAACTTTTGGAGCGGCCTTCAAAAAGAGTTGGGCACAAGGGTGAAGTTGAGCACGGCCTATCATCCGCAAACCGAATGTCAGAGTGAAAGGACCATTCAAACCTTTGAAGACATGCTTCGGTCGTGTGTCATTAACTTCGGCGGAAGTTGGGATTCCCACTTGCCACTCGTAGAATTCGCCTACAACAACAGTTACCATTCTAGCATCGGAATGGCCCCGTTTGAGGCCTTGTATGGTCGCAAATGCAGAACCCCTGTTTGTTGGCTCAAGGCAGGTGAAAAGCAATTTGACGGTCCCGAGATTGTCCAAGCGACGACCGATAAGGTGAAATATATCCGTGAACGGCTAAGGCCGGCTCAAGACCGCCAGAAGAGCTACACCGACAAGAAAAGGTGACCCATAGAATTTCAAGTTGGGGACCGAGTTATGTTGAAGGCCTCCCCTTGGAAAGGAATCATTCGTTTTGGAAAGCGCAGGAAGTTGAGTCCCTGTTTCCTTGGACCATTCACCGTGTTAAAGCGGGTGGGACTCTAAGCCTACCAGTTGGAGCTACCGCCATAAATGGATAGAATCCATAACACGTTTCACGTTTGTTACTTACGGAAGTGCATGGAGGAAGAAGAGAGTGTTATTCCTCTCTCTGAGATTTGAGTCGATGAAAATAACCGTTGCGTTGAGGAGCCCGACGCGATACTTGACAAAAAGTCAAAGAAGCTTGGCCATAAGGAAGTCACTATGGTTAAAGTTCAATGGAAACATCACCGAGGCGCCAACGTGACATGGGAATCCGAAGAGAATATGAAGCAGAGGCTCCCTCACCTATTCGGGTAGTCGAGATTTCGAGGACGAAATCAATTCCAAGGGAGGGAGGATTGTAACACCCCGGTTTCCGGCATTGTAAGTTAACCTCTTTCCTCGTTATTATAACCTACCTATTAGTATAAGTTGCTAGGAGGTTGTGTTTATGTTCCCTATAGTGTCGAGAGCATCAAAGAGGAAAAATAACCAAAATTTGGAAGTGCGGGCGAATGGCGCGACAGTGCCTTGCGATTGTGACACTGGCACTGTCGCCATGTCACAATCGTCGAGGAAGTGAGGCTCTCGGTACAGCGGGTGTGACCTTGCCCGCGATAGTGACCATGGCACTGTCGCCGTGTCACTGTCGCCCGAAGTCTGGAACCCGCGGTACGTATGGCGTGATTGTGCCTTGCGATAGTGACAATGTCACTATCGCTTGGGCACTGTCGCCGACGGGGACCTAATGTTTAAAACGTAAATTGTTAGGCTATTTATCATTCAATACTCCACCCACCTCTCCTCATTTTCTCTCTAGAGGTAACCTAAGTCATTAATGGCGATTTTGGTCATCTAAAACCTAGATCCTTGGATTTCAAGTAGATCATCTTCTTCAAGACAAGAGTTAGAAGCTAGGGTCAAGTCTTCACCATTCAATCTTCATCCAAAGCTAGACTTGAAGGTTTTCTAGGGTTTTTACCAAAACCCAAGTTGTGAGTCACTCTTTCATCAAACTATATACATGTCAAACTATGGTGGTTCTTACTCTTTCTAAAGCTATCTTGATTTCTTATTTGATAGATGAACCAAAACCCCATTTTGGGAACCTATGTTACATTTCTAGGGTTTTGGATTTTGAAAGTAAACTTGGATTTTGGATGTCGATGGGTTAACATATATTTATTAAGGAACTAGTATGGTTATCAACCTTCCCTTATTTTCAATAAAAACCAAGGAGAAGTAAATGACGAGTTGGGTATGTGCTTGGCCTAAATATGAGTTGTCAATGATTTTACTTGTTTATCCTTGTACAACATTTTACAAAGTGTAGAGTTTCGAAATAAAAAGGAGTATGGATTTGTATATTTAAGTTTTAGGTAATTGATACCTATTAATGACTATGGTAAAATATGTAGGTGTATTGTATCCAAGTGTGGGTATGTATGTGTTAGACCTTACGTAATGGATCCATAGGCGTACGAGTCTCGTTTGGATTGGAAAGTTGGAATGGTATACCTCCCAAATGAACCAAGAAATAGGCATGGGGTCGAAATGGATAATAGTTGTGGACTTTAAGTCTGGCAACGGCCAAAGACCAATAATTGTAATTTCTTGTGTATGAGTGAAATCTAGAATTGACGGGATTACCGTTGATTTGTAGTAGGGCTCTTGAACATGAATGTGTAACCTACTTATGTGTTCCGTCACCAACATGGAAATTGGGTCTCCCCCGTTATCGTAAGTGGAATGTGTGACACAACTGTCGAGTGGGTAATGTATTTATATTTTGAAATGGGTTTAGTCTACAACTTTCCGCAACCTTATATTCTTCTGATTAAAATTGTTTGATCTCACTAGGCGTTAGCCTAACACTTTTTCTTAAATGTGGCATGTATATCAGGTTCTTTGAGTAGCGGGGCGGCAAGATTGTGAGTGTAGTGCCGATTGTCGAATGAGACAACTTTTGGGCACGTGCTTTTGGAGAAGAGTTACTTGGAGATTTTTGGGAATATAGTTACCCCTTTTTGGTGATCTTAGTGACACTCGTATATAATCTAGATTATGTTTAGTCTAGATTAATATGTTGTTGTTTAAGTATCCGTATGAATTTTTGTAAACTATTATTCTACGTTTCCCCATTGTTGGGCGATAATTTATGCATAGGTTGGTTTTTGTTGCATATTTACAGGTCTCTTCCAGATATAGACGTTATATTGCCGAATTTTAATTTTACTCTAAATTTTAGGACATTACAAGGTTCTTGATTGTAACTATAGCTCATGCTTTTCGGAGTAATTTCCAACTTGTTGATATCCTTGCTAAGCCTTTGCATCTACCTAAAATGGTGCCTGTTAGTTTGTTGGTTCTTCTTAACATTTTTGTGAATCCATCTTTAGGGGGCGTATTAAATTTACTTGTACTCTATTGTATTTTTGAAGTGTAGTTGTATAGTCTTTTATGTTGAACCTTTTCTTTGTCGTTATGTATTATCTTTTTATTAGTTTCTTCGTAATATACTACCAGAGGTCTCGTACTCTTTTCAGGTGTAGTTGTATAGTTAGTCACTCATGGAGCAAACTTAAAGCTCGTTGTTATTTTTTGAGGTCTCTTTTGATCAAGATCCCTTCTTAGGGGGAAATCAAATGAAAAACACAAAAAAAAAAAATTACAAATCCATGGGAACGGATATAAAAAATATATTTTTTATATTATTTTTTCATCAAATGCTAGAATTTAAGATATTGTTTCACATATATTTGTTTTATAATGTGATAAATGTGATACTTTCACATGTATTTGTTTCACCATGTGAAACCTTTTTAGGTGTATTTTTCATTTCACTATGTGAATTAAAAAAATGTTTCACATGTAATTTTTTTATCATGTGAACAAAAACATATGTTAAATATATGCCTTAAATTATACCTTTTGATGAAAAAAATTCATGAATCTCATGAGTTTGTAACCTTTTCGTGGTTCTCATTCGATTATCTCGTTTCTTCTTATCTTAAATGGCTACATATACTTTTCTTTGTACCTCTCATGTTTCGAAAGTTCAACAAGAGAGTGTAAGAAACATAAAGAAGTAGAAACCACAAGTTAGAATTTCAGACAACTAAATACAAATAACAAGTAATCCAATAGTGTGGTGCAATGATGTGCAAAAATTAATTATGACCGGTCTCATAACCATTTATAACCGATAAAGGTGTTCATAGGTTGGGTTAGCCGGTTGCCGCTACTCAACCTAATAATTATTGCAATTTAAAAAAAACTCAACTTGTTCAGAGCGTTTAAAAAGTATAACTCAATCCAAACCATGTTGGTTGAATACTAACCTCCCACGAAAATGAAACTAGAAATTGTAGATACGGGTTACAGCCTTGCATAGGAGTAGTTCCGACTCCGAGAATAGAATCTTATCCCCGCCGACTAAGCCCGGAGAAGCTCTTGCTTGTTGTCTACTTCGCGAGCCTTCACTTACTCTTTTGGGAATCTTTTATATGTATCGAAATATACACAACTCAATTCAATAAAAAATCAGAAACAAATCGAAATATCTCATAATCAACCATTTCGGTTTAGAGTTCATTAGTTGAAAGTCTCGCACTATTTCAACAAAGACTGTGTAAAATGGATATGATACAAGGGAAGCGGACCGTAGGAGCATGGGGGGCGGTATCTACTTTTGACTGATAGAAAGCATCTCTCTTTTGTCCAATAAGTACTATTTGTCTAAACTAGTTCATCACTAACTCCTTTTTTTATATACCAGATTAGAGGCTTTGGGTTGGGTCGACGGAGACCTAAAACAGTCAAGTTCTAGTCGATGAAAAGACAGACCGAGACATCTGGTAATTAGGGTTGGGCTCGGTTTCCTTGGACCCAACCAACTCCAATCCAATAGGTTCGGGTCGATACTTTTTTGTATCAACTGCCACATGTTACCTCAGGAGCTTTTAGAGTCGGTTTAGTCGGGTTTCTTTTTATGGTTTCCTGGGGTTTTATGCATCCCTAATAATCGATCCAAGTCCCAAAAAAAAAAAGGTCACCACGTAACCAATTACGGCATAACAGGTCCCAAACCCACGTTGACCAGTCCATTGACCACTAGGCGAGTGCCACATGACATTTTTTTACATCGACTCTAACCAATTAACCTTGACAAGTCCGTTAAATGGTCTTCCGCTAACTGGCCTCTCAACCAATCACTTTCTAAAAACCCTTATCTTGTACGAACCAACCGGTTGTAACGGGTCCATCTTTTCCATCTCTAACCAATCAAAATGTAACCGGTCCCAGTCGCCCTCAACCTTTCGGGCCACAGACAATTATCCATAAAAACCAAAAACCAAGATTCTATTTAAACTCGGTAGTCATAGATATAAAACATAAACATGTATCACAAATCCCATATTTTCATTAGAATTTTTGTGGGAAAATTCTACAATATACATTAACTGTACATTATGTGCTTCCGTGCGTGTAATGTAATAATAAATAGCACTTGTGGTACATCTGCAAAACTTGCTACCCAATTAAGTTTTGGAATATATACTTGCAACACATTCAAAAGGATGAACATATATTATATATTATATTTATATATTTATCGATGCCATGTGTATTGTCGAGCTCAGCTAGAGCCAATTTGGTGTCGTCTTACTTGATGTTGGGTGTGAAGACGAATCATCAGAAACCTTAGCTAGAGACCGATATTGCAGTTTAATGCTCTCGGCATTATCCAATGTCTTCACCACATACCTGCACACAATACACAAAATCAGGTTAAACAAGCAATCAGGCTAACATGTATTCAAGTACATATCAAAACTAACTGGCAACCGGAAAAAGCTGCTCTACCCTTTCATGTTTATGGTTTAAGGTTTAGGATTCAGAGGTCAGGTCTGTGTCATCCTACCCAAAACCCTACTTTTTCTAAATAGGACATACGGGGTGTGTTTAGTTCGGTTATGCTATATTCAAGCACTAAAATTATGTAACCCTTGTGGGAATGTTACTCGTAACACATATACTAACACGTGTAACACATGCAAGATATTGAAGGAGTACAAGATTGCATCTCAACATGTAGTAATCCTTTGGATTTTATTTCAAAACCAACAAGAATTGCCTTTGGGTCATCAAGCATCAACAAGTCAAGCTCAACCATGGACCAGATATATTGAAATATTATTTACCCCCTCCGTCTCATTGCATATTGCAATATTTTCATTTTCAAACGTCCCATGGAAATTGTACCATTTTTGAACGACCCTTTTTAATTTAAAAGCCATAATTTAGCTAATGTAGAAACAATTTTATGACGAAGATCAAGAATTAACTGCATATTGGTGCCACTTTTTCCGCCCAATTTAGCCTGTAAATCAAATTCAATCAAAAGCGTGAACAGTCAGAAGTTAAGTGGTGCATGCTACTGAAAAATAAACTAACAAAAACTTCTCAACTAAAAAAAGAGGTTATTAACAAATTTTCTGAATCTCTGACCATAAATCAAAACTGATGATGAAAATAGAGAAATTAAGTAAGAAGCGCGACTGACCATCCATTTAAGCACTGAGTTGTGACGACGGCCTCACAACCAACAAAACGCTCCGGTGTCCTCTTGTTGCCCTGGTTCATTGTTCTTAAATTGAGTAAGCAAGCAAAAACATCGAGGTGTTTTAAACGGAAATTAACAAAAACCTTGATAATAACGCGGTCTGCCACAGAAAATGGAAACTGAAGACCTCTGCCTCTTGGTGTGTCCATGAACATTGAATCGCCATAATTAACCCTGTCCTGCATCCATATAATAGATTAATCCTATTATCAGTTATGTCAGTTTACAACAGCAGATGTGGGCACAACGGCAAGTCACATTTGTGACTTCTGTATGTGGGACTAAATTACTGGACCTGGTTTAGATTACTCTGTTTTCAGAACAACAAAGATTTGTTTTGGCTAACACCAAATGGACTGATTGGAGAAACACTATTCTCACTTCTGTCTAAACCAAACCAAACGGGCCCAACATACCCCACCCGGAGGTGGAGAGATAAGATGTACACATACCTGACCTCTTATCCTAAAGAATAGAGCGGCTGTTTCCGAGAAGACTCCCGGGTAGTGAGAAGTGTGTGAAAGTGAATAAAAAAAAAGATATGCGAAGAGTGGGCTATTACTCTGTTTGTAGAACAATTAGGATTTGTTTTGGCTAACACCAAATGGGCTGATTGGAGAAACACCTTAGAATTCAAAGGTCTTGGACTTGGATTAATTTGGAATAAACAGGGGCATATCAAGTGCAAATTTAGTGTGTTGATACAGAAAGGTGAAGATGTGGTAGAGCATACAAGAATTGTGTTTTTTGGGTAATTGTGATCACTTTTACAGAACAATGGAGAGAAGAGGATGTTAGTCATGGGATGAGAGGTGAGTGGAATGGTGATGAGCATTGGGAATCTTGTATGATTAAAAGTTCAATTAAAGCTCAAAGTAAGTTCTATAGGATGATGGTCAGGCATGACATGATTCACGGGGTAAAGTGATGGGCTACCAAAAGACATGCATATAAGAGTGTAGATGAAATGGGAATACTGAGGCAATGTGTGGGCCCACAATGATGATTGGAATGAGACATGAAGGCATACAAGAGAAATCATCTGAGAAGAAACCACAGCAACACGATTTGAGGTGGTTTGGTCAAGGTAGTCAATTGAATATGTGGTTAGAAGAAGAAACTTGTAGCGCCAAGATGCTTAAATACTGGAGCTTATGTGGCGGTGCCGCTATATAAGAATAAAGGTAATGCACAAATTTTGTGCCAACTATCGTGGAATAAAGCTAGCGTGTGATTGAGGTACGGATGCGTCGCGGAACAGAGGTTTCGGAAACCAATTTGGCAGTTCACTTCCTCAAATGCATCATGGAGAAATATAGAAAGCATAGTGAGGACCTAGCCATGGTGTTCATAGACCTGAAGAAGGGCTACGATAGCGTGCCGCGGGATGTCGCTTGGAGGAGTTTGGTGGAGAGAGGGTACCATGAAGGTATGTCAAGGTAATACAAGATATGTACAGGACCCAATGGGTGAAACGCAGTATTTTCCGATGGACAATGGCGGACCCAAGATTTTTTTTGAGTGGCTGCACCTTTAAGGTGGATCAGTGCCCCACAAAGTCGTCCAATGTGTTTTTAGCCGAATTACACCATTTCAAGAGATTTTTTAAGTTTTTTGGTTGATTTTGAGGGACTTCTTTTGGTTTTTGGGTTGATTTTCCTTGTATTTTCTAATATCTCGGAGCACCTTTTGAGGTTTAGCGGGTGCACCTTTCGTACCCCCAAAAAAAATCTACTTATGAAAATAAGTTGAGCGGGTGCACGACTTGTATTTGCTTATTGCTTATTGCTTATTGCTCGTGGATTAATAGGTCCGCCCCTGTTGGTAGAGATAGGGACACCACCGACCAGCACCAAGTCCGGAGGGATTTAAGGTAGTGTTCCATGGTGCATGTTATTTGTTGACAACATTGCGTTGGTAGCAGATTCGAGGGTAGAAGTGAACCAGACTAGAGCGGTGGAGGCAAACTTTGAAAACACAAAGCTTGCGCATTATCCATTCCAAGACCGAGTATCTATGGTGCAACTTCAGCAGGCTGTGACAAGAAAGTCCGGCTAAAACTAAACGAGTTCTACAAGGCAACCATCAAACCAGCTACTTATATGCGTCGGAGTGTTGGGGTGATGAGGAAGGCACGTGAGGAAATTGGAAGTTGCAATTATGAGGATGTTAAGGTGGACTTGTGGTTGGATCCATGTTGGTCAGGGTATCGAACGAGGTCATTCGAGCATAATTGAGAGTTGCACCTATCACGTATAAATTGAGAGAGGGAAGATTGAGCTGATTTGGACACGTGGCCCAGAAGATATATGACGGCACCAGTGAGGATGGTAGATATGACGGTTGAGGGGTGAGGATGAGGGGCAGGCCAAGAAGAACATGGATGAGCAACCAAGGATAAATATGGTGACCTTAGACATTTCCGTGAACATGACCAATGATAGGAGTGCTTGGAGATGCAGGACTGGGGTAGCAAACTATGTGGGGGACCTGCAGCTTAGGTTATTTAGGACTTTAGGTAGACGGCAGGAGGAGGGGAGTTTGGAGAAGGTAAAGGCAGTCAAAGGGGAGGGGTGGAGAGGTGGCACTTAGGTTATTTAGGTTACTAGAGCCCTACGTTATATAAAAAGTTGTTTTAGTTTTTTTCTACTTCTCATGTTGTATTTATGCTAGTATTAGCTTTTCCATCTTTTTGTATGTTCGTTTACTTCTTTTTTCTTTTTTTCTTTTTTTGCATGCTCTGATAGTTTTGATTCTACTACTTTATGTTTCCTTGTTGCTTTATCTTATGTCCCTCCTATGTGTCCATGCCTCCCTTTCTTTGTTCCTTGTACGTGTTGCATATTTGAACGCACTTCTCTTCGATTTGTCTCACCTGTTTCCTTGTTTTTGATTTTGCAAGATGGGGACTTAACAGAAACAGCCTCGCTACCCCTTGGGGTAGATGCAAGGTTTGTGTACATCCTACCTCCCAGACCCTATCTCGATGTTTGATATCTCTGTGTTTGATATCTCTATGTTTGATATATTGGGCTTGTTTTGGTTTGGTTTGGTTTTAAGAAGAAACGTGGGTAATAGTGCAGAGAGATTTGAGCAAGTAGATTATATAAAAGGGGTTGTTCTTCGATAGGAGTATGTGGAATGTCATAATTCATGTCCCCATACTTTGTCTTTTGGTTTGATTCTTATAGTTGTTGCTCATGATAAATTTCCACATTAATTAATATACAGTTCTTCGAAGGGAAAAGGCAAACCTGCTCTAATCTCTCTCTTCTTCTTTTAGATGCATGATGAACTTGCAACTCTTCCTCCCTACAAAATGCCAAAACAGCAGACCGCAGAGCTACACAAGTAGACTCATAATTAGATCAACTTAAATATGAAGCCTGTCAACAGCAGTGAAAAAAGCTACATGGGAAATTCACTTCATTCATCTCAGAACTGTCAATGACCAATGTCAACCACTTGGATGCATTGGCCTTTCCCAGTTCAGTAATGAAAAAAATGCACAACATAGTTTCATAATAAGTAGATTCTATCAATTTACAGGTGATACACTGTCACCCTATGTTAACTAAGGGGTCATTTATGTGGTATTATACTGTTTTATTAAATAGAAATTCTTACTTCTAAATATATATTTCTATTATTATTAAGCAATAAAGATGTGAATTGTGAGCGTTCGATATAAACTTAGGATAGGAAGAAAAGAGATTGTTGGATCAAATGATTTGGTGTTTCTTACAATGGTAACATGGTAATAAAATGCAGTTGCTAGGTCAATCTTGTTCTCCAGTACCTGTAATTTACCTCCCTATTTAGATTATTCATGAACGTCTCTATTCAAGTTCAATAACTGGTATCTCAGTTATCACATATAAGAACACACGCATGTAATTCACTTTGCGTTAGCAAAACAGATGTAAGAGAAAAGAACAAGCTGAGGACATTTTTATTGACAACAACTGTGTTGCCCTGATATTGAAATACAGTTGGCCAAATGGACAGAATTCCAGGAAATAGTAGTGACGAATATGTTGGTGATTAACACCCATAACTTGCTTATTGCATTGTATTTGGAAAAAAAATGTGAGAGCAAAGTTGGATACGCCATAAGAACTTAACAATTAACAAAATGTGGCAACAATTATGGAAAGAACAGTAAAACTCTACCATCGATAGATAAGTGTTCTTACATAGATTTGAAGCCACTGAGCCTTCCGACACAGGGTGTGAACAAGTGTAGCATACCTTCTGCAAAACATGTTGTATGAGAAGAAAGTCAGCACGTATTAAAAACCCATGATCAAATAGTACAATTAGCAGAATGACAATAAAGACTACACCAGAAATTTACAAGTTTTGAACGTGCATAACAAGGCTAAAAGAAGATAAGAGAGGAAGAGACGGATAGAGTAAAGAAAAATAAAAATTGCATGCTTATGAGTTTCATTTAATGAATGTATGCATGATGAAGCTTGCAAAACAGCATCTCAACTGGCATGCAAACATGTAATCCAGTAGCAACTTCGAAAGAACCAACAAGAAGCAAAAAGTAATCCAGAAGCAGATAACATGATATTAGTTCTCACATGAACATAAGCAAAACTATTATTAAAAAACATAGAAGGAAGGCAAGCAAGAAGCCTACCAGTGTCAAACAAGAAAACAAAAGCAAAAGCCTACAATGCACCAAAGCATTATGTGAAGTCTGGTCATAATTGCTTATAAAGCACGGCCAAAAAAACTATGTGTCTACACAAACACATATATAATCCACTCTTCACAATCTAACCTGTGGGGATTTCTCCCGGTTCATCAGTAGATAATGCTACAGTAGAAAGTTAATCAAGCACACATGTAATACTCGCATCAAAGACCGATGATTTAAACCTACCATCTTCATAACATGCTGCATTCCACCGCTACCAAAAGAATGCCCACAAGATAATATCATAGCATCATCCATAAGTGCTCCTCTGCACAAACAGAAAACCATAAAGTTCCAACAGTATGCAAACTGTAAATATCAGCAATAACAGATAACTTCATGTAGAGGATACCAGCAGATTCAATGTTGACCTTCATTTAATGAGATAGTTTCTTTGTTGAATATTTAACTTTTCAGGTACAAAGTAGACGTGCAAACCACCATGACATCAAGTCATAGCAAGTCAAGACTCAAGATGTCCCAATTCTGACCATAGTGTTGTCATAAGATAGATTATTGGTGGCTTACATATAATGATAAAGCAGTGTCATACAAGACAGTTTGTGGCTTATGAATTTTAAGAAAGAGTAAATATGGTGTGAAAAAGTACAAATATTCCGATAAGCAAAGGTTTTTCAATATTAATCAAAGATGCAGGGAACTTCCAAAATTAACAAGCCAGCACAAAAGAAGCCCTTTAAATCATCATCACTAGTGCGGTAACAATTCGTACCACCATACACTCATAACCTACATTGCGATGATACCAAATGATGCAAGACATAAATCATGCAGGCAAATGGAAGTTAAATGTCATTAGATTTGAGTCCTAATATTCGCGCCTAGTTAATATGCCCTTGGTTTGTGTCTCATCAAGCACGAATATTTTTTAACAAAAAAACACTTGTCATAATATGTCAGATAAGATTCAAAAATATAGCGAACTTTTTACTCCTGAATTGAAAATGGCATTTTATTCAGAGATGGGAGATTAAAAAATTTAGAAAAAAACAGAATTACAGAGAAGGAAAAGGAAAAGGAAAAGAAGGGCCGAATAAAGATGGTTTACTGAGTTACAACGACTCCTCAATGAAAATGACAAAATAAATGAATTTGCAGAAGCTCACGTCAAAGGATCTGAGAGTATTGCTCTCAGTGAATCCCCGGATTCACCTGAATATGAAACATCCTTTCTTCCACTAAACCCACAACCATTTTCAACCATCACATCTTTGAGCCCTGCTCCAGAACCCTCACCTCCGTGAAGATACTGTGAATAATACAATTCACCATCACGGTCCACAAGAGCAACGGCATTCTGGTACTGACCCACTTGTCCTTGCTGATGATTCTCACTTGAACTCGGTCTTACACCATTTAAATCATTTCTTGAAGGCACAACACTTCCTACCTTCACTTCCCTGCTAGAACCTAAAACCCAGAAAAAGAAAATCAAACCATACACAAACCAAATAAATCTTTTCCTTTCAAGGTGAAATCTTGTTGAAAGAAGAGAAATAGTCTCCTTATTTCATCTCATAATATTTAATAGACTTGCTAGCATGATTAATATTATTATATGCACTCAAGCATATTTATGTAGTCCTATGATTTCATATCTAATCTAAGCATGAATGAGTTCATATGATTTTATAATCACCAACACAAGCATACACAAATCCATCAAAATTTGATATCTGATTTCAGAAGGTTGGTTCTATGCATCAAATTGGTAGAGACTATTATAGTAGACAAATGAATCTTCATGATAAAAAAAAAAATTAAGTCCAGAATCCAGATACACGAAATTCAAAACTCAAACTTGACAACATTTTCTAGAAAACTTACCAAAAGAAGAAAGATGATTCAGTTTCGCATTCCCATCTTTCTCACTGCTATGCCCACTAGTATTACTACTGTTATTAATCTTATTATCACTACTATTTACAAGCCCTTCCATATCATCATCATCATCCTCATTACCATCCGATCCATCGCCACTGCCAGAATTCGAACCCCTCCCATTTCCACCATTCCAATTCTGCAAACCACGGTGGTGGACCGGGCCGGAGTTGTACACGCTCTGCCGGAACTCAATCGCGCCTTGCGTCTGATAATATCGGTGTCGGTGATCAATGAATCCAGTAAGCTCACGAGTGGCTTTACCGTTGTTGTTGCTAGTAGTGGCGGCAGCAGGACGATCAGGTCCAGAGCCGGGTCGTTGGTTGGGTGGGTTGCAGACGAAACCTGAATTGGAGTCGTCTTGGAAGAGGAGCTGAGGATGATTGTTGGTGTCGAGACGGTGTGACAAGACTAACCCAGTCTCTTCAGAAGCCATTTTTTTTATAAAAACCCTAACCCTAATTTTGATTCAAAATTTTGCAGGGGTTACAGGATGGTGAAATTGAAAATGGGATTAATGATTTGGAAAGATGTTTGACCCGGTATGCGGAGGAATTGAAAAAGGGTCACTCCATTTTCGTAGAGATTTAGATTTTTAGGTTTTTCAAATGGAGGAGATTAGAGTGGGATTAATGAAGAACAGCAATCGTTGCTTCTTTTACATGGTTTGAATAACCCCTTTTCGTTTAGTAAATTACGTTTTTAGTCCCTATGGTTTGTTGAAAACTGCTATTTTTGTCCCTATGCTTCTCAAATTATGTTTTTTTTATCTCTGGTTATAATTTATTATTTTCGTGTTCCTAAGGTTTATAATTTGTTGCTTCCTTGTGGTTTATCACTCATTATTGTTTTTGTCACTCGTACCTAAAGGTAAGAGTTTATTTTACGGCATAGGTGGATCTATGAACTTTTTCATATGGTGGCACCATATAATTAAATATAATATAGATAAAAAATAATTACAAAAAACACGAGTTTTTATCGACGTGTTTTCATCTTTTTACCAATGTTCAATACCGTCCTATATATTTTTAGCCTAATATTACCGTTTCAAGAGATTTTTAAAGGTTTTTTTCCTTGATTTCGAGGGATTTTTAAGTTTTTTTTATAGATTCTCAGGGAATTTTTTGGTATTTTTGGTTGATTTCAAGAATTTTTTTCGGTTTTTTTGGTTGATTTCAAGAGTTTTTTTTGGTTTTTTGGTTGATTACAAGGTACGATTGCTCCTTTAAAAATAATACGGTTGTACCTTTCATAACCTAAAATTTTTAATCTTTTGACG
Organism: Arctium minus; assembly: GCA_954870635.1. Classification (NCBI taxonomy): domain Eukaryota; kingdom Viridiplantae; phylum Streptophyta; class Magnoliopsida; order Asterales; family Asteraceae; genus Arctium; species Arctium minus. The sequence continues at coordinate 156,238,570 of OX941081.1, forward strand.
GAGAGATAATACGATGGCACGTGTCACCGGTGGCTCTTCTATGGGTCCTTCCCTACTTTACGAACAAAAATTGCAATAAATTAAAAATCATAGGGATAAAAACCACAATTTCAAGACCATAAAGATGAAAGTTGTAATTTTTAACACCATAGGGATGAAGTTTACAATTTTTAACAAACCACAAGGACTGAAAACGTAATTTACTTTTTTTCTTCATCATTTTAGGGGGTGTTTGGTTGGAGGTATTGAGTGGTTTGGAATGAGAATGAAAATGAAAAATGTTGTTTGGTTTGACATAATATAATGAGCTCATTACCCCAAACCCATTAATTTTCATTCCTGACCAAATTGGGAGGAATGAAAATCTTATTCCCGCTCAGTCACCTTTTCTCATACGCCCTTCATCTCTCGATGTTTAATGAAACATATTTTTTTATTTTCGTGTTGGACGACACATATTTGTATTAAAAAATATTATATAAAATAATTTTTTATTGATTATATTGGTTTAACCAAACAGCATCAATGCAATACTCATTCCTATTCTCATTCTACTTCATTCTCATTTTCATTTTCATTCCTATTCCTTAAAATGAACCAAACTTCATTCCCATTTTTTTTCCTACGTGAAAAAAGTTTTTTTTAGTAAACTCCACTTTTGACCCTTGTGGTTTCATTGAAAATCTGAAAGTCATCATATGTTTGAATAAATCTACAAAAAATCACTAGATTATGTATTTGTCTTTGAAACAGGTCATTGTCCTAACAGGGTTAACTGGAAGTCCGTTAAAACCATGTGTGCCAAGAATGTGTGGGAAAGTTGGTCATTCTATCTGTTTCTTTATTAATTTGGTGTATCATACAAATATGCAAAACTTAGGTACAAGTATGCAATGCATTTAAAAGGAAAAAATCTTGATCCAAAGTATGTAATGTATTTATTTTATTTTATCTATTTCTCAATCCTCTCACTGGCCCCTTCTCTCTCAACCTCGCATCATCATCATGAGCCTTCATGCACAACGACTCGCAAACTTAACCCTTGACAAGTCCAACAAGGTTCGGCCATCAACGACGACAATGTTGGTTTGGCGTACAACACATCAAAACAAGCTCATGACTCCAGGACTTGATATAGGTATATCCATAGGCTAGAGTTTTAACTTTTAAGGTTATGGATCTCTGGCTTCAATAGAAACAGGGTTCGTTTTCTTCTTCTATTTCATCTTTGGTATTTAGTAGGTTTATGGATAACATTCGAATTTCCCGTTGTATTTCACAAAACGATTTTTTTTGTAATAAGTTCAGGCTCATCTCAATTTCTTGTTTTTCATGCAAATTGTTGTAAAGTGCATCCAATAAAACAGTTCCAACAATAAAGTTACAATCATTTTTTTATTATTTATGTTCTTTTTTGCTTCGTTGACCTTCATGAATTAGGAAAACAATTCATTATTGTAAAAACCTTTGCAATGCAACCTTGGCCACTACTAGTGTCCCCCTCTCCATTTTTGGTCGACATCATACAACTTCTTAAAAGTTTACGTTTGAAGTTCATAAAACTAACTGATAAGCAGGCTCAAATACATGATAAACATTAATCCTTACTAATACGAAATTATATTCAATAAAACTAATAATTAATTATTGGTGACTATCTTGTTCTCAAAACCACATAAAACCATAAAAATAAAATCAAGATAGACAAGTAATAAAAATGAGGAATAAAATGTGATTGAGGGTCAAAGTAAGATTGGATCATGATGCATTGAAGGGATACAATCCAAGACCTAGATAATATGTTTTGTTTTAATAACATACTATTCCTTTTCTTTAAATATGTAACACCCCCGATTTCGAAAGGTATCATTTCAAGTGAAAACATAAATCGGTAATGTTAAGGGAAAAATAAGATATAAGATTTTGGACTTGAATCCTAGATTTTATGGTCTTGATGGATGAAGGATTCAATTACGAGTCCAACGGTTATTTCCGGAGCAAAATCGAAGCTATAACGAAGAAGTTACGGCCAAAACAGTGAACGGGTGGAAAACCGGGCGGACAGTGCATTACGCGACTTGTGCCGCGACTTAGAGTCAACTGCGCGACTTATGGGAAAGCGGGCGACTTATGCCACGACTAAAAGTCGCGGCATAACCCGCGACATGCACTGTCGAGATAAAACTCGATTTTCAGCTATTAAGCCTCATTCCTTACAACCCAAACCCTAAATCTTCTCCCCTTTTCTCTCCCAAACCGACCCCAAACCCCAAAATCGAACCCTAACCCATTTTGAGGGTTTTTCCTCCTTAAACCACATGATTCTTCATCATCTAGCTAGTTAAGATCGTGAACCACCTTCATCTTCATCTTCCTCACCAAGCTCTTGGGGGTTTCATCTAACCTTTTCATCATTTGAAGATTTTGAGCTTATGGTTCGTTTTGGTGACCTACATGTGTTTTGACTGGTGGATTCAAGCTAGTAGTTGAGGTAATCTTCTCCTTCTTCAAGTATGGAAAATTAGGGTTTTGGGGGTATAAGATGAAATGTTCATGTAAATAATTGGGGAACAATTCTAAGGGTTGAATATGATTATTTATGGTCGGAAATGTGTGGATCTAGGTCTTGGAAGCTTGAGTTGAAGAGTTAGAATGGATGCCTTCGGAAATCTTTGGGTGGGATCTATGCATTTGGAGGCCAATGGTTGGGGATTGAAACCTAGGTTTAACTTAACCTAGCAAGGTGAGTTCAAGTTGATTTGTGAAAACGTTGTACATGCCAAAATGTTTATTTTAAAGCATTTATGTGTTTTACATGAAATTATCAACTGTTGCGTTATTTGGTAACTTTTGTTTGTTTGAAGTGTTTAGCTTATTAAACCTTGCAAAACACCACATTTGGGATTTTGGACATTTCGATAAATGTGTCAAAAATGGATGGGTCTTCACCAGAGCATAAAATCGCCCCTTAAATACCTGGGAAGACTTAAGTCTACTAATTTCATTAATACAAACGCGCGCAAATTCGAAAACCCAAGTCCAAAAATCCAAGACTGACCGCAAGCCAGATCATTCGACGCTTCAACTCCTAAGGACTCCCTTAGCCCCTTAATTGCAACTCCTTTCCACGATAGGGGTTAAACCTATAGGCCTAATGAGTTCAAGGTTTTTCAAATAATATGCCAATTTAAACTTTTATAAAACTTTCAAATACACAAGTTTTATAACGATTAACCGAACAGTGACTACACACTATCGCCCATCCGATAGATTTCAAAATTGGTTACCAACACAACGCATATAAAACCATTTCCAAAACTCGTTCGATCAGTAGTTACGTTAATAAAAACGGTAACAAGAGATGCGCAACAAAATTTTCAAACGGACTACCATGGCCCTAGTAATGGATCAATTTATACTATGCATATGAAAGATAACTTTCCGCACTATAACATGTGCAATAAAAGTTTGTACAATTCCCATAAGAGACATTCACAAATTAATTTTTAAAGTTCTGACTTCCCAACCCAAAAGTCGTTGCGACATAAAATCATTAACAACTCCATATGCAACAGTTTATTCCCCAAAGTTCGATGAAATGATAAGAATGCAAATAATTCTCAAATCGAGTTTAAAACTTTAAGTCGCCTCGATAAGACACATTTGACCAAGATGGTAACTACAATGATATGCAATTCGAAAATTCATTTCATGTATTGCGGAAAATTTATAACAGCAAGGTCAACAAGCGAAGTACGCTTAGATTAAAATTTAATTTAAGACAACATAAATATTTCGCATATTTACTCACGCGAGTGAAAGTCGGATTCAACCCAAAAGTATGCACCTATACTCGTGTGAAACTCAAGATGCAATCATGCAACATTTAGATTTTCAAGGTGCCTCTTATGATTGCAAAAGTGTCGATGCAAGACTCGCATGAATCAAAGTATTGAACACAACTCGTAAATTAACGCACACAATGATGCATATGCACATGTTCTCAAAATTATTTTACGCAACGCACAATGACGTAAGACGAGGCACCCTAAACCCAACTGAATCTTCGCAAAACTCAATAATGCTAAAATTATGCAGTGACAAATTTTATTTCTCAACAAGAATGTAAGACGGCAATATGGCTAAAACACTAAGCCTTTAAGAGTTTCCTCTTTTAATGCAATGAAAGGTAAAATGACACATTTAACAAAATTCACATGGGACACGACGCCAACTAACTCGTAGGCTTAAAAGAAGCAAAATTAAAACTCACGCATGGAAAAACATCGTATAAAACAATACTCCATGAAATTCCAACAAAACTCACACAAACTAAAATTCTCAAGAAATTCCGACTCAACGCGTGGGAATAACCTTTCCTTTAAAACCATTGACATACGTGGAGGAGATCCAATGCCTAGGTTAAAATCTCATGGCTACTTGCCCAATACCCAAATGACATTAAAACATGGATATTACAATATCCGCAAATAGCGTTAAACAAGAGACGTGAATAAAGAGATTTTTGATAACAATTTGCAATTACGTGCAACAAAACAATTTATGCATGCTTAAGCTCACAATTTAAAATCTGATGCGTGTTAAATGCTTTACCAAAACTTTATAATATAAATCACTTTCTGTTTTACGAACACAAGAAACAATTTATGCACTAAAATTTATTTCAGAAATAAATTTTAGTGCATGAATTTGGTCGGCATTCACCCCTCTAGACTACGCTTCTCAACAACCCGACATACTAATACCATCCAGGTGTATTAAGCATCTTAGGATAACAATCTCAATTTCCTACTATTGTCATCCGGATACTCCACATCTTAAAGCGACACTCGGATATTTCATCGGTTCACCTTACAATCTCTCCTCGTATGCCGTAAATTCCATAAGCTCAAGGTTCTACCCCAACCAATTATTCTTACTCAAGACGATCAACTTAATGCATTCAACGCACTTAACTATCACTTCAACGTGACATTGCTATAGACATCAACGTTTTCTTTAGATTACTCCCTTAGAAACCTTCTCACTACCCCAACGATAATCATACCAAGGTAGTTCAAGTATACACATGTAGTATGTAGGTTCACCATAACACTGGCCAGGTGCCATTATGAACGTACCGCACATGTTCATCCTTGCGACCCTCGACAAGTTTCCCGTTTCTAGTGACTCGATCAACTCCATAATATCTTATCTTAAGGTTCCTAATGTACAGCTTCACTTACAATTGCTTATAAAAACGCTAGTTTGAGTCTAGGCATCCTACAATCAATACCTAATTCTCTCAAACTTAAGCTCTGATACCAACTTGTAACACCCTCAAATCTGGAAATAGCAACTTATTTAAAATTTTCTAAATACATCAATAAAGGAATTATCTACAATCACAAATTAAGATTTAACCTCAATACAAACATTCATTCTATACAAAAGTCTATGATAATAACGGGTGCTACTAAAACCCCATAATAGTCACTATCTCCAAAATTGCGGAAGACTTCACCAACTACTTACATTTGCACAAAGCTAAGGCTCAACTCTTCATGGCTGCTAGAACGAAAACCCAACTGGAACCTGATGCACATACCGACAAATAAAAAGGTTAGGCTTAACGCCTAGTGAGCTCAAGAGTTTTCAACATATATAAAGATGTTTGTGAAAATAGATAATGCAGTTTAATTCATAATCTTTCAAAAGGTATGCTTTGAATATGCAAACGACTCGTTTTCCAATAATATGCATTTTAGACGGAGAACACCAATTTGGACATTTTCCAAATCGAACTACTACAAAATGATGATACCAATGTAAATCGCCCCTTCATAAATTAGCTTTAACCCAAAACTCACTCAAAGCGTAAATATAAATTGGACTCTCCATTTAAGAAGGTACGGTTAAACCTTATATTTCAAAACACCCAAAACACGTGTGGGGCATAATACTAAACCCATAAATCAAGGATAAAACCCAAATATACAAAACGTCACCGAAAACTTGGATAATAAAACTCAATACCCAAAAACAACACCTTTCGGTGACGGAGGATTCCCGATTCCATAAAATGTGACGGTCCACAAAGTAATCCCATTTTATGTTGTTATGACTAGTCATATAAACGAAAGTACACGCAAGAGATGTCAGGCTCAGTAGCTTTAAACGTACACCCACGGAAACTCGAGTTCAACCCCGTCGGGTTCCTATGTCGAGCCCCTTATCTAATATCGTAATACTTGAGCACGAAGGACTTATACCGCACCCGGTACCTTAACGTGCAGCACGAAGGACTTACATCGCACCCGATACCTAACGTGCTTCATCCAAAAACGTAAAACTTGAGCACGAAGGACTTACACCGCATCCGGTACCTTAACGTGCAGCACGAAGGACTTACATCGCACCCGATACCTAACGAGCTTCATCCAAAAACGCCAACAAGGCTCGAAGTCGAGCTACTAAAACTGGACAATTGTCCTAAAACCCAATTAAAATAAAAATACCGAGCCGCTGGCTTAGCAACCCATAGACTCATTGGTAAATGCAATAAAATACAATAAAACGCACTCGACCAACGGATATGCAAACGCAACGACTAAAAGTAAGATTAGTTCAAAACTCGACATTAGTCGAGGCACCCATTTTCCTAAATGAACTTATACTCTTATATTTTCCAAAATGCCTCATAACACAAATGACATGCATTTTCCCAATTTTGACTGCTGATAAGAACGAAAACCATAAAAGGAGACTATAAGTACTCTTTCAAGTACTTCGCATAAAATGCAAGTGATACTTTATAAAACACTCCATTTCATGATGATGCATAAAACCCGACAAATATTTAAAAGCGTACTTCTTTGACCAAAGATCTATTTATGCAATAATACCTCAAAACACATTCATTTGTGACACTAGGATCAGTGGTGACTTTGTGGTGAGACTCATCTAGAGGTCGAGTAGACACTAGGATCAGTGGTGTCTTGTGGTGGTAGCTCAGATGAGCCGGATACGGGGAACCATGGTCTTATGTGAAACTCGAGAACATTGATAAGTGGCTTAACTTTGTGTGCCCGCCACTTTCGATGGAATTCGGGTATCCCCCGTCACCGAAAGGTGTTGTTTTTGGGTATTGAGTTTTATTATCCAAGTTTTCGGTGACGTTTTGTATACATGGATTTTATCCTTGATTTATGGGTTGAGTATTATGCCCCACCCGTGTTTTGGGTGTTGCAGGATACAAAGTTTTAACCGTATTTTCATGAATGGAGAGTTCGATTTCTATTCACATTTTGAGTAAGTGTTGGATTGCATTACTTCATGAAATAACGTTTGGCGTTGAGGCGTCCATTTATATATTGCATAGTATTGGAAACGGGTCATTCTCATATTTAAAGTAATTCAGTTTAAAAGATCATGATTTAAGTTGCATTATTTCCGTTTAATGGTTTTTATAATCGTGATGAAAACTCTTGATCTCACTAGGCGTTAGCCTAACCCTTTGTATTTGTCGGCATGTGCAACAGGTTTCGGTTGGGAATTAGTGTTAGTGACACTGTGAAGCGATGAGTGCTAGTTGTGTGCTTGAAGAGGTGTTTAGCTTGAAGAAGTTTTCCGCATTTATATTTGAAGACAACGATTGTTTTGGATTATAGTAACACTCGACTTTAGTTAGTCTTTATGTAAGACTTTAAATTTTGGTTGATGATTCAATTTAGAAATTGTATTTCAATTATGGAATATTAGTATGAGGTTTTATTACCCTTTCAGGTATTTTTGAAAGTTTTTATTTAGTCGCTCTTTCCAAATTTTGAGGGTGTTACAAAATATAACTACATATATTGATCAAGAAAATTAAAAAACTAACTTTGTTAAAACATAAAAAAAATATATATATTATTGCAATTTTATGACATATTAGAGCATCTCCAACAGATAAGTTATAATTTTTCTATAATAAAGTATCAAAAGTCAAAATCTCTAAAAAAATTACATCTAATTCCAACAACTATTATATTTAAAAAAATCTCAACATGTTTAATAAAATATTATTTCTTGCTCATACACATTTACTTTCAATACCTCTTATTGGTGGGGAAAAAATTAAAATATTATTTATCATCTATAGAGTTCTAGAGATTTCTCTATATTTGGAGATTTCTACCTTATCTCTCTTCTTTTCTCTATTTTAACACACCGTTTAGCATTGTTGTTGAAACAAAATATTCTTTTTTTTAAGAAGAAGAGTGAAACTAACGAACTTCGGCATGACCATCACCCGTTAGAGTCCTAGTCGTTTCATTAGAATGATAAGATTGACAAACATCATTAATACAAGGAACAAGAAAAGACGGTAATGACTGAAAAATGTTAAGACAAGATAAGAAACGAGAGTGTCGCGCCACAACACGAGCCACCTGTTAGCTTGTCTACCAATTGCATGAATCGAATAGTTGTTGTGATTGAAGAGAAGAGAGCGGATATCCGCAATTATATCACCAAACTCTGAGTTGTCCCAATCCATGTCGTATATAGCATCCATTTGTTTCGAAAACGACGTAAGAAATACTGAAGTTAGATACCCATAAAATAGCATCAAGGAGAGCTTTTGATTCACATTCATTAAACGGAAGAAGGAAGTTAATAGGACTAGCTTTGGCCAAGAAGAACTCGTTTATATATTGGTATTTCCTTCGCCTATAATGCATATTATTGGAAAACAAGTCGTTTTTATATTTGAAGCATATCATTTTGAAAGGTTATGATTTAAATTGCATTCTTCCTTTTTAACAATATATTTATTCATGTTGAAAACTCTTGAACTCATTAGGCATTAGTCTGACCTTTTTATTTGTCGGCATGTGCATCAGGTTCCGTTTCGGGATTAGTTTTAGCGACACTGTGAAGAGTTGAGTGCTAGTTGTGTGCTCGAGAAGTGTATAGCTTGGTGAAGTCTTCTGCATCTATTATGGGATTAGCAACTTGTATTTGGGTTAAGTAACACCCGACTTTGGTTTAGTCCTTGTATAAGACTGGAGTTTTTATTTGATGAGGTTAAATATAGAATTTTATTTTGGAGGTGTATCAAGTCTTGATTTATAGGAAGAAGATTTATCTTCTATTTGATGTATTGTCGAAATTTTTATTTAATTGTTCTTTCCAAATTTGAGGGTGTTACATATGTCTATCTATCAATATTGGGGGTCAAGATATTAAGATGAGAGATTGTCTATTGGTATGTTTTGGTACCAAACTTGTCAATCATATTTAGGGGGTGTTTGGTATTGCTTATTTAATAAAACTTATGCTTTTTATTAAAAGTGTTTATCAAGTTATGTGGTGACAAAAAGGAGTTTTATAAAAAGTGTTTGGATTAGCTTATTGTGGTACCAAAACGTAATAAACTAATAAGTTGTTATTTAGGAGTGTTTGGGATTGCTTATACATATAAAATAAGCAAAAAAAGTCATAAGCACTTTTCAAATAAGTTAATAAGTTAGAACCAAATGACTTATGAAAAAGTGTTTATCTCCTGTTTGGCACCGCTATAAGCACTTTTATTTTTTCTCCATCCAAACACTAAAAAGTGCTTATCTCCGGTACCATACCGCAATAAGCTAAAAAGCCCTTCAAATAAGCAATGCCAAACATCCCCTTAGAATTGGTGTAGTCTATCTTGAACTTGCATTTCTACATAGTTATAGTGTAATGGATTCATAGGCACGAAAGTCTTTATGTTTTGATTTTTGGGATATCGAGTTCCCTATTGTTGCACGGAATAGGCATCGGGTCTCCATGGTAAGTAAGATGTGGGCCTATATGATCGGGCATCGTCCCCTAGGCAGTAAGATGTAATTCCATTGTGCATGAGTTTCTTAGATTTGGACATCTCAAAGTATAGACCTAGAGGGGTTGAATTTGAGACTCCACGAGCAATAGACTTTAGAGGAGTTAAGCTCGATAAATCAATTTATTATAATCTATGAGTTTGTCTTAACTAACATGACAAGTGACCTACTCTTGTGTTCCGTCACTAATCGTGGAAATCGGGTCTCCCCCGTCATAACATAATGAAATGTGGTTATTGTTGGTTTCTCACTCGATGAATATTATTATGGTTTTCAAAGTTATATTCCAAAGTTATTACTACATTTCCAATTAATAATTCTTTGTTCTTACTAGGCTTTAGCCTAACACTTATTCTCAAAATGACATGTATATCAGGTCATTCTAGCGGCGGGGTTCCTCAGGTTTGAGCGGACGACCAAGTGGTCGGAGTTAGCATTTTCGGTGAAGTATAGACATAGCGTACCTTGGCTTATCGGAATTCTTTTGAAAAGGAGATAGCGACACCCGTCTGTAATATAAGCTAAAAAGGTATAATAGCGTCTCCAATAGCCATGCTAAAACAGAAATTTTAGAGATTTATGAGCATTTTTTACTCTAACAACTATGCTAAAAAAGAGAGGAAAAAAGAGAGAGGGGGCAGAAATCGTTAAAACTTTTATTTGAAGAGACAAATATATCATCTTAATTGTCTCCGCCAATGACACTGAGGTGACATTTGTTTTTTATGAAGTGATGAAGTCTGATTTCACTTCTAATTTTTAAGAGGTGGTGCTGAAGTCTGAAATCTGAATCAATGAGACTGTTTGTTTTTGTAAACCGATAAACGTCTGAATATGTATAATTGTCTATTTTATCCCTAAAAAATTCAACTTAAATATGTCAATTGAAGTGAGCATCGATGATCGAAGAACGGAACGAAAAATAAAAAGAAACAAAAAAATGATGTTGACAGACTTGTGAGACTATGGAGTTTTAATCATATCTCACACACTGAAGCCCTGATTTAAGCGATTCACGATGTTCTAGAAAGCCAACACACAGAACTACAATCTTTGTGTTTTGCTTTTTTGCAAATTCGGGGTGCATCTGAACTAAAACCAATGTTGAAATCGAAAGAATAATATTGGACGAAAACAAGAGGAGATTTAAGAGATAGGGTTACCCATTTTTTGTCCAGACCATATTAAGAGATAAGGGGCTCTGAAAATAATAAAAAACAAACTGTCTGAATTATAAAATGTCTAATTGAATCACACATAAGTGGTGATTAAAAGCTTAAAGTGAAAAAACAAACAAGGTTTGAATGTGTTATTATTTTTTATAATTTTTAAGTGTATCTGAACAACAAATTTGTAGCATATTTTAATAATATAAGAGAGAATTACAGTTTTGGTCCTTAAGGTTTCGTATTTTCTTTGAAAGGAGGACCTATACTTTCGTTTCTCAAATAGTGGTCCCTGAGATTTGATATTTGCTTTAAAAGGAGGACCTCCTCACTAACCCCGTTAAAAAACTCAGTTAGTTGGAGGGGTATTTTGGTCAAATCATATTTTTTTCTTTTTTCAACTTTTCTTTATTTTTTTAAACATTAAAACATTAAGGACATAATTGTAATTTCCTTTAATTTATATTAATACTATTATTCATATATGTATATATATATGTGTGTGTGTGTGTGTGTGTGAGTATATATATATATATATATATATATATAGACTTTAGTTCGCGTGAGACCAAACAGTTTCCGTGAGACCGGTGAGACCAAACTTTAAAGTATGAAACTTCACACCAAAAAACTGTGAAGGTAAAAAAAATCAAACTTTTCATAGGGAAAACACCGTAAATGTTATGTTCACGGTGTTTTTCGCTATGAATGTTCGTTTTTTTTTACCTTCACAGTGTCTTCACTGTGAAGGTTCGGATATACCTTCACAGTCTTTTATCTGTGAATGTTTGATTTTTTTTAACTTGGTTTAGGTTTTTTTACCTTCATAGTGTGATTACATTATGAAGGTTCGAATGTTTTTTACCTTCACAATATTTCGGTGTGAAGTTTCATGTTTTAAGGTTTGGTCTTACGCGGTCTCACGGAAACAGTTAGGTCTCACGTGAACCTGACCATATATAGTGAAGCCTCCATTAATTGAAGTAACCCTTTTGTCTCTTTTTTCAATCTTGAGGACCAAAACACAGTCATATATATATATATATATATATATATATATATAGAGAGAGAGAGAGAGGGAGGGAGGATCATGCGAGAAGCAAACTAATTTGCGAGAAGGCGAGAAGAAATGTGAGCCACATAATTTATTAATTAAAAAAACCATAAATAAAAAATAGTTTTAGAAATTAGAATAATTATCATTTTAAATTGGATAAATCCTTAAAATTCTCATTATATCTTTTAGATTTATTTATTTTTTAATTTCAATTATTTATTAATTTATTTATTAAACTTTTTTCTAAATATACTTTTAATAAAAAAAAATTCACAATTTTAACCAAATATCACATGTGATATCATTATATGAATATTTATGCATATCATATATCATATTATCACATGTGATAATTGTATATATTTTAGTTAATCATATGTGATTATGTATACTTCTATTTGTAGATCTTTTTGTGATGTAAATATTATCACATGTGATAATTGTATATATTTTAGTTAATCATATGTGATTATGTATACTTCTATTTATAGATCTTTTTATGATATAAATGTTATCACATATGATAAGTGTATATATTTTAGTTAATCATATGTGATTATGTATATTTATATTTATAGATCTTTTTGTGATATAAATATTATCACATGTGATTATGCCTTATGCATCATTTATATTCAGACATATATTATCATATGTGATATTTACAAAAAACCACCTAGTGGGATCATATGTGATACATAATAATATATCACATGTTAAACGAAGTTAATCACATTTGATTCAAAACGTAAATCTAAAAAATAGAGAAATAAATGGTGAAATAAATAATGAATTAGTTATGGATATCACATGTGATATTTGATGAAAATTATGATTTTATCTACAAAATAATAATATAAATTTGATAAAAATATTATGAATTTATTAAAATTAAAAAATAAATAAATTTAAAAGATATTATGAGATTTTTAAGGATTTATCCAATTCAAATTGTAATTATTCTAAAATTTTAAAAAAAAATTATTTATGCTATTTTTTAATTAATAAATTATGTGACTCATATTCCTTCTCGCTTTCTCGCAAATTGACTACTTTCTCGTTTGAACCTGCCCCTATATATATATTGAATCTATGTTAATATATATATATATATATATATATATAGAGAGGATGGTTATTTTGAAACCCATTCAAAGGTTGCAATCCATGCAACCCTAATCTTAGCCATCCATCTCTTAATTTTTTATTTTTTTTTTCATTTTCTTTTAATTGAACGGGAAGGGTTGTTTAGTCTTTTCATTTTTGTGTTTTTTGAAAATTATTTTTGATTTTGATTACCTAATTATTGCAGGTCCTTTATTCATGGGATGATATCGACGGTTTTTTTAGACAGTTATCTGCTCCTTCTTTGCAGTTCCAATCAATTTTTTTCAATTCAATTGTGATGTATTCACTCGATTAACGTTCTTCCTTATTGTAATGACTGTGAATTGTTATTCAATGAGAGATTAGAAGGTAGTGTTGTCCTCGTTCTGTTTATTTTATCAATTGATGGACAATTTTGTGTCGAATCAAGGATACGGCGATGGTAAGGCGGCGATGGAGTCGAACGTTTCTGGACAGTATGCGATGAATTCTCAATTTTCTGGATTCGAAGATGATGATGTTGCAGATTTGCAGGTTTCGGTCGGCCTTACTCGTCATTCTGTTTGCATGAACAACAATATGGTCATGAATAAGGATATTCCAATGAATATGACAGATTGAAACAACTAGAGTTGCTCCGACCTTTAGACCAAGTCGATGGTGATACAAAGTTTGCCGAACAATTCGATGAATATCTGTTGTCATTGTTCTCATTTCCCTCCAAAGAACAAGGATGGCGTTTAGCGATTGACTAATTGCAATGTAACTCTTCACATATTGTGGAAGGAGGTTTGCAATGTTCTGAATTTCTCTCGTGTAGAATAATGCTTCGTCCCTAATGATTTGATCATTGATGAAGGTTGGGTTTCATATTTATTATGTTCTCGGTTTGGTGTAATCGTAATCATTGCAGCTGGTATAGTTTCATTTCTTTTAATCGTTTTTTTAGGGTTATAGAATTATTTAATGTAATGTATTGCATAAGATCTTATGCGTTTTGTACATGAAATTCTTATTGGATTGGATACCTTTTTATCTTTAAGTTTTATGCATGTGAGGTTGTTTGTTGGGTATCATGTAAAAATTGTTTAGGTTTAGTCTTCCATGTAACACCCTGAATTTTTGGGATTGGGTGAGAAGTTGACCTTTACCCAAAGTTCAAGGGGGTATTCTGTAACTTGGGCTATATAAATACAAATCAAATTAGATATTTTGATTTATATCACAAATATCAGTTTCTTGGTTTTAAGAAGTCAGAGAGAAAGGAAGAGTGCAGGAGAAGCTTTGTTTTGGGTCGATCGTTTCGGGCAAATCGAGGTACGAATCTAGCTTAATGCTTTGATCTGAATGCTTTTAGCCGTGTAGAATCTCGTTGTGAAGATTTTGAACCGTTCCATTTTGAGATCTGAGTATTTCTCATTTGGATCTGGGTTGAATCTGGGTTCTGCATCGTACTGTTCTTGATGAACAAGACGATCGGATGAGCAAAGGACCGATGGTCGTTCGACCGGTAGTCCTTTGACCCGATGAGTGTTCGACCGAATGAGTGAATGACCGGACGAATGCTTTCGACCGGAGATGGTTCGACCGGGGGGTTGTGCCCGACCGGAGGTCGTTCGACGGGAGGTCGTTCGACCGGTGTTGTTGTAGACCGAAGTTGTCCTTTGACCGGTTTAGGTTCTGTTAAGTTGTTAGCTTCTGTGTCTTTGAGTCCTATTCAAGTAACGAGAGGTTTATCTGTATTTCGACTTACCGATTCTTTCGGTGTTATCATAGGTAGCGCTTGTTAAGAAGAAGGAAACAGAGGTGAGTTCCTACTATCATTTTAAACTGTATACATATCAAAAGTTACCTTTTTGATCTTATCTTATTTTAAAAGTAAAATGATGTTTTACCTGTGCGTTTATGCGAAAGAAATATTCAAAGGAACTTCTTTTAAATGCTTTTCATTCTTACCAGAAGTTGAACTGGGAATAGCATTTTGTTTATAAAAATGTGTTTGTAACCATATGTTTATTTATGGTTGGTCACATACGTTGTTGTGACGAGTCCTTACCATTACTAGTGGATCCCTAGGTTTTGAGTAGGCTGTATTGTTGGGATGTTACATTCCCCAGAATTGTAGCTAGGGATCACTTGTTCCTTGAGGGCAACTTGGTACGATTATGTGAGGCCGGATACTAGCCATGGTTCATAGTGATCCTAGCGAAGGAGTATACCTTGGTTTTGCGCTTGGGGCTTGATCTCACATTCTAGCACGAACTTTGTGATTCGTATCCGCGGACTCCAATTGGTTTAGCTCGTAACTCGGATTTTTGGCCTAACTTTGTGTTACGCCACAATCCTTGGTAAAATGTTTTGTTTTCGGTCCTTTTATGGCGTGTTTATAACGAAAAAGCCCGTTTGTGGCATGGACCTAATGTGTAAATTTAATTGCTTTGGAAATACTATCTTGATGCAAATGTTTTATCTTTTGAGCTTCATAAACTGTATGTTCTCACCAGGCTTTAAGTCTGACACTTTTTTCTCAAATGGTATGTGTATCAGGTTTCCATTAGCGGTGGGTTGCCGGGGTTTTTGGATAGACGAGTTTTAAGTCTCGAGGTTTTTGGAGTTGTTTAGTATTGTTGCTGGGCATTGTTAAGTCCCATTCTTTTGATAAAATCCTTGTATAGGATTGTATAGTCTTAAGGATTGATCCCATTTATGGGAAGTTAATGGTTTTACATTCGTCTTATTGTCAGGTTTCCAGGTTTTAATTTACTCTGATTTTCGAGGTGTTACAAGTTGGTATCAGAGCTCTAGTTTAAGCGAACTAGGCATGAATGTAAGATGTCTAGACTTAGACTGCGTATACTAAGAATTGATCCGCGAGAATTGGGTAGAGCTCCTAAGTTGGGTTAGTCTTAGAGTCGACGGAAAGTACGTTTATCAGGCGTTGTAGTAGTGGTGACAAGAACCATTATGTATTGTATGTTCATAATTTCACTTAGCTAATGTTATTATGAGGATATTGTACGTAAGAGTCATTGAATTGCAATTAATATGACATTTGGTAATGTGGTAGTACGTTTTCCTTTCGTATTTTTCTATCTTTTCTTATCTCTTCCACTGCTCCGTGTAGCAGTTCAGAATGGTAGGTACGCGTGGAAGACCGCGTGCTCGTGTTGATGGTCAGGAAGCGACAGCCTCTACAGCGGGTCAGCCGGAAGGAGTTGAGGTTATCGTTCTACCACCCGTTCAGCAAGTACTAGGAGGGGGGCCAGAGGTCATTCCGAGAGTAGACCTAGCTTCGTCCCACCCAATAATCGGAGATGCTAATCCCCAGTCAGAGTTGTTGGCCAGCGTGATGTTGGCAATGAGAGAAGAGATGGCGAAGCAGCAAGAGTTTCTGCTGAAAGCAATGGAGGACCGTGACGTAAACAATCGGAGAAGTGAGACGGTTGTGGAGAACGTCGTAGCAGGTTCTGGAGATGATGGTATAAGGGTCGTGTCGGTAGAGCGGGGGATTTCTAGAGCTCAGGGGAACAGGAAGAGTTGTTCCTATAAGTCCTTTCTAGGCTGCGGACCGCCAGAATTCTTCGGTTCTGATGACCCGGTGGTGTGCGTTAAGTGGATCCGAGCGGTCGAGCAAGCTTTTGGCTCTTCCGAATGTGGTGATGATCAGAGGGTGCGGTTTGGTACCCAACTGCTGAGGGACACTGCACTCATCTGGTGGAATATCATCCAATCCACTCTATCTCCTGAAGTGTTGGCTCAGTTGTCTTGGGTCGAGTTCAAGAAGAAGCTGCTAGAAGAGTTTTGCAACGAGAGAACGATGGACCGAATTGAGAAAGAATTCCGGTCCTTGGTGAAGGGAAGCCTGACGGTGAGGTAATACACCCGTCAATTTATGGAGAAACTGGGTCTGGTGGGGCATGCTGCCCCAACAGAGAAAGACAAGATGAAAGCTTATCTCAACGGCTTGCCAGCGGATATGCAATCAATGGTACATAATTTCAAAGCTTCTAACCTCCGAGAGATGGTGGAAGAAGCTCAGTTCATGGAAGAGATGTTCGCGAAAAGCAAGTCTGAGAGTTCGGTGGTGGTGTCTGATAAAAGAAAGTGGGAGAGCAGTTCAGTACCTCCCAAGTGGACCAGACCTTTTGTTGGAAACCGCAATTTCGGCAGTTACCAGGAAGCAAGGTGGTGCCCGAGGTGTCGGACCAAGCATCACGGTAACTGCAGTAACAGTTCTCAAACTTGCTATAAATGTGGGAAGCCTGGGCATACGGTCAGAGATTGCCCGGTCAGGGGACCCATCTGTTATGAGTGCAAGGCACCGGGGCACGTGAGGAAGGATTGCCCGAAGCTTGCGTCGGGTAGTGCGCCAGCAAGGAAGGAGAACCCTCCGAAGGTTCAGGGCCGAGCTTTTCAGATGACGGCCGAAGAGGCTAGGGCATCCGCTGATGTGGTATCGGGTACTTTTCTTATAAACTCTGTACCTGCTCGTATTTTATTCGATACGGGTGCTAGTTTCTCTTTCGTATCTGAATTGTTCCGTCAGAAATTTGCTATGCCCACTACTAGTCTTGAGGATGCATTAGTGGTAGAAATAGCAGATGGTAGGCAAGTTCTGATCCACGAAGTTCTGAAGCAGTGTGCTCTTAGCATCGAAGGGAGAGAATTCCCTATCAATCTGCTACCAATGTCAATCGGGGGTTTTGATGTTGTAATCGGTATGGATTGGTTGTCAAACAATCAGGCCGAGTTCGTGTGTTCCAAGAAGATGATTCGACTTCCCAACCCCTCTGGTGAGGTCGTTGTCATCTATGGCGAAAGGAGAAAGGGCGAAGTGGCATTAATCACAATGGCAAGAGCACGCAAGTGTCTAGTAAAAGGATGTTCGTCTTTCCTAGCCTATGTGATCGATGCCAAGTTAGAGAAGTCCAAGCTAGAAGATGTGAAGATCGTGCGTGAGTATCCAGATGTCTTTCCGGATGACTTGCCCGGGTTGCCGCCCGATCGTCAGGTAGAGTTTCGGATTGATCTTGTGCCAGGCGCTGCACCGATCGCTAAATCACCTTACCGTTTAGCGCCGTCGGAGATGCAAGAGATGGTAGCACAACTCCAAGAGCTTTTTGAGAAGGGATTCATAAGACCGAGTTCGTCACCTTGGGGAGCTTCGGTCTTATTTGTTAAGAAGAAGGATGGCACAATGAGAATGTGCATCGACTATCGTGAGTTGAACAAAGCTACAGTGAAGAACAGGTATCCGCTTCCGAGAATATACGACTTGTTCGATCAACTTCAAGGAGCGGGTTGTTTTTCCAAAGTCGACTTACGATCAGGCTATCACCAAGTGAAGGTGAGAGAAGAAGATGTTCCGAAGACGACTTTCAGAACGCGTTACGGCCATTACGAGTTCCTTGTAATGCCTTTTGGCCTGACGAACGCACCAGCGGTGTTTATGGACTTGATGAATAGAGTGTGCCGACCATTCCTCGACAAGTCGGTCATTGTATTCATTGACGACATACTCGTGTACTCCAAGAGTGAGACAGAGCACGAGCAGCACTTGCGTGAAGTTCTGGAAGTGTTGAGAAAAGAGAGGTTGTACGCCAAGTTTTCCAAGTGCGACTTTTGGCTTAAAGAAGTACAATTTCTGGGGCACGTAGTCACTCGGGACGGAGTGAAAGTGGACCCCTCAAAGATTGAAGCAATGATGAATTGGGAGCCTCCTAAGAGTCTGTCAGAGATTCGAAGTTTCTTGGGTCTGGCGGGATACTACAGGAGATTCATTCAAGACTTTTCGAAGATCGCTTCTTCCTTGACAGTTCTGACTCGGAAGAATGTGAAGTTTGAATGGGCAGAGGCCCAAGAGAAGGCATTCCGGATTCTTCAGAAGAAATTGTGTGAAGCTCCGATCTTATCTTTGCCTGAAGGGTCGGAAGATTTCGTGGTTTACAGCGACGCTTCAAAGATGGGATTGGGTTGTGTGTTGATGCAACGAGGCAAGGTAATCGCTTATGCCTCGAGGCAGCTCAAAATACACGAGCAGAATTATCCAACTCATGATCTGGAGTTAGCAGCAGTGGTGTTCGCTTTGAAGCTTTGGCGACACTACCTCTACGGCACGAAGTGTACTCTTTACACGGATCACAAGAGCCTGAAGTATGTCTTTGGTCAGAAATAGCTGAATATGAGGCAAAGGCGGTGGCTCGATTTGTTGAAAGATTACGACTGTGAATTGCTTTACCATCCCGGTAAGGCAAACGTGGTGGCCGATGCGCTAAGTCGGAAGGACTATAACGGGAGTATTCGGGCTACCCATTCAAGAATCGAGCTAGTGTCTAGTCTTGTTGAGAAGATCAAGACATCTCAGATGGAAGCATTGTTAGAAGAGAATCTCAAAGAGGAAGTCATGACAAAACAGCGTTTACTCTTAACGGAAGATAGCCGTGGGGTGAAACTGTTCAGCGGTCGTGTGTGGGTGCCCAAGGTTGGGGGAAACCGTGAGCTGTTGCTAGAAGACGCACACAAGTCCAAGTATTCCATTCACCCGGGAAGTACGAAGATGTACAGGGACTTGAAGTTGCACTATTGGTGGCCGGTGATGAAGCTTGATGTGGCGCGTTACGTTGAGCGTTGTGTGACGTGTTCGCAAGTCAAAGCCGAACATCAGCGACCGCATGGGAGTCTTCAGTCCTTAGAGATTCCCGAGTGGAAGTGGGAGCATATCACCATGGACTTCGTGACGAAGTTGCCTAAAACTCTTCGGGGACACGATACCATCTGGGTGATAGTGGATAGATTGACGAAGAGCGCTCACTTTCTGCCTATGCGCGAGACTTTACCGATGGATAAGTTAGTGAAGCTTTATATCGATGAAGTGGTCTCGAGGCATGGAATACCTTTATCGATCGTGTCGGATCGCGACAGTCGGTTCACTTCGAACTTCTGGGATGGGTTTCAGAAAGAGCTTGGTACGCGAGTTAAGTTGAGTACGGCTTACCATCCGCAGACTGACGGGCAGAGCGAACGAACAATCCAAACCTTGGAAGACATGTTGAGGTCTTGTGTCATCGATTTCGGGGGTAGTTGGGACTCACACCTGCCTTTGGTGGAGTTCGCTTGCAACAATAGCTACCACTCGAGTATTGGGATGGCACCTTTTGAAGCACTGTATGGGCGAAAGTGTCGGACTCCCGTGTGTTGGCTAGAAGCGGGAGAGAAGCAGTTCGCCGGACCTGAAATCGTGCAAGAGACTGCCGATAAGGTCAAGTGCATTCGAGAGAGGATGAAAGCGGCTCAAGATCGTCAGAAGAGCTATGCCGATAAGAAGAGGCGACCGATGGAATTCCAGGTAGGCGACCGCGTTATGCTTAAGGTATCGCCATGGAAAGGCATTATACGGTTCGGAAAACGTGGGAAGCTGAGTCCTCGTTTCCTTGGACCTTTCAAAGTACTTAAGCGTGTAGGGTTGCAGGCCTACCAGTTGGAACTGCCACCGGAGTTGAGTAGAATACACAACACGTTTCACGTCTGCTACCTCCGGAAATGTTTGGCGGTAGAAGACAGCGTCATTCCCCTTTCAGAGCTAAGGGTAGACGAAGGTAACCGTTGTGTGGAAGAACCCGATGCCATCTTGGAGAAAAAGTCTAAGAAGTTGCGTCATAAAGAAGTCACTTTGGTCAAGGTGCAGTGGAAGCATCACCGAGGAGCAAATGTGACTTGGGAATCTGAAGAGGATATGAAGCGTAGATATCCTCATCTCTTTATATAGTTGGATTTCGGGGACGAAATCATTCCCAAGTTGGGGAGGATTGTAACACCCTGAATTTTTGGGATTGGGTGAGAAGTTGACCTTTACCCAAAGTTCAAGGGGGTATTCTGTAACTTGGGCTATATAAATATAAATACAAGTCAAATTAGATATTTTGATTTATATCACAGATATCAGTTTCTTGGTTTTGAGAAGTCAGAGAGAAAGGAAGAGTGCAGGAGAAGCTTTGTTTTGGGTCGATCGTTTCGGGCAAATCGAGGTACGAATCTAGCTTAATGCTTTGATCTGAATGCTTTTAGCCGTGTAGAATCTCGTTGTGAAGATTTTGAACCGTTCCATTTTGAGATCTGAGTATTTCTCATTTGGATCTGGGTTGAATCTGGGTTCTGCATCGTACTGTTCTTGATGAACAAGACGATCGGATGAGCAAAGGACCGATGGTCGTTCGACCGGTAGTCCTTTGACCCGATGAGTGTTCGACCGAATGAGTGAAGGACCGGACGAATGCTTTCGACCGGAGATGGTTCGACCGAGGGGTTGTGCCCGACCGGAGGTCGTTCGACGGGAGGTCGTTCGACCGATGTTGTTGTAGACCGAAGTTGTCCTTTGACCGGTTTAGGTTCTGTTAAGTTGTTAGCTTCTGTGTCTTTGAGTCCTATTCAAGTAACGAGAGGTTTATCTGTATTTCGACTTACCGATTCTTTCGGTGTTATCATAGGCAGCGCTTGTTAAGAAGAAGGAAACAGAGGTGAGTTCCTACTATCATTTTAAACTGTATACATATCAAAAGTTACCTTTTTGATCTTATCTTATTTTAAAAGTAAAATGATGTTTTACCTGTGCGTTTATGCGAAAGAAATATTCAAAGGAACTTCTTTTAAATGCTTTTCATTCTTACCAGAAGTTGAACTGGGAATAGCATTTTGTTTATAAAAATGTGTTTGTAACCATATGTTTATTTATGGTTGGTCACATACGTTGTTGTGACGAGTCCTTACCATTACTAGTGGATCCCTAGGTTTTGAGTAGGCTGTATTGTTGGGATGTTACATTCCCCAGAATTGTAGCTAGGGATCACTTGTTCCTTGAGGGCAACTTGGTACGGTTATGTGAGGCCGGATACTAGCCATGGTTCATAGTGATCCTAGCGAAGGAGTATACCTTGGTTTTGCGCTTGGGGCTTGATCTCACATTGTAGCACGGACTTTGTGATTCGTATCCGCGGACTCCAATTGGTTTAGCTCGTAACTCGGATTTTTGGCCTAACTTTGTGTTACGCCACAATCCTTGGTAAAATGTTTTGTTTTCGGTCCTTTTATGGCGTGTTTATAACGAAAAAGCCCGTTTGTGGCATGGACCTAATGTGTAAATTTAATCGCTTTGGAAATACTATCTTGATGCAAATGTTTTATCTTTTGAGCTTCATAAACTGTATGTTCTCACCAGGCTTTAAGTCTGACACTTTTTTCTCAAATGGTATGTGTATCAGGTTTCCATTAGCGGTGGGTTGCCGGGGTTTTTGGAGAGACGAGTTTTGAGTCTCGAGGTTTTTGGAGTTGTTTAGTATTGTTGCTGGGCATTGTGAAGTCCCATTCTTTTGATAAAATCCTTGTATAGGATTGTATAGTCTTAAGGACTGATCCCATTTATGGGAAGTTAATGGTTTTACATTCGTCTTATTGTCAGGTTTCCAGGTTTTAATTTACTCTGATTTTCGAGGTGTTACATTCCATTAATATGCATGCATGTTGATGTTGTTGTATAGTTTGCAACCATGTATTAATGAATTTGTAATTGATTTTTTGTTGGTTCCATTAACAACATTTTGTTGTTTGTAAATGATAAATTTCCACATATTGAAGAGTCTTCTAGTGGGACGAAGTATTATGTGCCTTTTGTAGACGAATTTTTTATCCCTAAAGTTGGTGATTTCTTCCCGTCCGTGAAGATTGCTGAGAAAGTGTATAGGAAATATGCTGAGGATGTAGGATTTGATATCCGTTTGTCTAACAAGAAGAAAATTAATGATGGACAAATCACTGTGTGATTCTTTGTTTGTAGTAAGCAGAATACTCCGTCTGAGAAGTTGTATGATTCGTTGGGTGCGAAAGCAGGTGAGAGACGTCAACGAAATCCTTTCAGGAATGTGTGTTCCTGCAATGTTTCTCCCACAACTGTTTTTATGCACTTCTATTTTGTAAATCCTTAATCGAAAACTAGGAAATTCAGTCAGTGAATTGTATCTGCATTGCTAATCCCCAATCAATTGGTTACATTATAAATATGCATATATTTAAATCATTGAAAGGCAAAATCGACATCATGGTTAGTGAAGTAGTCAACATGAATTGTTATGCATTACAATGTTTTAAAATGAATTTGTTTTCATGCAATATAACTTCCACAACTGTGTTTATGCTTTACTATGCTGGAAATCCTTAACCTAAAACCATGAAATTCAGTCAATGAATTGTTTATTGAAAGTGGGAAATGATTTGCATGCCTTTCATTCATCACAACATATCAATTATATAGATTACAAAAATGACCTATCCTATAATTACGGACTAATCACACATTAATTTCCTCTATTTTCCATAATACAATATATGCTATTGATATGCTATTACACCCCCGCAGTCGAAACGGGAGGTTCACGGACGTTGAGACCGGATCGAAAGTCATCAAAAAGTATCCGAGGTAGTCCTTTCGTAAAGATATCGGCTATTTGATAACGTGAAGGCACATGTAATACCCGAACTTGGCCGCGAGCAACCTTTTCCCGAACGAAATGAATATCGATCTCGATATGTTTTGTTCTTTGATGTTGAATTGGATTGGTAGATAAGTACACCGCGCTTACATTATCGCAATACACTAATGTGGCTTTAGATGGAGGATGAAACAACTCACATAGTAAGTTTCGTAGCCAACACGTCTCGGACACAACGTTTGCTACAGCCCGGTATTCTGCTTCTGCACTCGATCGAGAAATTGTTGGTTGACGTTTCGAGGACCAAGATAGTAGATTATCACCCAACTAAATGCAATACTCGGAAGTGGACCGACAAGTATCCGGGCACCCGGCCCAATCGGCATCCGTATAGGCAACTAGAGAGTTAGTACTCGAGCTGTGAAATGTGAGTCCATAGGTAATGGTTCCACGAACATAGCGAAGGATGCGTTTCAACGCGTTCATATGAGAAGTTCGCGGGGCATGCATATGCATGCAAACTTGCTGAACTGCATAACTTATGTCGGGACGGGTGATGGTTAAGTACTGCAAAGCTCCCACAAGTTGTCGATATTCGGTGGGGTTGTCCAGAAGTGTACCGTCGTTCGAGCTCAGTTTTGAATTTGTGTCAACCGGAGTGGCAGCCGGATTACACGATTCTAGACCCGCTCGTTGCAACACTTCAAGAGCGTATTTGTGTTGCGATAGAAATAAGGAGTCCGGGGATGAATGGGTCACCGCAATGCCGAGAAAAAAACTGAGAGGTCCGAGATCCTTCATTGCGAACTCGGCAGCAAGTAAAGTCATAACTCTGTGACGTAAGGAATCCGAGGAGGTGACTAGAACTATGTCATCGACATTTAAAATAATGTAGGTGGTGTCCGGACCCTGATGATAAATGAATAACGAATGGTCACACTTGCTGTGGGTGAAACCGATTTTGGTAACATAAGTGGCAAACCGTTCGTACCACGCTCGAGGGGTTTGCTTCAAACCGTATAAGGACCGTTTCAATAAACACACATGATCCGGGAAAGTTGGATGACGAAAACCAACTGGTTGATGCATGTAGACCGTCTCATGCAATGTCCCGTGAAGAAACGCATTTTTCACGTCAAGTTGGTGTATGGGCCATCGATGAGAAATAGCTAATGTAAGGACCGTGCGAATCGTGGTCGACTTAACCACGGGACTAAATGTATCCCCACAGTCAATCCCAACTTGTTGAGAGCGTCCATCACAAACCAAACGAGCCTTGTACCGCTCCAATGTCCCATCAGATTTTGTTTTGTGTCGAAATACCCACATGCTACGTACTATGTTCATTCCCGAATGTCGAGGTACCAAAACCCACGTCTTATTATCGATAAGGGCACATAACTCATCGTCCATGGCGCATTTCTAATCCGGATTATTAAGGGCATCGATAGGGTTACGAGGTAAGGGGGAGAGATAGGTGGTGGTGTGTAGGTTAAAGAGTTGTTTGGGTTTGGCAATTTCGGACATACTTCGGGTATGTATTGTGCGGGTGGGAGGGAGTGGTGGGTTCGAGCTCGCTGATGGCTGCGAAGAGTTAGAGGTAGGCGTGCTAAGTGGGGTAGTTGTAGGATTAGAAGTTGGGGAATTTGTGGAGGATGGGTAGGGATTTGGCGTAACAGAAGGGGTGGGGGAAGAATGGGGGGTGGGGGTAGGCGATGCTTGATTTGTGTGTTTAGTTGCATGGGACCACAAGGATGGATGAGGGTCAAAAATAAAGGTTTCATAGGAGGGATTGGACGTATGCATGGTGGTGAATGGGAAGGATGTCTCATCGAAGATAACATGATGGGAGACAATGAGACGATTTGAGGAAAGCTCGTAGCAAAGGTAGCCACGATGATTTTGAGGATGACCGAGAAAGACGCATGGGGTGGACCGGGGTTGTAGTTTATGGATTTTGGATGAGGGAATGAGAGGAAAGCAGAGACAGCCGAATACGCGAAGAGTTGAATATGATGGATGTTGATTGTAAAGACGTTATGTAGGGGTTGAGAATTGTAGAGATTTAGTAGGGAGGATATTGTGGAGGTATTTGGCATGGGCCAAAGCATGGTGCCAGAAATTCAATGGAACCGATGAGTGATATAATATGGTGCGAATAAGATTATTTATGGAACGTATTTTTCGTTCCGATTTTCCGTTTTGGGAGGAGGTATATGGGCAGAAGAAACGGAAAGTCATACCGTGATTATTGGGAAATTGTCGAAATGTATCGTTGTCATATTCGCGACCATTATCACATTGAAGATTTTTGATTGATTTTGAAAATTGAGTTTTAATGAGATTATAGAAGGTAAGAAAGGTATGAAATACTTGACTTTTATTAGCCAGAGGAAAAGTCCACAAAAAATTAGTGTAGTCATCTAAAAATAGAAGATAATATCTATGGTCACCCGTAGATAAAACCGGAGAAATCCATAGATCGCTATGTATAATGTCAAAAGATGAGGAGGTTGTAGACATAGAAGTATTAAACGGTAATCCGATGTGTTTGCCCATAACACACGGGGGGCAAACTTTATTATTAATAGATTTTATTACATTACGAAAAGGAAGAGACACAGTCTTATGCAAATGAAACAAAATATTAGAGTCGGGGTGGCCTAAACGTGAGTGCCATAGATCTTGAGTGACAACAACAAAAGTAGAAGGACTTGTGACTTGAGTAGCGGACTTGAGTGTGAGGGGGTAAAGATCTCCAACACTGTTACATCGAAGGAGCGGTGTCCGTGTCTGGAAATCCTTCACAATAAATCCATAAGGATCAAATTCTATGGATAAATTGTTATCGGTTGTCAACTTTCTAACCGATAATAAGTTTTTGACAATAGTAGGAACGTAAAGAACATTATTAAGGAAGAAAGGAGGAAACGAGTGAGAAAGAGTTTGATTACCGGTGCCCTGGATTGGAATTTGCGCGCCATCACCTACAATTATGTTCTGAAAATTACCATTATTGACATAAGAGAAGTAATTACCTGGATTGTTAGTCATATGGGACGTGGCACCACTATCTACGTACCAGTTGGGGTCCTGTTGGTTTAAAGACATTGTAGCAAATGCTTGGTCTATTTCTGTGGGGGTATATTGTGCCTCAGAAGCGGTGTAAGCCTGATGTGGCTGAGCAGTGGGTCGTGGCCCAAGTAAACCAGGGGCAGTGGATCGGGCTGGAGTGAACTGGGCCGCAGTAGGATAAGGACATGGTGGTTGCGAAGCCCAAGTTGAAAGGATGGGTTGTTGTTGGTTCCATGCGTGGGCTGGGGGCTGTTGGGGTTGCCACTGTTGTGGGGTAGGAGTCCAAGGTAGTGGATTTTGCCATTGTGGACGAGATCCAAAGTGACCAAAGAAGGTGTTGGAATTTCCACCCCCTCTGAGAAACGGCTGCCCCTGCCACGACCTCCACGGCCACGGCCGCGACCACGGTTTTGTCCGCAATACGAGTCGTAATCATACGATGGGGCTGAGTTGTGGCGAAACTGATCTGTACCACGGGACTGTTGCACATTGAGAGTCGCCCCGGCAAACGCGGCGGCGGCGGAGGATTGATTTTTTTTCGGGTCTCCTCCAAAATCAGTTTAGATCTAGCTTCATAAAAGGTAGGAAGAGGGTTGGATTGTTGTATCATCATGGAAATGCCTTCGTATGCTTCGGGGAGACTGACTATGAGTTGTAAGACAAGGCGTTGAGTTGAGATTTCCGCCCTGACATTAGCCAACTGGTCCGAGATCATTTTGAGAGCCTGACAGTAGGTGGAACAGTTGGGAAAATTAGAAAGCCTTGTGGTGACGAGTTGGTGTTCCAAATAGATGGCTCGTTGGTTGCGGTTATCTTGGAAAATACTCGCCAATGAGGACCAGGCCTGTGTGGCAGTAGCATCGCCCTTCAAAATAGTGTTGAGTAGATCGTTGGATATGGTGCTATATATCCATTGGATGACAATCGCATCCAAACGATCCCAAAGTTCTTGTTCAGCAGTGGTGCGGGTGATAGAAGAAGAGGTTTTGGGAGGGATGATGTGATCTAGGACCTGGAAAGCACGACAGTGAATTTTAAACAATTCCGCCCACGAAGTATATTGACCGCTATCCATTTCGAGAGTGACCGGAACGAAATTCTTGATGTTGGTCACGGTGATTGCCGGATGAAGGGGAGTGGGGGGAGTAGGGGTGGCGCCGGTCATGATGGAGAAGAAAAGAAACGGCCGGAAAGAAAAAAAACAAAAAAAAAAGTAGAAGGTCGGCTGGGTAGGGGAGGGTGGCTAGGGTGAGACCTGGGCTCGTGATACCATGAAAGTGGGAAATGATTTGCATGCCTTTCATTCATCACAACATATCAATTATATAGATTACAAAAATGACCTATCCAATAATTACGGACTAATCACACATTAATTTCCTCTATTTTACATAAATACAATATATGCTATTGATATTTATCATGCTTGGTTAAACTATTAACATGATTGAAAATGCATGTCAAGAAATTCATGAAATTATGTTCATGCATTCATATTCACCCCAATTTGTTCACGATTTCCTATCCTTGTATTTCTAATATATTGCTTGGAAGCAAAATCCAGATCATGTATCTTGAATATGTTATACATGCCAAAGATTTCATGAATGAAACTTAATGCAATTGTTATCCATTAAACAATGTTTATGCAATAGTGTTCTGGAATTCTATAATCACAAATGTGGAATTCAAGACATGAGCTGATAACATGATTATTGAAAACACAATACACCACGATTCTTTCAATTATATTAACCAACATTAAGTTTATATTGTTCTAGTCAGTAGTTTTGTGCACAATGTGGGTAGTAATCTGTAACACCCTCAAAATCCGGAATAGCAACTTATTTAAAATTTCTAAATACATCAACAAATACCTTGAACTACAAACATAAATTGAGAATCAACCTCAATATTCCCATTCATCTTATACATACATTCTATGAACAGGACGGGTGTTATTAAACCCAATTACAAATTCTATCTTCAATCCTGCGGAGGACTTAATGCCCATGCATAGTCTTTATCTCCAAACTGGGACCTGATGCACATGCTGACAAATAAAAAGGGTTAGGCTTAACACCTAGTGAGCTCAAGAGTTTTAACATGAATGAATAAATCTTTAAAAGCAAGGAAACCAGTTTAAAACGAGATCCTTCGAAATAATATACTTTAAAACGGAAACGACACATTTTCCCACAATATGCACTTTTAAAGACAATGCTCCCAAACACACGTTTCATATAAAATGATGCAATCCGGAACTCACCCAAGATGGGGTCATAGTTCGGCATTCCAATTCATGGAAATGTAAATAATACCTCATATCCCAAAACACCCAAAACACGGGCGGGACATAATACCCGACCCTTAAATAAAGGAAAACGATTTTTAATAATATGGTACGCCATTGGAAATATGTAACTCTAATTAATACTCACGCGACCATAAAGTATAATGAAATTCAAATACCGAAACGTGGAAACGACGCGGTCCATTCGACTTTAATATACGTGGGAAGAACCCAATATTAGAGCCAACATTTACCGTCAACCACTAAAACTCAAATTGGTAAAATACCACATTACCATATAAAATACCACGAATCAACGATGAAGAGATCCGTATACACCGAGAATAGAAAACACGCAAGTAGGCCGTTCACGCAACTTCCTTGCATATCATCTAAACGTTTCCATCTTGGGTGGCGAGAACACGTGAATGGGGCCACCCGCGATGTTTGATGGATTTCACCACACATCCCGACATCCTGGACCGCATGCCTCTCACGACATCTCCCACAGACCGTTTAATGCCTCTGGCCTTACTCCATTGGAGTTCCACTTTCGAGGACTTACAGACATGGATGCCTATCCAACCTAAACGAGTTCCAACTCTGTGGCCCGAGCCACATATTCCTACTCGCTAGCAAACCCGAGCGGTCACTAAATGTAACCCAAAACCTCAGGCCTTACCAAACCGACAGACTTACGTGCCTATGGATCAAATACAACATTGTCTAACATTACATGACTCCAATTGAATGACCAACGCACTCAAAACATGTAACTCACCAACGATAAGAAATTAATCGTCATCTTATTCAAAACCCCCGCTGGTTATAAATCCGTACAAATGTCCACACGACTCATTTTAAGCCAACACTGAGCTAAGATGTTCAAAATCCATTTGACCAATAATTATCGGTCCTCCAAATAATGAAATGTCTTTAAAATAACGTTTATGAAGACACATATCTCAAAGACGAGATTAACCCAAACTCCACGCGAAATGGGACTAACGATTTTCCAAAGGGTTTATGAATGCAAATGTACCAAAATGCATATAACATGAAATAGACTTCATTTGTACAATCAATGATGCATAATTCATGAGAATAACTTTTACTTGTACAAAATCACCATGAATGTGAAAACCATGCTATTCACTCGTTAGAACATTCAAAACCCAAATATGAGCATTTTATGAGGTTAACACAACCCAAGTTCACCAAATATGAAAACTTATCAAAATACTCACTCTTTGACAAATAACCAAGTAAAACATATTTTACTTCAAAATACTCCAAACTTATCAGCAGTTAACCATTTCGTATAAAACACTTTAAAATAACCATTTTGGCATGTACACCGTTTTCACAAATCAACTTGAACTCACCTTGCTAGATTTAGGCTAAATCTAGATTTTACCCACTTAGAGCTTTCCTTGAAGAAACTTGATTCTTCAAACCAAATCTTCCAAAACCTAGATTTATAAGGTTACAACCACAAATAATCATAATCAATCACTTATAATCATTCCCCAAACATTTTATACCAAAATCCCCAAATGTGGCAAGAACCCTAATTTTGACCCAAAACTCCCAAAATTATCCAAACCGAAATTTAGAGAAATCAAACACTAGGAAACCATCAATGGAGCATTTATAACTTATTTCATGGTTTAGAAATGGAAGGGATACACTTACCACTTAGGTTTTGATGAAAACCTAGAAAACCCAAAAATTCTTGAAGATGTAGGTGATGATGATGAACTCTTGATCCTTGCTTCCACTCCACCACCAAATACTTTTGGATCTTCCCAAAACTAACAAGATATTTTGCAGAAATGGACATATGGAAGTCGATTTCATCGATAGAATCAGAAACTCCAAATTTCTTCGAGCTGCTCTTCTTTTTCAGATTGTCCCTGCCTCCAGCGTTTACAGATGGCTCAGATCTAACTCTGAATACCTCGTTGAGAGCAGGAGCGGTATGAGGTTGAAGACAACTAAACAACCTTCTCTTTGTGTCTTCATCAGGCACAACCCCGAGATCATCTAAAGGCTCGCAGTATTTCTTGAACATCGGTGATAAGGCAGTAGATAACTCATCGAGCCTTCTCGTTACACGACAGAAAGGCTTCAGTACCACACTGTGTAACACAACACCAGGAAAAAAAAGGTATAGTTTAGTAACCATCTCATACATCCTCCATTCAAACAAAAGGGGGATAATATGGCTTTCATGGTTAAACATAATAACATGAAATTTCTAAATCAATACGAGTCTATTTAATTGTGAAAAGAAGAGTAAAAACCAAAGGAACCCAGTAAATCCCGCTCAAAAGTAGGGCCTGTGAGGGGTGAGATGTAAGCAGACCTGACCTCTACCCTCAAAAAGTAGAGTGGTTGTATCCGTGAACATTTATTTTGATATATGATTATATATACAGTACAATTTTATTAACAAAAAGTTCAGTGCAAATTTTATTAACAAAAGGTTCAGTGCAAATTTTATTAACAAAAGGTTCAGTGCAAATTTATGTTAGTCATACATGAACATTTATTTTGACATATAGTTATATATGCAGTACAATGTAAAAGAACATTAAAGAGAAGAAATTCATATAACAGAGAATTATGCCACCACACAAGAAAAAAAACACATTTCATGGGGAATTATTCACTACACAAGAAAAGAAGCATTTTTTATGAGGAATTACGTGAATTACTCAAGAAAAGACGCAATTCATACGAGGAATTATGTGATTTACTCCAAAAAAAATCACATTAGAAACCCTGTGACTTACTCGAGAAAAGATGATCGGAGTTTTGAGTTTGATTGGTTCCTCATGAAGATTTGCCTAAGATCCTCTTCTGTATAATCAGGGAAATAAACAGGTATTGGATCAACAAAACCAGTATCCGAGTGGTAGGTATCGAGTGAGGAGCTACTGATAAAAATCACACTCACATCAGGAACCTTCAATATATCATGAAGCTTGAACAAAAGAGGCAATATGGTAGAACTTTTGTCCCAATCTCTAACAAGCTCTAGACTATCAAAAATCAAGTAAACCATACTTCCGTTAGTCGATCCTCCCATCTTCCTTGAGCTAGAAGATCTCCCCACATTCCCCTTCAAACTATCTACAACACCCACCAATGCTTCCTCCAAAAGATTAACAAAATCCGCCTGCTTTTCACACTTCTTCACACTCGAATAACCATTGCTTTCACTTTTCCTATGAAGCAATAACTGATTCAGAATATTTTCAAACAGTTGGCGGGCATTGTAACAAGTCCGACAACTGGAGTACACAAATGGTCTGTTTAAGTGTCGAAAAACCTGAAGAATCGTGCTTGTCTTACCCGTCGATGTGCCGTCGTAGACAAATAATGGAGATACCGGAGAATTCAGCGGACCTAGAAGGCGTAAAATCTCAAGAATTTGGTTTCGTCTTCCAGGTAGACTAGAAAGCAGACCATCAAAACTTAACGGTTCTTCTCCAAACACGAGGTCACGAAGCGTAAGAGGTGGGAGATTGATGGTTTTTGTAGCGCTTTCAATTGCATTTGGGATGGAAGATGCTAATAATCTCGTCGTTCTTCTTGTAACCTGGGGATTTTCTTATTTGCTCATTCTTTTTCGTGAAACAAACAAGCGCAAAGCTTGAATCGAGTGGATATACCAAAAACTGTTCCATCAACAACAAAAATTCAGAAACATAATTATTACTCTCTTGATTCGAAAACTTATATCAATAGAGGAACTTCTATCATACTCAAGAACAAGCTCCCAAACCTTGCTCCAGTGTAGTTACCAAAATTGTTTATCTTACATGAAACCATTAAAATTAGAAATGTCAGGTAATCAGTTCAAACAATGTTGTATTATCTGCACCAGAGTTAATATAATTGCCTTCTTTTCTCTTTGAACTTGATAAAATTACAATAACTGTGAGTAAGAAATTAGATTGACTAAAGAATTCAAAAAGGAACATTAATATTCAATCTACAATTTAAGATCAAAATGAACATAATATTCCAAAATGTTTTCGAGCTATAGCTGAATTTTGATTTACATATGCCCCTCGAAACTGATGGGTCAGTTTTACGTAGGTGTATCCTCTATTCCTATGACCATCCTTGCCAATATTTAGAAATGGCAAAAAACTTGTACCCAGTACCCGACTCCAGTTTAGAATTTACAGCAAACTAAATTTGTCAATGGTTCCACAATATATGGTAATATAATAATCATTATGATTTTTATTACAAACGTTAAGTTAAATACTAAGATTTTGAATGTCTAGGTGATGGTATGAGTTAATAAAGGAGGAAAGAGCCTTTTTATCAATGAGACTGTATTTAATTTCTCAAAACGGTTCAATCAATACAGAGGGACCTAAGGTCTATAAATAGCAGGCTATAGAGGAGAGAGAGAGAGCAGCTTATTGGATAGTACAAATACAGGAATACAGAAGGAATAAAAGAAACGGTGATATTGTTATTGCAGCACATGTTTGTCCAGCCCACTACTTTCATTCCTCTTCTCATCAATTCCATTCATTTTAATATGCCCCCTCAAGCTGTGCTGTGGTGAATGGATGACAGCAAGCTTGTCTTTCAGATAATGGAATTGGGCAATAGGCAGTGGCTTGGTAAGAATATCTGCAGTTTTTTCTGTAGAAGGAATGTATCGAACTTCAATTTCTTTGTCAGCCACCTTCTCCCTGATGTAGTGAATGTCAATCTCAATATGTTTGGACTTCGAGTGAAAAACTGGATTGGAAGCCAGTTGACGTGCCCCTGAGTTGTCACACCAAACAATTGTTGGATTATTGTTGTGAAAACCAATTTCAGTGAGCAGAGATTTGAGCCAAGCAATCTCAGTACTAGCATTAGCGAGAGCCCTGTACTCGGCTTCTGTGCTTGATCTTGCTACAGATTTTTGTTTTTTGGAGCTCCAACTAATTAAGTTGCCACCGAGATAGACACAGTAGCCTGACGTGGACCTTCTATCATCCAAGGCCTTTCCCCAATCCGAATCACAGAAACATTCAACAGATAAGTTTTTAGCTGGTGTAAATTTGATTCCTTCACCGATCGTACCTGCCAGGTATCGTAATATCCGTTTGCATGCCAACCAATGATTTTGACTTGGAGATTGGAGAAATTGACTCAACTTGTTTACCGGATAGGCAATATCGGGTCTGCTGAGTGTGAGATATTGTAATGCTCCAATTACACTTCTATAAAGAGTTACATTCTCAAAGGGAGTGCTGTCATGAAGATGGAGATTGTTGCTTTGTGTCATTGGAGTTGGGCAGGGATTTGCATTCAACGTGTTGGTTCTTTTAAGCACATCAATGGTATACTTGGCTTGAGACAAATGGATACCATCATGCCCCCTCGTTGTCTCAAACCCAAGGAAGTAAGTAACGGAACCAAGCCTTTTAAGAGCAAACTGAGCATTAAGTTTTTGAATAATGCTTTGAACTTGAATAGAGTCATTGCCGGTTATCAGGATGTCATCCACATAAATAAGGACAAAGAGGGCAGCAGCACCATGATGATAATAAAACAAAGAGGTATCGGAGACCGAGTTTTTAAAGCCAAGGCTTAAAAGAGAAGAACGCAACCTTTCAAACCAGGCCCTGGGAGCCTGTTTCAGACCATATAAAGCACGTTTGAGCTTACAGACGGCTGTAGGATGTGCTGCATTGATGTAACCAGCAGGTTGTTCCATAAAAACTTGTTCATCAAGAGCTCCATTAAGGAATGCATTATTAATATCAATCTGCTGAACATCCCAGTTAAAGGTAACAACAAGTGTAAGAATGATGCGAATTGTGGTTGGTTTGACAACCGGGCTGAAGGTTTCAAAGAAATCGACACCGGGATGTTGTTGGAAACCTTTGGCAACAAGACGTGCTTTGTGCCGTTGAATGGATCCATCAGAATTGTACTTGATACGAAAGACCCATTTGTTAGCAACAGGGGTCATATGAGACTCACGAGGGACAAGTTCCCAAGTGTCATTTGCCATTAAGGCATGATATTCTTCATCCATGGCTCGTTTCCACTCATGGGTAGAGAGAGCTTGTTGGACAGATTCTGGGATAGAAGAGGTGAAGACAGGAGCATTGGGATTCCGAAGAGTTCATGCTAAAAAGGTTTTGGGCTTGAAGATGCCGAGTTTGGAGCGTGTAATCATAGGGTGAGAAGGTTTTAGAGAAGGGGAGATTGAAACGGGGCTGGCGAGGGGGGATGAAGTGTGGTTAGAGAGCATGGGTGTTTGATCTTCGATGGGGGAAGAATGGATAGAAGAAATTGGAGAGTTTACTGAGTTTAGAGAATTGCCATGATCAATAACAGGTGGAGTGCCTTCGAGAGATGCCGGTGAAGGAGCTCTATCATCTTCAGTGGACATAGGTGATGGTTGCGGAAAAGAAGGAGATAAGAATGGTAACCAGTGACTAAGTTGAGGTGAGGCAGAGATGGAAGGAGACTCGGATGAATTGAGCAAAGAGGATTGAAAGCCAGAAGCAAAGGGAAAATCCATTTCATTGAATCTGACACTTTGGGCAACATAGACTCTACCAGATGGATGAAGACACTTGTAGCCTTTATGATTTGGACTATAACCAATGAAAACACACTTGGTGGAACGGAAGTCTAACTTATGATGATTGTATGCCCGAAGATGTGGATAGCAGGCACTACCAAAAATTTTGAAAAATTGGAGATTTGGTTTTTGCTGAAGGAGAACCTCAACAGGTGACTTGAGGTCCAAAGTTGGAGTTGAAAGATGATTAATAAGAAAAGCAGAGGTACTAAAGGCTTCCCACCAGTATTGAAGAGGCATAGATGCTTGGTGAAGCAAGGTGAGACCCATTTCTATTATATGGCGATGTTTTCTTTCTAACTTGCCATTTTGAGGATGAGTGTGTGGACAGGGGTGTCGAAAATGAATGCCTAAAGATGCCAAGATTGGTGCAAGACTGCGATATTCATCTCCCCAATCAGACTGTATGGTTTTGATTTTTGTTTCAAACTTTCTTTCAACTAATTTTTGAAAGTTGATAAATATATCTTTGACATCAGATTTTAGTTTGAGTGGAAAAATCCAGGTAAAGTTGCTGAAATCGTCCACAAAATGAACATAATACCGGAAACCATCTTTGGAAAGAATAGGAGAAGGACCCCAAACATCGGAATGAATTAATTCAAGGGGTTTTGTGGAGATGTTGGGTGAGGGATTGTATGTTATGTGCTTCGATTTTCCAACATAACAAGCATCACAAAAATGAGAAATCTTGGAGAAAGAAATATTTTCATTACTCAACATGTGTTTCAATACAGAGGAATTAGGATGGCCAAGTCTCATGTGCCATAGATTAACTTGAGAAACAGAAACATTTTGAGCAAATAAAGACTGAAAAGAAACTGGACAGCTGGGGCTGGATGATGAACTGGAAGCAGGTGTAGGAGAAAAACCATTGTCCAACTGAAGTTGATAGAGTCCATCACTAAGCATCCCTCGAAGAAGCTCCTTCCTCGAACTGAGATCCTTCACAACACAACAATCATGGTAAAACTCAACAGAAACAGAGTTATCTTTTGTTAGTTGAGCAACAGATAACAAGTTTTTGGTGATTTGTGGAACACACAGCATATGGTTTAAAGAGAGGGTGGTGTGAGTAAGAGGATTATGTAAAGAGTTACTGCCTGAATGGGTTATAAAAAGAGCTTGTCCATTACCTATGAACAATTTGGAATTACCTGTGAAACCAGATTTGTGACTGATGTTGGAGGAATCTGCCGTTATATGATTTGTAGCTCCACTATCCAAATACCAAGCATTATCAAAATGTTTTTCTTGAGCAGTGGTGAAGTAGGCTTGGTGATCATTGCTCTGAGATTTCCATTGGCCAGATGGGACAGAAGAAGAACCAGTAGGGGGTCCTTGGAAATTAACATCAAACCGATGATAGCATTTGGAAGCAAAATGTCCTAGTCTGCCACAGAGTTGACATAGGGGCCGATTTCCTCTACCTCCTCGTCCTCTGCCACGACCACGTGGAGATCCACGACTGTTGGTAATGTTTGAGGAAGGAGTGGTTCCTTGAAGATGAAGACCTCGACGCATTTGAGTAGCAAGATTTGCACTCGGACTGTTACTTTCTGCCAATGGAAGAGGGGTGTTGAGATGTTCAAGACGCATCTCCTGACTTTGGAGCATAAATTGGACCTCCTGAATTGTAAGTTGGTCATGACGAGAGGTGAGGTTGACTACGACTGAGTCATACTCGTGTCCAAGACCACCAAGGATGTAGAGAATAAGTTCTTCATCCGAAATAGGTTGCCCAGCAGAGACAAGGCTTTCAGACAGGGATTGCATTTTTAACATGTAGTCATGAATGGAGAGATTACCCTTTTTAAGGGTCTGAAGTTGAAATCGCAGTTGAAGAGTTCTAGCTCTTGAACTCGTAGTGAAAAGAGTTTCAAGAGTACTCCAGACTTGATGAGAGGTAGAACAACGGACGACATGACCAAGCATAGTCTCTGAAATTGAGTTGAGGAGCCAACTCATGATAGCCTGGTATGTGCGAACCCAAAGAGAAAAACCTAGGTTTAGGTTTGGTTGACTATCACCAGTAGGTGTAAGGATAGCAACCTCAGGAAGAAATTGAGGAGGGCAGACTTTTGTGCCTAGAATAAAGCCTTCTAGGTCATGAGCACGAAGCGCAGGCAAAACTTGAGAACGCCAAAATGAATAGTTGGTTCTATCCAACTTCAAGGTAAGGGGAACAAGACTTTGAAAGAGAGAAATAGATGGAACCGGAGAAGACTGAAAGGAAGCAACTGGAGATGTAGTCGTAAAAATAGGAGAGGAAATCGGTGTTGACTGTGGTGTCGTGGTTGTGGTGGTGAACGGCGGTAGAGAAGTGAAGGAGGAAGAATCTTGAGCAACGGGGGTTCCCATGAAGAAGACGTAAGTCACTGAGCTCTGATACCAAGTTAATAAAGGAGGAAAGAGCCTTTTTATCAATGAGACTATATTTAATTTCTCAAAACGGTTCAATCAATACAGAGGGATCTAAGGTCTATAAATAGCAGGCTATAGAGGAGAGAGAGAGCAACTTATTGGATAATACAAATACAAGAATACAGAAGGAATAAAAGAAACGGTGATATTGTTATTGCAGCACATGTTTGTCCAGCCCACTACTTTCATTCCTCTTCTCATCAATTCCATTCATTTTAATAGTATTGCAAGCTTCACATTGAAGTCTATGAAAATGTGAATTTATACAGAGTTCGTTGTCAAACTTTTGGCCAGTCCTCTAGTATATATGGTGAAGAAATCCAATGGAGAGAACGAGAATTTATTCTCAACCATCAGACTCCAAAAGCTGCAGATATAGAATCCTTTTTAGCAATACTAGTAGTGTAGTTCTTACTTGAATAACATAAACTTCTAGGAACAACAACTGATCAAAGATACAAAAAAGCTAATGGCGAAATGTTAACAAATTGGAACTCAAACACCGTAAATAAATCATACAAATATACAATTACAGATCTACAATCATACAAAGGTACAAAACCAAGTCTCAAGTAGTCAGGTTCATTACATAATCAACCAATTTATGATTTATGCACATAAAAGGCGATTCAAAATCAAATTCAAATTTAGGCAAAAAGAAATGATTCAAAACCCTAGCCTGAAGCGAGAAGATCTGTGAGCCGTCGTCTAGAGGCGTAGAGTGAAAGCGGTCGTCCAGAGGCCGGAGGCGGTCGTCGGAGAGGCGGAGCTGCGGCGGAAAGCGGCGGACGGGGGATTTTTTCGTGAATCGATCGTGAGAGGCGGGAACTGTATATTGTTACCGGGGCTCTGTCATGGGTACACTATTAGGATTGTAAGTGGAAAAAGAAAAAAAGTTTGGAGGAATTGAGTCTGTCAAAGAATTTGACTTTGAAAAAATTGAAATGGAATGTTGTCAGGTTTTATCACCTGTTTGGTTGACAGAATTGGAATGGAATTTGTTAAATGAATTGGAATTTTTCTGTTTGGTTCACATATTATAGTTTTAGAATTTGAATGGAATTTTGGTAAATGACTAAAATACCTTTTTTGTTTATTTTAATTTTTTTCAACAAAAATTACTTTAATGAAATAGTCATTAAATAGTTTAATTTTTAACTAAAATTGCTTTGATTATTTTAGCACACGAATGATGATGAGAGAGAGAGGGAGAGAGAGAGATGAGAGGCGAGATAGCGGAGAGAGAGATGAGAGGAGAGAGAGAGGGAGGGAGGGAGGGAGAGAGAGGAGAGGATAGAGAGAGAGGGAGAGAGGAGAGAAAGGGAGAGAGGAGAGAGAGTGAGAGAGGAAAGAGAGAGAGGAGAGGAGAGAGAGAGAGGACAGAGAGGATAGATTGAGAGAGAGGGAGAGAGAGAGAAGAGAGAGGGAGAGAGAGAGTTGGTGTGTGCTAATAATGTTGAACGATAGTAGTGGCTGGTGGCGGTGGTGGCCGGAGGCGGTGGTGGCCGATAGTGGTGGCGGCGGGATGTGGTGGTGGTCGATGTTGGTAGCCGAAGGTGGTGGTGTGTAACACTCTAGATTTTTGTTAAAGGGAAATTCTGCAAGAAACAGTGACCCGC
The DNA here is from genome assembly GCA_954870635.1 of Arctium minus. Lineage (NCBI taxonomy): Eukaryota > Viridiplantae > Streptophyta > Magnoliopsida > Asterales > Asteraceae > Arctium > Arctium minus. The sequence goes on from OX941081.1 coordinate 156,278,271, forward strand.
GCGGGTTAAGCTGTGGCACAAGCCGCACGGAGCACTGTCCGCGTGAAAGGTCAGTGCATGGCGCGAGTTACCGCGCGGGTCAACCCGCGCCACAAGCCGTGCGGTCCGCCTGACGGGTTTATTTGGGTTTTCAGCCCCATTCTCTTCATTTTCTCAAATCATTTTCCTCTCAAAACACTCTCTTCATTTATTATTCTCCAAGGCCTAACCCTAACCCTTCCAACCACCAATCTACCACATTTAGTGCAAGAATCAAGCATCCTCAACCCAAGGATTTCAACCAAGGATCTCAAGCTTCAAGATCATCTTCCTCCTCTATCCATTTCTAGGGTTTATCCCAAGTTTCTAGGGGTTTGCTATAAAACCTAGTTTGTGAGTTTTCTTTACTAAAATCTTTAAATGAGATACATATCTTGAATGCTTACTTGTATTATTTCATATACATGTACAAATCTGATCACCTGATAAGTTTGACCTAACTGCTACTTATATGATATTTGGGGGTTTTGACTATTGATTCACATGTGGAATTGTTGAGATGATTTATATTGTTATTATTGGGTATGATGGCGTTATTTCATGGAATTTGTGAAAATTATTGTTGAACATACATGTTTGGGTGTTTTAGACGTAACATGGGATTGAAATCATGAATAATATGTATATGTATCTTGTTGCTGCGGGATATGTATAGAGATGAATAATATGTATATGTATCTTGTTGATGCGGGATATGTATAGAGATGAATAGTATGTATATGTATCTTGTTGATGCGAGATATGTATAAGAGGTGAATATATATATATATATGTATGTTGGATGAACCGTGAGTATGTGCCAGGAGGATGTAGTCTTAGGTGCCACCGGGACGGTATGCACCTAAGACCTCCGCCACCGGGACGGTGTGTCGGGCCTTTGGGATGTTGTTATGCGGACAAACATCAAGGTACATTGACTTGAGGTAAAACTCATCGTTGTGATGGATCTCCCCCATTGATTCCAGTATGGCCAAGTGGACTGAGTCGTTATTAATGCTTTAACATATCTCTTGAATATCATGCCATGCTTTTGTACAATTCACTAGGCCCGTTTGGTCTAACACTTGTTTGGTTTGATATGTATCTCAGGTTCTAGTGGTGCGGCCGCCAAGAAAGGCTAGATGACTTAGATGCGAGCTTGGGGACATTTTTGGGACGCCCAATATAGAAGCTCATTTTTGGATTGGATCACAACTTTTGTTAATCTTGTTCATAAATAGGATTTAGATTAAAGGGTTGTTTTCCCACATATTGTTATACATTACAAACTTGAAATCTTAACAGACGTTTATTGTCTCCCATTTTGGGAGGAGCTCATGATATGGCATTAATGTGATTACCAAATTTCCTTTTCGGAAATTTTTTGTTTATCCCAATTTTTGGGGTGTTACAAGTTGGTATCAGAGTTCTAGTTTAAGTGAACTAGGTATCGACTTTAGCATACCTAGACTTAAGCTGGTTGAGCACATAGTATCACTGTCCTAACGGGTAGAATATTCCTAGGTGGGGAGAGAGTATTAGGATTACGGAATTGCATCGATTAAAATTTGTGATGATGATAACGAGAGTCTTATGTAAAATACGTTCACAATCTCACTTGGCCAGTGTTGTTCTGAATTTATGATTACGTGAGCGTACTTGAAATTATTATCATGATGACTAATATTGTAGTAGTACGTATGGAACCGCTTATCTTTTAAAGATTAACAGGTATGATCTTTATCATGTGTGACAGTTCACAATAGTAAACACTCGGAACATGCTCCAAAATCCGCGGGATGGTCACGTTGAAGACGAATCTACCGCCGATCAACCTCATTTGGTGACCGCTACTGAAAGGCCACCCGTGACCAATGTCTTGGGTGGAGGACCCGAACAAATACCGAGAACCAATATTGCATCCTCTCATCCGATTATAGAGGAAGTAACTATGGAGACAAGGATCCGAGACAACATGATGCAAGCCATGAACTCAGCTATGGCACAACAAGAAGAATTTTTCTTGAAATCGTTAGAGGATCGTGATGCAGTCATCGAAGGAATGAAGTCATGGCGGAGAATGTGATGAACGGGTCGGGCGGCGGACCGGGTGTTGTAGGGACTGAAAAGCATGCTATTCGAACCGAGGGGAAGAAGGAAGGGGGTTGCTCCTTCAAGACATTTCTCTGTAGTCGGGCTCCGGAATTCTCCGGGACGATCGACCCACTAGCATGTATGAAATGGATCCAAGATGTGGAGATTGCGTTCGAGTCGAGCGAGTGCGCGGACTCTCAACGGGTCAAGCGTCCCAACTGCTTAGAGGGGATGTGTTGAGTTGTTGGAACGTTACCCCGAGGGCGCTTACACCGGAGGTTCTAGCCCAAATCACTTGGCCCATTTTCAAGAAGAAAATTATGGATAAATATTGTAATGCGAGGGACATTGACAAGGTAGAAGAGGAATTCCGAAATCTGAGGAAGGGCAATTCGTCTATTGTCGATTATGCGAAATAGTTCATGGACAAACTTGGCCTAGTGGAGCACTTGGCAACCGATGAGAAATCGAAAATAAAGGCGTTTGTGAGGCTGACATGAAGACGGATGTGAGGAACGCTCACAAGAGTACCTTACAGGAGGTGATTGAGGCATCTCAACTGGTAGAGGATGACATGATACAAGACAAGGAAGAGAAGAAGCAGCAAGGAGAAAAGAGAAAGTGGGAAGGGCCGACCGGGCCCGTACGACCATCCAGGCCCTTTAGCGGGGGAAAGAATATGGAGCCGAGACGCGACGCAACGTGGTGCTCCAGGTGTAAGAGTAAACATTCTGGGCCTTGCAATCAGAGATCTTTACCCAACTCTATTGATTGTTCCAATTGTGGTTGGAAAGGCCATTCGAGTAAGGATTGCCTATCTCGGACGAGAGTCTGCTTTGAATGCCGGGAACCGGGACACCTCAAGCGGAATTGCCCGAAGTTAACAAAGAATCATCAAGGAGTTTCAAGTGTGGTAATGCCAAAGAAGGAAATCCAACCAAAGGCGCCGAGTCGGGCCTTTCAAATGACGGCGGATGAAGCGAGGGAGACAACGGACGTTGTGTCGGGTACGTTTCTAGTGAACTCTCTACCTACCCGTGTTCTTTTTGATTCTGGTGCAAACCGATCCTTTGTGTCTACCTCATTTTGCAAGAACTTTACTACCCATTATAGCTCGTTGTCGGGATGGATTGGCTATCCAAGAATGATGTCGGTATCTTTTGCTCTAAGAAAATAATCAAAGTACCCTTGCCGAGGGGTGGCGAAGTGATAGTCTACGGTGAGAGGAATCGAAAAGCCAACATGATTATCTCGTCACTCAAGGCACGCAAAAGCCTAGCCAAGAGGTGTGTTTCGTACTTAGCCTACGTGATCGACGCGAAGTTAGAAAAGAAGAAGGTAGAAAATGTGGACGTGGTGCGTGAATATCCGGATGTCTTTCCGGAGGATCTACCTGGACTACCACCGGAGCGACAAGTAGAGTTCCACATCGACCTTACTCCGGGAGCCGCTCCGATTGCTCGTGCTCCTTACCGTCTAACCCCAACAGAAATGCAAGAGATGATGACGCAACTTCAAGAACTCCTCGAGAAGGGATTTATACGACTGAGCTCATCGCCATGGGGAGCCCCGATCCTATTTGTAAAGAAGAAGTACGGGTCGATGCGAATGTGCATCGACTACCGTGAGCTCAACAAGGTCATCGTGAAGAATAAGTACCCTCTTCCCCGAATCGACGATCTCTTCGATCAACTTCAAGGAGCGGGATGCTTCTCCAAGGGCCTTTGGGATGTTGTTATGCGGACAAACATCAAGGTACATTGACTTGAGGTAAAACTCATCGGTATGATGGATCTCCCCCATTGATTCCAGTATGGCCAAGTGGACTGAGTCGTTATTAATGCTTTAACATGTCTCTTGAATATCATGTCATGCTTTTGTACAACTCACTAGGCCCGTTTGGTCTAACACTTGTTTGGTTTGATATGTATCTCAGGTTCTAGTGGTGCGGCCGCCAAGAAATGCTAGATGACTTAGATGCGAGCTTGGGGACATTTTTGGGACGCCCAATATTGAAACTCATTTTTGGATTGGATCATAACTTTTGTTAATCTTGTTCCTAGATAGGATTTAGATTAAAGGGTTGTTTTCCCACATATTGTTATACATTACAAACTTGTAATCTTAACAGACGTTTATTGTCTCCCATTTTGGGAGGAACTCATGCTATGGCATTAATGTGATTACCAAATTTCCTTTTCGGAAATTTTTTGTTTATCCCAATTTTTGAGGTGTTACATGGTGGTGGCCGGTGTTGGTAGCCGGAGGTGGTGGTCAATGGTGGCCGGTGGCGGTGGCCGGAGGTGGTGGCCGATGGTGGTGGGCGGAGGTGGTGGTGCATATTTAGGATGAGGGGCAATTTTGTCCAAAAAAATATGACATTCCATTCCAATGAAATACCCCCCCCAAAGGAATGTTGAATTTCTTCATTTGTGGAATTTATTGGAATTCAACATTCCATTTCCTTAAAAAGAATGAACCAAACGATGTAATGGAATCTGGTCAACGGAATTCAACATTCCAATTCCATCAGATTCCATCAGAATCTGCGAACCAAACGCCCCCTAAGGTGAAGTTGGTTTTTTTAAGGGGTGCTGAAGTCTAAACTCTTTTTACTTTGAATTTTAAGAGGTAGGGTTTTTTTTTTTTTAAATCTCTTAATGACTCTTAAGTCTGAATCATTCGGACTTTTTTACACACAACCTCTTATTAATCATAACTAAAATAAGACTTCAGACTTTAGATCTCTTAAAAAACAAATGACACCGTAGTGTGAAGTCTGAAATCTGAATCAATATGAATGTTTGTTTTTAGAAACTGACAAACGTCTGAAATCTGAAAACCAACTCCATGAGGAAAACAAAATGATCAAGTTTTCAACTTTGAAAAGGAAGAAAAGCAAACAATCTGAACACCTTCTTTTTTTGCACTTTTATGTGTGTTCTGATTATCAACCAAAACTAGCAGATTATCACACACTGTTCAAATAATCCAACCATATTGCAGAAAGCCAAAACCTGATTTACAAAAGGAGCAATAAACAAAAAAATTGATGCAAAGGTCTCCATTACAGAAGACTATAATCCCCATAATCCTCAATCATCAAACCAACAAAAGTGCATATAAAACCTTTGATCAAGTAACCATGTATCTAAAATACATTAACCTTATCATAAACATAAACCCACAAATAAAAAGTTGAATCAAGACATAACCACAGGGACGAACGTGATTTTCATCCACTCCCAAAAAAATGTTATTCCCAATCATCATCTCAATGTATGTTCACAAGTTGCCATTTATATCTAGACGAACATACAGGGACGAACCACAGGGCTCGAACCTTGATCAGAACAGAAATCAAGAGGGAGATGGATGGACACACCTTGGAGATCGAGAGTGTGTGGACTGATTCGGAGATCGAACGTCTTGAGTGATCGATTTGGAGGACTATCTAGACGAACAAACAACGGGATCAAAAATAAAAAAGGGTGCTTGGGGGATTGCTTATTAGAACAACCTACACTTATTTTTAAAGTGTTTATAAGTTATGTTGGGTCAAAAAAACAAGTTTTATAAAAAGTATTTGGATTACTTAATGTGATACCAAAACATAATAAGTTAATAACTTGTTATTTAGAGGTGTTTGAGATTGCTTATACATGTAAAATAACCAAAAAAAATCATAAGTTGATAAATCAGAATGGTTTAACTTATCAAAAACTCGTAATTAGTGGTGTGAAAAAGCTATGAGCACTTTTGTTTTTTTTCCAACCCAAATACTAAAAATAGCTTATTAGCGGTAAGAAAAAAACTGTAAGTTAATAAGGAGTTTAAATAAGCAATCCCAAACACCCCCTAAGAGACGTAAAAGTGATATCCAAACAAATTTAAGTGAGAATAGGGTCTTCATATTTCAAAAAAACAAACGGTCTCAATTAGATTACATCCGACCGAAAAAAGTGATAAGAGGCTTATAATCTCTGATTTTCAAAAAACAAACAACCCCTAAATTACGTTTTTAGTCTTTGTTGTTTGTTAAAAATTGCTATTTTCGTCCCAATTGCGGTTTTTATTTCAATGGTTTGTAATTCATTACTTATTTGTGCCTATGATTTACAATTTATTATTGTTTTGGTCTCTGTGATTTACAATTCTTTACTCTTTTAGTCCCTAATTCAGGGACGAAATTAACAATAAATTACAAACCACAGGGACAAAAATCATATTTTGAACCATAGGAACGAATATTGAAATTCTTAACAAACCATAGGGACGAAAATCATAATTTACTCTAGGAATAATAACAAAAAAGAAAAATATGAGGGGAGTTTGGCCCGACCCAAGACCGAGATGGATAGGAATCGCCGAATCGGTTATGGTCCAATGATCCGGGACTGGTTACTGGGTGTTTGATTTAAGCATGCGAATGAAAATGACATGGAATGAGATTGTTTTCTTCCCCCTAATGTAACCAAACAATTTCTTTTATATTCTTTCTTTCACTAATGACTATTTAATACATCTAACCAAATATCCCCCCCCCCCCCCCCCCCCCCCCCGATCTGGTTTGGAACCAATTATGATTAGGATCGATTTTTCGATAAAATTTAAGTTTTTCAATAATTTTTAAGTCATTTACAAGTTTGTCAAGGTTATTTCAATCATCACTTTTGAATAATGTAATTATAAAAACATGTTTAACGATTTTGGGTAAAAATTATTCTTTTAAAAACCGGATCAAGACTGGGACCAGTTGTTGAGCCTAGTTCTAGAAATTTTGGTCGAGATCGATCGGCCTAGTTTTGAAGGGACCAGTCTGGGACTGAGTTTTTGCCATCTCTATAAATATAATGGAGTTTTAAAAAGATTGAAGATTTTTTGAGTTTTTATTTCAATTTTTTCGTCAATAGTTACTTCAACAAATTTTGAAAAATAACAAGTAACCGAATACATATATAAATCTCTAAATTTAGAGATTCTTTTAAAATTAAAAATGAATGTTTAAGAGTGAGCAATGTTTTTATTGGGATGCTCAACTCGAAAAAACACATCCTAAAGCCAAGCTCGAAAAACCCAAATCAATCCTAGTAAGCCTTGGCTAGGCCAGGCCGAAAAACCTCATCATACCAATTTTCAAAGCCCACCAAAATTGCTCGGTCAAACTAGCTGTAGCAGTATGAAAGAGCTTGGTAACAGACTATTTGAGTACCAGTCTCGTTCTGGTTGGGATTTTTTTTCCTTTTATACAATATTTAATTTTTAATATAAACATGGCATCTATGTCCCTAAAACTAGCCGTTATAAGTGGTATTATTAGAAAAACGATTTGTGGTGCTTTGGTATAAATAAAAGTGTGATATGTTATTTTTACTCAAAAAGTTCTCAAATCTCGATTCTCAAGTGTTTTTTTTGCAATCAACTTTCCTTAAGCCTCGATTCTCAAATCTGTAGTTTTTTGAGATATGATCTTTTGATTTTTCATACTCTTAAAACTTTTATAAGTATTATAATCCTTAATATTTTCATAAAGTGTGTATTCTAGAATATTTTTGTTTTCCAACATGTCTTTAAATCGAAGGGCTAGCAAAGTCAGTTCTTCTTCCACTCTATCAACCGTGTCTCAAAATTTCATTATTATTACCAACCCCCGACCACAAAGATCAGATTTCAGATAATTTTGATCTTGTATTGCTTGACGGCTAAAAAAATCCTATGCTAGGGTTAAAAAGTCATATGCAAGAGATGAGCATCTCTTAACGCTCCATGCTCAAACGATACGTAAAAAATCTTGCTATAATGCAGTAATATTCTGGACAATGTAAAAGATCATCGATAAAAAGTTATCTAAAGAATATTTCAATAGATGTAAAAGACAAAGTTTCAAGAATGAAAAAATAAATAAATGAAGAATTAAAAAAAAAACAAGATTCCAAGCAAATAAAATATGAAGACAATATTTTCAAACCCAAGTGATTTTTAATATTTTGGATAGTTTTATTTTAATATTTTTACAACTCAAAGTTGTAATGTTAGCGATTAGAGTAAATTACATTTATGGTCCATGTGGTATACCCAAAACTTTGATAGTGTCCCTATCCTTTAATTATACTAGTGGTTATCGTGATTTGCATTTTATTACGAATTTGATCCTTCAAGATAACAACCGTTACACAAAAAGTTTGTTAATTAAGGGTGCATATATGGGATGCGAAATGGGACTTGACTAGTTAATATAAACATAAGCATTTGCAATATAAAAGTAACATTAAAATTAAATACCAATCACACAATAACCAAATGAAAATAATCCAAACACTACAAATTAAAACAAATTTAATTGTTTAAAAACATCAAATTTTCCGTTAACGTGACTCATTCATAACTTCTTACCATCAAATGTAATCACCGTAATGATCGATACGACTTGGGACGAGTCTCCCAAGTCTGGTTTGGGGCATAATTCAAAACGGAAACCAACCCATGAATACTTTTTTTTTTCCTTCAGTTTTTCAGTTTTGAATCAAACTGTTCTGACTCAGTTTCTCAATTTTCCAATCTTTTTGAACAACCCTATCTTCACCCATATCTATACTATATAATGAAAATTCTAAAACGGTTATACGGTTATTGTACAATCTTTTGTACAATAACATTTACCACCCTTAATCTTTTGTACAATAACATTTACTACCCTTATAATGTTACATTTACCACCCTTACAATTACTTATTTAATTTATTTTATATCCCTTACTTTTTCATTTTTCATTTTATACCGTTATCATATTAACACAAATAATCGTATATAAACAAAAATGCAATGAAAAAATACGTTTCTTTTTTTACAAATTATATCATTATAATTGTCTCGTCAATACGAGCCAAATATTGAATATTTTTTAATTTAACCGTACTATTAAATATCAGAATCTATACTATATAATGAAAAAACTAAAACGGTTATTGTACAAACTTTTGTACAATTATATTTACCACCCTTACAATGTTACATTTATCACTCTTACAATTACTTATTCAATTTACTTTATATCCCTTATTTTTTTCATTTTACACCATTATCATATTAACACAAATAATCATATATTAACAAAAATGCAATGAAAAAATACGTTAATTTATCTACAAATTATATCATTATAAGCGTCTCCTCAATATCTTCAAAACGAGCCCAATATTGAATATTTTTTAATTTAACCGTACTATTAAATATCATGAATATCTACGAAATAATTTGTTTTTCTATCCATACGTTTTATTTTTTTTCCACCGTTAGCCCGTTAAAAATACATAATCATAAAATACGTTTCATTCTTATTATAAATAATATAATTATAATTTTTTTCGTCAATAATTGTAATATAAACTAATTATTGAATATCTTTATGGGTTTAGGTTTCATAAGTTGTGATTCTTAGGTCATGGTTGATTATTGATGAAATGTATATAAAGAAATAACATTAATTGTTCGTTCTTTACTTATATTCCGCTGTATCGCGCGAGTATATGCCTAGTATAATTGAAAACCATAAAACTGCGGGGTCCAAAATCATCAATACCACGTCGCAACTCGTTTGAATAAATTCAATTTCACACTTCTTCAATAACTTCCCTATCCTTCTTCGCTAAGTTTGCTTCCCTTTAAAACTACCCAATCTCAGATCTGGCCAATTCAAACCACTCTTTTCCATCCAATTCACATTTTCTCCATTGAAACAACATAAAGAAGGTTTGAAGATGGGTCACCATGGGCATCACCATCACCATCATCATCATCATCATCATCATCATCATGATCCATATGATAATCCACTAATGGCACTTTGTTGTTGCCCTTGTTTGTTGATTTCCTCCATGTTTGCGATGATTGGGAGGTGTGTTTCTGTTGCTTGTTACCCTGTTTTGCATTGTTTTGGACTCGATCATCATCATCATCATCATCATGGATATTACTACTAGATTGTTCCACCAGGTCTTCATTTGTATGTAGCTTCAAAATTAATGGTGATTTTTTTTTAGCTGAGCAAGCTCTGTATCTAGATTCTTCTGTATACTGTATTCATTTATAAATATACGTTATTTGGTATTTTTGGTTCAATTAATTTACTGATTTTTTACATAAAATGTTTTTTTTTGGGTACCAATTGGATCAGATTATTTAAGGTATTCTTCCGTTTTCCTTGTATATTGGTGTTCGATATCTATTGGAAATAGGCTTGTTGGAAATTTTCAAATAGCCTTCCTTCCATCTGCCGCAAACATATCCATCTTCTCGTATATTTAACCCCATATCTTCCAATCAACATGTATCTCATTAAGGGGTTTAAGAACGACAAACTAAATAGTAATAAACTACATTTACAAATTGTTATAATCGTCTTTGTTGTTTTGAAATTACTGTTAAAAATTACAGTAAACCACTGACAAACTTAGGGGTGGTTTTATCAAATTGGGGTAAGCGATGACAATAATCTTACCTTGTAAGAGGTATACAAAGATCAATTATCTTACCTAATAAATGTTTATCGGGTAAAAGACGCTTATCGTAATCCATTTTAATGATAAAAAATTGTTAAGGTAAGGTGATGAATTTTACTGTAAACACTTAACGTAAATCTTAATTTGCATAAATATGAAAGTCACAATTTTTAACAAATACACATCCTCTAAATTTTATAAACCCCGGAAAACAAGTTCTAAAAATGTTATTGACACAAATTTTCTTCCAACAATTTTCTTATTTTGTATTAAATAATCACATAATGTTTGAAAAAAGTATATGCGAAAAAAGGTTGAAAAAGAGAAGGAAAATGGACGTTTAACACTTACCCGGTAAGCTCTTATCAAGTCACTTACCTTACCGGATGAACATTACAAATATCGAAAATCTTACTTGGTAAGAACGATGGCAAGGGCCGAAAGTCTTACCCGGTAAGTGTGGGCGACAAGTCTTACCGGGTAAACACTTACAAGGTATAGTGTTGCATACGATGCCATTTAAATGAATTATAATCTTATGCGATAAAGCAAGTGAATGTGTTAATTTTTACTGGTAAACACTTACCGGGTAAACATTGTAAGCATTTGGGTAAACAGCCCCTAAGGGTTAGGGCTGTAAACGAACCAAACGAACATGAACGGATGCTTGTTCGTGTTCGTTGTTTAACTTAACCGAACAAACGAATGAACATGAACGGTAAACGAACGAAATTTTTTTGTTCATGTTCGGTCGTTAAGAAAATATGTTTGTTCGTTCATTAAGAACTAAACGAACGTAAATAAATGAACATAAATGAACATAAACGAACGAACATAAATGAACAAACACAGATGAATGAAAAACAACCACATTTACTCATCATTTCGTTCGTAAAAAATAACATAACAAAATGAAAATCCGGGTAAACTTAGGAGGTTTAATTTTTTATTTACAAAATTAATTTAATTAATGTTTTTATACATTAATGTCATAATATATATAAATATATATATATATATATAAACAAACATAAATGAACAAATATTAATGAACATTAACGAACAAAAATGGCGAACGTAAATGAACGAACGAGACAATTGTTCATGTTCATTCATTTAACTAAACGAAAAAAAAATATGTTAATGTTCGTTCATTTATTAAATAAACGAACATAAACGAACTTTCCGTCGAACGGTTCGCTGAACGTTCGGTTCGTTTACAGCCTTAAGTTTAGGCTTCCACATCAAGCTCAAAGGCTAAAACGAGACTTAACGCGATCATTTGGACCATAAAATCAAAACTAAGCTTTTACTGATTAAGTATGTAAATTTATAAATAGTTGAGGGACTAAATTAGTAGTTCACTCTATAAGTTCCCATTTTCACGAAAACTGAAATTGGAATCCCAAAAATGTGGGGTTTAAATGCTTCTGAAAACAACTCAAATGGAGCGTGGAATGCGTGGAGGAGATAAAACACAGTCACACGCTAACAATGGCGCTTCTGTTTGAACCGCCATTATCGACCTCTCTGTTCTCCAATAGTTCATCCTCATACTCACAATCGCATCTTCATTTCAAGTTACTTCGTACTAATTTATCTTCCACACCAAAATTTGAGCAAACGATTCTTCTTCTACAGTACTCTACGTCCAGATACACCTCTAAAGTGTGTGCCGCAGCAGTTGATCCACCGCCTCCGCCGGATCAGAATCAGTCACCTCTACGAGATGCTAAAGTTTCTCTAGAAGTTGCCAGCGCCACCAGAGATCGCCGGAAAATTGTGAGAGTCGCGTGGGAGAAGCTGGTCCGGTGGTCTCGTTCATGGCGGTACAAGGCCAAAACCGACGTTCTTGAACGCACAAACAAAGTAAGATTCGTTATATGATTTCATAGTTAAACGAGATGAATGCAATTTTGTTAAGATTGTTGAAACTTTTACAGAAGTCGGAATTAATTTGTGAACTAGTATACCGCATTGTTCTTGAGAAAGAATGAAGAAGTGACACCGCTACTTGTTTTTATTTGGTCACATTTGAACTCTTCTTTGCTGAGAGGCTTAGTTTATTTTATTGAATGTGCATATACATATTTCTGTTTTGCAAGGTTTGGTTTGATGCTCAAAAAAATTAACTGTTTGATAAGGTGTTTGTAACTCTCTAAATCATCTAAGAAATATGATTCGAAGCATCTAAAGCTTTCGATCTTCAGATCAATATTCATCGTAAATAAACATGATCACTCATTCCACTAGAGAAAAAAAAAATCAACTTCTTGCAATTGGAATCAGGTTCCTATGATGTAGTGTATTTCAAACTCATTTGTTGTGACTGAATTTTTGGACAACTGAACCTGAAACATGAGCACTTGATACGAAGAAAGGCCTGAATGCTGCTTTTTTATCATTCTTACTATGGTATTATACTATTATGTAAGCGTACTCATGTTACCTTTTAGCCAGTGCTCTATCTTAGGAGTTAGGACATATATCCTAACTAAGATTTTTTCATTTACGATTATATCTACAATTTCAGCAATTCCAATGAAGTCATTCTCATAACAAATTGACGTGGTTTTGACATTCATATGCTATGTACTTTCTGAATGGCTTTTAGGTGGTAGTTCTAGGAGGTGGATCTTTTGGAACAGCAATGGCTTCCCATGTTGCAGGTAGGAAGGCACAAATGGAAGTAATAATGCTTGTGCGTGATCCTCAAATTTGTCAATCCATTAATGAGACACATTATAATGGGTGAGATTTGTATTGAAAACATGCAACTCGTCGCTAGATAAAATTTTTAGTTGCTTTTGACTTGTTACTTGTTTACGATATTAAAGGTATTTAACTATTTATTTTATGTTAATCTAGTTTAAAAATTGAAATTCTCCATTTTCAGTAAATATTTTCCAGATCACAAGCTACCAGAGAATGTCATTGCAACGACGGATGCGAAAACTGCTCTTGCCCATGCAGACTTTTGCCTCCATGCTGTACCAGTTCAGGTATCAACCATCTTTCAGATTAACTGGACAAACATATACATAAGGCTCATGTCACTGGATTTTGTCATCGAATGCAGCCTCCCCCTTGCATTGGAGTCCATGCTTGTGTTTATAATACCTATCACCTAAGTTGGATAACTAGAGCTGTTCTAGGTCATATATTTAGACCTGCAGTAAAATATGTTATGTTCCCTTCTGTTTTCACGGACTATGCATACTTCTTTTAGAGTGTTGTTTTTATTCTCTGCATTGACTCAGATTAAGGCCGAGGATATTGACCTTTCGACTTTCATAATGTTTGACGTTTCCCTGTTTATATCTGTTATTGCATGTTTACTGTTTAATGCATCAATATTATTTAATTATTGCAATGCCTGCTTTCTATTTCATTTTCTTTTCGCAAAGAACTTGAAAGAGCATGTGTTTTTTCATGATTCTAATACATGGGTTTGCCAGTTGGATATTTTGAAACTACTTGTCTCAACAGTTCCATTACTCACTTGCATTTTAAAGAATTCTAATGTCAAATTACATGAACATTGACTTTCATAATGGTTGTTACACTAGAAATCGTCAACTCTTTCCTATTACATCATTTATATGAATTAGTTTATCTAATTCATCTTGCAGTTCAGCTGTTCCTTTCTGGAGGGTGTTGCTGATTATGTGGAGCCAGGACTTCCTTTCATATCACTCAGTAAGGGATTAGAGCTAAACACATTGAGGATGATGTCTCAAATAATTCCACAAACACTAAGAAACTCTCGACAGCCCTTTGTTGCACTTTCTGGGCCTTCATTTGCATTAGAATTGATGAATAAGTTGCCTACAGGTGAGTGTGTGCAGGGATTTTTTTTTGACCGAGGCTCATTTTTTTTTTCTTTTTTTTTTCCCGTTTATTTGTCCCATAATCACATCTTCACCTCTTTTCCAATGATATAATTAACACCAACAAAAGGGAAATGTTTGGTGGCCAAAAGTAATAGGCCCTAAAATCTTGCTTGTGTCTTCATAGCGATGGTGGTTGCGTCAAAAGACAAAAAGTTGGCAAACGCAGTCCAGCAACTTCTAGCTTCTAGAAACTTGAGAATCAACACAACAAGGTAGATGATTAACTCTTTATAGCTTCTAAAATTCTAGTGTTTCCAATGGCTTTTCATCCTCTTTCTGCATCCTGTTGTTTAACGACTACTGACCTTTGATGTAACATTATTGAAGAAACCCTGTGCATTGATTGTGTATCGCCAATTTGTAACTCCTGATGGCACAGTGATGTTATAGGGGTGGAGATTGCCGGTGCACTGAAGAATGTACTTGCAATAGCAGCAGGGATTGTGGAAGGTCTGAATCTTGGTAATAATTCCATGGCAGCCCTTGTTGCACAAGGTTGTTCTGAGATACGATGGTTATCAACAAAGGTGTGAATAACCTTTGCCTTCGATATGTTATTTTTCAAACGTCTAATCCATGAAAACATATATTGGTACTTTTGTGTACATCGATTCATTCTTAAAATCATGAACCTCATTTGGTTGTCTGGCTTGGAAACTTTTTCTCTTGGAAAGTAGAAGGCATATATAGATTTATGTTCTTTCCTTTCATTCTCCATATTCTGGGTCTCATCTCATCGTCATTTTTCCTCGCATTAAGTAAATCCCATGTAATACTCTTTGGAGTAGCGGTCCTTGTATATCGTATAAACAATCAAAATATGGTCGAAAGAAAACATCTCTATTCGATAGGGCTCACCATCACATCTTTGTTTCTTGTTAGACCATTTAACTTAGACTCACAACATGAAAATGTTCATTAATTAGTAGGACCTACAGAGATTTGATCTTCAGGCTTAGATTATATTTCCTTTTAGATTTCAGCATTTATTACTGCAGTCTAATTAGTGCTCTATGTTATGGATATAATAAAGATGGGAGCCAAGTCAACAACAATATCCGGTTTATCGGGGACGGGGGACATAATGCTTACATGCTTTGTTAGCCTCTCCAGAAATAGAACAGTTGGAGTTCGACTAGGTTCTGGTGAAACACTTGATGATATACTCTGCTCCATGAACCAGGTTACTAATTTACTATCTTACCCTTGGTGTTGGTCCCACTACTCAATATCTATTTAGTTAATGTAGTTACTTAATAGTTATATACATTTTAGGTGGCTGAAGGTGTATCAACTGCTGGAGCCGTGATTGCATTGGCGCAAAAGTACAATGTCAAAATGCCAGTTCTAACAGCCGTGGCACGGATTATAGACAATGAGCTGACCCCACAAAAGGCTGTTTTCGAGTTAATGAACCTCCCACAGGTATTCATTTACATCTACTGAAGGGAACGTTCTCCCTTTTTACCAAACCAAATGACCCCAATATATCCCACCCGAAGGTGGGGTCCCTCGCCCCGGGGGGATGCTGACCTGACCTCTACTCTCAAAGAGAAGAGCGGCTGTTTCCCTCTTTGTGAATGATTAATTTCTCTGATTTTGATTCATCTCGAGCATGCTTTTAACATGGTTCATGATGGTATGTGCTCATAAAGAAGTTGTATTTTTCTCCAATGTGGAATCTTTTATTTCTTTACATCCCACATGTGTAATTGTCGTCGTGGTCTCAACATGCTCTGCACATGTAGCTGTTAAGGGTGTATTTGATTCGAGCCAAGCCCAAGCTTGCTCATCACATGAGAAAGATAGGCTTAGGCTCGGACTAGGGCTTTGCTAGTCAAAAAGCTTGAGCCTTAGGTTGCTTGATATAGATACAAGTTTTAAGACTCCACCCAAATTGAGGACACGACCTCTGATAGAAGTTCTTGGAGACTCGGGACTAGGGTAGTAGATTTAAGGTAGGGACCTATATCTAGTGTGGACAGGAAGCAGGGCGTTCGGGAACATGGGGGTAGGACATGGAGAGGTTTAGGTAGTTGACAGTTAGGGTATCAGAGGCTTGTGTTAAGTTGGTGGTCTCCATGGAAACAAAAGCTCTACCCTTTGAGATAGATAGAGGTCAGCACTGCGTACATCCCACCTTTCCCCGCACCGTGCTTTTGAGCAGGATATCTTGGGTTTGTTTGGTTTGGTTTTTAGACTTCACTCAGTTTTTTTCTATAAAATCTTTGAATAAAAATTACACTCTCTTTAAATATCAAAATTTTAAAATCTGAGTGGGTTTGGAATAATATAAATGATAGTGTTTTGTTTGGTGTGTTGATGTTTATTAGGTGGAAGAAGTGTAAATACAGGAATCAGATGAAATTGTAGTTGCTATTTTGTGATTGTTCGACATACTTCTCCTTCCACAGAGGTAACAACCAAGACTCATAAAACAATCACACAAAAAATATTACACCAAGAAACCAATTTTCTTGACAAAAACTATACCGGTACTGTTTCTGTTGGATGGATAACATTTCAAAATGTCATATTGGTCAATTCTAAACGAAACAGGTGCGAAGCACCGACATTGGGACTTGCTATTCGTTTTTTTGGTTACTGCATTTTTGTCTCCGATCTCAATTCATGATTGTCATGACCGGTTAATGGGTATCGCATCGATGTGGCACACACTTGTCCCTCTTGCCATTTTCTGTTACTCTTATTATATATGTTGCTTGTTTGTACACACTCTTGTCTCTAGCTTGCTATCTTGTTTCTTTTAAGCTTTTGCAAGCTCGAGGAAACAACTTTTTCATCCTTTTGGGTAGAGAAAAGATCAACACACATCCTACCGTTAGACCCTCCTTCATGTTATAATTATTTATAAATTTATTTTCCTCCCAAAACTTTTCTCCCAAACATGGGAAGAAAGTGAAGGAAAGGAAAGAAATAATAACAATTATAAATATTTATAAAATTACACATCTACCCATTAATTACAAACCGTTGGAAAATAAATAAGGGTATATTTGTAAAAATAACATATTTTTTTTCCTTTTTCTCTTTCTCAAGAACATGAAGATTAATTTTCTTTCTTTCACTTTCAAAAACACAAATAAAAATAATTTCTTTCCGTTCTTTTCTTTTCCATCGATTTCCTTCCTCCTCTTCTCAAATTCAAGAACATAACAATAGTTTAGACTATTGGACTTTTTAAATAGTGTCTCATTTAAAGAATTTATAATTGTTTATCATAAATTCGTAATATTTCATATTGGTTTCAATATTCAAATTTTTTTGGGTTTTAAATTCAATAGCTTAAACTTAATTTGGCAACACTTTAAATCACATTGATATATGTTACATATATATAATAAGCCTCTCAACTGATAACATAGGATAGGATTATACAAAATGCTTATTTACACAACCCAATCATTTCAAGCTTTTTGGATTTGGACTACAAATGTGACCTTGTCCCTAGGGGTGAACATGGTACGGTACCATGTTTTTTTTCTCAATATCGTGTACCAACCAATTATAATTGGTACGCTAAAAATTATACCGTGTACCAACCAACTCTACTTGGTACCAACTTAATTGGTACCAACATTTTTCGGTTGGTACATGTTGGTACGGTTTTGTACCAACAAATCAAACTTTGAAGTTACAATTACAAACCTGTTGTTCAAAGTTGTTGCACAAAATTTGAAGTTACAATCTACTGTTCAAAGCTGCTGCTCAAATTTTGAAGTTACAATTACAAATTTGTTGTTCAAAATTTGTACCAACATCCCAAACTGATAATACAAATATTTAAAGCTTCAAATTGATAATACAAACTACAAAGTTCAAACATGTTGTCCAAATTGATAACACAAATGACAAACTTGTTGTACGCACTCCATAGTAGCAAGTAACAACCAAAATATTTGTAATCTAACAAAAAGTAATACAACAAGTTAACAATAGTAACTGAACTTTGAAGAGAAGAAAAGAAAAACTAAAAAAGGGTTTTGCATTCGTTGACTCACATAACGTTACGTGAATTGTGAAGACGCTAATTTAGTCGGCAAACATATCCAAACTCTAAAGTCTCAGTCCACTAACTAGTAACAAATTAGGCCCACTAAAGTCCACTCACTATATATGGGCCATTAACAATCAGATGACTTAGAACTTTAAATTATAAGAATTAAATATATATATATATATATATATATATTATTTCATCTTCTATTTAATAATTAATATATATATATATAAGTCGGTACGGTACGGTATTACCGTGGTACACGATTTTCAATACCACGTACCAACCAAGTTATTGAAGTTGGTACGGTAGTACCAACCAATTTAATTGGTACCAATTAAATTGGTACGATTGGTAAGGAGTTGGTTGGTTTGTCATGGTACAAATTTGACACTCCTACCTATCCCCCAACAACTTTCTTTTTGATAATGGTTGTGTTTGATTTTTATTTTTGCCTACTTAAGTCCATAGGTTATGAGTCTATGATCATACATGGTTTTATGATTTTTATTAGTGGGTGCTTAAAAGAAAACCATAATACATTTTTTTTTGTTTATAAAAGTTAAGATTTTATTAAAAACTTTAAACAAGTAATAATGTAACAAATAAAAAATTCATTTGACCACAAGGGTGAAAATTAGAGAGAATTTTCATAAATATCATGATAGAGTAGTTGATTTATTGCTCTTTTTTGTTGGGGAAAATTTTCGGATTCGACCTTTCTCCTTGTTGCTATCCTTCATTTTTATTTTTTCACGAATGTATTAAAAACTGAAATTTAAAATTTGAAAAACTGAATTTTTACTAGAAGCAAGAATCGAACATGCAACTTATTGTAGGGCAAGCATTAACTCAGACATCTCCGACATTTCAAATTTTTGTTATAAGTTTTGTTTTAAAACATGGATGCATTTTTAAGCCCGTTATTTATTTTATTTTATTTTGCATCATAACGAGACAATTGAATTGTAGCCCGTTAATGTCGGGTTTTCAACTAATGTTTTTCACAATTTTTTCATTTCACATCATCGTCAACTCAACAACTCAAAAACCTTAATATACCTCCACTATGACAAAAACTTTTCTCAAACTTTTTCATATTTTTAGGGTCTCACTAGAGTTGCTCATGAGTGGTACGACCTGTTAGACCTAGCCCGTTAGGAAAGCGGGATTGAACAACCATTTAAAATTTTTTGGGAGGGCTCGAGTGAGACCGTTCAAATTAATGGGCGGGCTCGGGCGATGGAAAAACAAATTTGGACAGGCCCGTCCAACCCATTATATAATTATAATCAATTAAAAATTTTATATAATTAATATATTTTTTAAAAAGTTTAAAAGTGGTTTTGGGTTGACTTCCTCTATTGAGTACCAACCACCTTCCAAATATATACCATATGTGATATGTCATATAATACGTCTCGAATCTCGATCTTAAAATATTAGGTGGTTAAATATTTTGCTGGTGAAGAATACAAACTTCGAAGGGTGATAATCCTTAGAGAGTAAATGTCTATACTCCATATTTTATGAAAAATATCTTTTTTTTTACATTGTGTACATTAGTATATTTTACATTTTTAGTTGGAATTTTTTTTAATCTATTTTGGATGATATTAGATAACTTGCCATTTTATATAAATTTTCTTAAATGTAAATCTTTTAGGCCTGTTAGGCCGTTGGCAAGCCCGAACTATTTATAGGACGGGTATGAACAAGTTTTCAAAACCGCAAAAACGGGCATGAGTTTGCTATATTAGAAATTTAGACCTGATGGACAAGAAATATGTTAGGTCCGACCCATGACCCGCCCAAATCCATAAATAATCACGTCCCACTATTTTGACATTATCTTATTTATATTATTATTTATAAAAATCAATGAATTAAAATTTATATAAACACATTTATTTATATCGAGAAAAAAATATTACTTTAATTATGTATGTTTAATTTACATAAGCGTTTTTAAAATACATTAATACAACATATATTATATATAAATGACTTATTATAAAACAAATTAACCACTAAATAAAAATTAAACAATATTTTATATTACAATACTTAAAATAAATACAATATTTTTTTTTTCATTCATGATCACTAAGAGACCAAATATATTCAACCAAATCGGAATGAAGTTGATGATGAAATTCACAAAAAATTGTATAAAAATATGTACAATAAAAAAAGTTAATTTAAAAGTATGTGCAATAAAAATAAAAATCGAGTTATCAATAAATCTGTAAAAATTGTATAAAAATATGTTCAAATTTGAGATATTAATTTAAATATATAAAAAAATATAATTATTTTATATTATTTATTACTAATTATATGAATAAAAATTGATTAGTACAAAACTTTTATAAAATTCTCTAAAATTAAAACTGATTAAATATAAAAAATTTCTAAAAAAACAGGTTGTGATCTAAAAAAATCTCACGAAAAACTTCCAACGAAAAAGCTACCACTATGTTGAAATTTTTGGAAAACCTCTTAAAAACCTCCCAAAAACGCCGTGTAGATGCTCTTCGCTCTGTATGTTTTAAACTAGCACTTGCTTTCTCTTTGGAAAATGTGAAAACAATAAAAAGAACTCAAAACACTCGAGATGTCTTGACAACTTAATCACTTGGATGTCAAAATAACATGAAAATTGCGCAACTCAATGATTGGCCCAAAGGAATTGATATTCAAAATTTCCTTTTTCTTTTTGCGATTGCAATGTTTATCTTTAGTCGACTAAGAGCACCCACAATGGTGGGTTTTTGAAAAGTCCACATGCCTATGTGGAGGATGATAAACAGGTCCACCATAATTTAACCCCATTGAGATATCTCTTACATAACAAACCGCTCCATGCAGATGGAGCTCCATCCATGCCTTCATTTTTATTTAAATAAGATAGTTTTTTAAATAAAAAATAATATAACAATCAATTAATAAATAATTTAATATAATTAATTAATTTTTAACTTTTTACATACACAAATTAATTACAACTTCGAATAGATTTGGTTGAACATATTTGGAAAAGATTTAATTAAAGAAGATTGATGTAGATTTATTAAATTATTTTTTAGTTATTGTAACTTTTAATTATTATGGCTTGTTATTGTAAGTTTTAATTATTGTTTTTAATTATTAAGGGTATTTAATTATTGTCTTTTAATTATAATAGTAAATTATTATTATTATTATTATATAAACTATGGACCAGTTCATGATTGAGAGTGAAATGTTTATGAAATGTGTAGGAAAGAGAAAACTGATGTGACAGAGATAGAAAACTGATATGACAAAGTTATGGACTTTTGATAAAGTCCATGATTGTAGATGCTCACAAAATCCAAGTTCATAATCACATATCTTTAGAACAAAAGAGACTTTTCAATTTTCATGATGCCAGTCACATGACCCACAACAAGAATTGATAGTAAAAATAAAATATTCAAGTTAACTACAGCATATAACCTGATGCTTTATTATACCACATCAAGTCCCAAAGTCAACATGCAACATAAATTTTATGATAAACAAACTGAATGTTAACTCATCAATTTCACCTCAACTAAAACCACATAGAACAGCTATGAATGTGCTTCATATTCATATTAAAAATTGATCCAAAAGATGCTCTTACATCAACAAGGTATGGCCTCATCTCTAATCCACGTAAGAAGTTTCTAGATTACCCTAACAGATTGCTAAAGAGACCAATACCAACCCTACAGATGGTGCCCACAGTTACGAAAAAAAATGACAAGATTATTGTAATAACTAAAATAGTAAAACGGTATCGTATCACTGAAGGAAAGAATGGAAAAATTGGTGTTACAAATCAAGTACAAAGAAATGAACTCATCTAATTATTCTAAGACAAAACCAAACCCAAAGAATTGGTAACAACACTAGTTAGTATACATATATACATACCTTGTATAAATTTCTTCTCTTTTCCTATTTTCCGAATCTAATTTTCACTTTCCAGTTGATGATGTTCGGTTTATCCTCTGAGCACCCAGTTTTGGTAAAGCAGGTTTAGACCCTCGGTCTTGGCCACGGCCACCAGTGCCTAAAGGCTTGGCTCTGGTGGTTGGTGGAGGTGCTGCAATGGCAGCCCATGGGTCATCATCATCACTCGGTTTCTTTGAAGCTACTGCTTTTGGAGGTGGGGCAGAAATCAAACCCCACAACTCTTCATCTTCATTTTTCCTCAAATCTGTCGCGCTTTTCGCTCTCATATTTGAAACTGTGGAAGCAATTAAACATTTGAAGACAAATATGAAATATACTTCTTGTGAACTCAAAATATTATAAATCTGATGCCTAAAAAATAATGTCAACAATGATGAAACGAAAATTGAACTTGCTCTATACAGAAAAATGAGGCCTAGGCCTAACCATTAAGACTAAGGGTGCGTTTGTTACCCAGACAAAACAGAACTGCACATAACAGAACAATATAGGACAAGACAACTGTTCAACGTTTGGTAAGACAGAACTGGACAGATCAGAACTGATGAAATGACCAATTTACCCTTGAAGATTTTTTAGTGTTCTTTTTACCAAATAAAGGACTCTAAACACAAGAAATATACTCCCTCCATTCTATGTTAGCTGTTATACTTTTGACTTTAAATGTCAATGGTACTATTATCTTCAATTCTAAAATTGATAAGAATATATTTAATAATTATATAAAAAAAATGTACAGTAAAGTATTATGAAAACAAAAAGAATCAGTGTTAACTCGTATAAGAATAAATAGTAATAATTATAATTTTGTGAAATACAAGTATAGTCAAAGAATGACAAGTAACAGAGCAAGGGCGGGTCTAATAGAGGAATATGGTGGCACGGACCACCTCTCATGGTTCCGTCACGTTTTTGAAGGGTGAAACTGTATCCTTTTATTTTATTGGGTGCCCTTATATTTTTTGAAACTAACTAATGACATAAGTTTGTAATTGGAAAGATGGTTAACATTGCTGTCTTCAAGTTCGTTTTTTGTCAAATTTCTTACTTTCCGGCTTACATTTTGGGTTCTTTTAAATAGCTTTTGTGTTATTAAAGAATTTCCAAGACAAGATTCAAACATGGGTTATTTTTGTGCAAAGGCAAGCAAAACCTTATAACAATTCATTTGGTGCCACCACTTAAAAAGCTTTTCTGGGTCCGTCTTTATAACAGAGAACGGAGGGGCTACACATACCCCTAATTCGTTTCCCATTTCAATTCATTTGCCATTTGCATTTCATGTGTTCAATGTTCTTCCACACACGAATTAGACCTCAAGTTTTGTTGTGAAGCCAATAGTCGTTTCACTAGAATGCACAAACTACATTTGCAGTAAAAAAACAAACAGATAATTGTGATTTTTCATAAAGTGATATGTTAAAGTTATGATATATTACCTTGTGGTTTTGTCTGTGTAACGGGCCGCTTTTGAGCAGCTTGGATGCTTGCAAGAGCTGGGGATGGCTTCGGGTCTTCAAGTGACATAAAATCATCCCAACCATCTTTGTCATTCTCTTGATCATCATTAATACCATTCTCAAGTTCACCCCATCCTTCAGTTGAGGTAGGTGACACAGGTGCAGGTTGATCAACTGTCAGCAGTTGAACTTGCACGCACCATTGTTAGACTTGGTGCATCTGATGCCACTATCATAACCCAAAAGAAAAAAGAAAACACAAATCCGAATATCAACTTATTAATCAACACGGGTAGATGCAATTTGTGCTTCAACCTTCTCCAGTTTATTCTAATTAGTAGCAAAAATATTGTACGAGTACAGCTTTCTGGTTTCTTACTTACAGATTTTAAACCCTATTATATATAAACCCTCTTATATACTTGATAATACTCCATCCGTCTCAAAATAAGTGTCCACATTTCTATTTTAGTTTGTCCTAGAATAAGTGTCTGCTTTGCGATTTTACCCGTTGAGATGGAGATATTCATCACTCCTCTCTTATTAAAGGTAAAATAGTCATTTAGTTAATTAAAAAAATGTAATAACTACACATTTCTAGAACATCGTGTCTTTTTCATTGTGGACATTTATTTGGAATGGAAGGAGTAACATAAAAAGGGTAGACGCCACCCTCTGAGGGGCCCCACCGCACCCGTCCCACGGTCATCATGAGGGAGGTAAATCAACGCATTCATCCCATTGGTAGAGGAGCGGTGCTCAGACTTGAAACCAGGACCTAACACATTACATCTACACCTCTACCGCTGGAACAGATCATTGGGGACGAGGAAGTAACATACAAATCAACAGAAAGTAGAGGTGAAAAACAATCACGTGAAACACTATTACGCTACCTGAGCTGGCATTGATTACGGCAGAAATATTAGGTGCACTGGAACTTGCAGATAAATGTGGAGTATGTTCAGAAGGTTTTCCTTTGATAGATAAAGAGCTCATGGCCCATCTGCATCATAGACGAGATGTCAGATTTCATGTTAGGGACACACTTAAAATTCTTATCATCTTTCTCTATTTTTCTAATTGGTGGGGAGGGAGCTTCAGATGATATAACTACTTGCACAACAACAATATATAGAAAATTTATTCAGCAACTGAATACAAAGATTCCTGAATTGTGCCCACACATCCAAACTACACAAGCTTCATTTTTCCGTAAATCAACTCTAGGCAACAGAGTTTGACAACATTATAGAAAAGTGTCGTATATGTATTTACAAGAAACCCCAGACATTTTTTAATGAAGGCAAGCAAAAGCTGCTACAACAGTGAGATATGGTTCGGAAAGTTGGTCAAGTGTAAATGAATAAGTTAAGGAAACTCCAAAAGGAACCAGGAAACTAAGTTCTTACTGAAGCTAGTTAGAGCATCTCCAATAGCTATGCTATAGTTTTTTCTAAAATAAAGTATCAAAAAATCAAAATCTCTAAAAAAATTACATCCAACTCCAACAGCTACTCTATTTTAGCAATTCCAGCATTAATCATATTATTAAAATATTCTATAAATTTATCATCTCAATACACTTTTAAAAATACTTTATAAAAAACTAGAACACATTCAACCTCATTGGTGGAAACAATTAAAAAAGTCTCTCTCTCCTCTATTAAGTTTTAGAGATCTCTCCAAATTTGGAGATTTCTACCTTCTCTTTCTTTTTCCCTTCTATTTTAGCATACACTTTAGTATAGTTGTTGGAGCAAAAAAAGCTCCTAAATCTCCAAAATTCTACTTTAGCATATCTGTTGGAGATGCTCTTAAGAGGATCATCTGAAATCGAGCTGAAACTTTTAATAAATCAATATTGCATGACATGCCTCCTTGCATTTCCTTATACCCGCAAAAGATGCATCCAATTGAAGGAAGTGAATGGTACAAATTGCATAACATCACAAACATGAGGAATGAGATAGGCGTACCCTAGTATACTTGCATTTCCTGAAAGTGATGAATTTCCTGAGCTTGTAGGGTCACCGTTGTCTCCACCATTTGTCTACATAAAAAACATATAAAAGTTGTCCATCATTAAATATATCATAATGATATGTTTATCCAAGAACTTTACCAACATTTCAGGGTTGGAAACTTGCAACAACCAAACATTTAAGGTGGTCTACCTGTTACCTTCGTAACAGACATTCCCCAAAGTAATACTTTTTTCTACATACAAAGTAGATCACTTTAGGCTACCTTCATAAAAATGGCATTTTAATATCAATGATGTGGGAGCTAAGCTCATGGCTGTGCCACATCACACTCTGTCTCAAACTCTTCTTAGAGTATAATGAAGTATTCCAATTAAAAATTTCAAGTATAGGAATTGCAACTATTATATAGTTAGAAAGTTGTATTATACGTTTGCAATGGGGTCGTGTTTTTTCTTTTTCGAAGAAAGGGTCAAATATTGTTTAGCAATGAGCATTTGTGGACTGTGGTGTTCGTTGTCAAAGTTAGGTAAGTCCAACCTTGACCTTCTAACACCTAAAGGAAAGGGCGAGTGAATAGGGAAACAACCCCATCAAAGGCATCAACAATAAATTTTATTATCTTGTTGCAATTGATGTACTAGAAGGGTCCTAGTGATAAAATACACCAGGCCCCACCCTTGATTAAACAACCAGCTTATTCCAAAATCAAAGCTACTTGCAACTAAGAGCAATATGCATAACTGGTTTGTTAGGGGAAAAGAGTGGAATCTCTAACCAGAAGCTTAAAAATTAAAATATGAACAAGAAACTACCCTGCAGAAAGCGTTAAAGTTGATGACTAGCTACCTCTACAAGAAACTATGAGGTTTCTTACGAAATTAAAGTAGATAGAAGACTGTGATCCATCGAGTAAAAACATCAGAAATAAATACCAAGAGTGAAAGAAGAGCAACTCATGACTTCGTAGTACTCGAGGCATGCAATTTTGCATTTCTTGGGCACTATGGTTTCATTCTTTCTCCCAGGCAAAGCTGACCAAGTGGTCTTTGTCCAATGGTACCATACAAAACCTCAGGGAGAAACCAAAGTCATGGGTTCAAATCCCTCAAGAGACATAATTAATACATATTGCCCCGAAGAAAAGCAGCAAAAAGACAGAAAACACACCTTTTCATGGTACTGCTTCACTATCTGCAAAAACTGTTCAACTGCTTGGAAGGCCTTTGATCGAACATCACTGCAGCACATGAAATCATAGATTGGGTTCACCAACACCATCATGAACATAATGACAGAAAGTAAGGTGATAACCATGAAGAATAAGTACAGCTCCAAACTCAAAGGAGCCTGAAATTATAGCTGTTCATATTTCATAAAGAACCGATCATACAAGACCAGACATGTCAATGAGTTGTAGACATCTATTCCTAGTAGGCATGATAAGCACTTTATCATGCCTTGAGTATCTCTGAAAAAACTCATCACCAAAGGACACCCTCCACAGGCAAACATATTAACCTTTAATCTAATTTTTGATGGCAAGTATAGAAAGAACTGCATTATACACACACACACACATATATATGTGTGTGTGTATTGATAACTTATCATTGTCGCCTCCAGAAACCTGTCTGATCCCAAACCCTCCAGCAATCTCTTCGGCTACTTGAGGCAACACAATTGCCATTGCCGTCTGTCACTTGCGCCCCGCTTGCTCTCGCGGACGAGCTCTTGCCTCCGTTCTCTCGTCGTGTCTCGCCCTCGAGATTTCGATGACGGCCTTGATGTGTCCCTCTGCCGATAACTGTGACAAATGTCTCTCCTCCCTTCTAATGGGTGGTTGTCACTTCTGCCAGCCTTCTCAGCCAGCCAACACCTCCAGCGCTCTGCTGCTTCTCTACTCCGTAATTGTTCTAATGCTACTTCTCATCCCTTTTATCATTTCTTCTTAATGAACCTCATATGGTAGTGCTGCTCTGAGGCTTTGACAACTAGTGTTTGTCGTTCAGCCCAAGGTGGCGGTTCTTTTTTCAACATAGGGAACAGGTGCACAGTATGATTTGACAGTTTTGGCAGAAAGTCAGCCATGTAGTTGACTAGACCAAAGAACTGTTGTACCTCGTTTTGAGATGAAAGCTCATCTGGAAACTGTATTTCCCATAAGAGATCTTCATTAAAAGAAAGTTAATGGAAGTGACTCCTATTTCCATCTTCTTTTCAGATAACATGATGTCATGTTGTTGGACTATGGAATGAAACTTCGAGAATAAGTTAATATGAGATTCTTTGTCTAGAGAAAATAAGATAATATCATCAATGTACACCAGGGTGTTGTGGAGAATGGGTTCAAAAAATCTTGACCATTGCTTTCTAGAAAGCTGAAGGAACATTTTTTAACCCAAATGGCATGACTTTCCACCGGAAGTGATCTTCATTAAAAGAAAGTTAATGGAAGTGACTCCTATTTCCATCTTCTTTTCAGATAACATGATGTCATGTTGTTGGACTATGGAATGAAACTTCGAGAATAAGTTAATATGAGATTCTTCGTCTAGAGAAAATAAGATAATATCATCAAAGTCTAGAGACGTCGACTGATTCGATCTGGTTAATATTCTGAATTAGTGCCCGAGACTTTCTATTATCTTTGCATTCCTTTGCAAAGTGTCCTTTTTGTTGCATATATAGCATCTATCAGAAGTGCGACCTCTGTGTGATTTCTTCCTAATGAACTTCCATTTTCTTCTACAGGTAATTACGGGAAGTCTTCTTCTTGGAGGAGCTATGGAACTTCTTGAAATCTTTTTCTTTCTATGAGAGCAGTCATAGGAAGATTTATCTTTGCATTTGATTTGGAGGTATTTGTCGTCACAGGCTGAACCAAGCCGCCGTTTTGCTAGTTTTTTCAGACTCGACAATAAACTTTCTTGAATTGCAAAATTTAGCAAGTGCATTGAGCACCATCTGATATAGAATGCCAAGTGTGGTATTAGCAAGTGTGATGTGTTTTTATTCCCATGATTTAAATACCTCGTTTGCAAGAGATTCTGGGAAAGAATTTAGGAAAACTTGCTTGAGGTTTACATCATCAAAGCCACTTGTGCGACCACTTATGCAACAATGGTCGAACTAGTGGATGACTCCTTTTGAGTTCGACTAGTTCAACAGTCCCTAACTCAAAAGGAGTCATCCACTAGTTCGACTATAGTTGCACAAGTGGTCAAAACATCACCCGATCGCACATAAAGTGACCTTTCAGAAGCCTCTAAAACCTGTTCATAGTGGACCCAAAATCCTCTATAGTGCGTAACAATTTTGATGACGAATATGTAGTAGAAGACAAAGCCTTTGAAACTACACCACAAAGAAGAGCCAAGGCCTGAAATCATGTTTAAATCAAAAGTTCACTTTTGATTACATCCCCCATCACAATGGAGAGAGAGAAGTATAGAAATGCTGACATGGTGCTCAGCTGAACTTCAGTAAGATGATATGGACATGATGATTAAAAGATTCCTGACCAGAACGCAAGGTCGTTTCAGAGATTGGTATATGAGTCTTGGAGAGTATCGACAAATGCAAATCCAACAATCCCAGTCTCCTGAAGAGTTCATGCATATAATCTATGCTGAATTCATTGGTAACCCAGTTGAACACATAACTCATGCAAGAGAAGAATTCTTGTAATCAGGGATTATATTATTGCTTAACTTGTTACATACAATGAAAGAGTAAAAGGATATATATAGGCATGAAAGCTAGGAAAAAAGGAAACCCTAAAAAGGAAACCCTAAAAGAGAAAACCCTAAGGTCCCACGGGTTAATTGGGCCTAAGTAAAAAAATTACATATTTTACATTCTAACACTCCCCCTCAAGCTGGGCATGATTAATAATCATGTTCAGCTTGTTACAGATAGAAGAGATCTGCGGACCAAGTAAAGCTTTGGTAAAGATATCAGCAAGGAAAGCAAGTTGACTTCGTCTTCGAACAAAGGGAGTTGAGATGGTTCCATCTTCTAGCTTTTCACGAGTGAAATGACAGTCCATTTCAATATGTTTTTTTAAGTATATAATATTTATATACGGTAAATGCAACAAATAAACTCACATACCCTCCTCACCTTTGGTGAGGTTTGAACCCCTGACCTCCTAGGAGGCCAAAGGCTCCGATACCGCTAGGCCAAAGGCCCTTTGGTCCATTTTAATATGTTTTGTTCTCTCATGAAACACGGGATTATTTGCAATGTGGATAGCCGTCTCATTATCACAATATAGATTCATCGGTTTAGATTGAGCAAACTCAAGTTCACCTAGCAGATTACGCAACCATATCAGCTCACAAGTGGTTTGGGCCATAGCCCAATATTTAGATTCAGCGCTTGACCGGCAAACGACATTTTGTTTCTTGCTTTTCCACGAGATTTCCTCCAACCAACACACAATAGCCTATCGTAGACCGCATATTCGTAGGATCTCCATTATAGTCGGCATTTGTAAACCCTTTTATGACATAATGACTGTGATTTTGATAAAGAATGCCAAGACTAGGGGCACCATTTAGGTACTTCAGTATATGTCTAACAACCTCCGAATGTGCTTGTCTCAACGGAAATATTGTTTGGATGTATTGAATGACTCTGGGATGATTGAAACAAAACCGTGTGAGGCCCCAATGATTCCGAACATGAAATTGAAAGCAGACGATGGAGATCTACTTGAGGATCCAGAAAAGTACAGAAGAATTGTGGGAAAGCTAAACTACCTGACGATTACACGTCCTGACATCGCTTTTCCAGTAAGTGTTGTAAGTCAGTTTATGCCATCCCCAAGAACTCCACATTGGGAGGTTGTTAGGCATATACTGAAGTACCTAAAGCCTGCCCCTAGCCTTGGCATTCTTTATCAAATTCACGACCATCATGTCATAGAAGGGTTTCCAGATGCCGACTATAATGGGGATCCTACGACAGGCTATTGTGTGTTGGTTGGAGGGAATCTAGTCTCGTGGAAAAGCAAGAAACAGAATGTCGTTTCCCGGTCAAATGTTGAATCTGAATACAGGGCTATGGTGCAAACCACTTGTGAGTTGATATGGTTGCGTAATCTGCTAGGTGAACTTGGGTTTGCTCAATGTAAACCGATGAATCTATATTGTGATAATGAGGCGGCTATCCACATTGCAAACAATCACGTGTTTCATGAGAGAACAAAACATATCGAAGTGGACTGTCATTTCACTCGTAAAAAGCTAGAAGATGGAACCATCTCAACTCCCTTTGTTCGAACAGGAAGTCAACTTGCAGATGTCTTTACCAAAGCTTTACCTGGTTTGCGAATCTCTTCTATTTGTAACAAGTTGGGCATGATTAACATCTGTGCTCCAGCTTGAGGGGGAGTGTTAGAATGTAAAATTATGTATTTATTTAGTTAGGCCCATTAGCCCGTGGGCCCTTAGGGTTTCTCTTCTTTAGGGTTTCCTTTTCTTCTAGGTTTCTTGCCTATATATATATATCTGTGTACCCCTTCATCGTAGAGATAAGAAAATCAATAATATAATCTCGGATTACACATATAATGTGTAGTGGTGATTTATAGGTCAGAGAATTAAAGTTCTAATATTTTGTCAAAATGCTCTTATATTTTGATTTTCGAAACAGCAGGAAAATCATAGAATGAAATAACACATAAATTACTGGGCAACAAATTTATTCTGTGATATAATGGAATATAACATTATATCATCAATGTCTATGTTAAGTTCTGAAAATATTCTATCACAATGGGATAAGAATCAGAGAAACCAAAAATCTATAAAGGGACATGTTAATGACATAAAGTATGGAGTTATAGAACTGTATCATACTTGGAACTGACACCAGAGCTGCATAACTCTTGATCATATATGAACAAAAAATAATGTCATCATAGCAATTGGCAACCATGAAACAACGTCAAATGGTAAAGATAACAAAGAACAGGGGGGGGGGGAGATGAACAGACCTTTGGAGCAAGAACAAGCATGGACTTAAGAGCCAACTCACGCAGAAAGGCGGATGTGTCTGAAAATCCAGTGACAATATGAGGGTAAACCTGGTCACAAGCAGTACCACACATTCTCAAAATGGAAGAAAGAGGTTGAGACAAATCAAAATCAGCTTAGTTGCAAATGGAAGTACTAGTACTTGATTCTTACTTGTTCATCAACAACTTGGGAAGTAAATGACTCCCCATATTGATTGATATGCTGCAAGAGACCAACTCTAATAGCTCTGTCATTGGAGGCAAAAAGTTTCACTAATGTTGGTAGGACCTACATTGGGAACAAAAATCAGCAGCGATCAAAGTAAACTAATTACAGAACATCCCCAATGTAAAACAGCTGGAACACAGAAAACAATGAGGCACATAACATAAGAGTATGACCTTTATGTTGAACTCTTCTGCTGAAAGCCAAGCACCAATTTTTAAGAAAGGGGTCAAAGCAGGTGCAGCAGCTGAACCAAATTCCAAGGCAGAAGCGAGCAAAGGAAGTAACTGCAAATTCAGATGCACATTGCATAAAAAGATCTGATTTTAAAATACTAATATAACCTGTCACATGAAATAATGTAATACCTTCTTCAGCACAATTTCACGAGGCAACTGCTCTGCTAGAGTTGGAAGCTTACGGAAAAATGTATCCTTCTCAACACTGTCCTTTAAGTTAAGTATTTCCATAAAATGAATAGTGTCCACCAACTTGTTCTGAAAATATTCTGTCACAACAAGTTCAAACTTTCATTATAGACCAAAAAGGTCAAAATAATTATGTAATATAGTATTAAAGCATGTCAAAGATGTAACTGGTAATCATCACAAAAGAAAATGGAGAACAAAATATAGCATTAAAATTTACAGGCTTCATTTTTGAAAGAAAAAGATTGAAATATGATAAACTCGAGTCAAAAAACACAATTGCAGCAACATAAGCAAGGAGTTGTACATAAAATCAAAACCTAAGGTGTGTATAGGAACAAACCACAGTTCTCCACAAGCTTTGATGAATTCAACCTACGTGATGGCATAGAACTCAAGAGGCGCTGATAATCTGGAAGTAGAGACTACAACAGAAACACACAGACAAATGAATATTAAGTGGCGACAACCTTAAAACAGTCAAGGCAACAAGAGGGAAAAAGCACACACCCTCCAAGCTCAAATAACAATATTAATTAGAGAGGAAAATGTGAATTAGAGCTCTGAGGGGCATCAAGAAGTTACCACCTCATCAACAAAAATGGCATGCTGACCTTTGGCAATGATGCTGTATTGCGCAGCTCCTCGGTCTTGCTCAATTTCAAGCCCGAAAATATCTCATAGATAAGACAGAGTAGTAATAGCAACCAGTATTAGATTTTCCTTGAAAGTAGATTTGCAAATACCAAACATGTAAAACAGCTTCTCAAGCTTTCACTACTTCAGATAAAACTTTGTTTATCTCCCACAATCATGCAATCCTTGCAAGCTAGAGTAACAAACTTCCAATTCTCTGTGTCCAAACTCCAAAATCTTATATAACAAAAACAAAAAGATGAAACTGAACAACTGAAAACTCTCTTTGTTATTAATCAGGAATTCACTATTGACATGCAGGCCTTCTGCCTTCATTAATCATTATGCCAAGCTAGTCCCAACGAGCTAATGAATATAGAGCAGGACCATTCAGGTGATTGTAATTAATGAAGTCCATTAGTTTTGTATAATAAGTCAATGAAAACCTAGTACAAACTTCAATATGCTTATTTTAAAACCATCAGCAACTACAAGTAGAGGTGTGCAATATAAAATACTCAGGTTAATGCCAGTATAAGGCATAATTGCACACAAGATTGGGTACATTGGCCAATTGAAACCATAACTTATCATATGGGCAACGAGAATTAATAAGTTCATTCCATTACCAAGTAAAAGAAATGGTCATGATTAAAAAAATTGAGGCATAAAAGCTCACCTAAACCCCAGGAATCAATGGCCCATGGTGGAGATTTTCTGATTGCTATCCAGTCTGATTTTGCCAACTCCACTGGTTTGTATTGTGTGCCAACAAGCCAATCATATTGCTGGACGAACGAAAGAATTTAAGAATTCAAAGCCATCTGGCTGAAGGTTTCAAAGATTCTGATAAGCATGCGCTAAAGGACTTGAGGAAACAACAAATTTCATGAAGATAACAAAATCAATAGAAATACCAAGTTTCACTTATAGTTCAACACATGTTAACATTACCAAGAAACAAGAGCAGAACATGCTTATCAAAACAGAAGAAAAACACTCCCATTTGAAGTATAATATCTATAGCAGGGATGAGACGTCAATGTTCAGTCTTCCACTAATTTTCCGCTGAACTAAATTACTAGATCACAGCATTCAATGCTGTAGCTTTGTTCTACTTCAGTGTAGGATCATGCTGGGATTACCATTAGTTTCTTACGATCTGCTAAATTCTTACTTGATCGTAAGAAACTAATGGTGATCACCCCATCATTTATTAATGGTGGGGATTTGTTGGAGAAATTTTCAAAATAAGTTAAAATATTTTGGGTTAAGTCTTAGGAAGAGTGAATTTTTTGTCCTTATAATTAACGGTCCGTTAATTTTTCCGTTAACTCCGTTAGTTAGTTAATTCGGTTATTTTTGGAGGGAAGTTGAATCATTGCACCTTTTCATGAAAGGTTGCACCTCTTCATGAAAGGTTGCACCTTTTCATTTTTTCCTCTATATATATCCTCCTCTAGACACCGAAATGGGACGACTTTTTCATATACCAGATTGCTAGAATTTGTGTTGCTAGTTTCTAGAAATCCTTGAAACTCAATAGTTCAATCGTATTATCACCACAAAGTGCGGTGTTGATAATTGCTCTACATACGTTGCTTCATTGTATCTTGAGAAGTAATTCGCCACAAACCCATAGCACTATGTTCTATCGAACGGTGGGGGCGAAATTGCTTTAAGGATAGAGAGATCACTTACTTGAAAGCAACAAGTAGTAGAATTCCTTGGTATTCTATTTCTTTAGTTTTAGAACCCCAAAAACAACAGGTTTCAAAGATTCTGATAAGCATGCGCTAAAGGACTTGAGGAAACAACAAACTTCATGAAGATAACAAAATCAATAGAAATACCAAGTTTCACTTATAGTTCAACACATGTTAACATTACCAAGAAACAAGAGCAGAACATGCTTATCAAAACAGAAGAAAAACACTCCCATTTGAAGTATAATATCTATAGCAGGGATGAGACGTCAATGTTCAGTCTTCCACTAATTTACCGCTGAACTAAATTACTAGATCACAGCATTCAATGCTGTAGCTTTGTTCTACTTCAGTGTAGGATCATGCTGGGAGATAGAATCAGAGTTAGGATAGAAGCAAGGTTTGGTTAGGTTTTATTATGTTTGTAATATTCCCATAGCCCCACTTATTGTACTATATTAAGGGGTTTCCTAAGAAATATGCATTGGATAAATCATAGGACTGGACATGTACATGGTATTAAAGCCTTCAGGATAAAACTACCTACATTCTTTATTCTCTCTGTTGATCAACCACAAACTGATGCTGTTAGAGCTCCACGAATTGTTTAGAACCTTGCTCCAACCAGATCCAACCTTGTAGGAATAGGAGCATGCTGCTGCCTCCTCGAGCCCCTACAGTTGTTTTCACTGCCTCCTCACCCTTCGTCAGCTGACAGGATCATCAAAGGTTCCAATGGCCCTTCTACCATCTAACAGTACTCAACAGCCTTTGGGATGGCCTCTATGTTCTTGTCAGCCTTACCTGGCTGCCATCTGCATTCTCGTCATCATCTGCCATCTTTCCCTTTTATGAGCGAAAAAGTATACTGCCATCTCCCCAACATTATTGACCTTAGGTGAATAGAATGGAGGGTAGTCAAACATACTCAGCTGCAATTTATCTTCAAGATAAAGTTCAGGCACTCTCCTATCTGCTTCTAAAAGTCATGGTCTAATATGTCTTTCTTATAACATTTGAGATGCAATCAGTCACTGGAAATATAGGGTCAGACAATTTTGCAAATCCATAAAGTTCAGGGACATTTCAATACATTCATCCTGCCAACCTTCTGGTTCTGCAGTCGTGTTCCATTATGAGCTACCCATTATCCACCCATTTTTGTTAGAGTTTATCCTATGCTGACACCATCTGTAGCTCTACTACAGCCATTTTGGTTTCCAGGATCCACAATATGGTTCATTGACATGATAAAGCAACATTTATTAGAGGTGGAAAATGAATAAATATGACAAGTCACATGATGTACCAGCATTGGTCCAGAAGCTGCTTCATTATTCCCGTCAAACTCAGAAAGAACATCAAAAGCATGCAGCTTCCAGTTCAAAGTTTGAGTAACAACCACACTTTCCAAACAAACATTACCATGGACCTGTAGGAAACAAGAGAAAGCAAAAGAACGATGTCATTTTTCCAGCATCGGAAACAGCTTAACGAGCCTCAGTTCTCCGGTATACTTCTGTCGTTAGATGCATTGAATAATAGAACTTGACAAATACAAATATTGAGCATATGTTGATCAGCAGCTTGAATTCACTAGGTAAGTTACTACAAACAATAGCTGATGAACACAGGTACACATTGCAAGTTACAACAATATTATATTAATTTGAATCACTTTAGTTGTTAGAGCCACCTAAATTTTCAGAGTGAAAGCACAAAAAAGCTGACTTGGAAGATGCCTAAAGTTTAGTATCCCCAAGGATTCTACTTGACATTTTTTGGTTTTACACCTACATCTTTTAAGAAATTAAGCAGTAAATCCATTGACAGTATAACCCTGTAATAGACACTTGACACAGAAAAAAAAGCAGCAGCAGTCTTGACCTATAG
The DNA here is from genome assembly GCA_954870635.1 of Arctium minus. Classification (NCBI taxonomy): domain Eukaryota; kingdom Viridiplantae; phylum Streptophyta; class Magnoliopsida; order Asterales; family Asteraceae; genus Arctium; species Arctium minus. The sequence continues at coordinate 156,315,138 of OX941081.1, forward strand.
ATGAACACATCCTCCCATGCAAACACCACACTTTAGATTTCTTCGTTTTGGTTCATGGAATAAATCTTTTGTTTTTCAAAATCGTAGGTTAGGATAACTGCGTATACATATGAAATGCCATATAAATGGCTAAGAATGACTGTATATACATATGAAATGCCATATTCATATTATTCCATGAACAACTGATCTAACAGCCTAAATTGTGTATAAGCTACTTTGAGTCTTTCTTTTTACCCCAAGTGGCATCTGAATCACTCATCTAATAGCCTTAAATGGTGGATATGGACACTAGTATCACAGATTCTTGCAAAAAAATTCTATAAATTCATCTAGCACATTTCCTTTCATTTATAGTCTCTGCATGCCCAAGTCCTCACATCATGCAAATGGAACCCAGAAATAGAAATGAGAAACAAATAAAATGGGCTACACAAATTGACCATTAATAATCACTTGCAGAACCCCTGGATACTGATTCTTAGTCAAAGGATGACACAATGCTAATGCTAAATCTGTGATCATTTTTCTTTCAATTGGTTTTTTTCCCTACTTCCTTAATGAGGCAGAGAGCACCCAGTCATTCATTCTAATGTTTGTAGCTTGGAATCATAATCATCAGTTAGACACCTGTTTGTACTTTGGGTTAAGCTGAAATGGCCATATTCCAGGAAAAAAAAATCAGGTCTAGCCAGTCAAAATAAAAAATGTCCATGAGAACCACAAATGCTACAGATACAGATCCTGGAATATCAGAAACCTAACCTAAATAGTGAATATTTAGTTCATCGGCTAACAGTCATGTTATGTCACAAATTGAGATATAGAATTTATGGTCAAATGACAGTACTCACAAGTTTGCAATCGTTATTGAGGAAGCTCACAGCTTTTGCTATTCGGTGCAGACCCCAGGCATAATATTCATCCCTAATATCATTTCACGACAATGGTGTAATGTCATTTCCCCAGGCAGTAATAGTTACAGAGAAATGAATTGCAGAATTACATAACATACAACAATAGCATATAGCCAGAGAAGGGGATGTTTCTTCTTGTCATTTCAGCAACTAAACACATTTGTCTAGGAATTAAGTGAGTTGCACAAGAGGTGATATTCTTAGGAAACAAGTGGAATGCAATCGTGAAGAGAATTAAATCACTTGACATCACAGTGAACACACTGGATGAAAATAAGTTCTATAACAAAGCCCAAGTCTGGATCTGCTCATCAGAAAAAAGTAAAGGGCTTCAGGCTGATATAGACAACACCAGTCTATCCGGACCTCCATTTTTGTAACACCCTCAAAATCCGGAATAACAACTTATTAAAAATTTCTAAATACATCAACAAATACCTTGAACTACAAACATAAATTGAGAATCAACCTCAATATTCCCATTCATCTTATACATACATTCTACGAACAGGACGGGTGTTACTAAACCCAATAACAAATACTATCTTCAATCCTGCGGAGGACTTAATGCCCATGCATAGTCTCTATCTCCAACTCGCGGAAGACTTAATACCCATGCATAGTCACTATCTCCAAACTGGAACCTGATGCACATGCCGACAAATAAAAAAAAGTTAGGCTTAACGCCAAGTGAGCTCAAGAGTTTTAACATGAATGAATAAATCTTTAAAAGCAAGGAAACCAGTTTAAAGCGAGATCCTTCGAAATAATATACTTTAAAATGGAAACGACACATTTTCCCACAATATGCACTTTTAAAGACAATGCTCCCAAACACACACTTCATGTAAAATGATGCAATCCGGAACTCACCCAAAATGGGGTCATAGTTCGATATTCCAATTATGAAATTGTAAATAATACCTTATATCCCAAAACACCCAAAACACGGGCGGGACATAATACTCGGCCCTTAAATAAAGGAAAACGATTCTTAAAATATGGTACGTCATTGAAAACATGCAACTCAATTTAATACTCACGCGACCATAAAGAACGAAATCCCAATATTAAAGCATGGACAATTAAATATCCAAATTACGACGGGCCGACGACGGGGGCTACCCGTATCCCTTGAGAGTGGAGGAACACAACAGTAGTCCACTCATACAACGTTAATCGTATGACACTTCACGACCCACAAGCCCAAGTGTCCCTACGACTCCTTTCAGCTACACCCCAGAGTCAACTGACCTTGCGACTATTAACCTGAATATCGCTTCAAAGGCCCGGCACAAGGGGGATACAACCATTGCATTGCCCCACATGGCGGAGGTTCTATAACGCCCATCCAATGACTACACCAACCATGATAGCACAAACCCATAACTCAACCCTCCTGATGTATGACATGAAAGGACAGGGTCATAAGGTGGATTCCTGGAGATTACCCCGCACCACCTCATTAACCATTAAGAAAGACCGACTCACGTGCCTATGGATCAAATGCAACACGGTCTAACATTACACGACTACCCAGGAATGACAACGCACTCGAGCCTGTAATTATAAATATGCAATAAAATGCGTTAAGATGTAAACCACCTTTTTGGACTCTAAATCGAGCCGTTAAAAACCGGACAAGTGTCCTCAAGACTCTTTTAAGTCGACACCGAGCTAAGATGCTCAAAATCCATTTGACCAATAATTATCGGTCCTCCAAATAATGAAATGTCTTTAAATAACGTTTATGAAGACATATATCTCAAAGACGAGATTAACCCAAACTCCACACGAAATGGGACTAACGATTTTCCAAAGGGTTTATGAATACAAATGTACCAAAATGCATATAACATGAAATAGACTTCATTTGTACCATCAATGATGCATAATTCCTGAAAATAGCTTTTACTTGTACAAAATCACCATGAATGTGGAAACCATGCTATTTACTCGTTTGAACATTCAAAACCCAAATATGAGCATTTTATGAGGTTAACCCAACCCAAGTTCACCAAATACGAAAACTTATCAAAATACTCACTCTTTGACAAATAACCAAGTAAAACATATTTTACTTCAAAATACTCCAAACTTATCAGCAGTTAACCATTTCGTATAAAACACTTTAAAATAACCATTTTGGCATGTACACCGTTTTCACAAATCAACTTGAACTCACTTTGCTAGATTTAGGCTAAATCTAGATTTCACCCAACGAGCTCTTTGAAGGCCGCTTGAATCCTCAAGCCGAAAACTTCCAAAACCTAGATCCAACATTCCAACCCATAAATAACCATAATCAACCATAAGGAAACATTCTCCAAACATAAAAATACCAAGATCTCAAACAAGATCAAAACCCTAATTTCTCCAAAACCATCAAATCCGAGATTTGAGATATCGAACCTTAAGAAACCACCAATGGAGCATTTATAACCTTATTACAAGAAAACTTACCCTTGAAGACAAAGAGACTTCCGAGAACACCCAATCCAACACTTCAACCCGAGCTCCCAATCATTGAACTTGATGAGGAAGATGAAGATGAAGGTTTTGTGGGTTATTATCCCAACTAGCTAAATGATTAAGAATCATGTAGTATGAAGAAGAAAAGCCTCCAAAATGGGTTAGGGTTTGGGAGAGAAAAGGGAAGAAGATAGAAGTGAGAAATGAGGAGAATGGTGAGAAATTCGGACTTAACAGCCTCTCAGCCCCCGTCCGCGACATTGACACGGCGACTATGCCCTTGGCATAGTCGCAGGGCATAGTCGCCCGCTCCTTAGGGGTCGCGGTACCTCTCCCGCGAGAGTGACACGGCGACAGTGACACTTGTCACTGTCGCGGGCAATGTCGCCCAAACTTCTTCGAGTCCTAAAACTTGACTTCTTTCATGCCAACACTCTCGAAACCCTTATGAACTTTAAACAAAGCAATTCCCAACAAAACCCCAAGGTTTACGAGTCACGGAAACGTACGATGACAATTACTTACCGAAAAATCACGGGTGTTACAATCCTCCCAACCTTGGATTGATTTCGTCCTCGAAAGCTAGATTCCCATGAGTCCTTGCCCGCGGAAGAATTTCCTCTATCCCTTCCTCCAGCACCACTATGATGTCCCTTGCACTGATACACGCCAACCACCCCTCGTGGACACATTACACTCATGACCGAGCGAACACTTAGCTCACCAAAGTAACTGACAGATTATGCAATTAATCTGTTTTATGTAACTGATCTCAACAATTTTTTATTTTCCTAGTTTAAAACAGTAACTGATCTCTGTAATTATTTAGTGTATATTTCTCTTGTTTAAAACAGAGAATTCCTTTGTATATATAGGGTCGTTTAAGATATGAGAAGACACAGAAAACATTCTTTCATGGTATCAAGAGCTTAGGTTTCTTTCCTCTCAAACCCTAACTCTATTCCGTTTTTTATTTCCTCCTTTCTTCTCCCATGGCCGATTCAAGCAAGCTCCATCCAGCCACTCTTGTGACTAACATCAAGACTTGCATTCCTATCACTCTTGATTATGATGGAACACAATACAACAACTGGTCGACCCTCTTTCAACTCCATTGCCGCGCTAATATGGTCATTGATCATACTATTCCTCAACCAGTTAATCCAACGGCCAAGAAATCCGATCCCACGGATGCCGAAAATGCTTTTTGGCAGCGACTTGATAATATTGTACGTCAATGGATTTATGGGACAATCTCCAATGACCTACTCAATTCGATAATCGATCCTAATGACAAAGCGGTCTATACGTGGAATCGTTTGGAAAATTTTTTCCACAACAACAAGTCTGCTAGGGCACTGCAACTTGATGCTCAATTCACAAACACCAAGCTTGAGCAGTTTGATGGTGTCAAGCCTTATTGCACCCGACTTAAGACCCTTGCCGATAGCTTGAAGAATGTAGGAGATAAGGTCTCCGATAATCGAATGGCTCTGCATCTTTTGAAAGGTCTCTCGGAGGAGTATAAACCCTTTCGAACGTCCGTTCGACATATAAATCCCCTGCATTCCTTTGATACTCTATGTTCCATGCTCGAACTTGAGGAGCAAGGGAACGCTGCCAACATTGCAACCGAGACCCATGAGGAGGCTCACATTTCTCACACATCCTCTACGGTCCAGCAAGCTCACGGAGAAAGCCCACAAAATTCTGTAGTTTCTCGTTGTGTGAATTCACGTGGTGGTGGTCGAAAAAATAACAAAGGGAGAGGCGGCGGCGGCAAAGGCAGGAGCGGCACCGACACTGCTGGTCGGAACCACCAGCAACAACCCCAACAGCAGCAACGCTGGGGTGGTTCTCTGCGACAGCAGCAATCACCGGGGTGGATGTTCCCCCCCGCCCCTTGGGCTTATTGGAACCAAGGGCCATGGGCAACCCCACCTTGTCCATACCCATCTCAGGGTCCAGGCCCAACTCAGTGGACAGCAAGGCCAAGTCAGTCCACTCCTCAATCCGGTATTCTTGGGCCTCGTCCACCTCAGGCTTATCTTATGATCAACCCGTCTTCCCCTCCGGGTTATATGCCGACCAATATTGAGCAAGAAATGCACATTTTGACCGTGGCCGATCCAAATTACTACATGGACACCGGTGCTACTTCTCACATGACAAATTCCCAAGGTAACTTGTCCCCATATTTCAATTTGAGCAAACATATGAATAATACAATTATTGTTGGTGATGGTAGCAAAGTTCCAATCAAAGGTTATGGTCACGAATCTCTAAACCACAACACTCTTCAACTCAAAAATGTCTTACATGTCCCAAAATTGATCAAAAATCTCATTTCCGTTAGAAAATTCACTATTGACAATAATGTTTCTATTGAGTTTGATCCTTTTGGGTTTTCTGTCAAGGACTTGCAGACGAGGAGCAAAATAGTGAGGTGTAATAGCAGTGGCGACCTCTATCCTTTCTTCACCAATCAAGCCCTTTCATCTTCTGTTCCGTCGGCTTTTGCAGTTGTTTCTCCTAGTGTGTGGCATTCCTGTTTAGGTTATCCGGGACATGCAGTTCTTAGCTCTTTGCGTAGTAGTAACTTAATCCGATGTAATAAGGCTCATAATGATGTTTGTCACTCTTGTCCTTTGGGTAAATTAATAAAAATGCCTTTTTACGATTCTATGTCTCATACTACTATGCCATTTGATATACTTCACAGTGATTTATGGACTTCTCCAATCCCTAGTTCTCTTGGTCATAAATATTATGTTCTCTTTCTTGATGATTACACAAATTTTTTGTGGACGTTTCCTGTCTCATCAAAGTCCCAAGTCTTTAATTTGTTTCTTCGAATTAGAACATATATCAAGACTCAATTTGAACGAGAAGTTAAAGCCTTCCAATGTGATAATGGTCGTGAGTTTGTCAATGATTAGTTTACCAAATTTTGTCATCAACATGGAATGATTTTTCGTTTCTCTTGTCCATACACTTCTCCTCAAAATGGCAAAGCCGAAAGAAAAATACAAACGATCAATAACATTGTTCATACTCTTCTTTGTCATGCCTCAATACCTTCGTCTTTTTGGCATCATGCTCTAGAAATGGCTACATACCTTCACAACATCTTACCTACAAAAATTCTTGGCTATCAATCTCCGACTCAAATCTTATATCAAAAACATCCCGATTATTCTTACCTTCGAGTGTTCGGTTGCTTGTGTTATCCTCTCCTTCCTTCCTCCAAAATTCACAAACTTCAACCTCGCTCTACTCCATGTGTCTTTCTTGGGTATCCATCCAATCATCGGGGTTACAAAGGTTTTGATATGTCGAGTCGAAAAATAATAATAGCTAAACATGTGTGGTTTGATGAGTCGGTTTTTCCTTTTTCTAAAGTTCATACACCTCAACCTCATACTTATGACTTTCTAGGCGATCTCTTGGGTTCCCTCGATACCTCATTGCTAAGGCAACTTCACGCTACTCAAAATGACCAACATACTACTCTCCCCACTGCCCCGCCATCATCAACAGGCACTGGCCTCCCGAGCACCCAGCAGCATCACGCTATTGGAGTGGGAAGTGCTGAGCCAGCTGTTACTTCTGTTCAGCCCGCAACATCACTAGTGAGCGCTGGTCCGGACATTGACGCACAATCTCTCACCCACCCTGCTGCCTCTTCTTCTCCACCCCAATGCTCCATGCCGCCTACTCCATCTACTCCTCCTACATCCTTACCACCACCAACTCATCCCATGGCCACTCGTAGTAGGCATGGGATCTTCAAGCCAAATCCAAAATACCAAGACCGTGCCCTTCACAATACTACCTCCATATCACCCATTCCAAAGAACCCGGTTCATGCTCTACGTGACTATAATTGGAAAATTGCTATGCAGGAAGAATATGATGCTCTAATTGAAAATGGTACTTGGGACTTGGTTCCACGACCGTCTAATGTGAATGTTATTCGTTCGTTGTGGATTTTTCGGCATAAGACAAACTCTGATGGCTCTTTTGAGAGACATAAGGCTCGTCTTGTTGCTGATGGTAAAACTCAACGGGAGGGGATTGATTGCGATGAAAATTTTAGTCCTGTTGTTAAGCCGGCTACTATTCGGTTGGTTCTTAGCATTGCTTTATCCAAATCTTGGCCTATTCATCAATTGGATGTTAAGAATGCTTTCTTACATGGTAATTTGAATGAAACTGTGTACATGTATCAACCTTTGGGGTTCAAAGATCCTACTCGACCCGATCATGTTTGTCTTTTACGCAAGTCATTATATGGTCTGAAACAGGCACCCCGAGCTTGGTATCAATGGTTTGCGGAGTTTGTCGCCTCAATTGGTTTTATTCACAGCAAATCTGACAACTCATTGTTCATTTATCACCACGGTAATGATACTGCTTATCTTCTTCTATATGTTGATGATATTGTGCTTACTGCCTCTACGGAGTCTCTCCGGCGACAGATCATTTCTCGGCTTAGCTCTGAATTTGCCATGAAAGATTTGGGCAAATTGAGCTATTTTTTGGGTATTGCTGTTTCTCGAGACAAAAACGGGTTATTTTTGTCTCAAAAGAAGTATGCACAGGAAATTCTTACAAAAGCAGTCATGGCTAACTGCAAACCATCTCCCGCTCTGGTTGACTCAAAAGGGAAAATGAGCACTCACTCCGGTGCTCCTTATGATGATCCAACTTCTTATCACCGATTGTGTGGTGCTTTGCAATACTTAACCTTCACTCGACCGGATATTTCATATGCCGTGCAACAGGTCTGCTTGTTTATGCACGCACCCCGAGTTGAGCACATGGATGCCTTGAAATGCATACTGCGATATATTAAAGGTACGACTGATTTTGGTTTACATTTATACAAGTCATTCGTCAATTCTATTATTTCTTACACGGATGCCGACTGGGGCGGGTGTCCGGACACTCGTCGATCTACATCAGGGTACTGTGTTTTTCTTGGTGATAATCTGATCTCTTGGTCCTCGAAGCGTCAACCCACTTTGTCTAAGGTGTTGTTCGGTTCGTTTTCTGTTAAGACCTGAATGGATATAGTTGTCTGTATTGATAAAGTTGTCTGTCTCTTAACAGATAAGTTGTTGTTCGGTTGTTGTGTTGAATAAACAGTCTGAATATCAGAAATGACTATTTTACCCTCAATCTTTATTTTTGTCTAAATAAACTATTTGATAAAAATATTGAATAAATAATTTATAATTATAAAAAAATCAATTTAAGCATTTATTAAATAAAAACAACTTGAGAATGTTTTGGGATAAGATTTTTGTCTTGCTTTTTTGGTTCCACCAGATGTCACCCATCAAGAAAATTGACAAACTTCTTCAATTCCAATCCAATTACTTCACCATCCTCTACATCTTCTTCTTCACCTTTTGAGTTCCATCACTGGTTCTACCTATCTTAGCAGCAAGAAAAAAAACTTTATTCCAAATTGAAGACAAAGAATCAAAGTTTAGGTTAAAAGAAAACAAAACCAAAAACCCTAGAATGATAGTGATTGATTCCGTTCTTCTTTTGCTATTTCAAAGAGGGACAATGGGACCACAAACACCTCCCTGTTTGCTTCTCTAAAATGACCAGAAAGAGGTTGGTGGGTTTTTTTTTAAATGATTTTACTGATTTTATTATTTTTTTGTTGTAAGAAGAAGAATCAAAAGGAGGAGATAAAATCGAAGGATTTGAGCGAAGTGAAAGAAGAGACGCTGGGGATAAAATCGGAGGAGATAAAATCGAAGGATTTGGTGACGACAAGAAAGGTGGAAGATGGGGAGGAACGTTTGTAAAGGAAGAGACGCTGCTCTTTCTTGTCTTTTCTGCTCTCTCTAGGCATGGAAGAAGAAAAAGGGTATATTGGGAAAATATATGGCTGAATGTAAAGGACTAACTTTTTATAGCTTACCGAATTAGCCACCTATTCAGCCACCTATTCAGCTATTAAGCCATTTCCGAACAACAATGTATGGCTGAGCGAATAAGCTATATCAGCTATACAACCCATTAAGCCACAACCGAACAGCCCCTAAGTCAAGTGCTGAAGCTGAGTATAGAGGGGTTGCAAATGTTGTTGCTGAATCCTGCTGGATTCAAAATCTGTTGCTAGAGCTTCGATGTCCGATTTCAAAAGCAACATTAGTTTATTGCGATAACGTTAGTGCCATTTATCTATCCAGTAATCCAGTCCAACATCAACGTACTAAACATATTGAGATGGACATTCACTTCGTTCGTGAGAAAGTTCAACGGGGCTAAGTTCGTGTCCTACATGTGCCATCCCGTTATCAGATTGCGGACATCTTCACCAAAGGTCTGCCTAAGGTTCTATTTGATGATTTTCGGGACAGTCTCAACGTTCGACGATCTCCCGTTTCGACTGCGGGGGTGTGACATATTATGCAATTAATCTGTTTTATGTAACTGATCTCAGCAATTATTTATTTTCCTAGTTTAAAACAATAACTGATCTCTGTAATTATTTAGTGTATATTTCTCTTGTTTAAAATAGAGAATTCCTTTGTATATATAGGGTCGTTTAAGATATGAGAAGACACAGAAAACATTCTTTCAGTAACCTTTACTCTCAAGGTTACGGTCGTCTCCCAACCTTGGATGACAATTACCACCTCCAGGTAATTTATGATCCCAACTTTACACTGACCAAAACCTTCGGATCTACACAGTACCGAACCCAACATCAAGGATTGCAACCAAACTTCTAAAATTCTTAGATTTCGACTGATTCGTTCCTAATGTCTATAAAGACATTCTTCCAAGGCACACCAATACGTCTTTCATGTAACCGGTTAACATAGATTCGAATGACATTCAACTCCGATCCAACACAAATCTCACGACATTCCTAAGGTAAAATCTTTATCGCCACAGGAAAGCTCAAACACCTCGATGCTTAATCCTCAACACCCAGACTCCTTTCAAAATCCACCACTGAAAGGTCAATATTTTCCATAACCAACTAGGTTACATCCATACATTCCAAGATCCAATGACCTCAAGAAAACAAGTTGACGCCTAGGACTAAACGGTGACTTCGAAAACGTGGACATCCCGCCAAAAATTCCGTTCCAGATGGATTGTCGCACTAAGGTTGACACCTAACAAAGAGCTAAAATTTCAAATCTTACATCTCTAACCGACAGATCACCAAAATTTCCTTTAATCGCGGAACCCGCTAAGACGGTACACCAACCACATAAGCCATGGTGTCACACCGACGAACAACCCACTAAATCGAACCCAATCTAATCGCCCACAAATACCTAAACTTTAACTCGCATGATTACCGAAGCATAAATTCACTCCTTAATAACTGGGAAACTTAAATATACTATTTCCATAATACAAGCGCACACAGATTCCAAAAGCTCTACGCCCAAAATATCACGCTGACCGCGAGTCGGATCATCCGACACTTCAAATCCCAAGGAATCCTTTAGTCCGTAATTACAAATGTTCTTACGCCAGGGTTTAAGTCTATAGGCCTAATGAGTTCAAGGTTTTTCGACCAATATGCCCATTCGAAGTTCATAAAGCTTTCAAATACATAAACGGTTAAACGATTAGACGTGCGGTAAAAATACTCTACCGTACAACCGTAGGTTTCAAGATTGATCAACAACACGGCGCATATGAAGTTATTTCCAAAAACACCTTTAACCTATGCCTACGTTAAATAGGACAATACTAAAGTACGCGCAACAATTTACACTATAAACGTGAAAACAGGTTCTTGCACCACAACACGTGCAATAAATGTTTGTACAACTCCAAGCGAGAATTTCACAATTTTAACTTTAAAAAAAATTCTGCCTCTTTAACCAAAAGACGTTGTGGCAAAAGAATTTTCGACGAACCCCATAAACAGCAGTTCATTCCCTATAGGCGGTAAAATGATGGGAATGCAAATAAGATTTCAAATCGAGTATAAAGCTTTAAGTCGCATAACTAAACACATTTGGCCCAACAAAACTTCAACGACCAGGATGCTGTTGACTCGATAAACGCATTGCGGAAATTTCTATCAGTAAAAGTGGATGATTGAATTACGATCGGAACAAAAGTCTTGTTTGAAGTAACGAAGATCTTTTTCATGTTTACACACACCGACGTTATAATTAAATCCAAACGCGAAAAGCATATAACGAATGACATTTGTATAAAATTCAACATTTAACGCACACAATGATGCATATGCACATGTTCTCAAAATTATTTACGCAACGCAAAATGACGTAAGACGAGACACCCTAACCCCAACGGAATTTTCGCGAGACTCATTAACGCTAAAATCATGCGGTGTCAAGATCTTCATTTCTCAACAGAAAGCGTAAAGAAAACGGCAATACACTTTTAATATCAAACTTTTAGGAGTTTCCTCCTTTTACTGAAATGAAAGGTAAAATAACACTTTACAAAATTTACATGGGGCACGACGCTAAATAACTCGCAAGTTTAAATGAGGCAAAATTTAAAACTCACGCATAAAAGGACATTGCATAAAACAGTACACCATGAAATTTAGCAAACTCGCACAAACTAAAAAAAATCCTCAAGAAATTCCGACTCAAAACGTGGGATTAACCTTTCCTTTAAAACCATCAACATACGTGGAGGTGATCCAATGTCTAGGTTAAAATCTCATAGTTACTTGCCCAACACCCAAATGACATTAAAACATGGATATTACAATATCCGAAAATAACATTACACACAAGACGTGAATAAGGAGACTTTTGATCACAATTTGCAATTATGTGCAACAAAACAATTTCAAGTATGCTTAAGCTCACAGTTTCAAATATGATGCGTGTTAAATGCTTTACCAAAACTTTATGATATAAACCGCCTTTTGTTTTACGAACATAAGAAACAATTTATGCAATTTATTTCAGAAGTAAATTTAGTGCATGAATTTGATTGGCACTTGGCATCATAGGACTACCCTTCCCAACAACCCGGCAGACTATCGTCATTTGGATGCATCAAACGTCTTAAAGTCACAATCTCAATAATTTGATAAACTTACGAATTCTCCTTGAAATAGAATCGGTCTAACAAACTCATGGATCTAAATCCAACCAAGATTTCCGACCCAAGAGGATCAACTTAGTGACCTCCTCGCGCTTAGCTATCTCTCCCAGTGACCTTGATATAAACATCAATCCTTCCTTAGCTGACTCACTTAGGAACTTTCTCACTACCCCAACGGTCATCATTCTGAGGTAGCACAAGTGCATATATGTAGCATGTAGGTTCACCATAACATTGGCCAGGTGCTATTATGAACGTACCGTACATGAACATCCTTGCGACCCTCGACAATTTTCCCGTTTCTAGCGACTAGTCATCCTCAAAGCATCTTATCTTATGGTACCTAATGTGCAACTCCACTTATCTTCGCTTATAAGAACGCTAGTTTGAGTCTAGGCATCCTAAAATCAATACCTAAATCTCTCAAACTTAAGCTCTGATACCAACTTGTACCACCCTCAAAATCCGGAATAGCAACTTATTTAAAATTTCTAAATACATCAACAAATACCTTGAACTACAAACATAAATTGAGAATCAACCTCAATATTCCCATTCATCTTATACATACATTCTACGAACAGGACGGGTGTTACTAAACCCAATAACAAATACTATCTTCAATCCTGCGGAGGACTTAATGCCTATGCATAGTCTCTATCTCCAACTCGCGGAAGACTTAATACCCATGCATAGTCACTATCTCCAAACTGGAACCTGATGCACATGCCGACAAATAAAAAAAAGGTAGGCTTAACGCCTAGTGAGCTCAAGAGTTTTAACATGAATGAATAAATCTTTAAAAGCAAGGAAACCAGTTTAAAGCGAGATCTTTCGAAATAATATACTTTAAAATGGAAACGACACATTTTCCCACAATATGCACTTTTAAAGACAATGCTCCCAAACACACACTTCATGTAAAATGATGCAATCCGGAACTCACCCAAAATGGGGTCATAGTTCGATATTCCAATTATGAAGTTGTAAATGATACCTTATATCCCAAAACACCCACAACACAGGCGGGACATAATACTCGGCCCTTAAATAAAGGAAAACGATTCTTAAAATATGGTACGTCATTGAAAACATGCAACTCAATTTAATACTTACGCGACCATAAAGAACGAAATCCCAATATTAAAGCATGGACAATTAAATATCCAAATTACGACGGGCCGACGACGGGGGCTACCCGTATCCGTTGAGAGTGGAGGAACACAACAGTAGTCCACTCATACAACGTTAATCGTATGACACTTCACGACCCACAAGCCCAAGTGTCCCTACGACTCCTTTCAGCTACACCCCAGAGTCAACTGACCTTGCGACTATTAACCTGAATATTGCTTCAAAGGCCCGGCACAAGGGGGATACAACCATCGCATTGCCCCACATGGTGGAGGTTCTATAACGCCCATCCAATGACTACACCAGCCATGATAGCACAAACCCATAACTCAGCCCTCCTGATGTATGACATGAAAGGACAGGGTCATAAGGTGGATTCCCGAGATTACCCCGCACCACCTCATTAACCATTAAGAAAGACCGACTCACATGCCTATGGATCCAATGCAACACGGTATAACATTACACGACTACCCAGGAATGACAACGCACTCGAGCCTGTAATTATAAATATGCAATAAAATGCGTTAAGATGTAAACCACCTTTTTGGACTCTAAATCGAGCCGTTAAAAACCGGACAAGTGTCCTCAAGACTCTTTTAAGCCGACACCGAGCTAAGATGCTCAAAATCCATTTGACCAATAATTATCGGTCCTCCAAATAATGAAATGTCTTTAAATAACGTTTATGAAGACATATATCTCAAAGACGAGATTAACCCAAACTCCACACGAAATGGGACTAACGATTTTCCAAAGGGTTTATGAATACAAATGTACCAAAATGCATATAACATGAAATAGACTTCATTTGTACCATCAATGATGCATAATTCCTGAAAATAGCTTTTACTTGTACAAAATCACCATGAATGTGGAAACCATGCTATTTACTCGTTTGAACATTCAAAACCCAAATATGAGCATTTTATGAGGTTAACCCAACCCAAGTTCACCAAATACGAAAACTTATCAAAATACTCACTCTTTGACAAATAACCAAGTAAAACATATTTTACTTCAAAATACTCCAAACTTATCAGCAGTTAACCATTTTGTATAAAACACTTTAAAACAACCATTTTGGCATGTACACCATTTTCACAAATCAACTTGAACTCACCTTGCTAGATTTAGGGTAAATCTAGATTTCACCCAACGAGCTCTTTGAAGGCCGCTTGAATCCTCAAGCCGAAAACTTCCAAAACCTAGATCCAACATTCCAACCCATAAATAACCATAATCAACCATAAGGAAACATTCTCCAAACATAAAAATACCAAGATCTCAAATAAGATCAAAACCCTAATTTCTCCAAAACCATTAAATCCGAGATTTGAGATATCGAACCTTAAGAAACCACCAATGGAGCATTGTTAGAGCATAAATCTGTTGGATACAAGATCAAGAATACTGAAGATCAAAGTTGAAGAAAGTCAAATCTCATTAAAGTCAAAGTCTTTTGTAATAAAAGTCAATGTATTTGTACTTTGTATTTTAATTTTCTTTGTATTAGTTGTAGGTATAAATACCTTGTCTTGTATTTTTCTGTTTGTAGAAGTTATCATTTTCGTAACGTACGTATTGTAAGAATTGAGTTTTGAAAGAGAATATGATTTTAGAGAGAGAAAGAGTTCTAGAAAGAGAAAGTGTAATCTTGTGAAAATCAAAGTAATCAAACAGGTAATTCATTGTGTTTTAATCTTGTTTGTTTGATTGTTATTGAATAGAAACTAGAATCTGGAACAAACAATTGGTATCAGAGCAGATCCAAATCGAAATTCAAGAAAGTCAGAATGTTCGTATCTGTGTTCTTCGAGGTCCAGATTTGATTTTTGAGTTTTAGTGAGTTTTTGGAGTTGTAATCGATTAAGTGTTGTTAGGAAAGTAAATTTGATTGAAATTGTATAGAAAGATTTGTCAATTGCACTGTAATCAATTCGAATTTTCGAATTTTTTGTGGTTTTCGTGTTCACGAGGTCTTGACACTGTATCTGATTCAAATTTGTAATTTTTGTGTATTTGATCGAAAATTAGTGATAGTTTTGTGTTCGAGTTGTATAGAAGATCAAATTGTTGAAGTTTCGAGTTAGGTTTCTAGGCTTAAATGAGTTGTTGGTGCGATTTAGTTCGATTTTAGAGGTTTGCGGGTGTTCTTCAGATGTGCGTTTGATTCATCGAAGTTTGTGGGTCTATCATCAAGAAATGTACAAGTTCTTCAGAGGAATGCGGGTCATTCAAAGTCTGCGGGTGTAAAGTCGTTTGAGAAACGAGAAGCTAATATTTGTTTTTCTTCGAGAATCGAGAAGCTAAGTTTTGCGGGTGTAACGAGACACGCACAGTGTGTCTTGCGGGTGTAACGAGACACGCACAGTGTGTCTTGCGGGTGTAACGAGACACGCACAGTGAGTCTTGCGGGTGTAACTTGACACGCAAAGTGTGTCTTGCGTTTGCAATTTGAAACGCAAAGTAAAGCAAAGTATAGGTTTGCGTTCCCCGTGTGACACGCAAAGTAGAAGTTTGCGTTCCCCGTGTGACACGCAAAGTAGAAGTTTGCGTTCCCTGAGTGACACGCAAAGTAGAGGTTTGCGTTCCCTGTGTGAAGCGCAAAGTGTGAAAGTCTTGGAATTTTTTTTTTCTGAGAATTTTTCAAAACTGTAATATGGCCTTTAATAGTAAATTTTTTTTCTCTAGGGGCGCTGCCCCTCGACCCCGCAAGGGCTTTGCCCCTTGACCCCACCCGCTAACCGGGTAGCGGGACCCTCGTGCTAAGTCTGCCTAGGGGGACATAGTTCTTTTTGTGATTAAAATTTCTGATTTTATATTTCATAGTTTTCTGTATTTTCTTGATTGTTTCATTTGGACTAACGATCAGTTTCTAGTTTCTTATTGCATATATTTTTCAAACAGTTTATTCAAGATGACTTCAAAAGATGCACTTTCAATTGGCACCGATGTAAAGCCTCCTGTTCTGTTCAAAGGAGAGTACGAGCAATGGAAGGATAGATTTCTGGATTTCGTGGATCGGCATTCAAATGGAGAGAATATTCTTCTGTCAATCACAGAAGGTCCTATGGCAACAATCATGGTTCAAATACCAGATGATGATTCTTCTTGTTAGGATCAAACGCTTACCACTACGCCAAAAGCAATTGCTGATGGAGAAGGCGCAACTTTATTTCCTTATAGCGTAGCAGCTAGCGCCACGTTTCGATTTAGGAAGATGCTGGTCAATGACCCAACAATCCCCCCCCCCAGCATCTGCCAGCACTAACAAGATCTTCGCTAGAAGTCAATGGCTGCACAGCATGCCTTTGGCATTTAAATGCATTCCATGGGATTCGAACCCGTGACCTGCTCTGATACCACTTGTTAGGATCAAGCGCTTACCACTACGCCAAAACAATTGCTGATGGAGAAGGCGCAACTTTATTTCCTTATAGCGTAGCAGCCAACGCCACATTTCGATTTAGGAAGATGCTGGTCAATGACCCAACACTTCTGATAGTGAAGATGGTACTGAGGAAAGAGATCAAAAGATGAAAACAGTGGCAGTGGATATCTCTCAATATTCTGAAGAACAGAAAAGCCGATACAAAGCAGATAAACAAGCAAGATCCTTACTTCTTCAGAGTATTCCGAATGAGATCTACATCAAGATTGATAGTTACAAGGGAAATGCTAAGAAGATGTGGGATCAATTGCAAATGATGATGATGGGATCCAAGATCGGGAATCAGATGAAAGTGGCTAACTGCATCAACAGTTATGAGGAATTCAAAGCCAAAGAGAATGAAAGCTTAGAAGATACTTATGAACGGTTTGTCTTGCTTCTGAATGAGTTGTCCAAGAATAAGGTGAAAAAGAAGAAACTTGAGAACAATGTCAAATTTCTGAGCATCCTACAACCTGAATGGAAGAAGCATACACGTAGGATGAAGCAGATGAAGGATTTGAATGACATACCGTTACATGAGGTATATGAGACTTTGAGGCAGAATGAAGAAGAAGTGGAAGAGAAAAGAGCTGAGAAAAAGAAGGCTGAAAAGGTTCCTGATCCAATTGCATTGGTAGCTGGAGAGAAAAAGAAAGAAAAGAAAGAGAAGAAGAAAAAGAAGAAAGTGATTACCAGTTCTGAGTCTGAATCTGAATCAGATGGTGATGATGGAGAAAGCCTCAAACAGGCTATGTTGTTATTGACTCGTGCATTCCAGAAAAAGTTTTACAAGAAGCCGGGATCTAACTCACAGCGGTACTCTTCATCAAGTTCCAAGAATCATGAACACCGAGAAAAGGTGGAAGGAAGGAGATATGAAGAGAACAGATATGTTGAGAAGAAACCTGATGACAGGAAGAAGTATGTGAATGACTACACTGTTGCTGAAAAGCCAGCAAATGATTCAGTCAAATGCTACAACTGTGGCAAGATGGGTCATTTTGCAAAAGATTGTAGAAAGACAAAAGTTCGTAACTCTCAGTACTATCAGAACAAGTTGCTATTGGCAAAACAACAAGAAGCGGGAGTAGCTTTAATGGCTGAGGACGAATTTTGGCTCGATCATTCCGAAGGTGAAGATGAAGAGAAAGAAGAAACAACTCATCTTTGTCTCATGGGAAAAGAAGTCAAGTATGATGAATCAGATGACGAGACAGCTGATGAGGTATTAAACTTAACTGAAAAAGATTTTGTAACCAAAATGGAAGCCATGATGGTTGAGCTTAATGATCTTCAAGTAAAACTGAAGAAAGAAAAAGACAGAGTTGCTAAAAGAAACAATAAGATATTTGATCTCAATAAGTTGGTTATTAGGAACAAACATCTGATTGATTCTTTACGCAAGTCTGCTTCTGATTCTAAATCTCAAGTAGATTGTTTTGAAAAGAAGATTTCTGATTTTGAAGTTAAAGTTTCTAAATATGAGTTTGAGAAGAAAGAATCTGCACTAATTGTTCATAAACTGCAGGTTGAAAACAAGTTTTTGAATAAGAAGGTAAATGGTCTGGAAGCCAAACTTTACGCAAGAGGCCAAACAGATCAAACCATTTTTCTTAATGCACCTGATGAAGAGGCTGATGTTAAGGAAAAATGGGGACTTGGTTTTAAAAACCCCCATTACTTAAAGAAAGCCATCAGAAAACAACCAACATTATATAATTTTGATTTTCTGGCATGTGCTGGTAAACATACTCATTTAAAACCCAAATTTGTTACCAAATTACCGGAAGAAGTTGAGGCCAAAGAAACTGAAAATAGAAAGAATGTACAGAAAATGCAACTACCATTTAACTATGCAAAGTTAAATGATAGTTATCTTTCAGAAACACCAAAAGTTCTTTCAAACGATTATTTTGTTAGTTATTCTGTTTCTGAGATGAAGTCAAAACCTGCAATTGCAAAGGTTTATGTTTCTCCACTCATTCTTGAAAGCAAAATAATTGAGCTTGAAAATGTTTTATCTGATGAAAAACTTTTGGTAGATATTGAACAAAGTGTGTTTTCTACAGTTTTAAAGAACACTGTTTTACAATTTAAATCTACAAAGTTTTCTACAGTTTCAAAGGCACCTCAAACTTCAACTGATAACTTTGATGACTTATTTGAGTCTGCAAATGATTTTTTAAACTCTGATGGTGGGTGCATAGAAGAAATTGATATGTTTGACTTCAATGCTTCTCTTCCTGATCATTCTACTTGTCATATAAATGAAAAGGTGTTACCAAGTGTTCTTAAAACTGCTAAATCATCAACTAAAGTTGGTGAATCGATTTCTGTAACTGCTGATTATTATTCTCAAGGTAAGAAACATAAGAAACAGCGATTACAGAAACAGAAATACACTGGTACACAAAAGAAAACTCAGTCTTAGAAATTTGCTTTTCCTAATAAATCTACATTTTGTGTTTCAGATATAAGCAAGAAAAGGTTGAAAGCTCGAACTGAATGGCGACCAAAAAGGAAGGGTGATGAGAAAGTTGAATCAGTTTCTGATAATTCTTGTAATAGATCAGTTAGTAGTGATACTGATGTAGTTGATCAATTTGCTTCAAATAAACAAAACCTTGTAACTTCTTACAAGCGATATTCAATAAATCAATTGATTCAATTATCTCCTATTTCTACTACATCTTATCATTATTGGAGAAATGATTTTGCTTACTCTCATAATTCTTCTGATTGGTTCGGATCTTGTCATGTGTATTCTTCAAGATCAAATATTTTTAAAGGTTTTCAAAAGAACAGAGGGTCCATTTTCAAATGGATACCAAAATCTTGTGCTAATCTGTTAGGACCCGTTTTTAAATGGGTACCTAAAGTTATTGTCTCCTGATTTATCTTGTAGACCCGACATATGTGGTACTTGGACAGTGGATGTTCCAAGCATATGACTGGGCAAAAAGCTTTATTGTCTAACTATACAGAGAAATTCAGTGGAAATGTCAGATTTGGAAACGATCAGCTTTCACCTATCTTAGGATATGGTGACATTATTCAAGACAACATAACGATCAGTAAAGTGAGTTATGTTGAAGGCTTGGGGCACAACTTGTTTAGCATTGGTCAATTCTGCGATAGAGGGTTAGAGGTCAACTTCAAATTTAAGAGTTGCTCGGTTCGTACTGAAGACGGCACATAACTCTTAGGTGGACATTGAAAGACAAACCTCTATACCATCAATCTTTCCAAAGTACAGATTGACAATCAAGTATGCTTGATGACAAAAGCTTCAACGCAACAAAGTTGGCTCTAGCACAGACGTTTATCTCATTTGAACTTTCGTTATATCAACAAGCTGGTTCGTGGGAAATTGGTCAAAGGACTTCCTGAGCTGAAATATGAACGAGAACACTTAAGCGCAACATGTGAAAAGGGCAAGATGAAGAGAGCCGCACATAAACCGAAGCCTGAACCAAGCACTAGTTCTCCGTTAGAATTGTTACATATGGATTTGTGTGGTCCAATGAGAACTCAGAGTTTGGGTGGAAAGAAATACGTGTTGGTCATTGTGGACGATTACTCAAGATACACGTGGGTCAAATTTCTTCGATCAAAAGATGAGACGCCGGAAGTTCTCATTTCTTTTTTAAAGACGACCCAGGTGAAAATGCAGCGACAAGTCAAGTTTCTTCGAACGGACAACGGCACAGAGTTCAAAAACAAGATAGTTGAAGAATATCTCGAATCGGTCGGGATATCACATCAGTACTCTGCTGCTCGTACGCCTGAACAAAATGGAGTAGTCGAAAGGCGAAATCGGACGCTAGTCGAGGCCGCTCGGACTATGCTTAGCCAATCAGACTTACCTCTATTCTTGTGGGCAGAAGCTGTGTCGACTGCATGTCATACTCAAAATCGGTCTATGATACATCGACGTTTTCAGAAGACTCCATATGAGTTGATCAACAACAGAACACCAACTATCAAATATTTTCACATATTTGGGTGTAAATGTTTTGTGCTTAATGACAAAGAGAGTCTGAATAAATTCAGTGCTAAGGCGGACGAAGGCATCTTTATCGGTTATTCTTCAACATCTGCAACATATCGTGTTTATCTGAAGAAGTCAAAATCAGTTGTTGAGAGCGTTAATGTCACATTTAATGAAGATATGGATTCTGATCAAATCAGTTCAGAACCCGTTATCACTAGAGTATTAGCTTCTGGGCAGATCAGTCCAGAACCTGTTTCTACAGAGAAAAATTCGGATAACACTTCTACTTCAGTTTCACATTTATCTGATTTAGATTTGTTATTTGAATTCTTTTATGATGAGTTTCTAGGATCTAATGTATCTAAATCTGCTGTGATTGACAGGTCTGAAGACACAAGTTGCAATCATCCAGTCACTTCAGAAGTCATAACTGAACAAGAATTCCCTGTTCAGTCAGAAACTCACATTCCTACAATTACTCCTACAGTTGAAGATGTACAAGTAACTGCTGAGCCAGAAGTAACTGTTTCAGTTGGCTGTGATATCATGTCTACTCAACAGTCCCAGTCTGTTGTTCCAACTGATGCTTCTGCACCTGAAACTTCAACTGCAAAATCTCCTCCTGTTATTCAAACTGAAGATTGTGATAGTGGATTTCTAGATGATGATCATGTTCAATCAGTATCTACTCCACTCCCTCATGAGCATCGCTGGACCAAAGAACATCCATTACATCAAGTAATTGGAGATCTCAACGAGCCTATACAAACGAGGTCAGCGACTCTTAATCAATGTATGCATGATTCATTTCTCAGTAAGATTGAACCAACGCGAGTATCAGAGGCTCTTGCTGATTCGGACTGGGTATCTGCTATGCAAGAAGAGATCAATCAGTTTGAAGCCCTAAAGGTTTGGAGATTAGATCCTAAGCCAGAAGGTAAAACCGTGATCGACACTAAATGGGTATTCAAGAATAAAAAGGATGAAGATGGTATCGTCATAAGAAACAAAGCTAGACTTGTTGCCAAAGGTTACCGGCAAGAGGAAGGCATATATTATGATGAGACGTATGCTCCAGTAGCGCGTATAGAAGCAATCCGCATGTTTCTAGCCTACGCAGCTCATAATAATTTCACAGTCTTTCAGATGGATGTGAAAACAGCCTTTCTGAATGGCATTCTTAAAGAGGAAGTGTACGTGTCTCAACCAGAAGGGTTCGTCAATCCAGATAAGCCAGATCATGTCTACATCTTGGACAAAGCCCTTTATGGATTAAAACAAGCCCCTCGAGCATGGTATGACGTCTTATCCAAATTCTTGGTCAAGTCTGGTTTCTCCAAAGGTAAGGTTGATACTACTTTATTCATCAAGAAAGAAAAAGCTGATATTATTCTTATTCAAATATATGTTGATGATATAATATTTGGTTCTACTAATCCAAAATTTTGTAAAAACTTTTCTAACCTCATGGTGTCACGTTTTCAAATGAGTATGATGGGAGAGATGAATTTCTTTCTCGGATTACAAGTAAAACAATTTTCTACGGGGATTTTCATTAACCAATCTAAGTACATTTTGGATATTCTTCGGAAGTAAAAAATGGAAAATTGTAAACCAATTGGAACCCCGATGGCACCAGGTACTAAAATTAGCACTGATCCTTCGGGTAAAAGTGTTGATGTTAGGACTTATAGAGGTATGATAGGATCGTTAATGTATCTTACATCCAGTAGACCAGATATTATGTTTTCAACATGTTTATGTTCTAGATATCAGGCTGCTCCTAAAGAATCCCATTTGGCTGCTGTCAAACGGATTTTTAGATATCTGAAGGGGACTGCAGACCTTGGTCTGTGGTATCCTAAGGATACTGGGTTTCAACTGACTGCCTATTCAGATGCAGATCATGCAGGTTGCATGTTGGACATAAAGAGTACTTCAGGTCATGTTCAATTTCTTGGAGACAAGCTCGTTAGCTGGGCATCAAAGAAACAATTATGCGTTTCGACATCGACTGCTGAAGCAGAGTACGTAGCTGCTGCCAGTTGCTGCTCTCAAGTCTTGTGGATGCGAACACAGCTGCGAGACTATGGATTCAAGTTTGATAAAATTCCAATCTATTGTGACTCGAAGAGTGCAATTGCGATATCTGCTAATCCTGTCTAGCATACGAAAACCAAACACATTGACATCAGGTATCATTTTATAAAAGATAATGTAGAAAAAGGAACAATTGAACTTTATTTTGTAAAGACAGATTATCAACTTGCAGATTTATTTACCAAACCCTTAGATGAAAAGAGATTTAATTTTCTTGTCTCTAAGCTTGGTATGTTAAATCTTAAGACATAATCGGTTGTTACATAATAAAGTTACGTATTGTTATTTTTCATCATTTTCTTTATCTTTATGTCTGAAGGATATCTGCACTTTAATTGTTTGCTCATGATCTCAGGGGGAGTAAGAGAAGATTTTAGATGATCTATATTATTTTAAGGGGGAGCATAACTGATTTCTGCATTTTACTTAACTGACAAAATTTTTGTAATGCATGATTTTAGGGGGAGCTTATCAAAAGGAGTAAGACTATGATTTCTGATTGCTTAAGATCAGAACTCGTTCTTTAATCGTTTTACTGTTTTATGTTCTTTTATTGTTCGAATAAATTTTGTGAATAAATTTTTTACTAGACTTTGAGACTTATGCAGGATGAGAGAGGATGACACGATCATATCATTTTTTACTTCAGCTGACTTTATGAGTATTAAGATTGAGCGAAAAGGTAAATTTCTTATCTTAATCTCAAATGTATCTGAAAGAAGGACAACTTTCAGATATAGAAAACATGTTCTTAAATGTTCAAACCACTTCTCGAATTTTAAACAGATTTTATAATTTGGAAGTGTGATTTTAAATGTTTTCATTTTATTTTTGTGCTTCATTGATAAACAAATCGTGTGTTATCCAAAGATTAATACTTGTGTATTGTCTTTTCATATACTTTCAAGTATTCACACACACTGGTTTGATTTCTTGTTCAAATAGTTCTTACCATGTCTCATATTGAAACATAATTTTTTCGATGGTAAGACACCCCGCTTGTACTTCAAAGAATTTTGAGCGTCATTTCATTTCAAAACGTCATTTCAAGAATGTCTATATCTTGGTTCATATAGACAATATCCATTATTCTTGACCTTAAGCTTTGATTGATATATCATTTCATTTCTGATCATTTTCATACAATGTCAGATTTTCAAACAAGTCTTTTGCATTCATGTTCATTCATTCAGTATACTTGTTTGAAAATACTTCAATGTTTTAAAATGCTTATATCTTCATGATTATATTATGAGCATACATTCATCTGACATTTGTATATGAGCTTTAACTGTTATAGTTAAATCATCTGAGCAACATTATGCTTTTATAGGAAATATGGGTTTTTTGTGCTAGGAATTATCTGAACTTCTATGGAATCACGTTAACCAGTGATTTCTACCCAAGAAGTTAATCCATAGAGATTGAGTGTGAGGAGTCAAAAAGAAATGAGTGTGGGTTGTGTGATGAGGTAAAATGGAAAAGAGAATTTGGTTAGTAGTGCGCTTAATGATTAAAAGAAAGAGGGTGTGAGATCAGAGTAAAAGAACATCAAACTCTGCACCAACTACTTTCTGAGCCGGGCAGCCACATTACTATTGTTTCACATTTCTTCGTGAACGTTATTGAAACAGGCAACTAGCCCATGCCAACTCTTGAATAAACCCCACAAGCTACTCATTTTTTTCTCAAAAAGAAAATGTTTCACATTGTAAAGGGGACGCAACACATAATCTATCTGATTTTCATTTGGAAAATCTGGATATTGAAAAAGAAGGAAATCTGCCCCACCTTCGCACTTCAATCATGCACATTGAGTCTGTGTTTATCTACTGTTGTCTCAGTGGTTTACACAACTTTGAGCCTTATTGAAAAACAATCATCATGCTTAATTCTTTCTACACATGCATGAACACACAAAGAATTTGTTTCTTTGTCATAACATTCATAGAAATTGCCTTTGTGGTATTTCGATGATTGGATGGAAGACCTGGGGGAGTGAACATCAAAAAGCTCCTTTATATTGTGTATTCGTTACACACAGTGACTTCGTGTTACTGACAGGCATTTTAATTGATTCATTTGTTAATTCAGGAGTTACATGTTCTTATTTTGTCTGGATTTGTAAAGATCTAGATGAATACTTGGTTATGGCTCACAGAATCAGAGGCTCAGTTTGACATATCAGATTGGTCAAAGACATTTTTTGGAGAAAGTTTTGATGATATCGATGCTCAAATCATCAAAAAGGGGGAGATGGTATCAAGAAATATTAAAGTTTTGAAGTTTGTGGGAGATGATATCAAAATCTGATAAAGATTTGTGAGTTGATTTTCTGAAATGTTCAAGTCAGAAATTTCAAAGGAAAGATTTAAAGAAGATCAAAGAATTTCTGAAGATTTGAGGAAATTTTCTTTGAAGATTTTCTGCTAAAGCAATTCGAGCTGATTCTGAAGATAATTTCTTTCCAAAGACTGAAAGTTTTCTGTGAAAGTTTTGAAGAGATTGTTCATTGATTGAAGACAATTTTGGAAAGAATACAGTTAAAGAAAAAGGGAAAATTGTATTGACAGAGCTTAAAGTGAAGACTGAATTGCTAGATTTTTCAACAGTGATCTTGAATCCAAAGGGGGAGATTGTTAGAGCATAAATCTGTTGGATACAAGATCAAGAATACTGAAGATCAAAGTTGAAGAAAGCCAAAGTTGAAGAAAGTTAAATCTCATTAAAGTCAAAGTCTTTTGTAATAAAAGTCAATGTATTTGTACTTTGTATTTTAATTTCCTTTGTATTAGTTGTAGGTATAAATACCTTGTCTTGTATTTTTCTGTTTGTAGAAGTTGTCATTTTCGTAACGTACGTATTGTAAGAATTGAGTTTTGAAAGAGAATATGGTTTTAGAGAGAGAAAGAGTTCTAGAAAGAGAAAGTGTAATCTTGTGAAAATCAAAGTAATCAAACAGGTAATTCATTGTGTTTTAATCTTGTTTGTTTGATTGTTATTGAATAGAAACTAGAATCTGGAACAAACAAGCATTTATAACCTTATTACAAGAAAACTTACCCTTGAAGACAAAGAGACTTCCGAGAACACCCAATCCAACACTTCAACCCGAGCTCCCAACCGTTGAACTTGATGAGGAAGATGAAGATGAAGGTTTTGTGGGTTATTATCCCAACTAGCTAAATGATTAAGAATCATGTGGTATGAAGAATAAAAGCCTCCAAAATGGGTTAGGGTTTGGTTTTAGGGTTTGGGAGAAAAAAAGGAAGAAGATAGAAGTGAGAAATGAGGAGAATGGTGAGAAATTCGGACTTAACAACCTCTCAGCCCCCGTCCGCGACATTGACACGGCGACTATGCCCTTGGCATAGTCGCGGGGAATAGTCGCTCTCTCCTTAGGGGCCGCGGTACCTCTCCCGCGAGAGTGACACGGCGACAGTGACACTTGTCACTGTCGCGGGCAATGTCGCCCAAACTTCTTCGAGTCCCAAAACTTGACTTCTTTCATGCCAACACTCTCGAAACCCTTAGGAACTTTAAACAAAGCAATACCCAACAAAACCCCAAGGTTTACGAGTCACGGAAACGTCCGGTGACAATTACTTACCGAAAAATCACGGGTGTTACAATTTTCCCCCCAAGCTTCCTCCTAATAGAATGTGATTCTCGTTTTTCTTTATTTTATTCCTCCCGTTGTAGAAAGGAAAAAAGAGTAAGAAAGATCAATTTTATTTTAAACGAAAGAAAAGAAAATTATTGGAATGTTAAAGCACACAGAGCATGTGCAACTCATCCTTTAACATCCACAAAGACCATCCCTATATGTTGACTTTCTCAATGGAGTTAGATATCCCAATATTAGTTGAATTACCATTAGTGTTGAGCCACAATTCCATGACAGTGTCGAAAATGCTGGATATTGCAAGTTTTTCAGCTATTCATCCTTTTAAGGCAACGAACAATGGCAGTGCAAGATTGTTGATGATAGGGAATGACAATGCGTGAGCAGTCCCAACAATAAAGCAGGCTGGGTTATTGTAGTAAATATCATATAACTGGTAGACCTCAGACCACAAGGATCAGCAGGCAGGTCCCGTAAGAGAGAACATACTACCATCATAATACTGCCCAAGCACCAAATACTGACAGAAGCATCAAACATATACAAGGTCATAAGAAATGAAGCTAAGATAATTTATGTAGGGGGTAGATGGTCATTAGTTGACAGTGGCACTCCTATCGGTTTGCTTGGTTATATGTTAGTATAGCATGCGCATAGCACGTGCCTAATCAGAACATCTAGCACTTGTTCTCTGTTATGAACTAGATCAGATTGAACAATTGAAATAGAACCAAGAGATAGGAACACTGTGTAATGCTTCAATTACAAGGAAAACACAGACAAACTAGCATTCGAGAGGCTAGCACACTCCCATTTAAAACTCACTAATTTCCTGCATACCTTCACTCTACCACCTCCCTCCTATTTATTAACATCCATGAGAGACTAATTACCAAAATTACCCCCTTCTAGATTACGCATCCTACTAATGGGCTTGGGCCGGTGCACAACATTCTCGTGTAATAGCATTATAGAAGTTTGTTGGTTTAGATAATATAGTTGTAATTTAGAATAATACACTTGTAAATTAGCTAGATTATCTTTCCTATATTTTAGAGATTAACTTCCTACCAAGTTTCCTATCACTATGGAAACAAATTATATATTTAAACTCCACCTTGTAGACTTCTAATCAAGTGAGAAAGTATTCTGATTTCTCAAAATTACTTGGTATCAAAGCAAAACGGGAAGATTACTGCTTTACTGGTACATGTAGATGACATCATCGTTACAGGTGATGATCCTGAAGAAATCAACAACTTGAAGGCAAGTCTCGCCCGAGCATTTGAAACACCCTCAATTCTGAAAATAGCAACTAATTTAAAATTTTCTAAATACATCGATAATTGCATCATCTACAATCACAATTTAAGATATAACCTCCATACACACGTATCAATCTATAATAAGGACGGGTGTTACTAAAACCCAATAATAGTTACTATCTCTAAGCCGCGGAAGACTTCACCAACTACTTACACTTGCGTAAAGCTAAGGCTCAACTCTTCATAGGGCTGTTAGAATCCAAACCCCAACTGGAACTTGATGCACATGCCGACAAATAAAAAGGTTAGGCTTAACGCCTAGTGAGCTCAAGAGTTTTCAACATATATAAATTAAGCGTTTAAAAGAAAGAATGCGGTTAAAATCATAATCTTTCAATTTGATATGCCTTACACATGAGAACGACTCATTTTCCAATAATATGCATTTTTAAAGACAACGCTCCAAAACAAACATTATTTATAAAACGATGCAACCCATAACTCACCCAAAACGGGATTATAATTCGACACCCAATTTGTAAGGAAACGTGAATGACATTTCATATCCCAAAACACCCAAGATCCGGGTGGGGAATAATACTCGACCCATAAATAAAGGAAAACAAACCATACATGTATGATACATTATCGAAAGTATGGAACTGAAACTTAATACTCACGCGGCCATAAAATGGAATGAAATCCAAACATTTAAGTAAGAACAATTAAATATCCAAAATACTACGGGCCGACAGCGGGGGATACCCGCATCCGTTGAGAGTGGAGGAACACAAAAGTATGCCACTCATACAACGTTAATCGTATGACACTTCACGACACACAAGCCCAAGTGTCCCTACGACTCCTTTCAAGCTACACCAAAAGAGACAACTAACCTTAGCGAATATTATCAAGAATATCACCAAAGGCTCGGCAGGGGGATATAACTGTTGGTCCCAAATAGCAGTAAGTAAATAAAAGAAGTATTGTAGAAGGGGGGGTTGAATACAATACTCACAGTTTTTCACTTAATTTAATTCTTATTGATTTGAAATCAAGAATTACACATAGAAAACTTTTGATTGTTGCGGAAGAGAATAGATGAAATCTATTCAAACAATCTTACACAAAGAGAAATGAAGAACAATTGTAAAACACTTAGAAAACAATAAGAACTTCGTAGAGAGAAATGCAGTGCACTTAGAGATGCTTGAATGCTTGAGAGCTGGTGATCTTGCATGTTGAGCCATCCTTCATATTTATAGTGCCTCATGCATTAAATGCATGGGACACCTGTTGATCAAAGGATGGACACAGGTCTTCAGCAAGGTACAGGATGTACCTTTTGTCTTGAGGTGTTTTGGCTTGAAGTGTTGACCTGCAGAGAGGATGGTAGAGACCTTTCCTAAAAATGTTGTAGTAGACAAAACTTACTTTATCTGATCTTCAGATGAGGTCCACGTCAATGCAAGATATCACAATATACTTTGTCATAAAAGTACAATGTGTTTGAAAGAATTCCTCAAGCATAGACTGCCGAAGACTTGAGAGATCTTCGGCTCCTGAAGATGTGAGAACACCTTCACACTCCTGAAGATATGTGATTGACACCATCCTGGCCGATGGTGTTGATCACTTGGGCATGCTTGGCTTTAGTCTGAGGAGACTATCTTCAATCCGCTTTGAGAGATGTACTCCTTCTTTGTCTTCTTCGGCTGATCTTCGACTTCACCGAACATTTGTATAGAAACTAAGCTGCTAAAAGAACCTCAGACATATTCTAAGTAGGATGATATAAGATGGAAGATCAGGAGGTCATCTTCAAATCTTCAAATGACCCAACAATCTCCCCCTATTTGATGATGAGACCCATACTAAAGAATGAAACAAAGAGTATACTGAATAAATTCATTTTGACCCATCTTTACTCTTGTTGGGTTCTTTTCACATAGTTTTTTTTTGTATAAGGATTTATAAAGTATATCCGACATTTACAAAAGAATAAAAGAATGAAGTATATATGTACAAACTAAGTAAGAGAAAATGCACTTGTATTGAAAATGATGTCTTAACAAAACACGGCTACAAGTACATAAGAAAGATAGAGAGATTTAGAGAAGAACCTCATTCATTTTTCGGTCTTTTGTGAAGCTCAACAATAATATCACTACGAATGAGAGAGGCTTAAGAACTTACGGGGATAAGAGATAGGATAGCAACCAGAAATTTGGTGTCAGCAATGGAGATCTCCTCATGTCTGAAGAACATGAGAGTTTCCTTTTCATCGAAGAAATAGACTCCTCTGGTTGGCCTAGACACTACAGTACCAATACTTGAAAAACGGGTCGGACACAGACCGCCTGGAGTCTTCAGATTTAGATTCTTCATATCAGGGATTAATCCCTTGGCAGCCAGATCTTTGAATAGATTTTGATTGACAGAAGAGGAGAGTTGTGGAGAGGAGGAGATGCACATCTTTTTGAGATACTGAACTTGAGCTTCTTCTTCAAGAGAATGCTTGTAATCTCTTGCAAAGTCTTTCATTTTTTCAAGTAGACCATTGAGGGTCTTTTTGGCCAAAGCCCTGTGGCGACTAAATGATTTAGATAAGAGTTCAGATATTTCGTACCATTTAGAGAGTCTATAATCTTCAAGGTCGCTGAATTTGATTTATTGACGAGTTTTGTTTTCCCTGATGATAACCATCCGAACCTCTGTATCTGAACCTTTGGTGGTGCCAAGCTTTATTTCATCAATTTTAGACTTCAACTTTCTTCCCATTAAAGTCTTTCGGTACCAAAGGATGTCATGAGAATCAAACTTGGCTTTAGAAAAGCCAAAGTCAGAGGTGACCTTGTTTGGTGGTTGAATCTTGAGCCTATCAGCTTCAGAAACAAAAGCCTTTAGAGCAGCAGACTTTTGCTGATGGGATAAGAAGGCCTCTTCGTCAGGAGATAGCTTTGTCTTTCCTTTGTCTCCTCCTTGTCTTGAAAGCTCCCCCTCAGTTGGAGCATCAGTGGAAATGGGAGTGGGACCCTGACGGCCGCTGTCAGAAGAGATTGGAACCGCCTGTTTCTCCCCCTCAGCGGCTGTCTGGGGAGTAACCTTCATAGAATCAACCTTCTGATGAAGAGACTTCAAAGAATCAAGAATCTGAGCAGTGAGGGCCTGATGAGACTCGGAAGCCGCTTGTAGACGACGAACCTCCTCATCATGAGCATTGGAGGCTGCCTGAAGACCAGTGACTAAGGTAGTGAGGTGATGATTGGAGGACTCAAGAGACAACAGCTTGTCACAAGAGACCTTGACAAAAGAGCCCAGAAGTGTCTGATGATCACGAAACTGAGCCCCCAAGAGGCGGTGCTGTCTGTTTGTTTCCTGTATAGCCTCTAGAATTTCAGGGGGGATGATGGGAGCAGAAGGAGGAGTGTCCCGTACATCAGAGGTAGAAGGAATAGAGGAGGTAGACACCTGCTTGTGATCCTGTTGCAAATAAGCCAAATATTGTGAAATACCCTCCACACTGGCCTTGGGTAAGACCCGCGTTTCACCGGGCGGTGCATAAACATCGACCAAGAATTGGTCGGGTGAAAGGCCGTGTAGTGAGAAAGTAGAACCTTGGTCCGGGGAGAAGACCAAGTCATCCTCATCCACTAAGGATAAAGTGGAGGAGGGAAGTTGAGGGTCCCCAAATATTACAGTTGCATCCTGTTGTGAGGATACAAAGGTGGTGGCAGTGGCTATGTCGGAATCCCCGGGCCCGAATGGGACAATATCAACATCCGTCGATTGTGAAGAATCGGAGGATGGAGTATGTGGGATGGCCCTAGAAACCTTCCTCGTTCTTTTGGGAGAAGAGGGAGGGGAAGAGGTAGAGTGCCGCCGCTTTGAGGTGGTGGGTGAGGCCTGGGTAACCACCGAAGGTCCTTTCGGTGGTATGGCCGTTTGGGCCGGTGCGGCGGTGTCGGTAGCTGATGATGAGATAGTGCTAGCCGACGTCACAAGAGGTGAGGGGGAAGGGTCCACTACAGAGGAGGGACCTTTGGACACCGGAGTGTCCTTGGCATCTCCCCACTGTATATTGGGAGAAGTAAGGAAAGAGACCATACCTGGAAGCAGAGGGTTGTCAGTTGCCAAAGGCCTTTTATGAAGAAGGGGTTTGGTCATAATTGGCGCCTTGTAGTCAAAAGTGATGCTATGAGAGGCATCAATGGCAGTAGCAAATTTATGATAAATGATGAGCCATATAAACCGAGAAAAAGCGACATGGGGCCGCTTGTGAGGGGTGATGACACTGACTAATTCATGGAAGAAATACCGCGCAAAATCAATCTTTCGTTGAAAGATAAGGGCATGTGCCAGTTGGGTGATGGAAGAGGGAGATTGATCATGTCTACTAGTTTTCTTGCTAAGACATAAAATAACATGAGAGAAGAAGAAATGCCAGATACCTCCCATGTTTTTGCGAAGTAGGGTGCCCGGACTCCTGTCATGTTCTCCACGGATGTAGTTCAGAGCTGCAACAACTTCCTCATGCTCATTGACAAGTGGGAATTTCTCATATGATGAGTAGATAGGAAGATGAAGTGCCGAACGAACATCTTCAACCCCGAAAGAGAGATCCGGCGAAGCGGGATCGGAGAGGATGGAAGCCGACACCTTCTCGGATGTAGCGTCATAGACACAAGTAAGCCAAAAATTGCCAATGAGCAATTTGCTTATTTTTGGTGGATTGTATGTCAAGGCATAGTGAAGAGAAGACTTCATGAGGAAGGAAGCAATCGGGTCAAACTCAATGTGCTTGGGATCACTCTCCAACCGTGCAACATGATTGCATGGGTTGAAAATTAGATCGGAATGAGAGGTGGGGGAGGTGAACACATTTTTCTTGACAAGGTTGGGGGAAGAGGAGGAAGCCATGAAAGAAAAAAAATTATGAAGAAGAAAGGCGGTGAGTGAGAGAAAGAGAAGATGGATGTTTGTTGTGGTGGTGGTGAAAAAGGAAGAAGGAAGGGTGATATATATAGTGAAATTGGGAGGGAAAATAAAAAAGGAAAGGATTTGAAATGGGAGGTGATATGGTAGGAGAATAGGGAGAGGGAGTGTAGGGGAATGGAAGGAAGCAAAAGATGTGATGGGAATATAAGGAAAAGATTGGGAGAAAAGAAGATATGGAAGAAAAAGATGAAAAGGTAGGAGATAGTAGGTGGTGTAAGAAGGAAGGGATGGGAAAGGGAAAGAAAAGGAAAGGGAGAAAAAAAATTTGGGAAGGGGGGTGTGGTGGGGTCGGCCGAATGGGGTAGAAAGGGGGGGGGGAGTTTGGTTTGTGGAAGGGTGTGGGGAGGGGGGATTCGGCTAAGGGGATGGTTGGGGTGGGAGGGTGTTTGGTCGAGAAAAAAAATAAATGGTGAGGGTGTTTGGTTCGGTTACCGAAAAAAAAAGAGGGGGGGAGGAGTTGTTAGCCGAAGAAGAGGGGAGTGGGGGGGGAGTGGGTTTCGGCTAGAGGGTGTTAGGTGGAGGGGGGTCTTCGGCTAAGGGGATGTGGGGGTAGGAGGGTGGTAGCCGAGAGATAAAAAAAATGGTGAGGGTGTTTGGTTCGGTTACCGAAAAAAAAGGATGGGGGGTGCGGTTGGAGGTGCGATGGAAGAAGAGGAAGATATAAGGGGGAGTTGAAGGAGGGGTTACAAGGGGGTTTTAGGCTTCGGCTAGAGGAGGGAGGAGGGGGTTTCGGCTAGGGTGTTTTGGCTAGGGGGTTTCGGCTAGGGGAAAGAGAGGAGAGGGGGTGGGTGATGGTGGCTTCGGCTACCGAAGGAGAGAAGGGAAAGAGAGAGATCGGTGAGGGGAGAGGGGGATGGGAGGGGAGTTCGATGGGGGTGAGTGAGAGAAGAGAGAGAGAGAGAGCCGAAAGAGAGAGATAGTAGGGAGATAGAGAGAAAGAGAAAAATAAATTCTTTTCTTTCTCTTAATATTTTTTTATTTCTTTTCTTTCTCTCTCTTTTTTTTGATTTCTTTTCTTTCTCTCTCTCTCTCTCTCTCTTTTTAAGAAAAAAAAATTAAATATCAACATTTAACATACCGAGTTCTCCGATGAGGAACTTGAACCGAGCTTCGTCAAGAGGCTTGGTGAAGAGATCCGCCAGTTGGAGGTCGATAGGGATGAAATGTAACTCGATATCACCCTTAGAGATGTGATCCCGAATGAAGTGATATCGGATGTCGATGTGCTTGGAACGAGAGTGTAGCACCGGATTGTTTGCGATGGCTATCGCATTTGAGTTGTCACACAGAATCTGGATGTGGGAGTAGAGTTGGTTGTAGTCTCTAAGTTGGTTCTTCATCCAGAGGATTTGAGCACAACAACTTCCAACAGCTACATACTCAGCCTCAGCAGTAGAGGTGGAGACTGAGTTCTGCTTCTTGCTGGACCAACTAACAAGCTTGCCACCAAGGAGTTGACAGCTGCCAGTGGTGCTCTTCCTATCAATCTTAGAGCCTGCAAAATCAGAATCTGAATACCCCATTAGATCAAAACCTGAGTTTTTGGGATACCAAAGACCCAGATTCATGGTACCTTTTAGATACCGAAAAATGCGTTTAACCGCAGCCAAGTGAGATTCCTTCGGATTGGCTTGGTAACGCGCACACAGGCAAGTAGCAAACATAATATTCGGTCTACTCACAGTAAGATAAAGAAGAGAGCCGATCATGCCTCGGTAGCTGGTGATATCCACAGATACACCATCCGGACCAACTTGGAGTTTCAAAGGTGGTGCCATGGGAGTTTTCATGGGGGAGGAGTTTTCAAAATGGAAATTCTTCAGAAGGTCACAAATGTATTTACTTTGATTTATAAAGATTCCTTCTGAAGATTGTTTAACTTGAAGTCCTAAGAAAAAGGTAAGCTCCCCCATCATACTCATCTCATATTGGCTTTTCATGAGAGAGGCAAACTCATCACACAGTGACTCATCAGTGGCACCAAAAATGATATCATCCACATAAATTTGAACAAGAATAAGATTACCTGAGGTTTGCTTGATGAACAAAGTGTTGTCAATTTTACCTCTTGTATACTTGTTCTTCAGGAGAAAGTCAGCAAGAGTGTCATACTAGGCACGAGGAGCCTGCTTTAGACCATAGAGAGCTTTATCCAATCTGTACACATAGTCAGGATGGACTGGATCTTCAAAGCCAGGGGGCTGTTTTACATAGACTTCTTCAGCTAGCTCCCCATTTAGAAAGGCACTCTTGACATCCATCTGGAAGACTGAAGTTCTTGTAGGCAGCATGAGCAAGGAAGATTCTGATGGCTTCAAGTCTTGCAACAGGAGAAAATGTTTCATCATAGTCAATTCCTTCCTCTTGCCTATAGCCTTGTGCAACCAGTCGGGCCTTGTTTCTGATCACCGTGCCTTCTTCGTCCATTTTGTTCCGAAAGACCCACTTGGTTCCTATGATGGTTTTTCTGGAAGGACGAGGAACCAATCTCCAGACTTTGTTCCTTTCGAACTGAGAAAGTTCTTCTTGCATGGCAGTGATCCAACATGGATCATCTAGAGCTTCGTTAACTTTCTTTGGTTCAATGAGAGAAAGGAAGTTCACATAGAGACAGATGTTACCAACACCTCTTCGAGTCTGTACACCAGCTTGTTGATCACCAATGATTTGATCAATGGGGTGATATTTTGTCCACTTTAGGGCAGGAGGTAAAGGAGGAGGGTAAGAGATTTGCAGAGGAGAGTTGGAAGGGAAATTTTGAGGAGAGATGGATGGAAGATCGACTTGTATAGGTGAGGAATGAATGTCAGATTGAAAGTCTGGGATGATTTGGAGTGTATGTTGAGGTTGGGTAGGCTGAGGATCATCCTCTTGATGAGAGGAGGGGTTGTGACATGTAGAGGGTTCATTGTTTTGGTAGAGAGAAGTGGGAATTGTGTAGGGAATGTCTGATGATGTTGGAAGAGGACCATCACCAACACATGAGGATATCCATCTGTTCAATTCTTCATCATCACAAGAGAGTGATGATATCTTGAGGTCATCAAACTTGACATGGATGGATTCATCAATACACTTCCTTCGGAGGTTGTAGACTCTGAAAGCTTTGGAAGTTAGAGAATATCCCACGAAGATTCCTTCATCAGCTTTGGGATCAAATTTTCCCAAATTTTCTCTATCATTGAGAATATAGCAGACACACCCAAAGACATGAAGAAAACCAATGTTGGGTTTTCTACCATAAAAGACTTCATAAGGAGTCTTATTGTGTCTTTTCACAATGATGGACCTATTTTGGTTAAAGCATGCAATGTTGATTGCTTCGGCCCAAAAGTAGATAGGGAGGTGAGATTCACTCAGCATGGATCGGGCAGCTTCACATAGCATTCTGTTCTTTGTCTCCACTACACCATTCTGTTGTGGAGTTCTGACGGCAGAGAAGTTCTAAGAGATGCCTTTTTCATTGAAAAAGTCATCCAACATACTGTTCTTGAATTCTGTTTCGTTGTCACTTCTTACAGATCTTACCAGCTGCCCATTCAATACTTCAGACTTCTTGATGAACTTAATGATTTCTTCAGTAGTGTCACTTTTATACCTGAGAAAAAATACCCAAGTGTAACGAGTGAATTCATCAATAATAACCAGAATGTACCTTCTACCACCAAGGCTTGGGGTACTGACTGGTCTACACAGATCCATGTGGAGCATCTGAAGAGGCTGAGAGATGGAGAAGCATTGCTTGGACTTGAAGGAAGATTTTGTGAGTTTCCCTTTCTCACATGCAGCACACAGCTTTTCTTTCACAAAGGACAACTTTTGCATGCACGTGACAAGCTCCTGGTTTGAAAGGACATTCAAAGTCTTGAAGTTTAGGTGAGAGAGACGCTTATGCCAGAGCCAACATCTTTTAGCAGAGTTCTCAGAGACAAAGCAAATGTTTGTTCCGAAGGATGAGCTATGTCCCATGTCTATGACATAGACATTTTCTTTGCGGTAGCCAGAGAGTACGGTTTCCATCTTTTTGTTGAAAATGATGCATGAAGATAATTCAAACAACACTTTGTACCCCAAATCACATAGTTGGCTTATGCTTAGGAGATTGTGCATCAAGCCTTCAACATAAGCTACTTTATTAAAGGTGATGGAACCATTTGAGAGTGTTCCATAACCTTTAGTCCTTCCTTTAGAGTTATCACCAAAGGTGACAGAAGGACCTTTGGTAGGCACGAAGTCACCAAGAAGAGATTTGTTCCCTGTCATATGTCTTGAGCACCCGTTGTCGAGATACCAGATTTGTTGGTGCCCTAGACCCTGCAATCACAAGGAAATCAGTTCTTTGGTACCCATTTGGAGATGGGTCCTTTTGAGTTAGAAGGAGAAGAAGTATCCTTGAAAGCCTTTTTGTCAATTCTCTTCAGAGGACAATCCTTAGCAAGATGAAAGGTATTACCACAGTTATAACACTTTCTATAGATAAAGACCTTTTTAGAGCTTTGATCAGCTTTCTTGTGATGATTGGTCACATTGACTTTCATGGCCTTAGAGGTTAGAGGATAGTTAAGAGGCTTAGGACCCAAGATACCTTTGTCAGAGTCAGCTGAAGGAATAGAAGAAGGTGTCTTGGAATGAAGCTCTTTCAACATCAGAGGTCTAGGGATATGAAGAGAAGATGGTTTCTTTGAGTTTTTCTTGGGAAGTTTCCTTTTGGGAGGAATATCGGTAACTACTGATTTTCCTTTTTCAGAAGAAGAAAATTTCTTTGAAGAAGGTTCTCTGGTTGGGATCTTAGGGAGTTTGGTTTTAGAAAAGGAACCCTCATTTATTTTCAAGGAAGACATAGACTCAGCAATGGGTTTAGAAGGGTCATTTGAGTCTTGGGCTTCGTCACTCTCATGAGGTGAGTCAATCCTCTTAGCTTTGATAAACTTTCCAAACTTGAGATCTTTAGGGATATCAGAGGAGTCCAGAGGTTCAGAGTCGTCATAGTTCTCTTCAGAGGATTCATAGAATGAGGGAAGAGAGAAAGGATCATGAGTGTAAGAAGGAGGTTGAAGGTCAGATTTTCCGAAGCCTAGTCCAGACTTGTCATCACAAGCTATTTGATCCTGAAAATCTTTTCTAAGTTCTTGGAGGAACTTGTCCACTTTTTCACAATTTCTTGCTCCTTTTTGAATCTTTTCAAAAGTTTATTTTTCTCTTTAGCAAGAGTAAAATTTATAGTTTTCAAATCTTCAAGCTCAGCCTTGATTTTGTCAAAGTGTTTTAGTTGAGAAAGACATATTTGCAACTGAGAAGAAAGGGACTTTATCTGAGCATTTGCCTTCTTCTTTGCATCCTTGGCTTCATAGAAGTCAATGGTCAAAGAGTCAATAGCTTCAATTTTCTCAGCATCAGAGAGAAAGAAAAATGGATGTACCTGAGTAGATGAGGTAGAGCACTCAGTGGACACAAGAGCCATGGAAGAGGTTTCACCGTCATCAGCATCATCTATTTTAGCCATAAAGCAAAGGTTGGCCATGTCCTTGTCACTTTCGGAAGTTGGTTCATTTACCCAATCATGAGATTCGGCAAGAAGACCTTTTCCTTTGTTTGCTAGAAGAGCATTTCTTTCCTTCTCTCTCTTGTATTTGGCCTTGTACTTTTCAGCACGGTCAGAGTTTGAAGGAACAGATGAGTTTGACTTTTGAAAAGGAGGTTGGTAGGAATCAGACTTGGTTCTGACAGACTTAGAGGATGTACGGTTAGAGGAGGGCAGTCTAGACTTATCAGAGGACCTGCTTCTGCATTCAGAAGCAAAGTGTCCCTTCTTCCCACACCTGTAACAATCCTCATTTTTTTTGTCAAAGGAAGCATTTTTAGAAAGCGTAGAGGAGGGTTTTCTAGAAAACCTGTATTTTCTAGAAGAGAAGCGAGGTTTGCCTTTAGAAAATCCTGCCAGCATGGCAACACCGTTTGACAGCTGAGCCATAGAGGTCTCCTCTCCTTCATCATCAGCCTCACTGATATAGGCTTCTGAAGGGTCATTGGGGTCCTCTTGACTATTGTTGTCAGAATCAGAGGGATAAGTGATCCTAGGGACACACACAGTACTTTTGGAAGATTCACCGACAAGAGCTAGAGAAGAGCCTTTGATGTCTTTTGTGATTGACTTCCTAAGCAGTTTAGTTTGCTCATAGTTGAAGAGAGTGCCATACAAGGCAGTGAGAGGCATGGAATCAAGATCCTTGGTAGACTTGATACAAGTACATATATTTTCCCAAAACTCAGGAAGACAGTCCATAAACTTGCACAAGACTTCCTCATTATCATAGATGCGACCCACAAGTTTAAGATCATTGAGAAGACCGTTAAAACGGTTATAGTAGTCTGAGAGAGATTCACCCTTTTCATGAGAAAAGAGTTCATACTTTCTTACAAGAGTAATCTTCCTGCTCTTTTTCACCTCAGACGTACCTTCATAGAGAACACACAGAGTGGACCACATTTCTTTTGCGGTAGAAAAGTTAACAAGAGAATGGTAGACCTCATCAGGCAGAGAAAGGGCAATGATGGCTCTGACTTTAGTATCAAGAGCTATAAGACGTCTGTCTTCATCATTATATTTACTGGGATCCTTTACAATGTATCTCCC
Source organism: Arctium minus (assembly GCA_954870635.1). Lineage (NCBI taxonomy): Eukaryota > Viridiplantae > Streptophyta > Magnoliopsida > Asterales > Asteraceae > Arctium > Arctium minus. The sequence goes on from OX941081.1 coordinate 156,354,803, forward strand.
ATTTGCTGGAGTTCTTTCTTCCTCAGAAGAGTCCTCATCAGCATTTCCCTTGTACCGGTCCTAAACTCTAGGAAGAAAAGGACCTTCATGTAAGATAGTAGGATATCTGCTGTCAACTCCTTCTAAGAAGAGTATCATGCGACTTTTCCACAAGAAGAAGTTATTGGGGTTAAACTTTGGTGGTTTGGCTATAGAGCCATTGTCGTATGAAACAACAGTGGTGTTTTGAGAAGAAACATTATTCAAAGAAGAGGAAGAAGAAGAGGTTGCTATTGCGGATCTAGTTTATTGAATTAAACTAAACCGCTCTGATACCACTTGTTGGTCCCAAATAGCAGTAAGTAAATAAAGGAAGTATTGTAGAAGGGGGAGTTGAATACAATACTCATAGTTTTTCACTCAATTTAATTCTTATTGATTTGAAATCAAGAATTACACATATAAAACTTTTGATTGTTGCGAAAGAGAATAGATGAAATATATTCAAACAATCTTACACAAAGAGAAATGAAGAACAATTGTAAAACACTTAGAAAACAATAAGAACTTCGTAGAGAGAAATGTCAGTGCACTTAGAGATGCTTGAATGCTTGAGAGCTGGTGATCTTGCATGTTGAGCCATCCTTCATATTTATAGTGCCTCATGCATTAAATGCATGGGACACCTGTTGAGCAAAGGATGGACACAGGTCTTCAGCAAGGTACAGGATGTACCTTTTGTCTTGAGGTGTTTTGGCTTGAAGTGTTGACCTGCAGAGAGGATGGTAGAGACCTTTCCTTAAAATGTTGTAGTAGACAAAACTTACTTTATCTGATCTTCAGATGAGGTCCACGTCAATGCAAGACATCACAATATACTTTGTCAGAAAAGTACAATGTGTTTGAAAGAATTCCTCAAGCATAGACTGCCGAAGACTTGAGAGATCTTCGGCTCCTGAAGATGTGAGAACAACTTCAACTTCTAAGGAGAGATCATCGGCTGCCGAAGACTTGAGAGATCTTCGGCTCCTGAAGATGTGAGAACACCTTCACACTCCTGAAGATATGTGATTGACACCATCCTGGCCGATGGTGTTGATCACTTGGGCATGCTTGGCTTTAGCCTGAGGAGACTATCTTCAATCCTCTTTGAGAGATGTACTCCTTCTTTGTCTTCTTCGGTTGATCTTCGACTTCACCGAACATTTGTATAGAAACCAAGCTGCTAAAAGAACCTCAGACATATTCTAAGTACGATGATATAAGATGGAAGATCAGGAGGTCATCTTCAAATCTTCAGATGACCCAACAATAACCACGACATTGCTCCGACGTGGCGGAGGCCCTAAACACCCATCATGACCTACCCATTTGTTGGGTCTAAAATGTGCTAAGTCCAGTTAGTGCTGCTAAATGCTGAAAGAATTAATACTGTTGAAGAATTTAGTACTGCTATTCAAAGGTATTACTTTTGTTTGTAGGATTACTACTGCTAGAGGTATTAATACTGTTTGAAAGTTAATACTGCTAGTAGTTAGTACTGCTTGAAGAATTACTACTGCAAGCATGTTTAGTACTGCTGAGGATGAAGTTAATGCTGCTTATAAAGATAAAGATGGATTGATTGCTTAAAGCGAAAGACTAGGAGCTGAAGATAAAGCTGAAGATAATTATGGAATGGATGCTGAAGATCAATATTATTTTCATATTTATCTTGTAATCTGATTTGTATATATAGTCTAGAAGTCTTAGCATAAAGATATAGTTTTTGATAGAATATATAGAGAATACGTATTGTTTGTGTTCTAGAGAGAATTAGCCTCAAGGTTCTTTGTAGTCCTTTCAATAGAGAAGTATTGAACGTCTGTTGAGCCTGTTCAACAGATTGAGGCTGTGGTTGTAATCATTAAGTTAATTCAATATAACTTGTGATTTGATCCATATACTGTTTCATTGATTTACTGTTAAAGTGTTATTCCGCAAACTTCTTTAACATAGCTTCTGAGTGTTTAATTAAATTCTTGTTTCGAATTTCGATCTTGACAAGTGGTATCAGAGCAGAGGAACTCAGAAAGCTATAATCATCATGGACGGATCACATGACAGTGTTGTTGTTTCAAAGGTTCCCATGCTCAAACCCAATGAGTTTGACATGTGGAAAATCAGGATCAGGCAATATATCCTTCTTACAGATTACTCAATGTGGGATATCATTGAGAATGGTCCCTCCAATGAAGGAGAGATGGGAGCAGATGGAAAAAGACCTTCACTAAAGAATGATGGAGAAAGAAAGATGAGGCAGACTGAGATGAAGGCCTTAAGCACTCTGCTTTTGGCTATTCCTAATGAATACCAACATCAACTTTGCAACTGTACTAATGCCAGAATCTTGTGGAATGCGTTGGAGAAGAGATTTTCAGGTACTAAAAGCACTAAGAGAAATCAAAAAGCTATTCTCAAGCAACAATATGAAAACTTTATGTCTACAAAGAATGAGTCTATGACTCAAACTTTTGATAGATGCAACAAGTTGATTGGAGAATTGGCCACTGTTGGTGTCAAGATGGACCAGGATGATGTCAACAGAAAGTTTCTAAGATCTCTTGGTGAAGAATGGGTGATGTATACAGTATCATTCAGGCAGAATGATAATCTGGAGGACAAGGAACTTGATGATCTCTACAATGATCTCAGGGTGTTTGAAGCAGAGGTTGAATCTACGAAGAAGCCATCTGGATACTCTCACAATGCTGCTCTCTTATCATCTACTACTGATTCTTCTACTAATACAGAATCAGTTAGCACTGCTTATGGCTCAAAACAGGATGGACCTAATGATTCTATTTTGGAAGTCTTCCTTGCTAGTCATGCTAAATCCTCCCTTATTAATGATGATCTGGAGCAGATTAATGTTGATGACCTTGAAGAGATGGACATCAAATGGCAAATGGCAATGCTCACCATGAGAATCAAAAGATTCATTAAAAGGACTGGAAGAAACAATTTTGCCATAAAAAGAGAAGATGGTGCTGGATTTGACAAATCCAAAGTGGAATGCTACAAGTGTCATAAATTGGGGCATTTTGCAAGAGAATGCAGAGGGGAATCTCTCAACAAGATGTGAGCAACAATCAACAATCAAAGTCCACCAACAACTGGAACCCATCTCAAACACTTGTCTCACGAGATGGAATGGGATTTGATTGGAGTGATTAAGCAGAAGAGGCAATCCAGAATCAAGCATTGATGGCTGAGGTTTCAGATTCTTCAAGCACTGCAATCCCCACAGAGGTAAAATCTAAATTATGCTCTAAAGCCTGTCTTGAAACTGTTAAGAAGTACAGGGATCACAATCAGAGCATGTGTGATGACCTTAAAAGACTGGAGAAACATAGGAGAGAGTCCAATTTGATCACTGTGAATTTTGAAGAACAAATTAAGGCATATCAGGATAATGAACTTCAACATTCATATGATCAAAATTATTGGAAGTTGGAGAAGAAGGAATTAGAGATTAAGCTAGAGAAGGCTAGAGAAGAATGTGAGAAAGTCAGAAGTGAACTTGAGAAGGCCAAACTAGACATTGAGAAATTTTCCAATGCCTCTAAAGCAATGGATACTTTACTCAAATCTCAAGTTCATGACAAACTGAAGAGAGGTATAGGATATAATAACACCCCTACACCTTACAATAACAACTACATTCCACCCACCTCAGACCTTTTAGAAAGACAAGAGAAGAAGGACTTACCTGAAGGAGCCACTAAAGTAGATCCACTAGACAGAGTAGTGGTTGAGGCAGATTCTGAAGAAGAGAACACTGAGGATACCAATAAGGAAGACCAGAAAGTAATTCCCCTAGAAAACCATATCCTGACAAATGAAAGGGGGGGGGGGTAAACCATTTGTCAAGAGTGAGAAAGTGGAGAAGTCTAAAATTGGGGAAGAGACTGTTAAGAGTGAGAAAGCTGAGGCCTCCAGGAAAGGGAAGGAGAAGGTACAGGGAAATCACTATATGCAAACTACTGTTGTAAATCCCTGTACTTGTCAACAGATCAAGCCCCATCAACATGATAAAATACGGGGAAATCAAAGAAACAGAAATAACAGTGGGCTCAAAAACAGGGAATTGATCTAAGCAAAGTCAATAGACCAAAGCCTTGTTTTATTTGTGACAAGTTGAATCATCTAGCCAAACACTGTTATTTCAATCCTATTAACCAAAGATTTACTTTTCAAAGACAACATCAAAATTCTGTTGGTTATAAGAAGCAATCAAGAAGATCAAGGAACCACATGGCTGAGAATGTGAGAACAGCACCAGTGAAAACTGGTACTGCAAAATCTCATATTCAGAATAAGTTTGTTAAAGCAAAAGAAAATACTCCAAGCAAATCAAGGAGTAACACAAAGAATAAGAAAGCAAACAAATGTGTCTTAATTTGGGTCCCAAAAGAAATTAAACCTGTTAGTACTGTTAATAAAGTTAGTACTGCTACCAGAGTTAGTACTGCTGACCAAATGAGTACTACTAATGAGGTTAGTACTGCTAACAAAGTTAGTGCTGCTAACCAAGTTAATACTGCTAACAAGGATAGTACTGCTACCAGTGTTAATACTGCCAAGCCTATAATTAAGACAAAGTATTCCATCCATGAAATTCCTGACTCTGATCAACTCATCAAGACTAAGCTTAATGAATATGAGTATGTTGATGAGAAAGGGCAACCCAAGACCACTTTGGCTTGGGTTCCCTCAAGAAACTAACCGTTTTATCTTATGTGCAGGGCAACCAACAACTCAAGAAGAAGAGCATTTGGCATGTAGATAGTGGTTGCTCTAGGCACATGACAGGTAACATGGCCTGCCTTCAAAACTTCAAAAAGTTTGATGGAGGACGTGTTGCTTTTGGTGATAATCCAGCAGGAGGTAAGATAAGTGGCAAAGGTATGGTTTCAAAAGGTAAGATGAGCTTTGAAGATGTGTACTATGTTGAGCAATTGAGATACAACCTGTTAAGTGTATCACAGGTCTGTGGCAAGAAACATAGTATATTATTTAATGATACTGAATGTATTATCCTTGCTCCAGGATTCAAGGTAGTTGATGAAAATATGATACTACTTAGAACTCCTAGAAAGGAAAATGTTTATTGTTTGGACCTAGAGAGTGTTTCATCTGATTCATCACTAAACTGTCTGTTTTCAAAAGCTTCTTTAGATGAATCATCTCTTTGGCATAGAAGGATGTGTCGCATGAACTTTAAAACTATGAACAATCTTGTGAAAAACAACCTTGTAAGAGGTTTGCCTCAAAAAGTATTTTCATGTGATGATCATTGTGTTGCATGTCTTAAAGGCAAGCAGCACAAAACTTCTCATAAGTCCAAAGAAATAAACCCAATCTCTTCACCTATTCAGTTATTGCATATGGATCTCTTTGGTCCTACAAATGTGATGAGTATTGGTAAGAAATCCTACTGCTTAGTCATTGTTGATGACTTCTCTAGATTCACTTGGGTATATTTTCTAAGGACTAAGGATGAGACAAGTGGACTGATCAAATCCTTTGTTCTTAGGGTTGAAAACCAAACAAATCTAAGATTTAAAGTCATCAGATATGATAATGGAACTGAATTTAAAAACAGTGACTTAAACAGCTTTTGTGAGACTAAAGGTATTGAGAGACAATTCAGTGCTCCTAGAACTCCTCAACAGAATGGTGTTGCTGAGAGGAGAAATAGGACATTGATTGAGGCTGCTAAATCTCTGTAGGCAGATTCAAAATTACCAATTACTTTTCGGGCAGAAGCAGTTAATACTGCTTGTTATGTCCAAAACAGAGTTCTAGTAGTCAATTCCCAAGGAAAAACACCTTATGAACTTTTCAAAAAGAAGAAACCATTTATTGGATTTTTCAAACCTTTTGGGTGTCCTTGTATAACCCTCAATACCAAATCTCATTTAGGCAAGTTTGAAAGCAAAGCTGAGGATGGATTCCTTGTTGGATACTCCTCTCAGAGTAAGGCATATAGAGTTTTCAATAGTTCTTCAATGATTATAGAGGAAAGTGACAATGTCAAATGCAATGAGAACACACCAAATCCAATTGGTGCAGGTCCTGATTGGCTGTTTGACATTGATTCACTAACCAACTCTTTGGATTTTAGTGATGTACAAATTGCAGGAACAAGTTCAGAAGAGAAACAAGCACATAAACTAGAGTTTGTGCTATTTCCTATACCTACAGTTGATCCTGTTGAATTTTGTCAACAAGAACAGAAGGATGATTCAGAAAAAGAGGAGTCTGAACCAGAACAGATTGAAGAGGATAAAGGCGATGAAGAGAATAAGAGTGATAAAGAGGATGCTCATCCTTCAGGAAACACAGGTCCTGAGATGCCCATACTGTCAGAAGATGATACTGATGAAGAAAATTCTTCAGTATTTGGTGGAAGCACTCCTGAGAAGAATGACTCTAATCTAAATGCAAATATCAATGAGGAGGCTGCACATCAAACAAGAACTCAGAAAAATCATCCTCCTCAGTTGGTGATTGGTGACATCAATTCTCCTAGGATCACAAGGCATCAAAGTAAGATAGGAGGATTGAAAGACTTGCAGTCAGGGTTGTTATCTTGTTTTCTATCTCAGATTGAACACAAGAAGGCCTATGATGCTATGAAAGAACCAAGCTGGATAAAAGCAATGCAAGAGGAGCTGCTGCAGTTTGAGCTGCAAAATGTGTGGGATCTGGTTGATCTTCTACAAGGACAAAGGGCAATTGGTACTAAATGGGTTTTCAGGAATAAGAAAGATGAGAGAGGAATTGTGATAAAGAATAAGGCCAGGCTTGTGGCACAAGGGTATACACAAGAAGAGGGGATAGATTATGAAGAAGTATTTGCACCAGTAGCCAGAATTGAGGCAGTTAGGCTGTTTCTAGCCTATGCTTCTTTCATGCAGTTCAGAGTATTTCAGATGGATGTCAAGAGTGCGTTTCTATATGGGAAAATTGATGAAGAAGTGTATGTTTGTCATCCTCCAGGGTTTGAGTATCCTACCTTTCCTGATAAAGTATACAAACTAAAGAAGGAACTCTATGGGCTACATCAAGCACCAAGAGCATGGTATGACACTCTGTCTACCTATCTCTTGGAAAATGGTTTTGAAAGGGGAATAATTGACAAGACTCTGTTCATCAAAAGGAAGAAGGACATCCTGCTTGTGCAAATCTATGTGGATGACATCATCTTTGGATCCACAAAAGATTATATGTGCAAGGAGTTTGAGGAGCTGATGCACAAAAGATTCAAGATGAACTCTATGGGTGAACTTACATTCTTCCTTGGGCTACAGGTTAAACAGAAGAAAGATGGTATCTTCATCAGCCAATCCAAGTATGTGCAGGATATACTTACAAAGTTTGGATTTTCATATTCAAAGCCTGCAAGCACACCTATGGAAACACACAAACAAATCACTGCAGATCTTGAGGGGGGGGATGTAGATGTTCATCATTATAGATCTATGATAGGCTCCCTCATGTATCTAACAGCTTCAAGGCCAAATATTATGTTTGTTGTCTGTGTATGTGCCAGATTTCAAGTAAGACCTAAGCAATCTCATTTTCAAGCAGTCAAAAGGATATTCAGATATCTCAAAGGACAACCTAGGTTGGGTCTTTGGTATCCTCATGACTCACCATTTGATCTACTTGCATATTCTGATAGTGATTTGGGTGGTGCAAACTTGGATAGAAAGTCTACATCAGGAGGATGTTAGTTTTTAGGTGCAAGACTAGTTTCATGGCAGTGTAAAAAGCAAACCACAGTGTCCACCTCTACAACAGAAGTAGAGTATATAGCTGCTGCAAGCTGCTGCTCACAAGTGCTATGGATTCAGAATCAGATGTTGGACTATGGTGTTACCTTTCTTCACACTCCAATCTTCATTGACAACAACAGTGCTATCAGCATTGTTAATAATCCAGTCAAGCACTCTAAAACCAAGCATATAGAAATCAGGTACCATTTCATCAGAGATTGCAATGAAAAGAAGTTAATTCAGGTTTTGAAAGTACACACAAGTAACCAATTTGCTGATCTATTCACCAAAGCTTTTGATGTGGGCAGATTCACATTCTTGGTTACAAGTGTAGGCATGATAAACACTGAATAAGCCTCTTTTTGATTTTCTTTATGTACCATTTCTATATAGATTCCTTCATGCTTACTTTCTCATAATATATTGTGCATGGTGCTGCTAACTATGTGTGTTTAAGTGTTTCAGATTACCTTGCTGATTAGAAACTTAGTACTTCTGGTTAAGTTAATATTGCTCTCACTATTAATCCTACTGACAGTTCAAATATGGTTAAGTATGGTTAATACTGCTTGGTGGTTTATACTGCCAGTGCAAAGTTACTACTGCTTACCTTATTTATACTGCCAGACAGTGTTAATACTGCTGGTATGTGTTAATACTGCTAGTCTGTGTTAATACTGCTAGTATGTGTTAATGCTGCTGGTGTGTGTTACTACTGCTAGTCTGTGTTAATAATGCTAGTCTGTGTTAATGCTGTTGGTATGTGTTACTACTGCTTATATGGGTTAGTACTGCGGGCTTGTTAATGCTGCTAGGGTACTTAGTACTGCTTCTAACTGAAACCCTCCACCTATAAATACCCTCTCTGACCGCCAAAATCCAAACGGCTCTTTGAATTTCCTACGAGTGTTCTTTCTCTCTCTCTCTCTCAAATTCTTGCTTCCCAGTGCATAAACCCTAGAGTTGATTCGATCCCAAGAACGATGGCAGGATTGGAATTTGTGGACGATCACAATGAACTCGCAATGCTGCAGAAACCCAAACAAGGTGAGGGTTTTGAAGAAATTGTGGATTTCCTGAAAGCATCCCACATTGCCTATGCACTCACAGTCAATCCCACAATCTATGTGGAACATCTGCGTCAATTCTGGACCAATGCCTCCGTTCAGACTATCAATGGCAATCAGGTCATCCAATCCAAGGTATGTGATAAATCCATCACAATCACAGAAGGCTGCATTCGCACTCATCTACGTCTAGATGATGCCACAGGTATATCTTCTCTCTCAAAGGAAGACCTATTTCTAGAAATTGGTTGAATGGGGTATGAAGGTCCCACTGAGGTCTTTAAGTTCTTCAAGAACAAATTTTCACCTCAGTGGAGATTTTTTGTTCATACCCTTCAGCATTGTATTTCCCGCAAAACAACTGGTTGGAGTGAGTTCAGCAGTACCATAGCTTATGCTCTAGTCTGCTTAGCAACCTCCAGAAAGTTTAATTTTTGACAAATGATTTTAAATGATTTACTGTCAAACCTGGATACCAAAACCAAAACAAAGAGATTTTATATGTATCCAAGGTTTGTACAAGAAGTACTTAACAAAGAATTGACGGATTTACCCTCTTTTCAAGAGGTGTATGTACCTAAACCTCCCAAAGGGAAGGTGTTCTCTAACATGAAAAGGCCTAGTAAGGACTTTTCTGGACAAGACACTCCATTGTTCTCTACAATGATGGGTGTGTCTCATTCCCATGGTGAGGCATCAGGGTCACAACCCACATCTGACCACCCAACTGATGACCTACCCACACCATTCATTTCCATTGATACTTCTCAGATCCCTGTTGTCAAACCAAAATCCCCCATCACACAAATATATATACGGAAAAAGGTACAAAAGGTTCCTTCCCTTCGTGTACCTTCACCCCCAAAGCCTACAAGCCCTCTGATGGAGCATTCTCCATCAGAGAATATCGAAAGGGAAACCACAGGGGTGTCTCCCAACCCCATGAAGGTGCTCTCTAAGGAGAAGGATGAGCATGTGGGCAACAAGGCTCACACTACTGATTCTGCGCAAGGTGTGGATCAGGACAGTGTGAACATAGCTAAGACCTTCCCCACGGCAACTTTGGGTGAGCAATCATCTAAAGGTACCAGGTGCCAAGAAACCACAGGGGTAGAAGGTGCTTCTGCTAGGCAGAAGGCCTCTACTAAAAGATCCAAGGATCCTTCAAGGGTGGTAAAAACACCTAAAGGAGGTGAGGACAGATATACTTATGATGAATTGATGGAAACCATTGCAAATGTCAACTTGGATGTAATAAATCAGGGATTGGAGATAAAGGAGTTGCAAAAGGTGATCACTTCCCAACAAGTGCAAATAGCCAAACTGAAGAAAATGGTAATCAGGTTGATGCACAAAAAGAAGCAAAAACAATTTGTATTGAAGAAAAGGGGAAGTGTACATGATGATTCCAAAAGGGGGAGAGTCAAGCTGAAGTTGAAAAGCAAAGCCCAGTTGGTATGGAATCTCAGTTTGAGGGGAGATGAGTAGTGAAGCAGAAAAGAAGCAAGCAGCAGAAACAGCAAAAGCAGTAGAAACTGAGAAAGAAGTAGAAACTACAGCAGCAGCAGAAACAGAAAAACCAACAGCAGAAACTGAATTGACAGTAGAAGAACTAGAAATTGTTGAAACCTTGGTCAAAGCAAAGAATGACACTCCTAAGGCCACTCAAAAGGCTAAGGGAGTGGTGATCAATGAAGGAGGCTCAGAACAGAAAAAGAAGAAGATCAGTGAGGCAGAGGTCAAAAAGAAAGGGAAAGAAAAAGTGATTGAACCTGTGAAACCATCAAAGAAATCCTCACAAATAGAACTGGATGAAGAGTTAGCTAAGAAGTTGCAAGAAGAGCTTGAAAAGGAGGAAGAGACCCAAACTGCCAAAGATAGAAAGATTGCATTAGATTTGGCTACAAAGCTCAATGAAGAATATCAGAAAAGTTTAAAGCTTGCTGCTAAGAAATTTACCATGAAAGCATCTAGGCAAAGGCAGACATCAAAGACAAGACAAAGACAACCTTCTAAGACCTTTCTGGCTGCACAGGAAAGGAGAAAGATGATAAACTTCCTGAAAGGGTCTATTGGAGTCCCTGAAGGAATGTTTACAAAAATGGCTTGGAGCAGAATTGAAGACTTGTACAGAAAGGAGATGGCTAAACTACAAGAAGATTTCACTCAGAGCGTTGAGGTTGAGAGGAAAATGAAAGAAAGACATGATTTGAATATTCAACAACCTTTTGCTGAGAGTGAAGAAAGCATTCCTACAAAAGAAAAGGCAGAAGTAAAGAAAGAAGAAACATTAGCTCAACAAATTGGAGTTGTAAAAAAGAAAGAAGTCTATTGCTACAAAGCCAAAGGCAAAAAGGCCTAGAACAGAGGAAGGTGAGAAGGAGGAGGAAAGTGAAAGAACAGAAGCAGAACCATCAGAACCTACTGTTGCATATTCAGCAGAGCATGAGCAAAATCAAGAGCCAACAACTCAACAATCAGAACAGCCAAGACAACCTGAGGAACAGTTTGAGTTATACATGACAGTAATAGATGAAGAACCAGTGAAAGCTGACCCTATCTCAGTGAATGCTCCAGAAATCATTCATTAGGATACTTTGGTGGATAAAAGAACAGAATACATCAGAATTAAGAGAATGGGTGATCAGTTTGAGGTTTATTCAACTTGGGGAAAGATAATCAGAAGTTGTTCCAGAACAGATTTGGAAGAGATGTATAAGGTTGGTCTGAGATTGTATGATGATTTGCTGAAAGGAGAAGGAATGAGCATAATAAGGATGGTTATGGAGTTCTTGTACATGATGTTTGATTCAGATAGAGTGAAGTATCTTATCAAAGACTTGCATCAGGAAAATGTATTTAAAAGAATTGATCATTGGATGTTCTTTGAAAGATGTAGAGTCTATTCCATAACCATTGACAAAAGCTTTCATGAGTATTACTTGGTGGATAAGGTGTATGACCACAACAAAGCAAAGCTGCAAGGGATGTTAAGAGCTAAGTTGGTCTGCCCTAAAGGTTCAGAAATGGCCAGAATAGTGCTCAGGAGAACTATCAATCAAAGTCTAGGTCTGGATCCTAATCTGGGAAATTAAGCAGTGATTTTGTCAGCATCATGAAGACCCTTTTATGGAGAACTTAACTTCTTATTTTGAAAAGTTAAGTTAGGGGGAGATTGTTGGGTCTAAAATGTGCTAAGTCCAGTTAGTGCTGCTAAATGCTGAAAGAATTAATACCGCTGAAGACTTTAGTACTGCTATTCGAAGGTATTACTATTGTTTGTAGGATTACTACTGCTAGAGGTATTAATACTGCTTGAAAGTTAATACTGCTAGTAGTTAGTACTGCTTGAAGAATTACTACTGCAAGCATGGTTAGTACTGTTGAGGATGAAGTTAATGCTGCTTATGAAGATAAAGATGGATTGATTGCTTAAAGCGAAAGACTAGGAGCTGAAGATAAAGCTGAAAATAATTATGGAATGGATGCTGAAGATCAATATTATTTTCATATTTATCTTATAATCTGATTTGTGTATATAGTCTAGAAGTCTTAGCATAGAGATATAGTTTTTGATAGAATATACAGAGAATACGTATTGTTTGTATTCTAGAGAGAATTAGCCTCAAGGTTCTTTGTAGTCCTTTCAATAGAGAAGTATTGAACGTCTGTTGAGTCTGTTCAACAGATTGAGGCTGTGGTTGTAATCATTAAGTTAATTCAATATAACTTGTGATTTGATCCATATACTGTTTCATTGATTTACTGTTAAAGTGTTATTCCGCAAACTTCTTTAACATAGCTTCTGAGTGTTTAATTAAATTCTTGTTTAGAATTTCGATCTTGACACCATTGTCACAATAGCACAACCGGACTCAGCCCTCCTAGTGTACACTTGAAAGGACAAGGTCATAAGACATGAGTCCCGGAGTCCAACCCCGTACCACCCAATTGACCATCAAATAAGACTGACTTACGTGCCTATGGATCCAATGCAACACAGTCTAACATTACATGACTACCCATGAATGACCAACGCACTCAAGCATGTAATTATCATAAATATGTAATAAAATGCATTAGTATGTAAATCATAGACTGGACTTTACATCGAGCCCTTAAAATCGGACAAATGTCCTCAAGACTCTTTTTAGTCAACGTCGAGCTAACATGCTCAAAATCCATTTGACCAATAAACAATGGACCCCCAAATAATGAAGTGCCTTTAAACGACGTTTATGCATACCCGTAACCCAAGAACGTGATTAACCCAAAATTCATCACATATTGTAACCAAGGATTTTCCCAAATGGTTTATGAACTCAAGAACATCAAAATGCCGAACATCATGAATTAGACTTAATTTGTACAAAAATCACCGAAGACACATAAATCATAAAATGGGCTTTATTTGTATAAGATCACCAAGAATACATAAGTCATGCTATTTTACTTGTTGAAATATTCAAAACCTGCATATGAGCATTTCATGAGATTACTTCAACCCAAGTTTATCAAATATGAAAACTTATTAAAATACTCACACTTTGACAATTACCAAGTAAAATGTACTTTTACTTCAAAATACCCAAAACTTATCAACAGTTAATCATTTCATGTAAAACACAAAACACTTTAAAATAAATTTTTTGGCATGTACACCGTTTTCACAAATCAACTTGAACTCACCTTGCTAGATTTAGGCTAAATCTAGATTTTTACCCACTTTGAGCTTTCTTGAAGAAACTTGGATCTTCAAGCCAAAACCTCCAAAAACCTAGATCCATAAATTTCAACCATAAATAACCATATTCAACCATATAGAAACATTCCCCAAACATTTTACATCAAAACCTCAACATATACCCAAAACCCTAATTTTGACCTAACTCCTCCAAAATCTTCCAAACCGAAAATGGAGAAACATAATACTTAGGAAATCATCAATGGAGCATTTATATCTTATATTAGGGTTTAAAAATGAAGGAGATACACTTACCACTTAGGTTTTGGTGAAAACCTAGAAAACTCTACCATGGAGCTTGAGGTTGAAGGTAACAATGGTGGACACTTTGTTAAAGCTCCCAATATACCTCTTGAAGAAGTAACACTTTAAGAACTCAAGAAATTAACCCAAAATGATTTAGGGTTTGAGGAGAAAAAAGAAGAAACGGTTTGGGAGAGAGAGGAGAAGTTTTAGAGAAGAGAAATGAGGAAATAGGCTGAAATCCCGCACTTAACAGCGCCCTGGATCCTTTGTGCGACATTGACCATGCGACATTGCCCAGGGCAATGTCGCCAGGTGCCCTCAGGCCGCGGTACATCCTCTGTGACTGTGACAATGCGACTATGACACTGTCATAGTGACCAGGCATTGTCGCAGGACCTTCCCGGAGCTCCGAAACACGACTTTTTCACTGCCAATACTCCTGATACTCTAAGGGGTTTTAAACAATACATTTCCCAACAAAACCCCACTGATTACATGTCACAGAAGCGTCCGGGTGACAATCACTTAGCGAAAATTACGGGTGTTACAGCATTGGAGATCCAACACTTTGGATCACTGAAATATTTCTTTGGGAATGGAAGTTGCAAGATCAAAGAAGGGGATCATAGTGAGCCAAAAAAATATATTTAAGATCTTTTTGATGCTGATGAAATATATCTTAGACCTTTCTGATAGTGGTATGACAGGTTATAAGCCAACCAACACACCTAAAGATCCCAATTAAAAACTTAGTGTTGTTGAAGGTGATCGAGTTGATGTTGGGAGATATCAATGATTGGTTGGGCAGTTAATCTATATGTCTCATACAAGAACGGATATTTCTTTCACAGTAGTTCACGCACTCCCTTAAGAAGATTCATTTAGAAGCAGCTTACCACATTCAAAGATATCTCAAGGGATCTTCAGGAGGGGGACTTTTTTTTAGAAGAAGGCTCAAAAAAGTTTTGAAGTAATTACCGATGTAGATTGTGCAGATTCAGTCATTGATACAAGATCCAATGGTGAAAATTGCTCATGTGTATGTTGAAATCTAGTGGTGTGGCAAAGTACAAAGCAAAGTGTAGTGTCTAGTAGCAGTATTGAGCTAGATTTCCGTTCTATGGCCAATGAAATCTGTGAACCAATTTGGCTCAAACGAGTATTCGAAGAGCTACACCTACAACTGGATGGTCCTATGAAACTATACTAGAAAAACAAGGTTGCCATAAGCATTGCTAATAATCCCATGCATCATAATAGAACTAAACAAGTGGAAATTGATTGTCACTTCATCATTGGAAAAGCCATAAAATGGAATGATATACATGTCGTATGTTCCAACCACGCAACAAGTAGTTGATATCCTTGCAAAAGGATTGTTCAAGACAAGCTTTGATGAAATCATCAGCAAGTTAGGTCTTGTAAATATTTAGGCCCCATCTTGAAGGGGAGTGTTGGTGAAGAAAATATAGCTTTAGATTAGAATACTACAACTGTAAATTAGCTAGAATATTTTTCCTATCTTTTAGAGAGTAGTTTCCTATCAATAATGAAACAATTTATGTATCTAAACTCTACCTTGTATATTTCTAATCAAGTGAGAAGATATTTTGATTTCTCAAAATCACGAAGTTATTTAGTGAAGCTCTACTAACTTTATCTTAAGTCACAAAATATGATATTGTCCATCACTTTTCTCTAACCAAAGAGATAGAGATCAATGGTGAAGTTACAAAGTGAAACCTATCTTAAAGCATATCATTTTCAGACAAAGCTGCATGCATTTCACAACCTATGGCCATGGTACCTCAATAAGTAATAACATAAGAAACCTCCAACATAATTACTAAGGGGGAAAGGAGACGTCTTCATAGCATGAAACTATAGATACAATTTCGGTTGTTGTTTACACTAAATGTGAGGCCTTAGATTCAACTATTCGCCACACGAGGCCACATAAACACTAAAGGGTTGTGCGGAAGAGAAAAAACTGAAAAAAAATTCAAATATAATACAATAATTTTCAAATATTCCAAAATGCACCAATAAGAATGTCCAAGAAGAAAAGAAAAGGCAGCATGCCTTTTATCTCAAACTACTAGAGACAGGTTATAGAAGAGACATGTTAGGTGTCAACAGACTCATCAACTCGGGCACAAGAATAGGACAATAAGATCCACTAAAACTGAGCCTATGTACCTTTGTGTACCTTGTAATCCTAATTCCTTGATTTTTTCCACCAGTGGCATAACAAGGTTCAGTGACAATATATATAGTGATCTTCGTAGATGACCCATCAATTATTTCATCCTCCGTACTATGAAGAAATGGTAAAATGTTTGGATGCCTTACCTGAAATAAACAAATTATAGCTTTATTTCACTTGCAACAAAGACATACTAATAAGAAGCTCACAAAATGTATACAAATTATCATTCTGCCAAAAGCTTGTCTGAAATACTGAAACTTGTCTGAATACTGAGTTGACACAATTTCAAAAATTACACAGAGGAGGCCTGCACATGCAATAGAACTATCCAGATCCCCCTCTTTCAACAGTCAAAAGAAAATTTTTGATTACAAAACCAAAAAAAAATCAGTAATCAGCATAAATTTGCATGAATGACAAGACTAATTGAACTATGATCGTCTAACTGACATTACACATCTGAAACTAGCATAACTAAGTGCACAACGGTCATACTTGAGCATAGCTCATAGCCAATTCTTCATGCTGCATAGAACTAATTAGAATACATTTATAGATACACATGTATAGATATATCTATACATATGGAGAAGGAACACATATCAAATAAATTTCATGTTCAGATGAAGAACCATCTCTTTATGAGAAACTCACTGTTCGTAGCCGTTTGATACCATTACGACCGGCAGCTAAACATCCATCATTGTCATTACTTCCTGAAAGTGAAAATATTGATACAGGTGATCCATCCTGGAGAAACAAAATGATAGTTACAAGCCAATCCCTTCCATCAACAGAGAGAATACAAATGATAATTTTTTAGAGCAACTTCTCACACTTAAGGTATTTAAATAAAATTTAATATAGGCATGGGAAGGAACCATCCATGGCAAAGGTTAATAGAGCTACCAAAAGAAAGATGTGACCTCAAGTCCAACGAGAAAAAAAGGTTCGAAGCCATCAAGTTACAATTGAGAAATGGCTACCCAAGGGGCACAACCCACGAGTTGGTCACAAGGGATAGTGCAGACTCTCTTTTTCCAAGGTTCACAAAGATCAATCATTTTAGTTTCATACATGTTGTTTTGATGTGTGATGTGTTGGTTTCATTGAGATAAACTTGGTAATTGTGTATTGCATTATTGTGTGAAACACGATTACAATCAAGGGTATATATAAGAGAAACATTTACACTCTAAACCCTCTAATATAAATATGTACATGTATCACACTTAATTTGTCTAACAGTCCCCCGCAAGCTAAGGCCGGGGAGCGACCTGTAGCTTGGACTGTAATGGGAGAAACCGTTGTGAAAGTAGCGGCTTAGTGAACACGTCTACAATCTGATCATCTATAGATATAAACTGAACTGAAAGCTTCCGTTGGGCAACCATTTCTCGAACAAAGTGAAAGTCCACTTCTACATGCTTGGTACGGGCATGAAATACAGGGTTAGCTGAAGGATACGTAGCTCCAAGACTATCACGCCATAAGGTAGGAACCGACTTCACAGGAACCCGAAGTTCGCGCAACAGTGTTTGGAGCCATGTGAGCTCAACAACAGTATCGACTAGAGCCTTGTATTCAGACTCTGTTGACGACCGAGAGACAATCCGTTGTTTTCGTGCGGACCATGATACTAGGTTTGAACCAAGATAGATAGTATATCCCCCTGTGGATCGACGGTCGTCGGGGCAACCAACCTAGTCAGGATCTGAGAAGCCAGTCAGGGAGTTGTAAGCAGAATCAGTGTAGGCATGAAGGATTGTGCCGGAATCATGTAGGATTCGTAAACCATAGTCAGCAGTGCCCTGCAAGTAACGAAGAATTCGTTTGACTACAGTCCAATGATTTTCAGTGGGGGAGTGCATAAATTGGCAGATTTTGTTGACTACGAAAATGATATCCGGACGAGACAATGTGACATACTGAAGGTCACTCACAATTTGGCGGTATTTGACCGGATCAGCAAACGTAGCACTATCACCAAGAGCAAGATTAGCAGTAGTGGTCATAGGAGATGAAACCGGCTTAGCATTAGACAGGCCTGCGCGTTGCAAGAGTTAAAGGATGTATTTCCTTTGTGATAGAAGCATATCATGACCCTGACTGGTTACTTCAATACCGAGAAAATAAGACAAGCGACCCATATCCTGAACAACAAAGGATCGGCTAAGACGTTGTACCACTTTGTCAATAGCCTCCGGATTGTTTCCTGTCAAAAAAATGTCATCAACATAGACTAGCATGTACAAAAAGGTGCCCCTGTAGGAGTAAATAAACAAGGAAGGGTCCGTCTTGGAGCCTGAAAGCCAAGAGAATGAAGGACCGTAGAAAGGCGATGGAACCACGCTCTAGGGGCATGCTTTAATCCATATAAGGATTTGTGAAGTAGGCAAACATGATCGGGTTTGGCCGGTTCAACGAACCCTGGTGGTTGTTGTAGATAAACTGTCTCGTTGAGATCACCATGTAGGAAGGCATTTTGCACATCAAGTTGCCTTAGGGACCATTTCTGTGTTACGACCAGGGATAGAACACGGATGGTGGTCGATTTGACCACGGGACTGAATGTCTCCTGATAATCAATGCCTGGTTACTGCCAAAACCCTTTGGCGACTAGTCGTGCCTTGTAACGTTTTATTGCCCATGTTTGGTCTCTTTTCAATTTGTATACCCGCTTGCAATCAAAGACGTTGGAATTTGGAACACATGGCACTAGTGTCCATGTACCATTCCGCATCAGCACCGAATACTCGTCAGCCATGGCACTACGCCACTGAAGATACCTGTTAGCAATATGTTATAAACTAGATTCTAAATCAATAAAAACTAAGAATGAAGATGGAAACAGACTAATTGATTTATTGCTTGAATGGAAAACAAAGATAATCTCTAGCAATTCGAGAGTGCTAGAACTCTCCCAAAAGCACTCACTAATTTTCTGCCTGACTCTCACCTCCTGCATCCCCTCTATTTATTAACAACCATAACAGACTCAATACCAAAACTACCTCTTCTAGAACCTATCCTATTGATGGGCCTAGGCTTGGGTCAGTGCATAACACAATAGTAAAGGTGGTCGGTTCGGTATCAGGTAAAGGAAGTTGGGTATGGTATGAGAAGGCATTGTAGGGTTTGGTCGGTTTGGGATTGGGGCGTAGGTTGGGTGGTCGAGTACGGATGGGTTGTTCGGTGGTAGAGGAGGGAGGGGGGTAGGGATAGGCTGAGGTGGTGGTTCGGTGACTTTGGAACAACGTTGATAGGTCTGAATGATGGGTGGTTGGGCCGTGGGGTGGGCATTGGGAAGGGTGGTGGTAGGTGGTGTTTCGTGTGGGACAGATTACACGGTGGGTATTGTTGAGGGTGTTGGTTCTGTTGGAGTAGGATGTGTATTAGGTTCAGTGGAGGGTGGATCGGTAGGTGGTAGGTCAGAATTGGGAGATGTTTGGAAAGGACAGGATTGTTCATTGAATCGAACATGACGGGCCACGTAAATACGATCAGACTGTGGGTCGTAACACCGATAGCCATGATGAGTAGTGTTGTAACCAAGGAACATACAAGGTGTAGAACGAAAGTCCATTTTGTGTTTATTGTATGGACGGAGATGAGGGTAGCATTGGCATCCAAAAACCCGAAGAAAGGAAAAATCGGGTCTGTGCTTGAACACATGTTCAAAGGGTGAGGTGTTTGAGTTGGTTCTGGATGGCATTCGATTAATGAGATAGACTGCGGTGTTGAAAGCAAAATTCCAAAACCGTTGTGGAACATGGGATTGAGCGAGCAAAGTAAGGCCGATTTTAACATATCGATGTCATCGTTCAACAAACCCATTTTGCTCGCTTGTACGTGGACATGAAAGGCGATGAGTGATGCCGAGAGGAGAGAAGAATTGGGAGAGATTCTGAAACTCGCCTCCCCAGTCGGTTGGACAAATTTTAGTTTGGTTTGAAAATGTATTTCAGCCATCGCAAGGAACCGTTTGAAAGTGGCATAAACATCAAACTTTAATTTTATGGAAAAATCCACAGAAATCTGGAGTAATGATCAACACATAGCAGAAAACAATTATGACCATCAAAAGAAGTAACAGGAGCGGGGTCCCATACATCACAGAAAACTAAATCCAAAATGTGCGAACTTTTATAAGTAGATGGTAACAAATGAAGTTTGGACGATTTGCCAACAGAACATGAATCACAAAAAACACTAGCACACTTATTTTGTAAAGGTAAATTGTATTTAGACAACATGGACTTCAAAAGATGTGGATGTGGATGTCTAAGTCTTTGGTGCCATGTAGTGGAAGAAGCACGAGCGGTGGAAAAGGACATTTTCTAAACAGGTTGAGTCTGAGGAAGACGAAAGGAGTAGAGACCACCATTACTTGGACCCGTGAGGAGGAATAGTGTGTGTAAATTTGTCCTTTACAGCAAAGAAAGTAGAGTGAAATTCAAAATACACATGATTATCAAGACATAATTTTTGGACAGAAAGTAGGTTTTGTTTTATGTCAGGTACGTGTAGTATGTCTTTAAGGGAAAAGGTTTTGTTTGGTGAAGAAAGATGTGAGGAACCAATGTGTAGGATGGGTAAACCGTTACCATTGCCAACGTGAAGGTTGTCTTCACCGTAGTAGGCCTCAGAGTTATCGAAGCTAGATAGGTCCGGTGCAACATGATGGCTAGAGCCAGTGTCCGGAAGCCAAGCTTGTGATTGGTACTCTGTAAAGTTGGCAAAAGGTGGTTGTCTCGTCCTCATAGTGGCAGGGTCGCGATTAGGGCAAAGAGACGGGATATGACCAATCCCACACCTGTTGCATGTGCCAAAAACAGTTTTTGATTAGAAGCCCAACTAAATTGATTACGGTTACCTCCTCCTTGACTTCTGTTGTTGTAGTTTCCTCGTCCACGTCTAGAATCACGTCCACGGCCATGAATATTCCCAGATATGTTGGTTTAAAAGGCCTGTGCAGGCTGTGCATTAACAGGCTGAACTGGAAAAACCAAGTTGTGACTTGTGACAGAAGCTGTTGAATCGCTTGAAGCTAATCCGGTTGAGGAATAGACGAGATGGCACCAGGAACCGTTGAGTTGCGGTTGTTCGTGACAGTCGTGAATGCTTGAGGCGAAGAGAGGTCAGTCGGAAACTTCTTGATCATGTAGTCATGGTCGGAAAGCAAGCCATGGAGTTCTGCAAAGGCAGTTGGAAACTGGCAACCAAGGAGTGTTGACTTCAGCCCATTGTATTCTTCTCTAAGGCCTGAGATAACTAGCATCACCAGATCTTTTTCTTTCATCGGTTCGCCTATATTGGAGAGAGCATCAGCATATTCCTGAGCCCTAGTCAGGTATGCGGAGGAGGTTTCATCAGGCTTCATCTCTAGTTTAAGAAGCGGAGTTTTTAGGGTGTATTCCCTGGATGACGTGTGAGGAGCGTAGGCACGTTCGAGGGACAACCAAAGATCACGAGAGGCAAGTCCTTGAACGTGTTGGAATGACGCCTCGGAGATTGTAGAAGTAATCAACATCTGTACGTGTGCATCATTGGAAACCTATGTTGTGTAGTTAGGGTTTGGTTGTGGTGGTAGTACTGTGGTGGCTGTGGATTCTTTTCCAGATGATGACGATGCTGGGATAATCATTGGTGGACAGGGAATGGTGCCATCAACGTAGCCGAACAGATTGTTTGTGACAAGGGATGGTTGAACCATTGCCTTCCAATAGCCATAGTTGTTTGGCGATAAAGTAAAGCCAAACTTGTGGGAGTTGTGGGTGGTTTTCTTGGTTGGAGTGAAGGCTGCCATGGTTGTCATCGGTGTTTAGAGTCGGGAGTTACTGTTCACGCAGGAGTTACTGTTCACGTCGAAGTTACTGTTCACGACGGTGGTTGTAAGGTTGCCTTGTGATGGCAGAAAATGGAACGACTACTATTAGGGTTTTAGGAGCGGCGACTCTGATACCAAGATAAACTTGGTAATTGTGTATTGTATTATTGTGTGAAACACGATTACAATCAAGGGTATATATAAGATAAACATTTACACTCTAAACCCTCTAATATAAATATGTACATATATCACACTTAATTGTCTAACACATTGCACTCTACAGTGACTGCAATAATTATATTAAGTTAATGGAAGCGAGTGGCATTAGACCATGGAACAGAGAACAGAAAGGAAGCAATGTGATTCCAAAACAGACGTTGTTGGGTTATAGCTAACTTGGTTTAACGACAAAGGTTATGCGAGTACTAAATTCTTAGACAACAGTGTTGTTGAAGAAAGAAAGACTTGTACCTTAAAAAGCGAGACATGGCATAATAAAACCCAGAAAGAAGAAAAGAAAACAAGAGCATACAAGGGCAATTCAAGGTACCAAAGCCTCTCAAGATGAAGAAGGGAAAAGACAGTGAAAGCCTAAAAAGACTCAAACATGACTTCCTTACTACAGAAGTGAGATAGCAATTTCCGGGCCTTCCTAGAAGGTCGACTAGAGTCAAAGACTCAAATATGACTTCATTTTATTTTCTGAACATGAACTTTAGGAAACATGACAAGATAAGCATGTCGTTATGCATCCTCCGATCTTTTTACAGGAGCAACTAGTCTTTTGCACCATGTCTTCTTAACGCAACGATTTATTACTTGCATCATAATGCCCAAAACCGAATAACATGGTGATAATTTTATTTTTCCTTTGATTCAATTTTGGACTCCTTGGCAAAGCATCATCTCCCTTTTATGATTAAGTTGTCTTTTTGGAGTTTATGTAATACTAACATGTTGTTTCTTCCTAATAAACATCAACCTGAAATGCATAAAGGGAACAAATACATTTGAAAAAAAAATACTCGAAGCATCCTCAATTTGTTGTCTACTAACAAAAAATAGCCTTCACTTCTTACACACAAACATGATTAATTATTAATATAGAACACAATTCGTTCTAAACAAACATTGTTCATTCTACCAAGCATATTGTTAGAGTTGTGTGCCTTAAATCCTACATGCGACTTGCTCTTGACGACTTCAGGACGGAAAAGTCGTCGGTGCAGGAGAAATTTTATAATACGAAATTTGCAACTTGAAGTTTCAAGAGGCATGAGAGTTGAGCTCGCATTGGTTGATAGCAGCGAGTTGTTTCTAGAATTGTATAACCCGCATGCAGCTAATGTTGAACCGGGAGACTGGTGGCATGTTTTATTTTAGGGTTCTTTTGTTTGTTTGTACTCACCATTGCTCTTCATTCTTCAAACTTGTAATCATTAATTGATATAGTGTATTAGTTCTCAGCCGCCACTATTGGTCATGAACAAATTTTCCAAATCTTTAATTGGTTCCAATACCGAACCCCTGACAAACTACACCATATCACACTTCTGTGGACATAGAGTTCAAGCCCAAATAGAATATGCTACTTCTATGTAAAGACTACGCCACATGGAACAAAGTCTGACAAATAACATCCCCTTGATTCTACTATATCAAAGTCTTTCCCAAGCTACTTGTAAACTACATTATGCAATGACTTTCAAATCTCGCACTAACAAGAACATTTACTTGCTACGTAATCCAACTAAAAAGAGTACTAATTAGATCCTCCATGAAATTCATGAAATTCATGAAATAAAACACTGAAGCAAGGTGATTCACTAACCCTAACGAATCGCAGTCCCTTGATCGTATCGAAAAAACAAATATCGCAAAATTTAGTTCAGGCATTCAATCACACAAAGGTGCAGGAAATACGTATATTATTGTATAAACGCGCATACATATACATACATGTATAAGTATGTTGTTTGAATGTTACCTTAGAGGTGCCGCAAGAGTGAGTCCAAGAGCCCCAAGCAGAAGAATAAGGTTCTCCAATGGTGTAAGGCAGATCTTTGACGCCGGCGACGACATCTTTCAAGAATTTGAACATTCTCTCTCCTAACTTCCACTTTCTCTCTCTAGAAATTAGCGATCGGCCGATCTGAATATTGTGATTTTTGGGGAAGAAATCTGGTACAGGAAACGGAAATAGATTTGAAGTTCTGAACGGTAACAAAGAAGTTATTAACGAATTTGTAATATGACCCAAGTTTTTATTATTTTCAAAAAAATGGAGACAATAAAGTTGTAGAAATTGACACTTGACACAACCCAATTATTGTGATCCTCCATAGAGGAAAAAAAAGTAATACTTTGCTATTTTAGCAATTATTAAACGTGGATATCTCATATGGACAAAAATCAGTTAACTTATATTATGTAATTGGAAACTGATTAATGGGTTATCTAATTGTTATAATAGGTAGATATTTTTCAAGGAATAATGACATAATAAGAAACAATTTAAAAACACGATGTCGTAATAAAAATGCAATGCCATGAAGAAAAATAGAAAGTACATTGTTATTTCTTGCATTTATCCTAATTGTATTATTGTAGTAGAGGAAGGATCATGCGAGAAGTTAAACATTTTGCGAGAAGGCGAGAAGTGTGATATTATATATGATTACACGGCTTGTGGGTGTGTTTAATCATATATGATTAAACGTCTATGTATTACCAATATCGCATGTGTTTACTCATATATGATTAAGTTTGTGTATCATATATGATTAAACACTTATCGTCTTCTCACAAAATGTTTACCTTCTCGTTTGAACCTGCCCCTATTGTAGTATTGGTCGCCACTGCAAAATTGTTGAATGTTAAAGAAACTTCTTTTATC
Source organism: Arctium minus (assembly GCA_954870635.1). NCBI lineage: Eukaryota > Viridiplantae > Streptophyta > Magnoliopsida > Asterales > Asteraceae > Arctium > Arctium minus. The sequence continues at coordinate 156,379,603 of OX941081.1, forward strand.
ATCATTTGAATTAAACCTGGTAAAAATGGCATCGGAAAATAGTAAAATTACAGATGAGTTTAAATCCCACAAGAAGAGTCTTGTTATAGTAGTTGAAACGATTTATGCTGACCTGAACGGCTACACTGATGTTGCTCACAAATAAATAGATCGTTACAATTGTCCCACGACGTTTTCTTAGGAGCAAGATCTAATGAGAAAGTTAGTGTTTAGTAGAAATGTTTGGCTATACGAAATATATAGAGAATTCTTGACGGTAATAACGCAATTGTAATAATTGTGTTTTATGGTGATTAATTATATGGAGCAGGTTGTGACAAAGTTTCATGCTTTCGTTAATATTGTATCACTGTACCCTTGACGACAATCTTGTCCCCGTGATCTACGAGTGGGTGTGCCACCTAATGTCTTCCCTTCATTTGTCCTCCTCTTGGCATGTCCAAATTGTAGTAACATTTCATTGGTTGTTTCCCGTATCATTGTCACGTTGTTCGGTTGGTCGAATAGTCTTTTGGTTAGACCAACAACGCTCGAGCAGTTGCTTAATTATGATTAGTGTCGTCAATTGTTCGCTTGCCAAACCTTGTTAGGGGGACTGTGGGTAACACCACTAATAACCATAATATCATCTAATACAATTTTAAGCTTAAAAATTATATAAAGTTCAAGTTAATATTTCTTTATCAAACTTAATTAAAACTTAACTTTGAAATTATTTATAAAAAAAGTGGTACAATACTGTAACACCCCGATTTTCGAAAGGTATCATTTCAAGTTAATACAGAAACCGATATATTAAGGAAAAATAAGATATTTGATTTTGGGCTTGAATCCTTGATTTTATAGTCTTGATAGATTAAGGATTCAATTACGAGTCCAACGGTTCTTTCCGGAGCGAAAACGAAGCTATAACGAAGAAGTTATGACCAAAACAGTGTTCGGGAGTATTTTTCACAGTCTGTAGGGCGCACGGGTCGTGCGTTTTTCTTCACAAAAGGCGCACGGGTCATGCGCATCATCAGAAGCTTCAGCACGGGTTAAAAACCTGATTTCAGCCTCATTTCACCCAAAACTTCATTTCTTCATATCTTCTTCATCCCAACTCCGATTTCAGTGATTCAAGTTTCCACAGTTTCGTTTTTTAGAGATCTTCAAGGATATAGAAAGATATTTGAAGTATATTGGAGTATACAAGAGTATTTTGTGGTGGTAATCTCCTCATCTCTCCCACTTCATCTTCTTCACCAAAGTTTTCTAGGGTTTCATCCACCCTTTGTTCTCCCTTTCGTAGATTGGAAGTTTGTAACCATTTTGGTGAACTAGAGGTGTTTGATTGGTGGATTCAAGCTTGGGTTAAGGTAATCTTCTATTCTCTTCATTTATGAAAGATAGGGTTTCGGTATCAGTTGAGGTATTCATGTATAAGGTTGGGAAACGATTATTTGTGGTTGATTATGTATATTTATGGTTGGAACCTTGTGGATCTAGGTTTTGGAAGATTTGGTTTGAAGAATCAAGTTCTTCAAGGAAAGCTGTAAGTGGGTAAAATCTAGATTTAGCCTAAATCTAGCAAGGTGAGTTCAAGTTGATTTGTGAAAACGTTGTACATGCCAAAATGTCTATTTTAAAGCATTTATGTGGTTTACATGAAATTATCAACTATCGGATTTTGGTAACTTTTGATTATTGAAATGTTTAGCTTATTAAACTTGTAAATCATCCATAGTTGGGATTTTTGGGCATTTCGATAAATGTGTCATAAATTAATGGGTTTTGATGATTTATTGCATGAATGGGTATTTGGTTGAAAATACACTTTTAAGTGTTTGTCGGATTTATGCATCATTCATGAAAGGAGATGTTTTATAAAGTACTACTTGCACATTTATGTGAGGTATACGAAAGAATGTATATAGTCTCATTTTATGATTTTCATTCTTATCAGCAGTTAAACTTGGAAATGCATATTTGAAAATAAAATGAGTCTGAGGACGTTTGTCCGGTTTAATAGCCCGGGGTGAAAGCTTTTGTACAATTGACTGGTTGACTAGCCCGGGGTGGAAGCTTTTAGTACAATGACGTTTATTATGTGTCATTTGAGAGTTACGTGTTTTGAGTGCGTTGGTCATTCAATTGGAGTCATGTAATGTTTTAGACTGTAATGTAGTGGATCCATAGGCATATGAGTCGGTCTTTATTATTTAAAAAGAAAACGGGTTATTATTTATATGTTTGTGTCAGAATTAGTCTTGGGATATACGAGGATAATACGGGAGTCCAAGACCCAACCTGCATCTGCGAGTTAATTTATGAGCCTGTTTTTATGGGATAGTCACTTCCCATTTGTAGCTAGTTGAGACATTGGATCCTCGGGGGCCTTTGGTAAGGTTATGTGAGACCGGTTACTAGCCATGGATCGTAAATGTAATCCTAGCGAATGAGCATGATTAGGATCCTCGGGGGCCCTCCCTCACGTCTTAGTACGAGTCGGCGTGCTCGTGGCCATGGGTCCTAGTATGGTGAGCTAAATAACTTGGAATGTGGCCTACTTTTGTGTTTTTTAGAGCAGAAATATGTTGGATACAAGATCAAGAATACTGAAGGTCAGAGATTCAAGAAGTCAAGGCTGAAAGTCAACTCTCAGTAAAAGTCAAAGTTATTTTGTATTAAAAGTCAAAGTCTACTTGTATTGTATTTGTTTCTTTTGTAATTAGTAGTGGGTATAAATAGTATGTTTTGATGTTTAATAGATAGATGGTTAGAAAGTTTGATACGCATCTTGAGAGAATTTTTATAGAGAGAGAAAGAGAGAAGTTTAGAGAGAGAAAGTGATTCACAGATTGTAAACAGTTTGAATTTGAAATAGAATCAAATCAGGTAGTTAAATCATTCTTGTTTGTATAATTGCAATTAGAATCTTGATTTCAGGGACACACAATTGGTATCAGAGCAAATCCAAATTAAAATCAAATTCAAGAAAATGAGTTCGACTCTGTGTTCGAAAAGTTCAGATCGATTTTTGAGTTTTAGTGCGAAATTTGAATTGTAATTGATCAGGTTTTGCTCGTATAGTGATTTAGAAAGAAATTGTATAGTTTGATTCATGAATTGCACTGTAATTGTTCATAATTTTGATGAATTTTGTTGTTGTCAAGTTCACGAGTTCAAGCACTGTTTCTTAGATCGATTTGTATTTTGAGTGTTTGTTATTGAAATTCAGTGATAGATTTTGGTTCTAGATGTGTTTGTGGTCGAATTGTTAAAATTTCGAGTTGTAATTCGAAGTCTAGAAAGGTTTTTCAAGTTGTTAAAATTTGAAGTTCTTCAAGAAATACGCCAGATTCACGTTTTGCGCCAGATCATCAATCTTTTGCGCCAGTTCATCAGACTTTTGTGCCAGATCTACGTTTCTACGCCAGATTCATGTGTTAATTGGGTTTAGCGCATTTCAGAGTTTTTGCGTATTCAGAGTTTATTGCAAGATAGAGTTTTCTCGCAAGATTGTTTTGCGCCAGCCTCTAGTAGCACAAGTTGTCTTTTGCGCTAATTTCTTTAGTGCATGTTCTGAATTTTGCGTCATCTACAATTAGCGCAAAGTCTTATGAGTTTTGCGCCATTCTCAATTAGCGCAAACTTTTTGCGCTACTGCATTTAGCGCGTTTCTGATTTTTGCGCCAGTGTCACATTTCCATACTTAGAAAATATTTTTCAAGATTTTCTATTTTTGTGTGATTTCATTTGGACTAACGATCAAATTCAAGTTCTTTTTGTAATCAGATATTCAAGATGGGATATTTTTCTGATGATGATGAACGAAAGATTGCCAAGCTCGAATTAGAGAATAAAAATCTTGCTTCTTCTGTTGACTATTATTCAAAGCGAGCAAAGAGATGTTCTGATGACAGGAAGCTACTGAGAGAAGAAGTTAGTGCATTAAAGATTGTCAATGAAGAACTTCTTAAACACATTTCTGGTCTTAATGAAGAAAAAGTGTTGATTTTGGAAGCTGAAAACACTGAGTTAAAAAGCAAGATTTCGGACTTAGAGGTTCAAATTGTCAAGTTTCAGCAAACAAGGTGTGCTAATGAAAAGAAGATCTTTGAATTAGAACTGAAAATTGTTGAAGAAAGATCAGTTTTTGAGAATAAAAAGAAAGAGTTTGCTAAGAAATTCTCAGAGTTTTCCAGAAAATGTGTTGAAGAGAAAAAGACAGTTGAGCTGAAATGCATAAAGCTTTCTCAACAAGTTTCTGACTTTGAGAAAGTAATCATTTTGGAAAGAGAGAAATTTGCAAAAGAAAAGAAGTTCATTGAGCAAAAGAATGTTGGATTTTTTAAAGAGATATCTGATGGAAGAAAGAATGCTGAAAATGGTTTTGAGGAAGAAAGGAATATGTTTGAAGCAGAGATAAAGAAGCTTACTGGCAAGCTATCTGAACTATCTGAGAGTGTACTAAAAGAGAAGAAAACGAAATCTGAATTCGAGACGAAGATTGACCTTCTCGTCAAAGAAAGAGGCAGCTTTGTTTCAAAGGTTAAAGAGCTTGAAAAGATTGTTTCAAAGGTGGTGGTGACTGAGCAAACGACTCCAGAGTCAAAAATCCACACACCTAGAAATAGTTCAGTTTGTTCTAACAAGACAGCCTCAAGCTCACATTTGAAAACTGTTTCTTCAAGAAGGTCAGTTAATTCATTTGATCAGATTCGTACAACTAACATTTTCTATGATTGGAAAATAGATGGTTCAGGTACACATAGAAAGAGAAGAAGGAGATATGAAGAAGAGAAGCTAGTTTGGAAGGTAAAACCAGTTGAAGATGAGAAGAATGATGAGAAGAAGGAAGAAAGGAAAGGAAAGATGGAAGAGAAGAAAAGTAACAAATCATGTGTAGATGCATCAAATACCAAGAAGAACAAAGTGCGTAAAGGTAAACCTGATCATGTCTACTTGAGAGATCAGTTAATCAGGTTGTCAAGTAACAAATATTATTGTTCTTATTGTCGTACACATGATTATGTTCACAAAACTAGTGATCATTACTGGTATGGTTCTTACTCAGTAACTCCCAATAGAACTGCAACTAACACATATGGACTCAAATACCAGTGGGTACCAAAGTCGAAAGCTGATTTTGTGTTGCAGGCAGCTACTGTCAAGGGGAGTAAGAGAACCAAGGCTTCTAAGTAAATCAGCTTAGGACCCGTACTTCAACGAAGTTTGACTTCTAAACACAACAGTTTAGGACTCGTACTTCAGTGATCAAAAGAGATGATACTCCCGAGCTGATAAGAAATTGTACTTCGATACTCAGATGAGAACATCAACCTTCAAGGGGAGTACATATATTTTTCTGGAAATATGTATTCGGAAGATATGATGAACTACACTTCAGGAGTTGTAGATCTCTATCATGTGTTTTTTCACTGACAAATTACAGATGCATATTTTCAGGGGGTGTATGAATTATGATTTCTGATTACTTCAGATCAGAACTCGTACTCTTATTGTTTTACTGCTTTATGTCTTTTAATTTTTCAATAAATTTGTGAATAAAGTTGTTTTGACATTACTTTGAGACTTGTGCAGAATGAGAGAAGCTATCAAAATCACATCTTTATGACTTCAGTTGACTTCATGAGATGTAAGATTGCACACAAAAGGTATAATTCTTTATCTTCATCTCATATATTGTTTAAAGAAGGATAACTTTCAATCATAGAAAACAAGTTATGAAATGTTCAAACCGCTTCCCTATTCTTAAACAGATTTCATGATTTGGAAGTTTGATTTTAAATGTTTTCATTTTCATGTGATTAAATGCTTATAAACCGTGTGTTTTAAAGATAAATACTTGTGTATTGTCTTTTCCATATACTTTCAAGTATTCACACACATCGGTTTAATTTTTGTTCAAAATGTTCTTACTGTAACACCCTCAAATCTGGAAATAACAACTTATTTAAAATTTTCTAAATACATCAATAAAGGAATTATCTACAACCACAAATTAAGATTTAACCTCAATACAAACATTCATTCTATACAAAAGCCTATGATAAGAACGGGTGTTACTAAAACCCCATAATAGTCACTATCTCCAAAATTGCGGAAGACTTCACCAACTACTTACATTTGCACAAAGCTAAGGCTCAACTCTTCATGGCTGCTAGAACCAAAACCCAACTGGAACCTGATGCACATGCCGAGAAATAAAAAGGTTAGGCTTATCGCCTAGTGAGCTCAAGAGTTTTCAACATATATAAAGATGTCTGTGAAAATAGATAATGCAGTTTAATTCATAATCTTTCAAAAGGTATGCTTTGAATATGCAAACAACTCGTTTTCCAATAATATGCATTTTAGACGGAGAACACCAATTTAGACATTTTCCAAATCAAACTACTACAAAATGATGATACCAATGTAAATCGCCCCTTCATAAATTAGCTTTAACCCAAAACTCACTCAAAGAGTAAATATAAATTGGACTCTCCATTTAAGAAGGTACGGTTAAACCTTATATTTCAAAACACCTAAAACACGGGTGGGGCATAATACTCAACCCATAAATCAAGGGTAAAACCCAAATATACAAAACGTCACCGAAAACTTGGATAATAAAACTCAATACCCAAAAACAATACCTTTCGGTGACGGGGGATTCCCGATTCCATAAAATGTGACGGTCCACAAAGTAAGCCTATTTTATGTTGTTATGACTAGTCATATAAACAAAAGTACACGCAAGAGATGTCAGGCTCAGTAGCTTTAAACGTACATCCACGGAAACTCGAGTTCAACCACGTCGGGTTCCTATGTCGAGCCCCTCATCTAATATCGTAATACTTGAGCACGAAGGACTTATACCCACATCCGGTGCCTAACATGCCTCGACGTGGAAAACTAATCGTCCCACGCCGGACAATAATTCCAAGCGCAAGGGATGTCAGGCTCAGTGGCTTTAAACGTACACCCACGGGATTTCGAGTTCAACCGCGAACGGTCCTTATGTCGACTCCCACATCCAATATCGCAACCAAGGCTCTAAGTCGAGCTACCAAAACTGGACAATTGTCCAAAGACTCCAAATCAAATAAAAATACCAAGCCGCAGGCTTAGCACCCTTGACCCATTGATAAATGAAGTAAAAATACGATAAAACGCATTCAACCAACGGTTATGCAAACACAACGACTAAAAGTAAGATTAGTTCAAAACTCACATTAGTTGAGGTACCCATTTTCCAAGTGAACTTATACTCTTATATTTTCCAAATGCCTCATAACACATAATATGCATTTTCCAAATTTAACTGCTTATGAGAGTGAAAACCATGAAATGAAACTATACACGCTCTTTCAAATGCCTCACCTAAAAGTGCAAGTAATACTTTATAAAACATTCTATTTCATGAATGATGCATGACACTCGACAAACATTTAAAAGTGTATTTCTGTGACCAAAGATCTATTTATGAAATAAGACCTCAAAACACATTCATTTGTAACACCTTTATCAAAATGCCCAAACATCCCAAATGTGGGTATTATACAAAGTTATAAAGTTAAATACTTCCAATAATCAAAGATTAGCAAATAACCCAACATTTGATAATTTCATGTAGAACACATAAACACTTTTAAAATAAACATTTTGGCAGGTACAACGTTTTCACAAATCAACTTGAACTCACCTTGCTAGATTTAGTGCTAAATCTAGATTTCACCCAACGAGCTCTTTTGAAGGTCGCTTGAATCCTCAAGCCGAGAACTTCCAAAACCTAGATCCATACATACCGAACCATAAATATCCATAACCAACCATATAGAAACATTCCCCAACATAATATACTAAAATCCCACAACGAGGTCAAAACCCTAGTTTCTCCAAAACTAACAAATCCGAGATTTGATAAACCAAACACTAGGGAAACACCCAAAGCACATATATAACCTTAAATCAAAGAAGCTTACCATAAAATATGACGAGACTTTCCGAGAACACCCAATCCAACACTTCAACCCGAGTTCCCAACCGAAGAACTTGATGAGGAAGATGAAGATGAAGGTTTTGTGGATTATCATCCCAACTAGCTAGATGATTAAGAATCATGTGGTATGAAGAATAAAAGCCTCCAAAATGGGTTAGGGTTCGGTTTTAGGGTTTGGGAGAGAAAAGGGAAGAAGATAGAAGTGAGAAATGAGAAGAAAGGTGAGAAATTCGGACTTAACAGCCTCTCAGCCCCCGTCCGCGACATTGACACGGCGACTATGCCCTTGGCATAGTCGCGGGGTATAGTCGCCCGCCCCTTAGGGGCCGCGGTAGCTCTCCCGCGAGAGTGACACGGCGACAGTGACACTTGTCACTGTCGCGGGCAATGTCGCCCAAACTTCTTCGAGCCCCAAAACTTGACTTCTTTCATGCCAACACTCTCGAAACCCTTAGGAACTTCAAACAAAGCAATTCCCAACAAAACCCCAAGGTTTACGAGTCACGGAAACGTCCGGTGACAATTACTTACCAAAAAATCACGGGTGTTACTATCCTCCCAACCTTGGATTGATTTCGTCCTCGAAATCTAGATTCCCATGAGACCTTGCCCGCGGAAGAATTTCCTCTATCCCTTCCTCCAGCACCACTATGATGTCCCTTGCATTGATACACGCCAACCGCCCCTCGTGGCACATTACACTCATGACCGAGCGAACACTTAACTCACCAAAGTAACCTTTACTCTCAAGGTTACGGTCGTCTCCCAACCTTGGATGACAATTACCACCTCCCGGTAATTTATGATCCCAACTTTACACTGACCAAATCCTTCGGATCTACACAGTTCCGAACCCAACACCAATCTCACAACATTCCTAAAGTAACATCCTTATCACCACAGGAATGCTTGGGCACATCGATACTCAATCCTCAATACCCAAACTCCTTTCAAAATACATCACCGAAAGGTCACTATTTTCCATAATCCAACCGGGTTACATACATCCATTGACCTCAAGAAAACAAGCCGACGCCTAGGACTAAACGGTGACCTCGAAACGTGGACATCTCGCCCAAAATTCTATTCCAGACGGATTGTCGCACCAAGGTTGACACCTAACAGAGAGCTAAAATTTCAAATCTTACATCTCTAGCAGAAAGATCACCAAAACTTCCTTTGATCGCGGACTCGCTAAGACAGTACACCAACCACGTAATCCATGGTGTCACACCGACGAGCAACCCACCAAATCGAACCCAATCTAATCGCCCACAATTACCTAAACTTTAACTCGCATGATTACCGAAGCAGAAATTCACTCCTTAATAACTGGGAAACTTAAATCTACTATTTCCATAATACAAGCGCACAGATTCCAAAAGCTCCACGCCCAAAATATCACGCTGACCGCGAGTGGGATCATCCGACGCTTCAAATCCCAAGGACTCTTTTAGTCCCTAATTACAACTGTTCTTACGCCAGGGTTTAAATCTATAGGCCTAATGAGTTCAAGGTTTTTCAACCAGTATGCCAATTTGAGTTTATAAAACTTTCGAATACAAAAGCTTCTTAACGATTAGACGTGCGGCAAAATACACTACCGTCCATGCGATAGGTTTCAAAGTTGATTAACCACACAGCGGATATGAAAACATTTCCAAAAACTCATTCGTGCAATACTTACATTAGTAAAGACAACAATAAAACATGCGCAACAATTTACATCATATAAGAGAAAATAGATTCTTGCACCACAACACGTGAAATAAAGGTTTGTACAACTCCAAAAGAGAATTTTAAAATCCTTCCTCTTTAACCAAAAGACGTTGTGGCCTAAAATTATCAACGATCCCAAACGCATTAGTTTAATCCTCAAAGCTTGGTAAAATAGTGGGAATACAAATAAAGTTTCAAATCGAGTTTAAAACTTTAGATCGTACAGATAAACACCTTTGACCAAAAAGTAACTGCAACGATATAAACATTGCTAACTCAATAAATGCATTGCAGAGATTTCTAACGGTAAAAGTAATTGATTGCAATATTAACAGAACAAAAGTCTTGTTTGAAATGATGTAAATCTTTTATATATTTACTCATACCAACGTTTATAATTAAATCCAAATGCAAATAGTATGCAACGATTGACATTTGTATAAAGCCCAAAGATAAATTGCATGATAAGGGAATTTCCCCAAAACAACATGTGGGATGACACCGATTAGTGAATCTACATTTGGACGTATGCAGAAATGTATGAACACATGCTCCAACCTTATTTATGTAACGCAAAATGACGTACGATGAGACACCATGGACCCAACTGAAATTTTCGCGAAACTCATTAATGCTAAAATCATGCAGTATTAAAATTTTCACTTCCCAACATAAAAGCATAAAATGACAACACGTCTAAAAATGTCAAAACTCTAAAACCACAACGTACGATAAAGTGACCATTTTCAACAAAACTTTCATGAGACACGACGCCCAAAAAAGCTCGTAAGTTTACACGCAACAAAATAAAAACTCACGCATCTCAAAGTACACTCACGTGCCCAAAACTTCGTAAAACAATATTTCATAAAATTCAACACGACTCGTACAGACTAAAATTCCCAAGAAAATTCCGACTCAAAAACATGGGAACAACTCTTCCTTTAAAACCTTAACATACGTGGAGGAGATCCAATGTCCAAGTCAAAAATTCCACAGTTACTTGCCCAATAACCCAAATAACATCAACACACGGATATTACATTCTCCGAAAGATGGTGTTAGACACGGAATGAGGATAAAGAGATTTTCAATAAAAATTTGCAACCACGTGCAACAAAACAATTTCATGCATGCCCAAGCTCACGGTTCAAAATCTAATTAATGCCAAATGTTTTACCAAGACTTCATAGTATAACACCCTTTATGCTTCGAAAACATGAGAAACAATTGATGCAACTTATTTTAGAAATAAGTTTGTGCATGGATTTGGTCGGCACTCAACACTTTAGGACTACGCTTCTCAATTTCCCGACAGACTATCGTCCTTCGGATGCATCAAACGTCTTAAAGTCATAATCTTAATAATTTGATAAACTAACGAATTCTCCTTGAAATAGAATTGGTCTAACAAACTCACGGATCTAAATCCAACCAAGATTTCCGACCCAAGAGGATCAACTTAGTGACCTCCTTGCGCTTAGCTATCTCTCCCGGTGACCTTGATATAAACATCAATCCTTCCTTAGCTGACTCACTTAGGAACTTTCTCACTACCCCAACGGTCATCATTTCGAGGTAGCGCAGGTGTATATATGTAGCATGTAGGTTCACCATAACACTGGCCAGGTGCTATTATGAACGTACCGTACATGACCATCCTTGCGACCCTCGACAATTTTCCCGTTTCTAGCGACTAGTCATCCTCAAAGCATCTTATCTCATGGTACCTAATGTGCAACTCCACTTATCTTCGCTTATAAGAACGCTAGTTTGAGTCTAGGCATCCTAAAATGAATAGCTAAATCTCTCAAACTTAAGCTCTGATACCAACTTATAACACCCTCAAATCTGGAAATAACAACTTATTTAAAATTTTCTAAATACATCAATAAAGGAATTATCTACAACCACAAATTAAGATTTAACCTCAATACAAACATTCATTCTATACAAAAGCCTATGATAAGAACGGGTGCTACTAAAACCCCATAATAGTCACTATCTCCAAAATTGCGGAAGACTTCACCAACTACTTACATTTGCACAAAGCTAAGGCTCAACTCTTCATGGCTGCTAGAACCAAAACCCAACTGGAACCTGATGCACATGCCGACAAAAAAAAAGGTTAGGCTTATCGCCTAGTGAGCTCAAGAGTTTTCAACATATATAAAGATGTCTGTGAAAATAGATAATGTAGTTTAATTCATAATCTTTCAAAAGGTATGCTTTGAATATGCAAACGACTCGTTTTCCAATAATATGCATTTTAGACGGAGAACACCAATTTGGACATTTTACAAATCAAACTACTACAAAATGATGATACCAATGTAAACCGCCCCTTCATAAATTAGCTTTAACCCAAAACTCACTCAAAGAGTAAATATAAATTGAACTCTCCATTTAAGAAGGTACGGTTAAACCTTATATTTCAAAACATCCAAAACACGGGTGGGGCATAATACTCAACCCATAAATCAAGGGTAAAACCCAAATATACAAAACGTCACCGAAAACTTGGATAATAAAACTCAATACCCAAAAACAACACCTTTCGGTGACGGGGGATTCCCGATTCCATAAAATGTGACGGTCCACAAAGTAAGCCCATTTTATGTTGTTATGACTAGTCATATAAACAAAAGTACACGCAAGAGATGTCAGGCTCAGTAGCTTTAAACGTACACCCACGGAAACTCGAGTTCAACCACGTCGGGTTTCTATGTCGAGCCCCTCATCTAATATCGTAATACTTGAGCGCAAAGGACTTATACCCACATCCGGTGCCTAACATGCCTCGACGTGGAAAACTAATCATCCCACGCCGGACAATAATTCCAAGCGCAAGGGATGTCAGGCTCAGTGGCTTTAAACGTACACCCACGGGATTTCGAGTTCAACCGCGAACGGTCCTTATGTCGACTCCCACATCCAATATCGCAACCAAGGCTCTAAGTCGAGCTACCAAAACTGGACAATTGTCCAAAGACTCCAAATCAAATAAAAATACCAAGCCGCAGGCTTAGCACCCTTGGCCCATTGATAAATGAAGTAAAAATACGATAAAACGCATTCAACCAACGGTTATGCAAACACAACGACTAAAAGTAAGATCAGTTCAAAACTCACATTAGTTGAGGTACCCATTTTCCAAGTGAACTTATACTCCCATATTTTCCAAATGCCTCATAACACATAATATGCATTTTCCAAATTTAACTGCTTATGAGAGTGAAAACCATGAAATGAAACTATACACGCTCTTTCAAATGCCTCACCTAAAAGTGCAAGTAATACTTTATAAAACATTCCATTTCATGAATGATGCATGACACTCGACAAACATTTAAAAGTGTATTTCTGTGACCAAAGATCTATTTATGAAATAAGACCTCAAAACACATTCATTTGTAACACCTTTATCAAAATGCCCAAACATCCCAAACATCCCAAACATCCAATAATCAAAGATTAGCAAATAACCCAACATTTGATAATTTCATGTAGAACACATAAACACTTTTAAAATAAACATTTTGGCATGTACAACGTTTTCACAAATCAACTTGAACTCACCTTGCTAGATTTAGTGCTAAATCTAGATTTTACCCAACGAGCTCTTTTGAAGGCCGCTTGAATCCTCAAGTCGAGAACTTCCAAAACCTAGATCCATACATACCGAACCATAAATATCCATAACCAACCACATAGAAACATTCCCCAACATAATATACTAAAATCCCACAATGAGGTCAAAACCCTAGTTTCTCCAAAACTAACAAATCCGAGATTTGATAAACCAAACACTAGGGAAACACCCAAAGCACATATATAACCTTAAATCAAAGAAGCTTACCATAAAAGATGACGAGACTTTCCGAGAACACCCAATCCAACACTTCAACCCGAGCTCCCAACCGAAGAACTTGATGAGGAAGATTAAGATGAAGGTTTTGTGGGTTATCATCCCAACTAGCTAGATAATTAAGAATTATGTGTTATGAAGAAGAAAGGCCTCCAAAATGGGTTAGGGTTCGGTTTTAGGGTTTGGGAGAGAAAAGGGAAGAAGATAGAAGTGAGAAATGAGAAGAACTGTGAGAAATTCGGACTTAACAGCCTCTCAGCCCCCGTCCGCGACATTGAGGGGCATAGTCGCCCGCCCCTTAGGGGCCGCGATACCTCTCCTGCGAGAGTGACACGGCGACAGTGACACTTGTCACTGTCGCGGGCAATGTCGCCCAAACTTCTTCGAGCCCCAAAACTTGACTTCTTTCATGCCAACACTCTCGAAACCCTTAGGAACTTTAAACAAAGCAATTCCCAACAAAACCCCAAGGTTTACGAGTCACGGAAACGTCTGGTGACAATTACTTACCGAAAAATCACGGGTGTTACACTTACCATGTCTCAAATTTGAAACATATTTTTTCGATGGTAAGACACCCCGCTTGTATTTCAAAGAATTTTGAGCATCATGTCATTTCATTTCGAAACGTCATTTCAAGAATGTCTATATTTTGTTTCGTATAGACAATATCCATTATTTTTTACCATAAACCTTGATTGCTATATCATTTCATTTTGATCATTTCATACAATGTCAGATTTTCAAACAAGTCTCTTGCATTCATGATCATTCTTTCAATTTACTTGTTTGAAATATCTTTAATGTTTACAAATGCTTATATCTTCATGATTATATTCTGAGCATACAATTTATCTGACTTGTATTTGAGCTTAAACTATTCAAGTTAAACCATTTTGAGCAACATACGCTTTAATAGGATCATATGGGTTCTTTGTACTAGGACTTAAATGAAACTTCTATGGATTCACGATAACTAGAGTTTCCTACCCAAGAAGTTAATCCATAGTGATTGAGTGTGAGGAGTCGAAAATAAATGAGTTTGGGTTGTGCATTGAGGTAAAATGGAACAGAGAGTTTGGATTAGATGTGAGCTTATTGAATTAAAAGAAGGAGGGTGTGAGATCAGAGTAAAAGAATATCAAACTCTGCACCAACTACTTTCTGAGTCGGGCAACCACATTACTAATGTTTCACAATTCTTCATGAACATTATTGAAACAGGCAAATAGCCCAAGCCAACTCTTGTCTTTAACCCCACCAGCCACTCATTTTCTTCTTAAAAAGAAAATGTTTCATATTTTTCTGGGGACGCAGCATATAACCTATCTGATTTTCATTTGGAAAATCTATATATTGAAAAAGAAGGAAGTCTGCCCCACCTTCGCACTTCAATCATGCACATTGAGTCTGTGTTTATCTACTGTTGTCTCGGTGATTTACACAATTTTGAGCCTTAAAAGCAATCTTCCGTGCTTAATTCTTTCTATCACTTGCACGAACACACAAGGAATTTGTTTTCTTGTCATAACATTCATAGAAATTGCCTTTGTGTTGTTTCGATGATTGGATGGAAGCCCTGGGGGAGTGAACATCAAAAAGCTCCTTTCCTATGTGTATCTGTTACACATAGTGACTTTGTGTTACTGACAGGCATATTAACTGATTCATTTATTGATTCAGGTGTTACATTCCTATTTTGTCTAGATTTGAAAAGATCTGGATAAATTCATTGTTCGAATTCGCATCGAATCAGAGGCTCTTGGACAGATCAGAATGGTCAAAGACATTTCTTGATGAAAGTTTTGATGATACCGATGCTCGTTTCATCAAAAAGGGGGAGATAGATGATTTACAGAAATGTCAGGATCAGAAATTTCAAAGATAAAGAGTTGCAGAAGATAAAGTTCACAGTTTGAAAGTTTGTTCAAGCAAAGTCAAAGATGTTTGAAGATGTGCTGATTTTCTGAAATTTTCTTTGAAGATTTTTTGCTGAAGCAAGTCGAGCTAAATCTGAAAATAATTTCTTTCCGAAGTTTGAAAGAGTCTTGTGTTAATTCTAGAGAGATTATTGAAGAATATTTCTATCATTTGATTGAGCTTAAAGGGGAGATTTAAAGTTCATCAATGCAACTAAAGGGGAGATTGTTTTGATAAATCTTTTTGTGATAATCTTGAATCCAAAGGGGGAGATTGTTAGAGCAGAAATATGTTGGATACAAGATCAAGAATACTGAAGGTCAAAGATTCAAGAAGTCAAGGCTGAAAGTCAACTCTCATTAAAAGTCAAAGTTATTTTGTATTAAAAGTCAAAGTCTACTTGTATTGTATTTGTTTCTTTTGTAATTAGTAGTGGGTATAAATAGTATGTTTTGATGTTTAATAGATAGATGGTTAGAAAGTTTGATACGCATCTTAAGAGAATTTTTGTAGAGATAGAAAGAGAGAAGTTTAGAGAGAGAAAGTGATTCACAGATTGTAAACAGTTTGAATTTGAAATAGAATCAAATCAGGTAGTTAAATCATTCTTGTTTGTATAATTGCAATTAGAATCTTGATTTCAGGGACACACAGTGTTCCGCCACTAGCCTTGGAATTCGGGATTCCCCCGTCACCGAGAGGTGTTGTTTTGAGGTATTTGGTTTTAGCCTCGTTTTCAGTGACGATTGAGATTTGGGGTTATCTCCCTTATGCTATAATTTTAGAGACTTGAGTTTACTCATATTTTGGTCATTTATTTTATAAAGTTTACCCAAGTTTCATTATTCGAGCATTACCATTATTCTTGTTTTAAGTAAGTGTTGGATTGCATTATTTCATGAAAGAATGTTTGGCGTTGAGACGTCCATCTATAAAATGCATATTGTTGGTAAATGAGTTGTTCTCTTATTTCAAAGTAAATCATTTTAAATGATCATGATTATAAGTTACAATGTTTCCATTTTACGCTTTCCTCTATAATCATGATATAAAACTCTTGAACTCACTAGGCGTTAGCCTAACCTTTTTATTTTCCGGCATGTGCATCAGGTTTCATCTCGGGATTAGTTCTAGCGATACCATGAAGTAATGAGTGTTAGTTGTGTGCTCGAAGAAGTGATTAGCTTGATGAAGTCTTCCGCATTTTTATTGGAGATAGCGATTTGGTATTGGGTTATAGTAACACTCGACTTTAGTTAGTCTTTATGCAAGACTTTAATTATTTGTTGATGGTTCAACCTAGAAATGTATTTCAATTATGGACTGGTAGTAAGAGATTTATTATCCTTTAAGGTATTGTTGAAAGTTTTTAATTAGTCGCTCTTTCCAAATTTGAGGGTGTTACAAATACAACTTCAATCGCCTCCCTATCGACGACGCGATGACACCCATTGCACCGACCACCTTCCCCTTCCTTATCGTTCATATTTGTCCTTGTCGTCCGCCCCCTACTATCTAGCCAGTTATTTTTCAGTCATATAATTATGTTTATTTTCACAAAGCAAAATTCAAATTTTCATCAAATATACAGTTTCACCCATTTGGGTATTGCACAAACAATTGGGCTTTATATCAAATAATCTTTTTCTTTAAATGAGCAAAGTTTCTATAGGAAGAGAATTTTAATCTTTGTGACTGCTCTCATAGTTTCCCTTGCATTTGTAAGTGGTATGGATGAGAAATCATTGGAATAGTACGATCTAGAAGCATGTACATAAACGTACATTTGTTTGTATACAACTCAAACGATATCTATGATGGGGATTGTATACAGTTTTAAAAGGATGGATTTGTGTACAACTATGTTGTGCTCAAACAACAATCAAATTGTATCAATATATATAACATTGGCAAGTTGTTAACAAAAGGAATCCATTAATATTAATATTGCATTTTAATTCAATGAAAAAACATGTCAAAATTGTGTCTTTTTGTCAATTCCATGTGAATTAGGACAGTTATCGAGAACAGTTCGACAACTATTTTTCAATGATATGGACATTGCTTTAGAGAAAAATTGGTACCATTGGAAGGTCTCACAATAAGGATACAAATAGGGCGGATGCAACTTTAAAATGGTGGGGGGATGAGCCCCCACTAAAACAAAAAAAAAACATATTTTTCCTAGGTTAAAATCAAATTTTTTTCAACATTCTATCATGGTTCCCCCCCCCCCCCCCAGTGTTTTTCTGATTGTGCTCCCACCAACAAAAAAAAATGAAAGAAAGTACCTCAAAATCAACCACAAACCCAAAAAAGTTTCTTGAAATCAACCAAAAATAAAAAAAAAAGTCCATCAAATCGACAAAAAGAAACTTAAAAATCCCTCGAAATCAACCGAAAAACTTCAAAATCTCTCGAAACAGTAGAATTAGGCTAAAAAACACATCGAACGAATTTACGGACCTTTAACCTACCTTAAAATGCCCCCACTATGCAAAAATCCTGGATCCACCACTGGATACAAAATAGTTCAAGTTTACAATATTAATTCAAAAGATAAGTAGATCAAAGTGTCATTTATTGTGTTCACAGGTCACAAATAACAGTATCAATCAACTAGGATTGATTAGAACTACCTCATTAGTATCATCTAAAGAGATTAATATTATAAAATAAATTGATTTCATATTAAGATTGTTGGTCCCTAATAAGAGAAACAGTATTGTAGAAGGTGGTTGAATACAATACTCAAAAATTTCACTTAATTTTAATTCTTTTATTGATATAAAATACCAATAATTACACTTAAAAAACAAAAGATTGTTGTGGAAAAGAACAGTAAAACTATTCTAACAATTTAACACTTAGAAACTTTTAGAACACAACTTTTGAAAGCACAAAGATTAAAAAGCTATGAAGAGAGAAATAATTGCCAACTTGCTTGAGTACACTGAGATCTCTTGAGCTGAAAGCGTGAGTTGCATGGAGGAGATCTTCACCTTTTTATACTACCCAATGCATTGAATGCAAGGAAAACTTGTCACATGTTGAGTGGATCCTTGAGATTTCTTCAATAAATTATGAGATATTTGAAGTGACTTATCAATATACAAAAAGAGACTTTTGTACTATGATAAGACAATATCCTAATAAAATATACCTGGTACAAATCTTTTTAAGATCTTTAAGAAGAAAGTCTCTATCAGATCAGAACTTGAGTGAATATCATCTGTGTAATAGAAGGTTCCATTCCTTTTGTCAGAAGGATGTTGGGAAAAAGGTCGTATAGTCAAATCATGAGGATTTGCTATAAAGGGTATCACCGAATTAGGAAATAACTTGACAGTAAGGTAGTTTGCCGAAACTTCGGCAAGTGATTGCCGATTGAAGCAAATCTCGGCAAAGGTGACTCCTGCCGACCAACCAAAGTAGTATCGCAGGAGAGAGTCTACCGAAGATTATGCTTCT
Organism: Arctium minus; assembly: GCA_954870635.1. NCBI lineage: Eukaryota > Viridiplantae > Streptophyta > Magnoliopsida > Asterales > Asteraceae > Arctium > Arctium minus. The sequence continues at coordinate 156,398,571 of OX941081.1, forward strand.
CTTCGGCAGAGGTAGCTCAGTACTTGTAAAGTTTATCTTGATCCGCATCAGTAGACTCACTTCATGTTGAATTCGGTTGGTCTTCGATTTACCGATCTTTTAAAGCACAACTAAGCTATTACAAATAACCATGAAATATTCTAAGTATGAACATGTACAACATATTACATATTTACAAGTATAAGCCGAAAATGGGAGGTCATCTTCAAATCCTTGATGACCCAACAAAGATAATAATGATATAAAAGGTTAAGCAGTGGCGGAGGGCAGAAGGGGATTGGGGGGGCAAGGCCCCTATGCTTTTTTCAGTGTTTACTAATATTATGTATAGAGATATCTATACATATATTAAATTAAATTGTTATATGACCCTTAGTTTCACACAACCATCCAATTAATATTTTATTTGGATTTTTTTTGTGGGTGCTGAGAATTAAATATTGTTTGTTTTTGTAATTAGAGCTAAATATTTTGGTCATTATTTTTTAGTCTAAATATTTTGAGGCTTACTAGATTTTAGTTATTGAAACAATTTGTAATTGTTATTTTTGACTGATAATTAATACTTAAATCAAGATTGAATCATGAAATCAAACCAGAAACTCATAAACGTAGTTTTTAAGCTTCTTGGTTTAACTTATATCATTAGATTGAATGTTTTTAAATTGAAGGTGAGTTTTTAAATGGTTCATTGGTTTTGTTTACCAAAAAATAAATTGCTAAAAATTTTTAGTTTGAAGAAAATCGTGCAAGAGTTTTAAGCCGCAAAAAATCAATAATTTCCACTTTGATGAACAATGTTTGAATATTTCATCATTTTTTTGTCTTGTTTTAGAGTTTTAATATGTTATACTTTGGATATTGTATATTTTGTGTTTTTAAAAATACATATCTATTACATCAAGGCAAATTAAACTTGTTTATGGGATCCATCTGTATAAAGAGATTAAGTTCGGCCCCCAGAGTTAGAATGCTTATGTTTCGCCACTGAGGTTAAGGAAGATTGAAATGTAAAATTGGGGACTGAGTACGAACGTAAGTATCAGAACTTTTATAAACTGAGATGTATGCATTAAATTGAGCTTGTTCTCTGCATGTGTTATATACTTGGTGATAGTAATTGATTCAGGATTTTTGGTAATGGGGTCGTAAATGAAATTTATAAATTTTTAGGGATCAAAAGTGTATATACATTTATAAAAATTAAAGTATTATATAAAAAGATTAAATTTTGAAAATTTATGGGGACTCTCATTCATAGACCCACCCATGCTTGGTAATGATATGCATTACATGTTTACAAATACATGTATACATGAAGAAGATGTTTTGAATACGCGTGTACGTGGACAACTTGTCGAGACGTCAACCATGGGGATGTAAACCCAAAATCGGTAGGTCAATTGGTTCTGGACATAGTCCGACATAATTAATGATGATCCACGGTATGGTGGAACCAACATATTAAAGTTGTTTTATGCATGACAAAACATTTACGTTTTTTGATGAAATGATGTTCTTGATGTGGTAAATTCCATCAAAATGGAACTTCGTTCATGTTTTGAAGGAATCATGAATTAGAACCTTTCTTTTGAGAGACATGAGATGTGACATACAATCACTTAAGTGACTTGTTACCAAACAAAATTATATTCAGTTCTAATAAAATTCCAAGCTCTCTCCCCCCCAAATGTATTTCTTTGTGTGTGTGTGTGTGTGAAAGAGAGATAAAATGTAATTTTTAACTATGAGATAATTTACTAGAATAAATGTAATTGTTAATAGTGGAAACACAAACCGATACAAAATTGGTGACCAATCACAAACATGACCGAAACATGCAAGTATGTTCAAGTGACTATCATTACTCTTTAGACAAAGAAGTGCAAATCATCCGATAGAGATTTTCACAAAACGACGCCTTTTCTCCCTTTTCATACACAAAATATCACATTTTCGGCTCAATTTTTCTAGATTACTTTTCTTTTAGTTGTGTACAACTTTTTAGGGTTATTTTAAAGACGAAAATGAAACCATAAATATTAAAATACAAAGTAGTAAAAGAAAGTTATAACCAATCCAAGTCACATGTAAACATGTGAATTTATTAAGGGTATAATATGTATTTTAAAGAAATACCAGAAAATAATAAAAATTCTTTCAGTATAGTGATTTAAAAGTTTTATAATTTCAATGTAGTGCATACATCCTTCCAGTGTACAAGTTCCAACATTGTTATTTTCTTAAGTCTCAATCGTTCAGACCTTTTTATACATCACCTCTTATTAATCAATAATCATAACTAAATTAAAACTTCAGACTTTAAACCTCTTAAAAAAACAAAAGATACCAAATTCTTCATGTCGTCTCACACAATCATTATTAGAACCCAACTTTTATTTGGGTACGTATTTATACACTATAATATAATGATAAAAAGATGCATTTATTGAACTTTAAAATACTGTACAATTATGTGACTACATTCACCGACGCTAACTTGTTATTATACTATGGCTCAATGGCCCACAATGCACCTATGATTCAAACCCTATAACTTAATTCGGTACCTCTAGACTACTTGAAATGAGCTCGTCCGTTCAAACAAACCCATGTCACCGTATACGTGATAACTTTTCATAACGAAACTTATAAAAATATATTTTCTTCAAACTTAAAACCACCACTGAGATAACCTCCATTGTTGAAAAATTCCTCATGAGATGATCCCAAATCACCAATCATGTCCTTCCACATGGGGATGGATGATTGACCATGATTAGTATTGAATGCCATATGATCATCACTTTGAGCATTTGAATCATCTTCTTGCTCCATTAAGGGGGTATTGTGAACATTTGTGATAGTTGAGGGACTACTTGGTGAATTGTTGATTTTGTTGTCCTCAAAGTTAAGTAGAAAGACACTAAGAGCCCCTGAGTCTGAGAACATGTGTGTGTTCTTGTGCATATTTTGGCATGTGTGATGCCCAAAATATGTGATATGAAACATTTCTGATCCATCTTCCAATTTTTGAACTTGTTTTATCGCTTTGCACCCCTCATTTTTGTGTGTGCATCTGAAGTAACACCTGTATAAATAACAAACTTTACGTGAGTTAATATAGAGGAATGATCAAATGAAAACATAGTCAAAATCAGAGAATACTACACTTTTTACGGAACACTTTAAACGGTCAACTCATGGGTGCACAGGCAACTTGGCCGCGACCAAGGTCTTGCATATTCACATGTGATTTCACACTACCCAACTCTTAAAAGATCTTGCATATTCACATGTGAATTCTACATATTCACATGTGATTCCACAGTACCCAACTCTTAAGATATTTGTCTTTCTATGCCATTAATCACGTAATTTTCATTTGGGTTACTTAATTACGTGCAAATAAGCGTTCTTACAACAAGTTTGGCTTTTGGGTACAAATTTGGTCTGGTAATCTTGTTGGAAATGGTCTGAGCAACCTCAACAAATTGCTATGTTTATTTTTAAATAGCTACAAAAATCTAATTCAAAATATAAAATAAAGCAAATAAATTAATTGAATCATGTATTGAAAATATAAAAAGAAAATTAAAATCTATATAATATAAATATAAAATAGGTAAGAGGATAAGATTTTATGATAAGACTATTGTGGACAGGTCAGACTCCTGATAACTCAAGTTGTCCTTTTGTTATTACTTCACATGGAATTAAATTGTATTTATGTAAAAGTTGTATAAAAGAAATTGACATTTATTTAATACAGACACCGTCGGTTAACATTGGACCAACTAAATTTAAATTATTGCCTTATTAGACATCAATTAAACTAGTAAATACTATATTTAAGATAAATGACGTCATAAATGAAAATGATTGTGACCTGGGAAATTTAGCATTCAGGATCTCCTTCTGACCGTACTTCCTCCATGCAAAACCATCTTCAATACTATCAACGATTTTAACCCACGAATTCTCTGTTTTTCTGCAAATTCATTACCACGCTTAAAAACTTGTACTTTATGCAGTGACACTTGTACATGAGCTTTAAATTAAACATCTCTTAAAACGCTTAATTATTTGGATTTAAAAATAAAAGTAGATTTTGGTGGCATCTGAACTCTTTCTTTCACTTTTGATTAATAAATCAAAAACACTGTTAGTTTTTGTAACATTGTTTTGAGAAAAAATGAGGGCATATGAAATGAGGTGACAATATAAGGTTTTAAAAAGTTAGTTCACCAATTCTTATTTTAGATGTATTTAAGAGTTAAAGAGGCTCTGAAAACTTAAATAAATCAAACGGTCTAAATGTAAAAAGATTTGACTGATTCAGACTTAAGAGGTTCTGACCGTCTTTTGTAGCAACCTCGCCGGTCCTTAACAACCGGCGCCGGATTCTTCTGACTTTCGCCGGAGTCCAATGTCCGGTCACCGGAACAAGCCGAACCAACGTAGGTAGTAGTCGGAGACTCGCCGGAAGTGCAAGAAGTCAACACCGAAAGGCTGTCGGAGAAAGATCCGAGTATTTTCATGACGAGATCTTCAGCTGAAACTGTTCCATCGTCTTCGGTTTTCCGGCGAAGTAGATTCTGAAGCTGTTTTGTAGAATCTCTGCCTCTAATCAGCTCACTTATCAATCTTTTGTTGTTTGGTGATGATGTTTCCATCATTTTTACATGAAAATGAAAACACAGATGTATCTAAATCTGATTAATGCTTTAAAATGTCTACAAGTGAACTCAAGCCCTAGCTCATATATAAATAAATAAATATATAAGCATATAATATATCTATATATAAATGTATGTATGTATGTGTGTGTATGATAGAGGTAGGTGTTGGTGTGGGTGTGGGTGTGGGTGTGGGTGATCTATGAAGGTAATGAGAAGCAGGTTAATAACTTCTGAGAAATTTCTAATAAAGGAAAAGAAAAGGAGAAACAGGGGAAATTCGAGGTGACGTCATTCAGGTGACGTCGTTCTTTATGCTTATCTTTAGATCTTGACCATTGAGGTCGTAATTTGTTTGTTTTTTACGAATAAAAGAAAATATAAACATCATTTTCTTTTTCAAAAGTATTTCATGTACGTAATTTAATGATGCTTTATTTTGTAATGAGTGAGTTATATGGTGTTTAAATTATGTTGATGGTTGGTTAAACAATGATACTTTAAACAATTACAAAGAAATTATTTTGGTAAATAGAAAAGTTACTAAAGTTTTTTAAATTCTTTTTGTTAAGAAATGGTTTAGATTAATTAATACTTAATTAAATATGTTAATTATTTTGATTCCAAATTAATTGTTTGAAATTTGTTTTTCTTTACATTCAAAAAAGGTAAGTTAAATGTACTCCTTTATATTGTTAAATTAAATACATCCTTATTGTAGGATTATGTGCCATCATCAAAAGGAAATGATTGATGTAATATTTTCCTAGTATTAGAAGTTACCATAATGAATGTTTCTTTTTCTTTGTAAACTTCTCCCTATTTAAAGGGCTTATGATTAATGAGAATTACAGATTATTATGTTGTTATTCTGTTTCGTTTTTCCTTTAACACGTTATCAGCACGTTGCTTTGCTAAAGTTCAAAAGAGAAGTAAAGCTAAGGTGTTCACAGTATCAATATCGATTTGAGGTACGTTTTCATGTTAAACTTTCAATTGATGGTTCATTACTAGTTATTTAATACAATAAAATTGTTTAATGATAATCTTATAACATAATCATGGCTAAACGACCATCAATTATTGTTATTGCAACGTTTATGTTACTTTAGTGTTGACATCCTTTTTGCTAATTCATTCATTAATATATGTATGTTAAACCTTTGAATAATATATTGTTAGTTAACATAATATGTAATGTATATTGTTTGAAAAAAAAAATATGTAATGTATATTAAGTTATGCGTCACTATACATATGTATGTCATGTGTCACCATAACCATTGTTTTGCACTCTATACATTTTCAATAAATTTCTTTCACATACTGCATAGGAGCTTTCTATATAGTATTGTTTTTATTATGAGCAATGTTTATGTTCTTTGAAATTATTATGTTATCTATGCATGCAACTTGCTTAAGAAAGATTGATACTTTTCATTTATTATGTATGTTATATCAGTTACAATAATAATTCCCAATTACATTATAGGTTTTGATTTATAAATCAAATCGTAATCCTTTATATTAGATATCTTCAACTATATATGTATATATAAGATTCTCAATAAAAAGAATATTATATTTACTTTGAAATAGAAAATTATAAGTTATCAATATAATCTAAATATAAGGAAAAGATATACACATGATATGACAAGATCGTTTCCTATTAATAAATTGTTAAATATGTGTTTAGCATATATATATATATATATATATATATATGGCTTTGTTTTTGTTATACTAAAAAAAAATTATATTTGTTATTGTAACCTTTTTTTTAGCAAATATCGGTAGATTTTTCTAATATGTGATCTTGTTTGATTAATCAATTGTGTATTCTAACATAATATGATTTCATGAATAACCAATGTGTAGTTTTCACCAAATCACAAGGACTAAATATAATGATATGTGACATTATATGTATGATTATCATTAATCGAAAATTATTATTATTATTTTTTAATCATATTATTATATTAGGTTGCTAAATATCTTATTTTTGGTTGGTGTCAATTCTTTTTTATTTTGGTTCAATGTCATTTAATTATAATCGGACTAATATATCCTATATGGTTTTGGACTTGTTATTGTTATTTATTCATTTATTCATGTCTACTTAATTAGTTTATCCTATTGTGTCTATTTAGTTAATTAATGTTTTTTTTAGACTTTGAATTTATTATCCCGCATAATATTCAAATGTTTATGTTAATTATAATTGTTTTTATAATCCTTCATCTTGTAAATAATTTTTGGAAGTTACACTTTCAAACCCCCCCCCCCCCCCATAACTTTTGTTATTTTGTCAAAAGATCCAAAAATAGCATGAAAATGTTAAAATCAAACATTTATCTTGATTGTGAGTTCCTACTCATAATTTTAAATTATAGAATAAATTTTCGAAAGTTACACCTCCCACCTAATATATTTTGGTTTTTACCAAATACTCCAAATATATTATTAAAATGTTAAGGTTTGAAGTTGACTTTATATCAAAACAATAGTTATTTGTTTAAGAGTAATCTCTTTTAATAAACATTGAACTTGGCTTCACACGCCAACATATTTTGGCCTCTTGCCAAAAACTCTATAAATTAATAATGTTACCTTCAAATTACATAAATCGCAAAATATCGATTGGATTTTGTCAAACGGGTGTAAATAGCCCTAAGGTTTCTAGGGATTTAAGAAATCCATGTGATTCCCCTACTACCTGGAAATCCAATAGATTGAGTGATTTCTTTTTCACAAATTGAAATCTTGATGAAGTATTATCAATAAAATATAAGCATACAAAAATCCAATATTGTTATGATAATGAAATTTCATAACCATAATCCATTTTCTTATCAAAAAGAAAATCATATATTATCTTATATATGTAATTGGTTGAAATAACTCATCCCAAAGTCAACGTCGTAAGCTCAAAAGAATGTGAGTATCATAAATGAGTATATAAAACCTCTTTTTGAAAAGGTACAAGAAAAATACCTAAAGTCCATCAACTCCCTATTGACCCTAAAACCAACATCTTGAAAAGGTACAAGAAAATACCCTCATGTTTTGAGACGACATATAAATCCTAAGTTTCATAGGAATACCTTTACTAGAAACCCCCAAAGAAATGTGGGATGTCCCGAAAGGGATAATCGGGAGTACTCATGAATATGTACTTCCCGAACTAACCGTATAGTGGAATGAAACTCACTTACTTGATTGCAAAAAGGTAACTGATTTCAACAAAGAAATGTTATATCCAAGACGCGTCTCAATCTCTGTGGCAATGAACTCACAGAATATGACATGATTCCTAACATTATTTTCACCTATCAAAAATATTGAAATGTTATATCCAAGACGCGTCTCAATCTCTGTGGCAATGAACTCACAGAATATGACATGATTCCTAACATTATTTTCACCTATCAAAAATATTAATGAACTAATATAAGTTGGAATGTAACCTTTAGACAAACTCATCAACCTACTGTAAGTGGTTGAGAGACATAACAAGGTTCTTTCAAATAACAACACCACATATGTCGAGACAAAGAAAATTATCGAGATCAATAATGAAAGCATTAAAGGTAGAAACAACTCCAAAGAACATAGAGTTAAAAACAATTTCGCACATGTGACATTTATGCACTATGTGGATGAAACCCTAGAACGGGTTAGGGTCTTGGTAAGAGTCGGGAATGATTTTTCAACATCTGGAGTATAAATACAACTACTGCCCCAAGTAATAATGGACAGTCAAATAAGAAATGCACTAAAGAGTGCTCTTGTCGAAAAGAAAACAAATTAAAAATGATCTATATCATAAGAATGATAAAGCATATATTTTTTTTTGAAATTTACTTTATAGTATTTTAATTAGTTTCTTTTGCTTAAGTAAAATCGAATATGTAACCATTATAGATGTAAAGGATTACATCAAAAACAAAATAAAACTCTCAATGTCCTTCGTTCCGTGTAGGAATGTATCGAGGAGAACTTGATTGTTTTTATGACATCTCATACAAGAAATATATTTTTATTCATTGAATTAATAATTTTCCTCCAACCAAATACTTAGACGATGAACTGTCATTTTTTTATTGGTACAAGATTAATATGAACCTTGTAAAGATATTCGTAACAAATGGAAATCAGCATATATACATAAATTCCAATGAATATGAAAGGAAACATATATCATGGAACTAATGTGTCAAACTAGTAGATTATTGGGTCATCGAAACATTTTTGTCAATAAAAAACTTTAGGGAAATAACACATATATGTTTCGACATGACCATGTGGGACACCATGGTTATGACATAGTGATCCGTGTATTACAAAATACACATCGACACATTCTCTTTCAAGTGATAGGAAAAACGAGGCAAATTGCAACTGTTGACTTCTGTAGCATAAGAAACAACATTGCCATCATAATATGCCCTCTCAAATACCTAAAACTTTTGTATATACCTTAATCCTTAGCTAAGACAAGAATGAGATCATCCTAAAGTTAAGGACATAATACAAAAATATTCCATTGTTACAACGAATACAAGATGATATTTATGGACATAAACATCCAGAATGCGGGCCATTAAAACTTTATGGTTCTGGTTTCGACACGATGAACACATGTCGTATTATTGTCCACACGAAATACTGCACTCCTAGCACTAGCTATACGTTTAAGGGCTCACCACCCTGATTATTTCATCAAGTCTACATGACTTTGAATGCTGGAGAATTTACATCATAAGGATTTGATGTTAATTGCATATGTATGAGGATCAATGTAGAGTTTCTTATACCCCATGTGTATATATAAAATGGTCTCATAGAAGTTGTTATCAAAAGAATATGATGACATCTAGGGTATTAGTAATGCGCACCAATTTACCCACATCTACCTGGGGTTATGTAATTATTATATGCAGTTTTTTTTTCGTTTTTAGACCCACTATTAGCTAACCAACCTCATGCGTACCAGTTGGTAACTGGATATAAGCCTGATATTTTACATTTACGCATGTTTGGTTGTGTAGTATATGTGCCAATTGCGCCCCCACAATTCATCAAAATGGGTCTTTAAAGACGATTCGATATATATTGGATATGAATTCCCAACTTTTATCCGCTAATTAGAATCCTTGACTAGTGATCTCTTTACCGCCAGATTTGCGGGGTTTTCACTTTAATGAGACAGTCTTCCCGTCGTTAGGGGGAGATAGGAGAAAGGATTTTCCATAGGAACGACAGGAAGTGTCATTGAGTATTCCCACTCTGTCTCATGTTGATCCCTAAACTTCATAATGTAAAGTTGAAGTCAAACGAATCAGACTCGATACCTGATACGTTTAATGTTATTCTAGAAGTGACAAGATCACATATACGAGCTGCAAATATACTGGCAAGGTTAAAGTCCCCAAACAAGGGCACAACGCCATTGGAAAGTGCGTTGCAATCACACATAGTGGAGGTGTGGTTGAGGTCGTAGCTACCAAATGGAAGTGGTGGAAGCTACTTGGTTTGATGGATACTATTCTAAAGGAAGAGAATAGTTAGGCACATCCATTTATCATCAATACACAAAACTCTAATAAAATTGTCTCTAATTATAATTATGTCCATGAATCGTCACTGGAGGACGCTCCGAAGTTAATATTGATTCTAGACATGAATATTAATCTCAAATGAACTATGAGAGTACATATGAGTCGATGAACAGATCATATATAATCATTGATGATTTATTCGCATATACGATGGCTCATAAGATGATCAAGCACGACGACATCGAACCAGGCTCAGTTGAATAATATCAACAAAGAGCATAATGGCCTAAATGTAAAGAAACAATCCAGAAAGAATTATATTCTTTGACAAAGGATCGGGTATTTGGTAAGGTAGTGCTAACCTACCAAGTGTAAAGCCCGTAGGACATAACTGAGTCTTTGTCAGAAAGCGTAACGAGAATAATAAAGTCCTAATATGTAAGGCTCTTCTTTGGCACAAGGTTTCTCACAACGCCCTGGATTGACCATGAGGAGACTTACTCTCTCATGATGGATGTTATGACATCTGAATAGTTTGTTAGCCTAGTAGTTTTCGAAGGACTGGAAATGCAGCTCATAAATGTGGCTACCACATATCTCTACGGGGATCTAGATTTAGAGATATATAAAAGTGTTTGATGATATTACATTACCAAAATCAAGTAACTCTAAACCACGAAATGCGTTTACAATAAAATTGAAACACCCACTTTATAGATTAAAGCAATCTAATCTATAAAGGATATATAAGAATTAATGGAATCCATGATTGGGAAATGATATATAAGAACGATGAACTGTTCCCTTGCGTATTTATTACGGAAAACAAATTCCAATTTTTCAAAGTAGCTCTATATGTCAATGTTATGAACATAATAGGCACTCTTGATGAAATAAGAGGAACCACAAGCTACTTGAAATATGATTTTGAGAGGAAAGATCTTGGGAAAACTTGGTTTTGTCTAGATATTTGAGCTAGGACACCGAGTGTGAAATATTAATTCATCGATCGCATATGTCCAGAAAATAATCAGGCAATTTAATATGGACAAAGCGCATCCGGTTAGCACTCCCATGATCGGTCGAAGTGTCGGATATAAGAAAAGATCCATTTCGTTAAAAGGATGATGACGAAATATGTTGGGAGTTGGAATTCCCTATCTAAGTACAATATGCGCATTATTGTACTTAGCACAATACACTTGACCGTATATTGTATTTTTCAGTGAATTTGTTAGCTAGATTTAACTCAGCGCCAACGCAACGTTATTGGAATGATATCAAATTAATCTTTTGAAACCATTGACATAGACTTATACTTTCCCTATAGAAAGAAAAATGGGATTGATAATGAAACTTCAATACCTACTTATAATATAAGTAGCAAAAGTACTAGCTCTTATAGAAAAACACCAAACAATGTCTTGGTATGTCTTTGTTGATATTAGGTATCTGTCCGACCCATACAAAGATTGTTCCCAAACTGGATAAAGAATTACCACAAGGAACATGCCGATTGTTTGGAAGTGAATTAAGCAATCATTTGTAACTACCCCTTGAACTAATCCAATAATATTACTCCCCATGATAATTAAATAATGTATATGATTAAGGACTATCATTGCATATATTAGAGGATCTAGTAATTCTAGGTTCAACCAGTATCGTACTTGCATATATGGAAATAATGCATCATGTATCGAAGAAATGAACATAAGATTCATCAAATATTCTGCTTAAGTCTTATATAATTAGCAATAAGAAAACTCTCATCGAGATTCAATTGAATCAAGTAAGATGTCAAGAGAACATGACACATTTTACCAAATCATTACCTAAAACCATATATTGGGAAACATGTACAAATGTTTTCCAAACTCCCTTGATTAATGCACGAATCAGGGGGAGTAATAGACAAAAGGGGGAGTCTACTATATTTGTGAAATTGGTATGTTGTGCTCTTTCCTTCAACCAATGTTTTATTTTTCCCATTGGGTTTTGTTCCTTGGTGTAAGGTTTTAGTGAGGCAACTGTTTATATACCATCATGCTTTCCTAACTCTCATGATTAATGTATGAATCTAAGATAAAACTAGACTGAAGAAAAAGTCTATATATTGCAAAGAAACTGGTGCGTTGTACTCTTTCCTTCGTCCTATTTTTTATCCCACTTGGTTTTTATTTTGGTGTAAGGTTTTAATGAGACAACAATTGTGCACCATCACTCCTTTGACTCGGCACAAGGGGGAGTGTTGTAGGATTATGTGCCATCATCAAAAGGAAATGATTGATGTAATATTTTCCTAGTATTATAAGTTACCATAATGAATGTTTCCTTTTCTTTGTAAACTTCTCCCTATTTAAAGGGCTTATGATTAATGAGAATTACAGATTTCATTGTCTCTCTATTATGTTGTTATTCTGTTTCGTTTTTCCTTTAACATATATTTTCAATTCATTATTTATTTTTATTCTAACATAATGATTAATCTTAGGGATAAACCTCAATGACTATTTTTTCAAACTGAACCGAGACTGAACCGGTACTGTATCGAACCCGAACCGGTACCACGTAATCGGTTCGATTTTTGGTTCCAAGTATTCGACAAAATCAGGATTCGGGATTCGGTACCGAGATTTTCCCGATAAATCCCGTAACCGAACCGGAATATTAAGAGACAATGATTTTTAAATTCCTTAAGTATGCATATCATCTCCTAAATAAACTAACATTATCTTATCCTAATCAAGAATATCATCCTCCTAAACAAACAAAATGGAAAAGGAAAAACGTAAAAGAATACCGAAGATTGTTGAACTTTTGATTGGTTTTGAACTTTTGATTGTTTGGGATTGATATTGATACACATTTGAAACATTGTTAAGATATTTTGGTTTGCTATTGGTTTTGATATACATTTGACACATTTTCATATTTTCGGTCCTAAGTGGTCCTAGTACCGATTTTCCCGTCCCAAAATTGAAACTGAATCGGTAACGAACCGATACATACGGTTCGGTTTTCGGTCCTGGTTCGGTCCCGATCTCATCCCTAATTAATTTACATCTTTTCACTAATCTTATTTGTTTAACCCTAATTAATAAAAAAAATCAAAATACCTGCCTTTTTTGCTAGTCCACTAACAAAATGCTCCAACTGTTTGCGAGTTGCTTAAAAGATGACACGTGTTCTAACCAAAAGTGAATCAATAAGCTAGCAGATGACAATTCAAACGGAGTTTTCAATAAGCTCAAAAAATAAACTAGCTTATGGTTATTGAACACGACTTTAATCGATATTCCTAACATTTCATATTATATTTGCAGTATTATTACAATTTATCGCATCTAATGGAATGAAACTCACATGTTAGGCATGTAATGAATTTTTTAAAATCATCAATTAGTGTAACCAAATACAAATTTTAGAAAATGTTGTCGCGTTAATAGTTACACATAATGTGAATAAAGACAAAGTTTATCAATTGTGTGGAATGGGGGCAGGTTTTTATACGTTTTTGTCCTAACTGTCACAAACCGCCATAGACGGATGCGACTTTTCGCGTAACTTAACCTGCATAGCAACTCGTCGTATTCACTATTTCTTTGTAACGTTCAAGTGTCGCACGCAACTTACACAACAATTTTAGTTGCTTGGTAACTCGTGTTAGCCTCTGTTTCCCAACAGTGCAGCGTCTTTGATCCAGTGTGTTAGGAAACCCGCTTAGCCTCTGTTTCCCAAGGCCCAATGCCTTATCTTTGAAATATAATGATATAATATGTATATATGTCAAAGAGAGCCACCACGAACACCTATACCCCAAGGCCTAAGCTCTTAAATGATTCATATAATGCTCAAGGGTTGGTGTTTATTAAGTGGGTTTCATTTCATCTTAGCTCTTATGTGGGACAAGGTTTCTCATATATAAACCAAGTTTCAACAATACCTCACATTTTCTATTCAAACCCAAATAATACCCCACATTTGAATAGAAAATAAGCAATAGTGTAACATCCGAAAGTTTTCAAGTAAGTATTCTTGGTAAATCGACCCTTATTTCCTTATTTTATTGCTAAGAGAACCAAAGTATAGGTTGGGATAGTTTTAGAAAATTATTGCTCACCAGTTAGCCCGTTTAATCTTTTAATCGTCAAAATTTTAGAAGCGGGTAAAGGTCGAGCGACAGTGACCAACGACTATGACATTGGTCATAGTCGCATTGTCAAACTCGCGGTCGGGGGAGAGGTCCGGTACATGCCCAACGACTGTGACTCGTGATTGTGACATTGGCATTGTCGTGCTGTCACAATCGCATGGATGGTACTGTGAGGCACTGGGCTTCGGTGATAGTGCCAGCGACAATGCCATACCAAAGTCGTTGGACATAGTCGTCCGTGAGGTCTGAGCGTTTAAATAGAAGTTAATCCGATTTTCTTTCATTTCTGACCTAAAAATTTGTTGGGAGGTCGTATGTGGGAACTCTAGGTGCGATTTTGAAGACTCCAAACATCTCTCCTCGTTTACTCTAAGCTTAGGGTTGGTGGTAACATTTATTGTGTATCAAAGATTCATTCAAGGCCATTTATTGAAGTGTTGCTAGCAAGATCTACACCTTTTTATCTAATCCAACTCCTTCAACTTTTAGGGTTTGCTATTTTTCTATGTTTTTACCAAAACCTAGATTGTGAGTTCCTAAACCCTTTTTGTTAAGCTAGATACACATCAAAACATGTCTCTTGTCATTATTCTTACATTTATTGGAATATCTCTTGTATGCACTATGTGGTCTACATACTCATAAATTTGTGAATCTATGCATCATTTTGGATGGAGAATAACTAAAGGGCTGTTTGAAAACTCTAAGAATGAAATATTTTCAAGAATGTAGTATTATTTATTAACTTTGAAGAAATCACCTATATATTGGATTTTGACCTAATTGGAACGTAAGATATTACATGGCACATTAGTGAGTTGGGTTTGTCTTGGTATCAGGGTCGGCCCTGGCCACGTGCAGCCCGTGCCATCGCACAGGGCATCAAAGTCCAAGGGGGCATCAAAGTCCAAGGAGGCATCAAATTGTCATCTATTACTAGTTTTTTGTTGAATAATTTGGGAATTGGATAATTGAGCTTTAACTATAAAAACAGACCAAGGTCTGGTATTGATGGATACTGAATGCATACTGAATGCGCATCGTGAACCGGTGAAAACCCAACATTTCAACAACACAAGCTGATTTTTATTTAGCATCTTAACGAACAAACAAGTTTTCTTAATGAACGAATATGATCACAAAAACTTTCATTCTCTTTTACGTTTGTTTAGCATCTAAACGAACGAACATTAACGAACACGTTTTTCTTTACGAATGAACAAGAATACACAAAATTCCATTTGTTTACCGTTCGTTCATTTATTCGGTTAAGTTAAACAAACGAACAAGAACAAAAAAACTTTCGTTCTTTTACCATTCGTGTTTATTTACTTGTTCGGTTAAGTTAAACGAACGAACACGAATAAGCCTCCTTCGTGTTAGTTCGGTTCGTTTTGCATATTGAAATTTGCAATTAATGCACATGAACACATCACTGTATCAACACACAGTTGGAGCACATTGCACAACAATAACAACATATTGTGATATTGCCTCATTGGGTACTTGTTCTTTGCAATGTATAATAGCATATATTACGAATTTTACAATTTATCTTTGTTCTTTTGACTTTTGTTTAGTTTAAGGTTTGACATTACCACATTAGATTTAGACTTGTAACTTTCTGAATTTTGCTCTTTGCTTACTATGACATTAACTTCAATTTAATTTACTATTTTAGTTAAAACTAATTATAGTGTTCCTTATCTTCTAGTTTTAAATTCTATATATTGAAGTAAATGTTCTATTGTGTTAATTTCAATTTGGAAAAGGGAAAACTAATAAAGAAGGAAGCACGATCTGAATTCACGTTTTATCATTTTATCATTCTATATTTTGTAATTTGGGGTTTTGGTTTTTATGTCCCCGTTTGAATTTTTTTTTAATTATAATTAATAAAAATCAATGTGAGGATGAGTCACCTAGCTTAACTAGGTTCCAAACCTTTTAAAAACCCGTATGTTTCGTCGTTTCATTTGCTTAAAAAATATGCATAGAGGCATTTTTTTAGCGTTTTCGCACAGGATATCAAAAACCCTAGGAACGGCCCTGCTTGATATTTACTATTGAGTAAATAAATATGGAATTTGTTGCATCCATGTTTAGTTACAACTCATTGGAATATGGGCATTATGTTCGCTTGGAATATGTGGAAGTCTTATATAGAGCTTGTGTATGATGTGATTAATATTTAAATCATTATGCTTAGTTGCTTACCAAAGATTGGTATCAAATGCATTTCATGTGGACTAAAGTGCCCTATGGCCTCATAGTGGAATTGTTGATAGTGGAATTGTTGGTTGAACCACGTCCGTAGACATTAGGAGGATACAGTCTTGGGTGCCACCGTGTAGGTATGATATGTACCTAGACCTCCGTCATTCGGGGTAATGTCATGGTTGTAGTCTTCAGATGTGTCGAGCCTTTTGGATGTCGCTCATGGTAGCTTGACATCAAGGTGTATCGACTCTTTGGGTGGAACTTGATTGGTGTTGTGGGTCTCCCCCATTGATTCCATACATGAAGTATTCTTGGTAATATGTCTTGCACTCATTTTATTTACTTAATATTAAGTAAGACTAGAAGCGTACACGTGCAATGTAGCGAGATACATCATGATTTTAATGTTTCATTTTATTTTTTATTTTTTGTTTTTTTGTCGATTTACAGTACGATTTTGGATGGGTTTTTTTTTTATAAATTTGTTTAGTTTAGGTTTAATAATATATCGTTTTTTATATAAAAAAATTAAGTATTTTATTAGAATTCAATGATTATCTTATATATTTTAATGACATCTAGAAAAAATAACCAATTACATATTTAATAATATAATTAAAACAAATTTATAGTAATATAATATATTAACTAGAAACGTACTCGCGCAATGCAGCGAGATACATCACGATTTTAATGTTTCATTTTATTTTTTTGTCGATTTATAATACGATTTTGGATGGTTTTGAGAAAGTGATAATGTTTTTTTTATAAATTTGTTTAATTTAGGCTTAATAATATAATGTTTTTTATATAAAAAAATTAAGTATTTTGTTAGAATTCAATGATTATCTTATATATTTTAATGACATTTAGAAAAAATAACCAGTTGCATATTTAATAATATAATTAAAAAAAATTATAGTAATATAATATATTAATTAATAGTGATACATGGAAATATCTGTATAAAAGGAAGGTCCTGCACATGCCAAATTAGTGGGTGTTAGAAGCCTGCAGTAGTAATATATATCTTGTGCTTTGATACTTATAAATTAAGAGATTTTTAAAATCTTGCATAAAATGATGGTACCTTGTGCCTAATAATTTGTATTTAAGAGTTTTTTATTCCTGCTTTATAATATAGTATAGATTAATAGTGATATATGAAAATATCTGCATAAAAGGAAGGCACTGCACATACCAAATTGGTGGGTGTTATAAGTCTGCAGTAGTAATATGTATCTTGTGTTTTGATACTTGTAAATTAAGAGTTTTTTAAAATCTTGCATAAAATGATGGTATCTTGTGCCTAACAATTTGTATTTAAGAGTTTTTTTATCCGTGCTTTATAATTTAGTAAGTATAGATATAAAAGATAAAAAAATGTAAGGTATATATCCGTGCTTTATAATTTATAATTATGATTAATAAGAGGTGGTGTGTAAAAAGTTCTGAACGATTCAGATTTAAGAGTTATTAAGATATTTTTTTAGGGGGAGGCTAATTGCACATTTGACTTTGCTAAATGCACATTCATCATTAATTTTCTCTTCACTCACATCAACATCAAAATCTTCTTTTTACATTCCCGATACATGAATTACATTTCCAATGAATGAATTAACCTGATTTTGACATAATTTTTGGTGCAAATAACAATCCCTTTTTTTTTTTAAACAAACAACCCAAGACCTATGGAAAAGCTACATACAATGTTAAATGCTTATTTTAAAATTATATACAACTTGTAGGGTTTATATAAAAAGGTAATAAATGCTAGGGCTCAAACATTATTGTGATGGCTGAAAATAAATCATTTGATTTGATGCGTAGAACCCAAAAACAATGCGACAAAACAAGAAAACATTATGCATCAAAGATTCAAAATAACTTTTGGAGTTGAAAGCCAACAATTTATTTATAATGGAGTATTTTCAGCCATAAACAAATATTTTAGAATATATTCACTAGATTATTTAAAATTTCTTTAGAAAGAAAAATCGAATTCAAAATCTTCAAAATAATTATATTCAATTTTAAAAAATTCTATATTTTAAAGATAATAACATTAATTATATTATTAAAATATTTTATATACTTAATAAAAAAAATAAACATTTATTTTCAAAGTTTCTTATTAGTGTTATGGTAATCGTTTTCAAGAAGGTTTTCAAATTTGAAGAATATCACAATCTCTCTCCTACTTTCTCCATTTTGGAGGAAGTTTTGGAGAATATGTTGGAGCAGTTTTTTTACGAAAAATCCCAAAATCTCAATTTACGACGTACTATGATACTTTTTGTTTTGTCGAGTCTTGGTTTGGTCTCTCCTGGCGAACTTCCCATTTGTTCGTGTCTCATTGTGACCATTGATGGTAAAAGTAATTCACCGTGAAATGAAATGTATATTGCCACATCTATTTATACAAGTACGAGGCTGGAAATAATAAGGAAATACACTAATTACAAGATAACAATCTCTTTAATGTAGCCCTATAATCTCTAAAATATACCAATCCCTTTAATGTAGTATAACAATCCCTATAATGTAGTCCTACCCTTTATTAGATAGCTTTCTCTATTGAAATGTAAGCTTGTTGTTCCGAGGGTAAAAGGACGGAGGAAATGGAATAGGTTAGAGACAGAGATTAGGGATGATTACGAGTGCATGTTCTGGTTCTTATGGGAAGGAGATTTTCTCTAGAATTTGTTGGAGATGGTCTTATATCTTGTTAGTACTTGTATTAAAGTATATTTGATAAAAGCTAGACATTATATAAATACAGACTCTAAATAAAACCACATGAATTCAAAATATTTCATGATATGATATTATATAGATATAGGTGTTGTCTGGAATAAATGGTAAACGAAAATTTTTTGTTTGTTAAATGTGTTAAAATAGGAGTTTAACAAGGACCTAAGGGTTATTTACCAACAATGTGAGTAAAAATTGTATAGAATTTAACTCGAGTAAAAGAAATAATTGTTTACAAAATATTAGGGATTAAGGGGCTGTTTGGCAGTTGCTGAATGGTTTAGTGTAGAATGATTAAATGATCTGAATGATTAAGAGGTTTTTATGATATAGTTTAAAATGAAATATTGTTGTTTGCTAATTGTTCATAATAAAATCAGGACTCTTAATGGTTAAGGGAGGGTCAGGAAATAAAATCATTAAGAGGATTTTGGAACCATTAAGAGACAACCATTTTTTTTACCAAACAAGATTTACCTTTTAGCGATTCAGAGATTGCCTCTTAATGAAACAATTAAGAGGTAAACAAACAACCGTTGAGACTTCCTTTTCAAAAAGAAAAGTGTTAAGAGACTTGAAAGTGCGTCAATGATTACTTTTTTTTTCTTTCAAATTTATCCTCAAAGTACCAATGGTTGAAATAATTGTTAAATACAATAAAGACCAACTACATAAAGCGACCGGAAAATAAGAGCATCTTTAACAGTTATGTTATAATCTATATATATACTACATTATAAAGTATGGATAAAAAACTCTTAAATACAAATTATTAGGCACAAGGTACCATCATTTTATGCAAGATTTTAAAAATATCTTAATTTACAAGTATCAAAGTACAAGATATATATTACTACTGCAGACTTCTAACACCCACCAATTTGGTATCTACACACCTTCCTTTTATGTAGATTTTTTCATGTATCACTATTAATTAATATATTATATTACTATAAATTTGTTTTAATTATATTATTAAATATGTAATTGGTTATTTTTTTCTAGATGTCATTAAAATATATAAGATAATCATTGAATTATAACAAAATACTTAATTTTTTTATATAAAAAACATTATATTATTAAGTCTAAATTAAACGAATTTATAAAAAAAAAACATTATCACTTTCTCAAAACCATCCAAAATCGTACTGTAAATCGACAAAAAAACAAAAAATAAAATGAAACATTAAAATCGTGATGTATCTCGCTACATTGCGCGAGTACGCTTCTAGTTTTTTTAAAATAGAGTATAAAAAATTGAAATCTCTAAAAAAAATTACAACAAACTCCAACAGCTACTCTATTTTAGCAATTCTATTAATAAAATATTATTTCTCTTTCTTAAACATACAACTTCAATGTCCCCTATTAGCGGAAAATAATTAAATATTATTTTTCTTTCTTCAATATGGATTTTAGAGATTTTTCCAAATTTGGAGATTTTTACTTTTTCTCTCCTCTTTTTACTATTTTAGCTAGGGGTGTTCACCTAAACCGCACAAACCGCCTACACCGCACCGCACCACACCGCAAAGTGCGGTTTATAACGTTTGCAGTGCGGTTTGTGGTTTTGAGTTATCAAACCGCGGTTCAAATTGCACCGCACATTATATATATGTATATATTTTTAATTTATTTGAGGTTTTCTCTTGAATCTCTGTCTCTCTCTCTATATATATAGAATAGTTACAATATTTATATAATATGTATTTTAGAATCGGACGTATTGAATATTTTTATTTTTAGGGACTACGATCACGTTATCGTTGATTTTAAAGTGAAGTTTTGATCTTATAATTATTGAATTGTAGGTGTAAAATGCGTAAGATACAAACCGCATAAACCACACCGCATTTTGCGGTGCGGTTTGGTGCGGTTTGAGGTATATGCGGTGCGGTTTGGAAAAATGCTCAAACCGCATATGCGGTGCGGTTTGCGGTTTTGCCCCAAACCGCACCGCGAACACCCCTAATTTTAGCATATGATATAGCATAGCTATTGGAGGAAAAAAATGCTAAAATCTTGCTTTTTTTCTATTTTAGCATATCTGTTGGAGATGCTCTAACATGTTACTTAGGGGGCGTTTACCCAAATACTTACCCGGTAAGCACTTACCGGTTAACTTCAATGTTATCACTTACCTTATCGGGTAAGATTTTAGTCAACTCAAACGGTATCGTAGGCAAAAATCTACTCGTTAAGCGCTAACCGGGTAAGAGTCGTCGCACTCACTTACCGGGTAAGACTGTCGACCATTGCTTCCGCTCTTACCAGGTAAGATTATTGGTCATTGTCGTATTCATCGGTAAGGTAATATAACTTGGTAAGCTTGACAAGTGCTTACCCAGGTAAGTGTTTGGTAAACGACCCCTTAATGTAGAAATCATATGTACGTAATATTTTACCAATGATCTTTTCATTGGCAATTCCGTTTCCTCATACTTGGGTAAGCATCCCTTTGGTTGTTTACTCTGTTACTTGGTGTTGTTTATCAAACTCTTATCTGATAAGTGTTTATCGGTGTCACTTACCTTATCGGTGAGCATGACAAGGACCTGAGAATCTTATCCGATAAGGGGCATAATAAAGACCAATAATCTTACCCGGTAAGTGAGGGATAAGACTCTTACCTGATAAGCGCTTACCAGGTAAAAGACGTTTACTACAATCCATTTTGATGATTAAGAATGTTATCCAATAAGGTAAGTGAGAGTAACGATTCATGCCAGTAAGCACTTAGTCCGCCTTTGTTAATTGACCTCTATATCACTTATTTTACTAGAAAAACAATTGGGAAAATGTGTATCTATAAGATTGAGATAAAACATAAATAGATTATAGGTCATAGGCTATAATTTAAAGTGAAATGTAGTCCACTTGTATATTCTTAATCAACTTTATAAATAAATAAAAACAAAAAAAATCACATGGTCTAGAGACAGGAAGAAAGCTTCAAAACAATCAATTAAACTCAGTTAGGCATGATACAAGACAAATAAATTATAAAGATGTCCCCCAATTATTTCCACTATATTATAAAACATCTATAAAAAATTATTAAAAATAATTGTTAAATTTTAATGTATTGTTATTTAATGTTAATTACTTAAAATCTCTTAAAACAACCATTAAAGATTTATGTACTAGGGGTGCTCACGGGTTAGGTTGGCCGGGTTGAAGACACTTGAACAACCCAACCCAATAAAAAATGCAACCCAAGCCAAACCGTGCGGGTTGGGTTGGGTTGATCGGGTTGAAATTTTAATACATCATTTTACAATATAACTAAGTGTTTCCGTTTAAAAAATTAAAATCAAAATGGAAATATAAAAATAAGACTAATAAGAGAAGAGATGAGTAGAAGAAGAATATCTCTTACCTCTTGATTTTATCGATATTTAAGATTTTTGAAGATTTGAAGATTAGATTCGTACGATTTTTATCGACGTGGTCTCGTAGATAGATCTAAACTATGTTAAGATGAGAAGACTTGATAATTGATAGAAAGAAGAGCCGCTGAAAGTCTAAAACCATTAAAAAAATAGTAAAAATGAACAATTTTTGGTCGGGTTGACGGGTTGGTCGGGTTACTTTGGGCCCAACCCGTTTCTAACCCAATAGATGCGGTTTGGACAAAATTTGTCGGTTTGAGATTTTTTGCATTTTTTCGGGTTGGGTTGGTCGGGTTGGCCGGAAATTTGAGCACCCCTATTATGTACTACATTTAATTCTATTTATTAATTTTCAATCCTTATCTCTAACCACTTCAGCTCCCTAAAATCACTCATCACATAACTAAATACAAGATAAAAATCGAATTTTAAATATAAAAAATCCAAAATATAATTAAGAAAATCCAAAAAATATTTAATGTTTATTTTATAAAAAAACATTGTATTATTAAACCTAAAAATAAATTACATTATTATTAAACTATCGAAGAAACTCTTAAAAACAAGCTTTTATGCATTAAGTACTGTTTATTGATACACATTATTTAAAATTCAAGATTATAAATAATGATTAATGAGTACAAATTTCTAAAGTTATATGTTTGAATTCATAACTAACTGATAAACATAATCAAAACAGGATAAACATCTCAATTTAAATATAAATAATATAAAATATATAAGATAATCGTTGAATTCTAACAAAAATACTTAATTTTTTTTATATAAAAATCATTATATTATTAAGCCTAAATTAAATAAATTTATAAAATAAAAAAACCATTATCATTTCCTCAAAAAAAATAAAAAATAAAAAGAAACATTAAAATCGTGATGTATATCGTTGCATTGCGTGAGTACGATTCTAGTATATCTTTTAAGTTTACATATGAATTTCTTAATAATAAAGTATGAGATTCATATTTGAATATTAAAAAGAAACAAAATACTTCTTTTGATCTAGGACTCTCACTAGGAGGATTAACCTCTCAAGGAGAGACAAGAAGAGAACTAAGAGGGGGTGTTTGGTTCATAGATTTTGAAGGAAATGGAATGGATAATTTTTTTGACCAAATTCTAATTTCTTTGTTTGGTTCATATATTGATCATGATGGAATCCCTTGAATTTCATTGAATTCCACAAATCAAGGAATTCATCTTTCCTTGTCTAAAGAGAAAGAATTGAATTCCATCCAATTCCTACCAACCAAATGCGTGGTCAAATTCCATCAACTTCTATTCCAATTCCTTCAAAGTCAAATTCCTTAAATGAATTTTAATTCCATCAAATTCCATTATGCAAACCAAACTCCCCTAGAATGTCTTAATGAAGGGATCACCTGACATTAACAGTGTCACAACTAGAATAGAAACAATGTTTTTTTTAAGGAGAGGGGATGGATTTTGCATTAAAGTCTTGTTTGAAAGGAAATATGTGTATATATGGCTTCAGGTTTGTTGGTTAGTTTTTTATTAAGTTCAATATAGATAAAATTATATGTGTCGATTAAGTTGTATAGATTATAAATGTTTTTGTTTGAGAGAGTTTTTTCATAGATGGAAGGAACATATGTTTTAAATGGGAGGAACATGTTTGAAAAAAACTTGACTTTGTGCATAAAGCTCCCCCCTAGAAGCTTACTAAATAAGTTATTTTCTTATTAAGTGGTTAACAAACAAATTGCAAGTCAATTTGATATCTGTATCAATTATTTATGATTAATATTTATAAATGAAAATATATAATATTCATGGTCATGGTTAATAATATTCATAAATATTTATGGTTGATAACCACTTCTCACTCTTCTCACGTTAACCTATTTTATTTTCATCCAAAATTTTAAATTACCAGATCCACTCTCATTTTAGATATATGGATCAAAGCCGCCATATAATTTTAAGTATTTTAACTCAGGGTTGGGTTCCGATGAGAAGTTGAGTTAATGGTGAGAAACGTGGGAAGTGGTTATCGACCGTTGGATGAGAAATTGACGCATATTAGGATAAGATGCACCGATATGCAGCAGATCAATTCCCTTTTAAGCCGCAATTCATGGGAGAACTTGAGAATAAAAGAGATCAACGGTTCAGATCCACTACTCACACTTTTCACCATTAACTCAACTTCTCGTACGATCCTTCGCCTTTTAACTCATTGGTATTGGTGGGCTATATATAGTATGAATGATTATCTGAATTTAAAATATTTAGATTATTCAAAAATTCGATCATTTAAGCAAACAGGGACGGATCTAGAAATTTTTTCATACGGTGACACCATAAAATATAAACAAAAAATAATTACAAAAAGTACGGTTTTTATCGACATGTCTTCATCTTTTTAACGTTCAATATTTCTTGATGTGTTTTTATTCTCATTCCACCATTTCGAGGGATTTCTTAAAGTTTTTTGCTAGATTTCGAGGGATTTTTAGGTTTTTTTTTATCGATTCCGAGGGATGTTTTCGATTTTTTTGATTGATTTCAAGAGTTTTTTTTTCGGTTTTTTGGTTGATTTAGAAAGGTTTTTTTGTTTTTTGCTTGATTACGAGGTATGGTTGCATCTTCTTGAAGTTTCCGAAATAATACGGTAGCACCTTCCAAAACGATACGGTTGCACCTTTCACGAACCTAAATTTTTTTACCCTTCGCCGGAGAAATGATACGGTGACACGTGCCACCGTGGCCACAAGAGTAGATCCGTCCATGTAAGCAAAACGGTTAAAAATATATTGTATGTCATTCCATGAAAATAATATGCAAGTGTCCTACTTTATAGAAACTGTTTCAAAGAGTAAAACTACGGAAGAAGTGAAATTTGTAAATTATAATTTTTATCTTTGTATGGAAAAAATTTTATTTATGATTTTAACTATTTTATAATATAAAAAACTGTAAAACAACCAAAATAAGCTAGCTTATCTATACTATATATTAAAATTCTATTACAGTTATTGAAAAAGATAGTTTTTGGAAAAAACGGTTTTTGAAAAAATATTACATTTACCACCCTTATAATTAATTATTTAATTTACTTTATATCCCTTATTTTTTCATTTTTCATTTTACACCCTTATCATATTAACCGTACTATTAAATATCGTGAATATCTACGAATTAAATTGTTTTATATCCATACATTTTATTTTTTTTCAGCGTTAGCACATTAAAAATACATAATCGTAAAATATATTAAAAATACGTTTCATTCTTATTATAAATAAATCACGGTAATCTCTACTATATTATAAAAATTCTAATACAGTTTTTTACAAACCTTTGAAAGCCAAAAAAAATTTCCCAATGTTTCACTTCCTAATTCAATTAAATGTTACGTTTATCACCCTTACAATTAGTTATTTAATTTATTTTATATCTCTTGTTTTCTTATTTTTTATTTTACATACCTATCATGTTAACATAAATAATCATATACGAACAAGAATGGAATAAACAATACGTTTCTTCTTTTTACAAAATATATCATTATAATCGTCTCATCAATATCTTTAAAACGAGCACAATATTGAATATTTTTTTAATTTAATCTTACTATTAAATATCATTAATATCTACGAACTAATTTGTTTTCTATCCATACGTTTTACTTTTTTCCACCGTTAGCACATTAAAAATACATAATCGTAAAATATGTTTCATTCTTATTATAAAATATATCATTATAATTTTTTTCGTCAATAATTGTAATATAAATTAATTATTTAATATTTTTATGGGTTTATGATTTCATAAGTTGTGATTCTTAGGTCATGGTTGATTGTTGATGACATGTCTATAAGGAAATAAAATTAATTGTTCTTTCTTTACTTACATTCCGCTGCATCGCGCGGGTATGTGCCTAGTCTCATTATATGAATACGTTACAACTTTTATAAGCCAAAGGAGAGGTACAATCCACCCTCACAATCGAGAATAGGCCTCGTCCTAGCGCCAAGGTCTGGTTATTACAATGCCCCGTTTTAGAAGTCGAAATATAGATATGATATGGACGCATTGATATTTGTTTGGTCCAATCCTTTTTTATTTTATTATCTATTTTTATATGTTTTTGTTGAAGGATTATATTTACGTAATATTTTTGTCATGTTAGGCGTTTAACTTGATGAATAATATAAGTCTAAAGATTAAAATGAATTATAATTAAACCTAACTGTCCCGCTAATTTGTTCTAACGATAGAGGTATGTGTGTAATCTATATATGTGAGGTCCTGAGTTCAAACCTAGGCATGCTCCTTTGTCAATGAGATGCATGCATTGATTTACCTCCTTCACAATGATCATAAAAACAAATTTTTAAAAAGTATCGACAAAATATTTTGTTGGCAATGTGTCATAAAAACAACTTTATATTCGTTAAAATAAAACTTGAAATGATGTTTTTATTGATAGCTTACAAACATGCATATGCTTGTCGACGAATTACCCACATGCGATATTTACTGTCTAAGCATAACTAAGCATAAATGTGACTTTTTTTCCTGAGAATTTCACCGAAACAAGGATTATTTTCATGTTTGTTGGTACTTATGTCCTTGGAAATCCGTTAGTAAAATTAATAACATGGTTTAGTCGGACACGTTGGTACTCTATTAGAATACATCAAGGTCCATTAATTTTATTATCATCGCTTACAAGTCAACAATGCCCATTTAAACTCATTAGTGTTGTAGGATTAGTGTGCCATCGTCTAAACGATGTGACGATAGAGATAATGATAGAGATAGAGATAAATATATCATAGTTAGATTAGAACTGAAATATCTCATAACTATCTACTTGTAACTCATCCCTATTTAAAGGGCTTATGATTAATGAGAATGACATATTTCCTCTCTCTATTCTATTGTTATTTCGTTTCTTTTCGTTTTTCTTTAACACGTTATCAGCATATAAGCTCGGGAACCAAATGATTTTCTGCTCCAATTGTCAGATGCTGCAACCATGATCCAAGTAAGCATAATTTGCCTTTTGTTTTGTCCAGTTTTTATTCATGTTATTAAGATTCTTGTTGTAATGTTTAATTTTGTGATTGATACAATGTTGTTTAATACGACAATATATGTGTTCAAATTACATACAACTTATTTACCTATTTTCATGCTTCATAGTTTAAAAAAAAAGTTGCACAGTCGTTCTCCATTTTTTTTAAATGTTCTATTTAGGTGTTTTGTAATTGTTTAATCATATTTACCCTAAACCACGTGGCTATCCTCTTTAATTTTATTAACTTATTTAGTTGTTGCCATTTTAAATCAAAGCACCGATATTTAATTGATTTATTTATTTATTAAATGTGCATCTTTACATATTAACATGTTGTAAATAATTTAAATTATTGATTGGTATGATAAAACTTAAACATGATATTACCATATAACTATTTATGCTTATCCACTCAATTTGTTATGTTGTATTCATTTAATTAAAGTTTTAATTAATCTTTTAAATTGATAACTTTATCTAATATTCAAATTATTATAATATTAATAAAGTCTTATTTATAACTTTTTTATCATATTATTAATTTTTGAAAGATGTACTTTCAACTATAATCATGAAATCAAGCTAAAAAATTCGATATTTTAGGTAACATTTATATGTTTAAGTTTAAAATTTCACCATAGTTTTATATTAACTTATTTGGTAGGTTGATTTAATATTATGGATGAATAATCATATTTGAATGAGATTATCTGAGTATTTGATTATTTTATTTAAAGGTTTATTAATTTAATCATGTATAGTTTTTGAATTGATTTATCCATATCATATTCAAATGTTTATCCTAATTAATAATTGTTATAATTCAAATGTTTATCTGAGTTCCTACTCATAATTTTAAATTATATAATAAATTTTCAGAAGTTACACTTCTAACCTCATATATTTTGGTTTTTACCAAAAGCTCCAAATATATTATTAAGATGTTAAAGGTTTGAAGTTGACTTTATGTCAAAACAATATTTATTTGTTTAAGAGTAATCTCTTTAAATAAACATTGAACTTGCCTTCATACACCAACATATTTTGGCCTCATGCCAAAAACTCTATAAATTAACAATGTTATCTTCAAATTAAATAAATCGCAAAATATCGACCGGATTTTGTCAAACGAGTGTAAATAGCCCTAAGGTTTGCAGGGATTTAAGAAATCCATGTGATTCCCCTACTACCTGGAAATCCAATAGATTGAGTCATTTCTTGATGAAGTATTATCAATAAAATTAAGCATACAAAAATCCAATATGGTTATGATAATGAAATTTCATACATAAAATAATAATTATAACCAAAATCCACTGTCTTGTCAAACAAAAAATCATATATTATCCCTTATATATGTAAATGGTTGAAACATCTCATCCCAAAATCAACGTCGTAAACTCAAAAGAATCTGAGTATCATAAATGAGTATATAAACCTCCTTTTGAAAAGGTACAAGAAAATACCTAAATTCCATCAACTCCTCATACGGTACGTTCATAATGGCACCTGGCCAGTGTTATGGTGACCCTACATGTTACATGTGTATACTTGAACTGCCTTGGTATGATGATCGTTGGGGTAGTGAGAAAGTTTCTAAGCGAGTAACCGATAGAGGAGTTAATGTTTATAGCATTTTCATTTTGGAATGATGATTAAACACAATGAATACATTAAGTTGACCATTTTGGGTCGGAGTTCTTGGTTGAAATTGGAACCATAGGCTTATTGAATTGACTTTATTTCAAGAGGAAATTGCGAGTTAACCAATTTAGTGTGATTATTGCTTTAAAATGTTTGAGCATCTAGAGGGCGATAGTGTCGCTAGGAAATCAGGAAGCGTGGTTCTGTGATGTTGAATGCCGAACAAAATTCATGCACGAAATTTATTTCTAAATTAATTTTGCGTCAATTGTTTCTCATGTTCTCAAAGCATATGGCGAGTTATATTATGGAGTCTTGGTAAAACATCTAGCACTCATCATATTTTAAACCGTGAGTTTAAGCATGCATGAAATTGTTTTGTTGCACGTGGTTGCAATTTTTATTGAAAATCTCTTCATTCCCGTTTCTTGTCTAACATTATTTTCGGATATTGTAATATATGTGTTTTAATGTTATTTGGAGTATTGGGCAAGTAACTGTGGAATTTTGACCTTAACATCATATCTCCTCCACGTATGTTAAGGTTTTAAAGGAAAAGTTATTCCCATGTTCTGGGGTCTAAGTTTTCTTGGGAATTTTAGTCTGTACAACTTGTGTTGAGTTTTATAGGGTATTATTTTACGACGTTTACGACGCGTGAGTGAACTTTGAAATGCGTGAGTTTTAATTACGTTACGTGTAAATTACTGGTTTATTAGGCGTCGTATTTTGGTGCAAGTTTTGTTGAAAAGTGTCAATTTACTTTACATTGCAATAAAAGGGAAACTCTTGGAATTATGACATTTTAGTCATAACTTCGTCTTATGCCTTGGCATGGGAAACGAAGATTTTGGCACCGCCTGATTTTCTTTTGTATCATCGGATTTTATGAAAATTTAGTTGAGTCTTGTGAAGTTTTGTTTTACGACATTCTGCGTTGCATAGGAAGAACCTTGAAACACGTATGCTTGCTTTATTGTGTGCGTCAACCCATGAGTCTTTGTTTAATATTTTGTTTCATGCAGGTTTGTACATGTCCTTTCACAACCGTAAGAGATGTTTTGAGAGTTCTATTGATGAATGTTGTCTCACATGTTATTTTGGAAGTTTCAATGTCATGTGGTTCCTTTTTTGAGTTTTATACAAGATTATTTTGTTGCATGCTATTTAACATTTGAATTGATTTACACTTTTGTACGAGTAAGCATGTGAAAGATTTTAAAGGTTCAAGTTGAACTTCTGCTTTATGCCTTCTTCAGTTGTTGATTTTATTATTATCGTCTCACGAAATGCATTATATTGATTTACTGGCATACATGATTTCATAGCCACCATTTTTGGACAAGTGCATTCTATTCGTGTGGTCCAAGGTTTGAAAACCGAATGAAAATTTATTTATGTTCGATCAAATCACATGCATTTATACTAACATTTGTTGCACACCGCCTTAGTACGGGAAAGTTTTTCACATACACGACATAAATTAATACATATTAAGACTATAGTGGTCCATTTGAAAAGTTGTTGCATGCCTTTTGTTACTGTCATTATTAACTTGAGTAATATTCAAATGGTTTTCGAAGTGGTGTTATATGCGTGGCGTTTGTGACCAATTTTGCATAACTACCGAGTAAGTGGTAGTGAAATTTTTACACGTATGATTAATTGTTATAATGAAAGTGTTATAAAATTTCGAATTGGCATAATAGTTTGAAAAACCTTGAACTCATTAGGGTTATAGATTTAAGCCCCTATCATGAAAGAAGTTGTAATGAGGGACTAGAGAAGTCCTTGGGATTTGAAGCGTCGGATGAACCGACTTGTGGCCAGTTATGAATTATGAAGTCAACCTTAAGAGTAAGTTCACGTAGGAATAATTGAGGTACTAGATTTATATGTTACCCCCTATATATAAGCGACGATCTTTCCTTTTTGGTAAATCTTTGGGTTGAGCCTTGTGCGATTGCTTGAGTGCGGTCGATTATGAACTGATGGGTTGATGTTGACAACATGCTATGTGTTGGTGGTGCTCTATCTCTGTGGATATTCGGGAATGTTGAGGATATTATGAGTTGTTCGTAAAGCTGTATGTTGGGAGTTTTCAATTCCATATTCGGAGTCAACTTTAAATCTTTTGGGGATTGGCTCAGTACAAGCCGACGTGCCCTTTGAGGTCAGTGATCTCTGGGATATTTGGAAGTATCACCGTTGGATTAGGAGAAATGTTAGCCTCACGGTGGTAGGAACTTAAAGGAAGTTAAATGTTGGTAATTAAGTGTTGACCTGTACGATTTCCCGATGTAGTAAATTTTGGGGATCCTTTGGGTTGATATTGGTAAGTGGAATACAGATTCAGAATCGTGTTGAGATGGAACGAATGTGTCAATGAAAAGTTGAGGTCACAAGCTGCCATGGAGTGGTATGTGTCACCCAAGGTTGGGAGACAACCGTAGTCTTGTGGTTAGAAACTACTTTAATAAGTTAAGTGTTCCCTCAGATATAAGAGTAATGTGCTCAGGGGACATTAGTATTGAGTATTGGCAGGAGGTTATCGTGGTTGTTCTAGCAAGGGGATTAGAGACAACCTATTATGCGGGCAACGGTGAATAAAGAACTTGATTTCGAGGACGAAATCTCTTTTTAGGTTGGGAGGATTGTAACACCCGTAATTTCGGTCGATAAAGGTCACTGGACTTTTTGAAATTTGTGAATGGTGGGATTGTGTTGGGAAAGCATTATTTAAGTCTTTTGGAGTATCAAGAGCTTTTGAGCACGAAAAAGGAAGATTTCGGGGTCCCGTGCTGATTGGGCGACAGTGCCCACGACTGTGACATGTGTCACTATCGCGAGGCAAGGTTGCGGAGGGCATACCCCTATCGGTACAAGCGGGGTGACAGTGCCCGCGATTGTGCCACCGGGAAATGTCACGGGGCACTGTCGCGGTCGGCCCCAGGGTCTTTTAAAAGTTGCGATTTTCCATCATTTTCCTCATTTTCACTTCACCCTCCCCATTTCTTTCCCTCCCAAACCGGCTCCCATTCTATTTGTTCGAACCCTAGTCATTCCTATGGCTATTTACTTTGATTTTGAAGTATTCCATCATCATTTAGCAAGGAAATGAAGGCAAGACTAAGAGTTCTCCATCCTACCTTCACCTCCAAGGAATATGAGAGTTTTCTAGGTTTTCACCAAAACCTAAGTGGTAAGTTTATCCTCTCCATTTCTAAACCTTATTATGAGGTATAAATGCTCCATTGATGACTCCCTAGTGTTTGGTTTCTTAAATTTTGGGTTTGATGATTTCGGAGAAATTAGGTCAAAATTAGGGTTTTGACTAAAATGGGGATTTTGATGTAAAATATTTGGGGATCGATTCTTAATGGTTGAATGAGTATATTCATGGTTGGAAACTTGTGATAGGTTTTGGGAGGTTTTGCTTGTGGATTCAAGTTCTTCAAAGAAACTCAAGTTGGGGTAAAATCTAGATTTAGCCTAAATCTAGCAAGGTGAGTTCAAGTTGTTTTGTGAAAACGTTGTACATGCCAAAATGTTCATTTTAAAGTGTTATTATGTTTTGCATGAAATTATCAATTGTTGGAATATTTGTGAGTTGATTATTTGAAGTATCTGACTTTATAAACCTTGCAAAACACCCACATTTGGGATTCTTTGGGTATATTGAAAAATAAGTCATTTTAAAGTATTTTGATGGTTTAATGCATAAATGGAAATCATCTGGTGAAAAATACACTTTTAGTGTTTGTCCGGGTAAAATGTTTGATTTTGTGTTATGGGACTGTAACACCCCAAATTCTTTATAACTTTTAGAACGCCTTTTCATATCAAAATCATCGTCCTTCAGAAGGGAGATTTCGGCCCCGAAACCCTCTCGGCGATTGTGCCTTGCGACAGTGCCTTGGGGCACAGTCGCTTGGCATTGTCGCCTAAGGGGAAAGGGCCTCGGTACGTTCACCGCGAGAGTGACACCGCGATTATGCCAATGGCACTCTCGCCTGGCACAATCGCCCGGGCTTGATAGGCCTCGGTACAATCGGGGCGATAGTGCCCGCGATTGTGCCCTTGGCACTATCGCCCAGGCACAGTTGCCCGAAGCCATTAGACCACTTTAAATTCGAGATTTCAGCCTTTATCCTTATTTTTCACCTATTCCTCTTCACCTTTCTCTCCCAAATCGTTTCCCCACTTCCCATTACAAACCTTAACTTATTTTGTGGTCATTTCCTTGGATTCCAAAGTGTTTCTTCATCACCAAGCTTGTGACTTCAACCTCAACTACTAGATCAAGTGTTCTTCCTCATGATTTCTAGGTTTTGGGGTTTTGCTCAAAATATAAGAGGTGAGTCCATCTTACTCTTTCCTAAGTATTCTTTCAAGCTACAAATACTTAAGTTATGACTTTATAGTGTTCTATTTCTCAAGTTTTCAGTTTAGATGATTTTGGGAAAATTAGGGCAAAACTAGGGTTTTGACAAATTTGAGAGTTATGGTGGAAGGTGTTTGGAGAATGATTCTAATTACTTGGGTTTGTATGTTTATGTTTGCAATTTGATGGACCTAGGTTTTGGAAGATTTGGCTTGCGGATTCAAGTTTCTTCAAGGAAGCTTAAGTTGGGGTAAAATCTAGATTTAACCTAAATCTAGCAAGGTGAGTTCAAGTTGATTTGTGAAAATGTTGTACATGCCAAGATGTTTATTTTAAAGTATTTATATGTTTTACATGAAACTATTATTTATTGAGTTATTTGGTGGGTTTTGATCATCTGAGTGTTTGGCTTTATAAACCTTGTAAAAACCCCATATTTGGGATTTTTGGATATCTTGGACAAGGAGTCATTTTAAAGTGTTCTTGATGAATTATTGCTTAAATGGAACTTATTTGGTAAAATAGCATTTTTAGTGCTTGTTTGGGTAAAAGGTATAATTTTGTGTTAGGGAACGTTTTGAACGGATAAAGAGTATAAACCTATTTGTAAAACCTTTTGTCCTGACTCAAACTGTGTTGGAGTCCATTCAATTATTTTGGAGTGTGTGATTGCATGGCATGGGTCGAGTACGTTTATTATGTGAAAAACGTTAATCATTGGTCAAAAAGAGGTTTTGAGTATTTTGGCTCAATGTCGATTTAAAGGAGGCTTGACGACACTTGTCCGGTTTTAATGGCTCAATGTAGAGTCCAGTCATGTTGTACATACTGATGTACCTTGTTGCATTTTGGTGTTGGTTACATGTTCGAGTGCGTTGGTCATTTCGGTATAGGCATGTAATGTTACACCGTGTTGCATTGGATCCATAAGCACGTAAGTCAGTCTGTTTTGGATAGTCAATTGGGTATTGCGGGGTTGACTTCCGGTACCCATGTTTTATGACCGGAAACTTTACAAGTAAGCACTAGGAGGGTTGAATCTGGTGGTGCTACCGAGGAGGTAGGCACTAGGACCTCCGCCGCTTGAAGTAATTCCGGGGAGGTAGTCTTTAAGTGTGTCGGGCCTTCGGGATGGAGTTCTTCGGAATGTTCATCAAGGTCAACTGACTTGAGGTGAAACTTGTTAAAGAAGTCGTAGGGACACTTGGGCTTTGATGTCATGAGGTGTCATGCGATTAACGTTGTATGGGTGGCATACTTTTGTGTACCTCCACTCTCAATGGATACGAGTCTCCCCCGTTGTCGGCTATCAGTATTTTAAATAGAATGATGTTTTACTGTATTGTCATTGGTTTTATGTGGTCGACAGTGAATGAGGGCCTTAATATTGGATTTTCCTCCACGTATATTAAGGGTTGAATGGATTATGTCATCCCCATGTTTTGGTAATTACTTTCCCTTCGTTACGGTCGCGTGAGTATTGGACCTAGTGTCCATGTTTTCGGACGTACGATATATGTAGTTTTGATAATGATTCATGGGTTGTGTATTTTGCCCCACCCGCACTTGGGTGATTTGGGGTGTAATGCTTATACTACGTTTCTTAAATGGGAGTCAATTCGTATTATCGTTTCGAGTAAGTTTGAGTTGCAATATTTTATAAAGAACGTTTATAATGTTGGAAAAGAGTCGTTTCCACGTTTTAAAGTACATTAATCGAAAGGTCATGATTTTTAAATGAAGTTCATTCTTTTAAAGATATATTTACTAATGTAAAACTCTTGAACTCACTAGGCGTTAGCCTTTATTTGTCGGCATGTGCGACAGGCTTCGTTCAGAAATAGTTCTAGTGAGACTTTGAAGAGAGAAGTGCCAGTTGTGTGCTCGTGAAGTAAGTAGCTTGGTGAAGTCTTCCGCGTTAGTTAGTGAGAGCAACCTGTATTGGGGGTTATGTAGCACCCGACTTCGGTTTAGACCTTGTATCTTATTGGAGTTTATATATTTGTCGAGGTCAATTATAGATTTTTAATTTGAGGTATATTGAGTTTTGATTTGAAGAAGGAAGTTTTGTCCTTTAATTGATGAAATATTAAAAATTTTAATTAGTTGCTCTTACCGAATTTGAGGGTGTTACAGGGACGTTTTGAAAGAACAAAGAGTATAAATCCATTTGGAAAACCATTTGTCCCAATCTAAACTGTATTGGAGTCTACCCATGTATTTTGGAGTGTGTTTGCATGACGTGAGTCGATTGCGTTATGTAATTGGGGATTGTTAATCGTTGGTCAAAAAGGGCTTTGAGCATTTTAGCTCGGTGTTGACTTAAAAGGAGTCTTGAGGACACTTGTCCGGCTTTACTTGCTCCATGTAGAGGCCAGTTATGGTTTACATGCTAATGCACCGTGTTGCATATTGATGTTTATTACATGCTCGAGTGCGTTGGTCATTCCTGTGTAGTCATGTAATCTTAGATTGTATTGCATTGGATCCATAGGCACGTAAGTCAGTCTGTTTGGATGGTCAATTGGGTATTGTGGGGTTGAACTCCGGTACCCATGTTTTACGACCGGAAACTTTACAAGTAGGCACTGGAGGGTTGAGTTTGGAGGTGCTACCTGAGAGGTAGGCACTAGGACCTCCGCCACTTGAAGTAATGCCTGGGAGGTAGTCTTTAAGTGTGCTGGGCCTTCGGGATGGAGTTCTTTGTAATGTTCATCAAGGTCAACCGTCTCTTAAGGTGTAACTTGTTAAGAAGTCGTAGGGACACTTGGGCTTTCATGTCGTGAGGTGTCATGCGATTAACATTGCAAGAGTGGCATACTTTTGTATTCCTCCACTCTCAACGGATACGGGTCTCCCTCGTCGTCGGCCAACTGTATCTTATGTGTTGATGTCTTACTTTAGTGAATGAGAACCTTAATATTGGACCTTCCTCCACGTATATTAAGGTTTGAATGAAGTATGTCATCCCATGTTTTGATATTTGATTTCCTTTCGCTTATGGTCACGTGAGTATTGGGCCTAGTGTCCATGTTTTCAGACGTATTGTATATGTGGATTTTGACAATGATTTATGGCTTGGGTATTTTTCCCCACCCGTACTTGGGTGTTTTGGGGTGTAACGCTTTATCTACGTTTCTTAAATGGGAGTCAATTCATATTATTGATCGAGTAAGTTTGAGTTGCATCATTTTATACATAATGTTTGTAATGTGGTGTCCATCTTTGAAAATGCATGATATTGGAAAAAAGTCATTTCCACGTTTTAAAGTACATTATTTGAAAGATCATGATTTTAAGTGAAGTTCATTCTTTTAAAGATATATTTACTCATGTAAAACTCTTGAACTCACTAGGCGTTAGCCTAACCTTTTTATTTGTCGACATGTGCAACAGGCCCCGGTTGGGAATAGTTCTAGTATCTCAGTGAAGAGAGGAGTGCCATTGGTGTGTAGGCATGGAAATGGGCCCCGACCCGTCGGGGAACCCGGTCCACCCGCCCCGATCGGGGATGGGGATTCCCCGCTAAACCGGGGATAGGGACGGGGATCCCCATTTGTCTCAAAGCGGGGATGGGGACGGGGACGGGTATCGCACTCCCCGCCCCGCCCAGTCCCCGTTATATATTTTAATTAATATTTAATATATATTATTTATTTAAACTAAATCGGTAATTCATAATTTCCTATTTCCTAATTAGGTTTATAATATAAAATTGTTATTTTTTGGATGTTAGTATGTATTTTGGATCTCAATCAAAATACAATTACTCGATATGGTTTTGAATATTACTCGATATCTTTTGGTACATGTGAAGTTAAGTTTTTTTTTTCCGAATTCGGTTGAATTTCTTTTGGTTTTAAGTTATTAATTATTATATGATGTTGTGATTTTTTTATACTAAATTAAATTTCTTTCGATTTTAGGTTTATTAGAAATATGTGATATTTAAACATGTGCGGTGTCTCATATATTTGATCTAAATAGCTTACATAAACGGAAAAGAAAATCCCCGTTTCCCCGATGGGGATCCCCGTTCCCCGTTGGGGATGGGGATGTTATCATATTCCCCGGCGGGGACGGGGATGGGGACGGGGATGAAGACGAGGGATTGGGGACGGGGGTGGGGATTGAGGTCCCCGCCCCATTTCCATGCCTATTGGTGTGCCCGAGGAGTGAGTAGCTTGATGAAGTCTTCCGCATTAGGTTAAGGAGAACAACTTGTATTTGGGTTAACTGGCACCCGACTTCAATTTAGTTTGTATATATTATTGGAGTTTATAATTGTCAAGATTAATTATAGAATTCATAGTTGAGGCATACAGAGTTTTGGATCGTAAGAGGAAGTTTCATCCCTTACTTGATGTTATGTTTAAAATTTTTAATTAGTTGTGTTAAGTCTGATTTTATAGTAATCATTGTATTTATAGGCTTGGTCTAATACTGTGTTTAGAGGCTTATCTGTGTTTTATTAGCCAAGGGTATTTAAGTCCCTTGTGGCTTTGTTGGTTGTAAGGTCTCTCACGCATTACTCATTAGAAATATACTTTGCGCTTTCAATCTCTCTCTCTACTTTCTCTCTCTATGATTTAGTGATTTTGGGTTTATCAATTGGTATCAGAGCTTTTCTAAATCTGAGAGAATTGAGAGAATCTTGTTTTGAATTCTGAATTTGTGGTTTAATCAGGAAATTTGATCGATTTTCTTGATTTTTTCAAGAAAATCTCATTTTTTGATTTTTCATCAAATTCAGACTGGTTTGTGAACGAATTTTTATGAAATTTGGTTTGTTGGATTCGATTTTTATAGTAGAACATACTTGATTCACATCATTTTTCAAGAAATTCTGTTTTTGATCTTCAATTTTGAGAAATTATTGATTTTCTGGAAATATTCGGAAGCGTTCTGTTGGTTTCAAGAATTATCGATTTTGTGGTTTTGTGATCGAATTGTTTAATTCAAAGTGTTGGAAAGTTGTTTTTGAACTTTTCTGTGTGAGAGTTTTTTCTTTAAAATCGGTTTTGTAGTCGATTTTAGAAGATTTCTGAGTTTGTTCATCGTTTTGCGCCAAATCTGAGTTTTGCGCGAGTTCATAAGGTTTGCGCGAGTACATCAAGGACTTTGCGCCAGTTCATCGAGGGGTTCTAAGTTCATTGTACAAAAGTGAAAGTTTGCGCCATATTAAGCTCACGTAAAATCTGTTTTGCGTCTTCTAAGTTTCGCGCAAAGTATCTTTGAGTTACTATATCTCACGCAAAGCTAGATTCTCACCAGATCATATTACACAAAGTCTATTTTTGCGTTATCAGCATAGCACGCAAACTCAAATTTTGCGCCACCAAAGCCTCGCGCAAATCATAATTTGCGCCATCCTTGTCTCACGCAAGTCAGGTTCTCGTCATTATCTGCTCACGAAAAGCTCAAGTTCTCGCTATCATCACTACGCGCAAATCTAGTTTGCGCCTACTTCTTCTAAAGCAAAAGTCAAGTTTGCGCTACATCTGTCTAGTGCAAAGCTAAGTTTGCGCCATCCTCAGTTCGCGCAATTCTCAATTTTGCGCCAGTCACTGTTCACGCAAAACTTCTGTTTGTGCCAAATTTTCTGCTTCCAGACTTGGATTATTTCTGAACTTTCTGATGGATTCTGCAGAGTTTGCATTTCAAGCTCAGTTCTACAAGAATGATCTTATGATGCAATTGGGAACAGATACTCGTCCACCTGTTTTAATCAATGAAAATGAGTTCACTCAGTGGCAAGATCGGTTCATTAACTTCATTGAGCGTCAAGCTAACAGAGAAAATATGATGAAGTCGTTTACTGAAGGACCATTCATCAGACCTAAAAATGACACTCCCTTGACTGCTGAAGAGGTTAAACGCGAAAAAGCCGATCGAGAAGCAAAGTCCAATTTGATGCTAGCACTACCTAACTCCATTTACAATCGAATTGATTGTTTCAAGCATGATACAAAGATGATGTGGACTCAATTAGAAAAGATCATGCTTGGGTCATCAGTTGCTACCCAAATACGCCAGACACGCTTCATGAATAATTTTGAGGAATTTAAGGCAAAGGATGATGAGTCTTTGAAGGTTATCTTTGACAGGTTTTGCACTGTGCTGAATGATCTACGCAAGATAAAAGTGGAAAAGACTGAGCTGGAAACAAATATGAAATTCCTCAATGCACTTCAACCGGAATAGAACAAATCTTGTCATCGATTGAGGAATGATGTCAGGATATCTTCAATGCAAATCCAAGAGCTTTATGAGATTCTGATGACAGATGAGTGCATAGTCACAGAGAAAAAGGCCAAACTTGATAAGAAGAATAAGAAAACAGTGGACCCGGTTGCACTTCTAACGAGACGTTTGGCTGATCAAGCATTGTCTGATAATGCTTATGACCGGGCCACTGAAGATGATGGTGAGGCACTTCAGAAAGCAATGATTCTTCTCTCTCAACACTATCAGAAGAAGTTCCAACCTCGTTCGAGTTCCAACACTATTCGCTTCACTTCTGGGTCCAAGAATGTTCAAGTGCCCGAGGCTAAGAATGTTACTGCATGCTTTAACTGTGGAAAGTCGGGTCATATTGCAAAGGAGTGTCGAGCAAAGGTGTTTCAGGATTCTGCTTATTACAGAAAGAAATTGGAACTAGCTGAAAAGAGAGAGAATGGAACTGCTTTACTAGCTGAAGAAGAATTCTGGCTAGATCACTCTGAAGACGAAGCTGATAATATCGAGACTGCTCATATGTGCTTCATCGGAGATGATCAAAGTGATGAAGATTCCACTACTGATGATGATGAGGTACCTTCTGTTTCTGATTTCAAATTCATTTCTTCTCAAATGAACATTATTATAATTGCTTTACATGATTTACGCTCGAAGTTATTATCTGAAAAGCATTTAAATTCAGAAAAGTCAATTTTGATTGATAAATTACAAATTTCTATGAAAGATGAAAAATCTATTTTAGCTCATACAAAATACATCTTTCAAAAGAAATTAGATGATTTAGAAAAATCAAATATGACTTATCTTGATTCTTTGTCTGAAATGACCAAATTAAAAGATACTTTTTCTGATAAAATAAATGAGTTGGAAGAAAAATTATATCGAAGGAATCAGTCTGAGCAAACTATTTATTTGAACAAACCGCGGAGTTATGAGTCTATAAAAGAAAAATGGGGACTTGGTTTTGAAAATCCACATTGTTTAAACAATGCGATAAAAAAATCCCCTACTTTATATAAATACGACTATCTAACACTTGCTAAATATGCTCCTCAATTTAAAATTGATTGGATGAATGAAAAGCAAGTGTTAGAAATCGAAAATGAGAAAAGAATGAATAATAAGAAAAAGGAAATTTCTTTTGTTTATACAAGCGAAAATGCCAAATATTTTCCTGACAAATCAAAGAAAGGCAGAAAAAGTTTAAATGACATATCTCCCATTAAGTCTTCAGTGTCTGATGATTATGTTGATATATATGCCACTAAATCTGATAAGGAAAATATCTCTCCAATCTTTTATGATTCTAAGAGATATACTCCTCCATTAGTATTAGAAGACAAAATCATTGACGTTGAAGATAAAATGGAAGATCAAAGTATTCAAAAAGAAATTGAATCAGATGTATTTCTTTCTTTCATGACATCAAGTCTTGAAGAAAAATTATTTTCTCAAAAACAAGATTCTATTTCTGGCCTTTCTTCTGATTTTCAAATAAACAAAAAAGAATTTCTAAAATCTGAAATCTTTTCTCAAAATTTTTCTGACTCCGAGGTAAGTTCAGATTTATTGGTTGATCAGTTCGGTCTCTTAGGAAAAGTTGCTTCTTCTGATTCAATTATTAAATAAAAAATTATTGATGAATCTTTTACGCTAAATGATGATTATTATAAACCAAAGCGTTAAAGAAGAAGGTCAAAGAAGTCAAAGAAACAAGATAAAGTCATTTCTGACAATTCTAATTCTTCTGATTCAAAATTTTCAGATAGGACTTTGAGCACACCTTCAAAGCAGATTTGGAGGGTGAAG
Organism: Arctium minus; assembly: GCA_954870635.1. Lineage (NCBI taxonomy): Eukaryota > Viridiplantae > Streptophyta > Magnoliopsida > Asterales > Asteraceae > Arctium > Arctium minus. The sequence continues at coordinate 156,440,490 of OX941081.1, forward strand.
CGGACATCGGATGAATCTCAGACTGATGAGGATAGATATGTAGACAAACACTATAAAAGTGATTCATTTGCTTCTTGTAATAAAATTTCAAAATACTCAATAAAGCAAATGATTCAAATTTCAAAAGATGTCTCATATTCTTCTTCTGATTCTAGTTCAAATGATTATGCTTTCTCTTCTATTGATTCTTATGTTCATCATTCTGATAATATTTCTCGTGCTTTCAATGTTAAATCTAACAAATATTTCCCCACAAGAACTGCAACTAAATTTCATGGACCCAAATACAAGTGGGTTCCAAAACCAAAGATTGTTTCTGAGTTGCAGGCACCTAATGTTAAGGGGGAGTAAGAGAAAAATTGGCTTCTAAGTATATCAGCTTAGAACCCGTACTTCAATGGACTACGACTTCTAAATATGTTAGTTTAGGACTCGTTCTTCAAAGCTTTTAGCTTCTGACTAATGAGAAACTGTGAGTACATCTACTTTATTCCGCTGCATTTATCTCTGATAAATATGTTATTTCAGTTTTCTCATGTGTTTTTCAAAAAATCTGAGCAAGTTTATCCAAAACCTGAATTTTGTTCAATCCAATTTTTTTTTTCATATGAGACACAAATTCATTATACATTATGTGGAAAATAATATTATTAAATTTTATTTTGTTTCGACTAAATATCAATTTGCCGAATTCTTTACATTTGTCTTAAATTTTCAAACTCGGCATTTGAATTTAAAAGTTTAAATCTTTACAAATTTTATTCTATAAAGTAAAAGCTTTACAGGTTTTCTTTCTTTTGAATAAAATGTGTGTGTAGGATAAATTTTCAAGTTGCTTTGTTAATATTAAAGTTTTATATGTTCAACTTTCAAGTCTTTTAAAAGTCGAAAAGTCAGCAACATGTTTGAAACTTTTGAATTCTGCTTTAAAGATATGTGATTCGGAATATTTATAGTTTACAATGCTTTGAAATCCTAAAAAGTCAGAATTATGGATTGTAATGAAAACATGGGCTAAGCACTTAGATGTAAAAACTGGGTGATTAAGATGAATTATATATATAAAATACAAAAATCTCTAAGTTTAAAAGTTTGTACCTGTGACATTTCTGGTTTGGGAAAGTAAGTTCTGTGGGATGCTTGTCATCTGGTCCCCTAAGGTCAATTGATCTGGGAGTGATCGAACCCAAATCCTTCTATAGAATCAGATCGAAAGTCATGTTCTACTGGTATGAATGGGTGTAGGATATGTCGATGTAGCCTTTCTGATCTGGGAGAGTAAGTTCCAAGGGGTGCTTGACACCTAGTCCCCTAAGGCCAACTGGTCTGGGAGCGGCTGACCCAAATCCTGCAATAAGGTCAGATAGAAAGTTACGTTTACGACATGTTCTTTACTTACCAAACTTTTTGATTAAAAGATGCCAAAGTGCATAAGCTTAAAAGATGCCAAAGAGCACACTCATGTGAAGATGCCAATGTGCACAATGCTAAAAGATGCCAATGAACACACATCTCATGATACTTGGTGATATGTTTGAGTTGCGATAAACCTATAAATTTGTGAAAATCTTAAATTCTGATGGCTTAGTGTGAGTACATGCAAAGTTTTCTATTATATTTTTAGAATTGCATTTTCTTGAAGCTAATCGAAGTTCGCATGCTAGCACACTGAATAGATTGATGAAAGTTTTTGAAACTGAACATGTTTTAACTTGATATGCAATGAAACTTGTATTTGTATCCAACATCATATATTTGATTTTATTTGTTAGATAAATCTGTGATATTTTACTAAGTAGAATTTAATTTGTTTAGTGTTTAAATTTTTATATATTTAGTTGTTTCAAAATACATATTCAGTATATTTTTCTTTCTACATTGATGTTTCAATCCTTGTGTTTTCATATATTTGTTTTAATGGGTTTGTGCATTTTTCAAGGGGGAGTGAAAAAGGAAAATTTTCTGAAAAATCATATCTGTTTTCGAGGGGGAGTATCTGATTCTTTATACGAATGCTAACTTGAATTGTCATATTTAGTGCATTTGTGTAGGGGGAGTCAAAGAGCTTAACAGGTGAAAATTTTCAGATTCCAAGTCATATTTGCACTAACAGTTGGTAGAGCAAAACTTAGATTTGCGTCAACAGATTCTAGCGCAAAGCAAAACTTAGATTTGCGCCAATAGATTCTAGCGCAAAACAAGCTTTGCGCATCCTTCAGCTAGCACAAAATTAACTTTGCGCTTCCTTCTGCTAGCGCAAAACTAAGTTTGTGCCACCAACAGTTAGCACAAACCTTCCTTTTTCTTCCTTTACTCTGATTTTGCAGATCTTAAGCTGTCTCGTCTCCAAAATTTGCATGACCAAGTTGATCCAGATCATCAAGGTCATGAGGGGGAGAAGTTAAGGAGAAGTTAAAGAGACAAATAGTTCAAACGTTTATCTGCTGATCAAGATTCGCTCAAGATTCTATACTCTCTCAGCTACTTATTCTTTTGCTGTTCAAGCTCCGACCATTACAGATTATTCAAGTACATTTGAAAGAGATGTGTCGTCTAGAGCACAAGCTGATGAACTGATTGTTCTTTCAAGCTTATTACAAACAGGTCCAGTCTTGTAAAGGATGCAAAGGCAACATAGATTGAAAGATGCTGAGAAGAATTTTTTTTAGTCAAAAAAGAAGCTTTGCTAAGTCGCTTAGTTGGTCTGTGCTGATTTAGAAGATGTTTTTGAAGATCACAGCGCCAATGATTACTAAGGGGGAGATTGTTAAGTCTGATTTTATAGTAATCATTGTATTTATAGGTTTGGTCTAATACTGTGTTTAGAGGCTTATCTGTGTTTTATTAGCCAAGGGTATTTAAGTCCCTTGTGGCTTTGTTGGTTGTAAGGTCTCTCACGCATTACTCATTAGAAATATACTTTGCGCTTTCAATCTCTCTCTCTACTTTCTCTCTCTATGATTTAGTACAGCTCTGATACCAATTGATAAACCCAAAATCACTAAATCATAGAGAGAGAAAGTAGAGAGAGAGATTGAAAGCGCAAAGTATATTTCTAATGAGTAATGCGTGAGAGACCTTACAACCAACAAAGCCACATGGGACTTAAATACCCTTGGCTAATAAAACACAGATAAGCCTCTAAACACAATATTAGACCAAGCCTATAAATACAATGATTACTATAAAGTCAGACTTAACATGATTATATATGGCCCAACAAATAAAAGCCATCAAATGTTTAAGCCCAAAAAATAGACTTAGATCTCTCGACGTATTAAAGCAAACCCGAACCATTATCTTTTTAGCAACCTTGCTACACTTCCAACAATCAGAAAACAAAATACAGCCGCCGGTCACTAACAGTGATCCAACAACCGCCTTTCAAATTTCCACAGTCGTCGTTCTTCAAATTGAAGACACCACCACTGCCGCCGCTCACATATATGTTTCCACGACCCACAATTAACTTGTATCCAATCACATTTGAACTCCAATCTAACATGTTAGCCGGCGATTACAATTGTTAAACCACCGCCGACCCACTAACTTGATTCACCAATCACAATCACAGTGGGGATTAAACTTACGGTCATTATAAACCATAGCCGTCGAATGCCATCTTAAAATCTCCATCTGCCGATTACCAGTTTATTCCACTGACTCAATTAATAAATCTGCCATTCTCAATTTCAATAATCATCGGCTGGCCATCAAAATATATTTAAACATCTAATTCAATGGCATTGAAAATTAGCCACATTTGATTCCATATTTAAATCACCATCACCGACCCACTAACAAAATTACAGGCACCATTCTCATTTAAAAAAACCTACAAATCACAAAACATCCTATCTCAATTACAACTCCACCAATTTCAATTTACTTGCAGCCGCCATTTAATTGCAAAGCTTCCAAAAAAAAAATACGGTCGCCACCGATCTTGCTTTATTTCACCAACAAACCAAAACAACAATCGATTTAAAAAAAAAAAAAGGCTGTAGATCACAAACTGTTGAAAATCGATTGAATCAAAGAAAAACTTCTTCGATCCTGCTCTGATACCACATGTAGATCCCAAATTTAACCACAATTCATGATCATATAAAGATAAACAAGATGAGATTGAGAGAGATACCTTTATTCACATTGAATGTAAAACTAAGAACTCAAACCTAGAGAGAGAAAAAGTTTCTCTCTCTAGAAGACACGATCTCTCAAAAAACGGCTACATTATGAACAATGAATAATGAATCTGAATACTAAAACCCTAAACATATAACTATTTATACCTCCCCAACTCACTTTTTCTAACCTAAAGCCCAAGCTCATTTACATTAAAGCCCAATTACAATAATAAAGCCCAATACAAATATAAATTGTAGACCCTTTTACAAAACTTTCCAAACTTGGACATTTTATGTCCTAACAACAGGACCAAAAACGACAGACGCAGGTTTGCAAGGAAAGAACCACAAACAAACCACAACCAAAACTACAACAGAACCTAGCAAGAAAACAAACGATAACAACACAAGGAAACATTGAAATATTAAAAAAAACGAGGGAACAAGACATCCCGAACCAACGCAGACCAGCCTGAACAGGAAGCCTCAACCAGAACGGAGGCGCTAAAACAACACAAGAGGGACAACAGCCTAATCAAAGCAAGACAACAAAACATATATGGATCCTACTTAACCCGCTCGATACTCAAACGCGAAGACGAACCGCAGCCAGCCGCACCAAACCTCCACAAACACCGCAGAACTCTTGATTACAACAAGTTTACTGGGTCAGACATCCACACAACCCACTCGATCTTCGTGTCACGACACCCTTATTCGATCCACTCGAAGCTTCTTCATTTGAACACGATGCAGTTGCGATGTCTCCAAATAAGGTACAAGAAGGACCAAACAACATCTAGATTCCACGTTCATCTTCTGGGAAACATATCATAACATGCATGGGTAAAGAGAGTTTCAGCAGGTTACGAGTAAGAAATCAAAACCTGAACTTTCAAAACAGTGGGAAACATTTTGATAAGAAACACCTAATGATATGAAGACAAGTTGTGACAACTAACAACTTCATTAATGTCTCGAATTGATGGTGGGAGTAATGAAAACAATTAGACTAGGTAACTTCTGTTCTTCGCACATACAAATTAAAAAATTGCTTGAGGTTTGAATCCATGTTGTGAAATCTTTCTTAGCAACAAATCTTGGTCATTCCTAGTTGTGACCTACGTATAAAAAATTTCTACATATGCACCTAACGACAAACTGATTGCAAAGGTTCGAGACAAACGAACATGTAATCGGTTTTCACCATCGCGTCTCCATTAATAAATCAAGCTACAAACTCGCATCCTTAAGATGTTGAGATTATTACTCCGATAGATTATTACTAGGCAACTTATACTTACGATATGCATCTCAAAGGGGGGAAAAGAACAAGTGAAAGAATATCTAATTCCTTTTCACAAACGAAACAATAAACTGAGGAGATGAAGCCTTTGCTCTAAAAAAACCAACATCTAGATTGTTGATTATATCTTCCACGGTTTCAACTGGGTTATGCTCCGCCGTATTATCGACTTCAATATCGTTGTTTTATAGTGGTGCAACAGGAAGTTCATCATCAAAATTTATGAGAATGGGGGTAGAAACAATGTTCTTGAAGCGGGAGGAGTATTTGAGCGAATCCTTCTTTTTCAAACTGAAACCAGAAACCCAAGCTATGAATTAATCAGCGATTTTGGGGATGAATGAATAGCGTTTTTCTTAAGCTTACATTGATTTCCATTAGCCATCTTCAAGATTTTCCTCCCAAAAATATATGTGAATTGTTATTGAAGATTAATTGGAAACTGTATCATTGATAAGGAGAATTCTGTGGGATTTTGATTCGGAAATTGTATCAAAAGGAGGACTTTGTGGGATTTTGATTGTGTTGAATATTCTTTGATAAATATTACTCTCTATTTTCCTTTTTCTTTAATTCCTATTCTACCCTTTGCCTCTAGTTTTTTCATCAAAAATTAAAATTTTATTATCATTGAAATTAAAATCTAATAGTTTAATCATCTTGACCGTAGGTTTTTTAATCAAGGGCTAAGAGGTAGGTTACAAGGGTTGTAACTTTTTCAAGGGTGCAAAAGATCCTTCCTCTCTCTCTCTCTCTCTATATATATATATATATATACACACACACACATAGAGAGAGAGAGAGAGAGAGAGAGAGAGAGAGATGGGTGGTTTTATTTGCAAACCATATTTATTTTGCAAACTATGCAACCCATTTTTTAACCATAGATTTCATCAATCAAGGGTCAAGATGTATTTGAGTTATTTATGTTAATAAAAATTAAAATTTAATATACTTAATTAATGAAATTAAATCAGAAGGGCATAATCACAAATTGAAGTTTCTATTTATGTTAATATATATATTTGAGTTATTTATGTTAATAAAAAATAAAATTTAATATATATAATTAATGAAATTAGGATGGATGAAATTACGATGTTTCATGGATGAAATCAATGTCAGTTGTGATGAATCAAATAGATTATGGTAGTGAAACTGTAATGATATCAATTTCACTTGTTTCATGGGTTTCATGTCAACCGTTTCATCAATTGCATCTAATAACGAATTCGATTTCACCTATTTCATGGGTTGATTTTTTGTCCCTAGTTTTGAAGAAAGTGGTTGTCATGAAACTAGTTTTAAAGGAACCGATAGGGATGAAACTGGTTGTGATGAAACTGATTTTGAAGAAATCGGTTGGGATGAAGCTGGTTGTGATGAAAATTGAAATAAAAAAACCTATGATAAAACTCGTCTCCTTATGAACTCTACCAATAATATAAAACCATAAATTATCATAATCAAAATAACCAAAAATATAAAAACCATAATTACCATAATAAAATAAAACTCTAATGACCATAATAAAATAAAACCATAATTAAAAACCATTGAATTAAATTGACCATTAAGACCTCAAAATGTAACACCCTCAAATTTGGTAAAAGCAACTTGATAAACCCAAAATCACTAAATCATAGAGAGCGAAAGTAGAGAGAGAGAAATTGAAAGCACAAAGTATATTTCTAATGAGTAATGCGTGAGAGACCTTACAACCAACAAAGCCACAAGGGACTTAAATACCATTGGCTAATAAAACACAGATAAGCCTCTAAACACAGTATTAGACCAAACCTATAAATACAATGATTACTATAAAATCAGACTTAACAATCTCCCCCTTAGTAATCATTGGCGCTGTGATCTTCAAAAACATCTTCTAAATCAGCACAGACCAACTAAGCGACTTAGCAAAGCTTCTTTCTTGACTAAAAAAAAAATTATTCTCAGCATCTTTCAATCTATGTTGCCCTTGCATCCTTTACAAGACTGGACCTGTTTGTAATAAGATTGAAAGAACAATCGGTTCATCAGCTTGTGCTCTAGACGACAGATCTCTTTCAAATGTACTTGAATAAGCTGTAATGGTCGGATCTTGAACAACAAAAGAATAAGTAGCTGAGAGAGTATATAATCTTGAGCGAATCTTGATCAACAGATAAACGTTTGAACTCTTTGTCTCTTTAACTTCTTCTTAACTAATCAGATTTGTTTTTGGCTAAATCGTTTAAATCCATATTTTGAGCTTAAGTGTCAAATTTTTGACAAGTGATCTCGCCGTCCGAATTTTTGGAGATTGATACCGAATTTTAATCTTGCAATTATCGAGAACTGATTATTGTTCCGAAGAGCGTATATTTGAGATTTATTTGTGCTTTGACTGTGTGATCCGTGATACAGATTCTTCAAGAAATATTTTTGTATCCGTTCCGATTTTTTTTCGTTCAGTTTTTCTCGACGATTGCTTCTAACCCTTGCCTAGTAGTGCTTGCTACACGATGATTTCTCCTACGAGCTGATCAGTACAAGTTCTTAAGCTGAACTCCTATTCAACTTGCGGTTCAAAGACAGATTCATTGTTATAAACTGAAGATGCACTGTAGTTGTCACGCAAAACTCACATATTTTTTCTTGTGGGCGTAACGAATGTGTTGGGTTTCTAGAGATAAAAGTTGTCTTTAGTGCACTCGGTCGAGGTTATTGCACACATCGAATCTGGTGTTTTAAAGTTGAAACATTAAAGGATAATAGCTTCATTCAAGGGGGATCCTGAGCTATCTTGAAGATGCACAACGCTAAAGTTTTTCAAAGAAATCAAGGGGGAGAAGAGGTGGCGCTTAAAAGACGATGATTCATTTACAAAACTTTAGGGGGGGGGGGGGATTGTTAGGACATAAAATGTCCAAGTTTGGAAAGTTTTGTAAAGGGTCTACAATTTATATTTGTATTGGGCTTTATTATTGTAATTGGGCTTTAATGTAAATGGGCTTGGGCTTTAGGTTAGAAATAGTGAGTTGGGGAGGTATAAATAGTTATATGTTTAGGGTTTTAGTATTCAGATTCATTAATCATAATGTAGCCGTTTTTGAGAGATCGTGTCTTCTAGAGAGAGAAACTTTTTCTCTCTCTAGGTTTGAGTTCTTAGTTTTACATTCAATGTGAATAAAATGTATCTCTCTCAATCTCATCTTGTTTATCTTTATATGATCATGAATTGTTGTTAAATCTGGGATCTACACCTGTCCTTGTTGGTTTCGTGTTCCTTTGGTTGGTTTTTGTTTGGTAATAAGATCTTGCTTTTCAAAAAAAAAAAAAAAAAACAGAGTTTTGGGATAAAGTTATCTTTAAAACCTTCATGAAAACTTAGTGAAAAATTATCTGTGTATGAATATAATTTCATGAAAACATTATGTAGCAAAACATATGCATGAAAACATAAGAATTAAACTATTAGTATGCTAGAAAATAATTTGTGCTGTAACAAATTCATGAATACATATTCACCAATCCCAAATTCACCACCGTTTTCATGCATGTTTAATCATGAAAGGTATTACATATGTTTTTTCTATTAAGAGTCACTACGACCTGTTAATTTCATGCAAACACTAATCATAGATTTTCATTAATTTCATATCGTGCACACGATAATGTTTTTTCTTATTAAGAGTCACTACGCACTAACAGATCGAACCGATAATTGGATCCAAAGAAACATCAAACCGATCGAACCCTTCGTCTTCACTGCGTACACCACTTGATTATCCAACATGTATACTATTTACCAACGATGAATCAAGAGTGAAACATTCATCGATATTAGTATCAATCATCGGTAACGACTTCTGTTCCATTGTTCACAATGATAAACTAATCAACTTGTGATTCAAATAACCCTAGACGATGTTAGGCGATAAGTGAAAAGAAAAAATATCCTATAATTCGTTTAGTTTGAATTGGAATTATATAAAAAAAACGTCAAAAATAACCAATAAAATCCTATAATGCATTGGTTTGAATTGGAATTATCCAAAAAAAAAAAAATACCAAAAATAACCACCTTATCATGAATGGAATCTTGCATGAAAATAGGGACTTCAAAAAATAAAAAAATAATTAAATAATTAAAGGAAAATCACAGGTTTATATAATGACACAATTACCCTATAAGGAATTGAATATTAAAAAAAAAATTTGATCTTAAAGATGATCCAACGAAAGAGAAGGGGGTTGCAAGGGTTGCAATTTATCACACCCCTATATATATATATATATACTATATTATAAAACATTTATAAAAACTTTTGAAAACAATTGTTAAAGCTTAATATACCGCTATTTAATGTTAATTACTTAAAATCACTTAAAAACAACTATTAAAGTTTTATGTACTACATTTAATATTATTTATTAACTTTCAATCCTTATCTTTAACCACTTTAACTCCCCTAAAATCACTCACAACTTCAACTCCCCTAAAATCACTCTCAGCATAACTAAATACAACATAAAAATCAAATTTTAATTATAAAAATTTTAAAATATAATTAAGAAAATCTAACAGAATATTTAATGTTTATTTTATAAAAAAACATATATTATTAAACCTAAAATAAATTACATTATTATTAAACTATCGAAGAAACTCTAAAAAACAAGCTTTTATGTATTAAGTATTGTTTATTGATACACATTACTTAAAATTCAAGTTTACAAGTCATGATGCATGAGTACAAATTTATAAAGCTATATGTTTGAATTCATAACTAGCTGATAAACATAATCAAAACAGAATAAATATCTCAATTTAAATATAAAGAATTAAAAATATATAAAATAATCATTGAATTCTAACAAAATACTTAATTTTTTTTATATAAAAAACATTATATTATTAATCCTAAATTAAAAAAAATTATATATAAAAAAAAACCATTACCACTCTCTCAAAACCATCCAAAATCGTACTGTAAATCGATAAAAAACAAAAAATAAAAGGAAACATTAAAATCTTGATATATCTCGCTGCATTGCGCGAGTACGCTTCTAGTAAGAGAGAGAGAGAGAGAGAGAGAAAGGTTCAAAAGAGAATAGTAACAAAATAAAAGAATAAGAAAACAACCGAATCACGTGTAAAATTACATGTGATTTTACACTAACAGTCAATGCAAGAGTGTACGGGCGACGTGACCCGTGACCTTAGTTCGCTGTCAAAGTCGCGTGCATCACATATGATTTTAATGTAAAATCACATATGATTATATGAAGACAATGTGTGTGAAATTCTCCCCTCCAATATTGATTTTAATATTTTGAATAATTTTTATACATAATCAATACTATTATTAGTATTATCATACGAAATACTTAAATTTATTTTCCAAAGTATACCCAATAAGATAATAAATAATAATAATAAATAAGATCTTAGTTGTGTGGCCATCCAAACATTTCAAACAATCGTCTGTTGCATTATTTGTCATAATAAAATATCAATATAATGACATGTACCGCCAAACTAAATGGAGCTTATCAAACGTTACATAAAAACGACCTTTTTTCCAGAACTTTCCAAAAACAAAATGTCTTAATTTTCAACATTTTACATTTTATCGTATCATGTTTATGGGTCATTATCGTCGGCCATTTTGACACAATTATTAATAAAATTATTGATAAAATTGTCAACTTTGGCCATTTTCCTCATTTGCTTTTGTCCAATCTTGTAAAATGGGCCTTGTATTTTACTAGGATGGTGATTTGTTCCAACTCGAACATCGTTATTGGTTCACTTGAATCAATCGATGATGGAAATACGTTTTCCCACATAACTAGGTCCCGAAATACACCAATCTAATAACATAGTATGAGAAAGGTAAGAGAACCGGGGACAACGATGATGAACTTTGCCCATCTCTGTCCCGAACCTATCCCTATTCTTGGAATGCGTTCTTATCATCCTAACCTAAGTAAGTACTTGGTTTGTAAAAAAAAAAAAGGTTTATTGGCGGGGACCCAAGGCCCCGTGGCCCACTTTTGTGGACCCTACATGCCCTACCTCTATAAGCCTGCACCGGAAGTACTTGGTTTGTAAGCACCTACCACAACTAGTATTCCAGGATAACCGAGTCCAAATTTGTCATGTTTATTGGAAAAGTTTTCTAATACCGAGTGGTTTCCTATTGATAGTTAAATTGTGTTAAGAATTCTTATGTTTCCTATTGGGAGTAGAGTTTTATTAGGAATGGTTAATTTTTGGGCACCAAGAAATGTGTGTTTTTGTATAGAGGAATTTTGGTTGCAAATTCGTTTTCGTTGTGATATAGGGGACAAAGGAGAGGGCGAGACTGCCCCCAGGTGTCCACATTTATCATGAATAATGAAGATGAACATTCGTGAACAATTCATGATAAATGATACACCATTCATGATGAATAATACAACATTCATGATCCATGATAAATTGATATACTATTCATGATGAATGCATGCACCATCATAATGAATGCATGCACCATTCATGATGAATGCATACACCATTCATGATGAATAACCCGTGAATGTATGGGACACGTGACACACTCTCCTTTGTCCCCTGATTTACAATAAATTTAGGGGGCGTTTGGTTTGCAAAATGGTATTTGATGGAATTGGAATCCATCGAAGGAATTTGACTTTGAACGAATTGGAATGAAATTTGAAGGAATTTGACCAAAATTCAATTCCTTAAGCCAATGAACAATGAATTCCTTAAATTGTGGAATTTAATGTGTTAGTCCCAACAAGAAATGACGAAAATAGACAATTATTGTAAAAAGGGGGTTAAATACAATACTAAATTTTTTTACTTAATTTGATTCTTTATTGATAATAAAATCAAGAATTACACACATAAACCTTTTAAGATTGTTGTGAAAAAGAACAGATAAATCTATCCTAACAATCTTTCATTTAAAAACAGAAAACTAAACACAACTTGGAAAACACTAAAAACAAAGCTATGAAATTCTTGAGGAGAGAAAATTTCTGCCGATTTTACTTGAATACACTGAGATCTCTTCAAAAAGCGTAACCTTGCAAGGGAGGAGTCCTCATCTTTAAATACTACCATGTGCGTTAAATGCACGTGACACTTGTCACAATAGAATTGAAAGTTAGACTTGTCCTTAATAAAGACAAAATGTCCTTTTTGGTGTAGACAATTCCTAAAAAAGATGTAAAAGTCAAACATCCTTTTCCTGGTTCTTCAGAGAATGTCCCCATCACTTAATGATTTGATGAAGATCTTCTTGGCAAGAAGACAAAGGAGGATCCTCCGAATTTGAAGATCCTAGCGATTTGTCATTGAGGAAATCAGCAGGAATAACTTAGTTGAGGTTGAGAAGTTCATCTTCAATTCACACCGGTAGACTCACTTCTTCTTGGTTTCGACTAGTTTTCGATTTCGTCGAACTTCAAATACATGACGGTATTGCAAAGAACCTGAAAACTTTCTTAGTTTTAAAAATGTATTACATGATTCATAAGAGAGATCGGGAGGCCATCTTCAAATATTTGGTGACCCATCAATCTTCCCTTATCTGAGGATGTCATCATTTACTTAGAAGTTTTCGAGTAAAGTTATGAATAGTACAATTGACCCTATTTTACTCTTTTGGTTCTTTTTCACATAATCCATTTTTTTGTTCTTTTTGGATTTGTTAAGTATATATGATATTTACAAACGAATAAAAAAATGAAAGAATAAAGTATAGACAACATGAATGAAAATAAAAGTGTAGTTGTATAAAATCTCAAGAATAACCACAAGGGTGTGGCGTGGTGGTAAGAGCCTGGGGACTTCATAGCGGTTGCCCGGGTTCGAGCCTCACACGCAGCATTTGTGCCAAATATTGGCACGGGTGTCATCCTTGTGGCCATGGGATGAATGCCCGCAGGCCAAAGGCCTGTTTTCCGGAGATTAGTCCGGGCCCAATGTGGTCTGGGATACTCCTTCCCCCCAAAAAAAAACTCAAGAATTGAGTACAAGCAAAAGAAATTACAAGTACAAATGAAATGAAACTAGGCATCTTTAAAAGAATCCCTTGGAATGTAGTTCCTCTTCCTCAACTCATCTAGAACTTCTTTGTAGAGAGGAAAACATTCCTTGCTGTTGGGGATGATCTGAAAAATGTCCTCAAGAAACAAATTATCGGCCACCGGAAGCTGATTTGCTCTAAAGAAGTTGATCTGCTCAAACCCGTCATTGAAGAAATATCCTCGAACATGCAAAATAATCATTGTGGTGGAAGGATAGACCATAAGAGTTGGCATGGATAAGTCCAAGGTTTTGACGTTCGAAACTTTTCCTTTAGTTGCCATGTCCATGAAGACCGTCTCCTTTCCTGATTTGGGCTTCGAGTTGGAGGTGGAAATCGGTTGTTGTTGAGCAAATTTCAATCTTTGGATTCGGGCCTCTTCGACAGAAGTGAGTTGGATCATGTGTTCGGTTTGAAGACTTTTCATCTTTATTAGCAGCCAATTGATGTGATGATGGACCTTATCTTTCAGGGCGCTTTTGATTTTCTCCAGATGTTTCGGTACTTCAAACCATTCATTTACTCAAAAACTGTTTAACCAGATAAGTTGGTGGTTGTGTATTGAGCTATCTTGTCGAATTACAACCAGTCGAATATCTTCTTTCGAAGATTTAGACGTACCGATTTTAACATCGATAATCGATGAGTTGTATGATCTCTTGGTTAACGCCCTTTTGTACCAACGAATGTCCTTTTTCTTAGATTCTTCTACTTCTTTGGCCGATGCTTCCAAATTCCCAAGCTTCGATCTTTGGGCCTAAATCGGATCGCGAGTGACAGTCCTTGCAGTCTCTTCCTCGACCACCTTTAGAGATAGCCTTTTGTCTTTGTCAAGGATTTTTTGAAGACGAGCAGCTTCTTCAATTTCCTTGGGAGACAAACCTAGATCGTTGACAACCTTTAGAAGAGGCTTAAGTTTTAGTGAATCATCCTCAGGATGCCTCTTCCCGTACCTTGAAGCTTCTTTTTTTCCCGAGCTTCCTCGGCTTCTTGTTCGGCGGTCATCACTCGTTTACCTTTGTCTTTACGAGCCTCCCCCTCAGTTCCATCGACTGGACCAGAGTGATCCCCCTCCCCCTGGTCGGTCCGTTGGTTCCCTCCTCTTGGGTTGTCTATTCATTCTGTTTGACGCTGGAAATATGAACAGAGGGGTGTTGATGCCCCTCTTAGATGGTTTCTCCCCTTCAACAGACGACGGAGAACAAACCCCAAGGTATTGTTGAACCCGCCCCATTCGTTGATCGACCCTTCGAAACCGCATCCCCGAGATCGATGTTCCATTCACCACCCTGAGCTTTGGGGAAGATTGGGGAAGATCATCGAGCTTTGGATGAAGACTCTAAATGTTATCGAGAATCTTGTCATTAATAGCGTCCTGGACATCGACCTTGGTCTGCAGGCACATAACCTCCTTATCCCTAGCATCGGAGGCCGCTTTGAGAGCTGCAACAGACAGAGTCAGATTGGTGTTGTCAATGATCAAGGTGTCCAAATGGCGAGTAACCGACTATAAGGAGTCGGTGAGAGGACGAGTAAGATCTTAAAGATGCTAATCCAAGGTGCCCATAAGACCAACCTCTCGAGTGGCCTTCTCTTCAAGAACTTGAACCCATTGAGAAATTTGGGTAATAAAATTGTTGATTTCAAGCTTGAAGGCCTCGAACTGGCCCCCAACATCCGGTGCTCCGATTGGTGTCCCGAATATCACCCAGAATGTCCCCTGGCAGTATGAAGAAAGTAGAAGCTAAGTGGGCATCGAGGCGGGTAGTTTGTCGGAGGGAAGGATGAGGTGGGGTGGGGGGATGATGAGGCAAGGACTTGGTTTAGGGAGATGGTGTAGAGGTAGATGATAGGTCAAAAAGGTTGGGATCCATAACATAGATCAGGGATTGCTGTCTTCGGGGAGTAGGGGAGCAAGGAGAGGAATGGGGGTGGGATGTCGGCGAGTGGAAGTGGAAATGGGGGAGTGTCTAGGAGAGGGGCCATCTAATGAGGATGAGGATGGGGAAGTAGACTTGGTTTGAGAGGGAGTCTTTTTGAGTTAAGGAGTGGTCGATCGGGGAGATTTTGGTGCGGATGGATGTTTCAGGAGAGAGTCTTTTAGGGGAGAAGGAATGGTCGTGGACGGAGATTGTCGGAGAGAACGAGATGTGGCCGTCTGCTTCAGAGATCCAGAAGATAGGATCACGAGATCATCACCAACCTTTTTACTCAAAGTCGGGGAGGGATCCCGTTCAGTTGTAATCGATGGGGGAGAGCTAGGAGAAGCCTTAGACACATTATCCTGCAAAAGGAAGTCCTGAAATGTAATAACACCCTCCGTACCGGCCCCTGGAATGACCGACCATTCATGGGGTAGTACAAAGTCATCGACCAAAATATGGTCGGGTGATCGGCCGTGTAGTGGTGAAGAGGAACCTTGGACTGGGGAGAAATCTAAGTCATCCTCATCGACTAACTGAAGAGTCGAGGAGAGAATTATAGGGGTCCCCGATTGTACACTCGTATCTTTTTGACAGGGTATGAAGGAGGTGGTTGTGGGCTTATCAGATTCCCCGGGCCCTGTAGGGACAACTTCAACAACACCTGATTTTTGAGAATCGGTGACTGGATGGGAGCTTTCAGCCACAAAAGGTTTTCTAAGTCTCTTCAATGAGACTTAGAGGGGGGGGGGATAGAGTGCCTCCGCTTCTGGGTTTTGTGTTAGACCTAGGTAGCCATCGAAGATTTTTTCAGTGGCAAAGTCTTGGAGGCAAGTGTAGAGGTATCGGTGGCTTTTGATTTCTTCTTAGCCACCGATTTCACTCAGGTCGGGGAATATGGGGCCACCGAATGGATTGATACTGAATGAGCCACTGATTTGTAGGAGGATAAGTCCTCAGCATCTCCCCACTTCAGGTCGGGAGATTGGTTAAAAGAGATCATACCTTTGGGAAGCGTTCGATCGGTAGGGAGTACTCCTTTCTTCAGAACTTGCTTCCCGACTTTGGGAGTAGAGTGATCATACGTAATCTTCGGTTCTCGGGACTTCTTATCGACAAGAAGGGAAGCTTCCATCTTATGATTGATGATGAGGGAGATGAAACGCCGAAATGCAACCTGAGGGCGTTTTGGGGGGTTGATCACTGTCACCAGCTCGTTCACGAAATACCGAGCAAAATATATCTTTCATTGGAAGATCAAAGCATGGGTAAGTTGAGTGACATATGAAGGATACTGATCGTGACCACCAGCCTTGCGGCTCAAGCAGTGAATGACATGAGCAAAGAAAAAGTTCCATACTTCCCTCATGTTTTACGAAGAAGGGTACCAAGGCTTTTGTCCTTGGCATCAGGAATGTAGTTGAGGGTGGTCACAACCTCTGACCACCCCATCATGCTCTGTTCCAATAAGGAATTTCTTGTGGGTATTGATGAGGTAAATTTATTTACCTCATTTACATCACTTTTGTATTATTTTAGTGTCAAAATATATAGAGAATTTGAGTCTTTTATTAATTTCTTTATAGTTTATATAGATTTTTAGGATTTTTCATAAGAGGCGAATGAAAGTGTGAATTTATGCTTTTTATTGTGAAAAATCTCTTATTTTGGTATCTTGCTCATACAGGATTTTTGTGACAATCAAGATGGAGAATTGTTGTGAAGATTTTTAATTGAGATAATGGATTTTTGAAGATTTCTTGATGAACATGGGCCGAGATTTTGTGAATGTATGTGGGTCGAGCACCTCAATCACTTTGAACGAAAAACTTGGACAAGTTGTAATTGATATTTTGGGTAGGGCCATGGGCCGATTATGTTGGATAAAAACAAGTATTTTTATGTTTTAATTCTAGTTGTAATTTTCTAGACCCCTTAGGGGTATTTTTGTCATCTTACTCATTTATTTTTAGTATAAATAGATGGATAAGATTGAGGTTTTAGATAAGCTTTTCTAGGGAGAAATCCCTTAGTTACTAAGAGGCCGTTTACTAAACGCTTACCGAGTAAACACTTACCAATATCATTTATCTTATTGATTGAGTATGAAAATGACCGAGAATCTTACCCGATAAGAGATAAGGCAAGGACCAAGAGTCTTACTCGGTAAGTGTAGGAAACGACTCTTACCTGGTAAGCACTTACCGGCTTTAAGATGCTTACCAATAATCCATTTTCATGGCCAAGGATGTTACACGACAAGGTAAATGAAGGTGAATCTCTTGCCGACAAACGCTTACGGGTAAGATTTTGGTAAACGACCCCTAAGTCTCTCTCTTCTCTCTTATTTCTCCATTTTTATAATGGGGAAATAAGTGCGTGAAGAATTAGAGAAACATTACATTTTAATTTCCTTGTAAGCTTTGTTGTTCGTTTTCTTCCGTAACCAATTAGATTCGCGTTTTCAACTAACCAAGTTCAATTTCTAGCATTAAAGTGTTCCCCAAGTTTCTTCATTTCATCTCGTTACTTGTTACATCTCTCTCGTTCGTAAGTTTTTATAATTCGTTTTTACAAGTTTTGCGTTTGCACACCATTTTCTTGCAAGGGTCGATCCTCACTTCTTTGTGAGAAAAGTTCCTTGTGATCATTGGGTGATTACGATTACACGTTTTTTAAACTCTCTTTCTCAACTTGGAATTTTATAATTCGGTTTTCACTCTCCAAGGAACGTTTGATTGTCGTTTTATGTTGGATTTTTATAAATCCTATCGTGACGCATTACCATTTCTTAAGAGGCCGAAGTATGACTTTCCCAACATAAAAGAGCAAGTCCTTAAATTCTGAATCGAATCTTAGAGTGCAAGTTAATGATTTATCTCTCGCATTTACTTTCTAGTCTTTTAAGTTATGTAATTTACTTTCTCGCATTTTACATTGCGCAATTTAATTTCTCCTTATTTACTTTCTCGCACTTAATTCTCGTTATTTAATTATTGTCCTTTATAATTCACACTTTTGACTTATTATGTCTTCTTGAAATTATTACTTGCACAACAAGTTTCCCTTCCTAAATTCTAGTTCTCGCTCTTTATTTCATGCATTTTCAATCTCTGTTATATATTTACATTTACCCAAGTTATGTCGGGCTAATCGCCTTAGCTTGGGGCATGAAGTGAAACTAAGACAAAGACCAATGAAAAGGTGAAAAGGTAAAAAGGTGTTTTCAATGTAGCATGATTGTCCGAGTTATTTAAATCAAGATTATATTTTATGTGCATATTACATTTAAACAATTGACAACTGTTTACATGTATGAAAACTTTTTTAAGTGACATAAAATATCGATCTTGAGATAACGAAGGAATGCTACAATATCTTTTTACCAGATCATTTGTCTCGTCTTAATGGATCTTTGTATCCCTTGCTTCTTTTTAATTAGTTTTTCTAGTAATAACCAACCAACCAACCAAAGGATTTTCTTCAAATTCGCCATCTGAAACTAGTTTATACGAACTGGACTTTAATAGAAAATTTTACACCTCCTTGTGGATCAGTATCTTGTAGTTGTACCACTATTACTTGTTAAGAAGACGACAATAGGTCAAGATGTATACTTGTGTTGAGATCTATTTGCACGTGTTTTGAGGTTGAGTTAAACCGACAACATGTATCAAAGGTGGGAAGTTGGAGGGTTGTTTGAACATCCTCACAGCCAAAAGTGAGATCATGGTCTTCATCATTAGTTAGAATGGACGCCGAGACAGATTCGTTGGTGGGATCATAGACACAAGTGGGTCAGAAGTTACCTAAGAGCATCTTGATCATCTTGGGATTAGTAGTGAAGGCATATATCAAAGGAGACTTTTGGAGAAAAATGGAAACTTGGTTGAACTCCGAGTGAGATGTAGATTCTACATCGAATCGAGCAATGTGGTTGCATGGAGAGAAGACCAGGGACTCACGAGTGAGTGATTTAGTTTTTCTCGCCTTGGAAGCCTTGGTGGGAGTAGAGGAAGCCATTGGAGAGTGAAGGCGAGTTTGCAGGTTGTAGGTTTTGAGAGAGAGTTGAGAGGTTGAAGCCAATGGTGAAGGAGAAAGTAAAAAAATGGGGGGTTTAAATATGATGGGGAGGTGAAAGGGTGAAAATGAGGGGTTATGAGGTAACTGAGGAAGTTAATGATGATAAATATGAAATGGCATGGAGACGGCGATTTTAGGGTTATGGGGATTGGTACGGTCACAATGTGGGTATGATAGTTGATATGGCTGACGTCAGTTGTGTAATCGTTTGTGGATAAAGAAAAATAAATAAAGGAATTAGGAAAATCGAGAAATCAACAGAGAGAAGAATCGGGAAGCAACCATCAGGGATCATAATCGGGGGAGCACCGATTGTTAGGTCGGGGGAGTCCTCCAATTGTTGGGGAACTCTCCGATTCTGAGATCGGGGAGACCACCGATGTGAAGATCAGAGAGACCACCAATAAGAAAACCGGGGGAACCATTGAATTAATTTTTTTGTGTTTTTTTTATTCTTCTTCTAAGTACAATATACCTAATTCTCCAATCAGGAATTTGAACCGAGCTTCATCTAAGGGTATGGTGAAGAGATCATCTAGCTGTAGATTGGTAGGTATAAAGTGTAGCTCTACACCACCTTTGGAGATATGATCTTTGATGAAGTGATATCTTATGTCAATGTGCTTAGATCGGAAGTGAATAACAAGATTGTTTGCAATGGCAATTGCACTTGAGTTGTCACATAGAATCGGTATGTGAGAGTAGATCTGATTGTAGTCCCTTAGTTGATTTTTCATCTAAATTATTTGAGCACAACAACTACCAACAATAACATATTCAACTTCATTAGTGGAGGTCGACACTAAATTTTGCTTTTTGCTAGACCAACTTACAAGTTTTCCACCAAGTAGTTGACAACTCTAGTAGTGCTTTTCCTATCAACTTTAAAACATGCATAATCAGAATCTAAATACGCGATTAGCTCAAAAGATGAGTCTTTGGGATACCAAAGACCCAGATGTAAGGTACCCTTTAGATACCTAAAGATGTGTTTAACAGCAGCTAGGTGTGATTCCTTTGGATTGACTTGGTAACACGCATAAAGACAAGTGGCAAACATAATATCGGGTCTACTAGCAGTAAGATAGAGAAGGGACCTGATCATACCCCGATAGTTCGTGACATCAACCAATTTACCATCTGGATCAACGAAAATTTTCAGAGGTAGTGCCATAGGAGAGTTACTTTCAAAATTAAACTTCTTTAGAAGATCACGAATATATTTGCTTTGATTTATGAAAATTCCTTCTGAAGTTTTGCTATGGCCTAAATTGTATTAGCACAATTCAGACAGACAAAGACAAATGAATAGCAATGCAAGTATACACCTCTAGACACTATCGTTTGTTCACAAGTAATAAAATGGTAAGAACCAAAGTATCGATCCACAGGGAAAGTAGCTCAGAAATCTTAGAAAGTCAAATCAGAAAAGTTAACTTCAGAGGATGAATTTGGAAGAAATATTTGTGAGTGATTTGCAGTTAAAAGTAAATGAAAAACAGTAAATAAGCAGTAAACAGAAGTGAAATAATGCGAGGGTGTAAAATTCAATTGAGGTTTCCAACAAACAATCTGGTGGACATGTGCCGCAACATATTTCAACTAAAGGTGATGCTGTAACATTAGATCAAGTTGCTTAGAAAGTAAGTTTAACATCAGATCATCAACTAAGAGTCATTCGGGTCAAGGTTTTGACAAGCACTACTCCACATATCTCAAGTGTCATGCTTGTGATATGGGCCAAACGGCCGGTCATCATCCTTTAGATTGCATGGTATAGGAATAAATATCCATTTTTTAGTATCTTGTAAATATTACTTCCATGTCATTCAAGTGGTGTGTGTCTAATGGCTCGAGGTCTCAAGTCCATCACACTTTAACACTTTTATCAAGTGGCCACTTGTCAAGAAGATGTAAGATCAATATAAACTTGAATGAAAAATCAGAGTAAACATCAATCCATGAGCAATATCCACTTCATGTTTGTTTTTAGACCTCTACCTCCCTTTACACCCAAGCTAAGGGATTATCCTATCATTGCTTGGTTTTCTTGCATGTTGAAAAAGGTAATTTGGTTGAGAACAAGAAATTAGTAAACAAAGACAACAAGTGATTCTAACAACTTCACAATGTGTTCAATTTAATTTGATTAAAAGCTTGAACACAAGAAATTGCTAAGAGACTTGGAACCAAAGCACCTAAGAACTAGAGAGCTTAAAAGTAACCAAGAGAAAAACACAAGGAATTCCACAACTTCAGTTGTATTCAAATAACTTGGTACCAAAAGCTTAACACTTGGAAATTAGTAGAAGGTTTGAAAACTTGGCACAAGAAAGAAACAAATTACTAGAGTACCAAAAGCTTAGAGTACTTGAAAGCAAATAACTTGCAACAACTTAGAAAGCAATAAAATAGAAAGCTTAAAATATGAAAGTTTAAGAGCTAGAAAGCATGAAAGCATCAAAACATCATAGCAAGAAAGCATGCCTTAAACCAAAGCCAAGACCTCCTTTTATACAAGAAGAAGGAAGCTTAAAAAAGGGCTTAAGGACATACTACAAAAGCTAGAATAATATTAAATTGACCAACTAGTACTATAAAACTTGGGGACAAAGAAACTTGAAAGTTCCAGGGATTTTTTATATCCAGCTAGTAGAAACTTGGAGGCCAAGCCATCTTCAAAAGAGCCTTCAATGTCAAGATAGTTTCTGGAAATCCATCAGCTTCGGCAAACATGCTGCAGCAATCCATGAGTCTATACATGCTGTAGCATCTCCAACCTGCAAAATAGAGTCTAAACAACACAAACAGGCCCAAAAAGCATAAGATAGTCCTTTGGGCTCAATCATCCAAACTGATCCAGAAAAGCAACAAATAATAAACAAAAAGACTCAAACTATTAGGCTTAAAAATTGAAAACAAAGGAAACAAGTGGGAAAGTGATGCTACAAAAATGACAATTACTACACACATCAAGTTTCTTTTACATGTACACCCAAGAAGAATGCAGCTCCCCCATCATGCTCATCTCATATCTACTTTTCATGAGAGAGGCAAACTCCCGACAAAGAGATTCATCGGTGGCATAAAAATGATGTCGTCTACATAGATTTGAACAAGAATGAGTTTACCTACAGTTTTCTTGATGAACAAGGTATCGTCGATTTTACTTTGAGAGTACTTGTTGTCAAGGAGAAAAACGGACAGAGTGTTATACCAGGCACAAGGAGCCTGTTTGAGTCCATATAGAGCTTTGTCCAATCTATACACATAGTCAGCATTAGTAGGATCTTCAAATCCAGATGGTTATTTCACATAGACTTCTTCTACCAATTCTCCATTGAGAAAAGCGCTCTTGACATCCATCTGAAAACTGAAATACTCTAAGGGTGCGTTTGGTTTGCAAACTAGGTGGGACGGGGCGGGACAAAAACTCACTGTCCCATGATAGGCGTGACATGGGACAGGAGAAAAATTCATTGTCCCACGTTTGGCGCGACATAGGACAGGGACAAAGACTGGACAGGGTGGGACAAGCTGTGACAAAAAAGGGTATTTTCTTGTTTCACCAAAATAGATGGAACAACAAGGGACAAAAGTGAGACAAAAACTAAAAATCACTGATCTACCACCATTTGATATATAATCCTGATATGGTATTAGTCTTAAGGGTCACCACTACCCACCGCGCCACTACCACCATCGGCGGCCACCAGTAGCCACCACTAACCATCGTCCGCCACATTTACCTATTTCTCAACTATAACAACCTCCTCCACCACCTCCACAACCATCGGCCATCGCCACCACCACTACCATCGTCGACCACCTCCACTAACACCGATCACCACCACTTATGGCCGCCACCACCATCAACGACCACTGGTAGCCACCACTAAACCATCGTCGACCACTTCCACCTCTTTCTCTACTACCACAATAACTTCCTCCACCACCTCCACAACCACCGCCTATCGCCACCTCCACCGATCACCACCACCCATTGTCGCCACCACCATCAACGCTCACCGCCAACAACCGTCACTCGCCACCAACCACCGTCAGTGACCTCAGCCTCTTCCTCTACTGCAATAACCTCTATTACCACTGTCAACCGCCACCATCACTACCATCGTCGACCACCTATACCTCCACCACATCAACCTCTTGAACCACCACTATCCACTATCTGTCATATTCTTCACAAGCACCGGCCACCCATCGCCTTTATCTTTACCTGTCGCTGGAACTATGCATCTGACAATTCATTAAGATCTTCAAATTTGAATCAAATATTATATTTTCTTTATATGAATCGGATTTTTTCGAACTACCATCAATTATTTCAGATTGTTCATTCAAATTTCCTACCATTGTTTTTGTATGTATTTATATGTATGAAAATCATGTAGAAAAATAAAACATTTTTAATTAAATTATTTAAAGATATACTTTATTTGTGTTATTTATAACTGTTATATGACATATAAAATCATTAAACAACTTTTAGGGAAATTTGTTCAGTCCTGTCCTATCCAGTCCTACTCGTACCAAACATAAGACAGACATTTGTCTAGTCCAGTCCTAGCCTCTTGTCCTGTATTGTCCAGTCATGTCCAGTTCTGTCCTGTCCAGTCCCATCCAATTATGTCTGCGTACCAAACGCTACCTAAAGTTCTTGTATATAGCATAAGCAAGGAATATCCTGATGGCTTCTAGTCTTGCAACAGGAGCAAATGTTTCGTCATAATTAATTCCTTCTTCCTGTCGATATCCTTGAGCTACAAGTCTAGCCTTATTTCGGATCATAGTGCCTTTTTCATCCATATTGTTTCGGAAAACCCACTTGGTTCCAATGATGGTCTTCTTAGGAGGACGAGGAACAAGTCTCCATACTTTATTCCTTTCGAATTAGAAGAGTTCTTCCTGCATGGCAGTGATCCAACATGGATCGACCAGAGCTTCCTCGATTCGTTTTGGCTCTATTATGAAGAGAAAGTTCACATAGAGACAATTGTTACCTACTCCTCTTCGAGTTTGAACTACAACTTGTTGATCACTAATTATTTGATCATTGGGGTGATCTTTGGTCCATTTAGTAGCTGGTGGAAGGGTAGATGAAGTAGCTAATGGTTGGTGTGAAGAAGATGGTACGCTAATAGGAGTGATGTCTTCAGGATTTTAATTAAGGAGAAGGGATTGATGTGATAAGATTGCGTAGTATTTGATTAGAGGAATGAATGTCCTGCTGATCGGAATAGGGTTTGATGAAGAAGAGGGATCACCATGTTGAGAAGGCTGAATGAAAGGTATAGAAGTATCTAGATCGGTTGAAGTGTTTAGAGAGGTGTCTCTTATGCATGAGGAAATCCACCTGTTCAGTTCATCATCATCACAAGTGAGAGATGATGATCTTTGATCAACAAATTTCATATGAATGGATTCATCAATGCATTTCCTTCGAAGATTGTATACTCTGTATGCTTTGGAAGTCAGAGAGTACCCCACGAAGATTCCTTCATCAGCATTCCGATCAAAATTTCCCAGACTTTTCCTATCATTTAGAATGTAGTAGACACATCCGAAGACATGAAGAAAGTTGATGTTTGGTTTTCGACCGTAAAATACTTCATAGGGAGTCTTGTTGTGTTTCTTGACAATTATCGACCGATTTTGAGTGAAGCAATCAGTGTTAATTGTTGCATCCCAGAAGTAGGTCGGCAGATTTGATTCACTCAACATGAATCAGGAAACTTCACATAGAGTCCGATTCTATCTTTCCACAACACTATTTTGTTGGGGAGTGCGGACATCTGAGAAGTTTTTTGAGATTCCTTTGTCATTGAAGAAGTCTTCCAAGTTACTGTTTCTGAATTTAGTACCATTATCACTTCTTACTGATCTCACAAGTTGACCATTCAGTACCTCCGATTTCTTGATGAACTTTATGATTTCTTGAGTTGTATCACTCTTGTACCTGAGAAATGATACCCAAGTATATCGAGTGAATTCATCAACAATAACTAAAATGTACCTCTTTGCACCGAGGCTTGGAGTGCTGACTAGTCCACACAGATCCATGTGAAGCATTTGAAGAGGATTAGTGATGGAGAAACATTGTTTGGACTTGAAGGATGTCTTGGCCAGTTTTCCTTTTTGACAGGCTGCACACAGTTTCTCTTTTACAAAAGAAAGTTTTGGCATACCAGTGACCAAATTTTTGTTAGAGAGAATATTAAGAGTCTTGAAGTTTAGATGAGACAGACGTTTATGGCAGAGCCAGTTCCTTTTGGCCGATTCTTCAGATATAAAACAGATATTCGATCCAATGGAACTTTGTCCCATGTTTATGACATAAACATTATCCTTTCTAACACCTGACATTACGACTTGGTTGTTTTTATTAGTGATTGTGCATACACACAACTTGAAGGTGACAATGTATCCCAGATCACGTAACTGACCAATGCTTAACAGATTATGCATCAGACCTTCCACATATGCTACTTTAATGAAGGTGATGGAAGTATTTGAGAACGTTCCATAACCTCTAGTGAAACCTTTAGAACTGTCTCCAAGGTTACAGAGGGACCCTTTTCAGATACATAGTTAATAAGAAGATATTTGTTACCGGTCATATGTCTTGAATACCTACTATCTAGATACCAGATTTATTGATGTTCAAACACCTGCAATCACAGAGAAATCAGTTCTTTGGTACCCATTTTGAAGTGGGTCCTTTAGGGTTAGAAGAAGAAGAAGAAAGGAAATCTTCAGGATCCTTTCTGTTCATGCGTTTCTTTCGACAATCCTTAGCAAGGTGAAAAGTATCATCTCAGTTATAACACTTTCTATAAATGAAAATTTTCTTTGTGTTAAGATCATTGTCTTTGCTTTGACTTTTTAGAGTGACTTTGAGAGATTTGGAAGATGAAGATAAGGAACTAGGTTTGGATCTAAGAATTCCTTTTTCTGAAACGGGGAGAGATGAACCCGAGATTCCTTGGATTTTGATTTCTTTATGTTTACCAATCGGGGAATAAATTTGGTACGGAGAACAGGAGGTTCATTTTTGGAAAAGTGAGAGGACATCTTTCTCTTAAAGGGTAAATCGGTAGAAGCTACTGATTTCCCTTTCTCAGATGTTGAGAACTTCTTAACAGAAGGTTGAGAGTCTCTCTTTGGAATTTTTAGAAGGTTTAGGAGTAGCGGAGGGGGCTTCATCAAGATTTAAAGATTTCAAAAGATCATGAATTTGTTTAGCAATTTCATTTGAGTCTTGAACCTCTTCGTTTAAGATGATAGGCTTCTTGGCTTTAACAAATATGCCGAACTTAAAAGCCTCAGATAGAACCGAAGAGTTCATAGAGTGGGAGTCTTCTGAGTGAGGATCAGAGAACTCACAAAAGGAGGGGAGAGCAAGAGAAGAAGATGCATGTAACACCCCCAAATTTGGAAAGGGTGACTAATTTAAAATTTTCAATAATACCTCAAAGTAGAATAAGATCTCTTACGATAGGTCCATACTTGAATGTACAATTCTAAATTTAACCACCAACAAAATAAATAAAGTCTTACACGAAGACTAGTTAAAGGTCGGGTGTTACTACAGTCGCTATCTCCAAAGTATGGAAGGTTTGACCCAAGCTACTCTCTCTTGTGCATATATCTAGCACTCGTCTTTTCACAGTAACGTTAGAACCATTCCCCGACTGGAACCTGATGCACATGCTGATAAATAAAAAGGTTAGGCTAATGCCTAGTGAGTCCAAGAGTTTTCAACATGAATAAATATATTGTTAAAAGGAAAGAATGCAGTTTAAATCATAATCTTCCAAAATGATTTACTTTAAATATTAAACAACCCGCTTTCCAATAACACACATTTTTAAAGACGAGTACCCCAACATAGAACATTCCTTCTTAAAGTAAATTCAACCCAAAAATCACTCAAAACATGATTAGAAATTGAACCCCCAATCTATAAAAACGTGAGTAAAACTTTATTTCCCGAAACACCCAAAACACGGGTGAGGCACAATACTCAACCCATAAATTATGGATGCAAATCTATATATATAAAACATCACCGAAAACTTGGATAATAAATCAAATACCCAAACAACACCTTTCGGTGTTGGGGGAGACCCGGTTCCATTGTAAGTGGCGGAACACAAAGTTAAGCCACATAACTATGTTGTCGAACTACACCTCAGATCGTGACTTTATTGCCTGCTTTAAAAAAGCTACACCTCAAGTCGGACTTTATTGCCTGCTTTAAAAAGCTACACCTCAAGTCCCCAATTACACTGTATTCTTTATTGTCTTTTTTTCCAAACTAAACCTCAATGATACACGATCTTATTACCTGTTCATCTTCTAGTAAGTTACAACCTCAAGGTTCCCAAATAGATCTTTAGTGCATACTTACTACATTCAAGATAGGGGTTTCAAACCCCTTAGTTGATGACCCCAAGATGTTTAACTCTCGTGCACAAGAGTTAGAGCATTTAAACCACAAAACCCATGGTCCCAGAGTACAACCCATAAAGGTTCATATCCACAAAACCGGGACAACAACAATGCCCACACGGCATATTTCCCAAAGTGAGAATATCAAGACTCCTCACCATTAAATATGACTGACTTACATGCCTATGGATCCAATACATTACCGTCTAAAATACATGACTCTAAATGAATGACACACGCACTCAAAATATGTATTTTCCAACATAAGGTGCAATAAATGCAACTCACACCCAAAGCTCCACATTAAGTTATTAAAACCGGGCGGATGTCCCCATGACCCGACAAAGACGAAAACCGAGCCTTAAGCTCAACCAATCAAATGACCATATCCTAAAATCCATAAAATGCAATAAAACGAAATCGACCGACGTTTGTGCAAACACATGCTTCAAAATACATGAATAAACTCCAACACAATTTAGATTGAGACATATCATTTTCCCAACAAGTTTATACCATTGATTATTTCAAAATGTCCCATAACACGAGATCAAACATTTCCCCATAACACACACTAAAAGTGCATTTACTCCAAAGGATTTACAATCGTAAGATAAATCGTTAAAATATCAATACCAAAGATTTACTCATCAAAATACTTGAAATACATCTTTCCAAAAAAAACAAAGGTTTACGATTTCCGAAATATTCGCAAGGTTGGGAATGACCAAACTTCAATGACCCATACGTTGGTATTTTCAAAACATTCCATAACACAAAATACGCATATTTCCAACAAACACTAAAATACATTTTTACCAAATAACCTCCATTTATGCAATAAATCATCAAAACATTTTCATTATGATTCATTTATCAAATTTCCCAAAAATCCCAAAGATGGGTGTTTCACATGATTTATCTAATCAAATATCCCAAATAAGTAAATTTCACAAAATAATCCAACGTTTGATAATTATCAAGTAAAACACATAAACACTTTAAAACGAACATTTTGGCATGTACATTGTTTTTACAAATCAACTTGAACTCACCTTGCTAGATTTAGACTAAATCTAGATTTTACCCCAACTTGAGTTCCTTGAAGAAACTTGAATCCACAAGAAAATCCTAGATCTATAAGTTTCCAACCATAAACATTCATATTCAATCATTTAGAATTGTTCCCCAAACATTTTATATCAAAACCCCCATTTTGGCCAAAACCCTAATTTTGACCTAAATTCTCCAAAATCATCAAATTTGAAATTTGAGAAACATAATCATTAGGAAATAATGAATGGAGCATTTATAACTTATAATAAAGTTTAGAAACTAGGAGGATGAACTCACCACTTAGGTTTTGGTAAAAACCTGTAAAACCCTAAATGAAGCTTGAGGTTGAAGATGAAGATGGAGACTCTTGATGTCTACCTTCTACCCTTGAGCTTGATGACAGTTTACCCCCATAATGTAACATCCCGATTTCCTCGAGTAAGTCCTCTTAATCCTCTAGCGACCTTCATAGGAAAATCTCGACAACTCTACTGTTCTAATATCTTTCCTTTAGGAGAAACCGTCTAACTTGGTTATAAAAACTCTCCTTATAAACTATTATTGGTTTATTTGTGGCGTTGGTATAAGGACGTGTGTTAATATATGAGTTCACGTGTTGTTTATGTGTAACCGTGTGAGTATCTATGTGTTATTACATATGTAAGAGTATCGTGAGGACCCGAATGCTAGTTTTGCATGGAGTTTACACCTTTGAACTTCCACCCTCATTTTTGGAATGTATCATCTTACAATGCTAGAAACCGAAGGTAGGATCGGGAATTCACTAAACTCACTTAAACCCGACCCGATCGTATCGGAACCCTAAGATTTAGGAGTTGGACTATCCGACAACCAAACCATCTTCCTCCGGATCGTGTTGTAGAAATTTTGAGACCAAAATCGAACTCCCCACCCTTCGAAGAAAATGGTCGGCTATCATTCTGTGGCACTCTCGCATGGTCACTATTGTTCGAAGGAGAGGACTTATGGTACGAGTCCGACGAGTTTGCCTCACGACTTTGCCAAGGCATTGTCACGGCCACCTGCATGCATACGGTACAGCTCGGGCGAGAATGCCCGACGATATTGCCATGACATTCTTGCCATGTCATAGTCTTCGGTAAGTGAATCAACCCCCTTAAATACCAGACGTGATTTTAAGAGAGAGATATGATTTTGGGGTTTTAGGACAACAACGATTTTCAGCTCTTCCATATGGATGGTAACCGTCTCTAACCTCCTATCTCATTTATTTTTTGATCTATAAATCTAAGAGGAGTTAATGCATTCTTAAGGTTTTACCATCCTCTATTTGGAGCTTGAATTCCTACTTCTACAAAGCCATAAGTCTACACCTTTTCATCTAGGGTTTTCTCCATATTAGGGTTTTCTCATACAAACCTTAGAGATGAGTTCATATACACTTATTCTTCATTAAATGTGCATTAAATATGGTTATTAAATATGTCCAAACATTGACTGAGAGTCCTTAACCTCTAAATCCCTACATATCTATTTGTATGTCCACCATGAATACATACATATACACTTATGTGTGTGTATATATATATGTGTGTGTGTGTGTGTGTGTGTGTGTGTATATAAATATATACATACCGTATATATACATATACATACACAAATATGTATATATGTATATATATACTTTTATATCATTCATGGGCCTTGACTCAAATCCTAGGGTTTCATCAATTTTAGTTATAAAAGTATTTAGGCATGTATTATTGTATATATAAGGATCATGTAGCAAACCCCCCCTTACTTGAGAAAATATGATTGGATGGAACACAAGAATGAAATGATTGGCTCCTTAAATGGGAAGTTCTATATGATAAATTAACATGCTCTTGGGTTGGAATGGTGAAACATATTTACATGTGGTTATTTAACTTGCTTATGAGTATATGTCAAGATTGTTGGTCTCTACTTCCTTCTGCACGAGGATGTAGTTTGCATGTTGATGGGTTCACCATCATTGGCCATTTTGGTCACTAGCGAGTAGGCAATAGGGGACGTAAGTCCTTGAGGTGTAACTCGTCTAGATTGGATAGACAATAATGTCCGTAAGTCCTTGAGGTGTAACTCGACGGAGTAGGTAATAAAGGCATAAACGGTTTGAAGATTGTGATGTTTTTCATGGCATGAGAACTAGAATCGGGACATGAGGTGTAATCCAATAACATCTCGGGTGAATCCATTCACGTGTTCTTGTCACCCCGATGGAAACGGGTCTCCCCCGTATTTCCAAGAGGTATCTCTTGTATTTGTATGATCAGGTATTGAACCAGGTGGCAAAGTTGGAATATGATGTAGTAACACCGAAAGAATTTGGTAACACAAACTTTATGATATGATTATTCTGTATATGAATCGTTTTATTTATGTGATTTCACTAGGTGACAACCTAACACTTGCTTTGGTATTTTGTTGACTCACAGGTCCTACTAGTGGTGTGCATAGGGCACCTTGATTTCGTCAGTCGTGCACCTAGGAGCTTTGAAGGACCGGGCTTTTGGGGAATCTTTTGAGAAGTGCGTTTTGGAGATATAGCGACACCCACATTATTCTAATTTTAACCAATTTTCTAGATTAAATAGGTTGTTGTGTATATGTCTCATTTATTCATTACTATTTTTGATGCAAACTGCCCCAACTCTATTGGGTTTTAGTTGTCTATATTTACAGGGCTTATAAACCTTCATATTATAGACGTCGTATTGCCGAAATATTAAGTTTTAAATTTACCCAATTTTTAGGATGTTACACGTTGGTATCAAAGCTCTAGTTTAAGTGAACTAGGTATGTGATCTTGGTGCCTAGACTTAAGCTGAGACCATTAGGTAATGAATGGTGAGAATTGGGTAGAACTATTAAGATGGGACAATCTTAGAGTCGACGGAAACTACACCATTGGGAAGTGTAAAAATAGTAGCGAGAATCCTTATATAATATATGTTCATAATCACACTTAGCTACTGTTATTATGAATATATTTCTATGTGAGTATGCTTGAATTACTATGATTATGATGATCGATGAACTGTATTAGTACGTTTCTCGTGTATAGTCTCACGTAGCCTATCTCTTACTCTCTCTCGATTGTGTGATAGACTGAGATGGTAAACACTCGGAGTCATCTTCAATCATCGCCAGAAGGCCAAGCCGTGACCGAATCCACGGTTGATCGTCAAAATGAAACTGTAACGGTTGTGCATCCTCAACTTCCGCCCTTGTTTGATGCGAGGGTGGAGCGCATACCAAGGACAAATATTGCCTATGCCGATCCTGTACTGACGGAGGTAACCCCACAAACGCAGATGATGGACATGATGAGGTCCATGAACGACACCATGGTAAAGCAACAAGAGTTGTTTATGAAATTATTGGAGGACATAGACGTCACCCACCGTCGACACGAGACTATAGAGTAGAACGTGGTTGTTGTAGGATCCGGGGGTACCAGGGATGAGAACCGCACTGAAGGTCTGGTGACTTTGGAAACAAGGCAACCGGGAAAGGGTTGCTCGTACAAGTCGTTCCTTTGCTGTAAGCCACCAGAATTTGTTGGATCAGACGACCCCGTGGCATATATGAATTGGATTAGGGAAATTGAGCACGCCTTTCGGGCTTGTGACTGCGAGGAAGGCCAGAAGGTAAAATTTGGTTCGTAAATTCTCAAGGGCTCGACTTTGACTTGGTGGAACGTTTTCACCTCAACCATAGAAGAATCGGTATTGACCAAAATGCCGTGGACGATGTTCAAGAACAAATTAATGAAAGAGTGTTGTAATGTGCAAGAGATAGATCTAATAGAGGAAGAGTTTCAGTCAATCAATAAGGGAAATCTATTAGTGTGGGAATACACCCGACTTTTCATGGAGAAGTTGAATCTTGTGGGGCATGTGGCCCCAACCGAGAAGAAAAAGGTGAAAGCCTATCTGAAAGGTTTGCCTGCGGACATGATGTCGATGGTCCGCAACTCCAGAGCTACTAACCTTCGAGAAAAAATTGATGAGGCCAAGATTATGGAGAGATTCTATGCGAGAGACAAGGAGGAGAAGACCAAGGTGGTGGATAAGAGGAAGTGGGAGAACCCACCAAGTTCATTCAAGAAACCCAAGTTCCAACCGGGAGGAAGAGGTTTCGATAATCACCGGGAGGCGAAGTGGTGCCCCAAGTGCAAGAGCAAGCACTTTGGCTTTTGCAACCTCAACCCCACTCCAATCTCATGCTTCAAGTGGGGTAAACCGAGTCATACTAGCCCTGATTTTCCCATTAGAGGGACAATCTGTTATGAGTGCAAAGAGGTAGGGCAGGTGAAGAGGGAGTGCCCCAAGCTGAAGGGAATTGCAAGAGGAGGTAGCTCGACACATCAACCGAAGAGGGAGGCTATATGCAACACCCCAAAATTGGGATAAACAAAAATTTCTGAAAAAGGAAATGTGGTATAACAATCAATGCCAAAGCACGAGCTTTTCCCAAAAAAGGAACAATACACGCCTGTTATAATTACAAGTTTTGTAATAAATAAACAATGACGGATAACAAACCTTTAATATAATTTCTAACTAGAAAGGAGATTACATCAAGTTGTTATCTAAGTCCCAAAATAACGAACATCTTCCATTGGCGTCCCAAAATGCTCCCTAAAACTCTCAACTAAGGCTTACTAAATCTTCTTAGTGGTCGCACCACTAGGACCTGAGATACACATCAAACCAATCAAGTGTTAGGCCAAACGAGCCTAGTGAGTTGAATAAAAGCATGCATAAACATATAAGAGTTCGTAAGCATAACACTCCGTAAAGGAATCAGTGGGGGAGACCCAAAGCACCAATGATTTTCACCTCAAGAGTCGATGTACCTTGATGTTCACTCTCACGAGCAACATCCCGAAGGCCCGACACATTTGAAGAATACCTCCCATGCATTACTCCAAATGGCAGAGATCTAGGCACATACCAAAAAGGTGGAACCCTAAGACTACATCCTCCTATTTCCTACTCGTGGTTCATCCAATATACAATCCATCCACATACATATATCACCACGAGTAAAACACATGTATAGGGTCCCAAAGAATTCCAATCCCGCTTTAAGTCAAAACCCAAAATCATATAAATCCACATACAATGTTCATCAACCACATACTATCATATGATTATATCCCAACTCTTATCAACAAATATCCTCATCAAACCCACATAGTGACTAGTAGCCAACAATCCTCACATTTACCAAATATGGCAATAAGTCACAAACAGATAAGATGATTAACATATGTAAGGAAACATGAAATAATAACAAGAAACATGTTAAGAGGTGTATCTCATTTAAAATAGTTGGGAGAAAACTCACAATCTAGGTTTATATAAAAACTCTAGAAAATTGGATTAGATAGTGAGAAGATGAAGACTTGATTTATGCTTTAAACGCTCCACTTAATGCTCCTCCAAGACTCTTGATTGCCAATAAATGATTCCAACTAAAACTAGGGTTTCAATAAATGTGGGAAGTGTTGAAATGGTAGAAAATCGCCCCAAGAACTCTCCAATTTGGTTCCAAAATGAGTGAGGTGAGAAAAATGAGGTCAAAAAGGTCAAAGGTCGGATTTTATACTCCCAGCCCCCGCCGGCGATAGTGCCCGGCGACAATGCCATTGGCACTGTCATGGGGGCATAGTCGCGTAATCCCCATTGGTCACGGTACAAGTCTAGCGATTGTGACAGGGCGATAATGCCCGTGTCACTATCGCGGTCACTATCATTAGGGATGTACCGAGACCATCCCCCGGCCGACGACCTTGCCACGTGACTATGACCATTTTCATATTCGTTGGTCACTATCGTACCAACGCCTATACCTGCTGTTTTTCGACAATTTCAACTCGATACGTCACACCTAGTGTTCAAGGCTCGAGACTCGACTACTCTTTTCAATGGAACTACAATTAGAAGAGAATTTAGCCAAAGGTTGTGAGATAAGTTTATCAACTTACCTATTCCAAATTTCCGGGCGTTACAATCCTCCTCTCCTAAAATAGGATTTCGTCCCCAAAATCTCACTCATTAAACAAATAGGGATATCTTTTCTTCATGTCTTTTCCGATTCCCACGTCACATTGGCACTCTGTCTTCTTCTGATTCCCACGTCACATTGGCACTCCGATGGTGCCTCCATTGGACCCTAACCATGGTCACTTCTTTGTGTCTTAACTTCTTTGTCTTCGAATCCAATATGGCTTCCGGTTCTTCCACACAACGATTTCCGTTGTCCACTCGTATTTCTGTCAATGGAATGACGCTTTCTTTTTTCGGCTAGGCACTTACGAAGGTAGCAAAAATGAAATGTAGGGTGAATCCCGTCCATTTCCGGTGGTAAGTCCAATCTATAGGCTTGAAGCCCAATCTTCTCCAATATCGTAAAGAGTCCAAGGAAACGGGGACTAAGCTTCCCACGCTTCCTGAAACGGATGATCCCCTTCCATTGTGATACCTTCAACATCACCCGCTCTTCCACTTGGAAGTCGACCGATATTTGCTTTTTGTCCGTATAGTTCTTTTGTCGATCTTGAGCCGCCTTCAAACGCTCCCGAATCCCTTTCACCTTGTTCTCCATTTCTTGTACAATCTCTGGCCCCGTAAATTGCTTTTCCCCCGCCTCAAGCTAACACACCAGTGTTCTACATTTCCGTCCATATAGCGCTTCGAACGGTAACATCCTGATGCTTGAGTGGTAGATATTATTGTACGCTAATTCCACCAACGGTAAATGTGAATCCTAAATCCCCCCAAAATCTATGACACATGAATGAAGCATGTCCTCGAGAGTTTGAATGGTCCTTTCACTTTGACCGTCCATTTGAGGATGGTAGGCCGTACTCAATTTGACTCTCGTGCCCAACTCTTTTTGTAGACCATCCCAAAACTTGGAAGTGAACCGACTATCCTAATTCGAAACTATGGATAGTGGAACACAATGACGCGATACCACCTCATCAATATAAAGCTTGGCTAGTTTATCCATCAGCTACGTCTCTCGCATCGGTAAAGAGTGTGCGCTCTTCGCGAGTCGATCCACAACCACCCAAATAGTATCATGACCCCTCAAGGTCCTCGGTAGCTTAGTGACGAAGTCCATCGTGATGTGCTCCCACTTCCATTCCAGAATGGCTAGAGGTTGCAAAATTCCATAAGGCATTTGATGTTCTGCTTTGACTTGGAGACAAGTGACACATCTTTTCACATAGTTGTCCACATCAAGCTTCATTACCGGCTACCAATAATGCAACTTCAAATCTTTATACATTTTAGTGCTACTGGGATGTATAGAGTATTTGGATTTGTGAGCCTCCGCCAATAGCAACTCACGGACCCTACCAACCTTCGCTACCCAAATCTTTCCTTGAAAGAGCTTGAGACCGCGACTATCCTCCATTAGTAGTTCCCGTTGCTTCACCATCACTTCGGCCTTGAGATTCTCTTCACGGAGTGCTTCGACTTGAATTTCTTTGATGTCCTCCACTAAGCTTGATATCACATCAATCCTAGAAAGGGTCACTTTGACTTTGCTCCCATAATTCTTTCAGCTCAATGTATCTACCACCACGTTGGCTTTACCGGGATGGTAAAACAACTCGCAATCATAATCCTTCAAAAGCTCCAACCACCTTCTTTGCCGCATGTTGAGGTCCTTTTGGTCGAATATGTACTTCAAGCTTTTGTGGTCGGTGAGTAGTGTGCACTTCATCCCATAGAGGTAGTGTCGACATAGCTTCAAAGCAAATACCACCACCGCTAGCTCCAAGTCATGTGTAGGGTAATTCTTCTCGTGGTCTTTGAGTTGTTGCGACACATACGTTATCACCTGTCCCCTTTGCATCAAAACACACCCCAGACCCAATTTAGAGGCGTCTCTATAAACCATGAAGTCGTCGGATCCTTCGGGTAAGGATAGAATGGGTGCCTCGCACATTTTCTTTTGAAGAGTCCGAAAGGCCTTCTCTTGAACTTTGGTCCATAAGAACTTGACGTTCTTCCTTGTCAACGATGTGAGCGGAGAGGCGATCTTTATAAAATTCTTGAATTAACCGTCAGTAGCCGTCTAAACCCAAGAAACTCTTTATCTCCTTCGGACTCGTCGGTGGTTCCCAATTCATCATCGCTTCAATGTTCATCGGGTCTACCTTCACTCCATCCTTAGATACCACATGGCCCAAGAATTGAACTTCTTGTGACCAAAACTCACACTTTGAAAACTTCGCGAACAATTTCTCTTTCCGAAGAATCTCCAAAACCTCCCGTAAATGTTGACGGTGTTCGACCTCGTCCCGCGAGTAGATGAGAATATCATCGATGAAGACGATAACAGATTTGTCCAAGAAGGGTCTAGACACATAATTCATCAAGTCCATGAATACAGCCGGAGCGTTAATCAACCCGAATGGCATGACTAGAAACTCATAATGACCGTATCTTGTCCGAAACGCCGTCTTAGGAATATCGCTCTCTTTTAACCGCACTTGATGGTAACCGGACCGCAAATCTATTTTGGAGAAATACCCCAATCCTTACAATTTATCGAAGAGGTCATCGATTTGAGGAAACGGATACTTGTTCTTCACGGTGACCTTGTTGAGTTGACAGTAGTCGATACACATCCTCACGGACCCGTACTTCTTCTTCACGAATAAAACTGGAGCTCCCCATGGTGACGAGCTCGGCCGTATGAATCCTTTCTCGAGGAGTTCTTGTAGTTGCGTCATCATTTCTTGCATTTCAGTCGGGGTTAGACGATAAGGAGCACGGGCAATCAGAGCGGCACCCAGAGTGAGGTCGATATGAAACTCTACTTGGCGTTCCGGTGGTAGTCCGGGTAGGTCTTCCGGAAAGACATCCGGGTAGTCACGTACCACATCCACATCTTCTACCTTCTTCTTCTGAAGTCTCGCATCGATGACGTAAGCCAAGTACGAAGGACATCCCTTGGCTAGACTCTTGGGCACTTTGAGTGACGAGATGATCATGTTGGTCTTTCGATTCCTTTCCCCGTAGATTATCACTTCCCCACCCTTCGGCAACGGTACTCTAATCATCTTCTTAGAGCAAAATATACCGGCATCATGCTTAGCTAACCAGTCCATACCTATGATCACATCGAACCCCCCGATATCTACCGGTAACAAATCTATTACAAAGGATTCCCCATCTAAGTCTAAGGTGCACCTAACGAAGCATTCCCGGACTAACATATGCTGCCCATTGCTACCTCTACCACTAGTGCATCAGTCAACAAGCTAACAGGAGTAGTGAAATTCTTGCAAAAAGAGGTAGACATAAAGGAACAGTTCGCACCAGAATCAAATAAAACGCGGGTAGGTAGAGAGTTCACTAGAAACGTATCCGACACAACATTCGTCGTTGCTCTCGCTTCACCCATCGTCATTTGGAAGGCCCGACTTGGCGCCTTCGGTGGAATCTCTTTCTTCAGTGCAACTCCGCTCGAAACCCCTTGGTGACCCCTTTCTAGCTTAGGACAATCCCTCTTGATGTGCCTCGGATCCCGACATTCATAACAAACCCCCCGGGAGGGGAAATCTCTAGTCATGTGGTCTTTTCGTCCATATTTGAAGCACTCGGTAGAGTTAGCGAAAGGTTTTGGATTACGAGGCTCGAAATGATTACTCTTACACTTGAGGCACCACCTCGCCTCCCATCGTAGCTCCACGTTCCTTCCCCCATTGAAGGGTTTGGATGGTCGTTCGGGCCCGGTTGGCCCTTCCCATTTCCGCTTCTCTCCTTGTTGACCCTTCTTTTCTCTTTCTTGGATGATGTCATCATCCACCAATTGAGACTCCTCGATGACTTTTTGTAAGGTATTCACCCGGGTGTTCCTCACACCCGTCTTCATCCCCGCCGGCAAACCCCTCAAATAAGCTTTTATCTTCAACTTCTCATCAACTGCCAAATGCTCTACCAGACTGAGCTTCTCTACAAATTGTTTTGAATAGTCGGCAATAGACATATTGCCCTTTTTCAGATTCCGAAACTCTTCCTCTATTTTGTCAAGAGCCCTTTCATTGCATTACTTGTCCATTATTTTCTTCTTGAAGGTTAGCCAAGTGAGCTTGGCCAAAACCTCCGGAGTAAGGGCCGTTCGGGTGATGTTCCACCAACTCAATGCCTCTCCTCTAAAAAATTGTGATGCAAATTTGACTCTTTGGGAGTCACCGCATTCACTTGACTCAAACGCCATCTCCACTTATTGTATCCAGTTCATACAAGCCATTGGATTGGTTGTTCCGGACAATTCTGGAGGTCGGCTACATAAGAAAGATTTGTAGGAGCAACCCCCTTCCTTCTTCTTTTCCACTCTTATCGCTTGCTCTTTCGTCCCAATTGCATTATGGGTACCACCTGATACAATCACCGCATTGTCTCCTACCGCTTCATGCCTCTGGTTGCTTGTATCACGATCCTCTAGCATTTTCAAGAACTTTTCGTCCCGCTTGTCCATCGTAGAGTTCATCATCTGCATAATGCTCGCCAATAGGACCGATTGGGGGTCCACTTCTTGGATGGTCGGATTCTCGGTCTCTAAGTTCACTTGGGGAACTTGATCCACAACTCCCTCCAACAAGGTGGTCCTTTTTGGAACAGTCAGAACACCCATTGGATTTACCCTCCTTGACGTCTCTGGAGCCGTGACACTCGCCTCATTACCCTCCTCGGGTATCACCGCTCGATTCCTTGTGTTTACCATTGTGAACTGTCACACATGATAAGGATCATACCGGTTAGTTCTTTAAAAGATTAGCAGTTCAATAAGTACCACTACAAAGATTAATCATCACAAAAACAAATTCAAGCATGCTCACGTAATCATAAATTCAGAACAACACTTGCCAAGTGAGATTGTGAACGTATTTTACATAAGAATTCTCGTTGTCATCATCATAACTCTCAATCAATGCATGTTAGTGCACAAATATGTTGGATCCAAGATCATGGGATTTAAAGTTAAAGTTCCAAGTGAAAACCTCAATACAAAGTCAAAGTCAATTGTCAAAGTCAAATAGTTTAGTTTAGTGTTGCTTTGTCTTTGTAACTTGTAAGTATAAATAGTTCTTTTCTGTTTGTAGAATCATGTGACACGCTGATAGAATATACTTTAGTGAGAGAA
Source organism: Arctium minus (assembly GCA_954870635.1). NCBI lineage: Eukaryota > Viridiplantae > Streptophyta > Magnoliopsida > Asterales > Asteraceae > Arctium > Arctium minus. Next base: position 156,480,745 of record OX941081.1, read on the forward strand.
ATATTGAGAGTGAAAGAGTCTGTAATCTGTGAATTTTAGAATCTAATACACATGACCATTTGAGTGAATCTTGTTGTTAATCTTGATTGAATTGCACAATTTGGGAATAACAATTGGTATCACAACAGGCATTGGATAAAAAAATGGATCAAGAATCTGATTTTTGGTGATCGACTTCAAGAACTCGCATGACTTACTGTTCTAGTTTTGATTTCTTGTTTCTGTGTTGTTTTTGGAATTGTAATAATTGAATTGTATTCGTTTGATGATCTAGAACAGGTTTAGTGTTAATTACTTCATCTAATTCACAACATATTTATGTGAATTTGGATTTGAGTTGGTTTTTGTTCGAGTTGTAATAAGCACTGTGTCTAGATCGAGTTGTACTCATTTGTTTTTTTTAAATTGATTATTTGTAAAGTGTTCAGACCGTGTAAGAGATCAAATTGACAAAGTTTCATGGCATAGTTCAAGAGTTAGGATCAATTTTGGATCAATTTTGAAGTTTTCAGAGTTGAGATCTAAAGAACTTTCATAGTGATGAAGAACTCGCATGATGAAGAAGAATTCGCATGAAACTGTAGTGTGAAAAATTGCTAAGTCAGAAACTCGCACAGTGTAGTGTACGAGGAGGAAGGAATTCGCATCGCACTGTGATTAAAAGAAAATCTAAGGACAAAATTTGCATATGGTTATGTGTGAATAGTGAGCAATTCGCATCTCAAAGTGTGTGAAATCTGAGAATTTCGCATCTCAAAGCGTGCGAATTCTGAGGAATTCGCATCTCAAGTCTGAAAATTTTCTAAGGCAGGAAATCACATCGATACAAAAAGTTTGAGTTTGAGAATTTTCTAAGTCCAGAATTTGTATCACAAGCTCTTCGTGCGAAAAGTTTTCAAGTTGGTGAAATTCCTATGTCCGAAATCCGCATATCACTCTATGCGAAAAGCCTGAAACTCGCATCGAACTACATGCGAAAAGCTTAGAATTCGCATCTTTCAGCGTGTGAAATTTAGGAATTCTTATCCTTCTTTGTGTGAAAAGTTTGGTAATTAAGTCATTGGTGTGCGAATTTCTTCCTTTGTGCGAGAAGTTTCTTCTTTGACGTGAGGATTCTATACTTGGTCATTTTTCTGACTGAGTTTTTCAAAGATTTTGATATTTTCTGATTCTGTGTTTAAAGATCTGTGTTGTTGGTCAAGATGACTTCAAGGTATGTTCTTTCAATCGGTACTGATGTCAAACCACCTGTACTCTTCAAGGGTGAGTACAAGCAATGGAAAGACAGATTTTTGGATTTCATTGATAGACATGCAAATGGAGAGAACATTAAGATTTCAATTGAAAAAGGTCCTATGATTCCTATTACTACAAGAATTCCAGATGATGAGTCTTCTGACAGTGAGGATGGTGATGAGCCAAGAGAGCAGAAAACTAAGGAAGTTCCACTTGATTTTGTCAAGTATTCAGATGAACAGAAAAACAGATATAAAGCTGATAAGCAAGCTAGATCTCTACTTCTTTAGAGCATACTGAATGAGATCTACATAAAGATGGACAACTACAAGGCTACAACTAAGAAAATGTGGGATCAGTTGGAGAAAATGATGATGGCGTCAAAGATTGGTAATCAAATGAAAGTGGCTAAATGCATCAACAGTTATGAGGAATTCAAAGCAAAAGATGGGGAAAGCTTAGAGGAAAATTATGAAAGATTTATGTCTTTCCTGAATGAGTTGGCTAATAATGAAGTTAAAAAGAAGCAGATAGAGAACAACGTCAAGTTCTTAAGCATTCTTCAGCCAAAATGGAAAAAGCACACAAGGAGAATGAAACAGATGAAGGATCTTAGTGACATTCCCTTACATGAAGTATATGAGACACTAAGATAGAATGAGGAGGAAGTTGAAGAGAAAAGAGGAGAAAAGAAAAAGAGTGAAAAGTTGGTATCTGACCCTGTTGCTCTTGTGGTTGACAAAAAGAAAGAAAAAGATAAGAAAGATAAGAAGAAGAAGAAGAAAGTTGTGGTTTCTGAATCTGCTTATTCTGAGAGTGATGACCCTGACTCCGATGATGGTGAGAACCTCAAGCAAGCTATGCTATTTCTGACCCGAGCCTTCCAGAAAAAAGTTCTATAAGAAACCGGATTCTAACAATCAGAGGTACTCTTCGGGATCGAGGAATTTTGAGCACAAGGAAAGAGTTGAAGGAAAGAGGTATGATGGCAGAAGGTCTGAAGGAAAGAGGTATGAGGAAAGGAAGCCGGAAGAGAGAAAGTATCTTAACAGTTATGAGAAGAAAGCGGAAGAACCAATCAAATGTTATAACTGTGGAAAGATCGGCCACTTTGCCAAAGACTGTCGGAAGCCAAAAGTTCGTAATTCTGAGTACTACAAGAACAACATGCTTCTGGGTAAGCAAAAATAAGCGGACAAAGCACTGATGGTTGAAGATGACCATTGGTTGGATTTTTTTGAATCGGAAAGTGAAAGAGAAGAAACTGCACACATGTGCTTAATGGGCAAGGAGGTGAAGTTTGATGAATCTGAGAGTCCAAGATCTATGAATTCTTAGAGAGAGAAAGTAGAGAGAGAGTAACAATGGAGCGCAAAGTATGAAATCAGATTAATGTGCGTGTGAAAACTTACAAGGAACAAAGACCAAAGGGACTTAAATACCCTTGGTCAATACAACACAATATAGGATTCTAAACACAGTATTTGACCAAGCCCTATAAATACAATGATTAGTATAAAATCAGACCTAACAATCTCCCCTTTAGTAATCATTGGCGCTTTGGTCTTCAAAAATCATCTTCTATAACAGCACGGACCATCAAAGAGACTTTATGAAGCTTTCTGACTTTTAAGAAAAAATTTCATCTCAGCATCTTTCAGAAAAAGTTGTCTTTACTGTATTAAGCTCTATAAAAATATTATAGAGAACTTTGCATGTACTCACACTAAGTCATCAAAAATTAAGACTTTCACAAATTTACAGGTTTATCACAACTCAAACATATCACCAAGTATTATGAGATGTGTGCTTATTGGCATCTTTTTAGCAGTGTGCACATTGGCATCTTAACATGAGTGTGCTCTTTGGCATCTTTTAAGCGTGTGCACTTTGGCATCTTTTGATCAAAAAGTTTATTAAGTAAAGAACATGCCGTAAACGTAACTTTCTATCTGACCCTATTGCAGGATTTGGGTCAGCCACTCCCAGACCAGATGGCCTTAGGGGACTAGGTGTCAAGCACCCCTTGGAACTTACTCTCCCAGATCAGAAAGGCTACATCGACATATCCTAAACCCATTCATACCAGTAGAACATGACTTTCGATCTGATTCTATAGAAGGATTTGGGTTCGATCCCTCCCAGATCAATTGACCTTAGGGGACCAGATGACGAGCATCCCACGGAACTTACTTTCCCAAACCAGAAAGGTCACAGGTACAAACTTTTAAACTTAAAGATTTATGATTTTTAAGAATTTAATATTCATCTCAATCACTTAGTTCTACATCTAAGTGCTTAGCCCATATTTTCATTCCAATCTATAATTCTGATTAATTAGGAAGTCTAAGCAAAATAAACTATAAAAATTCTGAATCACACAACTTTAAAGCAGTAATAAAAGTTTCAAACATGTTGCTGGCTTTTCGACTTTTGCAAGACTTGAAATTTGATCATATAAAAACTTTAATATAAACAAAAGAACTTGAAAATTTATCCTAGACACATATTTTATTCAAAAGAAAGAAAAAATGTAAAACTTTTACTTTATAGACTAAAATCTGTAAAGATTTAAACTTTTAATTGATATTTAGTCAGAACAAAATAAAATTCAACTATTTATCTTTTACATTTTATAAAATAAATTTGTGACTCATATTAAAAAAAAAATTGGGTTATACAAATTCACGAGATAAAAAAACCAGCTTAGATTCTTAAAACATTGAGAAAAACTGGAATAACATCATATACAGAGATATATGCAGCGGAGATAAAATTGATGTACTCACAGTATCTCATTAAGTCAGAAGCTTAAATCATTGAAGACCGAGTATTAAACTGATTTGTTTAGAAACCATAGTCTATGAAGTGCGGGTCCTGAGTTGAAGTACTCAGAAGCCAATCTCCCTTACTCCCCCTTAACATGTGATGCCTGCAACTTTAAACCAGATTGAGATTTGGGTACCCACTTGAATTTGGGCCCGTGTTTGTTAGTTGCAGTACATATGGGGAAATATTTGTCAGACTTAACATTTAAAGCACGAGGAATATGATCAGAAAAATAATCACAACCATCAGAAGAGAAAGCATAATCATCAGAACTAGAATATGAGGAAGAACATGTCAGGATCTTAATTCTAAACAAGAATAAACACTCAGAAACAATATTGAAGAAGTTTGCGGAATAACACTTCAATAATCAATAAAACAGTGAATCAAACGAACAACTTGCAAACTTTATTAAATGATTATAAAGTTACAAGATTCAACACTCAACCTCAATATTGATGAACAGGCTCACCAATACGAATTCTACTTCTCTAGAATTAGGATTACAAACCTTGAGGTTGATCCAGCAGCATTAATTCTTTAGCAGTACTAACTCCAGCAGTACTAACTACTAGCAGTACTAACTCTTCAAGCAGTACTAACTATTTAAGTAGCAGTATTAACTTGTCAAGCAGTATTAAAATCTACTAGCAGTAGTAATCATGATGTACTGGCAGTAGTAATTCTGTTGTAGCAGCATTAACCATACTTAAGCATTTCTGAATTTCCCAACAATCTCCCCCTAACTTGACTTTTAGGAAAATAAGTCAAGTTCTTCAGAAGTTCTTCTTAGATGCTCCCAAAACTTCATGATTCATACCCCTGTATCCACATTCAGCCCCAAGCTTTGATTGATTGTTCTTTGAATCAAATATTTAGCCATCTTTGAATCTGGAACACATCCTAGCTTCTTCTTCAGCATTGCATGAAGCTTTAGTCTACTGTGATTGTACACTCTATCCACTAGGAAGTACTCTATGTGATTTAAGTCCATAGTTAGTGCATATACTCCACTAGTTTCATATATAGTCCACTTGTTGACTGTTTGGAACACATTCCTGATCACATGCTCTACTTCATCAGGTTTGAACATCATACACAGATACTCCATCACCAGTTTAGTAATTGAAATCCCTGGAGCTTTCAGTTTATCTACATACAACTTCATCCCTATTTCAAACATTTCTTCTATATCTGACCTGGAGCATGTTCTGACAATCTTTGCCCAAGTGTTGAATACCTCATACTTTTCATCCTTCCTCTTGAGCCTTATGTATTCCTTTCCATCCACTGTCAATGTATCCCAGAGAATAACCTCAGGAGGCTTCACACCAACAGGTTCTGCTGAAATTGGTTCAGGCACTTTGTCCATCACTACCATATACATATTTACATCATCTGTACTTGATGGTTCTACCTGATCAACTGATTCAGATGCCCCTTTTTCTTCAGCAACTTTCTTACTTTCTTCTTTATCCACTCTAGGCTTCTTGGCTGATTTTCTTCTGGCCATCATCTTAGTTCTTTTTAAAGTCCTTAGACATTCACCTAAAGTGGCTTCCTTCTCTGGTGTTTCTTGCTCATCAGGGAATTGCTTTTGTATCAAATAATCATTGCTTTCTTTCATTCTCTTCTCCATTTCCACCCTGGCAGTTTCATTCCCTTGAAGTTTTGTCATCTCTGCATCATACAACCCTTTGATTTGCTCAAAAGACATATGTGAGAACATTTCCTTTTTGACACCTACAACACCCTTGAGGAAAGTGATCATCTTCTTTCTCTCTTGAGCACCAAGGTATGTTCTTGAAGGTTGTCTCTTCTTTGCAGCCATCTTGATTTTTCCAGACTTCCTTAGAGATGTTGCTTTCTTCTTTGCTATTTCTGTTGCAAGACTTTGTTGATAAACTTCATTGAGTTCTACAGCCATAGCTTTTGCTATCTCCCTATCTTTGGCTACTTGCACATTTTCTGCTTCTTCAAGTTCAGCTTGTAATTTTCTAGACAAAGCTTCATCTGACTCAATCAATTTTTGCTTTTTAATTGGTTGATCAGATTCCACCATCTTTGCTTTGCCTTTGTCCTTGCTTTTTGCTTTATCAACACTGACTTTCTTGACAACTTCAACATTTTCTTTGATGACAACTCCTTTGGCCTTTGAAGTGACCTTGGGAGTATCATGCTTGGCTTTGATTAATGCTTCAGCTGTCTCAAGCTTTTCCTTATTTCTGCTCTGAAGATCAATTAGGACTTCTTTCACCATTTCTGTTGCTTCACTCAGTTCAGCAGCATTAACAGTTTCTGCTGCTATTGATGTTACTGCTGCTGCTTGATATCTATTTCTGCTTCTTGTACAACCTCTGAATCTTTTTCCACTCCTTGTACCCTTTATGTACTGACCCTATCAAGCTCCCCTTCAACTCCTTGTTTCTCCCCCTTATCTGTAGCTTCTTCCATGGTGAACTCAGCTTCTGACTCCCCCTTTTTGGGAGCATCATCCCCTGATTTCCTTTTCCTTAGCACAAACTGTTTCTTCTTCTTTTTCTGTACTAGCCTCATTACCAATTTCTTGAGTTTGGTAATCTGCACTTGTTGGGATAGGATTACCAATTTCATTTCTTCAATGTCAGCTGCTTGTTTGATGACATCCAAGTTGATATTTCCCATAGCATCCATCAATTCTTGGTAGTTATATCTGTCCTCACCTTCTCCAGAAGTGTTACCCTCTTTTGAAGGATCATTGGATCTTTTTGTAGTGGGAGCCTTCTGCTTAACAGAAGCACTCTCCACCCCCATGGGTTCTTGGCACCAGGGACCTTTGGATGATTGCTCACCCAAAGTTGCCATGGGGAAGGTCTTATTGATGTTACCACTGACCTCCTCTGTGCTAGCAGGAGTAGTGGCAGCCTTAGCACCCATATGCTCAAACATCTCCTCAGTGAGCACCTCCTTGGGGTTGGGAGACACCCCTGTGGTTTCCCTGTAGGTATTCTCTAATGGAGAATTCTCCATTAGAGGGCTTAAAGGCTCAGTGGGTAATGGTACAAGAAGGGAAGGAGCCTTCTTTACCTTTTTCCTTGTATAAGTTTGGGTGATTGGTGAAATTGGCTTATGAATTAGGGACTGAGGGATTGATATAGAGATGGAAGGTTGGGATTGGCTAGCAGTGGGATGGTCTAATGAGGGCCTTGACCCTGCTGCCATACCTTCTTCAGTTTGGGACACTACCATCATTGTAGAGAACAATGGGGTGTCAACTCCTTCCGAGTCCAATGGAGATCTTTTCATGTTTGAAAAGACCTTACCTTTGGGGATTTTTGGTACGTATACCCCACCGAAGTGAGGCATATCCGTCAATTCGTGGGTTATAACTTCTTGTACAAATCTTGGGTACATATAAAAACTCTTTTTGCTTCCCAAGTTTGATACAAGATCACTGAAAATCATTCTTGAAAAATTGTACTTTCTGGCAGTGGCCAAGCACACCAAAGCATAAGCAATGGTGCTACTGAACTCACTCCATCCAGTAGTCTTTTTGGAAATACAATGCATAAGGGTATGGACAAAGAAACGCCATTGGGGTGAAAATTTAGCTTTTGAGAACTTGAAAACACCCAATGGGCCTCCATACCCCATTCTGGTAAGAGTGGAGAACAGTTCATCATTAGAGATAGATGAGATACCAGAGGCATCGTCTAGACGTAGACTGATGCGAATTACATCTTCAGTCACTGTCAAGGGTTTGCCACACACCCTTGTCTTGATCACTTGCACACCATTCTCAGTAACAATGGTGGCATTAGCCCAAAATTGTTGTTGGTGCTCGATATAGATTGATGGAGACACTGTCAGAGCATAGGCGATATGGCTAGATTTCAGAAGATCCACTATCTGATGAAATCCTGCAGCTTGCTTTGGCTTTTGTAGCATCGCGATTTCATTATGCTCGTCAATAAATGCCACAGACGCCATTGAGCTTGAATAATCTGTATTGAAACACTTGGTTCTTGAGAGAAAAGGTTAGAGAGCATATGAATAGAAAGCAAAGAGTCGTTATGAACTTTTGGGCGGGCAAACAGGGTATTTATACGATTCGGGACATAAGCAGTATTAACTGAGAGCAGTATGAACCACTAGCAGTATTAACTGAGAGCAGTATTAACTAACTAGCAGTATTAACTGAGAGTAGTATTAACCACTAGCAGTATTAACTAACTAGCAGTATTAACTGTGCACTGGCAGTATTAAAACTGCACTGGCAGCATTAACTATACTTACACTTCTTGAAGCTTGAGGAACTCTGAGCAAGGTAATAACTTCCTGAAAAAGATGTTAGTAGCACCAAAGAATAAACCAATAACAGGTATGAAAACACTTTTAAGAAAAATGAGCTTATTCAGAGTTGATCATGCCCACACTTGTGACCAAGAAAGTGAATCTACCCAAATTAAAAGCTTTTGTGAATAGATCAGCAAACTAGTTGTTAGTATGAACTTTAACAACTTGAATTAGCTTCTTTTCATTACAATCTCTGATAAAGTGATACTTGATCTCAATATGTTTCGTTTTGGAGTGCTTGACTGAATTGTTAACAATGCTTATAGCACTACTATTGTCAATGAAGGTTGGTGTGTGAAGAAAGGTTACCCCATAGTCTAGCATCTGATTCTGGATCCATAGAACCTGAGAGCAGCAACTTGCAGCAGGAATATACTCACCTTCTGTTGTTGATAGGGACACTGTGGTTTGTTTCTTACACTGCCAAGATACTAGTCTTGCACCCAAAAGTTGATATCCACCTGAAGTAGACTTTCTGTCCATGTTAGCACCTCCCAAGTCACTATCTAAATAAGCAATCAAGTCAAAGTTGGATTCATAAGGATACCAAAGACCTAATCTAGGTTGTCCTCTTAAGTATCTGAAAATCCTTTTAACAGCTTGAAGATGTGATTGCTTTGGATTGACTTGGAATCTGGCACACAAACACACAGGAAACATGATGTCTGGTCTTGAGGTTGTGAGATACATGAGTGATCCAATCATTGATCTGTATAGATGGACATCAACATCCTCCCCCTCAAGATCAGCAGTGATCTGTTTGTGAGTTTCCATAGGTGTGCTTGCTGGCTTTGAGTCTGATAATCCATATTTGTCCAGGATGTCTTTCACATATTTTGATTGGCTTATGAAGATCCCATCTTTCTTCTGTTTCACTTGAAGCCCAAGGAAGAAGGTAAATTCACCCATTGAACTCATTTTGAAGCTCTTGTGCATCAACTTTTCAAAGTCTCTGTACATCTGATCTTTTGTGGATCCAAAGATGATATCATCCACATAAATCTGAACCATTAGGATGTCCTTCTTACTTCTTTTAATGAAGAGGGTCTTGTCAATTATTCCTCTTTCAAATCCATTATCCAAGAGATAGGTAGACAGAGTATCATACCATGCTCTTGGGGATTGATGCAGACCATAAAGTGCTTTCTTGAGTTTGTATACTCTGCCAGGATATGATGGATTCTCAAATCCAGGGGGCTGATAGACATATACTTCTTCATCAATTGTACCATACAGAAAGGCACTCTTCACATCCATTTGGTATACCTTGAACTTCATGTATGAGGCATAGGCTAGAAATAGCCTAATTGCCTCTACCCTTGCCACTGGAGCAAACACTTCTTCATAGTTAATTCCTTCTTCTTGAGTGTACCCTTGTGCCACCAGCCTTGCTTTGTTTCTTATCACAATGCCTCTCTCATCCTTTTTGTTCCTGAAAATCCACTTGGTGCCTATAGCTCTATGACCTTTTGGAAGGTCCACCAAGTCCCAAACTTCTTGCAACTTGAACTGCAGTAACTCTTCTTGCATAGCCTCTATCCAACTGGAGTCTTTCATAGCATCATAAACCTTCTTAGGCTCAATTTGAGATAGAAAGCAGGAGAGTACTGTGTGTTGCTGATCCTGCAGCTCTTGAAGTCTGCTTTGATTCCTTGTTATCATAGGAGAAGAGATGTCTCCTATGACCAGCTCTGGAGGATGATTCTTTTGAGTTCTAGTCTGATGACTAGGTTCTTCATTGATTCCCACATCCAGATTGGAATCATTTAAGTCAGCTGAGGGGATTTCATCAGCTGCTTCTGGCTCTTCATGCACTTGATTCTCTTCATTTCTTCTTTCTTCTTCACTCTGAATTGGTTCAGTAGCATTCTCTTTTTCACAGTCCTCAACATGCTCTATTATAGGTATGGGAAAGATCACAGACTGAGGAATAGTGTCTTGTACTTGTACTTGGTCATCCCCTGATCCTCCATTTCCTCCCAAAGAGTTAGTTAGTGAATCAATGTCAAATAACCACTGAGGACCAGACCCAATAGGATTTGGTGTGTTCTCATTGCATTTGACATTGTCACTTTCCTCAATTATTCTAGAAGAAGTATTAAAAACTCTGTAAGCCTTACTCTGAGATGAGTAACCAACAAGAAAACCATCATCCGCCTTGCTATCAAACTTTCCTAAGTGAGTTTTGGTATTGAGAATGGTACAAGGACACCCAAAAGGTTTGAAAAATCCTATAAAAGGTTTTCTATTATTTAAAAGCTCATAAGGTGTCTTGTTTTTAGGCTTAACTACTAAAACTCTGTTTTGGACATAGCAAGCAGTATTAACTGCTTCAGCCCAGAAAGTAATTGGAAGTTTTGAATCTGCCAACAGAGATCTAGCAGCCTCAATCAGTGTCCTATTCCTTCTCTCAGCAACACCATTTTGTTGTGGAGTCCTAGGAGCACTGTATTGCCTCTCAATTCTTTTTCCTCATAAAAGGTGTTTAGGTCATGATTTTTAAATTCAGTACCATTGTCTGACCTAATGACTTTTACCTTTTGATTTGTTTGGTTTTCAATTCTTAGAATAAAGGATTTGATCAGTCCACTTGACTCATCCTTAGTCCTTAGAAAATATACCCAAGTAAATGTAGAGTAATCATCAACAATAACTAGACAGTATGATTTCTTACCAATACTCATAACATTTGTAGGACCAAACAGATCCATATGCAACAACTGAAGAGAATTAGAGATTGTGTTCAACTCTTTGGTCTTATGAGAAGTTTTGTGTTGTTTGCCTTTGAGACATGCAACACAATGATCATCACATGAAAAGACTTTGGAAGGTAAACCTCTTACAAGGTTGTTTTTAACAAGTTTATTCATTGTTTTAAAATTCATGTGACACATCCTTCTGTGCCAAAGTGATGATTCATCCAAAGAAGCTTTTGAAACAAGACAGTTTAGGGATGAATCAGTTGAAACACTTTCCATATCTAAGCAATAAACATTATCCTTTCTGGGAGTTCTTAGTAGTATCATCTTTTCATCAACTACCTTGAATCCAGGAGCAAGGATAATGCATTCAGAATCTGTAAATAATATACTATGTTGTTTGTCACAAACATGTGATACACTTAACAGGTTGTATCTTAGCTGCTCAACATAGAATACATCTTCAAAGGTCATTTTACCTTTGGTTACATCCCCCTTACCACTTATCTTACCTCCATTTGGAGTATTACCAAAGGCAACATGTCCACCATCAATCTTCTTGAAATTCTTGAGGCATGACATGTTCCCTGTCATGTGCCTAGAGCAACCACTATCAACATGCCAAATGCTCTTCCCCTTGAGCTGCTGGTTGCCCTGCACATAAGATTAAACAATTAGTATTGATTGGGGACCCAAGCCAAAGTGGTCTTGGGTCTCCCTTTCTCATCAAAGTATTTACATTCCTTTTTGATGAGGTTTTTAAACTCAGAGCACTCTTTATTAGAGTACTTTGTCAATATGATTGGCTTAGCAGAACCAACACTAGAAGCAGTACTAACCTTAGAAGTACTAACAGAGTTAGCAGTACTAACAGGTTTAGCAGTACTAACCTTGTTAGCAGCACTAACATTGTTAGCAGTAGTATTACTTCTAGCAGCACTATCATTGTCAGCAGCACTATTTGTGGTAGCAGTACTAACAGTTTTAGTGCTTTTAGGAACCCACATATTGACACTTTCTTTAACAAACTTTTTCTTCATGTGGCTTTTAGTTTTAACAGTTTTCTTAGCCACATGGTTCTTTTCAATTTTCTTATAACCAAAGGGTTTTTGCATGGATCTTTGAAAATTCATCCTTTCGTTCATAGGATTGAAATAACCGAATTTTGCAAGGTGATTCAATTTGCCACAGATAAAACAAGGTTTTGGTCTATTGATTTTACTCAGATCAACCCCTTGTTTTTGTGCCCACTGATTATTCCAGTTTCTTTGATTTCCCCTCTTTTTATCCTGTTTTTGGGGCTCATTCTTCTTACATGCACACTGTTTGCAAGGACCTGGATTCACAACTGTGGTTTGTTTGTAATGGACCTTACCAGACTTTCCCTCTGTCTTCTCTATGTCCTTGGATTTGATCCAAGCCCTTCCACAGTCCTCATTGGTGATAATGTTATTCTCTAGAGGAATATCACCACTCACCTTGTTCTCCTTACTCTTGCCAACCTCTTTCTCAGTCTTATCCTCAACAACTACCTTATCTAAGGGATCTATTTCAGTGGCTCCCTCAGGCAAGTCCTTCCTATCTTTGGTGTCTAACAGGTCTGAAGTAGGAGGAATGTAATTATTGTTATATGGTGGAGGTGTGGCATTGTACCCAATTCCTCTTCTCAGCTTATCATGAATCTGATTTTGTAGTAAAGAGTCCATTGCTTTAGAAGCATTAGAAAACTTTTCTACATCAAGCTTAACCTTGGTTAGCTCCTCTCTCAGTTTTTCACTCTCCTCTTTAGATTTGGTCAGTTTAAGTTCTAAATCCTTTTTCTCCCACTGCCAGTAATTGGTGTCATATGAGTGTTGGAGTTCATTGGCTTGAAAACCTTTGATCTGATCTTCAAACCTCTCTACAATCCTCACATAGTCTTTTATATCTTTTTCTAATCTCTTAAGGTCATCACTCATCTTCTGATTGTGATCCCTGTACCTTTTAACAGTGTCTATGCAAGTTTTAGAACAGAGATTAGAACTTACCTCAGATGGGAGATCAGATACTTCACCCATAAGAGCTTGATTCTGAATAGCTTCTTCTGCTTGATCACTCCAATCAAACCCCATTCCTTGTTGAGAAACAAGGGCTTGAGCAGAGTTTCTGTTGTTATTAAAGCTTCCAGATTGAGCTTGTTGGTGGTTGTTGTTGTGAGACACTCCACTTCTGCATTCTCTAGCAAAATGTCCCTTCATATGGCATTTGTAGCATTCCACCTTTGATTTATCAAACCCTGCTCCATCTTCTCTTCTTTGGGAGAAGTTGTTTCTCCCAGTCCTCTTTATAAACTTCTTAACTCTCATGGAGAGCATGTCCATCTGCCATTTAATATCCATCTCTTCCAGATCATCGGGATGAAGTTGTTCTAAGTCATCATTAATCAAAGAGGAATTTCCATGACTGGAAAGAAAAGCTTCAAACATAGAATCCGTGCCTTTATCTTGATTTGCTCCATTAGCAGCATTAACTGATTCAGGGTTAGCAGTAGAATCAATTGATGCTGATAGGAGTGCAACATTATGAATATATCCATAAGGCTTCTTCTTTGCCTCCACCTCAGCTTCAAATACTCTAAGATCATTGTAAAGATCATCAAGTTCTTTTTCTTCCAACTGATCATTCTGTCTGAACGACACAGTGTACATGGTCCATTCATCTCCAAGGGACCTTAAGAAATTTCTGTTCACATCATCTTGATCAATCTGTACTCCTATAGTAGCTAGTTCACCAATTAGTTTATTAAACCTGTCAAAAGTTTGAGTCATGGACTCATTCTTAGTGGACATGAAGTTTTCATACTGTTGCTTTAAGACTGTCTTTTGATTTCTCTTGGTACTTTTGGTACTAAGGAATCTCTTCTCTAGAGCATTCCAGAGCATCAGTGCATCAGTACAATTGCATAATTGGTGTTGATACTCATTTGGAATGGCCAAGAGCAGTGTGCTCAAGGCTTTCATCTCTGTCTGCCTTGTCTTCCTTTCTGCATCTGTCTTTGGAGGGGTTCTTTTGCCATCTTCACCAATCTTTCCTGCATCAGATGGGCTATTCTCAATGATGTCCCACATAGAGTAATCTGTGAGGAGAATATATTGCTTGATTCTGATCTTCCACATGTCAAATTCATTGGATCTAAGCATTGGAACCTTTGAGACCAGAGTACTGTTTGATTCAGCTGTGTTTTCCATGATGAATAAGATTTCTGAGAAAACTTGCTCTGATACCACTTGTCAGGATCTTAATTCTAAACAAGAATAAACAGTCAGAAACAATATTGAAGAAGTTTGCGGAATAACACTTCAATATTCAATAATCAATAAAACAGTGAATCAAATGAACAACTTGCAAACTTTATTAAATGATTATAAAGTTACAAGATTCAACACTCAACCTCAATATTGATGAACAGGCTCACCAATACGAATTCTACTTCTCTAGAATTAGGATTACAAACCTTGAGGTTGATTCTCTCTATGAAAACAAAAACTCAGAATTCTAAAATTAGTTCTAAACTATTCTGACTAATTCTATATATACTTAAGATAAAAGATAATTACATATAATAAAAGATCTTCAAAATAATCTTCCATATTTATCTTCAAGCTTTCCATATTATCTTCAAATAATCCAGCTGTCATCCTTGCCATGCGAAGTCTTCATCATCTCATAAGCAGCACTAAGTTCAAGAGCAGTATTAATAACATTCAGCAGAATTAAGTTGATCCAGCAGCATTAATTCTTTAGCAGTACTAACTCCAGCAGTACTAACTACTAGCAGTACTAACTCTTTAAGCAGTACTAACTATTTAAGTAGCAGTATTAACTTGTCAAGCAGTATTAAAATCTACTAGCAGTAGTAATCATGATGTACTGGCAGTAGTAATTCTGTTGTAGCAGCATTAACCATACTTAAGCATTTCTGAATTTCCCAACAATCTCCCCCTAACTTGACTTTTAGGAAAAGAAGTCAAGTTCTTCAGAAGTTCTTCTTAGATGCTCCCAAAACTTCATGATTCATACCCCTGTATCCACATTCAGCCCCAAGCTTTGATTGATTGTTCTTAGAATCAAATATTTAGCCATCTTTGAATCTGGAACACATCCTAGCTTCTTCTTCAGCATTGCATGAAGCTTTAGTCTACTGTGATTGTACACTCTATCCACTAGGAAATACTCTATGTGATTTAAGTCCATAGTTAGTGCATATACTCCACTAGTTTCATATATAGTCCACTTGTTGACTGTTTGGAACACATTCATGATCACATGCTCTACTTCATCAGGTTTGAACATCATACACAGATACTCCATCACCAGTTTAGTAATTGAAATCCCTGGAGCTTTCAGTTTATCTGCATACAACTTCATCCCTATTTCAAACATTTCTTCTATATCTGACCTGGAGAATGTTCTGACAATCTTTGCCCAAGTGTTGAATACCTCATACTTTTCATCCTTCCTCTTGAGCCTTATGTATTCCTTTCCATCCACTGTCAATGTATCCCAGAGAATAACCTCAGGAGGCTTCACACCAACAGGTTCTGCTGAAATTGGTTCAGGCACTTTGTCCATCACTACCATATACATATTTACATCATCTGTACTTGATGATTCTACCTGATCAACTGATTCAGATGCCCCTTTTTCTTCAGCAACTTTCTTACTTTCTTCTTTATCCACTCTAGGCTTCTTGGCTGATTTTCTTCTGGCCATCATCTTAGTTCTTTTTAAAGTCCTTAGACTTTCACCTAAAGTGGCTTCCTTCTCTGGTGTTTCTTGCTCATCAGGGAATGGCTTTTGTATCAAATAATCATTGCTTTCTTTCATTCTCTTCTCCATTTCCACCGTGGCAGTTTCATTCCCTTGAAGTTTTGTCATCTCTGCATCATACAGCCCTTTGATTTGCTCAAAAGATATCTGTGAGAACATTTCCTTTTTGACACCTACAACACCCTTGAGGAAAGTGATCATCTTCTTTCTCTCTTGAGCACCAAGGTATGTTCTTGAAGGTTGTCTCTTCTTTGCAGTCATCTTGATTTTTCCAGACTTCCTTAGAGATGTTGCTTTCTTCTTTGCTATTTCTGTTGCAAGACTTTGTTGATAAACTTCATTGAGTTCTGCAGCCATAGCTTTTGCTATCTCCCTATCTTTGGCTACTTGCACATTTTCTGCTTCTTCAAGTTCAACTTGTAATTTTCTAGCCAAAGCTTCATCTGACTCAATCAATTTTTGCTTTTTAATTGGTTGATCAGATTCCACCATCTTTGCTTTGCCTTTGTCCTTGCTTTTTGCTTTATCAACACTGACTTTCTTGACAACTTCAACATTTTCTTTGATGACAACTCCTTTGGCCTTTGAAGTGACCTTGGGAGTATCATGCTTGACTTTGATTAATGCTTCAGCTGTCTCAAGCTCTTCCTTATTTCTGTTCTGAAGATCAATTAGTACTTCTTTCACCATTTCTGCTGCTTCACTCAGTTCAGCAGCATTAATAGTTTCTGCTGCTATTGATGTTACTGCTGCTGCTTGATATTCTATTTCTGCTTCTTGTACAACCTCTGAATCTTTTTCCACTGCTTGTACCCTTTCTGTACTGACCCTATCAAGCTCCCCCTCAACTCCTTGTTTCTCCCCCTTATCTGTAGCTTCTTCCATGGTGAACTCAGCTTCTGACTCCCCCTTTTTAGGAGCATCATCCCCTGATTTCCTTTTCCTTAGCACAAACTGTTTCTTCTTCTTTTTCTGTACTAGCCTCATTACCAATTTCTTGAGTTTGGTAATCTGCACTTGTTGGGATAGGATTACCAATTTCATTTCTTCAATGTCAGCTGCTTGTTTGATGACATCCAAGTTGATATTTCCCATAACATCCATCAATTCTTGGTAGTTATATCTGTCCTCACCTTCTCCAGAAGTGTTACCCTCTTTTGAAGGATCATTGAATCTTTTTGTGGTGGGAGCCTTCTGCCTAACAGAAGCACTCTCCACCCCCGTGGGTTCTTGGCACCAGGGACCTTCGGATGATTGCTCACCCAAAGTTGCCATGGGGAAGGTCTTATTGATGTTACCACTGACCTCCTCTGTGCTAGCAGGAGTAGTGGCAGCCTTAGCACCCATATGCTCAAACATCTCCTCAGTGAGTACCTCCTTGGGGTTGGGAGACACCCCTGTGGTTTCCCTGTAGGTATTCTCTAATGGAGAATTCTCCATTAGAGGGCTTAAAGGCTCAGTGGGTAATGGTACAAGAAGGGAAGGAGCCTTCTTTACCTTTTTCCTTGTATAAGTTTGGGTGATTGGTGAAATTGGCTTATGAATTAGGGACTGAGGGATTGATATAGAGATGGAAGGTTGGGATTGGCTAGCAGTGGGATGGTCTAATGAGGGCCTTGACCCTGCTGCCATACCTTCTTCAGTTTGGGACACCACCATCATTGTAGAGAACAATGGGGTGTCAACTCCTTCCGAGTCCAATGGAGATCTTTTCATGTTTGAAAAGACCTTACCTTTGGGGATTTTTGGAACATATACCCCATCAAAGTGAGGCATATCCGTCAATTCGTGGGTTATAACTTCTTGTAAAAATCTTGGGTACATATAAAAACTCTTTTTGCTTCCCAAGTTTGATACAAGATCACTGAAAATCATTCTTGAAAAATTGTACTTTCTGGCAGTGGCCAAGCACACCAAAGCATAAGCAATGGTGCTACTGAACTCACTCCATCCAGTAGTATTTTTGGAAATACAATGCATAAGGGTATGGACAAAGAAACGCCATTGGGGTGAAAATTTAGCTTTTGAGAACTTGAAAACACCCAATGGGCCTCCATACCCCATTCTGGTAAGAGTGGAGAACAGTTCATCATTAGAGATAGATGAGATACCAGAGGCATCGTCTAGACGTAGACTGATGCGAATTACCTCTTCAGTCACTGTCAAGGGTTTGCCACACACCCTTGTCTTGATCACTTGCACACCATTCTCAGTAACAATGGTGGCATTAGCCCAAAATTGTTGTTGGTGCTCGATATAGATTGATGGAGACATTGTCAGAGCATAGGCGATATGGCTAGATTTCAGAAGATCCACTATCTGATGAAATTCTGCAGCTTGCTTTGGCTTTTGTAGCATCGCGATTTCATTATGCTCGTCAATAAATGCCATAGACGCCATTGAGCTTGAATAATCTGTACTGAAACACTTGGTTCTTGAGAGAAAAGGTTAGAGAGCATATGAATAGAAAGCAAAGAGTCGTTATGAACTTTTGGGCGGGCAAACAGGGTATTTATACGATTCGGGACATAAGCAGTATTAACTGAGAGCAGTATTAACCACTAGCAGTATTAACTAACTAGCAGTATTAACTGAGAGTAGTATTAACCACTAGCAGTATTAACTAACTAGCAGTATTAACTGAGAGTAGTATTAACCACTAGCAGTATTAACTAACTAGCAGTATTAACTGTGCACTGGCAGTATTAAAACTGCACTGGCAGCATTAACTATACTTACACTTCTTGAAGCTTGAGGAACTCTGAGCAAGGTAATAACTTCCTGAAAAAGATGTTAGTAGCACCAAAGAATAAACCAATAACAGGTATGAAAACACTTTTAAGAAAAATGAGCTTATTCAGAGTTGATCATGCCCACACTTGTGACCAAGAAAGTGAATCTACCCAAATCAAAAGCTTTTGTGAATAGATCAGCAAACTGGTTGTCAGTATGAACTTTAGCAACTTGAATTAGCTTCTTTTCATTACAATCTCTGATAAAGTGATAACTGATCTCAATATGTTTCGTTTTGGAGTGCTTGACTGGATTGTTAACAATGCTTATAGCACTACTATTGTCAATGAAGGTTGGTGTGTGAAGAAAGGTTACCCCATAGTCCAGCATCTGATTCTGGATCCATAGAACCTGAGAGCAGCAACTTGCAGCAGCAATATACTTAGCTTCTGTTGTTGATAGGGACACTGTGGTTTGTTTCTTACACTGCCAAGATACTAGTCTTGCACCCAAAAGTTGACATCCACCTGAAGTAGACTTTCTGTCCATGTTAGCACCTCCCAAGTCACCATCTAAATAAGCAATCAAGTCAAAGTTGGATTCATAAGGATACCAAAGACCTAATCTAGGTTGTCCTCTTAAGTATCTGAAAAACCTTTTAACAGCTTGAAGATGTGATTGCTTTGGATTGACTTGGAATCTGGCACACAAACACACAGGAAACATGATGTCTGGTCTTGAGGCTGTGAGATACATGAGTGATCCAATCATTGATCTGTATAGATGGACATCAACATCCTCCCCCTCAAGATCAGCAGTGATCTGTTTATGAGTTTCCATAGGTGTGCTTGCTGGCTTTGAGTCTGATAATCCATATTTATCCAGGATGTCTTTCACATATTTTGATTGGCTTATGAAGATCCCATCTTTCTTCTGTTTCACTTGAAGCCCAAGGAAGAAGGTAAGTTCACCCATTGAACTCATTTTGAAGCTCTTGTGCATCAACTTTTCAAAGTCTCTGCACATCTGATCTTTTGTGGATCCAAAGATGATATCATCCACATAAATCTGAACCAATAGGATGTCCTTCTTACTTCTTTTAATGAAGAGGGTCTTGTCAATTATTCCTCTTTCAAATCCATTATCCAAGAGATAGGTAGACAGAGTATCATACCATGCTCTTGGGGCTTGATGCAGACCATAAAGTGCTTTCTTGAGTTTGTATACTCTGTCAGGATATGATGGATTCTCAAATCCAGGGGGCTGACAGACATATACTTCTTCATCAATTATACCATACAGAAAGGCACTCTTCACATCCATTTGGTATACCTTGAACTTCATGTATGAGGCATAGGCTAGAAATAGCCTAATTGCCTCTACCCTTGCCACTGGAGCAAACACTTCTTCATAGTTAATTCCTTCTTCTTGAGTGTACCTTGTGCCACCAGCCTTGCTTTGTTTCTTATCACAATGCCTCTCTCATCCTTTTTGTTCCTGAAAATCCACTTGGTGCCTATAGCTCTATGACCTTTTGGAAGGTCCACCAAGTCCCAAACTTCTTGCAACTTGAACTGCAGTAACTCTTCTTGCATAGCCTCTATCCAACTGGAGTCTTACATAGCATCATAAACCTTCTTAGGCTCAATATGAGATAGAAAGCAGGAGAGTACTGTGTGTTGCTGATCCTGCTGCTCTTGAAGTCTGCTTTGATTCCTTGTTATCATAGGAGAAGAGATGTCTCCTATGACCAGCTCTGGAGGATGATTCTTTTGAGTTCTAGTCTGATGACCAGGTTCTTCATTGATTCCCACATCCAGATTGGAATCATTTAAGTCAGCTGAGGGGATCTCATCAGCTACTTCTGGCTCTTTTTCAGAATCAGGTGCATAAGGAGCAATAAAATCATTAGACATTGAAGATTTGATAGGAGATATATCATTTAAAACTCTTTTTCCTCTTCTTGATTTGTCAGGAAAATATTTAGCATTTTCGGACGTATAAACAAAAGGAATTTCATTTTTCTTATTATTTATCCTTTTCTCATTTTCGATTTCTAACACTTGATTCTCATTCATCCAATCAATTTTAAATTGAGGAGCATAATGAGCAAGAGTTAGATAATCGTATTTATATAAAGTTGGGGATTTTTCAATCGCGTTGTTTAAACAATGAGGATTTTCAAAACCAAGTCCCCATCTTTGTTTTAAAGCTTCTTCACTGCTCGGTTTGTTCATATAAATTGTTTGTTCAAATTGGTCTCTTCGATAAAGTTTTTCTTCTAACTTATTTATTTTATCTGAAAATTCATCTTTTAAATTAGTCATAGCTGTCAAAGATTCAAGATAAATCTTATTTGAATTTTCCAGATCCTCCAATTTCTTTTGAAAGATGTCTTTTGTATTTTCTAAAATGGATTTTTCATCTTTCAAAGAAATTTTCAGTTTGTCAATCAAATCTGACTTTTCAGAATTTAGATTTTTTTCAGATAAAATCTTTGAACGCAAATCAGATAAAGCAATTATCATGATATCAAACTGAGAGGTAATAAATTTGTAATCAAATTCAGAGTATACCTCATCCTCATCTGTTTCAGAGTCGTCTAACTGGTCATCTCTGATCAAGCACATCTGAGCGATCTCGACATTTGAAGCTTCATCATCGGAATAATCCAGCCAGAATTCTTCCTCGGCCAGCAAAGCAGTTCCGTTCTCTCTCTTTTCAGCCAATTCCACTTTCTTTCTGTATTATGCCGAATCCCTAACCACCTTTGCTCTACACTCCTTTGACATGTGACCCGGCTTTCCGCAGTTGTAGCAAGCAACATTCTTTAGCTCGGGTACTTTCACTTTAGGACCGGAAGTGAAGCGAGAAGAGTTGGAACCCGACTTTGGTTGGAACTTCTTCTGGTAGTGCTGAGAAAGAAGGATCATTGCTTTCTGTAAAGCCTCGCCATCATCTTCAGTTGATCCGGTGTAAGCATTTTCAGACAATGCTTGTTCAGATATTTGCTTCGTGAGAAGAGCAACCGGATCTACTGTTTTCTTCTTTTTATCCATCTTGGCCTTTTTATCTAACACCAAGCTTTCATCAGTCATCAGAATCTCGAAAAGTTCTTGAATATGCATTGTGGAGATTCTGACATCATTCCTTAATCTGTGGCATGATTTATTCCACTCAGACTGAAGAGCATTAAGGAATTTCCGATTCGTCTCAAGGGCAGTCTTTTCCACTTTAATCTTTCTGAGATCATTAATCATAGTGCAAAACCGGTCAAAAGTCACCTTCAGAGATTCATTGTCCTTTGCCTTAAATTCCTCAAAGTTATTCATGAAGCGAGTCTGGCGTATTTGAGTAGCAACTGATGATCCAAGCATGATCTTTTCTAACTGAGTCCACATCATGTTTGGATTATGTTTGAAACAATCAATTCGATTGTAGATTGCGTTTGGCAGTGCTAGCATCAAATTGGACTTTGCTTCTCTATCGGCTTTTTCACGTTTGATTTCATCATTAGTCAAAGGAATGTCATTTTTCGGTCTGATGAATGGTCCTTCAGTAAACGACTTCATCATATTTTCTCCATTTGTCTGATGTTCAATGAAATTTATGAACCTATCTTGCCACTGTGTAAACTCATCTTCGTTGATTAAGACTGGTGGACGAGTATCAGTTCCCAATTGCATCATCAGATCATTTGAGTAGAATCTTGCTTGGAGAACAAACTTGGCAGAATCCATTACTGATGTACCAGAAAATCAAAAATCAGATTGAATTGAAAAAAATTCGAAAAATATTAAAAATTGAAAATTTGAAAAACACTTGTTATGACACAAAGTTTAAAAAAAAATAAAGATGAGGAGACTTCCGAAGTGGTAAATAATTTTTCTGAATCTGATTTCTTAAAGAAAATGGAAACCATGATGGTTGAGCTTCATGACTTACAAGCTAAGCTTAAAAGGAGAAAAGTAGAGTTGCGAAAAAGCGTCAAACATTTTTTGATCTCAACAAGGAAATTGTTGGGAACAAAAACTTGATTGATTCTTTGAACAAAGTTGCTACTGTTTTTGAAAAACAAAAAGCTTGTTTTGAAACTCAAATTTCTGAAACAGTTTCTAAGTTCAATAAGTCTGAACTTAAGAAGCAAGTGTTTGTTGTGAATTATAATAAATTGCAGTTTGAAAACAAATCTTTGCTGAAAAAGCTTAATGGTTTGGAAGCAAAGCTTTATGCTCGAGGTCAAACGGATCAAACCATTTATCTAAACAAGCCAAAGGAAGTTACAAATTTCAAAGATAATTGGGGTATTGGTTACGATAACCCACATTATTTGAAGAAAGTTATTCGAAAGCAGCCAACTTTATATAATTTTGATTTCTTACAAGTGGCTGACAAATGTCCTCATTTGAAACCCAAATTTGTTACAAAATCATCTGATGAGGTTGAGGCTAAGGAAGATGAGAACAGAAAGAACACAACCAAAATGCAACTACCATTTTGATATAAAAATCCGAATGATAGTTATCTTTCTGAGCAACCAAAGTTTATGTCAAACGATTATTTCCAAAGCTATTCTACTGAGGAGATGGAGGCAAAATCAGTTAAAGCAAAGATTTATGTTCCTCCACTCATTTTGGAAAGAAAAAATTTCTGAGCTTGAGAACATCTTAGCAGAAGAAATAATTTTGGTTGATCTTGAGAAAGTTGTGTTTTCTACTGTTACGATGAACACTAATTTCAAATCTGAAGTTACAAATGACAACTCCGAATCAGAAAGAGTTTGTGTAAACAACTCCACTGATTCAGATGCATCATCTTGTAAGTTTTTATGGGCAATGTTTTTGCTAATCCTAAATCTTCAAATTGTGCTAAAATGTCTTATCAAAAGAAGTGTTCTAAAAAGATAAATGATTTCAAATTTCCAAATTCTTCCAAGGCACAACAATTTGATGATGACGTTGATGACTTATTTGCGGATGAAAATGATTTCATAAATTCTGATGGATGTTTTGATGAAAGTGTTGATAAGTTTGATTTCAATGCTAAACTTCCAGATCATACTCCTTTTGTGATTAATAATGATGCTTTACCTAGTGTATTTGGGAAAGGTGAAACATCAACTAAGGTTGATGTATCAGTTCCTGTGAGTACCTATTACATTAAAGGTATGAACCAAAAGAAAAGGCACTCACAGAAACGGACCAACACGGGTAAGCATAAGAAAACACAAAATCTTAAATCTCATGTTTCTAATAGATCTAAATCTTGTGTTTCAGAATTGAGACTAGAATGGAGACCTAAAAGGAAGATTGAAGAGTCTACGAAATCATTTTCTCATTCAGATTGTAATAGGACTACTACAAAATAAAGCAGTTGATCCAATTATCTCTGTTGGGTCTGAAATATGCCAAACATGGTTACTACTTCTAGTTCAACATGGTTACTACTTCTGAAGTTAATATTCAACATGGTTACTACTTCTGAAGTTAATGCTGCTAGAAGAACTTGGTTAATACTTCTGAGGTTACTACTTATGTGGTTAATGTTGCTAGTTGTAGTTAATGCTGCTGGAACAAAGTTAATGCTGCTAGAAGAAAACAGTTAATACTTCTAGTTAATGCTGCTAGAAGAAAACAGTTAATACTTCTAGTTAATGCTTCTACTTAATGCTGCTAGTTGATGGTTAATGTTGCTCAACAAGATTAGTACTGCTAGTTCAAAGTTAGTACTGCTTGAAGAGATTAATGCTGCTGAGCATGGTTAGTACTGCTAGAGTTAATACTGCTTAAAGTATTAATGCTGCTTATGATTAATACTGCTTATAAGATGGAGATCTGTATGGAAAGGATGACAGCTGGATAAACTGAAGATTATGGAAAGCTTGGAGATAATGATGGAAGATATTCTGAAGATATTTTATTAATTGTAATTATCTTTTATCTTCAGTATATATATATAGTATATGTATAGAAGATACAGAACAGTTTTAGAATAATTCATTCATTCTAAGTGAGTTAGAGATAGAGAGAAAATCAACCTCAAGGCATAGATCCTAATTCTAGAGAAGTAGAATTCGTATTGGTGAGCCTGTTCATCAATATTGAGGTTGAGTGTGTAATCTTGTAACTTCAAAGCATTCAATACAAGTTTACTGTTTGTTGATTATATTCTGTTTTGATTTACTGTTTGATTAAATATCAAAGTGTTATTCCGCAAACTTCTTTGATATTGTGTCTGAGAATTAATTCTTGTTGAGAATTCGATCCTGACAAGTGGTATCAGAGCCAGTATTCTCAGAAACCTGCAATCATCATTCTTCCTTGAAATCAGAAATCATCAATGGCTAAAGTTTCAGATTCTTCAAGCACAGAAATCCCCACAGAGGTAATGTCTAATCTTTGCTCTAAAACTTGTATGGAAACTGTTAAAAGGTACAGGGATCACAACCAGACAATGAGTGATGACCTTAAAAGATTAGAGAGAGATATAAAAGACTATATAAGAATTGTTGAGAGTTTTGAGGAACAGATCAAAGTTTTCCAAGCCAATGAACTTCAACATTCTTATGATACAAATTACTGGAAGTGGGAGAAGAATGACCTAGAACTTCAGCTGAAAAAGTCTAAAGAGGAGAATGAGAAGATAAAGAGTGAGTTTGAGAAAGCCAAGCTGGATATTGAGAAATTTTCCAATGCTTCTAAAGCAATGGACTCTTTGCTCCAAACTCAAATCCATGACAAACTTAGAAGAGGAATAGGCTATAACACCACACCACCACCATACAACAACAATTACATTCCTCCTATATCAAACTTACTAGAGACCAAGGATAGGAAGGAATTGCCTGTTGGAGCCACTAAGGTAGATCCTTTAGACAAAGTGGTGGTTGAAACAGACTCTGAAGAAGAGAACTCTAGTGAAAAGAGTAAGGAGAACACTGTGAGTGGTGAGATTCCTCTAGAAAATAACATTATCACCAATGAGGGATGTGGAAAGGCTTGGATCAAGTCTAAGGACATAGAAAAGACTGAGGGAAAGTCTGAGAAGGTCCATTATAAGCAAACCATAGTTGTGAATCCTGTCCCTTGTAAACAGTGTTCTTGCAATAAATTTGAGCCCCAAAAACATGATAAACCAAGGGGAAATCAGAGAAACTGGAATAATCAGTGGGCACAAAAACAAGGGGTTGATTTGAGTAAAATCAATAGACCAAAACCTTGTTTTATCTGTGGCAAATTGAATCATCTTGCCAAACACTGTTATTTCAACCCTATCAACCAAAGAGTCACTTTTCAAAGAAAACCACAAAACTCTTTTGGTTATAGGAATAAAAGAAGGAATCAATTGGCTGAGAAAAGAGCACCTTTAAAGTCTCATGCTCAGAACAAGTTTGCTAATACAAAGAAAAATGCTCCAAATAAGCCAAAGAGTAATTTAAAGACAAAGAAAGCAAACAACTTTGTTCAAGTTTGGGTTCCAATTGTAAAGAAACCTGTTAGTACTGCTATCCCAGATAGTACTGCTAACAGAAATAGTGTTGCTGCAACCAATACTAGTGCTAACAAGGATAGTGCTTCTACTAGTATTAAGTTGCAAAGCCTATAATCTTGACAAAGTATTCCAGCCATGAGATTCCTAAACAAATCATCCAGACCAAACTGACAGATTATATAAATGAGAAAGGACAACCCAAGACCACTTTGGATTGGGTTCCCTCAAAGACTAACTGATTTATCAAGTGTACAGGGCAATCAAAAGCTCAAGAGGAAGAGCATTTGGAATGAAGAGAATGATTGCTCTTGGCACATAACAAGGAACATGGATTGCCTTCAAATTATTTAAAAGATTTGATGGAGGACATGTTTCTTTTGATCCAGCAGAAGGTAAGAAAAGTGAAAAAGGTATAGTTTCAAAAGATAAAGTAACTTTTGAAAATTTTATGGTATATGGTACTACTAACCTTGTGTCTGTAAGTGTTTCAGGTTGCTAATACTGAAAGGTAGTTAGTACTTCTAGTTCAGTGAAAACTGTCAGTCTGTGTTAATGCTGCTGATAAGTGTTACTACTGCTAATGTAAGTTTTCTATAACTAAAAATGATCTTCAATGATTTAATGTCAAACCTGGATATCAATCAAAAAGCTTTTATCTGTATTCAAGGTTTGTACAAGAAGTACTTAATAAGGAATTGACGGATTAACCTCATTTTAATGAGATATATGTACCTAAACCCCCTAAAGGCAAGGTTTTCTCAAACATGAGAAGATCTGCTAGGGACTCGGAAGGAGTTGATATACCATTGTTCTCTACAATGATGGTGATGTCCCACAATCAAGAAGGTAAGGCATCAGGGTCAAAGCCCTCATTAGACCAACCCACTGATGACCTATCCACACCTTCCACTACCAAGCATAAATCTTCAGATTCCTTTTGTCAAACCAACATTCCCCATTACTATATTATATAAGGAAAAGATACTGAAGGTTCCTTCCCTTCTTGTATCTTCAACCTCAAAACCTACAAGCCCTCTGATGGAGCATTTTTCATCAGAGAATATCCAAAGGGAAACCATAGGGGTGTCTCCCAACCTCAAGAAGGTGCTCAATAAGGAGATGCAAGAGCATATGGGTTGTAAGGCTCACACTACTGACTTTGCTCAAAGTGCAGGACAGGACAGTGTGAACATATCTAAGACCTTCCCCATGGCAACTTTAGATGAGTAATTATCTAAAGGTCCCAGGTGCCAAGAAACCAAGGGAGTAGAAGGTGCTTCTGCTAGGCAGAAGATCTCTACTAAAAGATCCAATGATCATTCAAAAGGGGGTAACACTCCTGGAGAAGGTGAGGACAGATATAACTACAAAGAATTGATGGATACACTTGGTACAATTAGTCTGAAAGTTCATAATCAAATTATGGAGATAAAAGAGATGAAAAGGTGATCAATTCTTATCACTAGCAGATAGATCATTTCAAGAAGTTGGTACTGAAAAAGAAGAAAATTAAAGTTTGTATGAAATCTTATTTTGAGGGGGAGATAAGTGAAGAAGCTGAAATAAAGCATTAACTACAGCAGAAACAGAAAAGAAGATAACAGCAGAAACTGAATCAAGAAGAACTAGAAGTTGCAGAAAGTTTTGAAATTATCATAAAGACCCTATGTTGAAGAACTTAACTTCTCAGTTTTGAAAAGTTAAGTTAGGGGGAGATTGTTGGGTCTGAAATATGCCAAACATGGTTACTACTTCTAGTTCAACATGGTTACTACTTCTGAAGTTAATATTCAACATGGTTACTACTTCTGAAGTTAATGCTGCTAGAAGAACTTGGTTAATACTTCTGAGGTTACTACTTATGTGGTTAATGTTGCTAGTTGTAGTTAATGCTGCTGGAACAAAGTTAATGCTGCTAGAAGAAAACAGTTAATACTTCTAGTTAATGCTGCTAGAAGAAAACAGTTAATACTTCTAGTTAATGCTTCTACTTAATGCTGCTAGTTGATGGTTAATGTTGCTCAACAAGATTAGTACTGCTAGTTCAAAGTTAGTACTGCTTGAAGAGATTAATGCTGCTGAGCATGGTTAGTACTGCTAGAGTTAATACTGCTTAAAGTATTAATGCTGCTTATGATTAATACTGCTTATAAGATGGAGATCTGTATGGAAAGGATGACAGCTGGATAAACTGAAGATTATGGAAAGCTTGGAGATAATGATGGAAGATATTCTGAAGATATTTTATTAATTGTAATTATCTTTTATCTTCAGTATATATATATAGTATATGTATAGAAGATACAGAACAGTTTTAGAATAATTCATTCATTCTAAGTGAGTTAGAGATAGAGAGAAAATCAACCTCAAGGCATAGATCCTAATTCTAGAGAAGTAGAATTCGTATTGGTGAGCCTGTTCATCAATATTGAGGTTGAGTGTGTAATCTTGTAACTTCAAAGCATTCAATACAAGTTTACTGTTTGTTGATTATATTCTGTTTTGATTTACTGTTTGATTAAATATCAAAGTGTTATTCCGCAAACTTCTTTGATATTGTGTCTGAGAATTAATTCTTGTTGAGAATTCGATCCTGACAATCTCATTTGCCTAGTCAGTGTTCCACATACGGTCGAAATGATTTTATGACTCGACAATATTCTGATTGTTGGTTTGTTACTTATTATATACATCATTCTAATGGCTTTGAAAAACAAAGAAGACCCAAATTCAAATGGGTGCCAAAATCTTGTGCTAACTGTTAGATCTCAGATTTATTGGATTCAAGATCATCCAATTTGAAGATTGAAATCTGAAGCTAAAGCTGAAAAGCCACTCTCAATATTAGTCTAATGTTAGTTTGTAATAATTGTCAAAGTTAATTATTGTATTTTTTATTATTATAATATTCCTAAATATCTATTTGTTAAGATATTTTAGGATATTATTATCTTAGATATTATATTATGTTTTGTTAGTTTAGATATTAGGTAGATGAGATATTATCTATCTTAATATCTCATATCACAATTATCAACCAAGAACACTGTTCATCAAGAGAGAAAAACAGAGAGAGCTTAAAAGAGAAAAACGCAAACATCGATCAGTAATCCGTGGTTTGTAATCTATAAGGTTGGTTAATCATATTTGTTTGTGATTGTTATTATTTGATAACATCTTGATCATAGATAAGTGGACCGTCAATTGGTATCAGAGCTATAAACCAGATTCAAATCAAATTTATAGACATCGACTCTGTGTTCTTCAAAAGAAAATCATTATTGAGTTTTAGAGTGTTATTGGTGTTGAAATCGATCAGGTTGTGATCGATTAGTGTTTCAGATTGATTGGGTAGTGTTTAATTTCAGTATTGCACCATAATCGAATTCCAATTTTGTGATTTTGGTATCAAACAGTTCACGAGTTCAACACACTGTTCCACGATCATTTTTTCAAAAAGTGCTTGTTTTTTAGATCAAAAGCTTGTAATATGTTCTAGAAGTGTTAGTGGTCAATTTGTCAAATTTTGGGACTGCTAATCAAAGTCTAGATAGGTTTATTTGAGAATTACAGCCGTTTTTCGAAGCTACAGGGATGAACTTGCGAGTTTGAAATTTTTGCGCCAGTTCATAAGTGACTCAGTGCAAGTTTTGCGCCAGCTACTTGTAGCGCAAAGTGTCTTTCGCCCCAGCTTCGTTTCGCGCAAACTTTCTTTTGTGCCACTCGCTGTTCGCGCAAACCTTCTTTTGCGCCATTAAAGACATCGGTCGAGCACTCCGGTCGCAGACACCGGTCACCACAACGCCCCAGTCGAAGTAGGACACCGGTCGCAGGTCCGGTCGAGCAACACTCGAGTTGAAGCATCGCCCCGGTCGAGCATACCGGTCAGAGGGAAAATCACAACTCCACTTTGCGCCATCAACTATTCGCGCAAATATCTGTTTTGCGCCAACCACTACTCACGCAAAGTTCATTTCGCGTGACCAACTACTCGCGCAAACCTCTATTTTTGCGCCATCCTCTTCTCGTGCAAAACTCCTCAAGGGTGTCAAAGTGACTTTTGCGCCAACTAATTTTAGCGCAAAGTCAGTTTTCGCGCTAACGCCTATTAACGCAAAGTCTGTTTTTGCGCCAACCTTGCTTAGTGCAAGTTGTCTTTTGCGCCACCTTCTCTTAGAGCAAATTTGACAATTGCTCTACCTCTTATTAGCGCAAATTTGTGCTTTTGCGACAGTTCTTGACTTAGTCTTTCTGAATCATATTATTCAGTATTCATTTGATTTTTTCTGGACTAACGATCAAGTACAAGTTCTTATTGCACATTAATTAGACATGATGATATCAAGAGAAGCTCTAGCTATCGAAACTAACACAAAGCCACCAGTACTCTTCAGGGGAGAGTATGAGAAGTGGAAAGATCGGTTCATGGACTTCATAGAAAGACATGATTTGGGTGAATTAATCAGGAAAACTTTAGAGGAAGGAGCTATGCCACCTGTTATGAAGACTCGTATGGTTGGGACTGAGGAAGAACCATATCAACTTAAGTTTGATGAACTCGATGGTGAAGACCTAAAGAGAGCAAGAGCTGATAGATTAGCAAAGTCTTTCATTCTTCAAGGCATTACTAATGAAATATATGTGATGATTGACAGCTATAAAGCTACAAGCAAACAGATGTGGGATCAATTGGAGAAAATGATGCTTGGTTCAAAAGTTGGAAACCAGCTAAAGATATCCAACTGCCTCAACAATTATGAAGAGTTCAAAGGCAGAGTTGGAGAATTTCTAGCAGAAACATATGACAGATTTGTGACCTTGTTGAATGAGTTAAGCAAGAACAAGGTCAATAAATCACATATAGAGCTGAATGTCAAATTTCTCAGCATCCTCCAGCCTGAATGGAAAAGGTTTACAAGGCAGATGAAGCAAATAAAATCTGAACGATATTCCACTTCACGAGGTATATGAAACCCTCAAGCAGAATGAGAAAGAGGTGGATGAGATCATGAAAGACAGGGTGAGAAGACAGTTGCTGATTCAATTGCTCTTGTTGTGAAGAAGAAGAAGAAGAAGATGATTGTGTCTGAATCAGATGAGGTTGAAAAACTAAAGTAGGTTATGCTTATGTTGACCAAGGCTTTTCAAAAGAAGTTCTACAAAAAGCCTAGCTCGAACAATCAGAGGTATTCATCTGGTCCTAGTAACTATGTTTACAAGGAGAGATTTTAAGAAAAGAGGTTAGAGGAAAGGAAGCCAAAAGAGAAAAGGTATAAAGCTGAAGAGACCAATCAGCAAGAACCTCCAAAGTGCTACAACTGTGGTAGACTTGGACACTTTGCCAAAGACTGCTGAAGACCCAAAGTCCGGAACTCCGACTACTACAAGAACAAAATGCTTCTAGCCAAGCAACAGGAAGCTGGAAAGGCATTGATGGTAGAAGATGACCTCTAGCTAGATCAGTCAGACCAAGAAGATGAAAATGAAGAGAAGGATGAGACAACACATCTATGCTTCATGGGCAAGTTGGAAATAGAAGCTGAAGCTGATTCCGATGAAGAGGATAACGAAGAGGTATGTGATTTAACTAAATCAAATTTCTTAAATAAAATGCCTGCCATGATGACAAAACTCCAAGAATTAGAGTCGAAACATAAGCGTGAAAAGGGTGTTATTCATGACCAAAACCAATCAATATAGAAACTTAGCGAGGATATTGCTGAGAAGAAAGTATTGGTTGAGACTTTACATAAAAACATTGACACCAGCGCAAAAGAACAGACCATAATTTTTAAAGAGATTGCTGAAACAAATTCTAAATTGAGAATGTCTGAGTTTGATTTGAAAGAGCTTACAAGAATGTATTCTTCGCGTTCCGGAGAAAAAAAATCTTTACTTGCAAAATTAAATGCTTTGGAAAAGAAGTTATACTCATTGGGTCAAACTGAACAAACCATTCATCTAAACAAACCCAAAAAGAATAAAGAGAGTTGGGGAATTGGTTATGAGAATCCTAACTACCTTAAAAAGGGTATATCTGAAGTGCCTGCACTTTATGATTTTACATTCTTAAGACTTTCTCAACGATTCCCTGAACTTAAAGTTTTCTGGACTGGACTGTCTAAAGAGGATGAAGCCAAGGAAACAGAAAAACGAAAGAATAAATCCAAATTTCAACTTCCATTTCTTTATGGGAAATTGAATCAAAGTTATAGTTCTGTTCAATCAAAATCTCTTTCAAATGATTTTTTTGATATTTATTCTGTAAAAGAGATGGAGGTGAAGCCTATTGAAGGTAAACTTTACGTACCTCCTCTCATTTTGGAAAGTAAAATTTCTGAACTTGAGAAATCTTTAGCAGATGAAAGACTTTTAATTGATGTTGAACAAAAAGTGTTTTCAACTGTGCTTAAGAATACTGTTCTTTCTAAATCAACTAAGGCTTCAAAATCTGATGATATGTTTGGTTTAACTGATGGAGGGTTTGATTTTCTAAACTCTGATGGTGTTTTAGATGATTGTTTTGATCAATTTGATTTTAGTGCCAAACTTCCTAATCATTCGTCTTTTATTGTGAATTCCTTTGGATTATCCAATATGTTTGAGAAAGGTAAATCATCAACGAAAGTTGATAAATCAGTCTCTGTGAAAGGAAAGAAGAAATCTCAGTATTCACAGAAACCGATCACTACTGGTAACCCAAAGAAGAAGCATTCATTTGATTCTCACAATTCTAACTCAAAAGTTTCAAATGTTTCAGATATGAGCAAGAAAAGGCTTGGAGTTAAATCTAAGTGGCAACATAAATAGAAGATTGACGATACTACTAAATCTTTTTCTAGTGTTGATTGTAATAAGACTACGACTAGTAAACATGTTTTGATTGCGAATGTTGCTACTATAAAACCAAATCTTGTTGTTTCTCGCAAGAAATATTCTATGAAGCAATTATTCCAGTTACGTCTGTCTGCTAGAAAGTTTTCAAATTATGATAGACATGATTATGCTTCTCGTAAAGATTCTGATATATGGTTTGGCACATATCATGTACACTCTTATCATTCTAATTCTTCATTTGATTCTCAAAAGCAAAGAGGACCCAAATTACAATAGGTGCCAAAATCATGTACTAACACCTTAGGTCCCATTTATAAGTGGGTACCTAAATCTCTTGTTTCCTGATTTCTCTTGTGCAGACCCGTCATATGTGGTACTTGGATAGCGGGTGTTCCAAGCATATGACCGGGCAGAAAGGTATGTTGACCAACTATACAGAGAAATACTGCGGAACAGTTCGATTTGGTAACGATCAGTTTTCACCAATTCTAGGGTATGGTGATATGGTACACGACAAAGTCACGATTAAGAAGGTGAGCTATGTTGAAGGCTCAGGACACAACCTTTTCAGTATTGACCAGTTCTGTGACAAATGCTTAGAGGTAAATTTCAAAGCCAAGAGGTGTTCTGTTCGCACTGAAGATGGAAAGGAACTCTTGGTCAGCACTCGAAAGTCCAACCTCTACACAATTAATTTTTCCAACGTACAGACTGACAAGCAGGTATGCCTACTCTCAAAAGCCTCGATGCAACAAAGCTGGTTATGGCATCAACGGCTCTCTCACCTCAATTTTTGGTACATCAATAAACTGTTCAGTGGAAAGTTAGTGAACGGACTTCCTGAGCTAAAGTATGTCAAAGAACATCTGTGTGCAGCATGTGAAAAAAGTAAGATGAAGAGAGATCCGCACAAACCAAAGCCTGAACCGAGTACCAGCTCTCCATTAGAGTTGTTGCATATGGATCTCTGTGGTCCGATGCGAACACAAAGCTTAGGCGGAAAGAAGTACATATTAGTTATCGTGGACGATTATTCGCGATACACGTGGGTCAAGTTTCTACGTTCAAAAGATGAGACGCCTGATGTACTCATCACATTTCTGAAGACGACCCAGGTGAATCTGCAGAAACCGGTCAAGCTTCTCAGAACTGACAACGGCACAGAGTTTAAGAATAAAACAGTCAAAGAATATCTCGAATCATTCGGGATTTCACATCAATACTCTGCTTCACGTACGCCTCAACAGAATGGAGTGGTCGAAAGGCGAAATAGTACGCTAGTCGAGGCTGCTCGAACTATGCTCAGCCAATCTGACTTACCTCTATTTATGTGGGCATAAGCTGTGTCGACTGCGTGTTACACTCAGAATCGTTCCATAATACACCG
The DNA here is from genome assembly GCA_954870635.1 of Arctium minus. Classification (NCBI taxonomy): domain Eukaryota; kingdom Viridiplantae; phylum Streptophyta; class Magnoliopsida; order Asterales; family Asteraceae; genus Arctium; species Arctium minus. The sequence goes on from OX941081.1 coordinate 156,515,101, forward strand.
TAGATTTAAGAAGACTCCGTATTCGTTAATCAACAATCGAACACCGACAATCAAATATTTTCATATATTTGGTGTAAGTGTTATGTTCTAAACGACAGAGAGAGTTTGAACAAATTCAGCGCTAAAGTGGATGAAGGCATCTTTATTGGCTATTCTTCTACATCTACTGCATACCGTGTATACTTGAAGAAGTCAAAGACTGTTGTTGAAAGTGTCAACGTTACATTTGATGAAGATATGGATTCTGAGCACGTTCGTTCAAAACCCGTAATAACAGGAGTACTAGCTTCTGGACAAATCAGTCTAGAACCTGTGTCTCAAGTGAACAAATCAGATCAGGCATCAACGTCTTCTAATCATTTATCTGATTTAAATTTATTATTTGAACTATTTTATGATGAATTTCTTGGAACAAAAGTAACCAAATCTGTTGTGGTTGACAGGATGGAAGACTCAATGACTACTCATCCAACCATTTCAGATATTTCTACTGAATCCGACTCCACGATTCAACAAGAAGTTCAAGTTCAAATACCTACTCCGACAGTTGAAGCTGTGACCAATAATGAAGAGACAGAAGTTGCTGAAGCAGTAGGGTGTTCTATAAGGACTGATCTACAGACTGGCCAAGTTGTACCTACCGAGACTTCTGCACCTACTACTTCAACTGACCAACCTGAAGAAGATAAAAGTGGATTCATATATGATGATATTGATCTGTCTTCATATAATCCACTCCCTCATGAACACAAATGGACCAAAGCTGTAACACCCCGAATTTCGTTGTTTTGCGAAGATGTTTGGAGGAATTGAGGTTATTGTGGCTGTCTACAGGACGCACGGGTCGTGCGCCCTCCTTCAGAGAAAACGCACGGGTTGTGCGTATGATCCAGGGCCGAGGCATAGTGCTAGCGCACGGGTCGTGCGCATTTCCTTCTTTGATCCATTACTAGTTTAAATATCAGAGAAATAGTTTAAATATCAGAGAAATAGTGGCTGTCAGGATGCTTTTTGGAGATTGCTTAAATATCTAGTTTAGAGATATTTTCTAAAAATATCTCAAAACTCAGTTCTCTCTCTCTCTTCTTTTTCTCTTTTCTTCTATTAATCTTCAAGGTTTCGTTGGTAGCTAGTTCGCGGTGTTTCTAGCAAGGGGGCGGTGTTTTAAGCTTAACCTCTACGACGTGATCGTTATCTGGTTTTCCGGGTTTTATTCTGAAAACCTACTGGTGAGTTCCTACTACCATTTTACAAACTTTATACATGTCAAAACTCTTATTTGCGAAATCCGAAGTATTTCTACGGTATGATTTCATGTTCTCTACATTTTGATATAAATGAAGTTTTTGGTGATTTTCGGGGTTCCCGATCAGTTTTGACTAAAATGACTGGTTTCGCCTTATTAAAGTAAAATGATATTTTACTTGCACATTATGTGGATATGTGAAAAGAATATTTAAGAACTCATTTTTATGATTTTCATTCTTACCATAAGTTGAACTGAAAATGACATTTTATTTATAAAACGTGTTTATACCACATGTTTATTTATGGTTGGTCACATATGTTGTTGTGACGAGTCTGTACCATTACTAGCGGATCCCTAGGTTTTGAGTCGACTGTATTATTGGGATGTCATATTCCCCATTTTGTAGCTATGGATGCATATGTTCCTCGAGGGCAACTTGGTACGGTTATGTGAGGCCGGATAGAAACCATGGTTCATATTGATCCTAGTGAAGGAGTATACATTGGTTTTGCTTGGGGCTAGATCTCACGTTGTAGCACGGACTTTTGTGTTCGTATCCTCGGATTCCAATTGTTTAGCTCATAACTCGGATTTTGGCCTACTTAGTGTTACGCCACAATCCTTGGTAAAATGTTTTATCATTGGTCATTTGATAATATGTTTATAACGGAAAAGCTCGGTTGTGGCAAAGGTTTCAATTGTAAAATTTAACCTATTTGGAAATATTATCCTTTGATGCAAATTTTTATATCTTTTGAGCTTTATAAACTGTATGTTCTCACTAGGCTTTAAGTCTGACACTTTTTCTCAAATGATATGTATAACAGGTTTCCCTTAGCGATGGGATGCACTGGGTTTTGAGAGACGAGTTGGGTCTCGGGGCATTTTGAGATGACTAAAGTGTTGATAGTTGGGCATTGTTAAGTCCCATTCTTTTGATGAATATTGGATTGTCAACTGATGTAATCTAGATAGTTATGTTTAGATTAGTCTGTTGATGAATTCTAAATCCGTACAGGTTTTTGTAAAGTCTTAAGGACTGATACACCTTTTCGAGAAGTTTATAGCAATGCAGATGTCATATTGCCTTATTTATGAAGTTTTAATTTACTCTGAATTTTAGGATGTTACAGGTTGGTATCAGAGCTCTAGTTTAAGCGAACTAGGCATGAATGTAAGATGTCTAGACTTAGACTGAGTATGCTAAGAATTGATCTGCGAGATTGGGTAGAGTTTCTAAGATGGGTTAGTCTTAGAGTCGACAAAAAGTACGTTTATCAGGCGTTGTGGCAATGGTGACGAGAACCTTTATGTGCTATATGTTCATAATCTCACTTAGCTAATGTTATTATGAGGATATTGTACGTGAATGTGCTTGAATTTCTGTTACTGTGACAATTGCTAATGTGGTAGTACGTTTCCCTTGTGTTTATTCAATCTCTCTCTTAGCTCTTTTCTTCTTTTATGAAGCAGTTCTGAATGGTGAATACGCGTGGTAGACCGCGTACGCATGTTGATGGTCAGGAAGCGACAGCCTCCACCGTTGATCAGCCGGAAGGAGTTGAGGTTGTCGTGCGTCCACCAGTTCCACAAATACTAGGTGGGGGGCAAGAGGTCATTCCGCGTATAGATCTGGCTTCGTCCCACCCAGTTATCAGGGATGCTAGTTCCCCGTCTGAATTAATGGCCAGCATGATGTTGGCAATGAGGGAAGAGATGGCAAAGCAGTAAGAGTTTCTGCTGAAAGTGATTGAGGACCACGATGTGAACAATCGGAGAAGTGAGACGGTTGTGGAAAACATTGTAGCAGGTCCTGGAGGCGTTGGAGCAGGGGTCAGGGCTGAGGAGCACGGGATTGTTAGTGCTCCGGGAAATAGGAAAAGTTGTTCCTACAAGTCCTTTCTGGGTTGCGGACCACCAGAGTTCTCTGGTTCCGACGACCCAATCTTATGTGTGAAGTGGATTCGAGCGGTCGAGCAAGCTTTTGGATCTTCCGAATGCGGAGATGATCAAAGAGTGCGGTTCGGTACCCAACTGCTGAGGGATACCGCGCTCATTTGGTGGAATGTCATTCAATCCACCCTATCTCCTGTTGTGTTGGCTCAGTTGTCTTGGGCCGAGTTCAAGAAAAAGTTGTTAGAAGAATTCTGCAATGAAAGAACAATGGACTGAATTGAGAAAGAATTTCGGTCTCTGGTGAAGGGAAGCCTGACGGTGAGGGAGTACACCCGTCAGTTCATGGAGAAGCTAGATCTGGTGGGACACGCTGCCCCAACAGAGAAGGATAAGATGAAGGTCTATCTGAATGGTTTACCTGCGGACATACAATCTATGGTCCACAATTCTAAAGCTTCTAACCTCCGCGAGATGATACAAGAAGCTCAGTACATGGAAGAGATGTTCGCAAGGAACAAAGTTGAGAAAGCCGTAGTGGTGACTGATAAGAGAAAGTGGGAGAGCAATTCTGCTCACCCCAAGAGATCACGACCTTTTGGCGGAAACAGAAACTTCAGCAATCAGCAGGAAGCTAGGTGGTGCCACAAGTGTCGAACTAAACACCACGGTGACTGTAATACCACTTCTCAAACTTGTTATAAGTGTGGGAAGCCTGGTCACACTTTCAGAGATTGCCCGGTCAGAGGACTCGTCTGATATGAGTGCAAGGCACCGGGGTATGTGAGAAGAGATTGCCCGAAGCTTGTGTCGGGTAGCACGCCAGCAAGGAAAGAGAACCCGCCGAAGGTTCCGGGTCGAGCATTTCAGATGACGGCCGAAGAGGCCAGGGCATCCGCTGACGTGGTATCGGGTACTTTCCTTATAAACTCTGTACCTGCTCGTATTTTGTTCGATACGGGTGCTAGTTTCTCTTTCGTATCTGAATTGTTCCGTCAGAAAATTTCTATGCCCACTACTAGTCTTGAGGATGCATTAGTGGTAGAAATAGCCGATGGTAGTCAAGTTCTGATCCACGAGGTTCTGAAGCAGTGTACTCTTAGTATCGAAGGGAGAGAATTCTCGATCGATCTACTGCCGATGTTAATCGGGGGTTTTGATGTTGTGGTCGGCATGGATTGGTTGTCAAACAAGCATGCTGAGATCGTATGTTCCAAGAAGTTGATTCGACTTCCCAACCCCTCTGGCGAAGTCGTTGTCATCTATGGCGAAAAGAGAAAGGGTGAAGTGGCAATAATCACAATGGCAAAGGCACGCAAGTGCTTGGTAAAAGGATGTTCGTCTTTCCTATCCTATGTGATCGATGTCAAGTTAAAGAAATCAAAGCTGGAAGATGTGAAGATCGTGCGGGAGTTTCCAGATGTCTTTCCGGACGACTTGCCCGGGTTACCACCCGATCGCCAGGTACAGTTTCGGATTGATCTTGTGCCTGGAGCAGCACCAATTGCTAAAGCTCCTTACCGTTTAGCGCCGTCAGAGATGCAAGAAATGATGGCACAACTCCAAGAGCTTTTGGAGAAGGGCTTTATAAGACCGAGTTCGTCACCCTGGGGAGCTCCGGTCTTGTTTGTAAAGAAGAAAGATGGCACAATGAGAATGTGCATTGACTATCGTGAGTTGAATAAAGCTACAGTAAAGAACAGATATCCGCTTCCGAGAATAGACGACTTGTTCGATCAACTTCAAGGAGCGGGTTGTTTTTCCAAAATCGACTTACGTTCGGGTTATCACCAAGTGAAGGTAAGAGAAGATGATGTTCTGAAGACAGCTTTCAGAACGCGTTACGGCCATTACAAATTTCTTGTAATGCCTTTTGGTCTAACGAACGCACCAGCTGTGTTTATGGATTTAATGAATAGAGTATGCCGACCATTCCTCGACAAGTCGGTCATTGTATTCATTGATGACATACTCGTGTACTCCAAGAGTGAGTCAGAGCACGGGCAACATTTACGTGAAGTTCTGGAGGTGTTTAGAAAAGAAAGGTTGTACGCCAAGTTTTCCAAGTGCGAATTTTGGCTTAAAGAAGTACAGTTTCTGGGTCACGTAGTCACTCGGGTCGGAGTGAAAGTAGACCCCTCCAAGATTGAAGCTATGATGAATTGGGAGCCTCCTAAGAGTCCATCCGAGATCCGAAGTTTCTTGGGTCTAACGGGATACTACAGGAGATTTATCCAAGACTTTTCAAAGATCGCTTCTTCCTTAACAGTTTTGACTCGGAAGAATGTGAAGTTTGAATGGAGTGAAGCCCAAGAGAAGGCATTCCGGATCCTTCAAAAGAAATTGTGTGAACCTCCGATCTTGACGTTACCTGAAGGGTCGGAAGATTTCGTGGTATACAGCGACGCTTCAAAGATGGGACTGGGATGTGTGTTGATGCAACGAGGCAAGGTGATCGCTTATGCCTCGAGGCAGCTTAAGATACACGAGCAGAATTATCCAACCCATGATCTGGAGTTAGCGGCGGTGGTGTTCGCTTTGAAACTTTGGCGACATTACCTCTACGGCACGAAATGCACTCTTTACACAGATCACAAGAGCCTGAAATATGTCTTTGATCAGAAAAAGTTGAATATTAGGCAAAGGCGGTGGCTCGAGTTACTCAAAGATTACGACTGTGAATCGCTTTACCATCCCGGTAAGGCGAACGTGGTGGCTGATGCGTTAAGTCGAAAGGACTATAGCGGAAGCATTCGGGCTACCCATTCGAGGATCGAGTTGGTGTCAAGTCTTGTTGAAAAGATCAAAGCATCGCAAGTTGAAGCATTGTTAGAAAAGAATCTCAAAGAAGAAGTCATGAAAAAGCAACGTTTGCTCTTAATGGAAGATAGCCGTGGAGTGAAACTGTTCAGCGGACGTGTGTGGGTACCCAAGCATGGGGGTAACCGTGATCTGTTGCATGAAGATGCACACAAGTCCAAGTATTCCATTCATCCGGGGAGTACAAAGATGTACAAAGACTTGAAGCTACTCTATTGGTGACCGGTAATGAAACTTGACGTAGCGCGTTACGTAGAGCGTTGTGTGACGTGTTCGCAAGTTAAGGCCGAACATCAGCGACCGTATGGGAGTCTTCAGTCTCTAGAGATTCCCGAGTGGAAGTGGGAGCATATCACTATGGACTTCGTGACAAAGTTACCTAAAACTCTTCGAGGTCACGATACCATTTGGGTGATAGTTGATAGATTGACAAAGCGCGATCACTTCTTGGCTATGCGCGATACTCTACCGATGGATAAGTTAGCAAAGCTTTATATCGATGAGGTGGTTTCGAGGCACGTCATACCATTGTCGATCGTGTCGGATCGCGACAGTCGTTTCACTTCGAACTTCTGGGACGGGTTTCAGAAAGAACTTGGTACTCGAGTGAAGTTGAGTACGGCTTACCATCCGCAAACCGACGGGCAGAGTGAGCGAACGATCCAAACATTGGAAGACATGTTGAGGTCTTGTGTCGTCGATTTCGGGGGTAGTTGGGACTCTCACCTGCCTTTGGTGGAGTTTGTTTACAACAATAGCTACCACTCGAGTATTGGAATGGCACCTTTTGAGGCATTGTATGGGCGAAAGTGTCGAACTCCCGTATGCTGGCTAGAAGCGGGAGAAAAGCAGTTTGTCGGACCTGAAATCGTGCAAGAGACTGCCGATAAGGTCAAGTGCATTCGTGAAAGAATGAAAGCGACTCAGGATCGACAGAAAAGTTATGCTGATAAGAAGAGGCGACCGATGGAATTCCAAGTAAGCGACCGCGTTATGCTTAAGGTGTCGTCGTGGAAGGGCATTATTCGGTTCGGAAAACGTGGGAAGCAGAGTCCCCGTTTCCGCGGACCTTTCAAAGTGCTTAAGCGGGTGGGTTTGCAAGCCTACCAGTTGGAACTGCCACCGGAGTTAAGCAGAATACACAACACATTTCATGTTTGCTACCTCCGGAAATGTTTGGCGGTAGAAGACAGCGTCATTCCCCTTTCAGTCTAAGAAGTTGCGTCACAAAGAGGTCACTTTGGTCAAGGTGCATTGGAAGCATCACCGGGGAGCAAATGTGACGTGGGAAGCCGAGGAGGATATGAAGCGAAGATATCCTCACCTTTTTGAGTAGTTGGGATTTCGGGGACGAAATCATTCCCAAGTTGGGGAGGTTTGTAACACCCCGAATTTCGTTGTTTTGCGAAGATGTTTAGAGGAATTGAGGTTATCGTGGCTGTCTACAGGACGCACAGGTCGTGTGCCCTCCTTCAGAGAAAACGCACAGGTCGTGCGTATGATCCAGGGCCGAGGCATAGTGCTAGCGCACGAGTCGTGCGCATTTCCTTCTTTGAGGGCGCACGATGTCAGGATGCTTTTTGGAGATTGCTTAAATATCTAGTTTAGAGATATTTTCTAAAAATATCTCAAAACTCAGTTCTCTCTCTCTCTTCTTTTTCTCTTTTCTTCTATTGATCTTCAAGGTTTCGTTGGTAGCTATTTCGCGGTGTTTCTAGCAAGGGATCGGTGTTTTAAGCTTCACCACTACGTCGTGATCGTTATCTGGTTTTTCGGGTTTTATTCTAAAAACCTACTGGTGAGTTCCTACTACCATTTTACAAACTTTATACATGTCAAAACTCTTATTTGCGAAATCCGAAGTATTTCTACGGTATGATTTCATGTTCTCTACATTTTGATATAAATGAAGTTTTTGGTGATTTTCGGGGTTCCCGATCAGTTTTGACTAAAATGACTGGTTTCGCCTTATTAAAGTAAAATGATATTTTACTTGCACATTATGTGGATATGTGAAAAGAATATTTAAGAACTCATTTTTATGATTTTCATTCTTACCAGAAGTTGAACTGAAAATGACATTTTGTTTATAAAACGTGTTTATACCACATGTTTATTTATGGTTGGTCACATATGTTGTTGTGACGAGTCTGTACCATTACTAGCGGATCCCTAGGTTTTGAGTCGACTGTATTATTGGGATGTCATATTCCCCATTTTGTAGCTATGGATGCATATGTTCCTCGAGGGCAACTTGGTACGGTTATGTGAGGCCGGATACTAGCCATGGTTCATATTGATCCTAGTGAAGGAGTATACATTGGTTTTGCTTGGGGCTAGATCTCACGTTGTAGCACGGACTTTTGTGTTCGTATCCTCGGATTCCAATTGTTTAGCTCATAACTCGGATTTTGGCCTACTTAGTGTTACGCCACAATCCTTGGTAAAATGTTTTATCATTAGTCATTTGATAATATGTTTATAACGGAAAAGCCCGGTTGTGGCAAAGGTTTCAATTGTAAAATTTAACCTTTTTGGAAATATTATCCTTTGATGCAAATGTTTATATCTTTTGAGCTTTATAAACTGTATGTTCTCACCAGGCTTTAAGTCTGACACTTTTTCTCAAATGATATGTATAACAGGTTTCCCTTAGCGGTGGGATGCACTGGGTTTTGAGAGACGAGTTGGGTCTCGGGGGATTTTGAGATGACTAAAGTGTTGATAGTTGGGCATTGTTAAGTCCCATTCTTTTGATGAATATTGGATTGTCAACTGATGTAATCTAGACAGTTATGTTTAGATTAGTCTGTTGATGAATTCTAAATCCGTACAGGTTTTTGTAAAGTCTTAAGGACTGATACACCTTTTCGAGAAGTTTATAGCAATGCAGATGTCATATTGCCTTATTTATGAAGTTTTAATTTACTCTGAATTTTAGGATGTTATAAAAGCGCACCCGATAATCCCAATCATTAGAGATCCAACGAAACCGGTGCGAACTAGGTCTTCTTCTATGAATATGTGTATGCATGAATCCTTTCTGAGCAAGATTGAACCTACTCGCGTATCTGAGGCCCTTGCCGATTCCGATTGGGTGACTGAAATGCATGAAGAGCTGAATCAGTTTGAAGTACTTGAAGTCTGGAGTCTCATACCCAAACCTCAAGGTAAAACCATAATTGGTACGAAATGGGTTTTCAAAATCAAGAAAGATGAAGATGGTACTGTTATCAGAAATAAAGCAAGACTTGTTGCCAATGGATATAGGCAATAGGAAGGAATAGATTACAACGAGACTTATGCTCCAGTGGCGCGTTTAGAGGCAATTCGAATGTTTCTATCCTACGCAGCACATAAGAACTTCACGGTCTTTCAAATGGACGTGAAGACAACATTTTTGAATGGCATTCTCAAGGAGGAAGTCTACGTCTCGCAGCCAGAAGGATTTGTTAATCAAGAGAAACCGAATCATGTATACGTTCTCGACAAAGCTCTTTATGGACTGAAACAAGCTCCTCACGCCTGGTATGATGTCTTATCTAAGTTTTTGGTCAAGTCAGGTTTTACAAAAGGCACGGTTGATACCACTTTATTCCTTAAAAGGGAGAAAGCCGATATCATTCTTATTCAAATATATGTCGATGATATTATTTTTGGCTCTACAAATCCTAAATACTGTAAGAATTTTTCAAACCTAATAGTGTCACGTTTTCAGATGAATATGATGGGAGAGATGAATTTCTTTCTCGGATTACAAGTCAAACAATTTTCATCGGGGATTTTCATCAATCAATCTAAGTACATTTTTGATATTCTTCGGAAGTTCAAAATGGAAAACTGTAAACCGATTGGTACCCCAATGGCACCTGGTACTAAGATTGGCACCGATCCTTCTGGAAAGGTTGTTGATGTTAGGACTTATAGAGGGATGATAGGTTATTTGATGTATCTTACTTCCAGTAGGCCGGATATAATATTTTCTACATGTTTATGTGCTAGATATCAAGCTAATCCTAAAGAATCCCATGTGTCTGCAGTTAAGCGCATTTTTAGGTATCTGAAGGGCACTGCAGATCTTGGTATGTGGTATCTGATATTCCCAGATTCTAGTTTCTAAATCAAGATTAATCAAACATAACAAGAATTAACAAACAAATACCTGTTTGATTAACTTCTCAATTCACGATTACAAAGATCTCTCTCTAACGAACTCTCTCTCTCTCTCAAGCTGTCTCTCTCTAGAATACAACTGAATTCTTACAATACGTACATTACGAAAATGACAACTTCTCTCTCTAAAAATACAACTGAATAATGCTTCAATTAAGTTCTCTCCTAATTACAAAGAAAAGAAAAACTATTTATACTACAAGGAAACTAAAAACAAAAACAAATACAACTAAGTTTGACTTATTACAAAATAGACTTTGACTTTTATGATATTTGACTTTAGCAGCTTTGACTTTCTCAACTTTGACCTTCAGTATTATTGATCTTGTATCCAACAAATTTATGCTCTAACAATCTCCCCCTATGGATTCAAGATCACTGTTGAAAAAATCTAGTAATTCAGTCTTCACTTTTAGCTCTGTTAGTACAATCTCCCCTTTTTCTTTGAATGTATTCTTTCCAAAAATATCTTCAAACAATGAACAATCTCCCCAAAACTTTCACAAGATACTTTCAGACTTTGGAAAGAAATTATCTTCAGAATCAGCTCGAATTGCTTTAGCAAAATAATCTTCAAAGAAAATTTCCTCAAATCTTCAGAAATTCTTTGATCTTCATCAAATCTTCAAATCTTTACTTTGAACTTTTCTGACTTGGACATTTCTGTAAAAAATTCATCTCTCAAAACTTTAACATTTCTTGATACCATCTCCCCCATTTTGATGATTTGAGCATCTATATCATCAAAACTTTTCTCCCAAGAAATGTCATTGACCAATCTGATCTGTCAAACTGAGCCTTTGATTCTGTGATCCATAACCAAGTATTCATCTAGGTCTTTTCAAATCCAGACAAACTAAGAACATGTATCTCCTGAATCAACAAATGAATCAGTTAAAATGCCTGTCAGTAACACAAAGTCACTGTGTGTAACGAATACACAATATAAAGGAGCTTTTGTGATGTTCACTCCCCCAGGGCTTCCATCCAATCATCGAAATACCACAAAGGCAATTTCTATGAATGTTATGACAAAGAAACAAATTCTTTGTGTGCTCGTGCATGTGTAGAAAGAATTAAGCACAAATAATTGCTTTTTAATAAGGCTCAACATTGTGTAAACCACTGAGACAACAGTAGATAAACACAGACTCTAAGTGCATGATTGAAATGCGAAGGTGGGGCAGACTTCCTTCTTTTTCAATATCCAGATTTTCCAAATGAAAACCAGATAGATTATATGCTGCATCCCCAGAAAAATATGAAACATTTTCTTTTTGAAAAGAAAATGAGTGGTTGGTGGGGTTTAAGCAAGAGTTGGCATGGGCTATTTGCCTGTTTCAATAATGTTCACGAAAGAATTGTGAAACATTAGTAATGTGGCTGCCCGGCTCAGAAAGTATTTGGTGCAGAGTTCGATATTCTTTTACTCTGATCTCACACCCTCTTTCTTTTAATCATTAAGCTCACTACTAACCAATCTCTCATTTCCATTTTACCTCGTCACACCCACACTCATTTCTTTTGACTCCTCACACTCAATCACTAAGAGATTAACTTCTTGGGTAGAAATCACTGGTTAACGTGATTTCATAGAAGTTCAGTTAATTCCTAGCACAAAGAACCCATATAATCCTAATAAGCATGTGTTGCTCAAGATGGTTTAACTATATCAATTAAAGCTCAATAATACAAATGTCAGATGAATATATACTCATAAAATATAATCATGAAGGTATGAGCATTTAAAAGCATTGAAGATATTTCAAACAAGTTAATTGAATGAATGAACATGAATGCAAGAGACTTGTTTGAAAATCTGACATTGTATGAAAATGATCAGAAATGAATGATATAACAATCAAGGCTTTATGGTCAAGAATAATTGATATTTGTCTATACGAAACAAAATATAGACATTTTTGAAATGATCGTTTCGAAATGAAATATCGCTCAAAATTCATTGAATACAAGCGGAGTGTCTTACCATCGAAGAAAAATTGTTTCAATTTTGAGACATGGTAAGAACATATTGAACAAAGATTCAAACCGGTGTGTATGAATACTTGAAAGTATATAGAAAAGACAATACACAAGTATTTATCTTTGGATACACACAGTTTATTTATCAATTAAGCACAAAAATAAAATGAAAACATTTAAAATCACACTTCCAATTCATGAAATCTTTTTAAAGAATCGGGAAGTGGTTTGAACATTTAAAAATATGTTTTCTATACCTGAAAGTTGTCCTTCTTTCAGATATATTTGAGATTATGATAAGAAATTAACCTTTTCGCGCAATCTTAATTCTCAGAAAGTCAAGCTGTAGTCATTTAGATATGATCTTGTCAGCTTCTCTCATCCTGCAAGTCTCAAAGTCTAGTCAAAAATTTATTCACAAAATTTATTCTAAAAGAAAATGACATAAAGCAATAAAACGATTAATGTACGAGTTCTGATTTGAAGTAATCAGAAATCATAGTCTTACTCCTTTTGACTTATAGGCTCCCCCTAAAATCATGCATCACAAAAATTTTGTCAGTTAAAATGTATAATGCATAAATTAGTTTTGCTCCCCCTTAAAATAATGTAGATCATCTAAAATCTTCTCTTACTCCCTCTGAGATCATGAGCAAACAATTAAAGTGTAGATATCCTTCAGACATAAAGATAAAGAAAATGATGAAAAATAACAATACGTAACTTTATGAGGTAATGACCGATTATGTCTTAAGATTTAACATACCAAGCTTAGAGACAAGAAAATTAAATCTCTTTTCATCCAAGGGTTTGGTAAATAAATCTGCAAGTTGATAATCTGTTTTTACAAAATAAAGTTCAATTGTTCCTTTTTCAACATTATCTTTAATAAAATGATACCTTACATCAATGTGTTTGGTTTTCGTATGCTGGACATGATTAGCAGATATGGCAATCGCACTCTTCGAGTCACAGTAGATTGGAATTTTGTCATACTTGAATCCATAGTCTCGTAGTTGTGTTCGCATCCACAAGACTTGAGAGCAGCAACTTGCAGCAGCTACGTATTCTGCTTCAGCAGTCGATGTGGAAACGCATAATTGTTTCTTTGATGCCCAGCTAACGAGCTTGTCTCCAAGAAATTGAACGTGACCAGAAGTACTCTTTCTGTCCAACATGCAACCTGCATGATCTGCATCTGAATATGCAGTCAGTTGAAACCCTGTATCCTTAGGATACCACAGACCAAGGTCTGCAGTCCTCTTTAGATATCTAAAAATCCGTTTGACAGCAGCCAAATGGGATTCTTTGGGAGCAGCTTGATATCTAGAACATAAACATGTTGAAAACATAATATCTGGTCTACTGGATGTAAGATACATTAATGAACCTATCATACCTCTATAGGTTCTAACATCAACACTTTTACCCAAAGGATCAGTGTGAATCTTAGTACCTGGTGCCATCGGGGTTCCAATTGGTTTACAATTTTCCATTTTGTACTTCCGAAGAATGTCCAAAATGTACTTAGATTGGTTTATGAAAATCCCCGTAGAAAACTGTTTAACTTGTAATCCGAGAAAGAAATTCATCTCTCCCATCATACTCATTTGAAAACGTGACACCATGAGGTTAGAAAAGTTTTTGCAATATTTTGGATTAGTAGAACCAAATATTATATCATCAACATATATCTTAATAAGAATAATATCAGCTTTTTCTTTCTTGATGAATAAAGTGGTATCAATCTTACCTTTGGAGAAACCAGACTTGACCAAGAATTTGGATAAGACGTCATACCATGCTCGAGGGGCTTGTTTTAATCCATAAAGGGCTTTGTCCAAGATGTAGAAATGATCTGGCTTATCTGGATTGACGAACCCTTCTGGTTGAGACACGTACACTTCCTCTTTAAGAATGCCGTTCAGAAAAGCTGTTTTCACATCCATCTGAAAGACTGTGAAGTTTTTATGAGCTGCGTAGGCAAGAAACATTTTGATTGCCTCTATACGCGCTACTGGAGCATACGTCTCATCATAGTCGATGCCTTCCTCTTGCCGGTAGCCTTTGGCAACAAGTCTAGCTTTGTTTCTTATAACAATACCATCCTCATCCTTTTTATTCTTGAATACCCATTTAGTTCCTATCACGGTCTTTCCTTCTGGCTTAGGAACTAATCTCCAAACCTTTAGGGCTTCAAACTGATTGATCTCTTCTTGCATAGCAGATACCCAGTCCGAATCAGCAAGAGCCTCAGATACTCGTGTTGGCTCAATCTTACTGAGGAATGAGTCATGCATACACTGATTAAGAGTCGCTGACCTTGTTTGTATAGGCTTGTCAAGATCTCTAATTACTTGATGTAATGGATGATCTTTGGTCCAGCGATGCTCATGAGGGAGTGGAGTAGATACTGATTGAACATGATCATCATCTAGAAAGCCACTATCAGAATCTTCAGTTTGAATAACAGGAGGGGGTTTTGTAGTTGAAGACTCAGGTGCAAAAGTATCAGTTGGAACAGCAGATTCTGGCTGTTGAGTAGACAATGTATTACACCCAACTGAATCTATTACTTCTGGCTCAGCATTTGCTTGTACATCTTCAACTGTAGGAGTAACAGTAGGAATGTGAGTTTCTGACTGAACGGGGGATTCTTGTTCAGTTATGACTTCTGAAGTGACTGGATGATTGCAACTTGTGTCTTCAGACCTGTCAGTCACAGCAGATTTAGATACATTAGAACCTAGAAACTCATCATAAAAGAATTCAAATAACAAATCTAAATCAGTTAAATGTGAAGTAGAAGTAGAAGCGTTATTCGAATTTGTCGTTGTAGAAACAGGTTCTGATGATCTGCCCAGAAGCTAATACTCCAGTAATAACGGGTTCTGAACTGATTTGATCAGAAGCCATATCTTCATCAACTGTGACATTAA
This sequence comes from Arctium minus, assembly GCA_954870635.1. Classification (NCBI taxonomy): domain Eukaryota; kingdom Viridiplantae; phylum Streptophyta; class Magnoliopsida; order Asterales; family Asteraceae; genus Arctium; species Arctium minus. Next base: position 156,530,158 of record OX941081.1, read on the forward strand.
CGCTCTCAACAACTGTCTTTGACTTTTTTAGATAAACACGATATGCAGCAGATGTTGAAGAATAACCGATAAATATGCCTTCGTCCGCCTTAGCACTGAATTTATTCAGACTCTCTCTGTCGTTAAGCACAAAACATGTACACCCAAATACATGAAAATATTTGATAGTAGGTGTTCTGTTGTTGATCAGCTCATATGGAGTCTTTTGAAAACGTCGATGTATCATAGACCGATTTTGAGTATGACATGCAGTCGACACAACTTCTGCCCACAAGAATAGAGGTAAGTCCGATTGGCTAAGAATAGTCCGAGCGGCCTCGACTAGCGTCTGATTTCGCCTTTCGACTACTCCATTTTGTTCAGGCGTACGAGCAACAGAGTACTGATGTGATATCCCGACCGATTCGAGATATTCTTCAACTATCTTGTTTTTGAACTCTGTGTCGTTGTCCGTTCGAAGAAACTTGACTTGTCGCTGCATTTTCACCTGGGTCGTCTTTAAAAAAGTAATGAGAACTTCCGGCGTCTCATCTTTTGATCGAAGAAATTTGACCCACGTGTATCTTGAATAATCGTCCACAATGACCAACACGTATTTCTTTCCACCCAAACTCTGAGTTCTCATTTGACCACACAAATCCATATGTAACAATTCTAACGGAGAACTAGTGCTTGGTTCACCCTTCGGTTTATGTGCGGCTCTCTTCATCTTACCCTTTTCACATGCTGCGCATAAGTGTTCTCGTTCATATTTCAGCTCAGGAAGTCCTTTGACCAATTTCCCACGAACCAGCTTGTTGATATAACGAAAGTTCAAATGAGATAAACGTCTGTGCTAGAGCCAACTTTGTTGCGTTGAGGCTTTTGTCATCAAGCATACTTGATTGTCAATCTGTACTTTGGAAAGATTGATGGTATAGAGGTTTGTCTTTCGATGTCAACCTAAGAGTTTTGTTCCGTCTTCAGTACGAACTGAGCAACTCTTAGACTTGAAGTTGACCTCTAACCCTTTATCGCAGAATTGACCAATGCTGAATAAGTTGTGCCCCAAGCCTTCAACATAACTCACCTTACTTATCGTTATGTTGTCTTGAATGATGTCACCATATCCTAAGATTGGTGAAAGCTGATCGTTTCCAAATCTGACATTTCCACTGAATTTCTCTGTATAGTTAGACAATAAAGCTTTTTGCCCAGTCATATGCTTGGAACATCCACTGTCCAAGTACCACATATGCCGGGTCTGCAAGAGAAATCAGGAGACAATAACTTTAGGTACCCATTTAAAAACGGGTCCTAACAGATTAGCACAAGATTTTGGTATCCATTTGAAAATGGACCATCTGTTCTTTTGAAAACCTTTAAAAATATTTGATCTTTAAGAATACACATGATAAGATCCGAACCAATCAGAAGAATTATGAGAGTAAGCAAAATCATTTCTCCGATAATGATAAGATGTAGTAGAAATAGGAGATAATTGAATCAATTGCTTTATTGAATATCGCTTGTAAGAAGTTACAAGGTTTTGTTTATTTGAAGCAATTTGATCAATCACATCAGTATCACTACTCACTAATCTATTACAAATATTATCAGAAACTGACTCCACTATCTCATCCTCCTTCCGTTTTGGTCTCCATTTGGATTGAGCTTTCAAATTTTTCTTCCTTAAATCTGAAACATAAGATATAGATTTATTAAGAAAAGCAGATTTCCGAGACTGAATATTCTTTCGTGTACCAGTGTATTTCTGTTTCTGTAATCGCTGTTTCTTATGTTTCTTACCTTGAGCATAGTAATCAGCAGTTACAGAAACTGATTCACCAACCTTAGTTGATGATTCAACAATATGAACATCACTTGGTAACACTCTTTTATTTTTAAGACAAGTAGAATGATCAGGCAGTGTAGAATTGACATCAAACATATCAAATTCTTCCATGCACCCATCATCAGAATTTAGAAAATCATTTGCAGACTCAAATAAGTCATAAGAATTATCAGATGAAGATTGAGATGCCTTAGAAACTGTAGAACACTTCGTAGATTTAGTTTGAAAAACAGTGTTCTTTATAACTGTAGAAAATACATTTTGTTGTATATCAGCCAAAAGTTTTTCATCAGATAAAACATTTTCAAGCTCGACTATTTTGCTTTCAAGAATAGATGTAGGAACATAAACCTTTGCAATCACAGATTTTGCCTTCATCCCAGAAGCGGAATAACTAACAAAATAGTCAGTTGAAAGAACTTTTGGTGTTTTTGAAAGATAACTATCATTTAACTTTTCATAGTTAAACGGTAGTTGCATTTTCTTTTTATTCTTTCTATTTTCAGTTTCTTGGTCCTCAACTTCTTCTGACAATTTGGTAACAAATTTGGGTTTTAAATGAGTATGTTTATCAGCACAAGCAAGAAAATCATAGTTATAAAGTGCCGGCTGTTTTCTGATGGCTTTCTTAAGATAATGGGGGGTTTTCAAAACCAAGTCCCCATTTCTCTTTAACATCAGCCTCTTCATTAGGTGCATTGAGAAAAATGGTTTGATCTGTTTGACCTCTCGCATAAAGTTTTGCTTCCAGACCATTTACCTTCTTATTCAAATTCTTATTTTCAACCTGCAATTTATAAACAGTTAGTGCAGATTCATTTTTCTCAAACTCATATTTAGACACTTTACCTTCAAACTCAGAAATCCTCTTTTCAAAACCATCTACTTTAGATTTAGAATCAAAATCAGACTTGCGTAAAGAATCAATCAGATATTTGTTTGAAATAACAGACGTATTAAGCTCAAAGATCTTCTTGTTCTTTTTAGCAACTTTTACTTTTTCCTTTTTCAGATTATTTTGTAAATTTTGTAGCTCAACCACCATGGTTTCCATTTTGGTAATAAAATCTTTTTCAGATAAGTTTAATACCTCATTAACTGCCTCATCATCTGACTCGTCATCCTTAACTTCTTTGCCCATGAGACAGATATGAGTTGTTTCTTCTTTCTTGTCATCCTCTTCTCCTTCTGAGTAATCCAGCCAAAACTCATCTTCAGCCATTAGAGCGACACCCGCTTCTTGTTGTCTTGCCAAAAGCAACTTGTTCTGATAGTACTGAGAGTTGCAACTTTCGGCTTTCGACAATCTTTTGCAAAATGACCCATCTTGCCACAATTGTAGCATTTGATGGAATCTGTTGCTGGCTTCTCGGCAACTGTGTAGTCATTCACAAACTTTTTCTTCTCATCCGGTTTCTTCTCCACATATCTATCTTCTTCATACCTCTTTCCTTCCACTTTCTATCGATGCTCGTGATTCTTTGAACTAGATGAAGAATACCTTTGAGAATTTGATCCCGGCTTCTTGTAAAATTTCTTCTGGAATGCACGGGTCAGCAATATCATGGCTTGTTTTAGACTTTCGCCATCATCACTATCTGTAACTGAATCTGACTCAGAACTGGTAAGAACTATCTTCTTTTTCTTCTCTTTCTTCTCTTTCTTTTCTTTCTTTTCTTTCTTCTTCTCTCCAGCTATTAAGGCAATAGGATCAGGAACTTGTGCTGCCTTCTTCTTCTCAGCTCTTTTCTCTTCAACCTCTTCCTCATTCTGCCTCAAGGTCTCAAATACCTCATGTAGTGGTATTTCATTCAAATCCTTCATCTGTTTCATCCTTCTTGTATGCTTTTTCCATTCCGGACGTAGGATACTCAGAAATTTGACATTGTTTTCCAACTGCTTCTTTTTGACTTTATTCTTTGTCAGCTCATTCAGAAGCAATACAAACCTCTCATATGTATCTTCCAGACTCTCATTCTCCTTAGCTTTGAATTCCTCATAACTATTGATGCAGTTTGCCACTTTCATTTGATTTCCAACCTTGGATCCCATCATCATCTTTTGCAACTGATCCCACATCTTCTTAGCATTGGCTTTATAGCTATCAATCTTGATGTAGATCTCGTTTGGAATGCTTTGAAGAAGTAATGATCTCGCTTGTTTATCTGCTTTGTATCGGCTTTTCTGATCTTCAGAATATTGAGAAATATCCACTGTCACTGTTTTCATCTTTTGCTCTCTTTCCTCAGTCCCATCTTCACTATCAGAAGAATCAACATCAGGTACTTGAACTGTTATTGGAGCCATTGGACCTTCAGTGATAGACAGAAGAATATTCTCTCCATTTGAATGTCGATCTATGAAATCCAAGAATCTGTCCTTCCATTGTTCATACTCGCCTTTGAATAGAACTGGAGGCTTAACATCAGTACCAGTCGAAAGTGCATCTTTGGAAGTCATCTTGTATAACCTGTTTGAAAAATATATCAATAAGAAACTAGAACTGATCGTTAGTCCAAATGAAACAATCAAGAAAATACAGAAAACTTGAAATCTAAAATCAGAAATTTTAATCACAAAAAGAACTATGTCCCCCTAGGCAGACTTAGCACGGGGGACATATTACACTTTTGAAAATTTCTCAGAAAAAAAAATTCTACGTATGAAACGCAAACCACACTTTGCGTTTGTAACATGGAACGCAAACCCTAACTTTGCGTTTGCAGTGTGGAACGCAAACCACACTTTGCGGTTCAAGAAGGAAACGCAAACCACTACTTTGCGGTTCAAGAAGGAAACGGAAACCACTACTTCTCTGATCAACCAATCACTTTGCGTTTCTAGATATACTTCTTCTTTGCGTTTGACAATTTTGCGCTTATCACTTTGCGTTTGTCATGAACTTTGCGTGTCAACGGTACATAAACGATAAACTTTGCGTTTCACATTACAAACGCAAGACACACTTTGCGTGTCAAGTTACACCCGCAAGATAAGTTTTGCATGTCTAGTTACACCCGCAAGATAAGCTTTGCGTGTCTAGTTACACCCGCAAACCACGATTTTGTCTTCTGAAAAATCCTTTTACTTCGCGTTTGTCATTAAGCCCGCAAACTATAGCTTCTCGTTTCTTGAAAAAAACGCAAATCTCACTTTGAATAACCCGCAAACCTCTGAAGGACTTGTACATATATTGATGAATGACCCGCAAATCTCAATGAATCAAACGCAAACCTGAAGAACAACCCGCAAACCTCTAAAATCGAACTAAATCGTACCAACAACTCATTTAAGCCTAGAAATCTAACTAGAAACTTCAACAATTTGATCTTTTATACAACTCGAACACAAAACTATCACTAATTTTCAATCAAATACACAAAAATTACAAATTTGAATCAGATACAGTGTCAAGAACTCGTGAACACGAAAACTGTTGGGAACTGAAGAAAAGCTCAAGTATAGTTAATGCTGCTTATGATTAGTGCTGCTTATGAATTGGAGATCCGGATGGAGAGGATGACAGCTGTAAAGAATAAAGATATTCATGGAAGGATTGAAGATAACTATGCAAGATATACTGAAGATATTCTATTTTTTGTAATTATCTTTTTGTTCAGTATTTGTATAGATTTGACAGAATAGTTTAGATACAGTTTTTTTTTAAGTTTTTGTTTTAGAGAGAATCAACCTCAAGGCATAGTTCCTAATTCTAGAGAAGTAGAATTCGTCTTGAAAGAGCTTGTTCTTCAAGATTGAGGTTGTGTGTGTAATCTTGTGATTTTAATACAAGTTTACAAGTTGTTAATCATATACTGTTTGTTTACTGTTACATTGAATATCAAAGTGTTTTTCCGCAACTTCTTTGATATTGTTTCTGAGACTTTATTCTTGTTGAAATTGAGATCCAGCACAAAATTCGAAAATTCGAATTGATTACAGTGCAATTGACAAATCTTTCTATACAAACTCAATCGAATTCACTTTCCTAACAACACTTAATCGATTACAACTCCAAAAACTCACTAAATCTCAGAATCGATCTGGACTTGAAGAACACAGTACGAACATTCGTATTTCTTGATTTTTCGATTTGGATCTGCTCTGATACCAATTGATATTCCCAGATTCTAGTTTCTAAATCAAGATTAATCAAACATAACAAGAATTAACAAACAAATACCTGTTTGATTAACTTCTCAATTCACGATTACAAAGATCTCTCTCTAACGAACTCTCTCTCTCTCAAGCTTTCTCTCTCTAGAATACAACTGAATTCTTACAATACGTACATTACGAAAATGACAACTTCTCTCTCTAAAAATACAACTGAATAATGCTTCAATTAAGTTCTCTCCAAATTACAAAGAAAATAAAAACTATTTATACTACAAGGAAACTAAAAACAAAAACAAATACAACTAAGTTTGACTTATTACAAAATAGACTTTGACTTTTATGAGATTTAACTTTAGCAGCTTTGACTTTCTCAACTTTGACCTTCAGTATTATTGATCTTGTATCCAACAGATTTATGCTCTAACAGTATCCTAAAGATACTAGCTTTGAACTAACAGCATATACATACGCAGATCATGCTGGTTGCATGCTAGACACGAAGAGCACGTCAGGTCATATACAATTTCTCGGTGATAAACTCGTCAGTTGGGCATCGAAGAAGCAATTATGTGTCTCAACTTCAATGGCCGAAGCAGAATATGTTGCTGCTACTAGTTGTTGTTCTCACGTTTTATGGATGAGAGACGCAACTGCGAGACTACGGTTTTCACTTCAACAAAATCCCGATCTACTGTGACTCGAAGAGCGCTATCGCGATAACAGTTAATCCTGTTCAGCATACAAAGACCAAACACATCGATGTCAGATATCATTTTATAAAAGATAATGTCGAAAAAGGAGCAATTGAACTTTACTTTGTATAAACTGATTATCAGCTTGCAGATTTGCTTACCAAACCCTTGGACGAAAAGAGATTCAATTTTCTTGTCTCTAAGCTTGGTATGCTAAATCTTAAGACCTAATCGGTGGTTACCTATTAAAGTTTTTTATTGTAATTTTTTCATCATTTCTTTTTCTTTATGTCTGCAAGATATCTGCACTTTAAAAGTATGTTCATGATTTTAGGGGGAGCTTTTACCAAGCAAAGGAGTTAGGATATGACTTCTGATTATTACTGATCAGAACTCGTACTTTCATTGTTTTACTGCTTTTTGTCTTTTTAATTTCAGTGAATAAATTTGCTTTGACTATGACATAAGACTTTTGCAGTTTGAGAGATGCTTACAAGATCTTATCTTTATGACTTTAAGCTTAACTTCATGAGATGTATGATTGCACTCAAAAGGTATAATTTTTTATCTTAATCTCATATATGGTTGAAAGAAGGACAACTTTCAATCATTGAAAACATGTTCTCAAATGTTTAAATCACTTCCCGATTCTTCATCAGATTTTATAATTTGGAAGTGTGATTTTCAATGTTTTCTTAATTCATCTTTGAGATTTAACTGATATAGTTAAACCATTTTGAGTATCATATGCTTCATAGGAAAACATGATTTCATTGTGCTAGGACTTAACACAACTTCTACGGAATCACGTTAACCAGTGATTTCCTACCCAAGAGGTTAATCCATAGTGATTGAGTGTGAGGAGTCAAAAGAAATGAGTGTGGATTGTGTGATGAGGTATACAGAAATAGAGAGTTTGGTTAGAGTGAGCTTAATGTTTAAAAGAAAGAGGGTGTGAGAACAGAGTTAAAAAGAATATCAGAACTCTGCACCAACTTTTTCTGAGCCGCGCATCCAAAGTTCTAATGTTTCACAACTCTATGTTGATCATTATTGAAACAGGCAACTAGCCTATGCCAACTCTTGATCAAACCTCACCAGCCACTCATTTTCTACTCAAATAGAAAGTGTTTCACATTTTCAAAGGGGAAGCAACACATTTGCTATCTGATTTTCATTTGGAAAATCTGGATATTGAAAAGAAGGAAGTTTGCCCCACCTTCGCACTTCAATCATGCACATTGAGTCTGTGTTTATACTTAGTATTGTCTCAGTGGTTTACACTATTTTGAGCCTATAAACAATCATCTATGCTTAGTTCTTTCTATCACATGCACGAACACACAAAAAATTTGTTTCTTTGTCATAACGTTCATAGAAATTTCCTTTGTGGTGTTTCGATGATTGAATGGAAGCCCTGGGGGAGTAAACATCAAAAAGCTCATTTCCATTGTGTATTCGTTACACACGGTGACTTAGTGTTACTGACAGATATTTTAACTGATTCATTTGTTGATTAAGGTGTTACATGATTAATTTTTCTGGATTTGCAAAGATCTGGATGAATATCTTTTGGATTGACGGATCAGAGGATCCGTATGAAAGACATTTCTTACTCAAAGTTTTGATGAAATCTTTGCTCTTTTCATCAAAAAGGGGGAGAAGAGCTAATCAAGAAAGAGAATAGAAGAAATGGGAAAGATCAAAAGTTTAGAGAATTCTTCAAAGTCAAAGTATTCTGAAGACATGCTGATTTGAGAGAAATTTTTTTTGAAGATACTTTGCTAAAGCATTTTGAGCTAAAACTAGAGATTATTATATATTGAAGACAAAGAAGGAGATTGCATCTTCTGAGCTGAAAGAGAAGACTGAATTGCTAAATTCTTTTAGTAATGATCTTGATCCAAAGGGGGAGATTGTTAGATCTCAGATTTATTGGATTCAAGATCATCCAATCTGAAGATTGAAATCTGAAGCTAAAGCTGAAAAGCCACTCTCAATATTAGTCTAATGTTAGTTTGTAATAATTGTCAAAGTTAATTATTGTATTTTATATTATTATAATATTCCTAAATATCTATTTGTTAAGATATTTTAGGATATTATTATCTTAGATATTATATTATGTTTTGTTAGTTTAGATATTAGGTAGATGAGATATTATCTATCTTAATATCTCATATCACAATTAGCAACCAAGAACACTGTTCATCAAGAGAGAAAAACAGAGAGAGCTTAAAAGAGAAAAACGTAAACATCGATCTGTAATTCGTGGTTTGTAATCTATAAGGTTGGTTAATCATATTTGTTTGTGATTGTTATTATTTGATAACATCTTAATCATAGATAAGTGGACCGTCAATAACACGAAATGACCCATCTATAAATGGGTACCTAAACCTGTTGTTGCTTGATTTCTCCTGTGCAGACCTGTCATATGTGGTACTTGGATTCAGGTTGTTCCAAGCATATGACAGGGCAGAAAGATATATTATCTAACTATACAGAGAAATTTTGCGAAAATGTGCGCTTCGGAATGACCAGTTTTCACCAATACTTGGATATGGAGATGTAGTGCAAAAGAACATAACGATAAAGAAGGTGAGCTATGTAGAAGGATTACGACACAATCTGTTCAACATTGGTCAGTTTTGAGACAAAGATTTAGAGGCAAACTTCAAGGCTAAGAGATGATGTGTGAGAACTGAAGACGGCAAAGAACTCTTGGTCGGCACGCGAAAGTCAAACCTCTACACGATCAATCTGTCGAATGTCAAGCCAGATAATGTTGTGTGTCTACTGTCTAAGGCCTTTATGCAACAAAGTTGGTTATGACATAGAAGGCTATCTCACCTCAACTTCAGATACATTAACAAGCTGGTGACTGGGAATTTGGTGAAAGGACTTCTAGAACTGAAATATGAAATGGAACATCTGTGTGATGCGTGTGAGAAAGGCAAAATGAAAAGAGCCTCACATAAGCCAAAGCCTGAACCCAGTACAAGTGCTCCTCTAGAACTATTGCATATGGATCTATGTGGTCCAATGCGAACGCAAAACATAAACGGCAAGAAATATGTTCTTGTGATTGTGGATGATTTTTCAAGATACACTTGGGTTAAGTTTCTGAGATCAAAAGACGAGACTCCGGATATTATTATCTCGTTTTTCAAGAGTGTCCAAGTGAACATGCAGAAGACAGTCAAGCTGATAAGAACAGATAATGGCACAAAATTCAAGAACATAATTGTTGACAATTATCTCGAATCGGTCAGGATAACTCATCAGTTTTTTGCTTCCAGAACGCCGGAACAAAATGGGGTAGTTGAATGCCGAAATCGGACTCTTGTTGAGGTTGCACGAACGATGTTAAGCCAATCTGATCTATTTTTATTCTTGTGGGCCGAAGTTGTCTCAACTGCATTTTATACTCAAAATCGTTCAATCATTCATCGTCGGTTTGGTAAAACTCCATATGCTTTGATAAACAATAGAATACCTAGCATTAAACATTTTCATATTTTTGGATCCAGGTGTTTTATGCTGAATGATAAGGAGAACTTGAAAAAGTTCAGTCCCAAGGCTGAAGAAGGCATTTTCATTGGATATTCTCAAACATATGTTGCATACAAAGTTTATTTGAAGAAGTCGAAGATTGTGGTTGAGAGTGTCAACGTTACATTTGATGAAGATATGGCTTCTGAGCAACTCAGAATCCGTGATAACAGGAGTATTAGCTTCTGGACAGATCAGTCCATGTAACACCCTCAAATTTGGAAAGAGCAACTAATTTAAAATTTTCGAATATACCTCAAAGATGGATGAAACTTCATCCAACGAGTCCATACTTAAAATACGATTCTAGAATTATCCATCAGCAAAACAAATAAAATCTTACATAGGGACAAATTCAAGGTCGGGTGTTACTATAACCCAATAACAGTTGCTATCTCCATAAGTGCGGAAGGCTTCACCGAGTTACTCTCTCTCGTACAGGACTAGCATTCATCTCACCACAAAGTCGCTAGCAACAGTCCTCAACCAAACCTGTTGCACATGCCGACAAATAAAAAGGTTAGGCTAACGCCTAGTGAGTTCAAGAGTTTTCAACATGAAACAAATATATGTGTTAAAGGAAATAATGCGCGTTAAATCATTATCTGTCAAAATGATTTACTTTAAATATTAAACGACTCATTTTCCAATAACACACACCTTTAAAAAAACAAGCAACCCAACATAAACATTCTTTCGTAAAACAACTTCAACCCCAAATTCACCCCAAAACGTGAATAGTAATTAAAACTCCCAATTTATAAAATTGCGGATAAGGCTTTATTTCTCGAAACACCCAAACACAGGGGGCATAATACTCGGCCCATAAATCACGAATAAAATCCGCATATACAAAACGTCACCGAAAACATGGATAATAAAATAATACTATTTAATACCCAAATAACACGTTCCGGTGACGGGGGTGACCCGATTCTGTGGTATGTTGTGGAACACAAATTAAGCCACCTAGCCACGTTGTCGAACTACACCTCAGATCGTAACTGTATTGCCTGCTGTACCGAGCTACACCTCCAGTCGGACTTTATTTCAAGTCCCAAAACACCGTATCCCCCATTGCCTACTCCGTCGAGCGACACTTCAAGGATACACGATCTAATTTCCTGTTCGGTCTCTAGTGGAGTTTCATACTCAGGGTACTCATTCGACCCCTAGTGCCTACTACCTAGCATTCAAGATAGGAGCCTCAACTCCTTACTTGATAACTCTCGATGTCTAACCCTCGTGCACAAGAATTAGACATCCAATCACAAGACCCAAGGTTCCGAAGTACAACCCATAAAAGTTCCTCTTCGTCAAACAATCGGGACAACAAAGATGCCAACACGACATAATTCCCAAGGTGAGAATATCAACACTCCTCATCCTTAAATATGATTGACTTACATGCCTATGTATCCAAATGCATTAAAGTCTAAAATACATGACTCCCATTGAATGACACACGCACTAAAAACATGTATTCTCCAAAATAAAGTGCAATAAATGCAACTCACACCCAAAGCTCCACTTTAAGTTATTAAAACTGGACAAAAGTCCCCAAGACCCGACAAAGCCGAAAACCGAGCCTTAAGCTTAACCAGTCAAATGACCATATGCTAAAATCCACAATATACATTATAATGCAACCGACCACGTTTATGCAAACACATGCTCCAAAACTGCATGAATACACTCAAACACCATTTAGATTTGAACAAGTCATTTTCTAAACAATTTTATAACCCTATTGGCTCTCTCAAACGTCCCAAAGCATAAGGTCGGCATTTTTCATAACACACATTAAAAGTACAATCACTCCAAAGGATTAACAAGCGTACGATAGATCGTTAAGACATCATTATTAAAGATTTACTCAAAAAATTACTTGAAAAACATCTTTCCCAAAAACCACAGAGATTTACGATAACCGAAAGGTACATAGGGTTGGGAATGACCAAACTCCAATGACTCGTACATTGGTATTTTCAAAACGTTTCACAACACAAAATACGCTTATTTCCAATAACCACAAAATGTATTTTTACCAAATACACTCCATTTATGAAAATGGTTATCAAAACGTCTCCATTATGATACATTCATCAAAAATCCCAAAAATCCCCAAAGATGGGTAGTTTATAAGTTTATAAAGTTAAACACTTCCAAATAACCAAAAATTTATCAGATAATCAGCAGTTAACAATTTCATGTAAAACACAAAACACTTTAAAATGAACATTTTGGCATGTACATCGTTTTCACAAATCAACTTGAACTCACCTTGCTAGATTTAGGCTAAATCTAGATTTTACCCCAACTTGAGTTTCCTTGAAGAACTCCGAATCCACAAGCAAAAACCTTCCAAAACCTAGATCCACAATTTTCACCCATAAATAATCATATTCAACCATTTAGAATCGATCCCCAAACAGTTTACATCAAAATTTCCATTTTGGCGAAAACCCTAGTTTTGACCTAAATTTCTTCAAAACACCCAAACCGAAAACTTATGAAATAAAGCGCTAGGAAATTTATAAATGGAGCATTTATAACTTGATTAAAGTGTTAGAAAGAAAATGGATGAACTTACAATAGTGGGTTTTGATAAAACTCAAAACCCTAGAACTTTCTTGAAGAAGACATCAATGGAGATGGTGGAATGGTAGATCCTTGAATCCTAGACTTCCAAGACTTAGAAGATTATTGAATGCTTAAAAATCAAAGTGAATGGCCATAGAAATGTCTAGGGTTCGAACCAAGAAGATGGAAATCGGTTTGGGAGAGCAAGGGTGGGATTTGAGAAGTGAGAAACGAGATAAAAAACTGAAAATCGCGACTTAACAACCCTCTGCACCCCTGGTGCGACATTGACCAGCGCCTGGAAATGTCGCCAAGCCTCCCCAGGTTCTGTTTCTTTTCTGCGACTTTGCCCTGTGCGACTGTGACTCGTCATTGTCGCCGGGCATTGTAGTCGTGCCCGTACGAAGCTCCGAAACTCGACTTTTCCAACGCCAACACCCTCGATACTCTAAGGGACTTTAAATAATGATTTCCCAACAAAATCCCGCCATTTATAAATTACAAAAACGTCTGGGTGGCCTTTACTTACTAAAAATTACGGTTATTACAGTCCAGAACCTGCGGCTAAAGTTTATAATTTTGATAAAGTGTCAACATCTACGTCTCATTTATAATTTTGAGTTTATAATTTTGATAATGAGTTTCTTGGTTCAAAAGTGACTAAACCTATTGTGATTGACATATTCAAAGATTCAAGTAATCATCATCTAATCACATCAGACGTATCAACTGAATCAGATTCCCCGATTCAAGAAGAAACTCAAGTTCAAACACCTACTCAATTAGTTGAAGTTGCTCAAGATAATGAAGAGCCAAAAGTTATTCATTCAGTTGGTTGTTCTGTATTGCCTACTCAACAAACATCAAGTATCTCACCAGCTGACACTTCTGCGCCAGTTACTTCAATTGAACCCCAACACGAAGAATATATGGGATACTTAGATGGTCAACATGATCAGTCTACATCTAATCCACTCCCTCATGTACATAAATGGACCAAAGAGCACCCAGTTCATCAAATTATTGGATATCCGTCAAAACCGGTGCAAACTAGGTCTGCAACATTGAATGAGTGCATGTTTGATTCCTTTCTGAGTAAGATAGAGCCTACAAGAGTATCTGAAGAGTTAAAAGATCCAGATTGGATAACCGTTATGCAAGAAGAGCTCAATCAATTTGAATCTCTTAGAGTCTGGAGACTCGTACCTCGTCCGGAAGGAAAAACAATTATAGGTACGAAATGGGTATTCAAGAACAAGAAAGATGAGGATGATATCGTGGTAAGAAATAAAGCTCGACTTGTTGCTAAAGGATACCGGCAAGATGAAGGAATAGACTACGACGAGTCATATGCTCCAGTTGCACATATAGAGGCAATCAGAATGTTTCTAGCCTACGTTGGACACAAAAACTTCACTGTCTATCAAATAGACGTGAAGATTGCCTTTCTAAATAGCATACTAAAGGATGAGGTATATGTATCACAACCAGAAGGGTTTGTTAATGCTGAAAAACCGGATCTTGTCTACATTCTTGACAAAGCTTTGTACAGTCTAAAGCAAGCTCCCCGTGCCTGATATGATGTTCTATCCATGTTTTTAGTCAAGGCTGGCTTCTCGAAAGGTAAAATCGATACCACTCGCTTTATCAAAAAGGAAAAAATGATATCATTTTATTTCAAATATATGTAGACGATATAATATTTGGTTCAACTAACCCGAAGTATTGTAAGAACTTTTCTAATCTAATGGTGTCCAGATTTCAAATGAGAATGATGAGGGAGTTAAATTTCTTTCTCGGGTTACAAGTTAGACAATTTTCAACGGGGATTTTCATTAATCAAGCGAAGTACATTTCTGATATTTGGCAAAAATTTAAAATGGAAAATTGTACTCCAATTGGTACCCCGATGGCATCAGGAACTAAGATTGGAGTTGATCTTTCGGGAAAGTTGTTGATCTTAGAACCTATAGAGGAATGATTGGTTCTTTAATGTACTTAACGGTAAGTGGACCAGATATTATGTTTTCTACATGCTTATGTGCTAGATATCAAGCTTCGCCTAAAGAATCCCATTTTTCTGCTGTCAAGCGAATATTTCGATATCTGAAGGGGACTGCAAATCTTCGTTTGTGGTATCCTAAAGATACATGTTTTGAGCTAACAACGTATTCAGACGCAGATCATGAAGGTTGCATGTTAGACAAGAAGAGTACTTCGGGACATATACAATTTTTGGGAGATAAGCTCGTGAGTTGGGCTTCGAAGAAACAACTGTGTGTATCTACTTCAACAGCCAAGGCAGAGTACGTAGTTGCGGCTAGCTGCTGTTCTCAGGTGCTATGGATGCGAATACAACACCGAGATTATGGCTTCAAATACAACACAATACCGATTTACTGCGATTCCAAGAGTGCTATTTCTATTTCTCCAAACCCTATCCAACATACGAAAACAAAGCACATTGACGTGCGATATCACTTTATCAAAGATAATGTTGAAAAGGTTACAATTGAACTTACTTTGTAAACACAGATTATCAATTTGTTGATTTATTTACCAATCCGTTGGACGAAAAGAGATTTAATTTTCTCATTTCGAAACTTGGCATGTTGAATCTCAAGACATAATCTGTAGTTACCTAGTACAGTTTATTTTTGTTATTTTTCTTCGTTTCTTTATATTTTTAATTTGAACGATATTTGCACTGAAAGGTTCTGTTCATGGTTTCAGGGGGAGTGTGTCAAAAAGATTAGATGATCTAAATTCAAGGAGGAGTATGAGAAATTGCATATGTTTTATACTGACAAATCTTTTGTTAGAACATAAAACATGTTCACTTTAGAAGTTTAGTAAAGTAATCAACATAATTGTATTGGGCCTTGTATATGGGTTTGGGATTAATATGTATACAAGGGCTTGGGGTATAAATAGAAATCTTGTATCCTAGTTTAGGTTAACCTTTTCATTTTGTAAGCTTTTCATTGCAATGTAGACATACGGCTGCTATTCTCTCTAGTAGTTGTAGTGTTACATTTTCTGTCTATAATAATCTACAGATTAATTTCTATCCCTTTGATTCCTTGTTTATCATTCAATCAATCCAATCATGATCTCAATGGACCTAACAAGTGGTATCAGAGCCTAACGACAAATCTTTTCATCGACGATCGAGATCTGATTGGTTTTGAATAGAACAGTCGATAATTTTTTTTGATTTCTGCGATTTGATGAAATTTGTTTGTTCTTTGTTGTTAAATTGGTTCAGTGATTAAAGTTGATCAATATAGAATCAATTAATTTGTATAATTTCATTAATCCAGTTGAATCTGTCGATTTTGAGTTCATTAGTTCGAAAACTTTCAGTCACCGTGGTTGGATCGATTTGTTTTTTAGAGTCGAAATTAGACAAGATTATCAACTACAATTGTGCTCAAAAGGTGTTTTCGAACCTGTGTTCAAAAGTTCAACTCAAAATTCGATGTTTTGAAGTTTTTATTGAAGAAAGTTGGAAAATCGTTCCAGATCCAATAGAATTCGCAGGATTTTATGAAGAACTCGCAGATGTTTGAAGAATTCGCAAAGTTGTTTGAAGGATTCGCAGAAAAAAGAATGTTTTTTAAGAATTCGCAACAATAGAATTCGCATGCTGAAGAGTTTGAGAAACTCGCATGACAGAATTCGCAAAGACTTTGAAGCTGATATTATGTCAAGTATAGAATTCGCACAGTAGTTATCTGCGAAATGTTCAAGGATTCGCAGGATAACATTCTTTGAAGATGAAATTCTTAAGTGTAGAATTTGTACGTATATATGTTGCGAAAAGTAGAGAATTCGCAGATAAGAGTGTTGTGAAAGTTAAGAATTCGCAGGTATGTGAGATGTGAATTGTGAGGATTCGCAGGTATGTGGTCTACGAAATGCGAGAATTCGCAGGATAGGCACTTGCGAAAAGTGAGGTTTCGCAATGTAAGCCTATGCGAGTTGTGGTTTTCAGCTTAGCCTATCTTGCGAATTGTGCTCAAATGTCTATAGTGATCTGCGAATTGATGGTATTTTGCAAAAAAATTGTGATTTTTAAGAATTCTGAATGTTCTAAACCCATTTTGATACAAGTTTGCCCTGTTCCTGAGCTTTTTACGCGGAATGCATATGTGACATCGCTCTAATTATACGTTGGTCACATATCTTTAGCAACTGATCTACATTTCACGTGTGCTCATACTTTTCAAGATTTTCAGTTTCTAGATTTGATGATTTGGTCTCTGCTTGGATTGAGTTAGCTGCCTGAGCATCTGCAATCATCAGTCTGGAAAGCTTCTTGAGTTGTTAGACCGTTGAGAGCACTTTATCATTCTTCTAAATTGATCACTCAGTAGTGTGAGCGACTTCAATCGTTGTTCTGATACTTGAGTTGTAATTTAGAATCCTGAGTGACTCTAATCATCTAGTTGATTCGTGAAGAAAAGAGTTTTGGATTTGGTTATTCAGTCTTCTGGAAAGCAGCCAGAAAATGAGCGTCTTTCATCAGTTGTTGAACATTGCTTTCCTTCTAACCCTTGCCTTGTAGTGTTGCTACCGGATGCTACCGCCCTAAGCTGATCAGATGAAGTTCTTAAGCTGAATTCCTATTTTAACTCATGGTTCAAAGACAGATCAAATGTTCTACACTGAAGATGCACTTGATTGTCATTCCAAAATTCAACACATATCATTCTTGTGGCCATACAGAATGTGTTAGGTTTACAAGAGTCAAAAGTTGTCTTTATGTGCACTCAGTCGAGGTTATGGTCTACATCAGATCTAGTATTTCAGTTGATACTTCAAGGATAAGAGCTACTTTCAAGGGGGAGCTAGTGGAGCTTTGAAGTTTATGCAGCACTAAGTTTTATAAAGAAATCAAGGGGGAGAGGAGCTAAAGCTGGAGCTGATCAGAGAATGATTACTTTACAAAACTTAGGGGGAGAATGTTAGAACATAAAATATGTTCACTTTAGAAGTGTAGTAAAGTAATCAATATAAATGTATTAGGCCTTGTATATGGGTTTGGGCTTAAATGTATACAAGGGCTGGGGGTATAAATAGAAATCATGTAGCCTAGTTTAGATTAACCTTTCATTTTGTAACCTTTCATCGTTAGCAATGTAGACATACGGCTGCTTGCTCTCAAGTAGTGTAGTTTACATTTCTGTCATTAATAAATTACAGATTTCTATCCCTTTGATTCCTTGTTTATCATTCAATCAATCCAATCATGATCTCAATGGACCTAACATCTTTTTATGATGCATATTTTTATGGGGAGTAAGGACATTGACTTCTGATTATATCATATCAGAACTCGTTCTTAAACGTTTTATTGCTTTTATGTCTTTAGTTTTTCAATAAATGTTTTTGTTTTCAATAAGCCTTTGTTGCTTTGACGTCTTTTTGACTATTTGCAGATTTTGAGGGGGAGCTTACATGATCATATCATTCATGACTTTGGAGCTGGCCTTATGAGATTAACGATGAGCATAAGGAATATTTTATTCTTAATCTCATACGTGTTTGGAAGAAGGACGACTTTCAGACATGAAAACATGTTCTAATTGTTCAAACCACTTCTCGATTATTAAACAGTTTTCATGAATACAGAAGTGTGATTTTAAATGTTTTATTTCATGAGTTTCAATGTTAAACTAACTGTGTGTTTCCAAAGATACATACTTGTGTATTATCTTTTTCATATACTCTCAAGTATTCATACACATTGGTTTAGTATTTTTGTTGACTATGTTCTTACCATGTCTCAAAATTATAACTATTTTTTCGACGGTAAGACACTCCGTTTGATATTCAAAGTTTGTTGAGCGATATATCATTCAAAACGTTTCTTTCAAGAATGTCTATATTTGATTCGTATAGACAACATCCAATTTTTCATGACCTAAGTTTTATTGATAAATCATTCATATTTGATCTTTTCCATACATTGTCAGATTCTCAAACAAGCAGTTTGTATTTATTTCATTCATTCAATATACTTGTTTTGAGAAAATCTTCCATGATAAAAATGTTCAAATCTTCATGATTATATTAATGAGCATACAAATATCTGACATGTATTTCATACTGTGCTTTAACTATTAAAGTTAAACGATTGAGCAACTTTATGCTTTTAGGAAAAAATACATGGGAATTGTGTGAGATTTTAACGAACTTCTATGGATTAACGATAACCAGTGTTTCCTACCCAAGAAGTTATCATGAGTGATCGAGAGGCAATGAGTCAATATCTGAGTGTGGGTGTGTTGAGATAAAATGAAAAGAGAGATTGGTTAGAAATGAGCTCAATGTTAAAAAGAAAGAGGGTGAGAGAACAGAGTTAAAAGAATATCAGAACTCTGCACCAACTACTTTTTGAGTCGGGCAACCACATTACTGTTGTTTCACAATTCTTTCGCGAACATCATTGAAACAGGCAGTGAGCCCATGCCAACTCTTGCTTTCTACCCCACCAACTACTTACTTTTTTCTCAACAAAGAGATGTTTCAATTTTTCTTGGGGACGCAACACATAATCTATCTCATCTTCATTTGGAAGACGTGGATATTGAAACAGAAGGAAATCTGCCCCACCTTCGCACTTCGATCATGCACAATTGAGTCTGTGTATTACTGTTGTTATCTCAATGGTTTACACACTTTGAGCCTTTTATAAAACATTCATGTTTAAATTCTTTCATACACAAGCAAGAACACACACAAAATTTGTTTTTCTGTCGGAACGTTCAGAGAATAATCTTGTGTTATTCGATGATTGAATGGAAGACCTGGGGAGTGAACATCAATAAAACTCCTTCTACAGTACATTAGTTGTACTAAGTGGCTTAGTGCTACTTACAGGAAGTTTAACTGATTCATTTGTTGATTCAGGGTTACATTCCTATTTGTCTGAATTTGAAAAGATTCGGATGAATACATTATGAATTGACGGATGGTTCAGATGCTCATTTGGAAAGATCGGTAGTCAGAAAAAGGTTTATGACATTTCTTGAAGATAGATTTGATGATTTCTATGCTCTACATCATCAAAAAGGGGGAGAATTCATTTCAAGAAATGTTGTCTAAAGAACAGACTGTGAAAATTTCGGGGAGAAAGTGATCAAGAGATGAAAGATTTGAAGGTTATATTTCCGGCATATGGGGAGAATATTTAGAATGAAAGAGAGAGTTCAATGAATTTAAGAAAGTTTGCTGAAGTTTACTAAAAATTTCTTTGAAGATTATTTGCTGAAGCAAAGTGAGCTAAATCTGAAGATAATCTCGCTTCTGAAGTCTGAAATAGGTTTTTATTACCTAGAGGGAGATTGTTATAGTTCTTGAAGAACACTTTCACAGACTTTGGGGGAGAATACTGTAATTCTGTAGATTGTTTGTCAAGAAATAAAGAGAGAGATAAAGAAGAAAGTGGGAGATTGACTGTGATTAATTTGTTCAAAGAAAAATATTATCTGCTTTCATTATAAAAAGGGGAGATTGAATTCGTTAAAGATCAAATAAGAGGAAGATTTTTCCGTGTTGCTGAAATTTAATTTGAATCCAAAGGGGGAGTTTCAATGCATATCTTTTTGGAGATGATCTTGAATCTAAAAGTGGAGATTGTTAGTGCACAAATATGTTGGATCCAAGATCATGGGATTTAAAGTCAAAGTTCCAAGTGAAAACCTCATTACAAAGTCAAAGTCAATTGTCAAAGTCAAATAGTTTAGTTTAGTGTTGTTTTGTCTTTGTAACTTGTAAGTATAAATAGTTCTTTTCTGTTTGTAGAATCATGTGACACGCTGATAGAATATACTTTAGTGAGAGAAATATTGAGAGTGAAAGAGTCTGTAATCTGTGAATTTTAGAATCTAATACATATGACCATTTGAGTGAATCTTGTTGTTAATCTTGATTGAATTGCACAATTTGGGAATAACAATGCATTTCCGTAACCCTAATACTCTCCCCACCTAGGAGTGTTCTACCCAGATGGAAAGTGATGCTATCGACACATATAGTTTAAGTCTAGGTATACTAGAGTCGACACCTAGTTCACTTAAACTAAAAGTCTGATACCAACTTGCAACACCCCAAAATTGAGATAAACAAAAATTTCCGAAAAAGGAAATGTGTCATAACAATCAATGCCAAAGCACGAGCTTTTCCCAAAAAGGGAACAATACACGCCTCTTATAATTACAAGTTTTGTAATAAATAAACAATGAGGGATAATAACCCTTTAATCTAATTTATAACTAGAAAGGAGATTACATCAAGTTGTTATCTAAGTCCCAAAATAACGAACATCTTCCATTGGCATCCCAAAATGCTCCCCAAAACTCTCAACTAAGGCTTACAAAACCTTCTTAGCGGTCGCGCCGCTAGGACCTGAGATACACATCAAACCAATCAAGTGTTAGGCCAAACGAGCCTAGTGAGTTGAATAAAAGAATGCATAAACATATAAGAGTTCGTAAGCATAACACTCCATAAAGGAATCAGTGGGGGAGACCCAAAGCACCAATGAGTTTCACCTCAAGAGTCGATGTACTTTGATGTTCACTCTCACGAGCAATATCCCAAAGACCCGACACATTTGAAGACTACCTCCCAGGCATTACTCCAAATGGCGGAGATCTAGGCACATACCGAAAAGGTGGCACCCCAAGACTACATCCTCCTAGTGCCTACTCGTGGTTCATTCAATATACAATCCATCCACATACATATTTCACCTCAAGTAAAACACATGTATAGGGTCCCAAAGAATTCCAATCCTGCTTTAGGTCAAAACCCAAAATCATATAAATCCACATACAATGTTCATCAACCACATACTATCATATGATTATATCCCAACTCTTATCAACAAATATCCTCATCAAACCCACATGGTGACTAGTAGCCAACAATCCTCACATTTACCAAATATGGCAATAAGTTACAAACTGGTAAGATGATTAACATATGTAAGGAAACATGAAATAATAACAAGAAACATGTTAAGAGGTGTATCTCATTTAAAATAGTTGGGAGAAAACTCACAATCTAGATTTATATAAAAACTCTAGAAAATTGGATGAGATAGTGAGAAGATGAAGACTTGATTTATGCTTTAAATGCTCCACTTAATGCTCCTCCAAGACCCTTGATTGCCAATAAATGATTCCAACTAAAACTAGGGTTTCAATAAATATGGGAAGGGTTGAGATGGTATAAATTCTCCCCAAGAACTCTCCAATTCGGTTCAAAACGAGTGAGGTGAGAAAAATGAGGTAAAAAAGGTCAAAGATCGGATTTTATACTCCCAACCCCCGCCGGCGACAGTTCCCGGCGACAATCCCATTGGCATTGTTGTGGGGGCATAGTCGTGCACTCCCCATTGGTCATGGTACAAGTCTAGCGATTGTGACATGGCGATAATACCTATGTCACTATCGCGGTCACTATCGTCGGGGATGTACCGAGACCATACCCCGGTCGGTGACCTTGCCACACAACTATGACCATTGTCATAGTCACTGGTGACTATTGCACCAACGCCCAGACCTGCTGTTTTTCGATAATTTCAACCCGATACGTCACACCTAGTGTTCAAGGCTCGAGACTCGACTACGCTTTTCAATGGAACTATAATTAGAAGAGAATTTAGCCAAAGGTTGGGAGACAAGTTTATCAACTTACCTATTCCAAATTTCTAGGCGTTACACTATCCCTAAGGCTCAAGGGAGGGCCTTTCAAATGACGAAAGAAGAAGCGAAGGAGACCGCTGATGTGGTGTCGGGTACGTTCTTACTCAACTCCATACCCGCTAGAGTATCGTTTAATTCTGGTGCAAATTTCTCCTTTGTGTCGATTGTATTATGTAAATCCTTGGTCATGCCTACTTGTACTCTTCGTGATGCGTTAGTCATAGAAGTAGCAAATGGAGAGCAAGTGGTCTTAAGGGACATCTTAGCGGATTATTGTCTAGAAATCAACGGAGAATCTTTTAAGGTAGATTTGTTCCCCATGACCATCAGAAGTTTCGACGTGGTGATCGGTATTTGGTGAAGAAATACCCATCATATCTAGCCTTTGTGATTTATGTCAAGGTGGATAAGAAAAGGGTGGAAGACGTGAGGATTGTTAGTGAATTTTTGGACGTGTTTCCCGACAAGTTACCAATCTTGCCACACGACCGACAAGTGGAGTTTCAGACATATTTGATTATGGGGGCGGCACCGATAGCTCGTGCACCGTACCGCCTTGAGCCAACATAAATGCAAGAGATAATGACTCAACTACAAGACTTTCTAGAGAAAGGGTTCGTGAGACCAATCTCTTCACCTTGGGGATCTTCGGTGCTTTTCGTGAAGAAGAAAGACGGGTCAATGCGTATGTGTATCGATTACCGAGAGTTGAATAAGGTGACCATGAAGAATAAATACCCACTACCTCGAATAGACGACCTCTTTGATCAACTACAAGAGGCCAGGTGATTTTCCAAGATCGACCTCCGATCAGGTTATCATCAAGTAAAGGTAAGAGAAGAGGACGTCTCGAAAATGGCATTTAGAACTCGATATGGGCACTATGAGTTTCTAGTCATGCCATTTGGTTTGACGAACGCGCCGACAATATTTATGGACTTGATGAATTACGTATGTCGGCCATTCTTGGATCGGTCGGTCATCATGTTCATCGACGACATCTTAGTTTACTCCAAGGACGAGGAGGAGCATGAGCAAAACTTGAGATGAGTTTTGGAAGTTCTAAGGAGGGAAAAGCTATACGCCAAATTTTCCAAGTGTGAATTTTAGTTGCGGGAAGTTCAATTCCTTGGTCATGAGTGACTCGGGAAGGAGTAAAGGTAGATCCAACAAAGATTGATGCAATGATGAACCGGGAGCCTCTAAAGAGTCT
The DNA here is from genome assembly GCA_954870635.1 of Arctium minus. Lineage (NCBI taxonomy): Eukaryota > Viridiplantae > Streptophyta > Magnoliopsida > Asterales > Asteraceae > Arctium > Arctium minus. The sequence continues at coordinate 156,553,873 of OX941081.1, forward strand.
ATCAGAGATTCGAAGCTTTTTGGGACTTGTCGTGTACTACCGAAGATTCATCCAAGACTTTTCCAAAATCGCTTCATCATTGACCGCGTTGACTCAGAAGAATGTGAAGTTCACGTGGACTGGAGCTCAAGAGAAATCTTTTCGTACTTTACAACGGAAACTTTGTGAAGCTCCAATCTTATCGCTACCCGAGGGGATGAAAGACTTCGTCGTTTATAGTGACGCATCCAAGATGGGCTTAGGTTGTGTTTTAATGCAGAGGGACAAGGTGATCGTGTATGCGTCAAGGCAATTGAAGGAGCACGAAAAGAATTACTGAACTCATGATCTCGAATTGGCGGCGGTAGTGTTTGCTTTGAAGTTATGGAAACACTACCTATATGGTACAAAATGCACACTCTACACCGATAACAAAAGCTTGAAGTACGTTTTTTATCAAAAAGAATTGAATATGCGGCAACGAAGATGGACTGTGAACTTCTATACCACCCGAGCAAGGCAAATGTAGTGGCGGACGCGTTAATCCGGAAAGAGTATAGTGGAGCGGTGCGGACGTCGCTAGCAAGGATTGAGATCATTTCAAACCTTGTCGATATGATAAAGACTGCTCAAGCCGAAGCGTTACTCGAAACGAACCTAAAAAATGAAGCTATGTCAAAGCAACACCTTAACTTGACAGAAGATGGTAGAGGATTGAAACTCTTCCAAGGACGAATTTGGGTGCCCAAGTTAGAAGGATGTCGAAAGTTACTTTAGGAAGAAGCACACAAATCTAGATATTCCATTCATCTCGAAAGCACCAAGATGTATAGAGATTTAAAGTTGAATTATTGGTGGCCGGTTATTAAACTTGATGTGGCGAACTTTGTGGAGAAGTGCCTTACTTGCTCGCTAGTGAAGGTCGGACACCAATAACCGTATGGGAGCTTGCAATCTCTAGAAATACCAGAGTGGAAATAGGATCACATCACAATGGACTTCGTGACAAAACTACCAAAGACGTTGAAGGGCCACGACACCATTTGGGTAGTAGTGGATCGATTGACTAAGAGCGCACACTTCTTGGCCATGAGAGAAATGTTGCCGTTGGACAATCTAGGAAGATTGTACATCAACGAGGTGGTCTCGAGGCATGGAGTGCCGTTATCCATCGTTTCTGATCGAGATAATTTCATTTCTCATTTCTGGAATGCCTTTCAAAGAGAACTGGGAACAAGAGTAAAGTTGAACACGACGTATCATCCTCAAACGGATGGACAGAGCAAGCGGACTATTCAAACGCATAAGACATGTTGCGATCTTGCGTCATTGACTTCGGGGGAAATTGGGACTCTCACCTCCCATTGGTGGAATTTGCTTATAACAATAGTTACCACTCGAGTTTGGGCATGGCGCCGTTTGAAGCCTTGTATGGACAGAAATGTAGAACGCCGACGTGTTGGCTAGAAGCGGGCGAGAAGCAATTCGTCGGACCGGAAGTGGTGCAAGAAACAGAGGACAAAGTAAAAAGTATCTGAGAGCGGTTGAAGGCGGACCAAGACCGCCAAAAGAGTTATGCGGACAAAAAGAGAAGACCGGTGGAATTCCAAGTGGACGACCAGGTAATGTTGAAGGTATCACCATGGAAAGGAATAATTAGGTTTGGAAAGTGGGGGAGCTTAGTCCTCGTCTTCTCGAGCCTTTCCCTATAATGGAACGCGTGGGATTTCAAGCCTACAAGCTTGAACTTCCACCCTAGATGAGTGGGATTTATCCCACTTTCCACGTGTGTTACCTACATAAGTGTTTGGCGGAAGAAAACAATGTCATACTATTAACGAAAATTCGAATGGACCATGACCGGTGTGTGGAAGGACCGGAAGCCATTTTGGAGAGGGAAACAAAGAAACTTCGTCATAAGGAAGTGGTTATGGTGAAAGTGCAATGGAAGCATCATCGGGGCGCGAATGTGACTTGGGAGGCGGAAGAAGACATGAAACGTCGTTATCCCCATCTGTTTGAGTGACGGGTGATTACGGGGACGAAATCTCTTTAAGAAAGGGAGGATTGTAACACCCCAATTTCGTCGAGTAAGTCCACCTAATCCTCTAGAGACCTTCATAGGAAAATCTCGACAACTCTATCGTTATAATATCTTTCCTCTAGGAGAAACCGTCTAGCTTGGTTATAAAAGCTCTCCTTATAAACTGTTATTGGTTTATTTGTGGCATTGGTATAAGGATGTATGTTAATATATGAGTTCACGTGTTGTTTATGTGTAACCGTGTGAGTATCTATGTGTTATTGCATATGTAAGAGTATCGTGAGGACCCGAACGCTAGTTTTGCATGGAGTTTACACCTTTGGAATTGCATCCTCACTTTTGGAATGTATCATCTTAGAATGCTAAAAACCGAAGGTAGGATCGGTACTTCGCTAAACTCACTTAAACCTGACCTGATCGTATAGGAACTCTAAGATTTAGGATTTTGGACTATCCGGCAACCAAACCATCTTCCTTTGGATTGTGTTGTAGAAGTTTCGAGACCAAAACCGAACTCCCCAACCTTCGGCGAGAATGCCTGGCGAGAATGTCGTGGCACTCTCTCATGGTCACTATCGCTTGAAGGAGAGGACTTACGGTACGAGTTCGGCGAGTTTTCCTCGCGACTTTGCCAAGGCATTGTCGCGGCCACCTGCATGCATACGGTACAGCTCGGGAGAGAATGCCCGGTGATATTGCCATGGCATTCTCGCCATGGCATAGTCGCCAACAAGTTAATCAGCCCCCTTAAATACCAGACGTAATTTTCAGAGAGAGATCTGATTTTGGGGTTTTAGGACAGCAACGATTTTCATCTCATCCATACGGTTGGTAACCCTCTCTACCCTCATATCTCATTTATTGTTTGATCCATAAATCTAAGAGGAGTTAATGCATTCTTAGGGTTGTACCATCCTCTATTTGGAGCTTCAATTCCTACTTCTACAAAGCCATAAGTCTACACCTTTTCATCTACAAACCCTAGAGGTGAGTTCTTATACACTTCTTCTTCATTAAATGTGCATTAAATATGGTTAATTTATCCTTTTTAAGATGTTGTCCCAAACATTGACTGAGAGTCCTTAACCTCTAAATCCCTACATATCTATTTGTATGTCCACCATGAATACATACATATACACTTATGTGTATATATATGTGTATATATATATATATAAATATATACACACCATATATATACATTTACATACACAAATATGTATATATGTATATATATACTTTTATAATCATTCATGGACCTTGACTCAAATCCTAGGGTTACATGAATTTTAGTTATAAAAGTATTTAGGCATGTATTATTGTACATATAAGGATCATTGTAGCAAAACCCCCCTACTTAAGAAAATATGATTGGATGGAACACAAGAATGAAATGATTGGCTCCTTAAATGGGAAGTTCTATATGATAAATTAACATGCTCTTGGGTTGGAATTCTGAAACATATTTACGTGTGGTTATTTAACTTGCTTATAAGTATATGTCAAGATTGTTGGTCTCTACTTTCTTGTGTAAGAGGATGTAGTTTGCATGTTTATGGGTTCACCATCAATGGCCATTTTGGTCACTAGCGAGTAGGCAATGGGGGACGCAAGTCCTTGAGGTGTAACTCGTCTAGATTGGATAGGCAATAATGTCCGTAAGTCCTTGAGGTGTAACTTGACGGAGTACGCAATAAAGGCATAAACGGTTTGAAGATTGTGATTTCTTTCATGGCATAGGAACTAGAACCGAGACATGAGGTGTAATCCAATAACATCGCGGGTGACTCCATTCACGTGTTCTCATCACCCTGATGAGAAACGGGTCTCCCCCGTATTTCCAAGAGGTATCTCTTGTATTTGTATGATCAGGTATTAAACCACGTGGCAAAGTTGGATTATGATGTAGTAACACCGAAAGAATCTTGTCACACAAAATTTATGATATGATTATTCTATATATGAATCATTTTATTTATGTGATTTCACTAGGCGACGACCTAGCACTTGCTTTGGTATTTTGTTGACTCACAGGTCCTACTAGTGGTGCGCATAGGGCACCTTGATTTCGTCGGTCGTGCACCTAGGAGCTTTGAAGGACCGGGATTTTGGGGAATCTTTTGAGAAGAGTGTTTTGAAGATATAACGACACCCACATTAATCTAGTTTTAACCAATGTTCTAGATTAAATAGGTTGTTGTGTATATGTCTCATTTATTCATTACTATTTTTGATGCAAACTATCCCAACTTTATTCGGTTTTAGTTGTCTATATTTACAGGGCTCATAAACCTTCATATTATAGATGTCATACTGCCGAAATTTTAAGTTTTCAATTTACCCAATTTTTAGGATGTTACACATCATATCCAAAGATTTGAGCCAAAGATGCCTCAAAATATCAAAGGATGATGTTAGGTCGTTTTTGAGAGGTTTTGAGAGAGTTTGGAGTTGATTTGGGTGAAGAGGGAATGAGCTAAAATAGAAAATTGCGGCTTTAAGGAGGCCTGGCACACCTGGAGACATTGCCAAGCGACAATGCAACGCTGGAGTGTACCAGCCTACGGTCCAAGCTGTGCGACTATGACAGTGCGATTATGACAATGTCATAGTCGCTGGGCATTGTAGCGGGACCCTTCCCAATCCCCGAAACTTAACTTTTTCAAAACCAAGGCTCCCGATACTCTTAGGGACTTTAAATAATGTTTTTCCAATATAAATCCCACCATTTAAAAGTTGCAAAAACGTCCGGGTGATCTTTACTTATCGAAAATTACGGGTTTTACAATGCATGAGCATGAGAGGAACAATCAATGTCCATCTTTCCAACTCCAAGTCCAAATTTGTCATCGCAAGTCATTTGGTATTGAAAAATATTTTCAACATTTTTAGAAGAACTTGTCCATTTCTTTACAACTTCTTGTTCTTTTTTAAGACGTTTAATCATTTTGTTCTTTTCTTTAGCAATGATGAAGTTTATAGTCTTCAGATATTGAAGTTCAGCCTTGATTTTATCAAATAACTTTAGTTGAGAAAGGCATATTAAAGTTGAGAAGAAAGATACTTGATTTGAGAATTTGCCTTTTTCTTGGCATCTTTGAGATTATAGAAATCAACCGTCAAAGAGTCAAATGCTTCAATCTTTTCAGAGTCAGGCATAGAGTGAAAGGGATGTACCTGAGAGGAAGATGGAGAGCACTCAACAGAGACTAAGGTAGTGGAGAAGATATGTCCTACAGGATCTTCCATATCATTTATCTTTGCCATAAGACAAACATTAGAGGTATCCTTCTCACAATCAGAAATTGGTTTGTCCACCCAGTCATGGGTTTCAGCCATTAGACCTTTTCCCTTTTTGAGCAAGTTTTCATTTCTCTCTTTCTTTCTCTTGTATTTGCCTTATATTTTTCATCATGCTCAGAATTGATTGAGAGAGAAGATTTTTCAGATTTTCGGGAAGGAGATCGACTGGAGATTTCATATCTTCTCCTTTCCGATTTAGAAGAAAATCGGAAGGAAGAGGAGAAGCTTTTGGATCTTCCCGAACGTTTACTGCTACACTAAGAAGCAAAATGACCTTTCTTCCCACAGTTGTAGCATTCTTTAGTTTCTTTATCAGAGGAAGAAAATTTTGAGATGGAAGAGGACGGTTTTCGGCCAAACTTAGTTTTTCTAGAAGAGAAACGAGGGTTTTTCTTGGAATAGCCTGCTAACATGGCCATTCCATCTGAAAGTTGGTCAATGGAAGTTTCCTCACCTTCATCATCGACATCACTTAGATATGCCTCTGATTGGTGATTTGATTCCTCCAGTCTTTCAAGATTAGAATCATCAGAGGGATAAGTTATTCTAGGAATACACACAGATTTCTTGGAAGAGTCACTAATAAGAGCCATAGATGAGCTTATTATATCTTTTATGATTGAAGTCCTTGGGATCTTGGTTTGCTCAAAATTGTGCAAAGATCCATACAGAACAGTGAGGGGCATATGATTAAGGTCCTCGGTCGTCTTGATGCAAGTACAAATATTTTCCCAAAAATCGGGGAGACAATCCATAAACTTGCATAGGACTTCCTCATTGTCATATACATGACCCAACAATTTTAGGTCGTTAAGAAGACTGTTAAATCGGTTATAGTAGTCAAAGAGAGATTCACCTTTTTCATAAGAAAAGAGCTCATATTTTATGACAAGACCAATTTTCTTACTTTTCTTTACCTCATAATTTCCTTCATAAAGGACACACAGAGTTGACCACATTTCCTTAGCAGTAAAAAGATTTACTAAGGAGTCGTACACTTCATCAGGAAGAGAGAGAGAGCAATGATGGCTCTAACCTTAGTGTCAAGAGAGACAAGATGTTTGTCTTCATCATTGTACTTTTCGGGGTTTTTAAGGATATAGTGACCAATAGCTGCTGATTTTTCTTCATCCGAGGAATCATCAGAAATTTTGCGATCAATAGTCCTCTGGGTATCATAACGAGCCCAAATTTTAGGAATGATGGGTCCTTCAAGAAGGATTTTGGGATATCTGCTATCAACTCCTTCCATGAAGAGCATCATACGACTTTTCTACAAGGCAAAGTTATTGGGATTGAATTTTGGTGGTTTGGCTAAAGAGACATTGTCGTATGATCCAGTAAAGGGTTTTGAAGAGAAGTTCCATTGTTGGTAGAAGAAGATGATTCCATTTCAGATCAAGTTTATTGAATTAAACTGACTTGCTCTGATACCACTTGTTAGTCCCAACAAGAAATGACAAAAGTAACAAGTATTGTAGAAGGGGGGTTGAATACAATACTAAAAAATTTTACTTAATGTAATTCTTTATTGATAATAAAATCAAGAATTACACACATAAACCTTTTAAGATTGTTGCAGAAAAAAACAGATAAATCTATCCTAACAATCTTTCACTTAGAAAACAGAAAACAAAACACAACATGGAAAACACTAAGAACAAAGCTATGAAGTTCTTGAGGGGAGAAAATTTATGCCGATTTTGCTTGAGTACACTTAAATCTCTTTAAAAAGAGTAACCTTGCATGTGAGGAGCCTGTTGATCCAACTCTCTCAGTGATTTGATAATGACCCTTTATAATACTTAGTGAAAATTACGTTTAAATTATGTATGTATAAGTGTTTCACCATCAGTGATTAAATACTAAGTATGTTCAGTATCGCTGATGATTTATCATGTAAACAGTTATACGTAATCCCTGAATACAAGTTTCGCGACAAAATATGTTCACTGCTGAATTGAAGACAAAGCTGCTGAACAAAGGACAAGTCTACTCATGACCTGATGCGGATATCAGCGAAAACAAGACAAGTCTACTCACACGTGAAGAGACCTGAGGAAAAGATTCAGCGATAGTTGAACTTCTTTCTATCTCTGAAAAGAAAGAGATATTCAGCGATCAATGATCACTTTGCTTATACCTCAAGTCTCTTTTGTCTTATCAATGCACACATATTATGAATGTCAGAAAAGACATACCTCTACAACAATTCGTATAACAACTCTGATATCTACACTGTTCATCATACGACCAAAAGCATGTCTCCAAAAGTCAGACTCATGCAACCAACCAGAGAAGGACACGTGTAAAGTACCCTGCCATGCATTTAATGCATAGGGTATAAATAGAAAGATCACAACTCTATCTGAGAGTTGCCTTAAGCCTTCAGCCTTCAATCTTTCTGTACAATATAGAAACCCTTGTTTTCTATATTCTCTTAATCCCCATTCTCTAATTCTTATGCAACCATCTTAGTGTTTCTTAAGTTTGTTTAGATTAGGTTCTTACTTAATCTTATTCCGCAACAGACTTGTAAATTATATTTTAATTTATCAATAAACAATTTATTAAACTTAAAAATTTGTGTTTGTATTCAACCCCCCCCCCCCCCCTTTCTACAAACTTGTTAAGCACTTTCGGGACCAACAAGTGGTTTCAAAGCAGACTGTTTAATCTCATAAACAAGATCTTGCTTTATTCTCTTCCTTGCTATTCTCAATATGGCACTAAACACAAATACTAACTACTATGATAATGGTTCTCTCTCAAAACTTCCTCGATTTAGCAGAGATAACTTTGCTCTCTGGAAAAATCGAATGATCCCACTATACCTGAATACATAGCAAATGGTTCTTATGAACCCTTCACCATCATAGCTGCAGTTCCAGCTACTGCCACCACTCCTGCTGTCCCTGAAAGATATGCTATTAAGAAAATAAGACAATGGAGTGATGAAGATAAAACGAAAGTCAGTTTAGATGCTAAAGCAAAAACCATTATGTCTATGGCTCTGTCTGATGAAGCCTTTCATTCCATCATGCATCTAAAAACTGCTAAAGAGATGTGGGACACTATATGTGTTCAATATGAAGGTACCACTGAAATCCAAGAAACCAGAAAGATTAACTTGGCAAGACAATATGAAAGTTTTATCTGTGGTAAGAATGAATCCCTATCTGATGTTCACCAGATATTTAACTGTCTAAAGGATTGTTGGTAGGACCTACTCTAACTCTGAGGTCTTAACTAAATTCTTGGAATGTCTTCCTGAAAGCTGGGACAGTTACTCAATGTGTCTTAAACTGACAAAAGACTTAAATTCTCTCTCTTAGCACCTTCTATGGAATATTGCTCAATTATGAGCAATCAAATCTTCTGAAGAGGAATCTTATAAAAGATTATAAATACTCCAAAAGTACTCTTGTCGCTTTAGTATGTTCAGAGATCATTCCATCTCAGCGATCTACTCTCACCATCACTGAGTTAGATTCTGACACTGAGGAATTATCATACACTGATTTTTCAAAGTTTGATGAATCCATAGCACTCTTGACAAACTCTTTCAAAAGGTTTGCAAGAAAGAGCAATTTCAGAAGATATAAGCCTCTCTCTATAACTGACAAGCCAAAATCAACCCCTGTTGATAAGGTTACTACTACTTGCTTTAACTGTGAAAAAGTTGGACATTTTGCAAGTGAATGCAGGTTGAAGAAAGTTTTCAAACCTTCTACCTCCAGGAAAACCAGCGATAGCAAATACCTTAAGCTAAAAGATAAATATCAAAAGTTGAAAAACTTCAAGCGAAAAGGTAAAGGTTTTATCGCTGAAGAGCATGACTGGGCTGAATCAGAAGAATCTAATCCTGATGAAGAAGAAGTTGCTAATCTCTGTCTTATGGTTGAGATTAAAGAAGAAGTGGAAGAACCAACAGGAACTTCCATGAGCTATATCTCCTCTCAAGTATCAATCTCTACTAATCCCTCTCTTTCTGAAGCTGAGAGAAGTCGCGCTATAGATGTGCTGACAATAGACTTATACAATGCACTCAATGGCAAAACTCTAGTTGAAAACAAAAACATTAACTTAACTGAACATGTAGAGAAATGTCATGAAAGGATCAAAGAACTAACTCTTCTAGAGGAAAGTTTAAAAGATCAAGTCGTTGTAAATGAAATTATCAGCATTGAACGCGAACAAGTCATCGCTGCTTTAAAAGCTGAAAAGGCAACTGTTGAGGGATGGTGTAAATCTTCAAACAAGATCACTGAAATCATCAGGGCTCAAATCCCTGCTAATGACAAAACTGGTCTCGGTTATCATCCTGAAAAGGATGAATCCAGCAGATATTGTTCCATGCTCAAGTTTGGAATGTTTGTCTCTTCTATCTCTGACACTTCTTCTACTCATTGTTCTTCATCTTCCAATCCTATTCCAGAGGACTTATCAAAAAGCTCTAAGCTCGCTGATAAAGGGAAATCCATTTCTCATCCTCAGAAGGCTACCAAGAAAGCAAAACTGAAAGTACTTTCCAAACCTTCAGTAAGTCAATCTTCCAGCTCTAGAACTAAAATCACTGATATTTCTTAGAGATCAACTCCAAAGCTGAAAATTAATATTAAGCCTAAGAAATCCAAAGAACTGAAAATTCCTCCAAGATCTTATGTTAAGGGCATTCTTAGAGTTGGCCTTGCTCATCTCAAGTTTTCTAACTCTACTTCTCATAGTCACAAGGCAAAATTCATCTATAGAAAATGTTATCACTGTGGACTTACTGACCATATTGCTAGTAAATGTCCTACTGCCACAAAAGCTGAAAAGACAACTAAAGTGAAGATGATTGCCTCCAAGGCTAAGAAGGTCACCAAAGCTGAGAAATCTGCTAAGGTGAAAAATACCACTGAGGTTAATCAAATAACCAAAGTCAAGGTTACCACTAAAACTGAATCTTCAAATGTCGTGAAGAGTGTTGAACCTTCCATCTCCAATAACACTGCTGGACCCATTGAAAAGTGGGTACCAATCAAAAATTAATCTTCCTTATGTTTGCAGGGATCGAAGGGCATCTGGTATTTAGATAGCGGATGTTCTAGACACATGACTGGACAAAAAGACCTGCTCACTGAATACAAGGAAGAGAAAGGTCCCTCAATGACCTTTGGTGGAAATGGAAAAGTCTATACCAGAGGTTTTGGTGTTCTCAGCAATGGAACAACTACTTTCAGAAGAGTCGCTTATGTAGATGGACTGAAGCATAACCTTCTAAGCATCAGTCAGCTATGTGACAAAGACTACGAAGTTCGCTTTTGTAGGAAAGCATGTTCAGTGATGAATGAAAAATGAAAGCTCGCTCTTAGTGGTTATCGTATGGAAAATGTCTATGTAATAGATATGGACTCTACTACCATTGAAAACGTTTGTTTTCTCTCTAAGGCCTCCTCAGATGTCAATTGGTTATGGCATAAAAGGCTATCTCATCTTAACTTCTAGACACTGAATTCTCTCTTCTCAAAGGAACTAGTCTCCGGTATTCCTCAGCACTCATATGCCAAAGAATCTCTTTGTTCAGCATGTGAAAAGGGAAAGCAGACTAAAGCTAGTTTCAAATCAAAACAAGTTTCCTCAGTGACAGGTCCTCTTCAACTCTTGCATATGGATTTATTTGGCCCTGTTAATATTCAATCCATAGCTGGAAAGAAATACACACTTGTCATTGTAGATGAATATTCTCGCTACACATGGGTAATTTTTCTTCGCTGTAAAAGTGACACTCCAGAAGAACTGATATCTTTCGTTAGAAAGATGGAAGTGTTGAATAATCTAACTGTTCGCTCAATAAGAAGTGACCATGGAACTGAATTCAAAAACAGTTCTCTGAAAAACTTCTTTGAGTATGGGAATCTCTCACAATTTCTCTTCTGTAAGAACTCATCAGCAATATGGTGTCGCTGAAAAAAGAAACCGAAAGATCATTGAAGCTGCAAGATCAATGCTCAGCGATTCTTATCTTCCAACTCAGTTTTGGGTAGAAGCTGTCAATACTGCTTGTTTTACTCAAAATAGGTCACTGATAGTAAAACGTTTCAACAAGACAGCTTACGAACTCTTTCATGGAAGAAAACCTTCTATCAGCTTTCTTCACATCGTTGGTTGTCAGTGTTTCATTTTAAACAACAAATATGCTCTTGGAAAGTTCAACCCAAAAGCTGATGATGGAATCATTCTTGGTTATTCCTCTATTTCAAAAGCCTACAGAGTCTTCAACAAGATAAGACAAATTGTAGAAGAAACAATCCATGTCACCTTCGACGAATCCAGAGTAGTGAACTCTAAACCTATCGCTGACAATGATGAACTGAATGCTTGGATGTTCTCTCATTATAGAGAAACAAAACCTCTCTTCAACACTCATCAGCATACCAACTCTCCTAATGCTGATGAAGATCCAAACATCATACCTCCTGATGCTGAATCTACCTCTTGGGTTTCAGCTGTTCCTCTAAACACACTTCCTCCATCTGAACTTCCCTCTTCTGAAAACCTCTCAGTTAATAACGGTTTATCTGACACTCAACATCTCTTAGCTGAAGAACCTCAAGTTTCTTCATTAGTGAACATTCCTGTTGATGATCCAACTTCTGAGGTAAGCGATCTTGCCCCAGCTCAGTGATGGACCAGAGATCACCCCATAGATCAAATTCTTGGTGATCCAGATGCAAGTATTCAAACACGAAAAAGTTCAGGTAACATCTGTCTCTTTGTTAACTTTTTTTTCTCTTACAGAGACAAAGAAGACTGATGATGCCCTTAGAGATCCAAACTGGGTCAGTGCCATGCAAGAAGAGCTGATTGAGTCTTCTAGAAACCAAGTTTGGAATCTCGTTCCCCGACCATCTGATAAATCTGTTATAGGCACTAAATGGGTGTTTAGAAACGATTTAGATCAACATGAGACTGTAACTCGCAACAAAGCTAGACTAGTTGCTCAAGGATACAGACAAGAGGAAGGTATAGACTATGATGAAACCTTTGCCCATGTGGCCAGGCTCGAAGCAATTCGACTATTCTTAGCCTATGCAGTTTTCAAAGACATCAAAGTATATCAAATGAATGTAAAATCAGCATTCATAAATGGAAAGTTGAATGAAGAAATCTATGTTGAACAGCCCCCAGGGTTCTCTGACCCTAAGCATCCACATTATGTATATAAGGCTCTCTATGGGTTAAAACAAGCTCCTCGCGCTTGGTATGACACTCTCTCTTCTTTTCTTATCTCTGAAAAATTTGAGCGTGGTAAAATTGATAATACCTTATTTTTCAGAAAGATAAAAGGTCACATTATTCTTGTACAAATATATGTTGATGACATCATATTTGGTTCTACTAACCCATCTCTGTGTACTCGCTTCGCTGAAAGAATGAAGAAAGAATATAAAATGAGTATGTTGATGAATTAACTTACTTCCTTGGACTTCAAATCAAGCAAACTGATAAAGGTACATTTATTAATCAAGGTAAGTATGTTAAAAATATGTTGAAGAAGTTTGATCTCACTCAAAATTCAGCGATGAAAACTCCTATGGCACCTCCGCAGACATTAAACAAGGACCCAACTGGAAAACCTGTAAATATCACTGCCTACAGAGGAATGATAGGCTCCCTGCTGTATCTTACAGCGAGCCGACTTGACATTATGTACTCTACATGTCTCTGTGTACGCTATCAATCAGAACCCAAGGAATCCCATCTGATTGCTGTAAAGCGGATCTTCAGATATATTAAGGGAACTCCTAACCTAGGTCTTCGGTATCCCAAAGACTCAGGGTTTGATCTCACTGGTTATTCAGATAGTGATTTTGTAGGTTGCAAACTTGATAGAAAAAGCACCACTAAAGGATGTCAACTTCTTGGAGGAAAGCTGGTAAGTTGGACAAGTAAAAAGCAAAAATCAGTATCCACGTCCACAACTGAAGTTGAATATGTAGAAGCTGGAAGTTGTTGTGCTCAGGTCTTATGGATAAGAAATCAACTATTAGATTATGACCTTCAGCTAACCAAAATCCCAATCTATTGCGATAGCACTAATGCCATCGCTATAGAAAACAATCCAATGCTACACTCAAAGACGAAACACATAGAGATCAGATATCATTTTATCAGAGATCATGTGATGAATGGTGATATTGAACTTCACTTTATCCCAACTGACTATCAACTCGTTGATCTTTTTACCAAACCTCTTGATGAGACAAGGTTTAACTTTCTTATCAGTGGGCTTAGAATGCTGAATCTTGAAGATTAAATCTTCAGCTTTCATGCATTATGTCACTATTAATACATTCCACTTCATCATATTATCTCTGACTAAATGTTTCTAACTCTCAGGTATGTTTTCTTATTCCCTATCACTGAATCCTATTCAGTAAAACCCCTTCAAAACTCCAAAACTTTAATCACTGAATTTCTTCAAGTGGTTAAACGCTTTTTAATAAACAAATGTTATCACTGATATTTCTCGTCAGTGATTCTTTGAAAAGAAAAACTATCTCTGAATTTCTATCAAGGATACTTTCTAAAAACGAAACATTTTCTCTCCCATGACATCATTCTAAACGATAATCCGTGGCACGCCTTTTTTTCTGACACGTTCGTTCGTTGTACTTCATGTCCAATCAACTTCGTGGGACGTGTCCGTGTCATGATGACCTCCTTTTCCCACCTCAAATTCCTTCTCTCTCATATAAAAGGAATGCCATTTCTTTCTTTGCCTTTTTCCTTCTCAAAAACTTCCAAGGCAAGAAAGGCGTTCAAGAAATCAAGCAAACAAGCAAATTCCTTAATCTTCAACTCTTCAAGACTTGCAGGTTTTTGTTCTTCATCTTTTTTCTTAACAAAAACACGTGTTTGATTCTAAAAACTTCTATTGTTTTTTATTCAAAGGGTTTTTCATTCTTAAAATCATTTTCTTTATGATTTTATTCTATGCAAAGACCTTTGGTTTTTAAGACTGTTCCTCTTCTTTCTTTTCATTAAGAACATTATTCGACTCTAAAAACAAACTTATTTTCAAGTTTCTTCCCTCAAAAGGAAACTGGTAAAATACTCAATAATGTTTTTAGACTCTAAACTCTCTATTCCATTCTACTCTTTTCTATTCCAGAAATGGCCCAATCTATTGTTGCTTCTAAGAATGTAAAATTCGCCCTCGCTGACTCAGAAATTCCCAAGAACAACCATCTGGCAAGGTTGACTTTTGATGCTGAAAAATTCCCTCATCTGGTTGAAGCTGCCAACTTTCTGAACCAATCCTGCCTCTCCTATGCACTGTAAGTAGATCACAAGCCCAACAAGGCTCTTCTTCAGCAATTATGGTTCACTGCTGACAAGGGATCAGTGGTCAACAAGAAAGGTGAACTCATCCCTGCCATCTCCTTCACCACTCAACATGGCCCAGGGAACATCACTGCACTGGTTGTTCGCACAATACTACGATTCCCTTCCAAGACCCTCTACCCTCTGACACTTAACTAATTCAATTTCTGGATCACATGGAGTATCAGCGGGACAATAAGCCTCACACCACCATTCCAAACAAGAAGATGACAGAGATCCTGAAGGCGAACATGCCTTCAGAGATGAACTATGTTGGGTCTGAAATATGCTAAACATGGTTACTACTTCTAGTTCAACATGGTTACTACTTCTAAAGTTAATATTCATCATGGTTACTACTTCTAAAGTTAATGCTGCTCTTCAAGATTAATGTTGCCAGTTGTAGTTAATGTTGCTGGAACAAAGTTAATGCTGCTAGAAGAAAACAGTTAATACTTCTAGTTAGTACTTCTGTTATTAATGCTGCTAGTTGATGATTAATGTTGCTCAACAAGATTAGTACTGCTAGTTCAAAGTTAGTACTGCTTGAAGAGATTAATGCTGCTGAGCATGGTTAGTACTGCTAGAGTTAATATTGCTCAGAGTATTAATGCTGCTTATGATTAATACTGCTTATAAGATGGAGATCTGTATGGAAAGGATGACAGCTGGATAAACTGAAGATATTCATGGAAGATATTCTGAAGATATTTTATTAATTGTAATTATCTTTTATCTTCAGTATATATATTGTATTGTTTAGAATAGTGAGATAACTTTTGATAGAGTTTTTAATTCTAAGTTTTTGTTCTAGAGAGAATCAACCTCAAGGCATAGTTCCTAATTCTAGAGAAGTAGAATTCGTCTTGAAAGAGCTTGTTCTTCAAGATTGAGGTTGAGTGTGTAATCTTGTGATTTTAATACAAGTTTGCAAAGTGTTTATTATATACTGTTTGTTTACTGTTCCATTGAATATCAAAGTGTTATTCCGCAACTTCTTTGATATTGTTTCTGAGACTTTATTCTTGTTGAAAATTCGATCCTGACAAGTGGTATCAGAGCAAGTATTCTCAGAAACTTACATTCAAAATCACATCATCATGGCTAAAGGTTCAGAGTCTTCAAGCTCAGAAATTCCTACAGAGGTAACCTCTAATCTTTGTTCTAAATCCTGTATTGAAACTGTTACAAGGTACAGGGATCACAACCAGACAATGAGTGATGACCTTAAAAGATTAGAGAGAGATATAAAAGACTATGTAAGAATTGTTGAGAGTTTTGAGGAACAGATTAAGAGTTTCCAAGCCAATGAGCTTCAACACTCTTATGACATAAACTACTGGAAGTGGGAGAAAGATCAGTATGAATTTAAGCTTAAACAGAAAGAAGAGGAGAATGAGAAGATAAAGAGTGAGTTTGAGAAAGCCAAGCTGGATATTGAGAAATTTTCCAATGCTTCAAAAGCAATGGACTCTTTGCTCCAAACTCAAATCCATGACAAACTTAGAAGAGGAATAGGCTATAACACCACCCCACCACCATACAACAACAACTACATCCCTCCTATATCAGACTTGCTAGAGACCAAGAATAGGAAAGAATTATCTGATGGAGCCACTAAGGTAGATCCATTAGAAAAGGTGGTGGTTGAAACTGACTCTGAAGAAGAGAACTCTAATGATAAGAATAAGGAGAACACTGTGAGTGGTGAGATTCCTCTAGAAAATCACATTATCACCAATGAGGGATGTGGAAAGACTTGGGTCAAATCTAAGAACATTGAGAAGACTGAGGGAAAGTCTAACAAAGTCCACTACAAACAGACCACAGTTGTGAAACCTGCTCCTTGTCAACAGTGTGCTTGCAATAAATCTGAGACCCAAAAACATGATAAACCAAGGGGAAATCAGAGAAATTGGAATAATCAGTGGGCACAAAAACAAGGGGTTGATCTGAGTAAAATCAATAGACCAAAACCTTGTTTTATCTGTGGAAAGCTTAATCATGTTGCCAAATACTGTTATTTCAATCCCATTAACCAAAGAGTCACTTTTCAAAGACAACCACAAAACTCTTTTGGTTATAGGAATCAGAGAAGGAATCATATGGCTGAGAACAGAGCACCTATAAGATCACATGCTCAGAACAAGTTTGCTAAACCAAAGAAAAATACTCCAAATAAGCCAAGGAGTAATTTAAAGACAAAGAAAGCAAAAAACTTTGTTCAAGTTTGGGTTCCAATTGCAAAGAAACCTGTTAGTACTGCTATCCCAGATAGTACTGCTAACAAGAATAGTGCTGCTAACTTGATTAGTACTGCTAACAAGGCTAGTGCTGCTTCTAGTAGTAATGCAGCCAAGCCTATAATCTTGACAAAGTACTCCAGTCATGAGATTCCTAAACAACTCATTCAGACCAAACTGACAGATTATATTAATGAGAAAGGTCAACCCAAGACCACTTTGGTTTGGGTTCCATCAAAGACTAACTGATTTATCAAGTGTGCAGGGCAATCAAAAGCTCAAGAGGAAGAGCATTTGGAATGAAGATAATAG
Source organism: Arctium minus (assembly GCA_954870635.1). Classification (NCBI taxonomy): domain Eukaryota; kingdom Viridiplantae; phylum Streptophyta; class Magnoliopsida; order Asterales; family Asteraceae; genus Arctium; species Arctium minus. Next base: position 156,571,126 of record OX941081.1, read on the forward strand.
TTGCTCTTGGCACATAACAAGGAACATGGACTGCCTTCAAATTCTTTAAAAGATTTGATGGAGGACATGTTACTTCTGATCCAGCAGAAGGTAAGAAAAGTGAAAAAGGTTGCTAATACTGAAAGGTAGTTAGTACTTCTAGTTCAGTGAATACTGTCAGACTGTGTTAATGCTGCTGATAAGTGTTACTACTACTAATGTAAGTTTTCTATACCTAAAATGATCTTCAATAATTTAATGTCAAACCTGGATATCAATCAAAAAGCTTTTATCTGTATCCAAAGTTTGTACAAGAAGTACTTAATAATGAATTGACGGACATACCTCACTTTGATGAGGTATATGTACCTAAACCCCCTAAAGGCAAGGTTTTCTCAAACATGAGAAGATCTGCTAGGGACTTGGAAGGAGTTGACACACCATTGTTCTCTACAATGATGGTGATGTCCCACAATCAAGAAGGTAAGGCATCAGGGTCAAAGCCCTCATTAGACCAACCCACTGATGACCTATCCACACCTTCCATACAAAGCATAAATCTTCAGATTCCTTTTGTCAAACCAACATTCCCCATTACCATACTATATAAGGAAAAGATACAGAAGGTTCCTTCCCTTCTTGTATCTTCAACCTCAAAACCTACAAGCCCTCTGATGGAGCATTTTTCATCAGAGAATATCCAAAGGGAAACCATAGAGGTGTCTACCAACCTCAAGAAGGTGCTCAATAAGGAGATGCAAGAGCATATGGGTTGTAAGGCTCACACTACTGACTTTGCACAAAGTGCAGGACAGGACAGTGTGAACATATCTAAGACCTTCCCCATGGCAACTATAGATGAGTAATTATCTAAAGGTCCCAGGTGCCAAGAAACCAAGGGAGTAGAAGGTGCTTCTGCTAGGCAGAAGATCTCTACTAAAAGATCCAAGGATCCTTCAAGGGTGGTAAAACATCTAAAGGAGGTGAGGACAGTTTAACTACAAAGAATTGATGGATACACTTGGTACAATTAGTCTGAAAGTTCACAATCAAATTATGGAGATAAAAGAGATGAAAAGGTGATCACTTCTTATCACTAGCAGATAGATCATATCAAGAAGATGGTACTGAAAAAGAAGAAAATTAAAGTTTGTATTGATGAAAAGAAACACAGATCATGATTATTTAAAAAAAGGGGAGACTTAAACAACTGAACTTGAGAAGACATGAGAAGGAGAATCAAGTTGATATGAAATCTTATTTTGAGGGGGAGATAAGTGAAGAAGATGAAACAAAGCAGTAACTACAGCAGAAACTGAATCAAGAAGAACTAGTAATTGCAGAAAGTTTTGAAATTATCATAAAGACCCTATGCTGAAGAACTTAACTTCTCAGTTTTGAAAAGTTAAGTTAGGGGGAGATTGTTGGGTCTGAAATATGCTAAACATGGTTACTACTTCTAGTTCAACATGGTTACTACTTCTGAAGTTAATATTCATCATGGTTACTACTTCTAAAGTTAATGCTGCTCTTCAAGATTAATGTTGCCAGTTGTAGTTAATGTTGCTGGAACAAAGTTAATGTTGCTGGAACAAAGTTAATGTTGCTGGAACAAAGTTAATGCTGCTAGAAGAAAACAGTTAATACTTCTAGTTAGTACTTCTGTTATTAATGCTGCTAGTTGATGATTAATGTTGCTCAACAAGATTAGTACTGCTAGTTCAAAGTTAGTACTGCTTGAAGAGATTAATGCTGCTGAGCATGGTTAGTACTGCTAGAGTTAATACTGCTCAGAGTATTAATGCTGCTTATGATTAATACTGCTTATAAGATGGAGATATGTATGGAAAGGATGACAGCTGGATAAACTGAAGATATTCATGGAAGATATTCTGAAGATATTTTATTAATTGTAATTATCTTTTATCTTCAGTATATATATTGTATTGTTTAGAATAGTGAGATAACTTTTGATAGAGTTTTTAATTCTAAGTTTTTGTTCTAGAGAGAATCAACCTCAAGGCATAGTTCCTAATTCTAGAGAAGTAGAATTCGTCTTGAAAGAGCTTGTTCTTCAAGATTGAGGTTGAGTGTGTAATCTTGTGATTTTAATACAAGTTTGCAAAGTGTTTATTATATACTGTTTGTTTACTGTTCCATTGAATATCAAAGTGTTATTCCGCAACTTCTTTGATATTGTTTCTGAGACTTTATTCTTGTTGAAAATTCGATACTGACAAACTAGATCTTCACTCACATTATTCAAAGCATGAGTGGAAAGATTGGATCGCTAAACCAAGCCAGCAAAGTCCAACTACAGATTGGCTACTCGGTGCTGGCTGGCAAGCACTTCGACTATGCCGGAGCCATCTTTGATGATCTGATGTCAAAGATTGAGAAACCTGAACGGGACACTAAGATTCCCTATGTCCGGTTCATCTCTGCCATTCTTCACTTCTTCCTCAGAGAGAAGTACCCCACTAAAGGTGACTGCAACTTCTCAAAAGTTGGTCCCCGTGTCCTCGAAGTGAAGCCTGATGAAAACGAGGTAAGTCTTCAGACCTTATGCCTTCGTCTCTCCTTCACATCTTCTACTTCAGTAGTCACGTTGATGGTTCATTCATCAGCTATCCCTACCACTACCACCCCTCTCAAAAGACAGTCATCAGCTCTTCCTGGATTCTCTAAAAAGGCCAAGAAGACTAAGGAGTCAACCCCCTCCTTGAAAGAACCTGAGGTGGTCTCTCAACAGACTACCATGGATGATTTTGTGGGTCTCTCCTCCACATCAGCAACCACCACAACCGTACCAATGACTACAATCGCTGTTACACCACCGGTGATCCATCCAACTCCTCTAGTTTCTCAAACAACTGAGGTAATTACTATAATCACCAGTGCTTCTCCTTTTATCCTCATTACTTCTCCTTCTATTTCTTTGGTCCCTAACCCTTCATTTTTACAGCAGCCAGCTTCTGTCGCTGCTAATACAGGTCCTTTTGTTGTTCAAACATCCCAGCCCTTCTCTCAATTTGAGGGGGACTTAAACTTTTTCAACATGTTTGACACCTCAGGTAAACCCAAAACCATATACACTTCTCCCACCTCTCTAAATAAGCCTGATCATAATTTCGCTCAACTACTAACTTCTTTTTCAGGTCCTAATATGGGTACAGTTGACGCCCACGTCAACAAGCTTGCTGAAAAGGTAGACAGTCTCGTTGCCTCTCTCAACACCAACACCACTGTCGTCAATTAGGCCGGTGAAGAGCTGAAAGCTTTATAATCAGCAACTGCTACTAAAGTTGATGTTGCTCGGCTGGACTCATTTCAACAAGAGGTCAACTAACTGAAGGACAACATGGCCCGCAATACAACATAACTTCAGTTTCTCACAGGCCATGTTGATCACTTGACGGGTGAAGTTAGGAAACTCAGTGGCGAACTTGAAACTGCCAATAAGCTCCTCTCACAAATTATGTCAACAATGAAGGAACCAGCTCCCGCTTCCACTCCCTCATTTACTAAGAATGACCGAGTGTCTCTGAATGTCGCTGTCGAATTCATTCATGAGGCTACTTCGTTAATTCCAGAGATCGAAGGACGTCTGGATAAGATGGAGGTTGATGCCTGTAGGACCTAATCGCTGATGATGCTGATGCTGCTACTGACGTTGTCCTCCCCCGTGATGATGACAAAGAGGGGGAGAAGACAAATGAAGAAAATAAAGTTGTTGAAGCTAAGGTAGCTGCAGAAGAATCTCTTTCCCTCGCTGAAAGAGAGATCGCTGATGAGCCTCCCTCGCAAGCTGAGGGGGAGAAGATAATTGAAGATCAGGTCCTTCCTCCTTCTCAGGTTTTAGAAGAAGAAGAGGATGAAGAAGAAGAAGACGAGGAAGATCTTGATCTTCAAGATCAAGAAGATGATGACGCAACTGATGGTGATGATGATGATGAAGATGAAGACCCCTCTCTTTGGTTTTCAGCGACATCAGCGCTTCAGACCAAAGGCGTTGTCATCAATGAAGCAGGGGGGAGACAAAAGGATAGTGCTCCAATTTCCTCCTCTCAAGGCAAGCAAAAGGGGATCGCTGTCAAAGGAAACTTAAAGTTACTATCACCATCTGAGGGGGAGAAACCCTCTTAGGTATGCCTCTCCATTGTCCCTCTCTCCTTCTACTCCTACCAATCACCCCTTCATTCTAAACATTTATCTTACTCTTCCTATATTATACACTAACTCTCTGATATTTTTTCTCTGACAGTTCTCTCCTCTGCTTAAGGGAACCAAATCTTGGCAAATAATCCCAGCTATCATAGCTGATGAACAAATAATCCCAACCTCCTTCAGTAAGGTTGATGAACAAGAGGAAGAAGAAGATGAATCCCTGAACCATCTAGGAAGGCCCTCTCGACCACCTCAATGGTCATAGGATGAACTAAAAAGAAGAACATAGATGATTTCTCATCTAGAGAGTCAGCAATTAACGATCCCTCCTCAGTTTCTACCAGAAGAACTCAACTTTCTCTCCGTAGCTGAATATGAAGAATCTGTCGGAACTGAAAGACTGCTCGCTGAATGCCGAAAAGATGTTGACTTAGCACTCAAGGTACATGCGTCCATGTTTAAAGACGACAAGATGAAAGAGAATGCAGTTGTAGTTCAAGCTGCTATATTGAAAGAGATTGAAGAGAAGCGCTCAAAAGAAAAAGAGGTCAGCGATAAAACTCTATACTGGTGCAAACAAAAGATAGACTATCACTCTGACCCAATGAAGATTGTCATTATTACTATCTCTGGGAGAAAGAAGAAGGACCGAACATCAGTGACTATGGAGATAACCAAAGATGATGGAAGCTCAAAAGCAATGTTCGTATCAAGGCTTGAACACTTTGGTTACGTTGAATGGCTAGAGTTCAAGGAAGCACTGAAGAAATCGAAGTCAATGTATAAAGGCTATGTTGTAGGTCTCGTTGGAGCTCTAATCAATAGAGTCGCTGCAATATTGAAAGTGCCTTCAACTCTTCCACCAAAGCCAAAGCAAATCAAAAGAAAGCTTGCCTCCTCCTCCTCTTATAATATCGCAGTGATCAAGAACGACACCTCCATTAAATTCTCAAAAGAAGAACTGTTCGGGCCTCCTCCTGGTCTCTCAGTTCTTGATCTATCTCTGCCTCCTGGTGGTCTATTCATCCTAGGGCAATATTTGAAGAACCCTTTTGGAATCTTCTTCAGAGATGATGAATATCAACTCAGGTTCCAAAGAGTCTTTGAAATTCCCCTCTGCCCTCTAAATCATCTCAAGGACCTTATATGATTATGGTGTACTTATTCTCCCTCAGCTGAACCGATCAAAACTCTCATTCGACAAGAATTAGCTTATCGAAGACAAAAAGGAGAAGAAGTACCAGATTATATGATCAAGGTTCTGAAGTCTTGTTTAGATAACTGATAGATTCTCTATTTCTTGTAATCTGTTAGTTAGACTTACAGTAGTTAGATCTTCACTTGTACTTATAATTTTCATATCTCTTCTTGTAATTCTTTCCCTGAATTAATGAAAATTTTAGTGAAATACTTAACTCTATCAGTACTGTAAAAGATCTCTCAAAATAGTAATTGGGACGTGTATGTTATGAGTCCTGATTATCCTTTATTTTGACTTAAGTAATTTTCTTCATAGTTTCTTTGTCATCATCAACTAGGGGGAGATTGTTGATCCAATTCTCTCAGTGATTTGATAATGACCCTTTATAATACTTAGTGAAAATTACATTTAAATTATGTATGTATAAGTGTTTCACCATCAGCGATTAGATACTGAGTATGTTCAGTATCGCTGATGATTTCTCATGTAAATAGTTAGATGTAATCCCTGAATACAAGTTTCGCAACAAAAGATGTTCACTGCTGAATCGAGGACAAATCTGTTGAACAAAGGACAAGTCTACTCATGAATTGATGCGGATATCAGCGAAAACAAGACAAGTCTACTCACACGCGAAGAGACCTGAGGAAAAGCTTCAGCGATAGCTGAACTTCTTTCTATCTCTGAGAAGAAAGAGATATTCAGTGATCGATTATCACTTTGCTTATACCTCAATTCTCTTTTGTCTTATCAATGAACACATAGTATGAATGTCAGAAAATACATACCTCTGCAACAATTCGTACAACAACTCTGATATCTAGACTGTTCATCATACGGCCAAAAGCATGTCTCCAAAAGTCAGACTCATGCAACCAACCAGAGAAGGATACGTGTAAAGTACCCTGCCATGCATTTAATGCATAGGGTATAAATAGAAAGATGTTGGGAACTGAAGATTTGATTAAGTATGATTACTGCTGCCAGAACAACATGGTTACTACTGCTGAGACAAATTACTACTGCTTGATGAAATTAATACTGCTAAGCAGAGTTACTGCTACTGGTGAAGATTAGTACTGCTCAGAGTGTTAATGTTGCTATGACTTAATACTGCTTATGTGATAATCAAGATACGCGCAGATCAAGGTTTGAAGATAATCATGGAAGGTTGAAGATAATTATGGAAGAATATACTGAAGATCTTTTATGTTTTGTAATTATCTTTTATTTTCAGTATATGTATAGAATTATTTAGAATAGTTTGATACATGAGTATTCTGAGTTTTTTTTTGTTTGGAGAGAGAATTAACCTCAAGGTTTACAACCCTAGTTCTAGAGAAGTAGAATTCGTCTTGGTGAGCCTGTTCATCAAGATTGAGGTTTTGTGTGAAAGCTTGTAACTTTAATCATTCAATTAAAGTTTACAAGTTGTGATTTCTATTTTACTGTTACATTGATATTTGAATATTAAAGTGTTTTTCCGCAACTTCTTTAATATTGTTTCTGAGTTTCATTATTCTTGTTAAGAATCAAATCCTGACAAATGGTATCAGAGCCTAGTATTCTCAGAAACCTTCATTCATCATGGACAACACAGTTGAATCAACCAGGACTCTTGTTTCAAAGGTCCCCATGCTCAAACCTAATGAGTTTGACATGTGGAAAATTAGGATCAAGTAGTACATCCTCCTTACAGACTTTTCTATGTAGGACATTGTTGAGAATGGTCCCTCTGCTGAAGGTAAAATTGGACAATATGGAAGAAGACCACCTCCAAAAACTGATGTTGAGAAGAAAGTGAGACAATTGGAGATGAAAGCCTTAAGCACCCTGCTTTTGGCCATTCCTAATGAGTATCAACATCAGTTTCACCACTGCACTGATGCTCAGATTCTATGGAATGCTTTAGAGAAGAGATTTGCTGGCACCAAGAGCACTAAGAGGAATCAAAGGGATATTCTCAAGCAGCAATATGAGAATTTTACATCTTCAAAGAATGAGTCTATGACTCAAACTTTTGATAGATTCAATAAGCTAATTGGTGAGTTGGCTACTGTTGGAGTTCAGATGGAACAAGATGATGTCAACCGAAAGTTCCTCAGATCTCTTGGAGATGAATGGACCATGTACACTGTCTCATTCAGACATTATGACATGTTGGAAGAAAAGGAACTGGATGATCTATACAATGATCTGAGAGTGTTTGAATCTGAGGTGGAAAAAAAGAAGAAGCCTACTGGATATGTTCATAATGTTGCACTCCTATCAGCATCAATTGATTCTACTGCTAACCTTAAATCAGTTAATGCTGCCAGTGGAGTAAATCAAGAAAAAGGCAATGAATCTGTTTTTGAAGCCTTTCTTTCCAGCCATGGTAACTCTTCTTTAATCAATGATGACTTGGAACAGCTTCATCCTGATGATCTTGAAGAGATGGATATTAAATGGCAGATGGCCATGCTTTCTATGAGGGTGAAGAAGTTCATCAAGAGGACAGGGAGAAACAACTTCTCCCAAAGAAGAGAAGATGGAGTAGGCTTTGATAAGTCAAAGGTGGAGTGCTACAAGTGTCATATGAAGGGACACTTTGCCAGGGAATGCAGAAGTGGAGTGTCTCACAACAACCACCAACAAGCTCAGACTGGAAGCTTCAACCAGAACAGAAATTCTGCTCAAGCTCTTGTTTCTCAACAAGGAATGAGGTTTGACTGGAGTGATCAGGCAGAAGAGGCCATTCAAAATCAAGCTCTCATGGCAGAGGTATCAGATCTCCCAACTGAGGTACTTTCTAATCTCTATTCTCAAACTTGCATAGACACTGTTAAAAGGTACAGGGATCACAACCAGAGTATGAGTGATGACCTTAAGAGGTTAGAAAAGGATAGAAAAGACTATGTGAAAATTTTTGAGAGGTTTGAGGAACAAATTAAAGGGTTCCAAGCCAATGAACTTCAACACACATATGATACAAATTACTGGAAGTGGGAGAAAAATGAGTTAGAAATCCAACTAACAAAGTCTAGAGAGGAGAATGAAAAGTTGAGAGGAGAGCTAGCCAAGGTTAAGCTAGATGTGGAAAAGTTTTCATATGCTTCTAAAGCCATGGATACAATTCTAAAGGTCCAAATCCATGATAAGCTTAAACCAGGAATTGGGTATAATACCACACCACCACCATACAACAACAACTACATCCCTCCTAAATCAGACTTGCTAGAGACCAAGGATAGGAAGGACTTGCATGAGGGAGCCACTAAGATAGATCCTTTAGATGAAGTAGTTGTTGAGGACAAGACTGAGAAAGAAGCTGGTAAGAGTAAGGATAATATTGTGAGTGGTGAGATTCCCTTAGAAAATAACATTCTTACCAATGAGGGTGGTGGAAGGGATTGGGTCAAGTCTGATGGTGTAGAGAAGACTGAGGGAAAGTCTAAAAAGGTCCATTACAAGCAGACTACAGTTGTGAATCCTGTTCCTTGCAAACAGTGTGCAGGTAATAAATCTGAGCCCCTAAAACATGATAAAAGGAGGGGAAATCAAAGAAATTGGAATAATCAGTGGGCTCAGAAACAAGGAGTTGATCTGAGTAGAATCATTAGACCAAAACCTTGTCTCATATGTGGCAAAATGAACCATGTTGTCAAGCACTGTTATTTTAATCCTATTAACCAAAGGATAAATTTTCAAAGATCTGTGCAAAAACCCTTTGGTTATAGGAAGGTTGAAAGGAACCATGTGGCTAAGAAACCTGTTAAATCCAAAAGCCACATGAAGAAAAAGACTGTAAAAGAGATTGTCAAGATGTGGGTTCCCAAAAGCACTAAAACTGTTAGTATTGCTACCACAAATAGTGTTGCTGACAAAGATAGTGCTGCCAGAAGCAATACTGCTGCTATCAATGTTAGTGCTGCTGAGAGTATTAGTACTTCTAAAACTAACATTGTTAGTACTTCTTCATATGTTAATACTACTAACTATGTTAGTGCTTCTAACAAGGTTAGTACTTCTAAACCTGTTAGTGTTGCTAACTCTGTTAGTACTTCTAAAATTAGTACTGCTTCTAGTATTTGTGCTTCTAGACCAATCATCTTGACAAAGTACTCCAGTAAAGAGTATTCTAATTTTAAAAATCTCATCAAAAAGGAGTGCAAGTACTTTGATGAGAAAGGGAGGCCCAAGACCACTTTGGCTTGGGTTCCCAGTCAATACTAATTGATTTATCTTATGTGCAGGGCAACCAGCAGCTCAAAGGAAAGAGCATCTGGCATGTTGATAGTGGTTGCTCTAGGCACATGACAGGGAGCATGGCTTGCCTCAAGAATTTCAAGAAAATTGATGGAGGGCATGTTGCCTTTGGTAATACTCAAGATGGAGGTAAGATTAGTGGTAAGGGAGATGTAACAAAAGGTAAGATGACCTTTGAAGATGTTTTCTATGTTGAGCAGTTAAGATACAACCTGTTAAGTGTATCACAGGTTTGTGACAAAAAGCATAGTATATTATTCACTGATTCAGAATACATTATCCTGGCTCCGGGATTCAAGGTAGTTGATGAAAAGATGATACTACTAAGAACTCCTAGAAAGGATAATGTCTATTATTTGGATATGGAAAATGTTTCAAATGATTCATCCCTAAATTGTCTTGTTTCAAAAGCTTCTTTGGATGAATCATCACTTTGGCACAGAATGATGTGTCACATAAACTTTAAAACAATGAATAAACTTGTTAAAAACAACCTTGTAAGAGGTCTGCCTTCAAAAGTCTTTTCATGTGATGATCATTGTGTTGCTTGTCTCAAAGGCAAACAACACAAAACTTCTCATAAGTCCAAAGAGTTGAACACAATTTCTTCTTCTCTTCAGTTATTGCATATGGACCTGTTTGGTCCTACAAATGTTATGAGTATAGGTAAGAAATCATACTGCTTAGTTATTGTTGATGATTACTCTAGATTTACTTGGGTGTATTTTCTAAGGACTAAGGATGAGACAAGTGGACTGATCAAATCCATTATTCTAAGAATTGAAAACCAAACAAATCAAAAGGTAAAAGTCATTCGGTCAGATAATGGTACTGAATTTAAAAATCTTGATCTAAACACCTTTTGTGAGGAAAAAGGAATTGAGAGGCAATACAGTGCTCCTAGGACTCCACAACAAAATGGTGTTGCTGAGAGAAGGAATAGGACACTGATTAAGGCTGCTAGATCTCTGTTAGCTGATTCAAAACTTCCAATTACTTTCTGGGCTGAAGCAGTTAATACTGCTTGCTATGTCCAAAACAGAGTTCTAGTAGTTAAGCCTAAGAACAAGACACCATATGAGCTTTTAAATAAAAGAAAACCATTTATTGGATTTTTCAAACCTTTTGGGTGTCCTTGTACCATTCTCAATACCAAAACTCACTTAGGAAAGTTTGATAGCAAAGCAGATGATGGTTTTCTTGTTGGTTACTCATCTCAGAGTAAGGCCTACAAAGTTTTTAATTCTTCTTATAGAATAATTGAGGAAAGTGACAATGTCAAATGCAATGAGAACTCACCGAATCCTATTGGTTTAGGTCCTCAGTGGTTATTTGACATTGATTCACTAACTAACTCTTTGGGTTTCAGTAGTGATGATCATGCAGGATCAGGAAGTAGAGGATCAGGGGATGAACAAGTACAAAATATTATTCCTCAGTCTGTGATCTTTCCCATACCTACAATAGACCCTGTTGAAATCTGTGAAAAGGAGACTGTTACTGAACCAATTCAGAGTGAAGAAGAAAGAAGAGATGAGGAGAATTCAAAGCATGAAGAGCCAGAAGTAGCTGATGAGATCCCCTCAGCTGACTTAAATGACTCCAATTTAGATGTGGGAATTAATGAAGAACCTAGTCATCAGACAAGAACTCAGAAGAATCATCCTCCGAAGCTGGTAATAGGAGACATCACTTCTCCTATGATAACTAGGAATCAAAGCAGACTTCAAGATTTACAGGATCAACAACATACAGTACTCTCTTGCTTTCTATCTCAGATTGAGCCTAAGAAGGCTTATGATGCAATGAAAGATTCAAGTTGGATAGAAGCCATGCAAGAAGAGTTGCTACAGTTTAAATTGCAAGATGTTTGGGACTTGGTGGACCTTCCAAAAGGTCATAGAGCAATTGGCACCAAGTGGATTTTCAGAAATGAAAAGGATGAGAGAGGAATAGTAATCAGGAACAAAGCAAGGCTAGTGGCACAAGGGTACACTCAGGAAGAAGGCATAGACTATGAGGAAGTTTTTGCTCCAGTTGCACGGGTAGAGGCAATTAGGCTGTTTCTAGCCTATGCCTCATATATGAAGTTCAAGGTATATCAGATGGATGTGAAGAGTGCCTTTCTATATGGAACAATTGATGAAGAAGTATACGTCTGTCAGCCCCCTGGATTTGAAAATCCATCATATCCTGACAGAGTATACAAACTTAAGAAAGCACTCTATGGTCTACATCAAGCCCCAAGAGCATGGTATGATACTCTGTCTATCTATCTCTTGGGAAATGGATTTGAAAGGGGAATCATTGACAAGACCCTTTTCATTAAAAGAAGTAAGAAGGACACCCTACTTGTTCAGATCTATGTGGATGACATCATATTTGGATCCACAAAAGATCAGATGTGTAGAGACTTTGAAGAGTTGATGCACAAGAGCTTCAAAATGAGTTCAATGGGTGAACTCACTTTCTTCCTTGGGCTTCAAGTGAAACAGTAGAAAGATGGGATTTTCATAAGTCAATCAAACTATGTGAAAGACATCCTAGATAAGTATGGTTTATCAGACTCAAAGCCAGCAAGCACACTAATGGAAACACACAAACAGATCACTGCTGATCTTGAGGGGGAGGATGTTGATGTCCATCTTTATAGATCAATGATTGGATCTCTCATGTATCTCACAGCCTCAAGACCAGATATCATTTTTCCAGTGTGTGTGTGTGCCAGATTCCAAGTCAAGCCAAAGCAGTCACATCTTCAAGCTGTTAAGAGGATTTTCAGATACTTAAGAGGGCAACCTAGATTAGGTCTTTGGTATCCTTATGAATCTACTTTTGACTTGATTTCATATTCAGACAGTGACTTGGGTAGTGCTAATATGGATAGAAAGTCTACTTCAGAAGGATGTCAGCTTTTAGGTGCAAGACTAGTATCTTGGCAGTGTAAGAAGCAAACCACAGTGTCCTTATCCACAACAGAAGTTGAGTACATTGCTGCTGCAAGTTGCTGCTCTCAGGTTCTATGGATTCAGAATCAAATGCTGGACTATGGGGTAACCTTTCTTCACACTCCAATCTTCATTCACAATAGTAGTGCTATTAGCATTGTTAACAATCCAGTCAAGCACTCCAAAACAAAGCACATTGAAATCAGGTATCACTTTATTAGAGACTACAATGAAAAGAAGCTTATTCAAGTTGCTAAAGTTCATACTGATAACCAGTTTGCTGATCTATTTACTAAAGCTTTTGATGTGGGTAGATTCACTTTATTGGTCACAAGTGTGGGCATGATCAACTCTGAATGAGCTCATGTTTAAAAAGTGTTTGTATACCTGTTATTTGTTTTTGGTGCTTCTAATCATCTTTCTCAGGAAGTTTATTGCCCTGCTCTGACTAACACAAGCTTCAACAGTGTAAGTATAGTTACTACTGCCAGTGCAGTTTTAATACTGTCAGTGCAAAGTTACTACTGCTAGTCTGAGTTACTACTTCAGGTATCAGTTAATACTGCTCTCAGTTAATACTGCTATCAGTTAATACTGCTCGCAGTTAATACTGCTCTCAGTTAATACTGCTTTAACTGAAATTAGAGTTAATACTGCTTCTTTCAGAAATTCAATAAATACCCTCTTTGCCCGCCAAAAAGCTCACAATGACTCTTTGAATACTGTTCGTCTTCTCTCTAACTCTTTTCTCTCAAGCAACCAGTGTGTTTCAGTCAAGTATCCTCAAGACCGATGGCATCCATGGCGTTTATTGATGAACACAATGAGATTGCAATGCTTCAAAAGCCTAAGCAGGCTGATGGATTCCATCAGATAGTTGATTTTCTCAAGTCCAATCATATAGCTTATACTCTTACAGTGTCACCACCAATTTACATCGAGCACCAGAAGCAATTTTGGGCCAATGCCAATGATGTTACTGAAAACGGTGTGCAGTTTATCAAGACAAGGGTATGTGACAAACCCTTGATAGTCTCTGAAGAGGTCATTCGCATCAGTCTACGACTAGACGATGCCTCAGGTATTACCTCTATCTCTAATGAGGATTTGTTTTCCAATCTCACAAGAATGGGGTATGAAGGCCAACAGGGTGTTTTCAAATTTTACAAAGCTAACTTTTCTCCCCAATGGCGGTTCTTTGTTCATACTCTTATGCACTGTATTTCTCGAAAAACTACTGGATGGAGTCAATTCAGTAGTACCATTGCTTATGCTTTGGTCTGCTTGTCTACTGCCAGAAAGTATAATTTCTCAAAAATGATTTTCAATGACCTTGTATCAAACTTGGATAATAAAAAGAGTTTCTATATGTATCCAAGATTTGTCCAGGCAGTTATTACCTCTGAATTGACGGATATACCTCAGTTTAATGAGGTATATGTACCTAAAATCCCTAAGGGCAAGGTCTTTTCAAATATGAAAAGATCTGCCAAGGACTCGGAAGGAGTTGACACCCCATTGTTCTCTACAATGATGGTGGTGTCCCACAACCAAGAAGGTATGGCATCAGGGTCAAGGCCCTCACTAGACCATCCCTCTGATAGCCAAACCCAACCTTCAATCACTGTATCACTCCCTCAGTCCCTTGTCATAAGCCAACACCAGTTATATCCAAAACGTATACTAAGAGAAAGGTACATAAGGCTCCTTCCCGTTGTACCTCCTACAAACCCAGAACCTCAAAGCCCTCTAATGGAGCATTCTCCATTAGAGAATATCCATAGGGAAACCACTGGGGTGTCTCCCAACCCCAAGGAGGTGCTCACTAAGGAGATGCATGAGCATGTGGGTGAGAAGGCTGCCACTACTCCTGCTAGCACAAAGGAGGCCAGTGGTAACATCACTAAGACCTTCCCCATGGAAACTTTAGGTGAGCAATCATCCAAAGGTCCCAGGTGCCAAGAAACCAAGTGGATGGAGGGTGCTTCTGCTAGGCAGAAGACCTCTACTACTAAAAGTTCCAATGATCCCTCAAAAGGGGGAAACACTCCTGGAGAAGGTGAGGATAGATATGACTACCACGAATTGATTTCTGCCATGTCCAAAATGGCAACTGAACTGGATTCTCAAAAGAAGGTTGTAAATGAACTCAAGAAAGTTATCATCAACCAGCAAGAAGAAATCAGCACCTTAAAGAAGGTGGTTAAGAAGGTGGTTCAAAAGAAGAAAAGGCAAAGATTTGAGCTCAGAAGAAGGAACCCAGTGGATAATGCTCCCAAAAAGGGGGAGTCAGAAGCTGAGGTCAGCATAGAGAATGCTATGAAAAAGGGGGAGAAACATGGAGATGAGGGGGAGTTTGCTGAAACAGAAACAGGGTTTGTGTTTGAAAAAGTAGTAGTTACAGAAACAGCAGTAGAAACAGAAACAATGTTTGAGAAAGCAGCAGAAACAGTTAATGTTGCTGAAGCAAGCAAAGCAGCAGAAACAGTTAATGTTGCTGAAATAAATGAAGCAGCAGAAATTGTTCAAGAGGTATTAACTGACCTCATTAGCAGAAATTTGGAAGAAATTGAGATAGCTAAAGCACTAATCAAGGCTAAACATGATACTCCTAAGGTCACTTCAAAGGCCAAAGGAGTTGTCATCAAAGACAATGCTGAGGTTATCAAGAAAGCTAGTGTTGATAAGCTAGCAAGCAAGGACAAAGGCAAAACCAAGATAGTGGAATCTGACCAACCACTTAAAAAGAAAAAGTTGATTGAGTCAAATGAAGCTTTGGCTAAGAAAATTCAGGCAGAACTTGAGCAAGAAGGAAAGGATCAAGAAGAAAAAGATAGGGAGATGGCAAGAGCTCTAGCTGCAGAACTTAATGAAGCATTTCAAAAGAGTTTGGCAACAGAGATGGCACAGAAGAAATCTGCAATTTGCAAAAAGCCTGTAATGATCAAAATGGGTGCAAAGAAGAGGCAACCTTTAAAGACCTACCTTGGCACTCAAGAGAGAAAGAAGATGATCACTTTCCTCAAATGTGTTGTGGGAGTCAAAAAGGAAATGTTCTCAAAGATGTCATTTGATCAAATCAAAGGTTTGTATGAGGCAGAGATGACTAAGTTACAAGGGAATGACAAAGCAAGAGTTGAAGTGGAAAAGAGGATGAAAGAGAGGCATGACCTTCAAATACAAAAACCCTTTCCTGATGATCAAGAAACACCAAGAAAAGAAGCTACTCTAGGTGAAAGTTTGAGGACTTTGAAAAGAACAAAAATGATGGCAAGAAGAAAACCAGCTTAGAAACCTAGAGTGGATGAGGAAGAAGCTGGGAAAGAACATAAGGTAGCTAAAGAAGAAGGGGCACCTAAGTCTGTTGAACAGGAAGCTCAAACTCAGGAAGAACCATCCAGTACTTATGATGTGAATATGTACATGGTGGTGATGGAAAAGGTGACTGAGCCTATAACAGATGAACCAGTTGGTGTCAAGCCTCCTGAGATTATTCACTGGGATACCATGGAAGTAGATGGAAAGGAGTATATCAGGCTTAAGAGGAAGGATGACAAATTTGAAGTGTATCCTACATGGGCCAAGATTGTAAGAGTATGCTCCATATCTGATTTAAAGGAAAGGTTTGAGGTGGGGATGAAATTATATGCTGATAAGCTGAAAGCTCCAGGGATACCATTTACAAAACTTGTGATGGAATATCTATGCATGTTATTCAAGCCAGAGGAAGTTCAGCATGTTATCAGAAACGTTTTCAAAACCATTAACAACTGGACTCTGTATGAAAGAAGTGGAGTATATGCACTGGCTATGGATACAAGTCACTTTGAATACTTCTTAGTGGATAGAGTTTACAACCATAGCAGGTTAAAGCTGCATGCTATGTTAAAGAAAAAGCTTGGTTGTGCACCAGATTCTGCAATGGCAAGATACTTGATTCAGAGAACTATTAATCAAAGTTTGGGGCTGAATCCTGATATAGGATTATGAGCAATGGAGTTTTGGGAGCATCTGAAGAACTTGACTTCTCTTCTCTAAAAGTCAAGTTAGGGGGAGATTGTTAGGAACTGAAGATTTGATTAAGTATGATTACTGCTGCCAGAACAACATGGTTACTACTGCTGAGACAAATTACTACTGCTTGATGAAATTAATACTGCTCAGCAGAGTTACTGCTGCTGGTGAAGATTAGTACTGCTCAGAGTGTTAATGTTGCTATGACTTAATACTGCTTATGTGATAATCAAGATACGCACAGATCAAGGTTTGAAGATAATCATGGAAGGTTGAAGATAATTATGGAAGAATATACTGAAGATCTTTTATGTTTTGTAATTATCTTTTATTTTCAGTATATGTATAGAATTATTTAGAATAGTTTGATACATGAGTATTCTGAGTTTTTTTTTGTTTGGAGAGAGAATTAACCTCAAGGTTTACAACCCTAGTTCTAGAGAAGTAGAATTCGTCTTGGTGAGCCTGTTCATCAAGATTGAGGTTTTGTGTGAAAGCTTGTAACTTTAATCATTCAATTAAAGTTTACAAGTTGTGATTTCTATTTTACTGTTACATTGATATTTGAATATTAAAGTGTTTTTCCGCAACTTCTTTAATATTGTTTCTGAGTTTCATTATTCTTGTTAAGAATCAGATCCTGACAAAAGATCACAACTCTATCTGAGAGTTGCCTTAAGCCTTCAGCCTTCAATCTTTCTGTAAAATATAGAAACCCTTGTTTTCTATATTCTCTTAATCCCCATTCTCTAATTCTTATGCAACCATCTTAGTGTTTCTTAAGTTTGTTTAGATTAGGTTCTTACTTAATCTTATTCCGCAACAAACTTGTAAATTGTATTTTGATTTATCAATAAACAATTTATTAAACTTAAAATTTTGTGTTTGTATTCAACCCCCCCTTCTACAAACTTGTTAAGCACCTTCGGAACCAACAAGTCCTCATCTTTAAATACTACCATGTGCATTAAATGCATGAGACACTTGTCACAATAGGATTGAAAGTTAGACTTGTCCTTAATAGAGACAAAGTGTCATTTTTGTCTTATCATGGGATAATGTTGACCTGCAGATTATGGTGTAGATAATTCCTGAAAAAGGTGTAAAAGCCAAACATAATTTTCCTGGTTCTTCATAGAATGTTCTCATCACCTTCATGATTTGATGAAGATATTCTTGGCAAGAAGACAAAGGAGGATCCTCTGAATGTGAGGATCCTACCGATTCGTCATTGGGGAAATCGGCAAGAATAGCTTAATTGAGATTGAGAAGTTCATCTTCAATCCGCACTAGTAGACTCATTTCTTCTTGGTTTCGACTAGTCTTCGATTTTGCCAAACTTTGAATACATGACTAAGCTATTGCAAAGAATCTGAAAACTTTCTAAGTATAAAAGATGTAATACATGATTCATAAGAGAGATCGGGATGTCATTTTCAAATCTTTGGTGACCCAGTTATCTCCTTAGTATTCAATATCTTATGGTCATGGACCCTCTTACAAACAGGGTTAACAAAATTCCGTTAACCCAGTTAACTCGGGAAGGATTTTGATCATTTTATACATAATTTTTATCCTTTTTCCTATTATTTGATAAAGTAATAAATTATATAACACAATCTAATAACTTTTTCATATTATGTTGTTATCTATACTACTTTATAAAGCATTTGGCTTTCTTTTCTTAAAAACAACTTTATAAGCCCATTGTACCACTACTTATTGCATATTTTACTTAATTTTCAACTTTACAAGTTCCTGTTGCTATGGTACAACACCAGGGATACGTATAACTCAGGTACGATTCCTCCATCCAAATTTCAAGATGACTGTTCACATACTCTGGCTATTTCCTCTATCCAAGACAACCCATCAACATACTCTCTTGAATCGATACAAGATTTCTTATAATTAGATAGATTCATACATTCTTCAGATACGATTCCTCTATTGGGTACGCATCGATTTGGGTTCTTTGATTTATTTTGTCTTTTCACAGTTTCGTTTCAATCGATTTCTTTCCCTTCTTCTCCAGATTTTGGTTGGTTCTGCCATTTTTGCAAGACTTCAATTTCAGCCGATTCCTACAATTTCTTCTTCTCCAGGTACAATTTCTTCTTCTTCTTTAGTTTTCCACACTTACCCTAGAGTACAAAAGTCCATATTCACGATTTCTTCTTCTTCACTTAAGTATATATTCACGATTTCTTATACTCATGATTTCTTCTTCTTCAGTTTAGTTTCGGTTATGCCACTTTTGCAGGGCTTCAATTTCAGTTGATTCCTTCAATTTCTTCTTCTTCAGGTACGATTTCTTCACAATATCACAATTCTTCTTTTAGATAAACGATTTTAAAGCTTCGTGAAAAGCACATGCTTTTATGCTTTCGTCACCAATATCCTGATTCTTCTTTTGAATAATCGATTTTTTCTTCAGTTTTTCATGTTTTATCTCTATACCAAGAAACCCAAAAGACTAAATGTAAAATGGGTATGAAGGGAGGGTGGGGGTGGGGTACAGAGAGAAATGGCTTCTACACAAGAGAGATGGATAACCTTAAGTACAATGGGTCCTTCACCAAGTAACATAGAAACCTGCTAATTCCACCTTTATTTTACCAGGCTACTCTACTAAACACTGTGTATTAGGACCATCAAGTTTATCAACAATTGATGTCTTCAAAATTCAAAAATTAACTTCTTATATGTTTTTTTACATGCATCAAAATGTGCATATTTGGTGTGCAATGTTCAAGGATTAGAGTTGCTTAAATGAAACAGAAACACATACATAATGACTTATCAGGTTGTAGAAAGCTTGCTTTGTTATCAATAATCTAAAAACAACTAAAATTCAGATTATTAGAAAAACTGGACAACACAATATGTCAATTTTAAAAAACTTTCATGTGTCAAACAAGTAGCTCAAGCTCTCAATCGATGTAATAAAGTTTAAAGCTCAATTTTGTATCTATTTTGGTTGGTAATTTGCTTATCTTTTAAAGATAGATGATGTGGATACCCGTTCACGAAAGGTTTATCAAATGTTCACGAAAGACTTTTAATCGGGACTGAATTGGTCTTTATTGATTCAATCCAATTATTTTGTCTCTGCTTCTCCAATGACGTTATTTGAAGTTGAAATTATCTTGTATGGATCTAAATTTGGTTGGCTTCTCCATCAACATTATCTTGTATGTAGGTATGACAACATTATCATCAAGGGTAAACTTGATTGGCAAAAATCAATTGGATGACGGTAACATGCTTTCTTTGTATTATCTCTATCAATCGATTTTATGTTGCATGTTTCTTGGTTCATCATTTTAAAAGATGAAAACATGGATGGTAGGTGTTCGATGAATGGTGCAGGGCATCACGTGATTCATTTGTGGGACAGAAGGTCTTGATTATTCAGGTCTAAGCTCATCTGATGTTGTAGCTTTTATTCATAATCTGTTTCCCGAACAATTACTCAATCTCGGCCTCTCGGGTATTTACATTTGAGATTTCATTTTCTTCGTTTTATCCTCTTGAGAAATTTTGAAATAATAGATTGTTTGCAATGAAAAGCTATAAAGCTCACATAGTGCTATAATTATTCAATTTTGACTGATCTAAGGAGGCTTGAAAGTTGATACCAGGACCAAAAAAGGTATGAGATCACTTTGATCACCCGGTGACTTGTTAGGCTTGACTTCTGATTAATATGCTAATATGATCTGATCAAACACTAGATATGTACCAGTTACTGTAATCATTTGCAGAAGTTTCTGCATCCTTTTATTTACTCTCATTTATTTACAGCTGCTAAGTTCCTAATCAAATTTAGGTTCAATCCGCCTACACCATACCATCTCTCCGAACATGAAATGCAACAGGAACTAAGCTTAAACATGTTTGGTTGTTGATTGAAATGGGAATTACATATTGTTGATCCAAACTCTCTCAGAGATTTGATAATGACCCGCTGTAATACTTAGTGAAAATTACATTTAACATATGTATGTATTAGTGTTTCACTATCAGCGATTAAGTACTGAGTATGTTCAGTATCGTTGATGATCTCTCTTGTAACAGTTAGACGTAATCCCTGAAGACAAGTTTCGCGACAAAGATTTTCATCACTGAGTCGAAGACAAAGCTGCTGAACAACGGACAAGTCTACTCATGATCTGATGTGGATATCAGTGAAACCAAGACAAGTCTACCTACACGCGAAGAAACCTGAAGAAAAGCTTCAGCAATCACTGAACCTCCTTCTATCTCTTAGAAGGAAAAGATGTTCAGCGATTGAAGATCACATAGCCTATGATCCAAGTTTCTTTTGTCTTACCCTTGCACACATAGTACAAATTTCAGATGAGACATACCTCTACGACAGATTGTACAACAACTCTGAATTCTACACTGTTCACCATACGGCCAAAAGCATGTCTCCAAAAGTCAGAGGCATGCAACAACCATTGAAGGACACGTGTAAAGTACCCTGCCATGCATTTAATGCATATGGTATAAATAGAAATATCAAGAATCTATCTGAGTGTCGCCTTCTATCTTTCTATTCATATAGAAACCCTTTCTTTCTATATTCTCTCAATCTATATTCTCTAAATTCTTGTGCAACAATCTGTGTGATTCTTAAGTTTGTTTAGATTAGGTTTTACTTAATCTTATTCCGCAACAAACTGTAAATTGTAATTTGATTTATCAATAAACAACTTATTAAACCATTAAATTTTGTGTTTGTATTCAACCCCCCATTCTACAAACTTGTTAAGCACCTTCGGGACCAGCAAGTGGTATCATAGCAGATTGTTTAATCTCATAAACAAGATCTTGCTTTATTCTCTTCCTTGCTATTCTCAAAATGGAACTCAACACAAACACAAACTACTATGATAATGGTTCTCTCTCAAAACCTCCTCGATTCAGCAGAGAAAACTTTGCTCTCGGGAAATATCGAATGATACTATTTTTAGAAGGTGTAGATCCTACTATACCTGAATATGTAGCAATGGTCCATATGAACCTTTTATGATCATAGTTGTAGTTCCTGCCACTACTACCACCCCTGCCATTCCCGAAAGATATGCTCCTAAGAAAATTAGACAATGGAGTGATGAAGATAAAAAGAAAATAGGTTTAGATGCTAAGGCAAAAACCATCATTTCTATAGCCCTGCCTGATGAAGTCTTCCATTCCATCATGCATCTGAAAACTGCTAAAGAAATGTGGGACACTATATGTGTTCAGTATGAAGGTACCACTGAAATCCAAGAAACCAGAAAGATCAATTCAGTAAGACAATACGAAAGTTTTATCTATGGTAAGAATGAGTCTCTATCTGATGTTCACCAAAGATTTAACTGTTTAATCATTGATCTAAGGACTGTTGGTAGGACCTATTCTAATTCTGAGGTCCTAACTAAATTCTTGGAAAGTCTTCCTAAAAGCTGGGAAAGCTATTCAAGGTGTCTTAAGTTGACAAAAGACTTAAATCATCTCTCTCTTAGCACTCTATATGGAATATTGCTCAACTATGAGCAATCAAATCTCCTGAAGAAGAATCTTGTGAAAGATTCTAAAGACTCTAAGAGCACTCATGTTGCTTTAGTCTCTTCAGAGATCATTCGATCTACTCTCACTATCATTGAGTTAGAATCTGACTCTGAGGAATTATCAGACGCTGATCTTTCAGAGTTTGATGAATCCTTAGCACTCTTGAAAAACTCCTTCAAAAGATTTGCAAGAAAGATCAATTTCAGAATATATAAGCCTCTCTCTATATCTGAAAAGCCAAAATCAACCCCTGTTGATAAGGCCACTGCTACTTGCTATAACTGTGAGAAAGTTGGGCATTTTGCCAGCGAATGCAGGTCAAAGAAAGTCTTCAGACCTTCCACATCCAGGAAAACCTGCAATAATAAATACCTCAAGCAGAAAGAAAAATATCAAAAGTTGAAAGGCTTTAAGCGAAAAGGTAAAGGTAAAGGTCTTATCACTGAAGAGCATGACTGGGTTGAATCAGAAGAATCGAGTTCTGATGAAGAAGAAGTTGATAATCTTTGTCTTATGGCTGAGATTAAAGAAGAAGTGGAAGAACCAACAGGAACTTCCATGAGTTACATCTCCTCTCAGATATCAATCTCTACTAATCCCTCTCTATCTAACGCTGAGAGAAGTCGCGTTGTATATGTGCTGACAATAGACTTGTACAATGCACTAAATGGCAAAACTTTAGCTGAAAACAAAAATATTGATTTAACTGAACAGCTAGAAAAATGTCATGAAAGGATCAAAGAACCAACTCTTTTAGAGGAAAGTTTGAAAGATCAAGTCATGGTCAATGAAATTATCAGCATTGAACACGAACAAGCCATCGTTGCTTTAAAAGCAGAAAAGGCAACTGTTGAGGGATGGTGTAAATCTTCAACCAAGATCACTGAAATCATAAGTGCTCAAATCCCTGCTCATGACAAAACCGGTCTCGGTTATCATCATGAAAAGGATGAACTTAGCAGAGATTGTTCTATGCTTAAGTTTGGAATGTTTGTCTTTTCTATCCCTAACACTTCTTCTACTCAATGTTCTTTGTCTTCCAATCCTATCCCAGATGTAACACTCATATTTTCGCCTTGATAAGTGTTACATAATCTAAAACAATTCTCCAAAATACTCCAAAATAAAAACCGTTTACAGCGGAAGACTTTAAAATAATAAATATGTAACTTAAATGCTAATTTGTCCCATACCGGATTGCGTTACAAATTTATCTACCATAGACGCCTGAACATAAATATTGGACTTAATTGGGCTAGACGAGTCTTTATATGTGCCCCCTTTCCCTTGTTCAACATGAAACCTTTTGTCCCTGAGATGCTTACTATAGTCAGCTTATAAAGCTCAGTGAGTTCATGGTTTTGAATGAATAAAAATCATATCACATCATACATATCAACTTGTAAACTCTGTATCAAATAGTATGCGTTTTCTTAAAACATGCAACATTGAAAGAAAAGAGATCTCATAAGTTGTCTCCTCGGGTAAGGGTCATTTTGTCACTGGCATTCCCTGGGTTGTCATACCTACACCTGTCTAGACACCCATTACGGGGTTGTGCCACTTGTCGTGTGACTTACTGGTCAAATGCCCACCCGTTAAAGCCGATCATAAAACTTTCATATGAAATAGCATGCTAGAGTTATTTGAAAACAACATAAACACATAGCATGCAACTGATCATAACTATCATACATGAAAAATATAAGACATCATGTATGAAAACTGAAACATCATGCATGCATACACATCACCATATAAATCATATAATGCTGAAAATAAAATTGTATATATGTATGCATCCCGGAGTAAGTCTCATGAAGACTCACCTGATTCCGTGTAGATTGGCTACTGATAGTTCTCAACTGAAAACCTACACATTTCATACCACCATATCCAATTAATGGCTTATTTTCTCCAAAAGTCAACTTTAGTCAACCTGACTCGACCTAAAGTCAAACCCTAAAATTGTGTCTCTTAATAACTCAAATATCTCCATTTGATCTCATCGTCAAAATACTTGTGGGTCAAACGAGGTAAAAGTCAACCATTGGTCAACGCGGTCAACCTCGACAACTTTAGTCAAAACCCAAGTCTAAAACTCGATGACGTTCTAAAACGTCAAAATAATCATTTTATAATCTAATAAATCAATCTCTCTAAATTAAAGCGTCTCAATAATTATTGAGCCCAAGTATGACACTTTAATCTCATTATTAAACCGTCGAAATAATTTAATAAATCTTCTAAGGACCATGCTTAATAACGATTCTTAACGTCGATTGATTCTTTTAATAACTAACGGAATTATCCATTCCAACTTAAAGTGTCTCGTAGTTTAAAATCTTAAAACGACACCTTAAATACAATTATTAAATTATTTGTTATATAATAAATTTTAATAATTACCTTCATCCCTTAATTGAGCTTTTTAAATAAATTAAAGGTCCAAATAAACTAAAAATTATATCTAGCCCAATTTATGTTACCAGCCCAAATAAAATAATTATAAAAAAAGGCCCAAAATAAAATTTATCTAGCATATATATATATATATATATATATATATATAGTGAATATAAAAGACATATATACTAGACTTGATATTGGATCCAATATGTTAAAGCCCAATCATCGCCCCACCCATCATCTTGGACCCACGTGTTTGGCCCAAAGCGTAAGGAAGACGCCTAGAATAGAACCAGCGTCGACCTCGCCGTCGGCGACTTTACAAGTCCGATCAGTCTTGTTTTTCAATTGTTTTCGAAGATTTCTTTTGCTAAAACTGTAGAAACTCAATTTCCATAACCATAGGAACAAAAATCAATGAAAACCATCTAGTATTGAGTCCCATTTACTCATTTAAAGGTTGAGTTTTAAAACCACTCGAAAATCAGTTAAAAACTCAAATCCGGACCTTCAAAACTAAAATCTGAGACATAAGGCTACTAAGGTTTGATAAAGGACTTATAAACGAAGCTAACCATATAAAGAACTCGAAATTTGGTTGGGTATTTTACCTCCAATCGTCAATAAACGGAGATTTCGGACGATCACTTTGAGCTCCGATTTCTCTTTCGTTTCTCCGTTTTTCTTGAAGCTTCTTGAACGAAAAATGAACCCCATTGTATTGTCTACTTATATCTAAAACTTGTCTCTTTTCGTTGACCAAGCAAGCCAATAAGAAGCCCCAAAGATCACCCATCGTTCTAAAATCTGAAAATTTTCTGAAAAGCCATATTTACATAACAGGTCCCTCTGGTATAAAAGAGTTGACGTCTGACACAACCCCCTAACTATCAGATAATGACATTCAGCACCCTGGCTTCAATGTTTTGCCCAAATTTTCACTTTTCAACCCTGTTTTGACATTTTCTTTCATTTTTGGGCCGATTGAACATAAATTCATTTCTCGCTCTCCTTAAAATGAAATAAATGGTCTCTTTTACGTTTTTATTCACATTTTTGGTCCGATAAAATAAAATTCATTTTATTTTATTTTCACTTTCACTTTCACTTTTCCTTTTCTTTTCATATTTATTTATTTATCCATTTTGGGGTGTCACACCTGAGGACTTATCAAAGAGCTCCAAGCTCACTGATAAATGGAAATCCATTTCCCATCATCCTCAGAAGGCTACTAAAATAGCAAAGCTAAAATCCGTTCCAAACCTTCAGTAAATCAATCTTCCAGCTCTGGAACAAAAATCACTGATATTTCTCAGAGATTTTTAGTGTATTGTTGTATCCAAGATTTAAGTGTCAAAGTCAAGATGTGTAAAAGTCAATCATAGTCAAAGTCTTGTAAGTCATTGAAGTTTACTTGTGTTTGTATAACATCAAATCCGATACATAATTCAAGGGGGAGATATTCATGAATTTCAAGTCAAATGAAAGTTTAAGTGAAGTTTGAAAGATTATTCAAAAGATACATCTCATAAAAAATGAGAGATATTCTGAAGAAAAAGGGGGGGGGGGTAATATGGAAACTTCAGTCAGACGAATGTTTTCAAGTAAGATGAATGTTTGGAAAGTTATTTCAAAAGAATTCTGAAGAAAAAGGAGAGATACAGAACTGTGAAAAGAACTGTAAAGATCAAAGAAGAAAATGTTCAGAGATTATTCGAGAAAGTTCATTTTTCAAAGACTGTCCAGCGATCAAAGACTGAAGTTACAAGCTATACAAAGATCCCTCAAAGTTCAAAGTTCAAAGATCAAAGTTTCAAAGATTTTAAATTCAAGTTCAAGACTTTTCAAAGAAAAAGTGGATGACTTTTCAAGATTCTTCAAAACCTGAAAGTTTAAAGATTGTCAGAGCTTCAAACTCTAAAGTTGTCAGAGATAAAGTTTTGAAGAATCAAGAGCTGAAGACTAATGTCAAAAAAAATTTAAATCATGAATACAAAGGGGGAGATTGTTAGTGTATTGTTGTATCCAAGATTTAAGTGTCAAAGTCAAGATGTGTAAAAGTCAATCATAGTCAAAGTCTTGTAAATCATTATAGTTTATCTTGTAATTGTACATGGTCCTTTGACCATATAAATACCTTAGTGTAAGTGTTTGAAAGAAGATGAGATGAGAGAAGTAGCTTTGTGAGTCAATGTCGTGTGAGTTCTTTGTAAGCTTGTGACTAAACAGATATATGACATATTCTCTCTCTACATTCTCTCTCTATGATTTGTGCTTAATTGTGTGATTACATTGTGTTTGCTTGAAATCTTGGACTTACATTTGGTATCAGAGCAGACCATTATATTCAGAATGAATTGATACACTTGGATTTGATCGATTTTTTTCAATCTTGGAAGAACACGCACGGACGTATCTGAAAAATCACTGTTGGATCTAATTTTTCTTGTTCAGGCGATTTTATTCAAGAAAATGGGTTCTTAGTGATCGATTTATGTTTTAGAAACTTTCTTGTTTAGGCTTAATCACGAAATTCGCACAAATTCACATTCAATTTTGAATTTTCGTGTATTTTTTGGTTGAAATAGTTCGAACACTGTATTGATCATTGCACTGTAATTTTGTTGATTTTAGCCTAAATGATGTATTAGAAAAGTATTCTAATTGTAAGTGCGACCAACCCTGTGCAATTTCGAGATTTGATTGCAGGTTTTAAGATTTTTGATCGAAATCCGTGTTTAAGGCTACTAAGGTTTGATAAAGGACTTATAAACGAAGCTAACCATATAAAGAACTCGAAATTTGGTTGGGTATTTTACCTCCAATCGTCAATAAACGGAGATTTCGGACGATCACTTTGAGCTCCGATTTCTCTTTCGTTTCTCCGTTTTTCTTGAAACTTCTTGAACGAAAAATGAACCCCCATTGTATTGTCTACTTATATCTAAAACTTGTCTCTTTTCGTTGACCAAGCAAGCCAATAAGAAGCCCCAAAGATCACCCATCGTTCTAAAATCTGAAAATTTTCTGAAAAGCCATATTTACATAACAGGTCCCTCTGGTATAAAAGAGTTGACGTCTGACACAACCCCCTAACTATCAGATAATGACATTCAGCACCCTGGCTTCAATGTTTTGCCCAAATGTTCACTTTTCAACCCTGTTTTCACATTTTCTTTCATTTTTGGGCCGATTGAACATAAATTCATTTCTCGCTCTCCTTAAAATGAAATAAATGGTCTCTTTTACGTTTTTATTCACATTTTTTGTCCGATAAAATAAAATTTATTTTATTTTATTTTATTTTCACTTTCACTTTCACTTTTCCTTTCCTTTTCATATTTATTTATTTACCCATTTTGGGGTGTCACAAATCTCCCCTCCTTTAAGAAATTCCGTCCTCGGAATTTGTAGATCCCAGATAATCAACAATTCATGAATCGAATAAAGATAACAAGGTGAGATTGGGAGAGAATACCTTTCATTCACATTGAAAACGAATAACACCAACAAAACCTAGAGAGAGAAACTGTTTCTCTCTCTAGAACACACGCTCTCTCAAAGACGACTACATTGTGAATAATGACTTGACTTCTAAAAACCCTAAACACATATACTATTTATACTCTCCAACTCCCTTGTTCAAACCTAAAGCCCAAGCCCATTTACATTAAAGCCCAATACAATTGAACTAAGCCCAATACAAATATAAAATATATACCCCTATACAACACTTT
This sequence comes from Arctium minus, assembly GCA_954870635.1. NCBI lineage: Eukaryota > Viridiplantae > Streptophyta > Magnoliopsida > Asterales > Asteraceae > Arctium > Arctium minus. The sequence goes on from OX941081.1 coordinate 156,599,391, forward strand.
CTAAACATGGACATTTTATGTCCTAACAATCTCCCCCTAAAGTTTTGTAAAGGAATCATCGTCTTTGAAGCACAAGCTCTTCTCCCCCTTGAATGGAGCTCTTATCCTTCAAAGTTTCAACTTTAATACCAGATTCGATGTGCGCAATAACCTCGACTGAGTGCACATAAAGACAACTTTTATCTCTAGTAAATCCAACACATTCCTTAACGCCCACAAGAATGATATGTGTGAGTTATGGAGTGACACTCAAAGTGCATCTTCAGTTTATAACACCGAGTCTGTCTTTGAAATGCGAATTAGATAGGAGTTCAGCTTAAGAACTTATACTGATCAGCTCGTAGAAGGAAGCAACTGGTAGCAAACACTACTAGGCAAGGGTAGAAGAACCAATCAAATATAAAATATAAACCCCTATACAAAACTTTCTAAACATGGACATTTTATGTCCTAACAGAATTATACTGGTTAGACTGATGAGGATTTTTTTTCCAGTCCTTATCTATTCTCCGATTACCATGACATTTCTGAACCTTAGGAATTCTAATTTCATAAAAATCATCACTAATACCAAAGATGTAATTTTGTTCCGTAATCTTTTCGTCTTCTTGACTAATAGTTCGACAATCTCCTCTATATAAGTGAGCGCGTCACTAAACTCGACACTTTCCAAATCAATGATAGGTGGCTCTCTCTCAGCTAAACATTTCCTCGAATTCGACACGTGAAGAGTGTCGAGAACTTAACTTATAACTCTGTTGGCCAACTTGGTTGATAGGCTAATCTATCAACTCTTGCAACCAATTTTTTTGTACAAAGTAATTTGGACTTTATCTATCTCACTTTCCGTATATAACTATGTCATTTCAATGTGATGTCTTTAACATTCTCATGTTCCCTGCCGGAATCTCTAGCGGTTTACGTTGCTTATTAGCATAACTTTCCAAGCATCATGCATTTCTACTATACTCATGTCGTTACTTACCCATAATGATAACATATCTGATTAGTACACTTTTGTTCATATGTTGGACAACTTCTTGTATATCACATATTACCACATGAGTCATGTAAACACACCTTTCATGGCTGAAACGCAATGCTTAAAATAGTGTGCGTTAACATGAACATTGAGCGGAACACTCATTAAACCTGAGATAGATGAGTACCATTAGGAATACTTTAGCGAAGGTGATGCACAATATTAATGTCCTTGATGATAGTCTTATGCATATACTGATAACTTATGAAAGCATTAATGATTACTTAACATTCGTACTAAAACTGCCAAGGTATTGTGACATAATTTACAATACATACTCTACCTCGCATTACCATCTCTTTATGTGGTAGAGAACACATGTTGTAAACTCGATTAACTTTGCTTACAGACTCTCACATCAATGCTTATCTTACTAATTTGACTTTATACATAGACCCTCAGGCATATACTAATCATTACTGAAACTTGGAGCTTTCCTGCGACTCACTATCACTGATTTGAAGTCTTAACTTTTTTTTTGTCTTCACATTTTAAAACATCTTTTCAAATTCTTGAACATTTATCACTATCGATGTGCCCCAACACAAGGATTTACATAATCCGTTTAACATTATATTTCTCAGATCTTTTATACTGAACCCATATTTTGTTCCAAAACCTACTAGATTTCATTTGGGTCTATTAATATAAACTGAAGGTGGTTAATTATTCTTTATTTCTTATCATTCTCTTATCAAAGAGCCTCTTACTGATCTATTTTGCGTCCGATTACCTACACTCAATGTGGTGTCTATCATTACAACTTACCATCTGATCAACTCTGGTCTTTCTTGCTTGTCTCGATGATAGTGTAATATCACTATCAAAATTCTTCAACGATGTTGATCAACGTCTCTAGCTCAAACTTTATCCCTTACAATCAAACATGGATATTTAGCTATCGTGATATGTGTGCATAGTACACTTTGAACCATCTTGGTAATGTCTCACAAAATTCAAGCGCAAGGACCACGTCACTAACTCTTTATCGTGTCTTACATTAGGATTTTCATGTTCTTACAATTGACTTAATGCATAAGCGATAAACTTGCCTCGTGCCATTAATATTAAATCTAATCCAAAATTTGAGGTATCACTGAGAACTATAAGGTTTTCTATTCCTTCTAACACCCATCAAATTTATATGTAGCTTTACTTTTGCTTTCAATAATTGAAAGACTTGTTCTATCTGACCTCAGTCTAACTTACTGTGTTGCCTGAGTCTATGCTGATATTAAAGTCTGCAATTTAGAGAACCCTGAATGGATCCCCGACAATAATCTAGTATCCAAAATAAACCTCTATCTCAGTTACTAATCCTGACCTCTTTAGATATGACACACATTTGAGCTTGTTGGCTTGTACGTAGATGTCCTCTTTGTCAACTACGTGACCAAGAAAACCGAAACTTTGCATTTACAATTCACAAGAAAATTTTCTTTTTCTCATAACTTATCTTCTTTAATGGTTGTAGGACCAACTTTTGACGTTATAGTGCTTCGCCTTATTCCTGAAATAATTGAGCACACTGAGAATGAAGAATATAACAACTTTTCTATGTATGGTCCACGTGTTACGCTTACTTGGTTCATGACACTTTTGTCACGTTTCTCAATCTATATGGCATTACTGAAAGCCCATGATTTAAAACTCAAAATTATATGTGCAAATGTTACATTAAAGCATGTAACATTTAAGTTGATCTATATTCCAGTGTCCAAAAACTCTCAACAATTTGTATATTAACAAAATATGAGGCTAGACACTCTTGTGATCTTGGCTCTCTTGGCATTGTTTATGGGTCATCTATCTATCTGAACCATCGATGTACAATGACCACAATATGTACATGTTACTTAACTGAACCCAATAGACATGTGTACAGATGCACCCTTGCGGTACATGTACCATTTATGCATCCTTACATTACTCTGCTTAGACCACCGGTATCCCGGTACATGACCTTTCATACACATACCCAACTTAAAATGCATATTTGAAGGCTAATGGAGACTGGGATTGTCAACTGCAATTAGACATATGAAATAACTAAAGTTCTGACTAAGGCAACTTATGCTATTAAAACCATATTTGCCTTGGCATTTCTAAATCTGAACATTACATGTCTTGTTTTCGAGCCTAAGCCCATGCTAGCTATTCTGCCATATTATGTACTACTTACTTCTGATCACCTAACGTGCATTATTAACATCAATCATATCTAAAAGAAGAAAACTAGATTAATTTATAACTTCATTTAAACTTACTGGACTTATGTTAAGTTATGTTGCATCTAACATATGTTATACTGATATGGATCTAGGTACAATACTAATAGTGATTTGTATCTAAAGTTGTTGCATTATTCTTACACATAAAAGTTCAAGCTTAGGCTAAAGATCATAACCTATTTCTCTTGAACTACTGCTCTGATACCAACTTGTAACACCCATATTTTCGCCTTGATAAGTGTTACATAATCTAAAACAATTCTCCAAAATACTCCAAAATAACGGCTAAATTAAAACCGTTTACAGCGGAAGACTTTAAAATAATAAATATGTAACTTAAATGCTAATTTGTCCCATACCGGATTGCGTTACAAATTTATCTACCATAGACGCTTGAACATAAATATTGGACTTAATTGGGCTAGACGAGTCTTTATATGTGCCCCCTTTCCCTTGTTCAACATGAAACCTTTTGTCCCTGAGATGCTTACTATAGTCAGCTTATAAAGCTCAGTGAGTTCATGGTTTTGAATGAATAAAAATCATATCACATCATACATATCAACTTGTAAACTCTGTATCAAATAGTATGCGTTTTCTTAAAACATGCAACATTGAAAGAAAAGAGATCTCATAAGTTGTCTCCTCGGGTAAGGGTCATTTTGTCACTGGCATTCCCTGGGTTGTCATACCTACACCTGTCTAGACACCCATTACGGGGTTGTGCCACTTGTCGTGTGACTTACTGGTCAAATGCCCACCCGTTAAAGCCGATCATAAAACTTTCATATGAAATAGCATGCTAGAGTTATTTGAAAACAACATAAACACATAGCATGCAACTGATCATAACTATCATACATGAAAAATATAAGACATCATGTATGAAAACTGAAACATCATGCATGCATACACATCACCATATAAATCATATAATGCTGAAAATAAAATTGTATATATGTATGCATCCCGGAGTAAGTCTCATGAAGACTCACCTGATTCCGTGTAGATTGGCTACTGATAGTTCTCAACTGAAAACCTACACATTTCATACCACCATATCCAATTAATGGCTTATTTTCTCCAAAAGTCAACTTTAGTCAACCTGACTCGACCTAAAGTCAAACCCTAAAATTGTGTCTCTTAATAACTCAAATATCTCCATTTGATCTCATCGTCAAAATACTTGTGGGTCAAACGAGGTAAAAGTCAACCATTGGTCAACGCGGTCAACCTCGACAACTTTAGTCAAAACCCAAGTCTAAAACTCGATGACGTTCTAAAACGTCAAAATAATCATTTTATAATCTAATAAATCAATCTCTCTAAATTAAAGCGTCTCAATAATTATTGAGCCCAAGTATGACACTTTAATCTCATTATTAAACCGTCGAAATAATTTAATAAATCTTCTAAGGACCATGCTTAATAACGATTCTTAACGTCGATTGATTCTTTTAATAACTAACGGAATTATCCATTCCAACTTAAAGTGTCTCGTAGTTTAAAATCTTAAAACGACACCTTAAATACAATTATTAAATTATTTGTTATATAATAAATTTTAATAATTACCTTCATCCCTTAATTGAGCTTTTTAAATAAATTAAAGGTCCAAATAAACTAAAAATTATATCTAGCCCAATTTATGTTACCAGCCCAAATAAAATAATTATAAAAAAAGGCCCAAAATAAAATTTATCTAGCATATATATATATATATATATATATATATATATATATATAGTGAATATAAAAGACATATATACTAGACTTGATATTGGATCCAATATGTTAAAGCCCAATCATCGCCCCACCCATCATCTTGGACCCACGTGTTTGGCCCAAAGCGTAAGGAAGACGCCTAGAATAGAACCAGCGTCGACCTCGCCGTCGGCGACTTTACAAGTCCGATCAGTCTTGTTTTTCAATTGTTTTCGAAGATTTCTTTTGCTAAAACTGTAGAAACTCAATTTCCATAACCATAGGAACAAAAATCAATGAAAACCATCTAGTATTGAGTCCCATTTACTCATTTAAAGGTTGAGTTTTAAAACCACTCGAAAATCAGTTAAAAACTCAAATCCGGACCTTCAAAACTAAAATCTGAGACATAAGGCTACTAAGGTTTGATAAAGGACTTATAAACGAAGCTAACCATATAAAGAACTCGAAATTTGGTTGGGTATTTTACCTCCAATCGTCAATAAACGGAGATTTCGGACGATCACTTTGAGCTCCGATTTCTCTTTCGTTTCTCCGTTTTTCTTGAAGCTTCTTGAACGAAAAATGAACCCCATTGTATTGTCTACTTATATCTAAAACTTGTCTCTTTTCGTTGACCAAGCAAGCCAATAAGAAGCCCCAAAGATCACCCATCGTTCTAAAATCTGAAAATTTTCTGAAAAGCCATATTTACATAACAGGTCCCTCTGGTATAAAAGAGTTGACGTCTGACACAACCCCCTAACTATCAGATAATGACATTCAGCACCCTGGCTTCAATGTTTTGCCCAAATTTTCACTTTTCAACCCTGTTTTGACATTTTCTTTCATTTTTGGGCCGATTGAACATAAATTCATTTCTCGCTCTCCTTAAAATGAAATAAATGGTCTCTTTTACGTTTTTATTCACATTTTTGGTCCGATAAAATAAAATTCATTTTATTTTATTTTCACTTTCACTTTCACTTTTCCTTTTCTTTTCATATTTATTTATTTATCCATTTTGGGGTGTCACACCTGAGGACTTATCAAAGAGCTCCAAGCTCACTGATAAATGGAAATCCATTTCCCATCATCCTCAGAAGGCTACTAAAATAGCAAAGCTAAAATCCGTTCCAAACCTTCAGTAAATCAATCTTCCAGCTCTGGAACAAAAATCACTGATATTTCTCAGAGATTTTTAGTGTATTGTTGTATCCAAGATTTAAGTGTCAAAGTCAAGATGTGTAAAAGTCAATCATAGTCAAAGTCTTGTAAGTCATTGAAGTTTACTTGTGTTTGTATAACATCAAATCCGATACATAATTCAAGGGGGAGATATTCATGAATTTCAAGTCAAATGAAAGTTTAAGTGAAGTTTGAAAGATTATTCAAAAGATACATCTCATAAAAAATGAGAGATATTCTGAAGAAAAAGGGGGGGGGTAATATGGAAACTTCAGTCAGACGAATGTTTTCAAGTAAGATGAATGTTTGGAAAGTTATTTCAAAAGAATTCTGAAGAAAAAGGAGAGATACAGAACTGTGAAAAGAACTGTAAAGATCAAAGAAGAAAATGTTCAGAGATTATTCGAGAAAGTTCATTTTTCAAAGACTGTCCAGCGATCAAAGACTGAAGTTACAAGCTATACAAAGATCCCTCAAAGTTCAAAGTTCAAAGATCAAAGTTTCAAAGATTTTAAATTCAAGTTCAAGACTTTTCAAAGAAAAAGTGGATGACTTTTCAAGATTCTTCAAAACCTGAAAGTTTAAAGATTGTCAGAGCTTCAAACTCTAAAGTTGTCAGAGATAAAGTTTTGAAGAATCAAGAGCTGAAGACTAATGTCAAAAAAAATTTAAATCATGAATACAAAGGGGGAGATTGTTAGTGTATTGTTGTATCCAAGATTTAAGTGTCAAAGTCAAGATGTGTAAAAGTCAATCATAGTCAAAGTCTTGTAAATCATTATAGTTTATCTTGTAATTGTACATGGTCCTTTGACCATATAAATACCTTAGTGTAAGTGTTTGAAAGAAGATGAGATGAGAGAAGTAGCTTTGTGAGTCAATGTCGTGTGAGTTCTTTGTAAGCTTGTGACTAAACAGATATATGACATATTCTCTCTCTACATTCTCTCTCTATGATTTGTGCTTAATTGTGTGATTACATTGTGTTTGCTTGAAATCTTGGACTTACATTTGGTATCAGAGCAGACCATTATATTCAGAATGAATTGATACACTTGGATTTGATCGATTTTTTTCAATCTTGGAAGAACACGCACGGACGTATCTGAAAAATCACTGTTGGATCTAATTTTTCTTGTTCAGGCGATTTTATTCAAGAAAATGGGTTCTTAGTGATCGATTTATGTTTTAGAAACTTTCTTGTTTAGGCTTAATCACGAAATTCGCACAAATTCACATTCAATTTTGAATTTTCGTGTATTTTTTGGTTGAAATAGTTCGAACACTATATTGATCATTGCACTGTAATTTTGTTGATTTTAGCCTAAATGATGTATTAGAAAAGTATTCTAATTGTAAGTGCGACCAACCCTGTGCAATTTCGAGATTTGATTGCAGGTTTTAAGATTTTTGATCGAAATCCGTGTTTAAGGCTACTAAGGTTTGATAAAGGACTTATAAACGAAGCTAACCATATAAAGAACTCGAAATTTGGTTGGGTATTTTACCTCCAATCGTCAATAAACGGAGATTTCGGACGATCACTTTGAGCTCCGATTTCTCTTTCGTTTCTCCGTTTTTCTTGAAACTTCTTGAACGAAAAATGAACCCCCATTGTATTGTCTACTTATATCTAAAACTTGTCTCTTTTCGTTGACCAAGCAAGCCAATAAGAAGCCCCAAAGATCACCCATCGTTCTAAAATCTGAAAATTTTCTGAAAAGCCATATTTACATAACAGGTCCCTCTGGTATAAAAGAGTTGACGTCTGACACAACCCCCTAACTATCAGATAATGACATTCAGCACCCTGGCTTCAATGTTTTGCCCAAATGTTCACTTTTCAACCCTGTTTTCACATTTTCTTTCATTTTTGGGCCGATTGAACATAAATTCATTTCTCGCTCTCCTTAAAATGAAATAAATGGTCTCTTTTACGTTTTTATTCACATTTTTTGTCCGATAAAATAAAATTTATTTTATTTTATTTTATTTTCACTTTCACTTTCACTTTTCCTTTCCTTTTCATATTTATTTATTTACCCATTTTGGGGTGTCACAAATCTCCCCTCCTTTAAGAAATTCCGTCCTCGGAATTTGTAGATCCCAGATAATCAACAATTCATGAATCGAATAAAGATAACAAGGTGAGATTGGGAGAGAATACCTTTCATTCACATTGAAAACGAATAACACCAACAAAACCTAGAGAGAGAAACTGTTTCTCTCTCTAGAACACACGCTCTCTCAAAGACGACTACATTGTGAATAATGACTTGACTTCTAAAAACCCTAAACACATATACTATTTATACTCTCCAACTCCCTTGTTCAAACCTAAAGCCCAAGCCCATTTACATTAAAGCCCAATACAATTGAACTAAGCCCAATACAAATATAAAATATATACCCCTATACAACACTTTCTAAACATGGACATTTTATGTCCTAACAATCTCCCCCTAAAGTTTTGTAAAGGAATCATCGTCTTTGAAGCACAAGCTCTTCTCCCCCTTGAATGGAGCTCTTATCCTTCAAAGTTTCAACTTTAATACCAGATTCGATGTGCGCAATAACCTCGACTGAGTGCACATAAAGACAACTTTTATCTCTAGTAAATCCAACACATTCCTTAACGCCCACAAGAATGATATGTGTGAGTTATGGAGTGACACTCAAAGTGCATCTTCAGTTTATAACACCGAGTCTGTCTTTGAAATGCGAATTAGATAGGAGTTCAGCTTAAGAACTTATACTGATCAGCTCGTAGAAGGAAGCAACTGGTAGCAAACACTACTAGGCAAGGGTAGAAGAACCAATCAAATATAAAATATAAACCCCTATACAAAACTTTCTAAACATGGACATTTTATGTCCTAACAGAATTATACTGGTTAGACTGATGAGGATTTTTTTTCCAGTCCTTATCTATTCTCCGATTACCATGACATTTCTGAACCTTAGGAATTCTAATTTCATAAAAATCATCACTAATACCAAAGATGTAATTTTGTTCCGTAATCTTTTCGTCTTCTTGACTAATAGTTCGACAATCTCCTCTATATAAGTGAGCGCGTCACTAAACTCGACACTTTCCAAATCAATGATAGGTGGCTCTCTCTCAGCTAAACATTTCCTCGAATTCGACACGTGAAGAGTGTCGAGAACTTAACTTATAACTCTGTTGGCCAACTTGGTTGATAGGCTAATCTATCAACTCTTGCAACCAATTTTTTTGTACAAAGTAATTTGGACTTTATCTATCTCACTTTCCGTATATAACTATGTCATTTCAATGTGATGTCTTTAACATTCTCATGTTCCCTGCCGGAATCTCTAGCGGTTTACGTTGCTTATTAGCATAACTTTCCAAGCATCATGCATTTCTACTATACTCATGTCGTTACTTACCCATAATGATAACATATCTGATTAGTACACTTTTGTTCATATGTTGGACAACTTCTTGTATATCACATATTACCACATGAGTCATGTAAACACACCTTTCATGGCTGAAACGCAATGCTTAAAATAGTGTGCGTTAACATGAACATTGAGCGGAACACTCATTAAACCTGAGATAGATGAGTACCATTAGGAATACTTTAGCGAAGGTGATGCACAATATTAATGTCCTTGATGATAGTCTTATGCATATACTGATAACTTATGAAAGCATTAATGATTACTTAACATTCGTACTAAAACTGCCAAGGTATTGTGACATAATTTACAATACATACTCTACCTCGCATTACCATCTCTTTATGTGGTAGAGAACACATGTTGTAAACTCGATTAACTTTGCTTACAGACTCTCACATCAATGCTTATCTTACTAATTTGACTTTATACATAGACCCTCAGGCATATACTAATCATTACTGAAACTTGGAGCTTTCCTGCGACTCACTATCACTGATTTGAAGTCTTAACTTTTTTTTTGTCTTCACATTTTAAAACATCTTTTCAAATTCTTGAACATTTATCACTATCGATGTGCCCCAACACAAGGATTTACATAATCCGTTTAACATTATATTTCTCAGATCTTTTATACTGAACCCATATTTTGTTCCAAAACCTACTAGATTTCATTTGGGTCTATTAATATAAACTGAAGGTGGTTAATTATTCTTTATTTCTTATCATTCTCTTATCAAAGAGCCTCTTACTGATCTATTTTGCGTCCGATTACCTACACTCAATGTGGTGTCTATCATTACAACTTACCATCTGATCAACTCTGGTCTTTCTTGCTTGTCTCGATGATAGTGTAATATCACTATCAAAATTCTTCAACGATGTTGATCAACGTCTCTAGCTCAAACTTTATCCCTTACAATCAAACATGGATATTTAGCTATCGTGATATGTGTGCATAGTACACTTTGAACCATCTTGGTAATGTCTCACAAAATTCAAGCGCAAGGACCACGTCACTAACTCTTTATCGTGTCTTACATTAGGATTTTCATGTTCTTACAATTGACTTAATGCATAAGCGATAAACTTGCCTCGTGCCATTAATATTAAATCTAATCCAAAATTTGAGGTATCACTGAGAACTATAAGGTTTTCTATTCCTTCTAACACCCATCAAATTTATATGTAGCTTTACTTTTGCTTTCAATAATTGAAAGACTTGTTCTATCTGACCTCAGTCTAACTTACTGTGTTGCCTGAGTCTATGCTGATATTAAAGTCTGCAATTTAGAGAACCCTGAATGGATCCCCGACAATAATCTAGTATCCAAAATAAACCTCTATCTCAGTTACTAATCCTGACCTCTTTAGATATGACACACATTTGAGCTTGTTGGCTTGTACGTAGATGTCCTCTTTGTCAACTACGTGACCAAGAAAACCGAAACTTTGCATTTACAATTCACAAGAAATTTTTCTTTTTCTCATAACTTATCTTCTTTAATGGTTGTAGGACCAACTTTTGACGTTATAGTGCTTCGCCTTATTCCTGAAATAATTGAGCACACTGAGAATGAAGAATATAACAACTTTTCTATGTATGGTCCACGTGTTACGCTTACTTGGTTCATGACACTTTTGTCACGTTTCTCAATCTATATGGCATTACTGAAAGCCCATGATTTAAAACTCAAAATTATATGTGCAAATGTTACATTAAAGCATGTAACATTTAAGTTGATCTATATTCCAGTGTCCAAAAACTCTCAACAATTTGTATATTAACAAAATATGAGGCTAGACACTCTTGTGATCTTGGCTCTCTTGGCATTGTTTATGGGTCATCTATCTATCTGAACCATCGATGTACAATGACCACAATATGTACATGTTACTTAACTGAACCCAATAGACATGTGTACAGATGCACCCTTGCGGTACATGTACCATTTATGCATCCTTACATTACTCTGCTTAGACCACCGGTATCCCGGTACATGACCTTTCATACACATACCCAACTTAAAATGCATATTTGAAGGCTAATGGAGACTGGGATTGTCAACTGCAATTAGACATATGAAATAACTAAAGTTCTGACTAAGGCAACTTATGCTATTAAAACCATATTTGCCTTGGCATTTCTAAATCTGAACATTACATGTCTTGTTTTCGAGCCTAAGCCCATGCTAGCTATTCTGCCATATTATGTACTACTTACTTCTGATCACCTAACGTGCATTATTAACATCAATCATATCTAAAAGAAGAAAACTAGATTAATTTATAACTTCATTTAAACTTACTGGACTTATGTTAAGTTATGTTGCATCTAACATATGTTATACTGATATGGATCTAGGTACAATACTAATAGTGATTTGTATCTAAAGTTGTTGCATTATTCTTACACATAAAAGTTCAAGCTTAGGCTAAAGATCATAACCTATTTCTCTTGAACTACTGCTCTGATACCAACTTGTAACACCCATATTTTCGCCTTGATAAGTGTTACATAATCTAAAACAATTCTCCAAAATACTCCAAAATAACGGCTAAATTAAAACCGTTTACAGCGGAAGACTTTAAAATAATAAATATGTAACTTAAATGCTAATTTGTCCCATACCGGATTGCGTTACAAATTTATCTACCATAGACGCTTGAACATAAATATTGGACTTAATTGGGCTAGACGAGTCTTTATATGTGCCCCCTTTCCCTTGTTCAACATGAAACCTTTTGTCCCTGAGATGCTTACTATAGTCAGCTTATAAAGCTCAGTGAGTTCATGGTTTTGAATGAATAAAAATCATATCACATCATACATATCAACTTGTAAACTCTGTATCAAATAGTATGCGTTTTCTTAAAACATGCAACATTGAAAGAAAAGAGATCTCATAAGTTGTCTCCTCGGGTAAGGGTCATTTTGTCACTGGCATTCCCTGGGTTGTCATACCTACACCTGTCTAGACACCCATTACGGGGTTGTGCCACTTGTCGTGTGACTTACTGGTCAAATGCCCACCCGTTAAAGCCGATCATAAAACTTTCATATGAAATAGCATGCTAGAGTTATTTGAAAACAACATAAACACATAGCATGCAACTGATCATAACTATCATACATGAAAAATATAAGACATCATGTATGAAAACTGAAACATCATGCATACATACACATCACCATATAAATCATATAATGCTGAAAATAAATTTGTATATATGTATGCATCCCGGAGTAAGTCTCATGAAGACTCACCTGATTCCGTGTAGATTGGCTACTGATAGTTCTCAACTGAAAACCTACACATTTCATACCATCATATCCAATTAATGGCTTATTTTCTCCAAAAGTCAACTTTAGTCAACCTGACTCGACCTAAAGTCAAACCCTAAAATTGTGTCTCTTAATAACTCAAATATCTCCATTTGATCTCATCGTCAAAATACTTGTGGGTCAAACGAGGTAAAAGTCAACCATTGGTCAACGCGGTCAACCTCGACAACTTTAGTCAAAACCCAAGTCTAAAACTCGATGACGTTCTAAAACGTCAAAATAATCATTTTATAATCTAATAAATCAATCTCTCTAAATTAAAGCGTCTCAATAATTATTGAGCCCAAGTATGACACTTTAATCTCACTATTAAACCGTCGAAATAATTTAATAAATCTTCTAAGGACCATGCTTAATAACGATTCTTAACGTCGATTGATTCTTTTAATAACTAACGGAATTATCCATTCCAACTTAAAGTGTCTCGTAGTTTAAAATCTTAAAACGACACCTTAAATACAATTATTAAATTATCTGTTATATAATAAATTTTAATAATTACCTTCATCCCTTAATTGAGCTTTTTAAATAAATTAAAGGTCCAAATAAACTAAAAATTATATCTAGCCCAATTTATGTTACCAGCCCAAATAAAATAATTATAAAAAAAGGCCCAAAATAAAATTTATCTAGCATATATATATATATAGTGAATATAAAAGACATATATACTAGACTTGATATTGGATCCAATATGTTAAAGCCCAATCATCGCCCCACCCATCATCTTGGACCCACGTGTTTGGCCCAAAGCGTAAGGAAGACGCCTAGAATAGAACCAGCGTCGACCTCGCCGGCGGCAACTTTACAAGTCCGATCAGTCTTGTTTTTCAATTGTTTTCGAAGATTTCTTTTGCTAAAACTGTAGAAACTCAATTTCCATAACCATAGGAACAAAAATCAATGAAAACCATCTAGTATTGAGTCCCATTTACTCATTTAAAGGTTGAGTTTTAAAACCACTCGAAAATCAGTTAAAAACTCAAATTCGGACCTTCAAAACTAAAATCTGAGACATAAGGCTACTAAGGTTTGATAAAGGACTTATAAACGAAGCTAACCATATAAAGAACTCGAAATTTGGTTGGGTATTTTACCTCCAATCGTCAATAAACGGAGATTTCGGACGATCACTTTGAGCTCCGATTTCTCTTTCGTTTCTCCGTTTTTCTTGAAACTTCTTGAACGAAAAATGAACCCCCATTGTATTGTCTACTTATATCTAAAACTTGTCTCTTTTCGTTGACCAAGCAAGCCAATAAGAAGCCCCAAAGATCACCCATCGTTCTAAAATCTGAAAATTTTCTGAAAAGCCATATTTACATAACAGGTCCCTCTGGTATAAAAGAGTTGACGTCTGACACAACCCCCTAACTATCAGATAATGACATTCAGCACCCTGGCTTCAATGTTTTGCCCAAATGTTCACTTTTCAACCCTGTTTTGACATTTTCTTTCATTTTTGGGCCGATTGAACATAAATTCATTTCTCGCTCTCCTTAAAATGAAATAAATGGTCTCTTTTACGTTTTTATTCACATTTTTTGTCCGATAAAATAAATTTTATTTTATTTTATTTTATTTTCACTTTCACTTTCACTTTTCCTTTCCTTTTCATATTTATTTATTTACCCATTTTGGGGTGTCACAAATCTCCCCTCCTTTAAGAAATTCCGTCCTCGGAATTTGTAGATCCCAGATAATCAACAATTCATGAATCGAATAAAGATAACAAGGTGAGATTGGGAGAGAATACATTTCATTCACATTGAAAACGAAGAACACCAACAAAACCTAGAGAGAGAAACTGTTTCTCTCTCTAGAACACACGCTCTCTCAAAGACGACTACATTGTGAATAATGACTTGACTTCTAAAAACCCTAAACACATATACTATTTATACTCTCCAACTCCCTTGTTCAAACCTAAAGCCCAAGCCCATTTACATTAAAGCCCAATACAATTGAACTAAGCCCAATACAAATATAAAATATATACCCCTATACAACACTTTCTAAACATGGACATTTTATGTCCTAACAATCTCCCCCTAAAGTTTTGTAAAGGAATCATCGTCTTTGAAGCACAAGCTCTTCTCCCCCTTGAATGGAGCTCTTATCCTTCAAAGTTTCAACTTTAATACCAGATTCGATGTGCGCAATAACCTCGACTGAGTGCACATAAAGACAACTTTTATCTCTAGTAAATCCAACACATTCCTTAACGCCCACAAGAATGATATGTGTGAGTTATGGAGTGACACTCAAAGTGCATCTTCAGTTTATAACACCGAATCTGTCTTTGAAATGCGAATTAGATAGGAGTTCAGCTTAAGAACTTATACTGATCAGCTCGTAGAAGGAAGCAACTGGTAGCAAACACTACTAGGCAAGGGTAGAAGAACCAATCAAATATAAAATATAAACCCCTATACAAAACTTTCTAAACATGGACATTTTATGTCCTAACAGAATTATACTGGTTAGACTGATGAGGATTTTTTTTCCAGTCCTTATCTATTCTCCGATTACCATGACATTTCTGAACCTTAGGAATTCTAATTTCATAAAAATCATCACTAATACCAAAGATGTAATTTTGTTCCGTAATCTTTTCGTCTTCTTGACTAATAGTTCGACAATCTCCTCTATATAAGTGAGCGCGTCACTAAACTCGACACTTTCCAAATCAATGATAGGTGGCTCTCTCTCAGCTAAACATTTCCTCGAATTCGACACGTGAAGAGTGTCGAGAACTTAACTTATAACTCTGTTGGCCAACTTGGTTGATAGGCTAATCTATCAACTCTTGCAACCAATTTTTTTGTACAAAGTAATTTGGACTTTATCTATCTCACTTTCCGTATATAACTATGTCATTTCAATGTGATGTCTTTAACATTCTCATGTTCCCTGCCGGAATCTCTAGCGGTTTACGTTGCTTATTAGCATAACTTTCCAAGCATCATGCATTTCTACTATACTCATGTCGTTACTTACCCATAATGATAACATATCTGATTAGTACACTTTTGTTCATATGTTGGACAACTTCTTGTATATAACATATTACCACATGAGTCATGTAAACACACCTTTCATGGCTGAAACGCAATGCTTAAAATAGTGTGCGTTAACATGAACATTGAGCGGAACACTCATTAAACCTGAGATAGATGAGTACCATTAGGAATACTTTAGCGAAGGTGATGCACAATATTAATGTCCTTGCTGATAGTCTTATGCATATACTGATAACTTATGAAAGCATTAATGCTAACTTAACATTCGTACTAAAACTGCCAAGGTATTGTGACATAATTTACAATACATACTCTACCTCGCATTACCATCTCTTTATGTGGTAGAGAACACATGTTGTAAACTCGATTAACTTTGCTTACAGACTCTCACATCAATGCTTATCTTACTAATTTGACTTTATACATAGACCCTCAGGCATATACTAATCATTACTGAAACTTGGAGCTTTCCTGCGACTCACTATCACTGATTTGAAGTCTTAACTTTTTTTTGTCTTCACATTTTAAAACATCTTTTCAAATTCTTGAACATTTATCACTATCTATGTGCCCCAACACAAGGATTTACATAATCCGTTTAACATTATATTTCTCAGATCTTTTATACTGAACCCATATTTTGTTCCAAAACCTACTAGATTTCATTTGGGTCTATTAATATAAACTGAAGGTGGTTAATTATTCTTTATTTCTTATCATTCTCTTATCAAAGAGCCTCTTACTGATCTATTTTGCGTCCGATTACCTACACTCAATGTGGTGTCTATCATTACAACTTACCATCTGATCAACTCTGGTCTTTCTTGCTTGTCTCGATGATAGTGTAATATCACTATCAAAATTCTTCAACGATGTTGATCAACGTCTCTAGCTCAAACTTTATCCCTTACAATCAAACATGGATATTTAGCTATCGTGATATGTGTGCATAGTACACTTTGAACCATCTTGGTAATGTCTCACAAAATTCGAGCGCAAGGACCACGTCACTAACTCTTTATCGTGTCTTACATTAGGATTTTCATGTTCTTACAATTGACTTAATGCATAAGCGATAAACTTGCCTCGTGCCATTAATATTAAATCTAATCCAAAATTTGAGGTATCACTGAGAACTATAAGGTTTTCTATTCCTTCTAACACCCATCAAATTTATATGTAGCTTTACTTTTGCTTTCAATAATTGAAAGACTTGTTCTATCTGACCTCAGTCTAACTTACTGTGTTGCCTGAGTCTATGCTGATATTAAAGTCTGCAATTTAGAGAACCCTGAATGGATCCCCGACAATAATCTAGTATCCAAAATAAACCTCTATCTCAGTTACTAATCCTGACCTCTTTAGATATGACACACATTTGAGCTTGTTGGCTTGTACGTAGATGTCCTCTTTGTCAACTACGTGACCAAGAAAACCGAAACTTTGCATTTACAATTCACAAGAAATTTTTCTTTTTCTCATAACTTATCTTCTTTAATGGTTGTAGGACCAACTTTTGACGTTATAGTGCTTCGCCTTATTCCTGAAATAATTGAGCACACTGAGAATGAAGAATATAACAACTTTTCTATGTATGGTCCACGTGTTACGCTTACTTGGTTCATGACACTTTTGTCACGTTTCTCAATCTATATGGCATTACTGAAAGCCCATGATTTAAAACTCAAAATTATATGTGCAAATGTTACATTAAAGCATGTAACATTTAAGTTGATCTATATTCCAGTGTCCAAAAACTCTCAACAATTTGTATATTAACAAAATATGAGGCTAGACACTCTTGTGATCTTGGCTCTCTTGGCATTGTTTATGGGTCATCTATCTATCTGAACCATCGATGTACAATGACCACAATATGTACATGTTACTTAACTGAACCCAATAGACATGTGTACAGATGCACCCTTGCGGTACATGTACCATTTATGCATCCTTACATTACTCTGCTTAGACCACCGGTATCCCGGTACATGACCTTTCATACACATACCCAACTTAAAATGCATATTTGAAGGCTAATGGAGACTGGGATTGTCAACTGCAATTAGACATATGAAATAACTAAAGTTCTGACTAAGGCAACTTATGCTATTAAAACCATATTTGCCTTGGCATTTCTAAATCTGAACATTACATGTCTTGTTTTCGAGCCTAAGCCCATGCTAGCTATTCTGCCATATTATGTACTACTTACTTCTGATCACCTAACGTGCATTATTAACATCAATCATATCTAAAAGAAGAAAACTAGATTAATTTATAACTTCATTTAAACTTACTGGACTTATGTTAAGTTATGTTGCATCTAACATATGTTATACTGATATGGATCTAGGTACAATACTAATAGTGATTTGTATCTAAAGTTGTTGCATTATTCTTACACATAAAAGTTCAAGCTTAGGCTAAAGATCATAACCTATTTCTCTTGAACTACTGCTCTGATACCAACTTGTAACACCCATATTTTCGCCTTGATAAGTGTTACATAATCTAAAACAATTCTCCAAAATACTCCAAAATAACGGCTAAATTAAAACCGTTTACAGCGGAAGACTTTAAAATAATAAATATGTAACTTAAATGCTAATTTGTCCCATACCGGATTGCGTTACAAATTTATCTACCATAGACGCCTGAACATAAATATTGGACTTAATTGGGCTAGACGAGTCTTTATATGTGCCCCCTTTCCCTTGTTCAACATGAAACCTTTTGTCCCTGAGATGCTTACTATAGTCAGCTTATAAAGCTCAGTGAGTTCATGGTTTTGAATGAATAAAAATCATATCACATCATACATATCAACTTGTAAACTCTGTATCAAATAGTATGCGTTTTCTTAAAACATGCAACATTGAAAGAAAAGAGATCTCATAAGTTGTCTCCTCGGGTAAGGGTCATTTTGTCACTGGCATTCCCTGGGTTGTCATACCTACACCTGTCTAGACACCCATTACGGGGTTGTGCCACTTGTCGTGTGACTTACTGGTCAAATGCCCACCCGTTAAAGCCGATCATAAAACTTTCATATGAAATAGCATGCTAGAGTTATTTGAAAACAACATAAACACATAGCATGCAACTGATCATAACTATCATACATGAAAAATATAAGACATCATGTATGAAAACTGAAACATCATGCATGCATACACATCACCATATAAATCATATAATGCTGAAAATAAAATTGTATATATGTATGCATCCCGGAGTAAGTCTCATGAAGACTCACCTGATTCCGTGTAGATTGGCTACTGATAGTTCTCAACTGAAAACCTACACATTTCATACCACCATATCCAATTAATGGCTTATTTTCTCCAAAAGTCAACTTTAGTCAACCTGACTCGACCTAAAGTCAAACCCTAAAATTGTGTCTCTTAATAACTCAAATATCTCCATTTGATCTCATCGTCAAAATACTTGTGGGTCAAACGAGGTAAAAGTCAACCATTGGTCAACGCGGTCAACCTCGACAACTTTAGTCAAAACCCAAGTCTAAAACTCGATGACGTTCTAAAACGTCAAAATAATCATTTTATAATCTAATAAATCAATCTCTCTAAATTAAAGCGTCTCAATAATTATTGAGCCCAAGTATGACACTTTAATCTCATTATTAAACCGTCGAAATAATTTAATAAATCTTCTAAGGACCATGCTTAATAACGATTCTTAACGTCGATTGATTCTTTTAATAACTAACGGAATTATCCATTCCAACTTAAAGTGTCTCGTAGTTTAAAATCTTAAAACGACACCTTAAATACAATTATTAAATTATTTGTTATATAATAAATTTTAATAATTACCTTCATCCCTTAATTGAGCTTTTTAAATAAATTAAAGGTCCAAATAAACTAAAAATTATATCTAGCCCAATTTATGTTACCAGCCCAAATAAAATAATTATAAAAAAAGGCCCAAAATAAAATTTATCTAGCATATATATATAGTGAATATAAAAGACATATATACTAGACTTGATATTGGATCCAATATGTTAAAGCCCAATCATCGCCCCACCCATCATCTTGGACCCACGTGTTTGGCCCAAAGCGTAAGGAAGACGCCTAGAATAGAACCAGCGTCGACCTCGCCGTCGGCGACTTTACAAGTCCGATCAGTCTTGTTTTTCAATTGTTTTCGAAGATTTCTTTTGCTAAAATTGTAGAAACTCAATTTCCATAACCATAGGAACAAAAATCAATGAAAACCATCTAGTATTGAGTCCCATTTACTCATTTAAAGGTTGAGTTTTAAAACCACTCGAAAATCAGTTAAAAACTCAAATTCGGACCTTCAAAACTAAAATCTGAGACATAAGGCTACTAAGGTTTGATAAAGGACTTATAAACGAAGCTAACCATATAAAGAACTCGAAATTTGGTTGGGTATTTTACCTCCAATCGTCAATAAACGGAGATTTCGGACGATCACTTTGAGCTCCGATTTCTCTTTCGTTTCTCCGTTTTTCTTGAAGCTTCTTGAACGAAAAATGAACCCCATTGTATTGTCTACTTATATCTAAAACTTGTCTCTTTTCGTTGACCAAGCAAGCCAATAAGAAGCCCCAAAGATCACCCATCGTTCTAAAATCTGAAAATTTTCTGAAAAGCCATATTTACATAACAGGTCCCTCTGGTATAAAAGAGTTGACGTCTGACACAACCCCCTAACTATCAGATAATGACATTCAGCACCCTGGCTTCAATGTTTTGCCCAAATTTTCACTTTTCAACCCTGTTTTGACATTTTCTTTCATTTTTGGGCCGATTGAACATAAATTCATTTCTCGCTCTCCTTAAAATGAAATAAATGGTCTCTTTTACGTTTTTATTCACATTTTTGGTCCGATAAAATAAAATTCATTTTATTTTATTTTCACTTTCACTTTCACTTTTCCTTTTCTTTTCATATTTATTTATTTATCCATTTTGGGGTGTCACACCTGAGGACTTATCAAAGAGCTCCAAGCTCACTGATAAATGGAAATCCATTTCCCATCATCCTCAGAAGGCTACTAAAATAGCAAAGCTAAAATCCGTTCCAAACCTTCAGTAAATCAATCTTCCAGCTCTGGAACAAAAATCACTGATATTTCTCAGAGATTTTTAGTGTATTGTTGTATCCAAGATTTAAGTGTCAAAGTCAAGATGTGTAAAAGTCAATCATAGTCAAAGTCTTGTAAGTCATTGAAGTTTACTTGTGTTTGTATAACATCAAATCCGATACATAATTCAAGGGGGAGATATTCATGAATTTCAAGTCAAATGAAAGTTTAAGTGAAGTTTGAAAGATTATTCAAAAGATACATCTCATAAAAAATGAGAGATATTCTGAAGAAAAAGGGGGGGGGGGGTAATATGGAAACTTCAGTCAGACGAATGTTTTCAAGTAAGATGAATGTTTGGAAAGTTATTTCAAAAGAATTCTGAAGAAAAAGGAGAGATACAGAACTGTGAAAAGAACTGTAAAGATCAAAGAAGAAAATGTTCAGAGATTATTCGAGAAAGTTCATTTTTCAAAGACTGTCCAGCGATCAAAGACTGAAGTTACAAGCTATACAAAGATCCCTCAAAGTTCAAAGTTCAAAGATCAAAGTTTCAAAGATTTTAAATTCAAGTTCAAGACTTTTCAAAGAAAAAGTGGATGACTTTTCAAGATTCTTCAAAACCTGAAAGTTTAAAGATTGTCAGAGCTTCAAACTCTAAAGTTGTCAGAGATAAAGTTTTGAAGAATCAAGAGCTGAAGACTAATGTCAAAAAAAATTTAAATCATGAATACAAAGGGGGATATTGTTAGTGTATTGTTGTATCCAAGATTTAAGTGTCAAAGTCAAGATGTGTAAAAGTCAATCATAGTCAAAGTCTTGTAAATCATTATAGTTTATCTTGTAATTGTACATGGTCCTTTGACCATATAAATACCTTAGTGTAAGTGTTTGAAAGAAGATGAGATGAGAGAAGTAGCTTTGTGAGTCAATGTCGTGTGAGTTCTTTGTAAGCTTGTGACTAAACAGATATATGACATATTCTCTCTCTACATTCTCTCTCTATGATTTGTGCTTAATTGTGTGATTACATTGTGTTTGCTTGAAATCTTGGACTTACATTTGGTATCAGAGCAGACCATTATATTCAGAATGAATTGATACACTTGGATTTGATCGATTTTTTTCAATCTTGGAAGAACACGCACGGACGTATCTGAAAAATCACTGTTGGATCTAATTTTTCTTGTTCAGGCGATTTTATTCAAGAAAATGGGTTCTTAGTGATCGATTTATGTTTTAGAAACTTTCTTGTTTAGGCTTAATCACGAAATTCGCACAAATTCACATTCAATTTTGAATTTTCGTGTATTTTTTGGTTGAAATAGTTCGAACACTGTATTGATCATTGCACTGTAATTTTGTTGATTTTAGCCTAAATGATGTATTAGAAAAGTATTCTAATTGTAAGTGCGACCAACCCTGTGCAATTTCGAGATTTGATTGCAGGTTTTAAGATTTTTGATCGAAATCCGTGTTTAACTCTGAAGAACACGCTAGATCTATCTTTCGCGCAAGATTCATAGTGAAGAACACGCACATCAAAGAACATGCAAGAAGTGAAGAATGTGCAGGATGAAGTATTTCTGTTTTGTTATGTGTTCTGCGAGATCTTGATCAGAACACGCAAGTCTTATTCTTCGAGAAGTAGAAATGCCCACAAGACTATCTGCGAGTTTGGTTTTTGGTTCTTTGATTTGCGAGTTTTGGTGTTCTGCGAGAAGTGCTTTGCGAGTTCTTATTTGGCAATTTTTTTTCTAAGTATACGAACACGCAGACGCATTGTGCGAAGTTAAAATGTGAAAAATATTCTAAGTCCAAGAACGTGCATGCTTTGTTTTGCGAGAACTCATAACGCGCACGACTCTTTTTGCGCGAACCAAGAACGTGCACGCTTTGATTTGCGCGAACCAAGAACATGCATAACACTGTCTGCGCGAAGTATTGTCTACAGTGATCTGCGAGTTTTGTACATTATGCTCGAAGTTACTGTTTCAGTGTTCTGCGAGTTCTGACACTTAGAAAATTTTCTGAAATTTTCAAGTGTTGACCAAGTTTGACTCTTCAAGACAAGTGTGTTTCTGAATATTTTGGAACGATCATTTCAAGCAAACATTATATTCAACATTTCATTTAATTCAGTAAAGATGTCTAATGTAATATCAAACAGAGATTGTGCAATAATATACATGCCTGAGATACCTGCTATAGAAGTTGAACGGGATAAATTGAAGATTCAGAATTCACGTCTTCTTAATCAGATTCAGGAGTTGAAATCTAAATTTGTAATTCTTGAGAAAACTTTTGAATGTGCAAAATGTATTAATGATTCTAAATATGATTTTGCAGGTATTGTCAAAACAAGAGAGAAAGAGATTAGATTGAAAGAGGGAGAGAGATAAGCAATCTTCAAAGCCAACTAAAGACAACTGAAAAGAAAACTTCAGAACTTAAAGCTGAATCAGTTGATCTACATAGCAAGTTTAAGACTTTTGAAGAGAAAATATCTGCATTGGAAGCTAAAAATGCTGATCTAATGAAAAGTCTACATGCAGATAAAGACAAAGCCGATCTGGAGAAAGTTTACACTCAAAAACTTTCTGAATTTTCTAAGAAAGCTTTTCAAGAGAGAAAAGATTTGGAGCATAGATGCATAAAACTCTCAAAGCAAGTCTCAGAATTTGAAAAGATTTTAATAACTGAAAGAGACACATTTTAAAAGAGAGAAAAGTTCTTGAAGATAAAACTATTGAACTTCCCAAGCAGATCTCAACATTACAAGACTTACTTGAAAATGAAAGAAAATCTTTTCAAGAAAAGAAGAAGTCTTTTGACATTGAAAAGAAAAATTTTGAAAAGAAAAATGTTGGGATTTTCAAAGATATTTCAGAAAAGAACAAGAACTTAGAAAAACAATTTGAGCAAGAACGTCAAATCTTTGAAAGCGAAATATCTAAGCTCACATCAAAGTTATCTGTTCTATCATCAGATATTTTAAAAGAACAGATGGCCAGGTCTGATTTAAAAAAGAAGTTTGACACAGTTCTTGATGAAACAAACATTTTGTCTGAAAAGATAAAACAACTTGAAGTTGTAAATGTTGAATTATCTGATAAGATTTCCGCTGATGTGATTAATCAATCATCTTATGATAATTCAACTGAATCAGTTTGTTCTTTCAAAACTGCTTCAAGTTCCATTCATGAAAATGTTTTCAAAAAGAACTATGTAAAATCAAAATTTATTAAATCAAATCAGATTCATCCTTCTAATTTGTTTTATGATAAATCTGTTGACAGTTCAGCAAGCTTTTATGTCAAATCTCTTGAAAAGTATACTTCTAAGAAAGGACAGATGGTTTGGAGAGTGAAAGTTTCTCCTAATGAAAAGAAGAATGATAAATCATCAGCATCTAGATCAAAAGCCAAGAAAAAGAGTGCACATAAATGTAAATCTTTTGGAAAACTTGATATGTTTTATTCTGCTAATCATCTTATCGGGTTGGCTCAAAAGAAGATTTGTTGTTCTTACTCTGGAGAGACTGATTTTGTTGAAAAAGACTTTGCTCATCACTGGTATGGAACTTACAGAATTACTTCTCAGAAAAGTAAACTTAAAAGTTTTAAATCTAATGAGAAGTTGATTCCTAAATCTAACCAATCAGGACCCAAATACATGTGGGTACCAAAACCTGTCAAATCTGTTTTGCAGGTACCACAGGTTTAGGGGGAGTGAGAGCAATGGTTCTTGAATAATTCAGTTCAAGACCCGATCTTCAATGTCAAGTTGTTAGACTTCTAAACACATCAGTTTAGGACTCGTACTTTAATGTCAAAGAATTATGGCTTCTAAACATAACAGTTTAGAACTCGTACTTCAAAGAAGAGTTTGTTCAGATAAGGATATTATGCAAATACCAAGGGGGACCTTATCTGAATCTAACTCAATTTATCATGTTTTGAGGGGGAGCTTAATCATTTGTAAGTATCTTCTGATCTAGATCTTTGATTGTTTGAAAGAAGAACAACTTTCGAGCATGAAAAATATTTTCTTAAATGTTCAAACCACTTCTGGTTCTCAAAAGATTTCATGAATTTAGAAGTGTGATTTTAAATGTTTTTCATAATTAAGTGTTAATGTTTAACTGACTATCTGTTTCCAAAGATCAATACTTGTGTATTATCTTGTCTATATACTGTCAAGTATTCATACACACCGGTTCAGTACTTCATTTGAATTAGTTATTACCATGTCTCTAAATGAAACAATTTTCGATGGTAATACCCTCGTTTGATTTCACTGTTGTTGAGCATCAGTCATCATTTCATTCTTTGTGCGTTCATTGCTAAATTGTTTATATTCGTTCATATAAACAAACTATCAAGTTCTTTGATACCCCAACCATTTCATGTCCATACTCATGATATTTGATCTGATTGATACATTGTTAGATTCTCAAAACAATTCTCTTGATTTCATTTCATTCATTCAATTTCCCTGTTTTGAGAGATCTTCAAAGTTCAAATGCTCAATTATCATTCCTATTCTTGATGAGCATACACTCATGTGACAATGTTATCACATTTTGAGCTTTAATTGTTCAAGATAAATTGTTGAGCAACTATTCTTTTTAGGACAAAATACATGGGATTAGTGTGAGAACTTAAACAAAACTTCCATGGATTCACGTTAACCAATGTTTCCTACCCCGGAAGTTATCCTAGAGTGATTGAGGGGTGAGGGGTTTTAACTCAAAGAGTGGGGGAGATAACTCATCCGATTGAGTTTTTCTCATTGTGCTGAGTGGTAAAATGTAAAAGAGAGTTTGGTTAGAAGTGAGCATAAATGTTCAAAAGAAAGAGGGTGTGAGAACAGAGTTAAAAGAATATCAGAACTCTGCACCAACTACTTTCTAAGCCAGGCAGCCACATTACTGTTGGTTCACATTCTTTGGTGACCATCATTGAAACAGGCACTAGCTCATGCCAACTCTTGCAATTACCCCACCAACCACTCATTTCTTTCCCAACAAAGAAATGTTTCAATTTTCTTGGGGATGCAACATATCTGCTATCTAATCTTCACTCGGAAGATTTAGATATTGAAAAAGAAGGAAGTTTGCCCCACCTTCGCACCTCTTTCATGCACATTGAGTCCGTGTAATACTTGTTGTTGTCTTAACGGTTTACACAATTTGAGCCTGAAAAATCTTGAGTAGCTTCAATCATTCTACACTTTCACGTACACACAAGGAATAAGTTTTCTTGTCATAACATTCATAGAAAATTCCTTTGTGGTTTTTCGATGATTGAATGGAAGCCCTGGGGGAGTGAACATCACAAAAGCTCCTTTCTAAAGTACATCCGTTGTACAAAGTGGCTCTGTGCTACTTACAGGCATTCTAACTGTATCATGTGTTGATTCAGGGTTACAATTCTTATTATATCTGAATTTGAAAAGATTCGGATATATACATTTCATGAATTGACGGATACACAGATCAAAAGGGCGGAGACTGTCATTTTATTTTAAAAGGGGAGATTGATTTTCAAAGACAGTGATGACTTGAAATAGTTTTGATGATTTTGTTGCTCACAACTCATCAAAAAGGGGGAGATAATCTGGAATTTCAAGTCAAATGAAGGTTTAAGTGAAGTTTGAAAGATTATTCAAAAGATACATCTCATACAGGGGCGGAAGACAGTGGGAACAATTGGGGGCCAGGGCCCCTGCGGTTTTTCTTACTAGAAGGACTGAAAATCGGGTCTGCATGTATTAAAAAAAATTTGGTTTGGGCCCCCCCACTTATTGAGTCCAGGTCCAGTCTATATTATTGAGTCCAAGCCAAGTGTCCAACAAATTTTTTGATTCAATCGATCAGTGTCTTTAGTCCAAAGTGAAAAGTGAAAAGTCGAAACCCTCAAAAATCAAATTGGAAACAGGAAACTCAAATTCAATCGGCTCATTTCCAAATCTCCAATCGCTTATCGCCACTGCTCTCGCTTATCGCTCATCTCCGGTAGTCCGGTTGACTGGTTCTCCGTTCTCATCTCAGTTCTCGGTAGTCGGTCGAGTTTCATCCTTCGGTTGAGTCCAGGTCCAACCTTCAAGTAATTTTCAAAATTCATTTTCAATTTACTCTCTGGTTTTTGAATTTCTGGTTTCTCTGTTTTGGGATAAGTTTTATGATCAGTTTCAGTTTCATTGTTTATTTTGATAGTGAGTGTGCAAGTGCAACGACGGCCGACAAAAAAAAGGAACATACTCACAGCAGGTGCATGTCAGGAGTTTAATTTGAGGTTTTGAAATCACTATTGTTTATTATCCATTTATCCCTTAATTTGAGTTAACTTATTTGAGTTTAATTTGAGTTCACTATTACACAACAGTTAACATTTTGGCCCCTGAACTCAAACACAGCAGGTCCTAATAAATCATGATTTAACTCAAACAGTTAAATTAAACTCTAATCTAAAGTTTAATCTGTAAATCCTTAGGTTTTCAATAGAAGTTGCAAACGTATTATTTTAGAAGTGCAACCGTAATCAATAAAAAAACAAAAAAAACTAGTGAAATCAACCATAAAAACCAAAAAAAGAACTCTAACAAAAAAAACGAAAAAGTCTCGAGAAATCGATGGAAAAAAACTTAAAAATCCATGAAATCAAGCAAAAAAAAACATTAAAACCCTTGAAACGGTGGAGTCCGGCTAAAAACTCATAGGGTGATATTTAACGTTGGTAAAAAAGATGACACATCGATAAAAGTCGTATGGAGACCGGACCCTGCAGTTGGAACGCTTGTGTTCCGCCCCCGATCTCATAAAAAAGGAGAGATCTTCTGAAGAAAAAGGGGGAGATAATCTGGAAACTTCAGTCAGATGAATGTTTGGAAAGTTATTTCAAAAGAATTATGAAGAAAAAGGAGAGATACAGAACTGTGAAAAGAACTGTAAAGATCAAAGAAGAAAATGTTCAGAGATTATTCGAGAAAGTTCGTTTTTCAAAGACTGTCCAGAGATCAAAGACTGAAGTTACAAGTTATCCAAAGATCCCTCAAAGTTCAAAGATCAAAGTTTCAAAGATTTTAAATTCAAGTTCAAGACTTTTCAAAGAAACAGTGGATGACTTTTCAAGATTCTTCAAAAGCTTAAAGTTTAAAGATTGTCAGAGCTTCAAACTCTAAAGTTGTCAGAGATAAAGTTTTGAAGAATCAAAAGCTGAAGACTAATGTGTTGGGAACTGAAGAATTGCACAAGTACAGCACAAGTAAAGTTAATGCTGCTAGAAGAAAATAATTACTACTTCTAGTTGGTACTTCTGTGGTTAATGCTGCTAGTTGAAGATTAATGTTGCTCAACAAGTTTAGTACTGCTAGTTCAAAGTTAGTACTGCTTGAAGAGATTAATACTGCTGAGCATGGTTAGTACTGCTGGAGTTAATACTGCTCAGAGTATTAATGCTGCTGAAGAATAATACTGCTTATGAGATGGAGATCAGAATTACAAGGATGACAGCTGGATAGACTGAAGATTATGGAAAGCTTGGAGATAATGATGGAAGGTTATACTGAAGATCTTTTATTCTTTTGTAATTATCTTTATCTTCAGTATATGTATAGAATTGATTAGAATGGTTAGGGTAATTATTCATTCTACGTTTTTGTTCTAAGAGAGAAAATCAACCTCAAGGCATAGTTCCTAATTCTAGAGAAGTAGAATTCGTCTTGAAAGAGTCTGTTCTTCAAGATTGAGGTTGAGTGTGTAATCTTGTGATTTTAATCATTCAATACAAGTTTACAAGTTGTTAATCACATACACTATTTGTTTACTGTTACATTGAATATCAAAGTGTTATTCCGCAACTTCTTTGATATTGTTTCTGAGTATTCATAATTCTTGTTGAGAATTCGATCCTGACAAATGGTATCAGAGCTAGTATTCTCAGAAACCTACATTCAAAATCACATCATCATGGCTAAAGGTTCAGAGTCTTCAAGCTCAGAAATTCCTACAGAGGTAACATCTAATCTTTGTTCTAAATCCTGTATTGAAACTGTTACAAGGTACAGGGATCACAACCAGACAATGAGTGATGACCTTAAAAGATTAGAGAGAGATATAAAAGACTATGTAAGAATTGTTGAGAGTTTTGAGGAACAGATTAAGAGTTTCCAAGCCAATGAGCTTCAACACTCTTATGACACAAACTACTGTAAGTGGGAGAAAGATCAGTATGAATTTAAGCTTAAACAGAAAGAAGAGGAGAATGAGAAGATAAAGAGGGAGTTTGAGAAAGCCAAGCTGGATATTGAGAAATTTTCCAATGCTTCTAAAGCAATGGACTCTTTGCTCTAAACTCAAATCCATGACAAACTTAGAAGAGGAATAGGCTATAACACCACACCACCACCATACAACAACAATTACATCCCTCCTATATCAGACTTGCTAGAGACCAAGGATAGGAAGGAATTATCTGATGGAGCCACTAAGGTAGATCCATTAGAAAAAGTGGTGGTTGAAACAGACTCTGAAGAAGAGAACTCTATTGAAAAAAATAAGGAGAACACTGTGAGTGGTGAGATTCCTCTAGAAAATCACATTATCACCAATGAGGGATGTGGAAAGACTTGGGTCAAATCTAAGAACATTGAGAAGACTGAGGGAAAGTCTAACAAAGTCCACTACAAACAAACCACAGTTGTGAAACCTGCTCCTTGTCAACAGTGTGCTTGCAATAAATCTGAGCCCCAAAAACATGATAAACCAAGGGGAAATCAGAGAAACTGGAATAATCAGTGGGCACAAAAACAAGGGGTTGATCTAAGTAAAATCAATAGACCAAAACCTTGTTTTATTTGTGGAAAGCTTAATCATGTTGCCCAATACTGTTATTTCAATCCTATAAACCAAAGAGTCACTTTTCAAAGACAACCACAAAACTCTTTTGGTTATAGAAATCAAGGAAGGAATCATATGGCTGAGAACAGAGCACCTAAAAGGTATCATGCTCAGAACAAGTTTGCTAATTCTAATAAAAATACTCCAAATAAGCCAAGGAGTAATTTAAAGACAAAGAAAGCAAACAACTTTGTTCAGGTTTGGGTTCCAATTGTAAAGAAACCTGTTAGTACTGCTATCCCAGATAGTACTGTTAACAGAAATAGTGCTGCTAACTCAGTTAGTACTGCTAACCAAGTTAGTACTGCTAACAAGGCTAGTGCTGCTTCTAGTAGTAATGCTACCAAACCTATAATCTTGACAAAGTATTCCAGCCATGAGATTCCTAAACAACTCATCCAGACTAAACTTACAGATTATATTGATGAGAAAGGACAACCCAAGACCACTTTGGCTTGGGTTCCCTCCAAGACTAACTGATTTATCAAATGTGCAGGGCAACCAAAAGCTCAAGAGGAAGAGCATTTGGAATGCAAATAGTGGTTGCTCATGGCACACAACAGGTAACATGGACTGCCTTCAAATTCTTCAAAAGATTTGATGGAGGACATGTTGCATTTGATTCAGAGGGAAGTAATAATAAATGTTCAGGGCATGAGTTAAAAGATAAGTTGCCCTTGGAAGATTTCATTGAGCATGATACTACTAACCTGTGTGTTTAAGTGTTTCAGGTTGAAGTTAGTAATACTCCAGAGGAAGTAATGATCATGAAGGATCAAGAAGAAAAGGATCAGGGGATGAACAAAGTAGTAAAAAGTATGAGTAAAAGGATGGTGTCAAAAAGTGTAAGTGTAGTTAATACTGCCAGTACAGTTTTAGTACTGCCAGTACAATTTTACTACTGCCAGTGTTCAGTTAATACTGCTAGTGGTTAATACTGCTAGTTAGTTAATACTGCTAGTTAGTTAATACTGCTAGTGGTTAATACTGCTAGTTAGTTAATACTGCTAGTGGTTAATACTGTTTTCAGTTAATACTGCTAGTTAGTTAATATTGCTAGTGGTTAATACTGCTAGTTAGTTAATACTGCTAGTGGTTAATACTGCTTTCAGTTAATACTGCTTTCAGTTAATACTGCTTTCAGTTAATACTGCCTTCAGTTAATACTGCTCACTGTTAATACTGCTTTCACTAAATTTTTTTAGGGTTAGTACTGCTTATAATCCACAAGCTATAAATACCCTTTCCCCGCCTAAAAAAAGTTCATAACGACTCTTTGCATACTGTTCACTTGCGCTCTAACCCTTCTCTCTCAAGTACCAAGTTTTCAGGCAAGAACACTCAAGTTCAATGGCATCCATGGCGTTCATTGACGATCACAATGAAATTGCGATGCTCCAAAAGCCAAAACAAGCTGAAGGTTTTCACCAGATAGTCGACTTTCTGAAGTCCAGCCACATCGCTCATACTCTCACTGTATCTCCTACCATCTTCATAGAGCATCAGAGGCAATTCTGGGCCAATGCCACCATCGTTACTGAAGATGGTGTCCAAATGATCAAGACAAGGGTATGTGAAAAACCCCTAACAGTTACTGAAGAGGTGATACGCATCTGTCTACGTCTAGACGATGCTGCAGGTATAACCTCTATTCCTAATGAGGAGTTATTCTCAACTCTTACAAGAATGGGGTATGGAGGCCCATTGGGTGTGTTTAAGTTCTCCAATGCTAAATTTTCACCCCAATGGCGTTTCTTTGTCCATACCCTTATGCATTGTAACTCTAAAAAGGCTACTGGATGGAGTGAGTTCAGTAGCACCATTGCTTATGCTTTGGTGTGCTTGGCCACTGCCAGAAAGTACAATTTTTCTCAAATGCTTTTTAATGATCTTGTCTCAAACCTGGGAAGTAAAAAGAGCTTTTATATGTACCCCAGGTTTGTACAAGAAGTAATAACCCATGAATTGACGGATATACCTCATTTTGATGGGGTATATGTACCAAAAATTCCCAAAGGTAAGGTCTTTTCAAACATGAAAAGATCCCCTCTGGACTCGGAAGGAGTTGACACCCCATTGTTATCTACAATGATGGTGGTGTCCCACACTGAAGAAGGTATGGCAGCAGGGTCAAGGCCCTCATTAGATCATCCCACTGCTAGCCAATCCCAACCTTCCCACTCTATATCTATCCCACAGTCCCTACTTCATAAGCCCACTTCTCCAATTACCCAAACTTATACAAGGAAACAGGTAAAGAAGGCTCCTTCCCTTCGTGTACCATCACCCACTAAGCCTTCTAGCCCTCTAAGGGAGAATTCTCCCTTAGAGAATATCAATAGGGAAACCAAAGGGGTGTCTCCCAACCCCAAGGAGGTGCTCACTGAGGTGGAGGTTGAGCATATGGGTGCTAAGGCTGCCACTACTCCTGCTAGCTCAGAGGAGGTCAGTGGTAACATACATAAGACCTTCTCCATGGCAACTTTGGGTGAGCAATCATCCAAAGGTCCCAGGTGCCAAGAAACCAAGGGGGTGGATAGTGCTTCTGCTAGGCAGAAGACTTCTACTACAAAAAGATCCAATGATCCATCAAAAGAGGGTAACACTTCTGGAGAAGGTGAGGACAGGTATAACTATTATGAATTGATGGAAACCATGGGAAACATCAACATGGATGTACTCAAGCAGGGCAAAGATATTGAAGAACTTAAACTTGTAGTTCTGTCCCAACAAGTCCAGATTGCCAAGCTAAAGAAAATGGTGACAAGGTTATTACAAAAGAAGAGGAGAAAGCAATTTGTTCTAAAGAAGAGGAACAATGCTCAAGATGCTTCCAACAAAGGGGAGAAGCAAGAAAGGGAAACAGAAAAAGAAAGTTCAGTTGAAAAGAGAGTTGAAGTTGAGGGGGAGACTGAAGTTGAGGGGGAGACAGAGGATGTAATAGAGGCAGAAACTGAAGTTGCTCAAGCAGCAGAAACTGTTAATGCTGCTGAAACAGCAGAAACAGAAGAAGCAGTAACAGGGCTCTCTGTAGAGGAACTGGAGATTGCAGAGACTTTGGTTAAAGCCAAGAATGACACTGACACTCCTAAGACTAGTCAAAAGGCCAAGGGAGTGATCATTAATGAAGGAGGAGGCTCAAAGAAGAGAAAAGAAACAAGTCAAGCAACTTTGAAGGGAAAGGGAAAGGAAAAGATAGTTGAAACTGAACTACCTTCAAAGAAAAAGACTCAGATTGAAATGGATGAGGAGATGGCAAAGCAGCTTCAAGAGCAAATGGAAAAGGAGGAACAAATTCAAACTCAAACAGATAGGGAACTTGCAAAGATAATGGCCAGAAAGCTAAATGCAGAATATCAAAAGAGTTTAAAAGAAGCAGCTGAGGCCAAGAAGTTACCTGTCAAAAGAATGCCAATTCAAAAGCAGAAAAGACAACCCTCCAAGACCTTTTTTTGGCCAATCAGGAAAGAAGAAGAATGATTAACTTCCTGAGAGGTGCAATTGGTGTCAAAGGGGAAATGTTTACCAACATGGCATACAGTCAGGTTGAGGATCTGTACAAGAAAGAAATGGCTAAGCTTCAAGGGGACTCCTCACAAAGGGAAGAGGCTGAAAGAAGAATGAAGGAAAGACATGATCTAAACATTCAGCAACCATTTCCGGAGGAAGTTACACCTACAAAAGAAAAGAAGGAAGAGCCTGAGTTTGTAAGTGTAGAGACAAAATCTGCTAAAAGGGTGAAGACAATTGCTTCCAAAAGGCAGTCTAAAAGGACAAGGGTGGAAGAAGCTGAAAAGGAAGCAGAACCTTCAGTCACACCTTCAACAGAACCTGTGCAGAATCTAGAACAGTCCAAAGAGCAATCAGATGAGCATATGGGGCTGTATATGACTATAGTAAAACCTGTACAGGCTGTTCCAATCTCCATGAAGGCTCCAGAGATCATCTTTTGGGATATTCTAAGAGACAATGGAAAGGATTTTTTTAGACTCAAAAGAGAAGGTGGTGCATTTGAAGCATATTCAACATGGGGGAGAGTAATCAGAGGTTGTTCAAGAGCAGATATAGAGGAAATGTACAAAGTGGGAATGAAACTCTATGAGCCTGTGTTGAAAGGTACTGAAGAGAATCTTCTTAAAGTAGCAATGGAATACTTATGTATGATGTTTGATCCAGAGAAGGTGGTGCATAGGATTAAAGATCTTCATCATGAGTATGTGTTCAAAAAGATTGATAATTGGATACTCTTTGAAAACTGTGGTGTGTACATGATTACAATTGATAAATGTTATCATGAATACTACCTAGTTGACAAAATATATGATCATAGCAAGCAGAAACTTGAAGGGATGTTGAAAGCTAAGCTAGTATGTGCTAAGGATTCTGAAATGGCCAAAATTGTGGTGAGAAGAACTATCAATCAAAGTATGGGCCTAGATCCAAATTTGGGCAACTGAATGAGAGGTGTTGAAAGCATCTTGAAGATCAGATCTGAAGAACTTGACTTCTCTTCCTAAAAGTCAAGTTAGGGGGAGATTGTTGGGAACTGAAGAATTGCACAAGTACAGCACAAGTAAAGTTAATGCTGCTAGAAGAAAATAATTACTACTTCTAGTTGGTACTTCTGTGGTTAATGCTGCTAGTTGAAGATTAATGCTGCTCAACAAGTTTAGTACTGCTAGTTCAAAGTTAGTACTGCTTGAAGAGATTAATACTGCTGAGCATGGTTAGTACTGCTGGAGTTAATACTGCTCAGAGTATTAATGCTGCTGAAGAATAATACTGCTTATGAGATGGAGATCAGAATTACAAAGATGACAGCTGGATAGACTGAAGATTATGGAAAGCTTGGAGATAATGATGGAAGATTATACTGAAGATCTTTTATTCTTTTGTAATTATCTTTATCTTCAGTATATGTATAGAATTGATTAGAATGGTTAGGGTAATTATTCATTCTACGTTTTTGTTCTAAGAGAGAAAATCAACCTCAAGGCATAGTTCCTAATTCTAGAGAAGTAGAATTCGTCTTGAAAGAGTATGTTCTTCAAGATTGAGGTTGAGTGTGTAATCTTGTGATTTTAATCATTCAATACAAGTTTACAAGTTGTTAATCACATACACTGTTTGTTTACTGTTACATTGAATATCAAAGTGTTATTCCGCAACTTCTTTGATATTGTTTCTGAGTATTCATAATTCTTGTTGAGAATTCGATCCTGACATAATGTCAAAAAAAATTTAAATCATGAATACAAAGGGGGAGATTGTTAGTGTATTGTTGTATCCAAGATTTAAGTGTCAAAGTCAAGATGTGTAAAAGTAAATCATAGTCAAAGTCTTGTAAATCATTATAGTTTATCTTGTAATTGTACATGGTCCTTTGACCATATAAATACCTTAGTGTAAGTGTTTGAAAGAAGATGAGATGAGAGAAGTAGCTTTGTGAGTCAATGTCGTGTGAGTTCTTTGTAAGCTTGTGACTAAATAGATATATGACATATTCTCTCTCTACATTCTCTCTCTATGATTTGTGCTTAATTGTGTGATTACATTGTGTTTGCTTGAAATCTTGGACTTACATTTGGTATCAGAGCAGACCATTATATTCAGAATGAATTGATACACTTGGATTTGATCGATTTTTTTCAATCTTGGAAGAACACGCACGGACGTATCTGAAAAATCACTGTTGGATCTAATTTTTCTTGTTCAGGCGATTTT
Organism: Arctium minus; assembly: GCA_954870635.1. Classification (NCBI taxonomy): domain Eukaryota; kingdom Viridiplantae; phylum Streptophyta; class Magnoliopsida; order Asterales; family Asteraceae; genus Arctium; species Arctium minus. Next base: position 156,635,057 of record OX941081.1, read on the forward strand.
ATTCAAGAAAATGGGTTCTTAGTGATCGATTTATGTTTTAGAAACTTTCTTGTTTAGGCTTAATCACGAAATTCGCACAAATTCACATTCAATTTTGAATTTTCGTGTATTTTTTGGTTGAAATAGTTCGAACACTGTATTGATCATTGCACTGTAATTTTGTTGATTTTAGCCTAAATGATGTATTAGAAAAGTATTCTAATTGTAAGTGCGACCAACCCTGTGCAATTTCGAGATTTGATTGCAGGTTTTAAGATTTTTGATCGAAATCCGTGTTTAACTCTGAAAAACACGCTAGATCTATCTTTCGCGCAAGATTCATAGTGAAGAACACGCACATCAAAGAACATGCAAGAAGTGAAGAATGTGCAGGATGAAGTATTTCTGTTTTGTTATGTGTTCTGCGAGATCTTGATCAGAACACGCAAGTCTTATTCTTCGAGAAGTAGAAACGCCCACAAGACTATCTGCGAGTTTGGTTTTTGGTTCTTTGATTTGCGAGTTTTGGTGTTCTGCGAGAAGTGCTTTGCGAGTTCTTATTTGGAAATTTTTTTTCTAAGTATACGAACACGTAGACGCATTGTGCGAAGTTAAAATGTGAAAAATATTCTAAGTCCAAGAACGTGCATGCTTTGTTTTGCGAGAACTCATAACGCGCACGACTCTTTTTGCGCGAACCAAGAACGTGCACGCTTTGATTTACGCGAACCAAGAACATGCATAACACTGTCTGCGCGAAGTATTGTCTACAGTGATCTGCGAGTTTTGTACATTATGCTCGAAGTTACTGTTTCAGTGTTCTGCGAGTTCTGACACTTAGAAAATTTTCTGAAATTTTCAAGTGTTGACCAAGTTTGACTCTTCAAGACAAGCGTGTTTCTGAATATTTTGGAACGATCATTTCAAGCAAACATTATATTCAACATTTCATTTAATTCAGTAAAGATGTCTAATGTAATATCAAACAGAGATTATGCAATAATATACATGCCTGAGATACCTGCTAATGTCAATTTTTTTTAAATCTTGAATACAAAGGGGGATATTGTTAGTGTATTGTTGTATCCACGATTTAATTGTCAAAGTCAAGATGTGTAAAAGTCAATCATTGTCAAAGTCTTGTAAGTCATTGTAGTTTACTTGTGTTTGTACATGGTCCTTTGACCATATAAATACCTTAGTGTAAGTGTTTGAAAGAAGATGAGGTGAGAGAAGTAGCTTTGTGAGTCAATGTTGTGTGAGTTCTTTGTAAGCTTGTGACTAAATAGATATATGACATATTCTCTCTCTACATTCTCTCTCTACGATTTGTGCTTAATTCTGTGATTACATTGTGTTTGCTTGAAATCTTGGACTTACAGAGATCAACTCCAAAGCTGAAAATTGATATTAAGCCTAAGAAATCCGAAGAACTGAAAGTTCCTCCAAAATCTTATGAAGGTCACCAAAGCTGAGAAATCTGCCAACGTGAAAAATGCCACTAAGGTTAAAAAATTAACCAAAGTGAAGGTCACCACTGACGCTGAATCTTCAGATGCCATGAAGATTGTTGAACCTTCCATCTCCACTAATCCTAATGGACCTATTAAAAAGTGGGTACCAATCAAAACTTAATCTTCCTTATGTTTGCAGGGATCGAAGGGTATCTGGTATTTAGATAGCGGATACTATCGACACATGACTGGACAAAAAGACCTGCTTACTGAATACAAGGAAGAGAAAGGTCCCTTAATAACCTTTGGTGGAAATGGGAAAGGTTATACCAGAGGGTTTGGTGTACTCAGCAATGGGACGACTACCTTCCAAAGAGTCGCTTACGTAGATGGATTAAAGCACAATCTTCTTAGCATCAGTCAACTATGTAACAAAGACTATGAGGTTCGCTTTTGTAAGAAAGCATGCTCTGTGGTGAATGAAAAAGGAAAGCTCGCTCTCAGTGGTTATCGTATGGAAAATGTCTATGTAATAGACATGGACTCTACTTCCACTGAAAACGTTTGTTTTCTTTCTAAAGCCTCTTCAGATGTCAACTGGTTATGGCACAAAAGGCTCTCTCATCTCAACTTCAAAACACTGAATTCTCTCTCCTCAAAAGAACTAGTCTTCGGTCTTCCTCAACAGTCATATGCCAAGGAATCTCTCTTTGTTCAGCATGTGAAAAGGGAAAGCAGACTAAATCTAGTTTCAAATGAAAACAATTTTCCTTTGTAACAAGTCCTCTTCAGCTCTTGCATATGGATTTATCTGGCACTGTCAATATTCAATCCATAGCTGGAAAGAAATAAACTCTCGTTATAGTAGATGAATACTCTCGCTATACCTGGGTAATCTTTCTTCGCTCTAAAAGTGATACTCCAGAAGAACTTATATCTTTTGTTAGAAAGATGGAAAAACTGAATAATCTAATTGTTCGCTCAATAAGAAGTGATCATGGAACTGAATTCAAAAATAGTTCCCTGAACAACTTCTTTGAGAGTAAAGGAATCTCGCACAATTTCTCTTCTGTAAGAACTCCTCAGCAAAACGGTGTCGCTGAAAGAAGAAATCGAACGATCATTGAAGCTGCAAGATCAATGCTCAACGATTCTCATCTTCCAACTCAGTTCTGGGCAGAAGCTGTCAACACTGCTTGTTTTACTCAAAACAGGTCTCTGATAGTAAAACGTTTCAGCAAAACAGCCTATGAACTCTTTCATGGAAGAAAACCTTCTATCAGTTTTCTTCACATCTTTGGTTGTCAGTGTTTCATCTTAAACAACAAAGATGCACTTGGAAAGTTCGACCCGAAAGCTGATGATGGAATCTTTCTTGTCTATTCCTCTATCTCAAAATCCTACAAAGTCTTCAACAAGAGAAGACAAACTATAGAAGAGACAATCCACGTCACCTTTGACGAATCTAGGTCGGCAAACTCTAAACCTATCGCTGACAATGATGAACTGAATGCATGGATGTTCTCTCACTACAGGAAAACAAAACCTCTCTTTAACTCACATCAGCATACAGATCCTCCTAACACTGATGACGATTCAAACATCATACCTCCTAACGCTGAATCCACCTCTTGGGTTTCAGCTGTTCCCCTAAACACACTTCCTCCATTAGATCTTCCCTCTTTTGAAAACATCTCAGAGAATAATGTTTTGTTTGAACCACAAAATTTAATAGCTAAAGAACCTCAAGTTTCTTCATCAGTAAACATTCCTATTGATGATCCAACTCTTGAGGTAAGCGAATATGCTCCAGCTCAACGATGGACCAGAGATCACCCCATAGATCAAATTCTTGGTGATCCTGATGCAGGTATTCAAACTCGACGAAGTTCAAGTAATATCTGTCTCTTTGTAAATTTTCTTTCTTTCATAGAGCCAAAGAAGACTGATGATGTATATAAGTTGGATTAGTATGGTGAGGATGACTGTGACTTTTGAGCTGGTGGATTGGTATGAGAAATATTTCCAGAAAATAAAGTGGGCACTACTATTTTGGTCAAACAATCATCCAGAATGATGCTATGCATATCAATATATCATAAAGCAAAGGTTGGATGTTTGCTGTAATAATTTTGTGTGACGACTTTATGTTTTTCTTTCTTTTTTTATATGAATTGCGAAATATCTGCAGCTTTAAGTTGATGCCCAATTAGCTTTGAAGAAGATTCCCAAAGCTGAACAAGATGACATATCATAAGTTTAGAGGTATTTTTTCATAAAAAATGAGTTAAAGTTTATTTTATGATGTTTAATTCGTAGCTTTGTAACTTGTGTAATTAAAATATTTACTTGCTCGTGACATTTTTTATTTACAGCTTTAAAAAGCTTATTATTAATGAGAATTTACAATTTTCATTCTTCCCAATTATTGTTTCATTAACATAATTAGATTATATTGGATTGGTTTGATCTATTGAAGTGTCATACAATTTTTGGTCAATCGTTGTGGTTGAAACCATAGCTCTTATTTATTGAAAATGTATTTAGGTTGTAAAAATTAAGCACAAACCCTATTATCATAATGTCTCAAAGTCTCCTTTTCAAAACCGCCAAAGCTTCAAAATCATTTAATTTCATTGCTCCCCCACCGCATTGTGCGGGTACACAACTAGTCCTGACTGAAGACTCGGTTTGAGTTGATGTCCGATATGACTAAAGACTCGGTTTGAGTTGATGTCCGCTACGACTAAAGACCTGGATAGGGTTGATGTCTACCTTGGCTAAAGACTTGTTTGGGTTGATGCCAATGGTGGTTTATCCTTGAAGTTATGCTTATAACATAGATACATGGTTTATCTTTATGTGCCGCCACATTCGATGGAATTGGTCTTCCCCGTCACCGAAAGGTGTTATTTTGGGTATCCATGTTTTCGATGACGTTTTACTTATGGGGAATTGTTTACTCAAGATTTATGGGTTGCGTTTTATGACATCCACGTTTGAAGGATTTCGAGAAGTAAAGTTTTATTTCATATTTTTATAAATTAAGAGCTTTGCTTATTATTCACGTTTTGGTTGAGTTTGGTATTAAAGTGGTCTTTACGAGAGAAGGTTCATGTTGGGTTCTTTGTTCTAAAGATGTACTTTTGAAAAATGGTGTCGTTTGTTATTTAAAGTAAATCTGTCAGAGAGTCTGTGATCTAAACTACTTTATTTCCTTTTTACAAATATATTTATTTCATGTTGTAAACTCTTGAACTCACTAAGCGTTAGCCTAACCTTTTTATTTGTTGGCATATGCATCAGGTTCCGGATGGGGGAAGAGGTTCTAGATTTTTGGTGAAGCGTTGAGTGCTTAGAGTTTGTGCAAGGGTGAGTAGCTTGATGAAGTCTTTCGCGTTAGTCGTTGATAAGAGCAACTTGTTATCCCAGTTTAATCTAGTTGATAATTAAACACACAAACACAATATAGATCAAGAGATATAAATATTAGAATAACATACCAATCCCTTGAATAAACAATGAAACCCTTGTGTGTTCTTGATACCCTTGAATACAGAGAAAACTTGCTACCTCACTATATGATTATGAAAGTAATTGTGAGGATTCTTCAAGGTTAACCCTAAACCTAAACTAAACAAAACTTTAAATACCTAGGCTAAAAGGCCTAATGGTCTTGGGCCCAATAGCTAATAACTATCAATCTATTACAATTTAAACCCTCTAACTTTAACTATCAAACAAATACAGTTTAGACCCTTTAATCTTGAATACAATTATGATCCAACAATCTCCCCCTTTGGATTCAAGATTAACAAAAATTTGACAATAATCTTCAGGTCTTCACTTGTCTTCACTTGTCTTCACTTTGTCTTTGACAGTTTCAAAACTTGTAGCTTTAAAATCTTCAAATTCTTTAAGATCTTCAGGTCTTCAGATTATATTCTCCCTTTTTGTATCTTCTCCCCCTTTTTGATGAGTGGTGAGAATCATCATCATCAAAACTTTGCAAAACAATCTCCCCCTTTTCAAGACAATCTCCCCCATTGTGTATGATCACGTAAGCACAGTCTTCATCATGTAACGAGTCCTGTATGGAAATAAGAGCAGTCTTCCCAGATGGAAAGAGTGATTATTTCAATCTTTTCAGATTCAAATAAAAATGTGGTAACCATTCGAATCTTTTCAAATTCAAACAGTTTAAGAGGTGTAACCCTGAATCAACAAATGACTCAGTTAGAATGTATGTCAGTAACACAAAGTTACTGAGTAACACAAAGTTACTATATAAGGAGCTGGTTTGATGTTGGCTCCCCAGGTCTTCCATTCAATCATTGAATAACACATGGTTATCTATGAACGTTCTGACAGAAAACAAATTTCTGTGTGTTCGTGCATGTGTATGAAAGAATTAAGCATAGATGATTACTTTTCAATATAGGCTCAAAGTATGTAAACTTGTTGAGACAGCAACAAATTTACAAAGACTCAATGTGCATGAGAAAGGGTTCGGTGGGCAACTTTCCTTCTTTTTCAATATTAGTATCTTCCAAATGAAGAACCAATAGCGTATGTGTTGCGTCCCCAGAAAATGTGAAACATTCTCTTTTTGAGAAAAGAATGAGTAGTTGGTGGGGTTGTATGCAAGAGATGGCATGGGCTAGTTGCCTAGTTCAATGATGGCCACCAAAGAATGTGAACCAATCAGATTATGTGGCTGCCCGACTCAGAAAGAATTTTGGAGCAGAGTTTAATATTATTTTACTCTGATCGCTCACCCTCTTTCTTTTAATTCTCACTTCTAACCAATCTCTCTTTTCCATTTTACCTCGTCACACACCATCACTCAATTCTTTTGACCCCTCTCCCCTCAATCACTCAGGGAATACTTTCTGGGTAGGAAACACAGGTTATCGTGAATCCATGGAAGTTCTGTTAAGTTCTCACACTGAATTCCATGTATTTTCCTAAAAGAACATGTTGTTCAACAGGCTTTTTGTACATGTAAGCACAAATACCACTTGTTACATGAAGAATATAATATTCGGAGATGTCAAAACAGAAGATGTTTGACGATGCAATTCTCCCCCTCAAACTAAAAGAGTTTGACAATTAAGCTCATATCATTTTATCATGAAGAATAAGATTTTGGAGAATCAAAAACGAATGTTGTTTATATGAACAATATATAAACATATTTTCAATGAAAGCACATGAAATGACGTTTGATTCAATCAACAGTGAATACAAAGAACGTGAGTATTACCATAGAAAATTTTACTTTTGATACATGGTAATAACAAAGTCAAATAGAATGTTCTGAACCGTTATGTGTATGAATACTTGACAAAGTATACTGACAAGATAAAACGCAAGTATTTATCTTTAAGAACACACGGTCAGATAAGCATTTAAGTATCCAAAAATCTGTTAGCATCACAGATATTCTCCCCCTTAACTGAATGTAAATATTATTTTTTTTTATTTTTATTTTTTTTTATTTTAACAAAAAACAGAAAAATAATGTAAAACACTGAGGTGCGGGTCCTAATCTGGTGTGATTAGAAGCCATACTCCGTTGAGGTACGGGTTCTAAGCTGATTTACTTAGAAGCCTTCTTTTTTACAATTAAGTCCGGGTTTTGAACTGTTTTGTTCAAAAGCCATTGTTCTTTCTCCCCCTTAAACATTGGGTGCCTGCAACACAGATTTAGCTTTTGGTACCCACTGGTATTTGGGTCCTAATGGGTTAGTTGCAGTTCTACTGGGAGATATGAAGTAAGAACCATACCAGTTATTCACATAATCTTTTCTTACAAAATCATTTGAGCCACAGTAGGAACAACTAATTTTCTTTTGTGCTAACCTGATCAATTGATGGATTGTGTAACCCAGATCAGGTTTGCCAAAAGTTTTACCTTTTGTAGCATAGTTCCATTTAGCATTTGATGTATGCACAAATGATTCTTCTTTCTTCTTCTCCTCTGAGGATCCTTTAACTCTCCAGATCCAGTTTCCTCTTTCTTTCTCATCATCTCTTCTCCAGAAGCTTTTCTTTTGAGACTTAGTCTTCTTGAGGTTACCTGAACCATCAACATTTTTGTCATAGAAAAGGTTAGAAGGACGAATCTGATCAGTATATTTAGAAGTAAGACAATCATCTAAATCATAGAAAGGATTATAGAAAACATTTGAAAAATGTGAACTTGAAGCTGTTTTTAATGAACTATCTGGATCAGCTAGATCATCTCTTGGTGATTGAGCTATTGACTCTGGCGTCTTGTGCTCAGTCAGCTTCACCTTGAATACGATCTCTTCAAGTTTCTTTATCTTTGAAGACAAACTGTTTCTTTCCTTTTCAATCAGATCAAACTTCTTATGCAACTCAGATTTTGCATTCTTCTCCTTCATGATGTTTGTTGACAATTCAGATAGCTTTCCTGTCAGCTTGGCTATCTCGGTCTCAAATATTTTCTTTTCTTCAGAAAAGTCTGTATGAATATCCTTCAGCTCAGCTTTCTTCTTCTCATTCTCAGCCTTTTCTCTCTCAAGAATGATAACTTTCTCAAAGTCTGAAACTTGTTGAGAAAGCTTAACACATCTGAGCTCTAATGGTTTCTTTTCTTCAAAGTCTTTTCTGGAGAAATCAGAGAATTTCTTGGCAAATTCTTTTCTTTCTTTCTCAATCTTCAACATCTCATCTTGAGCTATTGTATTGTCTCTGTCTTGGGTTGCCTTTTCTTTCAGCTTTTCAATCTCAACCTTAAGACTGAGAACTTTATCTTTAAACTTATCTCTGTCCGTACAGAGTTGAGAATTTATCTTTCTTAGTCCTGTACTAGTATCTCTTGCAACACTTGTACTTCTTCTAAGATCCTCAAGTTCTCTTTGCATTGCATCCTTTTTAGACCATGTAGAGCTTGATTCAGATCTTTTCAACTTTGCTTGAAGATCGAAGATCTCTTTTTCTTTAGACTCAATTATTCCTGCAAAGTCAATTAAAGAATCAGAATCTTTTGAATTTTCTTTTAAAGCATTGATCTGAATAAGAAGAGATGAGTTCTGAATCTGTAAAGCCTTGTTCTCAGCTTTGAGCATTTTGTCCTCTTTATCATACTCATCAATCATGCGAGATGATGTTGATAACCATCCAGCAAGTTGTTTAGCCTTTGCTTTTACTTCAGAATGTGTCATCTTTTCAAAATCAAGGCTGTAACCTTCAGATATCATTAGCTGATTCGACATCCTAGTTGTATGGTTAGTAATCAAACTTTTATGTACCAAGATAACCAACTAGATGAGATCGTTAGAATCAAAATAAAAAAAAACTATACTCAAAAAAAAATTTTAAAATTTAAATTTTTTTTAACCGAGGGTACTGTTCACCGGTACTGTAGCGACCGGTATTATTCACCGGTACTGTTCACCGGTACTGTAGCGGCCACTAAGTTAAGCGCGTTGAATGCACTAAGTTGACCACTTTGAGTCGGAGCTATTGGTCGGATTAGAACCATAGGCGTGTTAATTGGCTCTAATTTGAGGAGAAATCGTAAGGAGAACCGATGAAAGCATTAGTGATCACTTTAAGATGTTTGAACATCCGGATGATAGCGGTATGACAGAAATTTGAGGAACGTGATTTCGGGGTATTGAGTGCCGACCAAATCCATGCACGACATTTAACTCTAAAATGAGTTTGCATTATTTGTTTCACATTATTTCAAAGCATAAAGTGAGTTATATTTCGAAATCTTGGTAAGGTGTTTAGCATTCATCAAATTTTAAACTGAGAGTTTAAACATGCACGAAATTGTTTTGTTGTTCGCGGTTGCAAATATTTTATTTATTGGAAATCTCTTCATCTTCATTTCGTGTCTAACTCTATTTTTGGATATTATAAGATCCGTATTTTATGTCATTTTGGGTATTGGACAAGTAACTGTATAATTTTTAACTTTGACATTGGATCTCCTCCACGTATGTTAAGGTTTTAAAGGAAGAGTTGTCCCCATGTTCTTGAGTCGGAATTTTCTGGAGGATTTGGTTTGTGTGAGTCGTGTTTAATTTTATGAGTATAGTTTTGAGGCATTTGGGGTGTGTAAGTGTACTTTGAGATGCGTGGGTTTTAATTTCATCGCGTGTAAATTTACACGTTTATTGGGCGTCGTGTCTCATCAAAGTCGTGTTGAAAATGGTCATCTTATCTTACGATGTGGTTTTAGAATTTTGACACTTTAGACTTATTGTTGTCTTATACTTTTATGTTGGGAAATGAAAATTTTGACGCCGCTTGCTTTAAGCATTAATGGGATTTATGAAAATTCGGTCGGGTTTTATTGTGTCCTATTTTACGACATTTTGCGTCGCGTAAATAAGCTTTGTAACGTGTATGCATGCTTTATTGTGTACGTTAATTTATGGGTTCTGTTAATAAATGTCATCCCATGTGCTCTTTTGGGAAGTTTCCAAACCTTATGTTTTTCTCTTTCGGGTTTAAAAAATTGATAATCGTTGTACGCTTTTTGCAGTTGGATTAAATTATACTGTTGGTGTGAGTAAGCCTATAAACAACTTATATTATTCCAGTTATTGATTTTCCTATTAGAAATTTTCCGCAATGCATTAAGCGAGTTAGCGGTATTCATGTCGTTGTAGTTATTATTTTGGTCAAATGTGTTCATCGGTATGGCTCAAAGTTTTAAACTCGATTTGAAATTTATTTGCTTTCTCATCGTTCTACCGAGCTTTGAGGAATAAACTGATGCATATGGGGTTTGTGGAGAATTTTATGCCACAACGTTTTTTGTTAGAGAAGAAAAAAAATTTAAAGATAAAAATTGTGAAGTTCTCATTTAGGGTTATACAAAAAGTTATTGCACGTGTTGTGGTGCAGGAATTAATTTTCATATTTATAGTGTAAATTTTGCTACACACCTGTTGTTACCATTTTATTTACGAAAATGTTGATCAAACAAATTTTGGAAATGGTTTTATACGTGTAGCTTCGGTGATCAATTTTCAACATATCGAGTGATCGGTAGTGAATTTTACCGCACAAGCAATTGTTATAAAGCTTATGTATTCGAAAGTTTCATAAAGGTTTAAATTGGCATAGTTGTTGAAAACCTTGAACTCATTAGGCCTATAGATTTAAACCCCTGTCGTGAAAGGAGTGGTAACTAAGGAACTAAGGAGTCCTTGGGAAATGAAGCGTCGGATTATCCGATCAGTGGTCAGTCCGAATTTTTGGATTTCAATTTATGAATCGGTACATGCGCAGATAATTGAAGTAGTAGAATTGTGTATTTACCTAGAAATTTAAGTGGAGATATTTCTGTTTCGGTAAACCTTCGGGATAAATCATTGGGTGGTTGCTTGACTTCGGTAGGATATGAGCCGATGGGTCGGATGTGTACCATCCGGATGAGTCTTAAAGAATAAGAAAATTATGGTGATTTGTTTGTCGGAATTTAGTATCATGATAGGTGTCAACTTTGAATCATCGGTGTAAAATATGGAAGGAAATTTATGGTGGTATATCCACGGCTGAGGTGTAAAAGTTTTGAACATAAGTGTCGACATTCGATTTGAGGATAATAACCGTTGGGATGCTTCATTGTACTTCCGATGAAACCGGTGCGTCAGCAATTTAAGTGGTAACCTTGAGAAGATTAGATGATGGAAATTAGGAATCGATCATTGGTAATTCTATAATCAACAAGGTTTCACTGATTCGTCGACCGATGCTTGACCGCACTCTGGGAATTGGGTAACCGTGTAATTGGGGTAATTCGTTGTCCACCAATGTCGTGTCGCGTCAACTGAGGAACGGATCGAAGGTTATGATTGGATCGAAACTAACTAGTGTTAGGAAATATCATCAAGGAAGGGGACGATGAATCTTTTATAGTATGGATTATCGAGGATTTGGGTTTAGAATGTCGAGGTAAACCTTAAGTAGAAATCGACTATTGAGGAGACCTTAATGGGACGGAATTAAATGCCTAAGGGATGAGTTCGCTTGGGAGCATTCTTGGTGGAACTATTCTTAAGGGGATATGTGCAACCCAAGGTTGGGAGACAACCGAGATCTTAAGGATAAGAAAGTGGTTGATAAGGACTCGATGTTCGTCTCGTCAGCGGTAAGACACATCGAACCTTGGGATCGAGTTGTGGCGGTTCGTTACGGGAACTATAGTGACAACCTTAAATGGGATGTGATCGGTTCGTGCATGAGGCAAGGTATCGTGGAGGCATTCCTTTTTGGTAAAGAGCCGATTGACCTTTCAAAGGGCGACGTTGGGTGTTTGATCGGTGCTAGATTTCGAGGACGAAATCTCTTTTAAGGTTGGGAGGATTGTAACACCCCGATTTTGGAAAGGTATCATTTCGAGTTGATACCGAAACCGATATATTAGGGAAAAATAAGATAAAATATTTTGTACTTGAATCCTGGATTTTATAGTCTAGATGGATGAAGGATTCAATTACGAGTCCAACGGTTCTTTCCGGAGCAAAATCGGAGCTATAACGAAGAAGTTATGGCCAAAACAGTGAACAAGAAGAAAACCGGGGGAAACAGTGCATCTCGCGACTTACGCGCGACTTGCACTAGCGGCATAAGTCGCGAAATGCACCTGGTCGAGCTTAAAACCCGATTTTCAGCCCCAAACTTCTTTTCTTCATATCTTTCTCATCCTAGCTCCGATTTGGGTGATTCAAAGTGCTACGGTTTCGTTTTTGAGAGCTCTTCAAGGATCTAGAAAGAGATTGGAGGTCTATTGGAGTATACAATAGTATTTTGTGGTGGTAAGATCCTCATCTCTCCCACTTCATCTTCTTCACCAAGTTTTCTAGGGTTTCATCCATCCTTTGTGCTTCCTTTCATAGATTGGAGATTTGTAACCATTTTGGTGAACTAGAAATGTTTTGGTTGGTGGATTCAAGCTTGGGTTAAGGTAATCTTCTATTCTCTTCGGTTATGGAAGTTAGGGTTTCGGTATTAGTTGAGGTATTCATGTATATGGTTTGGGAAACGATTCTTTGTGGTTGATTATGTTTATTTATGGTTGAATATGTATGGATTTAGGTTTTTGGAAGTTTTGTCTTGAGAATCCAAGTGTTCTTCAAAGGAGCTCTAGTTGGGGGAAAATCTAGATTTAGCCTAAATCTAGCAAGGTGAGTTCAAGTTGATTTATGAAAACGGTGTACATGCCAATATGTTTATTTTAAAAGTGTTTTGCGTCTTGCATGAAATTGCTAACTGCTAATAAGTTTGGTTATTTTGAAAGTGAGTAACTTTATAAACTTATATAGCATATATCTTTGGTATTTTTGATCATTTTGTTAAATGTGCCATAAATGAATGGGTTTTGATGAATTATTGCATAAATAGAAATTTGATCAAAAATGCACCTTTGAGTGTTTTGTCGGGTTTTATGCATCATTCATGAAATGGCATGTTTTGAAAGGTACTAATGTATGGATCCTTTGTTTTTGGGTCATTCCCGACTTTGGGGAACATTTTGGAAATGGAAAACCTTTTGGGTTTTGGGCCAAAGGCCAATGATAATTTGAGAATCAAATATTTTGGGAAAATGTGTATTTTGGGTTGTGTAACCATATTGGCTCTCGTGTTTTAGCCAAACGTTTATTAAGTCTCTTGGGTCTTGATTTGTACTCGGTGGTGTCTTTGGAACATTTGTTCAATCTTTGTAGCTCGTTAAGGAGCCTTGGTCGTATGGTGTACCTAGTTGCACCTTATTTGGGAATTACATGTTTTAAGTGCGTTGTCATTCCTTTGAGTTGTGTAACATTTTTGTTGGGTCTGAAATATGCTAAGTCTGGATAGTGCTGCTGAGAATTGAAGATTACTATTGCTGAAGACATTAGTACTGCTACTTGAAGAGATTACTACTGCTAGTAGTATTAGTACTGCTTAAATAGTTAGTACTGTCAACTTGAAGTTACTACTGCTAGCATGTTAGTACTGCTGATGATAAGAAGATATTGCTAGAAGAATTAATGTTGCTGATAATGATAAAGATGGTTTGTTACGTGAAGCTAAAGAAAAGGAGTTGAAGATAATTATGGAATGGATGCTGAAGATCAACGATACTTTCATAATTATCTTGTAATATGTTTTGTATATATAGTCTAGAAGTATTAGATTATAGAATATATACGTCTTTTGTTTTAGAGAGAATTAGCCTCAAGATTCTTAGTGATCCTTTCATTAGAGAAGTATTGAACGTCTGTTGAGCCTGTTCAACAGATTGAGGCTTTGGTTGTAATCATTAAGTTAAATCAATACAACTTGTGATTGGAATTCATACACTGTTTCATTGATTTCGTGTTAAAGTGTTATTCCGCAACTTCTTTAACAAAGTTTCTGAGTGTTTATTTAAATTCTTGTTTTGAATTTCGATCCTGACAAGTGGTATCCAGCAATAGGAACTCAGAAATCAATAATCATCATGGACGGATCATATGACAGTGTTCTTGTTTCAAAGGTCCCATGCTCAAACCTAATGAGTTTGACATGTGGAAAATCAGGATCAGGCAGTATATACTTCTTCCAGACTACTCAATGTGGGACACCATTGAGAATGGTCCCTCCAATGTAGGAGAGATTGGAGCAGATGGCAAGAGACCTCCACCAAAGACTGATGGAGAAAGAAAGATGAGGAAGACTGAGATGAAAGCCTTGAGCACTCTGCTCTTAGCAATTCCTAATGAATATCAACATCGGTTTTGCAACTGTGCTGATGCCAAAATCTTTTGGAATGCTTTGGAAAAGAGATTTTCAGGTACCAAAAGCACTAAGAGAAATCAGAAAGCAATTCTCAAGCAACAATATGAAAATTTTATGTCTACAAAGAATGAGTCTATGACTCAAACCTTTGATAGATTCAACAAGTTGATTGGAGAATTGGCCACTGTTGGTGTCAAGATGGACCAGGACGATGTCAACAGAAAGTTTCTAAGATCTCTTGGTGAAGAATGGATAATGTATACAGTATCCTTCAGGCAGAACGATAATCTGGAGGATAAGGAACTTGATGACCTCTACAATGATCTTAGGGTGTTTGAAGCAGAGGTTGAATCAAAGAAGAAGCCATCTGGATATTCTCACAATGCTGCTCTCCTATCATCTACTACTGATTCTTCTGCTAATACAGAATCAGTTAGTGCTGCTTATGGCTCAAAACAGGATGGACCCAATGATTCTGTTTTGGAAGCCTTCCTTGCTAGTCATGCTAAATCTTCTCTTATCAATGATGATCTGGAGCAGATTAATGTTGATGATCTTGAAGAGATGGACATCAAATGGCCAATGGCAATGCTCACCATGAGAATCAAAAGGTTCATTAAAAGAACAGGAAGAAACAACTTTGCCATGAGAAGAGAAGATGGTGATGGATTTGACAAATCCAAGGTGGAATGCTACAAGTGTCATAAACTGGGGCACATTGCAAGAGAATGCAGAGGAGGAATCTCTCAACAGCATGGGAGCAACAATCAACAATCAAAGTCCACAAACTACAACAACAACAACAGGAACTCATCTCAAGCACTTGTCTCACAAGATGGAATGGGATTTGATTGGAGTGATCAAGCAGATGAGGCAATCCAGAATCAAGCATTGATGGCTGAGGTTTCAGAGTCTTCAAGCACAGCAATCCCCACAGAGGGCAATCAACAGCTCAAGAGGAAGAGCATTTGGCATGTAGATAGTGGTTGCTCTAGGCACATGACAGGTAACATGGACTGCCTTCAAGATTTCAAAAGGTTTGATGGAGGACGTGTTGCTTTTGGTGACAATCCAACAGGAGGTAAGATAAGTGGTAAAGGTATGGTTTCAAAAGGTAAGATGTCTACTATGTTGAGCAGTTGAGATACAACCTGTTAAGTGTATCACAGGTTTGTGACAAGAAACATAGTATATTATTCAGTGATACTGAATGTATTATCCTTGCTCCAGGATTCAAGGTAGTTGATGAAAATATGATACTACTTACAACTCCTAGAAAGGATAATGTTTATTGTTTGGATTTAGAGAGTGTATCATCTGATTCATCACTAAACTGTCTGTTTTCAAAAGCTTCTTTAAATGAATCATCTCTTTGGCACAGAAGGATGTGTCACATGAATTTTAAAACTATGAACAAACTTGTGAAAAACAACCTTGTGAGATGTTTGCCTCAAAAAGTGTTTTCATGTGATGATCATTGTGTTGCATGTCTTAAAGGCAAGCAGCACAAAACTTCTCATAAGTCCAAAGAAATAAACACAATCTCTTCACCCCTTCAGTTATTGCATATGGATCTTTTTGGTCCTACAAATATGATGAGTATTGGTAAGAAATCCTATTGCTTAGTCATTGTTGATGACTTCTCTAGATTTACTTAGGTATATTTTCTGAGGACTAAGGATAAGACAAGTGGACTGATCAAATCCTTTGTCCTTAGGATTGAAAACCAAACAAATCTAAGAGTTAAAGTCATCAGATCTGATAATGGAACTGAGTTTAAAAACAGTGACTTAAACAGCTTTTGTGAGACTAAAGGTATTGAGAGACAATTCAGTGCTCCTAGGACTCCTCAACAGAATGGTGTTGCAGAGAGGAGAAATAGAACATTGATTGAGGCTACTAGATCTCTATTGGCAGATTCAAAGCTACCCATTACTTTTTGGGCAGAAGCAGTTAATACTTCTTGTTATGGCTAAAACAGAGTTCTAGTAGTCAAATCCCAAGGTAAGACACCTTATGAACTTTTCAACAAGAAGAAACCTTTTATTGGATTTTTCAAACCTTTTGGGTGTCCTTGCACAATTCTCAACACCAAATCTCATTTAGGCAAGTTTGAAAGCAAAGCTGAGAAAGGATTTCTTGTTGGATACTCCTCCCAGAGTAAGGCATACAGAGTATTCAACAGTTCTTCTAGGATTATAGAGGAAAGTGACAATGTCAAATGCAATGAGAACACACCAAATCAAATTGGTACAGGTCCTGATTGGCTGTTTGACATTGATTCACTTACTAATTCTTTGGGTTTTAGTAATGTTCAAGTTGCAGGAACAAGTTCAGCAATGATACAAGCACGGAGACAAGAGTTTGTGTTGTTTCCAATACCTACAGTTGATCATGTTGAATTTAGTCATCAAGAAAAGAAGAATGATTCAGAAACAGAGGATTCCGAATCAGAACAATATGAAGATGCTAAAGGTGATGAAAAGGATAAATGTGGAAAAGAGGATGCTTATCCTTCAGGTTCAGGAAACACAGGTCCTGAAATGCCCATATTGTCAGAAGATGATACTGATGATGAAAATTCTTCAGTTTTTGGTGGAAACACTCCTGAAAAGAATGACTCTAATCTTGATGCAAATATTAATGAGGAGGTTGTCTATCAATCAAGAACTCAGAAGAATCATCCTCCTCAGTTGGTAATTGGTGATATCAATTCCCCCATAATCACAAGGCATCAAAGTAAGTTAGGAGGATTGAAAGACTTACAGTCAGGTTTGTTGTCCTGTTTTCTATCCCAAATTGAACCCAAGAAGGCTTATGAAGCAATGAAAGACCCAAGCTGGATAGAAGCAATGCAAGAGGAGTTGTTGCAATTTGTGCTGCAAAATGTGTGGGATCTGGTTGATCTTCCACAAGGACACAGGGCAATTGGAACTACATGGATCTTCAGGAATAAGAAAGATGAGAGAGGGATAGTGATAAAGAATAAGGTCAGACTTGTGGCACAAGGATATACACAAGAAGGGGGGGATAGACTATGAAGAAGTGTTTGCACCAGTAGCCAGAATTGAGGCAATTAGGCTGTTTCTAGCCTATGCTTCTTTCATGAAGTTCGGAGTATTTCAGATGGATGTTAAGAGTGCATTTCTATATGGGAAAATTGATGAAGAAGTGTATGTTTGTCAGCCTCCAGGGTTTGAGAATCCTAATATTCCTGACAAAGTATACAAATTAAAGAAGGCACTCTATGGGCTACATCAAGCACCAAGAGCATGGTATGACACTCTATCTACCTATCTCTTGGAAAATGAGTTTGAAAGGGGAATCATTGGCAAGACCCTTTTCATTAAAAGGAAGAAGAAGGACATTCTGCTTGTCCAAATCTATGTGGATGATATCATCTTTGGATCCACAAAAGATCATATATGCAAGGAGTTTGAGGAGTTAATGCACAAAAGATTCAAGATGAGCTCTATGGGTGAACTCACATTCTTCCTTGGGCTACAGGTTAAACAAAAGGAAGATGGCATTTTCATAAGTCAATCCAAGTATGTGCAGGATATACTTACAAAATTTGGATTTTCAGGAGCAAAGCCTACAAGCACACCTATGGAAACACACAAACAGATCACTGCAGATCTTGAGGGGGAGGATGTGGATGTTCATCATTACAGATCCATGATAGGCTCCCTCATGTATCTAACAGCTTCAAGACCAGACATTATGTTTGTTGTATGTATGTGTGCAAGATTTCAAGTTAGGCCTAAGCAATCTCACTTTCAAGCAGTCAAAAGGATCTTCAGATATCTCAAAGGACAACCTAGGTTGGGTCTAGTAAGGACTTTTCTCAAGGGAAGGTATTTTCCAATATGAGAAGGCCTAGTAAGGACTTTTCTGGAAAAGACACACCATTGTTCTCTACAATGATGGTTGTGTCCCACCCACATGGTGAGGCATCAGGGTCACAACCCATATCTGACCAACCCACTGATGACCTACCCACACCATCCACTTCAAATGTTATTCCTTAGATCCCTGTTGATAAGCCAATTCCCCCAATCACTCAAAAATATGCAAGGAAAAAGGTACAGAAGGTTCCTTCCCTTCATGTATGTACACGCCAAAAGCCTACAAGCCCTTTGATGGAGCATTCTCCATCAGAGAATATCCAAAAGGAATCCACAGGGGTGTCTCCCAACCCCGAGAAGGTGATCTCTCAGGAGAAGGATGAGCATGTGGGCAGCAAGGCTCACACTACTGATTCTGCACAAGGTGTGGATCAGGACAGTGTGAACATGACTAAGACCTTCCCCACGGCAACTTTAGATGAGAAATCATCTAAGGGACCCAGGTGCCAAGAAACCAAGGGGGTAGTAGGTGCTTCTGCTAGGCAGAAGGCCTCTACTAAAAGATCCCATGATCCTTCACGGGTGGTAAACACACCTAAAGGAGGTGAGGACAGATATAACTATGATGAATTGATGGAAACCATTGGTAATGTGAACCTGGATGTCCTCAAAGAGGCTTCAGAGATAAAGGAGCTGAAAAAGGTGATCCTTTCTCAACAAGGCCAGATAAACAAACTCAAGAAGATGGTGCTCAATTTGGTGCACAAAAAGAAGAGAAAGCAATTTGTCTTGAAGAAAAAGGAAAGTGCTCATGATGCTTCCAAAAAGGGGGAGAATCAAGAAGCTGAAGTTGAGAAGGAAAGTATGGAATTTCAATTTGAGGGGGAGAGTAGTGGTGAAGCTGAAAAGAAGGTTGAGGAAGATCAAAGTGTAAAAGCAACAGAAACAATAGTGAAAGCAGCAGAAACAATAATGAAAGAAGCAGAAATTGTAGAAGCAGCAGGAACTACTGAACCAGAATTAGAAACTGCCAAAGCAGTAGAAACAGAGAAAGCACCAGCAGAAACTGGAATGTCTATAGAAGAAATAGAGATTGCAGAGACTTTGGTGAAGGCGAAGAATGACACTCCTAAGGCTACTCAAAAGGCTAAGGGAGTGGTGATTAAAGAAGGAGGCACAGAGAAGATAAAGAAAGAGATCAGTGTGTCAGAGGCAAAGAAGAAAGGGAAAGAGAAGATGGTTGAGCCTGTGAAACCATTAAAGAAGCAGAAGCAAATAGAACTGGATACAGAATTGGCAAAGAAAATGCAAGAAGAACAAGAAGCTCTTTCTTTGAAAGTAGCAAAAGAGTTGAATGCACAGTTTAAGAAGGAATTTGAAAAGGAGGATGAGATCCAAAAGGCCAAAGACAGAAAGCTTGCTAGAGATTTGGCAACAAGGCTTAATGAAGAATATCATAAGAGCTTGACGACTGCTGCTAAGAGGGTTACTATGAAAGCAACAAGACAAAGACAGACTTCAAAGACCTTTCTAGCTGCACAGAAAAGAAGAAAGATGATAAACTTCTTGAAAGGATCTGTTGGAGTTCCTGAAGGGATGTTTACAAAAATGTCTTTTAGTAGGATAGAAGACTTATACAAAAAGGAGATGGTCAAGCTGCAAGGAGACTTCAATCAGATGGTTGAATTTGAAAGAAAGATGAAAGAAAGACATGATCTGAACATTCAACAGCCTTTTCCTGACAATGAAGAAGGCACTCCGACTAAAGAAAAGGTAGAAGTGAAGAAAGAAGAGACACTAGCTCAGAAGATAGGAGCTGCCAAAAGAATGAAGTCAATTGCTACAAAGAGAAAGGCAAAAAGACCAAGAACTGAGGAAAGTGAGAAATAGCAGGGCAGTAAAAGAATGGAAGCTGAATCATCAAGAACTACAGATGCACCTCCTATGCCTGCTACTCCAGTCAGTTCAATGCTTCCAAAGATTATCTTTTGAGATGTGTTTGTGGAAAAAGACAAGCACTTTCTCAGGATCAAAAGAGCAAATAACAGATTTGAGATCTATACAAGTTTTCATCAGTTCATGCAAAAATGCTCAAGAAATGACTTGGAAGATATGTATTCAGTTGGGATGAAGTTGTATGAAGACAGGATTCAGCAAGGAGCTCAGGATGATACAAGGCTGATCATGGGCCGGATATGTCTTATGTTTGAACCGGACATAATACAACTTGAAAAGCAGAGTGTGCTGAGTTGGCGTTTACTTAAGCAATGTGGAGTTTATGTTTTGTTTATGTCAAAGGCATAAATAAAGTATTATCTGGTGGACAAGCACTATAAGCATGATGGGATCAGATTGAAAGGTATGCTGCAATTAAAGCTGAGTGGTGGAAGAGGATCAGAAATGGAGAAGGATCTAATCAAGTTACTCACAGAGCAAAAACAACAAGAGCAGCAAAAACAACAAGAGCAACATAAACAACAAGAGCAGCAGAAACAAGCAGAGCATGGTGAAACTCAAGAACAGAGTCAAGAGCAATCAAGTCAACAATCTTCAGAACAGCCTAGACAATCTGATGAGCGGTTTGATTTGTATATGACAGTGACAGATGAAGAACCATTGAAAATTGATCCTATCTCAGTGAAAGCTCCAGAAATCATTCATTGGGATACTCTGGTGGATAAAGGCACAGAATACTTCAGGATCAAGAGAATGGGTGACAAGTATGAGGTCTATTCAACTTGGGGTAAGATCATCAGAAGTTGTACCAGAGTTGATTTGGAAGAAATGTACAAGGTTGGATTGAACTTGCATGGTGACTTGTTGAAAGGAGCAAGGATGAGCTTAACAAAGATGGCTCTGGAGTATTTATGCATGATGTTTGATCCTGATAAAGTTGAATCTCTTATCAAAGACTTGCATCACAGAGATGGATTTAACAGCATTGATCATTGGATGCTTTTTGAAAGATCTGGAGTCTATGTCATAACCATTGACAAAAGCTTTCATGAGTACTATCTGGTTGATAAGGTGTATGGCCACATCAAAGAAAAGTTGCAAGGGATGCTGAAAGCTAAGTTGGTCTGCCCTACAAGTTCAGAGATAGCCAGAATTGTGATTAGAAGAACAATCAATCAAAGTGCAGGTTTGGATCCTGATCTGGGAAGTTGAGCAGTAATTTTGAAAGCATCATAAAGATCTTTTTCTGAAGAACTTAACTTCTTGATTTCAAAAGTTAAGTTAGGGGGAGATTGTTGGGTCTGAAATATGCTAAGTCTGGATAGTGCTGCTGAGAATTGAAGATTACTACTGCTGAAGACATTAGTACTGCTACTTGAAGAGATTACTACTGCTAGTAGTATTAGTACTGCTTGAATAGTTAGTACTGCCAGCTTGAAGTTACTACTGCTAGCATGTTAGTACTGCTGATGATAAGAAGATACTGCTAGAAGAATTAATGCTGCTGATAATGATAAAGATGGTTTGTTACGTGAAGCTAAAGAAAAGGAATTGAAGATAATTATGGAATGGATGCTGAAGATCAACGATACTTTCATAATTATCTTGTAATTTGTTTTGTATATATAGTCTAGAAGTATTAGATTATAGAATATATACGTCTTTTGTTTTAGAGAGAATTAGCCTCAAGATTCTTAGTGATCCTTTCATTATAGAAGTATTGAACGTCTGATGAGCCTGTTCAACAGATTGAGGGTTTGGTTGTAATCATTAAGTTAAATCAATACAACTTGTGATTTGAATTCATACACTGTTTCATTGATTTTGTGTTAAAGTGTTATTCCGCAACTTCTTTAACAAAGTTTCTGAGTGTTTATTTAAATTCTTGTTTTGAATTTCGATCCTGACAGTTTTGACCGTAATGCAATGGATCCATAGGCATAAAAGTCGGTTTTATTGTATACGACTAAAGACCTGGATAGGGTTGATGTCTACCTTGGCTAAAGACTTGTTTGGGTTGATGCCATTGGTTGTTTATCTATACTACCTTATAAATGAGATTTCCAAATCTCTTAAAACCAATTTTTTATGCACAATGTACAAGTGTTTTCTGCACAATCTCTTAAAATCTCTTAATTACAATTTAAAAGCCTAATGTACAACTACATTAATGCATAGCATCTTCAAGAGATTGTCAGTCAACTGATATATTCCAAGGCCATGTTTCCTTGCTTCCAAGGCCACGCTTCCTTGCTTCCAAGAATAACGCTTCAAATATGCAGGGTTTGGGATGTGCAGATACACCATCAATTCTCTCTTTCCTCTAGCTGCTCTCGCTCCATCAGGGTTTCAAATTTCCCTATTCACCTCCATTTTCTCAAGGTAAGCTTTCATCTTTGTTTGCTGAATTAGGTTTTCAGTTTCCTTTACTAAAATTATGGTTTGATTCCTAAGAATCCACGTAAAACCCCAACTCCTGCTTAATTTTAATTTGCTCTAATCAATTTTGATTTCTGAACCACATATATCGTGAGACATTTTGATTGTCTCTGCTTGATTTTGATTTTTCTCTGATCTATTTCGAATTTGATTTTGTAGCAGTGTCTCCTTACTTACCCCCATTCTCTTTCACCATTTTTTGGGGTTTATGATTTCAGCAGCATCCAAGGTAACTCTTTTTTGTTCATTTTCAAGAAATCTTGAAACACCCATTATTTGTAATCTTTTAATTAGAAGTTAAGTGTTTGTAATCTTGAAACTCTCCAGCTTTAAACCATCGGTGGCGATTCCGATTCGAGTTGGTTAATTTGATTGAATCTTGGAGGTGATTAAAGTTTTGGGGTGTTGAAGATGAAGTTCATGAAACTTGGATCAAAGTCGGATTTGTTTCAGTCGAATGGCGAAAATAATCGGTTAGTAACTTTGTCTTCTATTTTATTGTTTTTCATCTTGTAATTCTTGAAATAAATTTTTTGGTTTTAGTGTAAGACTGGTGTGTGATTTTTTTTGTTTTTAAAGTACCAAAGCCAAGTTGATGTTTGTTTGTTGTCTACTAATTTGGTGGTCTATTTTAACTCATATCAAGATGATTGTTGGCTATGTGACAGGTCCTCCAAATTCCCCATTGGTAACAGAAATATTTTATGGAGGAATGTGAATTTTCTAGGGTTTGAATATTGAAATTTGAGGGGTTTTAAGGAGAGAGAAAGAGATAAAGAAATATATAAGGCAAGAGGTGGTGGATGTCAGTGGTGGCAAGTGGTGGTGCCTCTGCCTCTGGTGTCTAAAAATTGAAATTTTTTTGTAGTGAAAAGAGTTTGTGAAAGTATGTGTCATTTGTAGCAGTGTCTCCTTACTTACCCTCATTCTCTTTCACCATTTTTTGGGGTTTATGATTTCAGCAGCATCCAAGGTAACTCTTTTTTGTTCATTTTCAAGAAATCTTGAAACACCCATTATTTGTAATCTTTTAATTAGAAGTTAAGTGTTTGTAATCTTGAAACTCTCCGGCTTTAAACCATTCAATCGGTGGCGATTCCGATTCGAGTTGGTTAATTTGATTGAATTTTGGAGGTGATTAAAGTTTTGGGGTGTTGAAGATGAAGTTCATGAAACTTGGATCAAAGTCGGATTTGTTTCAGTCGAATGGCAAAAATAATCGGTTAGTATGTGTCATTGAATTCTTGTGAAGTTATGCAGATTAAACGTTTGTGTTCGTCTGTTTTCGATCTTGAAGAGTATGAAGGTCTGTAGAATGTAATCTTTCAGATAACTTCAAATCCATCTTCAAATGCTAGCCCTTGATCTCTATTTCTCACTAAAAATGCAATTTTTTTTACTTATGATTCCTGATTTCAACTTATATTTTGTGAAAAAGAAGAGAGAAAAAGATGCATAGATGCTCTCTGTTATTGAATCTATTAAGGGGGTGTTTGGTTGGAGGTATCGAGGGGTTTGGAATGGGAATGAGAATGAAAAATGTTGTTTGGTTTGACATAATATAATGAGCCCATTATCCCAAACCCATTAATTTTCATTCCTGACCAAATTGGAGGGAATGAAAATCTTATTCCCGCTTAGTCACCTTTTCTCATACGCCCTTCATCTCTCGATGTTTAATGAAACATATTTTTTATTTTCGTGTTGGACGACACATATTCATCGGTTCATTGTGGGTCGAGAGCCATTTGAGCTGCAGTTTTATGCTTTCTAAAACCGGCAAGATCGTCTCCTGTACCACAACACAACAGGTTAGTTCTACTTTTGGAACTTTGGATATTGCAGATTCATACATAATTTTGCACAAATCTGGGCTTGTTTATTGGGTATATATGGATATTTATGATAATAAAATCTGATATTTTGTTGGATTTTGAGTAGAAATGGGAATTTTATTCATATGGTATTTACTTTTTATTAACTAACTGTGGGTATTCTGTTTTTTTGAACTTGGGATTGTTTGTTTGTTGCTGGTGCTTAGTGGGTATGGATCTTTATTGTAAACTGGTTGCTCCTCTATTGGCTTTCAGCTTCTGGTCTATTTGGCAGCTATGCCCTGACCTGTTATCCATTATTCTTTAATGTGGATTGGAATCAGATCTTTGTTCTTCTGTTGAATATCAATTTGATATTTCAACCATTGTTTCTTATCTCCTTTTTTGGACTCATACTATGGTATGTTTTTTTATATGTAATTTGGCATCCTGCCATTTCATATATTGTTGAATGTTTTATGCTGAGCTGCTCCTTTGACTATATGTTTCATTGGCCAAGTACTTTTTGGTGGGGTAAGGGGATCGTACATACAATACCATATAGCTACTTTAATTCTTGTCTACTTGAGATAACCTGTAAATATGGGGTGCTGCTGTTTTTTGTTCTGAATTGCTATGCTTTAATTCTTGTCTATCTGTTGAAAATCACAATGATTTTTCAGCTTTTGCTTCTTATCTGTTCCTTTGGTCAAACATGTTTTGTGTCAATAGCATTCGGCCAAATTGACATCCTTTATTGGATCCTGTTTCCTTATTTCTTACTATTGAGTACCACTTTGGTCTCTTAGCTATTGTTTCTCACCTTTGTTTTTGGTCTTACACTTTATCATCATTTCAATTCAGAATATAAAATTCCATCTCAACTCATAAAGTTCAATTTTTAATGCTTATTGATCCTTTTATATGAATTTGATGGAGTTGTGTGGGAAAGTTTTGATCCTGCTGACAATCGATGGGTTTGGGCTGTTTTTAGAAAAAGAAATGGAAAATCTATGAAGCTTTTTGATATATATCAGTTAATGGGATTGCTGGAAATTGGAAGAAAAGGGAGGAGAAGGATTGATAATCAAAATTTGTGGATTGACAGGAGTTGTTCACCTTTGCAGTCTGAACCTTGGTGTGTTCCTTCCCTCTTCTTATATTCACTGTTTGATTGGATTTGTTTTTACAGACAGATCGAAAATGAAGACTGGATTAGTATGGTGAGGGTGACTGTGACTTTTGAGCTGGTGGATTGGTATGAGAAATATTTCCAGAAAATAAAGTGGGCACTACTATTTTGGTCAAACAATCATCCAGAATGATGCTATGCATATCAATATATCATAAAGCAAAGGTTGGATGTTTGCTGTAATAATTTTGTGTGACGACTTTATGTTTTTTTTTTCTTTTTTTTATATGAATTGCGAAATATCTGCAGCTTTAAGTTGATGCCCAATTATCTTTGAAGAAGATTCCCTAAGCTGAACAAGATGACATATCATAAGTTTAGAGGTATTTTTTCATAAAAACTGAGTTAAAGTTTATTTTATGATGTTTAATTCGTAGCTTTGTAACTTGTGTAATTAAAATATTTACTTGCTCGTGACATTTTTTATTTACAGCTTTAAAAAGCTTATTATTAATGAGAATTTACAATTTTCATTCTTCCCAATTATTGTTTCATTAACATAATTAGATTATATTGGATTGGTTTGATCTATTGAAGTGTCATACAATTTTTGGTCAATCGTTGTGGTTGAAACCATAGCTCTTATTTATTGAAAATGTATTTAGGTTGTAAAAATTAAGCACAAACCCTATTATCATAATGTCTCAAAGTCTCCTTTTCAAAACCGCCAAAGCTTCAAAATCATTTAATTTCATTGCTCCCCCGCCGCATTGTGCGGGTACACAACTAGTCCTGACTGAAGACTCGGTTTGAGTTGATGTCCGCTACGACTAAAGACTTGGATAGGGTTGATGTCTACCTTGGCTAAAGACTTGTTTGGGTTGATGCCAATGGTGGTTTATCCTTGAAGTTATGCTTATAACATAGATACGTGGTTTATCTTTATGTGTTGCCACATTCGATGGAATTGGGTCTTCCCCGTCACCGAAAGGTGTTATTTTGGGTATCCATGTTTTCGGTGACGTTTTACTTATGGGGAATTGTTTACTCAAGATTTATGGGTTGCGTTTTATGACATCCACGTTTGAAGGATTTAGAGAAGTAAAGTTTTATTTCATATTTTTATAAATTAAGAGCTTTGTTTATTATTCACGTTTTGCTTGAGTTTGGGATTAAAGTGGTCTTTACGAGAGAAGGTTCATGTTGGGTTCTTTGTTCTAAATATGTACTTTTGAAAAATGGTGTCGTTTGTTATTTAAAGTAAATCTGTCAGAGAGTCTGTGATCTAAACTACTTTATTTCCCTTTTACAAATATATTTATTTCATGTTGTAAACTCTTGAACTCACTAGGCGTTAGCCTAACCTTTTTATTTGTTGGCATATGTATCAGGTTCCGGATGGGGTAACAGGTTCTAGCTTTTTGGTGAAGCGTTGAGTGCTTAGAGTTTGTGCAAGGGTGAGTAGCTTGATGAAGTCTTCCGCGTTAGTCGTTGATAAGAGCAACTGTTTCTTTGGGGTTTTAGTAACACCCGACTTTGATTTGTCTTTCTGCGAGACTTGACCTTTTAGTTGTTAAAGTTAAATCCAATATTCTTTTGAGGTATCTCAAGTGATGATTGTAAAATATATTATATCCTTTTTGTTGTTTAATTTGGAAGTTTTAAATTAGTTGCTCTGTTCATTTTCGAGGGTGTTACATCATATTATTCTTGTACAAATATATGTTGATGACATTATATTTGGTTTTACTAACACATCTCTGTGTACTCGTTTCGCTGAAAGAATGAAGAAAGAATAAAAAATGAGTATGATGGGTGAACTAACTTACTTCCTTGGACTTCAGATCAAGCAATCTGACAAAGGTACATTTATTCGTTAGGGTAAGTATGTTAAAGATATGCTGAAAAAGTTTGATCTCACTCAAACCTCAGCGATGAAAACTCCTATGGCACCTCCTTTGACATTAAACAAGGATCCAGCTGGAAAACCTGTTAATGTCACTGCCTATAGAGGAATGATAGGTTCCCTGCTGTATCTAACAGCGAGCCGACCTGATATCATGTATTATACATGTCTGTATGCACGTTACCAATAAGAACCCAAGGAATCCCATCTGATCGCTGTTAAGCAAATTTTCAGATATCTTAAGGGAACTCCTAACCCAGGTCTTTGGTACCCAGAAGATTCAGGGTTCGATCTAACTGGCTATTCAGATAGTGATTTTGCAGGTTGTAAAATTGATTAAAAAAGCACCACTGGCGGATGTCAACTCCTACATGGAAAGCTGGTAAGTTGGACAAGCAAAAAGCAAAACTTAGTATCCACTTCCACAGCTGAAGCTGAGTATGTAGCAGCTGGAAGTCGTTGTGCTCAAGTCTTATGGATGAGAAATCAACTATTAAATCTTAGGGTGCGTTTGGTACAGAGAATGGAATTGCAGAGAAATGATTGCAGAGAATGGAATTGCAGAGAAAGAGAATTGGTCTGGAGAATAGGAATTGACTCTCCTGTTTGGTAGCACTGAGAATTCAACAGAGAAATGTAACAGGAAATCATTTCTCTTGTTTGGGAGAACAGAGAAATGTAACAGAGAATTCACCGATATCACTGGCCATCTTCTCCGACCAAAATTAAATCCTCAACCCAAACCCAAATCCAAACAACAACATTAAAATAAAACCCAAATCCAAATGCAAGTCCAAAACCCATGTCAAACTTTTAATCCTAACTTAATCGATGAACTCAACTTTAAACCAAAATAAATCTGAATAAACCTCATCTGATGAACATGATCGTAACCATCGTTGCTAAGTACAATAAAAAATATCAAGAAAATTAACAACAAATATTTGTTAATTAATCCAAAAAAGTTGTAATACAAAACTATCAAATACCAAATCAAAAATCTAGATCAAACCTAAAAAAACCTAAATCAGTTTCAAACAAACAAAACCCAAGGATGTGCCAAAAACTGCACTGCTTTTCCTTCAAGAAATGCAGATCTTCTACAATAAATAAACAGGACACAATAAAGGTCACAAGATCCATCAAAAATCATCAGAACTTCTCACCGTAGTAGGCTGCGGTGCCAACCATGAGCGCAACGGTTCCACCCTGAGCGACTACACGGGCTCGCATCAAGGTGAGTGCTCGCCGGAGAGGGAGAGCGCCGGAGAGAGAGCCGGAAAGAGCGAGCTCGCCGGAGAGGGAGAGCGCCGAGAGGTGAGAGCGAGCTGTGGAGAGGGAGAGCGCCGGCGACGGGAAGAGCGCCGACGGGAAGAGAGAGAGCCGATGGAGAGGGAGAGCGCCGGCGAGGGAGAGCGCTGGCGAGGGAGAGCGCCGAGAGGGAGAGAGAGAGCGGCGACGTGAGGAGAGGGACGATGGTTTTCTCTTCAATTCTCTGATTTTGAAATCTCCCCATTTCTTTACCCTTTATGGAGAAATAAAAGTAGGGAAAGGGAATTGGTTTTTTTCTCAATTTACTTTTCTCAGTGTAACCAAACAAGAGAAATGGAAATCATTTCCATTTCTCTATCTTCAACTCTCTGTACCAAACACACCCTTAGACTATAACCTTCAGCTATCCAAGATTCCAATCTATTGCGACAACACAAGTGTCATCGCTATAGCAAACAATCCAGTACTACACTCAAAGACAAAGCACATAGAGATCAGATATCATTTTATCAGAGATCATGTGATGAATGGTGATATAGAACTCCACTTTATCCCTACTGACTATCAGCTTGCTGATCTTTTCACCAAACCTCTCGATGAGACAAGATTCAACTTTCTCATCAGTGAGCTTGGAATGCTGAATCTTGAAGATTAACTCTTCAGTTTTCATGCATCATGTCAATTATAAAATGTTCTACCTATTATCATAATCTCTGACTAAATATCTCTGATCTCTTATTCTCTCTCACTGAATCCTATTCAGTAAGAAGTTTTCAAAAACCAAAAACTTTAATCACTGAATTTTTTCAAGTGGTTAAAAGCTTTTTTTAAAAACAAACCTTATCACTGATATTTCTCATCAGTGATCCTTTGTAAAGAAAACATATCTCTGAATTTCTGTCAGTGATACTTTTCAAAAACTAAAACGTTTTTCTCTCTCTTGTGACGTCATTCGAACCGATAATCCTTGGCACACCTTTTTCTGACACCTTCGTCCATTGCACTTCTTGTCCAATCAACTTCGTGGGACGTGTCCGTGTCATGATGACCACATTTTCCCACTCTAAATTCTTTCTCTCTCCTCATATAAAAGGAATGCCATTCATATTTTTACCTTTTACCTTCTCTAAAAACTTAAAAGGCAAGAAAACACTCTTGGCATTCAAGCAAAGAACTTACGAACACTTGAATCTTCAAATCTTCAAGCATCTCAGGTTCTTGTTCTTATCCTTTTTCTTCCAAAAACACTCTTTTAATCCTAACTTTTCTTTCTTATTTTGGATTAAAATTGTTCTTCTCTTAAAATCATTTTCTTTATGATTTTTCTTGTTCTGTAAAAACCTTATGGTTTCTAGAACTGTTCATCTCACCTTCTCTTTAAGGAAACTGGTTTTTCTCTAAAACCAATTTCTTTAACAAGTTTCTTTCCCTAACAAGAAACTAGTAAAATGTTTTGCATTGTTTACAAACTCTAAACCTTTCATTCTATTCTTCTTTTACCTATTCCAGAAATGGCCTCCCAAGCTACTCTCATTCCATCCAATACTGTGAAATTTGCACTTGTTGACTCTGAAGTCGCGAAAAAAAATCACTTGGGACGTTTGGAAATTCCCAAAAATAAATTCCCTCATCTCATTCAAGCTGCTAACTTTCTCAAAGAATCGTGTTTGGGATATGCGCTGAAGGTTGATCCCATTCCTTCAAAGGCTCTTCTCCAAGAATTCTGGTTCACCGCTGACAAAGGTGAGGTCCTGAACAAGCAAGGCAAGTCGATCCCTGATATCACCTTCCAGACCCACCATGGACCTGGAAATATCACAGCTCTTGCCATTCGCACAGCTCTCCGGTTCCCCTCCAAGACAAAGGTCGGTTTCGACGCCTTACCAACTGACGCTTGATAGGCCAGGTTTACACCCTTCCCACAGGGACCGCAAGTGTACGGTGTCGTATCAAGTAATACGTATGGAAGTACGAGTATCGACCTATAGGAACTTGGTATTAAGTACCACAAGACTATATTGACTATTAACTAGACGAAATAAAAATTGGTTTATGTTTGCTAAAAGAAACTTAGATTGACACCGCTGAAAACCCGTTGAAGGAAAGGATAAAGTTTCAGATTATGAAAAGCAGTTAAGGGTTGGAATCCTCTTGGGTTCAATTGGATCAAACAAAGAATCGGTTAAATATTTTCATCCCATTAATCAATGAAATTTATCACTCAAAAATATCACTACTATACTTTCTCAAGCCATAGTAACATTAGTAATTAAGAAAATTGTTTCATCTCTCGATATCAACAAGTTAATTCCAAATTACTCATAGGAACAAGATCAACAACAAATCCAAGGTTGAATTGGTATATCTCTATCCATTTCGTGCCTCAGGCTTATAACATTAACATCTAATCTTTGAACACTTTTCTCTAAGGGTAAAAAGATCAAGAAATAATTCATTAGATGACCAGACTAACAAATTTATTAAAACATGTCATAAGCTTCATTGAATTACTAGATAGAAAATACAATACCCAATCAATTGTTTGAATCCAAAATACATCCAAGAATCATCCAACCCCCAACATCTTAAAGTTAGTTCATGTTGGGGGTTATGTAAAACAACACATTCATAAAAGAAATCACAAGATTGAACATATTTATCTCAAAGCAATTCAAAAGTATTTTAACTCCCTGAGATGCGTTGCCCAAGCACAAGAATCGAAATATAGTTTAATGGCTTAATCAATTATGTCTCTCCCCGGATCTTACTTCAAAATCGCCTTTTCGCCTTCTTCAAATTCGTCATCTCTCCTTCAGCTGTCCAGGAAAAATGTTCAAATCAAGATTGACGGCTACAGACCTAGCTGCAGGAAGCTATATGCCAGATCTGGAACGAATGCGGGTTCCATGCGGGTAAACCCGCATAGAAGTCGCCCGCTATGTTGAAATTCGCGGGTACGCTCGCGTGGGACCCGCATTTTACACTGTTTGTCCACTTCTCAGCACCAAAAATTGAACTTGTAGCCTTTTATTTCATGACTCTTCATCGGTTTCTTGTCTCATTCCGTTCCATGACCGAATTAGTCATGTTTCTCTATATTCTTCAATAATTATCGACTTGTACTAACTTTCGCTTACTGGTCAAAATACATCGCTATTCTCCTCTAAAACTCACAACGCTACTCGTTTTTAGATCTTTAATAAGGTCAAAACCCGACCTTATCAACGCTAAACTAATTCAGTTCCTCGATCACATGGAATATCAATGGAACTTCAAACCCCGCACCACCATCCCTGAAAAGAAGTTGACGAAAATTCACAAGGCGAAGATGCCCTCTGAGCTGAATTATATCTTCACTCATATAATTCAGAGCATGAGTGGAAAGGTTGGATCACTGGACTAAGCAAGCAAGGTTCAGGTTCAAATGGGTTACTCAGTGATCGCTGGACGACACTTTGACTATGTCGGAGCCATTTTTGAAGATCTTCTTTCCAAGGTAGAGAAAGCTGAAAGGGACGTCAATATTCCCTATGTCAGATTCATCTCTGCTATACTTCATTACTTCTTGGGAGACAAGTACCCTAAGGAGAGTGATTGTAGCTTCTCCAAGGTTGTCCCTCGCATCCTTGAAGTCAAGCCCGGTGA
Organism: Arctium minus; assembly: GCA_954870635.1. Lineage (NCBI taxonomy): Eukaryota > Viridiplantae > Streptophyta > Magnoliopsida > Asterales > Asteraceae > Arctium > Arctium minus. Next base: position 156,667,255 of record OX941081.1, read on the forward strand.
TAATGAGGTAAGTCTTCAAACTATACGCCTCTGAATCTCCCACTATTCTTCTTCTTCAGTGGCTACGCAGATGGTTACTTCATCAGCTATCCCCGCCACTACCACCCCTCAAAAACGAAAGTCATCAGCTACTTCTGGTACCTCTAAAAAGGCCAGAAAGGTTGTAGAGCAACCCCCTCTCGCAAATGTACCTGAGGTAGTCTCTCAACAGACCACCTTGGATGACTTCGTGGCTCTCTCTTCCACTGTTGCTACCGCAAGATCCGTCTCAGTGACTACGGTCACTGACACACCACCGATGACCACCCAGATTCCCTCAGTGACTCAACCCCCATATGAGTTAACTTCTATCATCACCAGTGTTTCCTATTCTATCCCTACTACTTCTCCTTCTATTTCTTTGGTCTCTAATCTTCCACCCTTACAACAGCCCATTCTTCAAGCTGCAAATGTAGGACCTGGTGGCCTCCCTTTCGGAGGTTTTCCTCAAACATCACTGCCCTTTCCTTCTTTTGAGGGAGACCTGGCATTCTACAATATGTTTGACACATCAGGTAACTCTAAAACCATATACACTTCTCCCACCTCTCTAAATAAGCCTGAGCAACGTTTTGCTCAACCACTAATTTATTTTTCAGGTCCTACTTTGGGAATTTTTGATGCCTCTCTGCACAAGCTGATTGAGAAAGTGGAAGCTCTCTCTACTTCCATCGACACCACCACTACTGCCGTCAACGGTGCTGGTGAAGACCTGAAGAATCTCTCCACTTCCATCTCCACGAAAGTTGATGCGTCTCAGCTCAACTCTCTCCAAACTGAGGTCAGCACGCTGAAAGAGAACGTGGCCACCAACTCTCTTCAACTACAATTTCTAAATGGCCACGTTGATCATCTCACCAGCGAGGTCAAGATCCTTGGTGGAAAGGTTGACGACTCAAATCGGCTTCTCACTCAACTTATGTCAAAGCTGAATGAACCAACTCCCGCTCCTACCCCCTCTTTCACTGATGATGACATAATGTCGCTGAATCTCGCTGTTAAGTCCATTCAGCACGCTACGTCTTCCATTCCAGAGATAGAAGGTCGTTTGGACGCGTTGGAGGCTGATGCCCACACATCAACTGTTGTGGAAGCTGAAGTTGAGGCTGCCACATCCCTCCCCCATTATGATGACAAAGAGGGGGAGAAGGACTTAAATGAAGAAAAAGCAGCGAACGAGCAGGAGAATGTGGAAGAACCTCTCTCTCAGGATAGTTGAAGAGAAAGCCCCCCTCCCCTTCTCCAGTACTAGTTGAAGAGGAATAGGTTGAAGAAGATGAAGATCTTGATCTTGAAGATCAAGAGGCTGACGATGTCATTGCTGATGATGATGAAGACGAAGATCCTTCCCAATGGTTCTCTGCAATAAACGTCTCATCAGCTCCAGCGATGAAAGGCATCGTTCTTAATGAAGCAGGGGGGAGACAGAAGGACAAAGCTCCAGATACCTCATCCCAAGGCAAGCAGAAGGGAATCGTTGCCGAGGGAAATCTGAAACTCCTGTCACCTTCTGAGGGGGAGCTACCTTCTCAGGTATGTCTCTCCATTGTACCTCTATCTTTCTTTTCCTACCAACCAACCCTGTCTTTCTAGCCTTTATCTCTCTCTTCCTCAAAATCATACACTAACTCCTTTTTCTTTTTGCTCAGACGGTTCTCTCCCCTGCTTAAGGAAACGTCTCAATAAATAATCCCAGCTCAAATAGCTGAAGAATCAATAATCCCAATCTCTGTCAATGAGGTTGATGAAGAAGAAGGGGATGAATCCCTAAGTCATCCAAGAAGTCCCTCTCGACCTCTTCAAAGTTCAGAGGATGAAGTACAAAGACGAGCAGAGATGATCTCCAACCTGGAGAGTTTACGGCTGAAGATCCCTCCTCAAGCCTCCGATGAAGAGTTTAACTTTCTTTCCAAAGATGAAATTGAAGAATATTTCAGAGCTGAAAAGTTGATTGCTGAATTCCAAAAAGATGCTGATCTAGCTCTTGAGGTATATTCATCTCTATTCAATGATGACAAGATGAAAAAGAATCTAGTGAAAGTTCAAGTTGCTCTTTTGAAAGAGATAGAGGAGGAAAACGCTAAAAGAAAAGAGATCAGCGATGCCAGTCTAGCTTGGTGTAAGAAAAAGTTCGACCATCGATCTGATCCAATGAAGATCACTGTCGTGACAATCTCGGGAAGGAAAAAGAAGGATCGAACAACTATCACCATGGAGATATTCAGAGAATATGGAAGTGCAAAATCTATGTTCTTATCAAAACTAGAACACTTCGGCTATTCAGAATGGTTAGAGTTCAGAGAAGCACTGAAGAAATCAAGATCAACGTACAGAGACCATGTTGAAAACCTTCTTGAAGCTCTCATCAACAGGGTTGCTGCCAAAACAAATGTGCCCCCAGCTCCTCCATCTCAGCCAAGACCAGTTAAACGAAAGCATGCCTCTTTCTCTGAAAATGATGCAGTTATCATAAATGAAACCTCCATCAAATTCTCCAGGGATGCACTGTCCGGGCCTTCTCCTGATCTCTCAACTCTAGATCTATCATTGCCTTCTGATGGACCTTTCTTACCAGGGCAAGTGTTAAAGAAGCCTTATGGAATCTTCTTCAGAGATGATGAGGAACAACTTAGGTTTCAAAGAGTCTCTGAGATTCCTCTCTGCCCACTAAGCCATTTTCAAGATCTTCTATGCTTGTGGTGTGGATACTCTTCATTGGTGGATCCAATCAAAGCTCTTATTCGACAAGAAGTCGCTGATCGAAGAAGGAAAAGAGGAAAGATACCAAATTTCATGATCTCTCCTAAGACCTCCTGAAAACTTAGCTGATAGATTCTCTTCTGTATCTTGTAATCTATTAGTTAGTCTTACAGTAGTATAGGACTTCTCTTGTACTTACAATTTTCATATTCTACTTTGTAACCTCTTTTTACAAATTAATTAAAGTTTCAGTGAAGTACTTAAATCCATCAGTACTGTAAAAGATCCCTCAAAATAGTAATTGGGACATGTATGTTACGAGTCCTGACTATCCTTATATTTTGATTTAAAGTAATTTTCTTCATAGTTACTTTGTCATCATCAAATAGGGGGAGATTGTTGATCCAAACTCTCTCAGTGATTTGATAATGACCCGCTGTAATACTTAGTGAAAATTACGTTTAACATTTGTATGTATTACGTTTCACTATCAGCGATTAAGTACTGAGTATGTTCAGTATCGCTGATGATCTCTCTTGTAACAGTTAGACGTAATCCCTGAAGACAAGTTTCGTGACATAGATGTTCATCACTGAGTGGAAGAAAAAGTTGCTGAACAACGGACAAGTCTACTCATGATCTGATGTGGATATCAGTGAAACCAAGACAAGTCTACCTACACGCGAAGAAACCTGAAGAAAAGCTTCAGCGATCACTGAACCTCCTTATATCTCTAGGAAGGAAGAGATATTCAGCGATTGAAGATCACATAACCTATGCTCCAAGTTTCTTTTGTCTTACCCTTGCACACATAGTACAAATGTCAGATGAGACATACCTCTACGACAGATCGTACAACAACTCTGAATTCTACACTGTTCACCATACGGCCAAAAGCATGTCTCCAAAAGTCAGAGGCATGCAACCAACCATTGAAGGACACGTGTAAAGTACCCTGCCATGCATTTAATGCATAGGGTATAAATAGAAATATCAAGACTCTATCTGAGTGTCGCCTTCTATCTTTCTATTCATATAGAAACCCTTGCTTTCTATATTCTCTCAATCTCTATTCTCTAAATTCTTGTGCAACAATCTGTGTGATTCTTAAGTTTGTTTAGATTAGGTTTTACTTAATCTTATTCCGCAACAAACTGTAAATTTTAATTTGATTTATCAATAAACAATTTATTAAACCATTAAATTTTGTGTTTGTATTCAAACCCCCCCCCCCCTCTTCTACAAACTTGTTAAGCACCTTCGGGACCAACACATATTGATGAAAACAAAACCTTGTTTTGTAACGGTCTTGATTCATTTTTTAAGTATAAAAGAGGACATGGAACCAACGTACAACCAACCTTTGAATTTTTTTTAAAGTATATAATATTTATGTGCTTAATGCTCACCGTTTAAATATTCATTTTATTTATTGAGCAACTTCGTAGCTTTCAAATTTAGTAATTTTGATATTTCATGTTTTATAGGTTGGAATTGCTTACCTTTTGGCTTCGGAAATTGTAAATAATTGTACTATATGTCCCACAGAAAATATTCAGTACAGTTGGTGAGTTCCTCTCTTATGGGGTTGATTTGCATAACAGTCAAGTTATCTGAGGTTCTTATGAACGACAAATGTTCCAGATATCATGTTGTTCAAGATCAAACCCCTTAAACGTCGCAAGTGTCCTCTTTGCAAATGGCTGCGGGTTAAGGTATCTTACATTCTCCGAAAGATTCATTAAAATTTTCTTATAATTTTATCAATGTGTATGGTAATCACTGTATATTGATATTACCCTTCATCGCACCAACTTTTGAAGTTTTTGATTGCTTATAAATTCTTGACTCACTGCACCAGGATGTAAATTGTGTTGAAGTTTTGAGGCCTTTTACCAAATTCTTACCAGGTAAGCGCTTATCGACAAGAAATTAACATTCATTAATTTACCGTAAACCCTTTAACTTTCCTTGTTCATCTCGACACGTTTCTTCACAAGCACAGTCCTTTCAAGTGTTGCCGATGAATTTTTGCTCGAGAATAACGAGTTCCTTCACGAACTTCATGGGATATCATCACTTCTCCTCCGATGGTGGTTAAATATTGGTTCCTCTCATGTTTCCACTTATGAAGATTTTAGTCAAAGCGTTGATGTAGATCGTCGTCCTGATTCCTCTGTCTCTTGATGTCGTGACAACAATTTTTTTCTCAGATGAGTTGCATGTTTTAACTATTTTCTCTTCGCTTGAAATTCGAGGTCGATAGCATTTAACGTACGTGAGGAGTTCATTCACTAATGGATTATGTTTCTCTATCCTAAATCATTTACAATAGTCCATTGGTTTTCTCAATTTATCGTGTTTAGTATTTTATGTTCATCTGTATCAGCAACTTCTCTACATCCTACTTTGTTTTCATGTTTTAACTATTTTCTCTTCGCTTGAAATTCGAGATCGGTAGATTTTGACGAACTGGAGGAGTTCATTCACTAATGGTTTCTTTTTCTCTAACCTAAATCGTTTACAATAGTCCACTGTGCTTTGATGTTGTTCACTTGAAGACTTAAATATACATTTATAATTTGCTTAGTAAAATAAACTGATGTATATTATTATTCCTTGCACGTACATTATGTAGAATTGTAGTGAGAGAGCTATGTATAGTGTCGTTGTATAGGAAATTGAAAAGGAGGATATTTGTAATCATCATTTATAGACAAGGGATATTCTCTTACTTACATTGTGTTTTGTTTTTTCATCTATAATTTGTATTTATAATCACATACACGAGGTGCGACAAGAAGTTGCAATTCATGTTCATTGTATTTAAATTTGTTTTTAATCCATGTATCATGTATCTAAACTTTGAATACGGAAAATATTTATGGGTCGTTTACCAAATGCTTACCGACAAAATTAATCTCTTTCACTCAGGGGCGGAACACAAGCTTTCCAACCGCAGGGGCCAGACCGAGGGACGGATCTAAAGAAGGGTCACCGATGGCATGTTGCAACGAATTATGAAAGGTGCAACTGTATCGTTTTAAAATGTGTCACTGTATAATATTCAAAAATTGAAGAAGGTGCAAACGTACCTTGTAATCAACAAAAAAAAACTCTTGAAACCAACCCAAAAAACCGAAAAAGTCTCTCAAAATCGATAAAAAAAAAACTCAAAAATTCCTCGAAATCTAGCAAAAAAACTATAAAAATCCCTTGAAATGGTGGGATTAGGCTAAAAGCACAGCGGTTGATGAAGTGAATGCAATTCTATCAAACAACATAAACTCCACTTGACCGCTTCTATAAAAATGGATTTCTTTTGCAACCTAAACTCCATTTCAAAGTTCAAACAACATCTACTTCTATTCTAATCTTCTATGTTCTATCAAACAACCTAAATTCAGTGGTAGACATTTCATAAAGACCCAAACACTCAATCAAACAAATTAAAACCCAATCAAAGTAATCAAACAATGACAAACAAATTAAACAATTAAACGGTTAAACAAGTGAACAACCTAAAGTCCTAAAGTAGACATTTCATAGAGGCATAGCCACATAGAGATGCATCAAACAAATTAAAATCCAATTAAAGTAAACTAATCAAACAATTTCAAATAAAGTTAAACCTAGCTAATCAATTAATCAAATAATTTCAAATAAAGTTAAACCTAGCTTAGCTAATCAAAGAATTTCAAACTCAAACAAGTAATGTGATTATGATTTATGAGCAATGACACTTATAAATTTTAAAATTAAAACTTGAATAAGGAGCAAAAATATCTGTGATTTGGGGGCTATTGGAAGATTATTTGATGAAGATGAAGTTAAAATCACTGTGATTTCATTTGTATTTGAAGAATTTCATCCTTGATTTGGTTGTTTCTCTTCCTCTTCCATTGGAAAAAACCTGTGACCAGGTCCCAAGTCCCAACAGATGATGAGATAATCAGATAAACTCATAAACAAATCAGATAAACAGATGATGAGATAATCCCAACGGTACCTGGAGGAGGCTGAGCTGTTGTCGCTTTGGAGGACGGCGGTGCTGCAGCCTGCCGGCGGTGGCGTGAGTCGCCGTTGATGCTACTATTTGTGACCTGGTCGCTATTGCTACTACTGTCTTATGGCCTGGTTGTGCGAAGGGCGATATCGATAGCGATTGAACCTTGGCCCTTGAGGAGAGTCGTGAGAGTTGAGACGATGAGATGAGCCTGAGAGTTTGGACTTTAAACAATTGGATTAGTCAGATTTGAGACTTCTACCTATTTTTAATAACCAGATTGCTTAGTAGACTAAAAGGGGGGGGGCAAATTAGAAAAGAAAAAATTTATATCTTGCAAATCCAATACCCTCTATATGAATGGAAGAAAACCGCAGGGGCCTTGGCCCCTGATTGCCCTAAGGGCCTTCCGCCCCTGCTTTCTCTTACCTTATCGGGTAAAATTCTTGGTCTCCAATATGGATTGTTGGTAAGCATTTACTTGGTAAGAGTCACCACCCTTATTTGTCGGGTAAGATTCTCATTGCCTCTCCTTTTATCGGCTAAAATACCAGGTAAAATTCTTGGTAAGGTAAGTGATTCGATAAACACTTATCTGGTAAGTATTTTGAAAATTGCCCCTTAGTCGATGATTATTTTCAATAGGTTTGCTGAATAGAAAAGTATTCCCTCAATATCATGAAGTGCAAGGCTAATGAAAGATAAGGAGATGTGAGAGTTGATAAATGACATTACTTAATATTTCCAAGACGATTTTTTTGTGCATCTGATTTTTAAACCTTTTCACCATTAATATTCCATATGGAATGAAATGGCTATCTAATGTATGGTTAACAATGTTCAAAGTACTTGAATTTCTTCGGGTATCCCATATTCATGAAAAAACGTTTTATTCCTATTTTACAGTTAACTTTTTACATCCCGCCGAATTGCACGGGTGCACAACTAGTTATTATAAATGTTATCATAATATGTATAGGGATATTGATAATAATTTTGACATACCACATGAACCAAAACGTAATTCACTCTATATCTATACTATATTATAAAAAACGGATAAAAAATTCTTAAATACAAATTATTAGACACAATGTACCATCATTTTATGCAAGATTTTAAAAATCTCTTAAGTTACAAGTATCAAAGCACAAGATACATATTACTACTGCAGGCTTCTAACACCTACCAATTTGGTATGTGCAAGGTCTTCCTTTTATGCAGATTTTTCCATGTATCATTATTAATTAATATATTATATTACTATAATTTTGTTTTAATTATATTACTAAATATGTAATTGATTATTTTTTCTAGATGTCATTAAAATATATAAGATAATCATTGAATTCTAACAAAATACTTAATTTTTTTATATAAAAAACATTATATTATTAAGCCTAAATTAAACAAATTTATAAAAAAAAATATTATCACTTTCTTAAAACCATCCAAAATCGTACTGTAAATAGACAAAAAAATAAAATGAAACATTAAAATCATGATGTATCTCGCTGCATTGCGCGAGTACGCTTCTAGTATTTCCATAATATGCCTAACATATATAAAACCAACAATCCGTTAATTACAGAGAAGTCCCTGATTAGGTTACATGTTTCAATGCAATCCTTTCCTGTGTTTGGCTGCTGTCAGAGAAGAACTCCCCTGGCCTTACTGCCGCTCAGGATGTTATCATCCTCTTCATCAAACCCTAACCCTAACCCTACCTCAAGCTCACTCTACTCTACCATGAACCTTAATCCCGATTCTTCAGCATCATCTTCGAAGAAAACCCCTAATCTTCTTCCTCTGTTTACTAATCCACAAACACCTCACATCAACTGTAAAGGTGGCCTTACCATCTCCAATGGTTTTTCTTCATCATTCTCTTCCGTCGCCGCGAATCCAGTTTCCGTTTCCGGAATTGAAGAATCGGGAGATACGGAGGAGCTTCAACTTGTGGTGGTGTCATTTTATAAGTTTGCTGATTTTCCTGACCATGCCGATCTGCGTAGACCTTTGAAAGAGCTGTGCGAGAAGCTGGTGAGTATTTACTGTGCATTGTTGTTGGATTGATTTTAATTGGAAAAATTCTACCTATTAAGCGATGATTGAGAAGAAAACATCTCTTCATATCGGTTATCTTTGTGAATGCGATGAATGTGATTTACTGAGTATTCTTAATTGATAAAAGACACTCGTGTGTAAATTTCAAGTATTATATTGTGTATTGACATGTTAACTTTGTGTAATAGACAAATGTGAATGATTGCCTGCCTATTTTTTTATTTGAACTACGAAAGGAGCCGTATGCAAGGAATTCTTTGCATATCAAGGGTGTTTGTACTTTGTAGGACCATTTTCAAACCAAACCAAACAAACTCAGTAACCCATTGATTCCCGTTGAGAGGTAGGGTCTGGGGATGGGGAGATGTACACAGACTTGCAAAACAAAAAAGAAACAAGAGAGCAAGTTACAAGTGTGAGTGTGTGCAAACAAACAACGATTTACAGTAAAAGTGACAGGAAAGGCAGCAGGACCAAATGTGAGGAAAGTAGGTTACAACAAAGAAGGTGATACGAATTGTAGTACCGGCAAGTAGCTACTATAGTAGAAGCATATTAGATATGAAAAAGTAGGAAACAAGAAGGTAATCCTCCATCTAACTAAGGGGCCGTTTACTAAATTACTGGGTCGTTTACCAAGTAAGCGCTTACTGGGTCGTTTACCAAGTAAGCGCTTACTGGGTCATTTACCTTACCAGGTGAACATGGCAAGGGCCGAAAATCGTACCTGGTAAGAGCGATGATAAGGATGGAGAGTCTTACCCGGTAAACGCTTACCTGCTCTACTATCATACTCTATATCCTTCTCATAGGTCTGCAAACCACCCCAACTCTGCCCGAAAGGTCTCGTTCAATATCATGTCCAACATGGTCCAACCACAAGTCTACCTAAGCATCCTTATTTTCTCAACTTCCAACTTCGTCTTGAGCGTCTTCTTCATTGCCCGATACTTCGATCCATATAACATAGCTAGTCAGTAGTCACCCTCTAAAGTTTCCCCTTCGATCCATATAACATAGCTAGTCACCCTCTAAAGTTCCCCCTTCAATTTTAGCATAACCTTCTTGTCGCATAGAACTCACGTGGCAGTCCTCCACTTTAACCACCTTGTCTTTATGTGATGTGTTACATCATCCTTGACCTCTCCCTTCTTCCTCGACTCTGCTAGCCCACTACCAACACAGTGTCGTCGGCGAATAACATGCTCATGGAACACTACCTTGAATCCGCCGGGAAATCTCGTCCAAAATCACAGCAAAAGGAATGGACTTAGTGTTGTCCCCTGGTGTAGTCCTATATCTACCTCAACTCTGTCTCCCTCACCTCCTGACACATGCCTTAGCTTCCCTATACATATCTTTTAGTACACATTTACACTGAAATACCTTGATGATACCTGTTTCTCCTTTAGGCTCCTCCAAATCACGTCTCATGGCACACTATCATAAGATTTTTCCATGTCTAAGGATACCAAGTTAGGTCCTTACTGTGCTCCAAATACTTTTCCATGAACCGTTTAAGAAGGTGGATTGCCTCTATCATCAACCTTCCCGACATGAAGTAAAATTGGTTCTCCGTCACCGCTGTTTCATTTCGCATCCTGGCCTCAACCACACACTTCCATAATTTCATGGTGTGGTAGTGTGGCTAAGTAGCTTTATACCTCGGTAGTTGGTAGTTGGGACTATGCCACCTATGTTCTTATACAGCGGCACCACCTCACTAAGCCTCCACTCTTCAGGCGTCTTGTCAATTTTAAGAGTGATGTTAAGAGTTCTGTCAATCACTGCGCAATGCCTCCACTAGACACAACCATACCTCAATGGGTATCTTGTCCGGGCCTACGACCTTGCCGTTACTCATCTTCGTTAATGCTCTTCTCACTTCCCCTATGCCAATTCTCCGACAAAAGCATTGATTGCATGACCGTTGTAGAACCATCTGTGTTTTTAAGTAAATTCTTACCTGATCCACGTAACCTTTGGGATTTGTATGCTTGTCACTTGTGACAATTTGGGAAGTTCAAATTTAACTATGCCTAGTTTGTGGAAGTGAACGATTCAGTTTTCCTGTAGCCAAAACTGATGGTTATTCAAGGATCAGCTCCAGGCAGCAGATATGGAGTTTGTGGAAATTCATATCTTGTGATATTGACGAGGCAGCAGATAACTTAAATATATTCCCAGTTTAAGTTATATGACATAACAGATACATGTCAACCAGGAAACTTATTAGAATCTGTATGATCTATGATGATTGCTACTGCACAATTATTGATACTTTTGTCGATCCAGCAACTTGAAGCGGAAGTTCCTGGCAAGTACAAGCATATGAAATGAAAGAAACGTGGGGCGAGGATGTTTTTAAATTCCATTAATTACCTTCCCACCATCATAGTAATTATCATGTCTTGTGTATGGGCAAAACTGTCATTTTAGATATCTTAATTCTACATCTCAATCAGACGCAAATTGCTTTCCTTAGTTCTGTCCCATGCTTGTTATAATTCTTTCTATCCTTGTAATTCATACCCCTCACCCAACTTATACCTTTCAGTACATTTCAGGTGGTATCATTCTTGCTCCAGAAGGAATCAATGGCAGCATATGTGGCATCCGGAAATCGGTTGAAAAAGTTCTTGATTTTATTCAGTCTGATGATCGCTTAACGGGTCTTCGACTAATAGAGTCACCTGTAAGCCCTGAAGAAGAAGCCATTCACCATGGACACACAAGCAGTTCTCCACTTGCTGCAGGGGAAGATGCTCCATTCAGATGGGACCATGTGAGGGTGAAGCTTAAAAAGGAGGTAATGCAGTAATCAGATCAGTGATTCAGTTATGTTTTCGAGTTGTTAATTTTAATTAGCTATTCTTTATATATTATTTAGTCTTATGTTTGTGCAGATAGTTTCCCTTGGAATGCCGTCGGTATCTCCTAATGAAAGAGTTGGGAAGTATGTCAGCCCAAATGAGTGGAATTCATTGATCAGCGATCCAGATACAGTAAGTCGCTCAATTTGGTCATCAGTTGGTATCTTCTTCTTACTTCCCATTTTGAATCTTATGTTATCGGGCCATCATCCAGCTCTGCTAAGTCCCCTTCTTTTTTTTATCATTTACTCCCTCTGTCCCAAAATAAATGTCTACAATGAAAAACGCACACATTTTTTTCTTCGAAATGTGTAATTATTACCCTTTTTAATGAACTAAATGCCAATTGTACCCTTAGTAACAAAGGGAGTAATGAATTTCTCCATCTCATAATTAAGGGTAAAATTGGAAAGTTAGCACTTATTTTATAAAATGGACACTTAATTAAGACAAACTAAAATAGAGGGTTGGGTTCCGGTGAGAAGTTGAGTTAACGTGAGAAGTGGTTATCAACCGTTGGATGCACATTAGGATGAGATGCGCCGAGATAAGATCTCGGTGCACCAAGATGCAACGGATCAATCTCCGTATCAAGCGCGATTCATGGGTGGGCTTGAGATTAAAAGTGATCAAGGGCTCAGATCCACTTCTCACTCTTTTCATGTTAGCTCAACTTCTCACACGATCCTTCGCCCTAAAATAGAAATGTAAACACTTATTTTGGGATGGAGGGAGTATTACAAATGAACTGAAACTAAGGGCCGTTTACCCGATGCTTACCCGGTAAGCGCTTACCGGTAATAGTCAACACTTTCACTTAATTTACCGGGTAAGATGTTAGTCCATTAAAATGACATCGTATTGCATGCAACATTTTTATCCGGTAAGCGCTTACCGGGTAAGAGTTGTCTAGGGGATGTTTGTTTACCTCTTAATAGTTTAATTAAGAGGCAACCTCTGAATCGCTCAGAGATGAATCTTGTTTGGCAAAAAAATAAAATTAGTCTGCCTCTTAATGATTCTAAAACCCTCCGAATGATTTTGTATCTTGTGTCTCCCTTATCCATTAAGCGCCCTAATTTCATTATAAATAATTACCAAACAACCATATTTCATTTTGCACTATATCATAAAAGCCTCTTAATCATTCTGACCACTTAATCATTCTGCACCAAACCATTCAGCAACTGCTAAACAACCTATCACTTAATGGGTAAGAGTCTCTCGGTCCTTGTCATCGCTCTTACCGAGTAAGATTCTCAATCATTGTCATGTTCATCCGATAAGGTAAAATTGAGCCGGTAAGCACTTTTGGGTAAGTGTTTCGTAAACGGCCCCTAACTCTTCTTTTATGGATGTTTCCGTAGGTTGTCATTGATGTTCGTAATGACTACGAAACTAGAATTGGCAAGTTTAAAGGGGCAGTTGATCCATGTACGACAGCTTTCAGGGAGTTCCCCTTTTGGGTGGATGATCAGTTTCAACTTTCTCTACCAGATGTCCAAGTGGAATGCAGAGGTTCATCTGATGAAGCTGAAAAACAAAATGAGCAGGGACAGAAATCTCCACCTCGTGTTGCAATGTATTGTACAGGTGGAATTCGGTGTGAAAAAGCTTCAAGTTTTCTCCTCAGCAAAGGGTTTAAAGAGGTAAGTTAGCTTGCACTATATGCCTTGTTACTACCACCTCTTTATTACTCCCTCCGCCCAAAATAAGTGTCCACTTTCGGCTACTTTCCAATTCTACCCTTAATTATGAGATGAAGAAATCCATTACTTTAAGTGTAAAATTGTCATTTAGTTAACTAAAAAGTGTAATTATTACATAATTTTAAAATTGTGCACCTTTTTCATTGTGGATATTTATTTTGGGACGGAGGGAGTCCTTTTTCAAATCATGATCTTCCATCAACTACTTCCATAGTTCTCTATTAGTTGTTTTTGGTTCGACTTTGAATGTCAAAAATAAATTACTTCCAATCTGGAAGTTGATTCGTGTATCTAATTCTTGAGGAAAAACCCGAAAGTAAAAATAAAAAGGTAGAAGCATCATAAATAGGAGAAGAATCAGTGAAATCGTAAAAGAATAAACAATAGTTATAAATTTGGCAAATACTGTCCTTTATCATATATTTCCTGGGGCTGCCATTGTTAAACCTTTTAGGTCATATTTGTCCTTGACATGTTATTTACTCCGTCCTTCCCAAAATAGGTGTCCATATTTCTATTTAAGTTTGTCCCATAAGTAACAAGTGTCCAGTTTCATGAATAGATATTTATAATTTACTAAATTTCCTATTCTACCCTTATTTACGACACATATTTTTAAGTTATGAATAGAGAAATTCATTAGTGGAATAATTATACATTTCTAAGACGGTGTTTTTTTTAATTATTAGGGTAAAATTGTCAATTTGTCATTGAGTTGATCAAAAGTGTAATAGCTATATATTTCTAAAACTGTGTTTTTTATTATAATTGTGGACACTTATTTTGGGATGGAGGTAGTATCATCTTTGATATATTTTTTTGTTTATGTGATTAGGTGTATCATTTACAAGGTGGGATACTTAAATACCTAGAGGAAGTTCCAAAAACAGAGTCTCTTTGGGAAGGTGAGTGCTTTGTGTTTGACAAGCGAGTCTCGGTCAAACACGGGTTGGTGCCGGGAAACTTCAAACTTTGCTATGGCTGCAAGAAACCGGTAAGTGATGCTGACATGGAATCACCCGAGTGGGAATATGGTGTTTCTTGTTCCTACTGTTATGCTTCAAAGTCCGAGGAAGAGAAGGAGAGGGCTAGAGCACGGCAAAGGCAGTTTGAAACTTGGGGCGTGATCGGTGGTCCCGACAAAGGTCGCCGGCCACCAAAAACGACAGATGCTAGCAACAGGAGTGACTCCCAAATTGCCATGAAAGATGCTTAATCTTTATTAGAGACTGAAAATGTACCCTTTTGTTCAACCATGTTTTTGTTCCTAGAGTGGCGATTGTGGTCAGATTTTAAGGTTAGTTTCATTTCATTTTACGTTGTGAATCTGCTGATATTTGAACGTTTTACATCGGTTGTTTTCTTGTTTTATAGGTTTGTGACTCTTTAAACTTGAAGTCTCAAAGATCAAGATGAGCCAAAATAGGCCGTAGCCCCACACCTTTTAGCATGAAGTCCTGTTATTTGAACATTTTAAAGTCAAATCATAGCATTGGAAATGTATTGTGGCAATTTGATGTTAACATGTGTAAGTATGGAATTGGCACATAAAAAGTGTTCATTTAGGGGCCGTTTATCAAATGCTTACCGGGGCAAGTGCTTACCAACAAGAGTCACCACTCCTGCTTACCTTATCGGGTAACATTTTTAGCGTTGGTAAGCGTTTTTACCTGGTAGGCTAACAAGGTAAGAGTCTTCCTCGTCACTTACAGGTAAGATTCTCGATCTTTATTATGTCTCTTACCGGATAAGATCTCAGTGCTTGTTATGTCTCTTAACGGATAAGATTTGCAGTCCTTGACATGTTCACTTAGTAAGGTAAGTGACGCACAGTAAGCGCTTAAGCGCTTACCAGATAAGTGTTTAGGTTCGAATCCCTCTCTTTCCGTACCTTCACCTAATTCACTGATCTTACCAACCACAATAGATCAAATAGCAATAGATACGACTATTCCAAGAGTTATACCTTTCTTTGATATGGATTCTCTATTCCTAATGGCTATGGTACCGAAAGTACTGTTAAAGAAAAGAGTAGACAAGGAATGAAAATCTCCCTCTCGGTCTATGATACCTAAATGGAAGAAATATCCGGATTAAACCCTTATTTATCTTAACCTTAGGTTAATTTACTTCGTTGAAAGGGAGCAAAATTGTTCGAACTCTCGTTCTAAGCACCCTTGTGGTCTCTTTAGTGCATAAATTTACTTGTTTAGCCCTGTGGGATTCATTAAACAAAGTAAGAAGTGTAAAAGGTTTTTGAATATTTGACAGACAAATTAAAACAACAAATGAAAGAACGTGATGGAAGTTGGCATATAATAAGTGAACAAGGTTTTTAATGGTTACCAAAGGGCCTTTGGTACCGGTAGAGCCTAGGTGTTCAAACATCTATAAAACGAGGAAAATGTGAGTTCATTTATTATATATATATAAACGTTATATACTTAAAGAAAAGATTTCTAATGGTTAATTTAAAGCATCGATCATTTAAAAATCAAACAAATCCAATGAATCCATATGTAGTAGGGTCTCGTTAAAATAAGATATACATAGGCATAACCGTTATCTAAAGGGTAAAAAAGTGAGGAGGGTGTGTGGGTTTATTTGTTGCACTTGTCGTATATAAATATTATATACTTCAAAAAAAGAGTAAAAAAGTTTGGCTAAAGGCATCAGTGTGTTTGGTATGCCGGACATGACGAGACATGACAACAAAAACTTGTCCAATCCTATGTTTGGTGGAACATTAACTAGACTGGGATAGAACGGGAATGAATGTAATAGAAGTACATTTTTTGTCCCATTAAAGTAATTGGTATAAAAATTAGGAAGATGAGACAAGTTTGATAAATATTTAAACTGTCTATGTTAAATTAAACATCTAATAACTTCCACAATTCTTTCACTCACCTATCTCACTATCGCTAGTTCAGTTTCGTCTAGTCCTATTCTTGTAACAAACACACCATTAAAAAACGCAAAAAAAAAACCAACAACAAGAGGTTGATACGTCTTTGATCAATACGATTGTTCAAATGGACAAGTAATTAATATTGTCCTTAATTGTAAAATTGATATTAGCCCACACATAACAGAATTAAGGGTTATCATCATATATAATCATGTGGGAATTTTTTTTTTTAACTTTTTAATCACCTCCAAACTTTTTCTCATAAGACAGTCAAGAAATCGTAAATTAATGCTACAAGTCACTTTTCTGTTGTTTATGACATTTTTTACGCATCCAAATGAAAAATGGCTCCCACAAAAATAGATTGAGACACCACAGCTTACGGCACCGCAAGAGCATGCCTTGAAGCACAAAAAGCAAGTTAAAGTCACAACTTGTGGCACCGAAAAACATGCCTCGACGCACAAAAGCAAGCAAAAGTTGTAGCTTGCGGCACCGCAAGCAGTGGCGGATGTATAAGGTAAAGGGTGGGGGGAAGGGCCCCCATTAAAAAAATATTTTTTCATTTTTATAGGTTAAAAATAATTGTATTTTTACTTTCTACCATTCGTCCCCCCAGTAATTTTTTGTCGGTGCCCCCACGAACCAAAAAAATTACATGGAAATCAACAAAAAAAAAATCAAAAAAGCCTCTCGAAATTGACTAAAAAACCTCGAAAAAGTCCCTCGAAATCGACAAAATACTTAAAAACTCGTCGAAATCAACCAAAAAACTTTAAAAATCCATCGAAAATGTGGAATTAAGCTATAAATACATCGACTTTGCGGGCCTTTAATATACCTCGAAGGTGCCCCCACCAGATAAAAATCCTGAATCTGCCACTGACCGCAAGGACATACTGCAACTTGCAACATCGTAAGAAAACGTGTCTTATAGCATTAGACTTACGATTTCTTGGCTGTTTTGTGATGGAAAAAAAAAACTTGCAGGTGGCTGGTTATTTATGATAATAAGCAATAGAAGTAGGCCCAAATCAGACCCTAAGAAGCATCACGTGCAATTAACGACCAATCTCACGTGAGTAACCTTTCCACTTTCAACGGCCAAAACCCTAACCACCAATTTTTCATAAGCTTAAATTCTGTCTCCATACGCCTCACTATCCTCTCTTCCCCCCCTGCACGTGTATCGTCCACCAGGCTCTCGAACTTCAAGGATCCTCTCCACCGTCCGATCAACTCCACACGTGTGGATCAACGTCCAGATTTCCTTCCGACCTTCCATACCTACAATCGCTTCCTCCCAGCCTTCTTTTTCATTTTGTTCATGAAACCGATAGACAATGGAGACGGAACTAATTGAGCTATTCGACGCCGTGAAGAAGGCGGCGGATGCCGCAGCGGTTGGAGGCGGTGGTGCGGATTCTTTGCCGGAGGAAGATCGGTGTCTTGATGCTTTGAAAGCGCTTAAGAAATTTCCTGTTAACTATCAAATTCTTGTTTCCACTCAGGTAG
Organism: Arctium minus; assembly: GCA_954870635.1. Taxonomy (NCBI): domain Eukaryota; kingdom Viridiplantae; phylum Streptophyta; class Magnoliopsida; order Asterales; family Asteraceae; genus Arctium; species Arctium minus. The sequence continues at coordinate 156,685,075 of OX941081.1, forward strand.
ATTTAATTTTATATGCATTGTGATTCATGCGTTTTGAGTTTTGTATTTTTGGTCATTGTCCGATGTTATCGGTTTGAATTCATGCGATTGTGTTTTGTGTTTTTTTGTGAATATTAATTGGATTTTGGAGCTAGGTTTTTATGTTATTTTTAGGATATGTTTTCTTCAGATTGAGAATCAAGATACTGTAAACCATAAGGATGTTAAAGCTTTGGATTTATAATTCATTGGCATGTCAAGGGCAGACATTCTATTGAAACAATGAAGGTAAAGGTAGAATTTAGGAGAAAGAGAAAGAACGTGAAAAAAAAAATAGTGCAAGACATTAGAGATGTTGGGGCTTGTGAACGAACCATGTTTCAATTTTGAGGTCAAACATGGTAATAAAAAATGGATTTGGATTTACACTACATTCAGACAGGAAGATGATGGAACAGACTTGTTCCACCCCACCCCCATGGAACAAGGTGGAACACACTTATAGTTTACCAATATAACCTCAAAATAAAATCTAATTCTCTTCTAAAACATCAAATACGTCTCTCTTTATATTTTATTCATTTTATTTATTGTAATTTATGCTTGACAAAATTTTTCTAATGAAATATTTTGTTATAAAAATAATTATTTTATTATAATTTAATAAATTACATAAATTAATTAAAATATATAAATGACTCATTAGGGTAAATTGATCATTTTATCTGTTCTATCATGTACAGTTCTGCTGAACAACTGTTATGGAGTAATGATTGTTAGAAAATCAAGTCTAGATACAGTAACTGAACATACTCTGATAGTGTAATCACTGTCCTTAAGGAATTAGTGCCCCCGCTATGTTTGCTGCTGGGTTTAATGGATCTGGATTTACAAAGCCAAGTAATATTACAAACATCAAATGTGTAATATTCACAAGAACATAGAGATTTGATTGTTTGGAAGAGACATATACATGTAGGTATTGGATAAAGGAGTTGAAAACTGTCATTAACTGCTAAAAGTTATTATAATAATCAGTTAAAAAAAATTGACTCAAGGCCAAGTATCCTAGGTGCTCAAGTCTCATATTTGATTTAAATTATCAAATTAATTTTCCTCCAAAACCTTCTTCTTTAGTTCCTCATACGTGACTTTGGGGCTGTTGTTTGTGGCTTAATGAATTTAATGGTCAGCAGCGCTTATTCGCTAAGCCATATCTGGGTGTTTCCTTGCAACTTATTCATTATGCCCATGGTTTAATTGGTCAGCCATCGGGACTAGCTGTATCCATAAAGCCATCACATTTCCCTCTCCTACCTTCTCTCATAACCTGCGTCTTCCCTATTTTCCCCTACAACACGCCTCTCAAAACCGATCCTCCTGCTGCTGTTCTCGAGCTGGAGTCGTATCTGGAGAAGCTGTTAGAGAGGGCCCTCCTCATCGAATGAAGGAGCTGTTGGAGAGGGGCATCCTCGTCGAGACTATTGGAGAAGGACCTCCTCTTCATGAATTAGAAAAACCATCAGTTGGTAATCTAGTGATCCAAAAAGCCCTAGACCATCTTCTTCTTTTCTTTTTCTCCAAGTCCCCTAAATCAATTCTGAATCTCTCTGCCGTTTTTATGGGCTTCCATTCTTGCACAAGCTGGGAGAATGCTAGGATTTGCTACTGCATCTAGTTTTATTCTATCTTTTGTTTACTGTTCATTCTTCACATATGTGTTCTTCAGATGCACATTATTGTTGTGTTGGATTTGATGGTTTTAGTAATTACATTGGCTATTGTCGAAGGTGGTATGCTAATTTCATCTCGGCATGGCATTGTCATGTGAGGTTTGGTGCAATTGTGTCGAATCAGATCCATTACCAAATGTAGAGTCTTTGCAGAAGATTGAGGTGTTGCAAATGAAAATAATTCATAGAAAGTAGTCTGTGTGATTGGTTCTTACGTTTTGGATGGAAGGAATATGATTGTTTGCAATGTAATGGTTGAGGGGTAAAATGGCCATTTGTGTCCTTTAGACGGTTTATTTGTGTTATTGGGTTTTAGCTCAAAGGCATGACTCATGAGGTGCTAAATGATTTATGCTTAAAGGCTTGAGCTGCAAAGCAAGAGCCTTTGGAGCACCTATAAGCGTTCTTTCGTATACATTTTTCAATATTGAAATTATTCCCTTCACTATTACTTGTAATATATTATACGCTAACATCTCTCGTTTATGCTGCTTTATTAATGAATTCGCTTCTTTCTTATGCTTGTCTTACTTAGACTAGTAGTTATGTATCTCTATGTACAAATCTAGGTTTGGGGAATATATTAATTAGTTTGTTTGCAATATATCTGTGTATGAATTGCTAGAGCCGGATTCTATTTCCATTTAATCCCCCATATCATTTTGGTTTGGTTATCTTCTGTACATTGCATGATATCCCTAAAGTTCTCTTTCATGCATGCTTTTTCTTCAATCGGTGTGAGAAATAGTAACATGTTCCTGCAAGAGTGAGCTCTCGTTTATTCATGTTTACTAAACATTACACTACCTCCGTCCCAAAATAATATTTGACCGGGATATGAAGCGTCTAATAAATGCCCAAATATACTCCATAAATTGTGACAATACAAGGGGAATCTACAATCTTGTGGGCCAAAAACAAATGCTATTAGTATTACATAGTGCTTACTAATGATGAAAGACGTAACTTTGGTTTGAACTTTTTAATGCGGAGAAACAATTGCAATTTATTTTGGGACAGTAATTCTTATGTGCATATTTGGTTGATGTTTTCTGACCCAGGGCCTATGCATACCTAGTAGGTTTTTTAATATATCGTGCAGTTTGAATATTTATATAAATGTGATCTCTTCAGGTGGGGAAACGTCTACGTCAGTTAACAAAACATCCAAGAAAGAAGATTCAATCACTCGCTTCTGAACTGGTTGAGATTTGGAAAGGTGTAATTGTTGAAGAAACATTGAAGAATAAGAAAAATGGCAACCTGGACATCAAGGAATCTCCAAAGTCCGAGCATGGAGCTGAAATGTCCGAAAAGAAAGTTGAGAGGATTAATTCCTTCAAGGCCGAGAAGGTTTCAAAGACCGAGAACATGAAAAATGGTCATGCTGGCCCACCAGTTTCTTCTGACAAAAAGGTTAATGTTGTCAAGGCCGAAAAGAAAGAGGATAAACCAACTCCCGAGGCAAAGAAACCTACAACAAACACTGTTGCTCCCCTGAAGTTGACGTCTCTCGTTTATTGCAAAGATCCTGTACGTGATAAGATTCGTGAACTTCTTGCAGAAGCATTGTGCAAAGTTCCTGGGGAGGCTGAAGAGGGATTGAGGGATGAAGCGAATGCTTGTGACCCTTATAGGGTCGCTGTATCTGTGGAGTCCGCGATGTTTGAAAAATGGGGCCGATCAAACGGGGCCCAGAAATTCAAATACAGATCCATAATGTTCAATGTTAAGGATCCAAAAAATCCAGATTTCCGAAGGAAAATACTTCTTGGGCATGTGAAACCCGCAAGGATTCTGGAGTTAACACCTGAAGAAATGGCAAGTACCGAAAGACAAATGCAGAATGTGAAAATAAAAGAGAAGGCTTTATTTGAATGCGAACGTGGGGGTCCTCCAAAAGCCACCACCGATCAATTCAGATGTGGTCGTTGTGGAAAAAGGAAGTGCACTTATTATCAGCTGCAGACTCGGAGTGCTGATGAACCTATGACAACGTTTGTAACGTGTGTCAACTGTGATAATCATTGGAAGTTCTGTTGATGGATTCCAGTAACTTTTCTGACATTAGAAGCCTGCACCTGTGAGCGATGATCGTAATGCTACGTGATGGCTAAACAGCGTTTTATGAACATCAAGGTTTGTCGCTGTGCCAGCCATTGTTTTTCAAGTCAAATTAGATTGTTGAACTAGTTATATTCTTTCATTTACGGTTTTAGAGTTATGTGTTTCTTAATTGCTGTTAGACGTAGGATTTCATTCGCGTTTTTTTATGCGCATGAGGCCATTGTGGCTGTAAGAGATAGTTTAGTGTCTTTGAAACATTTATGGTCAATCAATTCTCCTTTTGATTGTTTGTTATCTTTAAGGTTATGTTTTGGTCTTGCTGTTTATGTGTTTTTGCATATGGGGTATACATTGGTTTGTAGTTATAAATAATAGCAGTAAGGCTGCGGTTGGTACATAGGACTGGATGAGACAGGATAGGACAAAAACTCACTGTTCCACGTGAGACAGGGAATAATAGAACACGTTTTAGGTCCAATTTCTGCTGCTTAGCTCTATGCTTTTCTCCATGTCTCAAATGATTGGAATTGGCTTTACTTGCTTTTCTTTATATTATATAAGAAGTATTCACCTTGTTGGATTCTTTTATTGGCTAGACACGGATCATCAAATATCTATATATGTAGGAACCACATTTCTCTCTGTAAGGGTTTTTTAAAGAGATTTAAATAGATTTTACATATATGATATGTCATCACATGGCATGAGTGCCGCGGGGGGGAGGGGGGGTGTTCTAGCACCATCTTGGGACTCGACACACTCTTTCACCTAGGCACTGTCTAGCCTCCATTTGAGGGGGAATGTTGGAGTTCCACATTGCTAGATATATACTATCAAACCTCTCTCTCTCTGTATATATACATATATATATATATATATATAGAGAGAGAGAGAGAGGGGTGAAAGTTGAGTTGCAAACCTGATTTCCGTTATGAACCGGGGGACAACCGAGAGCGTGATGTGTCCCTGATTCATCATGATGTGATTTTTTAAAGCATTCATCATCAATGTTACATGAATGTCCGGCACACTTGGCACGCTCTCGGTTGTCCCTCGGTTTGCAATGGAAATCAGGTTTCTAACCGAACCTGTATAGATATTACCTGCTGCGAATGCCAATTTTGTAGCCACAGGAAGATGAGTTGGAAAAAAAGAGTAAAAGATATAATTTAAAATACAAAAAAAAAACTTATTTTCACAGCATAGACGTAATGCATATTTAATGATGAAAATTATAAATGAAGGACAAAATGATGTGATTTTTTTTTACAAACCTTTTTTTTCCTGATAGTAATAAGCACTTAACTTTACACTTTGTGTGACAAAAAGAAGTTGTTCGAATGATTTTTTTTTATTTTTAATTATTTATATTTTTAATACAAATCTAACCATTACCTTTTCACTAATTAAACCATCAAAAAGAATTATCATTAATTTAAAAACGTTGCTGAAAAACTAAACTGAAAAAATTAATACACTAGTTGTTGGCGTATATAACTAGAAAAATGTGTTTGAAAATAAAAAAGGTTTAACATTGGGAGTGTTTATAGAAGGGACCTAGTAGAACAAAATGCAATTGACCTATTAGCTCAGTTGGTTAGAGCGTTGTGCTAATAACGCAAAGGTCGCAGGTTTGAGACCTGCATGGGCCAAATGTTTTTTTTTTTCCTTCATCCTTTTTAAAAAGCATATCCACTTTGGACATATGTACATATTTCATTTATTCTTCATTGATCTCTTTCCCCATGTGTATATATCTATGTATTTGCCATACTCACATACACAAAGACCCTTTAGATTGATTTTTATAAATGTTGATATTTAAGGGTTGTTTACCAAAATGCTTATCGGGTAAACGCTTACCAGCAAGGATGTTACCTTCACTTACCTTATCGTATAACATTCCCGACCATCAAAATTTATTGTTGGTAAGCGTCTTAAACCCGGTAAACGTTTACCGGGTAAGAGTCATTTCCCTCCTTTACCGGGTAAGATCCTTGTTATGGCTCTTACCGGGTAAGATTATAGGTTGTTTCCATGCTCAATAGGTAAGGACCATAAGATAAGCACTTACCCGAGTAAGTATTTAGTAAACGGCCCCTTAGTTTTCTCTCTTAAAAAACATGTGAACTATTTACAGTAATTTGAAAACTCAAAAGTCCAAGTTAGTTAAATTTGTATTTTGCAGTCCAAGTCCCATATTTCAAGTCTATAACATATTCTCAAACTGAGTAAAGCTTTTAATTTATAAGAGATTAACATGACACACAACAGAGATTGATAACATCTGGTAAAATTGTTCTTCATAAATGTTGTGTTTTCTTCTCTTAAACAATCTGTTTTTATGCTATAATTTCTTCTTTTGGCATTGAAAACAATCTGTTTTTATGCTATAATTTCTTCTTTTTTTAGTGGTAAATAGCCTGCCAAAACTCATAAAATCGCTAAAGTTAGTCTTTTTTTGTCATTCTATTTAACCCGGATAAAACCAGCAGCAGCTGCCTCGATCTTCTTTGCAAGTTGTTTCTCATCTGCGCCCACAAATGAATCTATTGGTTGGAGTGGCTTTAATATTCCAAGACGAGCTAAACTTCTGCAACACCGTCAAATAGTTTACCATATCATGTTTTTTTTATCTGTTCACGTTGGTTAGACACAAACCATCAAACCAATATATATGTAGGAATTAGGAACCCCTATCTTTGTAAGGGCTTTTTAAAAGGGTTCTATATATCTTAACATGGTATCAGAGTCGGTCAGAGTCTAGCACTTCATTCCTCTTTTTATAAAAGGTGTGGCTACACATATCTTAACATTATCGATCAAGGTGCAATCAAACTACAAATAAATATGATGTGTTTGAAGGACTTACAGGTAACTGATCAACGTCAATAGTCAAGAACATAAGTGAATCATGTTTATCAGCAAGATTGCGGTATACTGTTGTTATGAAACGACAAGGAGTACTCTAAGCGGCACTGAAGTTGACCACGACCTGTTGGGTACATAAGCAAAATTTGACCAATATTTGATTTGATTTGATGGTAATTATCTTCTTCCTAGAAAAAAGAAGACTAACCAACTGCCCCCTATTTTTTGCTTCTGCTAGCTTTTCATCTCATTTCTCTGTGGTGGTTAAAAGGGTAACCTTTCCACACCGCCAAGTTCAGATGCAAGATATTGTTTGCTTCCTGGCCTCATACATTGCGTCCAGCTTCCTTTTTTTAGATAAAACCCAATAACCATTCAATGATTTAGAGACTCTATCTAGATTTGGTGTCAAATAGTATTGATGTTAGATAAGTGTTCTAAAATATATATATATATATATATATATAGAGAGAGAGAGAGAGAGAGAGAAAGAGGCGGGATCATGCGACAAGTAGGTCAATTTGCGAGAAGTTTCAACATCACATGTGATTACAAGTTTATATCACATGTGATTTTACTATGTAATCATATGTGACTTGAAACCTTTTGCCTTCTAGCAAATTGACTGCTCTGTCGTCGAATCTGATCCTATGTGTGTGAGTGTGTGTGTTTTGGGGGAGAAATCGAGAACGTTTACGAAGATAAACAACAGAAAGCTCATAACATATATAACTTAATGATCATGAATAAAACAACCCTTAATTGGGAAATCAAACACAAAATTCTAATACTAACAACAAAAGCAGATGATGTTTTTCTTCAACTTCTTTCTTCAAATCACTTGGATTAACCAAATCATGGAGTGACAACATTAGACCTGTTATCTTCGGAAGACGGTCGGTTTTCGGAAGAATCCGACGGTCGTAAATCCATGATCATCTTAACAACTTCCTCCATTGATGGTCTCATATCAGGGACCCTAGTCACACAAGCAAGCCCAATCTGAAGCATTTGCACCATCTCTTCTTCAACATGTTGTTGCTTCATTAATTCCACATCGAACACCTCCGCCGTCCATTCTTCACGGACCACCGACCGGACCCATCTCGGTAGATCGACCACCTCGTCTTGACCGGATGACGGGAGAGGAGCTTTGCCAGTCAGGATCTCGAGAAGCAAGACTCCGAAGCTGTAAACGTCGGATTTTTGAGTGAATTTTCGGGTTTCGATCACTTCGGGTGCGTAGTATCCTATGCAGCGAGATTTTGTAGGGAGGAAGTTCATCAAGGGGGCTAAGCCCAGATCGGAAACGCAACCATCGAGGTCTCGGGTGAGAAGAATGTTTGAAGATTTGATGTTACCATGAGTGAATTTAGCACCTCCTTCTGAGTGGATATGAGCAATTCCCTTTGCAGCTTCAAGTGATATCTTCACTCTTGAGTCCCAATCTAGTGGAGTTCTTCCTATGCCTCTATTACCTGTTGTTAGAGAATATCATAAGAACCAGAAAAAAAAAAGAAGCCAGTTTGGATGTTCGGTTCGAGTTGCATGGTACAACAAATCAATGCAGTAAGATCCGTGATCAGGGCGTCAGTATGCATAGACCAGTTGTACCATGCAACTCGGTAAACCACAATGGTGCTGCTGGATTTTATTTTCAACAATACCCGAGAATGATAAAAACACAAATCAGAGAAACCGGGGCAAAATGCATCAAAATGCAACGAAGTTTGCCTCAGTTTCTCTTTAGTGTAACAAAGTTTCAAAATTTTCTATTTAATGTAACAAAGTTTCAATTTTCTTTAAATTTTTCTAATTTTTTACCCAATTTGACAGGTAATCTAATCTTGTAACATTATATGACGTGGATTGACAGATTGATCATCCACTTTGCTGTAACTTTTTCGTAAGCAGGTATCCACACTATCAAATGTTACAAGATCAGTAGGTTACCGGTCAAAATGAAAACAAAATGAAAACAAAATAGAAACATTTTGGAACTTGTTACACTTCGATGCATTTTGCCCGAAACAAAAATCAAGGAAAAAGCCAGTCCGGATGTCTCAGACGTGCATTTATGAGTTGCATATGATAGTACAAAAGATCATCATGGAAACAGTCGCTCTTGTTGCATTTGCCGTATATAAATATTATATACTTCCAAAAAAAAAACAGACGCTCTAACCTTTGGGGCAGAGGACAACTCTGCATACATCCCACCTCTACCCCACCTTCATGGGATATACTGCGTTAGTTTGGGTACAACAGATTAGTGCAATAAGATCCATGATGAGGGATTTGGTATCTATAGATCAATTGTACAGTACAACTCATTAAAGCACACAAAAACATCTCGGATGATTTTTACATACCGTGCAAGAGTGAGGACAGGCTGCCGGTGTGCATGTACTCATAAACAAGAAGCTTTTCATCCTTAGAATAGTAGTAAGCGCATAACGGCACAATGTTAGGGTGCCTTCCTAGCCTCCCTACAAACTCCATATGCTGTTCAAACTCTTTCTTAGGAACCCCAACTTCTCGTATCCTTTTCACCACCACCGTCGTTTCTTCATCCAAGATCGCCTTATAAGCCGTTCCATAGCTTCCTTTACCAAGAACTTCGGCCGAGGCCCTCAACAAATCTTCAAGATCAAAGTTATAAGCACTTCCGTCGAAAAAAACCAACTTGTTCTTCTCAGCTGCTTGCACGCCACTTCCAAAGTCATCGGACTTCTCGTTTTTCCCAGCAGTGACAGCTTGGACTTTCAACGCACCAACTGAATCTTCGTTTTTCTTCTTTAAACAGAAAAATAGGAAAAAAGCAAGTAAAAGTAGGAGAAAGAAGCCTCCAACAGCAATGCCCACGATAGCACCGGTGCTGAGTTTCGTATGTCTCTTGGAGTGAAAGGGCATGGATGGGAGATAATTAGGAGAAGGCGAAGGCGAAGAGGTCAAAGACGAGCATTGACTCAAAGGGGGCCCGCATAAGAAAGAATTCCCTTCGAATGAAGAAACCGGAAATTTCTGCATGGAAATGGGAATTGAACCATTTAGCATATTATGGCTAATATTAAGAACCCGAAGCCTAGTGAGGTTAAGATCAGGCAGAGCTCCGGAAAATGAATTGAACTGGAGGTTCAATGACGTGAGCCGGGTCAAATTCTTTATTGTCTGCGGAATGTTGCCCGAAAATGAGTTGAACGAGAGATCTAACACACTTATTTGAGGGGAAAGAGGAAGAGGAATGTCCCCCGAGAAGTTATTGTGTTGAAGGTAAAGGGATTGAAGAGAGGGGATAGATGTTATATCAGAAGGAAGCGTTCCGCTAAGAAGATTGGATCGTAGGCTAAGAATTCTGAGAGCGTCTAGTTTTCCGATGCTATCGGGAGGGATTTGACCATAAAGTCCAACACCTGGGAGATGGATGGCGATAACTCGTGTTCCTTCATCATTGCATTTGATACCAACCCAAGAAGTGCAAATAGGGATTGTAGAATTCCAGTTTAGTTTTCTTAGGTGTGGCACTGTTGAAGCAAATTTAAGGAGAGCATGGGCATCGGAGTTCAGATCAGCGGTGGTGAGATAAAGATTGTGAAGTAGGAGGATGAAGGTGGTCGTTGCTAATAATCGAAGCTTCGTTGGGTTTTCCATCATGGGTGTATAACTTTGAGCTCAGTAGCTTTAATGGATCTCTTGATCAGGCACCTAAATGAAGAAAGGATAGAAATTTGTTTACATAAGAACTCAAAAAATGAAGGAGCTACCATTGAAATGATTTAGGAAAAGGGTAAAATATTGAACAATTTTTGCAATTGAAGAGAATGTTTTGTTTAAGAATAAGTAACAAATAAACCAAATAAACCTAGTATATGCCACTCAAAAGTAGGGTTTGGGACTGCAGGGGCGGAGCCAGAAAATTTATCTACAGGGTGCCTAGAAAAAACATAAGAAAATTCACGATTTCAAGGTTGAGAACACCCTTTTAAGTATATATGTTTTTTAACTAAATATTTGTCCTAAAAATAGTTGTAAAAAAGAGTTGAAAAGCATGGGTGACCTGAACATCATAACTATGTCTATATTTATGGAAACAAATACAAGATGTGTCATGTGTGTAACTAACCATATAAATAAGAAAAGCCTTTGAAAATACATGAAATTTATCATATTTTTTTTGTGTGTATTCATTTAAGTAACGTATTTATTTTAGAAAATTTAGAAAGCATGAAATTTATAAAGGAAGAAAAAGAAGAATTTGATACGGATAAATAAAGTTTCAAGTGGAAACTGAGGTTTGAGACTATTAAATTTTATTTTTGAAATTTTGAGGGGGAGCCAATGCCACTTCTGGCTCCAAGGTGGCTCCGTCCATGTCTCGGAGGGGTAGATTATACGCAGACCTTACCTCAACCACTAGGATTGAGAGGTTGTTTCCGTGTGAAGACCCCCGGCTTGTGCACGAAACAAAGGTGTGTGGAAGAAGGAAATAAGATAGTAAGATACGTAATATAACTAGGTAATCGGGAAATACAATAGGTAGAATAACAATTCAATGATGTGTAAGCAGACAATGTAATCAAGTACAACATGTAATACAAGTAGAAACTAATTTACATAGCAACTTAAACATGTAAGAAAGAAAAGCAAGAAAGACAAGTCCTATCAGGCGCAGCTAACCCACACAAGGAGCCTGTTTGTCTACTCTTCACCCACACTAACAAATGGAAGAAAAATAATAGAAATCAGATTCAAGACAACAACGAAAACACCTTTGTTTGGCGGTTGCTGAATGGTTTGGTGAAGGATGATTAAGTGGTTAGAATGATTAAGAGGCTCTTATGATATAGTGCAAAATGAAATATGGTTGTTTGGTAATTGTTCAGGATGAAATTAGGGCGTTGAATGGTTAAAGGAAACCCAAGATACAAAATCATTCAGAAGGTTTTAGAGCCATTAAGAGGCAGACCTTTTTTTTGCCAAACAAGATTCACCAGATTCACCTCTTAGTGATTCAGAGGTTGCCTCTTAATGGACTATTAAGAGGTAAACAAACAGCCCCTTATGATTGAGCAACAAGAAGATGAGGAACTAATGCCAATATCTGTAGAAGAAAATAAGATGGATCTGCCATAATCCATCGAAGTAAGAAACATGAAATGCACTCTAAACTAGCAATTGAAGACTAATGGGATCAGATTATATTAGTAATTGATGAGAACAGTTTGTTTACGCTACCGACTAAGGAAGACGGAGAGGATGGCTTGTTACCTTGCAAGATCTGCATGATGGAATTCAAGAAGCGAAGAAACGAGTTCGACAAAGTTTCGAACTTCTTATTTATTAGCTAGTCAGACCATCTTGACCTTCTCACCTTTTTCCATATGGAAAAAAGCAGAGAATAATTATTTGAACTTTAGATTTTTCAGTAAAGAGTAGTACTTAATCTTTAGCAAACAAAAATTTACAAGAATAGGGAATCACTTTTGGATATAAAGAAATGAAGGAATTTGAGATATCCGTTGATCGAATATTTGTTCATGATATAGAGAACCACAAGCAAGAAATTTAGATATGTTCTGGATTAACCTTTTCCATAGTGGAAAATCAAGAGTCATTTATGTGTTAATAGAGAACAAAAACATCATACAAAAAACAAAATAAAGAAGGTTAGTGACAAGGAGAATCAAACCTAAAAGAAAAAGAGGAAACACTAATAAAAAGAAAAAGCAAAAGTACACTCCTTTGTTCTGAAAAAAGTAAAGAAATTCTTGGCTCTAAAGCAAAATTTATAATTTCAATCATCCAATATATCACTCCTTGATTCCCTATTAAAACTGTATGATGGATTAGCATCACAATTACATTCATCCTCTACGTACATGCACGGAACAAAAGTGGATTTATTAGGTATGGGTGGCTCTAGGGGACCAGAAAAAGTTATGGGTGGACCAGAAACTTGCATTGATAATGTTCTATCTTTTTGAACTAATTATAGAGTTGTGGTTTCTATGAAATTAATATATAGAATAGCATCAACTTTTGGTATTTTGATATGTGCTAATGATCTAGAAAGTACAAAATGTCCCAATTTTCAGGACCACTGAAACAGTCAAGTGGTAGAACCTTATTCTTATACAAACCATAACCAACTTAAGTAATATAAAGTACTAAAATTATTAGGAGAAGTGCCATACACACAATCATGAGGATTAAATGCATATTTCAAAAAAAAAAGAACTGGAAAGAGAATAGCGCATTTTCTAAAACTTTTCATGAATGTAGATTTATTTTTGATTAGAAGGATGTGCTCCTCTGTTAACAAGCACAAATTAGTTGATCTTATCTGAAATATCTTCATATGCCTAACTTATACATTCAAAGTTATTTTTAGTTTTTTTTTTCTTTTTTCAGAAACATTAGTTATTTAATTGGTATATGATTCAAATGTATTTAGGACCTAATATAATATAATATAATATAATATAATAAGAAGAGATGACGAGTAATAAAAACTAAATGCAAATTATAGTTACTATTTAGAACACTGCAATTGATCAACAGCTGACTGCTCTATCACGAAGGGACATTTAATCACACTGCCATCCTTCTCATGTGTGACTGTAGCCAATTTTTAGTTTTTAAGAAGATAAAAGCTAAAGAAGTAATTCAAATTTTCTACCTCTTCATCATGGTTTTATGTCTTTCATTTTCTAAGTCCAAAAATAAGTAATTAATCTTGAAATAGGTATATACATAAAGTAAGGCTGATTAATGAAAGTATTTATCCAAAAGAATATATGACAAAGAGATTAGAAAATAGAGAATGATTTTTCCCAAAAATTAATGATATTAAGGAATGTTGTTTTGATAGTCAGGAGGACTGTTCTTTCTGTTTTTATCATTTCCATGTAGATTCCTGTTACAAAAGGAACTGGACTAAACTGTTTTCCAATACTTACAAATGTTGGCAAAGTGCTACATCTTATAAATATTGTATCACCAAAAGGCCCTTGGTCTAGCCACCCATGGTGTGTCGGTTTAAGCCTACCAACCAAAAGGTTTGAGGTTCGAGCCTTGCAAGAGACATTTGTTGTTTGTGTGTTTTGCCATATGAAAAAGGCAGTGTGAGGGGAGAGGTTGTAGAGTTTATGGGATTAGTAAATATTGTATCTTCAATATATTGATATTGTTACACCATGTTTGATTGGTGGTCCTAACCATTAATGTTTTCCTCTCAAAAGTTCTCTCCTTGAAAAAACATTGCAAACACATTGTTGACCCTCTATTTATCTACTCTTATTATTCCCTTTCCACCTCCTTTGAAAAAACACTTGTCCATCCTATCGCAAATTAATGGTTTAGATTTTAGAGATAGATTCAAGAAAATTTGGATACAAAAATACAGATAAACAGTTCACAACGCTATATATTAACAAATTGCACCTAAAATAAAACAATTGGACGCAATCTATGAATCTAACAAAAATATCTAATTGTTATACTAATATAAAACAAACATATATTATTACTAAATAGAGAGTATCTAGTAAGTTTTTGTATTTAGGATGGATTCAAAAAAAAGGTTTGAATTTGACCTACTGACAGCAGTTCTAATTATATAATCCGTATCAATGGCTGTTTTCAAATCTTCAAAGTCTCTATTATTATTTAATAAAATTTACCTAACGACAAACAAAATCCGCCTTTCTGGATTTGAATTTTCTTCAACTCATTCGAATTTTTTTTCCACAAAAAACCACAGCAAATTCCAATCAATTAACACAAACTATCAAAGCAATACAGATGATTAATTAACACAAAACTATCAAAGAGCTATAGATGATTACCTGTAATCAAACCGATAAAATTAACAGCAAATCAACAAACCGGAATCTAGCCAGAGCTCGCAATCGACTTCAATGGCAACTAAAAATAAAAAATAAAAATGTAAGAGCTCTGTGTGTGTATTTTCCGCAACAATACAGTATGATTTAAACTTAATTTCCAACGGCACTGTCCTCAAACTTATTCAAATCGCCAGCAAAATGGAGTAGAGAGAGAGAGAGATTAGTGAAATTGATTGTAAATCGGAAATGGCGGTGCATTAAAATGCAGTTTAATTTACTTACCGTTGGAAGAATTATGCTTCTTCGGCTTCTAAATATCTGCAGAAAATCTCCTTAAATTGGGAATTCCCTTTCTCCAGGGGCAACATTTAACACACATTGATGATGCTTCTTCATTGTTCTGTTCAAGCTTCCATTATTCCACATATATATATATATTTATATATTATGTCCTTTTTTTTAATTTCTGTTTGCTTGGGTTTCTTGTTCCGTACAGCTGCTCACCAAACAAAAATAAGAGAATGATAATTAATGATATTGCTAACCGTTGTATTTTGTTAAAAGAAAATTTCAGGGGTGTTTGGGATTGCTTATTTGAGGTGTTTTTTTTAGCTTATTGTGATTTGGCATCGGAGATAAGTACTTTTGAGTGTTTGGATTAGGCAAAATTAAAATGACTTATAGCGGTGTCAAACCGCTGAAAATCACTTTTTAATAAGTCATTTGGTTTTAACTTATCAACTTATTTTAAAAGTGCTTATGACTTTTTTGGTTATTTTATATGTATAAGTAATCCCAAACATCTTTAATTAACAACTTATTAGCTTATTTTTTGTTATTACGTTTTGGTACCACAATAAGCTAATTCAAACACTTTTTTAAAAACTCCGATTTAACACCGCATAAGTTGTTTTAAATAAGCAATCCCAAACACAAAGTACAAAAAATAAATACTATAAAATTTAGAGTAAATTACAAATTTCATCCACATGGTTATTGAAATTTTCGGATTAGGTCCCTCAAACAAAATAATTACATCTATAGTCACTATGGTTTCATTTTGGTTATGGATTGGGTCCCTCAACCTAACTCCACTAGCTCTTACTTTGTTAAAATGTAGGGCAATATTGTCATTTTATTTTTATTTTTTCTTATAAAAAATATATATAATGTTTATATATACATACATAATCTTAACACAGACTCAAATTGTCCCTCCCAACAATGCCATCGTCGGCCATCTCCGGTGATTGGCGGTGAACGTCATCTCCGACCACCACCTTGAAATATCTCTACCAACCTTGTCCCTTCGATCGTCCCATCTACACCACAACCTGCAATGTACTAGATCGGCCAAATCCCACCCGCCATCGTCCCCCCGTGTCTAGCCACTCACCACCGCTCGTTTTTCCTCCCTATAAACCCTCTTCTCTCCTTCACTTCTCCCTCCGATCACTGCCACAATGCATCTCCAGAGTTCATCGACCCAAATCCATCCAGTTCATCGAGTTGAGTTCACCAATTTCCAAACTTCATCGATCCGGATCCATTGAGTTCAATCAAGTTTATCAAGTTGAGTTCATCAATTTCAGAGTTCATCGATCCATATCATTGATTTGGAGTTTTCATCAACAAATTGTCTGTATGAAGCAAAACTCTCATTCATTCAATGGATGGGGTGGGCCTTATTTTTCTGTTAACTCATCCAGCAAGATCACCGTCCGTCCACATGGTTCCGGAACCATGGACCACCTTAAATTTTAAGCAAGTCCTGCTTGAAATTTGTTGATATTGAACTTATTGCGCACTCGAAAAGTGAAAAATGGATTGTGTTCTGTGGACCCAGATTCATCCGGAATTGGAAGTGAATTGTTTTCATATATCCAAAATTTACAATCGATTGACGAACATAACCGCGTTTAAAAAAGCAAATGAAATACCTGCTCTTTGAGAGCAGTAGCAGCTCTGAGAAATGCGTCTGGTGAAAGAGATAGATTTGCAACTGTTGTTGTAGTCGAGTGGAGAAACTCGAGTTGTTCATAAATATCGTCATGGCTACTACTATTTGTTAGGTTTGAGCAAACCTACTACCACATGATATAGGCAACGGAAGCATATTTAAAAATATCATCTATGGCAATACAAACCAACAACCTATAAGGATACATATGTTCTAGAATCTAGATAATAACTACAAAAGAATGAACCAAGAATACTTACTTGTTTATTGTGATTATCGAAAACCACAATGATGAATCAAACATTTGATCTCGCTTCTTGGATGTTAAGGACCAATAGTATGAATCCCTCTAGTGGCTCACACTTAAGAACACCAAATGCCACCAATCAAGAAGAGGCTTAAACCCTAAACCCTTATTAGAGTTTACGATTTGGGAGAGAGGGAGAGGGGAGATCGACGACCACCAGAGAGAGGGAGAAAAACTTATTAGGGTTTGATCCCTAGCAGTTTATTTATAATCCCTCTCGTGCTTCTCGACTAAGTTATCTCTATTTTACAACTAGCCCCCTTGAACCGATAAGCTTGTTAAAACTACTTTAACCAATTATCATTTAGTCCATCTACTTTATATAATTAATCTAATTAATTATATTTTAGCTTATAATTAATTTATCATCAAATGACAAATTAATAAACTAATTGTTTTAACTCCCTTTATTCTTCTGATTGTTTATTTGGGTCTTAAGGGCAACCCAAAAGGACCCTGCTATTATTAGAAATATTACCAATAGTTAATGACTCTGGACACTATATCCAACAGTCTCCCACTTGGACAAGTTATTAACTCTATTTGGTTCAACACTTTCAAATAATCAGCATAGAGCAAGCCATCCAATTCAGTTGCCGAACTCTGATAAAGATTCGGTCCTAAAATAAGTGATTTAATGTTCCTTTGTTCTACAATATATCATATGACCTGAGACATGGATAAATGTCTATCTCATGGATCAAGATTATGTTTCCCGATTTCCGATATGTGTTGAATTCATCAGACTACTCAATCGAACACATCAATTCTAGTCAGGGTTTGGCCAAACACTTAATATCAACACCAAATCATCGAGGGGCCCATGGATATCGCTTCTCCTGTTTAGGCAGAAGGAACAAATAAAATTTTACTACACAGTTCATTTATACTCATCATATTATACATGGACATACCCTGTATAGCTGTCAGTTACGGTCAGTGTTGGAGCACACCAAAGCATAACAGAATCCTATAGCAAAACTCTATGTATCTCCGTTTGAAGAACATAAAATATTATTATCTCAAAATTACTCTGAATTAATCCATAAAGTAAACTTTTGAGTGCGGGTTGTTCCAATACTCAAATCACTATTAAGTACTCATGAGTGTTAGTTGCATTCTCCATGCTTCTAACACTCCATGACAGTCTTGAATCACTACTTACTTCCAGGAGTGTGACTGACTGTGGAGGTTTAAGTAAATTAATATTCAGGAAGTTGGTTCTAAACATGCAAAACGAAACACGATAATAAATTAAATGTAAATGAACGCAATCCAACATATATTATAATCTCCATATAATAATCTCCAAATCAAATACAATTTATTACGTTTTTAATACATCAAACTAACAACTAAAACATTCAAGATATATTGATAATTCTAGCACCTATGGCTTCAGTATGATACTCATGTTTGGGTCGAGTTAATGCTTTCGTGAAAGGATCCACCGGATTCTCTTCAATCGGCACTCTACTCACCACGATCTGATTTTCCGCAACCTTGTGTCCTAGAAAGTGATACTTCCTCTCTATGTGCTTTGACTTCCCATGGTCTTTAGGTTCTTTAGTCAATGCGACTGCACCTTCGTTATCACAGAAGATTTCAATGGGTTCACTGATGCTTGGTACAACTCCCAGATCACCTATGAAATTCTTCAACCATGCAGCCTCTTTCGCTGCTTCACTAGCTGCGATATATTCTAATTCACACGTGGAGCCAGCCACCGTGTCCTGTTTGGAACTTTTCCAAGTCACGACCCCACCATTCAACAAGAACACCCATCCTGACTGTGAGCGGGAATCATCCCAATCTGTCTGGAAACTCGCATCAGTATAACCTGTTACTTGTAATTCATATTTTCCACCGTAGACCAAGAACACATCTTTAGTCCTCCGAAGATACTTAAGAATGTTCTTTACAGTCGTCCAATGACTTTCGCCTGGGTTCCCTTGATATCTACTCACCATGCTTAAAGCAAATGAGACATCAGGTCTAGTACATGTCATGGCATACATGATCGATCCTATAGCAGATGCATATGGAATTCGACTCATCCTGTCCTGTTCTTCACTAGTGTTGGGACATTGATCTTTACTCAATCTTATGCCATGTTGCATGGGCAAATACCCTTTCTTGGATTCACTCATATTGAATTTCTTCAATATCTTATCCAAGTATGTACTTTGGCTAAGTCCAATCAAACGCTTGGTTCTATCTCGATAAATTCTTATTCCAAGTATATATGTTGCATTTCCCAAATCTTTCATAGCGAAACATTTCCCGAGCCAGACCTTTACATCTTGCAACATCGGAATATTGTTTCCTATGAGTAGTATGTCATCAACATACAAGACTAGAAATACAACATTACTCCCACTAGCCTTAACATATACGCAGGACTCATCTTCGCTTCGAGAAAATCCAAACTCCTTGACCTTTTCATGAAAACAAAGATTCCAGCTACGAGACGCTTGTTTAAGTCCATAAATGGATCTTTCAAGCTTACACACCTTATATGGATACTCGATATGTACAAAACCTTCAGGTTGTGCCATATACACATCCTCATCAAGTTTCCCATTAAGGAAAGCGGTTTTTACATCCATTTGCCATACTTCATAGTCATGAAATGCAGCTATGGCAAGTAATATCCTGATAGACTTAATCTTTGCCACTGGTGAGAAGGTTTCATCATAATCAATCCCTTGAGTTTGAGTGTAACCTTTCGCAACCAGTCTTGTAACACCCTCAGATCTGGGAATAGCAATTAATTTAAAATTTTCTAAATACGTCGATAATTGATTCATCTACAATCACAAATTAAGGTTTAACCTCAATACACATAATTTATTCTCTACATACAGTCTATAATAAGGACGAGTGCTACTAAAACCCAATAATAATCGCTATCTCCAAACTGCGGAAGACTTCACCAACTACTTACACTTGCACAAAGCTAAGGCTCAACTCTTCATAGTTGTTATAACCAAACCCCAACTAGAACCTGATGCACATGCCGACAAATAAAAAAAGTTAGGCTTAACGCCTAGTGAGCTCAAGAGTTTTCAACATTTATAAATGAATCGTTAAAAAGGAAGAATGCAATTAAAAACATAATCTTTCTAAATGATGTGCTTCAATCACGAAAACGACTCGTTTACTAATAATTATGCATTTTAAACGAAAGAGGCACCAATATAATCGTTGACCAAACCAAACTGTTTTAAGGGCTAAAATCCCAATATAAAATGTTTTTTCGTAAACTTAAATTTAACCCAAAACTTGCTCAAAATGAGAATAGAGAGAGGACTCACAATTGTATAAAACGCGGGTAAAATGTTATATCTCGAAATATCCGAAACACAGGTGGGTCATGACACACAACTCATAAACCATAGATGAAAATCTATATAAATAAATATCACCGTGAACACAAACATTAGACCCAAAACTCACACGACCATAAAATGGACGAAAATAAATACCGAAACGTGGAAATGACGTATTTCATTCAAACCTTAATATACGTGGGGCCCAATATTAAGGCCATCATTTACCGTCAACCACACCAGAAACCAAAGTTGGTAATATACGACTTTAACATTTAAAATACCACAGATCGATGATGGGGAGACTCGTATACGTTGAGACTAGAGAAACACACGAGTAGATCGCCCATACAACATACTCGCATGTCATCTCAACGTTTCCATCTTGGGTGGCAAGAACACGTGAATAGAGCCACCCGTGATCTTATTGGGTTTCACCACATATCCCGGACCTAGTTCCCATGCCACCACCGACATCACAATCCTTGGACCGTTATACCTCTGGCCATACTCCGTCGAGTTCCACCTTAAGGACTTACAGACATGGGTGTCTATCCAATCTAGACGAGTTACAACTCGGAGGCTTGAGCCACCTATTGCCTACTCGCTAGCGAACCCAAGCGGTCAACGGTCATAAACAACCTTACCCGCTTTACCAAAACAGTCAGACTTACGTGCATATGGATCCAATACAACACTGTCTAAAATTACATGACCCCAAATGAAAGACCAAAGCTCCCAAAACATGTAACTCTCAAATGACACGAAATATACACCATCATACTCAAAACTCCACAACTGTTTTTAAACCGGATAAATGTCCTCAAGACTCCATTTAGTCAAAACTGAGCCAAAGGCCCAACAATTTACGTAAACCCCCAAATGAAAGCCCATATAAACATTGAAACACATTTGACCAACTATTATGCAAACACACGACCGAAAATATGATTAACTCGAATCTCATCATTGGTTGAGGCAAACCATTTTCCAAATGAACTCATATCCTTATATTTCCAAAATACCTCATAACACAATAATATGCATTTTCCGAAAATGTTTATAAGATCAAATACACAAAATGACACTTACGTCAATTGAACTCCAATTATATATGTAAAATCATCAAAGAAACTTTTCAACATGATTTATTTACCAAGATTCCCAAAGATCCCAAAATGGGTGTTTCACCGTGTTTATAAAACTAAACATTTCCAAATAACCAAAACTTATCAGGTGATCAACAGTTAACAATTTCATGTAAAACACAAAACACTTTAAAATGAACATTTTGGCATGTACACCCTTTTCACAAATCAACTTGAACTCACCTTGCTAGATTTAGGCTAAATCTAGATTTACCCCACTTTGAGCTCCTTTGAAGAAACTTGGATCTTCAAGGTCCAAAACTTCCATAGACCTAGATACATAAATTTTCCACCTATAAACAAACACATTCAACCATTTAGAATCGATCCCTAAACACTTTACATCAAAATCTCCATTTTGGTCAAAACCCTAATTTTGACCTAAATTCCTCCAAAATCTTCCAAACCGAAATTGAAGTAATAAAACACTAGAATAACATCAACGAAGCATTTATGTCTTAAAATAAGGTTTAGAGGTGGAGAGGATAAACTTACCACTTAGGTTTTGGTGAAAACCTAGAAAACCCTAAAATGGGGCTTGAGGTTGAAGATGAAGATGAAGATGGTGAATCCTTGACCATAACTTTCAGTTTTACCACTTGATAGCGTTTTATATCCATAAAATACAAGGATTTGAGCCAAAATAAGTTAGGGTTTGGAGGGGAAAGAAGGAAAACGATTTGGGAGAGAATAGAAGAAGTTTGGATGAGAGGAAATGAGGAAAAGGCTGAAATTCGCGACTTAACATCAGTATGCCCTCTTTGGGCGACATTGACATTGTCTCTAGGTGCCCCCCAGCCTCTGTCTCATGCTGCGACTTTGCCCGGTGCGACTATGACACTGTCATAGTCGTCGGGCATTGTAGTCAAGCCCGCACCAAGCTCCGAAACTCGACTTTTTCAACGCCAATACCCCCGATACTCCAAGAAACTTCAAACAATGATTTCCTAACAAAAGTCCCACCTTTCAAGTTCCAAAAACATCCGGGTGTCCTCTACTCACCAAAAATTACGGGTGCTACAAGTCTAGCCTTGAATGTGTTCACATTCCCATCCATGTCGGTCTTCTTTTTGAAGATCCACTTACACCCAACTGTCTTGCGACCTGGTGTATGATCAACTAATTTCCAAACTTGGTTATCGTACATAGATTGAATCTCGCTCTCCATGGCCTCTTTCCACTTGGCAGCCTCAGGGCCTCCCATCGCTTCCTTGTAGTTGGATGGCTCATCCGCACTATCAAATGTTTTATCATTGACTAGTGTATATCCTTCCTTTGTAATATGAAAACCATAACAAAACTCAGGAGGTCGATTAACTCTACTAACTCTACTAGTTCTGCGAATAGGTGGTGGAGGTATGTTAGTTTCCTCAACAGGTGGTTTAACCTCATGTTGAGGGCTAATGTCAACTATAGGTTCATCATTAGTTGTTTCTTGAATTTCTTCAAGATCAATACTGCTCCCATTATCCTCTTTGGAAATGAGCTCCCTTTCTTGGAAGACTCCCCTTCTAGTTACAAACACTTTGTTCTCAGAAGGTTTGTAAAATATATATCCAAAGGATTTGTAGGGATAACCAATGAACCGACACTTCTCCGCTCTAGGTTCTAGCTTATCGTTAGTTTCGCGATGAACGAAGACTTCACAACCCCAGACCTTTATATGTGCTAACAAGGGATGAGTCCCGGTCCACATTTCAGAGGGTGTCTTAGCAACCTTCTTAGTTGGAACGAGGTTTAAGATATGAGCTGCAGTTTCTAAGGCATAGCCCCCGAATGATATTAGAAGTGTATCACGACTCATCATGGACCGAACCATATCAAGTAGCGTTCGATTTCTTCTCTCAGCAACACCATTAAGTTGTTGTGTTCTGGGAGGAGATAATTGCGAAACTATTCCACAATCCCTTAGATAGTCGTAGAATTCATGACTTAAGTATTCTCCACCCCTGTCAGACTGGAGCATCTTGATCTTCTTGCCCAGTTGGTTTTCTACTTCGTTTTTTAATCCTTTGAACACTTCAAAGGTGTCCGATTTATTTTTCATCAAATAGATAAATCCATATCTACTGAAATTGTCAGTAAAAGTAACAAAGTATATCTCACCGTTTCACGTGGCAGATCTGAACGGTCCTCATACATCTGTGTGGATTAAGTCCAACAGATCCTTACCCCTTTCCATTTTCCTTTGAAAGGTGCTTTTGTCATCTTGCCAAGTAAGCAAGACTCACGTTCTTCATCCGACTTTAAGTCAAATGATTCCAAGATCCCGTTTAATTGGAGCTTGGCGATGCGTTTCTTGTTTATGTGGCCAAGACGATGATGCCATAACATTTAGAGTTAAGTTATTATTATTTCTAACAACACAAATCACGCTTTCATACACACCTTTACAAGGAGAGGCTTTAAAATAAAAACAACCATGTTTATAAACCAAAATTCAACCATTATCAAATTGAAATTCAAAACCATCCTTGTACAATGCATGAAAAGAAATAATGTTTCGAGCCATTTTCGGCGAGTAGCAACAATCTAATAACTTTATTGAAAACCCCCTACTAAGCACGAGCTCAAAATCTCCAATCTTGGTAACAGCGGCAGTCATCCTGTTTCCCATGATCAGATTTAGCTCCCCATGTTTCATCGTCCTACTTCCCTTTAGTCCCTGAGAATTAGAGAAAATGTGAGTACCACATCCCGTATCAAGGACCCAAGAGTTAGAAATCGAAGTACTATGGAGTTCAATCATAAAATTACCTGAGGTGCCACACCCTTTGACCTTGTTCTTTTTCAAGTCCTCCAGATATTTTGGGCAACTTCTCTTCCAATGGCCCTTTTCTTGACAGTAAAAGCATATGGCCTCTTTAGGGTCACTTATGGGTGGTATGTCAGAAGAATCAGCTTTTCTCTTAAGGCCTTGGTTGCGAGGAACAACTTTAGCCTTTCCCTTCCCTTTGGGATGAGAAACTTTCTTCTTCTTACAGCCACCTTCCCTAATGGCCAGGACGGGAGCAGTTGAGTGAGCACTTTGGGTCTTACCCATACTTGCTTCAGCAGATCTCAACATGTCATGGAGCTCCATCAAGGTCTTGTCCAGATTGTTCATATTGAAGTTCACTATGAACTATTTATATGCCCCACTAAGAGAGTTTAGCACCATGTCAATGGCAAGCTCTCTTGGGAAATCGACACCTAGATTGCCCAACCTGTCAATGTATGCTTTCATCTTTTGCACATGCGCACATACAGGGGCACTGTCCTATTGCTTACATTCCACAAGCGATTTTACGACTTGGAACCTTTTCTTGCTTCGCTTGCTCCTGAAACATTTCACGAAGCTGCTCATTCAGTTCAAACGCCCCCATGTTCTCGAAACTCTTTTGAAGTTCCGGGGACATGGACGCCAACATGAGACACGCGACTTTTGTGGATTCCGCGAATTGCTTGTTATATTTAGTTACTGCTTCAGGGCTTGCATCATCATTAAGTATAGGAAGATCCTCGTCGAGCAAATACTATTTGTCTTCGTACCTCAAGGCAATTCTCAAGGCACGAATCCAATCCAAGTAGTTTGGCCCAGTCAGCTTATCTTTACTTAGGATAGAGAGTAACGTAAGGTTGGATGTTGAGTGAGTAGGAAAAGGAGGAGGAGGAAGATTTTCAGCCATCTGTAGATATAATTTTAGTTAGTTTGATATTTATTTACCCAAAAATATTTAACAAGGCTAGGATCCATATTTTACTCTATGATGCGAAAAGGGATGCCGTAATCACATCACAAAGTTATTTAGGTAAACAAGTGTTATTTGTTAATTTCATTCACTATGAAACTCCTAGGTCTTTTGAGAATCATTGACTTATGTCAATGGCATGTTAATCTCGATTATGTTTATCTTCTATTTGTGACTGGGATGCCGAGGATCACAAACTAGATGGTGAATCGACCATGCAAAAACACATGGACCCCTCGGCTCAAGTACACTTGAGAATCACGAGCGCCACATCATTTTCGACTATAGTTTCACATTAACGTGCCGGCAAACCGCACACGCTCCGTTAATAAACTATAAGAATATGTGTGTTCTTTTCATGGGTAGCATAAGACTTTCACATTTCTTAGTATATCTAAAATGGGATTTTGGTTTTATAATTCATAGTTAATACTTTTAACTTGTCACATTGACCTATCAAACATTTTCGGTAATTCCACTAGTCCACACAAGAGGCGGTGAGTATGGTAACGCAGGGCGTTTTAAAAACCATTGACTCATTCGGCAACCATATTATAGGTAACCTCCTTAAACCCCCTTAGAGTGCTTATAGTGAGTACGCCTAGTCTCGGTTTGACTATCAATGTATAATTTAATTATATATATATATATATATATAATTAATGTCTATTATATATATATATATATATATAAATTGAATGGAATGGAATGGAATTTTAAAACAATTTAAATTTATGATTATCTAATTAATTTTAATTAACTATGTGAGGACACATTTAATAATTAATATAATCGTTTCCATAATTAATTCCAATTAAACATGTAAGGACACATGCTAATAATTAATGAAAATATTTGACATACAATTTATATTCACTATCTATACTATATTATAAAGATGACATAAAAAACTCTTAAAAACAAGTCTTAAAGCTTAATGTACCGTTATTTAATGTTAATTACTTAAAAAACGGCCATAAAAGTTGTATGTACTACATTTAATGCTATTCATTAATTTTCAATC
Organism: Arctium minus; assembly: GCA_954870635.1. Taxonomy (NCBI): domain Eukaryota; kingdom Viridiplantae; phylum Streptophyta; class Magnoliopsida; order Asterales; family Asteraceae; genus Arctium; species Arctium minus. The sequence continues at coordinate 156,711,074 of OX941081.1, forward strand.
ATTATCTCTAACCATTTTAACTCACCTAAAATCATTTCCCACTTTAACTCCCCTAAAATAACTCTCAGCATATTTTAGATATAAAAAATCTAAAATATAATTAAAAAATCTTACTACATTTAATGTTATTCATTAATTTTCAATCATTATCTCTAACCATTTTAACTCCCCTAAAATCATTTCCCACTTTAACTCCTCTAAAATAACTCTCAACATATTTTAGATATAAAAAATCTAAAATATAATTAAAAAATCTTACTACATTTAATGTTATTCATTAATTTTCAGTCATTATCTCTAACCATTTTAACTCCCCTAAAATCATTTCCCACTTTAACTCCCCTAAAATAACTCTCAGCATATTTTAGATATAAAAAATCTAAAATATAATTAAAAAATCTTACATAATATTTTATAAAAAAATTATATTATTAAATCAAAATAAATTACATTATATTATTAAGTCTAAATTAAACAAAGTTATATAAAAAAATCATTATCACTCTCTCACAACCATCCAAAATCGTAATGTAAATCGACAAAAAACAGAAAATAAAATGAAACATTAAAATCGTGATGTATCTAGCTGCATTGCGCGAGTACACTTCTAGTATAAATAATGTTAATATTTATCTTACAATATTCAAACTTATATATATATATATATATATAGGGAGAGGTTCATTTGAGAAATGGTAAATATATGAGAAATAGAGAAATAATCTTATCTATTCATCTGGTCAACATTTGCGGCTTTGATCGCGAATCACCGGATAATTCCTTGTGTGGTCTATAGAAAGTAGAGGGGTAATTTCGTAAAATACACGGGATGAGTTCATATATGAATCTGTATAAATCACAAAGATTCATATATGAATATGTTAATTAGTTCAACTGATTCATATATGAATCTTTGTGATTCATACAGATTTATATATGAATCTTTGTGATTCACAAAGGTTCATATATGAATCTTTGTGATTCATACAAATTCATATATGAATCTGTTAGTTAGTTCAACTGATTCATATATGAATCACAAAGGTTCATATATGAATCAGTTAAAAGAGTTCAGTTGTGAATTGCACTGGTTCATATATGAACATATAGTTCATATGTGAATTATACATGTTCATATATGAACACAGCCCGTGTGTTTTGTAAAATTTACGAAATTGTCCTTCTATTTTTGGGTTAGCCGCAACTTTTGACCAGTCAAAGCCGCAACTTTTGACTAGTCAAATCTGATCTTGACCATATGAATGACTAGGATTACTTCTTTATTTCTCATATATTTACCATTTCTCAAATGAACCAAACACTATATATATATATATATATATAGGGGTGGTATCAATTGGAAACCAAGTTTCATTGGATATTTGGAAACCAAATTTCAGCCATTGATCTTTATAATCAATGGTTAAGATTCATTTGAATTATATATGGTAATAAATTAATTAATTTATTAATAATAAATAAAAATAATAGATGAAAAGGGTAAATATGTCTTTTGATTTTGTGTCTCAAATATGGCAAGAAAGATTTATTTTATTTAGATTACTTGGAACCAAAATAAAATTTCCCACGCAATCTAAATTTTGTGATGAAACAGAATGAATTTGTGGATTACATATTTCATCAGATTCATCGTGTTAGCATTATTGTTTCATAATGAAACATGATGAATTTGTGCCATTTTTGTTAACTTCCCATTTTTGTTTCATTACTTGTTCAGTTGCATATCCGTATATGAAAATAGATTCATCAGGTTCATCGTGTTAGCATTATTGTTTCATAATGAAAATAGATTCATCAGGTTCATCGTGTTAGTATTATTGTTTCATTATTACCATATATAAGCTAAATTAAAATTAAATAATTTACCTAAATTAAATATCTCATTTTTAAATTAATCAATGATTATTATTACCATATATAAGATAAATTAAAATTAAATAATTATTAATATAATAATAATAACAGTTACCATATATATTATGAAATAATGTAAAAGACAAAAATAACCTTTTCAATTAAAAATAAAAATAAAAAAAAGAAATTCACTGATTGGTTGGTTTCGGTTTCCAAAGTTTCCAATGTAATACTGGTTTCCAATTGATCGCTCCCCTATATATATATATATATATATATATATATAAGGTAAGAGAATATGTAAGATTATCTATTCAATATTTGCCAAAACTCAAATTTTGTGTATTTAAGGCAAGTTAGGAAACTAGCCAAAAATCAATTAGGGTTTAACATTGCATAAAAAAACGACTACTCTATACCCTTTAGGGATTTCGATAAAACTTATAGGATTTAAACAAAAACATAATCGCTAATAATACAAACCTTTTATGCAAGTTAAAAAAACTAGTTTCCAAAAATTAGGTTTTGAGGTCATGACCATGAAACCCTAACTTAGGGATTAAGCAATCCAATGGCCACAAAAATTTTGAAATCGAAATTGTAACCTCAAACCCTAAATTTCGAAAACCCTAAACCAACACAAACAGTTTTCCAAATCAAATTGAAACTACTTTTGAGCTGATATCTAAGAACTATGGCTTTGATACCACTGTTAGGTTTAAGCAAACCTACTACCACATGATATAGGCAATGGAAGCATATTTAAAAATATCATCTATGGCAATACAAACCAACAACCTATAAAGATACATATGTTCTAGATAATAACTACAAAAAAATAAACCAATAATACTTACTTGTTTATTGTGATTGTCGAAAACCACAATGATGAATCAAACATTTGATCTCGCTTCTTGGATGTTAAGGACCAATAGTATGAATCCCTCTAGTGGCTCACACTTAAGAACACCAAATGCCAACAATCAAGAAGAGGCTTAATTAAACTCTAAACCCTTATTAGGGTTTACGATTTGGGAGAGAGGGAGAGGGGAGATCGACGACCACCAGAGAGAGGGTGAAAAACTTATTAGGGTTTGATCCCTAGCAGTTTATTTATAACCCCTCTCCTGCTTCTCGACTAAGTTATCTCTATTTTACAACTAGCCCCCTTGAACCGATAAGCTTGTTAAAACTACTTTAACCAATTATCATTTAGTCCATCTACTTTATATAATTAATCTAATTAATTATATTTTAGCTTATAATTAATTTATCATCAAATGACAAATTAATAAACTAATTGTTTTAACTCCCTTTATTCTTCTGATTGTTTATTTGGGTCTTAAGGGCAACCCAAAAGGACCCTGCTATTATTAGAAATATTACCAATAGTTAATGACTCTGGACACTATATCCAACACTATTATCACTAGAAGAAGGAAATTTCACCATTGATGACATCTATAGAGGATGGAAATTTCGTTATCAGAAGACCTGATTGCAATTTAGATGGTTGATGGTTGTTGATTGAAGCAAACCCATAACATTTATCCTCTCTTTTTCGAAGTTTCACGGTCTTTAAGCAGGTGGGTGTTGTTGTTTGTAGATGTAGAAGCAAAACCATATGCTTGCAAGTCAATGGTGGTGTGTAGTCAGAATGAAGAAGCTTGGATGACCCTCTCAGGATTGGTGGTAACATGAGGATGAAAATATGGTTTTTCATGGAGATGATGGTGGCCGAGAATGAGAAGGAGACGAGAGGAGTGGATTCGGGGGAGGCGGTCTTACCGGAGAATGTGGAGACTGGAGGCTATATATTTCTTTTTTCGGTTGCTGCATACACTTGGATTCATGGGGAGCAAACATTTGTAATAATTTTTTTAAATTTAAATGATAAAATGACAAGTATACCCTTCAGTTAACAGAGTTAATGTTAATAGAGTTAGGTTAAGGGACCAAATCCATAACAAAAATGAAACCACAATGACCATGATTGTAATTATTTCGTTTGGAGGACCCAATCCAAAATTTTGATGAACCACGAGGACGAAATTTGTAATTTACTCTAAAATTTAATATTTGTAAATATTTTTTATTATTGTTTTTATTTTTGATTTGATTACCCAAGTTTCATAAAAACATCACAATGTTGCTGCTTTTTTTTTTTGACAAATGTTATGAAGCACTCGATTTTTGGCCAAAGTATTTTGTAAAACATTATTTTTTTGTATGCATTAGGATTTTACCGAAACAATTGATCTACTATTTTCGTCACTATAACTTTATATATAGATGCCAATGTGGTTCATAGGGTGGGTGATAACTCTCAAATCTTGAGAGTTAATTCCTCTCTTTTCGTATTCATTTTACCACATTTTCACCCATTTTGTCCCTTACCTCCTTCGTTTGGTCTTAATTGTTCAAACATGGTGATGAAGTCTCAAGGTTGCAAAAATTTCTGTTTTACTAACTTTTTGTGCAAAACGTGGCCACCTTGTCACCACGTTGCGACGTTGGCTGAAAATTGTGGATAAGTCTTGGCCATTTCTGGAAAGATTGCCTTTTGAAGAAAAATAAAGAGGTTTATGCTCTTTCACAAGAATAATCAAGGAAGAAAACAAAAGGTATAAGTCAAATGAAGGTTCAATACTCTTCTTTAAAGCTACTTTGTGGGATTTGTCATATCAACATTTTTTCTTTAATTGGCACTATAAATGGAGGCTTGGGGCACCACTTGAATATCATCAATTCTAGAAGCATTTACTTTGATCTGGAGCTTAGCATTTAGTTTACATTCTCTCTTTAAAGTTGTAGTGTAGTTGTAATTTAATTTCTTGTATCAGCTGTCGCCACATTGTCACCACGTTGTGGGCACATTGGTAACAGCCTTTAAGTTTCATTTATGCAATTTATGTTCATGTTCTCTCCTTATTCTATCATGTCTTTTTCATTTATTATAAGCTAAACACCCCTGTGGGTGTGGGTATGAGCCAAGGCTAAGACTAGTAGGCAACACTTGGGTGTTGTCATCTTTGCTAACTCTTAGACTTGGTCGCTCGAGTCGGGACTTCAACTCAACGCGGACAAGCCAATCACTTGTTAGTGTTAATACTAGATCTTAGACCTCGAGAGGGTCGGATCCGAAATGCGGCTTGAGTGATGCAAAGAATATTTGAGAAAGTCTTTTATAACAACGTAGAGATACAGGTTTTTGCATGACTTTAACTAAGGTTCAAAATGTCGATCGATATAGGTGTCACAAAGAGATTTGGGATTCTATATCCATACTGGTGGAACTGAAATCCTTAGAGGTTTACTTAGTTAAGTCGGCAAGTCTTGAGTTGGCGAAAGTAGTGACTTTGTGGGTGTAACGTGGCCACGTTCCGAGGAAACTCACTTTCGAGAGAAAGGGGTTTTTAAAGATATTGTGTGTCATTTTGTTTATGACCATATTGTTACTACATCAGTCTTAGTTAATGCTTGTACCCACATCCTACCTTTTATCTTGTTAATCCCTTTTAATCGTTGTTTAGTTTGCTTAAAACTCGCAAATATTAATATTGTTCTCAAAACTCAAACAAGCACTAGAAGTTCATGAAAGTTCTCTGATTCTTAGTTGACTAGTCCCTGTGGAAACGATCTTGGTACTCTACCACTTTATTACTTAATAGCGATCATAGTGTCCGGTGTGCACTTGCACAGCCATTGTGGCAACATAGTGGCCACTTTGTGGACCTATACGATTTTCCGCTATCAAGTTTTTGGCGCCGTTGCCGGGGACTAGCGCGATTTTAAATGCTAAGATATTGACTTTCATTCGAGCCTGAGTTTTTTGTTTCTTTTTTTTGGTATTTTCCGTGTTGTATGCCAAGGCTACAACACGGTGAACTTGTACCTCTTGACTCCGAAATTGAAAGAACCGTTAAAAGATGAAGAAGAGGTAGAAGAGGTCGGCAAAATCAAAACATGGCTGGAAATAGTAGAGATCCTCCACCACCACCTAATGAAACAACCATAAGAATTGCCGTCGATAAAGAACGGGGAATACGGGACTATGCAACACCCGAATTTGATCAATTAAAATCGGGTATTCTTAGGCCCAACATTGTGGCACAAACTTTTGAACTAAAACCGGTAATGTTTCAAATGATCCAAGCAATGGGTCAATTTGGAGGGTTACCGTCGGAAGATCCGCACTCGTATTTAAAATCATTTTTAGAAATGATGGATCATTTTCGCATTCAAGGTGTTACGGTAGAAGCCTTATGTAACACCCGTAAATTCTAAAAGAACAGTCAACGATCGGTCAAGGAACGGTCAGCGGCCGGCCGAGAGAAACGGTCGGGGAGCGATTTATCATAAGACGCGATAAGGCACAACAAGTGACACGCGCGGTTTGGCCCGCGGCCTCAAGCCGCGACCAAAGTCGCATAAGTCACTGGGGTTTTGCATTCGGAGGACACACGCGGCTTGTCCCACGACTTGAGGTCGTGGCCAAGGCCGCGGGGGTGGTCTGGACGATATAAATCCCATCTTTTAGGGTTTTTCCTCATTATCACCTTCCCTCTCCTTTTCTCTCCTCTTTAGTTGTTTTGGGAACTAGGGTTTCGTATTTGGGAGCAACTATGGTGGATTGGTCCAAACAAAACTCAAGGGTTCGGTATTTGGAAGCTCGGGTTGAAGGTTTAATGGGTTGTTTGGATAGCTTTGGGTGGAAAGTCTCAACATCCAATATGGTAAGTTTCCTTGAGTAATCTAAGCTTTTTATAAGGACATTTATAGATCTGAAGGTTTACTTGTTGATGTTTATGCTAGACTTGAAGGAATGGGTTGTTTGGAAACCTTAGATTTTGTTGGTAATAGCTTGGAAATGGTGGATCTACACTATTGAAGGCTAATGGTTGGATTTGGAACCTAGGTTTAACCTAACCTAGCAAGGTGAGTTCAAGTTGATTTGTGAAAACGTTGTACATGCCAAAATGTCTATTTTAAAGCATTTGTGTTTTACATGAAATTATCAACTGTTGAGTTATTTGGTAACTTTTGATTATTTGAAGTGTTTAGCTTATTAAACTTTGTAAAACACCACATTTGGGATTTTTGGGCATTTTGATAAAGGTGTCACAAATGAATAAGTTTTGATGATTTATTGCATAAATAGATTTTTGGGTTAAAATACACTTTTAAGTGTTTGTCGGATTTTATGCATCATTCATGAAATGGGAAAGTAAAATAAAGTACTACATGCACATTGAATTGTGAGGTACTTGAAGGAAAGTAAAATAAAATACTACATGCACATTGAATTGTGAGGTACTTGAAGAAACGTAAAATAAAGTACTACTTGCACATTTATGTGAGGTACTGAAAAGAATGTATATAGTCTCATTTTATGATTTTCATTCTTATCAGCAGTTAAACATGGAAATGCATATTTGAAAATAAATGGTATTGAGGTTTATATGTCTAACTATAGTTGGTCACAAATAAAACTGTGACAAGTCTAGATTATTACTAGTGGATCCATGGCTCTATGTGAAGCTCGAGAACATTTAAAAGTGGCTTAACTTTGCGTGCCCGCCACTTTCGATAGAATTCGGGTATCCCCCGTCACTGAAAGGTGCTGTTTTGGGTATTGAGTTTTATTATCCAAGTTTCGGTGACATTTTGTATAAATGGATCTTATCCATAATTTATGGGTTAAGCATTATGCCCCACCAGCTTTATGGGTGTTTCGGGATATAAAGTTTTAACCACATTTTCATAAATGGAGAGTTCGATTTCTATTCACGTTTTGAGTGAGTTTGGGTTGAAATTAATTTACGAAAGAACGTTATATGTTGGGACCTTGTCCCCGAAATAGTTTGGATTTGAAAACGTTTATATTGGTGTTCCGTTGCCCAAAATGCATAATATTGGAAAACGGGTTGTTTTCATATTCAAAGCATATCATTTTGAAAGGCTATGACTTAAACTGCATTACCTCTTTTCAATGAAATCTTTATTCATGTGGAAAACTCTTGAACTCACTAGGCGTTAGCCTAACCTTTTTAATTGTCGGCATGTGCAACAGGTTCCGGTTGGAAATATCTCTAGTGACACTGTGCAGAGAGGAATGCTAGTTGTGTGCTCAAGAGGTGGTTATCTTAGTAAAGTCTTCCGCACTTGTTTCGGGAAAAGCAACTTATAATTGGGAATTAAGTAACATCGACTTTGGTCTAGTCTTTGTATAAGACTGGGGTTCATATCTTTGAGGTTAAATAGAAAGTTTTATTTTGGAGAGTTATCTTTTACTTGATGTAATGTCGAATTTTAATTAGTTGCTCTTAATAAATTTGAGGGTGTTACACCTTACGGCTTACGCTCTTCTCTTACACATTGAAAGATAGAGCCAAAGCTTGGCTAAATTCTCAACCTCCTCACTCCATTGATAGTTGGACAAGTTTGGCCGAAAATTTTCTAAAAAAATATTTTCCTCCAACTAGAAATGTGAAGTTTAGGAATGAAATTTTGATGTTTCGGCAAGAGGAGGATGAAGAGGTTTCGGATGCATGGGAGAGATTCAAAGACTTAATTAGAAAATGTCCTCATCATAGAATCCCTCATTTCATCCAATTAGAGACATTTTATAATGGCCTTACTAATTCCGCTAAAATTATTCTTGATGCTACGGCCGGTGGCGCTTTCACCTCTAAAACTTATAACGAAGGATATGACATTTTGGAGAAAGTAGCCAACAATAACACCGATTGGTCAAACCCACATGCTCTTGCTCCTAAAAATGCATCAGGTGTTCATGAAATTGATGCCATCACCCAAATTGTAGCTTTAACTAACTTGATTGACATCCAAAATACATAATAACATCCAAAAAATAACAATTTTATATTATAAACTTAGTTAGGAAATAGGAAGTTATGAATTACCAATTTAGTTCAAATAAATAATATATATTTAATTATTAATTAAATTATATAACGGGGACGGGAGTGCGATACCCGTCCCCGTCCCCATCCCCGGTTTGAGAACGAGGATCCCCGTCCCCGTCCCCATCCCTGGTTTAGCGGGAATCCCCATCCCCGACCGGGAGAGGTGGACCGGGTTCCCCGATGGGTCGGGCCCCATTCCCATGCCTATCTTCCATCCCCATCGGGGAATAGGGATCCCCATAGGAAATTAGGAATTTTCCCCATCTAACCGACTTGATTTTTTACGTCATTACATATATATATATATACACACACATAGGGGGAGAGGGAGAGAGAGTGTGTGTGTGTCATATGTTCAAATGAGAAGTGTTAAATATATGAGAAGATGAGAAGTAATCCTAACCCTTCATACGCTTAAGATCGGATTTGACTGGTCAATAATTGCGGCTTTGACTGGTCAAAATTTACGGCTACGCCAAAAATAGTGGAGTAGTTTCATAACTTTTATAAATAGGTGGCAAAACAGGTTCATATGTGAACCTGTGTGATTCACATATGAACTATATGTTCATACTGATTCACATATGAACTAATTAACTAATTCACATATGAAACCTGTAGGTTCATATGTGAATTATATGAACCCATTAACAAATTCATATATGAACTAATTAACTGATTCACATATGAACGTACAAGGTTCACATATGAACTTGGTTGTCGTCTATTTATAAAAGTTACGAAACTACTTATCTATCTTCTACAGGCTATACAATGAATTATCCGGTGCTTTACAGTCAAAGCCACAAATGTTGATCAGATGAAAGGCTATGATCGTTTCTCTACTTTTCATACATTTAGCACTTCTCATTTGAGAGAGAGAGAGAGAGAGAGAGAGAGAGAGAGAGAGAGACAGAGGGAGGTTCAGGAAAAATCCCAAAAAAATGAAAAACTGAGGAACATCATGGTAACCGCTCATTTGGACGGTATGCACATGTGCATACAGGTAATTGAAACTATTTTTTTGGATTTTATGCACATGTGCATGGTACAAATTGTTTGTATTCACATGTGCATATCATCCAGATGAACAACTATCAGGGTGTTCCTCAGTTTTTCATTTTTTTACAGTTTTTCCTGAACCTGACCATATATATATATATATATATATATATATATATATATACACACACACAGGGTTGGGTTCCGGTGAGAAGTTGAGTTAATGGTGAGAAGCATGAGAAGTGGTTATCGACCGTTGGATGAGAAATGGACGCACATTAGAATTAGATGCACCGAGATAAGATGCACTGAGATGCATCAGATCAATTCCCTTCTAAGGCGCAATTCATGGGAGGGCTTGAGATTAAAAAAGATCAACGGTTCAGATCCACTTCTCATGTTTCTCACCGTTAACTCAACTTCTCACACGATCATTCGCCTATTTATAGTGGGTCTTTCAAGAGATAACTCGTTAATTTGTGAGATCTAATTTCAACCTCTCATTCTTAATAATCAATGTATTAATAATGTTAATTCTGGTAATTATCCATTAATTTTCAAAAATGCAAATTTATAGATAATATTTAAGGGTAAAGTACTTTTTTTTAATTTTATGGATAATTTTTTGATAATTATCCTTTTTGATGGATAATATATTGATAATTATCTTCTTTTCTCTCTCCTCTCTCCTCTCTCCAACGAATGTTACCGGTATTAAACTCATATCTTTTGTGATACACGTTTTGATACACGTTGTGATACATTACCACTTTATATATGCTACCATTGTGATACCCTCAAAAAACTTTATGAACACTGTGAACATTACCACTATGATACACTAGGAACATTGTCATGTGATATAAGTTGTGATACAGTGTGATTTCATGATTTTTAGCTTTAGTGATACATTCTTTTGCATATTATGATACACCGTGATCCCTTTTTTAGTTGTGTCGGAGAGAGACTCAAATTTTGTTACGGGAATCAAGAAGATTAATATTTGAAATGTTTAATTGCATGAGATTATAATGAAATTTTCAATAATTAATGGTAAATAATTAATTTCGTTTTTATCCAAATCCCAAAATTACCAATTCACCTTTTATTATATAGATAATAAATATACTTAATTATCTCAAATAAGTGGCTCATCTTAGATCTCGTGGTTATCATAAATTAGGGAGTTCTCATTTGATTAGGCCACCATGATAGATATATAGCTAGATAGCTAGATAGATATGGATATCATAACCAAACGAGAATATGATCAAAATAAGGAGCATGTGAACTGTCAAATCATATGTGATTTTGCACTGAAATCTTATGTGATTATGGAACACGGTCAACGGAAGAGGCTTGACTTTGCAGCCAAGGTCAAGTTTGATCACATGTAACTTTACACGATAATTTAATGTAAAATCACATATGATTTGGTTGTTCTCTTATTTGGTTCATGTTCTCATTTGAACTCAACTCTCTCTCTCTATCTTTCTCTCTTTCTTCACACACACACACACACACACACATATATATAGGGAGGATCATGCAAAAAGTAAACTAATTTACGAGAATACGAGAAACAATATGGGCCACATAAATAAAAAAATGGAAAATAATTTTAAAAAATAGGATAATTACCATTTTAAATTGGATAAATCCTTAAAAATCACATAATATCTTTTAGATTTATTTATTTTTACTTTTAATTTATTCATGATTTTTTTATCAAGTTTTTATTATTTTTTTCAAAATACACTTTTGATAAATAAAATTCACAATTTTTATCAATATCACATGTGATATATACAATTAATTCATTATCCTTTTTACCATTTTTTTATCTTTTGAATCTACGTTTTGAATAACATATGATTAGATTCGTTTAATATATGATTTATTATGTATCACATATGATCCACTATGTGAATTTTTGTACATATCAAATATCATATTATCACATGTGATAATTCTAGATATTTTAGTTAATCATATATGATTATTTATATTTATATTTACTGATCTTTTGGTGATGTAAATATTATCAAATGTGATTATGCATCACTTACTTTCAGACGTATATTATCATATATGATATGTACAAGAATTCACATAGTGGATAATATGTGATACATAATAGATCATATGTTAAACGAAGTTAATCACATGTGATTCAAAAAATAGAGAAAAAATGGTGAAAAATATAATAAATTCATTGTGGATATCACATGTGATATTTTACAAAAATTGTGATTTTTTTTATCAAGGATGTATCTAAAAAATATAATATTTGATAAAAAAAAAGTTATGAATTTATTAAAATTAAAAGTAAACAAATTTAAAAGATATAATTAGAGTTTTAAGGATATATCCAATTCAAAATTGTAATTATCCTAATTTATAAATGTTAATTACCTTCATTCTAAAAATATTTTTATTTATGATATTTTTTAATTAATGGATTATATGGCAAATATTCTTTCTCATCTTCTCGCAAATTGACTATCTTCTTGTTTGAACCTACCCCTATATCTATACTATATTATAAAGCATTTATAAAAAACTCTTAAAAACAATTGCTAAAGCTTAATGTACCGCTATTTAATGTTAATTACTTAAAATATCTTAAAAACAACCATGAAATCTTTATGTACTACATTTAATGTTATTTATTAATTTTCAATCATTATCTCTAACCACTTCAACTCCCCTAAAATCCTCGAGCTTCTTCTTCTCGAGTTTTCCATCTATCACATAAGCTAGAAAGGATGAACATCCTTTCACCAAACACTTTCGCGCTTTAGCCATGGTGATAACCGCCACATCACCTTTCCTTCTTTCCCCGTAAACTAACACCATCTCGTTGTTTGGCAAATGGATTTGAATTAGTTTCTTGGAGCATAGGATTTCGGCATGATTGTCCGTCAACCAATCCATGCCGACCACTACGTCGAACCCACCAATGACCATGGCATCAAATTGATTAAGAACTTTTATCCCTCAATACTAAGGGTACAATCTTTCAGGACGTCACGGATTAACACTTGACTACCATTAGCTATCTCGACCACTAAAGCATTCTCTAGACTATTAGTAGGCATGGCAAGCTTTTCACGAAACGAAACAAATATGAAGGAGAAACTGGCACCCGAATCAAATAGCACACGAGCAGGTACGGAGTTTAGAAGAAATGTACCCGATACCACATCGGTGGATGCCTTGGCCTCGTCGGCCGTCATCTGGAAAGCTCGGCCAGGAACTCTAGGAGGGTTCTCTTTCTTCTCCGGGGCACTCCCCGTCTTCCACTTCAGACAATCTTTTCGAAAATGTCCCGGCATCTTGCACTCAAAACAGACAATCCCCTTGATCGGGCAATCTTTAACAAGATGATCGGTCTTACCGCACTAGGCACAAGAGGTGAAATTAGGATTACAGTTGCCGTGATGCTTGCTTCGGCACCTTTGGCACCACTGTGCCTCTTGACGGTTGTTGAAGTTCCGGTTCCCAACGAAGGGTCGATTTCTCTTAGAAGGTCCAGAATTGCCTTCCCACTTTCTCTTTTCTACTACCGCCGCCGCTTTCTCTGGCTTGCCTCTTGCGTAGACTTCTTCCATAAATTGAGCTTCCTCAATCGTCTCCCGAAGGTTTGAAGCTTTAGAGTTGCGGACCATTGACATCATGTCCGCCGGTAGGCCATTGAGATAAGCTTTTATCTTCTCTTTTTCTGTTGGGGCCACGTGCCCCACCAATCTTAGCTTCTCCATAAACTGACGGGTGTACTCCCGCACCGTCAAGTTTCCTTTCACTAGAGACCGAAACTCAGCTTCGATGCGGTCCATAGATCTTTCACTGCAGAACCCTTCCAAGATCTTCTTCTTAAACTCGGCCCAAGACAACTGAGCCAGAACTGCAGGAGAGAGAGTGGACTGGGTGACATTCCACCAAGTGAGTGCCGAATCTCTAAACAGTTGGGTACTAAACCTCACTCTCTGGTCGTCCCCACACTCAGATGAGCCAAAAGCCTGCTCGACGGCTTGAATCCACTTCACACACACAATCGGGTCGTCATAACCGGGGAATTTCGGTGGTCCGCAACCCAGAAAGGATTTATAGGAGCAACTCCTTCCACTCTTCTGAGCACCCACAACTCTGTGCTCTTCCGTTCTGATACCCTGTCCGGTGCCACCAGAACCAACCACGATGTTCTCTGCAACCGCCTCATTTCTCTTAAGACTGGCGTCGCGGTCTTCTAACAACTTCAGAAACGCTTCCTGCTGCTTCTCCATAGCCGATGACACCATTTGCATAATGTTGGTCATCATGTCGGCTTGAGGGTTTGCCTCTTGAACAACCGGATTCGTGGATGCCAACTCCACTCTTGGCACTTGCTCCATTTCTCCCGTGAATATAGGCGGCATACCCGGAGGAACGACGGTCGCTGCCCTAACTACTGGATTCAGCTCGGGCGAGCTATCTTCACGCTCATTCCCATCGGCTAACGGTCGACTGCGAGTGTTTACCATACTAGAATGATGGCTGACACACAAGCACGAGAGAGAGTAAGAAAGAGATTAACTGAAGTAAGCACGAAAGAAACGTACTACTACGTCTACCAATTGTCAAAACACTAGCAAATCAAGTACACTCACGTAAAATATCCTCATAATAACATTAGCTAAGTGAGATTATGAACATATAACACATAAGGGTCCTTGTTACCATCATCACAACGCTTGATGAACATAACTTCCGTCGACTCTAAGACTAACCCATCTTAGAAGTTCTACCCAACTCACAATCATTGCCTAACATACTCAGTCTAAGTCTAGACATCTTACATTCATCCCTAGTTCCCTTAAACTTGAGCTCTGATACCAACTTTTAACACCCTAAAAATTTGGGTAATTTTAAAAATTAAAATTTCGGCAATATAACATTTGTAATTGGAGCAAACCACCCAAAAAGGGTAAAAGCGTAAGCATTTACAAAACCTGTAGAGATGCATGGGAAATCGACAACAAACTAATCTAAACTACTTCTATCTAGATTACATAGGTTGTCATCCCAAATCACAAAATGAATTAATTGTTTTTCAACGCCAAAGCTCCCAAAATATCTAATCAACCAAAAATGCCCTCAAGAGTCCACGCTCTTCTCTCAACCCCTCGACGACCCGCCGCTAAGGGAACCTGTTATACACATCATTTGAGAAAAAGTGTTAGGCTTAAAGCCTAGTGAGAACATACAGTTTATATGAAAGTTAGAAGGATTAAATACAACATAAGTAAACCATTTTCGCCAACCGGCTTTGTAAATGGTTTGATGAGCACATAGTGACCTTACGGCCCACACTACATCTTGCGATGACGGGAAAAACCCGATTTCCAAGGATTGTGGCGAAACACGAAGTAAGCCACTTTCCAAGTTATTGAGCTCACCATACTAGGATCAAGGCCACGAACACGCCGGCTCGTACTAAGATGTGGGGGAGGGCACCCAATGATCCCTAATCATGCTCATTCACTAGGATTTACATTTACGACCCACGGCTAGTATCCGGTCCCACATAACCGTACCAAGTTGCCCTCTAGGGTCCAATGTCTCAACTAGCTTCATACGGGAATTACGCCCAAATAATAAGTTGACTCTATACCTATGGATCCACTAGTAATAGTCTAGACTTGTCACAATATCACTTGTGACCAACTATAATCAAACATATATTTCATAACACCATTTAGTTCCCAAATCATATTTTATGGTTAACTGCTGATAAGAAATACAAAGCCCATACATAAAACATGAGACCATCTTCTCATTTCCCAAATATGTTTCCTTATCAAATAAATCTTTCAAGTGTAAAACCATTTGAATGTAAACATGGATTTCCTCAAGTTTTAAGCTATTTATTCCCTTTTCAGAAAGTACCACTTTCAACCAAAATACTCATAATATGTTTAAAACATAAATTTGGCCAAAATGCCATAGGTTGAACATTTACCCCTCAAATTATAAAAACACCCATATTGTAGTTCCAAGACATGGATTATTTCGTTATTTTGCAAAATAGTAAGAAACCCTAAACATCTCCAAAATATCAAGTTAGGTCAAAAACTCATCAACAATGACATGTAAACAAGGAGATACTTAGATGTCTAAATATGCATTTTGATGTGTACAAAATTTAGATAAAAGGAAGTATGAACTCGCAATGGGTTTATTCCAAACCCTAGCAATTTCTAGTTAGAGAGATCTAGCACTTGAGAACTTTGAGATCTTCACAATAAACACTTAACCACCTAGAATGAGGAGTAAATGATCTTAGGGTAACAATAATCTAAGAATAAATGAAGAGAGAGGTGAGGAAAACTGACCTAGGGCACCCAAAATCGCCCAAAAATCGCACCAATAAGCTCCACACTTGCAATAAATGAGAAATGGATCAGTTGGGTCGATTTTATACTCCAGAACCCCGACCGCAATATTGCCCGGCGACAATGACAATTGTCATAGTCGCGGGGCACTATCGCCCGCTTCAAACCACTCGTTGTACGTCTTCCGCGATAGTGACACTTGTCACTATCGCGGTCACAATCACGCCGATTGTACCGCAACTCACAAGTCCTCCATGATTATGCCACGGTGACAGTGACAATGTCACTATCGCATGGCACTGTCGTCGGATACCCCCTCGGCCCTCGAAATTGACTTTTCAAGCATCGAAACATACAAGGCCAGTACCCAAAGTTGATGGTAAACTAAAAACGGGGTTTCGTACCAAAAGGAGGGAAGAATATGGGGAAGAAAATAAGGGAAATAACTTACCGAAAATCCGGGTGTTACATGAACCTAGGACCTCACACATATGGATTACACTTACACCTCTACTACTGGGACATATTAGCGGGGCTATACACACACACACACACACACACATATATATATATATATAGAGAGAGAGAGAGAGAGACGAAATTTCAAATGAAAACTCAATTTTCATTGTGCACGTGAGGACGAATCTCGGCCACTTCATCTCTATTGATCCAACAACTCATATTAAACAGATTTTTTAATTTTAAGATGATCAGGGGTAAAAATGGAAGATAATTTAAACTCACGTCTACCATATTTGACTTTTTATTTTCTTTTTTAATTAAAAACTTTTACCCATTTAAAGTTTAAAATAAATTATCTTAAAAAATACTAATATTTTAATCAAACAAATTATATCAGAAAAACGAGAATTTCGTGCTCTTAGATATGACATCCATCTTGATATAGTTTTTTTTGTTTTAACCGTTTTTTTAAGTGAAATGTTATATATGTGTGATATTTATTATGAATATTTATATACGTTCAAGTGTGTACAACACCTCGACACCGTAAGTCCGTAACTCGACATCACCTTCTTCAACACTTTCTTCAATGTTGTAAGGCATCGTGTTCTTCATCACCGTAACCCAACACCCATCGAGACGAATCGAGAACCTATTGAGTTTCGGTTGTTAACCAGAACAAAAGAGAGTGCATCACGTCTCCACACCTTCACGGGTCATTCATGTATTATTCATCATGAATAATATATCATTCATCATGAATAATATATCATTCAGGATGAATAATACAACATTCAGGGTGAAAAACACATGATTCATGAATTCGTGTATTATTCATCCTGAATGTTGTATAATTCATCCTGAATACTGTATTATTCATCATGAATAATGAGTGAACGTTCACATGTGTTATTCATACTGAATGGGGGACAATCGGGGATGTGCATACATATTATTCATCATGAATAATGAATGAATGTTCATATGTGTTAGTTCTCACTACCCTATTATATACGTTCCTACCGTGGTATTTCTTAAAGACATCCTATATCTCGCTGTGTCCCTCACCCTACAGTTTAAGTTTAGGCCCATACAGTCACCAAAATCTCTTAAACTATGGCTCTGATACCAATTTGTGACAACCCAAAAACAATCATAACATAAGGTTTATAATAAATCCCAAAACGGGTCCTAATACAAATATTCCATACACCGAGATTTCAAAACCTGGCAGCGGATGAAAAGTACCACAACCGAGAGTCTAACTACCAAAAACGGTCTTCGTCGCTAACCTCAAACCTTCTCCTTTCCTTTTGAAGAAGCACCGCTAACACGTTTTCCTGAAAATGGTTTTTGTAGTTGGAAAGCGAGGGTTAGACCAGGAGGTCTAGTGAATTCCCTCTCGAAACAATTCATGCAATTTATAACAGTAACACATCAAAGCATACACATTACAGTTGTACAGAAAGAATTAAGCAATCGATACCATAAAAGGACACTGGCACAATATCCTCATCTCTCATGTCCTCCTCGTGATATTTATACTCGAGCCCCCCCAGTAGATCCCCACGCCCCCCAGTAGATGTTGTCATTGTGTGCACAGGAAACGAATTCAGGGCACACGATTCAACCAACCCCTCGACGGTTTTCAATAAACCAAGGTATACATTTCTCACAGTGCCACCCGATTCCACATGCCACGATAATACATAAGAGTCATACGCATAATAATAAATTGAAAGCGTAAAACAGATAATAATTCACAACTCAAGTAACATGCTTCTTTTTAAGAAATCTTGGAAAATATCATCAAGAAAACCATTTTCAGTTATTAGCAAATTTGGTTAGGGGAATTCACCTGTTGATGAAAATCGGGCAAACATTGTGTAATTTGCTTCAGAGAGGATATACACCTACAATTTTGGTTAAACACACAAGGTTAAGCCCTGGATTGATTCTATTTACACCCCGGGTAAGACTCATCTATAAACCAACACTTCCGACTATTATGTCTGAACTTCCCGAACACCCGATTCCGTTTAGCCGGGTCTGAACCCATGTTCCGGCTCGTCCGGATCCGACCCACAGTTCTCGGCCACCCTTTCCGGGTTAAAATCCCGAGCCGACTCGCTTGGCCTAGCTCCCGGCTCAGCCGATTTGGACAATTCCCGGCTCTGCCGGTTTGAGAACTCGCGGCTCTGCCGGGTTGGGAACTCGCGACTCTGCCGGTTTGAGAACTCCCGGGTTTGATTGCCCCTGGTCATCCGGGCTTTGGCGATTCCCGGCCCATGCCGGGTTTGGGATAACTCTCGGGCCATGTCGGGTTTTGCGAGAGAAAAATTATCCGGGAAATTGTCCCGGTTCCCAACTCGGCCGACCCTCTTTCCCGATAAACCCCAATACAGACCTTCGATTAAATGGACAAAATATCGACAATGATTTCATTCTTCCCTTAATCGAAAATCAAAACAATCACACCCATTCTTCAATATACAAAGGTCCACCTATTCTAGACATTAGATTTTCCAAGCTATTTCCCATTTTCCATTTCCTAGATCATAAACAAAATTGCTAGAATTTCCAATAGAGCTTCTAAATCTTGACTCAAAGAGAAGGGTTAGGGGGGTGTTACCTCATGAGAAGAAATTCCTCAAAGTCTTGCTTCCTTCTTCACTCTCCCAAGGTTTGGAACCTCAAGCTAGCTTTCCTCTATTTCTTGCTCCCCTTTCTTTTACACACCGACTTCAACGATAGAGGAGAAATGAGACAATTAGGGTTGTTACCCCCTAATTGCAAGTTTCCTACTAGTTGTCAAAAGACCCCTAAACTTTTCCCTTTTTCAACTAGCCCACCATTAACCAAAAAGGAAAGAGTGGGTTAAGGTTATTACAATGTTTATTATATATTTGATTATATTTATCAGTTAGTTATGATTTCAAAAATACAATTTTAAAAAGTTATACACATGCATCATTTACTTATAATCTTGAATTTTAAATAATATGTATCAATAAACAGTATTTTATACATAAAAATTTGTTTTTAAAGAATTTTTCTTAAATACTTTATAATATAGTATAGATAATAGAAAACAATTGCTTATTGTCAACGATCTTGGTGCAATTAACTAAACGAAACTTTTTGCAAAGTTTAAAATAAATATTAATAATTAAAAATTGAATAAACATTGATTGTTATTATTTACATTTAATTTTTTTCCAAATATGGTTGTTATTTATCTGTATTTAAACTTTTGAAAGTAAAACAACTTTATGTTATTTAAAATCAAATATAATTGATATAGTTTTTTTTAAACAAATTAATTAAAATGCTCAATTCAAATTTTAAATATTTCTAACCACGATTTAAAGACAACTTCATGATATTGAAAATAATGATGCATGCTTTCATTAATAGCACAACACTTCATTTGACTATATTTTGTAAGACACTTTAGTTTGAATATTAGTGACAAACTTTCATTTCATTTATAATTATATAATTAACAGTCAAAATCATTTAATTTAGAAAAGATCGTTGTAAAATTAATTAACTTTTAAAAACCATTACACACACACATATATATATATATAGGGAGAGGTTCATTTGAGAAATAGTAAATATATGAGAAATAGAGAAGTAATCTTAGTCATTCATCTGGTCAACATTTGCGGCTTTGACCGCGAAGCACCGGATAATTCCTTGTATGGTCTATAGAAGGTAGAGGGGTAGTTTCGTAAAATACGCGGGATGAGTTCATATATGAATCTGTATGAATCACAAAGATTCATATATGAATCACAAAGATTCATATATGAATCTGTTAATTAGTTCAACTGATTCATATATAAATCTTTGTGATTCATACAGATTCATATATGAATCACAAAGGTTCATATATGAATCTGTTAATATTTCAACTGATTCATATATGAATCACAAAGGTTCATATATGAATCAGTTAAAAGAGTTCAGTTGTGAATTGCACTGGTTCATATATGAACATATAGTTCATATGTGAATTATACATGTTCATATATGAACACAGCCCGTGTGTTTTGTAAAATTTACAAAATTGTCCTTCTATTTTTGGGATAGCCGCAACTTTTGACCAGTCAAAGCCGCAACTTTTGACCGGTCAAAGCCGCAATATTTGACTAGTCAAATCCGATCTTGACCATATGAATGGCTAGGATTACTTCTCTATTTCTCATATATTTACCGTTTCTCAAATGAACCAAACACTATATATATATATATATATAGGGTCCGATTATTTTACATATCAGTAAATCTAATAAACCGCATTCAACCAATCATATTTTTTTTTCTTTTTTTCACTTTTTCTTAATTACGATGGTTGATTAGTCAAGAACATATGAAACAATTTTATCAAGAATATATGAGAGTTGATTAATCAATAATATATAAAACAAATTTCATCAAAATGAAAATTAAATGAAACAATTTCATTATTACATATAAACAAAAATATATAAAACAATTTTATCAAGAAAATAATTATATGAAACAAATTCATCATATTAAACATTTTCATGAAACAATTTCATTCTCTCCTCTTTTCTCTCTAGCCTTTCGTCTCTTCGTACACACACAATTAAATATGGACAAAAGGTAAACACATTTTGCACAAATTTTAGAAATACTATTATAATTTGTGAACATCTTTTTAGAAATACTATTATAATTTGTGAACACACTTAAAATCTACGAGATCTAGTATATAGCTTGTGAACATATTGTGAACACCAACTAATCAACGAAAGTTAATCTAAATTTAGCATTGTGAACATCCTAATACAAAATTTGCTAAGTTGGTTTTCATTGTGTTCATCTTATGTACAATATTTAATTGTGCATGTGTATGTATGTTACAGGAGAGAGTAGATGAGATATGTATGTATATATATATATATATATATATATATATATATATATATAGAGAGAGAGAGAGAGAGAGAGAGGTAGGTTATTATACAACCATTTTATATGGTGCAACTCATACAATCCCTCTATCCATCACTCATTTTATTTTCAACTTTTTTAATTACAAAAGTAAAAATAAAATTAGTGTTGATAGGGGGTTGCATGGGTTGCACCATATATGAAATTTGAAATTTTCTTTAAAAAATGTATTAATTAGGTTTAATTAGTAACTTATGATAGATCTAATAAATTGTAGAATTTTCAATTGATTAAATCTATATATATATATATAGTTAAAATATCTAATATTTAAAAATACAACAATTTTAATAATTCTTTTTAAACTTAATGGTTAAATTTTGACAAAACAAAAATATGTTGGTTTTTTTATTAAAATTAATCTAAGAAAATAAATATTAGTTTACACCTAGTTGGATGGTGATATAATTATGTGAAATTGAAATAAATGTGGCAGCAATAAATGATGGAAGTGGTTGGAGAACAAATGATGATTCACTTGTTTGAATTTCTCTATTAAAATGTCAAATTTCTTAGGCACACCATCATCATATTATCACATGGTAGGTCATTGCAAAACACCTAAAAATATTCTACTATTCATTTGAAAAATATTTTTTTTATTATTTATTATAATGTTGTTTACTATAATATAATGTTGTTTACTATAATAGTAATAACTTCATTTCAATTTTAATTTGGAACTTTAAACTTTATTATGAAACTATTATACTTTTCAAAATAATTATTTAGGTAATGTAAAAAAAATTGTAATATGGTGACCAAACTTTATTTGAGAACGTATAAAAGTGTGATAACTTTGAGAACTAGTGCATTATGTCTTATTTACATTTTTTTTTATCTATAGCTTGGATTTAGTATATTGATTAACATAGATTTGTTGCGAAAAAAACGTAAGGGCACGTGCTAGCACTCCTGCAAGAAAACGACCTATATGTTTTAATTTCATTATTAACATCCAATCCCATGCTAATAAGTTTCAGAATGTGCTTCTTTCGTATATGTGTTTTTCACTATGTAAACATTTTTTTATGTGTTTATAAAACAAAAAATACAACTAAAAATATTCATATTATGAACCAAATATATGTTAATCAATATATTAAATTCTAGCATTAAATGAAAAGTCATGTTACGATAATAGTTCTCACAATTAGTATAATACATGGGTTCTCAAATGATTAATTAAGCCCCTATATTGACAAAGTTAAACAATTTTTGTAATTGTTTTAAGAAAGTTTTTATAATGATTTGAAAAGGTAGATGGTCTAATATCGATTTTTGAAATTCAATGATTAAACTAGAAATTAAATAAAATACTTAAAAATGTTGTATCTTTTGGACAATGAAAATAACAAATGTTACGTTTTTTTTTTCGGATAAGATTCCATCAAGATGCATTAAAAATTATTACAAATATTCACGATTTTAGTTTTGATTTGTAATTAATTGTTATTTTCTTACTATTAAATACCAAGTTTTACAAATATATATGTAAATTATATAAATACTAGAAGCGTATTCGCGCAATGCAGCGAGATACATCACGATTTTAATGTTTCATTTTAATTTTTGTCGATTTACAGTACGATTTTGGATAGTTTTGAGAAAGTGACAATGTTTTTTTTTATAATTTTGTTTAATTTAGGCTTAATAATATAATGTTTTTTATATAAAAAAAATTAAGTATTTTGTTAGAATTCAATGATTATCTTATATATTTTAATGACAATTAGAAAAAATAACCAATTACATATTTAATAATATAATTAAAACAAAATTATAGTAATATAATATATTAATTAATAGTGATACATGGAAATGTCTGCATAAAAGGAAGGTCCTGCACATACCAAATTGGTGGGTGTTAGAAGTTTGCAGTAGTAATATGTATCTTGTGCTCTGTGATACTTGTAAATTAAGAGATTTTTAAAATCTTGCATAAAATGTTGGTACTTTGTACATAATAATTTGTATTTAAGAGTTTTTTATCCGTGCTTTATAATGTAGTATAGATATAGATAAATTTATTAAGGTCATACTGTTTCGGCATATTGAGGGATAATATATTCTAACGTATTTTTTTCTTTGTAACTGTGATATACGATTTTTGACCAATTAAGTTTGTGATGATTGACTTTGGTGAGGGCATATGAGACATTTAAGGTAACTAACAAGAATTGCATTTTCTATTTGTCAACATTTGAATCCTCCCACCATCAAAAAAAATTCAACTATACGATGTCATATGACACTTTGGTGGGATTTTTGAAAGTCTTGTTATTTTTCGAAGTATTAAATAAATAGCTATAAAAACTATGATATAAAACTATTACTTATCGTTTTAAAGTGGGTAATCTATATCTTAAACAATATTGTCTCCACACGTCAAAAAAACGTGCTACGGGTTCTTTGACGAATTGCTTCCTGATATACAATGAAAAGTCGTGTGTAGTTCGATCATCAACAATGCATGATTAGTGATAACTTCAGTGATTAAGTGAGTTTTACAAGGACTTCAAGGAATCAAAAATTGTGTCTCTATAGCAAACACAACTTATGGCAATCTGATGGAAGAGATGGATTGATTTCGATATTGTATAAATGTGTATATATAAGCATTTAATGACAATATCTTAATTGTCAGTGTGTTCAAACAGGTGTCTTCAATCGTTACAACTGAAGCATTTGCAATAATTCTCATGCATGGGAGTCACTATCACAGCTAGTAAAGAGCTTTTTTGTTGGTTGACATTGATGTAACGTTCAAAATGCACCATTAAATTGCCACTTTGTGCCCATGGTTGCATGGACGTAAGGGTGAAATGCACCCTTGTGGAGTCCCTGCCATGATTAATCTTTATATCTTTATCTTTATCTTTATATATATTAAAACAACAACCAAGGTGAATGATGTGGCATCATGTGGTTTGAGTATTGGGGTATTGGTGAATTGTGGTTGATTTGAGATATCCCACATTGGTGAGAGATTGAAATATTGGAATAGAGTGTCATGTATAAAAGAGAAGGATATGATGCTATTGTGTCAACTCATGAGTTTGAGTTATAAAGTTATCTTATTAGGATGACACTATTTTTATAAAACAAATTTCATTATATAAAATCAACTAATCATCAATTTCTTTATGTTTATATATATATATATATATATATATATATATATATATTAAAGCAAAAACCAAGGTGAATGATATGGTATCATGTGAATATTATAATAACAATCTTTATATATATTAAAACAACAACGAAGGTGAATGATGTGACATCATGTGATTTGAGTATTGGGGTATTGATGAATTGTGGTTGATTTGAAATATCCCTCATTGGTGAGAGATTGAAATATTGCAATAGATATGATGTTATTGTGTCAACTCATGAGTTTGGGTCATAAAGTTATCTTATTTGGATGACGCTATTTTTATAAAACAAATCTTATTATATAAAATCAATTAATCATCAATATCTTTATGTTTATTTATATCTTTATATATATAAAAACAAAAACCAAGAGAAATGACATGGCACAATGTGGATTGAGAAATCTAAAATATTGGATTGTGGTTAACTTTGGTCATCCCACATTGATAGAATAATGAAATGTTAGAACATGAAGTTGATTATAAAAAGAGAAGAATGTCAACATTTTTTATATGACCTATGATTTGTTTTAATCTATTTTGGATTAAAGAGTTTATTTTTAGTTACAAATTTGTTGATGT
Organism: Arctium minus; assembly: GCA_954870635.1. Taxonomy (NCBI): domain Eukaryota; kingdom Viridiplantae; phylum Streptophyta; class Magnoliopsida; order Asterales; family Asteraceae; genus Arctium; species Arctium minus. The sequence continues at coordinate 156,736,442 of OX941081.1, forward strand.
TAAATATATATTATATATTGTATTACAACTATCTTTATTTTTATACATCTTTACATATATAAAAGCAAAAACCAAGAGAAATGACATGGCACAATGTGGATTGAGAATTTTAAAATATTGGATTATGGTTAACTTTGGTCATCCCATATTGATAGAATAAAGCAAAAACCAAGAGAAATGACATGGCATAATGTGGATTGAGAATTTTAAAATATTGGATTGTGGTTAACTTTGGTCACCCCACATCGATAGAATAATGAAATGTTGGAACATGAAGTTGATTATAAAAAGAGAAGAATTCCAACTTTTTTGACATGACCTATGATTTGTTTTAATCCATTTTGGATTAAAGAGTTTATTTTTAGTTACAAATTTGTTGATGTTAAATATATATTATATATTGTATTACAACTATCTTTATCTTTAAATATATAAAAGCAAAAACCAAGATAAATGACATGGTACAATGTGGATTGAGAATTCTAAAATATTGGATTGTGGTTAACTTTGGCTATCCTACATTGATAGAAAGATGAAATGTTGGAACATGAAGATGATTATAAAAGGAAAAATATGCCAACTTTTTTTTACATGATTTATGATTTGTTTTAATCCATTTTGGATTAAAGAGTTGATTGTTAGTTACAAATTTATTGGTGTTGATATATATTGTATTACAACTAATAAGATACACTTATTTCATTTAATTTGTTTATTTTTTATATCTTTTTGTCTTTGTATACATAAAATGAAAAACAAGATAAAATGACATATCATGATGTGGATTAAGAAATCTAATATATATATATATATATATATAAAAGTAAAATTACCCAAGAGAAATGACATGCCTCAAATAAGAATCATCAATATATATATATATATATATATTTATATTTATATAAAAGAAAGAACCATAGAGAATGATATGACATTGTGAGATTTGAGTACTGTAGGTACCTATAAGAAACGAGGACATTTGGATTTGATATGAGATACGAGTATTCTCAAATACTTCTATATTCTGGTGGTGTTTTACACATCTCACATTGATGAGTGAATATAAGATTGGAGAATGAAGATATACCTGTAGAAACACAAAGATTTAGATTTTGATAAATTAAAGGATTACTTGTCTAAATATTCTTTTTGGCCGACCCCTATTTTTGTTAAAAATACCCATTTATATAAGCAAATAAATCGATAGACAAATGTATACAAATCATCATATTTCATCAATTTATACAATATTATCAATGTTGAACCTTGATGTCTTTTTATTTTCTCACAAGTCACAAGAAGATTTAAGTATTCTCAAATCTTGAATTGTGATGTTATTTGGTTATCCCACATTGATAGAAAGAAAATAAATTTGGAAGAATGGATGAGTATGTAAAAGTTGAATGAGATGTCTTATTTGATTGTCCCACATCGACATAAAGACAATAGATTTGGAAAAAGATGTTAGTATATAAAAGCTGGATGAAATGTCTTATTTATTTATCCCACATCGGTAAAAAAAAGATAGATTTGAAAGAAGAGGTTAATATATAAAAGGTGCATGAGCTGTCTTATTTGGCTAATCCACATCAACGTAAAGATAATAAATTTGGAAGATGAGGTAAACAAAAGAAAAGGCGGATAAGATGACTTACAAGTTTAAAAGTTTGTGGCAACCTATGTGGTTGTCTCATTTTAGTCGACCTCTTTCGCTAAAAATCAAATTTTATAAAATATTAATCTTTATGTGACTTTATTTATATAAAAAAGAACAACCATAAATAATGAGATGACATTGTGAGATTTCAGTATTCTAAAATATTGCATTGTGTTGTAGTTCAATTATCCCACCTTGATGCAAGGTGCAAGATTGGAGAATGAAGATGACTGTAAGAAACAAGGGTTGATTTTGATAATCAAAATTTTAGTTGGATAAATATGTTTTACCTCACGATTGAAATCCCATAATAAATTAGCAAGAAAGTAGGATTTGGAAGAGAGGGTTGATATTGGCTGCCAACTCTCATTTTCCAAAAAAAATTATATATATATATATAATTAACCACTCATTGAAACACATCAATTATTTTATATGTTATTCAATTAACTGTTAACTGACGAATTATGTTTTATATATCTTATCTCGATACATATATTTTCTGAAATAATTATCGCCACAACTGATGATGTGGCCTAACCAAGTTCGAGTATTATTAAACGTTAAATTATGGTTTGGTTAAATTATCCCACATTACTATGAAGATGATAAAATTTAAAAATAGATGGTTATATATGAGTATAAGTTGGCTTGAAAAATTTAAAAATAGGTTTGACTAAATATATTGGCCAACAATAATTTTTCAAAAAATCTATACATCTACTTTAGGCCTTAAGTTTAAAACTTAATGTCAACATGTTTGTTAGAGTGTTTTTATTATATGTCACCTTATATATAAACTCAAGAGCATCAAACGAACTTTTGGAACGAATCAAGTTGTATATCATATTAGCGCATTATAAGTTTGAGTCATTAAAATAATAAGCAACATTTTTTAAGTTCAAACTTCAAAATTATCAAACTCAAATTTGAGCCAGACGGTGATTCCTCAAAACTTTCGTAACAACAATAATGATATGGGTGTATGACATGTTGTTTCATTCTAAATAACATAACAAAAAAGTTAATGTCAATACGTGTCAAACTCTTCGTAACAATAAAAGGTTATCGATACGTGAAAATAAACCACTTATGTAAATACATTCTTCATTTTAAATTGTATCTCATTCATTATTAAGTAAGAAATTATGTTCTATTTTAACTCGGTCAAGTACTTCTTTAAAAAAAATTATCGCTACCGTGCAACGCACGGGGTTGCCACTAGTCTTTATATCTTTATATATAAGTAAGATCCAAGGATAATAATGTGACACTCTAAAATTTGAGTATTTTATATTTCTTGAATTAAGGTTGATTTTTGTCTATCCCACATTGATGGAGGGATGAAAATTTGATAATTGATGTTAGGTATATGAAAGGAGGTTGAAATGTCTTTGTTTCATCTCATGGGTTGGATCCTCTTGGCTAATCCCTTTAAACTTATGTTGTTGGTTCATGTCGACTAACCCTCCAAACTCATGGGGCGGTTTATTTTTGTCAACCCTTTTTTGCAAAAAAAAATAATCTAATATAGAAAAAATATTTATACATATAAAAAAGTAAGATCCAATGATAATAATGTGGCACTCTAAGATTTGAGTATTCTATATTTCTTGAATGTAGATTGATTTTGTCTATCTCACATTGATGGAAAGATGAAAATTTGACTATTAATGGTAGGCATATGAAAGGAGGTTGAGATGTCTTTGTTTCCACTCAAAGGTTGGATCCATTTGGCTAATCCTCTAAACATATATTGTCGGTTCATGTTGGCTAACCCTCCAAACTCATGAGGTTGGTTCATTTTTTTTTGGAGAGGGTATCCCAGACCACATTGGGCCCAGACTAATCTCTGGCAATATGGGCCGAAGCCCGACTGCTAAAGCATGCAGCCCGGGGTCGAAGCCCCCGTACCTCCAGGATGCGTCCCCCAAGGTTCGAACATGAGACCGCTACTAGGCTAACATGCCTTTTGGTTCATTTTTTTCAACCCTATTTTTGCAAAAACAAAAAAAAAAGTTAATCTATATAGAAAAAACAATATATCAATACAAAATAAAGTTATAAAATAATGAGGCATCACCTAAGAATTGAGTATTCTATAGTTCTTGAATAGAGGTTGAGTTTCTTTTATCCAATGTTCAAAAAGGTGCGCCATGACGCAAGATGCGTCTCCGCCGTTACGAGATAACCCATAACGTTTCTGTAAGGCGTAGCTCACGCTATAGCGCCTTAAGGCGCGCCGCGGCACACGTTTTTTCTAAGATGTGATTTTTTTTCAAAAAAATATATTTTTTAATTTTTTTATCTTTTGTGTTTTTACATTTTTAACTTTAGATTTAACACTTTTATAGATTTATCTAATCACATCATTCACAGTTTCACGAAGTCATAAACGTTATGGACTCGCGATTAAAACAAAGTTGAAAATTTGTTTTTCTAAGTTCTATTTTAAATATTCAATCAAAAACTAATTTTGTACTAGTAATTTATATGATTTTATTCTAACAATATGAATGTACATTCTTTAATATCATTATTTGATTAGAATAATATATATAAAACATATATTGTAACAACCCAACCTTAAACAACAAGATAGCAACTTAAATCTTAAATAATAATGCCAAACGACCCAAAATCAACATCTAAAATACAAGATTTGCAGAAGGACAACATAGTACACAACTGAGAATACACTGACAAGGATCTACAATGGAGGTCCTCTAATTCAGCTCCAGCTCGCATCTTCTCCTAAAACTTCACCGCTCATTCTACTGCCACTCATTACTTGAAAAAGGATTTTATATTTGAAAAGAGCGAGGGTTAGACCAAAGGTCTAGTGAGTCCCCTCTTAACAGTTTATAAATCAATACACATTCAAAGATTTATAATGAGATAACCATTTTCAGCTTTAAGGAAAAATACTTATTCCTTCAACCACTTCTCAGCTCACACTACCGCCACCCTAAGGTGACAGTCTGTCTGTGACCCACACTGCCTTTGTTGGGACACACCCCCAACGGCATAAACGGAACACACCCCCCCAGTATGAGCACAGGCGGGCCACACCCCCCGACTTTGAGCATAACACTTAAACCATGTATGCATACATTTCCACCTTAACAACAAAATAATACATCTTTAACATTTAAATAAATCTCGCAGATAGATATTAAAATAACATTATTTCAAGGCTCGTATACAAACTTGCATACATAAAACATAATTCATAATTTCTTCATCAAATGAGACTTTAGTTCAAAAAAACTCACCTAGCGTCCTTAGCTTAAAGCTTTACGGCTACTTTTATAATCCGGACCAAAACCTATAAAACAAGGCGTCGTCCGGTGAATTACCAATACTTTCTATTTTAACAAAACCGACCCTAACCCAAAATCTCAACAGTCTCCTAAGCAACAAGAGAAATCCGACCTACTAAAACCCACTCTAGGCACGATTCAAAAATTCTAATATCCAAAATGGAAATGGGCCAGAACACCAAAACATAAGCCCATCACAAAAATAACTCAAATTAAACTTAACATTATTTTACTTAAATCAGACTTGGGCTTCGACCCTAACTTCAACTTGACATAAGCCTGGGATTCGGCCCACCATTCACAATTCCGGGGACCGGGGTGAGGCCGACCGACCGGGACCTGCTACCCAGCTCGACCGGTGTGGGATGACCGGTGTTCTCCCCCATCCATCGACCGGTACCAAACATGACCGGTCTCAAACCCTTCGACCGGTGCTGCAACCACGACCGGTGCCCAATTATCGACCCGGGGTCGACAAAATCCGGTGACCGGGGTTACTCGGACATATTTCGAACGAAGCCCCAGAACCCAATTACAGGTATTACAAATCGCAGATAAACCCCAGCAAACAATAACAATCTAACCCAATAACTTAAAATCAATATAGAACTCGATTTCAACAAGAATCCATTTCCACATAAATTTCTATAATGACATCAAATTCTCAAACCCAGAAAACTTCAACATCATATTTCATACAAAATCCCCACACAACCACGATGATCAAATCCTTAATAAATTGAAGAGTTTTTAAATCATAAAGAGATTTACCTTCAACGAAAACGATCCAATCTGGAGTTTCTTGCAAACTTCCTTCTTCCTCGGCCTCTCTCCAAAATTGCAAGAACCCTTCTCTCTACCTTTAGCCGCCACCCCCATACACACTAATACCCCTAGGGTTAATACCCATTTCCCCAACTTTTCACAATAGATCCCTCATTAAAACGACTTTTCTAATTTTTACCCACTTTTATAATGCTTGCTTTAATTCAGGTTATTACATATATGTATATATATAATTTTGAATATGACATACAAATTTGCCGCCTTATGTCACGCCTTGAAAAACGTCGCGTCCTCGCCATGGCGTGTAAGGCTTAAGGCTTGACCTCACCGCCACGCCATTTTGAACCTTGTTTTTATCCCACATTGAAAGAGAAATAAAAGATCGAGCATTGATGATATGTATATGAAAGAAGGTTGAGATGTTTTTGCTTCAACTCAAGGTTGGATCCTCTTGGCTAATCCTCTAAACTCATGTTGGCTAACCCTCTAACTCATGGGGTTGCTCTATTCTAAAACAAATATCAAAACAAAAGAAATTAAGCTAGAAAGTAATGAGGTGGCATCATTAAAATTAAGTATTTTAAAATTCATTCATTGCGGTTAGATTTTAGGTATCCCACATTGATGATTAATTTATACATCGATAGAGGAAGATGAATATATAAGTGAATGATGAGATCCATTTGAAAATTAAAAAGTTCATTTGGCTATATAAGCCATGTTTATCTTCAAAATTTTGGACTAATACTTATTTTTTATAAAACTCTATCGATACTATCAATATCCATTTTTATTCTTTACCCTTTTTATATATTTAAAAGTAAGATCCACAAGTAATGATGTTAATTTACATAAAATATCAATACATCAATACAAAAGAGAGCTATAAAATAATGAGGTGACATCGTTAGAATTAAGTATTATATAATTCTTGCATTGTGGTAAGATTGTGGGTATCCCAAATTGATAAATTGATACGTCGATAGCACAAGATGAATATACAAGAGAAGGATGAGATCCATTTGAAAATTGAAAGGTTCATTTGGCTATATAAACCATGTTTATCTTCCAATTTTTGAACTAATAGTTATTCTTTATAAAACTCAATCAATAGTATCAATATCCATCTTTATATCTTTATCTTCTGTATATATTTAAAAGTCAGATCCACAACTAATTATGTTAACCTAGATAAAAAATTAATATATCAATACAAAAGGAAGTTATAAAATATGAGGTGGCATCATTAGAATCAAGTATTATAAAAATTTTGCAATGTGGTTAGATTTTGTACGTGTATCCCACATTTATGATAAATTGATACGTTAATTGAGCAAGATGTATCAGAGAAGAATGAGAAAACAACTTTATATAAAAGATTTAATGGAAAACCAATCAAACAGCCTCTAAGAGGCTATGAACCAAAAAAAAATGATGTGGTACACTATGAATTGAGTATTCTTCATTGTTGAATTATGGTTTGGTTTTGTCTATCCAACATTTATGGAAAGTTGAAAATTTGACAATGAATAGTAGATATATTAAAGGATTAGATAAATTTGAAAATTTAGGATAACTGTGTAGCTAAAAAAAATAGCCACAACTAATGATGTGACACCCAAAGAAGGTATATAAAAGTATGAACCATAACCAACAATGTGGCATGCTCATAATTGAGCATTCTCAATCATGAATTGTTATTGGTTTTAGTTATCCCACATTGATGAGGAGGTAAAATATTAACAAATGATGCGGCACAATAAGAATTGAGTATTCTCCGATCTTCTACTATTTTCCAACAAATAGATAAAGTACAAAAATGAAAGAGCTATAGTCGTGAAACATATATCTACATCTATAAGGGTGCGTTTCTTTTGCAACCCAAGCAATTTGTACAAACTATGCAAACCAATCTTAGTCGTTCATCAAGTCTAATGAATATATGATTTTATTATGTTTCCTAATTTAAAATCATGATTATAATGAATAAACTTAACATTTTCCATATATATCACAATCATTATTAATGAATCATAATCATTATCCATAAATATATCTATTGTTTTCTAATATAGTGGTTTGCATAGTTTGTACAAATTGTTTGGGTTGTAAAAGAAACGCCTCCACATCTATAATATATCATCTATAAATACATATCTATCTATAAACATTTATATATATAAAACAACAACAAGGAGCATGAGGTTCTAAGTACTACACATTAGAAATCTTCTTTTTTCTTATTTAATGGTTTGTATCTCTCATCTGTTAGGCTAAAAGGAGGCAGATACAAAAACAAAGAGTTAAGTTTTCTTTATCTCCATTTATAGTTTTTCTACACATCAAAGGAGATAATAAGAGGTAAGAAGAGGTGGGGACAAAAAGTAGGGTCAATCGTCAACAATGGAACAAACATACCTTAACTTATCGACTAAGAATAAGTGTAATATTTGTGTTTATTAGTTTAATATTTGATATGTAGGAAATCGGCCCATTAATATTGATCTTAACTCTTTTTATGGGAGAATGTCCCACGTATAAAATATATTCATTGCTTTACATTATATTATATACAATTCCAATCGAGAAATTACAATAAATCTTAACTTACTCCAAGATTTCTCGAAATTAATTATCGTCACCGTGCAACGCACGGTGTCCAACACTAGGGGTGTGCAGAAAGTCAATCGATCCAATACAAACCGACCGATCCCATTAGAACCGACCAACCATAATTGGATATCCAATTGTAATTGGACCGGATCGGATGGAAAATCTCAACATCCAATTTGGATCGGTCGGTTCTTGGATGGCAGTCCAGAACCGACCAAAACCGACCGAATCAAACCAACCAACATCCAATTAACCATCCGATTACCATCCAACTATCATCCAATTATTTTTTTTGCAATTTGCTTAAATCTAAATTTGTTTTGTGTTGGTTTTTGAATTTTTAGTGTCACTTGTGTTGGTTTTAACACAAATTAAAAGTGATTAATCAATTTGTTTTATTGTTAGAAAATTGCATTAAATTAACACATTGGATGGATCCGATCCAATCTGATCATCCATTGGATGTCGGATGGATCCAATCCGATCCAATGGATATCCAATAAGAACATCCAATGAATGGAACCGAACCGATCCAATCATCCATTGGATTGGAAAAATCCAACATCCAATGGATGATTGGATCGGTTCGGTTCCCCTCACATCCATTAGATGTCAACCGATGAACACCCCTACCCAACACTATTAAACTAATAGAAAGAAAATTATTCCATTTATATACGCACATTTATTGGAGTCTTTCACCTATATGGGACAAGGTAAAATCCACGAAATCAATTTTTTTCATCTTCGTAAGACTCGACACAAACAACTAAATTTTGCAAATAGTTTTTAAAATTCTCAAACAAAATTTGTTACTTGATAATTGATAGATTATCCTATATTTGTTACTTATAATATATTGATTAGATATGCATATTATCCCGTCTCGTTTGGGTGCCTAGTCTCTTGGGCCCGAACATGTGTACCAAAAAAATTTATTCTAGGGACTAGATTGATCCAAGCTTTAGTTCAACGAGGCTAATTAGCCTTTCAAGTTGTGTTTGGTAAATGGGATAGGACGGGATAAAACTTACTGTCCCATGTTTGGCATGACATGTGACAGGACAAAAATTCACATGGGACAGGGACAGGGTGGGAAAAATGGACTTTTTCTTGTTCCACCAAAATAGGTGAAATAATATCGGACAAGAGTGAGACAAAAACTAAAAAATTACTGATCTACCCTCATTTGATATATAAACCTAACATGATATTTGTTTTAATGGTCATCAACATCCATCGCCGCCGCCACCACCATCGACGACCACCTATAGCCACCGTCAACCACCGTTGGCCACCTCCACCTCTTCCTCCACCACCTCCACAATCACCGCCCATCACCACCACCACTACCATCGTCGACTACCTCCACCTCCACCGATCACCACCACCCATCACCGCCACCACCACCGATGGCCACCAGTAACCACTGCCAACCACCGTCTGCTACTTCTACAACTTCCCCCACTACAACAGCGTTCACCACCTCCACAACCACTGTCCATCGCCGCAACCACTACCATTGTCGACCACCTCCAACTCCACAATCATCGCCCATCGCTACCATCGTCGACCACCCCCACCTCCAACGATCACCGCTACCCATCACTGCCACCACCAACGATGGCCACCGGTAACCACCGTCTACCACTGTCGACCACTGTCGACCACTTCCACCTCTTCCTCCACTTAACGACGTCCTCCACCACCTCCACAACCAGCGCCCATTGTCGCCGCCACTACCATTGTCGACCACCTCCACCTCTACCGATCACCACCACCCATTGCCGCCACCACTACAGGCGGTCATCGGTAGTCACCTCCAACCACCGTTAGGCACCTCCACCTCTTCCTCCACTACAACAACCTCTTCTACCACCTCCACAACCACTATCTATCGCCACTACCATCGTCGACCACCTCTACCTCCACCAATCACCACCACCTATACCTTTGCCACCTCGGCCACAACTATCTTCGTTCACCAACTACCCTTCGCCTTTACCTCTACCTGTCGCTACAAGCATACCTCCCCAATTCATAAAGATCTTCCAACTTGAATCAAACATAGTTTTTCTTTTGTATGAATTGGGTTTTTTCGAACTACCACAATTATTTCAATTTCTTCATTAAAATTTCTACTATTATTTATGTATATTAAAATTGTGTAAAAAATTAAAAATAGAGTAAACTACACTTTTGGTCCTGTGGTTTGGTGTTTATAACACATTTGGTCCCTACAGTTTAAAATTACACTTTAGCCACTACAATATGCTATTTGGTCCGGGTTTGGTCCCTCGCCGTGAACTCCGTTAAAAAACTCAGTTAAGCGAGGGGTAATTTCGTCTTTTTACACGTTTCTTGAATCTTCATCTTCAACCTAATGAACACCAAGAACATGATGAATGTTCATCTTCTACCTCAAGAACACCAAAGTTTTAAATCCCAAATCAAACTCAAAAACCAAAAACTTAAATCAATCCCATGTCTAAAAATCAAATCCTAAATCAAACCCAAAATTTAGAAACCTAAAGCACACTTACATTTAAAAATCAAAAACCTAAATTAAAATCATGGATTCGGTTGTCATTGTCCAAAACAGTGTGTCGTATCTCCCCTCTACTTTAAAAGCTCATATGTTACATGGATTTGGTTGTCATTGTCCAAAACAGTGTGTCGTATCTTCCCTCTACTTTAAAAGCTCATATGTTTTTACATAATTGTAAACCAATCCATTTATGTATACATATATATGCACAAAAACAAATACAATCAATTTTGTTTTTACATAATTAAATTGAAAAACATAGTGGGAACCAAATGTAAGATTTGACTTTGACCATTAAAGGCAGTTTCATAAGACTCAATTAAGCTTTGAACTCAAATATACACACACCCCATAGATTAGGAAAAATAGGAAGATGGTTTGGATTGCTATATTACCTTAGTGTCCACAAACCTCCTGCTTCAAATCAACACCACAAATCTCCTGCTTCAAATCGACTTATGTAATATACAACAAATGTTGTTAAGAATAAAAAATAGTTGACAGAAACATTGAACATAAGTTGGGTATCATAAACCAATAACCATCCATTAAATTAGTCAAAAGCTCTGAAGATGGATAAAAAGCCTAAAAAACTAACCCAAACACAGACTTATAAAAAGCCTAAATGGCTTATCTAAAGACTACTAAACTGATCAAGGTTGTAAAAAGCCACAACAACAGTTAATATATCAATGCTAATACACGTATGAGTGCTATGATGACTCAACAACATCCATATCATCAAAAGAAGAAAACAAAAGATTTGCTTCTCAAAATTAGCAACAGCCTATCAATTCACCAAAATAGGTTTTTGAACATATATAATATAAGACAAATGATTGTGTGAGAAGCAGCGTTAAAGTGAAAAGGTAAAAAAGAGATCTTAACCATTTTGATCACTTTTAATCTCAAACCCGTCTGTTGAATCTGCTCACTTTGTATCAGATGGAACAAATGAGAGGAAAATTCAAGACTTCATTAGAATCCGCGCACTTTGTATCAGATGGAACAAAACATTTCTCAAACATATTATATTAGCAACTAAGAAGTCAAACACCCAAGCTAAAGGGTGAAGTATTGGATCAAAAACAATTACCTGTGCATTATATAAGTTTATGATAAATACAAATAGTTAAAGAATAAAATTCCAACTATCTGCTACTAAACATCACAAGACAACTATGTAAAACATATAAAATGAAACAACTGAAAGAATTTTAAAAGCAAAGCCACATATCCAATTCCAACCAGAAATCCAGAATAATATCAACCCATGTAAACAAACCATTTTACGGAAACCCAACGGATAGAAGGAGTCGTGATGAAGTGGAAGATGTGGAAGAGCATTTTTACAAAAATCTACCTTCACATTGTGGTAGATTTTGTTTTGAAGGTAATATATGTGTGGGTATTTCATCAGCAATAGTACCATGCGGTTCTTAACCATTTGCTCCATGTAAATTCTATCCAATGTTACAACTCTGTATGAAACTCTCTGTCTTATTCTCTCCCACTGGATCTTTGGTTAAAAGAGAAACTTTGCATGATTTATCTCATATTTTCGCTTTTTCATATCCTTTATTGTCTATTACTTTTATGATAAAAATGTGATTTATATAATGTCTAATCTACATATATTAATCTAGGACTTAATAATCATATTTAATCTATAGTATAGAAAGGCATCGGCTTCATTGGATTGAAATTACCCGGACCCAATTTGAACCCAATAGATGCAGTATGGCGTAACTTTGTATTGACTATGTGTCGGGTTACCTTGGGTTGAATTTTTTTGAGATTTTTTAGGTTGGGTTGGTCGATTTTTTGAGCAACCCTACTTGGACGTGGGTTCCGTGTGGGACGGGTTGGGTTGCCGGCAATCAACTTTTTGCCCAAATATCAAATTAAAGCAGCAACTCGAAATTAAATAGTAACACTAAATCAAGAAATACCAATCATGGGTTTGATTCAGAAATAAAAGTAGAAATTGTTGAGCACGTGTACATGAAGATATATGTGTTACCATGAAGTGGTTTATGGCAATGAAAACAGACATCTAAGAAATAGGGTTGTCGTTGTTCTTCAAATCTACAACATGTAAAAAAATGAATGATGAGAAGAGAATCTTAGGATATGATAAATACAAGTGATAAATCCTAGCTAAACCGAAACCTATTTAGGTTTCTGAAAGGTATGTTTGTCTGGTTATTGCGACAGAATGGAGCTTTCAACCACCATAGTTTTTGGTTAAACCATCAATACCTAATGAAAATGTTTAAAAGATTGTGTAAAATAGGGGTGGTTTGAAAAATGTGAGGCTAATCTTTAAACAATCGAACAGACATAATAAATCTGCCATAGCTACAAACTCACTTGTTGATTATCCTTACCAAGATGTGAATCATCTCTAACTTCGTTTGAATCCACTCAGATGCATTCATATACATCATCGCAGTCTCTTGATATTCATCAAATCTGAAAATGGCAATTTTTAACAAACCATGGAGATGAAAAATGTAGTTACTCAAATAATAATAACAACAAAACAACAACAACAATAAGATATTCAGCAACCCCGATGAAACTGTTTGTTTCTTTGATTTATGTATTTGAAAATAGCTTCAAACTTTGGTATGAATGAGAGTGGGGCAACTACCTTTCAGATCTGCAGATCTAGAATCGGAGAAAGGGGATCAAACACATGGGTGCAACACCTTTCGGGTTTCCCGTCAAGATGCAGGCAGTGACGGAGGTACCTTTGCACCAGAAGGTGCATTGGCACCTCCTCACTTTTTTTTTAATTTTTTTTATATTGATAAACAAGATAATTAACTGCATTGACATATGGTAATTAGTTTTTCTTGAGTTGGGCTCCACCTCCCCATAATCAGGCTTTAGGTAATCAGGCCCACTAAATACTAATTCATTAAAATATCTTATTACGATGAAGTGTGAACAGAGAACTCCCGCCTCTAACTCGTATCGAACACGAAATCAAAATTCACCCTCCCCTCTATGTCGCCTCACCAGTCGCCTGGACCGCTGCTATCCACTATTCTGTTGGACGTCTGGACGGAACCTGTGGCCCTGCGTGTCTGTCGGAGCCAGACTGTCGGCCGGCGCTGGCTAAGTGAAGTCTGAACCAGCGATCTGCTTCTGGTTTGCTGTTGTTGCCTTTTCTGGTTAGGTTTTTTATTTTAAAAAATTATGATTTGTGAAGTTAGTGTCTTACAGTCTTACACTCTTACTTGGACTCTTAGTGATCTGAATTATGAATATACAAATGCTTTGTTGAATTGTTGTTGTTAGCCTCCTTTGCTGCTGTCACAAAACCATTGGAGCATCTTTTGTATAGATTCTTGGCTTTTATTAGCATTTGCCGCGTATTGAAACTTGAAAGTAAAAAAATGTTATTTATTAGAGTATACTAGTGTTGGGCCCGTGCATTGCACGGGAGGATAAATTTTTTGTTGGAATATTGAACCAAGTTAAAATGAAACGTAATTTCTCTGTTAACAGTTAATGAAATACAATGTGAAAAGCGAATGTATTTTGAAAAATATAAACAAATCCTCAGTAAATAAAATATGATTGTGGGTTTTGAAAAATATTAACAAATCCTCAGTAAATAAAATAAAATAAAAAAGTAATTTTTCAAAGAAACAAAAATATAGTGGAATACCTTTTGTTCAGTTGCAGGTTTCGCCATTGACACCCGACCGTCGTCTTCTTCTTGTACTCGGATGATACATAGAGAAGCTATATATATTTATAGTGAATGTAGAGAATATTTTAAAATCTTTTATTAAATATATTAAAATATGGAAGAATATTTTTATATCTACATCGTTTCTATTTTATTTTCTTTGCACTTGGTTAATTTGGAAAGTATTGCGGAATATTTTTATTTTAAAGAATACGATAATTTATTAGTGTACCTCGTTATTTTTTATTTTTAATTCATATCAACCTTCTTTTTTCTTCTTTTAATGCTCGTGAAAAAAAAACCGTGTAAATTTTATATTACATCTCATTATGTAAAAAAAAATTATAAAATAAAATATGGAAAAAGATTTTATAAAATAAAATATGGAAAAATCATTATGAGATGTAATATAAAAAAATACGGAAGAAAAAAGATTTTATATTACATATCATTAATATAATCTACATTTAAAATAGATTATGTTAATATAAAATCTATTTTATAAAATCTTCCACCAAAAAACAAATATTTATATTAATAAATGAGTATTCATTCCACAAATAGATGATTATGTGAGATACTGTACTTGGAAAGGTTGTACCAAAGCATTAAGAAATTGTAAATTAAGTAATTGACTTTAATTAGTTGTAACTTGTGCTTAAAATATTGTAATTAAGAATTTTTTATGTCGTTTTTATAATATAGTATATATTACATTTTTATTTTATCCATGTGGTTTGCTGATAATTGTTATCTTTTAAATGTATTTTTTAAATTATGATTTTTATACTTATGTTTGTTCCATAGAACTACTAGCTTAGCATTCGAATTATATTTGGTTGCGCAATAGAATGGGAGATCAATGGATGAATAATTGCTTGGTTGTTTATTTCGAAAAAGATCTTTTGGCCGAGATTGATAATGAAAATATCATAGATAAGTTCCAGAAAATGAAAATTCGTCGAGGTCATTGTTAAATATGTAAATGTCGAATATAATCAATATAATATCGATACTTTTGTCACTTTTAAAATGTCAACTTATTTTATATGGTGCACCCCCTTGTATAAATTCCTGGCTCCGCCACTAGATGCAGGTCGAGTTTCACCACTATCGAAAATATATCCTCGAAAATGTAAAATGCAAAATAATTCCATCACAGCCTCGATTATCTCTGGATCCGGATGGGAAAATAAAACAAAGAGATTGAAGATGAGCAGAAATCATTGAAGATGCAGATAGCAGCAAAGGAGAGTGGAACAATGGAGGAGTCAATAGATTGAAGAAGATGAGCGTCCTTTCATATTGGATTTTGAAATTTGAATTTTTATTGGTACCATCAATATGATTCTGACCAAACCTGCAGAATACAAAAGTTTTGAAAAGTGATTTTACATGCATTTCTTGTTTGTACCTCGTGCATAATAAAGGACATTTTAAGACTTTAAGACTTTTAGCTTTGATAACTTGTACATTATGCTTAAAATGTTGTGTTTAAGACTTTTGTGAAATTTGGTTTATAATGTAGTATAGATATGTAAATGTCATTAGCGAAGCCCAAGCACACACTCAAGCCCAAGTTCATGTCATTTCTTAGGGGGTGTTTGGTTGGGGGTATTAGAAGATAGGGAATGGGAGTGATATTCATTGTAGGCGTTTGGAACAATTAAGAAAAAGGAATGGAATGAAAGATGTTGTTTGGTTAAGAGGAATATAATTAATCATTATATTAGAAGTGGGTAAAATCCATACCCACCAAATTTGGGAGGTATAAAAAGAAATGGGCGGAGCATTTATCTGGTGCCCTAATTGTGAAGACCGTCTTCTCCTTCACCATCGAAGCCCACAAAAATTGCTTTTTCCCCACTGGTTGCTCAAAATCAAATAGCATGGTTCAATCGATCATCTTCAATAGATTGATCTCGATCCTTCAATAGATCGCTTCCCCTCTTTGTAGAACTCGGCAGCAACAACACACTCGATCGATCCTCGACCTGTAACTTCATGTTTGTTTCTTTTTTCCATCTTATCTTTGTTCGATTTTCTTTGTTGGATCCCGATTTTTGTTCGATTTTTTCTATCTTATCTTTGTTCAATTTTTTCTGTTGGATCCCGGTCCCAAAAGAAGATAAGAAACCTGTTGGATCCCGATCTCTAACACAATATAGAAGTAGTCGTACTATTGCTCCGATCGATCTGTGACTTTCTTTTGTTCAATTTTTTCTGTTGATTCATTTGATTTTTTATGTTTTCATCTTGGTTCTATTTTTTCTATTTGATTTGATCTGTGATATTCTTTTCTTATTGGATTTTTTTTCTGTTTTTTGTTCAATTTATTCGATTTTCACCTGAATAAAGGGTTTACTAGGGTTATTTTCTAACCGAAATAGGGTCACCGGAGTAAAGTGAGGAAGAAAGCCCATTAAAGGTACAATGGTTTTTTCGTTTTCAAACATCAACAATACAAAGGAATGGACATTAATGCAAAACAATATAATGAGAATATTCATTCCCATTCCATGCTATATTCATTTTCATTTTCATTTTCATTCTCATTCCTTTAAATGAACCAAACGCCCCCTTAATTTGTTATAGTCCAAACACTAGGCTTTATTAAGTGACATTTTTTTAGACTTGGTTCTTATGTGGATAAGTTCCTTCCTTTAACAAAGTTCCAATAGATATATGAGAAATGGAAACACATGAAGTATTAACGTTTTATTTTTGGCAATAACAATTTTATGTATGATAAATTGTTTAAATAATGTTTAAAACACTTCCACGCATGTAATAGCTTTTGGTAAGTAATATATTATTTATTTTTGAAAGGCAATAATATATTACCAAAAAAAAAAAGAACGAGTACAAAGAAGAAAACAGAATACAAGGTCTGCAAGAAGCAACACCAACCGAAGCCAAAACAGACAACAAAATCAAAAAAACGAGAAAAACCAAAACACAACAAGAAAGCGGCCAACAAAACCCCAATACTTATACCACCGAGAGAGACTCAAAGCAAGCACCAAAAAGCACCAACACAAACAACCCCCAAAAAAGACCGCATAAGCAAATCAAGCCTGCCGCGAAAACAAAAAAGCACACCCCCAAAAAACTGAAAACGGTCGCCAAATTACAGCAAAGTTTATAATAAAGTTTTTTGTTAAAAGATATGATAATATTTACTTCATATACAAGCACAATAACTAATATTGTTTTTTGTAAAATTAAAAATCCTAATAATAATGTGAAATGAGGCTAATAGGTGACGTCGTCTTCTTTCCTCTTCAACTTTTATAATGAATTAATAGACGTACTTAAAATGGTATGAAATCATTTAAATAATTTTCATTCCTTAAAACTTATTGTCCGTTTATAAATTTTCCTTCTTTCATAAAGTTGTTGGTTCCACCATTGAAACAACAATGATTGATCTTGTCACACATTCTATTTTGTTTTTTTAAGCAAGCAATTGTTTATAAAAATACTTCTAAAACTGTATGTTATAAGTGAAACATGTACATAACATATATACTTGTTCATATATTTGAATAGAAAATAATCGAAAACTATTGTGTGGTTTGGAGCAGTTTGGTAGAGAAAGTATAGTTTTGATACACGGCATATGATTCAAAATTTCAAATATTTGTTTTCAACTAAGTGAGATGTGTTACAAGTACCAATATCAGATAGTCATAAAGATGCAGTCCTATGCTTGAAGATCGGGATCCCGAAGGACCAATTAAGCCCAATTATGCCTCTACTTTAAACGCAACCAATTTCATGGGTCACTCCACAAACATTCATGAGTTGTTATATTGTTGCTTTATTATAAATAAACAGATATTATTGGTATTAAAATATTTATATTTCATTGTATAAAATATAAAGCATATCACAATATCAATTTCAAATCATTCATTATAACAGTTTATTTGAGTGATCGTGCTCAACTTTTATTGCGCTTTTCTGACCCTTTAAGACTGAAGAGATTAAACCGAAAAGATTTCCAGAATCTTGGGATTGTTGGAGTGGATGTAGGAGATAATATAAGGACCATAAAAATTAGGGGTACAATAAATTTTGTACCAAACCAGCTAATATATATATATATATATATATATATATATATATATATATATATATATATCAACCTTACCAATTAAATTTGTACCAATTAGAGTTGGTTGGTATTACCGTACAAAGTATGTAGTCTTGGTTTGTACACCGTATTGGAAGTTACGTATCACGGTAGTACGGAGTTATTTAATTATATACTAGTTTTTGTGGTTTTTTTTATGTATTGAATATCAATTATTGCAACTTTAACTATGTTATTTGAACATTTGAATGTTTGCAAGTTTTAATCTTTGCAATTGAAAACATTTTAACATCACACGTGATACCTAGAAACTCAACAAATTTGAAGAAAAAAATGGCAAAATTTTACTTATATGAATTACAGTTGGTACAAAACATGTAACCAAGTTGTATCAACCGAAAAAAATTACTACCAGATAAATTGGTAAAAAGTACAGTTTATTGGTACACAGTATAAAATTTTACATATCAATTATAATTAGTTGGTAGAAAAATAATGTATCATCTCTTTTTTTTTCCTTTGTATTATGTACTAACAACACTCTTGGTAAAGTACTACCCAAACGAATCAGGTAACAGTTATACTTTAAAATGTGATATCTTACCGTGTATAAATGTTTTGTATGTGAACCCACTAGACTTCTAGCCTAACACTTGTTGTAGTGTAATTGTTCTACAGGTCCCACTAGTGGCGGATCTGGGAGGAGTTGAGGTGCCGACCGATGCAACTAGGAGCACCTAAGGAGTTAGGCTTTTGGGAACTTTTGTGAAGAGTGACAATTTTTGGAAGACATAGTAACACCCATGTTAATCTAGTTATTTCTAGTCTAGATTAAGTTGGTTGTTAATCTTATGTCTCACCTTTTAACACTATTGATTGTACAAACTTCCCCTTCGTGGGTTATAGTTAACTTTGGAAATTTTATATTCCTCATTTCTGGAAATACCCCTTTTTAATGTCTAAATTTTTAGGGTGTTACATATATAGATTAGGAAGATTTTTGTTTGAAATAATTTTTTCATAGATCGAATGAGCATGCTTTTTAATTGGGAAGAGTAGATTTAGAAAAAAAACTTGACTTTCTACATAAAGCACCCACTAAAAACTTATTGGAATAAGACACTTTCTATACCATAAACTATCAAACAATCACATATATCTGACCGAATATATTGTGAATCCTATTAAACTTATTATCCTAGACAGAACTTATGATAAATAACAGTCTGCGGATGGAAAGAAATATTAAGACCATAAATTTGAGCATCACCAATTATGAGAACAAAACATTTTGTGTCTGTTAGCAGCATCACTATAATTTACAAAATGCCCTATGAGGATGATGTGTGTGTATGATAGGAAGCGAAAATAAATTGGCAAATGGTACATTACATCATTAAACTTAAAAAAAGTTACATTATTATTAAACCTAAATTAAATTATAATAAAAATATGAATTAAACAAATTTTACATAGGTTTTGGGTTGGAAAAGACACAGTCATTGAGATGCGATGCATGTTAAGGGATCTTTATTTTATGCTTATATAATAAAAATAATTTTTATAATATAACTTTTATTTATTTAAATTAGAAAATGAAAAAGTTATAAATGATCGAAATGTCATTTACCTAATGGTCAGGAGCTAATAACTTTTAGTTTCGAGGACCAAAACGTTACACAAATGCAAAATCGAAAGTCTATTTTGGAATCAACAAATTATGGGGACTAAATCCAAGAGGAAAATAAAACTATAGGGACCAAATCTGTAACTCTACAAACATAGAAAAAAAAATAAAAAAGATAAAAGCTCAAGGACCAAATCTGTAATTTACTAAAAACCTGAAGGACCAAACCTGTAAGTTACTATAGATGAACAGTAAAATCTTCCTGACAAATGTTAGTACTTATAATTTTGTTGCATGTTTATTTATTTTTTGAAAGAAATATTTTGCAAACCAACATATTCACCATGGGGCATAAGATCTGTTGGGTCTCTTTTTATCTTTAGGGACTTGGATTGGTAGAAGGCCCAAGTGTTAAAAGGGAATAAAATCAATTATAAGTAAAAGTTTATTTCTTTGACCATTTTGGCCCTTCGTGACTAAAGGGTTGTTTGTTTTTAAAAAAAAAACTTTTAATGACTCTTAAGTCTGAATCGTTCAGACTTTTTTACACACCACCTCTTATTAATCATAACTAAAATAGGACTTCATACTTTAGACCTCTTAAAAAACAAACGACACCTAATTATGTGGCCATAAAGGTCATAAGGGGCATTTGGTTCACAAGATTCCTATGATATTTAAGAAATTGGAATGACTAATTTTGTTTAGTTATTTAGTTTGCAAATGGAATGAAATTGAATTCTAATGAAAATTTCATATGGATTACCAACGCCCCAAAGCCCTCATGACCCTATCACCACCTTTATCACCAGCGTCAATGGTCGGCCACCACTACTACTCCCATGAACAACGACACCCCTACCACCACCACCAACAATGTCGCCATCGCCGCCAACGGCGCCATCACTACCACCGTCGTCACTGCCACCACTATAGCCAATTCATATTATCATTATATAGTATCTATGATATAAGCGAGAAAAGATGAAAATGTTATAAAAGGGTATTTTAGTCATTTATTATTATTTCATTAAAATTCCAAAACTACTTGATACCAACAAAGGATGTAGATTCCAATTCATTTGAGAGAATCACTGTAAGTCCTGTCAACTAAACATGCAAATTTCAATTTATTTGAGAGATTCATTGTAAGTCGGTCAACCATATTTGTGGTTATACTTCAATGAATTTCATTATAATTCCATCAAATTTCGATTCCTTTAATGATTTCTAATTCCACCAGATTTCATTTTGCAAACCAAATGATTTCTAATTCCACCAGATTTTATTCTGCAAACCAAACGACCCCTGATTCTTTGAAAAAAAAACTACAAAAATGGTAGTTTTGGAGTATTTTTGGTCCAAACACCTAGTGGTATTAAGCTTTTGTTTTTGGTGCCCAGAAAAATTTGAAAAAAAAATTTAGCTAGAGCGATTTAGTTTTATTTCAAAATGGGATTTTATATTTAGTTCTCGATTTGATTTTTGAATTAGCAATTTTCAAACAAAGTCGTGTTAAAATTGTTTAGACTAACCGATTCTCATTAATTAGACTAAATTGTTTTGACCAGACTTTAATTAGTGTAACCTTTTTTTTTTCTTTTCAAAATCAAGTCGTAGCATAATCAGTGGTGGACCCAGGATTTTAGGTGAGAGTGCACAAACGAAAAACTTAAGAAATTGTTGTACATGTGGTTTTAGCCGAATTCCCCTGGGGGACTTTTTATGTTTTTTGATTGATTTCGATGGATTTTTTAAGATTTCGTGTTGATTCGATGGATTTTTTGGGGTTTTTTTATTGATTTCAACATACTTTTTCGATTTTTTGGTTGATTTCAAGAGTAAATTTTGGTTTTTTTTTGGGACTTGTGCACCTTTCACCCCTCAAAAACGTATACATCACGGAGCACCTCATGTAGTTGAGCGGGTGTACCTTACGTACCAAAAAAAATCACCCTTACGAAACGAACTTGAGCAGGTGTACGAGACCCCCCCCCAGGAAGGGTAGGTCCGCCCCTGATCATAATGAAAAGGAGTAATAAATGATCGCCATATCGTGCATATGGCGGGTTATGCACGTTTTAATGTTTGGGTATATTTGATGGGTTATTGAATATGCGTTATGATAAATTTTTGGACCAACTATATATATAATGAATGTATATGTATATAATCTATATTTTGAGGATCATAATTTTAAAATGTATATTTTAGAGTTTATTGTTTAAAGAATGTTCATTTTAGTATTATTACTTTTATGTTGACATAACATTGACGTGACATGGATGAAATTTAACGTATTTTTCCTTATTATGGTCTTCAAAATAAATCTTCTTTAAACTATATGCTATTAAATATTAAAATTTTAAAGTACATTTTAAAAATATGTTCCCAAAATAATATTGAATGTACATCTATTCGTTTATCTAATTTGCCCAAAGTTTTAAGTTATGTGATTTTTATAATCTTAAAAAATAGTTGTATATAAAATAATGTGTGAAATTTATCTTCTTTTTCTTTAAAAGATAAAAATAAACAGAAAAATATTTACACACATCTTATATTAGCATTCAGTTTTAAATATGTGACCACGAAGTTATAATAGATTGATAGGTGGGTAGTTTAAATATTGTTTTCCACTCATTTTCATATAAAATAAATAAATAAACGTATATGTTTTATTTTATAATGATTCAAGAAACCATACTTGAGGTATTAAAAGAGCATTTAGGTTATCTTTGGCAAACTAGCTGATAAACTAGTTTTTCAAAATGTTACTATGAGTACTTTTTTAATAACTAACTTATAAGTTAGTTTATAGTCATCCAAACATGTACAAAAAAAAGTTAACTTATAAGCTAGTTTTTTTTTACTAAACAATGCCTTAGACTACAGTTTAGAGGAAAATGTTTTTGTCATTAGCATATAGTGTATTGACCTATTCATTGGTGTGTATATATATAGGGGGCTTGCTTTTAAAGATTTTTGTAATTTGTGAGATATAAATAACATAATCTATACTATATTATAAAACATTTATAAAAAATTCTTAAAAACAATTGTAAAAGCTTAATTTACCGTTATTTAATGTTGATTACTTAAAATCTCTTAAAAACAAACATTAAAGTTTTATGTACTACATTTTATGTTATTTATTAACTTTTAATCATTATCTCTAACCAACTTAACTCCCTAAAATCACTCTCCACTTCAACTCCCCTAAAATCACTCTCCACATAATTAAAGACAGGATAAAAATCAAAATTTAAATATAAAAAATCTAAAATATAATTAAGAAAATCTAACAGAATATTTAATGTTTATTTTATAAAAAAAATATTATATTATTAAACCTAAAATAAATTACATTATTATTAAATTATCGAATAAACTCTTAAAACAAACTTTTATGCATTAAATGTTGTTTATTGATACACAATATTTAAAATTCAAGATTACAAGTCATGATGCATGAGTACAAATCATTAAAGTTATATGTTTGAATTCATAACTAACTGATAAACATAATCAAAATAAGATAATCATCTCAATTTAAATATATAAGATAATTATTGAATTCTAACAAAATACTTAACTTTTTTTATATGAAAAAGAATTATATTATTAAGTTTAAATTAAACAAATTTCTAAAAAAACCATTATCATTCTCTCAAAATCATCCAAAATCGTACTGTAAATCGACAAAAACAAATAATAAAAGTAAACATTAAAATCGTGATGTATCTCGTTGCTTGCACGAGTACGCTTCTAGTATTAAACTAAAAGTAAAACAAGGAAATTAGTAATTTTGAATTAAAAATTTATAGAAAATATATTATAGGTATATTAAAGCATCTCCAACAGCATTGCTAAAATAGAAAAAAATGACTTTTGCTTTGCTATTCATCTCCAACAGCATTGCTATATGGTTTGCTAAAATAGAAAAACTTCAAAAAATCTCTAATATAGAGAATTCTCTAAACATGAGAGATAAAATATTATTTTAATGATTTCCCACCAAAATTAAGAGAAAGACAACCCTTTTAGGATAGAGAAAATATTATTTTAATCTCTAAACAGAAGAGAAAAAATGTTATTTTAATAATATAATTAATGATTGATTCTCTAAAATAGAAAAACTGTTGGAGTTGAAAAAAATATTTTTAGAGATTTTGACTTTTCATTCTTTATTTTAGAGAAATTTTAGCAATGTTGTTGGAGATGCTCTTACAAATCTTCCCTCTCCTCTCTCCTTTCTCATACCATTAATAACATAACAAAAAAAATAAGTATATCAAAAACTTAATTACTTGTGCATACAAGTAAAAACCACTGTAAAGACATTGTGAACACCCTACAATCCAACAAAATTTTGTGAACACCAAAATTCTTGTATCTTAGTTATGAACACCAAGTTAACATTGTGAAGACAATGTGAACATATTATGGATCTACAATATCTGATATAACTTGTGAGTACGATGTAAACACTAACTATCCTAATAAAATTAAAACTAAACCTACTATTTTGTGAATAATTGTGAACACCAAGAACATTTCTAATAATAATTAAAAAAAAATGCATATGTATGTAGTAAAAAAAAATATTAATTCACATCATATCATAAAACAGAAAAAATAAATCCATAATAAATAATTAAATTCATGAGGATGAGAGAAATTATAATTAAAGTTTTTAGTTTATGGAAAGAAAGAAAACTAATTTATTAGTTGTCATCTAAATTAAAATTTACATAATTATCCTTCTAATATTAATTAAAAAATAACATTAATTCTTTTAAATTAGTGATCTTAAGTATCTCACCAATTTTAAAGTTTTCAAATGATTAAGTCTTTATATATAAGTGTATGTAATGGAGATTAAACCGTGCTCCTATCGGTTGCATTCCTTTGAATATATATATATACAGATACAATGGTAACCTCACCCTCGATATACATGGAATGGATATACACCAAAATGAGAATTATCTACACACCATAATTATCTCAAACTAATTTAGGAGAATATTCTATGGATGCTATTACTCCCCCGCAGTCGAAGCTGGAGGTTCTCGAATGCTGAGACTGGAGCGAAAATCCTCAAATAGAATGTGGGGAAGACCCTTGGTAAAAATGTCAGCATATTGGAATCGTGACGGTACATGCAAAACTCGAACTTGGCCACGAGCTACCTTCTCTCGGACGAAATGGATGTCAATTTCAACGTGCTTGGTCCGTTGGTGTTGGACTGGATTGCCAGACAAATAAACGGCACTAACATTGTCACAATAAACCAAAGTTGATTTGGTTATCGGACAATGTAGTTTAAGTAAGAGATTCTGAAGCCGCCAACAAGTTTCAGAAACTACATTGGCTACCCCTCGGTACTCGGTTTCGGCACTTGATCGGGAGAGGGTTGGTTGTCGCTTGGAGGACCAAGAAATTAAATTATCTCCCAGAAATACACAATATCCGGAAGTGGAACGCCGTGTGTCGGGGCATCCCCCCCAATCGGCGTCGGTGTAGGAGATGAGGGCTGATGTGGATGATGGTGACAAGTGAAGACCGAGTGTGCCTTTAATATACCTTAAGATCCGTCGAAGTGCTTGCATATGGGGTTCACGCGGGTCATTCATGAATAGACAAATCTGTTGAACCGCGTACGAGATGTCTGGGCGTGTAAAGGTAAGATATTAGAGTGTTCCTGCAAGACTTCGGTATAAAGTAGCATCCTGAACATGTGGACCAGATGTGGCACTAAGTTTCGATTTGGTATCAACCGGTGTTTTTGTAGGGTTGCAATCTGACATATGAGTTCGAGCCAATATTTCTGTCGCATATTTTGATTGTGACAGAAATAACCCGTTGGAGTGTTGCTTGACCGAGATTCCCAAGAAATAACTTAGTGGGCCAAGGTCTTTCATGGCGAACTCTTTGCTTACGTTGGTAATGACCGTTTTTCTCAAAGTCTCCGAAGAGGTAGTCAAGATGATGTCATCCACGTATAATAAAATGTACGCCACATCACAACCTCGATGAAGAATAAATAAAGATGTGTCACATTGACTATGATGGAAACCAAGGGTCGAGACAAACGAGGCAAATCTGTGATACCACGCCCTCGGTGCCTGTTTCAAACCATACAAGGATTTCTTGAGTCGACAAACATAATGCGGGAAGTTGGAATGCTTGAACCCAGGTGGTTGATACATGTACACAGTTTCATTGAGAGATCCATGTAAAAATGTGTTCTTGACATCGAGTTGTTGGATACCCCATTTTCTAGAAAGTGCCAGACTAAGAACGGTTCAGATGGTTGTCGGTTTAACCACAGGGCTAAACGTCTCATCATAGTCAATGCTAACTTGTTGCGACCTACTATTCACAACAAGATGAGCTTTGTGGCGCTTAAGAGCCCCATTAGAATTGACTTTGTGAGTAAAGAGCCACATGACGTATAACATTAACATCACTAGGTCGCGGTACAAGTTCCCAAGTATCATTTTTAATAAGAGCATCATACTCGTCGTGCATGGCATGATTCCAATTACGATACTCTAAGGCCGAAACATGTGAGGTAGGAATAAGAGATATTGATGGAGGGTGGGAGTGGGCTAGGGTGTATTTAGGGTTAGGTTTTACAATGTCATTCTTTCCCCAAGTAGTCATTGGATGAGTAGAAGGGACGAAATTAGGGGGGATTGCGAGAGACGGAGGTGATGAATGTAACACCTTGAATTTTCAATCTTATGAAAAAACCCTCATATCTCTCTATATTCATATGTTGAGAATTAGAGTTCTTTGAGAGCAATCGAGGAAGAAGAAGAAAGGAGGAAAAAGGGCTTTTATTCAAGGGTCTGCAGGTCGCATGACCCGTGCGCCGTTCTTCAGTATTTTGGCACGGGTCGTGCCCTTTTATTTACAAACTTGGCACGGGTCGTGCTTGGCATCAGAAGGTGCACTACGGGTTAAATGAGATTTTTTCCCCAAATTTCATTACTTCTCATCCTATCTCCCAATTTTTCTCTCTCAAAACCCTCCCTCTTCATTTACTTCATCCTAGGGTTTGGTCCAACCACCATTCCTTCCATTGATTTCTAGAGTTAAGAGCTTCATCCAAGGTTTAGGTTTGGAAACTTCACCACCATCTCCATATTCATCTTCTCCAAAGTGTTGGAATCTAGATTTTGGGTTTTTCTTCAAAACCCACTTGGTGAGTTCATACTTCCTTTTTATCAAACTTTATACACATCAAAATGCATTTGTGACTTCTAGATATCTCCTTGTTTACATTTTCATTGTTGATGAGTTTTTGACCTAACTTGGTATTTTGGGGATTTCTAGGGTTTCTTACCATTTTGTAAAATAAAGAAATAACCCACGTCTTTGAACTACAAATATGGTTGGTTTCATATTTTGATGAAGCAAATGTTCGACTTATGGCTTATTAGTCAAGTTTATGTTTTAAACATATTATGGGTATTTTGGTTGAAAGTGTTAGCTTGGAAAAAGGAAATAAATGGTTTGGTCTTGAGGAAATTCATGTTACCTTTAAATGGTTTTTACACTTGTAGTGTTTACTTGGTAAGGAAATACATTTGAAAATGAGAAGATGGCCTTATGTTTTATATTCGGGCTTTGTATTTCTTATCAGCAGTTAACTACCAAATTATGAATTGGGAGCTAAATGGGTTATTGTGACAAGTCTAGACTATTACTAGTGGATCCCTAGGTATTGAGTCGGCTTATATGTTGGGATGTTTTCCCTTTTGTAGCTACGGATGCATTTTTACCCCTTTTTGGCCTTTGGTACGGTTATGTGGGATCGGTTACTAGCCATGGGTTAAATGTAATTATAGTGAATGAGCATGACTAGGAATCATTGGGTGCCACCCCCACATCTTTATTTGAGTCGGCGTGCTCACGACCTTGATCCTAGTATGGTGAGCTCAAAACTCGGAAAGTGGCTTACTTTGTGTTTCGCCACAATCCTTGGAATTCGGGCTTTCCCCCGTCATCGCAAGATGAAGTCTGGATCGGAAGGTCATTACGTGTTTACCAAACCTTTTACAAGGATGTTGATGAAAACAACTTATTTATATTGCAACTAATTCTCTTACTGTCTTTCATATAAATTGTATGCTCTCACTAGGCTTTAAGCCTAACATTTTTTCTTAAATGATGTGTATAACAGGTTCCCTTAGCAGTGGTCGTCAAGGGATTGAGAGAAGAGCGTGGTCTCTTGAGGGCATTTTTGAATGATAGAACTTTTGGGAAGCTTTAGCATTGGAAGAATTATTCTTTTGGTATTGGGTTGACAACCAATGTAATCTAGCTAGATGTAGTTTAGATTAGTTTGTTGTCGTTTCCCCATACATTATTACAGGTTTTGTAAATGCTCACGCTTTGCCCTTAAATGGGCGGTTTGCCCTATTTTTAATCGTTATTTTGCCGAAGTTTAAATTTTCTCAAAATTACCCGAAATTTTAGGGTGTTACAAGTTGGTATCAGAGCTCTAGTTTATGTGAACTGGGTATGAATGTAAGATGTCTAGACTTAGACGTTAGGCAATGATTGTGAGTTGGGTAGAAATTCTAAGATGGGTTAGTTTTAGAGTCGATGGAAGTTATGTTCATCAAGCGTTGTGATGATGGTAACAAGAACCCTTATGTGTTATATGTTCATAATCTCACTTAGCTAATGTTATTATGAGGATATTTTACGTGAGTGTACTTGGTTTGCTAATGTTATGACATTTGGTAGACGTAGTAGTACGTTTCTTTCGTGTTCTATTCCGTTAACCTCTTCCTTACTCTTTCTCGTGCTTGTGTGGCGGCCATTATTCTAATATGGTGAACACTCGTAGTCGACCGTTAGTCGATAGGGATTTGCGTGAAGATAGCTCGCCTGAGCGGAATCCAGTGGTTCGGGCAGCGATTGTCGTTCCTCCGGGTATGCCGCCTATATTCATGGGAGAGGTGGAGCAAGTGCCAAGAGTGGAATTGGCATCCACAAACCCGGTGGTTCAGGAGGCGAACCCTCAAACTGACATGATGGTCAACATCATGCAAATGGTATCGACGGCGATGGAAAAGCAGCAAGAAGCGTTCATGAAGATGTTAGAGGATCGTGATGCCAGCCTCAAGAGAAATGAGGCGGTTGCTGAGAACGTTGTGGTTGGTTCTGGTGGCACCGGTCTGGGTATCCGAACGGAAGAGAACAGGGTTGTGGGTGCTCAGAAAAGTGGAAGAAGTTGCTCATATAAATCCTTTCTGGGTTGCGGACCGCCGGAATTCTCTGGTTCTGACGACCCGATTTTATGTGTGAAATGAATTAGAGCTGTTGAGCAAGATTTTGGCTCCTCTGAATGTGGGGACGATCAGAGAGTGCGGTTTGGTACCCAGCTGCTGAGAGATTCGGCGCTCACGTGGTGGAATGTTACCCAATCTACTCTCTCTCTTAACGTGTTGGCTCAGTTGTCTTGGGCGGAATTCAAGAAGAAGTTAATAGAAGAGTTCTGTAGCGAAAGATCTATGGACCGCATCGAAAAGGAGTTTCGGTCTCTAGTGAAGGGGAACTTGACGGTGAGGGAGTACACCCGTCAATTTATGGAGAAACTTGATTTAGTGGGACATGTGGCCCCAACAGAGAAAGAGAAGATAAAGGCCTACCTTAATGGCCTACCGGCGGGCATGTTGTCCATGGTCCACAACTCCAAGGCTTCCAATCTTCGTGAGATGATTGAGGAAGCTCAATTCATGGAAGAAATCTTTGCGAGAATCAAGGCGGAGAAAACAGTAGTGGTTGGGGACAAGAGAAAATGGGAGAGCAATTCAGCACCTCCTAGGAAGAATCAACCTTTTATTGTGAATAGGAGTTTCAACAACCGCCCCGAGGCTAAATGGTGTCAGAGGTGCCATAGCAAGCACTACGGCAATTGCAATCTCCCTCCTCAATCATGCAATAAGTGTGGAAAGTCTGATCATGCCATCAAAGATTGCCCAATTTGGGGGCTTGTCTGCTTCGAGTGCAAGACACCGGGGCATATGAAGAGAGATTGCCCAAAGCTCAAGTCGGGTAATGCGTCGGAGAAGAAGGAGAACCCGTCTATGGTTCCGGGCCGAGCCTTCCAGATGACGGTTGATGAGGCCAAGGCATCCGCTGATGTGGTATCGAGTACGTTTCTCCTAAACTCCGTACCTACAAGTGTGCTATTTGATTCGGGTGCCAGCTTCTCTTTCATATCTGTTGTGTTTCGTGAAAAACTTGTTATGCCCACTAATAGTCTAGAGACTGCTTTAGTGGTAGAGATAGCTAATGGTGATCAAGTGTTAATCCGTGACGTCTTGAAGGATTGTACCCTTAGCATTGAAGGAAAGAAGTTCCTAATCAACTTGATGTCGATGGTCATTGGTGGATTCGACGTCGTGGTTGGCATGGATTGGTTGGCGGACAATCATGCCAAAATCTTATGCTCCAAGAAAATAATCCGACTCCCTATATCGGATGGTGACATGGTGATAATTTTTGGCGAGAGAAGGAAAGGCGACGTGGCGGTTATCACCATGTCTAAGGGGCGGAAGTGTTCAGTGAAAGGATGTCCGTCCTTTCTAGCTTATGTGATTGACGCAAAGCTCGAGAAGAAGAAACTCGAGGACGTGAAGGTGGTACGCGATTTTCCCGATGTCTTTCCGGACGATTTGCCCGGTTTGCCACCCGATCATCAAGTGGAGTTCCGGATTGATCTTATACCAAGGACGGCTCCAGTAGCAAGAGCTCCTTGTCGTTTGGCGCCATCGGAGATGCAAGAAATGATGGATCAACTTCAAGAACTCCTACAGAAGGGATTTATAAGACCGAGCTCGTCGCCTTGGGGAGCTCCGGTCTTGTTTGTCAAGAAGAAAGACGGCACGATGAGGATGTACATCGATTACCGTGAATTGAATAAGGCTACGGTGAAGAATAAGTATCCACTCCCGAGGATCGATGACTTGTGTAACACCCGTGATTTTTGGTTAACCCTTAATTCACCCTTATCCGGTTAAACCATGATTATAGATCTTATCAAATTGGTGTTCGTGGGTTTTGAATTTCGGACCGAGAGCACGTCGGGTCGAAAAGTCGGAATTTTGACATTCGGGGTGGCCTGGGCGACTATGCCCGCGATTGTGACAGAATGTCACTCTCGCGGGGAATTATCGCGGGAGGTGTACTGCGGGTCTCCCTCTTCGGGCGATTATGCCCGGCGACTATGCCAAGGGCATAGTCGCGTAGCACTATCGCCGACGGCCCCTGATCGTTTTTAATCAGCTTTGAGCAGCCCCTCTTCATTTATCTCACCCCCTTTCACCTTTTTTCTCTCTAGAAACCGAACCCCAAACCCTAAAATCGGTTTTATGCATCCAAGACACCAAATCTATTATGTCCCAAGTGTTCCTCCTTCCACCCATCAAAGATTGGAAGCTATGGTCAAGAAGCTTCATCTTCACCTTCAACCTCAAGTTCATTTTGGGTTTTCTAGGTTTTCGTCTAAACCTAAGTGGTAAGTATGTTCTTTCCATTTCCAAACCTTGTAATAAGTTATAAATGCTCCATTGATGTTTCCCCTAGTATTTGGCTTATCAAATCTCGAACTTGACAGTTTTTGGGAGAAACTAGGGTTTTGATCTCGTTGGGGATTTTGGTGTATTATGTTTGGGGAATGTTTCTATATGGTTGAATGTGGTTATTTACGGTTGAAAATGTGTGGATCTAGGTTTTGGGAGCTCGATTTGTAGGGTTGGATTGGGTGTCCTCGGAAAGTCTCATCACCAAAAAGGGTTTTGGAAGCT
This sequence comes from Arctium minus, assembly GCA_954870635.1. Lineage (NCBI taxonomy): Eukaryota > Viridiplantae > Streptophyta > Magnoliopsida > Asterales > Asteraceae > Arctium > Arctium minus. The sequence goes on from OX941081.1 coordinate 156,768,635, forward strand.
CTCGGCTTGAGGACTCAAGTGGCCTTCAAAAGAGTTCGTTGGGTAAAATCTAGATTTAGCCTAAATCTAGCAAGGTGAGTTCAAGTTGATTTGTGAAAACGTTGTACATGCCAAAATGTCTATTTTAAAGTGTTTATGTGTTTTACATGAAATTATCAAATGTTGGGTTATTTGCTAATATTTGATTATTTGAAGTATTTAACTTTACAAACTTTATATAACACCCACATTTGGGATTTTCGGGCATTTTGATAAATGTGTCACAAATGAATGTGTTTTGAGGTCCTATTGCATAAATAGATCTTTGGTCAAAGAAATACACTTTTAAATGTTTGTCGGGTTTTATGCATCTTTCATGAAATGGAATGTTTTATAAAGTATTACTTGCACATTTATGTGAGGTACTTGAAAGAATGTTTATAGTCTCATTGTATGAATTTCATTCTAATCAGTAGTTAAGTTGGGAAAATACATGTCATTTGGGTTATGAGGAATTTTGGAAATATAAGGGTATAAGTCATTTGGAAAATCGATTGCCTCAACTAATGTGGAGTTTGAATTAATTACACTATCAATCGTGGCGGTTGCATATCCGTTGGTCGAGTGCGTTTTATTGTATTTTATTCCATTTATCAATGAGTCAATGGGTTGCTAAGCCAGCAACTTGGTACTTTTATTTTGATTGGGTTTTAGGACAATTGTCCAGTTTTGGTAGCTCGACTTAGAGCCTTGGTTGCGATATTGGATGAGGGACTCGATATAAGGACCGTTCGCAGTTGAACTCGATATCCCGTGGGTGTACGTTTAAAGCCACTGAGCCTCACATATGGGTGTACAAAAAACCTTCAACCCGCGAAACCTGCCCAACCCAAACCGCTAACAACCCAATTAAACCCAACCCGCCCAACCGCCAAACCGTCCACCCGCCAAACCGCAAATTAAGAGGGTTGAAATTGGGTTACGATTTGTTCAACCCGCCCAACCCGCCGCTAATATATAATTTTTATAAAATTATATATATATATATATATATATATATAATACAAGAATAAAAAACAACTATTCTATTTAAGCAAATTTATAGTCCAAACTATATTATATACATTATATATATATATATATATATATACATATATATACATTTTACATAACTGAACAAACTAATAGAGGCTTGTTCGTGTTCGTTCATTAAACTTACCAAACAAATGAATGAACACGAACGGTAAAAGAACATAATTTTTTGTATTCATGTTCGTTCGTTAAGAAAATATGTTTGTTCGTGTTTATTTACGTTTGTTCGTTAAGATGCTAAATGAACGTAAACAGGCGAACATAAACGAACGGACATAAAAAAACAAAAAAACAACATCATTAATCATCATTTCGTTCCGAAATAACATAACAAAATGAAAAATCGGGTAAATTTATGAATAATAAAAAAGAAATTCTTAAATTTTAATATAATTAATTATTTTACATATTAATATTATAATATATATATATATATAAACAAACGTAAATAAACAGACATTAACGAACGTAAATGAACAAACGAACTCATTGTTCATGTTCGTTCATTTAACTAATAGAACAAAAAAATGTATTCATGTTCGATCAATTCTTAAATAAACGAATATAAACGAAATTCTCCCGAACGGTTCGCCAAACGTTTGGTTCATTTACAGCCCTAGCACTGCTAAATGCTAACCAAATAACCTCTTGGTTCACTAAACGTTTGTATATTCTTAGTAGTATTTATCGTACTTCATTTTACAATTTTATGTAAACTATTAAACCGCCCAACCTGCCATAACCCACAAGGGTTGGGTTGGGTTGGGTTGAGTTTTTCCAAACCGCCATAATTGGGTTGGGTTGTAAAAATGTCCCAAATCGCCCAACCCAACCCACGTACACCCCTAGCCTCACATCCCTTGCGCTTGGAATTATTGTTCCGGCGTAGGACGATTAGTTTTCCACGTCGAGGCACGTTAGGTACCGGATGAGGTATAAGTCCTTCGTGCTCAAGTATTACGATATTGGATGAGGAGCTCGACGTAGGAACCCCTCGGGGTTGAACTTGAGTTTCCGTGGGTGTATGTTTAAAGCTACTGAGCCTGACATCCCTTGCGTGTACTTTTGTTTATATGACTAGTCTTAACAACATAAAATGGGCTTACTTTGTGGACCGTCACATTTTATGGAATCGGGTCTCCCCCGTCACCGAAAGGTGTTGTTTTTTTGGGTATTGAGTTTTATTATCCAAGTTTTCGGTGACGTTTTGTATAATTGAGTTTTTCTCGTGGTTTATGGGTTGAGTATTATGCCCACCCTTTGTTATGGGTGTGTCGGGATATAAGGTTTAACCGTATCTTCATAAATGGAGAGTTCAATTTATATTTACGCTTTGAGTGAGTTTTGGGTTATAGCTAATGTATGAATGGGCGACTTATATTGGTATCATCATCTTTGAAGTAGTTTGGTTTGGAAAACGTCCAAATTGGTGTTCTTTGCCTAAAATGCATATTATTGGAAAATGAGTCGCTTTCACATGTAAGACGTATCATATTGAAGGACTATAATTTTAACCGCATTCTTTCTTTTAAACGATTATTTCATATATGTTGAAAACTCTTGAGCTCACTAGGCGTTAGCCTAACCTTTTTATTTGTCGGCATGTGCATCAGGTTTTCAAGATTGGGAGTTGGTTCTAGCAACCCTATGAAGAGTAAAGCCTTAGCTAGATCCGAAGGTAAGTATTCGGTGAAGTCTTCCGCCTTTTGGAGATAGTGACTATGCATGGGTATGAGTGGCAACCGTCATTTATAGTACGTATGTATAAGTTGGTGTATGTGTATTGTAGTTGAATCTGAATTCGTGGTTGTAGATGACTCATTTATTGATGTATTTAGAAAATTTTAAATAAGTTGCTATTTTCGGATTTGATGGTGTTACAAGTTGGTATCAGAGCTTAAGTTTGAGAGAATTAGGTATTGATTTTTGGATGCCTAGACTTAAACTAGAGTTCTTATAAGTGATTGTAAGTGAAGTTGCGCATTAGGTACCTTAAGATAAGATATTTTGAGGATTGATCGAGTCGCTAGAAACGGAAAACTAGTCGAGGGTCGCAAGGATGATCGTGTACGGTACATTCAAAATGACACCTGGCCAGTGCCATGGTGAATCTACATATTACATGTGTATACTTGAACTACCTTGGTGAAATGACCGTTGGGGTAGCAAGAAAATTTCTAGGCGAGTGATCTAAGGAAAGGTTGATGTCTATTGCAATGTCACGTTGAAGTGATAGTTAATGCGTTGAATGCATTAAGTTGATCGTCATGAGTAAGAATAATTGGTTGGAATAGAACCTTAAGCTATGGAATTGACGTATGCGAGGAGAGATTATCAGGTGAACCGACGAAATATCCAAGTGTTGCATTAAGATGTTGAGCATCCGGATGACAATAGTATGAAATTGAGAAGTGTAGTCCTGAGATGCTGAGTGCCGACCGAAATTCATGCACGAAATTTATTTTCAAATAAGTTTGCATAAATTGTTTCTCATGTTCTCGAAGCGTAAAGTGAGTTACATTATAAAGTCTTGGCACAACATTTAACACTTATCAGATTTTCAACCGTGAGCTTAAGCACGCATGAAGTTATTTTGTTGCACGTAATTGTAAATTATTATCAAAAATCTCTTTATTCCCGTTTCGTGTCTAACGTTATTTTTGGGTATTTTAAGATCCGTGTTTTAACGTCATTTGAGGTATTGGGCAAGTAACTATGGAATTTTTGACCTTGACATTGGATCTCCTCCACGTATGTTAAGGTTTTAAAGGAAGAGTTGTCTCACTGTTCTTGAGTCGGGATTTTCTGGAAAGATTTTAGTCTGTATGAGTCGTGTTTAATTTACGGGGTATAGTTTTGCGATCTTTTTGAGTTCGTGAGTGTATTTTTAGATGTGTGGGTTTTAATTTTATGTCGTATAATCTATGAGCTTTTGAGTGTCGTATCTCATGAGAGTTTTGTTGAAAAAGGGTCACTTTAACTTACGCGGTGGTTTTAGAATTTTAACCTTTTTTAGACTTATTGTCGTTTTACGCTGTTATGTCGGGAAACAAAGATTTGACACCGCTTGACTTTACCGTCAATGAGTTTGTGAAAGTTTAGTTGGGTTTATGGCGTTTTATTTTATGACCATTCGAACCGCGTAATAAAAAGAAATTTTGGAACGTGTAGACTTGCATTATTGTGTACATTGATTTACGAGTTTTGTTTAATACTTTGTTTCATGCGAGTCTTGCATCTACATTTTTGCAACCGTAAGAGGCACCTTGAAAATCTGAATGTCGCATGATTGCATCTTGAGTTTCACACGAGTATATGTGCATACTTTTGGACTGAATCTGATTTTCACTCGCGTGAGTAGATATGCGAAATATTTATGATGTCTTATATTAAAATTTTTATCTAAGCATGCTTCGCTTGTTGACCGTGCTGTTATAAATTTTCCACAATACATGAAATGAATTTTTGAATTGCATATTGATGTAGTTACCACCTTGGTCAAATGTGTTTTATCGATGTGACTTAAAGTTTTAAACTCGATTTGAAATTTAGTTACGTTCCCACTGTTTTATCGAGTTTTGGGGAAATAAACTGATGCATATGAAACTTGTTGGGAATTTTATGCCGCAACATTTTGGTTAAAGAGGAAAGCTTTAAAATTAAAATCATGAAGTTCCATTTTAGATTGTACAAACATTTATCACGCATGTTGGGATGCAGAGATTTATTTTCATTTATCAGTTTGCGCCAACTCTTCTATTTCAAGACTTGGATTTTTTCTGATCTTTCTGTCTATATGGATTCTGCAAAGTTTGCGTTTCAAGCTCAGTTCTACAAGAATGACATCATGATGTCATTGGGCACAGAAACTCGTCCTCCGGTTCTGGTTGATGAGAATGAGTTTACTCAATGGCAAGATAGGTTTCTTAATTTCATCGAGCGTCAAAAGAACGGAGATGACATGATGAAGATTCTAACTGAAGGATCTTTTGTAAAACCCACTATGGCTTCTGGATTATCAAAGCCTACCGTCGAGTTCACACCCGATGAGTCGGTGCAATATAAAGTCGATCGTGATATAAAGGCTAATCTGATGCTAGCCTTGCCAAATTCTATCTACAACTGGATTGATTGTTATAAAAACAATCCTATGCTAATGTAGGCACAGCTAGAAAAGATTATGTTTGGGTCTACAGTTGCAACACAACTTCGACATACGCGTTTCATGAACAATTTTGAAGAATTCAAAGCCAAAGACGGGGAATCTCTGAAAAGTGTTTTTGACAGGTTCTGTACGATGATAAACGATCTGCGAAGGATAAAAGTGGAAAAGACTGAGCTAGAGACCAATCTGAAGTTCCTCAACATTCTTCAACCGGAATGAAATAAATCTTGCCACCGATTGAGGAATGATGTCAGGATCTCTACCATGCAAATCCAAGAGATGTATGAAATATTGTTGACAGATGAGTGCATTGTCAAGGAAAAGAAGGCCAAACTTGACAAGAAAAACAAAAAGACAGTGGATCCGGTTGCACTTCTCACAAGCAAACTAGCTGAACAAGCATTGACTGAGAATGCTTATGATGGTGCAACTGATGATGATGGTGAAGCTCTTCAGAAGGCGATGATTCTTCTCTCTCAGTACTACAACAAAAAGTTCCAACCTCATTCGGGTTCCAACAATCTTCACTTCACTTCTGGGTCTAAGAATGTCAAAGTTCCCGAGATTAAGAAAGCAGCTGCATGCTTTAACTGTGGAAAGTCGGGTTACATCGCTAAGGAGTGTCGAGTGAAGAAAGTGTAACACCCTCAAGTCTGAAGATAGCAACTTATTAAAAATTTTCTAAATACATCAATAAATACTTCAAACTACAAACATAAATTGAGAATTAACCCCAAAGCTCACATTCATCCTATACATACATTCTAGGAAAAGCACGGGTGTTACTAAACCCAATAACAATCGCTATCTCCAATCTGCGGAAAACTTCACCAGATACTTACCCTTGTATAAAGCTAAGGCTCAATCCTCATAACACTTGCAAGAACCGAACCCCCAACTGGAACCTGATGCACATGCCGACAAATAAAAAGGTTAGTCTTAACGCCTAGTGAGCTCAAGAGTTTTAACATGAATGAATATATCTTTGAAAGACTCCTTCAACTTTAAAGCAAGATCCTTCAAAACCTTAAACTTCACAATGGAAACGACACATTTTCCCATAATATACACTTTTAAGGACAATGCTCCCAAACATGCATTTCTTGTAAAACGATGCAACCCGTAACTCACCCAAGACGGGGTCATAGTTCGATACTCAATGTGCTAAAATGTAAATAATACTTCATAGCTCAAAACACCCAAAGCTCGGGTGGAACATAATACTCGACCCTTAATTAAAGAAAACAATCCATATAAATGTGATACGCCATTAAAACATGGAACCGAAACTTAATACTCACGCGACCATAAAATGGAATGAAATCTCAATATTAAAGCTTGGACAATTAAATATCCAAAATACCGCGGGTCGACAACGGGGGATACCCGTATCCGTTGAGAGCGGAGGAACACAAAAGTATGTCACTCAACAACGTTGATCGTATGACACTTCACGACACGCAAGCCCAAGTGCCCCTACGACCTCTTGACGAGTTTCACCCAAAGAGATAGCTGACCTTAGCGAACAACACCAGAATTACCGCCAAAGGCTCGGCCCACGGGGGATACAACGAAGGCATTGCCCTACATGGCGAAGGTCCCAACGCCCATCAGAGGACTACCCCCTAGTCATAATAGCTCAACCGAAACTCAACCACTCTTAGTGCCTACTCGTAAAGACAAGGTCATATCCCATGAGTCCCGGAGTTCAACCCCGTACCACCTAAATGACCATCAAATAAGACTGACTTACGTGCCTATGGATCCAATGCAACACAGTCTAAGATTACACGACTACTCATGAATGACTAAAGCACTCGAGCCTGTAATTACCAATAATATGCAATAAAATGCATTAAGACGTATATCACAATTTGGACTCTAAACCGAGCCATTAAAACCGGACAAATGTCCTTAGTACTCTTTCATGCCACCACCGAGCTAAAAAGCCCAAAACCCATCTGATCAACAAATAACGGCTTACCAAATAATGAAATGTCTTTTAAACGACGTTTACGAAGACACATACTTCAAAGACGAGATCAACCCAAAACTCAACACATAATGGGACCAAAGGTTTTCCAAAGATTTTATGAATGCAAATACCCAACATGCATATAACATGAAATAGACTTCATTTGTATAAAATCATCAAAGATGCATAAATCATAAAATAGATCTTGCTTGTACAAAATCACCACGAATACGTAAATCATGCTATTTAGTTGTTGAAATGTTCAAAACCCAGTATAAGCATTTTAAGAGATTAACACAAGCCCAAATTTATCAAATCTGAAAACTTATCGAAATACTCACACTTTGACAAATAACCAAGTAAAACATATTTTACTTCAAAATACTCCAAACTTATCAGCAGTTAACCATTTCAAGTAAAACACTTTAAAATAACCATTTTGGCATGTACACCGTTTTCACAAATCAACTTGAACTCACCTTGCTAGATTTAGGCTAAATCTAGATTTCACCCAACGAGCTCTTTTGAAGACCGCTCGAATCCTCAAGCCGGAAACTTCCAAAAACCTAGATCCAAACATTTCAAACCATAAATACCCATACTCAACCATTTAGAAGCATTTCCCCCAAACAATATACCAAAACCCCAAACGAGATCAAAACCCTAGTTTTCTCCAAAACTTACCAAATCCGAGATTTGAGAAACCAAACACTAAGAAACCATCAATGGAGCATTTTATAACTTATTACAAGAAAACTTACCCTTGAAGACAAAGAGACTTCCGAGAACACCCAATCCAACACTTCAACCCGAGCTTCCAACCGTTGCACTTGACGAGGAAGATGAAGAAGGAGGTTTAGTGGCTCAAGCTCCCAACTAGCTAGATGATTAATAATCATGTGGTTTGGGGAGGGAAAACCCCCAAAACATGTTAGGGTTCGGTTTTGGGGTTTGGGAGAGAAAAGGGGAGAAGATAGAAATGAGAAATGAGGGAAATGGTGAAAATCGCACATTTAACCCACTGGTACACGCAGGCTATAGTGCCTGGCGATTATGCCAGTGGCACAATCGCCAAGCATGTACCGTGAGCTCCTCAGCTTCGGCGATAGTGCCAGGCTATTGTGCCCTCTAGCACAATCGCTGGCATGGTCGCCCGGGTGCCCTTGAACTCCAAAAATCCGACTTTTTCAATGCCCGAACTCCCGATACTCCGAGGGACTTTAAACAATACATTTCCCAACAGAACCCCACTGTTCACAAGTCACAGAAATGTCCGGGTGACATTTACTTACCGAAAGTTACGGGTTGCTGACAGATGAGTGCATTGTCAAGGAAAAGAAGGCCAAACTTGACAAGAAAAACAAAAAGACAGTGGATCCGGTTGCACTTCTCACAAGCAAACTAGCTGAACAAGCATTGACTGAGAATGCTTATGATGGTGCAACTGATGATGATGGTGAATCTCTTCAGAAGGCGATGATTCTTCTCTCTCAACACTACAACAAAAAGTTCCAACCTCATTCAGGTTCCAACAATCTTCGCTTCACTTCTGGGTCTAAGAATGTCAAAGTGCCCGAGATTAAGAAAGCAGCTGCATGCTTTAACTGTGGAAAGTCGGGTTACATCGCTAAGGAGTGTCGAGTGAAGAAAGTTCGGGATTCGGCGTATTATCGGAAGAAAATGGAACTAGCCGAAAAGAGAGAGAATGGAACTGCTTTGCTAGCTGAAGAAGAATTATGGCTAGATCACTCCGACGATGAAGCTGACAATGTGGAAACTGCTCATATGTGCTTCATAGGAGATGATCAGACAGATGATGATGATGAAGATTCCACTACTGATGAAGATGAGGTACCTTCTGAATTCGATTTCAAATTTATATCCTCACAGATGAACGTTATTATAACTGCTTTACATGATCTTTGCTCAAAGTTATTATCTGAAAAACAATTAAATTCAGAAAAGTCAAATTTGGTTGAAAAATTACAAATTTCTTTGAAAGATGAAAAATCTATTTTGGCTCATACAAAAGACATCTTTCAAAAGAAATTGGATGATTTAGAAAAATCAAATATGACTTATCTTGATTTTTTGACTGAAATGACCAAACAAAAAGAAAAATTTTCGGATAAAATAAATGAGTTGGAAGAAAAATTATATCGAATGAATCAAACTGAACAAACTATTTATTTGAACAAACCGCGGAGTTATGAGTCTATCAAAGAAAAATGGGGACTTGGTTTTGAAAATCCTCATTGTTTAAACAATGCTATAGAAAAATCCTCTACTTTATATAAATTCGATTATCTAAGTCTTGCTAAATATGCTCCTCAATTTAAAATTGATTGGATGAATGAAAAGCAAGTTTTAGATATCAAAAATGAGAAAAGAATGAACAACAAGAAAAAGGAAATTTCTTTTGTTTACATGCGCGAAAATGCAAAATATTTTCCCGATAAATCAAAGAAGAACAGAAACTGTTTCAATGACATTTCTCCCATTAAATCTTCATTATCTGATGATTATTTTGATATTTGTGCTACTAACACTAATAAAGAAAATATATCTCTAGTTTCTTATGATTCTAAGAGATATATTCCTCCATTAGTGTTAGAAAGCAAAATCATTGATCTTGAAGATAAAATGGAAGATCAAAATATTCAAAGAGAAATTGAATCTGATGTTATTCTTTCTTTCATGACGTCAAGTCTTGAAGAAAAATTAATTTTTCAAAAACAAGATTTACTTACAAATTCTGTTTCTGGCCTTTCTTCTGATTTTAGAGAAAACAAAAAGAAAGTTCTAAAATCTGAAAACTTTTCTCAAAATTTTTCTGACTCTGAGGTAAGTTCAGATTTATTGTCTGATTAGTTGGGTTTCATAGGTAAAATTGCTTCTTCTGATTCAATTCTTAAATCGAAAATTCTTGATGAATCTTTTACGTTAAATGATGATTATTATAAACCAAAGCGTAAAAGAAGAAGGTCAAAGAAGTCAAAGAAACAAGTTAAATTCATTTCTGATAGTTCTAATTCTTGTGATTCAAATATTTCAGATAGGACTTTGAGCACTCCAACAAAGCAGATATGGAGGGTCAAGCGGACATCTGATGAATCTGCGACTGAAGAGGATCGAAATGTAGACAAATTTTGTAAAAGTGATTCATTTGCTACTTGTAATAAAATTTCAAAATACTCAATAAAGCAAATGATTCGAATTTCAAAAGATGTCTCCTATTCCTCATCTGGTTCAAGTTCAGATGATTATGCTTCGTCCTCTACTGATGATTCTGTTAATTCATCTGATTATTTTTCTCGTGCTTTCTATGTCAAATCTAACAAGTTTTCTCCCATAAGAACTGCAACTAATAAACATGGACCCAAATTCAAAAGGGTACCAAAATCAAAGATTGATTCTAAGTTGCAGGCACCTAATGTTAAGGGGGAGTAAGAGAAAGATGGCTTCTGAGTAAATCAGCTCAGAACCCGTACTTCAATGGACTTCGACTTCTAAACATATCAGTTTAGGACTCGTTCTTCAAAGCATTTAAGCTTCTGGACAAATGAGAAACTGTGAGTGCATCTACTTGATTCCGCTGCATTTATCTCTGACTGTGATGTTGTTCCAGTTTTCTCATATTTTTTTCAAGAATCTGAGCAAGTTCAACCAAAATCTGAATTTGTACAACCCAAAACTTTGATAAGAGATACAAATTCATTATACATTATGTAGAAGAAGGTATTATTGAATTTTATTTTGTTCCGACTAAATATCAATTTGCCGAATTCTTTACAATAGTCTTAAATGATAAATGTTTTTTCAAACTCGGCATGTTGAATTTAAAAGTTTAAATCTTTACAAATTTTATTCTATAAAGTAAAAGTTTTACAGTTTTTCTTTCTTTTGAATAAAATGTGTGTCTAGGATAAATTTTCAAGTTGCTTTGTTTATATCGAAGTTTTATATGTTCAACTTTCAAGTCTTACAAAAGTCGAAAGGTCAGCAACATGTTTGAAACTTTTTGATACTACTTTAAAGTTGTGTGATTCGGAATATTTATAGTTTACAATGCTTAGAAATCCTAAAAAGTCAGAATTATAGATTGTAATGAAAATATGGGCTAAGCACTTAGATGTAAAACTGAGTGATTGAGATGAATTATATATATATAATACAAAAATCACTAAGTTTAAAAGTTTGTACCGGTGACCTTTCTGGTTTGGGAAAGTAAGTTCCGTGGGATGCTTGTCATCTGGTCCCCTAAGGTCAATTGGTCTGGGAGTGATCGAACCCAAATCCTTCTATAGAATCAGATCGAAAGTCATGTTCTACTGGTATGAATGGGTTTAGGATGTGTCGATGTAGCCTTTTTGATCTGGGAGAGTAAGTTCCAAGGGGTGCTTGACACCTAGTCCCCTAAGGCCAACTGGTCTGAGAGCGACTGACCCAAATCCTGCAATATGATCAGATATAAAGTTACGTTTACGGCATGTTCTTTACTTACCAAACTTTTTGATTAAAAGATGCAAATGTGCACAAGCTTAAAAGATGCCAAAGAGCACACTCATGTGAAGATGCCAATGTGCACAACGCTAAAAGATGCCAATGAGCACACATCTCATGATACTTGGTGATATGTTTGAGTTGCGATAAACCTATAAATTTGTGAAAATCTTAAATTTTGATGGCTTAGTGTGAGTACATGCAAAGTTCTCTATTATATTTTTAGAATTGAATTTTCTTGAAGCTAATCGAAGTTCGCATGCTAGCACACTGAATAGATTAATGAAAGTTTTTGAAACTGAACATGTCTTAACTTGATATGCAATGAAACTTGTATTTGTATCCAACAACATACACTTGACTTCAACTGATCGATTAATCTGTGATATTTTACTGAGTAGAATTTAATTTGTTTAGTGTTTAAAATTGTATATGTTTAGTTGTTTCAAAATACATATTCAGTATATTTTTCTTTCTACATTGATGTTTTGATCCTTGTGTTCTCATATATCTGTTTTAATAGGTCTGTGCATTATTCAAGGGGGAGTGAATAAGGAGAATTTTCTGAAAAGATCATATCTCTTTTCGAGGGGGAGTATCTGATTTTCTATATGAATGCTAACTTGAATTGTCATATTTAGTGCATTTGTGTAGGGGGAGTCAAAGAGCTTAACAGGTGAAAATTTTCAGATTTCAAGTCAGCTTTGCGCCAACAGTTGGTAGCGCAAAACTCAACTTTGTGCCACCTTCAGCTAGCGCAAAACTAACTTTGGGCCACCAACATGTAGCGCAAAACTTTCCTTTTTCTCCTTTATTCTGAATTTGCAGATCTGAAGTTGTCTCGTCTCCAACGTATGCATGACCAAGTTGATTCAGATCATCAAGGTCATGAGGGGGAAAAGTTAAGGAGAAGTTAAAGAGACAAAGAGTTCAAACGTTTATCTGCTGTTCAAGATTCGCTCAAGATTCTATATTTTCTCAGCTATACTAGTCTTTCTGCTGTTTCAGCTCCGACCACTACAGTTCATTCAAGTACATTTGAAAGAGGTGTGTTGTTTAGAGCACAAGCTGATGAATCGATTGTTCTTTCAAGCTTATTACAAACAGGTCCAGTCTTGTCAAAGCAGCTAAGGCAAAATAGATTGAAAGATGCTGAGAAGAAATTTTTTTTTAGTCAAGTCGCTTAGATGGTTTGTGTTGTTTTAGAAGATGAATATTGAAGACCACAGCGCCAATGATTACTAAGGGGGATATTGTTAAGTCAGATTTTATAGTAATCATTGTATTTATAGGCTTGGTCGAATACTGTGTTTTAGGGTGTTTATATGTTCTGTATTAGCCAAGGGTATTTAAGTCCCTTGTGGCTTTGTGTCTTGTAAGGATTCTCACGCATATCTCAATACAAACATACATTTGCGCTTTCAACTCTCTCTCTCTAATTTCTCTCAATAGATTTAGAACGATCTTGCATTATCAACCATCTTCTTCCTTGGAAGCTTTGATGAAGGGATTTATGACTCAAACTCAGGTTTCTATAAAGAATCTTGAGACGCAAATGGGTCAAATGGCTCTGGAAATTAGGAAGAGACCAACGGGTTCGCTACCTAGTGACACAAAAATACCTAGAAGGGATGGGAAGGAGCATGTAAAAGTTGTAACACTGATAAGTGGAAGGAATTTTCCCGAGAATATCTTAGGAGAATTAGAAGAACCTAGCAAGACAGAACCAGAGAAAGCTTCCAAGGAGTCAACTCATGTTTCTATGGAACAACCCATTTAAGATACTTCAGCTCCAAAAAGGTCAGATTTTCCAGTTTTAGTACCCCAATGACCCAAAGGAAATCTCAGACATCAAGAAAAAGATGGATATGTCACAACCTGGTGACAGTACCAAAGCTCATTATCAAACCACACCTGTGGAACCAATTAAAATCACACCACCAGTTCTTGAACAGATCCCTACATCTACTCCTAAAAAGATTACAATCCTTACTTCAGTCCCTCCTTACATTCCTTATCCCCAGAGATTAAGGAACCAAAAGGAAGAATTACATTTTAAAAAGTTTTTGGATGTTTTCAAACACTTGCATATCAACATACCTTTGGTAGAATCCATTGAGCAGATGCCAAGTTATGCAAAGTTTTTAAAAGATATTTTGAGCAAAAAGAAGAAACTGACTGAGTATGAGACTATAGCTCTTACGGAAGGTTGTAGTGCTTTATTGTCCAGCAAACTCCCTCCAAAATTAAAAGATCCTGGAAGTTTAACCATACCATGTTCAATATGAGGAAAGGAAATAGGAAAAGCCCTATGTGACTTGGGTGTCAGTATTAACCTTATACATTTATCTGTCTTCAACACTTTAGGTATAGGTGAAGCCAGGCCTACCACTGTTACTCTTCAATTAGCAGACAAGTCAATAGCATACCCAAAAGGAAAAATTGAGGATGTCTTAGTTCAAGTTGATAGGTTTATCTTTCCAGCTGACTTTATCATTTTAGATTTTGAAGCTGATAAATATGTCCCCATCATTTTAGGCAGACATTTTCTTGCGACCGGAAGAGCTTTAATAGATTTTCAACAAGGTGAATTAACCATGAGAGTTCAAAACCAAGAAGTGACTTTCAATGTTTTAAATTCCCTTAGATACCCAGCAGAGAAAGAGGAATGTTCTGCGCTGACTTTAATTGAATCATGGTGTCAGGAGAAAAGTTTAGGAGAAATTTTGAAAATAGGTAAGCCTGATGGTGATAAAGATAACTCAGATTCTGAAGATTTGGAAGAACCATGTGAGGTAATTGCCTTTGAAACTCTAGAAAATAAAGATAGGAAGACCCTTGTTCCTTCTTTATAAAATGCTCCAGAACTAGATTTGAAACAACTTCCTTCTCTTTTAAAGCATGCCTTTCTAGGAGACCCTGGAAAGTTACATGTCATCATTTCATCATCACTTGAATATGACCAAGAAGAAAAGTTGGTTAGCATGTTAAAGCTTCACACAAAGGCACTAGGATGGACCATCGCAGATCTGAAGAGCATAAGCCCTACTATTTGTCAGCATAAGATCATCCTAGAAGATAAGAACTTCACCTCTATTGAGCCTCAAAGAAGATTCAATCATGTTATGAAAGAGGTTGTCAAAAAGGAAATCTTGAAATGGCTTGATGCTGGAATAATCTACCCTATTGCCAGTAGTACTTGTATCAGTCCAGTACAATGTGTACCCAAAAAAGGAGGAGTCACTGTAGTAACCAATGAAAAGAATGAACTTATTCCTACTAGGACAGTATCAGGTTAGAGGATATGCATGGACTATAGGAGTTTAAATAAATCCACCCAAAAAGACCATTTCCCATTACCCTTCATAGACCAAATGCTAAATAGATTAGCTGGAAAAAGAGTTTTACTGCTTTCTGGATGGTTACTCTGGTTACAACCAAATTGCCATTGCGCCGGATGACCAAGAAAATACCACTTTTACTTGTCCATGTGGAACTTTTGCTTTTAGAAGAATGCCTTTTGGACTTTGTAATGCTCCAACCACTTTTCAAAGATGTATGATGTCCATCTTTTCTGATATGTTAGAACACTCCATGGAAGTCGTCATGGATGATTTTTTTGTATATGGGACATCATATGAGTCATGCTTACAAAACCTTGAACAAAGTTTGAAAAGATGTGAAGAAACTGACTTAGTTTTAAACTGGCAAAAGTGTCATTTTATGGTTAAAGAAGGCATTGTGCTTGGGCATTTTATTTCAAAAAGGGGCATTAAAGTTGATAGGGCTAAATTAGATGTAATTGAAAAATTACCTGAACCAACAACTGTTAAGGGTATCAGAAGTTTTTTAGGACATGCAGGTTTTTACAGGAGGTTCATCAAAGACTTTTCAAAAATTTCAAAACATCTCTGTATGCTACTACAACAGGACCATATCTTCAGCTTTAATGAAGATTGTAAACATGTTTTCCAAGTTTTGAAAAAGGCATTGGTTACTGCTCCTGTGGTAATTACACCTGACTGGTCTCAACCTTTTGAGATAATGTGTGATGCCAGTGATTGGGCTGTTGGAGCAGTTTTGGGTCAAAGAAGAAACAAAATATTCCACTCTATCTACTATGCAAGTAAAACTCTCAATGAGTCTAAAATCAATTACACTACCACTGAAAAAGAATTATTAGTTCTGGTTTTGGCTTTTGAAAAATTCAGATCATATTTGATGGGTACTAAAGTAATTGTTCATACTGATCATGCTGCCATCAAATATCTCATTTTTAAAAAGGATGCAAAACCTAGGCTGATAAGGTGGGTTTTGTTACTACAAGAATTTGATTTGGAAATCATTGACAGAAAGGGAGTAGATAATCAAGTAGTTGAACATCTTTCTAGGTTAGAAAAGCAAGACAAACCAGCACCTGATGGTGACATCTGTGAAGTATTCCCAGATGAGAGAATTTTGGCTCTCCAACATTCTACCATGCCCTGGTTTGCTGATATTGTAAATTATTTAGCTTGTGGGATCATACCCAAGGAGCTAAATAAACATCAGAGAAAAAAACTTATTTTTGACTCTAAGAAATATCTATGGGATGACCCATTCTTGTTTAAAGTTTTTTCAGACCAGGTAATCAGTCGATGTATTCCAAAGGAGGATGTGACATCAGTACTACATCATTGTCACTCAGGTCCTTGTGGAGGACACTTTGGAGGAAACAAAACAACATCCAAAGTGCTACAATCAGGATTGTACTTGCCCACACTGCATTGTGATGCTCATAACTTTGAAAAAAGTTGCAATGAGTGCCAAAGAAGTGGGAATGTCTCTCACAGAAATGAGATGCCTTTAAATGGAATTCTAGAAATAGAATTATTTGATGTTTGGGGCATTGACTTTATGGGACCTTTCCCCCCCTTCTAATAAATGTGCCTACATCCTGGTAGCAGTTGATTATGTGTCCAAATGGGTGGAGGCTATGGCTTGCCATACCAATGATGCAAAGACTGTCGTTAGATTTTTGCACAAACACATTTTCACAAGATTTGGAACCCCCCGTGCCTTAATAAGTGATGAAGGCACTCATTTTATAAATACCCGTTTGGAAGATGTTCTAGAAAAATATGATATCAATCATAGAGTAGCCACAACCTACCATCCTCAGACCAATGGACTAGCTGAATTGTCAAATAGGGAAATAAAGGGCATATTGGCCAAAGTAGTCAAACCTCACCGGAAGGATTGGGTTTACAAGTTGGATGATGCACTTTAGGCCTATAGGACTGCACACAAAACCCCCATAGGAATGTCTCCCTATAGGTTAGTATTTGGAAAAGCCTGTCACCTACCCCTAGAACTAGAACATAAAGCTTATTGGGTTATCAAGGAACTCAATTAGAGTTTAGATTATGCTGGAAAGAAAATATTGTTACAACTCAGTAAATTGGAAGAGCATAGGAATTTCTCCTATGAAAATGGCAAACTTTACAAGGAAAATACAAAAAAATGGCATGATAAAAAAATCATTTTAAAAGACTTCATTGAAGGGCAACAAGTTCTACTTTTTAATTCCAGATTAAAATTGTTCCCTGGAAAATTAAACTCTAGGTGGACTGAACCATTTCAAATAGAGAAAGTATACCCCTATGGTGTCATAGAACTAATGGACCATGAGAAAGGAACAACTTTCAAAGTAAATGGACAAAAAGCAAAACCATTCTATAATCCACAAACCCATCCATCACAACCACAAAAAGTTGATGGGCCTATGACATAAACTAGATCACAAGGTGTAAATGGACTCTATAAGGTCCAGTGGGTATTTAAAATTGCAAGTTTTGGCCTCTTGTAATTTTAGATCTCTCTCTCTCTCCCTCTTTCTCACTATCTATATTTTATCTTTCTCACAGTTCAGCTCACTGAAGCCCTGATCAGCTATCAAAAATCAAGAACATGTTTCCTGATATCAACGACCTACTGAGCTGATCGTATACTTGAGCTTTGTATGATCAATCAAAGATCTTTAGCATACTCGCTGAAAGACTAACAAATAACGCAAATAATCTCAGCAGCAAATCATCTGCTTAATAAGGCGCATTCTTGCTAATCACTTGTTTTTCTATAATCTCTTATGAATCATGCAAATCTATGGATCACTGACTCCTCAACGATCAAATGTCTCTGATACACCTCACCCTAATAAACAAGTTTGGGGTTGAGAAGCACCTACATCAGCGAGATGAATTCATTTTCATTCTTCAGTGATCACTGATTACTGAAGATAAGAGTAAGTACGAATTATAGACTAAAAAGGATGACATGGAAATTACTTCTATCGATTATCGGATTTAATTATTAGCACTTCAGATTAATCCTGCCACATCGACGGGGCATTAAATGCAAAGTTACTTTTTCGATAAGGTGGCGGCAACTCATGATTTTTCATGCAAACGAAAGGACGTCTGGCAACTCAAAATAAAAACTCTTCGTCTCTCAAACCTTTTCATTTGTACGAATAAACTGTCAACCTTCCATTTTGTACTTTCTATTCAGAACACAGTACCACCTATATGTACTGTCTAACCATTTTTAGCCGAAGACTTTCTCATCTTCGATTTTCCAGTATGAGGTTAGATCTTTTAAAACTCCAGGTGGTATTTAAAAAGGCAAGCATTGTCTTCTTCTTCTAAAATTCAAAGATGAGACTTAGAAGACAATCAAGCACACGAGGAGGAAGATTGACAAGACAACGATAAAAAATGCAACAAAATCAAATGGCAGAAATGGTCGAGCAACCAAGGGTATTACCCATACCTTCTTCTTCTTCTTCTCCATCTCCATCATCCTCATCTTCATCATCACCTGATTCTACCAATATACCTTTACCACCACCCCTGAGAATACAAACAGTCAACCAAACCTTGATGTCCTCCTAGAGGCCGCAAGGATCATTGGTCGAATGCCACCTTTACCACCAAGAGCTAATAACCATGAGGCCTCCGGTTCCAGACCTAGGAAACCAATAACGTCGGACCTCAATATACCTCTATGTCATTCTCCTATCCGACCAACAAATCCCATTCCTATCCCACAAATAACACTACCTGGGTTTCCAAGACCCATGTTCTCAACCTTTGGAACCACTTCCACTCCTAATGCATTTGTGTTAAACCAACGTGGTGAATCAATCATCAGACCCACTTTGGCACCATTTCCTCATTTATCACAACGAGGGATAATACAACCTAACATGCTTTAAACACCAATGGTTCCATCATCACTAACAGCTCATGTAATTACACAACCTCTCACAACATGTGCACCACTACCACCCCCACCACATCCTGTTAGGAGTGAAGCCTCAAGTTCGCTTAATACTGAACCTGTCAGGGTTCCAGGTCAGAATCAACAACCAACTCCATGCATGGTTCGTTTGTCAGCTTTCAATGAGGGTTTACCCCATGTTGAACCAAGCCGAATTACGAGGAAACGAACCGGTTGGAGACGACCACGAGGAGGACTCCAAGACCCTGCCAGATTGATAAGACCACATCTCCCAGTGACCACTCAGGTATGTAACTTCAATCTTTTTAGCTCAAAAATCGCCCAAGAGAGGTATTCTTGGTTCGCCAAGAGACTAGGACACTATCCTAGTGGTTTTCATCAGCAACTGTATGATGCCTTCCCAACTATCAGGGAAGATGTAGAGAGACTCGGCTGGGAAATCCTATGTGAGGTCCCACACCCTTTTAATCTAGAGGTCTCTGTATCCAAATTCGTTGAGATAGAAGTACGTAAAAAAATAGTTAATTACTCAGCGACTTCTATAAATCAAGTTTTGGGGTTACCTAACTTGAACAACACTCGACTGGACCAACTCCTCATTCGCATAACCCCTGAAGAATTGGACGACATCCTGAGGACCATAGCCAAACCGGGTTCTACCTGGTTCTTTAAAGGAAATTGCAGACACCTACGGACGAGATCCCTGAACACTGAAATCAACATATGGTCGTATTTTCTAAGGCATACTCTTTTCCCTACAAGTCATAACACATACTTATGCATGATAAGGGTATCCCTAATTTATTGCATTTTCAAAGGTCACGCCTTTGACGTAGGAAGGCTCGTTTCCCTGAATATCAAGAGTACATCAGATCGCTGCAATGGACGATTGATTTACCCTGCCATAATCCACAAACTTATGGCAGATGCTCATGTCCCTCATCTCTCTAGAGACATCTTCTCCACTGAGAATATGTTCATGGATAAACGAAATGTTGATCGACGAATGAAGGGAAAAACTCACCATCAGTACCCCCTGGTCACTGATGAAGCCAGTAATAGTCCTCAATTCCACCTTATTCACATTGAGTTGCCCAATGTTCTTAAGGAATAGGCAACTACTCAGCGAGAGATCCTCACGACCCTTCAACGAGTTCTGAACAATCAAGAAAGAGAGCAGCGAGAAAGGGATGCATGGATGCTATATCAGGAAACCACAAATCGAGTGAACAAAAGGGCATGGGCCATTCTCGATCCTACACTTCTGGACGATTTACCTCCTTTTCCAGCATTCAAAGGCCGGATGCGAGTGGACTCATCACCTACTCCCCCTGAGTAGGCCAGGTTTTATCACAAACAACTCTACTTATTTTTTTTTCTTTCTGATTTGCTGATTTTTAGAATTAATTAAGTCAGTTTACATTTTGTATCGAAACTCATGATTACATCTCTTGCACCCACTGATTTATCTTTATCAGATTGCCACTCCCTGATCCTGAAAACAAATAGTTTCCATTTATGAGAAAATCACTGAAGTCTTGTAACGATAGCTGAGACCAACTTTAAGGATCCCTGACCTCACCTCTCATCACTGAAAACACCATTACACCTCCGTGAGACACTTCTTTCACTACATACTTTTTCAATGGGGACATTGAACCCTTTCAAGTTTGGGGTTGGAAGAAGTTATGTCAACTTCTTTTTCTCCAAAAGGCTGACCTCGCACAAAATACAACCCTCACTCAAAAGCACTCTTCCATACCCTCTCTAAAAATATCCTCATAAACACTTATGCAAAATAATCGCTGAACAGAGCAAAAGCTCTCAATATTTACATAAGAGAAGTGTCGAAGACACAAAGGGACAAAAAGCCCAAACATATACCTCCATAGGAAAAGATGGTTGGAAAATAGTGCCATAACCCAAAATAAAGAAACCATGAGATACATGAGTGAAAGAAATCCCTCAACACCATATACACATCAATGCGAATAAAATTTGCAGTAAGGGATATTTAGGTTAGTTTTGGTATAACTTTAGGATGTAAAGTGAGATTTTCAATTTGCAAATGATTTTGTAACTTCACATATTCAGGGATTGTAAAATCTTGGTAAAAATTTGATCAGTGTACAAGGGATATCATGATTTTTGATCTAAAATTGTTGAGTCAGTTTTGAGTCTTTTTATTTATCCTTTGTTGCTTGAGGACAAGCAACCGTTTAAGTTTGGGGTTTTGATAAGGTTAATTTATTAACCCTATTTGTATCACTTTTCCTATGCTTAAATGCCCTTTTTTTAGAATATCATTGAGTCTCTTTACTTACTTTTTATTTATTTGGAATAGTTTGTGTATGAACCTCGCTGAAGTGAAATCACTGAAAATCAGGGATTAATTGTGTCATTTACAACCTTTTAACCATTACAGGTTTGAGTCGCTGATTGGAGCAGAATCGCTGATGCTCGCTGATTGTTGAAGGATTTACTGAAGACAAACCAATTTCGGATCGCTGACTATTGATGAAGACCATGATGCCAAGATCGTTGATGATCTTGAAGACTTGTTTGATAAACATTTCATTTGTTGGGCCAGTGTTTGGGTCGTATCATTTAAGACAATTATTTTAGTGTTTAAATGTTTGTTTAGCTAAGGGCTTTTTGTTTTGGGTATTTCGGCCCAAGGCCCAGTTTAATTATTATAAATAGGTTCTTAGGACAGTTGAAAAAAACACACCTCGAAACCCTCACCTTCTTTCCATTTTTGGAAAGAGTGTTGGTTTTAGCTTCGCTACTACTTTTAGCTTGAATACTCTCCAAAGTTTTTTGGCCAATTCACGTAGCCGAAGGATTTTTAGTCTTTAATCATTTCAAGTAATCTAAAGTTCCGTTATTGTAAGTTCTTCAAGTTTCGTGTACTTATCAACATCTTTTCACTACTCAATCATTTGTGATTAAGTGTGGATCCAAAAATCCATTTCCTAATCCGAAACAAATAATTGAATAATACAAGATGAATTCTACCATTTACAATTCTTTTACTTTAATTTCATTTCTTTGCAAGCAAGTTTCCCTTCCCCTTGTATTTTCTTTCCTTTAAATTCTTGTCATTACATTTACGTAATTTAATTTTCTGCACTTAACTTTTATGCTCTCTTTTACTTTCTGCAATTTAAATCTTCTGTAATTTATTTTTCCGTATTACTTCAATTACAATTGCTCGTTTCTCAAGAAAGCTGATAACTTGCTTAGCAAGTTTCCTCTCTTGAAATTTAATGCTTTCTCCTTTTACGCATTTTCCATCTCCATTATTTAGCTTAGAAGTCTTTTCATCATTTATAAAAAGAAACCAAGTTATGACAGGCTGACAACCTGAGCTTGGGGTGTGAAGTCGAGCTGAGAATTGAACCAAGAACACGTAAAAAGGTATATTTATATAGTTTTATTGTTATTTAAATCAATTTATAAATATGTCATTAAGGATTACACTTAATCAATTGACAATTGGTTATTTGTATGAAAATGTGTTAATCTTTCAGAGATCACTTAAATATTTATTCCCTGAGATGACATAAGTTGGCTATAGTATCTTTTTATTGACTTATTGGTTCTTAATCTCAACAACACTTTATAACCTTTGCTTCTTTTTTATAATTGATTTTCTCAGTAGTTATTAATCCAACATCCCAACAAAATATTTCCCTCGTTCGCCATCTGAAATCAGCTTTTAAAGACTAGACTTTTGAGAAACCGTTGGAAACCTCTCCCTGTGGGATCGATATCCGGTACTTGTACCGTTATTACTTGTTTGAAAACAACAGTAGATCAAGATGTATACTTGCGTTGAGATCTATTTGCACGCTCAGTCCAGGGTTGCATAAAACCTTAACAACAATCACTAAAGCAGGCTATTTATATCGAATGTCCCCAACTTTTCATTTTTCTTACATCCATGATCCCTCGAGTTAACACCTTTTGACGGAGTTCCGTTAAATAGAGGCATGTGCCTGTCACGTGAGGGGAATTCGCCTTTTACCCACCTTTCATTTCTAATTAATTTTTTTTACCATTCTCTCTCTCCTCACTCGTTGTTTTCATCGTCCCCTCGTGAACATACAAAACCTATCCCGGTGCCAATCACAATCCCTCAAATACAATACTCTTGAACACAAAAAAATCATCACAAGTGTTGTTAAATTGACTCAGAAACCTGGAGTTATTGCACACTTTCATCATAAACTATCAGAGTGAGCTATGGTTTATAGGGTTTAGCGGTATTATGAAGCGAAGAGAGAGAACATAACATAAAGCAAATTACAAAATCCAGACCATAGCACCCACAAGGAAGGTTGGTGGTTGAGATGAATAGAAGGGAAGTAGGTGGTGTCAAAAGGGAGAGGGAACAAAAACATTGAACGAGAGGGAAGGGTGGGTAACAAACATAGGAGGTCGTCTTCCACCTAGTCCATCACACTCAACCTACAAACACAAAAGTCAAAAACTTGTATGAAGACATTGAATCAAAAACCTTGAAGCACAAGCCTAGAATCAAAAAACTTGAAGTACAAACCTTAAATTAAAACCCTTGAATCACAAACCTTGAATCAAGAAAGGGTTGGTCTTCACCAAGTAGGAGGACTTGCAAATGGGAAGCTTCTTCTCAGGTTCTTTGCTTCTTCTTCAGTTCTTGTAACTAGGCTTTATAGAAGGGGGAAGGTGGGGTTTGTGAAGAAGGGGATGGGGATTTTTTTTTTTTTTTTGTTATTGTCATAGGAATATGATCCACTAGATGAGCTTCACTGGAGAAATGAATAGAAGGGGAGGTGGATGAGGTTCGTTGGAGAAAGAACAAAATAGGGAGGGAGAGAGGTTCAACAAAGAGATATGGAGGGTTTACAGCTAATAATAATCTATACTATATTATAAAAACGGTATAAAAAACTCTTAATTACAACATTTTAAGCACAAGTTACAACTAATTAAAACCAATTACTTAATTTACAATTTCTTAATGCTTTGGTACAACATTTCCAAGCACAATATCTCACATAATCATCTATTTGTGGAATGGATACTCATTTATTAATATAACTATTTGTTTTTTTGGTGGAAGATTTTATAAAATATATTTTATATTAGCATAATCTATTTTAAATGTATCTATTTGTGGAATGGATACTCATTTATTAATATAACTATTTGTTTTTTTGGTGGAGGATTTTATAAAATAGATTTTATATTAGCATAATCTATTTTAAATGTAGATTTTACATTTAAATCTATATTAATGAGATGTAATATAAAATATTTTTTATTCCGTATTTTTTATATTACATCTCATAATGATTTTTCCATATTTTATTTTATAAAATATTTTTCCATATTTTATTTTATAAAATCTTTTTACATAATGAGATGTAATATAAACTCTTTTTTCTTCCGTATTTTTTTTGCTAATATAAAATCTATTTTATTTTATAAAATCTACACGTATTTTATATTAGCATAATATAAAATCTACACGTTTTTTTTCACGAGCATTAAAAGAAGAAAAAAAAAAGTTGATATGAATTAAAAATAAAAAATAACGAGATACACTAATAAATTATCGTATTCTTTAAAATAAAAATATTCCGCAATACTTTCCAAATTAACCAAGTGTAAATAAAATAAAATAGAAACGATGTAGATATAAAAATATTCTTCCATATTTTTAATATATTTACATTTAAATGTAAAATCGAAAATGAAAATAAAAGATTTTAAAATATTCTCTACATTCACTATAAATATATATAGTTTCTCTATGTATCATCCGAATACAAGAATAAGACGAACGGTCGGGTGTCAATGACGGAACCTGCAACTGAACAAAAGGTATTCCACTATATTTTTGTTTCTTTGAAAAACTACTTTTTTATATTTTATTTTATTTACTGAGGATTTGTTTATATTTTTCAAACCCACAATCATATTTTTCGAAGTAGGGGAATAAGATATATATACATATCTTTATTTTTATCGATTAATACTATGAGGTCTTGAAGTCAATAGTCAGATAAATATGTTGTGAGACATGTCGTTTGAGTTTTAAATAATATAATACAAAACTATTACCAATATTATTGCACAAACTCATAACAACAAACGATTAAGAATATATGCAAGTTAACCACTTATGAAAATACATTCGTTTTTCACATTGTATTTCATTAACTGTTAACAGAGAAATTACGTTTCATTTTAACTCGGTTCAATATTCCAACAAAAAATTTATCCTCCCGTGCAATGCACGGGCCCAACACTAGTAATAATAATATATACATATATTATTATTATTATTATTAATTTATTATGTATAATTAAATTTGGTTATTATATTTTTCGAAAAGATAATAAGAAATCAAGGTAAAAGACTAATTTGTTCATATGATAAACACATGCCTTTATTCAATGGAACTCCATTAACGATATTAACTCGTAGAACCATAGATGTAAAAACCTTCAATATAAATAGTCCGTTTGAATGATGAAATCCCATTTTAAGCAAACCCCATAAGGACGAAGAGTATAATTTACTCTATATTTATTTTTTATATATATCTAATGATTGTTAACATGTATTGATTACGAGTCCTAAAAAAGTAGTAATTGACTCCAATTAATGAACTTATATACGACAACTAACTTGAATTTTAAATTATAATTTTTCCCTTCATACAATCATATGAAATATAATTATTTATATATTAAATTAATTTTTATCCACCTAATGCCCCCATAAAACATCATCATCCACCTGCTTTACAAGTTAAAAAAATGGTTTATCCTTTTGTTGATTCTTTTCTTATTACTAAATTTATAAATAATTCCACTATCTTTTACTATTTTAAATACACCATCGAATCTATTATATAATGGTATTATTTCTTTTTTTTTTTTTGGAGGGGGGGTTTTACAAGTAAATAAATATATGAGAGAAAGGGGTTGTTCGATTCGTTTTTCATTAAGACCTGTATGGATAAAGTTGTTTGTATTGATAAAGTTGTCTGTATGATATCAGATAAATTGTTGTTCGGTTGTTGTGCTGAATAAACAATCTGAATGTCATAATTGACCATTTTACCCCTCAGTCTATAAATAGTTGTTTGATAAAATGTTGTAAATCAAATTTAATAAAATAACATTTACAACAATTTTTAGTTTTTTACAGCAAAGTGTAGATCAAACAAGAACAAACAAATTGTAAAACACAGCTTCATAAACAAATCATGAAACAACTTCCTTTTAAAAAATCAATCATATTGCATCAAGCACCCACATAAAAAACAATAAGCAAATCAAATGAAACCCCATATCAGAAAATTGACAAACCCAAATCTATGAACCCTAAATTTAAAAAACTCAAATTAGAAAACTCAAACTAATTATCAATGTTTTATCTTCCATGTAATCCATGGTTTTAATGGTTCTACACTTCTAATGTTTATCTTTCCATAATGTTACTGTTGGTGCCCTAACCCACCAAAAAATCAGAAAAGAGTAGCAGATGAGCCAATCGATGAAGAAGAATGACAACATAGGAACAACAAGTGCATATCGAGAGCTGGAAGAACAAGTGCAAATGAGGCAATCGATGAAGAATAACGTGTTTCAGGGACGGCCGGTGGTGGTGAGATCGACAGACACCTTTCTACATGTATCTGATTGAGATCGACAAACGCAAGGAAAGTCATACCAACAGCACCAAATCGAGATCGAAGGATGGAGATTGAGAGATGGAGATCAAGAGATGGAAAGAATGGGCTGACCGAATAAGTGCAGATCAAGAGCTGGAAAGAAGTGAGAAATCATCTCAATACCGGTTCATGAACTGGGTTGAAGATGGATGCAGAGGTTGAAGGAGTGCAGATCATCTCCTTGGTTGAAGATAGATGTAGAGGAAAGAATGGAGATGGAAGGAATGGGTTGAAAATGGATGCATATTGTCTCTGGGTTGAAGATGGGAAGAATGGAGGTTGAAGATAAGAGGAGAGGTTAAAGGGTAGTTGGGGAATTAATGAAAAAGTAAATGGTTGAATCTAAAGGGGTATAGTTTATGAGCTGACCGAATAAGTCATGGGCTGACCGAATAAGCCACAACCGAACGATTATTTATGGTTGAGCGAATAAGCCATATAGGCTATACAACCCATTAAGCCACAACCGAACAGCCCCTAACCCGTGAACTACTCCAATGTGGTTGTACACTCGTATGATGTTATAGATTAATGGTGGTATAAAAAATTATAAAACCAAATAACTCATCTGAACCAAAATGGTTACGGGTTAATGGTTCGGTTAACCAAATAAGGTAAACCTCGATTTCAATTTTTTTGTACCATATGAATTAATCAAATAGAAAATTATACTATTATTTGGTTTGTATAATTCTTTTCTAGATGAATTGGTTTGCACATTTATAAATTAACATTAGATGAACTGGTTTATTTTTAAACTAAAAGAACAATAAATTGAGATATATTTAACTAAACCGTCAACCAACGTTATCATTATAACATGACTACAAGAACTAGTGGTAACAATACAAGGGGGGACGATTGTAAAGTGAGGGGAGGTTTTGTCAAAACGGACAGGATCAATGGGGGGACTAAGGACATATAAGAGTAAAAAAAATGCCTAAATTATTTTGAAATTTTGACATTTGAGTGGGGATCTTTCCCCCACACTCCTCAAGGTGTGAAGAGTATCGTTAGTCTATATCTATGTCATTATATTTATCTGCTTTTTACATAAATGACAGTTGTGGTTTTGTTACTGCAATTCTATACCGTTTTTAGTAATATTACAATGTTTTTCCCATATCTTAAGATCGTGTTTTAGTTATTTTCGTCTATGGATTCTCAACTCGTTTGAATAGACAATTTAACTGAAATTTTGGTAGATCTAAAACAAATTTGTCGTAATCTATTGAAAGATGGAGGGCATAATGGTCAATATTAATTGCATTCCAAAGTGTTAAACAAACGACATTTTCTTACTAGAGTGGAACGACTATTTTTTTGTTTCTTCCCTACACGATTGTGAAGTAATCCATAAAGAGGTTAGAGGTACCTACATTGTTAATATAAAGATTGAGGAAACATACGATTCTTTGTTCAAAAGTGTGATTGTTAAGACTTGTGTTACTATATATGAGAAAAGTATCGAGCGAAAGACTAGATGCGTCCAAAAAATTTGGCGGGCCGCAAAATTGGTCGGATCGAACCGAACCATATCGTTTTAGCGTTGTGGCAGTCTGATATGGTCCGGAAAATTGCCAAACCGGATAGTTTAGTTATATATAGGGTCAAGTTCAAGGAAAACCGCAAAAAAAATGAAAAACAGAGGAACATCTTGGTAACCGTTCATCTGTACGGTATTCACATGTGCATATAAGTAATTTGTCATGTTCATGTATGCACATGTGCATAACATGCACAAATGCATTAAGACCATGAAACATCTTCAATTACTCGTTTGTACGTGTGCTTACCATATAGATGAACGATTATAAGGGTGTTCCTCAAATTCATTTTTAGGGGGGGGGAGGGTCCCCTGAATCTCACTATATATATATATATACATATTGGTCCTGGAAAGTGATGACTTACACAAGAAGTATTTGTAGGGGGTTGAATACAAACATAACAGATTTTCACTTTTAATTTTATATTTTATTAGAACATAAAATTACAAATTTGTTACGGAAGCTAGAAAATGTAAGACCTGTGATCCTAAACAATTTGACTGTGACGAATTTGCTAACTAGAAGAGAGGGAGGGAGAAGGTTTATCTTCCAGATCTGAAAAACTAAGGAAGTTCTTCAGATGACGCCGAATTAACTTCATAAACACTCCAAGGATGTTCTTTGATAAAACAGGGGATTTGCATTGAATGACAAAGGTAATCTTTTATAGTCACCATTGCATTAAATGCACTATGTCCAACTTTAATGTGTGTCTTCTTCTGAGTGGTTGATCCATGTATCACAATACTCTTCACTTCAACCTTTGAACTCTAATGTAGACACCATTTTGTCTTACTTCATCTTTTAATATGTTGAGGGAACATTAAAGCAAGCAAGGTACCAGTTAAATGGTGCTTTTGTACTTGCTTAGGCTGACATGTTGTACATGTTCTCATATCAAGGGAGATAGTTGAGATAGTTGGTGAGCCAAACTTGCTGGTCAAGTTTGTACTTCGAGATTCGTCTTGCCATTAGTAGTATTTGTCAGACTACTAGACTTTTGACCTTGTATTGATCTTCTTTCGGCTAGATGACAAACCAATCAGCTTTGGTGACGATCTTGACGTCACTTCAACTAGTCTTCGATCTTGTTGAAGGCTTTTTACTTTTAGATCAGTACAAATAGTCAAATAGATATAATACTTTTACATGAAAAATCCTACATTCTTCTATATCTGAAATATAGCTATATTTGGGATTGACCAACTTATAGAATAATATAATGTCATCAGGTGGATATAGTAAATTGGTGAGACTTAGAATCCTTAATCAGATGCACAAGGAATCGGATGAAGGATGTTGAAGCTAACCAACTACTAATTAGGACATTCGATGCTATATCTAAATTTCATAGGATCGGATTTTAATCGTGATCTTATCCGATGTTGGATGTTCAATGGAGGAACTATTCGAAAGTTTTTTTTCATCGAATATTTACTTTACAAATATAACTTGATCAAGAATAATATTTTCTAAGTGTTTGATAGAATGCTATTGGCATTATGTACAAATCCAATGGTTGAGATCAAATATATATATATATATATATATATATATAATACATTTGGGCTCGCAATCTTATGCCATTTTATTTTGGTATTGGACACTAATACCTGTAAATCTTTTAAATTTTAAACGTTTTAATATCATAGACGATCATTTATTAGATTTACAATTTACTTGAATTATAATTAAGAGTAAATTACGGATTTGGTCCTTGTGGTTCCTTAAAATTTTGGATTAGGTCCCTCAAAGGAATTAATTACAACCATAGTCATCGTGGTTTCACTTTTGTTGCGAATTGGGTCCCTCATCTAACTCCGTTTAAAAAATTGTCGTTAACCACCCTCACATGCCCCCCACGTGAGGGGCATTTATGCCATTTTAAAAATCCTTTTTTTTTACAATTTTGATTTTAAAATGTAAAAAAAACAGAACCTACGTCGGCGCCGGTGAGCGGCTATAAAGCCTTAGTTGCTTCAATGAAGGACTGGAGTTAAGAACCTTCTGGAGTTTCTATGTTGTGGGTAATCTCGTTTCGAATCAAAATCAAATCAACCTTTTCTTTTTCTTTTTCTTTTTCTTTCTGTGTGTGTTTACCTTAAATTTGTGGGATTGGGGATGAAGAAGAAAAGGGATATGGGTTAAGAAATAGTGAATGGATGAAGAATCTGAGCATTGGTGATTGGGTGAGGTGTTGATAGTGCAAGTGATTTGTGATGCTCAAAAAATCGCATCGAGAGAGAGAGAGATGATAGGTGGAGGCATAAAAATAGTACAACGAATATTTTTCCCTAAATCGCATCGAGAGAGAGAGAGAGAGTTTCGTCGCCGGTATTAGGGGTGTACGCGGGTTGGGTTGGGCGGTTTTTGATATTTTTACAACCCAACCCAATTACGGCGGTTTAAAAATTCTCAACTCAACTCAACCCATTCAAAAGTATAACCCAACACAACCCTTGCGGGTTAGGGCGGGTTGGGTTGGGTTAGCGGGTTATAAATATACATTAAGTTGACGATTGAAATACGATAAATAATACTAAAAATGTAGCCAACAAAGTTATTAGTGATTACAAATGTTCGAGGTTCTACATCCCATTTTCTTAAACGTGTTTGATTTATCATTGTCTTCGATTTTTGGAGACTTAGGAGTATTTTCCATTGCTCGTATACATAAGAAATATGATATAAAAATACAAAGTTACAACCTATAAAAAAAACATATTATATTTCTCTACGCAATAAAAATCAAACTTTTAACAACATCAATGCAATGAAAACAAAAATTCATGGTTCCAACTTCTATTTTAAAACATACTCCTTATATTCATTTATGTTTATACTTTTAATTTAAAATCTAATGTTTGAAACATACTTCATATGTTTATTTATGCAATAAAAACAACAACGTCGATCTAGTTGTTTCAGTGCTCGTGCATTCGTAATTATTGAATTAATTCGTGCATTTACGTAGTTGGATTAATTTTGGGCTTTAGGTTGTAAATTGGACTAATATTTGTATATATATTTTGGGTTGTAAATTAGACTAATATATGTATATATTTTTTGGGTTGTAAATTATAATAGTTGTAAATATTATATATATATATATATATATATATAAATTTATCGAAATAATATATATTAGCGGCGGGTTGGGTTGGGTTGAGTTATGCTAACCCAATTTCAACCCTCCTAATTAGCGGGTTGGCGGTTTAGCGGGTGAGCGGGTTGGGTTTAATTGGGTTGTTAGCGAATTGGGTTGGACTGGTTTCACGGGTTGACGATTTCTTGTACACCCCTAGCCGGTATACTTCTGGACAAGAAATACTCTCCGGTATACTTTCGGACAAGAAATTATGAGCCACATTCAACTGCTCCAAACTCACCATGCCGGAAATACTCTCCGGCAACGGTCCCATCAACTGATTATAAGTCACGTCAAACACCGTCACTTGATTCAACAAACCGATTTCTTCCGGCACACATGACCTCAATCCATTGTTCATCATGATAAATTCATTCAATGTATCCGACATGTTCCCGATGCTCGTCGGAAGACAACCGTGAAACCGATTGTTCGCCAAAACAATCACCGACACCGGCGAATTGCCAAAATTATACGACAACTCAAACACGAACCAGTTATGATTTATAAAAACGGCGTCCAAGTCCTTATCAAACAATTCCTTAGTAACACCGCCTTCAAACTCATTAAACCGGAGATCTTAAAACCTCAATTTAGGCAATTTAAGAACAACATAAGGAAATTTTCCGGCGAACCTGTTGTTGCTGAGATCGAGTTCGAAGAGTATCTTCAAGTGACGAAACTTCTTCGGAAGGGTTCCACAGAAACGGTTCAAGTTAATATGAAACAATGCAAGATCCTCAAGCAACCCAAGCTCTTCCGGAAGGTACCCGGCTATGTCGCCATGGTTAAGGTCGATTCCGGCGAATATTTTTCCCTAAAACATTGTTGCTCCGGCGGTAGCATGAACCACCAACAGCTCATGGCCAACGGCAATGTCCGGCGAAACCCCCAATAATCCCATCTTTGCCGCTTCATACGTCATGAAATGCACCGCCGTGAAAGGCGCATTCATCAAAATCGTCATCTGATACGAAGCATAAAAATCCCCAAACCCTTTCTCCTTCAATACCATTTTCACACAATTAAACACACCTTGTACGGACAACACAACACATTAAAAAACACGAGGGACAATGTTCACACCTGCAGATCAACGACTACTCATCCTCATCCCGCATAAAAAGACAAACGACTACCCATTAAAAAAACACAAATCTTGAATCCCTAAGACATAAACCAGTGACAATGTTCATACCTGCAGACCAACGAGGATGAGAGCGAGGCAGAGATGAGGTTCCACTGAGAGAAAAACAGGGACCGATTCAATGTTGATTGTGATGGACATTCAAGAAAATTACGATTTTAAAATCAAAATTGTAAAAAAAAGGGGTTTTAAAATGACATAAATGCCCCTCACGTGGGGGGCATGTGAGGGGGGTTAACGGCAGTTTTTTAGACGAAGTTAGGTGAGGGACCCAATCCACAACAAAAGTGAAACCACGATGACCATGACCGTAATTAATTCCTTTGAGGGACTCAATCCAAAATTTTAAGGAACCACAGGGACCAAATCCGTAATTTACTCTAGAATTAACTCACCACTTATCAATTTACGTTTTAATATCATAGACGATCATTTATTAGATTTACAATTTACTTGAATTAGAATTAATTTACCACTTATCAATTTAGTGTTCTTTTAATTCAAGCATCACATGTTTAACATACCAAATACCAATTTGGTAATATGTATGATGTATGGACTATAATTGATTTGTTGATTTTTGCTTGTATTTTTAAGCTATATATATGGATTATTATTTTTAATTCTTAGTTTAAACTTTGAAGCCCAAAATTAGCCCAAATCCTCTAAACCGATTAGGTTAATCCATATTTTTGTGGTCTGATTTGACCAAACTGGACATTTCATTTCAAACCACACTGTTTAAAGAAATCTCAATATGTCACTTTTGATATGGCCTTAGAAAAGACTTAAATTGCTCTGACTAGATCGCAAACACCTCTACAGGAGAGGATGGATGAGGAGGAGGCGAGCCACATAACAATAGGGGATAACATACATAGGACATGTAAGATATAGAAAAGATGTTTGTCGAACGTTTAACATGCATGCACATATTTTAATCAAAATATGTATATTGCCAAAAAACATTCATTATCATTGACAAAATATTCACTTGTATTTATATTCTCTCACCATATATATTCAATCATAAATATATACTAAAAAATCAATTAAATGACTTTCAGAGCATCTCCAACAGATTCTCTAAAATAGAGAAAATTGAGTTTTTGTTCTTTATATTGCTTCGATAGATTACCTATCTGTTCTCTAAAACAGAGAAACCTATAGAAACTCCAAATATAGATGAAGTGAGGGATTTGAAGTTGAAAGGATTTTGAATCTTTGATGTGTTTGGTTTGTGGGATTTGAAAAATAATTAAATTATATTCATTTTAAATTAGTTATAAAAAAAAATTATAAAAAATTATAAAATAATTAAATTGTTTTTTTTATTAATTGATTATTACAAATTAAGAAATTTTGAAAACACTATTACATGCAAATCATACGAAATCCTGTGAAATACCAACCATCTTTGTGGGATTTCAAAATCTTATGTTTGTTAGATTTCAAATCCAAGGAATCCTTCAAACTAAGGGTGTTCATCTAAACGGTCAAACCGCACAAACCGTCCACACTTCACTGTAAAGCGCGATTAATAACTTTCTCAGTGCGGTTTGTGGTTTGCATTTTTACCAAACTACACCATGTTATGCGATTTGGGGTTTTAAGTAATTAAATCGCGGTTCAAACCGCCCCGCACCGCACGTTATATATATGTATATATTTTTAATTTTGTAGAGTGACTGCTATTTGGGGTGTTCATCTAAACCGCCAAATCGCACAAACCGCCCACACCGCACCGCAAAGTGCGGTTTAGAACGTCCGCGGTGCGGTTTGCATTTTTAACAAACCGCACTATGCGGTGCGGTTTGCGATTTTGAGTTATCAAACCGCGGTTCAAACCGCACCGCACCGCACATTATATATATGAATATTTTTTTAATTTTATATATTAAACACACATATGTGTATATAAGAATAATTGCAATATTTGTATAATATGTATTTTAGAATCGGACGTATTGAATATTTTTATTTTTAGGGACTACGATCACATTATCGTTTATTTTAAAATGAAGTTTTGAACTTATAAATATTGAATTGTAGGTGTAAAATGCGTAAGGTACAAACCGCATAAACCACACCGCACTGCACCGCAAAATGCGGTGCGGTTTGGTGCGGTTTGAAAAAATGCTCAAACCGCATATGCGGTGCGGTTTGCGGTTTTGCCCCAAACCGCACCGCAAACACCCCTAACTGCTATATTCATATATAGAGTGACTGTTATATTCATATAATATGGATTTGGGAATCAAATATGTTGAAACTCTTTCTTTATTGGACTACGATCACGTTATTGTTGATTTATAATTAAGTTTTAATCTAATAATTATTGGATTGTAGGCGTGCGTTAGGTACAAACCGCATAAACATATGGTTTGCGGTTTGGGAAAATGCTCAAACCGCATAAACATATTTTTTTTGCGGTTTGGGAAATGCTCAAACCGCATCATGGTGTGGTATGCGGTCTTGTCCAAATTGTACTACGAACACTCCTACTTCAAATAAAAAATGAGACGGAATGAAATTCAATTTCATATCTCTCAAAATCCAATCAAACCCCACAAATCAAACAGACTCGAAACTCCCTACTAGGAGAGAGAAATTTTATATTAATAATTTCCTACTAATGACATTGATTTATTATAGAATATGTTTTATATAACACTTTAATAATATAATTAATATTAAAATATTTAAAATAAAAACTCTCTTAAACTTAAATTTATCTTTTTAAATAAAGTAAATTACACTTTGGGTCCCTGTGGTTTGCTCAAAATCTGGATGTGGTCCCTATTTTGAAATAAGTACATCAGGGATCCCTGTGATTTACATTTCGTTTCACCCCGAGTCCCTACCACTAACATAGTTAAATGTAGCCCGTTAAATCAAGGGTAAAATGGTCAATTTACCTTTTTGTTTATTTTTTTATTAAAAGTAAAAATATTAAATATATATAGATATATACACACATATACACCGTTTCTTCTTCCCCAAACCCATCAAGTTCATCTCCCCTATGATAACTCATCTTCCTCCGTTCACCACTTCACCGACGAGCTTTTTCAGTTCTTTCCACCACCACCTGCCTTTTTCAACCCATTTCACCACCATCGACTTTCTACATTCCACTCTCGCACCTCCGACCTAATTCTACGTTCACCTCCCCCACCACCGATGCAACTTCCTTTCCCCATTTGTCTTCTATCTTCGGCCATGTTTTCCATCCACTCTCCCACCTCTAAACCCAATAGCACACCTTTTTAAAACTGGTTAACCCCCCCTCTCTCTCTCTTCCCCTCTCTCACACACACAACGACCCACCTGCAACTCCGATCACCGGAACAAAATAATAAAAAAACGAGCAACATATTGAATTTCGTAAGAAGGTTATTGCAATGACCCACCTGCAACTCTGATCACCGGAAAAAATGGGTTTTGTGATATTGAATCGACATATTTATATACAATATATATATACACACACACACACTTTGTATATATACAACACTATATGTGTAACATCCTAAGATTTGAGGTGAATTTAAAAATTGAAATTTTGACGATATAACGTCTAAAAGCGGACGAAACCAATCCACCCTAAAAGGGAGACCAAATAACCTGTATAAGACGGATATGACAATCTAACTCAAGTGTATGTCAACCCAACACGTGGTACAACGTATGACAATTACAACCCAAAACAATTAAAGAATACAATTCGACAACCTAATAAATTGGTGAGTGTTAGAAGTCTGCAGTAGTAATATGTATCTTGTGTTTTGATACTTGTAAATTAAGAGATTTTTAAAATCTTGCATAAAATGATTGTACCTTGTGCCTAATAATTTGTATTTAAGAGTTTTTTATACCTGCTTTATAATATAGTATAGATATAGAAATATAATGTTTTTTATATAAAAAAATTAAGTATTTTGTTAGAATTCAATTGATTATCTTATATATTTTAATGACATCTAGAAAAAATAATCAATTACATATTTAATAATATAATTAAAAAAAATTTATAGTAATATAATATATTAATTAATAGTGATACATGAAAATGTGTGCATAAAAGGAATGTCCTGTACATACCAAATTGGTGGATGTTAGAAGTCTGCAGTAGTAATATGTATCTTGTGCTTTGATACTTGTAAATTAAGAGATTTTTAAAATCTTGCATAAAATGATGGTACCTTTTACCTAATAATTTATGTTTAAGACATTGTTTGACAAACTAACTTATAAGCTAGCTGGTAGCTGATAAGCTAGCTTTTCAAAAGGCTACTACTATGAGTAGCTTTTCAATAAGCTAACTTATGGTCATCCAAACATGTACCAGCTATTATGATAAGCTAGTTTTTTTTGTCAAACATAGCCTAAGAGTTTTTTATCCGTATTTTATAATATAGTATAGATATATATATTATTAAAGAAATTTGCATAGATTTACGTATGTATTTGCCTAAATTGTAATAAAAAAGAAAAAAAGAAAAAAGAAAAAAAGAATGTCAAAAGATAGGTTGTCCCGTGCCTGTCGCCGTATATCTTCAAGAATCAATATTGCCGTCCTCTCTTCAGACACGGTCTCCTCACTTCACTATTTCAACAATTTCAATCCCCAAATTTCACCTACAAAATTCATATTCCATCAATTGATCACTCTATCTGTAATTCAATTGAATTAGGATTCCATTTCTTCATCTCAAATACCACCAAAAAAACCCTAATCATCACAAAATTTCAAGAACAATTCATTACTCTCAATCCTTTGACTCTTTTTTTGTTATCTATATCATCGCTAATATGTATATTTTCATGTAAATTTCTTCGGTCTTTCGATCAATTTGTAGAGTGTGTAGCTCACAAGATCGTTGAAAACGTGTGAAGGGAGAATAAATAAGAAAGTTGAAGGTTAGGGTTTTATATATATATTATCGATTGATGGAAACAGTTGGTGTTGGTGTTTCCACGACGAATTCTGATACTTATGCTAGTAATTCGAACTCGGTTTCATCAAATCCTTCATCTCCGACGACGAGGAGTACTGGTGGTGGTAGCCGCACTTCTTCTCGAAGGGTGACGTCGTCTTCTTCGTTTCCTATAGTTCGTTTCTTACAAGCTCCGGTAACTACTATATTTGAATATTCGGGATTTCTACGGCCTAGGTCAAATAGCGATTATCATGAATCAGAAAGTTTGATTCCGCATCGTCATAGTCATAGTTCGATTGATTCCGGTACTGTTAATAGTAATAGTGATGGTGGTAATAATGAAGGAGAGGTTTCGATTCGGATAATAGGTGATGGAGAGCAGGAAGGGGAACATGGTGGTGACGGTGGAGAATCGGTTGTTGTAGGTGAAGATGGTGGTGGGAGGGAGACGGCTGATTCTGGTGATGTTGATGGTAGGAGTGGTGGTAATGGGAGTAGTAATAACACTGATTCGTCAAATCAACAGAGGTATGATTTGCAGCAAGTTTCGAGGTGGATTGAGCAGATTCTTCCGTTTTCCTTGCTGTTGATTGTTGTGTTCATTCGTCAACACTTGCAAGGTACTTGGAGTTGAGACCTTATCATTTCTGCTTTGAATTGTTTATTTTGGTGTTTAGTGTACGAACTATTTCTGTTCTTCAAAATTTGTGTTTGCGATGTTGTTTCAAGCATGATTTGTTCCCTAACCTTTTTTTTCACGAACTTGAATGAGAAATTGGAACTTAACACTTTTGCTATCATTGAGTGACAATATTGACTTCAAACATTGGCAAATTATGAATAGATTTTGGTTTTGAAAGACGGTGATTTTATATTAGTTTGAGCTGTCTGAGCTGGACTTGTTGGGAAGGAAGATCCGGTGTCTATGGGAGGATAAGTATAGAATCTCAATGGCAGTATAATGAATTAATGATGATCACTAGTAGTTATCTGATTGACATGCATATAAGGGCAGAAAGGTGTTTTGGCTAATTATTTTATGTAACTATGCATTCCTGGTTTGCTAAGTTGTGTTTAAGTAACCCTTTTTTGAAGTATATAATACTTATATACATCAAATGGAACTCACACACACTCCCCACCTTTGGTGATGTTGAAACCCCTGACCTCTAGGAAGGTTGAGTTACCGGATACCACTCTAGGCCAAAGGCCCACGAGTGCTGGGCTTTCTCAAGTTGCAAGAACTTTTACATTGTGCATATTGGTAATGTGGTCACCTTTTTTTTTTTCTTTCTATCTTCCCTATGGGCTATAAGCGGAATTAAAATTCAAAATTTACAAGGACATTGCATCACTTGAATATCACAGAAATCCTGTTGACTATATTTTTTAGCGTGGAAATAGGCTATCAAAATCAATCAAAATCTTATTGAGCTGTTGTACTTGACTTCTCATAGATTATGAACCATTTTTCTTGCAAAAAATGTCAAAAGAAAAAAAAACACTGCAGTTTGTTATAATGTGTAAATGAAAAGAACTCACCATACTTGGGAATTTTTCACCCCAAATTGTTCATTTGCAACCAAAAGCTAGGTATGGTGATTCAGAAAGTCATTTACTTCTTATTAAAAATAAGTAGATTTTGGATATGAGGCTGGTAAACTGACGATAATACAGGAAGATTGATCTTGGAATCTCCTGTGTTTTCTTTTTTGCTGCATGCAATTTTCTGCTATTACACAACGATATTCAATAAACAAAATTTGGGAGGTAAACCAGGCATGTCTAGTGTTAAAAGTCTTAAAGATTGTCACTTGTTGGCTCTCTCTGTGGGCCAGGACTAACTGCCTGTTTCACCTTTCACAGCATATTTAAATTCTTAGTTTGATGAACTACCAGATTGATATCTGTAAACTGGAGAGGCATGCTCGTTTAATTAGATGAAATCTTGGTAAAGTTTGGACATTTACCTGCTTCAGTCTTCTCTATGGTCTATGAATATGCTTTACTCTCTGCATTTTGGAATTTAATTCTGCGTTCTTTGTATGGTTGAACATTTGTTATTTTTCTATGTTGCCTTCTTTTTGTCGTTTGACCTTTATTTCTGCTTGAGAACTTATGTTAACTATTTGTTCATGATTCTTTGTAGGTTTCTTTGTAACAATCTATGTAACCGCTTTCATGTACAAGTCAAATGATATTCTCCGAAAACAGACAGCTTTAAAGGTATGAATTCCACTAATACTAAATGATGCAAAATGCCCTTTAATTGTCTTCTTAAGCTTAATGATTGGTGAATTTTGCAGGGGGAGAGAAAATTATCTGTTCTTGTTGGCTATAGTATAATTTTTATGCTTCATGTGATTGGAGTATACTGGTGGTATCAGAACGATGATCTTAGTTACCCATTGTTCATGGTTCCGCCAAAAGCAATTCCACCGTTCTGGCACGCTATATTTATAATAATCATCAATGGTATGAAAAGTATTTGATTATTGCTTCTTTAGTGAAGAGTTTATGGTGTGGCACAAATAGCTCCCTTGTTATTTGTTTCACTCCATCAAACATTAGTTTATTTGGTAGATGACCTTAAATGCCTCCGACGATAGCTCATCAAACATAATTGTCAAAACCATTTGCTAACTCAACCTCTGAACAGCTTTTCACCCATCCCAACTTAGCCAAATGACCACCTTATCAAAACCAAAACAAAGACAAGTAAAACATCACTCTGCCCTTCTGTTCCCCTATCAACCCTTTCATAATCGTAGGGTCGTAATACAACTAATCTTGAAATTTGTACTCACAAATTTGCATTAGCTTGCAGAACAGTGAGATTGGAATAATTAAACAATTATTTGATGATTAATTCCAGCAATAACCATTCATCCATTTTCTGATGTTCATCAAACTTCTTTATGTCAAAATGTCTATGTCCTTGTAATCTAAACCAAATGGAATGTAATTTGATCTGGTAATATGGATGTTTAGTGGATGTGTGTTCAACATTGAGAAAATATATAATCACAAACCATATAACCAGTAACTGAGTGGATATTGTCGCCTCTATCATGATACCATTTGTTGCTGTATGTCATCTACATTGTGAGTATCTCATCGTTTAAGGACAAATTTTTGCCTGCAGATACAATGGTGCGGCAGGCAGCAATGACTTTAAAGCTGGTACTGCTTATGTACTATAAGAATGGCAGGGGACATAATTTCCGTAGGCAGGTAAGATGATATAGCTCAATTTTTGTACTACTCCCTCGTCCTAGAATAAGTGGCCACATTTCTATTTTAGTCTGTCCCAATATAAGTGTCCAATTTCAAAAGCAAGTGTCTACTTTCCAATTATACTCTTAATCTTTGAGATGGAGAAATTTATTACTCCTAAGGGTAAAATCGTCATTTAGTTAATTAAAAAGTGTAATAGTTACACATTTCTAAAACTATATCCTTTTTCATTGTGGACATTTATTTTGGGACGGAGGGAGTATAAGCATGGCAGGGAGTCATAAACTGTGTGATATGAGTTCCATACATGTTTTCAAAACTGTCTGACCGGAACTTTTGATATTTAGGGTCAAATGCTGACGCTGGTAGAGTATGCCCTGTTGTTATACCGTGCATTCTTGCCTGCTCCAGTTTGGTACCGATTCTTTTTGAACAAGGAATACGGGAGCCTGTTTTCTTCTTTGATAACAGGGTTATATTTAACTTTCAAGCTTACGTCAGTAGTGGAGAAGGTATGCATTGGGAAGAATTTTTGGCCTTCTGTTTGACTTTTGACTTTGTGAAAAAAGAGGATGTGGTCATCATCAGCTGCAAACAGCCAATGTGCATGTTGCAAATCACACTTTTTTCACATGGCAACTAGATTATGCAGTACTTCAATGAGCAAATGGATTTTCTTTCTCTTTCTCTGCAGGTTGGATCCTTTTATGCTGCATTGAAGGCTTTATCACGAAAAGAAATGCATTATGGATCCTATGCAACATCAGAACAGGTTAGATAATACGGAACTCTGTGATATGAGATACTAAAATGCAATTTTTTTTTGCGATTGCCCAAATCAATCCGATGCTTCCCTTTTTTGGCAAAGTTTTAATCTTTAGATACCTTGCTGCCCACTAGTAATCATCACGAAACATAGATGGCGTTGATTTCAGTCCATGAGATTTCTCTAGTTTTGTCATTGAGGGTATTTTAGATATTCAACTAATAAACAAACATTTAAAGTATATAAACCAAATTAAGAGTTCTTGGACTAGGGTAGCATACTGGGGGTGGGGATCTAGATGGGAGGAAGGGAGCTGGAGAGGTAGAGGGTAGGGGATAGGGTACCGAGTCGGTAGTTAGGTTATCAGAACCTAAGCAACAAGGCCATTTTCTGAAATTGCGGTCAGGACAGTGATTGGATATAGCGATTATGGTAAAGCGGTAAAAAGTAATTAGGTTCATTAATAAATACAAATATATATATATATATATATATATGTATATAAAGAAGTTAAGAACTTTATATATTTTGTATGTAAATATGTCTACATATCATATAAAGTAAAACAAATCAAGTCCCCGATACGACTATTTAGAATTCAAGAGGAAAAAAATGAAGAAATCGATTGTGTATTGAACTGTCAACTTTTGAGAGGTTGACTCTCTCCACGATAGGGTTTTTACAATCAACAAGAATTGAATTAATCTCTCTCCTCCATACCTGAATCTATATACTTTGATTTCCTTCCATCTGTCGACTACAACAAAACCCACTAACTGCCTTTAATTCCTTTTAGCCACTTATTTTCATAAATTGTCTAAATTGCCCCTTGTCCCCTTTCTTTTTCTAGAGTACGTAAATTGTACTCTCGGCATAACAATACCTCCCTTCTCGACATTCACCTTGTCCTCAAGGTGAAACTCAGGAAATTGAGAACTAATTGCATCAAACTCTTCCCAAGATGCTTCAAAGAGTGGTAAATCCTTCCATTTGATCAAAACTTCCGGTACGCCCACATTATTCCTTCGGCATTGTAACACCTCCTCTGGTTCTACTACCAATTCCTTATCTTCATTTAATTGGGATGGAATACAATCTGAAGACAAGCACTGCCCCACATCCTTTCGTAACTGCGATATTGAAACACCGAATGAACTTTGGCGGTGGATGGTAGTTGTAAACGATAGGCCACTTTCCCAATACGTTCCTGCACTCTAAAAGGCCCATAAAAACGAGCTGAGAGCTTTTGGTTCTTTCTAGCTTGCAAAGTTTTCTGACGATAAGGTCTGACCGTGATGAACACCTTGTCGCCCACATCGAAAACAATCTCCTTTCGATGATTATCAGCCTGTTGTTTCATTTTCTGCTGCGCCTGAATTAAGTGCATCCTTATCTCATCCAACATACTATCTCTTTCCAACAACAACTCCTCCACCGATTGTATGTTTGTTGTTCCTATGCAATGTAATGAACTGTGGAAGCTAGTATTATACCAATACTCAGCCCACCCCAACCAACGGATCCACTGTTTCGGTTTGTCTGAAGTAAAACATCTTAGATATTGTTCCAAGCAACGATTTACCACCTCCGATTGGCCATCCGATTGTGGATGATATGCTGTTGTGAAACAGAGTTTGGTTCCTTGCAATCTGAATATCTCCTTCCTAAACTGACTCAAGAAAACCTTATCTTATCGGTCACCACCAATTTTGGTACTCCATGCAACCTTACAACTTCTTTG
Organism: Arctium minus; assembly: GCA_954870635.1. Lineage (NCBI taxonomy): Eukaryota > Viridiplantae > Streptophyta > Magnoliopsida > Asterales > Asteraceae > Arctium > Arctium minus. The sequence goes on from OX941081.1 coordinate 156,811,895, forward strand.
ATAAACACTTCTGCATCCTGATGAGCATTAAAAGGGTGTGTTAAGGGCATGAAGTGGGCAAACTTGCTCAACCTATCCACGGTCACCAAGATTTGTGTCCTTGCTTCCTGATTTCGGTAACCCTTCTATAAAATCCATGATTACCTCGTCCCAGACTCGCATCGGTAACGCCAAAGGTTGTAATAAACCTGCTGGTGATTCACTCAAAGTTTTATTTTTCTGGCAAACAATACAACCTTTAACAAACTCGATAATGTCAGCTTGCATCCCTATCCAAAAAAAGTTCCACCGCCACACGCTGAAAAGTTCTTTGTTCCCCCAAATGACGTCCCAATGGAGAGCTGGGGAATTCCTTCAAAATAACAAGTACAGTGATGAAGTTCGAGACAACACCAATCGATCTTTATACCATAATAACTCTTGTCTGACTACAAACCCCTTGTGCTTCGCTGTCCCTGCCAATAATTCCTTTCTAGTTCGGCCCAAAACGGTATCCTCCTCTACCTCCTTTCGAATGACTTCCCACTGCCTCCACTGAGGCCCACCCATAACCGAGCACTCCGGATAACGCGTCCGCTGCTTTGTCACTCTTGACTTGTAAACTATATCGAAATCGTATCCCAGTAATTTGAGTACCCATTTCTGATACTGTGAATCGATTACTCGTTGCTCCAATAAGAACTTCAAGCTTTGATGATCCGGTTTGACCAGAAATTTCCTTCCTAACAAATACGGACACCATTTAACCACTGCAAACACTATGGCCATCAATTCTTTTTCATAAATTGGCTTTTGTCTCACTCGTGTGCCCAAAACTTGACTGTGGAACGCAACAGGTCTGTTTTCGTGCATCAAAACAGCCCCCAAACCCCCTCCCGACGCATCCGTTTCAATAACAAACGCCTTATTGAAATCCGGTAACACCAAAATAGGGGCCGTAGTTAAGGCCAACTTCAAAGCTTCAAACGCAACCGTTGCCTCGTCATTCCATCCAAACTTATGCTTTTTTAGTAAGTCGGTCAAGGGACGTGCAATCTGTCCGTATCCGGAAATAAACTTTAGGTAGTACCCGGTTAGTCCCAAAAACCCTCGCAGTTGCGTAATTGTTCGTGGTTGAGGCCAACTTAACATTGCCTCCACTTTGGCATGATCCATTGCCACCCTATTGCGTGAAATTACATGCCCCAAATACCTGATCTCCTCTCTACCAAAATCACATTTCTTTCGGTTTGCATACAACTGCTGATTTCGCAACCTTTGGAGTACCTCCCTTAAGTGAGCACCATGCTTTTCCACCGATTTGCTATAGACCAATATATCGTCAAAAAAAAAAAAAAAACTAAAACGGTTTTTCTCAAAAACGGCCTTAAAACTTCATTCATCAAGGACTGAAACGTTGCTGGTGCATTTGTAAGTCCAAAGGGCATTACTAAGAACTCGTTTTGCCCTTCATGAGTCTGAAATGCCGTTTTATGCACATCCTCCGTACACATTCTGATTTGATGATAACCTGCCCTCAAATCCAATTTTGAGAAATATTTGGCTCCATGCAATTCATCTAATAGTTCATCGATAATTGGAATTGGAAACTTGTCTGGTACTGTCCCTTTATTTAAAGCTCTATAGTCAACACAAAACCGCCAACTACCATCTTTTTTTTTTACCAAAAGGACTGGGCTTGAGAATGCACTACGACTGTGTTGAATGATTCCCGCTTCCAACATCTCATTTACCATTTTATCGATCTCATCTTCGGATATTGTAGGTACCTGTAGGGACGAATATTCACCGTTCAACCCCTTCTTTCAATACAATCCCATGCTCCTTTCCCCTCTCCGGTGGTAACCCTTTCGGACGATGAAACACATCCTCAAACATCTCCAACACTTTCGTTACTTCTTTAGGACAACCATCTATTTTACTTCCATTCTCTTCCATAAGTCCCAACTCTACCCAAATCCCTTGTCCTTCTTGTCGTATTGTCTTCATCATAGCCTTCAACGAAACCAATGATCTTCCCAAGGACACGTCCCCCTTTAACTGTACTTGTCTTCCTTCCCACTTGAAGGTCATAACTTGGGTCTGCCAATTCACATTCATTGCTCCAAACGAAGCTAACCACTGGATTCCCAAAATAACATCCGAGTTCCTCAACTGAAGCGGTAAGAAATCCTCACGAATCTCGATACCTTGCATTAACATCTTCACCCCTTTACACAACCCATGCCCTTTTACCGTATCTCCCGTCCCCATCGAGATGTTGTACCCTTCTGTTGGTTGAACTCTTAGACCCACCTTTTCCACCAACTTTGATGTGATAAAGTTGTGTGATGCTCCATTGTCGATGAGCACCACCACTTTTTGCTTACCAATTATTCCTTCTAACTTCATTGTTTTTGCCGCCGTAAATCCTGCCACCGAGTTCAAAGACACCTCCACCCTATTTTCACTTGTCACATTGGCCAACTCTGCCTCCCCATCATCGAATTCGGTCTCATCTCCTTCCATTTCTTCTGTTGTTTCTTGTATAACTACTACACTCAGTTCCTTCTTCTTGCAATGGTGCCCGAGAGCGTATTTCTCATCACATCTATAACAAAGTCCTTGCTGCCTTTTTTGCTACAGTTCTTTGTCCGATAATTTTCGAATTCTTCTGCCCCCTTTGTTCCTGCCCCTATGTTCTTGTTCCATCCTCTCGATCCACTCTTCTCGTCTCCCACCCCGTCATAAGATCGTCGTATGGAAGGTGTACCTCTCGACGTTCTACCACGTTGAAGCGTTCTGTTTCGTTCTTCAACTAACAAAGCTATTTCCATCGCTTTGTTGAGTCCCACCAGCCCTAACAATCGTACCTCTGCTCTAATTTCCAGTCGTAATCCATTTATGAAATGACTCACGTAGACTTCTTCAGGAATTCCATTCAATGGGGCTGCTAGCGATACAAACTTCCTCTTATATTCTACCACTGTCCCTATTCTTGTTTCGCAACCAAGAATTGCTCACAAAGTGTTCCTTCAACGATGGTTCTAAATTGTGTTAGAATCAGACTTTTAAGCTCCTCCCACTGCATGATTAGTCTTCTTTTATTTTCCCACTGATACCATCTTAGGGCATCTCCCTCAAATGAAATCACCGCTACTTCTAAGCTTTCCTCGTTAGAGAGTCGATTTAACATGCAATACCTATAAACCCTTAGAATCCATCCATCCGGATCTGAACCATCAAAAACGGGTATCTCGAGTTGTCTGCCCTTGATCGCGAAGAACGGCCCAGTCTCCCAAATCCTATCACCGTTCCGCGCCCGTCGATCAACACCGTCTGGACCGGCATTTCTTTCCTCGTTGTGTCCTTGTCGATCCTCTCCTTCAACCTCGTCACCGCCTCCTGCCGCTGGTCTCTTGGCCGATTCTTCCTGTAAGCGCAAGAAGGCATCCAGGCGTTGCATCATCATTTCCATCTTCTCTTCCAGTGATACGATCTTACCATTAAATTCGCCCAAACTTCCTTCAATTTCATCTACTCTTAATTGTACCGATCTCGTCATGGTCTCAGAATCGTGCCCTGATACCAATTGATATGACTATTCAGAATTCAAGAAGGAAAAAATTAAGAAATCGATTGTGTATTGAACTATCAACTTTCGAGAGGTTGACTCCACAATAGGGTTTTTTCAATCAACAAGAATTGAATTAATCTCTCCTCCAGACCTGAATCTATATACTTCGATTTCCTCCCATCTGCTGACTCCAACAAAACCCACTAACTGCCTTTTAATTCCTTTTAGCCACTTATTTTCATAAATTGTCTAAATTGCCCCTCGTCCCCTTTATTTTCCTAGAGCACGTAAATTGTACTCTCGGCATAACAGTCCCACACAAGCAACATAATAATAGTGTTTGTAAAGATCATCAAAGAGCTAATTGCACTAGCGGTAAATCGCAGTCAAATAGCGGTAAATTGCGCCACTAATCGCGGGACCACTATTTGATCACAATTTCACAGCTATCTCCTCGACCACCGCCATACCACTGCTAAACCATCTATAGTTCTGCGATTGATTGACCAGACCAGAATCCTAAGTTAGATTAGGGATGTGTAGTTTACACACTTTGGTTATGTTTTCCAAATATTTGCTTCTATTTATATTGTTTTTGCTTCCCCATATTTAGTTTCTCAAAATTTAGCATATCTTTCTTTCTTTCAATTTATATTGCTATTGCTTATTCATATTTAGTTTTTCAAAATTTTAGATCTATATTTCTCCCTTTCACACACTTTTCACTACTCGGGGCCTTCATGGAAACAACTGCCCCACTATATAGGTAGAGTCTAAGTTTGCATACATTTTCCCTCCAACCCCACCTCCGGACAAGCCCAACCCAACCAGACAAGCCCAATATTGCCCACCCGATGTACGGTCGGGGGTATGACGTACGCAGACCTGACCTCTACCCCGAAGAGTAGAGTGGCTGGTTAGTGAAGACTCTTGGCTTGTGAAAGAACATTTTGACCTCTACCCCCAACTTTTAAAGTATATCTCTAGTCAAAATTGTCAATTCTTGCTTTGTTTTGAGGGAGTATTTTTTTTTGTATGCTTTGTGTTTTCATATGTTTCATCTTTCTTTCAAGCAGGTAAGTGAGGCAGGAGACATGTGTGCTATTTGCCAAGAAAAGATGCTAGCCCCAATATTGCTATGTTGCAACCACATCTTCTGTGAAGACTGTGTTTCGGAATGGTTAGATTATCCTTAAACTATGCTCTCCTCTGGTTAGATATAAATGGTCACCTTACATACGCATATGCATAAATACATATGTATGTTTATACATACATACATACATGTATATGTGTGTGTGTGTATGTATGTATGTATATATATGCTTATTTTATGTATACAAGGGAAAAATTTATTTAGGAACCATAAATATTTTGAGAACTTTGAGAACCAACAATTTATGATGAATATACATGAACATTCATGAATATTATTCATCATGCATTTTCACAAATTTTTTTATCATTAATATCTATCACGATATTCATCATGAATAGTTGGTTCTCATGGTTCTCAAATGAACCTTTGGTTCTGTATATACTGCACTAGCTTATACAATGCCTTTCAAGTTTTGGATGGTCGAATTCTCCTCGTCCTTGTGCCTATGTCAAAATATATATTTAGGGGTCGTTTACCAAGCACTTATCCAGTAAGCACTTGTGCTTACCGGCAAGAGTCACCACTTCCACTTACCTTATTGGGTAACATTCTTGGCCATCAAAATGGATTGTTGGTAAGAGTCTCTTATCCGGTGAGCGCTTACTAGATAAGAGTCTTCTCCTTACCTCCCTCTCCAGGTAAGATTCTCGTCCTTGCTATGCCACTTACCGTGTAAGATTCTTAGTCCTTGTCATGCTCATCCGACAAGATCCGACAAGGTAAGTGACACCCAGTAAACGTTTGGTAAACGACCCCTTAGTTATTAAGTTGCGTGTTTTATAGCAGTCACTAAACCTTAAGTAGACCCAGAAAACATAGTTGTATCCTTAAAGCATTAAATATAAATCAATAATGTATATAAACTCTTTCGGTTTTTATAATATTCATATTTTTTTCTTTTATAAGCAATAAAAATGGAAGGTTGAAGGGTTTTTGAAAACCCATTTATCCTTCCGAAATTAACGGATCAAACAAATTTGAAATATAACTGTAATTAGCGAAACTTTCTTTCTTAACATGTATCTGTAAAGATATTAAGTTAAACTTAAATACATGCCCATCTATCTCTTCCTGATTATATATTTTTTTAATATTTAATGTTTAAACTTTGTTCAGGATAAAGTTACAATAGGAAAATCATAGGAATGCAAGTAACTCAAAAAATATGTAATTTTCATATCAAATAATTGAAAGAGTATTTGTTTAAAAATAAATACAATAACTTCTTATTTTCCTTGTTTGAAAATAAATATGGTGTTTTTATTACAATATTAGTAATTTATTCTTTGATAATCGTCCCAAAATATTAATAAAAATAAGGGTCCTGTTTGGTTTGTAGGATTGGATAGGATTTGGAGGGATTTGGAATTCAATTCCATTTCAATCCCATGTTTGGTTTAAAGGATTGTTTGGATTTGAAATCCTGCCACAAACATAGAAATCCCACGAGGGTTGTTGGTATTTCGTGGGATTTCGTAGGATTTGTGTGTGATAATGTTTTAAAATATGTTGAAAACATTTGTTTTATGATAATCAATTAATAAAAGTGGTAATTTAATTATTTTTTATAATTATTATCATTTGTTTTTATAAATTATTTATAAAAATGCAATTTAATTCCATTCCAAATCTTACAAACCAAACACACCAAAGATTCAAAATCCAAATCCCTCCAATTTCAAATCCTTAAACGAAATTCCAAATCTCTCAAAACCATTCCATCAAACCAAACGCCCCCTAAGTTTTATCCACAAACTTCATCTATTTTGTATTTAAACATTTAACTATTAGTTTACTATTTTATTGAAATTATATATCTAATAAAATGTTACATTTATCTTTACTTCTGTAGTATATCATAGAACATTTACATATGTTCTTAAAATTCATATTACAATGTATAACCGCATACATACAACTTCTCAAAATTGCAAGTTTGAATTCTATATAAACTAGTTGATAATAGTAATCAACTCATGAACATGTTCAATAACTGATAAACACGGAAGTTGAGGAACGAAAACCATTAAAATAGACAAAATATGTAATTTACTCTTTATATTTTGCTCAAACATAAATTTTGGATTCTTTTTAATGAGGAGTTCCATTAGTTTTCGATTCTCGATTTATAATAAAAGTTTACATCCCTGTTCATCATGTGGGTACACAACTAGCATATATATATATATGTGTGTGTGTGTGTGTGTGTGTGTGCATACAAGCATTGAGGAAATCGTTAATCATAACTTCGCCCCTTTGTGAGGGGTAGCTCATAGGTTTGTATCATGAAAACATGATGTTTAAAGAATAGAATTTTTCTTCTGAAATTCTTAGAAAACCAAAGGCTCTTAGGATGATCAGCCTTTCCTTTTAATTTTGTAGCAAAGTTTATGGACGAGTTTGTGGTGTTTTTCAGGTTTGAAAGAGAGCGAACATGCCCTTTATGCAGAGCTGTGGTGAGACCAGCCGATATACGATCATTTGGTGATGGTTCCACCAGTCTTTTCTTTCGCTTGTTCTAAACTTCCTTCCTTCCGTTACTACACATGGAGTCTGATTCGTACTTGCTGCATTATTTGATTATAACCGGAGTTACACGGTATTATTCTTATCACTTTTCCCAAGTTGTACAGGTGAGGTTTCGATGTACGTATTCTAATCCTATTATAAAAAAATATTAAATTATTTAATACGCAAGAGAGGAATATTTAAATCTTTTTTGCATCTTGAAATGCTTTTTCTTCTTGTTTCATCATGATTCTTAAAGTCACAATCTGTGAAACAAACCCGAAAGAAGTAGGCATGAACTAAGGGTGTTTGGCCCAACGCCCTGGAGGTCAAGGGTTTGGATTCCAACTTCACCAAAAACATGAGTGATTGATCTCTTTCATCCATTAAACATTCTTTTTTGGAATGTTCTTTCCTTTTTTATCCTTTGATTTGAAAAAATCCAGAGGAGAATGGTTTGGGTCTAGATTTTTCTTTTTTTAAATTCTAGATGACGTTGATTTAAATTAATATTTTCTGAATTAAAACGACCACAAGTATGTTTTGGTTTACTATCCGGTAGGGGGGGTTGTGGGGTGCGGTTTATAGTCAAAATCGTAGACCAAACAACATATGCCTTAAATATAAATGTCTACAGTTTAGAACAAAAAAAAAAAAAAAAAAAAAAGCTTTAAAACAAACAATTGAGCTCTATCTTTCATCACTCTCTTTGAATATTATGGGTCGTTTATTAAAGGTTTACATGGTAAGCGTTTATTGAGTCATTTATGTTACCAGATGAACATAGCAAGTGTCAAGAATTTTATATGGTAATAGTGATGATACGGATGGATAGTTTTACTCGTAAATGAGGGTGACAATTCTTACCTGTAAACGATTACCCACTAAATTGTTATATATGATACCATTTGGATAGACTACAATATTACCTGATAAAGTAAGTTAGTGTTGACTCTTACGGTCTTACTGGATAAGCATTTGGTTAAACAGTTTCTTCCTAAAAAAATATGGACTTGCTTACAACACTAGTTTAGTCCTTGGAAGACCCATTGGGCTGGGCTATGATTCAAAATATAGCTCAAACCGAATAACCGCATCAACAACCTCAAGCTGCATCATATTGCACTTTAAAACTTTTGCAGTACATTTTATAGTGTAATATACAGTTTGGTTTGTGGTTTTGAATTACTCAAAATATGGTTCAAACCGTATCACACTGCAAACCGGTAGTCGTAACGTAATAACTAATAGATATTTGCCTAAGTATACAAACTTTTGTAAGAAGTCTAATATAGGTTTTTTTTTCTTTATAAAGTTATTTAGATTTAAAAAATATAAATTAGTCTTAGGTCCTGTTTCATTTGCGGGAATGGATTGGATTTGGAAGGATTTGGATTTCAAATCCATTTCAATCCTGCGTTTGGATTGTAGGAATGGAATGTATTGACCGAATTTGAAATCCTTTGACTTTTTTAAATGGACCTTTGCAATAGGCCGGGATTTCAAATCCAAATCCTAATGGATTTGATAACTCGCTTCAGACTTCAATTGACTTTCACTCCAAATCATACAACCAAACACATGAAGAGATTCCAAATTCCCCTAAATCCAAATCCTTACATGAAATCCAATACATTCTCCCAAACCTAACATGCCCTTAGGGTTTTTATCTATTTGACTTGGAAGATAGGAGAGCGAGCAAATTTTAAGTTCTTAATTTTTCACTGTTGTCTGTTGTCCTTTTCCACTTTTGTATTATATGGTAGGACTATGAAATTTCGTATTGAATGAAGCATGCATACTATAAAACTTTATATTGCCACTTAGCACATATCATGTTTAGGCATAAACCGTATCACATCATATTTTGCATGGGAATCCATGGTTTAGTTTGTGGGTTAAAAAAAATGCTCAAGCCACATGTATACGTGGTTTGGTTCGTGCAAATGGTGAAGACTTGTACTTGCTATGGACTATTAAAACTATTGAATGATGAGTAACGAATAATGTCTAAAATAATAATTTTTAGTTAATAAAAATATAATTTTGTAATTATACATAAAAAATAATTAATATGCAGTTTGACTTAGGGGTTGTTTGTTTTTTTTTAAAAAAACCTCTTAATGGCTCTTAAGTCTGAATCGTTCATACCTTTTTACACACCACCTCTTATCAATCATAACTAAAATAAGACTTCAGACTTTAGACATCTTAAAAAACAAACGACACCTTAATACTAGATTGTTATCAACAAGTTTTGTTTTTCTTCTTTACCACTTATTGGTAGATGGATTAGTTAATATAATATTTCTTTATTATTGCTAAAAAAATAATAATAAATAAAACCTAGGCTTTAATATGTGAAATTTATCTTTAATTGTTTGTTTTATGCTTGCGAGTAATTTGAATTGATGGATTAATTTGTTTTTATTTAATATTATGTTCATTAATTGGAAAAAAAATCTAATTATTGATAAGAGTAATCATGTTATATATTTTTTTAATTTGTTGTAAATCTACTTATTAATATAAATAATAATTATATTTTAATATTTTGATATAAATTTACTTCTTTATTGATAACTAGTTTATAGTTGTTTATTTTTTTATGAAATTGATTTTCTTTCCATAACAAATAATACTATAGCATGGTTATATTTTATAATCAATAGATCTCCTCGATAACATACAGATATATTTTGATAATAATTTTTTAATGAATACCTTAATTATAAGTTCCTACTTATAATTCCAATCATATAATTAAGTTTTTAGAAGTTACACTTCTATATATTTTGGTCTTTTACCAAAAGCTCCAAAAATATTATTAATATGTTAAAACTTTGAATTTGACTTTACGTCAACACCAATATTTATTTGTCTAATGACAAAATCTCCTAAAATACTATTAAGGTATTAAAACACTGAAATTGACTTCATATGCCAAACTCATATTCATTTTGGCCTCAAGCCAAAAACCCTATAATTAACAATGTTATCTTCAAATTAAATAAATCGTAAAATATCAATTGAGTTTTGTCAAACGGATGTAAATAGCCGTAAGGTTTGTAGGGACTTAAGAAATCCACGTGATTCCCCTACTACCTGAGAATCCAATAGATTGAGTGATTTCGTTTCGCAAATTGAAATATTGATGAAGTATTATCAACAAAATGTAAGCATAAAATAATTCAATATTATTATGAATAATGAAATTTTATACATAATACAATGATTATAGACTATGATTCATTGTTTTAGAAAATCATACATTATCCCTTATATACGTAAATGGTTGAAACAACTCATCCGTGATTCAATGTCCTAAACTCAAAAGAACTTAAGTACAATTATGAATATCCAATGGAAAAACAACTTTTGTCGGAAAAGTACAAGAATATACCTAAAGTCCATCAACTCCCTATTGACCCTAAAAACAACCTCCTAATATACCTAAGGTCCATCAACTCCCTATCATATTTTGAGACGACGTATAAATCCTATTGACCATATAAATATAACATGTCACCGAAAACATGGAACTAAAAGTCAATACTCACGCAACCATAAAATGGAATGAAATCCAAATGTTAAAGCATGGACAATTAATTATCCAAAATACTGTTGGCCGACGACGGGGGAGACCCGTATCCATTGATAGTGGAGGAACACCAAAAGTATGTCACTTATACAACGTTAATCGTATGACACTTTATGACATAAAAGCCCAAGTGTCCCTACGACTCCCTTCAAGCTACACCAAAAGAGACAACTGACCTTAGTGAATATTACCAAAAATACCACCAAAAGCCCGACACAGTTGGGGGTTACAACCAAGGCATTGCCCCGACATGGCAGAGACCCCAAACGCCCATCAACACGATAGCACAACCGGACTCAACCCTCCTAGTGTACATTTGAAAGGTTAAGGTCATAAAACGTGGGCCCCAGAGTCCAACTCCATAATACCCAATTGACCATCAAATAAAGACTGACTTACGTGCCTATGGATCCAATGCAACATAACCTAAAATTACATGACTATACAGGAATGACCAACACACTCGAGCATGTAATTATTATTAATATGCAATAAGATGCTTTAAGATGTAAATCATAAATGGGTCTCTACATCGAGCCAATAAAACTGGACAAGTGTCCTCAAGATTCTTTTAAGTCGAAATCAAGCTAAAATGCTCAAAACTCATTTGACCAACAAATAACGGTCCCCAAATAAAGAAACGCAATTAAATGGCGTTTATGCAGACACATACCTTAAAGATATGATTAATCCAAAACTCATCACGGATTGGGACAAAAGATTTTTCAAATTGGCTCATACCCTTATGTTTCCAAAATGTCTCATAACACGGAGACATACATTTTTCAAACGGTTTATGAAATCAAATACACCGACAATGCATAAACCATAATTTAGACTTCATTTTACAAAAATCACCAAGAATGCATAAATCATAAAATAGACTTCATTTGTACAAATGCATAATCATGCTATTTACTTATTGAAATATTCAAAACCCAAATATGGACATTTCATGAGATTAAAACAACCCATGTTTATCAAATATGAAAACTTATCAAAATACTCGCACTTTGACCATTACCAAGTAAAACATATTTTTACTTCAAAATACACATTTTGGTATGTACATAGTTTTCACAAAGCAACTTGAACTCACCTTGCTAGATTTAGGCTAAATCTAGATTTAACCCCAACTTGAGTTTCCTTGAAGAAATCTGAACCTTCAAGCCAAATCTTACAAAACCTAGATCCACAAAGGTCCAACCATAAATATCCATATTTAACCATTTAGAATCATTTCCCAAACATTTTACATAAAGATCTCAACTTATGTCAAAACCCTAATTTCCATAAATGAAGAAAATAGGAGGTTACCTTAACCATAACTCCAATCCACCAACCAAAATACTCCTAGATCACCAAGATGATCCATGCACTCCCAATCATCAAAATGATAAAAAAGGTTGGGTGAAAACCCTAGAAATTGATGAGGATGGAGAAAAAGATGAATACATCTTAGCTCTAGCTTCCAACCATGCTAGATGAAGGAGAAACACTTGGTTTAGAGGAGGAAAAGTTCCAAAATGGGTTAGGGTTTGTGAGGGAAGAAGGGGAAATGATTTGAGAGAGAAAGGGAAGAGGTTAGAAGTAAGAAATGGGAAGAATGGTTGAAATCCCGTATTTGACAACATCTCATACCCCTGGTGCAACATTGCCAGGCGACATTGCCCTGGGCAATGTCGCTGGTCATAGTCACTAGTGTGTACCAGCACACGGTACCCTCTATGCGATTGTGACAGTGCAACTATGACAGTCGGGCATTGTCGCGGGACCCTTCCCAAGCCCCGAAACTCAACTTTTTCAACGTCAATACTCTAAGGGACTTTAAATAATGTTTTCCCAACAAACTCCCTCCATTTACAAGTTCCAAAAACGTCTGGCTGACCTTTACTTACCGAAAATTACGGGTGTTACATTTACCATTATTACTTGTTACGAAATGATAGTGGTTCAAGGTGTATACTTGCTCCAAGTTCTATTTTAAGTGAATCTCTAAGGTTGCATAAACCACACAACGACAACATCTACAAGCTCTCCTTGCCTAATCTTTGCCTTCGTGGTTCAATCTTACCCTATATCTCCAATTACACAAATCTTCAGTCGATAGACCTTTCAAACGACTCCTTGTCCGGACCTAACTAATCCACACCTCTCCTTCCTCAACCTCTCCGCCCACCCCTCCCTGTTGGAAAACTTAAGGTCAGTGATAGAGGGTGGATGAAGACGACGATGGATGCTTGTATGGTGCAGAGTGGTGGTGTTGAGTTCATTCTATGGTGTAGATGGAGGATGCAGGTGGGGAAGGTCTGGGTACATCAGAGGCAAAGTGCAAATGTAGGTGGTGGTGAGGCAAAGTGCAAATGTAGGTGGTGGTGAGGCAAAGTGCAAATGTAGGTGGTGGTGTTAAGGTTCGATCAGTGTAGTAGATCTATGTGTGTGTATGCTTGTATATATACACACACATTAAATATATAATATAATATTTTATTTAAGTTTTTAAATGAAAAATAATATAAAAAAAGATAAAATTACCATAATACCCATCATTTAATTGGACTTAACGGAAAAAGTTAACGACTATTAGGATGAGGGACTAAAACTATTGCGAAATGACAAACGTGAGGGGCAAATTCGAGAAAATGAAGTTGAGGGACGAAAACCATTGAAATTGTCAAACATTAAGGACCAAAAATGAACTTTACTCTTGTCATTATTAATTGTTATAATTTCAAATCTTATTTTTATTTTAAGGGCCTGTTTGTTAGCAGCTTAATGAGCTTAATGAGACTCACAGCTTATTCAGTCAGCTATATATGACTGTTTGGTAGTGACTTAATGATATAGAAAGTGACTTATTCAATAAGATTTCAAGGGGGAACTTTATGCAGAAAACCAAGTTTTTTCCAAACCAGTCCCTCTCATTAAAAAACACGTTCCTTCCATCTATGAAAAAACTCTCTCAAATAAAAATCTTCTAAATCTATACAGACAGATTAATCCACACAGACAACTTTATCCATACAGAACTTAATGGAAAACCAACCAAACAGCCCCTAAGAGTAGATTACGTTTTTAGCCTCTGTGGTTTGTTGAAAATTTCTATTTTCGTCTCTATAGTTTTGAAATTACGATATTCATCCCTATGGTTTATAATTCGTTAACATTTTCATCCTTTTGTTTTAATTTTTATTGCTTTTTTCATCCATATAGTTTACAATTTATTTCTATTTTAGTCCTCATGCCTAAAAGTAGTGTTTTGACCTCCGGGACGAAAATAGAAATGAATTGCAAACCTTAGGGACGAAAACTGAAATTTCGAAACCACAGGGACAAAAACTGAAATTTCGAAACCACAGGGATAAAATTCACAATTTTTAACAAACCACAGGGACTAAAAACATAATTTACTCTTATTTTAATGTACTGTAATTTTTTAAATTATTGTTGTTGATTTTATTTTATTTGATATATATTATTGTTAGTTTTTTCATTATCAATTTTTTATTTTTATAATTTTTTGAGTGAATTACATAAATGGTCCATCGTGAATGCCTAGATTTCACTAATCGTTCCTCCAGTTCTGAAAGTACATTGGTGGTCCCTAAAATCGAGTTTTGGTGCCTAAATTCATCCTGACGCTAACGTCGTCCACTGAGCTGCCATTAGAGGGCACATGTGCCCCTCACGTGAGGGGTATTTTGGTCATTTTACCTATCTTCTTGAACCTCACATCCATCCCCAAGAACATTCATACTCAAGTCAAGAACATCATCATCCCAAAAAACTCATACAAACCCATATTTTCCTTCATCTTCTTCCTCAACAAGAACACCATCCACCGCCACCCCCCTTCTACTACCACCACCACCCACTACTACCATCAGATTTCAAGAACAAATACATAAATGAAAAAAAATCTGATGTGAGTTTTAATATTTATACTGCAAGCGTACGGATTTTGTAGCGTACAGGTCGATCACAGGGAGGTGACGGTCTAAACACTAACACTTAATAATCATGTCTAGCTATGCGAATCAGATAATTGATTTGATGGTTAAACTAAGTTGACATAAAATTAAACGAGATTAAGGGAAGGAGAGAGAAAAAGAGGAAAATAAAAGACATCTACAACTAAAGGGGCACTGAATAACGTCAACCTATGATTTTGGTAATGGTGGGAATTCGTTTTGCAAAACTACTTTAACCCTCTCTCGAGGTGGAAAAACTTTTCTAAACCAAGACACATTTACTTTCGCAATATATGTACATCAGAAAGAAACATTAAGATTTAAAACAAATGATTTTTCCCAATCAATGTCCCTAACTATTCGCATGTTAGAGTCGTTGTCATTGAACAATTTAACGCAAGTAAAAGACCAAACTTTCGTTTCGTCAAAAACTAATTAAATTGTCTAAATGTTTTGTTAAAAACCAATTAAATTAACTCCAACTTTCATTAGAATCAAAATGGATTAAAACCCAACATTCGTTTTAAGAACAACTGGTCAATACCAAAACCTCGATCCTAAGGGACGATTACCCAATAAAACGAAAACCGACTCGGGACCAAACAACAAATTATTTATTTAAACTCTAACAAAATTAAAGATAAAATAAACCTAGACTAAAACGATAACTACATCGGGTGCAACCTACTAACAATTAACATTAACAAAAACTAGGAATAAACAATAAACTACTAAGTAACATATGCAGGAAATTAATTTAACCTAATCTAATGGGTGCAGAAAATTAAATAAATGCAGTAAATTAGGGTAGAGAGCAAGAGATGAATCAAATGCAGAAAATTGGGATAGAGAATAAGGAATAGAGATACAAAAGGGAGAAAGATAATGAAATACACATAGGGAGATGTAGAAAAACTAAAACTTGATACAAATAAACAAGAGTAAAGAAGGATTGATGAAGAAACTTCAAGAACGATTAGATAACTAGCAATATTCAAACAAAAACAAGAATTCAGCTAAATACAATCAAGAAATTAGGGAAGAAGATACTAGATGTATGAAAAACCGATGGTGAATCGGATCCCAATGGCCTAAGCTTGTACTGCAATCTTCTTCCCCAAATCTTGGAGATCGACCAAGGAGTTCTTCCCAAGCAAAAATTTAGACTCTTACTTCCCTCTAAAAAACGTGTTCTCCAAAAAACAAACCTAAAAGGGTTTTAAAAGTCTAAGCTAAAAAGCCCAACAAAAAGAATAAGCCCAATGACCTTCGCGACCGTGAAGAAAACTTCACGCCCGTGAAGGTGTAACAGAAAATAAAAAAACGTTTCTGGAGCAGTGTTTCGTGACCCCGAATAAATTTTCGCCCCGCGAAACCGTGGCAGAAACTCTAAATCTTGAATCAAATGTATTTTCTTCGCGTCCGCGAAGCATGGAGAACAACTAATCCCTTCCGACTTCATCTCTTTCGACAACTTCTCCTCTTTACTCTCGATCATCTTCTTTTTCTCTTCATTCTCCTTGAGCACACCTTCATCTATCTCACCTTTAGAACGCACAATCTGCACAAAATATATACCAAAAGCATAAAAACTATCCCCAAAAGAACTTTCAACCGTGATTAGAGAGAAATGAAAAATGATTCTTGAAAATGTTAAACTAAACACTAAAATATAAAGAAAAATGCAACTATTATATATAAAGTTAGGTGCATAAAATGCACTTAACAAACCACCCACAAACTAAACTTTCTTGTCCCCAAGAAAGAAATAGAATTTATTCGGGTGAAAAATAAAGAAAAGAAAGAAAATAAACGAAAACCTTTGAAGATGTCAAGCCGAGTTATCCCACAATCTCACTAACATAATTAAGCATTAAGATCACATATCACAAACAAACAACTTAATGCCACATGTTGGATTAGAGTAAAAATAACTAGGAACATATGATTACCAAAGCGTTAAACCAACAAACACTAATCAAACATATTGCGAAAAATCGCAACCAAAGAAGATTTCGTAAACATACCAAAGCCGCTAAGGGAAGGGATAGTGATCTATAAAGATGGATGCTCACGATATCACTCTAAGCTCTCAAGTGTGTATAAGGACGTGTATGAGCTCAAATCCGTCCCAATCGAAACAAAGGAATGTAGTCTTGACACGATTGAATTTATTCTCAAGTCCAAAATTTTCCATGACAATACATGCAATGAGGACTTTGGGGTAAGGTTAAGGGTGTAGGGTATGGTTATGCTCATATATTGGTGTTGGGGATATCGGTTTATTGGTAAATCTTTTTTTTAGCATGCACATAAAGGCTCTTTTCCTAATGTTTTTGATGGATTGAAAGCTTATTCTACTTTTGATCATTTTTTTTTCTCTTTTTGTTTTTGTTTTGTTTTCTTTTTTTTTTGTGTGCGGCTTCACGAACCCACAAGCTATGCTTGTTTTAGGGGCTCAAAGAACTACCCACAAGCTATGCTTGTGTTTATTTCTAAACTAAATGCAAAATCCATCTATCATTTCGAAGAGTTCAACCTTAGCATGCAATTTTTTTTGTGTGTGTGTATGGGTGTAGAAAGAAAGGGTCGGTGCTTAGGCTCAAAGTGGGTTACAAAGGAAAAATATTTTTGACTTTTTCGGGATTAATTTTCATGAAACGAAGGCCTCTATGTATGTTCATGGTAAACTTGGACGAGAAGCCAATCAAAAGTTTAGACTACACCTCGACGGGATGTAACACACAAGAAATGAGAATTGTGATTGATTACATACGTGTCAATCCAAAAAGGCCCAAAATCTCACAAGATAAATCCATCTACTATAGTCACATTTGTAATGTAGGGGGACTATGGTATGCAAACTAGTCCTAAAAGGCTACGTGGAACAACATGCTTAACGGTGTGTGCAAGTGACAACTAAGGTTACATTATTCCTAGAAAAAAAATCATTTAACATGATGGCATAAAATTGATGTGCAATTGTGGATCAAGCGGCTAAATCATGTAAAGTGAGATATGGTGTATTGCGAGTTTAACACAACAAAAAGAATTCAAAAATCTTTTTGGATTTTTTTTAATATGCAAATTTAAGCAACACTATATGCAAAGAAAATGGGAAAAAGAATAAAATAAAAGGAAAACACCCACCCACAAGCTAAAAGGAGCATTGTCCTCAATGCTTGGATTAGGGTGTAGAGAAAGAAAAGGAAATCACGGGGAAGAAGGGGGAAGATTGTGATGGCTACAATAATGCTCTAAGGATCGGCGTTGATGACGCTTGGGGCCACAACATTGGCGGCGGGGATTATATTAGGTTGAACAACCTCATCCCGCCGCGACCGACTAGAACATTGTCGCTTTGTGCGACTTGTAGAAGCCATGGTGTGTGCAAGTAGGTGTGTGGGTGCAAAATGTAATGCGATAAATTTGTACACAATCTACGTCCGCCCAATGGTGGCGGCCCAATCTATTAAACACGCAAAAATAGCTCAACCAAACAAATACTCAACAATCAATTATGCAAGATACACAACCCACAAGCTAGCCAATGACGTACTATATACTTTAAAAACTTTGACTAAGAAGCTCACAATCACACGCCCAAAACAGTTGAAGCATAATACTCAATTCATTCAAGAAATTTGGATAAATCTAGCAATAAATAATGCTTGAAATTGACCCACAAGAAAACCAACACCATAAAGTAAACAAAATAAGCATCAATGAGCCAAAACTCAACCTAACAATTCAAAACAGTAAATTAAGGAAAGATTGTACCCAAATTGATGCTCAAAGTTGCTGAAAGGTTCTGCCCAAATCTGCCCGGAGAACAAATCGAGTTGGAAGCCGACGTTGTAGGATGATGCTCACGTCGGAATCGAGAGTAGTCGATGGTGAGGGAAGTGCTTGGTGGTGTGGATGGGTCGATTGAGAGAGAGATGAGACGAAGGGAGGGTTGCAGGGTGGTTCACGGTGGTGTGTGGTGGTGGTAGTTTATCTATCAAGATGGAAAAGGGAAAAGTTGGTCGAATGTTGGGATGGGGTGGTGGTCGATCGATGGTGGCGCGACTGTTGGAATCGTCGGCGGCAGAGAAGAGAGGTTTATGGTGGTCGCTCACGGTGAGCGTGATGGTGGTTGCTTCTGTTGGAGGAGGATGGAACAGGGGGTGTTCTCCGGAGACTGATGGTGGTCAACAACAACAGATCGAGAGGGTGAGGGATAAGGGGAGAGGGAGGTCGATTGGTGGTTGTTGGCGACTGTGGTGGTAGCGATGGGTTGATGATCGAGAAGAAGAGGGAGAAAGAGGAGATGAGGGGTGGTGGCGATGCTGGCGGCAGAGAGGAGAGAATGGTGGTGGTGGTTGTCGGTTGATGATGGTGGTGGTTGTGGACTGTTGATCAAGAATGAGGGAAGAAAGGGGGAGGCGAGGGAGACGGTGAATAGGGTGTTAGGGTTTGATTTTTTTTTCTTTTTTTTTCTAACTTACTGAAATTAAAATAAAACAAAATAGTTTTTTTTTCTTTTATAAAAACAAAAATAACAAAAAATAAAACTTTTTTTATTACTTATAAAACTTACTAAAATTAATAAATAAAACTTTTTTTTTAATAACTTCACGCCCGGGCCAAAATGTTCGCGCCCGGGAAAGTGAGGCAGAAAGTAGAGACACCCATCTTCACGCCCGGGCCAAAATGTTCACGCCCGGGCACCTTAGGCAGAAAGCAAGGGTCTCAAGCTTCACGCCCGGGCCATTTGGTCAGAACGCCAAACAAGTGTTAAGGAACACTTTCGGGGGTCGGTCTTCAAGCAATTAAGCCCGAGAGACCGAAAAATTGATGGTAAAACTAAGAAAGGAAACAAAGACTCGTTTTAAGTCGCGAGTTTGACTTTGGATTAAGAATTAAACAAAGGAGGGAGAATGACTCGTTTATCGTCGCGAGCTTGACGAAGAATTAAAAATAGAAAGAAGAGAGTGTACAAATTGGAGAAAGTCAAATGATTGACTTAAATACTCACCGCTTTGTACGGGTTGCGTAAACACATAAAAGACACAGGATAATCGATGTGTACTCATTGCATAACATGTTACGTTACCCATAGCCGAGAATTAAACAAGGGGGTAGAGAAAGAAGGATCAGTGATGTCCGACTTGACATTAAAAATACCGAACCGAGAAAATAATAAAAATAGCATGCGAGAAGCAATTAATGAGATAGAGATAAAATTACTCATCATTTCTAAAGGTAATCATATCTCGGTCTTACCAAACAAGCATCTCAACGGCCCGTCACTCACCGCCTTTTTCATCAATCATGACTTTTCATTCCCGTCTGCAAATTGGCCAAACTACAAAAACAAAAACTTCAAGCGCACGGTTAAACAAAATAAGAGATAAGAAGACGAAAAAGAAAACATAAAAAATAAATGGGGTAAAGACATAGACTAGTAAATCAAAAAGTAAGTTAATGTCAGGCTAGTCGCCTCCTCGACAACGGCGCCAAAAACTTGATGTGAGTTTTAATATTTATACCGCAAGCTTACGGGTTTTGTAGCATACGGGTCGATCACAAGGAGGTGACGGTCTAAACACTAACACTTAATAATCATGTCTAGCTATGCGAATCAGATAATTGATTTGATGATTAAACTAAGTTGACATAAAATTAAACAAGATTAAGGGAAGGAGAGAGAAAAAGAGGAAAATAAAAGACATCTACAACTAAAGGGGCACTGGGTAACGTCAACCTAGGATTTTGGTAATGGTGGGAATTCGTTTTGCAAAGTAGTTTAACATCGAGAAAGGGTTAAACTACTTTAACCCTCTCTCGATGTGGAAAAACTTTTCTAAACCAAGACCCATATTTACTTTCGCAATATATGTACATCGGAAAGAAACATTAAGATTTAAAACAAATGATTTTTCCCAATCAACGTCCCTAACTATTCGCATGTTAGAGTCGTTGTCATTGAACAATTTAACCCAAGTAAAAGACCAAACTTTCGTTTCGTCAAGAACTAATTAAATTGACTAAATGCTTTGTTAAAAACCAATTAAATTAACTCCAACTTTCATTAGAATCAAAATGGATTAAAACCCAACATTCGTTTTAAGAACAACTGGTCAATACCAAAACCTCGATCCTAAGGGACGATTACCCAATAAAACGAAAACCGACTCGGGACCAAACAACAAATTATTTATTTAAACTCTAACAAGATTAAAGATAAAATAAACCTAGACTAAAACGATAACTACATCGGGTGCAACCTACTAACAATTAACATTAACAAAAACTAGGAATAAACAATAAACTACTAAGTAACATATGCAGTAAATTAATTTAACCTAATCTAATGGGTGCAGAAAATTACATAAATGCAGTAAATTAGGGTAGAGAGCAAGAGATGAATCAAATGCAGAAAATTGGGATAGAGAATAAGGAATAGAGATACAAAAGGGAGAAAGATAATGAAATACACATAGGGAGATGTAGAAAAACTAAAACTTGATACAAATAAACAAGAGTAAAGAAGGATTGATGAAGAAACTTCAAGAACGATTAGATAACTAGCAATATTCAAACAAAAACAAGAATTCAACTAAATACAATCAAGAAATTAGGGAAGAAGATACTAGATGTATGAAAAACCGATGGTGAATCGGATCCCAATGGCCTAAGCTTGTACTGCAATCTTCTTCCCCAAATCTTGGAGATCGACCAAGGAGTTCTTCCCAAGCAAAAATGTCGACTCTTACTTCCCTCTGCCAAAAATCAAAAACGTGTTCTCCAAAAAACAAACCTAAAAGGGTTTTAAAAGTCTAAGCTAAAAAGCCCAACAAAAGCCCAACAAAAAGAATAAGCCCAATGACCTTCACGACCGTGAAGAAAACTTCACGCCCGTGAAGGTGTAACAGAAAATAAAAAAAACGTTTCTGGAGCAGTGCTTCGCGACCCCGAATAAATTTTCGCCCCGCGAAACCGTGGCAGAAACTCTAAATCTTGAATCAAATGTATTTCTTCGCGTCCGCGAAGCATGGAGAACAACTAATCCCTTCCGACTTCATCTCTTTCGACGACTTCTCCTCTTTACTCTCGATCATCTTCTTCTTCTCTTCATTCTCCTTGAGCACACATTCACCTATCTCACCTTTAGAACGCACAATCTGCACAAAATATATACCAAAAGCATAAAAACTATCCCCAAAAGAACTTCCAACCGTGATTAGAAAGAATAAGAGAGAAATGAAAAATGATTCATGAAAATGTTAAACTAAACACTAAAATATAAAGAAAAATGCAACTAGTATATACAAAGTTAGGTGCATAAAATGCACTTAACAAAAATCATGAAAAACAATTTTCTCAAACCCAGAAATGAAACAAATCAACAACAACAAGGAATATAATAACCCTAAATGAAATGGAGAACAACATTAAATATAATAACCAAACCCATAAATAAAAATAAATTAGATTCATATACAAGAAACAATCACCCAAATACAAATATAAATCCCTAAATGAAATCTATAAAATTACAAACAAAGATCGAAACTTTAAACAAATCTAATCTAGATTTGTGGATTGTAACCCTAAACAAAAATTGAAACCTTAAACAAATAAGCAAAAACCAAAGGAGATCATGAACATCTGTTCTTCGAGAAATCTGATGGAGATCATGAACATCTTCATCACCACCAACAGCAACAACACCAACAGTGAAGGCAGTGGTGGCGGGATATCGTCGCCGGAATCATTGCTGCTAGTGGCGGTGGTGGCGGGATATCGTCGCCGGAATCATTGTTACTAGTGACGGTGGTGGTGATGGAAATGGGTTTGGAAGGAATTGGTTGGAAATGGGTTTAGATTTTTCATTGTGGGTGTGGCATTTGAAAGGAGAAGAGAGATTAGAGAGAGGTGGTGGTTTTGGGAGGTACCATCTTCCAAGAATGGTTTTCTTCATGATTTGTTTTAATTAAAAAAAGAAATAAAAATATAAAAATCTTAATTTAATTATATATTTTAAATAAAAAAAAGGGTAAAAAGACAAAAATGCCCCTCACGTGAGGGGCACATGACCCACTTAACGGAGCATGCCTAACGGCGTTAACGACATGAACGAAGTTGGGCACCAAAACTCGATTTTAGGGACCATTAATGTACTTTCAAAACTGGAGGGACGATTAGTGAAATCTAGGCATTCATGAGGAACCATTTATGTAATTCACTCTAATTTTCTTATTAGTGTTTGGTTTTATTTTTAGTTATTATAATTTTTAATTATAATATGTACTTTTTAATTATTATAATTTTTATTGTTATATTTTTATTATATAAATTATGAACTGGTTCATAATTGAAAGTAAAAAGTTAAATGTGTAGAAAAAGAAAATTGATGTGATAGAGAGAAAAACCTGATATGACAAGGTGATTAACCTCTTAGAGCATCCTACTATGTGAAAAACCTCAAAAGGAGGTTTTTGGGAGGTTTTTCAAAAAACAAAAACCTCCTTTTGAGGTTTTCACATAGTGGAGAGGTTTTTCAATTGAGATTTTTCGTCATAGCTCGTAACTGCACGACCTGCTTCTTCGTAGTTTTTTCATATTTAATCAGTTTTAACTTTATAGAATTTTATAAAAGTTTCGTATTTAATCAGTTTTATTTATTAAACAGTTTTATTTATTAATATATTTAAAGTAATCTTATTTAAATATAATTATTAAATAAATAATATAAATAAATA
Source organism: Arctium minus (assembly GCA_954870635.1). Taxonomy (NCBI): domain Eukaryota; kingdom Viridiplantae; phylum Streptophyta; class Magnoliopsida; order Asterales; family Asteraceae; genus Arctium; species Arctium minus. The sequence goes on from OX941081.1 coordinate 156,835,440, forward strand.
CATAATGAAAGTAATTATATTTTTAAAATAATATCTCAAATTTGACATATTTATACAATTCTAACAGATTTCTTAATGACCCAATTTTTATTTTCGGTTATACATACTTTTAAATTTAACATTTTTTAATTTTTATTTTACATATTTTTTATACAACTTTTATATATTTCTTAATAACCTAATTTTTATTAATTTTATTGTACATACTTTTAAAATAACTTTTTTTTCTTTATTTTTACCTAGCTAGATTTTTACTATAAATATATTTCTCAAACTTTCTAATCCATATTAAAATATTTAATAAAATTATGTAAAATAAATACATAATTAAATTAATAATATTTTCTTGATTTAAATAAATATGTATTTGTATGAATTTTAATGTATTTATTTTTATAAATAAGAATAAAAATGATATAAAGTTAAAGAGTCAAACTAAATATACCCTAGTCTAATAAAACCCATAATGACTCCATTGTTTGCATTGTTTTCGAACCATCCTCCTCACACATGCTTTTTTATTTTTTTTAAATGATAGTTACAATTTTGGTCCCTGAACTCATTTTATTTATTTTACTTTATACCTTTTGGTTTTATATTTTACATTTTACATTTTTATCATATTAACACATATAAGTGTATATTAACTAATATACGTTAAAAAAATAATTTTTAATTTTAACAAGTTACACCATTATAATCGTCTTGTCAATACCTTCGAAATGAGTCCAATATTGAATATTTTTTTATTTAATTGTTATAAGAAGAAAAATACAAATTGTACAAAGTCCAAAATTAATTTTTAAAAACTAATCCGCTATATTTACAAAAGTTCTTTGAGTTGATTTGAGTTGCTTATAGAATTTTAGACGTGACATATACATGGTTTGCCATCCAGCTGCTGACGGGATTTTGTTCCGGGTCCATAATGCTGAAATGGGAGGCATTAGGTACTCTCCTTCTAATTGGACCATCACGTAATGATTGTTGTTTACGTGTGAAATTGTAAGAACCCGATGGTATTGAAACTCTTCGAGACCTTTCCAGAGAGGAAAACAAGTCATACAACCTCCATTGGTTAAAAGGTGAAAGATCACACAAAACCTATTGGCTATCAATATACCTGTCTCAGGCATAGTCATCCAGTGTTGCTCTGGTGCTGGCGATTCCCAAAAAGACAACGAAGTAAGTATTTCATCGATTCCATAGAAAACTCCAGAGTATGCCGCATATGAACTCGTTAACTCATCTGATAATACATGACGAACATAGGGCCATTGGTCTTCGCCATACCCGAGACAAACAGTTATTGATCGGAAACCACAATTCCCATCACCCCTTACATCTTGTATATTCGTGATGTATGGATGAAAGATTTCTGGAATTTGCTTCAACAAGAAACTATGTCCCTCCGACAGTATCTCGTTTAAGTCAATATGGTGTGACCATTGACTTATTGGTTCCTCGTTCAAGTCCATGAAGGATGAGTTATGCCTAGGGGGTTTCTCGTTCAAGTCCATGAAGGATGAGCTATGCCTAGGTGGTTCCTCGTTCAAGTCCATGAAGGATGAGCTATGCCTAGGTGGTTCCTCGTTCAAGTCCATGAAGGATGAGCTATGCCTAGGTGGTTCCTCGTTCAAGTCCATGAAGAATGAACTATGTCTAGACAGTTCTTGATTCAAGTCCGAACAACTGTATCTGTGAGGAACTTGAGTTTGATGATGAACACGCTTCACTTTTGGGCGTCTACGAGTGTTCTTCTTGACCGAAGGTTCACCGATCAAGATTTTTGATGGATCCGTTATCCCCCTCAACTTTCTTAAAAAACTGGATTTGCCATGATCCGGTTGATTGATGAATATTTCTTTAAACCTTTGCATATCATGACACACACATATATATATGTCACGTCTAGAATTCTTATAACAATTAAATCAAAAAATATTCAATATTGGACTCATTTCGAAGGTATTGACAAGACGATTATGATGGTGTAACTTGTTAAAATTAAAATTTACTTTTTTAACGTATATTAGTTAATATACGCTTATATGTGTTAATATAATAAAAATGTAAAATGTAAAATATAAAATATAAAACCAAAAGGTATAAAGTAAATCAATAAAATGAGTTTAGGGACCAAAATTGTAAATATCATTAAAAAAAATAAAAAAACATGTTTGTGAGGAGGGTTAGGAAAACAATGCAAATTTTTAATCTTAATTGCACCCTAGCTATGTAGACTAGGGTGCATAAAGCAACACCCAAAGTTAAAATAGTAGGACCCTGAATAGTTTAAAAAAGTAATGAAAAAGCTTGGGTGAGGTTTTTCACATAGTGGAGGTTTTTAAGTTGTTGATATGACAATAATGTGTAAGAAAAAACTATGAAAAAGCTCCGTGAAAAAACACGTACATTATGGATGCTCTAAAGAGGTTCATGATTGTCAATGCACTATGGTTGCTAATCTCACTTTTTGTCTTTTCGATTAATTTTTATTAAAAAAGAAGTAAACTACAATTTGGTCCACGTTGGTTTCTCAAAAATAACAATTTTCGTCCTCGAAATTGTAAGATAGCCATCTAATTTGCAAAAACATCTAATTTTGATCCCTACATTTAATGACATCATTAAAAAGTTCATTAAATAAAAGATAGAGTGAATTGCGGATTTGGTCCTTGTGTTTTGATATTATTTGTAACTAGGGTCCCTATAGTATGTTTATTGTAGATTTGGTTTTTGTGGTATTCAATTCGTTTTGGTCATACCCTCTGACTAACATCTCCGTTAAATCAAGGGCTATTTTAGCATTTTTTTTTTCATATTCTTGTCTTTTTCTTATTAAAAATAAAAACAATATTTTTATCCACACAAAATACCATATATATATATATAACATCAAATAACTAAAAATAAGACATTATTTTATGATTTGCTTGGTTTAAATTAAAAAAGTAATCATATTAAATATGATTTAATTTTTTATTGTTTTAGTACTTTTGCCTATTTCAATATGAAAACATGGTTGAAGTTTATAAAAATGATTTGTTTAATTTTAAGTTACGAAGATGATATTATGTATGGATCTTTAATTTCGTTAAAATATAAATAGTTGATTTTGAGTTTTTGACAGAAAAACGATATGAAAATTGGATCCTTTAAGTTTAGGATGATAAAATTATAGTTTATTTGTCAATTGTTTTCAATGATTTTGGTGTTAAAATATCGATAACAAGATTGTTTGTTACAATGATGACAAAAGAATAATTAAAATTAGAGTAAATTACACGATTGGTCCCTGTTGTTTACATAAAATTGCACAGTGTATCCCTACTTTGAAATAATTATGGAAAATGTCATTGTGGTTTACATTTTCACACGTCTTTGGTCCATTTTTCCCTAACACCGTTAGATGTTTCCGTTAAATAGATTAACCAGGAGGGCATGTTAGTCATTTACTCATATTCTTTATTTTTATATTAAAAATTAACATATACAATATTTGTTATTGTTATTATTTTGATTTAACTTTTTAATTTTTTTAATACTAAAATGAAGAACCCTAATTGAGTCTACGTCTTTGTCCAACATAATAGCTCTCATCTTAGAAAATGACCCTCCATTTCTTCTAGCCATTACTTCCCAATCTTCCTCTATCTCCAACCACCATCATCTCCGGACGACCACATCAACCCTTAATCGACGGTGACCTTCTCTCTCTCCCTCTTTCATCACTGTGCAACCACCACATAAACCATCATCTGAGGATGAATTCCCAATCCTACTCGTTTCCGAGAACCCACACTCCCTCCACTTATCATTTCCGACTAGGTGTGTCCCTTCTCCGATGAACACATGGACGTATCCCAATCTGACGTTGTGAAGTTCCCTCCCCCAAACTATCATCTCTAGAACCACATCAATCTACGCCTCCTCCCACGACCACCTTCCTTTATCCGATTTCGGCATCCCCCAACACACCAGAAGCGGAGGTCCTTCCGCTTCTAAATCTCTCTCTCTCTCTCTATCAGATGACCTAAATCTCTCTCTCTCTTGACCTAAATCGAACCAGGATTTTTGTTTCTGCATCTCGAGTTGCAAGAAGAACAAAAAAAATTTACTGTTTTTTATCCTCTTTTGTACACCTCTTATTATTTAGGTTTTCTTTATCTTTTAACTTAGATTTGGTGTTATTGATTTATAGAGCTTTGTATCATAAACATTTGAATAGATTTATATAAATTTCTCTGTTGTGTTCTTGTTGGTTGATGTTGTTAGAGTTGGTGTCTTGATGTAATATGTTGCTTGGGTCTAAAAAAATAAAGGTTGCAGGTGGGGATTAAAGTTGTTGGAATATTGCCGGAAGTGAAAAAGAAGAGGTAAGGGGGTGAGTGAGAGGGATATCTGGCATCGTTAAATGGTGGTTGAAAATATTTGTTTTATTATTTTTAATGTAAAATGAGAAATATATTTAAAATGACTAAAGTACCATTTGAATTTACCTGCTTAACAAATGTCTTTAACGGTGTTAGGGAAAAGGGACCAAAGACGTGTGAAAACGTAAACCACAGGGACGTTTTCCATAATTATTTCAAATTAGGGACGCACAATACAATTTTATGTAAACGACATGAACCAATCGTGTAATTTACTCTTAAAATTATTTCATCTTTAACATAATTAAAATTTTAAATTAGAGTAAACTACCATTATCGGTCCTCCATCCTTGTTAAAACTAGAGTTAAATCTTTCAAAAAGTGATTGAGAAAATTACATATTTGGTTCTTGTGGTATATCAATATTTACATTTTTATTCTAAAATTACATAGTTTATATTTTTTACTTTTTACTTTTTTTTTATTTATTGCATTTCATCAAGACATTTATTTTTCTATTAATTATATTGTATATTTTCAAAATTATTATAACTTTAATTATAAAAATAATCAAACAACTTTATTAAAAATATTGATAAATACATTACATTTTTTTTCAAAGCTTTAGGTTTAAATCTTCTAAAATTAATATTTTTTTATCTATTGATTTATTAAAGTTTTTTATTTATTCTAAATTACCATTGGAAAAAGTTTAATAAAAGTCAAGAAAAAATAGTCTTATTTTATAACAACCGGTTATTGTTTTTGTTAAATCCACAATTCACTCTATAAAGGATATTTTAATACTATACACAAAGAACGTGTTAAAGACACAACAATAACAATTGTTCTTCCTTAGTAATATGACATCATAAAACTTTGAAACGATTATATATTAATATATTATGTGTATTTTTGTTGTAAGAAATACAACAACTACTTGAAAAATGCAATATTTTAAAATTACACGTTAAATCACAATGTATAATTAAACGTTAAATAAAAAACCAAAAGATGTTTAATAACCAAGTGAATATGCCCTTAAATTAATCAAACAAAACCTAGTAGTCAATCCATTTTTTTTATTATGAAAAAAATGGTTTTCCTCTCTTTTATAAAATCGTATTTAAATTTTAAGAAATTTAAGTAAGAGTAAAAGTATAATTTTGGTTTTTAATGTTTGTAATTTTTAAAGGATATCGTTTTTAAACCTCAATAATTTGGATTTGATCCCTTATGTTTGTCCATTCCTAACGGTTTTAATCTTTCTATTTAAATGTTGTTTACCTTTTTTATTAGTTTGAATTAAATAAAGAATGTTTTAGTCATTTTTGTTTTTTTATTATATTAAAACAAAAAAATTATATTTTTAATTTTAACTTGAATAAGAAAACGAATGAGGGTGATTACCCTTTTCATTTTTTTTTATTTCACAACATAAAATATAATATGTTTTTTTAATTTTAATATAAAATTAAAAAATTATGAAAACAACTAAAATACCCCTCATTTAACTATTCTTAACTAAGGGGGTGTTTGTTTTCAACTTAATGAGCTTAATGGGTGGTTAGCTTAATTGGTTAAGTTATATTGAAGTGTTTGATTTTCACTTAATACTAAGAGATTTACTTAACATGCTAAATTAACCCATCATATCTTAATCAAGGTTCTAAATGGCGTGAAGCGTGGCGTGGCGGCGAGGCCAAACCTCAAGCCTTAGGAGTCATGGCGAGGCCATGACGTTCTCAAGGCGTGACTTTTGACGTCATTTTTCTAATTCATATATATCATTATATAGAAAAACATATGTTTTGTAGTGTTACTCAATTAGTCAATAGTAATAAGCAAGTTAAATTATGGTATATATTAAAATTTTTTGCAAATAAGACATTAAAAACGTAAAGAAAAATCAAATATTGCATTATGAAATTGTACATTAGGTCATGGCGTGCCACGAGCTTAACGTGGCGTGAGACACAAGCCTTGGTGTCATGGCGCGCCATGGCGGCTGTGCGGCGAGTTTTTTAGAACATTGATCTTAATGCATTAAGTTAGAATTTTTCCAAAATTACCCTTGTCCTGTAATTTTTCATCACACATCTCATTAAAAAAACAAATAGTTCACCAATATGCATAAATTAAAAAACTTGTAATCAAACATTAATACTTTATTGTTTTAAATATATTTTAAATTACAAGTATTGTTTTGAACTAATTGAATACATATTATTTATGTTATTTTAAATAATTTATATTATTTTAAATTTTTTGTCATTTTAAGTATTTATGAAACAATTTTTTTATTCTAGCACTTATGTAGACATAAAGTTAAAATGATAATTTTTATGTTTAGACTATTTATTCAAGACAAAAATCAAACAACAACTTATCTTAATTTATCGGGATAAATTAATGTTTATAGATGACTTAATAGATTCAGAGCTTAATAGATAAAAAATCAAAATAACCCCTAAAATGTTAACGAACGTTTCGGATCAAAATCGTTGAGAATAAGGGGGTGTTTGGGATTGCTTATTTGAGGGGCTTTTTAGCTTATTGCGATTTGACACCGGAGATAAGCCCTTTTGAGTGTTTGGATGGAAAGAAAAGAAAAGAGCTTATAGCGGTGTCAAACCGCTGAAAAACTATTTTTGATAAGTCATTTTGTTCTAACTTATCAACTTATTTCAAAATTGCTTATGACTTTTTTGGTTCTTTTATATGTATAAGCAATCCCAAACACCTTTAAATAACAACTTATTAGCTTATTACGTTTTGGTACCACAATAAGCTAATCCAAACACTTTTTAGAAAACTCCGATTTAACACCACATAAGTTAATAAACACTTTTCAAAATAAGCTTTTAAGTTGTTTTAAATAACAATCCCAAACACCCCCTAAGACGGAGGCCTTCGAGATTTTTAAAGTTAGGGTCAAGAAAATTGCAAATGTCAAGAACCAAAAGTTTAAGCAATTTGTAAAACATCAATTTTCTTTTATCTTTTTTTGTTTCTTTTTTAAATTGTACGTACAAAATGAAGAAGTTGTTTCTTCCATGAAAAGTGGATTTATCGTCCTGATCGCTGTCATTTCTAAATTAGGGCTTCCATTTTTGGTAAAATAGTGACATTGCAACCAATGTGAAGCAGATGAAACTTGGATCTAATCGGAAAATCGACTTTTCCGGCATGTCCGGTGAACAGAATTTCGACGGAGTGCCGGCGACAATTTGCACGTAAAATTTTCAGGTAATAAATTCTATACGTAGTAAATTGTTTGGATAAGTTAACACTTTAATAGTTCTTACTTTTGAGGTAACTATCACAACTGATGTCATTTAGGTGAAGAATGCCGTGGAGTTCTTAACGGCCATACAATCTAAATCTCCAACGGTGGACGGAGAAACACACCGGTGGTTGTTTGGCGCCGAATTCTACTCCGGCTCTTGATTTTGATTGCGGATGCAAAATCATTTTGAAAAAGTAGATTCAGTTGTCTATGATTATGAGCATGGCTGTAGTATATAACCAGTTTGTGTTCCCTGGCCGACCGGCGCTTCTGAAGTCTCCAGTGGTTGAACTGAAACCATCGGCGTTGCAATGCGAACGTGCGAGACAAGGCCGCTTATCCATCAAAACTGCCGCATCTTCTTCATTCGCTGGCTCCGGCGCTGAATATTCCGGTAATTACTGCGCTCTCTATCTCCATAAAGGAATTTTTTGCTGAAATTTTGGAAATTAGGGAGATGGGTTACTGCTTTGAGATGTAAATCGCTCTGATGTTGATGAATTATGCATGAAATCTGGATTCACTTTTGCTTATATAAATTGTAGAGAATTTTAGTGATGGATAGAAACACAGTTTGAAGTACCTAATATAGCACAATTAGTCAATTATTGATGAGGATGAAACTTTTTTTTTTGAAAAAAGAATACGGAACTTAGATTATAGTCATATGTATGGAAGAATGTGAGAAATAATCGTTCTTCAAAAGTTGGAATTGTGCAAGATATGAACAGATTTTTTTGCCAAAAGATAAATTATTAACCAAGTGGTGTGAAATATTGTTGGAATTTTCTTTGTCAAAGCATTTTCAAGTTTAAGGATGCCTAGCAGGTTAATAATACCCTTTGATACCATCAGCATATGGGGCTACATACAGAGCGTTCATTGATTTGTTGCTAATGGAACCAAAACAAACGAGCCAGTATATGGTCCTGGGGAGGTGAGAGCCTGACCTTTACCCGTAGAGCGGCAGTTTCCATGAAAACCCCCGGCTACTGAAAAATATGTGAAAGTGAGAAATACGGATATGCTAACTGACACTGATTCAATTCAACCAATGTGTTCATCCAGTCGAATGGGTGGGGTGTGGGTGGGGTGCAATGAACTGGAAAGTTGTTTGGTTACTTTATATATTGATGATTGATGTGTTTATTCTTGCCCATTCTCGTCCACCTAGCCATCTTTCACTGTGTACATGTGGTTCCTGTTTAAAATGTTTTCCCTGGAACTGAATGTTAGTTTCTTTTACTTGTGTCCTGTCTGTAACTCATTTTTCGTTGGGGTGCAAATCTACTTGAAAAGATAGTTGATTGCTTACTCGGGTAAACCCTGCTGTGAAAATGGTTTCTAGCAGAAATTTACTAGCTCGGTTAATGTGTACCATGACAATGGTTTCTAACATTAATAACAAGAGAAAACAAACAATAAAATAGTTTCTTTAAAGTGCAAGAATTGTTTATGTAATTACCTTTTACATTAGGCCATCTGGAAATTATAACAGCATGGTTCTAATTGTTCATTAACATCCAGAATTTTGATAATTGATGTGATGTCATTTTAGTCATTTCTAGAATCATTGTCCAAAGACCAGAAGAAGAAAGGGAGGAGAATAGTTGACATAGATCAGGATGAATTGGTCGATCCTAAACTTTTGGCTGACCCAGACAGTTGCTTCTGTGAGTTTCAAGGGTTGCAACTACACCACAAGATATTTGATCCAGAATCCGAAGCACAAGATTTGTTACATGATGAAGCCACCTCTGGTTTATCTTACCAAAAGGAAAAACTTAGGTTCCCACTGATCTTATTACATGGCTTCGGAGCCTCTTTGTTCTCTTGGAATGCAGTTGCGAAGCATTTGGCAAAGGTTGCTGGTTCAAAAGTTATATCATTTGATAGACCGGCCTTTGGGTTGACATCAAGGGTAGATAATCCTTTCAAACATGCTCCATCTGGTGGTAGCCAGGATAGAAAGCCACTTAATCCGTATTCTATGGCATTCTCTGTACTGGCAACTTTGTACTTCATCGATTTCTTGGCTGCTGAGAAAGCGATACTGATCGGGTACGCACAGTTCCCTCGTCTTTGTATCAGCTTCACTCTTGACCCACTCATGATAATTCTTTTATTAAGTTCAATTCACGTAAAGGTCATTTTTGGCAACCATAAGCTAGCTTATTTTTTGAGCTTATTGAAAAAGCCCCGATTGGTTAGCCATAAGCTAGCATATAAACTTAGCTATTGAAATGCTATTTGAAGTAGCGTTTCAATAAGCTCCAAGGGCTTTTTCTTCTTTTATCCATTTATGCCTCTTTTAATTTTCCAATTAATTTTTCAACATGTCATTTCAGGTTATTTTACATTGTCATCTAGCTTATCAACTACTTTTTGCCAAACATGACTAGCTTATTGGCTAACAACTAGTTTATTAGCCAACCACTAGCATAACAGCTAGTTTGCCAAACATAGCCATAGTGTTTCAAGTGATTAAATATTCTGAGATGGATTGATATATTTATGATGGAATTGAACTAACTCTTTTGGAAACCAATGGTAACGAGATACAGGCATTCGGCTGGTTGCCTTGTAGCAACTCAAACATATTTTGAAGCACCTGAACGCGTTGCTGCCATGATTCTTGTAGCCCCTGCAATCATAGCTCCGTTGACTTCTCCCAAGAAAGTCAAAGCTAATGACCAACAAGATAGTTCTAATTCAGATAATCGCAAAAATCCGGTTTTCAATCTGTTGAGTATCGTGTCGAAATTCTCCAGATTCATAGCTCAAACTGTGATGCACTTGGTTAAAGGAATGGTCAATATGCTCGATTCCCTGTACAAGAAAGCTTTATCTGCTTTCCTTCGCTCCTCTATTGCAGTAATGCTGGTAAACTAGACTACTTTTATATGAATTCATATGTGAATCCATGGTGAAATCTCGGTTTAAATTGCAAATCCTAAATATATTTGGTAGAACTCTAACTTCAGTTTGCCTTCTTATTAGGTAAGGATGGTTATAGATAAATTTGGGATAACTGCCATTAAAAATGCTTGGTATGATGCAAGCCTAGTTACCGACAGCGTTCTTGAGGGTTATACCAGAGTAAGCATGTTTACTTGTTACTCTTTCCGTCCCAAAAGAAAAGAACCCTGTTTTTTTCATTTAGAAATTCAAATCTAGTTCCTCCGGAATTCACATGTTTGGCTTTTCATTGCAAACCAACCATCGTTACTGCAAGAATGCCAAAAGGAGTAGTATGGTTTGCAAGAATGAAAACTTTTTTATAAATTGTGGAAATGCAAGAACAAAAACTACCATTGCAATTGGCACTTTCTGATCCGCTCATTTTGCAAAAGGTGGTTTTTGTTTTGCTTTTTCGCAACTAAGATGGTTTATTTGCGAGAAAAAGCCAAATAAATTATGTTTCAAAAAGTTCAGTTTTTCTCTCCAAATGTTTCTATTTTAAAGGACTTTGTATAGCTAAATGTAATTATCATCTTTTTTGACACAAAGTAATTTTTGTGAGTTTTGAAGTTCAAGAAGTAATTGACATGTAAAAGTCAAAGGTGGACATTTTGGGATGGATGCAGTAGTAACTGGTCTTAAATTTAAATTTTTCGCATCTGGTTTGATCCTTTCTTGATTTGTTTGCAGCCATTGCGAACAAAGGGTTGGGACAGGGCTCTGGTGGAGTTCACGGCAGAGATGCTTGCTAGCTCGGTTCCTGAATCAAATCCGCCATGGCCAGAAAGATTGAAAGAGATCTCATGTCCAGGTTCACATGCTTGCCCCATCTTTTTTGGTGTTTCAAAAATCCTTTGATGATTCAAGTTATATACCAACTAAGGCTATCATTGGCAAACTAGTTGATAAGCTAGCTTGTTAGCCTTCTTTTGGCAAACTAGCCGGTGGTTGATGAACTAATCATGTTTGGTAAAAACTAGCTGATAAGTTGGTTGAGAAATGCAAAATAACCAAAAAGGACATGTTAAAAAATTAGTCAATTTTAACATATCAAGATATATTTAAAACAAATCATTAATCCAAACTAGATTGTAAAAACAATTAAAAGATATAATATAATAATTAATAAAATTTCAATTTTGATTTATTATATATAATATTAAAATTTTTGGATTTGTATAACCAAATACAAATATTTATAATAAATTTACTAAAAGATATTAAAATAATAATTAAATTAAATATTTTAAAAATCTTTATCAAAGTTTTATTACTTATGAAACAAAAGAAATATAACTTTAACTTTTATTAATTTACAAAAATATTTTTAAAATTGTTTATATTTGTTTTTTGAAGACTAAATATTGAAAAATAATAAAGGTAATAATAATAATAATATAAAAATTATTGATAAATTTAATAATAATTCTAAATAATTAATTATTAATACTAATCAATAATTTACATTTAATAATAATTAGTAATTTCAAATTAATATTAATTAAAAAAACTATAATTAATCTTTATTTATAAATTAAAATTTATAATTAATATTTCTTAATAACAAATAAAAATTAATATTACTCAGGGTTATAATTGAAAGAAAGTGACAAAAAGCGCCTGCTTGTTGAAATGCTACTTGGCTTATAAGCTACTTTTTACCCATCCAAATGAGGCTAGTGCTAACGTGTTATAAGCTCAAAAAATAAGCTAGCTTATAAACTAGCTTATGTTTGCCAAACATGGCCTTAGTAAAAAAGATAGCTTGTTGGGTAATAAGTTAGCTGTTAGTTGATAAACTGGTTGTTGGGTAATACGCTAGTTGATAAGCTGGTTGTTGGGTAATAGTAATACGCTAGTCATGTAAGGGTAAAACTAACTGATAAACTAGATGACAATGTGACCCAAAAGAACATGTTGAAAATTAATAAAAAATATATAAGAGGCATGGTTGGAGAAAAGTGAAAAAAGATTTCGGAGCTTATTGAAATGCTACTTCAAGTAGTGTTTCAATTTTGGCTAACCAAACGGAGTTTTTTTTTACTAAGATCCATGATTAATGCAACTCAATAGTTACCAAAAATGGCCTAATTACATTCACACCTTATAAAAAATCAACAATTTGAGCTTGGTACTGTTTGGCCATTTAACATTTCATTTTGTGGGTCCTGTTTACATGGGAATAACAATAAAATATGATTAGTAGGTACCATCTCCAAATCAAAGATAAGTTGCACAAAATGGATAACAAAACAACAATGAACAAAGGAAAATAGTATAACCAAATGGAACCTATTTAAACCTTAGCTAATTATAAGGCTATGTTAAGACTCATTATTGGCAAATGATCAAATGAAACAGTTCTAATCGTGACTGGTGATAGTGACCGTCTCGTACCATCTTGGAACTCTGAGAGGCTTTCTCACGCGATCCCCGGATCTCGCCTTGAAGTAATAAAGAAGTGTGGCCACTTGCCTCATGAGGAAAGGCCACATGAGTTCGTCACAATTGTTGATAACTTCTTGACAACCGTCTTCCAACGGGTAGAATCACAACCACTGCAACCAGCAATATGAAAAAGATTCATTGACCAATCTTACTTGCACGATGCCAGGTAATGGAAGGATTTAAAAATATTTACAATGCTTAAAGCTTTTTTGTTGGTTTTTTTAGTACGATGAAAACATTATGTTCGTATTTTTACTTGTTAGGAAATAGGATCAGTTGCTGCTATCAAACCATCACATTCAGACATGAAGGTCAGCCTTCCATGATGCCTACGACTACTAAACTAGAAACACGTTAAGGTAAGAATTTTTCTCCCAAACCGCCATTAGAGAACCCGTATAAAACATATGCTATATTTTACTATTTATTGGTCTTAACTTGACGTTCCATTTATTTATATAACAGAGGCTAGACTAGGATCGATTGAATAAATGAACTTAAATGAGTTCAATTAGGAATACTCCAATTATTTTTTTAGTTCAATGACTTTCATCTAACATGTTCGTGCCCAAAATAGTCTGACACTGGTTCAAGTATGCTTCCATAAAAATTTAGAAATATAAAGGGTTTGATTTTTTAAATTCAGTTTTTTAGGTGAATTAGCTAAATGGCCCGGATATTAGATAAATTATCTACTAGCCAGGCCATTTAGGATAATTGTTTCATTCGAAAAAATGGGAATATTTTCGTGATGCCTTGAACAGATTCACTGAAAATTGGTGCGGTTAATAATGAGTCTTTAACGTCTATAGTGATGTTCTTATTAATATTGAGGATTAAACATTTAAAAGTATCATAGGTGATAATACATGATAATTTTTTTGGATGTCGGGTTAGCTTGATTTGTCAATATTTTTTTAAAGTTAATAGTTAATATATTAAATAATAAATATAAAACTATTAGCAACATATCGAACCATTTTTTTATGAATAAACTAATTCAAGAAAATTGTAAAATTTTGACACTTTAATGGGGGTTTTTTTAATCATTTTACCAAGTTTGTTTTAGCTAATTTTTTTAATATTAACTTTTGCCTTTTAATAATAAAATAATTACTCTGAATCGAGGATAGGATCACATCACAAGAGAAAAAAACGTCCTACACATGTGGTTTGTTGGCCGTACTTCAAGATAAGGGCAAAAGTAAAAGTAAACCAATAATGGCAACCAAACTCATCGTTATACGCCTTTCTTTTTTCCTTATAATCATTGCTCACATCTTTTAACCAAATAAACGTAACTTATATCTCACCTGGTGTAGGGTCTGAAAATAAGGGTTTTTTGGAAAGTAATCTAATGGGGTTCAAAATAATCTCACATGTTATTAGAGCACACCTGTCTAGCCCTCTCTTGACACTCGGTCCTATGTCCAACCAATAGGCGTCGACACATCATTTTTTTTCTCTCCCTTACTACCATTTAATTTATATATACACCCCGTTTCATTTACATAACCACCCCATACAGTTACGTATTGACCACATGACTAGTCTGTTGGATTTTCACATTGACTAGACTTTGATCATTTCTCCTCAATATATATATTGGAAACCTCCTCTCCTAAATATACATATTGGAAATCTCTTTATCTTCTCAAAGGCTCTTTTAAAGAGTAATATAATTGGGTTCCACATATTTTCAGAATGATGTGTGCATGCATTTCTTCAACTTGGGGTAAAGAGGTTGTTTTCATAAAGCCCCGACTTGCAAAAAAAACATTATTGCTCAAATATTTCTCTTTGTACATCAATTTAATTTAGGACCCAAACTTCTCTTTGTACTTTTCAATCATCAATAACAAGATGAAAACAGAGATGGCTAAGTTTTTTTTTTTTTTTCTTTTTTTTTTCCAAGGGATTAATCTAGGCATAGCCTAGGACACTCTTCCCAAAAAAAAAAAAGGTTAAGGTTTGTTGGGTGACATTTCGGAGTCTCTTGAAGATTCAATGATCGGTTTATTTGTTGAGTCGTTTTTGAGATTTTAGTTTGCAGTAACTTTCATCTTAGGATGTTAATCGGTGTTTGAAGTTCATGTGTGTGCTTCATGTTTTTGTGCACTTACGGTTTGGTAAAAGTTTGTGGTTCAATTTAGTGCTCGTCTTGGTTTTTGACAGTGATGGGGTTCATATCTCGACGTTATGCATGATCAGAGCGTCCAATCCACGAGTCGCTATTAAGCATGGGTGGATCCATTAAGGAATGAGTAGCGATATTATTTGTCGAAGTTAAATTTTATTTTAGTTTATAGCACAATAACTATTTGGTGTAACCTTTTGATTGGTTATCTGATGGATTGTTTTTTCAAGTTTCAGATATGACCGTTATTATCTCAATATTTCATATGATTGAGTCAATAAGTACTTTACCCTTCTCTCATGTCTCCTTGTAGGTTCATATCAATATAATTACATTTCAATTTTTGCCAAAAAACAATTTGTTAATTCATGAGGATTTTAATATTTTTGCAAAAATAAATAAATGTGAGAGTTTAGAGCTGATTAGCCACTAAATGAAAGTTGGGGATTTGGCCATCAAAATACATCGTTGGTAAGCATCTTTTACCCGGTAAATATTTACAAGGTAAGAGTCTTCTCCCTTACTTACTGGGTAAGGGGCCGTTTACCAAAATGCTTACTGGCAAGGACATTAGCCTCACTTATCTTATCGTATAACATTCCCTACCATCAAAATTGATTGTTGGTAAGCGTTTACCGGGTTAGAGTCATTTCTCTCACTTACCGGGTAAGACTCTAGGTCCTTGTTATGACTCTTATCGGGTAAGATTCTAGGTAGTTTTCATGCTCAATAGGTAAGGACCGTAAGGTAAGTAATACCTGTAAGCGCTTACCCGGGTAAGTATTTATTAAACGGACCCTAAGATTATCGATCTTTGTTATCATCTTTTACCCGGTAAATATTTACAGGGTAAGAGTCTTCTCCCTTACTTACTGGGTAAGATTATCGATATTTGTTATGTTTCTTACCGAATAAGATTCTTGATCCTTGTTAATTGCCATGTTCATCAATTAAGACGTATACGGCACCTTAATAAAGATTTTGGCCAAACTCATTCAATAGAGATATGGGAATGTTGGTAATCGATTTTCTTGGGAGTTAGTTAAGAAATCCCACATCTTGCTCATTATCAAAAACTACCAAAGCAAAAACTCTCAGAGGGCGTTTGATTCGCATAATGGAATTTGATGGAATTGGAATTCATCGAAGGAATTTGACTTTGAAGGAATTCGAATAGAATTTGATGGAATTTGACCTCACGTTTGGTTGGTAGGAATTCAATTCCTTCACTTAAGCTAAGGAATGATGAATTCCTTAAATTGTGGAATTCAATGGAATTGGAAGGATTTCATCGCTTTCATTCCGTGAAACGAACATAGACTTGGAATTTGGTCAATGGAATTGGTCATTCCAATTCCTTCAAATTCCTTCCAATTTCATGAACCAAGCAGCCCTAAGTTGTTCATTCTTTTGAGGTCAGAAGCAAGTTTTTGCAAGATATAGAGTTTTTGGAGTGATTTTAGAAGCAGAAGTGACAGAAAGTAATCATTAATTAGTAATCTATTAAGTGTATGATTATATGTGAAAACCTTGTTTTTAATGTTGGGTTCTTGGGAGTCATCGGGAGGACCTATTAAAAGTCAAGCGAGCTCCTGTGCTTCAAATGATGAAAAAAATTTAAGCACCCGCTTGATTTTCAGGGGTGTCCTTAAATACGTTGAAACCAAATTTTTAACAAAAGTTAAAACACGGGTGAGATGGTTGGATTAACACTCCATATGCAAAAGGTATGAGTTTGAATCTTTTTTTAAGTAAAAGTTTAGATTTTTATCTTTTAAAAGGCTCCAGAGTCTGCCCAAGGCATTAACTAGACTCTATAATGTTATTTTTGAAAATATTAACAGCAAAAATAAAGTTAGAACGATCAAACTCACAACCTTAGGTATAATTATAGACTTTACTACCTCTATGCCAAAGCAGTTTTTGTTATTTTTTCTCTCATTCTGATTTTATGATTTTTTTTCTTCTCATAGGCAGTTCATCTTAAAAATTGTCGTTTTTTATCTCATTTTCAAGGCAATAAATATTTATTTTAATAATTAAGGTCGATTGCATTTGAAAGAATGTATTTTATTCCGCAAATCAACATAATTGACTTTTTCCTCAATCATACCGTGTTTTTACAAACTTTTAATTTATCTTAAAACTACACCCGCTTAAAAAAATTCAATTGATCCGCCATTGGAGATTCACACGTTTTGAATAAAGAAAACATATACATTGCTTTGAGAGGGGGGTTTTGGGCCAATAGTTAGAGAGGGGCTAAGAGCATCTCCAACAACTTTTTCAAAATTTCTCTAAAATTGAGAATCAAAAGTCAAAATCTCTAAAAAAATAATTACATCTGTCTCTAACAGATTCTCCATTTTAGATGATCAAACATTGATTATAATATTAAAATATTCCATTCATCTATTAAAATATTATTTTTCTCTCTACATATTTATTTTTAAAGTTTTCTATTGGTCCTTTCACTTGGTAATCATTTTTTGGGTGATCTCTATATTTTGAGAAAAAAAAAACCCTTCTCTCTTCTACTTTCTCCATTTTGAAGATAGTTTTGGGAAAGCTGTTGGAGCAAAATATTAGCTCAAAATCCCCATTTTCTCCTTTTTCTCCTTCTTCTTCATTTTAAAGATAGTTTTGGGGAAGCTGTTGGAGCAAAATATTAGCTCAAAATTCTCATTTTCTCCTTTTTCTCCAAAATAGAGAAGTTGTTGGAGATACTCTAACCCCCTTCTATATGTATATCAGGAGAAGTAGGTTGGTTCTAATATTTTGGACGTTTGTATAAAAACTTAAATGTGGTTCTATATTTTTTAATTATATTATTTATTAAATTTTTATTGTTAAATTCAAAAATAAATTCTTTTAGTTTAGAATGTATGTGAAAGGTTAAAATAATTATATCAAATAAAAATCAATATGACATTTATATCGTTAAATTAATACCAACAATTTTTTTATGATTAATCTCTTATAAGAGTGAAAAGTTAAAAGTAAACGCATAGTAAGTAAAATATAAAATATATAACAAAAATAGTTTAATAGTCCAGTAACAAACTAAAACCCACTACATACAATTATTCAAGAAGAGTATAAATAATTAGACATTACTATTTTCTGATAATAAATCTTCTAACGTTTATAGAAGCAAAATCATATTATACTTTCATATAAAGATTTACTAGAAATTCATTTTCAATCAGAATTAAACGCAGAATATTTAATCTCCCTTGAGACATAGTCGATCACAAATGAAATATCAAAAAACTTGAAAACGATTAAGGAACATATAGAAATAATCAACAACAATAAAGAATTTTTTAAATCTTATTAAATAATCAAAACAAAGTTAGTAGAAGAAAATCATTAAAAAAATAAAATAAAATAAATTTAATATTATTTATAGACTAAAATATGTACCTTCAAGGTGGAAAAACTAGGTTTGTGCATCGGTCGGGTCGGGTCGGGGCCCTAAACCCTAAACCCGATTGGATATCGGGTAGTGGATGGAAGCCCCGAAATCCAACCGATTATAATTCGAATATTCGGGTTTCGGGTGGTTCGGGTTTCGGGTGGGGGTGGGTCGAGTGATCGGGTTTGGGGTGTCCAGTAACTAAGTAACCTGGAATAGCCGAATAGGAACATCAAATTGGGACATCAAGTACGCAGACATTGGACTAACACTAATTTCTAGTTATAAAAAACAAAATCCAAAGCATCCCAACATTGGACTAAAGACTAATTTCAAATTTTCAATCAAAAGAGACACATACAGTAACTTACTGTCCAGAATACACAGTTGATGACTTACTGTCCAAAACCAAAAATCATGAATTGATCAAGTAGCTGAATGCCTGAATCATGAATAAAACCAAGAACTCAAGAAGACTTCATACAGTAACTTAGTAACTACTGTCCAAACTCCAAATCCAAAATCAAATTACACATTAGTAGAGGCCTAGAACTAGTAGAAGGAGACATACTTAGAACTTAGAAGAGACCGGTGGAGTCGTGGGTGGAGTGGTGCGTCGGTGGGCGGTGGGAGGAGGGCGTCGTGGTCGAGTCATGCGCCGGTGGAGTCGTGCGGTCAACAGAGGTCAGGTCACTAGTCGGAGTCGGAGAGGTCTCTGTCGAGCCGTCGAGGAGCTGGAGAAGGAGGTCGGAGTCGTCGATGTCTCAAATCGATGAACTATTAAACTGAATTTGATTTGAGATTTGGGAGATTAGGTTTATAAAGTATTACCATTTATAAAATAGTTTTTTTTTTTAAATTATTAAATTCGGGTTTCGGGCGGGTCAGGTGGGGAATTTGGATACCCACCCCGATCCGTTTTATCCGATATAGAGTTCGGGTTCGGTTTATCGGGTTTTCGGGTAGGGTAAATTTCGGGGTTTTCGGGTCTCGGGTCGGTCGGATTTTGCTCACCCCTAGGAAAAACCTAAGGAGTGTTGTAATTTTATGATCACGTCAATGAAATGAAATTGAGGGGTGTTTGGTTGGGGGTATTGAGGGGTAAGGAATGAGAATGATAATGAAACTGATATAATATAATGAGCACATTACCACAAACCCATTAATTTCCATTCCTGACCAAATTCGGAGGAATGGAAATTTTATTCCCGGTCAATCATCTTTTTCTTATGCGTTCATTCATTTGTCGATGTTGAATGTAAAATATTTTTTATTTTCATGTTGCATGTCACCTATTTGTATTAAAAATATTATACAAAATATTTTTTTTATTAATTATATTGGTTTAACCAAACAACATCAATGTAATACTCATTCCTATTTCCGTTCTCCTGCATTCCCATTTTCATTCCTTATAATGAACCAAACGCCCCCTTAGATAAAAAAAAAATACATGAGATGAATAAATAATTGGGAAAAAAATAAATCATTTTAAAAATTTACATAACTAGGTTATCTTAAAAATCACAATTTTTTAAACAATTTCAATTTTTTATTTAAATAAGTTATTTTTTTAATTTATAACTAAGTTATCTTAAAAATAAAAATAAAAGTAAAATTTTTAAATAACTAAATTATTTTTTTAAATAGTTAAAGATAAATACAACAGTCATAGCGAGAATTGAACCTATGGCACCTCCCAAACAGAAAAATGCACTAGCCAACTAAACGTGAAGGTAATTTGTTTAAACTAATGGATTTTATGGCATATTTAAAAGAATAAAGGGACAAATCTCAACCACTAATTGGATAGAATCAATTAAGGCTGAGCATCGGACGGGTCGGGTCGGGTCTAAAATCCCGAAACCCGATAGGATATTCGGGTGAGAAGTGAGCCCCCGAAACCCGACCGAAAACAGTTCGGGTAGTTCGGGTTCGGGGCAGTTCGGGTCGGGTGGGTCGGGTCTGGGCCTGCTTTGGGCTGCTTTTTTTTGGGCCTGTTATAACTTAAAACTTAAACAAAAACAAACTAAAGATTAGGAGTTTTAGGACTGAAAAACGAAAACATAGGGCCAATAACATAAACAAACTAAAGATTAGAAGTTTTAGGGTATTTAGAAATTAGAAATTTAGAATTAGGATTATAAAAATAAAATAAAACTGATTTTTTAAAAAATTTAAAAATATTCGGATTTTTCGGGTCGGATCGGGTTTGGGTTTGGATACCCAACCCGATCCTATATTATCCGATAATATAAACAGATCGGGTTATATCGGGTTTTCGGGTTTCGAATTTCGTTGCTTTTTCGGTTCGGGTCGGGTTTTTCGGGTTGGGTAAGTTTTGCTCACCCCTAGAATCAATGGCTTAAAATAATAGTGGCATATTATGTAATTAATAAAACAAAAAAATTAATTTCCAACAAGGTCAAAAAAATTTAAGGGTAAAATTGGAAAAAGAAAATATTGTTTAATTGATTTGTTGAGATTGGCGAGAAATATGGGATATGATTATCCCTTCCAAATCGGCTAAAACAATTCTTTCTAAAAAGAAATCAAACGCCACTTAATTCATTCAAAAAAAAACATGTGATTTAGGATATAGTAGAATCACATATGATTCTGTAATAATAACATTCTATAGACTGTCCATTTAAGATATAGTAGAATCACATATGATTCTGTAATAGACTGTATAATATAGCATTATGTCTAAGGTGTAGAATCACATATGATTCAAAGATGCATCATCCAAAATAATTCTTTTCAAATAAGTTGTAGTAAAATCACATATGATTGTGTGATATATCCTGAAGATAATCATTCTTTCCAATTCAATACTAGTATAACCACATATAACAAAAAACATACCGATAGAAAAAATGGTAAATCATATATGATTATACTATTCAGAAATAAGACAAGATGCTAAACTATACCAACCATTACAACATCATATGTGATTGAACACGAAAAAATTAATAATCATGTATGTACCAACCAAAATCACATGTGATACTATTAACAATTATATGTATACCCATTTGAAATTCTAGAAACATGTATACCCAGATGCAACCTCGAAAAAAAAACCAAGATTCAGACCTACTCCCCATCTTCTTCACTTTCTTCATCGCCGACGGCAAAACTCCGGCCATCGTCTTCACTTTAGCGTCCTACCTCCGGTCACCGCTTTCACACCAACTCTCCGGCGATGTATTCACAGCCTCCATGGTAGGTGTATTCACAACCTCCATGTTCTGTTCAATCAAAGCCTCCATGAATAGACGATTCATATCAATTTTGACTTTTGAGTAGACGATTCAAAGCCACCATCTTCACTTTAGCGTCCTACCTCCAGTCACCGTTTTCACACCAATGGCCTGCCGCCTGCCTCATCTTCTCCGACGATGTATTCACAACCTCCATGGTCGGTTCAATCAAAGCCTCCATGAATAGACGATTCATATCAATTTTGATTTGGATTAAATTTGGATTGGGATGCCTATCAGAATCGCATGAATTTAGGATAGTGATATACTATCCTAAATTATTCAGAATGAAATATTACGTTTTTACTATTTTTAAAATACCTTTTTATTAAAATAAACAATTAGTAATTTCTTAATTATGATTGGTCCATAATTGTCTCTTTATTCTTTTAAATTGATGTCATTCTCGTATGATCCTCCCTCTCTCCCTCTCTCTGTATATATATATATATATATATATATATATATATATATATATATATATATATATATATATATATATATATAATTTAGAAAAAATCAGAGACCCCGTGCATTGGCATCATCGGCACACCCTCAGGACCGATCCTAAGGAGAAGGCACGACCGCTAACGACAAGTGAAAGGAGAAACCTTGTTTATGTACCAAATATAGTCATAAGTGTATTGCAAATTTCAGTTGTTTCAACGTCATTAGATTTGCTAGAATGTTGAGAACCAATTGCATTTGGACTTAGCCATTGTCAAGTCGATAGTATTTTGTTTAGTTTCGGTATTTAATATGTAAGAATTTCCACCACATATATTTATTCGGATGATTTATGTTTATACGATATATCATGCACGTCGCATCCCCTAGGCGGGAAAGTAGAGGTGTGACATTATGTGTTTTCAAAGTAGTCACGATTATCGCTTTTTGTTGAAACAAAGACATGCATATAAAACCACGTGTTGTTACCAAATAAACAACATCTAACAATTATACGTATATTTGACAATCCATTTTCTAATTTATTCAATTTTGGCGATTATTAGATTGAATTAATGGAACATGTTTAAGAAGTTCTCCATAAAGCGAATCTCCGTTAGTCATAACTTCTACACCATAAGTGACAACAAGTGTATCAAACTTGGGTAGGGGTGACATTTAAAACCCAATTTTATATTAATGAGGAATATAAGGTGGAGTTCAGAAGTCGGTATCGAGCTCACATGTATAAATGTAAAAAGGTGAAGTAATCAGGGGCGAAGGGATGCAATGAAAAGGAGAAATAGGGGTATGACAGGTGTGGGAAATAGGTATACGGTACATGACAAAACAAAGATCAAAACATCATTAACTAGACCATCAAGAGAACAACATCCAAACCACCAACTACAACGTTGTAATGATGAGATGGACGATAATTGGCGAGGGTGGAGAGACAAGGTTAATTGTGCTTTGGATAGTATGGAGATGCTCTAGAAAATGAGTGTTTCAGACATTGTCAAGAGGTTCCATTTTATTTAACACAAAATTTATGTATGATCGAATTAGACATTGACTCTAAATCGAGCCATTCGGATTCTAACAAGCACGACCATAATTGCATACTTTACATACGAGAGATAAATTTTAAGTACGTCTTGAAAACATAATTTACATGAATGCAAATCAAATCTTATGAAGTGGTCACATTGTTTTCAATCTTCTTAAATATAATCAAGTTATATGATTACTATAAACCACAAGTGAGTAACATTCTCGTGCATTAAGATATTTCAAGTTATCCCACCTCTTTATTTCAAATTCATTTACTTACAACTCACATTAACCAATAATATAGTAAAACAAATTGCATTAAATTGTAACGTATTGTTGGTCCCGAATAAGTAAAACAAGTATTGTAGAAAGGGGGGTTGAATACAATACACAAAAATTTCACTTAATTTTTAATTATTTATTGATATAAATATCAAGAATTACACATAGAAAACTTTAAAGATCGTTGCGGAAAAGAACAGGTAACCTATTCTAACAATCTTACACTTAGAAACTTAGAACACAACTTGGAAAACACAAAGTTTAAAAGTATGAAGATGAGAGAAAATTGTTGGGTAATCTGAAGATTTGAAGATGACCTCCCGATCTTCCATTTTGTATCATCATACTTAGAATATTTTGAGGTTCTTTTAGCAGCTTGATTTTTATACAAATGTTCGGTGAAGTCGAAGATTAGCCGAAGAAAACAACGAAGAAGTATATCTCTCAAAGCGGATTGAAGATAGACTTCTCAGCCTAAAGCCAAGCATGCCTACTTGATCAACACCATTGGGCCAGGATGGTGCCGATCTCAAATCTTCAGCAATCGAAGATTTTTCAATCTTCAGCAGCCGAAGATTTCTCATATCTTCAGAGCCCGAAGATCTCTCAATCTTCAGGAGCCGAAGACTTCTCAATATTCAGGAGACGAAGACTTCTCAATCTTCAGGAGCCGAAGACTTCTCAATCTTCAAAGCCCGAAGATTTCTCACAAACACGTTGTACTTTTCTGACAAAGTATATTTATGATATCTTACATTGACGTGGACCTCATCTGAATATCAGATAAAGTAAGCTTTGTCTCCTACACCATTTTAAGAAAAGGTCTACACCATCATGCAGGTCAACACTTCAAGACAAAGTCACCTCAAGACAAAAGGTATATCCTGTACCATGTTAAAGACTTGTGTCCATCCCTTGCTCAACAGGTGTCCCATGAATTTAATGCATGAGGCACTATAAATATGGGGGATGGTTCAACATGCAAGATCACCAGCTCTACAACCTTCAAACTCTCTAAGTTCCTGACATTTTCTCTTTACGAAGTTCTTATTGGTTTCTAAGTGTTTTACAATTTTTCTTCATTTCTCTTAGTGTTAGATTGTTTGAGCAGATTCGTCTGTTCTCTTCCGCAACAATCAAAAGTTTCTATGTGTAATTCTTGATTTTAAATCAATAAGAATTAAATTAAGTGAAAAAATGTGTGTATTGTATTCAACCCCCCCTTCTACAATACCTTTCTTATTTACTTACTGCTATTTGGGACCAACAAGTGGCATCAGAGCGGTTTAGTTTAACTCAATAAACTAGATCCGCAATGGCATCCTCTTCTTCTTCTTCTTCTTTGAACAATGTTTCTTCTCAAAACACCACTGTTGTTTCATACGACAATGACTCTATAACCAAACCACCAAAGTTTAACCCCAATAACTTTTTCTTGTGGAAAAGTCGTATGATACTCTTCTTAGAAGGAGTTGACAGCAGATGTCCTACTATCTTACATGAAGGTCCTTTTCTTCCTAGAGTTTGTGACCGGTACAATGCCAAAAAGGCAGATAAGGGAAATGCTGATGAGGACTCTTCTGAGGAAGAAATAACTCCAACAAATGGGAGATACATTGTAAAGGATACCAGTAAATATAATGATGAAGACAGACGTCTTATAGCTCTTGATACTAAAGTCAGAGCCATCATTTCCCTTTCTCTGCCTAATGAGGTCTATCACTCCCTTGTTAACCTTTCTACTGCTAAAGAAATGTGGTCCACTCTGTGTGTTCTCTATGAAGGTACGTTTGAAGTGAAAAAGAGCAGAAAGATTTCTCTTGTAAGAAAGTATGAACTCTTTTCTCATGAAAAGGGTGAATCTCTCTCAAACTACTACAATCGTTTTAACAGTCTTCTCAACGATCTTAAACTTGTGGGTCGCATCTATGATAATGAGGAAGTCTTGTGCAAGTTCATGGACTGTCTTCCTGAGTTTTGGGAAAATATTTGTACTTGTATCAAGTATACCAAGGATCTTGATTCCATGCCTCTCACTGCCTTGTATGGCACTCTCTTTAACTATGAGCATACTAAACTGCTTAGGAAGTCTATCACAAAAGACATTAACAGCTCTTCTCTAGCTCTTGTCAGTGATTCTTCCAAAAATGTTGTGTGTATTCCTAGAATCACCTATCCCTCTGATTCTGACAACAATAGTCAAGAAGGCCCCAATGACCCTTCAGAAGCCTATCTTAGCGAGGCTGATGATGAAGGAGAGGAGACCTCTGTAGCTCAGCTGTCAGATGGTGTTGCCATGCTGGCAGGTTTTTCAAAAGGCAAACCTCGCTTCTCTTCTGGAAAATCCAGGTTTTCTAGAAAATCATCTTCTACTCTTTCTAAAACCACTCCCTCTGACAAATCTAATGAGGAATGTTACAGGTGTAGGAGGAAGGGACACTTTGCTTCTGAGTGCAGAAGCAAGTCTTCTGATAAATCCAGACTACCTTCCTCTAACCGTACCTCCTCTAGGTCTGTCAGAACCAAGTCTGACTCCTTCCAACCTTCTTTTCAAAAGTCAAACACATCTGTCCCTTCAAACTCTGACCGTGCTGAAAAGTACAAGGCTAAATACAAGAGAGAGAAGGAAAGAAATGTTTTTCTAGCCAACAAAGGAAAAGGTCTTCTCGTTGAATCTCATGATTGGGCAGATGAACCAACTTCCGAAAGTGACAAGGAAATGGCCAACCTTTGTTTTATGGCTAAACTAGATGATGTTGATGACTGTGAAACTTCTTCCACCTCTATGGCTCTTGTTACTGCTGAGATCTCCACCTCTTCTACTCAGGTACATCCATTCTTTTCTCTATCTGATGTTGAGAAAATTGAAGATTTTGACTCTTTGACCATTGACTTCTATGAAGCCAAAGACGCAAAGAAAAAGACAAATGCTCAGATAAAATCTCTTTCTTCTCAGCTGCAAGTTTGTCTTTCCCAGCTAAAACATTTTGAAAAAATCAAGGCTGAGCTTGAAGATTTGAAAACCATAAATTTCACTCTTGCCAAAGAGAAGAATAAACTTCTTAAAAGGTTTAAAAAGGAGCAAGAAATTGTGAATAGGCATGGAAATGGGGCGGGGATGGGGCGGGGACCTCAATCCCCATCCCTGTCCCCAATCCCTCATCTTCATCCCCGTCCCCATCCCCGTCCCCATCGGGGATTATGATCACATCCCCATCCCCATCCCAACGGGGAACGGGGATCCCCAACGGGGAAACGAGGATTTTCTTTTTTCGTTTATGTAAGCTATTTAAATCAAATATATGGAACACCACACATGTTTAAATATCACATATTTCCCATAAACCTAAAATCGAAAAAAATTTAATTTAGTATATAAATCACAACATCATATAACAATTAATAACTTAAAACCAAAATAAATTCAACCGCATTCGGAAAAAAAAAAACTTAACTTCAAACGTACCAAAAGATATCGAGTAATTGTGTTTTGATTGACATCCAAAATATATACTAACATCCAAAAAATAACAATTTTATATTATAGACCTAGTTAGGAAATAGGAAATTATGAATTACCAATTTAGTTTAAATAAATATATATCAAATATTAATTAAAATATAAAACCGGGGCGGGGCGGGGAGTGCAATACCCGTCCCCGTCCCCATCCCCGGTTTAAGACAAACGGGGATCCCCGTCCCCATCCCCAGTTTAGCGGGGAATCCCCATCCCCGATCGGGGCGGGTGGACCGGGTTCCCCGACGGGTCGGGGCCAATTTTCATGCCTAATTGTGAAAAGGTGGACAAGTTCCTCCAAAAACTTAGAAAGGATTTTTCAGGATCAAATACCTTGTGATGACAAGTCTGGACTAGGCTTCGGGAAATCTGACCTTGAACCTCCGTCTGACACCCATGATCCTTTATCTCTTCCCTCATTTTATGAATCTTCTGAAGAGAACTCTGACAACTCTAAATCTTTGGACTCCTCTGACCTCTCTAAAAATCTCAAGTTTGGAATGTTCATCAAAGCCAAAAGCATTGATTCTCCTCTTGAAAGTGAGAAAATCCAAGACTTAAATGACCATCCTAAACCCATTATCGAGTCTATGTCATCCTTGAAAATAAATGAGGCTTCATCTTCTAAATCCAAACCCTCTAAAATTCCAACCAGAGATCCTCAGCCATCTTCAAATACATTCTCTTCCTCAGAAAAAGGAAAATCGGTTGCCGATATTCCTCCCAAAAAGAAATTTCCCAAGAAAAACTCAAAGAAATCATCTTCTCTTCCTATCCCGAGACCAGTGATGTTGAAAAATCTAAACTCCAAGATATCCTCTTCTATTCCTTCAGCTAACTCCGACAAAGGTATCTTGGGTCCCAAGCCTCTTGATTCTTCTCTACCCTCAAAGGTCATAAAAGTCAATGTGGCCAATCATCACAAGGAAGATGATCAAAGCTCCAAAAAGGTTTTTATCTATAGAAAATGCTACAACTGTGGTGATACCTTTCACCTTGCTAAGGATTGTCCTATGGAAAGAATTGATAAAAATGCTTCCAAGGATTCTCCTTCTTCTTCTAACTCAAAAGGACCCATTTCCAAATGGGTACCAAAGAACTGATTTCCTTGTGATTGCAGGGTCTAGGGCACCAACAAATCTGGTATCTTGACAGCGGGTGCTCACGACACATGATAGGCAACAAATCTCTTATTGTAGACTTCGTGCCTACCAAAGGTCCTTCTGTCACCTTTGGTGATAACTCTAGAGGAAGTACTAAAGGTTATGGAACATTCTCAAACGGTTCCATCACCTTTAATAAAGTAGCTTATGTTGAAGGCTTGATGCACAATCTTCTAAGCATAAGCCAGCTGTGTGATCTAGGGTACAAAGTGATGTTTGAATTATCTTCATGCATAATTTTCAACAAAAACATGGAAACCGTACTTTCTGGCTACCGCAAAGAAAATGTCTATGTCATAGACATGGGACATAGCTCATCCTTCGGAACAAACATCTGCTTTGTCTCTGAAAACTCTGCAAAAAGATGTTGGCTCTGGCACAAACGTCTCACTCACCTCAACTTCAAGACTTTGAATGTCCTTTCAAACCAAGAGCTTGTCACGGGCATGCCAAAGTTATCCTTTGTGAAAGAAAAGCTGTGTGTTGCATGTGAGAAAGGGAAACTCACAAAATCTTCCTTCAAATCCAAGCAATGCTTCTCCATCTCTCAGCCTCTTCAGATGCTCCACATGGATCTGTGTGGACCAGTCAGTACCCCAAGCCTTGGTGGTAGAAGGTACATTCTTGTCATTATTGATGAATTCACTCGTTACACTTGGGTATTTTTTCTCAAGTATAAGAGTGACACCACTGAAGAAATTATAAAGTTCATCAAGAAGTCTAAAGTGCTGAATGGGCAACTGGTAAGATCTGTAAAAAGTGACAACGGAACATAATTCAAGAATAGTATGTTGGATGACTTTTTCAATGAAAAAGGCATCTCACAGAACTTCTCTGTCGTCATAACTCCACAACAAAACGGTGTAGTAGAGAGAAATAACATAACGCTATGTGAATCTGCCCGATCCATGCTGAGTGAATCTCACCTACCTACCTATTTTTGGGCTAAAGCAATCAACACTGCATGTTTTACTCAAAATAGGTCCATCATTGTGAAAAGGCACAACAAGACTCCTTATGAAGTCTTTTATGGTAGAAAACCCAACATTGGCTTTCTTCATGTCTTTGGGTGTGTATGCTACATTCTCAACGACAGAGAAAACTTGGGAAAATTTGATCCCAATGTTGATGAAGGAATCTTTATGGGATATTCTCTCACTTCCAAAGCTTTCAAAGTCTACAACCTTAGAAGGAAGTGCATTGATGAATCCATCCATGTCAAGTTTGATGACCTCAAGATATCATCACTCTCTTGTGATGATAAATAATTGAACCGTTGGATATCTTCCTGTGTTGGTGATGGTCCTCTTCCAACATCATCAGACATTCCCTATACAGTTCCCACTTCTCTCTACCAAAACAATGATCCTTCTACATCTCACAACTCCTCCTCTCATCAAGAGGATGACCCTCAGCCTACCCAACCTTAAAATACACTTCAAATCATCCCAGTCTCTCAATCTGACATTCATTCCTCACCTATACCTGCCGATCTTCCATCTATTTCTCCTGAAAATATCCCTTCCAACTCTCCTCTACAAATTTCTTACCCTCCTCCTTTACCTCCTGCCTTAAAATGGACAAAAAATCACCCTATTGATCAAATCATTGATGATCAACAAGATGGTGTTCAGACCAGAAGAGGCATTGGAAACATCTGTCTCTATGTGAACTTCCTTTCTCTCATTGAACCAAAGAAAGTTGACGAAGCTCTAGTTGATCCATGTTGGATCACTGCCATGCAAGAAGAACTTTCATAGTTCGAAAGGAACAAAGTCTGGAGATTGGTTCCTCGTCCTTCCAGAAAAACTATCATAGGAACTAAGTGGGTCTTTCGGAACAAAATGGATGAAGAAGGCACGGTGATCAGAAACAAGGCTCGACTGGTTGCACAAGGCTATAAGCAAGAGGAAAGAATTGACTGTGATGAAACATTTGCTCCTGTTGCAAGACTTGAAGCCATCAGAATCTTCCTTGCTCATGCTGCCTACAAAAACTTCAGAGTCTTCCAGATGGATGTCAAGAGTGCCTTTCTGAATGAGGATCTAGCTGAAGAAGTCTATGTGAAACAGCCCTTGGCTTTGAAGGTCCAGTCCATCCTGACTATGTGTACAGGTTAGACAAAGCTCTCTATGGTCTAAAGCAGGCTCCTCATGCCTGGTATGACACTCTTGCTGACTTTCTCTTGAAGAACAAGTATTCAAGAGGTAAAATTGACAACACTCTGTTCATCAAGCAAACCTCAGGTAATCTTATTCTTGTTCAAATTTATGTGGATGATATCATTTTTGGTGCCACTGATGAGTCACTGTGTGATGAGTTTGCCTCTATCATGAAAAGCCAATATGAGATGAGTATGATGGGGGAGCTCACCTTTTTCTTAGGACTTCAAGTTAAACAATCTTCAGAATGAATCTTTATAAATCAAAGTAAATACATATGTGATCTTCTGAAAAAGTTCAATTTTAAAAACTCCTCCCCCATGAAAACTCCCATGGCACCACCTTTGAAACTCCATGTTGATCCGGACGGTGTATCTGTGGATATCACCAGCTACCGAGGCATGATCGACTCTCTTCTCTATCTTACTGCTAGTAGACCATACATTATGTTTGCTACTTTCCTGTGTGTGCGTTACCAAGCCAATCCGAAAGAATCTCATTTGGCTGGGGTTAAACGCATTTTTCGGTATCTGAAAGGTGCCATGAAGCTGGGTCTTTGGTACCCCAAAGACTCAGGTCTTGAAAGGGTATTCAGATTCTGATTTTGCAGGATCAAAGATTGATAGGAAGATCACCATTGGCAGCTGCCAACTCCTTGGTGGCAAGCTTGTTAGTTGGTCCAGCAAGAAGCAGAACTCAATCTCCACCTCTACTACTGAAGCTGAATATGTTGTTGCTTGAAGTTGCTATGCTCAGATTCTTTGGACGAAGAATCAACTTAGAGACAACAATCAGCTGTACTCCCACATTCCGATTCTATGTGATAACTCAAGTGCGATCGCCATCGCCAACAATCCGGTGTTGCACTCTCGTTCAAAGCACATCGACATCCGGTATCACTTCATACGAGATCACATCTCCAAAGGTGATATCGAATTACACTTCATCCCTACCGACCTTCAACTCGCGAATCTCTTCACCAAACCGCTTGACGAAGCTCGATTCAAATTTCTCATCGTAGAACTCGGTATGCTAAATATTGATTATTAAATCTTTTAAGAAAATAAAAAAAAAGAAAAGAGAAAATAAAATAAAATAAAATAAAAAAAGGAGTGAAAAAAAAACGAGAGAGAAAAGAGAAAAGAAAATAAAAAAGGAGTGAAAAGAGAAAAAAAAATGTTTCTTTTTTGGCTCCCCTCTCTCTCTACCCCCCCCCTTCGGTTTCTCTCTCTCTCTAACCCCCCCCCTTTCGGTTTCTCTCTCTCTCTAACCCCCCCTTTCATTTTCTCTCTCTCTAACCCCCCCCATTCGGTTTCTCTCTCTACCCTCCCTTCGGTTTCTCTCTCTCTCTAGCCCCTCCTTTCGGTAGCTCTTTCTCTCTTCACATCCTCTCCCCTCTCCCTTTTGAAGATTTCACACCCACCGAAACCCCCCCTCCGGTCCCCTCCCTTCGGATACCCTCTCCCCTTCCTTCGGCTCCCCCCTCTCCTCCTTCCCTCCCCTCCCTCTCGGCTCCCTACATCCACCGACCTCCCCCCCTCCCTTCCCTCTCCCCTCCCTTCCCTTCGGCCTTCCCCCCTCCCCTCCCTTCGGCCTCCCTCCCTCTCGGCTCTCTACACCAAGCCGAACCCCCTCCCTTCCCCTCCACTTTCGGCCCCTTTATCCCACCGAAACCCCATCTCAACCGAACCCCTTTTCCCTCTTCTTCGGTTTCTTAGCCACCGAAAAACCCACCCTCTCTTCTTCGGCTCCCCATGCCCCTTAAGCCACCACACACACACCCTTATACCTCACACCGAAAATTCCATCTCCCCCTATCCCCCTTCTAGCCGAAAACACTCCCTTATCACCTTTTTTCGGCCCCTCTCTCTTCCCACATTCGGCCCAAACCACCGACGCCACAATCTTCGACCCCTCCATCTTTTCGGCCATTCCTTGCAACCCAAACACCCCACACCTTATCTTTATTTTTTTGGCTCCTCTCCCCACCGAAATCAACATCCCCTAGCCGAAATTCCTCCCACCTCCCACAAATTTCACTCGGCCGAACTCCCCCCCCCCCAATTTTTTTTATCTTCTTCCAAACCTACTCTATCCCTCTTCCCTTTTCTTTTTCACACCTTTCACTTCCCTTTTTATTTTTTTTCTAGAAAATCTACCCATCTATCGCATCCTATCCTACTCCTTTTTCTTCCATATCTTCTCTCTTCCCCATAATTTCTCCATAAATCCCATCAATTCCTTTCTTTTCTTCCATATCCCTACAATCCCTCTCCATAATTACCTATTTCTTTTCAAATCTCCCTTTACAAATTCTCCTTTCCATCCCACTATAAATACCACCCCATATCTTCATCTTCTTCTCTATCATATTCCTCATCCTCAACATTTCATCCCAAATTCTATCAACAATTTTTAGCCGACATTTCTTCCTTTTCCCCCTAATTCTCTCTTCCCTTTTTTTTTCTTTCCCAAAGAAAAAAAAACAACAAACAAAAAAAAATAAAAAAAACCATAATGGGCCACTGAATTTATGAGTTCTTTGTGTCTTGTAATTTTTCTGAGTGTCGGTGCCATTTTTTTCTATGTGTTGGTATCATCATCAAATAGGGGGAAAATTGTTGGCTCTCTAGTTGATTTGGTGATGACTCTCCGACCAACACTTACAAAGTCAAGAATATCTTTCTCAACAAGGGCTCTCTATCCACCAATCGAGCTCTCAGCCCAGGTATGTTTTCCTTCATAAAGTCTCCCGATCTACAATGGGTTAATGCTCTCGACACTACGGTGTCCAAGGCTCCTCATCTGTAGTGGCCCCATCTGCCCCGTCCCAAGTAAAGTCGGCTAGTAAAAAAATCTTCAAAGGATTCTGGCACCTCTACACTAGCTAAGATGACCATATGACCGAAAGAACCTTCGGTTGTTGCCCCGATCACACATCCCTCTTCAAAGCGGAGGCACTCATCTTCTTCCCCTCCCTCTCCTCTCAAGAGGCTGAGGAAGGTTTCAAGGGCCAAACCACCTACTCCATCCACCGGTTCTTCAAAATCGGTATGTGTTGAAATTTTCCCATCTGGGCCCGGGGACTCTGCTAAATCCAAAGCCACCTCCTTTGTATCCTCACAAAAGGATACAATTGTAAAATTGGGGACCCCTATTATTCCCTCATCAACCTTTTCCTTGGTTGATAGGGATGACTTGGACTCCTCCCCTATCCAAGGTGCCTCTTCTCCACCTCACAGCCTATCACCCGGGATTCTCAGTCCCAATGATTCTGCACGATCTAAGGATGAATCTGCCTTTCCATGAGCAGGTTCAGAGGATCCCAAAAACTTTCTCACTTCTTACTTTCCGACACCATGAATTAGTTGAGGGGGAGCGACTGACCACTCAAACTTAAACTCTGTTGAAACTAATTCTGAGATGGACGGTGTGATCAAAGCCACCATACATTAGTTGAGGAGGAGTATGAATTGAGGGGGAGCAACCATTCACTCAAGTTCAAACAATCCCGGCTACTGTCTTATGTATCTTTGTATATTTGTTTTCTTTCTCATTCTTTATTCTTTGTATTTATTTATTCGTTTGTATAGCTATACTCATTCTTTTATTCATTTGTAAATGTTGGATATACTTTATTAAAAAAAATCCAAAAAAAAAGGACTATGTGAAAAGAACCCAAAAAGAGTAAATATGGGTCAAAATGAAATATTCAATATACTCTTAGTTTTATTCTTTAGTATGGATGTCATCCTCAAATAGGGGGAGATTGTTGGGTCATCTGAAGATTTGAAGATGACCTCCCGATCTTCCATTTTGTATCATCATACTTAGAATATTTTGAGGTTCTTTTAGCAGCTTGATTTATATACAAATGTTCGGTAAAGTCGAAGATTAGCCGAAGAAAACAACGAAGAAGTATATCTCTCAAAGCGGATTGAAGATAGACTTCTCAGCCTAAAGCCAAGCATGCCTACTTGATCAACACCATTGGGCCAGGATGGTGCCGATGTCAAATCTTCAGCAGCCGAAGATTTCTCAATCTTCGGAGCCCGAAGATCTCTCAATCTTTAGGAGCCGAAGACTTCCCAATCTTCAGTAGCCGAAGACTTCCCAATCTTCAGAAGCCGAAGACTTCCCAATCTTCAGGAGCCAAAGACTTCTCAATATTCAAAGCCCGAAGATTTCTCACAAACACATTGTACTTTTCTGACAAAGTATATTTGTGATATCTTGCATTGACGTGGACCTCATATGAAGATCAGATAAAGTAAGCTTTGTCTCCTACACCATTTTAAGGAAAGGTCTACACCATCATGCAGGTCAATACTTCAAGACAAAGTCACCTCAAGACAAAAGGTACATCCTGTATCATGCTGAAGACCTGTGTTCATCCCTTGCTCAAGAGGTGTCCCATGCATTTAATGCATGAGGCACTATAAATATGGGGGATGGTTCAACATGCAAGATCACCAGCTCTACAACCTTCAAGCTCTCTAAGTGCCTGACATTTTATCTCTACGAAGTTCTTATTGTTTTCTAAGTGTTTACAATTGTTCTTCATTTCTCTTAGTGTTAGATTGTTTGAGCAGATTCGTCTGTTCTCTTCCGCAACAATCAAAAGTTTCTATGTATAATTCTTGATTTTAAATCAATAAGAATTAAATTAAGTGAACAATTGTGTGTATTGTATTCAACCCCCCCCCCCTTCTACAATACCTTTCTTATTTACTTACTGCTATTTGGGACCAACAAAAATAGTTGCCAACTTTTTCTTGAGTGCACTGAGTTCTCTTGATGAAAGTGTAGCTTGCATGGAGGATGTATTCACCTTTATATACTACCTTATGCATTAAATGCAAAGGACACTTGTCAAACTTAAATTGAATCCTTGAGATTTTCTTCAATAATTTATAAGATATTTGAAGTGACTTATCAAGATACAAAAAGTGCTTTTGTACTTTGATAAGACAATATCTCAATAAAATATTCCTGGTATAAATCTTTTTTAGATCTCTTGGAGAAAGTCTCTATCAATTCAGAACTTGATGAATATCCTCTGTGCAAAAGAAGGTTTCATTCCTTTTGTTAGAAGGATGTTGGAAATAAAAGGTATAATCAAATCATGAGGATTTGGCTAAAAAGTAGATAGCCGATTTATGAGAGAGAATTCGGCAGAAGGTTTGTCTGTCAAATTATCGACATATGGGAGGTCTGTCGAATGATCGGAAGAGGAAAGTCCTGCCGAATAAACAAGGAAATATCGGCAGGGGAATAGTCTCCCGAAGAATAAGTATCTCTTCGGCATGAATAACTTAGAACTTAAGTTTGTCTTGATCCGCATCAGTAGGCTCACTTCCTGTTGAATTCGGTTGGTCTTTGATTTCATCGATCTTTTAAAGCACAACTAAGTTATTACAAAGAACCTTAAAATTAAACTAAGTATGGAGATGTTCAACATTCTACAAATATGAAGTTACAAGCCGAAAGGGGAGGTCATCTTCAAATCCTTGATGACCCAACAATCTCCCCCTATTTGATGATGACATACTATACTTAAATAAAAGAGAAGAGTTAATGAATAATGCATTTTGACCCTGTTTTACTCTTTTGGGTTCTTTTTCACATAGACCATTCTTTTTGTTTCTTTTTGGATTTTTTAGAGTATCTGACATTTACATGTATAAAATGAATAAAAGAATAAACTATACACACTACTTACTCAAAGAAAAATTGTACTTGTATTAATCTTTTATAAGAAAGATTACAATACTGTTAGGACTGAAAGTCCTATGTGTTGAAAGTGGAATAAAGTATTTATAAGGGTGCATAATGTAATTAATGAATAGTTGTTTTAATAGATGGGCCCAAGCCCATAAAGCCCATTAGGCCTTGTAAGCCTAAGTATATAAAGGCATATTTAGTTCATAATTAGGTTGGACAGTTGTTAGACAGTTTAGAGAAGTTTGAGTCTCATTATTTTCATAACACTAGTCTATAGGTTTACTCTCTCAGATCAGAAATTCTTTCTGTAAACCTGTAACCCTTTGATTTCATATTAATCATATGACTAGCAGTTGTGGCCATATAATTGTTCATCTTTGATATTATTTGCTGCTAATTGCATTGTACTGGGATCTACAATTAGTATCAAAGCAAAGAGACTAAAGGTTTGATCCAGAAAAAGGTTTGTCTAAAACCCTATAATCAAGTATATGTGTTAATCGCTGTTATCTGTTTTTAAGTGATTATATGTTTCTGAGTTTATCGATCTGTTTGATTTCGGTCCTTCTGGGTTTAATTGCTAATCGGTCGAAGTTATTAATATTATTGATCTGGGTTTAATTGATCTGGGTTGTGTCTGAAGTGTTCTTCGGTCGACTTATGTGTGATTGAATCTGGTTATCGGTCTTCTAATCTTCATATCGTCATAAGTGATTTATCGATTTTCTGGGTTTGATCTTCATCGAATTCCAGATTCTTCGAGTTCTTCGGTCGATATTCTTCGATTTTATCCGGCTTTAAGACTATCTGCTTATTTGATCTAATCTGTTATCGACCGATAGTTTTTGACCGATAGTTTATTCGACTGATAGATATTGGACCGATATCCTTCGACCAATATAGTGTCATTACCGGTCCTTTATTCGACCGGTACATTGTCACTACCGGTCCTTTGTTCGACCGACACATTGCTTCGATCGGTACCTTGCATTACCGGTCAATCCGTTCGACCGATACCGCTTGACCAATATTAGTTCGACCGGTATATTGGTTTGACCGATACTTTGTCCTTATCGGTCTTTTGATTCGACCTGCATTGCTTCGACCGGTACTTTGTCCATTCCCGTCTTTTGCTTGACCGGTACCCTTCTCGACCGGGTTTCTTAAAAAAATAAAAAAAGGTCAAATTTTTTGTCTCACGATCATTTTGCAGTGCATTTCTTTTAGCCCCCGTACTTCAAGGTTTCAGTAGTGTGTCATTTGTGACTCTAAACTTTCAAGTTTCACATTTTGTCACTTTTGGTCCTTGCACTTTCAAGTTTCATCTCTTGTCAAGTTCTGTCCCTAGAAATCAAGCTTTTCAGAGCCGGATCGAATACATTCTATTCGATACGATCAAAATGGTGAACCCTCCAAGGTTGTGGTCCAAAGGAGAATATGAAGAGTGGAAAGTTCATTTTTTGAACTTCGTGGACGGACACGAGGTGGGCAATTATATCAGATTTTCTTTGACTGAAGGAGAGATGCAATCCCAACTTCCGACAGAAGCTTCGCCCGTGGAAAAGGAGAAAAGAGAGAGGGCTAATAATTGAGCTCGACATTATATGACAAGTAGTATTTCTTGTGAACTTTTTCGTGACATTTTGAGTGAAATTTATGGTCAAATAAATACTTACACAATGACATGAAAAGAGTTATGGGATTGTACTGAATGGTTGATGCTAGGGCCAAAGGGTTTCTTAACAGGAAGAGAATTGGAAGCTGAGAACTCTGAACTAAAAAGACGGATTTCTGATCTGGAAGTTCAAATTGTCCAAATCCAACAAGCAGCATCTGTTGAAAGTTCTGAGGAGCAGATTGAGCATCTGAAAGATACAAATGCTGAGCTTCAAAAGCAAATATCTGACTTGGAGCAAAAGCATGCTCAAGATAAATCCGAGTTTGAGAAATCGTTCGCAAAGAAGTTCTCAGATTTTTCCAGAAAATGTGCTGATGAGAAGAAAGAAGTTGAGCTGAAATGAATAAAACTTTCTCAACAAGTTTCTGCTTTCGAGAAAGTAATCATCCTTGAAAGAGAAAAGTTTGAAAAAGAAAAGAAGGCCATTGAACAAAAGAATGTGGGATTCTTCAAAGAAATATCCGGCCAAAGAAATGATGCTGAGAAGGGATTTGAAGAAGAACGAAGCATGTTTGAGACTGAGATTAAAAAGCTGACTGCCAAGTTATCTGAACTATCTGATAAGGCATTAAAAGAGCAGAAAACGAAATATGAGTTCACGAAGAAGATTGACCTGCTTGTTCAAGAAAGAGACAACTTCGCTTCAACGATTAAAGTGCTTGAAAAGTCTGTATCAAGTTCAAATAAGAAACCTGTCTCTTCACAAAGGTCAGTTACATTTTTTGATCAGATTCGTAAGACTAACCTTTTCTATGATAGAAATATAGATGGTTCAGGTACACATCCTAGAAGAAGGAGATACAAAGAAGAGGAATTGGTCTGGAAGAAGAAATCAGTTAAAGATGAGCTGAAAGAAAGAGAATCGTGTGTACATGCGTTTAATGCAAAGAAGAACAATGCGAGTAAAGGTAAACCTGATCACATCTACTCAAGAGATCAATTACTCAAGTTGTCAGGTAATAAATACCAATGTTCTTATTGTCGTACACATGATCACATTTACATAACCAGTGATCATTTCTGGTATGGTTCTTATTCTATTTCCCCCACAAGAACTGCAACTAACATTCGAGGACCCAAATACGAGTGGGTACCAAAGCCGAAAATTGATTCTTTGTTGCAGGCACCTACTGTCAAGGGGGAGTAGAAGAACTATGGCTTCTAAGTAAATCAGCTTAGAACCCGGACTTCAACGAAGTTTGGCTTCTGATTACAACAGATCAGGACCCGTTCTTCAACGTTCAGACTTGGATATTTTGCAAATATCCAGGGGGAGCTTAAAAGACCTAAATCATTATATCATGATTTGAGGGGGAACTTAAAGGTAAATATCTTTTGATCTAGATCTTTGATTGTTTGAAAGAAGAACAACTTTCAAGCATGAAAAACGGTTTCTGAAATGTTCAAACCACTTCTCATTCTCAAAAGATTTTATGAATTTAGAAGTGTGACTTTTAAATGTTTTTCAATTTTGAGCTTCAATGTTTAACTGACTGTGTGTTTCCAAAGATCAATACTTGCGTATTATCTTGTCTTTATACTGTAAAGTATTCACACACACAGGTTCAGTATTTCGTTTGAATTTGTTATTACCATGTCTCATAATGAACCAATTTTTCGATGGTAATACCCCCGTTTGAAATTCAATGTTGTTAAGCATCAATCATAATTTCTAATGTTGTGCTTTCATTGCTAAATTGTTTATATTTGTTCATATAAACAAAATATCCAATTCTTTGATACCCTAACCAGTTTAGTTGATCTGATTGATACATTGTCAGTTTTTCAAAGATCAATTGCTCAAATCTCCTGAGCATACTTTTTGACAGTGTTATCTTATTTGAGCTTAAATGTTCAAGTTAAACTGTTGAGCTACTATTCTTTTTAGGACTTACATGGGTTTTGTGTGAGAACTTAAACAGAACTTCCATGGATTCACGTTAACCAGTGTTTCCTACCCCGGAAGTTATCCTTGAGTGATTGAGAGGTTAGGGGTCTTAAATCAAAGAGTGGGGGAGATAACTCATCTGGTTGAGTTTTTCTCATTGTGCTGAGCGAAAAAATGAAAAAGAGAGTTTGGTTAGAAGTGAGCTTTAATGTTAAAAAGAAAGAGTGTGTGAGAACAGATTTAAAAGAATATCAGAACTCTGCACCATCCACTTTTTGAGCCGGGCAGCTACATATTCTGATTGGTTCACATTCTTTGGTGACCATCATTGAAAAGGCACCTAGCCCATGCCAACTCTTGCATTTACCCCACCAACCACTCGTTTCTTTCTTAACAAAGAAATGTTTCATTTTCTTTGGGGACGCAACATATCTGCTATCTAGTCTTCAATCGGAAGTTTTAGATATTGAAAAAGAAGGAAAGTTGCCCCACCTTCGCACCTTTTTCATGCACATTGAGTCCGTGTAGTATCTGTTGTTGTCTCAACAGTTTACACAATTTGAGCCTGATCAAGCTAAGTAGCTTTAATCATTCATACACTTGCACGAACACACAAGGAATAAGTTTTCTTGTCATAACATTCATAGAAAATTCCTTTGTGATTTTTCGATGATTGAATGGAAGCCCTGGGGTAGTGAACATCACAAAAGCTCCTTTACAATGTATATCTGTTGTACAAAGTGGCTCTGTGCTACTTACAGGCATACTAACTGTTTCATCTGTTGAATCAGGGTTACCTTGCTCATTATGTCTGAATTTGAAAAGATTCGGATATATACATTTCATGAATTGACGAATACTCAGATCACAGGTGGGAGAAAGTCAAATTATCATAAAAGGGGAGATCAAAGAAAGTGCTGAAATTGAAGAAGTTTTGATGATCATGATGCTCACAATCATCAAAAAGGGGGAGAAAAAGTTCAATTTCAAAGTTTTAAAGAAAGAAAGTTATTTCTGAAGACAGTCTAGAGATCAAAGAGATGAAGATGATGTTACAATTTTTCAAAGAGATTTCAAAGATTGTATTTATTCTTTCCCGTATCATGTGGTGTTTGCTACAAGTTTGTTTCTCATTCCTCCTACGCGCTGATTGAAACAAGTTCTTAAACTGAAAGCTTATTCAACTCGCGGTTCAAAGACAGATTCTTTGTTTTAAACTGAAGATGCACCGTGGAATGTCAATGCGTTCAGCCGAGGCTACTGTACATTGAATCTGGTTACAAAGTTGATACTATGAAGATCAAGAGCTTTATTCAAGGGGGAACGTGGAAAGACATGAATTCAAGCAACACCAAAGTTCTTCAAAGATTCAAGAGGGAAAGAAGATCAAGGCCTGAAGTTTTTCAAGTTGTTAAATGCTTTATTCAACTTTAGGGGGAGATTGTTAGGACTGAAAGTCCTATGTGTTGAAAGTGGAATAAAGTATTTATAAGGGTGCATAATGTAATTAATGAATAGTTGTTTTAATAGATGGGCCCAAGCCCATAAAGCCCATTAGGCCTTGTAAGCCTAAGTATATAAAGGCATATTTAGTTCATAATTAGGTTGGACAGTTGTTAGACAGTTTAGAGAAGTTTGAGTCTCATTATTTTCATAACACTAGTCTATAGGTTTACTCTCTCAGATCAGAAATTCTTTCTGTAAACCTGTAACCCTTTGATTTCATATTAATCATATGACTAGTAGTTGTGGCCATATAATTGTTCATCTTTGATATTATTTGCTGCTAATTGCACTGTACTGGGATCTACAAATACGAAGCAAAACAAACACAAGTACAATAAAGAAAAGATAGACTAACTAGGATTCTTCAAATGGATCACCATGGATGGCATCCCTTTTCTTCAGTTCGGCTGTCACAACTTGGTAGAGAGCCACGACATGATCACCTATTGGAATAATCTAAAGAATTCCAAATAGGAAGGTGTTGTCGGCAATGGGAATCTGATTTGCTCTAAAGAAACGGATTTGGCTGAGTCCATCGTTGAAGAAGATCCCATACTCAGGCTCGAGGATGATAGTAGTAGAAGGTTGAGGCACATAAGTCGGTAACGATAAGTCAAGGTTGGAAGTGCTTGGAACCTTTCCTTCCTTGGCCATCTTTTGAAACACACCTTCTTTCTTGGAAGACCGAGATTTCGTCTTGGAAGAGGAGGGAGCATTATCGGCTTTGAGTTTCTCAATGATTTCTAGTTCAGCAGAAGTATGCATAATTCGGTACTTTTGTCGGTAGGCCTTTATCTTTTTCTGAATATCATAGATGAAGTTTTCAACTTCGTCTTTGCTGGAACTCCTACTCTTGTTTATGCAATCAAATATTTCAAACCACTCAGATACACCGAACATCTTAAGCCATTCAAGCTTATCGGTTCGTCTTGATCCATCCTCTATTGTGATAATCAACCAGATAGAGTCACCTTTCTTCTTCGGCCTTATGATTTTGACCTCGGTAATTGGGGAGTTGGTTCTTCGTGTAGTGAGGGTTTTATGGTACCAAGAAATTCACTTCTCCTTGTGCTTGTAACATCCGTCATTTTAGGTAATCAATGGTCACTCGGATGTTTCCGTGACTGGTAAATGGCGGGATTATTTTGGGATGATGTTATCAAAAAGCCCCTTAGCGTATCGAGAGTGTTGCATGTCGAAATAAATGAAAATTCGAGCTTCGGGGAGTCTGGGCGAAAGTGACAGCGAAAGTGACATGTGTCACAATCGCGTGTCACTCTCACGGAGGCCTTTATGGCCACGGTACACTCTCAGCGAAAGTGATAGCGAAAGTGACATATGTCACTTTCGCGGTGCATACTCGCCGTTGGGGTCCAGCCCTCATTAAACCCATTTTCTCACCTTTCTCATTCATTTTCTTAACCCTCACTCTTCTAAAATCTCTCTCAACCGAACCTCACCCTCTCATATGAACCCTAATCCATTTTTGGGAGTTTTTCCCCTAAAACCTTCTACTCTCTCATCATCTATACTTGTAACTTCAACCTCTTGAGCAAGATTCAAGTGTTCATCACCATTTCTTGAAGATTTCTAAGTTCGGGTGTTTTTGCTCAAAAACCTAAGTGTAAGTTCATTTCCTCCGTTTCTAAGCTTCTTTATGAGTTATAATCACTCCATGGGTGATTTCCTAGTATTATGTTTCTCCATTTTCGATTTGGAAGATTTTGGAGGAGTTAGGTCAAAATTGGGGTTTTGGCTAAATTTGGGGATTTTGATGTAAAATGTTTGGGGAATGATTCTAGATGGATGGATAAGTATGTTCATGGTTGGAAAACTGTGATGATAGGTTTTTGGA
The DNA here is from genome assembly GCA_954870635.1 of Arctium minus. Lineage (NCBI taxonomy): Eukaryota > Viridiplantae > Streptophyta > Magnoliopsida > Asterales > Asteraceae > Arctium > Arctium minus. Next base: position 156,878,613 of record OX941081.1, read on the forward strand.
AGGTTTTGCTTGTGGATTCGGATTTCTTCAAGGAAGCTCAAGTTGGGGGTAAAATCTAGATTTAGCCTGAATCTAGCGAGGTGAGTTCAAGTTGATTTGTGAAAACGGTGTACATGCCAAAATGTTTATTTTAAAGTGTTTGCGTTTTACATTAAATTGTTAACTGCTATAAGTTTTGGTTACTTGGATATATTTAACTTTACAAACTTATGTAACACCCATCTTTGTGATTTTTGGGCATTAGATAAATAAATCATTTTGATAAGTTTCCTTGATGATATAATTTATAAATGAAGGTCATTTTATATAATTGTCTTTTTGGTGCATACGATTTTATAAACCGTTAGAAAATGCATATCATTGTACTACGAGTCATTTTGGTAACATGAAGAGAACAAGTCCATTTGGAGAACGTTTTGTTTCAACCAATGAAAAGTTTTGGGTTAATTACCTTTTTGGTTATGGTGTTTTCATAATTGTTGGTCAAACGTATTTTGATATCTCTACTGGCTTTCATTGGATATTTACGTAAACTGTTGGGTCGTTGGATCGGTTTTGACTAAATGGAGTCTTGAGGACATTTGTCCGGTTCAAAAACAGTTGTGGAATTTTGGAGTATGATGGCGTTTATTTCATGTCATTTGGGAGTTACATGTTTTGGGTGCTTTGGTCATTCAAATTGGAGTCATGTAATGTTTAGACTGTAATGCATTGGATCCATAGGCATAGAGGTCGGTTTATCATGTAAATTCGGGATAAGGTCCCTGAGTTGTAATTTGGAAATAGGCATTGGTGATACGATGTAAGTTTCCAAATGAACAAGCATGTCAAGGATGGTGAGGTCCTAAGGTAAAGATCCATGAATAGGGTTGAACTTGGTGATGCTTGGGCTAAAGATCCATGAATAGGGTTGATGCATTCCTTGACTAAAGATCCATGAATAGGGTTGATGTCAATGGTTGACCATCCTTGAAGTTATGCTTATAACATAGATACGTGACTTAACTTTGTGTGCCCGCCACATTCTATGGAATCGGGACTCCCACGTCACTGAAAGTTGTTGTTTTGGGTATTGTATTTTAGTATCCATGTTTTCGGTGACGTTTCATATATATGGGTTTTATTCATGATTTATGGGTCGAGTATTATGTTACATCCGTGTTGGGTATTTCAAGATATAACATTTTACCCGTGTTTTATAAAATTGTGAGTCCTCTCTCTATTCTCATTTTGAGCAAGTTTTGGGTTAAATCTAAATTTACGAAAGAACGTTTTATATTGGGATTTTCGCCTTTAAAACACTTTGGTTTGGTTAACGGTTAACTCGGTGTCTCTTTCGTTTAAAATGCATAATTATTAGTAAACGAGTCGTTTTCATAAGTGAAGCATATCATCTTGAAATATTATGATTTTAATTGCATCCTTCCTTTTTAAACGATTAATTTATTTATGTTGAAAACTCTTGAGCTCACTAGGCGTTAAGCCTAACCTTTTTATTTGTCGGCATGTGCATCAGGTTCAAATTGGGGGTTTGGTTCTAGCAGTACTATGAAGAGACGTGCTTAGTTTTTCACAAGTGTAAGTATTTGGTGAAATCTTCCGCAGTTTGGAGATAACGATTATTATTGGGTTTTAGTTGTACCCGTCCTTGTTATAAACTGTATGTAGAGAATAAATTATGTGTGTTGAGGTTAAACCTTAAATTGTGATTGTTTATAAACCATTTATTGATGTATTTAGAAAATTTTAAATTAGTTGCTATTTCCATATTTGAGGGTGTTACAAGTTGGTATCAGAGCTTAAGTTTGAGAGAATTATGTATTGATTTTTGGATGCCTAGACTCAAACTAGCGTTCTTTTAGGTAATTGAAAATGAAATTGCACAGTAGGTACCTTAAGATACGATATTTTGGAATTGACCGAGTCGCTAGAAACGGTAAACTTGTCGAGGATCGCAAGGATGATCATGTACGGTACGTTCATAATGGCACCTGGCCAGTGTTATGATGAACCTACGTGTTACGTGTGTATACTTGAACTGCCTTGGTATGGTGACCGTTGGGGTAGTGAGGAAGTTTCTAGGCGAGTATTCGAAAGAAGAGTTGATGTTTATAGCATTGTCATATTGGAATGATGGTTAAACATGCTAGATGCAATTAGTTGATCATTTTGGGTCGAAGTCATTGGTTGAATTAGAACCCTAAGCTTATTGAATTGACTCTATTTCAAGGAGAAATCGTAAGTTGACCAAATTAGGGTGATTGTTGTCTTAAGATGTTTGATTCTTCTGGATGACAATAGTATACGGGAAATTGAGAAGCGTAGTCCTAAGATGTTGAGTGCCAACCAAATTCATGCACGAACTCTATTTCTAGATAAGTTTGCATAAATTGTTTCTCATGTTTTCAAAGTATAAAGTGGGTTATGTTACGAAATCTTGATAAAGCATTTAGCACTCATCAAATTTTAAACCGTGAGCTTAAACATGCATGATTGTAGCACGTGGTTGCAAATATTTAATTGAAAATCTCTTTATCCCCGTTTCGTGTCAAACACTATTTACGAATCTTGTAATATCCGTGTTTTAATATTATTTGGGGTATTGGGCAAGTAACTGTGGAATTTTTGACCTTGACATTGGATCTCCTCCACGTATGTTAAAGTTTTAAAAGAGGAGTTGTTCCCATGTTTTTGAGTCGGAATTTTCTTGGGAATTTTGGTCTGTACGAGTCGTGTTGAATTTTATGGAATATTGTTTTGCGACATTTTGGGTGCGTGAGTTTTAATTTTATTGCGTATAAATTTATGAGCTTTTGGGCATCGTGCCTCATGTTAATGTTGTTGAAAAATGGTCGTTTTATCTTACGTTGTCGTCTTGAGATTTTAACATTTTTAGATTATTTGTCGCCTTATGCTCTTATGTCGGGAAATGAAAATTCTGACGTCGTTTGATTTTAACGTTAGTGAGTTTTATGAAAATTCAGTCGGGTCTTACGACGTTTTATTTTATGACAGTTTGAGTCGCGTAATAAAAGGAAATTTTGGAAAGTGTATACATGCATTATTGTGTACGTTAATTTATAAGTTTGGTTAATAGATGTCATCCTGACGTGTTGTTTTGGGGAAGTTTCATTTTCAAGTAATTTATCTTTGGGCTTTATTCAAGTGTCCATCGTTGTATACTAATTGTATTTGGATTAAATTATATTGTTGGTGTGAGTAAACGTATAAAAGATTTATGTTGCTTCAGATAGAACTGTTGAATAAAACGTGCTTCAATTGTTGACTTTGTTGTCATAAGTTTTCCGCAATGCATGAAATGAATTTTCGGTTTACATGTCGTTGTAGTTACTACTTTGGGTAAGTGCGTTTTATCTGTGCGGCCCAAAATTTGAACTCGATTTAAAAAATTTTATTTAAGTCCCTATTGTGTTGCTAAATTTGGGGAAATAAACGGACGTATATGGGCCTTGCTGGGAATTTTATCTTCCGACGTGTTGTGTTTTTAAAGGAAAAGATTTTAAAGTTGAAGTTGTGAAGTCCTCTTTAGACTCATCGACTTTTTCGGCTGCAACCAATTTTTCTGCTGCCACCGATCGATCGGTGCCCTCTCCTTCGGCCAGTCGGTTGGAGTCGATCTGTCGGTTTCTTCTCGCTGAACTTCCTCTTGGTGGATTTCTTCTTGAAGGATTGTTACGAGATTTATATAAACTTAATCTCTTTGACTGTTATCTAACGGTGAATAGTGCAAGTATACACCTATCAATCCGTTGTCGTCTTTTACAAGTAATAAATTGGTAAAATACCGAGTATCGATCCACAGAGAAATGTGTAAAAGCTTAATAAAAGTCTAACAAAAGAAATGATTTCAGATGGCGAATTTGAAAAATATTGTTGGGTGGTTTTTAACAACTAATTTGACAGAAATTAATTACTTTAAAAAGGAGCAAGGGTGTAGGGATCCGTTAAGATTTTTGACAATTAAATCAAGTGAAACGTCATAATTAATATATCCAACCATTAGCTTTTCTAAGGCACTCTTTCGAGATTGAGAAAGGTTCGCATCCATAGACTTGATTCTAATGTTTCCAAAATAAAAAAAGTCTAGGCAATGGCACGATCTATTCCTTGTATAAGCTATATGGAATGAAAACGAGTTTCCTCATATCTAAATTACTCTCTCGAGTATATCTCCATATCATTCAAGTTGATATGTCACAACGGCTTATCTCTAAGTCCATCACACTTTAATCATTTTCAACAACGATCAATTTGTTAGAAAAATAATTTTATAAAAATAACCTTGAAGGAATGATTGGAAATAATTATTAACTAATAATTTCCACCATCAAAAATTTCACCCTACACCCAAGCTAAGGTTGTTAGCTTATCATCGCTTGAGATCTTTGCATTTTTAAAAATAAGAGAATACGACTAAAAATAAAAACTGCTGTAAATTACGAATATTAAATGAAAAGAACGATGGTAGATTAAAGGTTACAGAAATTATAAATAGAAATAACGATGACGTAATAAAGTGAACAATTAAAATGCGATAAAATAAAGACGTAAAATTAAAATGCGATAATTAAAAGAGACGTAATAAAGCAGATAATAAATACTGAAAGTTAAATGCTTTAATTAAAATTAAACTAGTCTTCCAAATTTTCTCCCAATGATTGGAGAATAAAAGTACACTTAGAGAGGATTTTTAGAAGTGATGGGAGAGAATTGTGTGATTTACAACAAATGAGCAAGGCTTTTTATAGCCAACAAAAGGGAGGATAAAGCTATTGTCCAAAGGATAAAAGAAATAGATCTCAAGGCAAATATCTTTTAAGATTTCCACCAGCTAATGCAAGGTTGGAGGAATATTCTAGGAATATTCCATAAATCTTGAGACGACATCAAGCTGCAGCAAGCTGCTATCCCTCTGTTTTTTGGCACACGAAATCTCCCAAAAAAAACGCCTAGAAGCCAATCTGCAAGCCACAAAAACAACATAAAACCAATGATTCAATGCCCAAGTAATAAAGATATGAGTTTTGCGCAAAGGGTCTTGATTAATTAAATATTCGCTTGCAAAAAGTTGAGATATGCGTTTAAAAATAGAGCATTTAAGTAATAAAATGAACACATATCACACCCCCAGACTAAGACTGTTGACTGTCCCTAATCAACACAAAATAATGTTTGAACAAAAGAGGTTGTCTATGTCAAAATCCACAAGAATCATGCATCTATCCCTTTTACTTGCATAAGATAACCCTTCATAAACTAGAGATAAAGATTACTCAAAAATATCGTCAAACCCAATTTCCATAAGCTAGCCATGAGTTTCAAATGGTTAAGCACATTACAAAATACAACATTTGGATCATTAGGACTTGGTTTTAGGCTTTTTGGTAACTTTTAAGCACTTGCATCCCATTTTTATATCTTTGCTTTACCCAAGAAGTCCTTACAATCGTTGTCTTTCGGGTGCCCTTTGCTTGAATGGGAAGCTTTATATATATATATATATATATATATATATTGATAGTATGCATTTTATGCTCTACTATTTTTTTTAAGCTTTTCCCATATGGTATGCATTTTATGCTCTACCATTTCCACCCAATGATTGATATGAACTTTGCTCACTTGTTATTTACGTTCTTGGCTATCAACGTTAGCCTCCCCCCAATCGAATATGGCAATGTCCTCATTGTTGTGAATGTGGTGGTAGAAGCGTGGGAAAGAAGGATGAGTGTATGAGATGCAACATGGGTTTCAAATGATGGCCTAAGTCCTTTCCAAACAATTTGTGTGTAACGCATGGCTAGAATGTGACCATTGAAACCATAGGCTAGTTTTAGAAATGTGTCTTAAATAAAGCAAGCAACTTTGATCTACTAGATTATTATGGCTATTCCAAAAAAAATTCATGATAAAATGCATGAGACACACCATGGCAAACCGGGCATACAACAACATATCTAGCAAGAGATAATTAGCCTAAAAGTTACCTAATACTAAAAATTAAAGACGTCTAATAATTAAAACTACTAATAAAATTAATTGTACAGACAAAAGGATAAGATAAACCTGCCCTACTCCATCGGAGTAGGGGATGCGTGTGCCAACGGTGGTGCATTCCGTCCATCCCGTGCTTGTCCCGTCAAAATGTCCCGAATCCCGACCAATTCCTTCATCACCCGCTCTTCACTGTTTTTCACCTCTTGCTTGATTGCCTCCTTGACTGCTTCATGCACCGTTTCCTTTACCGCATCAGTGATTGCTTCCCGGATGTTCGCCATTCTCTTCATGGTGTCATGCAACCTAGCTACCTGTTCCTTTAAACTTTCTACTTCCGCATTTAAACTCTCATGGTGGTCACTGGCCACACCGATCGCTTTAGGCTTTGGATGTTTTAGCATCCGTTCAATCGTTTTGCATTCTATCAAGATTGTATCCTTGACCACCTCATCTCCCGTGTGTAATGGGATTTTGTTCTTTTTCAACAAACCATGGATTAATGCAGGGAAGTAGAAAAGACCGGTTGGTCTTTTGACACAACTGATAATAGAATCGTAAATGACCTTCCCCACATTAATCTTCTTTTTGGACATCACACAATACAATAATAACATTCGGTCTAGTGAAATGTTCGATTCGTGTGATGTTGGGTGAAGAGTGAAACGTAAAAAATGGTACCATATTTCGATCTCATCCAAAAGTTGATTTGTTGGAAAAGTTTTTTGCTTTTTCTTTTGAGATGTTCTCCATGAACATCCCGACTTTCCGACTGTCTCCAAAATGGAGTCTAGGTCCTCCACCGTGTGATTTTCAAGTAGAACCGTGTATTCACAAATGTCGGGTGCTTCAAGATGAAAATATGCATTAATGACCTCGGGTGTGCAAGAGAGTGTGATACCTCGTCCCGTGATGGAAAGTGTGGCGTGATCGCTCAAAGTGGACTCGTCGAGACTAGCTAAGGTTGTATATAATTCCCTAACCCATTTTATACAAAATGGGGTCGGGACAGCTGTGAATTCTTCCCAATGGTATGCTTTGATAATATCATCGATGAAAGCATAGGAAGTGATACACTCCCTAGTGAAGCCGCGCTCGGCGTGACCCAAGATATCGTCAAACCGCCCATTTTGGGGTTGTTTGGTACGGGGTCGTCCAACGGGGTTTTGGGGGGCTGTCCGACTTGTTCTTGATGACCGCCTTGGTGGCGGTTTTGTGACACAAAGTTCATCTAAGGACGGCGTCCAATCGGAGTCGTCGTCCTCCCCAATTTTTTTATACACTCTCTTTTCGATGGGATTAAAATCGGGGTCACTGTCACATTGGTGGTTCTCACCTTCCTTTTCCCATTCTATTTTCTCATCAACCTCGGTCTCTCTCAAATCTAACATTTTTTTTTAATTTCCTCTTTATGGCACAAAGACTCAATATCACTTAGGGTAAAACATTCTTCTTTATCATCAGGATATTTCATAGAGTTAAACACATTGAAGGTGACATTTTGCTCATTCACTCTCATAGTCAACTCTCCTTTCTGAACATCAATCAAGGTTCTACCAGTTGCTAGGAATGGTCTTCCTAGTATGATTGGAATGTCTTTATCGGCCTCAAAATCAAGAATGATGAAGTCAGCGGGAAAATGAATTTTTCCACTTGGACTAATACATCCTCAATTTTTCCTTTCAGATGAGCTATGGACTTGTCAGCTAATTGCAGGGTGACTGTGGTTGGTCTAGCCTCACCTATGCCTAGGGTGTTAAAAAAAGACAAGGGCATAAGGTTTATACTAGCTCCTAGGTCACATAGTGCCTTTCCAATCTCTTTCCCACCTATTGAGCAAGGAATAGTGAAACTCCCAGGATCTTTCATTTTAGGGGGAATTTTATTTGAAATGAGGGCACTACAACCTTCTGTTAAAGCAACAGTTTCATATTCATTCAACTTCTTCTTTTTGCTCAGAATGTCCTTGAGAAATTTTGCGTAACTTGGCATTTGTTCAATTGCTTCAACCAAAGGAATGTTGATATGTAGCTGTTTAAACACATCAAGGAACTTTTTGAACTGTAGCTCCTCCTTTTGATTTCTCAACCTTTGTGAAAAAGGTATATAAGGGGGAATAGGAGCTACAATGGCTTTCTCAAGGGACTGTTCTGAAGGTGTTGGGGTGATGACAGGGTTGGAACTTTTGAGTATATGAGTGACTGGTGAAGTGACAAGATTGTCAGTCTTGGTGGAAGATGTCGAGGTCTCATCCTGAAATGATACCTTCTTTTTGCCGTCATCTGAGAATAATAAAGGGAAGTCAGTTTTCTTAGGTAGTGATCCTATGTCTACTGGTTTTCCTTTATCCTTCCAAGTTGGTGTGATAACAGTGGGTTTGTGTGATTCAATGGGCTTTTTCATTTGTTCATTTTCTATCAAGCTCTTTCCGCTTCTTAAAGTCACTGCTTTCACATGTTCTTTCATGGCGGGTCTTGGGATCTCTGTATCACTAGGCAATGTACCAATAGGTCTATTCCTTAACTCAAGTGCAAGCTGACTGATCTGAGTCTCTAGAGATCTTATGGTGGTGTTTTGATGGTTCATAGCTGAATTGGTTTGGTTAATGAACCCTTTCAAAATTGTTTCTAAAGAGGTGGATGACTCAGCTTGCTGGTTAGGTTTGTGTTGGAAAGACGACTCAGTTGATGGTTGATGAAAAATCTATTGGTGATGGTTTTGAGGTGGACTTGGGTGTTGTACTTGTTGTGGTTGAAATTTTGAAACTCCTTGTTGTTTAGGTGCAGGTGGATTTAATCACGGACTGTTCCAAGAAAAGTTTGGGTGTTGTCTCCAACTGGCATTGTAGTTGTTGGAGTAGGGACCAAGCTTGTTATGAACATAGTTTACCGATTCAGTATTTTGTGGGCAATGTTCATAAGAGTGTTCCTCACCACAACAAACACATTGCACTGAGAGTACTGCTGGAATAGGTGTAGAGGCAGTAGACTGCACTCCTTGGCCAGAAGTTAAGTTTTTTAGCATTGTGCCCATGGAAGTGAGTTGTGCTGTCAATGCAGTGTATGCATCTACATCATGAACTCCAGCAGTCTTCTTTTGAGGTTGGGCGCGTGGATCAACCCAATGTCCATTGTTGGTTGAAATTTTTTCAAGAATTTCATACCCGTCATTGTAGGTATTAGCTATAAAGGCCCCTCCTGATGTCGCATCGAGCATCTGTTTTGCCATGGGGTTTAGACCATTGTAAAACGTCTCGAGTTGAATACAGTAGAAAATGCCATGGTGACGGCATTTTCTCAACAGCTCTTTAAACCTCTCCCATGCATCAGGAATTGCTTCATCATCCAGTTGTTTAAACATACAAATTTCATTTATGGATTTGGCATTCCTGGTGGGTGGAAAATACTTTTGCAAAAACTTTTCAGCCATATTGTTCCATGATGGTACAAAACCAGGTGCCAAAGAGTTGAACCATGACTTTGCCCGATCCCTTAGAGAGAATGGAAATAGAGTGAGTCTCAAGGCATCGTTAGATACCCCATGGATCAGAAATGCATCGGTGATCTCCATAAAAGATTTTAAATGAGAATGAGGATCCTCCGATGACATTCCGACAAATTGTCCATTTGTTTGCAACATATGGAACATGATGGGTTTTAATTCAAAATGGAGGGCGGCAATATGGGGTCTAACTATCCCTGAATTTAATTGCTCAAAATCGGGGATAGTGAGAGTCCAAGATCACTGATTCTTTAGAGAGAGACTTGGAGCACAAAGTGTAAAATCAGATTAATGAGCGTGAATTCTTACAACAAACCAAGACCAAAGGGACTTAAATACCCTTGGTCAGATACAACACAGTATGACACTAAACACAGTATTTGATCAAGCCCTATAAATACAATGATTACTATAAAATCAGACCTAACAATCTCCCCCTTAGTAATCATTGGCGCTTTGGTCTTCAAAAATCATCTTCTATAACAGCACGGACCAATAAAGCGACTTTGTGAATCTTTCTGACTTTTTTTTTTAAATTCTTCTCAGCATTTTGCAGATTGAAATTTTCTTTGCTGCTTAAGCTCAAGACGATACACCTCTTTTGAATGATCTTGAATGAACTGTGGTGTTCAGAGCATGAACAACCAACGAATCGGTTGTAGCTGAGAGAATAGAATCTTTGAGCGAATCTTGATCAGCAGATAAACTTTTGAGCTCTTTGTCTCTTAAAATTCTCCTTGACTTCTCCCCCTCATGACCTTGATGATTTGGATCAACTTGGTCATGCAAATATTGGAAATGAGACGGCTTAAGATCTGCAAAATCAAAGAAACAGAGAAAACAGAGGAGGCTTGCGCTTCATGTTGGACGCGCAAACCAAGATTTGCGTTTCATGTTGGACGCGCAAACCAAAGTTTGCGTTTCATGAAGGGAGCGCAAATCAAAGTTTGCGTGTCATGCTGGAAGCGCAAAGCTGACTTGGACAAAGTTTACCTTTTTAAACTCTTTGACTCCCCCTACACAAATGCACTAGATATGACAATTCAAATTAGCATTCATATAAAGAAAATCAGTTACTCCCCCTCAAAACCAGATAAAATCTTTGAAAAATATTCTCTTTGTTCACTCCCCCTTGAATAATGCATAAACCCATTAAAATATATTTATGAGAACACAATGATCAGATATTAATGTAGAAAGAAAAATATACTGAATGTAAATTTTGAAACGACTAAACATATAAAATTTTAAACACTAAACAAATTAAATTCTACAGAGTAAAATTTTACAAATTCATCAATCATTTGAAATCAAACATATGTTGTAGGATACAAGAACAAGTTTCATTGCATATCAAGTTAAGACATGTTCAGTTTCAAAAACTTCCATCAATCTATTCAGTGTGCTAACATGCGAATCTTGGATTAGCTTCAAGAAAATACAATTCTAAAAATATTATAGAGAACTTTGCATGTACTGACACTAATCCATCAAAAATTAAGATTTTCACAAATTTATAGATTTATCGCAACTCAAACATATCACCAAGTATCATGAGATGTGTGCTCATTGGCATCTTTTAGCATTGTGCACATTGGCATCTTAACATGAGTGTGCTCTTTGGCATCTTTTGATCAAAAAGTTTATTAAGTAAAGAACATGACATAAACGTAACTTTCTATCTGACCCTATTGCAGGATTTGGGTCAGTCGCTCCCATACCAGTTGGCCTTAGGGGACTAGGTGTCAAGCACCCCTTGGAACTTACTTTCCCGGATCAGAAAGGCTACATCGACATATTCTAAACCCATTCATACCAGTAGAACATGACTTTCGATCTGGTTATATTGAAGGATTTGGGTTCGATCACTCCCAGACCAATTGACCTCAGGGGACCAGATGACAAGCATCCCGAGGAACTTACTTTCCCAAACCAGAAAGGTCACGGGTACAAACTTTTAAACTTAGAGATTTCTGTATTTTAAGAATTTAATATTCATCTCAATTACTCAGGTCAACATCTAAGTGCTTAGCCCATATTTTCATTCCGATCTATAATTCTGATTAATTAGGTAGTCTAAGCAAAGTAAACTATAAAAAAAAATTCTGAATCACACAACTTTAAAGCAGTAATAAAAGTTTCAAACATGTTGCTGACTTTTCGACTTTTGTAAGACTTGAAATTTGACCATAAAAACTTTAATATAAACAAAAGAACTTGAAAATTTATCCTAGACACATATTTTATTCCAAAGAAAGAAAAAATGTAAAACTTTTACTTTATAGACTAAAATTTGTAAAGATTTAAACTTTTAATTGATATTTAGTCAGAACAAAATAAAATTCAACTATTTCATCTTTTACATTTTATAAAATAAATTTGTGTCTCATATTAAAAGAAAATTTTGGGTAATACAAATTCATGAGATAGATAAACAAGCTCAGATTCTTGAAACATTGAGAAAAACTGGAATACCATCATTATCAGAGATAAATGTAGCGGAATTAAAATTGATGTACTCACAATATCTCATTAAGTCAGAAGCTTAATCATTGAAGAACGAGTTCTAAACTGTTGTGTTTAGAAGTCGATGTCTATGAAGTGCGGGTCCTGAGCTGAATTACTCAGAAGCCAATATTCTCTTACTCCCCCTTAACATGTGATTCCTGCAACTTTAAATCAGATTGAGATTTGGGTACCCACTTAAATTTGGGTCTGTGTTTGTTAATTGCAGTTCTTATGGGGAAAGAATAAGCAGAATTGACATTTAAAACACGAGGAATATGATCAGAGAAATAATCACAACTATCATAAGAGAAAGCATAATCATCAGAACTAGAATCTGAGGAAGAACATGAGACATGTTTTGAAATTCGAATCATTTGCTTTATAGAGTATTTGGAAATTTTATTACATTTAGCAAATGAATCACTGTTATAAAGTTTGTCTACACATTTATCCTCATCAAAAATATGTTCATCAGATGTCCGCTTCATTCTCCAGATTTGCATCTTTGATCGACTGCTCAAAGTCCTATCTGTATGAATAGAATCGAAAGAATTAGAATTGTCAGTAAGAACTGTATCTCGTTTCTTTGACTTCTTTGACCGTCTTCTTTTACGCTTAGGTTTATAATATTGATCATTGAGCGTAAAAGAATCATCAAGAATTTTAGACGAAATATTTAAATCAGAAGAAATAAATTTATCTAAGCAACCAATCTGATCAACTAATAAATCTGAATTAGCCTCGGAATCTGAAGAATTTTTCGAAAGGTTTTTAAAATTTGAAACTTCCTTTTTGTTTTCCTTAGAATCAGAAGAAAGGTTAGAAATAAAATTTGATTTTTGAGAAAATATTTTTTCTTCAAGACTAGACGTCATGAAAGAAAGAATAATATCAGATTCAATTTTCTTCAAAATATTTTGATCTTCTATCTTGTCTTCAAGATCGATGATTTTTCCTTCTAATACTAATGGAGGAGTATATTTCTTCGAATCATAAATGATTGGAGAAATATTTCCTTTATCAGAATCAGGTGCATAAGAAGCAAAATCATCAGACATTGAAGATTTGATAGGAGATATATCATTTAAAACTCTTCTACCTCTTCTTGATTTTTCAGGAAAATATTTGGCATTTTCAGACGTATAAACAAAAGGAATTTCATTTTTCTTATTATTTATCCTTTTCTCATTTTCGATTTCTAACACTTGCTTCTCATTCATCCAATCAATTTTAAATTGAGGAGCGTAATGAGCAAGAGTCAGATAATCGTAATTATATAAAGTTGGGGATTTTTCAATCGCATTGTTTAAACAATGAGGATTTTCAAAACCAAGACCCCATCTCTGTTTTAAAGCCTCTTCACTCCATAGCATAGTCCATAATCTTTCCCTCTTTGGAATTTGCTAGATTAATAATGTTCGGAGCTCTATCCCTATTTTCATTGTTATCCTGAGATTCTACATCATCATTGTTAGAATGTTGATTTTGGTTATTTGGCATTTGTTGAAAAGGGAATTCGGATGGATTTCCAAAAATGGGTGGTGCATCGTGGAATATCGGTTGTTGTCTTGGTGGATTTTCTATTCTAGGTACCCTATTTTCAAAACCTGGTGGGGGTGGTTCCATGATGGGAGGATCTATGGTCAATGAAATTCTTTGTGCTCTCCTCCTATTACGAAACGTCCTTTCAATGTCCGGGTCAAATTCGAACAATTCCCCATGTGGTATTTTTGGCATACGCCACTTCCAAAATGAGATTTGAACGGTGTTAGAAAAATCAAATCTTTTAAAAACTTTTACAGACTTTTAGCGAGCCAAATCCCCGGCAACGGCGCCAAAAACTTGTTACGAGATTTATATGAACTTAATCTCTTGGACTGTTATCTAACGGTGAATAGTGCAAGTATACACCTATCAATCCGTTGTCGTCTTTTACAAGTAATAAATTGGTAAAATACCGAGTATCGATCCACAGGGAAATGTGTAAAAGCTTAATAAAAGTCTAACAAAAGAAATGATTTCAGATGGCGAATTTGAAAAATATTGTTGGGTGGTTTTTAACAACTAATTTGACAGAAATTAATTACTTTAAAAAGGAGCAAGGGTGTAGGGATCCGTTAAGATTTTTGACAATTAAATCAAGTGAAACGTCATAATTAATATATCCAACCATTAGCTTTTCTAAGGCACTCTTTCGAGATTGAGAAAGGTTCGCATCCATAGACTTGATTCTAATGTTTCCAAAATAGAAAAAGTTTAGGCAATGGCACGATCATTCCTTGTATAAGCTATATGGAATGAAAACGAGTTTCCTCGTATCTAAATAACTCTCTCGAGTATATCTCCATATCATTCAAGTTGATATGTCACGATGGCTTATCTCTAAGTCCATCACACTTTAATCATTTTCAACAACGATCAATTTGTTAGAAAAATAATTTTATAAAAATAACCTTGAATGAATGATTGGAAATAATTATTAACTAATAATTTCCACCATCAAAAATTTCACCCCACACCCAAACTAAGGTTGTTAGTCTATCATCGCTTGAGATCCTTGCATTTTTAAAAATATGAGAATACGACTAAAAATAAAAATTGTTGTAAATTACGAAGATTAAATGAAAAGAACGATGGTAGATTAAAGGTTACAGAAATTATAAACAGAAATAACGATGACGTAATAAAGTGAACAATTAAAATGCGATAAAATAAAGACGTAAAATTAAAATGCGATAATTAAAAGAGACGTAATAAAGCAGATAATAAATACTGAAAGTTAAATGCTTTAATTAAAATTAAACTAGTCTTCCAAATTTTCTCCCAATGATTGGAGAATAAAAGTACACTTAGAGAGGATTTTTAGAAGTGATGGGAGAGAATTGTGTGATTTACAACAAATGAGCAAGGCTTTTTATAGTCAACAAAAGGGAGGATAAAGCTATTTCCCAAAGGATAAAAGAAATAGATCTCAAGGCAAATATCTTTTAAGATTTCCACCAGCTAATGCAATGTTGGAGGAATATTCTAGGAATATTCCATAAATCTTGAGACGGCATCAAGCTGTAGCAAGCTGCTATCCCTCTGTTTTTTGGCACACGAAATCTCCCAAAAAAAACGCCTAGAAGCCAATCTGCAAGCCACAAAAACAACATAAAACCAATGATTCAATGCCCAAGTAATAAAGATATGAGTTTTGCTCAAAGGGTCTTGATTAATTAAATATTCGCTTGCAAAAAGTTAAGATATGCGTTTAAAAATAGAGCATTTAAGTAATAAAATGAACGCATATCACCCCCCCCCCCCAGACTAAGACTGTTGATTGTCCCTAATCAACACAAAATAATGTTTGAACAAAAGAGGTTGTCTATGCCAAAATCCACAAGAATCATGTATCTATCCCTTTTACTTGCATAAGATAACCCTTAATAAACTAAAGATAAAGATTACTCAAAAATATCGTCAAACCCAATTTCCATAAGCTAGCCATGAGTTTCAAATGGTTAAGCACATTACAAAACACAACATTTGGATCATTAGGACTTGGTTTTAGGCTTTTTGGTGACTTTTAAGCACTTGCATCCCATTTTTATATCTTTGCTTTGCCCAAGAAGTCCTTACAATCGTTGTCTTTCGGGTGCCCTTTGCTTGAATGGGAAGCTTTATATATATATATATATTGATAGTATGCATTTTATGTTCTACTATTTTTTTAAGCTTTTCCCATATGGTATGCATTTTATGCTCTAACATTTCCACCCAATGATTGATATGAACTTTGCTCACTTTTTCTTTACGTTCTTGGCTATCAACGTTAGCCTCCCCCCAATCGAATATGACAATGTCCTCATTGTTGTGAATGTGGTGGTAGAAGCTTGGGAAAGAAGGATGAGTGTATGTAGACCTGGCAAACGTGTCGTGTCATGTCGGTGTCGTATCGGGTTCAAAGTTAAACGGGTTGAAAGTGTCTAACCCTAATCTGACCCGTTTAATAAACGGGTCAGAAAATCCCAACCCTAACCTGACCCGCCTAACCGGCCACGACCCGCCTAACCCGTTTAACATTTATAAAATTAAAATTAAAAATCAAAAAATCACAAAAAAATACAAATACAAAATTCAAATGAAAGCATTAGAAATCCAAAATTTATAGTTCAAAATTATAATCAAATCTAAAACACTAAAAATCCAAAGCATTAAAAGGAAAACTTATATATATACATACATATATATATATATATAAACAGGTTATTCGGGTCATTTTCGAGTTGAAATTTTTGACCCTGACCTTACCCGTTTAGTTTTCGTGTCGTGTCGTGTCAACCCGTTTACTTAAACAGGTTGAAATGTATTACCCAAACCCGTTTATTTCGTGTCGAGTTCGTGTCGGGTTAGCGTGCCGTGTCAGTTTTTGCCGGGTCTAAGTGTATGAGATGCAACATGGGTTTCAAATGATGGCCTAAGTCCTTTCCAAACAATTTGTGTGTAATGCATGGCTAGAATGTGACCCATTGAAACCATAGGCTAGTTGTAACACCCTAAAAATTAGCGGAATAAAAACTCGAAATTTCAGCAATATGACGACTATAATTAGATAAAAACCTGGGTATAAAACCTGCTAAAATCAATCCCAAAGTATCATCTCGATAGGACGGGGAAACAGTACTATAATCATTACAATGAATCAAATGAAGGATAGACTAACAACCTAATAATCTAACTTAAGTAAGAAAGATTAATATTGGGTGTTGCTATTCTTCCAAAATGTATGATCATTATTTCAAAATGTCGGTTTATACATCTCCCAAAAAGACCTCTCTTGGCCCCAAAGCTATCCGCTCAGTCCCGACGAACCCAACCGGAGACCTGACCTGTTATACATGTCATTTTAAGAAAAAGTGTTAGGCTAAAGCCTAGTGAGATCAAACATTTGTAATTTAAGAGATTGAATATAAAAATAAGTAAAAAGATTTCTTTTTATACAACAACAATAATGGAAATGATAACAATAATGCTCTTTGAAATGTAACCAATACCTCTTGGGTTAACGGGGGAGACCCGCCTACTAACCCGAATGACGAAACACAAAAAGTAAGTCATTTGATGGTTCAGTAAAGTCAATAAACACATAAAGCACACGCAAGGGATGTCAGGCTCAGTGGCTTTAAACGTACACCCACGGAAACTCGAGTTCAACCCCGTCGGGTTCCTATGTCGAGCTCCTCATCCAATATCGTAATACTTGAGCACGAATGACTTATACCTCACCCGGTACCTAACGTGCAGGATGAAGGACTTATACCTCACCCGGTACCTAACGTGCCTCGACGTGGAAAACTAATCGTCCCAACGCCGGAACAATGACAAACCAAATACGGGGTCATGACTCCCAATGCATCAATTAAGCCAAATAATGCACATAAGGCCCAACAAATAATCTCAAAAATGGTTAATATGCAATAATTGATATGGAGGGTGTTTTCCACCAAAACCACTCCCATTGTTTATCAAAAGACCGCTAGTAAAAATATAGACAATTCCTCTTTATTTCAAACCCCCCAAAATCTGAAGTGAGTTCAATATGCAAACTTATCAGCAGTTAACCACAATACCAATATTTCCAAGATCATAAGTTTTGCATAGTAATGCTATTCACTTAAAAGTATAACCCAAGTAGAAACTAGTTAAAGAACATTAATAAAGTTCGTAAATCATCATTTTCCCAAAAATCATCCAAAAACACTAATATCCCCAAAAGTTAGGTTTAACACAATGTTCTACAAAACCAAATATATGAAAGGGGAGATATTAGGTATTCAAAATCCACCTTTTGACATGTATAAAGTTTGATAAAATGTGTAAGAACTCACCTTAGTAGTTTCCTTAGGAAGGAAACCAAACCCTAGAAATGGGAGACATGAAAACCACTTGAGAGCTCACCACTGATACTTCCTAAATGCGATATGGACCACCATTAATGATTATGAAACACCATAAATGAGGAGAGAAGTCTAGATGGAAGATACTTATCGAAATCAGTAGAGAGAATCGCTCCCAAACCCTAGAAATGAGATAAAAATGACTGAAAATCGCGACTTGGCTTTTTATACCGAAACCCCCGTCGGCAATAGTGCCTCGGCGATAGTGACATCTGTCACTATCGCGGGCAAGGTCGCGAGCGCCTCACCACCTTCGGTACAGATTGGGCGATAGTGCCCCGACGATTGTAACCATGTCACTCTCACGGGCACAATCGTGAGGAACGTACCAAGGCCCTAAGGCCTTCAGCGATAGTGCCCTCCGCGATTGTGACACCCTGTCACTCTCGCGGGCACAATCGCGAACAACCCCAATTTCCCAAATTTGATGATTTTTAACCCACGATGCTTAAATCCAACTTTCTCGATATTAAGTAAATAAAATCACATAATAATACATGGGTTCTCATAATTCGGGGTGTTACAATCCTCCCCAACTTGGAAATGATTTCGTCCCCGAAATCCTACTAACTAAATAAGTGAGGGTATCTACGCCTCATGTTTTCTTCCGCTTCCCAAGTCACATTGGTGCCGCGGTGGTGCTTCCATTGAACCTTTACCATTGCCACCTCTTTATGTCGAAGCTTCTTAATTACCCTTTCCAAAATTGCCTCGGGCTCTTCGATACAACGATTATCATCCACTCGAATCTCGGACAAAGGTATGACGCTTTCTTCTTCCGCTAAGCACTTCCGTAAATAGCACACGTGGAATGTGGGATGAATCCCGTCCATCTCCGGCGGTAAATCTAACTTGTAAGCTTGGAGTCCGATACGCTCCGGAATAGTAAATGGTCCAAGGAAACGGGGACTTAGTGTAACACCCTAAATTCTGGAAATAACAACTTATTTAAAATTTTCTAAATACATCGAATAAACGTATCATCTACTACCACAAGTTTAGATTTAACTTCAATACACACCTTCAATATATACATCCAGACTATAAAAGGACGTGTGCTACTAAAACCCAATAAAATCGCTATCTCCAACTTGCGGAAGACTTCACCAAGTACTTACTCTTGTGTCTAGTTAAGGCTCTACTCTTCATGGCCTTGCTAGAACCCAACCCCCAACTGGAACCTGATGCACATGCCGACAAATAAAAAGGGTTAGGCTTAACGCCTAGTGAGCTCAAGAGTTTTCAACATATATACATAAATCGTTTAAAATGTAAGAATGCAATTAAAGTCATAATCTTTCAAAATGATATGCTTTGCTTATGAAACAACTCATTTACCAATAAACATGCATTTTAAACGAAAGAGACACCATGTTGATCGCTAACCAAACCAAGATGTTTTACGGAAAGATTCCATTATAAAACGTATTTCGTAAACTTATATTTAACCCAAAACTCACGCAACCATAAAATGAAAGGAAACCAAATACTGAAAACGTAGGAATGACGCATTCCATTCAAGCCTTAATATACGTGGGGGAAACCCAATATTAAAGCCATCATTTATCGTCGACCACATAACAACCCAATTTGGTAAAATATGACATTACCATATAAAATACCACGAATCAACGATGAAGAGACCCCTATAGACTGAGAATAGAGTAACACGCAAGTAGGCCGTTCACGCGACTTCCTTGTATGTCATCTAAACGTTTCCATCTTGGGTGGCGAGAACACGTGAATGGGGCCACCCGCGATGTTATTGGATTTCACCAACGTGCCCCGGTTCTAGTTCCCATGCCATAATAGACATCACAATCCTCGAACCTGTTGCTGCCCCTTGCCATACTCCGTCGAGTTTCGCCCCGCGGTCTTACGAGCAACCGGGTGCCTAATCCAATCTAGACGAGTTCCAACTTTGCGACTCAAACCACATATTCATACTCGCTAGCAAACTCGAGCGGTCACTAAAAGTAACCCAAAACCTCAGGCCTTACATAACCGACAAACTTACGTGCCTATGGATCCATTACGACACTATCTATCATTACATTACTCCAAAAGAATGACCAAAGCACCCAAAGGATGTAACTTACCAATGACACGAATTAATCGTCAACACTCAAAACCCACGACGGTTATAAATCCGGACAAATGTCCACACGACTCATTTAGTCAAAGCCGAGCCAAGGGCCCAATACTTTACTTAAATTTCTAACGAAAGCCTTTGTAAACATTAAAACACGTTTAACCGACTGACGAAGACACAACGACCCAAAAGTATAATTATCTCAAACTCAACATCAGTTGAGGCAAACCATTTTCCAAATGACTCTCACCCTTATATTTCCAAAATGCCTCATAACGCGATAATATACATTTTTCGAAAATGTTTATAAGCTCAAATACACCAAACGACACTTACGGCAAATGAACTCCAATTATATATATATAAAATCATCAAAGAAACATTTCAACATGATTTGTTTATCAAAATTCTCAAAGACCCCAAAATGGGTGTTTCACCATGTTTATAAAACTAAACATTTCAAAATAACCAAAACTTATCAGGTGATCAGTAGTTAAGATATTTGATGAAAAGCATAAACACTTTAAAATAAACACTTTGGCATGTACACCGTTTTCATAAATCATCTTGAACTCACCTTGCTAGATTTAGGCTAAATCTAGATTTCACCCAACGAGCTCTTTTGAATACCACTCGAATCCTCAAGCCGGAAACTTCCAAGACCTAGATCCAAACATTTCAAACCATAAATACCCATACTCAACCATTTAGAAGTATTTCCCCCAAACAATATACCAAAACCCCAAACGAGATCAAAACCCTATTTTTCTCCAAAACTTACCAAATCCGAGATTTGAGAAACCAAACACTAAGAAACCATCAATGGAGCATTTAGAACCTTAAATCAAAGAAGCTTACCACTGGAGATGACGAGACCTTTCGAGAACACCCAATCCAACTCTTCAACCCGAGCTCCCCAAACATCGAACTTGCATACTCCTTTATGAAGAATCCACCATGGATGCTTCTCCAACTGAGATTAAAGCTCTCAAAATCTCCAAGTGGAGAGGAGAGAAATAGAGATGGCGGCTAATGAGAAAAAACCCTAGAACCTGGGTTTAAAATCGACCAGATGACTCCCGCGGCCTTGGCCGCGACCTTGAAGTCGCGGGCCAAGCCGTGCGTGCTACAAAGCTACGCACCACAGTGGGTTACACAGGTTTAGCCGCGGCTTTGAGGCCGCGGGCTAAGCCGCGCGTGTCACTGGAGTCCCTTCCCCCTTCTCGTGCTAAACCGCTCATCGACCTCTTCGCTCGGTCGATCACTGACTGATTTCCTTAGCTGGTCATAAACCGATCTTTAGGGAAATTGCGGGTGTTACACTTAGCTTCCCACGCTTCCCGAACCGAATCAATCCCTTCCAAGGGGACACCTTTAGCATCACACGATCTCCCACTTGAAACTCTACCGGTCTCCTCTTTTTGTCGGCGTAACTTTTCTGACGATCTTGCGCCGCTTTCAACCGTTCCCGAATAGATTTAACTTTGTCGGCCGTCTCTTGCACAATTTCCGGGCTGGCAAACTGCTTCTCTCCCGCCTCTAGCCAACACACGGGGGTCCTACACTTCCGCCCGTACAAAGCTTCAAATGGCGCCATCCCGACACTAGAGTGATAACTATTGTTGTACGCAAATTCCACCAAGGGTAGATGGGCATCCCAACTACCGCCAAAATCGATCACACATGATCTAAGCATGTCTTCAAGCATTTGAATCGTCCTTTCACTTTGCCCGTCCGTCTGTGGGTGATATGGCGTGCTCAAATTCACCTGCGTGCCCAACTCTTGATGTAAAGCTCCCCAAAATCTCGACGTGAACCGACTATCACGATCGGAAACTATCGACAAGGGTATCCCGTGTTTAGAGATGATCTCATCTATGTACAGCTTGGCCAACTTATCCATTGGCAAAGTTTCCTGCATCGCTAGAAAGTGAGCAATCTTCGTCAAACGATCGACAATGACCCATATGGTGTCGTTCCCTCGCAAAGTCTTCGGTAACTTGGTCACGAAATCCATGGTGATCTTATTCCATTTCCACTCGGGTATTTCAAGCGATTGAAGGCTCCCATAGGGTTGTTGATGCTCAACCTTCACTTGTGAACAAGTCACGCATCGCTCCACATAATGAGCTACATCCAACTTCATAATTGGCCACCAATAATGTAGCTTCAAATCCCGGTACATCTTGGTGCTCCCCGGGTGGATAGAATACTTGGATTTATGCGCATCCTCCAAGAGTAGCTCTCGGCAACCACCAAACTTCGGTACCCAAACTCGACCGTTGAAGCACTTTATCCCTCGACTATCTTCGGTCAACAATAACCGTTGCTTTGTCATCACTTCCTCCTTGAGTTTTTCTTCCTTTAATGCTTCGGTTTGCGCTTCTTTAATCTTTTCCATGAGACTTGACACCAACTCGATTCTTGTAAGCTTGGCTTGAAGTCTCCCGCTATACTCTTTTCGACTCAAAGCGTCGGCCACCACGTTTGCTTTACCCGGATGGTAGAGTAATTCGCAGTATTCTGCTCCTTGATAAGACGAAGTAATTCGGCTAGAGACCGATTGTTGACATCAAGGTCTCGAGATAATTGCTCATCCCGAATGGAATTTTGCTCGAGAATAGTTACACGATGACTTGTCTGAACAGTGAACCGATCAAACTCCCCCTGAAGCCTTTCGAACTGAACACCAAGCATGTGGTGCTACCATATGGTATCAAGAATATCGACAAGCACTTCAGTGATAATAGAGTGGTAAGGTTGGGAAGGATTCAGCAGGTAAAGCAGAGGTGGTGCCGAAGATGTACTAGGTCATTCGGCAGGTGGTGTCGGTGGGTGATGTGGTAGAATTCGGCTGGGGGCAATGGGGGATCGGTCGTGGTTAATGGATTGTTCGGGAGATCGACGGGGTGAAGTGATTGGTGAAGTTTGAGGTGTGGGTTTCGGTGTAGGTTTAGGAGAGGGTGTGGGAGAGTGTTTGGGAGTGGATTTAGGTGAGGGTATGGATTTTGGTGAGGGTATTGGAGAATGTTTCGGTGTCGGTTGAGGAGAAGGCTTAGGTATTTCGGTAGTGTGGACGACGACCGAAGGAGAGGACCTGGTGTCCACAAATAAGAAGTCCATAAAATCTTTGGGACCTTTAGAACCGGTTTCTGGAACAACCGTTCTTCATCGGATCGTGCAATGTCTTCGGGACTCATCCCAGGTGTCAAGCCATGTGGTGGAGAAGAAAAACTTCGGACCGGGGAGGAGTCCGAATCATCTTCATCAACCAAGGAATAGGTTGATGAAGGTTTAGATGGGGTCCCCTGTTGTACAACTGCACCTTGTTGAGAAGGAGCGGAGGAGGTGGCTTGTGGGATAACAAATACCCTTGGCCCAAATGGGTCAATTTCAACAGCTACCGATTTTTTAGAATCGGTAGATGGTGTGTGTGGTTTGGCTAGATGGGGTTTCCTAAGCCTCTTAGAATGAGACTTAGGGGGGATTGTGAGCTCCTCCGCTTATGAGAAAAAAGGGGTGTGACTTGGGTAGCCTCCGAAGGTTGTTTCGAAGGCATAGTCATTAAAGCAAGAGTGGAGGTACAAGTGGCCTTATGTTTCTTTTTCTTAATGGCCATTGATTTAGCTCGGGGATGGGGAGTAGGGGCTACCGAAGCAAGGGCAGCCGATGGTTCTTTAGGTCTTTCGTCCCGCAGATCCACATGTGCACCCCACTCCGCTTTGGGAGATGAGAGAAAGAGTAACATACCTTTAGTGAGAGGTTTGTCGGTAGCAGAGGGACTCTTCTTGAGTACCATCTTTCCTACTTTGGCCACAGAAAGATCAAAGAGAATCTTCGGTTCCGGTAGCTTGGCATCGGCAGCCAGAGCATCTTTGAGCTTGAGGTTGATAATAAGGGAAATAAATCTCGGCAGAGCCACTTGTGGTGCACGCGGGGGAGTGATGACATTAACAATGGAGTCAAAAACATATTGTGCGAAGTCGATTCGACGCACAAACATCAACGCATGAGCTAACCTAGTCAAGTATGATGGAGATTAGTCCCACCCTGAGGTTTTGGGAGAGAAGCAGTGTATCAAGTGAGAGAAGAAAAAGTTCCAGACACCCCCCATGTTTTTACGGAGGAGAGTGCTGGAACCTTTGCTCTTACCATCGGAGATGTAGCTTAGTACGTAAATCACCTACTCGTGCTTATGACTAGTAGGGAAAGGGTCATAAGGAGAAAACTCAGGAAGTTGAAGATCTTGTCGTACATCCGCAACCCCGAAGGAGAGGAGTTTGGTAGATGAGAGACCTACCGAATAGGGCAGTTCGGTAGATGAAATAGCTACCGAAAAGAACTTAGTGTAGACAAGCCGGAAGTAGGAATTATTGAAGCTCGTCTACCGAATTCTCAGAGACATAGACGAAGAGGATAAAGAATCTTCCCGAAGAGAGAATCTTGCCGAAAAGGAGAGGTCGGCAAGAGAAGGTGTTGCTGTAACACTCCAAAATCTTTCCGTTTGTAAATCGTCACCTTGTCTATTTGTGAACCGTAATTCTTTAGGAAGTTAATTAGATTGGGGTACCTATGCTTCCTAAGCCATGTCGTGTGTGTGTGGGCGCGTAATTCGGGATTTTCGGGTTTGGTACACCTTGGGCGACTGTGCCGGCGAGAGTGCCCAAGGGCATAATCGCGGGGCTCCAATCCCTTGTGGTACATTCTGGGCGATTATGCCCGACGAGAGTGCCCAAGGGCACACTCGCAGGGCATTCTCGCGGAAGTCTCCATGACCGCGGTACAACCCGGGCGATTGTGTCTGGCGAGAGTGCCATAGCACAATCGCTTGGCATTATCGCCGACGGTCCCAACCTCTTTATTTAATGCGATTTCTTGCCCTCTTTCATTTGTTACACTCCCAACTAATCTCTTCTCCTCTCAAAACCGAACCCCCTTATTTCCCTTCTTGATTTTGAGATTGTGGGACACCAAAACTTGAGATTTCAAGTGGTTCTTCACCATCTAGTAAGGTTTTGAAAGCTATAACTATAATCTCCTCATTTTCATCTTCACCCTCAAGTTTCCAGGTGTTAAGACACAGTCTAACTGGATTCAAGATCATCCAATCTGAAGATCGTAATCTAAATCTAAAGCCGAAACGTCGACTCTCAATATTAAAGTCTATGTCGTTTGTAATAAATGTCAATGTATTTGTTTATTATTGTACTAGTTAAAGTAATATCTAGTTTGTTAGATATTAGTTTAACTTAGTTAGATTCTAGTTTGATAGTTAGTTAGATATTAGTTAGTTATATAATATCTTATATGTTAGATATTATTTAGTTATATTAGTTTAATATTGCAAGTTGTTCTTGCAAGTTGTTAGATAGAGTGTCTTAGAAGCTAGATTAGATATCAAATATCTCTCAATCTCTCTAACAAATCAGATAATATACACACACACACAAAAATACACTTGAAGGTGTAATAGAGAGAAAACAGAGAACACACATCTATAGCTTGAATCGATCAACCTTGTAACCATTTGTAATAATCAATACAGGTTGGTAATCTTATTGTGTTGTTAATCTAAGAACTTGATATAGTATTGTTGGATCAACAATTGGTATCAGAGCCTGATTAAGATCAAATCAAGTTTTTCAGAAAAACGACTTTGTGTTCATTTGAAAATTTGATTTCGAGTGTTAAAGTGTTTTAGGTGTTAAAATCGATCAGATTGTGATCGATTAGCATGCTAGATCGAGTTGTTGTTGTTTGATTTCACTATAAATCATTTATCGAGTTCCATTTTATGATTTTAGTGAGAAAACAGTCGAAAGCATAAAGTCACTGTGCTATCAAATCATTCCTTAAAAAGTGTGTTTTATTGAGATTGAGTGCTTACATTCAGTTCTAGAAGAGTTTCTAGACATAAGGGTAGAGTTTGGTATTGCTAATCATTACAGGAACAAGTTTTTAGACATTTTTCGAAGTACAGGACGAACAAACGCAAAGTTTAACTTTGCGCGTCCAACATCAAAAGTAAACTTCACTTTGCGCTCCTCAAGAGAAACGCAAAGTCCACTTCTCAGTTCCAAAAGCATACGCAAACCTCGATCTCACTTCTCGCAATAAGTAAGAAACGCAAACCTCAGAAACGCAAACCTCAAGCCATCGTGTTCTTCTCTTCAAAAGATCAAGTCAACTTTGCGCTCCCAACTAGAAACGCAAAGCTCAACTTTGCGTATCTCAAGCCAATCGCAAACCTCAGTTCTCGAAAAGATCAAGTCTACTTTGCGCATCCCACGTGAAACGCAAACCTTACTTTGCGCTTCCCACGTGAAACGCAAACCTTACTTTGCGCTTCCCACTAGAAACGCAAACCTCACTTTGCGCACTGTGCTAAACACGCAAACCTTGAAACGCAAACCTCTTTGCTCCAATCCAGACTTGGAATTTTCTTCTAAATGACATCCAGAGAAGCTCTTGCAATAGGAACTGACACCAAGCCACCAGTTCTCTTTAGAGGAGAATACGAACAGTGGAAGGATAGGTTCCTAAACTGCATTGAAAGACAGGAAAGGGTTGAAGGTAGTAGGTATGAAGGGAAGAAGTTTGAAGGAAAGAGATTAGAGGAGAAGAAATCAGAAGATAGAAGGTACCAATCTGAAGGCAAAAGAATAGAGGAGAAGAAACCGGAAGAAAGAAAGTACAAGGATGAATGATCAAGTCAGCCAGGACCACCTACGTGCTACAACTGTGGCAAAACAAGTCATTTTGCCAAGGATTGCCGAAGAACAAAAGTAAGAAACTCCGATTACTACAAGAACAAAATGCTTCTTGCAAAGCAACAGGAGGCTGGCAAGGCACTGATGGCTGAAGTTGAATACTGGCTCGATCACTCAGACGAGGAAGAAGAGGATGAAGAAAAAGATGAAGCCTTCAATATGTGCTTGATGGGCAAGATGGAATCAGATGCTGAAGTTGATTAAGATAATGAAGAAGAGGAGGTATGTGATTTATCGTACTCAGATTTCATGAATAAAACGCATGCCATGAGTTTAAAACAAGAAGAATTAGAATCTAATCTTAAGCGAGAAAATGGTGTTATAATTAACAAAAATCAATTGATACAGAAACTTAGCAATGAAATCGCTGAGAAGAAAGTATTAGTTGAGGTTTTACATACAAACGTTGACACCAACGCGAAAGAACAAACAATAATTCTTAAAGAGAATTCTGAACTTAAGTCTAAACTGACAAAAAGTGAGATTGATTTATATAAGCTTACTAAAATGCATTCTTCATGTACTAAAGAAAACAAATCTTTAATTGCAAAACTATATGCTTTGGAAAAGAAGTTATACTCATTAGGTCAAAGTGAGCAAACCATTCATCTTAACAAACCGAAAAAGAATAAAGAACATTGGGGAATCGGCTATGTGAAACCTCATTGTCTTAAAAAGGGTATAAAAGAAGTGCCTGCACTTTATGATTATACCTCTATGCTAGTTTCACACCGAATCGCTAAACTTAAAGTTTTTAATACTAAACTATCAAAGGAGGATGAAGCCAATGAAATTGAAAAACGGAAGAAGTCATCTAAAGTTCACCTTCCATTTTATTATGCGAAGTTGAATAATAGTTATGACTATCCAAATAATGAAAATAAATCTCTTTCAACTGACTACTTTCAAAGTTATTCTGTAAAAGAGATGGAGGCGAAGCCTGTTATAGGTAAACTTTATGTCCCTTCTCTCGTGTTAGAAAGTAAAATTTCTGAACTCGAGAACTCTTTATCAGATGAAAGACTTTTGCTTGAGATTCAACAAAAAGTTTTTTCAACCGTTATGAAAAATGTTGTTTTTACAAAGGCTTCTACTTCTGATGACATGTCTGGTTCATCAAACGAAGGGTTTAATTTTCTTAACTCCGACGGTGGTTCAGATGAATGTTTTGAACAATTTGATTTTAATGCGAAACTTCCTAACCATTCATCTTTTATTGAGAAATCTTTAAGAAATACCAGTATACCTGTAAACAGCGCAAAATCAACGAAAATTGATAACTCAGTCTCTGTGAAAGCTAAATTTGCTAAAGGTAAGAAAATATCTCAGCATTCACAGAAACCGAACACTACTGGTAATCCGAAGAAGAAGCATTCATTTGTTGCTCAGAAGTCTAACTCACCAGTTTCACATGTTTCAGATCTGAGCAAGCAAAGGCCAGAAGTAAATTCTCAATGGCAACCTAAACGGAAGCTTGACAAGACCGTTTTATCGTTTAGTAGTGTTAATTGTAATAAGACTTCGCTTAGTAAAGATGTCCTAATTGCTGATATTGCTGTTTTGAACTCAAAACCTGCTGTTTCTCGTAAACAATATTCAATGAAACAATTATTTCAGTTATCTTTATCTGCTAGAAAGTCTTCTATTTATGATAAACATGTTTCTATCTCTTGTCAAGATTCTGAAGATTGGTTTGGCAATTACCATGTGCATTCATCTCATACTAATTCTTCACATACATTTCAAAAGAAAAGAGGACCCAATTTGAAATGGGTACCAAAATCAAATGCTAACACAGTTGGACCCAAATTCCAATGGGTACCAAAGGCTAACTCTGTGTTGCAGGCAACAAAAGTTTAAGGGAGCTAATGGATATGATTTCTAGACATAACAGTTTAGGACTCGTTCTTCAATGACAAGACATTGGTTCTTGAGTAAATCAGCTCAAGACCCGAACATCAAAGTCAAATAAGGCTTTTGAACACAACAGTTCAAGACCCGCACTTCAAAGATCAAAAGACCTTACTCCGTGCTGAAAAAGAGATTGTACTCCGATACTCGAATGAGGAAATCAACCATCAAGGGGGAGTACATACATATTTGTCTGAAATTTTATGCATATCTTTTACAACTGATAATGTACTGATGCATAATTTCAGGGGGAGTAAAAAGGTGATGACTTCTGATTATTTCTGATCCGAACTCGTACTTTAAAAGTTTTACTCTTTTTGTCTTTTCAATTTAAGTGAATAAATTTTACTTTGACTTTACTTAAGACTTTTGCAGAAGTTTGAGAGAAGCTTAAAAGATCATATGTTTATGACTTTAAGCTTAGCTTCATGAGATGAAAGATCACACGTTAAGGTATAATCCTTTATCTTAATCTCGTATATGGTTGAAAGAAGGACAACTTTCAATAATTTGAAAACATTATTTTTAATGTTCAAACCACTTCCCGATTTTTCAACAGATTTTATATTTTGGGAGTGTATTTTAAATGTTTTCATGATCTAAATTGTGCTTTAACTGAAATAGTTAAACCAATCTGAGCATCACGTGCATCATAGGAAAACAAAGAATCATTGTGCTAGGAATTAACACAACTTCTATGGAATCACCTTAACCAGTGATTTCTACCCACGAAGTTAATCCTTAGTGATTGAGTGTGCAAAGCAAAAAGAAATGAGTGTGATTAGAGAAAGCAAAAAGTTTTAAAAGAAAGAGCGTGTGAGAACAGAGTTAAAAAGAATATCACAACTCTGCACCAACTTTTTATGAGTCGGGCAGCCACATTACTAGTGTTTCACAATTCTTTGGTGAACATTATTGAAACAGACAACTAGCCCATGCCAACTCTTGATCAAACCTCACCACCTACTCATTTTCTTCTCAACAAGAAAGTGTTTCACATTTTCAAAGGGGATGCAGCACATTTGCTATCTGATTTTCATTTGGAAAATCTGGATATTGAAAAGAAGGAAGTCTGCCCCACCTTCGCACTTCAATCATGCACATTGAGTCTGTGTTTAACTTACTGTTGTCTCAGTGGTTTACACAATTTTGAGCCAAATAAGCAATCATCAAGTGCTTAATTCTTTCAAACACAAGCACGAACACATAAGGAATTTGTTTCTTTGTCATAACGTTTATAGAAATAACCTTTGTGGTGTTTCGGTGATTAAATAGAAGCCCTGGGGGAGTCAACATCAAACAGCTCCTTTCCAATGTGTATTCGTTACACACAGTGACTTAGTGTTACTAACAGGCATGTTAACTGATTCATTAGTTGATTCAGGTGTTACACGACTAATTTGTATGGATTTGAAAAGATCTGGATGAATATCTTTTGAATTGACGGATCAGGGGCTCTAACAACAAGATAGACATTTCTTACAAATAATTTTGATGAAGTCGTTGCACTTAACATCAAAAAGGGGGAGAATGACTACACAAGAAATGGCAAAGATCACATGTTTCAAGAATCACGTCAAAGATTGAAATCTTCCAAAGCAACTATTTTGAAGACATGCTGATTTCAGAGCTAGAAAAATAGATTGCATCTTCCGAGCTGAAAGAGAAGACTGAATTGCTAAAATCATTTTCATAATGATCTTGATCCAAAGGGGGAGATTGTTAAGACACAGTCTCATTGGATTCAAGATCATCCAATCTGAAGATCGCAATCTGAAGCTAAAGCCGAAACGTCGACTCTCAATATTAAAGTCTATGTCGTTTGTAATAAATGTCAATGTATTTGTTTATTATTGTACTAGTTAAAGTAATATCTAGTGTTGGATCATAAATTGTATTCAAGATTAAAGTTAAAGTTAAGGGTTTAAACTGCAATTGTGCTAAAGTTAATTAGAGGGTTTAAATTGTAATAAGCTAATAGTTAATAGCTATTGGGCCTCAAGCCCGTTTAGCATTTAGTAAAGCCCAATAGGCATTAGGCCTGGGTATTTAATGTTTTGTTTATTTCAGTTTTAGGGTGAACTCTCATTATTATTACTTTCATAATTATTGTTTAGAGAGAGGTTGTTGTAATCCAAGGGTATCAAGAACACTCAAGGTTTAACAGTTTATACAAGGGATTGGTATGTTACTCTGATTTATATATCTCTTGATTATTATTGTGTTGATTGATTACTTGATTGATTGTTTACCAACTAGATTAAATCTGGGATAACAATTGGTATCAGAGCCTAAAGAATCAATTTTTTTTGTGATATTACTGTTCATCGAGAAAATTTACTGTTCATCCTATTTCATGAACCTGTTATCAAAATCACTGTTAATACATCCGGTCGATTAGTATTTACTTATTTGTGCTTTTGTGCTTCATTCGATCGAAGGATTGCTTAGTTGTTGGTTTAATTGTGTTATCGGTCGAATTAATTTTCTGGGTTTGGTTTCGGTCGAACCCCAGATATTCTTCGTGTTCTTCGGTTTAGTCTTAGTGATTATCGGTCTTATATGTTAATCGATCATATCTGTTACTGTGGTTATCAATATTATTGTTCGACCGATAGTTATTCGAGCTGTACCTTCGACCGGGTAGTCGTGATCTCCGGTCTTACACCTTCGACCGAATAGTTGTGATCTCCGGTCTTACACCTTCGACCGAATAGTTGTGATCTCCGGTCATTCCTTCGACCGGACCTTAGTATTCCCCGGTCTTTCCTTCGACCGGATAGGAGTATCGACCGGACCTTAGTGGTTTCCGGTCTAGCACTCGACCGGATACTTGTTACTCCGGTCTTGCCATTCGACCGGGTACTTGCTTAATCCGGTCTTCCCTTCGATCGGATACCTGTTACTCCGGTCTTGCCATTCGACCGGGTACTTGCATACTCCGGTCTTTCCTTCGACCGGTACAGTTCATTCTTCGAAGCACATCCCCGATCGATTTTTGCAAACTGTGATAGGGACCCCCGTGCTAAGTCTGCGAAGGGGGACAAAGATTTGCTCTTGATCAAAATCTTCTTAATTTTTCAGTATTTTATTCATAGATATTAGTGCTTTATACCGTGTGCGAGGACTGCATTTGATTATTTTTGGAAATTTATTTTTTCTGAAAATTTTTGAGTGTAGTCTTTACTTTTGATTCTAACGATCTCATCTAGTTGGTTGTCTTGGTACAGAAAAATCTATTTACTAACCTTACAGCTAGGATGTCGTATCAGCTAAATATGTCTGCAGGTTACAGCCTTGATTTTAACAACATGACTCTATCTGAAGTAAGAGAAAAGGCTAAACAACTTGCTGGACGGTTATCAACATCATCTCGCATGATTGATGAGTATGACAAAGAAGAAAAAATGCTCAAAGCTGAAAACAATGATTTACAGATTCAGAACTCATCTCTTCTTACAGATCAATGCTTTAAAAGAAAATTTAAAAGATTCTGATTCCTTAATTGACTTTGCAGGAATAATTGAGTCTAAAGAAAAAGAGATCTTTGACCTTCAAGCAAAGCTGAAAAGATCTGAATCTAGCTCAACATGGTCAAAGAAGGAACTAATGCAAAAAGAGCTAGATCAATTGAGAAGAAGAGCAAACATTGCGAGTGAGACATCTGAAGGACTTAGAACGATAAATTCTCAACTATGTGCGGACAGAGATAAGTTTAAAGATAAAGTTCTCAGTCTTGAGGTTGAGATCGATAAGCTAAAAGAAAAGGCAACCCAAGACAGAGACAATTCAAAAGCTCAAGATGAAATGTTAAAGATTGAGAAAGAGAGAAAAGAATTTGCCAATAAATTCTCTGACTTCTCCAGAAAAGCCTTTGAAGAGAAGAAAGCATTAGAACTTAGATGTGTTAAACTTTCTCAACAAGTTTCAAACTTTGAGAAGGTTATCATTATTGAAAGAGAAAAGGCTGAGAATGAGAAGAAGAAAGATGAGCTGAAGAAATCAAATACAGACTTTTTGGAAGAAAAGAAGATATTTGAGACGGAGATAGCCAAGCTGACAGGAAAACTAGCTGAATTGTCAACAAACATCATGAAGGAGAAGAATGCAAAATCTGAGTTGCATAAGAAGTTTGATCTGATTGAAAAGGAAATAAACAGCTTGTCTTCAAAGATAAAGGAACTTGAAGAGATCGTTTTCAAGGTGAAGCTGACTGAGCACAAGACGCCAGAGTCAATAGCTCAATCACCGAGAGACGATCTAGCTGATTCAGATAGTTCATTAAAAACAGCTTCAAGTTCACATTTTTCAAAGGTTTTCTATAATCCTTTCTATGATTTAGATGATAGTCTTACTTCTAAATCTACTAATCAGATTCGTCCTTCTAACCTTTTCTATGACAAAAATGTTGATGGTTCAGGTAACTTAAAGAAGACTAAGTCTCGAAAGAAAAGCTTCTGTAGAAGGGATGATGAGAAAGAAAGAGGAAACTGGATCTGGAGAGTTAAAGGATCCTCGGAGGATAAGAAGAAAGAAGAATCATTTGTGCATACATCAAATGCTAAATGGAACTATGCTTCAAACGGTAAAACTTTTGGAAAACCTGATCTGGTTTACTCTATCAATCAACTGATCAGGTTAGCACAAAAGAAAATCAGTTGTTCCTACTGTGGCTCAAATGATTTTGTAAGAAAAGATTATGTGAATAACTGGTATGGTTCTTATTTCATATCTCCCACTAGAACTGCAACTAACCCATTAGGACCCAAATACCAGTGGGTACCAAAAGTTAAATCTGTGTTGCAGGCACCCAAAGTTTAAGGGGGAGAAAGAACAATGGCTTTTGAACAAAACAGTTCAAAACCCGGACTTAATTGTCAAAAAAAATGGCTTCTAAGTAAATCAGCTTAGAACCCGTACCTCAACGGAAAATGGCTTCTAATCACATCGGATTAGAACCCGCACTTCAGTGCTCTATCTATTTTTTATATGCTTTATTTCCTTATTTATTTATAATAAAAAAAACCCAATAGTGATTTAAGGGGGAGAATATCTGTGATATTAACAGATTTTTGGATACTTAAATGCTTATCTGACCGTGTGTTCTTAAAGATAAATACTTGCGTTTTATCTTGTCAATATACTTTGTCAAGTATTCATACACATAACGGTTCAGAACATTCTATTTTGACTTTGTTATTACCATGTATCAAAAGTTAAATCTTTCTATGGTAATACTTACGTTAGTTGTATTCACTGTTGATTGAATCAAACGTCATTTCATGTGCTTTCATTGAACATATGTTTATATATTGTTCATATAAACAACATTCGTTTTTGATTCTCCAGCATAGTATTCTTCATGACAAATCGTCTATAAGCTTAATTGAAAACT
The DNA here is from genome assembly GCA_954870635.1 of Arctium minus. Classification (NCBI taxonomy): domain Eukaryota; kingdom Viridiplantae; phylum Streptophyta; class Magnoliopsida; order Asterales; family Asteraceae; genus Arctium; species Arctium minus. The sequence goes on from OX941081.1 coordinate 156,912,744, forward strand.
CCTTAAGAGCTTAAATCGTCAAACTCTTTTAGTTTGAGGGGGAGAATTGCATCGTCAAACATAACTGTTTTGACATCTCCGAATATTATATTCTTCATGTAACAAGTGATATTTGTGATTACATGTACAATAGTCTGTTGAACAGCATGTAATTTTAGGAAAATACATGGGATTCAATGTGAGAACTTAACAGAACTTCCATGGATTCACGATAACCAGTGTTTCCTACCCAAGAAGTATTCCCTGAGTGATTGAGGGGAGAAGGGTCAAAAGAATTGAGTGTTGGTGTGTGAAAAGAGGTAAAATGAAAAAGAGAGATGGTTAGAAGTGAGAATTAAAAGAAAGAGGGTGAGAGATCAGAGTAAAAGAATATTAAACTTTGCACCAAACTTCTTTCTGAGCTGGGCAGCCACATAATCTGATTGGTTAACATTCTTTGGTGACCATCATTGAAAAAGGCAACTAGCCCATGCCATCTCTTGCATACAACCCCACCAGCTACTCATTCTTTTCTCAAAAAGAGAATGTTTCACATTTTCTGGGGACGCAGCACATACGCTATTGGTTCTTCATTTGGAAGATACTAATATTGAAAAAGAAGGAAAGTTGCCCCACCTTCGAACCCTTTCTCATGCACATTTAGTCTTTGTATAATTTGTTGCTGTCTCAACAAGTTTACATATTTTGAGCCTAAAATGAAAAGCAATCATCTATGCTTAATTCTTTCATACACATGCACTAGCACACAGAAATTTGTTTTCTGTCAGAACGTTCATAGATAATCATGTGTTATTCGATGATTGAATGGAAGACCTGGGGAGTCTACATCAAACCAACTCCTTATATAGTAACTTTGTGTTACTCAGTGACTTTGTGTCATTGACAGGCATTCTAATTGAGTCATTTGTTGATTCAGGGTTACACTTATTAACTGTTTGAATTTGAAAAGATTTGAATGGTTACTACTTTTTATTTGAATATGAAAAGATTGAGATAATCACTCTTTCCATTTGGAGAGACTGCTCTTATTTCCATACAGGGCTCGTTAATGATGAAGATTGTGCTTACGTAATCATACACAATGGGGGAGATTGTCTTGAAATGGGGGAGATTGTTTTGCCAAGTTTTGATGATGTTGATTCTCACCACTCATCAAAAAGGGGGAGAAGATACAAAAAGGGAGAATACAAACTGAAGATCTGAAGATATTCAAATTTTCAAAGATTTTAAAGATTTGAAGATTGTTTAAAGATATCAAGTTTTGAAGTTTTGAAGCTATCAACGTCATATCTGAAGATTCTCAAGAGAAAAGTGAAGACAAGAGAAGACCCGAAGACAATTGCAATTTTTTTTTTAATCTTGAATCCAAAGGGGGAGATTGTTGGATCATAAATTGTATTCAAGATTAAAGTTAAAGTTAAGGGTTTAAACTGCAATTGTGCTAAAGTTAATTAGAGGGTTTAAATTGTAATAAACTAATAGTTAATAGCTATTGGGCCTCAAGCCCGTTTAGCATTTAGTAAAGCCCAATAGGCATTAGGCCTGGGTATTTAATGTTTTGTTTATTTCAGTTTTAGGGTGAACTCTCATTATTATTACTTTTATAATTATTGTTTAGAGAGAGGTTGTTGTAATCCAAGGGTATCAAGAACACTCAAGGTTTAACAGTTTATACAAGGGATTGGTATGTTACTCTGATTTATATATCTCTTGATTATTATTGTGTTGATTGATTACTTGATTGATTGTTTACCAACTAGATTAAATCTGGGATAACATCTAGTTTGTTAGATATTAGTTTAACTTAGTTAGATTCTAGTTTGATAGTTAGTTAGATATTAGTTAGTTATATAATATCTTATATGTTAGATATTATTTAGTTATATTAGTTTAATATTGCAAGTTGTTCTTGCAAGTTGTTAGATAGAGTGTCTTAGAAGCTAGATTAGATATCAGATATCTCTCAATCTCTCTAACAAATCAGATAATATACACACACACAAAAATACACTTGAAGGTGTAATAGAGAGAAAACAGAGAACACACATCTATAGCTTGAATCGATCAACCTTGTAACCATTTGTAATAATCAATACAGGTTGGTAATCTTATTGTGTTGTTAATCTAAGAACTTGATATAGTATTGTTGGACCAACACCAGGGTTCCATCAAATCCTCTTCAAAACCCTTTACATCCTCTTGAAGGGGGGGGGGGGGGGGGTTGAATACAATACACAAAATTTTCACTTAATTTTTAATTATTTATTGATATAAATATTAAGAATTATACATAGAAAATTGTAAAGATTGTTGCGGAAAAGAACATGTAACCTATTCTCACAATCTTACACTTAGAAACTTATAACACAACTTAGAAAACACAAAGTTTAAAAGCTATGAAGATGAGAGAAAATAGTTGCCAACTTTTTCTTGAGTGCACTGAGTTCTCTTGATGAAAGCGTAGCTTGCATGGATGATGTATTCACCTTTATATACTACCTTATGCATTAAATGCAAACGACACTTGTCAAACTTAGATTGAATCATTAAGATTTTCTTCAATAAATTATAAGATATTTGAAGTGACTTATCAAGATACAAAAAGAGCTTTTGTACTTTGATAAGACCATATCTCAATAAAATATTCCTGGTATAAATATTTTTGAGATCTTTTGGAGAAAGTCTCTATCAATTCAGAACTTGGTGAATATCCTATGTACAAAAGAAGGTTCCATTCCTTTTGTCAGAAGGATGTTGGAAATAAAAGGTATAGTCAAATCATGAGGATTTGGCTAAAAAGTAGATAGTCGAATTATGAGAGAGAATTCGGCAGAAGGTTTGTCTGCCGAATAAACAAGGAAATATCGGCATGGGTATAGTTTGCCGAAAAATGAGTATCTCTTCGACAGGAATAGCTTAGAACTTGTGAAGTTTGTCTTGATCCGCATCAGTAGGCTCACTTCGTGTTGAATTCGGTTGGTATTCGATTTCATCGATCTTTTAAAGCACAACTAAGCTATTACAAATAACCTTAAAATTAAACTAAGTATGGAGATGTTCAACATTCTACAGATATGAAGTTACAAGCCGAAAGGGGAGGTCATCTTCAAATCCTTGATGTCCCAACACGTATTTTGATCTGTTTCGTATCCCGTGTAACATACCTCCAAAACCATCATTTTGGTATATCAAATATGACTTCTCAAATATTTAGGTAATTGGTTTACATATGAGAATGAATGAAGATACAACGTACCCTTGTCTGATTCCTATTTTATGTGATGTATTTTAGCCTGAATTATTGAGATATCACATTTAAGGCACAAGACTGAAGGTTTTTAAAGTATGTTACACAAAATAAAAACCAGAATAAAGTATGTTCCATTTTAATGCAATTTACCCCAGATTTAATATTCATTTATCAGGTCTTCATCTTACAATAATAATGTGAAATAACATGAAGAGAAAATGATGAGAGATCAAACATCAAACAAATAGCATGTCTCATGAAAGTTGTACGATAAATTCAGGTTATAAGACCTCTAAAAGGTTTCATCTTTTATAGTACAATAATTTTCAGAAATTTCCACAATGATGTTTTAAAAAAATAAATACCAAAAATTAGGGGTGTGTAAAAAGTCATCTGACCTAATTTAAACATACCGATTCAATTAGAACCGACGTACCATAATCAGATATCCAATTGTAATTGGATCGGATCCAAAATTTCAACATTCAAATTGGATTGGTCGGTTCGTGGATGACAGTCCATAATCCAATGACCATCTAGTACTCGTCATGATCCAATTACCATCCATTTAATAACTATATATAATTATCAACATTTTACGATATTGTTTTTTAGTTGATGGTTTTTAACAAATTAACAAAATATATGAATATTTGGTTGAAATGGTTGATTAATTAGTGAAAATTGCATCAAATTATTGGATGAATCCAATCTGATCTAATGGATAAACAGTAGTAATATAATATCCAATAAATGGAAACGCTATGATCCAATCATCTATTGAATTGGATTGAACCGGATGTTTAATGTTAATCGGATTAGGTCGGATGACAAAATCCAAGATTCATTTGATGATTGGATCAGATAAAATCCACCTAAAATCCATAGAATTTCAACCGATGAACACCCTACCGGAAGTGATGGTTACAAAAAGGTATATTTAGCTATATAACCGTAAATAAGGTTTTAATCAAATCTATGTTCATTTGATGAGTATGAAACCATTTTTTTCCATTAATAGGTGAGGAGGTACAAAATGTTCACTCATTTTCCACGTTCAGGGACTGATTTGCAAACATATGAAACAAAAGGGTATGGAATTGTAAATTCGAAATTTTGAAATCCGGACGCCAAACGCCTTATGAAATCCAACTTAATTTCTTGTTCTATTTATTTGTTTTACGTTTAGGCTTCTTGTTCTTTTATGTTTCGATCTCTCTCTCTTGCCCCTTTTTAGAGAGAGAAACAGAAATTTTGAATGTATACTTGCTACATACAATAGATTTAGGGCACATACAAGGCGATTAGGCAAATTCGGGTGAAGAAATTCAAAATTTTCTTCACCAATTACTTTATTTTCTGCAAATAATTGCTCAGGACCACGAGCAAGCAAAAAGCCCTAATAATTTATACTATGGTCCTGAGATTTAGGGTTTTTAAAGAATGTTTGAATTTTTACTGCGATTAAGTACCGACTGTGTTAGTTTCGAACACAGGAAAATCGATACATGCTAGTTTTTAGGGTTTTGATTTGTGTTGTTGTACGGTAGACGTGAAAGAAGAGGAAAGCGATGGACGGAAGGAGGATAACGGCGAGTCCGCGTCCGTGCAGTGGGCGGAGGGTGGTGGCGAAGAAACGTCCGCGTGGTGGTGTTGATGGATTTGTGAATAGCGTTAAGAAGCTTCAGAGGAGGGAGATTTGTTCAAAACGGGATCGTTCTTTTAGTATGTGTGATGCTCAAGAGAGGTTTAGAAATATCCGCTTACAGGTTATTGTTTACCCTGCTGTTTTTCAAGTTATCTATTATTGATTTATCTATGGAAAATTTATGCTTGAATTATTACAGAAGAGATTCATTTTGTTAGAATTATAGTAGTGTTCAACACTTAAACACAAGAATGAATTTTCGTTGCTTTCACAGTTGATCGAAATGTTTTAGGGTTTTTCTTTGTGTGTAGTTTGTCTTTTTTCAAATATATCTTCATAAAATCGAAGTGTAGTTTTTTGTGGTTAGCCTAATATAGTGGCATATGCTTAATTTAATTGACATATGTTTATGCATTAATAATGACCATAGTCCTTGAGAAAGTTTAGTATTTCATTGGTATGTCCGACATTCTTACTTTTGAGTTGGTTTAATGCCGCATTAAGTTTTCATTATATAGCAAATGATTTTCTTTTTTAACTTTTAATCTGATGAATGATGGATTCAGGAGGAGTATGATACCCATGATCCAAAGGGACACTGCTCAATGGTTTTGCCATTTCTTAAGAAGAGGTCAAAAATTGTTGAGATTGTTGCTGCTCGCGACATAGTTTTTGCTCTTGCACAATCTGGGATATGTGCTGCGTTCAGTCGAGGTATAATTAGGCGGAAAAGGGAATTTTTGAATTATGTTGTCGATGATGAAAGGGGGTATTTGACATGATATTTATTTGATGCAGAGACTAACCAGAGGATATGCTTTCTGAATGTCAGTCCTGATGAAGTTATAAGAAGCTTGTTTTACAATAAGAACAATGATTCGCTCATTACAGTCTCGGTCTATGCTTCAGACAGTTTTAGTTCCCTGAAATGTAGAACAACAGGGATTGAGTATGTGAAAACTTACCCAAGTCATGTGTTCATGATATTCTATTAATCTTACAAGATTTATTACTGAGTTTATTGTGCCTATAATGGTGTCAGATACATACGGAGAGGTAAGCCAGATGCAGGTTTTGCGCTTTTCGAGTCAGAGTCTTTGAAATGGCCTGGTTTTGTGGAGTTTGATGATGTGAATGGTAAAGTACTTACATTCTCGGCACAAGATAGGTAATTTCTTGATATGATCCCTGTCTCTTTGCACAATCTTGTCATTTATTTGGGCTGACTTCTTCCTTGTGCTTGTTATTTTTTGTCAGCATTTACAAGGTGTTCGATTTGAAAAACTACATGATGTTATACTCAATATCAGATAAAAATGTCCAAGAGATCAAAATAAGGTACATCTCTTGATGTGGAAATGGATGTAAGATGCATGTTGATATGTTCTTTCAATGTATGTTTTGATCAATGAAGTTTAATCATGATTTTTGTCACCCTGTTGTCATTTCTTGATTGCTATACTTATAGCCTTACTATTGGGTGAGCTCCTGCTGGTTTTAAAGTTATATCAGATGCTCTCTTCCAAAACATTTGATTTTAGCAGTTAGTGGTCCAAAACATTTCAATCAAAGTTTTCCTGACGATGAACACTGACTAGTTAACAGTTTCTGCAGACTGCTCTCGATTCCTCCTTGTTTTTATTGTTTTGTACATACTGTGTTGTTAATTATATACTGTTCATGGTATGTATGTATCCATGACATTTTTGCTCTTCATTTTCCAAAAACAGCCCTGGCATCATGTTGTTGATATTTAATAAAGCTAGTGGTCATGTCCCTCTCAAGATTCTCTCCATTGAAGATGGAACTGTTCTGAAAACTTTCAACCATCTCCTCCATCGAAATAAGAAGGTGGATTTCATTGAACAGTTTAATGAGAAGCTTCTTGTCAAACAAGAGAATGAAAATCTCCAGATTCTTGATGTAAGAATCGTTCTTATTTCCTCACCGTCTTGATATTGATATTTGAAAAGACATTGGAAATCTAAGGACCATTGTTATGTAGGTACGCAATTCTGAGCTAACAGAAGTTAGCAGGACGGAATTTATGACACCGTCAGCATTCATCTTTCTATATGAGAACCAGTTGTTCCTAACGTTCAGAAACAGAACAGTTGCCGTGTGGAACTTCCGTGGGGAGCTTGTGACTTCATTTGAAGATCATTTGTTGTGGCATCCAGATTGCAACACTAACAACATATATATCACAAGTGATCAGGATCTTATCATCTCTTATTGCAAAGCTGATTCCGATGATCCGTTAACCGAAGGAAATGGTAAATTGCTCATTCACATATTAAAAACAATGTGATCCTTCCGTCCTATAAAAGTGTCCACATTTCTAATTTAGTTTGTCCCAAAACAAGTGTCCACATGTCCCTTGTCTACTTTCCAATTTTACCCTTAATTATGAGATGGAGAAATTCAGTGTCCACATTTCTAATTTAGTTTGTCCCAAAACAAGTGTCCACATGTCCCTTGTCTACTTTCCAATTTTACCCTTAATTATGAGATGGAGAAATTCATTACTTCATCAATTGTTAAAGGGTAAAATTGTCATTTACTGGATTCCGAGAACCGTCTTTTTCATTGTTACGCGGATGAGGGAGTATGTTTTTTTTAATGGATACTGATTTCTAGATGTTTCTTTCTGAGTGAATTTGTTTTGTAAATGCAGCAGGTTCTATCAATATCAGCAATATTCTGACAGGAAAATGCCTTGCAAAAGTAAAGGCAATGGATGGTACGAAATTGGATGATTGCATTTGCAGTGGGCGAAGATGCAAGTGCAGGAAGCGGGTTGGGGGAAGTAGGAGGATGACGAGCTCGGTTACAGAAGCCTTGGAGGACATTACTGCCCTTTTCTACGATGAAGAGCGTAACGAGATCTATACTGGTAATAGGCTTGGCTTAGTCCATGTGTGGTCTAACTGATGGATCAATTATCCATGGCCTGGCTGCATCAGCATCAAGTAATGTATGTACCATTAAGCTTTCTTTCCTTTTGAGTAGTTCTCATGCCCTTAATGAAAGGTATTTTCGATTCATTTTCAGCTGCTGTTAATTGTCAATTTGTGTTGTTCGGTTTGGAGAACAAACACATATCTGTAAGGGTGCATTTTGTACGCAAAGAGGATAGTTGTCTCACGTTTAGTTGGACAATTAGACTGGACTGGATAGGACAAAAATGCATTTTTTTTGTTCCACACCAAAAATAAGACTGAACAAAGTTTAGGGAGATGAGATAACTTGGTAAATTACTAAACTACTTATGTCAAATTAAAAACCCTAAAATCTTTTACAATTATTGACCTGTTTTAAGCAGGCTGCCATTTTCAAGTTGTAAACAGGCAGAAGGGTTGTGTGATTATCCTTGTAAGTAGGGGTGTAAACGAGCCGAGCCGAGTAGCAGGTTAATCGAGCTACTGGGCTCGAGCTCGAATACTTTTTGAGTTATCGAGCTTGAGCTCGATGCTCGTTTATGGGTTTGAACTCGTGATCGATTAACTCGTTCATCGGATTAACTTTTCAATGTAGGGCTCGAGCTTGAATACTTTTTGAGTTATTGAGCTTGAGCTCGATGCTCGTTTATGGGTTTGAAGTCGCGATCGATTAACTTGTTCATCGGCTTGAGCTCGATAATTTATATATTTTTATTGTATGATTAATAAATATATGAGCATGTTTGGCTTGAAAAAGGGTATGTAGCTCGACTCGGCGCCACTCGAAAAGTTGAAATGAGTTTTCGAACGAGCCGAGTCGAACATTGGTGTTATAAAGTTTGGCTTGATAGGTTAAACGAGTTATATTTTGTGTTCGAGATCGACTTGAGTTCGAGAATAATTAAGCTCGAGTAGCTCGTTAAAAGCTCGACTCGTTTACTTGTAAGATGGATGGTTTATGTGGCTGAGTAATAACCAAAGCCTTTAGCCCTGGTGGCCTTGGTTTTGTAGTTTAGTGCTCATTTGGCCTGGCCTTTTGAAGTTGGTTAAAGTTGTATGTTGGGGGGGGGGGGGGGGGGGGTAACATGAATGCTTTATTGATTGATGATAAAGCAAAAGTATTTATGATGATTTTATAATATTACATAATGATTGATGCCCTTTAGAGTTTAGACCTTGGTAGGGGTTTCATATAATTTTACATTCAAATTAAGATTCACCCATTACTACTTTGGCCATCTTTGGTGGTTGGTGACAGGTGGTGTTATATGTACACCTGTCTATTTTATATCAAAATTAAGTTAAATGGTATTTTAAAATTTTAAAAAGTAAGTTTTGATGTTGATGCATACGAGTAGAGTAGAAAATTAATTCGTAGTTGTACATTTAGCAAGTAATGGTTATACATCCAACAACCGGTTATGTTAGTAGTTTAAACCGGTGATGAACTATTATAATACAATTTCTGAAATACTATGTGTAAGTTTAGAAATTAGATGGAAGTTGTCCTTCATTAGAATGATTTCGAACCAAGTTTTTAAGTTATATCTCATGTATTTTAATCAAGTAACAATAAAACTATAATTAAATATTTTCATCTATTAATTAAATAATTATTTTAAAGTAAAATAAATTAATCAGAAAATTGTTTATATTTTAGTTTTTAAAATGTTCATAATTCAATAAATAAATATTTATATTTATGTTTAAAAAAAATTAATGTAATTTTTAACGTTTTGTATAATTTTATTGTATTTACATATATTTAGTTATTTAATAAAAATCAAAAAAATTATATTAATTGAGGCATAATTATGTAATATATTTATTTGTATTGTAATATTTACTATTGTGTTTAATATTTTCTAATATATTAATGTTAAGTTTATGGTTTAATTGATAAAAAAATTGTATCAATCAAACTATTTGTATTTTTTTTTATAATCGAAATCTCATTTACTAAATCATCTATACATTTTTTATAAATATAATATACTTCATAAAACATTAAAAAAATATGATATCATAAAACAATGTCTTATTAAGAATCTTTCTTATATTATTCATTGTACATCGGTAAAAAGTATCGATGTGACATTAATAATTACTAGAAATCAATTTCTTATTAAAGAATCATACTCACAACAATCATAATGTCTTATTAAAAAAATCTTACGTGTCATTTAAGAAGTCATTAAAAAATTACTATAGTCGGTCAAAATTGTTACAATTTTCTTTTTACCAAAAAACCATGGCTTGTTATAGTTTTAGAGGGTAGGTACCGTGATGGTTAAAAGTCTTACCGGTTAACTAGCTTTCCTCTCTATTAATAACTAGTATGACTGATAAAGGCTATGTTTGGCAAAAAAAAACTAGCTGATAAACTAGCTTTTTTTCCTGATACATGTTTGAATGACCATAAGCTAACTTATTGAAAAGTTACTCATATTAGCGTTTTGAAAAGCTAGCTTATCAGCTACCAGCTAGCTTATAAGCTAATTTGCCAAACAATGCCAAAGTTAACATGTCAAAATTCGTGAGTTAGGCATTTGGATCGGTTCACCGTTTTCTTAACTTGTTTTTTAATTAATATATTAAATACAATATCAAAACCATCTATTATGATTTTTGTTTTTGTTAAAATCATAATAAATAACGGTATTTAAATCATTTGACCCATTTTTCAGCTGCATATAAATTTATTCGTTATTTACAAATAACCATTATAACAATTTAGTTTTGAAAACAAACAACAAAAATATTAAGAATAAGGTAAAAAGAATATTTATTCAAATAATTTAAAACTGCGTTGTAAAATAGTGGCGGTGGTAGTAGAGATCGAATGCCTATATGTACACTTTTTTTTTTTTAATTTTGTTTAATATTTAAATTTTGAGATCTCATCTACCACTTGCGGATTATGTCTTTGGAATATATTGGATCATATTCGTATAAAAAAAGTGACGATATAACACACTCCCATGTGACCTAAATTACAATATCATTTTAAAAATTAAAACCAACATAAAATATTCATCTATTTGTATTTGTATTTTAAAATTATATACATTAAATGTTAAAATCAAATACCTCAAAATTACTCGATCATATCGCTGTACCACAAACTTTAATTTATTTACATATCGTTTTGTTTTCGTTCCTATGGTTTGTTGTTTATAACTATTTTCGTTATCGGTCTTTAGAAATTGCTTTTTTGGTTACTATGGTTTGCATTTCGTTTCGATTCTCGTTCCAGAGGCTAATAAAATTAGAAATGTCGTTAGGTTAGGAGGTAATATGGTCTTTTAGCAATAAATCTTGTGGGGTTGACTCAATTGACAATAAGGTTTGAGCTTTTAGGAATCCTCCTCATAGGTCATCAGTTCAACTCCTGCAAGATGACTGGGGATTCACCTGACTGTTCTTCAGGGCCCCTAGCATTAGTCAAGGTGCACAAACTGATCCGAACGCCAATGATTAACAAAAAAAAAATGGTCCTTTAGCTTTTCTTTCCTAATTTTTATAGAATAATAGATAGTACAAATTATTAAAGTTTGAGTATAAGTTATTTATTATAGATTTTTTAAATAAATAAAATAAAAGTGAAGACATAAAATAAATATTTTCGTTTTGAATATCTGAAAATTGCTTATATTTTTAACTTCTAATATTTTAGAATGTTGAGCTTAAAGGTAAACTTATTATTTTCAATAATTGAGAAATATAAAATTTATACAATAATTATATTAATATATTCCTCTTTACTCCACAAACATAATAATTCTAGTACAATAGTTACTATAATTGTACTATTACTATTATTATTATTATTATTATTATTATTATTTTTATAAAAATAGAGTAATAAAGAAAATTAATCCCACAAAAGACAAATGCAAACGGCAGTTATTTAATCTAATATGTTTACATTGAGGAAAAAAGAATTAAAATAGCTATCAACTACAACAAAGTTATTAAAGTTATGAAGAATAAAGCTATTTTTGTAGATTTATTTGTGAAAATCAATTTTTTACAACAACTAATTAAACAAAACTTAACTATCGTTTGATTTGTAGAGGATTAGATAGGATTTGGAATTCAATTCCACTCCAATCGTATTGAACACTATTGAACGGACGAAAATAAGGTAGACAGGTTAAATAAAAGTGTGGAAAGTTTTATGGTTCTAATTTAACATGGATAATATAGTAATTTATCAAACTTGTCTACCTTTGTTCTACCAGTTTTGGCGGAACAAAAAAATTCACCCATATTACATTTTATTCCAGTTAAATGTCGCCCCAAATATAAAACAAACATTTTTTTCACTTTCATTTCCCATCACAACAAACACTTGAATATCTTTGGGTTTTTTTGAAACAACTATTTTGTTCTAATTATTAAATCTGATTACTTTTGATTCTTAATAAATAAGAAAAAAAATCAAGATTAAATTTGTCAAATATTATAAAACTTATTATCATAAGTTGAAACAACAACAATCAAATTTAGGTTACTCGACTATTGAAAAATTAATTCATTTTTTTATATTAAAAATAAATTATAAATAAAATAAAAATTATGAATGGGGTCCTGCTATTTTTGAAGGCTCCATAAAAAAATCTAAAGAATATATCAGGGGGTGTTTGGTTAGAGGTATTGAGGGGTTAGAAATGAGAATGAGAATGTGAATGAAAAATGTTGTTTAATATAATGAGCCCATTACTCTAAACCCATTAATTTTCATTCCTGACCAAATTAGGGAGAATGAATGTAATAACTGCATTTATGAGAGATAAGTTGGACTTTGGGGGAGTCTCTGCAAAAGGCCCATAGTGAAGGGGTCTAGAGTGAAAAAAAAGGAAATAAGAGGGATTTAACCCTAGGACCAAGTAGTGTTCTTGGCAGCTGATAATTTTGGGAAAAAGGAGAGAGAGAGAGAGAGAGAGAGAGAGAGAGAGAGAGAGAGAGAGAGAGAGAGAGAGAGAGAGAGAGGACATTCGAACGAAGGAGAGCAAAAGGGGCAGAATTTTGGTGTTCATCAATCGTCCAAGGTAAGTCCTAATTATGTTCTCCCTATTGTTATGTAAGGATTTAGTATTTTATTTCAAGAAACCTTTTTAGTTGGGTTTTTAGTCATCGATCGTTCTTTGGGTTTTGGTTTTGTAAGTCTAATGTGGATTTACCTATTCGATTGATGAGTATTATTGTTGAGAACGAGTATGCGATCGTAAAAGAGTACTGGGTTGAGTTGTTTATCATTCTGGGAGTAGTCTGGAATCGGTGGTATCGATGTTTTTTCGTTCAAAAAGGGTAGGTACCGGTCGATACCGGGCCCGAATACCCCGGGCGACCCCGGGGATTATATGTGTTTCGGTCGGTACCGGGGGTGGTATAGGCACCGGTCGATATCGGGAAAGGTCTAGACCCCAGTTGGCACCGGGGAGGGGGTGAGGCCCCGGTCGTATGCCTCATCCGGGCGACCACCCTTGGCCCCGGTCCCTGGACTGTGTTTAGGTGGGCCTAAGCCCAAGTTTAGTTCGGGCTTAATCCATAGCCGAATTTCATTGATTAGTGGTCTGACCCGTTTTCATTTCAATACTAGGACTCTTTGTGTATCGTCTTGAGTTAATGTTTTGGTGGGTCGGGTTTCTTTTAGAGAATAGGTGACCTTTGAGAGTAAGCTCGGTATTATCGATTCTTTCAGCCTAATCTAGCGGTCTCCACTAGGTTTAGTCGTTCGAGATTATGGTGTGTTAAGGTCAACTCCGTTATAAATTAGAAGGTATCAATAGTTCACCGACCGATGTCTTTTCTTATAGGTTTCGGTTCGGACCATAAGAGTAGACGCAAGGACTTAAGCAAGGGGCATCGGGTGAGTTTTCTAAACCAAATGCTTTTTTTATTAAAAGTTTATGAAGGTTTGTTTAAAGTTTTGATTTAATTATGTGGACATGGTCATGCTGGATTTATTTAAGCGTGTTTTATAAATTGTTGATAAATAAATGTATGCATACATTATTTGTGGAAGATGTGACCTAAGTCGGGGAGTGTGAGCCCGCATGCTCGTACCGGGGAGTGTGACCCGTTTATGCCATTGGGGGTGTGTCCCAAAATTAAGGCAGTGCGAGTTAGACACATCGTCTTCTACGGTAGTGTGGTCAGTGGTGTGAATTACTCTTATTTTGTTTATAAATATGTTTGTTTAAAGCGTGAAAAGTTATTTTGTTGCTTAATTGTTAGAGGGGACTCACTAGACCTCCGGTCTAACCCTCACTCTTTCAAATTTTAAAAACCATTTTTTCAGGTAGGCGTGATCTAGGTAGAGCTGATAAAGGCAAGGAGAAGGTGTAGCGGGAATGCGTAGAAGACCGTCACCGTAGTTTAGTTTTTTACTTTATCTCAATTGTGTATAGGTTGCTGTTGCAAACCTTGAAATTAAATTGTACGCTTGGGGCCGCTTTGGCATGAATTATTATTAAGATATAATTGTTATCTTTTTGTCTTGGTTGGGTTGTTATAGTTGGTATCAAAGTCGTAGTTTAAGGGATCTAGGTGACCGGCCGGGCCTAGACTTAAACTAGGAGTGTAGAGACACAACTGAGAAGTAGGATGGTCGTAGGGAGACAACAATAGGGTAGTGAGGACTAGCATGTAAGGTAAATTTGAAATTACATCTGGCCAGTGTAATTGCAAATTTACAGGTACGTGAGTGTGCTTAACTTGCCGTATTGCGTGTGGTGTTGAATTGAATGTCGTATGTTTCTTCTTATCAGAAATCATGTCCGAGCGAGTAACAAGAAGTAGGTTTGCTCCAGTTTATGTGAACGAGCCAGTTAATGAATTCGTTGCTGAGGAACAAGCAGTTGCTATTAACCCGACTGCCACCCGCGAAAAAGGTCGCGGTCGACCTAAAGGAAAAGGGAAAACGACTCGGAAGGCGACTACTCAAGTAAATGAACCACCTGGGGGAACTCGAGGGGGAAAGACGGCTCGTGTCGCTCATCAAGCTAGAAGTGTAGAGGTGAGATCTGAGCAAAAAACCTCTCTTCAAGAGAGTTCAGCTTCGGTGAGGGGACGGAGGCAGGCAAGAAACTGTGGTGGGGGACGAACTCAGGGTTTTGTTATGCAAGAAAGCTTTGCAGCGGAAATGGGAAAATTGCAGGAAACTCTAGATGCCTTGTTGGCCCATCGAACTAATGAAGTATCAGCAAGCAAGGAAAAGAGTGAGGACAGAGTGATGAATGAGATTTCCGACTCGCCAGTGGCGGTGGTGGGAAGCCACTTGCAGTCGACTCCGGTGGTGATGACTAACACAGTGGTTGAGAAAGGATGCACCTTCAAGGAGTTTGCTGCCTGCAAGCCTCCTACCTACAAAGGAGAATGCGACCCAGTGTTAGCTTTGAAATGGGTAAAAGGGATGGAACTGGCATTTGATACCAGTAAGTGTTCTGAGGGGGATAAGGTGGTGTATGCACTGTTTATGCTGAAAAACGAAGCTGTAATGTGGTGGGATGTCGAAGCCGGAGGACAGGGCTCGTCGGCGGCTAGAGAGATGTCTTAGGATGAGTTCGTGAAAAGATTTAAAGTACAGTTCCGCCCTCTGGCGACAGTCAAAAAGTTAGAAGAAGAGTTTCTGAGCCTAGAACAGAAGGATATGACAGTTCGAGAGTATACTACAAAGTTCATTGAGAAGTCACGTTTTGCAGAAGTTTATGTGCCTAATGAGGAATGACGAGTGGAGCGTTTCATTTTTGGACTGAGAAACAATATTCGAGAATTTGTCTCGAACAAAGAACCAACTATATTTCAAGCGGCGGTGAATGCAACCGAGATGAGAGAGAAGGAAAAGAATCGTCAAGCTACCGAGAGAAGTGGGGACAAACAAAAGTGGGAGGGGACTACCCGTGATTTCAAGACGTTTAAATCAACAAAGTCCGAGCAGTGAGTTACTTCAAGGTTTGAAAATAGGCCCTGCAGCAAGTGTAACCGAATTCATAAGGGGGAGTGTCTGTTGGAACGAGAAGGGCGTTTCAAATGTGGAAATACTGGACATATGGCTCAGGACTGCCGTGGGCCAAGATCTTGTTACCAGTGTGGGTCTCCTGATCATATCAGGACCGATTGCCCTCAATTGAAGAAAGGACCAGTCGGAGGATATGGGGAGAAAGGAGGTGAGAAGAAGGTGGAGTCAGCTCGGGCGAGGGCTAGGGATTTTAATATGACGACGGAGAAGGCAGTGGAGACACCAGATGTGGTGACAGGTACTTTTCCTATAGACTCGATTTTTGCTAAAGTGATGTTTGATTCGGGCGCAAACCGTTAGTTTGTGTCTCCGAATTTCGTGCATAAATTTCATGTGAAGCCCAAGAAGCTTATTCATGGGTTTGAGGTGGAGGTAGCTGATGATAGTCGAGTCTTAGTGGGAGAAGTATATGACGGGTGTAGTATAGACATTGACGGTCATACCTTTCCATTGCGGTTATACCCGATGGGCATGGGGGAATTTGACGTCATCGTGGGGATGGATTGGTTAGCGTCCAACGATGCCAACATTGTCTGTAACAAGAAGCTAATCCGTATAACTTTGCCGGACCAGAAAGAGGTTGTAGTGTATGGGGATCGTCGGGATAGGAATTCGTGTTTGATCTACATGATCAAGGCTAGGCGGTGCTTAGTAAAAGGGTGTGTGGGATTCTTAGCTTATGTAGTAGACGCTAAGAAAGAGAAGAAAGGGTTAGAGTCGGTTCTGGTAGTAAGTGAATACCCGGAGGTATTCCCGGAATACTTGACCACCTTGCCTCCTGATCGGCAAGCGGAGTTCCGGATAGACTTGGTGCCGGGGGCAACACCAGTCGTAAGAGCCCCCTATCATCTGGCGCCGACTGAAATGAAGGAGATGATGTCGCAACTGCAAGAGCTGCTGGATAAAGGTTTTATTCGTCCCAGCATATCGCCGTGGGGAGCACCAGTGTTATTCGTCAAGAAGGACGGGACTATGAGAAAGTGTATAGACTACCGAGAGCTCAACAAGGTAATAGTCAAGAATAAGTACCCGCTCCCCAGGATTGATGATCTTTTTGATCAGTTACAAGGAGCGAGTTATTTCTCGAAGATAGATCTGCGTTCGGGCTATCATCAGTTGAAGGTGAGAGAGGAGGATATACCCAAGACTGCTTTTCGCTCAAGATACAGTCACTTCGAATTCTTAGTCATGCCTTTTGGTTTGACTAACGCACCGGCAGTATTCATGGACCTGATGAATAGAGTGTGCAACCCATTTTTGGACAAGTGTGTCATCATCTTCATCGATGACATACTAATTTATTCACAGTCCATGAGCGACCATGAGGCGCATCTGCGATCCGTGTTGGAGTTGCTCAAGCGGGAGAAGTTGTACGCCAAATTCTCGAAATGTGAGTTTTGGCTAAGAGAAGTACAATTCTTAGGACACGTGGTGTCGAAAGACGGGATCAAGGTGGATCCAACGAAAATCAATGCAATCAAGGAATGGGAAGTGCCGAAATCACCGTCAGAAGTGTGGAGTTTCCTTGGCTTGGCGGGCTACTATCGAAGATTCATTCAGGACTTCTCGAGAATAGCCACGCCATTAACGCCATTAACGAGAAAGAACGTTAAGTTTGCATGGAAGCAAGCTCAGGAGGATGCGTTCAGTAAGTTGAAGGAAAGACTGAGTAGTGCACCTATCATGTCTTTACCCAACGATTCGGAAGGATTCGTGATCTACAGCGATGCTTCTAGGTTAGGACTGGGTGCGTGCTGATGCAAGATGGAAAGGTGATCGCTTACGCGTCTCAGCAATTGAAGGAGCATGAGAGAAATTATCCGACGCACGACCTAGAGTTGGCAGCAGTGGTCTTCGCGTTGAAGATTTGGAGGCATTATTTGTATGGGTTCAAGTGTCAAATTTACATTGATCATAAGAGCCTTCAGCACTTATTTAATCAGAAAGAGTTGAATATGAGGCAGCGAAGATGGATGGAATTGCTAAGTGATTATGACTGCGAGATTCTGTATCACCCGGGAAAAGCCAATGTGGTGGCGGATGCCTTGAGTCAGAAAGAGCACAGTGTTGCATCTAAGGTGGTGGCATTCCGGGTTGAGGCAACTTCCAACTTCTTGGAGGAAGTCAAGAAGTGTCAAGAGGAAGCAGTATCGGAAGAAAACTTGAAAAGCGAGAGAATCGTTGGAATTGTTGGCTCGTTTACCGCTAACAGTTGCAGAGTTAAATGCTATGAGAAAAGAGTGTGGATTCCAAGGTTGGGAGATATTCGAAAGAGAGTGTTGGAAGAGGCTCATAAGTCGAGATACTCGATATATCCGGGAACCAATAAGATGTATCGAGACCTGAAACAAAGTTATTGGTGGTCGGGCTTCAAGAAAGACATAGCTTATTTCGTGGAGCGGTGTCAAACGTGTTTGAAAGTGAAAGCGGAACATCAAAGGTCGTATGGGGAATTGCAACCGTTGGAAATACCGGTGTAGAAGTGGGATGAGATCGTGATGGACTTTGTTATTGGGTTGTCGTGATCACCTAAGGGACATGACGCCATTTGGGTGATAGTGGATAGACTCACGAAATCTGCTCACTTCCTACCAATCAAGGAGACGTACCCATTAGAGAAATTGGCTAAATTGTACATTGACGAGATTGTATCCAGGCATGGAGTACCGACATCTATCGTATCAGATCGGGATGCTCGTTTCACATCGTCATTTTGGAGAGGTCTTCAAAGAGAGTTGGGTTCTCAACTTAAGTTGAGTACATCGTATCACCCTCATACGGATGGTCAGAGTGAGAGGACCATCCAAACATTGGAAGACATGCTTCGAGCGTGTTTTATCGATTTCAAAGGTTCGTGGGAAACTCATCTGTCGTTGATAGAGTTTTCTTATAACGATAGTTATCATGCTAGTATTCGAGCAGCTCCGTTCGAAGCGTTGTACGGACGCAAATGTAGAACACCTTTATGTTGGAATGAGGTGGGTGAAAGACAACTAGTCGGACCGGAAATTGTACAAGCGACGGCGGATAAGGTCAACCAAATTCGAGAGAGGTTAAAAGTAGCTCAAGATCGTCAGAAGATGTACGCCAATAAGTGAAGGAAGCCGATAGAATTTCAAGTAGGGGACAATGTGATGTTAAAAGTTTCGCGGTGGAAAGGAGTTGTTAGATTCGACAAGAAAGGTAAGTTAAGACCGAGATTTGTTGGACCGTTTGCTATCGTGGAACGCGTTGTGTAGGTAGCGTACAAACTGAATCTACCCATGGATCTGCAAAGTGTACATCCCATATTTCATGTGTCTAATTTGGAGAAGTGTTTGGCGGAAATGGATGTGGTAGTACCACTGGACGAGATTCGAATAGACGAGAAACTAAGCTATATTGAAGAATAGATCGTAAAGTGAGGAAATTGAGGAACAAGGAAATCCAATTGGTGAAGGTTCAGTGACAATTTCACAAAGGGCAGGAAGCGACTTGGGAGTTAGAGCCAGATATGAGAACTCAATACCCCAGTTTGTTCAGCGTATGAATTCCGAGGACGGAATTCTTTTGAGGGGGGATATTGTAATAACCGCATTTATGAGAGATAAGTTGGACTTTGTGGGAGTCTCTGCAAAAGGCCTATAGTGAAGGGGTCTAGAGTGAAAAAAAAGGAAATAAGAGGGATTTAACCCTAGGACCTAGTAGTGTTCTTGGCGGCTGATAATTTTGGGAAAGGGAGAGAGAGAGAGAGAGAGAGCTTGAGGACATTCGAACGAAGGAGAGCAAAAGGGGCAGAGTTTTGGTGTTCATCAATCGTCCAAGGTAAGTCCTAATTCTGTTCTCCCTATTGTTATGTAAGGATTTAGCATTTTATTTCATGAAACCTTTTTAGTTGGGTTTTTAGTCATCGATCGTTCTTTGGGTTTTGGTTTTGTAAGTCTAATGTGGATTTACCTATTTTATTGATGAGTATTATTGTTGAGAACGAGTCTGCGATCGTAAAAGAGTAATGGGTTGAGTTGTTTATCATTCTGGGAGTAGTCTGGAATCGGTGGTATCGATGTATTTCGTCTTTGATGGTTTTTCGTTCGAAAAGGGTGGGTACCGGTCTATACCGACCCCGAATACCCCAGGCGACCCCGACGATTATATGTGTTTCGGTCGGTACCGGGGGTGGTATAGGCACCGGTCGATGCCGGGAAAGGTCTAGACCCCGGTCGGCACCGGTGGGGGGGGGGGGTGGTGAGGCCCCGGTCGTATGCCTCACCCGGGCGAGCACCCTTGGCCCCGGTCCCTGGACTGTGTTTAGGTGGGCCTAAGCCCAAGTTTAGTTCGGGCTTAATCCATAGCCGGATTTCATTGATTAGTGGTCTGGCTCGTTTTCATTTCAATACTAGGACTCTTTGTGTATCGTCTTGAGTTAATGTTTTGGTGGGTCGGGTTTCTTTTAGAGAATAGGTGACCTTTGAGAGTAAGCTCAGTATTATCGATTCTTTCAGCCTAATCTAGCGCTCTCCACTAGGTTTAGTCGTTCGAGATTATGGTGTGTTAAGGTCAACTCCGTTATAAATTAGAAGGTATCGAGAGTTCACCGACCGATGTCTTTTCTTATAGGTTTCGGTTCGGACCATAAGAGTAGACGTAAGGACTTAAGCAAGGGGCATCAGGTAGGTTTTCTAAACCAAATGCTTTTATTATTAAAAGTTTATGAAGGTTTGTTTAAAGTTTTGATTTAATTATGTGGACATATTCATGTTGGATTTATTTAAGCGTGTTTTATAAATTGTTGATAAATAAATGTATGCATACATTATTTGTGGAAGATGTGACCTAAGTCGGGGAGTGTGAGCCCGCATGCTCGTACTGGGGAGTGTGACCCGTTTATGCCATTGGGGGTGTGTCCCAAAATTAAGGCAGTGCGAGTTAGACACATCGTCTTCTACGGTAGTGTGGTCAGTGGTGTGAATTACTCTTATTTTGTTTATAAATCTGTTTGTTTAAAGAGTGAAAAGTTATTTTGTTGCTTAATTGTTAGAGGGGACTCACTAGACCTCCGGTCTAACCCTCGCTTTTTCAAATTTTAAAAACCTTTTTTTAGGCAGGCGTGATCTAGGTAGAGCTGATAAAGGCAAGGAGAAGGTGTAGCGGGAATGCGTAGAAGACCGTCACCTTAGTTTAATTTTTACTTTATCTCAGTTGTGTATAGGTTGCTATTGCAAACCTTGAAATTAAATTGTACGCTTGGGGCCGCTTTGGCATAAGTTATTATTAAGATATAATTGTTATCTTTTTGTCTTGGTTGGGTTGTTATATTGAAAATTTTATTCCCGCTCAGTCACCTTTTATCATACGTCCTTCATCTCTCGATGTTTAATGAAACATATTTTTTATTTTCATGTTGGACGACACATATTTGTATTAAAAAAATATTATATAAAATAATTTTTTATTGATTATATTGGTTTAACTAAACAACATCAATGCAATGCTTATTCCTATTCCCATTCTACTTCATTCCCATTTTCATTTTCATTCCTATTTCTTAATATGAACCAAACCCCCTGATATTAGTGTGAAATTAAAAAAAAATTCTCTTTTCTGGTATAATTTATATAACTCCAGATGTTATTATAATTTAAATATTTTAAATTAAAAATGAGTAATATAATTTATTTTTATAGTAAGAACTTTTTTTATAAAGATAATAATAAAATATTTAGTCATGACTTTATGTATTTTAGTTTATCAATTAACTAATTATTAGTTATTTTCATAAAATAAGTTTCAAAAATTTATATATACGTTGTAATTACCTATCTATATCTATACTATATTATAAAGATGTCATAAAAAACTCTTAATTACAACTCACTAAGCTTTATGTACTATCATTTAAAGCTATCTACTTAAAATCTCTTAAAAATAACTACTAAAACCTAATGTACTATCTGTAAAGCTTTTAACCCTAATTAATATATTTCATCCTTATCCCCCAAAATTCTTATCTCTAATCACCAAACCCTAAAATTATGAAATTTGAATTCTGATAAACATAATCAAAACAGGATAAACATCTCAATTTAAATATAAAAAATTTAAAATATATAAGATAATTAATGAATTTTAACAAACTACTTAATTTTTTTTATATAAAAAACATTATATTGTTAAGCCTAAATTAAACAAATTTATATATAAAAAACCATTATCACTCAATAAAAACCATCCAAAATCGTACTGTAAATCAATAAAAAACAAAAAATAAAAATAAACATTAAAATCGTGATGTATTAAGCATTATGTACTATTATTTAATGTTAATCTACTTAAAATCTCTTAAAAAACAATTAATGAAGCAATATGTACTACTTTTAAATGATTTTAACCCTAAGAGTGAATTGTGGATTTGGTCCCTGTGGTTTAGTGATTTCTTTGACCATGATCCTCATTCTATGTTTATTGTGGATTTGGTCCTTGTGGTATTCAATTTATTTCGGTCATGGTCCTTCTGACTAACACTTCCATTAAATTTGTTAAATCAAGGACCATTTTAGTCATTTTGCCTATTTTTTGTCATTTTTTGATAAAAAAAATATAAACAATATTTTTATACACACATGCACACACACATGTATATAAATATATATATATATATAACGATATTAAAATAAATAAAATAAGACATTATTGTATGATTTAATGTTTAATTTTTTTTAAATTAATTATATTAAATACGATTTAATTTTATTATTTTATTGTAATTGTAGAAAAATATATATAGTTTTATTGTTTTAATGTAATTAAAATTTCAATTTAAACAAATCAGATCATAAAACTATATCTTATTTTATTTAGAGCGAATAAAATAAAGTATGGTTTTATGATTTGATTTATTGAATTAAAATTTTAATTAAGTTAAAAACGATTTAATTATATTGTTATTTTATTATCATTGCAACAAACAAGCTTATTGTTGATATTTAACACAAAAAAATCATTAAAACCCGTTGATAAATGAACTTTAATTTTATCATACTAAAAACAATATGAAAATTGATTTTGTGTTTTTGACTGAAAAACAATATGAAAATTGGAGTTTCTAATTTTAAGATGATAAAATTATAGTTCATTCTCAACGGGTTTCAATGATTTTTGGTGTTAAAATATCAACAATAAGCTTGTTTGTTGCAATGATAGTAAAAGAACAATATAATAAAATCGTCTCTAACTTAATTAAAATTTTAATTCAATAAATCAAATCATAAAATCATATTTTATTTTATTCGATCTAAATAAATAAGATATAATTTTATGATCTGATTTATTTAAATTAAAATTTTAATTACATTAAAACAATAAAACTATATCTTTTTTCACAATTACAATAAAATAATAAAATTAAATCGTATTTAATATAATTAATTTAAAAAAAATTAAACAATTAAATCATACAATAATGTCTTATTTTATTTATTTTAATATCGTTATATATATATATACATGTGTGTATGCATGTGTGTTTGTGTGTATAAAAATATTGTTTATATTTTTCTTATCAAAAAAGGACAAAAAATAGGCAAAATGACTAAAATGGTCTTTGATTTAACAAAGTTAATGGAATTGTTAGTCAGAAGGACAATGACCAAAATAATTTGAATACCACAAGGACCAAATACACAATAAACATAGAATGAGAACCATGGTCAAAGAAATCACTAAACCACAGGGACCAAATCCACAATTCACTCTAACCCTAATTAATAAATTTCATTCTTATCTCTAATCCCCAAATCCTAAAATTATGAAATTTGAATTCTGATAAACATAATCAAAACATGATAAACATCTCAATTTAAATATAAAAATTTTAAAATATATAAGATAATTAATGAATTTTAACAAACTACTTAATTTTTTTTTATATAAAAAACATTATATTGTTAAGCCTAAATTAAACAAATTTATATATAAAAAACCCATTATGACTCAATAAAAACCATCCAAAATCGTACTGTAAATCAATAAAAAACAAAAAATAAAAATAAACATTAAAATCTTGATGTATCTCGCTGTATTACGCGAGTACGCTTCTAATAAACTTAAAATATAAAAAAATCATTCAACTATAAAATAATTTAATAAGTCATTTTTAAGGTTTTTAAAAATAAATATTTCTTTAATACACTATAGAGTAAACTATAAATTTGGTACCTATAATTTGTCGAAAATAACACTTTTTGTTTCTACAGTTTCGAAATTATAAGATGGCCTTGCGAAAATGTCCAGATTTGATCTTTCCTTTTAACAGCCATTTAATACTTTCTTTAAATGAGGGCCATTTTTTATCCATTTTTTTTGTCTTTTACCCAATCAAAAATCATAAGGACCAAAATGAAATTGATTTTGTTTGCGTAAAAAACCGAAATAAAAGGATAAAAATACTCCTCGTTTAACAGATTTTCTTGACGGCTGTTATTGAGAGTGACCAAATTCGAATATTTATACAAATAATGATGGTCATCTTCTAATTTTAAAACTACAGGGATGAGAAATGTTGTTTTTGACAAACCACAAGGACCAAATTTGTAGTTTACTCTATAACATAAATAATTGGAAAAAACACCATCACAATATATGCTATAACAATTAACAAGGAGGAAATATAAAATTCCACATCACAAACTTTCATTCAAAAAGTGAAAGTGAAAATCACGCGCCGCGTCTTCCGGTGTGGATTGGAAAAACAGATATAAATTGGATCGCACCGCCTAACTCTCAGTGTCTGTGTCTCTGCCCTTTGTTAAACGTAATCCGACGCGCCTTCGCCAACCGCCGTGTGCTCTTTACTCTCTCAGTCTTTCTGCATCTTCCTCCTTCACTGTTTGAAGAACACAAATCCGAACAGAAGCACCGACATTTCATTTCATCTCAGCATTCAGGATCTGCAACAGATTTTTCTACTTCTGTGTGATAATCGCCATTGACTTCAATTTCTACAGATACATTACTCACACAGGTACTGTTTGTGTGTAAATGCTGTCTCAGTTAAGACATGCATAGTAAGTTGTAGCAGATTTTATGATTTGAAATGATGTGCAAATCGATTCGAAATGTTTGTTATAACTTGTTGTTTATTTAAATTTTTTTTTGTGTGTTGGTGAGTTGCGATTTTTGTAGTTAGGGCTTCTTTTTGCTAGATCTAATATTCAATGGTTGGTGTAAGTCTGTTGTGTTCTTCCGTTTGAATGTTTTTCCCGTCGACACTTTCTTTAGGTCATGATGTGTGGTTGATTTTTCCTTATAGTAGTAGCAATATTGATTTATCATGTATAAGTTCAGAATAGAGATGAAAGATCATTGTTTTTTTCTGTATGTTAGTAGGTAATTGCTGATCTGTCTGCAATTTTGGAGTGATGTTAATGGAACAACTGAAATGGCTGGTCTGCTGTATTTAAAATTAAGTGTATGAAGAGTAATTTCCGGAATTGAGAAACGAAATGAGTTGAATTTGGAATTTTATTGACTCAGGTTGTTGAAGATGGAGAGAAGAATTGATCCTGACGCACCACTTGATTATGTCGAACTTCAGATATTTCCAAGCCATAACAGGTTTTCTTTTTTATTACTTATTTGACTGAGACTTTGCTTGTGAAATCTATTTGTCTTTGTACCGGAATTCTGATTGCTTGATGTTCTATAGACTGATATTCTTTGCCTTAGAGTTCTTTCAAGTGCAACGCTGAGTTTTATATAAAAAAATAGTAGCTTGTTGAATTCATTGCATATTTATGTATGTGTGAGAGGATATGTAACAAGGACCATTAAAATGCACTTCTATAATAAATTGAGCGACAACTTGTAATTACATTAATGTGTAAGGTGTAATGTTGATTCAATTTGGTTAGGTCAAGCAACTATGAATTGATAAATATGTGGGACTTAAATCGATTATCCACAAATATTGAGATCTTATGTAATCAGCTGTACGTTTGTGGTTTCTTGTCTAGTTTTGCATCCAAGAACCTTGCATGCCAATTGCTTGAAGTTAAGACATTCTTCGTACCTCTGGTCCAGCCTCAAGGAGGATTTTTCCCACCAATTGATGCTTTTTGTAATCTTTGCATACTAGTTTTAGGCTCCCTTATTTATTTCCTTTTCCCCTTTCCCAGTCAAGGACCCAAAATGTTATTTTTGGAAGGGTTTTGTGCTTCTGCTAAAACTTCAAAGCTATTATTAGAATGTGGGTCTACAACAGCTTCAGTGTAAAAAAAGAAAAAGAAAAGACACATCCACAACATTTGCTTTGCCAATATTGAACTTATTAAAATTTAATAAATCCACAGTATACAATACATTAAAGTTTGCTTGTGATTCTACACTTAGAATATCAGGTGTAGCTCAGGTGGCATTCACTACATCGGGAAGGAAGACAGCCACAAAAAGGAACACCATATAATGTATGTTTTGATGCAACAACATTACAAGTTAATATCTTAAGGGCATGCAAGGATGCTTAGAACAAGTCATGCTTATGCATATTAATGCTTTTTGTAGCACTGCCTGTTCCTGCAATAGCAAGAACAGATTGCCATATCTATTATCAGAGCATTCTCCTAGGAATTAGTCATAGAATGTCAAATTGGAACATATGTCCAAAGCAGCAAGCTGTTTTTGTACCAACTTATATGCAAATATTCTAAGAAGGTGACTACCTCTTTATACCAATTTGAAAAGCAAAAATACAGAATTGTAGCTGGTGATCTACAATGGTATTTTACCACTATTTATAGGTTGTAGGTAGGTATCTGTTGAGCCCACTCATGAGGATCAATTATATAATTGTTTCAATGTATCATTTTTTTAACTCCCCATTCTGTTCTCTAGGTATGAGGCATGTGTATCAGTTAGTAATAGAGCAGAAAAGGTAGCATCTGGAGACTTGCAACAACTGTTATCACAATTACCTCAAGTAAAAGATTTGTCGTCCCAAAGCTCCAACTCGAACTTCAAGATTCTACCACCTGAAAATGTCAATGACTGGTTTACAATAGCCAAATTGACAAGGTCCATATCATATTGCATCTCTGTATTCCATGATTCTTCCTTTTCTTTCCTCCATGGATTAAGAGGTTGCATTCTCTTTCTGCTTACTCTAGTTATTTTATTTTGTCAGATTCCTACTCATTGTTGGTTCACCAGACATTCTTAGTATTGGAAATGAAATTTCTCAATTAGAGGAAACCAGAAAATTCCAACTTTCATTGTTTGCGAGGGTATGTTTTTTGATTGTTTACCTATTTCTGTTAATCTATATCAAACTCACCAGCAAGTTCTGCTTTCATATATTTGTTCATTTTGAAGTGAATGACTCTTGCAATCATGTTTTAACAGGCTGAAGTTGATATGACATCATCATATGAATCAAAGTATGTTCTTTTTGTTTGTATCATTACAAATTGCTTTTTTATTGCATTTTCTCCACCAATTTATGACTTGTTTTTTTATAGGAATGAACTACTTCAAACAATTGATTTGAGGCTCTCAGGATTGAAAGAGAAATTAGCTGATGCCCTCAACCAGGCTACTGGTGCTAGATGCTCACCCAAGGATATTTCTGACTTGGAAAACTTTGCTCATCATTTTGGAGCTGAAGAAATAAGGTATATTCATATGAAATAAACTTCTCCACATTTGTTGCTCCATTGTTTATTTTTGTGGGAAATTAATATAAAGATCTTTGGTTTTCTCAACTCCTTTTCCTCTTCCCACATATGCTGCATTGCTGGTCACAAGATTGTGCAATCTAGATTACATTTGCATTACCTGTTTCAGGGATTCATTACAGAAGTTTGTAGAATTGAGCCAAATCCCATCATCGAAAGACTCTACAACAGAAAGAAATGTCTCTGCTTCTCAGTTGAATCCACCTGTAAAATATGGCGTCTCCCCAGCAAAAGCTGCACAGATTGAACGACAGAGCTCAACAGATAGTGAAACCTCTTTTTCAAGTGATGATGAACAACCATCTGTTGAAAGAAGCCGGACAATTGCAAGATCTGCGACACCTAGAAGGTCAGCTTCTCCAATGCGACGAATCCAAATTGGACGATCTGGTCCACGCAGGGCAGCCACATTAAACATCAAGAGTCTCAACCATTTTCCAACTAGGGAGAAGACAGTAACTCAAACAGATGTGGCTGGTCACAGTAGTGAAGAGGATGACTCAGAGAAATCCATTAAGCGTAACGCGTTGAGAATGAGCGTGCAAGATAAAATCAGTCTATTTGAGAGCAAAAAGAAAGATCAAGATGTGGACACTCAGAAGCCAAAGACATTGTCGACTGCAGCTGTTGCAAACAAAGCTGTACTGAGAAGATGGAGCTCAGGAATGGGTGAAAGTGCTATCCAGTGTCTCCATGATACAAGTAATGAGACTTCTTCTCCAATCAGCCCCAAAGATGCAGGTCCACATGGCAATGCAGAGTCATGTATAAGTCAAAGTTCTGCCAAAACCGCGGAAAACATTAAATCATCTTCGCCCAAAAACGGTGCTGCTGAGACATTAGGCGAGGAAGTAAATCAAGAGCATGAAAGAGAGGGAAGTTGTGAAAAGCATCCTGCCTCGATTGAATGGAATCAACAAAAGGAAGCAGAACTGAACCAGTTGTTCACGAAGATGATGGAAAGCAAGCCAGTTAGACGGCAAAGTGTGACCAGCGATAATAGGAAAAGTAAAAGTTCTCCCATGGAGAGTAGAGGTGGATTTTATGATCACTATAAGCAAAAGAGGGATGAAAAGCTCCGAAAGGAAGCTGCTGGAAAGAAAGCTGAGAAAGAAGCCCAATTTAAAGAGATGCATCAATTCCTTGATGAGAGAAAAGCCGAGATGGCTTCCACTAACACGAGTGATGTTGCTAGAAGACATTCTACTGCCAATAAACCCAAAAACCCTCAAAGGAACCCGGCCCTGTTGCCAAATTCCAGAAAGGAACCCTCAAAAACTTCCGTTGTGAAGAAACCTACTTCTAAACCATCTCATTTGCCAGCTACACGCAAGTCATGGCCGTCAACCCCATCACCAGGAGCTACAGAAGCATCACCTGCTAGAACTCGACCTAGTGTCATTTCTTCTAGTGTTACACCAACTCGGAAACCTTGGTCTGCATCATCAGCTGTTCGTACAAGCACAAAGGTTGAAAAGGTGCAATCTCGATCAAAGGCACTTAAAGCAACTCAACCTGATGCTAAAAAGACCATTAAAACTGTCAGTGAGAAGAAGCAGCCAATTGCAAAAAGTGCACAAACAGCAAAACCGAAAGTCCGAACTCAAGTAGATACTCCTGTTGCTGCTACCGCTACGACGACAACCACCACCACGTCTAAACCCAGTTTTTACAACAAAGTTACTAAGAAAAGCAGTGTGGTCCCACTGGAAACAAAACCTTTCCTTCGCAAAGGAACCGGGATTGGCCCTGGTGCTGGTGCAGTTGTTGTGAAGAAAGTTGTGGCTCAACCTGAGGAATCTCTTAGCTCCGGGGATTTTATCCAGGCTGAGAAAAATCAGGTGGTCGAGACTACTGAATTCACCGGTCAAAATCGGGAGAAGGAATGTGAACCACTGGGACCCTTTGCCAAATTAGACTCAGAAACACCTGTGGTTAGCCTTAGCCCCACCAAGTGTGAAGAATCAGAGAGTTCTAATCAATTTGATGTTTCTGGTGATGATGGTCTTAAAAAGATAGAAATGTCCGAATTTAACAATGTTGCTGAAGAGGAATCAACAATTTCCCCAGCTGCATGGGAGGAAATTGAAGAGAATCATCAGGATGAGATTATTCAATGCAAAGAAACCCCCATCCAGACAGCCGGTCCTGGTCCGACCAATCTTGATGCAACGGCTGGAGTTTCTAGCCCACGGGTTCGTCACTCATTATTTCAGATGCTTCTTGAGGAGACGGGTGAAGCCGACAGTTGTGAGTGGGGAAATGCCCAGCAGCCGCCTGCCATGGTCTACCAAAAAGATGCACCCAAAGGGTTTAAACGACTCTTGAAGTTTGCTCGAAAAACTAAAGCCGATCTAACCGATGGTTCTAGTCCGTCAAGCATTTTCAGGAGAGGGTGATGCTGAATAATTTAAAGGTAATAAGACTATTGATGTTTCAGATTTATTGAGTTAAACCACTTTACCATCTTCAACGCCATATGCAACCTTTGAAAAGAATTCAGGTGCTAAGATTCTTGATTGTGCATTTGTGCTTTGAATGCAGGTCAACCAGATAGAAGTATATTGACTGCAGGATCATCAAAGATGCCAGAAACATAAGGTGAACTTTCGTTGAATTTGGTTGCAAGCCACTGAGCATTATCTCAAATCAGTTTTATAAAATGCATTAAGCACAAAAGTTGAGTCACTTGCTGGTGCTTAATGGCCTAAGCACACACATTAAGCGGTTCCTTTCGATATATAAAATCATCTTTAGATTATATTAACTACTGAAATCGTAAGTTTTCATTCAATATGATGTTGATGCAAATATTATTATGATAGGAATTTCATACAATATGATTTTGATAAGAGATCTTGGAGATGCAGGATTAGGGTGGTAGATTTAAGGTAGCACAAGAAAGAAGGGAGTTAGGAGGGTGGGGATAGCAAAGGGGGAGGTTTAGGGAGCTGATAGGATATCAGGGCCTGTCATTTACTTTTTCTTCTTGCCCTATCATTTATATAAGGTGGGGTGGAAGTCGGGTTTGTATACATCTCATCCTCCAAAACCCCATTTTCGGTGGTTTGATGCAATTACCGTCCTAAATGCTAATTTTGTTGGTACCAACCATATTAGCCCACCTGAAGGTGGGGTCTTGGTTTTTTTTTTTTTTTTTTTTGGGGGGGGGGGGGGGGGGGGAGGGGTGTTGGATGTATGCAAACCCGACCTCTACCTGAAAGAGTAGATGTGCTGATTCCGTGAAGACCCCTGACTTGTGGAAAGTGTGCGAAAATAAAGAGTAAAGCTTCCTCAAAAAATTTGCAGACACATGGTAGATTCAAGTTTATAAATAGTTGGAAAAATTACAGATTGCAAAAGTCTTCAAATTGTTACAACTACATTTAGGAGGTTTTAATATCTGGTCAACACTAAACGGGGACTTCTACAACACTGTAAGAAATTCGTATGTACCCTGAATGAGAACTGAAAAGTCTCCCCGGTTATTTACACTTTTTGGCTCCAATAGGTTTTTTACATTATTACGAGACATACTAGGTACGCTTGTTTTGGTTTTTATATCCCCGTAAATTCCAATATTCCGTGTTATTTATTAGTTTCAGCCTCTCTCTTTCAGCAGTAAGGGACAGCAAAACAAATGAGACGAAGCTTCTAATCGATAAGAGGATAATCAAAGTAGCAGATACACCCATTCCCGTTCCCAATTCCATATACAAGTGAGAATTCAGTCTAGACTAAGCTTTCTTCGCATCTATCCACATTGTTATTTCCTCCGTAAAAAGTCAAGAAACGATCACTCATTTTCCGGCGTAGCATGATTCCGGGATTTTTCATGGACATCACGTGTAAATTTAGTGCCACCGTTAGTCTTGGAGCCTATAAAATCTTCAAGGTTAAGCAGGCGCATCTTTGTATTCTTTATATTGAAAGATCTAGCATCTAACTCCAATACTGTATATTCAAGTTGCAACTAAAAGGACCTCATTTGGGCCTTTGTTTGGGTCAACAAGTTTGTTTAGTCCATTTTGTGCCAAAACATAGCCGTCAACCACGTAAATTTGTTTTTTCTGTTGTGTAATCTTGCTGCATTGAAAATTTGCAGAAGACTTAAAACCAAACCAAACAATGTAAGCCCCAAAAATTTGTTACCAATTATCTGCACACTAGATTTTTGTGGGAGACTCAAGAGGCCACTTACCCAACTCTTGTCAAGTCATTTGCCTTACCGGATGAATATGGTAAGAGACAAGACAAGGAACGAGAGTCTTACTCGGTAAATGAGTGTGACAACTCTTAGGGGCCGTTTACCAAAATGCTTATCGGGTAAGCGTTTACCGGTAAGGACATTACCCTTACTTACCTTATCGTATAACATTCTAGACCATCAAAATTGATTATTGGTAAGCGTCTTAAACCCGGTAAGCGCTTACCGGATAAGAGTCATTTTTCTCACTTACCGGATAAGACTCTAGGTCCTTGTTATGGCTCTTACCGGGTAAGATTCTAGGTAGTTTCCATACTCAATAGATAAGGAACGTAAGGTAAGTGATACCGGTAAGCGCTTACCCGGGTAAGTATTTAGTAAAGGTCTCTTAGCTGTAAGCGCTTACTAGGTAAGGTTATTGCATACGATGTCATTTTGATGTCCAAGAATCTTATCCGGTAAGGTTAATAAGGGTGCATGTGGTACACTAGAAAGAACAATGATAACTGTTCCTTGTTTGGAAAGACTTTTATGTGGAACAGACAGGAACAAAGTGGAACAGTCGTGTTCCATTTTCACCCTATGGAACAAGAAGACCTATATTTTACCAATACAACCTCAAAATTAACTTAATTCTCTTCTAAAACATTAAATATGCATCCCTCTTTACATTTTATTCATTCTTTAAATTCTATTTATTGTATTTGATGCTTTTAACTTTCACTTTACTGTCCTTAAAATATTATTTTTATAGGACTTGTATACTTTGATTAATTTATGTAATTTATTAAATATTATCAATAAAAAATAATAAAGAAAATGGTATAAAATAAAAACCAGAAACCACAATTTTTTTATTTTGGTGTCATTTTAATTGTCTTACGAAAACTTAGATATATTTTGTTATAAAAATATTTATTTTATTATATAACTTAATGAATTTCATAAATTAATCAAAATATATAAACAACTCATTATGAGTAAATTGGCTATGTTCTGTCTTGCAGGGGCGGAGGGCCTTGAGGGCAACCAGGGCCACGGCCCCCGCCTTTTGAAATCACAATTGCTTTAGGTATAAATTAGGAAAAGAATTACCCCCCTCCCTCCCTTTTTCCTACCATACTCTACTAATTATACTCCTTCCATTCATAATTAGAACAACCTTAATTTTGCTTTATTTTCTCCAATTAATTACATTTTTTATAAACATTTTAACCGGTAGGGTTGGGTTTCGGTGAGAAGTTGACTTAATTGTGAGAAGCGTGAGAAGTGGCTATCGACCGTTGGATGAGAAATAGACGCACATTAGGATGAGATGCATCGAGATGAGATGCACCGGATCAATTCTGTTCTAAGCTGCAATTCATGGGAGGGCTTGAGATTAAAAGAATCAACGGTTCAGATCCACGGTCTTGAGGGATCTTTAAAGTTTTTTAGTTGATTTCGAGGGATTTTTACGTTTTTTTTGTCGATTTCAAGGGACTTTTTCGGGGTTTTTTTCTTGATTTTGAGAGACTTTTTTTTATTTGGTTTTTTGGTTGGTGGGGGCACAGGCGAAAAATTACTAAGCGATGTTTAACATTTTGCAAACTCAAAAGATCAACGGGTTCCACTTTAATAAGCGATGTTTAACATTTTGCAGACGCAAAAGATCGACGGGTTCTACTTTAATAAGTGATGTTTGATATTTTCATATTTAACGTCTAGTTTTAGAGTTTTTACTACGTTATAACTTTGGATAATGTATTTTTTGTATTTTTAAAATTATATAATATATTAGCTCTGGCCCTACGGTTGGAAAGCTTGTGTTCCGCCCCTGTTGTCTTGTCAAAAACAATTATTCTGTCCCCTAATATCCTATCCTGTATGAATACCAAATGCACCCTCAATGGTAACTCTTACAGGTACGTGCTTTTTGGTAAATGACCCCTTAGACAATCATTTCACAATTGTTAATATGCCAATTTCAGTCACAAGTTCAACACATAAGATTGGAATTGAGGATAGATGGATACATACAATACAAGAGCATCTCTACTAGTTTGCAACCATCTTATTGAACAATTCTACAGGCTTCTCTTTAGGAACTGTAGGTGGGGGAACATGATACTTAAATGCGACCCATAATGTCGTGAAAAGATCGAATTGATCCGATTGATGGTTTGTTCGACAGCTGGATCACCCAAAGACAGCTGAATGGATGCTAGTTTCACCAACTCATTTCCAATGACAATGTTGTCATCACCATAAATCTTCTCTAGTATCTACACAAAACCACAAACGTTTAAAATGTAGAAGCACGTGTTGCATATACACGATGTCTTTTGCGTTCTATATGGGTGTGTTTGGTACACGAGTAAGACAGAACAAAAACTAGTTGTCCCACGTTTGGCTTCACATTAGACCGGAACAGAACATGACTGAGTGGGACGCCAAAATAGGTGGAATAAAAATCAAGAAGATTTGACAAGATCGGTAAATTACTAAACTACCATGTCAAATTAAAACCCTAATACCTTCCTTTCACCCGCAAAACCTCACTATTGCCTATCTAGTTCTGTCAGTGTACCAAACGCACCCTCTATGACATGTTACGCTTACCTTGATGGATGATTGACAATAGTGGCCTGCCCGTTGTAGTTCTCCAATTGAACAAAACGCCTGCGCCAGGTAATCCTCCACCTATCAATTCGTTATTTTCTTCCCATGATTAAACTTGGTACGAATGCAGAACACGAATTGCATGATGATGATAAGAGGATGTACGTAGAACTCACCTCAGCAACCTTCTTGTTATATGGATGCAGTTTTGATTTTAGAAGATCTAAAGATCTCAAAGCATTTGAAAGTATATTGGAAGGCACTTCAACATAATCTAATGAATCTTCCCACCTATATAGTAGCAATGCTTACCATTGGTTAAAAAGACATAGCTGGGTAATGTGACAATTTTGCTATTAATAAACCTTAAAAAGCAAAGCAAAGCAAAGCAAATGGACCCAATTAATCAAGCAAAGCAAATGGACCCAATTAATCCTGCAGAGAAGTAGGGTCAGGGGTAGTATCAGAGGTGGACCCAAATAAGTTTTTACCACCACTTGAATATAAGAAAAAATATATGAAAGTAATGAAACCACTTGGGTTGTGGTTAGGGGTGTAAACAAGTTGAACTTTTAACGAGCTACTAGAGTTTGAGCTCGTTTATCTCGAGCTCAAGTCGATCTCGAACACATAGAACTCGTTTCACTTAACGAGCCGAGCTTTATAACACAGATGTTCGACTCGGCTCGTCCAAAAACTCGATTCAATTTTCCGAGTCGATTCGAGCCGAGCCAAACGATTAGAGCACACCCTTTTTCGAGCCAAACATGTTCATATATTTATTAATCATACAATAAAAATATAAACATTATTGAGCTCAAGCCAATAAACGAGTTAATCGATCACGAGTTCGAACCCATAAACGAGCATTGAGCTCAATAACTCAAAAAATATTCGAGCTCGACAATGAAAAAGTTAATCGAGCTCGAGCCTAGCATTAATTTTTTGAGCCCGGCTGGATTAACCTGGTTCACCTGTGATGACTCCAAGCCATTTTTGTGGACCTCCGGGGGATTAGTTGGTGCACGTAAACTGGCTCGGAAACCCATTATGTTACCCATATATATGGGAAATTTTTATAAAATTGTTATTGTTGTTTCCTTCCCTTTGCACAAAAAGAGAGTCCAAACCCTGTCTTCGAATTTTTTTAAAAACGCAACAACTATATAGAAATCCAAAGTGTAAGTTGAAAAGTAAGGAATTGACAAAAGCGAGACTCGAACTTGGGTCTTTTGTACAACAACATCAACCATCTATGTCATTACAAACTTGTGCCATTAGTTTAGTTTCAAAAAATACAAGGGCACCCAACAAAACAATATGGTGGCACACTTCAGAAACACAATTTTTTTTTCTATTACGACATAATCATGAAGTGGTGGCCCGTGCCACCGTATTCTTCTATGTAGGTCCGCCCTTGGGTAGGATGTATGCAGAACTTGTCTCTACCGCAAGGGGCAGAAAATTTGTTTTCATGAAAACCCCCGGCTTGCAGAAGAAAAAATAAGAGAAATAAGCAAGCAAATAGCATGTGAATTCAATTTGCTGTATTTTTTTTATCAACAAAAAACACATCTTCGTTCCATTCATATCTTCAAACACCCCCCCCCCCCAAAAAAAAAAAATATATATATATATATATATATATATATGTTCTTCAAATAAGGGAAGTTAGAAATTAAAAACATTATCGGGCAATGCATGTGTTCTTCAACGATGAAGAAAAACCCACAAGAATAAACAACTCGATGGATTTTTCTTGCTTTTGTTCGAAAACTAAAACCTCCTAAAAACCTCCAAAGATGGAAAAAAACCACTTGCAAAAGTGTTATTATTTTGTTTTCGGAAAGAAAAAAAAGCCATAACTATTACCAAGGTTTAAAAGTCAAAACTCTTGTTAAGATATCATGGAACTTGCAAGTTATGAAGTTAATGGAAAAATATTAGCAAAAGATCGAACATAATAGCTACCAAAAAATAATAAATATACCAAAGATACACAAAAAGCCTGAAGCTTGGCCCGAGCCCATCCCGTAAAAGCCCTGTCCTAGCAAGCCCGAAGCCCAGGCCCATGCCTAAACGCCCAATTGGGCCAATTTTATTTTTCAAAAGCCTGGTCGAGCCTATTTTCACACCCTAATCTGGGCTCGTCCCGGGCCTCAACCTCTATTTTTGCTTATTGAAACCGGCTTGGGAGGCCTGGCCTAGGCCTGAAAAAGCGTGGGCCTTGTGACCTTATCCTTTGTAAGCGGTCCTATTGGGCTTAATATGTCTTGGTTAAAACTGTCTTGGATTTCAAACTAGAAATTTTTGAAGATTAGTCGGTTGTAGGTGTCCTAATTGTTAGGCTGGTGCCAACCAATCCTTTGGTCTTGGCTTTTTCCACTTCCCTATGCCTTTTTGCCTACCCGACATGCTCGTTCTACCACCCAAACCCTACCTTTGTGTGAGATTTATTGGGTTGCTTTGGTTTGTTAATAGTTCTAAACAACCATTTGTAAAATAACACTCCATGGATGAGAACATATGCATAATCAGAAAGTTGGCCATACCTTCCAATACAAATCTCAGCCTTTCTGATTTCTGCATTTGAAGTTTCCAGGTCACGATAAGCACCACAGCTCAAACAAAACCCAGGTTCAATCTGATGAGCCGAACCAGTTTCTGTGCATAAAAGGCTCGCCACTCTCTTGACCTCATCATGTTCGAGCTTACCAACCTTTTGAATGCCAATCATCAGAGACATAAGAGAGTTATAATGATACCATTTGAACACAGTAACAATATCAAAAACAATACCTGAAGAGGTAAACCACAACGAAAGGGGTTGACTTTCTGTTTTTCATAATTGACCACAGAACTATCCAAGACTACACCTGAACAATTTGGATTCAGACACCGGAAAGAATTTATGACAAGATCAGATAGGTTTAGTCGTGAACAGCTGGTGCACGAGCATACAAAGGCATATTGCTCTTTTAAAGACAATTGACGCTCCTTACAACTCCACTGGCCAACCTGAGAAAAAAAGTCAACCAAATTTGATACATTTTGCGCTTGTTGTCTGAAACGACACCAATAATTTTAGATTGGAATGTACCAAACCGTACCATTCACAAGGAGCTTGTTAAAAATCGAGAAGATGCAAAAACCTAAAGGTGCGTTTGGCACACAGACGGCTGGAGGGGATGGAACAGGACTTGACAGGCGAGAGGGAGGTAGGCGGGTGAAAGAACTGTGCAAGGGTTTTAATTTGACATAAGTAGTTTATTAATTTACCACTCTTATACCATCTCCTTGATTTTTGTTCTACCTATTTGGGTGGGACCAAAAGATGCATTTTTGTCCTACACAGTCCTGTCCTATCTCAGTCTTAATGTTGCACCGAACATGGGACAACAAGCGTACCAAACTTACCCTAATAGTCCAACCTTAACAAACCAACATATTTTATCAGGAGCATATATTACCTGCGGCCCATATGAGAGTTCAAGTGGATGACCCGCGACCACAAATTCTGTTGTGCGTATATAGAGGGTTCGAGAAGGGAAATATGTATGGATGTTTGGCTGGCAAGAATGGTTGAACAAGCTACCAGCCAAATAAATAGCTTGACCAACTCTCACCTATTAGAAAGCAATCAGGAACATCAATATATCACATGAAATACGATCACTTATAAACTTAAATAAAGTGACTAGAATTTTGAACCATTGTAGATAGCAGAAAATAATAAATTGGAATGTATTTGCTCTAAGTAGACAAAATAATGTAAAAAGCCAATCTAGAATTAGAAAACTCGAGTTTCTTATTTCTTAAATAACACATTGATTTGCAGAAAACATGTAAGAAAACTTTTAGTTGATATGAAGAAATTTAATTGAAAAACTTTCCAAGAAAAGAAATGTTGCAATTTTCATGCCCTACAACTGGATGCAACAAACAATTCTTTAGGTGCATCTGAGCTAATAAGACATATAAACACATAAAGAAGAAAATTTTATCCATAGAAAATGTACATAAGAGAGCATATTGATGGATAAAAACCTGTTCGACAGTGTTAGTTGTATGATTCCTAGCTGAACTCGGAGGACCAGTTGAATCAGAAGATCTCATCCGGACAATTGCCATTGAATTCACATTGATCTGTGAAAGTAGTAAGACACACTGCATCGAGAGAAAGAAGGTAATCACCAATCGTAGGTGAAGAATTGAACTGTTCTACAAGAAACGCCCTTTAATTTTTGGTCATGCATAATTCACATGGATGGTAGTAGAAGTATACATTAATATAGAAAAAACAAATTATTTCTAACAGGTTGCAAAGAGATGCATGTTGATGAAATTTTTTTGTGCAAGTCCTTGTTAATTAGATTGGCCTCCGTTTGGGTTTAGTTATGTATATATGGTTATAGTAGAGTATATATTAAGCAGTAATTTAGGCCTTGATCATGGACTATTTGATTTTGAATTTATTCTATTTTCGTGCTTCCTCCTTGATGTAAACTATATAATCAGGCCTTTCCCTTCTCAATGACCATATACAACATTACACCCTAATTGTTTCCGTCCTCAAGTGATAACTCTCGATCAGGTCTTAAATTTCCTTTACAATCACTTACGAATCACAAGC
The DNA here is from genome assembly GCA_954870635.1 of Arctium minus. Taxonomy (NCBI): domain Eukaryota; kingdom Viridiplantae; phylum Streptophyta; class Magnoliopsida; order Asterales; family Asteraceae; genus Arctium; species Arctium minus. Next base: position 156,951,756 of record OX941081.1, read on the forward strand.
AAAATTACTCCACTGAGCACCGACTCCCTGCGACACCCAACTTACATGTGTACTAGTTTTGAGTTAGGTTTATAAAAATTAAACCTTGTTGCGCGTATAATGTGTGCAGCAGGCCTCAACCAAGGGGAGGCGCCAAAGTTTCAATGGGCCTTAGCCTTATGTAAAGGCATGTGGAAACAGATCAAAGGGTAAGATAATGGATAGCTTACCTGTGAAATAGTTTCCCCATTTAATGGAACATCGGAACCATAACAATGGTGGAGACACTGCAAGAGAATGATGGAAGATATGTGTAACTCCAATTTAGCTTCTGGACCAAGTTGTACATAATTGTGACAAAGCTCCTGAAAAAATAATGAACAACAGCTGCTTAGTGAGTCTTTAGATGCGGATAAGCCAAAAGGCCCATGGGACAAAGGACATAAGAGGGTGTATGACATACCAAATTCACAATGCGGGAAGATTCACCAAAAGACCTACGTTGTGCTATGGACTTCACTATAACTCGACCAGCCAAAACGAGTTCAGTTGGTAATGCTGCGGGCCAATTTACTCCACATTCATGTTTATGTTCACCAATTTGCTCGACATGCACGCCGTCAACACTTGCGTTAGTAACACTCCCAACATACTTCTCAAGATCACTAGACAAATCAACACCAAATTCATGATTCTTCATATCGCATTGTAACTGTTGCCCTATGGCATGTATTTGGCACAATTGGGAGCAATACAGAGCCAGTGAACATGATGGACATGGAACAATATCTGCTGGTAGTTCATTGAAGCAGAAATGGCAATGAGTTTCCCGGCAATGCTTTGATACTATCTGCAAAATCACCAGCCCAAGCGAAAATCATAAGAGTGATATCTGATGTAGCAAAAATAAGCATTTTTACTGAACTCGGGGCATCAAAAAAGAAAATTACTCTAAGTAGTACAGGAAAAGAAAAGCAAACAAGTATATGAAGGCAACTAAATTTCCCAAATTGAAATTGCAGATTTTGCTGTGAACTATGATTTTTGGATGTAATGGATGAATACAGGGGACTATGAACTATTTTTTCCAGTCTCCCATCTATACCAACTATACAGAGCAAGTCAACCATAATTGAAAGCCATTAGCCTTTTATCATGCCACATGTGTGGCATTAAATGTTATGTTACTTTTAACAAAGCCCCGAAAGTGACAAAAAAAATTGATGTGTAAAAATGCTACTATGTTTGATAGCACCAGAGAAGGAAGTTCAGATGTACCGCAGCATAGGGTTCCTCTGTATGAAGCAAAGTGGCTTGAGGTACGTCAGTCAAAGACACCATGCCCCTTCCTTTCATTTCCGTAGAAACACACTGCAATTGTATTTGTTGTGGCTGATCTGTTACAGAGGACCTACATGGTAAGGATCATGGAAAATCATATTGGGAACCAGTATTGAAGTTCAGAAAAGTAATTAGTGTGTTTTTTGCTCAATAGCTTTATAGATTTAATAGAAAAAGCAGTACTGAATAAACAGATAGGTAAAAAGATTAATAGAGAGCATCAAATATTTTATCTCCCATGAGTTGCATCTTTGTGAGAATATATGGAGACAAGCCACGGATCATGGTATTAAAATGTATAGATTCTAATTCTATATGTCTATGACTATGCCATTTCCTCCCATTCTTCATCCTCCATTTTGTGGGTCCCATATGCATTTCCCTTGCGTCAAGCAAATAAGACCCAGAACGACGTCTTCATTTCTTCAAACACCATATAGATGGTCCACAGAACGAAAATATTGAATGGACAAAAAAGTATAGAACCATAAATTTTCTGTAGTTAATAGAAGTCAAAATTATACCATGGATGTCAGACTCCTTGTATTTAGCTACATCTGATGGAAAGTCTTTCCCATTATGATGATCTAATATAAGCTTAAGCTCGCCTTCTATCTGCCGCTTTCCACTTAACGACTGCTCCATGCATAGTGAAACTTTCAAGTCACGAACTGCATCGTCATAATTTCCCATAGAAATGTTTGCCTTACCTCTTCGATACCAGGCCTACAGTGCACATATGCTGAGATATGTCAATTGTAGTACGATGACAGAAATATATGCAGCAGAAGATGGTAAAAGATAGTGTCAACAGTATCCCTAGTTTTCATTTATCATCCTTATATCAAGAAAATGATAGGGATGGAAATAGACTGAGGACTTCCCGATATCACATGACCATGATGTTTGTAAGGTAAAAAAAGTAAGCATACATAAGTTTTAAAATAAAGAAGCTTGGGAAGAGTATCTCACCTTTGAGTAACTTCTACTAATTGCAAGAGCCCGATTGCAATCCTGTAGACACTCCACCACAAGAGCCATTTTCTATACCATAGTTGAAATATAGCATGATTAGTCATACTCGTACACTCGAGTGGTTAACATTCAATACAACTGTTTCTTATTACTTCATAAATATTAATCACTGTTATACTGCTAAATGCCACATAAAAAAGTACACACTCCTCCCGAAAGGTCACCGGAAATAAGGCTTAGGCCTTTGGGGCTCCTCCCCAAAGGTCACCAAGTCCCTCCAAGGCCACTCGAGGTGTGGGCAAGGTCGCCCCGACACCCATGATTAACCAAAAGAAAAAGTACACACTCCATCCACTTCATGAAAATTGCAACATTTCACTTTACATGTTCAATAGAAGTGTTAAACCTTCAGTAATGACAAAACAAGGAAATCTCATGGACTCTGTAGCATCAACATTTTGCATATCAATAGCTTATCTACAGTATAGATGGATGCTACTAGCACATGGATATGAGGTAAGAGAATGCAAATAAACCTGTAATACAGCTGAACGATTCACGTATAATGTTGCCACTAGATTTTTGCCCATATCATTTGCATCTCTTGGAGCAGCTCGTAGAGCCTACATTCCAAAGTCAATCATGGTATATTGTTAATATGCATTAGATTCTACTTTAAGCATGAAAATCCGGTGGTCTCGTGAATTGTACACAATCATAAGAATGTTATCTTTCATTAGATTATAATCCATCATCAAATGATAAATGTGATTAATTTCAATCCTGTAATTGGCTGGTGCAAATCAATTCAAGGAACTTAACAGTTTTACTGAAACATCCAACTTTTGAATTGATAGAGCGTTCTCAATTCAAAACCTGTGTGTAGAATCGCAGAGCATTTGAATTGTCCCCATTGGAGAAGCAGTTGTTCCCCTTGAGCTTAAATTCCAAAGCAGATTTCTTGGTCTTGAGAAACAGTGATGTTTCCATGTGCGATAAATCTTCGACCATCTGGTAAATATTTAATCAAATATAATTAATTACTCAAACAGAAGAAAAAAAAAGGTTGAATCACATGGATCATAAGCGGATTTGTTGGGATGAAAGCAAAAAACGAAGATATAGAAAGTATGAGTCTGATTACTTGGTGAAATTGGGGCAACTGATTAAGGAAATCATGGAGGGAGGAGCAAGTATGAGGGAGAGTATGAGGATTGCTTTGAGAAATTGAGAGATTTAGGGTTTGAGGGATTGCTGATTTGAGTTTCTCCATTGGCGGAGCAGAGGAGACCGGAGAGGGCAACACAATGGACCTGAAAACAAACGCAAGGCTTTGCTGGGGTTTTAGATGTTGCTTCCTTCTCCAGGGGCGGACCTATGTCCCGTACACCCGCTCAAGTTCAAGTTCAAGTAAATTTTCGGTAAGTGCTCCGTGGTAAATACGTTTTTTAGGGGTGAAAAGTGCACAAGTCTAAAAAAAAACCAAAATTTACTCTTGAAATTAACCAAAAGAATCGAAAAATTCTCTTGAAATCAATAAAAAAAAAAACCAAAAAATCCCTTAAATCAACACAAAAAAATCAAGAAAGTCCATCGAATCAACACAGAAGCTTAAAAAATCCCTTGAAATAAACCAAAAACATAAAAAGCCCCTCCAATAGGGGAATTCGGCTAAAAACACATCGACAACAATTTCTTAAGTTTTTCGTTTGTGTACCCGCTCACCTAAAATCATGTGTCTGTTGCTTCTTGCTTTGTATTAAGAGTAAACTACGATTTTCGTCCCTGTGGTTTGATGTTTATAACAATTTTCGTCTCTGGTCTTTCAAAACTGTTTTTTTAGTCCATGTGGTTTCTATTTATTATCATTTTCATCTCTCCATCCAACTTTATTAAAATTAAGTGTTAATTCATTTAGAGTAAACTACAATTTTGGTCCCTATGGTTTACCACTTTCTTTGAAAGTGGTCCTTGTGGTTCAAAAATTGCAATTATCGGCCTATGGTTTGCATTTTGCTTTGAAAATCGTCTCTCGTCGTCAACTCCGTTAAAATTGTCCGTTAGAGTCAGGGGTATTTTCGTCCAACCACGTTTTTTTCTCTCTTTTTGCATTTTTTTTTTGTTTTTTCTTATTTTGGTTTAAATCATAAAACATGAGGGACCAAATTGTAATTTATTTACTTTTTGTAATGATATTATATGTAATAAAATATTTATATATATATATATATGTATATAATGTTTGTACATATATATAGAGAGAGAGAGATCGCAGATCCATGGCCGACCGCCGGAGAACCCATCGTCGGCGATCAAGTACAATCCAAGCCCTCTGTTCCGACCACTCTTCTCCTTCCCATCGCCGGCCACCCTCTCCCCCCATCGTCCTCCCACCCCCCATGAAACTCCAACGAACCACCCTTATAACAACCCCCAAAACAAGACAATTAATAATTAATTGCAATAATAATTCATGCCAAAACGACCCGAAACTTACAATCAAATTCAAGGTTTGCAACGGCTACCTATTACACAACTGAGATAATATAAAAGATAAACTAATGTGGCGGTCTTCTATCCACTCCTGCTACACCTTCTCTTTACCCTTATCGGTTCTTCCTAGCTCACGCTTGCTTGAAAAGGTTTTTAAAATTTGAAAGAGTGAGGGTTAGACCGAAGGTCTAGTGAGTCCCCTCTAATGTTTATGCAACATTACAAACATCAACTTTAAATCAAAACAGATTTATAAGCAACATATGAGTAATTCACACTACTGACCACATTACCGTCGAAGACGACGTGTCTGACTCGCACTGCCTTAATTTGGGACACACCCCCAATGGCATAAACGGGTCACACTTCCCGGTACGAGCAGGTGGACCACACTCCCCGACTTAGGTCATAACTTCCGAAATAATGTATGCATACATTCAATTATCAACAATTTATAAAACACGCTTAAATAAATCCAACATGAATATATCAACATAATTTAAGCAAAGCTTTAAACAAACCTTCATAAACATTTTAATAATAACAACATTTGGTTCAGAAAACTCACCTGACGTCCTGATCAAAGTCTCTCACTTGATATTGCCCAACCACAAATTCCTAAGGCATAAAGGTAACATAGGTAAATCTCACTACTAATCCCGAACTAGGGAATTCTATAAATCAAGGTTACTAGAGGAAGGTTGGATTTAACTTGGAAACCCTCAGACCCAAAATTATTCAGAGAAAACTGGGTCACTTACCCGACCGGGACCGCCCGGGGTCGACCGGCTCCCGGTATCGACCGAGTCCCCCGGTGTCGACCGGGATCTCAACCCCCGGTGTCGACCGAGACTATGCTCCCGGGGTCGCCCGACACTCGATGCCCGGGGTCACCCGATCCCCAACCCGGGGTCGTCCGGCACCTCAACGCATGGGGTCCCCCGGTCCCTGCGATAACCCAGCACCGAACCAAATTTCGCATTTCGCGATTCTTGAGCCCAAAATCGACACAGAAGAAGGGAATTCACATAGCAATCCATTAATTAACTCTAATATTCCCTTCCCCCTTAGGTCGATTAACAACCGTATGATAATGGAACCATCACCATTGTCGATTCCAATTAAATCCCCAAACTAAACTCCCAGTGAAGGTTTTCATGAATTTCTCCATAAAAAGTAACTTTACAACACCAATCAGATCCTACTACCCAAATAACATTAATCAGAGATAGAACTTACCTTGAAAATTCGATGAATGCTTGATATCTGCTCCTTTGCCCTCTTTCTCTTCAATCGCCACATATCTCACTCTCTCCCTATTCCAAACCTTCAGCCGCCAGAGACCAAAATGAGATAGGTCCTAGGGTTAACTCTTAATTATTCCCTTTTTACTCTTTAAGCCCTTAAACTAATGATCTTTTTGCAAAATTTGCCTAGAAGCTAAATTTTAACATTTGAGTACGGTTATTACAATATCCCCCCCCCCCCCCAAAAGAATTTCGTCCCCGGAATTCACTTGCTGAACAAACTGGGGTGTAACACCCCTAAAATTCGAAAATAGCAGACAAATTAAAACTTTCGAAAACTCTTAAATATAAAGCTTTGAAACAACAAATATCTAAAGTTACAAGGAAGAATCACTACATCAATGTATCAGAGTTCTAACGGAACTATCCAGTCCCACAAACTAGGGACAACATTAGTCGGGTGTTACTAAAACCACCAAAGCTGCTATCTTCACCAAACCGGATGACGTCACTAAAGCCATCCTACCGGAACTTCTACCAAGCTCCACTCGCCACACAGATCCATCTAAGACCTGATATACATGTCGAAAAAAAAAAGTGTTAGGCTTAACGCCTAGTGAGTTAAAGCAGTTTTCATCATATAAAACATAAAACATTTAAAGTGAACGTTTTACTTCGAATAAGGCCATTTAGAAATATTGATTATAAAGAGGCTTTATTTGCCAAACAAGTTACTTCTAATTTCCAAACATCCATTTAAATAATTATTCGACACCCAAGTCTCCCAAAACGCACCCACATGGTATTTCGTCAAAAGACTCTTTGTGTAAATAAAATGGTACGTTTTAACACCGTAGGCATGGATAAGGGAATACCCAAGATAACACCTTTAGGTGACGGGGGATACCCGATTCCATCGAATGTGGCGGGCACACAAAGTTAAGCCACGTATCAACGTTCCCGAATTCCACATAAGACCATGGTTCCCCGTATCCGGCTCATTTGAGCTACCACCGCAAGACACCACTGGTCCTAGTGTCTACTCGACCTCTAGATGAGTCTCACCACAAAGTCACAAGTCCCCGTATCTGGCTCACCATGGGCACCACCGCAAGACTTAGCTCCGTATACGGCTCTCCAAGAGCACCACCGCAAGCTTACAAAATCAACATGACTTGGGGACTACTCACTAGACTCAAACATGGACAACTGAACTCCATGAAGAACATGACGACTCATATGCCTATGGATCCAATGCATTACAGTCTAAACCGTTACATGACTCACCAAAATGAACTAACGTATTCGACACATGTAACTCTCACATAGGATGCAACTAGGTACACCATACGTCCAAGACTCCATCAACGAGCTACCAAAACGAACAAGAGTTCCCAAGACTCCACCGAGTACAAATCAAGCCCCAAGAGGCTTAATAGACATTTGGCTAAAACACGAGAGCCAATATGGGTACACATCCAAAATACACATTTTTCCAAAATCTTTGATTTACAGTTTACCATTGGCCTCCGGCCCAAAGCTAAAAAGGTTTTCCCAAAGTCGGGAGTGACCCAAAGCCTTAGGACTCACGCTCTTACATTTTCCAAACATCTCTTTTCCCGAATTATGCATAAAACCCAACAAAATACTTAAAAGTGTATTTCCGACCAAATTCCTATTTACGTAATAATTCTTCAAAACCCATTCCTTTATAACACATTTATCGAAATGCCCAAAACAACAAAGATATGCACTATATGCACATTCATAAAGTTAACCATTTTCAAAAGACCCAAACTTATCAGCAGTTAACCATTTCAGGTAAAACACCAAAACACTTCATAAAATATTGTAAACTATTTCCAAAGAGTTTGTTGGCACACTTTGTGCAAATATGCAAATGCTCACAAGACTTGTTAAACTAAGGTAAATCCGTAAACATATTTTCCAAACACCAAAATATACGCATTTTGACATGTATATAGTTTTTCAAAGCAACTAGAACTCACCTTGCTAGATTTAGACTAAATATAGGTTTTACCAACACCACTTGAGTTCTTTGAAGGAAGACTTGAAACCTCCTAGATCCTTAGCTCCAAACTCTCAACCAAGATCCTTAGACACAAAATATCCTCATAACTCCATTAAATCTCAACAAAATGGAATAAGGAAATAAATACCAAAACCCTAGATTTTGGGGTGAAGAATGGAGGAGATTACCTTGGACACAACACTTGAACCCACAAGCTTAAGCTCTTGGTGATCCATAATTGACCCCAACAAACCCTAGGTTTTCAAAAAATGAGGAGAGGAGTTTAAGGAGTGAAAATCGCCTAAGAGGCTCTCTAAATCGGGTCTGAAATGTGATGGGAGAGAAATGAGGTTGATTGGGATGAAAATGGGATTTTAAACTCTCAGGACCCCGTGGGCGACAATGCCCGGCGACAGTGCCAAGGGCATTGTCGCGAGTCATAGTCGCGAGCCTCACCCTACTCTCGGTACCATTGTCGCGACAGTGACTCGCGATTGTGCCACTGTCACTGTCGCGAGTCACGGTCGCAGGACTCGTACCGCGACCATCCAGTCTTCCGTGATTGTGACCAGCGACTATGACACTTGTCATAGTCGCGTGGCAAAGTCGCGCCAAGCATGACACGCTCCGATTTCTTTGCTTTGTCGATCTAAGTGCCCACACCGAGTCTACAAGGTTCTTAAATGATTTCCAAAATGAGGCTTCTCCCAAAACGGGGATTTTGAACAGTGATGCTTATTTTGAATTTTCCGGGTGTTACATGGGGTATTGAGTCCTCATATTTGACTCTAACTCCCAAGTCGCTTCCTGTCCCTTGTGAAATTGCCACTGAACCTTCACCAGTTGGATTTTCTTATTCCTCAGTTTCTTCACTTTACGGTCTAGAATGGCCATCGGTTCCTCAATATAATTTAGTTTCTCATCTATTCGAATATCGTCCAATGGCACCACCACATCCACTTCCGCTAGACACTTCTTCAAGTTAGATACATGGAACGTGGGGTGAATCCATCGCAACTCCACGGGTAGATCCAATTTGTACGCTACCTCCCAACGCGCTCCACGATAGCGAACGGTCCAACAAACCTCGGTCTCAACTTGCCTTTCTTGCCGAAACGAACTACCCCCTTCCAAGGCGAGACTTTTATCATCACCTTGTCCCCCACTTGAAACTCTATCGGCTTCCGACGCTTATTTGCGTATATCTTCTGACGATCTTGAGCTACCTTTAACCTTTCTCGAATCTGGTTGACCTTATCAGCTGTCTCTTGTACGATTTCCGGTCCGGCTAGTTGTCTTTCACCCACCTCGTTCCAACATAAAGGTGTTCTACACTTACGTCCGTACAACGCTTCGAACGGAGCGACTCGAATACTAGCATGGTAACTATTGTTATAAGAAAATTCTATCAACGACAAATGAGATTCCCACGAACCTTTGAAATCCATAACACACGCTCGAAGCATGTCTTCCAATGTTTGGATGGTCCTCTCACTCTGGCCATCCGTCTGAGGGTGATACGATGTACTCAACTTGAGTTGTGAACCCAACTCCCTTTGCAAACTTCTCCAAAAGCTGACGTAAACCGACCATCTCGATATGAGTCTATAGACGTAAGCACCTCATGCCTAGATATTATTTCGTCTATATATAATTTAGACAATTTCTCCATCGAGTACGTTTCTTTGATTGGTAGAAAATGAGCTGACTTTGTAAGTCGATTCACTATCACCCAAATGGCATTGTGGAAGTCCCGTGACAAAGTCCATTGCGATCTCATCCCACTTCCAAACCTGTATTTTCAACGGTTGCAACTCGCCGTAAGGTTTTTGATGCTTCGTCGTCACTTTTAAACACGTCAAATATCGTTCGACGAAATAAGCAATATCCTTCTTCAAACCCGTCCACCAATAACTTTGCTTCTGATCTCGATACATCTTATTGGTTCCCGGATGAACAGAATATCGAGACTTATGCGCTCCTTCCAGCACCTTCTTCCGAAGTTCGCCCAATTTCGGTACCACACTCGATCGTCAACACATCCCATCCCCACGACCGTCCATGGTCAAAGAATTCACAACACCGGCTATCCTTTCGCTCTTCAAATTCTCATCACATCCAACAATTATCCGAACATAAAAGCAATGAATTCAATTTTTATTCGTTTGAAACACAGAGTGACTAAACTCATACTAAAATGTTCCATTTAGTTTAACATTGGAAGATAGGCTTACATGGAACCTTTTCCATGCACACCAAGACTGACTCAAAGGTCTTTCACTCCAAGCACCACATCCAACCACGTTCCTACTTACTTTCTGAAAACACGAACATGCTTCCAAATACTGGCTCACTAACAGGTGCAGGCTCTAGACCAACGGCACGACCAGATCCATAACACACTCTATAACCTCCTTCTCACACCCTCTCTAGAATTTCGCAAACCCATCAACGGCCAATATGAAGCACACACACTATATTTCTGTGTCGCCAGCCGACTTTTACTCCCAGATACTCACTTTCTCCGACAATCCCAAAATGCCAAAGGCACACTTGTATAGCCCATCGATTTACCACAATTCTCATTCGAGCATTCAACTAGATCCTTTCAAAACAAGACTCAATACTCGAAGGCACCACACACTTTTCACTCCTCAAACGGGGCTGGTTTATCCACTATAATTCCTTCATACTTAAGGACTACTCCGACCACTCCACGGATCTTCACATTAACTATAAAACATCGCGAATTAAAACATTCGACACCTCTACCGATGTTTTAGTGAGATAAGACAAACTCGCTCAACCATCTTTCGGGTCCTAAAGACACAAGGTCCTTCGTTAGTCAACCACCAACTATCATTCTAACAATAAACCATACCAACTCATCCACGCATCTAATACCCTATCACATCATCACGATACCCTCAAAATCTTCGCACTCTTTCGATATGCATACCAACTACCATCCTCTTTAAGTCAAACATGACACACTATTCGAGATAAAGTCGTTTCACGACCTTGTCTTTCTCGAATCAGAATATTCCACAAGATTATGATCATTAACCCCCTCCACCTGATCTCGTTCCCGCTCGGCTCATCGCGATATGCCAGAAGTGAATTCAGATATACTATAAGATTAGGCATACTACCTTGCCTCCTAAAAGCTCGAAGCGCAATGACTGCAGTTATGCTATAAATACTTTACTCTACACAAACCATTAGGATCTCAAAGGTATTTGCCTTACCCGACTAGTGGTCATCCGATTTCGTTATACCCACACGAGGTGGTCCTACACCATGTCAGGCATACACCTTCCCGAACCATTTCTTGCCTTCCCCCAAACACCCAGCAATAAACACTAGGGATACTTTCAGATAATGACATCACAATGGTCGTTGGCTTCGTCATTACTAAATGACATGGTGATTCCCCACTAATGTCTCCGACCAATAGAGATTCCCAAAGGAACCTACTTTCACCTACACATCATAATCCTACTCTGTCCCCACCAGCTTCACACACTGAAAGCACAAGGCCCATCTGCTATGAAACCACATTACCAAGCCACTTCAGAACTCCATCTCGGCGTTGATAATCTTTCATCAAAGTCCCCAACACTACTTATCAATATGTCGTTAAAAGGAATATCTTGACGGCTTAGAATTCCACCCAGACGTAAATACCCGTCGACAACCACTTCTTCACCTACCGAACAAAAGGGTAGGCCACTACCGAATGAACGCTCCTAAAGACAACGTCCGAAAGTCTGAAACCTTCGTTATGCACTAATCCTCCTCAAAGGAAACACCAAGGTCAAGGTTTGACCGTCCCCGACTCGGACTACTCACTTACACTCTCCAAACCCTATCCATCCTCAGATGAAACATCCTCACGACCTAAAGAGATCATATCCTTCACGCGTGACAATGCCATTAATTAAAAAAAACTTTTGACATATTTGAGAAATTTAGCAAGTACTATAGTACAATGCGAGCCGGAGCGCATGCAATACACCACCACCTTATTTAAACAGTCATGCACAACGATTTCAAGGATCGTCTACACCTAATCCTCTCGTTAAAATAAATCTTTTCTGACCAATATCGATGTTGTCTCAGATGAAAAAATTACTTTCAAAGAGTTTTACTCATGCGATTGAAAGAATACGACGAAATTATATATACTGAGCGAGTTAATCGGCTCTCATTATAAAATCTTACGATCAAATGTTGTTATGACTTCCATAACAAAAGTCAACTCATTTATAAAATGAATAAAATAATTCTCCCACCACCCAAAAATCGAAATTTATCACCCAGCGCTATAAACTTGTCCTTTCAATACAAACACATGTTTACACACACCGACACATTTTTAAAACGAACACCTTACGAAGCACACACACGCCAAAATATATCATATGAATTATATGAAGGACTCCGGCAATTTGTTTGAACACAATGCATGACACTCACTTGACATTGAAGGTTATTTACTCTAACAAGGTCAACTGATTGCACTCACTATAATTTATTCCAGACTCCCTACTTCCGACCAACCAGTCAAGACCTCCCATTTACCACAATCACCGACACCAACGCTTCACAACCTCCTTGAATGTCCGACTACCAGTTACCATCACAACTATTAAATCGCAAATCATATGTCCTCACTTTGACCCCAAACAAACTTACCAACAATAGCTCACTTCCATCTGATCCTTACTTCTTGTTATCAGTCAGCACTGATATCGTCTCTCAACCACCCTTCGATTAACTACAACTTCAAAGCCTCATTTATATCCTTCGATTCTTGGGTTAACACTCTCCTGATTCCCACTGATTGACATAAAAAACTACCAAACCGGAGACGCCCATGAAGCGAAAAGCTCACCTCCAATCGTGACCCAAAGGGTTCTTCCTCAAGACGAAACATCTACATCCTGCACCATACTCATCCTAAGCGGTAATAACCATAAAACTATAAGTGAGCCCACACAGCACGCCAGACCAGCAATATCCTTACACAACAAGTCCATCGCAATAAGGCAAAATAAGCACCCACATGTACCTGTAAATTCGCAGTTACATTGGCCAAATGTAATTCCAAATTCACCTTACATGCTAGTCCTTATCACCCTAATGCTCGTCTCCCTAGGCCTTCAAATTTCTCAGTTGTGTTTCTACTTCACCAGTTTAAGTCTAGACCCGTTCGGTCACCTAGATTCCTTAAACTATGACTCTGATACCAACTATAACAACCCCCAAAACAAGACAATTAATAATACAATTGCAATAATAATCCATGCCAAAACGACCCAAAGATTACAATCAAATTCAAGGTTTGCAACGGCTACCTATTACACAACTGAGATAATATAAAAGATAAACTAATGTGGCAGTCTTCTATCCATTCCCGCTACACCTTCTCTTTATCCTTATCGGTTCTTCCTAGCTCACGCCTGCCTGAAAAGGTTTTTAAAATTTGAAAGAGTGAGGGTTAGACCGAAGGTCTAGTGAGTCCCCTCTAATGTTTATGCAACATTACAAACATCAACTTTAAATCAAAACAGATTTATAAGCAACATATGAGTAATTCACACTACTAACCACACTACCGTCGAAGACGACGTGTCTGACTCGCACTGCCTTAGTTTGGGACACACCCCCAATGGCATAAACGGGTCACACTCCCCGGTACGAGCAGACGGATCACACCCCCCGACTTATGTCATAACTTCTGAAATAATGTATGCATACATTCAATTATCAGCAATTTATAAAACACGCTTAAATAAATCCAACATGAATATATCAACATAATTTAAGCAAAGCTTTAAACAAACCTTCATAAACATTTTAATAATAACAACATTTGGTTCAGAAAACTCACCTGACGTCCTGATCAATGTCTCTCACTTGATATTGCCCAACCACAGATTCCTAAGGCATAAAGGTAACATAGGTAAATCTCACTACTAATCCCGAACTAGGGAATTCTATAAATCAAGGTTACTAGAGGAAGGTTGGATTTAACTTGGAAACCCTTAGACCCAAAATTATCCAGAGAAAACTGGGTCACTTACCAGCCCGAACCCACCCCGCCCGGGGTCGACCGGCTCCCGGTATCGACCGAGTCCCCCGGTGTCGACCGGGATCTCAACCCCCGGTGTCGACCGTGACTATGCTCCCGAGGTCGCCCGACACCTTAACGCCCGGGGTCCCCCGGTCCCTGCGATAACCCAGCATCGAACCAAAATTCGCATTTCGCGATTCTTGAGTCCAAAATCGACACAGAAGAAGGGAAATCACATTGCAATCCATTAATTAACTCTAATATTCCCTTCCCCCCTTAGGTCGACTAACAACCATATGATAATGGAACCATCACCATTGTCGATTCCAATTAAATCCCCAAACTAAACTCCCAGTGAAGGTTTTCATGAATTTCTCCATAAAAAGTAACTTTACAACACTAATTAGATCTTACTACCTAAATAACATTAATCAGAGATAGAACTTACCTTGAAAATTTGATGAATGCTTGATATCTGCTCCTTTGCCCTCTTTCTCTTCAATCGCCACAGATCTCACTCTCTCCCTATTCCAAACCTTCAGCCGCCCGAGACCAAAATGAGATAGGTCATAGGGTTAACTCTTAATTATTCCCTTTTTACTCTCTAGGCCCTTAAACTAATGTTCTTTTTGCAAAATTTCCCCAGAAGCTAAATTTTAACATTTGAGTATGGTTATTACAACCCTCGATCTATCTCTCTCGCTCTTTTCTCTCAATCTATCTCTCTTATCTCGATCTCTCTCTCTATATATATCTCTCTCTCTCATCTCTCTTATCTCTCTCTATGTATCTCGATCTCTTTCTCCCTTCATCCTTCCCATCCAGAACTCTATTTTGGTCCAACCAGAACTGGGCCGGAGGTGGTGATCGGTCGGCGGTGGGTCACGATTTTCGTCCAGGTGGTGGGTCACAAACTCACGATTTTCGTCTGCGATTTTCACGATTTTCGTCCAGGTGGTGACCCAGCAGTGGAGGTGGGGGTTGCAGGTTGCTCTCGTTGGTGGTGATGGGTTTCTGACCGGCGACGATGTCTTCGTCGGTAGACTATCGCTCGCCGGCGCCGACACCTTCTCACCGGTGATAGAGAGAGATGTATATATGTGTATATATATATATATCTGAGATAGAGATAGAGAGAGAGATATAGAGAGAGATCGAGATAAGAGAGATAAATCGAGAGAAAAGAGAGATAGATAGATCGAGATACAGAGAAAGAGAGAGAAGACGATCTCACCGGAGGCTCGCCGGAGGCATGCCAGAGAAGACGATCGGAGACGATACAGATTAATATATATATATATATGCATATTAATATTAATATATATACTATATATATATATATATTCATATTAATATTTTAATAATAATATCATTAAAAAATTAAATAAATTACAATTTGGTCCCTGATGTTTTTATGGTTTAAACAAAAATAAGAAAAAAACAAAGATTGCAAAAGGAGAGGAAAAAAACACGTTTGGACGAAAATGCCCCTGACTTAACGAAAAATTTTAACGGAGTTAACGACGAGGGACTACTTTCAAAACAAAATGCGAACCATGGGCCGATAATTGCAGTTTTTGAACCACATGGACCACTTTCAAAGAAAGTGGTAAACCACTGGGACCAAAATTGTAGTTTACTCATTCATTTAAAAATTGAATAAGAAAATTACATATTTGATCCTTGTGGTATATAAATATTTACATTTTAATCTTAGTTTACATTTTTTTTAGTTTTTCTTTATTTATTGTATTTCATCAATACATTTATTTTTCTATTAATTATATTGTATATTTTTATAATTATTATAACTTTAATTATAAAAATAATCAAATAATTTCATTAAAAATACTGATAAATACATGATATTTTTTTCAAAACTTTAGGTTTAAATCTCCTAAAATTAATATTTTTTATCAATTAATTTATTAAAGATTTTTATTTATTTTAATTTACCATTGGAAAAAGTTTAATAAAATTCGAGAAAAAAATTGTATTGTTTTATAACAACCAGTTGTTTTTTGTTAAATGCACTTTACTCCCATTATTCTAAATTTTCATTTAATCTTTACTTTTTATTAGTTAATCAAATTTGTTTAATATTTAAATAAAACATGCACACACCAATTTAAATTAAGTTATATATTAAAAACAAAAAATAAGATAATAAAAGGATAAGAAGATTTCAATATGGTGTTACAAAAATCATGAAATGGGTCATGACGTGCCACAAAATTAACGTGACATCAAACACAAGCCTTATATCTCATGTTATTTATAACCTTGATATATATATATATATATGTGTGTGTGTATGTGTGTGTGTGTGTGTTTATTTTAAATATTAAACAAATTTGATTAATTAATAAAAATAAAGTTTAAATAAAAATATGGAATAGTGGGAGTAAATGAATTTAACAATAAACAACCGGTTGTTATAAAATAAGACTATTTTTTTCTCGAATTTTATTAAACTTTTTCCAATGATAATTTAAAATAAATAAAATTTTTTAATAAATCAATAGATAAAAAAATATTTATTTTAGGAGATTTAAACTTAAAGCTTTGAAAAAAATATCATGTATTTATCAATATTTTTAATGAAGTTATTTGATTATTTTTATAATTAAAGTTATAATAATTATGAAAATATACAATATAATTAATAGAAAAATAAATGTCTTGATGAAATACATTAAATAAAGAAAAAGTAAAAGAAATGTAAACTAGGATAAAAATGTAAAAAAATTTATACCACAAGGACCAACTATGTAATTTGCTTATTCAATTTTTAAATGAATTAACACTTAATTTTAATAAAATTGGATGGAGGGACGAAAATGAAAGCAAATAAAAACCATATGGACTAAAAAAGCAGTTTTAAAAAATCAGAGATGAAAATCGTTATAACATCAAACCATAGGGACGAAAATCGTAGTTTACTCTTGTATTAGACCATCCATAGAGGCCTTGCTATTCCAATTGCAAGGCATGTGTTGTCAGAAAATAAAATGACACATAAGAAACCAATTGCAAAATTTGCAACTCCTTTTGCAAGTCACGTGACTAACAAATTCCTTTTTAAAAAATATTCTATGTATATATGTAATATATGTTTGTTTTTTAATAAAATATTTTTTAATTAAATTAATCATTCTTGTCTTAAAAACAATCTATATATATGTTATTTTTTAAATTAAAATAAATAATTATATATATCATATTATTAACTAAAAAATATAAATGTATATAATAATTTATAAAATAATTAATAATTGTTGTAGTGGGGACCACTTTTGAAAGTGTAGGTGGATTGCATGTGTGTAAAGGATAATTGCAAAAGCTGATGTGGCACAATTGAAAGTGTAAATAAATTGCAGGGATATGGATGGTCTTAAACTTCAATTTATAGAGGGTAATGACATCCCTAAATTGAAAAGAAAACAAAACAAAAGAAAGGAAGAAAAAAAAACTTTTTTCCTTTGTGTTTTTGAAAAGAAAATAAATAAAAGGAAAGAAAATAATTTTTAATATTCTTGGAAAGGAGTGAAAGAAAATGAAATATGTCATAATTACAAATATAACTTTATAAAAAAATATTTTTTATAATGAAAGATTAGATAATTTTGTAATTTCAATAATTTTAGTAAATTTTTTAAATGATTTTAATTTCTTTTCTTCCCTTCCATTGCTCCCACATTGGGGAAGAAAGTTTTGATAGGAAACTTATCATTATTTTCCTTTTGTTTCATTTCTTTTCTCTCCTAATAAGTTTCGAGAAAACAAGTTTTTATTACTTTCCTTTCTTTCTTTCTTTCGCAAAAAGAGTTTCGAGAACACAGAGTAAGGCATCGTTTGACAAAAATAAGTTAACTTATTTTCTGGGTACATGTTTGGATGAACATAAACTAGCTTTTTGATAAGCTACTTGGTGTAGGTTATGAGGAGCTTTTTGTTATTATTCCAATTATGCCCTCATTAATATCCATTATTTTAATTGATTATTTTTTCTATATATATTTTTTGATAATTTTATATACTTATAAGCTAGTTTTTACCAAATGTGACTTTTTCATCAGCTAGCTTATTAGCTACCAGCTAGCTTATCAGTCATCAGCTAGCTTATCAACTAGTTTGCCAAACATAGACTAAGGGGCATTTGGTTTGTCGGATTCCGTCGGAATCTGATTGAATTGGAATGGTCAATTCCATTGACCAAATTTCATCCTTACGTTTGGTTACTCAAGGAATTAAATTGAATTCCAAACATCCCCTCAAATGAGGATTTCACCATTCCTTCACAAAAATGATGGAATTGAAATCCATTCCATCCAAAATTTTGAAAATGACAAAAATACCCTAATTAAAGCTTAAAACCCAACCCCCCTTCTTTCTCTCTACTGCTTTCACGATCGATTTCATCTACACTCTCTCATGATCGACTTCATCTGGACTATCTTCATGATCAACTTTGCTGCTGTAGAAACAATCTTACGGGATACTCGAAGAATGGAAACTGCCTCAACATCACCACCCCGATTCTCCTTTCCAGTTTGTTAATCTCCTTTCCAGATCGACTTTCCTGTTGAGTTTCTTCATTTTTCTCTCGATTTGTTTATCGATTATGGGTTCTCGATTTTCAATTGATTGTGGGTCTCGATTTGTTTTTCAATCAATTCTGGGTTCTCGATTTGCAGAGAGGAAGGAGAGTGCAAAGAGGAAAATGATGTTGCGATGGGGAAGAAGGATTGGCATTCTAGGTCAAAAAAAGGGGGCGACGAATGGGATAAGGATTGTCATTAATTGATTTACCAAAATTTGAAACAAATACATGGAAACAATATAATTTGCCTCTCTTCTTTTTTGTAATTAAATGTTAATTTTGTTATATTCTATACTTTAAAAAAAACTTAAAAAGATATATCAAACAAAGGGTATTTTTGTCATTTTTCAAAATTCCATTCTAATTCCTTTGCAAACCAAACAAACAGATTTCAATTCATTTGACTGATTACATTTCATTCCTACCAACCAAACACTTGGTCAAACCTGATAACATTTTATTCCAATTTCTTTCAGATTCCAATTCCTTTGACATATTTCATTCATTCAGAAATCATTCTGTGAACCAAACGCCCCTAAGTCTTGCTAATAACATTCCCTAACCCATCAGGTAATTATTGTTTCTTTTTTGTTTCTTTTCTTTTGTCTTTTTCTATTTTTGTTTTTTGTTTTTTTAATTTGTATTAATTTTTAATTTATATGAATTATAAATAATAAAAATTACTTTTTATTCTAAAATGATAGCGAATTATGTTGAGTTTTTTTTGTTATAAAATTCAAAAAATATTATATAAAATGTAAAATATACAGATATATGCATACACTATATATAATTATATAATATAACTTAATATATATGTAAATCAAACAATAATGATAATAAAATATAATTTAGGAATATGTTATTTTAAGAATACACATAGATTTATTGGAAAAATAACTGATAAGAGCCATAGAGGAGCTTTTTTTTATCTCTTTTATGACAGTCTTCGACTTCACCGATATTTAAAAACATGACTAAGTTATTACAAAGAACCTAAGAATTTTCTAAGTACAAAGATGTTTTTTAAAGATTATAAGTGAGATCGGGAGGTTATCTTCAAATCTTTGAAAACCCAACAATAATTTTAAAGGAGTTTGCATTCGTTGAAGACATCTAAGAGATCTATCATTGGTTAAGGTATAGATTCTTCATGTTCCCCTCCTTTGGGTTTATTCGATATGTTGTGTATGTCTAATTGTGTTTACGTTTATTTGATTTGTTATATATGTGTACAGTTTCCTTGTTTTTCTTTCAATTCCTTTTAGTTCGATTTGGCGTACATTGTATTCTTCTTCCACCAAGTTAATTGTGTATCAATTCGATTAGTTGATCGTTTGATCGTGTCTATCCTCAGTTGAGTTCTCCTTGGTTTTGCATATGATAAATCGAGATTTTAATATGCTAGAAACATCAAATTCTATTAATAAATCTGCTGAATTTCACTCTGAAAAAATTTCGTGTTATCTGTAAAAATCATAACAAATCGCTCGTTTATCAGATTATGGCATACAATATGTTTCTGAAAACTTGGAGATGTCATCTACAAACTGTCATCACATGCGAAAATTGTGATTTTCGATCTTAGTTGGCTAAAATTGGCATTTTTGGAAACCGATCTCGTTTTAGACAAGAATAATGTAATGTTTTTTTGAAAATTCGTATAAAATCTATTTTAAACCTGATTCAGTTCATTATAGATTCTTCGGAATCACAAGACATTTATCTAAAACCTTTGTTTATATATGCTTTTCTAAAACCTTCTTGAATTATGAGAAAATGTTAGATTTTTAAACGTTTAAAGTGCTTAAACAGGTATGCCTTGATTTAGAAAAGTTGTAAGTGTGAAATTCTTAGTCTACGTATGGATTTGATTTGCCAAATGTTTTAGGTTTTAAATATTTTGTAAGAGTTCATACACGAAGTTATCTCAATGTTTTACTAAACCCATGTCATTTAAACTCCTTTTTGATTCGTAAGTTGTTACATAAAGTGTGTTCGAAATTATAAAGAGGATTGGTCAATATTTTAATTTGTATAGTCAAATGTCTTTTTGATTAGTTGTGTAATTAGTATGATTTGTTGCTCAACTCGGTGTAATCACATGTGTTGTGACATACTTCTGTAGTTTATGCGTTAGGGTATACCGAGCTACTAACCACCTAATGGGGTACCATAAGCATGTTATTATGGCGCCGATGGTGTGACACCACCCATGGCGGTGTGATCAATCCACGACGCCTCTTTTCGATTTTTGTGCCCTGATGAGAGCCGGATGGTGTGACGGGTGGTATTATTTAGGAGACATATGGGTCGACCCTAGTATATTTGATTTGTTTGTAGTGTGGATGGCGGTGTAGTGCTCAACACCGTATCTCACATTATATAGTACAGTTGGATGTGCATGTCCAATGTATGTGCCTGTGTGACTTATGTCTGACAAGTGACAACTTATTGTATCTGTTTATATGTGACATGAAACGCAAGTGTATGCTATAATTTGTTCGAGCTTGGTGTGAAATCAATGGTATGATTTTGATTTAAGCTTCTCATATTCGTTTGGTATTTAGTTGACAATATGTGTTTTGATTTGACAGTTTTGATCTTTGACAAGATTTACTATTTTGATATAATGAATTTGGATATTCATTCTATAAGCAATTAAGGGGCTGTTTGTTTACCTCTTAATGGTTCCATTAAGACGCTAAGAGGTAAATCTTGTTTGGCAAAAAAAAGTGATGCCTCTTAATGGTTCCAAAATCCTCTTAATGATTTTGTATCATGACCCTCCCTTAACCATTAAGAGCCCATATTTCATTATGAACAATTAGCAAATAACCATATTTCATTTTACACTATATCATAAAAACCACTTAATCATTCTGCACTAAACTATTCAGCAACTGCCAAACAACCCCTAAATTGAGTTATTTGGTCTAATTTGTTTTAGTTTGTTCCTTTGTTTATGGGTATTCCCATATGTTGTTGTTAAAGTTAGATAATAAATGTGTTATACTCGATCTAACTTTCATGAACCCTAAGAAACTTGAGTTTCATGTCCAAAATTCAGATTTTTGTTATATTCGGTATTGGGTTCGATTACTTGTTTGTAATCTGTTGTATCCATGCACTGAGCGTTTGGCTCAACCGCTTTTCTTTCTTCGTGGCAGGCATCAGGGGGAAACAAAATAGCATGGGATCCAGAGTATCCCCCTATCTAAAAGGTTCGTTGATGGCAATTGTAGGCTTATTAATGTAGCGAGGCTAGCATAAAAAATAAAAATAAAAAGATTGATGTGCATTGTATGCTTTTATTGGCGGTTTGTTTTAAGTTCGAAACGTAGTGTCTTTTTCGATCGATCTTGGGAAGGGGGTGTCACACGTTGTAACTCTAATTTATCCTGAGACAAATGTCTATTGTTTAAGTAGCCTCCAATTATTAATAATAAATAATAATTAATAATTATTATAAAGCACATACAATAAAAATGAACCCACAATCACTCACACATCGAATGTGTCATTAATTTCCTGGAAAAAAAAAAACTGTACACATGGAAAGAGTTACTTTTTAAAGGGTGAATCTCTTTGTATAAACATCAAATGGTTCACTGGCTGTAAGTTGTGGTTCCTGCAATAACAAACACGACACGACTTAATTATTCCTCGATTTCAAAAAATAGTAATATTAATAATTATTAATCCTCAAATCAAAAAAATGTCTCCTTCAATTCAAAAGTAAAAGGAGAAAATCAGAAAAAGATTACTTACTCCATTGTTATACAGAAAATTTTCGTTACTGGATTTTGAAATATTTCAATTTTCAAAAGGCAAAAACTAAAAAATATTAAATTGGGTCCACACGTTTGCTTTACTTTTAAGGGAATATTAAGGAATCTTCAACATTTTTTTCTAAAATAAAAAACTAAAAGATAAAATCTCCAAAAGAAACTAGATTAACTTCAAGAAATTTTTTATTTCAGAGATTTCAACATTAATTACATCCTCTCAATACACTTTAAAAAGGTTTATATAAAATAATAATTCAATCTTATTAGTGGGAATGTATAAAAAAATATCAATTTTTTGGTTTAGAGATTCTCCAAACCTGGAGTTTTCTCTATTTTAGAAAACAATATAAAGAATCTGTTGTAGCAAATTAGAGAACAAAAATCTCATTTTCTCTATTGTAAAGAATATATTGGAGGTGCTCGTAGATATTTGACAAATAGTCAAACATTCTTTTAGGTGCTGTTTGTTTTTTAAGAGGTTTAAAGTTTGAAGTTTTATTTTAGTTATGATTAATAAGAGGTAGTGTGTAAAAAGGTCTGAATGATTCAGACTTAAGAGCCATTAAGAGGTTTTTAAAAACAAACAAACAACCCCTTAGTGTCATCTCGAGTCAAATGTTACAATTTTTATGAGAGGAAGGGAGCCTAGGTTATATATAATCGACTACACAATTGATATGAATTCTATTTCAAACTTATTCTAGAAAAAACATTGACAATAAACCTTGCAAGAAAAGCCTGCCACTAGAATCACCAATATTGTAATTTACAAGTGTTAAAGATTTTGGCCTATTTTCTTCATTAAGATGGTATCAGAGCTAAGATCTATCATATGGGGCATATGTAGAGTCCCTCATCGGCTAGACTTTGACCTATTTTCCTCGATATATGTTGGAACCTCAATTTTCTCCTCAAATGCTATTTTGGAGGCTAATGGGTTCTACATATTCTCACAAAGAGTAATAAGGTTGACAACAAAATGCAAGTGTACCTTTTTCGATATATTTGACTTGCTAGGTAGCTTAATAAAAATGGGGTTACTATTGATCAATTGTCCCAAATATCATTTGATGCAAAACAAGATGACCTTAAACGATTAGCAGGGACATATAGATCAACCATTGTGCATAGTTAAAAGTTCAAGATGGTTTAAGAGATTTTAAGCAATGAAGAAAATACCTGTCTCAAACCGCCACCAAGACTTCCTCCGGTTAAAAGCATACCAAGGAGAGAGGTCACAGCACCACCGCTACCACCACCCATACCACTTTCGTTTCTACGAATGGTGGTTCTCATTGAGGTCAGCATATCACCATAAGTAGTCGCATGCCCACGCTCAATTGCTTGTATGAATGAAAATGTCATTGCTCCGGTTGAAGTCACCTTCGACAGAGACTGCCCATATGCATTCATTACATTAGAACATATAAATTTAGTGTGAGAATATGTGGAGCTCCGCTAGATTACTCTCTAAAAGAGCACTTGTGGAGAGGAGAGGTTCCAACATATATTGAAGCAGAAAGGTCCATGTTTAACCGACGTGGGACTCCAACACGCCCCCTACAAAAGAGGCTAGACGGAGTCCCCAGAATGGTAGACCTTGACTCTGATTACTCTCCAAAAGAGCTCTTGAGGAGAGAAGAGGGGTTCCAATATATATTGAAGTAGAAAGGTCCAAGTCTAGTTGACGTGGAATTCCAACACTTATGATAGTTTCATGCATTAGACAAAAAGATCAACAAGGGAAAGGCATGGGTAATTACAGCTGTGTCAGCAGAGGATTGATCATCGTCGCACCCACTGAAGGAGATGACTTCCCCTCCATTTGTACCCTTGAATATTCCCGATTGAGGACTATGGTCCTCCCATACATATCTTCCACTCCTACATGAATACAACATTTCCATTGTCAATCGAATTGAAAATTGGACCGTAAAATGGAGATGGATAGGCGAAAACGAATACTTCCCCCTCCCAAAATAAGTGTCCACATTTTTTATTTAGTTTGTCCCAAAATAAACGTCCACTTTCAAAAGTAAGTGCCTACTTTCCAATAGTACCCTTAATTATGAGTGGGAGAAATTCATCCGTCTATTATTAAGGGTACTATTGTCATTTAGTTAACTAAAAAATGTAATAATTACGCGTTTCTAAAATTGTGTGCCTTTGTACTGTGTACATTTATTTTGGGACGAAGGGAGTACAAACTTAGCACTCTTTACCTGTCCATTCTACAAAGAAACGGCAAATCTAACATGGTTCCACTATGACAAGCATCGATAATGGCATGAAGCCTAACACCATGAGGTAGTGGTTTAACAATAGTCGCATTTATCTCATCATCAACGATCATTCCTTGAGTCTCGAAATCCAGTGGGCACAGTGTCTCATCGTATCCATCAATCTCGTCACCAGTGTAGTTCCTTTGCTGGGAACCATGACCAGAGAAATGGAACACTAACGAGTCTCCAGCTTGACAACCTTGTACGAGCCAATACATGGCCATTCTGATGTTATGCTTTGTTGGAATTCGATAAGGATCAGATTCCTCTTCTGAAATATCAGTAAGAGGCGGTCAGAAGGTAGTAAACAGATAAAACTTCGACTTTTTAAATAAAAAATATGACTTTTCTGATTCAGACTTATATGGTTTTGTCACAAGCATAACACAGCATTTTCTGTATATCAAATTTGAGCAGAAAAAGGTCACAAGTGACACTACATCTCTTTTTATTGGCCGGAGGGAGTGTAAACTATGCTAAAAGTAAGAAATCTATATCATGATCTGAATTTGGGAAGAGATTTAGTGCAGCTGGTAGGGTGTTGGGACTAGTCCTTTGTGATAGATCACAGGTTAAGACCGCATTCTCCCAGCACACATAAAGGCAAGGGGCCTTGGTGCACCATGAATCGAGACTTGTATATCTAAGAATGAATATATACATACAGCACATAATGAGCACAAAGCGAACAATTCTTTCCTATTTTAGTTGTGTTTTTCTACTGTATGTTAGATCTTGATAGCTTTTATTGAGAACAATTACTTTCTTGACATTTATGCACGGATGCACCTCTTTATAACCTATCGTCTCAATTTCCTCATATGATACAATCATTGGCTTTTAAGTTTTGAACATATCAAGTTTCAATTTAAAATGGCATCTTTTGCTCCTCAACAATGTTGCAGTAAACTTAATCTGATATAGTTGAACAATTACTTGTGAATTTAACAGGAAAACAAGCTGATAAACAAGTCTCAATATACTATCGCTAACATTGTTGCATCGGAAACAGAAAAAAACATAAATCAGCCATTGAATTAACCATCAAACTAAGCACAATTGTAACAAAAGCCAATTAGGATGGTTTAAAAGGTAAATTGATCTTTATTTGTGTTTGTCAAATCACTCGTCCTTAGGATCCAAATTAGGAATTTTTTTATGATTTTGAGGAAATCAATGAGTCAATGTTAAATTACGTTATGATTATAAGATAAACACTTGATAACTACATGAAACCATAAAATAATGTTTGCAATAAAAAATAAAAATATAAAACTTTGCACTTATTAAGCTAAGAAAGAGACATCAATGGAAATATTGAATTTGAAAACTATTAGGTTTGAATTTTGATAACCAGAAGTGGACTCTGAGAAATGAATCTCAGTTAAAGAACACCAGCATGTAGACGATAAGAAAGTTTCACGAAATATAACCTAAATAACTAAATCAAACCATCGAATTAAAAAACCGGTGAAATCTGCAGAAAATTTACCGGTGAGCATGAGAATCGAAGATTCCGGAAACTTGAATTTGTTGATCAACAAGTACTTCATACACTTTGCATCATTGATGCAACCTTTGAGCTCGTGCTTCGTTCTCTTGTACGATATTCCGCAGATCACGGCCTTCTTCCGTCCGTTGACCGACGGTGTTTGACCAACGGACGGTGTCTGATTGTACGGTGACGGAACCGGTGGTGGCGGATGCGGCTGAGGTGGAGCGTAGTGGTGGTTCGAAGAAGTGGCATACGGCTGAGTAGGCAACGGCGGAGGGAGGCTCCGGGGATCAGCTACGCGTGTAATGGCTTGACAGATGGCGCACCTAATAGACTTGGCTCCCGCCGGCAGCTGTAGTGGAGTCCGGCAGTTCGAACAGTCAACGAGCATCAACATTTCTTCCGATTAAACTTTTTTCCGGCGATGGAAATTTTCCGGCGAATTCAAAAGCAGTGGGAGTTGGTAGAAGAGTTGTTCGGTCGGAGGTATAGATAGAGCTCGGTTACTACCCTACGGTATGATGTACAGAAGGCTGCTAATAGATCAAATAGTTTCACTTTGTATCCTCTTACTTTTGAAATGTTACAAATGTACCCCCTGTACTTTGAAAATGTTGGCAAAAGTGTTTTTTAATCTTTTGTTGAATTTTTGTATAAATGTTTTGAGGGTTTAGTTCTTCGAAGATGTAATAGAATATAGCTAGTTCGGCATTGATCGTGCTTTTAAAACAATTATGTGGTTTTATTGAGAATGTTCTATGTTATCTTGATCATGTTTTTATAATAAATCTTGAATGATATCTACAGAACGTGACAAGTTCTGCATGCAAGTTAATTTTGGTATTTGTTTTATGTTATTCTCAAGGTCTTGATTTTCTGATTGATCACGTAATGGGAACTATGCATACGTCAAGGGGTTTAATATATGTTTAAGCCAATAGAATGGAACCCTCAACTAAAATTCAATAATTTACAAGAATAGTGAATCTGATTAGCAAGTATGTATACATCTTATCATCCGGAGCCTATTTTTGTGTAGGTATAATGGTTTGTATGATTTGAGTTTTAATGACTCCTGCCAATCAACTTTACTTTTGATGGAAAAATTAACTAAAATTACCAGTTTTCTTATGTAGTGAATGCAATTAATCAGACTGCTTCAGTTCTATGTTACTTCCTTTCTAATTATAGTTAAGTGATTTTCTGTATTATACATCTAAACCTTGTTGTTACGAAGGAACGACTTTATACTTGTATCCTAATTTATGTAATTTGTACATCGGGTCAAATGGTATGCTTGTTATCCATATGGGTTAGACATGAATAGTTCCAAGAACAACAAATGTCGATTGAGTAACGGCATTAGTTACACCTTTCTAGTCATAACTTATGTTGTAAAACATTCACTTTATTTCATTTTCCATTGTATTCTTGATAATATTATGAGTATACTAACGTTTTGTAAGAGTTGGTATTCAACTATTTACAATCAGGAAATCGATTCATTTAAGTTTGAAAACAATGAAAGAATGTTAAACGAGTAGTATCAAACTGTAAATGCACAGAATGGTGTTATTTTGCAGAGACATGATGACGATCTTGATCTTTTAATTATCAGTTAACAAGCACATGTTTCCCCCTGATTACATTTATATGGTTATATGATAAATGCATGATGAAACTATGACGTAAAGGATAAAATTATGTGAATGAACGGATCAAGTATGATAACTTTCCATGCTTTTCTTAATGGGGTATTGGGGTATGCTTGACCATACCAATAAACTTGTGGAGTCATTTTATACATGAGGGGGTGATTTGTACATACTTGAACTCAAGGGGCTTCTTTTGGAAAATGATGACAAATTCAAACATTAACCCCATTTGACATCGTGCCCTGTGTTCAAGTGCCCAAACGCTGACCAATAAGCGCGTCAAACGCGGACTCAGGAAGTTTCTTTACGTTTTTCTAGAAAAATTAAAACATGCACTTGTCTATAAATATACACAAGTTTATTTTAAATAATACTCCCTTTATATTATCATTTTAATTTCTAGTATTAACTTTTAAAATTAAATGTTTATTTTCTTATTTTATTTTTAATTATCAGGTTTCTCTATCTAAAATTAACTATAAAATTGTCCTTTTGTTAATTAAAAAATATGTAATAATTACACATTTATAAAATTGTATGTATTTTTTATTGCAAACATTTAGAGCATCTCTAATAAAAGGTTTTTATAAGCAAAAAGTATATTTTTTTTAGAAGAACCACCATTTGAAAAGGGTTCTTCTAAAAACCTCACATCCTTTGAATTCTTGTAGAAAAAAATTTGGTTCTTACCTTGAACTTGATATGAACCTGAGTGATATTTTGTTAGTTTTTTTATATATTTTATTGACTTTATAATCATTTATTGATCTTGAGAAAAATATATAGGACCGTAGAAAAGGTTCTTATAGAAGCCTACTATTTTAAACTTTTATTTAGATTTTTACTTTAGTTAATTGAAAAAAAAAATTCTTATAATCATAAGGTTTAAATTTTATTATTAATGTATTCATCAACCGATATCTTAACTTTTAGTATTTGACTTACCTTGAATTCTTTATCGTTACATTATATTTAAATGTCAAATTGAATATTGTATTTAACGAGGTGGGATTAATGTCCGCACGTTGCTGCGGATGGAAAGAAATATTAAGACCATAAATTTGAGCATGACCAATTATGAGAACAAAACATTTTGTGTCTGTTAGCAGCATGACTATAATTTACAAAATGCCCTATGAGGATGATGTATGTGTATGATAGGAAGCGAAAATAAATTGACAAATGGTACATTATATCATTAAACCTAAAAAAAGTTACATTGTTATTAAACCTAAATTAAATTATAATAAAAATATGAATTAAACAAATTTTACATCATTATTAAACATAAAATAAATTATGATAAATTACTTTATTAATAAATAAAAAATTGGTGCGTGAATCACCTACGACTATGTGCTTGAATTGATGGGGAAGGCGGAAGGTTTTGGGTTGGAGAAGACACAATCATTGAGATGCGATGCATGTTAAGGGATCTTTATTTTATGCTTATATAATAAAAATAATTTTTATAATATAACTTTTATTTATTTAAATTAGAAAATGAAAAAGTTATAAATGATCGAAATGTCATTTACTTAACGGTCAGGAGCTAACAACTTTTAGTTTCGAGGACCAAAACGTTACGCAAATGCAAAATCGAAAGTCTATTTTGGAATCAATAAATTATGGGGACTAAATCCAAGAGGAAAATAAAACTATAGGGACCAAATCTGTAACTCTACAAACATATGACTAAATTTAACAGGGAGATAAAACCTCAAGGACCAAATCTGTAATTTACTAAAAACCTGAAGGACCAAATCTGTAATTTATCAGAACACTGTTCATGAACAGTGTTCTGATAAATGTTATAGTATATAATATGAGTTAGATGAATTATTTGTTTTTCAAAGTGATAAACGTTTTATAATTATTATTATACTTGATTTTAGTTTAGAAGAATATAATTATAGGGATGTAATCATTTAAGATCCTCGTATTTTAATAAGATTTTGGAGATTCAATCTAAGTCGTTCATTTAATTTTAATTTGACAGTAATATTGTTTATTCCGTATTTACTGATAAAAGGTTGCATTAGTAATGTGTTTTTTAGGTTACAACTCAACAAAAAAATTGATTTGATTCCATACATATCACGTACACGATTTTATCTAACATGCCATGATCATCCATGCATTTGAAAGTCAAACATTACCCCTAATTTCTAGGGCGACATTTATAGAGGATACACACCTCGATTATTGGCCGGTGATATCAAGGAAACCTCCACCTTCGTTGGTTGTAAGACGAAAAACCTAGTATGAACGCGTGATGTTGACGTTGGACGTGAAAAAGAAGACAACAACGAAATCGTCTGTTGTAACACCCGGAATTTTCGATAAGAAAGTTAATCTTTAATGACTTTAGTAATTATTGACTTAGAGGTTTAAACGGTAGAGAAGGATTTAATTTTCGTACTTTAAGCAAGTCGAGAGCACTTCGTAGCAAAAAAAAATCAAGTTTCAAAGGTTCGGTAAGCTTGGGGCAACCTTGCTATGCGACTGTGACTTGGTCACTGTCGCCAAGGCATTGTCGAGGGGAGGAGACAACCCACGGTACATACGGGACGACTGTGCTCGGCGAGAGTGCCCTCGGGCACAATCGCAGGGCAATGTCGTTGGTGGTCATGGCCTCTCGGTACAACCCAGGCGACTATGCCTGGCGAGAATGCCCTGGGCATAATCGTCGTGTCATAGTCGTGGTCGGGGGCCAGAGTCTTTAAGGCTGCCATTTTGTAACACCCGTAATTTTCGGTATGTGATTGTCACCGGGTCGTTTCTTTGACTTGTAAACAGTAGGGTTTTGTTGAGAAATGTATTATTTAAAGTCCCTCGGAGTATCAGGGGTGTTGGCATTGGAAAAGTCGAGTTTCGGGACTTGGGAGGGGCTCCGCGACAATGACTGGCGACTATGACAGTGTCCTAGTCGCATGTCACAATCGCTGAGGAGGTACCGAGGGCTGGTACACTCCAGCGACTATGCCACTGGCATTGTCGCCTGGCAATGTCGCCAGGGTGTGCAGGCCCCTTAAAGTCGCGATTTTCAGTGTTCTTCTCATTTCTCCTCACCCAAATCAGTTCCAAACCCTCTCCAAACCTCTCAAGAACGACTTAGCACCACCCTTTTAATGTTGTGGGGTATTTTGGCTCAAATCCTTGGATATCTTGGTGGTAAATCGGCGTCAAGCTTAAGAGTAAAAGTTAGACATCAAGGATCTCCATCTTCACCTTCCTCATCAAGTTCATGTTTGGGAGCTCGGGTTGAAAAGTTGGAAAGGGTGTCCTCGGAAAGTCTCATCGCTCAAAATGGTAAGCTTTCTTGTAGTAAAGTTATAAATGCTCCTTTAATGGGTTCTTAGTGTTTGATTTCTCAAATCTCGGATTTGATGGTTTTGGTGAAAACTAGGGTTTTGATCTCGTTGGGGATTTTAGTAATTAATGTTTGGGAAATGTTTCTAAGTGGTTTGGTATGTATGGATCTAGGTTTTGGAAGTCCTCGGCTTGAGGATTCAAGCGGCCTTCAAAAGAGCTCGTTGGGTGAAACCTAGATTTAGCCTAAATCTAGCAAGGTGAGTTCAAGTTGATTTGTGAAAACGGTGTACATGCCAAAATGTCTATTTTAAAGTGTTTTACATGAAATGGTTAACTGTTGATAAGTTTTGAGTATTTTGAAGTAAAATATGTTTTACTTGGTTATTTGTCAAAGTGTGAGTATTTTGATAAGTTTTCATATTTGGTAAACTTGGGTGTGTTAACCTCTTAAAATGCTTATATTGGGTTTTGAACGTTTCAACAACTAAATAGCATGAATTACGTATTTTTGGTGATTTTGTACAAGTAGGATCTATTTTATGAGTTATACATCTTTGACGATTTTGTACAAATGAAGTCTATTTCATGTTATATGCATTTTGGTGTATTTGCATTCACAAACCCTTTGGAAAACCTTTAGTCCCATTATGTGTTGAGTTTTGGGTTAATCTCGCCTTTGAGGTATGTGTCTTCGTAAACGTTGTTTAAAGACATTTCATTATTTTGGGGGACCGGTAATTGTTGGTCAAAAAGAGGTTTTGAGTATTTCGGCTCGATGTCGTTTTAAAAGGGGTCTTGAGGACGCTTGTCCGGTTTTATATGGCTCAATGTAGAGTCCAGCTATGACATAAGTATTAATGCGTTGTGATGCGTATTGAGGTTGGTTACGGGCTCGAGTGCTTTGGTCATTCATGTTTAGTCCGGGAAGGTTAGACTGTGTTGCAATGGATCCATAGGCATGTGAGTCGGTCTGTTTTGGGGATGGTCAATTGGGTATTGCGGGGTTGAACTTCGGTACCCATGTTTTATGACCGGAAACTTTACAAGTGATCGCTAGGAGGGTTGAGTCGGCTAGTGCTACCGGAGTAGTAGGCGCTAGGACCTCCGCCACTTGAAGTAATGCCTGGGAGGTAGTCTTTAAGTGTGCCGGGCCTTCGGGATGGATTTCTTCGGAATGATCCATCAAGGTCAACTGACTTGGGGTGACACTTGTAAAGAAGTCGTAGGGACACCGGACTGTGATGTCGGGAGGTGTCATGCGATTAACGTTGCTTGGGTGGTATACTTTTGTGTTTCCTCCACTCTCAACGGGTACGGGTATCCCCCGTTGTCGGGCCGCGGTATTTTGGATATTTAATTGTCCATGTTTTATTATTGGGATTTCATTCCATTTTATGGTCGCGTGAGTGTTAAGTTTCGGTTCCATGTTTTAATGGCGTAGCATATTTATATGGAATGTTTCCGTTAATTAAGGGACGAGTATTATGTTCCGCCCGTGTTTTGGGTGTTTTGGATTATGAAGTATTATTTACATTTTAGCACATTTGAGTATCGAACTATGACCCCGTTTTGGGTGAGTTATGGGTTGCATCGTTTTCTAAGAAATGTGTGTTTGGGAACATTGTCTTTAAAAGTGCATATTATGGGAAAATTGTGTCGTTTCTATTTTGAAGTACAATATTTCGAAGGACCTTGCTTTAAACTGAATTCCTTTCTTTTAAAGTTATATTCATTCATGTTAAAACTCTTGAGCTCACTAGGCGTTAAACCTAACCTTTTTTATTTGTCGGCATGTGCATCAGGTTTCAAGGTTGGGAGTTGGTTCTAGCAATCCGGTGAAGAGTAGAGCCTTAGCTAGATCCGAAAGTAAGTATTCGGTGAAGTTTTCCGCATTATGGAGATAGTGACTATGCATGGGTATTAGTAGCACCCGTCCTTTATAGTTCGTGCATATAAGATGGTATTCGTGTATTGTAGTTAAATCTAAACTCGTGGTTGTAGACGATTCATTTATTGATGTATTTAGAAAATTTTAAATAAGTTGTTATTTCCAGATTTGAGGGTGTTACACATTTTTCCGTCCCTTCTCATTTACCATTTCACCAACCTCTTCTCATTTCCTCCCAAACCGAACCCCCTCCATAAATTTCAGATTTGGGGAATTTATTACACCAAATCTTGAGAGTTCAAAGTGGTTCTTTGTAACACCCTCAGATCTGAAGATTGCAACTTATTAAAAATTTCTAAATACATCAATAATTGCATCGCCTACAATCACAATTTAAGAAATTAACCTCAATACAAACGTTCATTATATACAATAATCTATGATAAGAGCGGGTGCTACTAAAACTCCATAATAGTCACTATCTCCAAAATTGCGGAAGACTTCACCAACTACTTACATTTGTACAAAGCTAATGCTCAACTCTTCATAGCTGCTAGAACCAAACTGTAACACCCCAAATTTCGAAAGGTATCATTTCAAGTTTATACCGAAACCGACATATTAAGAAAAAATAAGATATTTGATTTTGGACTTGAATCCTAGATTTTATAGTCTTGATGGATAAATGATTCAATTACGAGTCCAACGGTTCTTTTCGGAGAAAAAATGGAGCTATAACGAAGAAGTTATGGCCAAAACAGTATCGATAAGAAAACCAGGGGAAGCGGGCGACTTATGCCGCGACCCAAGGTCGCGAGACAAGTCGCGAAACCCCCTGGATGAGCTTAAAACCGGTTTTCAGCACCCAAACTTCATTCCTTCATATCTCCTTCATCCTAGCTCCGATTTGGGTGATTCAAGTTGATACGGTTTCGTTTTTGAGAGATTTTCAAGGATCTAGCAATAGATTGGAAGTCTATTGAAGTATACTAGAGTATTTTGTGGTGGTAAGCTTCTCATCTCTCCCTATTCATCTTCTTCACCAAAGTTTTCTAGGGTTTCATCCACCCTTTGTTCTCCCTTTCATAGATTGGAGGTTTATAACCATTTTGGTGAACTAGAGGTGTTTTGGTTGGTGGATTCAAGTTCGGGCTAAGGTAATCTTCTATTCTCTTCATTTATAGAAGTTAGGATTTCGGTATCAGTTGAGATATTCATGTAGAAGGTTGGGAAACGATTCTTTGTGGTTGATTATGTATATTCATGGTTGGAACCTTGTGGATCTAGGTTTTGGAAGATTTGGTTTGAAGAACCAAGTTTCTTCAAGGAAAGCTCTAAGTGGGTAAATACTAGATTTAGCTTAAATCTAGCAAGGTGAGTTTACTAAACTTTTGTTAAAACTGGATACACATCATATTTGCTTATTTGTTGTTATTATCACATAATTGCTCAAAATGTTCATCCTTACGGGTTCAAGTATTTGATGGTATTTTCATGAGATTATGTGAGAAATATGCTTTATAAGTATCATCCCATGAATTATTCTATTTTGTGTAATTATTTGGGATTTCTTGGTGAAAATAGTTGGAAAGGTGGATATTGGTGATGTGCCATAATTTATGTTATATGTACCATTGCTTGGGGCTTTTCTCATGGATACATAATATGGGTACCTTGATATGTTAAATGTATGCATATATGTGTGTTATGATGGTTTAGTTGAAATTCCACTTTGATGACATATTTATATACATGATGAATATAAGTGTCATTTGGGTCTTTTGTTGGACTGCATGAGGATAGGATGGTAATATTGTACCCGTAGTTGGTATTGAAATATGTTGGGTTGAAATATACCTAAAGGACCTCCTATATGCGTTATGTGGACGAACCAAGTCAGTACACTAGGAGGATGTAGTCTTGGGCGCCACTGTGATGGTATGTGCCTAGACCTCCGCCACTCGGGGAATTTTCTTAGCGATAGTCTTCGGGTGTGCCGGGCCTTTGAGGTGTTCCTTGTTAAGGGCATCAAGGTATATCGACTCTTGGGTGGGACTTGATTGGTGCTTTGGGTCTCCCCTAATGACTCCACATATATTGAACACTGATTAACTGCTGATAAGAATTGTAACTGTTCATGCATGCTTATTATTGTTCAACTCACTAGGCTTTTTGGCCTAACACTTGTTTGGTGTCGATGTGTATCTCAGGTTTTAGCGGCATCGGTTCTAAGCTGGCATAGTGCTTGAGTGAGAGATTTGAGAATATTGCAATTGGAATTACTTTTGGTAGGAGAATCTTTGGGTCTATAAATGGCACCCTTATTTGTAATCTCTTTTCTAGTAATGGAAATTAGATTAGTTAGTTGTTATTTATTGTCTGTTTAATTACGACTGTATTTAAACAGGTTTGTGTATTGTCCCCATGGTTGGGAGGCTCTTGCTTTGGCTATTTTATATACCGCATGTCCGTTTTTTTCGGATTTTTGTTATCCCTATTTTTAGGGTGTTACAAGTTGGTATCAGAGCTCTAGTTTAAGTGAACTAGGCATGAACGTAATATGTCTAGACTTAGACTGAGTATGTTAGGCAATGATTGTGAGATGGGTAGAATTTCTAAGATGGGTTAGTCTTAGAGTCGACGGAAACTATGGTTATCAAGCGTTGTGGCGATGGTAACGAGAACCTTTATGTATTAAATGTTCATAATCTCACCTAGCTAATGTTATTATGAGGATATTTATACGTGATGGTGCTCGAAGTGCCGTTACTGTGACAATTGGTAAGGTAGTAGTACGTTCTCTTGTGCTTGATTTACTAATGTTATGATATTTGTAGACGTAGTAGTACATTTCATTCGTGTTCAATTTTGTTAATCTCTTTCTTATTCATCCTCATGCTTGTATGAGTTGCCTTGGTATGTCGACCGTTGGAGTAATAAGAAAGTTTCTGAATGGGTAACTATTAGAAAAAGTTGATGATTTTATTACTCGTTACTTGGAGTAACGGTAAGTATGGTGATTGCATTAAGTGGACAATTTCGAGTCGGGTTAATTGGTTGGATTAGAACCATTGACTTTTTGAATCGATGTATTCGAGGAGAAATTGTAAGGTGAACCTATGAAGTTTGTGGTTTTGCCTTAAGATGTTGAGCATCTGGATGACGATAGTGCAACTAGAGAAATCGAGGAGCGTGAGTTCAAGTTGATTGTGAAAACGGTGTACATGCCAAAATATCCATTTTAAGGTGTTTATGTGTTTTACATGAAATTATCAAATGTTGGGTTAGTTGGTAATCTTTGATTATTTGAAGTATTTACCTTTATAAACTTTGTATAACACCACATTTGGGATTTTTGAACATTTTGATAAAGGGTCACAAATCAATGTGTTTTAACGTTTTACTGCATAAAACGATCTTTGGTCAAAGAAATATACTTTTGAATGGTTGTCGGTTTTTATGCATCATTCATGAAATTGAATGTTTTATGAAGCATTACTTGCATATTTATGTGAAGTATTTGAAAGTATGTATATAGTCCCATTTTATGATTTACATTCTTATCAGCAGTTAAACTTGGAAAGACATATTTGAAAATAAATGAGTCTTTAGGACTTCGGTCCGGTTTAATAGCCCAATTGTGAAATACCAAGTATGATGACGGTTAATGCGCACCAATTGAGAATTACATGTTCTGAGTACGTTGGTCATTCAATTGGAGCCATGTACTGTTTAAACTGTAACGCAGCGGATTCATATGTATATGAGTCGGTCTTTATTATTTAAAAAGAAAATGGGCTGTTATTTATAAGTTACTTATTTTAAAGTGTTTGTGTTTTACATTAAATTGTTAACTGCTGATAAGTTTTGGGTTATTTGGATATATTTAACTTTATAAACTTATGTAACACACATATTTGTGATTTTTGGGCATTTTGATAAATAAATCATTTTGATATATTTCTTTTGCGATGTAATATATAAATGGAGGTCATTTTATATAATTGTCCATTTGATGAATATGATTTTATAAACCGTTGGAAAATGCATATCATTGAACTATGAGTCATTTTGGCAACATGAAAAGAAAGAGTTCATTTGGAAAACATTTTGTTTCAACCAATGAGAAGTTTTGGTTATTTTAAAATGTTTAGTTTTATGAACATGTTGAGACACCCATTTTGGGATCTTTGGGTATTTTGGTAAATAAATGATGTTGAAATGTTTCTTTGATGATTTTACATATATAATTGGAGTTCGATTGACGTAAGGATCATTTTGTGTATTTAATTTTATGAACCTTTTCAGAAATGCATATTATTGTGTTATGAGGCATTTTGAAAACATAAGGGTATGAGTTCAATTGGGAAAATGGTTTGTCTCAACCAACGATGAGATTTTATTTATTTATACTTTTGGGTCGTGTTTGCATAATAGTTGGTCAAACGTATTTCAAATAGTTATATCGGCTTTCAATTGCGTATTTCGATGTCTCTACTAGCTTTGTGAAATAAACGGTCGCATGCAAGTTTTGTAGTGAAATCTTATTTCGTGCCGCATTGTGACTAAAAGAGAGAAAACTTTAAGAGTTCGATATTATGAGCATGTGGTCTCGGATTTTGCGAACATTTTATTTATACAGTTTTGAATTAAACTAAATGCTCTTACAATTGCTCAAATCGTATGCATATGTCTTTGCTAAATCTTGGGGAATAAACCGACGTATGTGAGTCACTATGGGAAGATTTATTTCATGACATTTCATGGTTAATTGCAGGAATTTTGGGGTTCGATTTTTGTGAATTTCCCTTATGTAGTTTTGTATGAAAGATTTATGGTATTTCGGATAGAACTTTTGCCCAGAACATATTTCAGTTATTGATTTTACTGATAGGAGTTTTTCCGCAATGCATGAAATGAATTTTCGGTTTGCATGTTGTAGTAATTACAATTTTGGGCAAGTACGTTTTATCGGTGCGGCCTAAATTTGAAACGCGAATAAATATATATATATTTATTTATTTATTTATTTATTTACGTTCCTATTGTGTTGCTACATTTGGGAAATGATCGGACGTATATAGGCATTGTTGGAAATTTTATCTTCCGATATTTTGTGTTAAAGTAAAAGATTTTAAAGTTGAAGTTGTGAAATCCTCTTTTGGGAGTTGTACCAAACTTTTATCGCACATGTTATGGGACGGAAAGTCATTTTCATACGCATAGCATAAATTGATGCATACTAAGACCCTGGTAGTCCGTTTGAAAATTTTGTTACGCATCTTTCGTTATCGTTTTATTAGCGTAAGTACTGATCAAATGAGTTTTGAAAATGGTTTTATATGTGTGGCATTGGTGATCAAATTTTGAAACCTATCGAATACACGATAGTGTATTTTCACACACATTTAATTGTTATGAAACTTATATATTTGAGAGTTTTATAAATTTCAAATTGGCATAATAGTGTGAAAAGCCTTGAACTCATTGGGCTATAGGTGTAAGCCCCCTCGTGTTAGAAGTCGATATTAAGGAATAAAAGAATCCTCGGAGTTTGAGGCGTTAGGCATGTGCTTTCTCCCAGTTAGTTAAGTAACGACCTTTATGCTTCGTTAAACCTACGGATTAAAATTGTGTTCGGTTGTTTGAGTATGGTTGGTTTTGGAATTGTGGGAATTTGGTACGACGGCATGCTATGTGTCGGTGGTGTGCTATATTGTTGGGTATTTATGAATAATGATGATGTTATGGTAGACTGGTAAGGATGTTGGATTTGGGTGACTACTTCCAAGAGTAGGTGTCAGCTTTGAATCGACATTGCTAATAGGGAATGAAATATTTGGTAGCATACTCACGTTTGCATAATGGTCATTCCGAGGATAGGTGTCGACACTCTATTTTGAGGACAATAACTGTTGGTGTGCTCCAATGTATTTCCGTTAGATCTGATGCGTCTGTAGGACGAGTAGTAAACTTAAGGAAATTAGATGTTGATAATTAAGAATCAGTCAATAGTATTTTGATAATTGTCAGGACTTTCGCTGATTTGGAAATCGATGCTTGAATGCATCGTGGGAGTTTAGTGGTAATGGTTATTGGAGACCTTTGGTGAGAATGTCGAGGTAGACTTTAAGTACAAATCGATTATTGAAGAGACCTTGATGCGTCGTATTTAGAAGTAACTAAGGGAAATGTTTGCTTTGGAGTATTCTTGGTGGAAATGACTAAATAAGGTCGTAAGTTACTCTTGAGATAATATGAACAACATAAGGTTGGGAGGCAACCGAGATTTAATGTTAAGAATGTGATTAAGCCAGAACTTAACATTTATCCCGCTTTGGGTGAGTTATATGGAAAGTTGAGGTTGAGTTGGCGATGGTTCGTTATAAGGAACGCAGCGACAACCTCAACCGTGAAGTAATCAGGTTCGTATATGAGGTAAGGTTTAATGAAGGTATTCCTTTTGGACAGGGAATCATTTGACCTCGCCAAGGGCGATATTGGGTGATTGGTTGGTGCTAGATTTCGAGGACGAAATCTCTTTTAAGGTAGGGAGGATTGTAACACCCCGAATTTCGAAAGGTATCATTTCAAGTTTATACCGAAACCGACATATTAAGGAAAAATAAGATATTTGATTTTGGACTTGAATCCTAGATTTTATAGTCTTGATGGATAAATGATTCAATTACGAGTCCAACGGTTCTTTCCGGAGCAAAAATGGAGCTATAACGAAGAAGTTATGGCCAAAACAGTATCGAGAAGAAAACCAGGGGAAGTGGGCGACTTATGCCGCGACCCAAGGTCGCGAGACAAGTCGCGAAACCCCCTGGATGAGCTTAAAACCGGTTT
Source organism: Arctium minus (assembly GCA_954870635.1). NCBI lineage: Eukaryota > Viridiplantae > Streptophyta > Magnoliopsida > Asterales > Asteraceae > Arctium > Arctium minus. The sequence goes on from OX941081.1 coordinate 156,991,783, forward strand.
TCAGCACCCAAACTTCATTCCTTCATATCTCCTTCATCCTAGATCCGATTTGGGTGATTCAAGTTGCTACGGTTTCGTTTTTGAGAGATTTTCAAGGATCTAGCAATAGATTGGAAGTCTATTGAAGTATACTAGAGTATTTTGTGGTGGTAAGCTTCTCATCTCTCCCTATTCATCTTCTTCACCAAAGTTTTCTAGGGTTTCATCCACCCTTTGTTCTCCCTTTCATAGATTGGAGGTTTGTAACCATTTTGGTGAACTAGAGGTGTTTTGGTTGGTGGATTCAAGTTCGGGCTAAGGTAATCTTCTATTCTCTTCATTTATAGAAGTTAAGATTTCGGTATCAGTTGAGATATTCATGTAGAAGGTTGGGAAACGATTCTTTGTGGTTGATTATGTATATTCATGGTTGGAACCTTGTGGATCTAGGTTTTGGAAGATTTGGTTTGAAGAACCAAGTTTCTTCAAGGAAAGCTCTAAGTGGGTAAATACTAGATTTAGCTTAAATCTAGCAAGGTGAGTTTACTAAACTTTTGTTAAAACTGGATACACATCATATTTGCTTATTTGTTGTTATTATCACATAATTACTCAAAATGTTCATCCTTACGGGTTCAAGTATTTGATGGTATTTTCATGAGATTATGTGAGAAATATGCTTTATAAGTATCATCCCATGAATTATTCTATTTTGTGTAATTATTTGGGATTTCTTGGTGAAAATAGTTGGAAAGGTGGATATTGGTGATGTGCCATGATTTATGTTATATGTACCATTGTTTGGGGATTTTCTCATGGATACATAATGTGGGTACCTTGATATGTTAAATGTATGCATATATGTGTGTTATGATGGTTTAGTTGAAATTCCACTTTGATGACATATTTATATGCATGATGAATATAAGTGTCATTTGGGTCTTTTGTTGGACTGCATGAGGATAGGATGGTAATATTGTACCCGTAGTTGGTATTGAAATATGTTGGGTTGAAATACACCTAAAGGACCTCCTATATGCGTTATGTGGACGAACCAAGTCAGTACACTAGGAGGATGTAGTCTTGGGCGCCACTGTGATGGTATGTGCCTAGACCTCCGCCACTCGGGGAATTTTCTTAGCGATAGTCTTCGGGTGTGTCGGGCCTTTGGGGTGTTCCTTGTTAAGGGCATCAAGGTATATCGACTCTTGGGTGGGACTTGATTGGTGCTTTGGGTCTCCCCTAATGACTCCACATATATTGAACATTGGTTAACTGCTGATAAGAATTGTAACTGTTCATGCATGCTTATTATTGTTCAACTCACTAGGCTTTTTGGCCTAACACTTGTTTGGTGTCGATATGTATCTCAGGTTTTAGCGGCATCGGTTCTAAGCTGGCATAGTGCTTGAGTGAGAGATTTGAGAATATTGCAATTGGAATTACTTTTGGTAGGAGAATCTTTGGGTCTATAAATGGCACCCTTATTTGTAATCTCTTTTCTAGTAATGGAAATTAGATTAGTTAGTTGTTATTTATTGTCTGTTTAATTACGACTGTATTTAAACAGGTTTGTGTATTGTCCCCATGGTTGGGAGGCTCTTGCTTTGGCAATTTTATATACCGCATGTCCGTTTTTTTCGGATTTTTGTTATCCCTATTTTTAGGGTGTTACACAAACCCCAACTGGAACCTGATGCACATGCCGACAAATAAAAAGGTTAGGCTTAACGCCTAGTGAGCTCAAGAGTTTTCAACATATATAAAATAATCGTTTAAAAAGAAAGAATGCGGTTAAAATTATAGTCCTTCAGTATGATACGTCTTACATGTGAAAACGACTCATTTTCCAATAATATGCATTTTAGACAAAGAACACCAATTTGGACATTTTCCAAACCAAACTACTTCAAAGATGATGATACCAACGTACGTCGCCCATTCATAAATTAGTTTTAACCCAAAATTTGCTCAAAACGTAAATATAAATGAAACTCTTCATATATGAAGATACGGTTAAACCTTATATCCCAAAACACCCAAAACACGGGTGGGGCATAATACTCAATCCATAAATCAAGGGTAAAATCCAATTATACAAAACGTCACCGAAAACTTGGATAATAAAACTCAATACCCAAAAACAACACCTTTCGGTGACGGGGGATTCCCGATTCCATAAAATGTGACGGTCCACAAAGTAAGCCCATTTTATGTTGTTATGACTAGTCATATAAACAAAAGTACACGCAGGGGATGTCAGGCTCAGTAGCTTTAAACGTACACCTACGGAAACTCGAGTTCAACCCCGTCGGGTTCCTATGTCGAGCTCCTCATCTAATATCGTAATACTTGAGCACCAAGGACTTATACCTCAACCTGGTACCTTAACGTGCAGCACGAAGGACTTACATCTCAACCCGATACCTAACGTGCTTCATCCAAAATCGTAACACTTGAGCACGAAGGACTTATACCTCAACCCGGTACCTTAACGTGCAGCACGAAGGACTTACATCTCAACCCGATACCTAACGTGCTTCATCCAAAATCGCCAACAAGGCTCGAAGTCGATCTACCAAAACTAGACAATTGTCCTAAAACCCAATCAAAATGAAAATACCAAGCTATTGGCTTAACAACCCATTGACTCATTGGTAAATGAGGTAAAATACAATAAAACGCACTCGACCAACGGATATGCAAACACCGCGACTAAAGTAATATTAGTTCAAAACTCAACATTAGTTGAGGCACCCATTTTCCAAATGAACTTATACTCTTATACGTTCCAAATACCTCACAAAACAAAATATGCATTTTCCATATTTAACTGCTGATCAGAATGAAAATCATAAAATGAGACTATAGACATTCTTTCGAGTACCTCGCATAAAAGCGCAAGTAATACTTTATAAAACATTCCATTTCATGAACGATGCATAAGACCCGACAAACATTTAAAAGTGTATTTCTTTGACCAAAGATCTATCTATGCAATAAGACCTCAAAACACATTCATTTGTGGCCCATTTATCAAATACCCAAAAATCCCAAATGTGGGTGTTATACAAAGTTTGTAAAGTTAAATACTTCAAATAATCAAAGATTAGCAAATAACCCAACATTTGATAATTTCATGTAAAACACATAAACACTTTAAAATAGACGTTTTGGCATGTACAACGTTTTCACAAATCAACTTGAACTCACCTTGCTAGATTTAGGCTAAATCTAGATTTTTCCCCCAACTAGATCTCCTTTGAAGAACACTTGGATTCTCAAGACAAAACTTCCAAAACCTAAATCCATACATGTTCAACCACAAATAAACATAATCAACCACAAAGAATTGTTTCCCAAACCATATACATGAATACCCCAACTAATACCGAAACCCTAACTTCCATAACCGAAGAGAATAGAAGATTACCTTAACCCAAGCTTGAATCCACCAACCAAAACACTTATAGTTCATCAAAATGGTTACAAAATTTCAATCTATGAAAGGGAGAACAAAGGGTGGATGAAACCCTAGAAAACTTTGGTGAAGAAGATGAATAGGGAGAGATGAGAAGCTCACCACCACAAAATGCTCTAGTATACTTCAATATACTTCCAATATCTTTCTAGATCCTTGAATAGCTCTCAAAAACGAAACCGTAGCAACTTGAATCAGCCAAATCGGAGCTAGGATGAGAAAGATATGAAGGAATGAAGTTTGGGGCTGAAAATTGCGATTTTAATCGTCCAGACGCTGTTGGCGAGAGTGACAGCGAAAGTGAGAAGGTGTCACTCTCGCGGGGCACTTCCGCGGAAAATGTACCGCGAGCTGAAAACTTCCTCGATCACTGTTTTGGCCATAACTTCTTCGTTATAGCTCCGTTTTCGCTCCGGAAAGAACCGTTGGACTCGTAATTGAATCATTCATCTCTTAAGACTATAAAATCAAGGATTCAAGCCCAAAATAAAATATCTTATTTTTCTTTAATATATCGATTTCTGTATTACCTTGGATTGATACCTTTTGAAAATCGGGGTGTTACATTCTTCATCATCAAGCTAGGGATTTAAGGTAAATATTTGGAGTTCTTCATCTCACTCTTTCTTTAAGAAATTTTAGGTTTTCTAGGTTTTTCACCAAAACATAAATTATGAGTTCATCATAACTTTACAATCTTTATACATGTTAAATCATTATTATCTGGTCTCCTAAAATTTGTCTTGATCATATTTCTCATCTAATAAACCTAAACCTCATTTTGAGGAAATTGGGAGACTTTAGGGTTTTGAGATTTCTTGATGATACTTCTCAAATACATGTTTTAATGGATTTCAAATGCAAGATTATGAGTTCTCAAGGTTGTTACTACTCATTTATTTTATTTGGATAATGTTGGAAAATCTAGGTTAAACTAGGGTTTTGAGAATTCTGGTTAGAGTGATGAAATGGTCATGGATAGGCATGGAAATGGGTCCCGACCCGTCGGGGAACCCGGTCCACCCGCCCCGATCGGGGATGGGGATGGGGACGGGGATCCCCGTTTGTCTCAAACCGGGGATGGGGACGGGGACGGGTATCGCACTCCCCGCCCCGCCCCGTCCCCGTTATATATTTTAATTAATATTTAATATATATTATTTATTTAAACTAAATCGGTAATTCATAATTTCCGATTTCGTAACTAGGTTTATAATATAAAATTGTTATTTTTTGGATGTTAGTATGTATTTTAGATGTCAATCAAAATACAATTACTCGATATGGTTTTGAATATTACTCAATATCTTTTGGTACGTGTGAAGTTAAGTTTCTTTTTTCCCGAATTCGGTTGAATTTCTTTTGGTTTTAAGTTATTAATTATTATATGATGTTGTGATTTTTTTATACTAAATTAAATTTCTTTCGATTTTAGGTTTATTGGAAATATGTGATATTTAAACATGTGCGGTGTCTCATATATTTGATTTAAATAGCTTACATAAACGGAAAAGAAAATCCCCGTTTCCCCGTTGGGGATCCCCGTTCCCCGTTGGGGATGGGGATGGAGATGTGATCATATTCCCCGGCGGGGATGTGGATGGGGACGGGGATGAAGATGAGGGATTGAGGTCCCCGCCCCATCCCCGCCCCATTTCCATGCCTAGTCATGGATGATGGCTCCATATACTTAAATATATCCTAGCTCAAGTTTTGATGAGTTTTGGAACTCAATGGGTATTTTCCATACTTATGATACTTTAACAAAAGTTGGGATTTAGTTACTTGATATCTTCTTACATCTAAATGTACATGTGTTAAACAATGGTATTGTATATTTATACTAGACTATAATGTAATAGATCCATAGGCATAAAAGTCTTAATTGTTGATTTGTCTTGGGATTCTTCGTTCCATTGTTGTAGCATGGACTAGGCATTGAGTCTCTATGGGAAAATAAGGTGTGAGACTATAAGGTTGGGCACCGACCAAGAGCAATAAAATGTAATTCCATTGTGATTAAGTTCTAACTCGGATTTTGGGTATCTCAAGGTGTAGACCTAATGTGGTTGAACTTGAGACTCCACAGGAAATAGACTTGGAGTAGTTGAGCCTGATATATCACTTGATTATAATCCATGAGTGTGACTTATTTAACATGAATTGTGGCTTACTTTTGTGTTCCGTCACTAATCGTGGAAATCGGGTCTCCTCCGTCATCGCAAGATGTACATGAGTTCTTCCGGAAACAATTTTGACTCAAATGGTACAATGTATTGATTTAAAGCTATATTCCCGTTTTGATTATTTTATAGCTTTAACTTATAATTGTTTGATCTCACTACTAACACTTTTTCTTAAAATAACATGTATATCATGTCATTATAGCAGTGGGAATCCTCGGGTTTGAGCAGAGAGCCGGGTTGCTGGTAAGGGCACGTTTTGGTGAAGAATAGCTTTGGCGATTGTTTCGTTGAACATGATTCTTTTGAAAGAGATAGTGACATTCATCCTTAATCTAAGCTTAGTCTAGTTTAGATTTGTAGGTTGTTAAATTATCTCTTGTATTTTTGTTTTGCAAGTCTTACTATTTCTCCTTTTTGGGTGATTTATTTATTTAAGTATTTATCATGACCATATTCAGGTTTAAATTTACCCTTATTTTTAGGGGTGTTACAACTGTACCAACTTGCAGCCTTTACCTGTGCATCAGTAAATGTGTTTAGGAACCTGCTCAAGATTTATAACATATATATGTCATCCTTACGACCTGTTTGGCCACCCCAACTAGGCTACTAGCTATACATCTTTGTGATTCAATTATGTTCACTCCTTGAATACAACTGGTTCAATATGTGATCCTTCTTGTATCTGGAAACAATGTTTGACAGCATATCAAAGGCACATGAATAAACAGCTAATGTTTATTATGAGATTTATCTGGTTCATATTGATTACTCATTATGATTGTTCATTATGTGATTCGTCTGGTTCACATTGTGAATCCATTTGGTCCACCTATATCCAAAAACTGTTCACATTATGGAGAGCAATGTAAGAACATCGTTCATTGCATGCACCCCCTGTCCTTTGTCTTCGTCTCTCACCATTGATCCCCAAGCTAATTTAGGGTATTTGTTTGAATGTGAAACCCCAATATTGATTTGGTTTAGAGAATTTTTTTTTGTAATTATCTTCTTGCCATGATGCCGAGATTTCTGGTTCCACCAAAATCGAGTCATGGTGATCGGAATAGTCAAATATCATATTTTCCCTTTGTAACTACCTTTTAAGTTGTGGTTTCAAAAGTTATTACGAAAATGCCTTTATTAAATATAATCATTGAATAATTATGTTGTGAGATTGAAATTATATCTTACAGTTCTCATAAATTAGAGGAGATCTTTATGCCCCCTACTATAAGGTTGGGTTCCGGTGAGAATAAAAGCTATGGTGGATGCACATTAGAATGAGATGCATCAAAAGGAGATACACCGAGATGCATTGGATCAATTTTTGTATCAAGTACGATTCATGGAATGGGTTTGAGATTAAAAAGGATCAAGAGTGTTTCACTTTAACTCTTCTTCTCGCACAATCCTTCACCTCTACTATAACTATATACATACATAGAGAGGGGTGAGTTCGAACGAGAACAATAATTAAATAAGAGAACACAAAAACGGCAAAACCACGTGCAAAATAACATTTGATTATACTCTAACGATCAACGGAAACTTAGGTGTGCATGTGACATGGCTCGCACACTTTGATCGCAGCCAAAATCACGTGAATCATATGTGATTTTACACATGATTTTAATGTAAAACCACAACTAATTCAACTGTTTTTTTATTCTCTTATTTGGTTACTATTCTGCCCCAACATGGCACTAAAAAGATTTAAAAAAAAAATCCAACCAGTCCTATTAACCGTTACTGTTTTAACCGAATTGCATAACTGGTCCAAACCAACCTATTCCCACTAAACCATTCCAAAATCCCCATCACATTACGAAAACATAACATTGCGGTTCTTTGTAATGTAACATTTTACAAAGTCAAAAAACTTGATAAATTTGGTAAAATGACATGATAAATTATAACTGAAAATAAACACTAAAAACAAACCACAAAAAAAGTCACAATGTTGCAGAAATAGTAATTACGCCATCGTTAGCGAGGCATAACCTTACCACCCTCAAGGAACCATAGCCTTAAAACTAGTAACGAGAATGTTTTGTGCATGCACAACTAACTAGTGTTGTGTTAGACGAAAATCTCTCATAATTTTTCCAACTATAGCAAACAGACCATGACTCGAGGCTCAATAAAATCCCAACCCCTTGCTTTGCCTTCCCACAGTATGTAAATGTAAAATATGAATAAGAGAACTTTCGGGCAAAATGGTACGCTATTCGTCTACCACACCGACCAAAATGTCGTCAATCAATATGGCCGGTACCACATTGGCCTCCTGGCCCTCGGAATCCTTCTGCAACATAACCACATTATATATGTTAGTTTCCAACCATAAATCATTTCACCAAATTTTAAGCCATTGAATGGCGATGAAATGGATAAAAACGCAACTGTTCTTTATTACTTTTTTTTGAATTCATAAACAAAATATTTATCAATCACGTATCAAGTGCGTCAAAATATTCCAATTTTAATCAAATTAACTAAAGGTAAATAAGGGTGTGTTTGGTAAATGGGATAGAACAGCACATGACTAAATAAAAACGTGTTGTTCCATGTTTTGTGCGACATTAGACTGGAACAAGTGGGGACTCAGACACTCGGTGGGACAAAAATGCATTTCTTTTGTCCCACCAAAATAGGTGGAACAAGAATTAGGGAAATGGGACAAGATTGGTAAATTACTAAACTACTCGTATAAAATTAAAACCCTAGAACCGCCTACCTCACTCTCGCACGTCCAGTCTTGTCCATGTACCATGTGGGATGAGACTGGAGTGAGAACTGTTTGGCAAAGAGAAAGTTATCCATCTCAATCCGTATTCATAATTTATGTTGGTTCATTTTGTTAAATTTGGACGAGAAAGATATAATTGATATGATTGTCAAGTGCAAGTATATGATTGATAAACCTTTCGTACAAATACGTAGGTGAAGAAAGTGTGAAACTTATTTATTTTACCCAAGGGTATTCAGGCCTCAAAGTTTTCCATTGCAGAGTTTCTTATTACCTCTGAAGTCTGAATCGGTCAGACGTATTTACGTTCAGACAGTTTGTTTTTCTTTTTTCAGACTTCAGAGGCTCTTTAAGGTGCTGTTTGGTTTTTAAGAGGTCTAAAGTCTGAAGTCTTATTTTAGTTATGATTAATAAGAGGTGGTGTGTAAAAAGGTCTGAACGATTCAGACTTAAGAGCCATTAAGAGGTTTTTAAAAAAAAACAAACAACTCCTAAGTTTGAAATACATCTCAAATTAGAAGAGGTAACCTAATGTCTTGTAACCTCTTAAAGCACCACCTCTTATTAATCAGAAGTGAAATAAGACTTCAGACCTCTTAAAAAACAAACGGCACCTAACACACAAGTTTCACTCCATGTTGCAGTACAAAAGACCTAGATGATTTTTCAGTGCCCTAAAATAAATTAGCCAAAATTGTTGTTCTACCTTTTCTTTTGAAGTAATATAATATTTATATACGCAAATATAATAAATAAACTCACCCCCTCCTTACTTTTGATCAGGTCTGGACCCCTGACCTCCTGGAGACCAAAGGCCCGGATACCACTAGGTCAAAGGCCATTTGGTTTATTGCATTACTTAGTTCACAAGAAACTCACTATCATTTCTAAGACTGTTTTTATAAAGTAGGCGAGTCATAGAATGATAGGAAACAATTTTACACCAAAAAAAGTGATCTGATACACATGTCAAAAACTACAAATGGAGAATGTTAAATGATGTAACAAAAAGATCCTCGTGTTTTAGGAAAGTCATGACGATCCATCATTCTAGGCAAAAAATATATAGTTTTCAATAATGACTAATTTTGGCCAAATGTTATTTGTTTGCCTAAAATCGCTCAATCTTGAGAAAGAACGATGGTTAGAAAAGTTAATTACTCGTTCAGAAAACATGGACATCTGTGTTGTATTGTCATTTTCTATTCTCCGATGTGCCCAATAGAAGCTCAACTACAGTTCTACACTCTTTGAAATAATTTTCTCGTGATCAACAAATTAAGGTAAATCTGAAGGGTATCGTTTAAAATATGTCTGTTATCAAATTTCACACGATATACACCACTATCAGCCATATAAAATTTTAAATCATATCACTATGAGATGAGTAGCGATAAAGATTTAGATTCTCGTTAAACTGTATACATACTATAATACTAGATTATACACCTCAAAACAAGAGAACATCACTTAGGGGTTGTTTGTTTTTTTTTAAAAACCTCTTAATGACTCTTAAGTCTGAATCGTTCAGACCTTTTTACACACCACCTCTTATTAATCATAACTAAAATAAGACTTCAGACTTTAGACCTCTTAAAAAACAAACGGCACCTTAATTTAATCCAACTCCTATTTAATCCTCGTCTCTAGACATGGCAACACTAACAATATCAGCTTAAACCCAAAGAATGCAAACACTAAATGAAGCAGGAAAATGGTGTCAAAATTCTCTTCTATCACAGAACAATAATATGTTATGGAAACAGTATTTTCCCATGCTAAATAGCATTAAATCATATCAAGAAATATAGCTTCTAGTAAAAAAGAAAATTATTCAGGTTCCAAGAAGTCAGGCAAAGCTGCGGTTCCTTTTAAAAACTTTGACGTATCACTTTGGTACTTGGAGTGAAGTGTTCAAGTGGGGAACAGAGACATATCTTTAAGTTTCAAATTGAAATGAGGACTTGTCACATGGGACATGATAACACTTAGCTTGTGATCATTACAGTTACAAACCGTTCAATGTTGAAACTCTGTTTTTAATTTATGGATATGATATATTTATGGATGCATACATATATTATATATATATGTATATAATTCTAAGGGGATGTTTGGTTGGTTTTCCATTAAGGGGGTGTTTACTTGGGGCTTAACGAGCTTAATGACAAAACCGGCTTATTCGCGCAGACGTTTGGAGTGTTTACTTGGGGCTTAATGACAAAACCGGCTTATTCGCGCAGACATTTCCGGCTTAATCACTAAGCAGAGGAAAGATGTGTTGTCCCCATTAAGACACATCTTTGACATTTATACCCTTTAAAAATAAAGACGTGCCTACCTACCTACTCAATAATCACGGAATAAAAACCTAGGTGCTCGATTTCACCTTCACTACTTGTTCGATTTCGATTTCACCTTCACCGCTCGTTCGATTTTACTGCTTCGAGTTCATTGCTGGTTCGATTACACTATTTCAATTCACTGCTGGTTTGATTTCAACCCTAGACAATAATTTCCTTTGGTCGATTTCTCCAAAGGTAATGATTTTACTGATTGTTCGATACTTGTTTCTTCTCCATACTCGATTGTTGTTCCATACTTGTTTCTTCAGTCGATTGTTATTCCATACTTGTTTTCTTCAGTCGATTGTTGTCCCTTACTTGTTTTTTCAGTCGATTTTTGTTCCATTCTTGTTTCTTCTCTATAGTTGCTCGACATTTCTGCAATGTAGTTTTTTGTAACCATGATTTCTACAATGTCGATTTCATACTTGTTTCATACTTGCTACTTTTTGTTTGAACTTGGCTACATTGTGTTTGAACTTAAAAGTTTAAGTACTTAATGAATTTTTGTTTGATTTTTGGATTATATCAATGAATTTATGAATATATGGCTTAAAAAATAAACAACAATTTATAAAACAGCTTAAAATTCATATTCAGGGGTAAATTAGTCATTTGTGTTATTCAGACTGTTAATTCAGATAAAAAAGTAAACAACAACATCAATTTATCCAGACGGACAAATTTATCCAAACAGACACATTTATCCATACATGACTTAATGGAAAATTTGGTAAACAGCCCCTAAGTTCTATATGGATAAAGTTGTCTGTGTGGATTAATCTGTCTGTATAGATTTAGAAGGTTTTTATTTGAGAGAGTTTTTTCATAGATGGAAGGAACGTGTTTTTTAATGAGAGGGACTGGTTTGGAAAAAAACTTGGCTTTCTGCATAAAGCTCCCCCTTGAAATCTTGCTGAATAAGCCACTTTCTATATCATTAAGCCACTACCAAACAGTCATATATAGCTGACTGAATAAGCTGAGTCTCATTAAGCTCATTAAGCTGCTAACAAACAGGCCCTAAGAAATATTATATGAACCGATATTTTCGGACCGATATATCACCGATATATCCGATATCTCAAATATCGGTCCCTCGCCGATATCCGATATTAACAGCATAGAACGGGGGTATAGAAAACAAAATGATCCTTTCTAAGAAGTACAAGAATGGACCCTATACAGCTATACTCCATCTTTACAATAAGCTTTGTACAAATGGTTTATAGCACTCCTTTGTTTCTTCAACTGATTTCCATCACCATGATAAATAGCAGCAACTATAAGTCTATAAGTTACGCAGCTAAGCTGCATGCTAAAATCTTCCAAGGCACCTGGAAACCCACCACAGAGGTGTACATTCAAAACTAATTCTGGTTCCTGCAGTAGCAAATGCTAACTAAAGTATGCTCCCAAAATTCCTAGGAAACAAAACCTAGCATATGTAGAGGTGAAACAAGTGTAGGTACTGCCACAACAGGATTATGACCTCAAAGCTCAATAACTTACTTAATCAGAATATGATTGACACGAGATCAATGACAACAAAATTGGTGATATGATTTTTATTGACTACTCACGATTGAAGGGTTAGTGGGTTACAATTGAATTCCAGGGACTTTGAGACTGCCGGATGTCTCCCAAGGCTTTCGCCGAAAACACACATAAACTGATCGATGCCTTCCCCACCTCCAACCCAATACCCTTTACTTATACTAAAAACTACTCACCGACTTAGATCTCATGCTTCAACTAGTTGGACTAATGCTATTGTACCATAGCCTACCATATTCGACTATTTGACCCAGGGTATAACAGAATATCCAGCCACATAATTACTACAACAAAATGATTATTCCTACTTCTGATGAAGACAACACCACTTGGGATAGATACCAAAATGGAAAAGTACACAGCAAGCAAGGAGAGGTTCTGGTACATACCCGTAGCCATATGGAGGAAAAACTGGTGGGCCAGCCATGAAAGGCCTTCGTGAGCGAAATCCAAGGTATGGATTGGGACGCCTCCCTCTGAACTGCTTCATCCCAGGGATGTTGGTACGCTTAGCAGCAACCTGCACAGCACCAAAATCCAACTAATGAAAATTTTGAAGCCCAAATCATGCCAATGTGTTAAACTGATAACAAATAATATAGTTAGGACCTTAAGTTGACGCCCATGCAATTCTGATTCATTTAGAAGCAACGAATTCTGAACAGATTCAAGTTCCACGAATTCCACGTATGCAAAACCCTTTGGTTGACCAAATTTGTCTGTTAATATTGTCACCCTATTCACGGTTCCACAGGACTGAAAATGCTGCTGAACCTCCTCAGGTGTACATGCATAATCTACCTGGCTTTCAGAACAGGTAATATGAGTACCACTCCAAGAGAGTATACAAAGGAGACTTCTCTAGGAATCATAGGAAATGACAGCTAACGCAACTTGCAATAACGCAAGAACAAAATTAGAGATTAAGACACTAGCACAAACCCTACTCAATCAAACTACAAATACTGATGCTGTCAGCAAACAATGTCATATACTGATATACCTATCAAATACATTTCTTACAGTAACTATATACATTGAAGAATTGATCTGCATCAAACTGATGAAAAATTGTAGATAATTATTAGCATGGATAAAGATGTTACAAGGATGGATATGGGTTTATAAGAATTTATGTGGAGTTTAATTTTGTTAATAATTATTAGCATGGATAGGGGTTAGAATCTGACATGAGGGATGAAGAGCTAGTAACAAGTGGGACATGCCACACATAAAAACTTGCTTCATCATTTACTACCTTGCACACATTCAGTTCTTTCCCTATGGTTTACAGGGCACTTTCACTTTTGTTCTATCAACTTAACAAACAAAAAGTAAACAAATGCATTTACCAAGAAGGGTGAATTACTGCCTCATCCATCTGTGTTTGATCAATCCCATATAGGCATGGGAGGGTCTTCTGGTCTCATTACATTGCATATCATGTCTTTGCTAGAAAGCGAGTTGAGGTCACATCGGTAAATCTTTGTCTCATTCAGATATATTTTATCTTAATACTTCATATGAATCACGATGCAACAAGAAACACCCACTAAGCAGATTTAACCCTTTCGCCCATGAAACAACAAAAAGCGTCCACTAATGATACGACTAAAGGTGGTAAAAAGTAGCTCACAAAATGTCGTTGACAAATACAAAGCAGTTAAACAGCAAGAAAACATTCCGAGCCACAAGGAGTCAGCCACATCTCTCTTCTTAAAGAAAATTTTACACTGCATTGTATCTCCCTTGAGTCTGAGTGTATAATACGAAAATTCTTTTCACCAATCATTTTCCAAGCAAAGTAATAACTTTATAAAATACAATAATATTCTATCTTTGTAAAGGTATCAGGTTTAAGAAAAATGAAATAAGGTGAAGGATCATAAATCTCACATTACCGACATATATTGAACGGGCATCAGCTTCTTCCTTCTCAGCCAGTGTAGCAGCACTGGAAGGATCTTCTGGCAATTCCCATAATCAAAATAACAAAAGTAACGTCAAACAAAGAAAATAAATATAACTGATGAATCTTTATATTTAGAAGTAAAAGCAGTATAATCATGCAAAATATAGAGCAGCAAAAACGACCGTAGATAAGAAATACAAGATGGCATGAAGTGAATAACGGAAGTGTTACTACAAAAACAGAGGCATATACTACACAAGGTAGAAGAAAACACTCCTCCAAGTGAAAGAGAAACAAGGACATGGATAACCTAAACACTAATATTTATCAAACATTTGGCCTTCTTTAACTGCATAGTTAGATCCTACAACGAAAGACGCATTTCTCAATATTATATTAAATGTATAAAACTCATGATATGTACACATTTTTACTAAAAACTCAGTAATTTAGCTTCCTCTTTTTTCTTGCACTGTCTGAGGTCTAACTTTTCAGTTTGGAAATTAATGGATGTCAATCACCTCACTAGAGCAATAATACAGGGTTAGGAAGCATAAATATCCATACACCAGTACATATTTATTGAGTAAATTACGAATTTGTCCCTGTGGTATGCAGGTTTATATGGAATCGGACCCTAGACTTCATTATTACGACGTAGATAACCTGGTGGTATGCACTTTTTCACAGATTTGGTCTAGGCCGTCAACATTGTTCCGTTAAATGGAAGTGCATTTCCGTCTTTTTGACATTTTCTCCATTTTAACATTAATTTTTTTGTCTATTTTACTTGTTCACTTTTCCTCATTTTGTCCTTTTATCATTTTGTCTTGTGTTTTTATCTTTTTTTAAGCCTCGAGACCTCCCCCACCCTTCTCTAGCCAACACCGAACTCCATCTCTGACGTGACCTCCCCCACCCACCTCCATTGCTCCGATCAGTCGATCACCACAACCTCCACCCATCACCAGTCCCGACGATGCAGTCCTGAATCCTTCATCTCTGGCACCCCATAATCCATCTCCAGCACCCCCAAATCCTTCTTGTCCGGTGGACAGCCCAACCCGGGCATCCAGAATCCATCTCCAGCTCCCCCATTCACCATCTCCGGCTGTTCCTCTTCAACATCATTGTGGCCACTGGCCACTGCAACTCTACACCACCGGAAGCCAGGGTCTTAGAGAGTTCAAAAAAAAAGTTCATATGCTTTCACACTTTCATTTGCTTTTGTAGACTAACCATGAAAAATAAGTTAAAAGCAAAGGAGGGCCAGGGTTTCAAAGTGTTCAAAAACCACATAACATTATCTCAATTCATCTATTGAAGGTGTGAAAGTGTTTATTTCGTCATCCTATTCAGAACTATTGCAAGGTAGTCTAAGGTAATTAACAGTTTCTTGAGGTTTCAAAAAGTTAAAGAATCGCGTCTCACTGATTCCATCCAAATGAAAGTATGTTCTTTGTTAGAAGGAATCCCATTTGAAGGAATGATAGGACGATTAATTTGTAAGGCAAAAGTTGTGGAGGGTAACCAGGACTAATTTGCTTGTATAAGCAGAAAAATAAACTAGAATAAGAAGAATCAAGCCGAAAGCTCTTGACTCCAATTATAGGAGCCAGGAGGGCCCGAAGATCAAATATCATTGGAACTTCTTGCTCAGTATGCTAGGTATCTGGCCTTTTAAAATTGGAACTGTGAAGTATCTCAGTAGGGAAATTATGGATTTTTTGTGGGACAGTGGGAGGATTGGAAATCCTTTCAATTCCTTCCCAAGCAGATATCATGATTCCCTCAGAGCAATCAAATTTTCTATAAATTGATGTTCTGTATGGATTCCAGGAGTGTCTTACAAAGGTGTGAGCTAACTACGCATATGGTTTTAGATTCCAACTTCTCTGCTCCTGTTTGTCTGATAGTTGCTCATACAATTGGAGGAACTTGTAAATTATGTTGCTGATGTAGTACCTCTTTATACAAAGTGCAAACTCAATATCGATAATCAAACTTTTTTTTGGTTGCCCCAAAAAAAGAAGGGAGAAAAACAGTTACTTGATGCTTCAAACACTTCTTTTTGCTAGCATAAAAGGCAATCAATGGATTCTTTCGTCAGCATGCACTCAGATGTTGTTTGCCGATTATTTGTATGGCTATTGGCTGGTACATATAACTTAAACGAAAATTTTAAGGGTCTAAAGATTTACATCATTTTAAATCTACTCTTTTTTTTAACTTTCGGGTAGATTAGGTGGCCACCAGATTTTTCAATGTAAAAGGACATAAGACCTGAACCAATATTTGTATATGAAGATGAGCTAATCTAAAATTTTAGTTTTTAGCACATTTAATCACTTTGTGTTTTTGTATTGAGCAAAGAAACCTGCAGAACTTATATACTTCTTTCGGGTGATAGTAATAGCAAATTAGCAATATCAACTAAAGTTCACAACACATGATTCTATGATCAATATAATAGTAAACCATAGTGGTTATATTCAGCAAAACTAACATTTTAGTTTATCATTGCATTTGATCACTTTCTGTTTTTATATTGAGCAAAAAAACAAGCAGAGGTTATATACTTCTTTGGGATAATAGCAATAACAATACCAACCAAAATTCACACAGATGATTCTATGATCAATATAATCGTGAACAATATAATACCAAGTCTAATAGACCATTAGTTCTTGCTCAACAAGCCCCAGACATATCTACTTAATCAATGTATCACCCTCCGGAAACACAAATCTAATATGACCACACCTAAACATCATCCCAGCTCCCACAATTGAAAAAATATATTATTTCCACGGAAGTTAAATTGGAACATAGTCAGGGACATCAAAATCATCTCAAAAACCACAACTTAAATATACGATAAGGCATAAATACCCATATTGGAGCTGATACCTTGAACTGATCCCATCTCCTTTTCAACTTTCGCCTGCATTTCACGAAGCGCCCCTGCCTCTTCTTCAATCTCCTTCAGTCTCTTCTTCATATCCTCTAAATCCTAACTCAACAAAAAAAAACACAAGCAAAAAGACTCTAACCTTAAAAATCAAAGCTCAACTTCAGCTCACATGTACACAGTTAATCACCAAACAAAAACACGCAAATCAATAGAAACATAAGTTATACCTTAGAGTTATTATTTTCAACGTCTTCCGCTTCGTCTCTCGACATCTCGAAATCGGTGTCCATCTCTCCTTCATCCGGTATCTCTCCGCCGTAAACTTCGTGCTCTTGATCTTGCTCCGCCGTGTGATCCATTGTGATCCTCTCTGTATTAGGGCACACAGGACTGTGATTTTGATTTTGATTCCGATTACACACGATTTGCTTGTGAAATTAGAGCTGAGCGATTGAAGATAGGGTTTTGTAGGGTTTTATGACGCTGATTCAAGTGCGGGAATTTGGGGGTGAATAAAACGTAAAGTCGTAAACCTTGTTATTTTGGTAATCCGTTGAGGGTATTTCGGGGATATTTTACAAATATGAGACAGGCTTCGCAGGGTTATCGGGATGAAAGAAGAAGCCCACGCTTAAGCCCAACCAATATAATCCTTTATTTTTCCAAAAATAAAATATGGAAAATACTATGGGTGTTCATCGGTTGATATCCAATGGATGTGAAGGGAACCGAACCGATCCAATCGTCTATTGGATGTTGGATTTTTCCAACCGAACCAATCCAATCATCCATTAGATATTGGATTTTTCCAATCCAATGGATGATTGGATCGGTTCGGTTCCATCCATTGGATATTTTTATTGGATATCCATTGGATCGGATTGGATCCATCTGACATCCAATGGATGATCAGATCGGATCCATCCAACATGTTAATTTAATGTAATGTTCTAATTAATCACTTTTAATTTGTGTTAAAACCAACACCAGTGAGACTAAGAATTCAAAAACCAACACAAAACAAATTTAGATTTAAGCAAATTGCAAAAAAGATAATTGAATGATAGTTGGATGGGAAACTGGATGGGTAATTGGATGTTGGTCGGTTCGGTTCGGTCGGTTTTGGTCGGTTCTGGATTTCCATCCAAGAACCGACCGATCCAAATTGGATGTTGAGATTTTCAATCCGATCCGATCCAATTATGGTCGATCGGTTCTAATTGGATCGATCGGCTCCTATTGGATCGGTTGAATTTTTGCACACCCCTAGGAAATACCATAGAAAACTAGACTTATGTTTGGTAAATTAGTTGTTGATTGATAAACTAGTTGATAAATAAATCAAGTTCGTTAAAAACTAGTTGTTCATTGAATATTTGTAACGTCAAAAAAAATGTTCAGCTTTACATGTGACACCCCAAAATGGGTAAATAAATAAATATGAAAAGAAAAGGAAAAGTGAAAGTGAAAGTGAAAGTGAAAATAAAATAAAATGAATTTTATTTTATCGGACCAAAAATGTGAATAAAAACGTAAAAGCGACCATTTATTTCATTTTAAGGAGAGCGAGAAATGAATTTATGTTCAATCGGCCCAAAAATGAAAGAAAATGTCAAAACAGGGTTGAAAAGTGAAATTTTGGGCAAAACATTGAAGCCAGGGTGTTGAATGTCATTATCTGATAGTTAGGGGGTTGTGTCAGACGTCAACTCTTTCATACCAGAGGAACCTGTTATGTAAATATGGCTTTTCAGAAAACTTTCAGATTTGAGAACGATGGGTGATCTTTGGGGCTTCTTATTGGCTTGCTTGGTCAACGAAAAGAGACAAAAGTTTTAGATATAAGTAGACAATACAATGGGGTTCATTTTTTGTTCAAGAAGCTTCAAGAAAAACGGAGAAACGAAAGAGAAATCGGAGCTCAAAGTGATCGTCCGAAATCTCCGTTTATTGACGATTGGAGGTAAAATACCCAACCAAATTTCGAGTTCTTTATATGGTTAACTTCGTTTATAAGTCCTTTATCGAACCTTAGTAGTCTTATGTCTCATATTTTAGTTTTGAAGGTCCGATTTTGAGTTTTTAACTGATTTTCGAGTGGTTTTAAAACTCAACCTTTAAATGAGTAAATGGGACTCAATACTAGATGGTTTTCATTGATTTTTGTTCCTATGGTTGTGGAAATTGAGTTTCTACAGTTTTAGCAAAAGAAATCTTCGAAAACAATTGAAAAACAAGACTGATCGGACTTGTAAAGTCGCCGCCGGCGAGGTCGACGCTGGTTCTATTCTAGGCGTCTTCCTTACGCTTTGGGCCAAACACGTGGGTCCAAGATGATGGGTGGGGTGATGATTGGGCTTTAACATATTGGATCCAATATCAAATCTAGTATATATGTCTTTTATATTCACTATATATATATATATATATATATCCTAGATAAATTTTATTTTGGGCCTTTTTTTATAATTATTTTATTTAGGCTGGTAACATAAATTGGGCTAGATATAATTTTTAGTTTTTTTGGACCTTTAATTTATTTAAAAAGCTCAATTAAGGGATGAAGGTAATTATTAAAATTTATTATATAATAGATAATTTAATAATTGTATTTAAGGTGTCGTTTTAAGATTTTAAACTATGAGACACTTTAAGTTGGAATGGATAATTCCGTTAGTTATTAAAAGAATCAATCGACGTTAAGAATCGTTATTAAGCAGGGTCCTTAGAAGATTTATTAAATTATTTCGACGGTTTAATAATGAGATTAAAATGTCATACTTTGGCTCAATAATTATTGAGACGCTTTAATTTAGAGAGATTTATTTATAAGATTATAAAATGATTATTTTGCCGTTTTAGGACGTCATCGAGTTTTAGACTTGGGTTTTGACTAAAGTTGTCGAGGTTGACCGCGTTGACCAATGGTTGACTTTTACCTCGTTTGACCCACAAGTATTTTGACGATGAGATCAAATGGAGATATTTGAGTTATTAAGAGACACGATTTTGGGGTTTGACTTTAGGTCGAGTTAGGTTGACTAAAGTTGACTTTTGGAGAAAATAAACCATTAATTGGATATGGTGGTATGAAATGTGTAGGTTTTCAGTTGAGAGCTATCAGTAGCCGATCTACACGGAATCAGGTGAGTCTTCATGAGACTTACACTGGGATGCATACATATGTACAAATTTATTTCCAGCATTATATGATTTATATGGTGATGTGTAGGTATGCATGATGTTTCAGTTTTCATACATGATGTATTATATTTTTCATGTATGATATTTATTATCAGTTCCATGTTATGTGTTTATGTTGTTTTCAAATAACTCTAGCATGCTATTTCATATGAAAGTTTTATGATCGGTTTTAACGTGTGGGCATTTGACCAGTAAGTCACACGACAAGTGGCACGACCCCGTAATGGGTGTCTAGACAGGTGTAGGTCTGACAACCTAGGGAATGCCAGTGACAAAATGACCCTTACCCGAGGAGACAACTTATGAGATCTTTTTTCTTTCAATGTTGCATGTTTTAAGAAAACACATACTATTTGATACAGAGTTTACAAGTTGATATGTATGATGTGATATGATTTTTATTCACGCAAACCATGAACTCACTGAGCTTTATAAGCTGACTATAGTGTGCATCTCAGGGACAGAAGGTTTCATGTTGAACAAGGGAAAGGGGGGCACGTATAAAGACTCGTCTAGCCCAATTAAGTCCAATATTTATGTTCAGGAGTCTATGGTAGATAAATTTGTAACGCAGTCCGGTATGGGACAGATTAACATTTAAGTTACATATTTATTATTTTCAAGTCTTCCGCTGTAAACGGTTTTAATTTAGCCGTTATTTTGGAGTATTTTGGAGAATCGTTTTAGATTATGTAACACTTATCAAGGCGAAAATATGGGTGTTACATTACAAACAATGTTGTTTATGCCAAATAAAAAAGTTTTATTGTAATATCTGAGTAGTTAGATTTAACCAATTGTTTCTGATACCGATTGTTAGGTCCTAAATTGACCGATTGATGATATCACAAGTATTTGTAGAAGATGGTTGAATGCTGATGTTTTCAAGTTTAAAATAATTTTATATTAATAAACTTTATATAAGTAATCAAGTCTTGTGCGGTATAAACTATAAATCAACTATTGATCTAAGGAGTCGTTTACTAAACATTTACCTTGATAAGCACTTACCGATTCAATTACCTTACCATATGAACATTAAAAAGACCAATAATCTTACCCGGTAAGAGGAAGACAAGGATTGCAAGTCTTACTCGGTAAGTGAGTGTGATTACTCTTACTCGATAAACGTTTATCGGGTTATAAACGCTTACCATTAGCCCATTTTGATGATCGATAATGTTACCCCATAAGGTAAATAAGAGTTGTGACTATTGCCGGTAAGTGCTTATTCTATAAGTTCTTTGTAAACGACCCCTAAGTATAGACAATACATATTCATACTATAGTGACTTAGGTGTCATTTTTTTAAGAGGTCTAAAGTCTGAAGTCTTATTTTAGTTATGATTAATAAGAGGTGGTGTGTAAAAAGGTTTGAACGATTCAGACTTAAGAGTCATTAAGAGGTTTCTTTTAAAAAACAAACAACCCCTTAAAGTATGTGCATCAAAGTATTTGTGAATGGATAAAATCTTAGAGGCATAAATACTTAAATGTTTTTAAAAAAATATATATTCTTGATAAGTGTTCCATATACATTCCACACTTTCATTGTGGACTTCTCTCATATATTATTTTCGCATAGTGAGTATATGATGTTCATAAGATGGTAACAAAATATAGTCCTTGAAGATATTGGTGCCATCTTTTAGAGTTGATAGGATCAATGTGTTTTAAATACATATAATGCAAGTCGTAGTGTATTAAATTATGTGTATGAGCATGCATGTTTTTTAGTAATATAGGGTTGACATTCTTGTCTTTGTTTGTCATTTTCATGTGGGTCCATAATCTACCATTGTTTTGTTTTGAAGATAAGTAAGACAGAACTTAGGTGTCGTTTGTTTTTTAAGAGGTCTAAAGTCTGAAGTCTTATTTTAGTTTTGATTAATAAGAGGTGGTGTGTAAAAATGTTTGAACGATTCAGACTTAAGAGTCATTAAGAGTTTTTTTAAGAAAAACAAACAACCCCTTATTGTTTTAATTAGACAATAAACTTGGCATCTCTTACCTTGTCAAAGGCATCATCAGTTGATTGTTTGATCAACTTTGAGCAAGCTTTGATATTCATCAGTATCAGTTTTACTTAATTAGTACATGCCTCGATTGAAAAGTATACTCATTTATCATCAAGTGGTTGATGCCTGAGTTGTTGTCTTAGCTTTAGACAAATGTCAAATGAAGTTTTCAACTAGTTTATGATTAGTTAGTTGAGGTTCATGAGTTGAAGAAATGAGCAATCTATATGTGTATTACCTTATCACTTTACTAACTACTGATTCTTTGTCAAAGTATTTGTTGTTTCATATTGGTTAGTATTCATATACTATCTTTAATTGTTGGACAACCTTGTTAAATGTTTCAGTCCCAACTGTTAATCTTACAGTAGTTCAACCTTCGTTAATTGTTTCATCTGACTATTGATCTTCCAATAGACCAACCTTCATCAGTATTCCCGACTAATTTATTTATTTTATGTATAGCGACATTAAACAACTAGAGGAAGGATCATGCGAGAAGTTAAACATTTTGCGAGAAGGCGAGAAGTGTTTAATCATATATGATTACACGACATGTGGGTGTGCTTAATCATATATGATTAAACGTCTATGTATTGTCAATATAACATGTGTTTAATCATATATGATTAAGTTTGTGTATCATATATGATTAAACACTTCTCGTCTTCTCGCAAAATGTTTAGCTTCTCGTTTGAACTTGTCCCTAAACAACTAAGCATCATATTTTCAACCTCATGTCTTTGGCAAGCTTCAATCTTAAGTTGTTTGCTCAACTAGCATACTTTTACAAGCCAAAATAATCAAGGGTGGTCTTTTTTTTATAAAACTATTTTATTTACAAATTATGTCTAATTAAATAAGAGGTCAGATATTCCAGACTATTTGTTTTTTTTTTAATAAAAGGCAAAATCCTCTTACTGTCATCTGAAATAATAAGAGGTAAAGCATCCTCTTACCTTCTTCTTATCCCTACCCCATGAGAAGAAGGAAAAAAATAGCACCCCAAGATATCGTCTCCATCTGTATCTTCTCTTCCATACCTTTTCTGCTTCCAGATCTCAAACGAGTTTGATGCTATGCATTTGAATTTGATCAAGTTATTGTTACATACATCAAGAAAGAAAATGAAAAGGGAAAAAAATTTAGAGAACTTGGAAAGGGTAAAGAGACATTATGGGAAAGATAAAGAAGAAGAATATTTGACTTTTTTTGCATCTAATTCCTAATCAAGATGACTCTTCTTTGATAATAGGAAATTTGTTTTTTTTTTCTTAAATCATATTTGCAATGGGATGAGTTTGGTGAGATAATTTGTTAAAATGTTAAAATTTAAAAATATGAAATTATCATTTGAGTATACAAGTTTGTGTTGAGTGCATATTTTAGATTTTTTTTGTATATAAGAAAGTCAATATAATTTGAAATTGTTAACAATTGATTATTGTATATTTTGGGTAAAATAAATTGTTAGCTTTGATCGGTTAAAGTGGTTCTTAATAAACTATTGGGTCTTAATGGACTTTAGTGATTTTTTAGGACTTTGACAATAGTGGAAAATTGTTAAGTTGTTTAGAACTATCGTATTAAAAACTAAATTAAAATTAAAAATAAACATTTTTAATTTTTTAGCCTTGAAAAAATAAAAATTAAATATTCGTCGGACGGATTATTTAAATTTAAAATTTATTTCTTTAATTTTCGAGTTTTTTAAAATTTTAAATAAAAATTAAATAATCCGTTCGGTCCGATATATTATTTAATTTTTGGTTAAATTTCTTTAATTTTAGAGTTTTGAATAAAATTAGAGTATCTCCAACAACTTCTCCAAGATTTTTCCAAAATGGATAACCAAAAGTCAAAATCTCCAAAAAAATTTACATCTATCTCCAAGATTCCCCATTTTGAAGAATCCAACGTTAATTATAATATTAAAGTATTTCATTCATTTATTAAAATATTATTTCTCTCTCTACATATTTATTTTCAAAGTTTCCTATTGACCATCTCACTTGGTAATCATTTTTGGGGTAATATTCATTTGGAGAAAACCCCTTATCTCTCCTACTTTCTCCATTTTGGAGATAGTTTTGGGGAAGTTGTTGGAGCACAACTTAGACCCAAAATCCTCATTTTCTCCAAATTGGAGAAGCTGCTGGAGATGCTCTTAAAAAAAGTTAAATAATCCGTATGTAATCCGTCGATAATTACCAACGAGTTATTTAATTTTAGTTTTTTAATTAATCAATCCGATGGAAATCCTTTGGTAATTACCGACGGATGAGTTGTTTTTAATCTTTTAACTTTTTGTAATTAATAAATTTTGAATCCATCTGTAATCAGTCAGAAATTACAGATGGATTATGGTCGTCGGTAATATCCGTCGTTGAAAGTCTGTTTTTCTAGTAGTGTTTGAGCGTGTTGGTCATTCAATTAGGGGCATGTTTAGGTTGTAATGCATTAGATCCATAAGCATGAGAGTCAATCTTTTTCTTAAGTGGGAAGTTTTGATGTTCTCACTTGGAGAGTGCTTAAGTAAGATACGTGGTTGTGGCGGTATTACTGAGAGGAGCTCTTGTGAGTTGGACTCCATGACTACAATCGATATTGAGGATAGGAACCCATGTGGGTTGGACTCCGGGACCATGTCGGTATTGCAGAGATGAACTCTTGTGAGTCAGGCTCTAGGACTGTGGATATTGCGGAGGTGGTCTCTTATTGAGTCAGACTCTGAGACCCTTTTTTAGGCTTTGGCTAAGTAGAGTTGACACTAAGTCATCGAGGGTATTTTGGGGATGAACTCATGTGGAGTCGGGGCCCAAGACCATTGGTTTGTAGGTGTATCTCTATGGTGTGTAAGTAGGCAAACCAATGGTCTTGGGTATTGCGGAGATGAACTCGTGTGTGGTCGGGTTCTGAGACCTTAGGTATTACGGTGATGAACTCGTGAGGAGTCGACACCGGGACCCCGACCTTAGGATGCTACTTGACAACGTTGATGAACGACTTACTATGTGTTTCATCACGATCGATGGAAACAGGTCTCCCCCGTCATCGAAAGATGTTGTTTTGTGTAACACCCTAAAATATGGAAATAACAAGTAATTTAAAATTTTCTAAATACATCAATAAATGTTTCATATACAATCACAATTTCAAGGTTTAACCTCAACACACAATTTATTCTCTACATAAAATCTATAACAAAGATGGGTGCTACTAAAACCCAATAATAGTCACTATCTCCAAACTGCGGAAGACTTCACCAAATACTTACACTTGTGAAAAACTAAAGCACACCGCTTTATGGTACTGCTAGAACCAAACCCCCCAACTGGAACCTGATGCATATGCCGACAAATAAAAAGGTTAGACTTAACGCCTAGTGAGCTCAAGAGTTTTCAACATATATAAATTAATCGTTTAAAAATAAAGAATGCAATTAAAATCATATTATTTCAAAATGATATACTTCACTTATGAAAACGACTCGTTTACCAATAATTATGCATTTTAAACGAAAGAGACACCGAGTTAATCGTTAACCAAACCAAACTGTTTTAAAGACTAAGATCCCAATATAAAACGTTCTTTCGTAAACTTAGATTTAACCCAAAACTTGCTCAAAATGAGAATAGAGAGAGGACTCCCAATTTTATAAAACACGGGTAAAAATGTTATATCTCGAAATACCCAACACGGGTGGAACATGATACACAACTCATAAACCATAGATGAAAATCTATATAAATAAATATCGCCGTGAACACGGACATTAGACCCAAAACGCACACGACCATAAAATGGACGAAATCAAGTACTGAAACGTGGAAATGACGTATTTCATTCAAACCTTAATATACGCGGGGAAAACCCAATATTAAGGCCATCATTTACCGTCGGCCACACAAAAACCAAAGTTGACAAAATACGACATTAACATTTAAAATACCACGGATCGACTACGAGGAGACCCGTATACGTTGAGAGTAGAGAAACACACGAGTAGGCCGCCTATACAACGTACTCACATGTCATCTCAACGTTTCCATCTTGGGTGGCGAGAACACGTGAATGGGGTCACCCGTGATGTTATTGGATTTCACCACATATCCCGGACCTAGTTCCCATGCCACCACCGACATCACAATCCTCGGACCGTTATGCCTCTGGCCATACTCCGTCGAGTTCCACCTCAAGGACTTACAGACATGGGTGCCTATCCAATCTAGACGAGTTTCAACTCGGAGGCTCGAGCCACCTATTGCTTACTCGCTAGCGAACCCAAGCGGTCAACGGTCATAACCAACCTTACCCGCTTTCCCAAAACAAACTGACTTGCGTGCCTATGGATCCAATACAACACTGTCTAAACATTACATGACTCCAATTGAATGATCAAAACACCCAAAACATGTAACTCTCAAATGACACGGAATAAACGCCATCATACTCAAAACTCCACAACTGTTTTTAAACCGGACAAATGTCCTCAAGACTCCATTTAGTCAAAACCGAGCCAAAGGACCAATAGTTTACGTAAATCTCCAACGAAAGCATTTGTAAATATTAAAACACGTTTAACCGACGGTGATGTAGACACAATTACCAAAAGTATAATCAACTCAAACTCGACCTTGGTTGAGGCAAATCATTTTCCAAATGTACTATTTACCCTTATATTTCCAAAATGCCTCATAACACAATTATATACATTTTCCAAATAGTTGTAAGTTCAAATTCATATAAATGACCTTGTTAAGTCTGATTTTATAGTAATCATTGTATTTATAGGCTTGGTCAAATACTGTGTCTAAAGTCGTATACTGTGTAGTATTGACCAAGGGTATTTAAGTCCCTTTGGTCTTTGTCTTTGTAAGAACTTTTACGCACATATTCAATATACTGTTACTTTGCACTTCATGCTCTCTCTCTACTTTCTCTCTCTAGGATTCATTGATCTTGGACTCACAATTGGTATCAGAGTAATCTGAATCTTGAGAGGATTGAGAGATTGATTTTTCGTTCCTGAATTTGTTGAATTAATCGAAAATTTGATCGATTTTCTTGAATTTTTCAAGAAAATCTCGTTTTTTTGATTTTTCATCAAATTCGGATGTGTTTGTGATCGAATTTGTTTGCTATTTGATTCATTAGACTCGTTTTTGGTTATTGATCATATTTGATTCATACAATTTTGCAAGAAAAACAGTTTTAGATCGTCGATTTTGAGATTTAAAGAGTTTCTGGAAAACACGTTTTCACGTACTGTTCCATTTACAAATTTGAGATTTCGTGATTTTTAATCGAATTTGTTGGTTGAAAATTGTAAGAAAGTTGTTTTCGATCATCAATGTGTGAAATTCTTGCATTAATTTCTTGGTTTTAATTGTTCTTGCGAATTTTTCTTGATTTTCTTCATTTTGCACAAGTTCATACTACTTTGCGCAAGTTCATATTGTTGTTCTAATCCTTGTGTTAGTGTATTTCAGGTTTTCTCATTGAGCTATTCACGCAAAGCTATTTTGCGTATTTCAAAGTTCAAGAGAAGTTTAGTTTGCGCATTCTCCAGCTCACGCAAAGCTCACTTTGCGCCTTCCTCTTGTCACGAGAAGTCCAGTTTTCGTTATCAGCGACTTACGCAAAGCTAAGTTTGCATATCACTTGGATTACGGAAAGATCAGTTTGCGTATCACTTGGATTATGCAAAGCTCAGTTCGCGCATCACTTGACTTACGCAAAGTTCAGTTTGCATTACAAGTTCATCACGCAAAGCTTAGTTTGCGTAACCTTCTACTCACGCAAAGTTCTGTTTGCGTATCACTTGGACTACGCAAAGTCCAGTTTGCGTTTCCCGTTGCTTGCGAAAAACTCAGTTTGCGTCTTCTGCTTCTCACGCAAAGCTCTACTTTGCGCTAGTTTCACACTTAGATTTTTTTTTTCTGAATTTCTGCCATGGATTCTGCAAAGTTTGTCTTTCAAGCTAAGTTCTACACAAG
This sequence comes from Arctium minus, assembly GCA_954870635.1. Classification (NCBI taxonomy): domain Eukaryota; kingdom Viridiplantae; phylum Streptophyta; class Magnoliopsida; order Asterales; family Asteraceae; genus Arctium; species Arctium minus. The sequence goes on from OX941081.1 coordinate 157,020,130, forward strand.
TGATCTGATGATGTCCTTGGGATCTGAAACTCGTCCTCCAGTTCTTGTCGATGAAAATGAATTTACTCAATGGCAAGATAGATTTCTGAACTTCATCGAGCGTCAAGCTAATGGAGAGAACATGATGAAGTCTCTAACTGAATGACCTTTCTTAAAGCCTAATAAAGAGACTCCTCCAACATCTGAAGAGGCTTCACGAATGAAAGCTGATCGAGAGTTGAAAGCTAACCTGATGCTTGCCTTACCAAACTCTGTCTATAACTGGGTTGATCATTGCAAAGATTATCCAAATCTGTTATGGGCACAATTGGAAAAGATCATGCTTGGTTCATCCGTTGCAACTCAACTCCGTCATACACGCTTCATGAATAACTTTGAGGAGTTCAAGGCCAAAGAAAGTGAGTCTATAAAGAGTGTTTTCGACAGATTATGTGCAGTGCTGAATGATCTGCGAAAGATAAATGTGAACAAGACAGAGCTTGAGACAAATCTGAAATTCCTTAATGCTCTTCAGCCTGAATGGAACAAAACTTGTCATAGACTGAGGAACGATGTTCGGATTTCCACAATGCAAATTCAAGAACTTTATGAAATTCTGATGACTGATGAGAGCTTGGTGCTTGAGAAGAAGGCCAAACTGGATAAGAAGAACAAGAAATCAGTAGACCCGGTTGCACTCCTCACAAGCCAACTGGCTGAACAAGCGTTGTCTGATAACGCTTACAACGGGTCAACTGATGATGATGGTGAGGCATTGCAGAAAGCTATGATCCTTCTCTCTTAGCATTACCAGAAAAGGTTCCAACCACGGTCGGGTTCTCATACTTCTCGCTTCACTTCTGGTTCAACAGTCAAAGTTCTCGAGCCAAAGACTGCTGCCTGCTACAACTGTGGAAAGCCGGGAAACATTTCAAAAGAGTGTCGAGCAAAGAAGGTTAGGGACTCAGCTTACTACCGGAAGAAACTGGAACTGGCTGAAAAGAGAGAGAACGGAACTGCTCTTCTTGCCGAAGAAGAATTCTGGCTGGATCATTCCGACGATGAAGCTGCAAACGCAGAGATCGCTCAGATGTGCTTGCTTGGAGATGACCAGTCAGACGATTCTGATACTGATGAAGATGAGGTATATTCTGATTTTGATTACAACTTCATTACCTCTCAGATGAATATTATTATTTCTGCTTTATCTGATCTTCGCTTAAAGTTATTATCGGAAAAGAATTTAAATGTTGAAAAGTCAGATTTGATTGACAAATTGAAGATTTCTTTGAAAGATGAAAAATATATTTTGAAAAATACAAAAGACATCTTTCAAAAGAAATTGGATGATTTGGAAAATTCAAATAAGACTTATCTTGAGTCTTTGACGGCTATGACTACTTTAAAAGATGAATTTTCAGATAAAATAAATAAATTAGAAGAAAAATTATATCGGAGAAATCAATCCGAACAAACAATTTTTATGAACAAACCGAGGAGTGAAGAAGCTTTAAAACAAAGGTGGGGACTTGGTTTTGAAAATCCTCATTGTTTAAACAATGCGATTGAAAAATCCCCAACTTTATATAAATACGATTATCTGACTCTTGCTCATTATGCTCCTCAGTTTAAAATTGATTTGATGAATGAGAAGCAAGTGTTAGAAATCGAAAATGAGAAAAGGACAAATAACAAGAAAAAGGAAATTCCTTTTGTTTACACAAGCGAAAATGCAAAATATTTCCCTGAAAAATCAAGGAGAGGCAGAAGAATTTTAAATGATATATCTCCTATCAAATCTTCAATGTCTGATGATTTTATTGATCCTTATGCTTCTAATTCTGATAAGAAAAATATTTCTCCAATCATTTATGATTCTAAGAAATATACTCCTCTATTAGTATTAGAGAGTACAATCATCGATCTTGAAGATAAGATAGAAGATCAAAATATTTTAAAGGAAATTGAATATGATATTATACTTTCTTTCATAACTTCTAGTCTTGAAGAAAATTTATTTTCTCAAAAATCAGAATCAGTTTCTATTTCTGATATTTCTTTTGATTCTAAGGAAAATAAAAAGGAAGTTTCAAATTTTAAAATCTTTTCTCAAAATTCTTCAAACTCCGAAGTAAATTCAGATTTATTAGTTGATCAGATTGGTTGCTTGGATAAAATTATTTCTTCTAATTTAAATATTTCGTCTAAAATTCTTGATGATTCTTTTACGCTCAATGATCAGTATTATAAACATAAGCGTAAAAGAAGACGGTCAAAGAAGTCAAAGAAACAAGATAAAGTTATTTCTGACAATTCTAATTCTTCCAATCCTAATTTTTCAGATAGGCCTTTGAGCAAGTCAAAGAAGCAGATCTGGAGAACAAAGCGGACATATGATGAACCTGCTTTTGATGGGGATAAATGTGTAGACAAACTTTATAAAAGTGATTCATTTGCTACATGTAATAAAATTTCAAAATATTCTATAAAGCAAATGATTCTAATTTCAAAACATGTCTCATGTTCTTCCTCAGATTCTAGTTCTGATGATTATGATTTCTCTTCTGATGATTGTGGTTATCATTCTGATCATATTTCTCGTGCTTCTCATATCAAATATTATAAATATTTCCCTATACGAACTGCAACTAACTTTCACGGGCCCAAATTCAAGTGGGTACCTAAGTCTCAATCTGATTCAAAGTTGCAGGCATCACATGTCAAGGGGAAGTAAGAGATATAATGGTTTTTGAACACATCAGTTCAAAACCCGGTCTTAAATGTCAAGACTTTGGCTTTTGAGTAATTCAGCTCAGAACCCGTGCTTCAAAGATTATGACTTCTAGACATATCATTCTAGGACTCGTTATTCAATGCATTAAGCTTCTGACAAATGAGAAACTGTGAGTACATCTACTTAATTTCCGCTGCATTTATATCTGATAATGATGTTGTTCCAGTTTTCTCAAATTGTTTTTAAAAGAATCTGAGCAATTTTATTTCTACTTGATTTTGTTCAACCCAAAATTTTTACTAATGAGACACATATTTCATTTTTACATTGTGTGAAAGATAATATTATTGAATTATATTTTGTTTCAACTGAATATAAACTTGCCGATCAAATATTTCTAATTTTAAAAATTTCGACATGTTATTTTAAAAGTTTAAACCTTTACAAATTTTATTCTATAAAGTAAAAGTTTTACAATTTTCTTTCTTTTGAATAAAATGTGTGTCTAGGATAAATTTTCAAGTTGCTTTGTTTATATTAAAGTTCTTATATGTTCAAATTTCAGTTCTAACAAAAGTCGAAAAATCAGCAATATGTTTTTAACTTTTGATATTGCTTTAAAGTTGTGTGATTCGGAATATGTATAGTTTACAATGCTTAGAAAACCTAAAAAGTCGGAATTTCGGATCGTAATGAAAATATGGGCTAAGCACTTAGACGTAAAACCTTGTGTTTGAGATGATTATTAAATTCTTATAAATCAGAAATCTCTAAGTTTAAAAATTTGTACCTGTGACCTTTCTGGTTTGGGAAAGTAAGTTCTGTGGGATGCTTGTCATCTAGTCCCCTAAGGTCATTTGATCTGGGAGTGATTGAACCCAAATCCTTCTATAGAATCAGATCGAAAGTCATGTTCTACTGGTATGAATGGGTTTAGGATATGTCGATGTAGCCTTTCTGATCTGGGAAAGTAAGTTCCAAGGGGTGCTTGACACCTAGTCCCCTAAGGCGAACTGGTCTGGGAGTGACTGACCCAAATCCTGCAATAGGATCAGATAGAAAGTTACGTTTACGACATGTTCTTTACTTAATAAATTTTTTGATTCAACAGATGCCAAAGTGCACACGCTTAAAAGATGCCAAAGAGCACACTCATATAAAGATGTCATAGTGCACAATGCTAAAAGATGCCAATGAACACACATCTCATGATACTTGGTTATATATTTCTGAGTTGTAATAAACCTGTAAATTTGTGAAAGTCTGAATTTTTGATGGCTTAGTGTGATTACATGCAAAGTTCTCTATTATATTTTTAGAATTGCATTTTCTTGAAACTAATCGAAGTTCACATGCGTGCACACTGAATAGATTGATGAAAGTTTTTGAAACTTAACATGTCTTAACTTGATATGCAATAAAACTTGGTTCTGTATTCAAACACATACATTTGATTTTATCTGATGGATTTTATTGTGATATTTTACTAAGTAGATTTTTATTTGTTTTTGTTTAAATTTTTATATATTTAGTCGTTTCAAAATACATATTTAGTATATTTTTCTTTCTACATTGATGTTTACATTCATTGTGATCTCATATATATATTTCAAATGGGTTTGAGCATTATTCAAGGGGGAGTGAAAAAGGAGAATTTTTTCTTAAATGATCATATCTGTTTTTGAGGGGGAGTATCTGATTTTCTTTATATGAATGCTAATTTCAATTGTCATATCTAGTGCATTTGTGTAGGGGGAGTCAAAGAGCTTAAAAAGGTAAATTTTCTAAGTTTAAGTCAGATTTGCGCCATCAGTTGGTCGCGTAAACCTCACTTTGCGCAACCTTGGTGTAACGCAAACATCACTTTGCGCCACCTTGGTGTAACGCAAACATCACTTTACACCACCTTGGTGTAACGCAAACCTTGTTTTGCGCCACCAGCGTGTCGCGCAAACCTCTCCTGTTTTCTCCGTTTCTTTGATTTTGCAGATCTTAAGTTGTCTCGTCTCCAACATTTGCATGACCAAGTTGATCCAGATCATCAAGGTTGTGAATGATAAAATCCCAATACAATCAAGCAATTCTCATAAAATCAACATTAAAGTCTAGAGAGAGAGTAGAGAGAGAAAGTAGATCTTGAATCTTCAAGTCATATATCTCACGTATCTGATTTTACAATGAAAGTTCTTAAGGAAATAACAAAGCTAAAGCTATTTATACTACAAGCTTAAAACCAAAACTTAACAACTAAGTAAACTAAACATCTTGACTTTGACAAAGACATTGACAACTTTGACTTTACAACTTTGACTTTTCACATTAAATCTTGGATACAATATTTTGACTTAACAATCTCCCCCTTTGTATTCAAGATTTAATAAAAATTTGACACTAGTCTTCAGCACTTGATTCTTCAGCTTTTGTCTCTGACAACTTTGAACTTTGAAGCTTTAACAGTCTTAAGTCTTTCAGCCTTTGAAGAATCTTGAAAAGTCTTTTTCACTTTGAAGCTTTAAAAGTCAACATGACTTGAACAGGAAACAAAAATCTTGAAACATTTGAAACTTCAACTTTGAAACAACTTTGAAATCTTTGAAACCTTATTTGAAAACTGTCTTTGAACAATGAAACAGCTTTGAGGAATCTCTGGTATTGAATCTTCATCTCTTTGATCTCTGAACCGTCTTCGGAAAAACAAACTTTCACGAATCGTGATTTATCATAGAATCATCTTCAAAACTTCCTCAAAACATCTTCAATCGGAAAACTTGAACTTTCTGAAACTTTGACATCTCTTCATGACATTGAAATTGAATCATTGTAAATGTCTCCCTCTTTTTGATGATTGTGAGCATCATGATCATCAAAACATCTTCAATTTCAACACAGTCTTTGATCACCCCCTTTGTATTCAAATAACAATCTCCCCTTTCAATGATAATTTGACAGTCGCCGCTCTTTGATCTGAATAGCTGAACCATGAACTGTATATATCCGAATCTTTTCAAATTCAGATAAAATGATCGTGGTAACCCTGATTCAACAAATGAAACAGTTAGGAATGCCTGTCAGTAACACAAAGTTACTGTGTACAACGAATGTATAATTTAAGGAGCTGGTTTGATGATGACTCCCCAGGACTTCCATTCAATCATTGAAAAACACAAGGTTTATCTATGAATGTTCTAACAGAAAAACAAATTTTCTGTGTGCTCGTGCTTGTGTATGAAAGAATTTAGCACAATGATTGTGTTTCATAAGGCTCAAATTGTGTAAATTGTTGAGACAACAACAAATATTACACAGACTCAATGTGCATGAAAGAGGTGCGAAGGTGGGGCAACTTTCCTTCTTTTTCAATATCTAAATCTTCCGAGTGAAGATTAGATAGCATATATGTTGCGTCCCCAAAGAAAATGAAACATTTCTTTGTTAAGAAAGAAACGAGTGGCTGGTGGGATTAATGCAAGAGTTGGCATGGGCTCACTGACTGTTTCAATGATGGTCACCAAAGAATGTGAACCAATCAGAAATGTAGCTGCCGGACTCAGAAAGTGGTTGGTGCAGAGTTCTGATATTCTTTTAACTCTGATCTCATACTCTCTTTCTTTTTATCATTATGCTCACTTCTAACCAAACTCTCTTTTCCATTTTACCGCTCCACACAATGAGAAAAACTCAACCGTATGAGTTATCTCCCCCACTCTTTGAATTTGACCCCTCACCCCTCAATCACTCAAGGATAACTTCCTGGGTAGGAAACACTGGTTACGTGAATCCATGGAAGTTATGTTTAAGCTCACACACGAATCCCATGTAAATCCTATAAAGAATAGTTGCTCAACAATTTAACTGAAAAGTTAAGCACAACATATATGAAAACATTGTCAAAATGTATGCTCATGAGATTTGAGCAATTGAACTTTGAAGAATTCTCAAAACAAAGATATTGAATGAATGAAATGAAATCAAGAGAATTGTTTTGAGAATCTGACAATGTATCAATCAGATCAAATGAAATGAGATATAAACAAGAAATGGTTAGGGTATCAAAAAAATTGGATAGTTTGTTTATATGAACAAATATAAACAATTTAGCAATGAAAGCACAAATTTAGCAATGACGATTGATGCTCAACAACTTTGAATTTCAAACGAGGGTATTACCATCGAAAGATTGGTTCGTTATGAGACATGGTAATAACAAATGCAAATGAAGTACTGAACCGGTGTGTGTGAATACTTTACAGTATAAAGATAAGATAATACGCAAGTATTGATCTTTGGAAACACACGTTCAGTTAAACATTAAAGCTCAAAATTGAAAAACATTTAAAATCACACTTCTTAATTCATGAAACCGTTTAAGAATCAGAAGTGGTTTGAACATTTAAGAAACAATTTTTCATTCTTGAAAGTTGTTCTTCTTTAAAACAATCAGAGATCTAGGATTAGAAGATATTTACCTTTAAGTTCCCCCTCAAATCATGATATAAAGATATAGACTTTTAAGCTCCCCCTGGATATTAGCAGAATATCCTTCTCTGATCATTAAAAAACGGGTCCTGATCTGTTATTTGATCAGAAGCCATCACCTTTACTCCCCCTATAAATTATGCAACAGTAGATTTATCAATGAAAACAAGATAGAGATCCACAATTCCTTCTGGAATGTAGTCCGTCATATCAGTAAGATTTATCAGTGAAAAAGTACAGGACAGAGATCTACAATTCCTTCGGGAATGTAGTCCGTCATATCTCTCTAATGCATATTTCAGAAAAGAAAGTACTTCCCCTTGATGGTTAATTTCCTCATTTGAGTATTGGAGTACAATCTTCATATCATGACAGGAGTAAAGGTCTTTAATCGTTGAGGTACGGGTCCTAAGCTGATGTGCTTAGAAGCCATAATCTTGACATTGAGGTGCGGGTCTTGAACTGTGTTATTCAAGAGCCATTGTTCTCTTACTCCCCCTTGACTTGAGGTGCCTGCAACACAGAATCAATTTTCTTCTTTGGTACCCACTGGTATTTGGGTCCAGAAATGTTAGTTGCAGTTCGTGTAGAGGTAACAGAGTAAGAACCATACCAGAAATGATCACTGGTCTTGTGGATATGATCATGTGTACAACAGTAAGAACAATAAAATTTATTACCTGAAAACCTGAATAATTGATCTCTTGAGTATATATGGTCAGGTTTACCTTTATGCTATTTGTTCTTCTTTGCTTTATGTACATGTACACATGATGTCTTTCCTTTCAGCTTATCTGACATCTCATCTTTAACTGGTTTCTTCTGCCACACCAGTTTCTCTTGCTTGTAACTTTTTCTTCTTGGAGATGTATCTGAACCATCTAAATATCCATCATAGAAAATGTTAGTTTAACGAATCTGATCAAAAGATTTAACTGACCTTTGTGAAGAGACAAATTTCTGATTTGGCAGTCTTTTCAAGCTCTTTGATCTTTGAAGCGAAGTTGTCTCTTTCTTTCACAAGCTGGTCAACCTTCTTTGAGAACTCAGACTTCGTTTTCTGCTCTTTCAGTGCATTAGCAAATAATTCAGATAACTTTGAAGTCGGCCTTTTGATTTCATTCTCAAATATGCACCTTTCTTCTTCAAATCCTTTCTCTGAATCATTTCTTTGGCCAGATAGTTCCTTGAAGAATCCCACATTCTTTTGTTCAATGACCTTCTTTTCTTGAACAAACTTCTCTCTTTCCAAAATAAGTACTTTCTCAAAATCGGAAACTTGTTGAGAAAGTTTAATGCATTTAAGATCAACTGACTTCTTCTCTTCAAAACATTTTCTTGAGAAATCTGAGAACTTATTTGAAAAACTTTTCTTATCAGAATCAAAATCAACTTTATTTTCAGCAAGCTGTTGTTCCAAATCAGATATATTCTTTCTAAGCTCAACATTCTCAAATTCCAATTTATTAACTTTCTGCTCATTGCTCTCAACAGAGACTGTCTGCTGAATTTTAGCTTCCAACTCAGAAATCTTTCCTTTTAGAACTGACACAACCGTTGGCCCTAACATCGTCTATTCAAGATAGTCCCATATCTCCTTTCCTGTTGACTTGTATAAATCTTTTCCTGTCAATTGATAGGTTTTTATGTGACCATTAATATCATGACGAATACTGTTAAACACAAAAGTTCGGGCTAAAATATCAGCTCTCTTTCTTTTTTCCCGATCCTCAGTACAATCTTCTGTTGGAGTAAGAGGTTTCATCTCTCCTTCAGTCAACGACAATCTGATATAACAACTCAGCTCATGTGTATCTACAAATTTGAAAAAATCAGCTTTCCACTGCTCGTATCTTCCTCTGAGCAAAATTGGTGAACTCATCCTGTTTGAAAAAGAATTTGACAAAATTATCGTGAGTTGAAATGAATTCAAAAACAAAATACGGACAATCTAAAATTTTCTCTCTCAGAAAACTTTGAATGAGAAACAGTTTGATTAAAAAAAATGATCGTTCCCAAACAATTCAGAAAAATTTGACTGAAAGTCAAACTCAGATTAGCACTAAAAAAAATTCTGAAATTCTCAAAGCACTTGAATTATCGATCTCTGGAATTCTCAAACTGATTCTTGAAACTTGCAGATCAAATATATTCAAAACCTGCAAATCAGAAAGTCATGAATCAGATCAATTAAAATCTGGCGCAAAATAGAAACTTGAATAACATTAGTTTTGCGCGAACTGATGGTGACGCAAACCATCAACTTGAATGGCGCAAAATGTAATCACAAATTCAATGATTGGCGCAAACCATTTGTTTGAGTGGCGCAAAATGTAATCACAATTTCACTGGATGGCGCAAACCATTTGTTTGAATGTGGCGCACACAATCTTGAAACTCACCGCCCCAAAAATTGAATATCACCATTTGAATATCAAACTTATTTCAAATATCACCACCACCATTGCACCGTCCCATTATTTATTGATAGCCAATCAAAGAAAAATGATTCCACTAAACATCTTGAATAGTGCAAAAATAATCAAATGAAATAAACTTCCATCACTGCAATCTTCAAAATTTTCATTTATCTTTCAAAAAAAAATATGAAATCATCACCGCCCCACTTTGATTTAGACACCCAATCACAAAATTTAAAACCCACTAATTCTTTAAAAACAATTTGATGGAACCAAAACAATTAAGTGCAGCACCGATTGCAATTAAATCCACCAACTCATTTTCAATTTACAGTATGAAGGTTTGCGTAAGATGTTCTTGGCGCAAACCTGTGGTTTACGTGAGATATTACAAAACAATTTCAACAATTCACACTTGAAATTCCAATGCCACCTCCCCACTAGCATATATTATCCTATCACAAATTTTTTTTTAATCAATTTCATCCACCTGCAATCGATTCAATTAAAGTGAAAATCCAAATCACATTTATTTCAAATTCACATATGGTGATGATGATGGATGAAGTTGGCGCAAGATAATGATGAACTCGCGCAAAGTTTTTTTTATGAAGGAACACAGGACCTGTAAATTTAAAACTTCAAACCTGCAAATTGATTCTCCAAAACTTATCAGTACCATCAAAAATCAATACTAAACACATATCTACGAACAATTTCTGATTTACAACAACAAATCAAACTAAATGATTTAACCAGTGATCGAATCCATTTTCAAGAAAATTCCAAAATTTCAGAAATTGAATTAGATTTAGTTCGAAATTTGAGATGTAAACAATACAAGAAACAATCCAAAACACAAATCTAATCCAATAGTTCCATTTTCTTGCATCAAAATCGATTTTTAAAAAAAATCGGATGAACAGTAACTCTCGAGTTCTTGAGAATTTTCAGAAAATCAAAATTTTTTTTTCGATCTAAAAATCTAGATTTCAATCCATCTTGTTGTGCAAATCTTTTCTGAAAATCGTTTGGTACGGCTCTGATACCAATTGTGAATGATAAAATCCCAATACAATCAAGCAATTCTCATAAAATCAACATTAAAGTCTAGAGAGGGAGTAGAGAAAGAAAGTAGATCTTGAATCTTCAAGTCATATATCTCACGTATCTGATTTTACAATGAAAGTTCTTAAGGAAATAACAAAGCTAAAACTATTTATACTACAAGCTTAAAACCAAGACTTAACAACTAAGTAAACTAAACATCTTGACTTTGACAAAGACATTGACAACTTTGACTTTTCACATTAAATCTTGGATACAATATTTTGACTTAACAAAGGTCATGAGGGGGAGAATTAAGAGATGTTAAGGAGATGATAAAGAGACAAAGAGCTCAAATGTTTATCTGCTGATCAAGATTCGCTCAAAGATTCAAATTTCTTCAACTTTAATTGTCTTTTGCTGTTCATGCTCCGATCACCACAACTTCTTCAAGATCATTTAAAAGAAGTGTGTTGTTTAAAGCACAAGCTACTGGTCCAGACTTGTCAAAGGCAGCAAAGACAAATCACTCTGAAAGATGCTGAGAAAAATTTTTCTTTTAAAAGTCAGATTGCTTCGTAAAGTCGCTTTGATGGTCCGTGCTGATTTAGAAGATGATTTTTGAAGACCAAAGCGCCAATGATTACTAAGGGGGAGATTGTTAAGTCTGATTTTATAGTAATCATTGTATTTATAGGCTTGGTCAAATACTGTGTCTAAAGTCGTATACTGTGTAGTATTGACCAAGGGTATTTAAGTCCCTTTGGTCTTTGTCTTTGTAAGAACTTTTACGCACATATTCAATATACTGTTACTTTGCGCTTCATGCTCTCTCTCTATTTTCTCTCTCTAGGATTCATTGATCTTGGACTCACAGACCTTTACATCAAATGAACTCCATTTATATATTATATCATCAAAGAAACATATCAAAATGATTTATTTGCCAAAATGCCCAAAATCACAAAGATGTGTGTTACATAAGTTTATAAAGTTATATATATCCAAATAACCCACACTTATCAGCAGTTAACAATTTAATGTAAAACACAAACACTTTAAAATAACCATTTTGGCATGTACACCGTTTTCATAAATCATCTTGAACTCACATTGCTAGATTTATGTTAAATCTAGATTTTCCCCAACTGCGCTCCTTTTGAAGAAACTTGTATCTTCAAGCCAAATATTCCAAAAACCTAGATCCACAAGTTTCCAACCATAAATATACTCATTCAATCAATAAGAAACAATCCCCAAACATTTGACATCAAAATCTCCAATTTATTCAAAACCCTAATTTGACCTAATTTCTTCAAAGCTATCAAACCCGAAATTTGATAAACCAATCACTAGGAAATCATCAAGAGAACGTTTATATCTTATAACAAGGGTTAGAAATGGGAAAGATACACTTACCACTTAGGTTTTGACGAAAACCTAGAAAACCCTAAAATGAGCTTGAGGTTGAAGATGACAATGGTGAACTCTTTGCCATAGCTCCCAAACTACCACTTGATGATGGAACACTTTAAAAACTCAAGAAATTGACCCAAAATGAGTTAGGGTTTGAGGGGAATGAAGAAGGAACGATTTGGGAGAGAATGGGAAAAGTTTGGAGAAGAGAAATGAGGAAGAATGCTGAGTTTTTGCACTTAAAAGCAGTCTGGACCACTCATGCGACATTGACCAGCGACATTGCCCACCTGGCAATGTCGCCAAGCTCCCCCGGCTTCTGTTCCTTCTCTGCGACTGTGACAGTGCGACTATGACACTGTCAAAGTCGCCGGGCATTGTAGCGGGACCTTTTCGGGGCCCCGAAACTCAACTTTTTTAACGCCAAATAATGATTTCCCACCAAAACCCCACCATTTACAAAATACAAAAACGTCCGGGTGGCCTTTACTTACCGAAAAATTACGGGTGTTACATTTTGTGTATTGAGTATTATCCATGTTTTTTGTATCCTTTTAAGTATAGAGTTTTATCCATGATTTGTGGTTTTGAGTATTGAACTTTATCCATTTTTTTGGTGTTTTGGATAATGAGGTTTTATCCATGTCTTTTGTATTTGAGTATTGAACTTTATTCACATTTTTGGTGACTATCGGGTTTTGATTTCATGTTAAAATAGGTGCTTTGGTCACCAGATGTTCATCATGGAAATGGTGGATACTGGGAAATATGTTGTTTTTATATTAAATACATTTCATTTTAGAAAACTGTGATTTAAATAACATCTTTTCAGTTTTATCGTTTTATATTAAAGATGAAAAATACTTGAGCTCACTAGGTGTTAAGCCTAACCATTTTTATTTGTTGGCATGTGCATCATATTCTTGTTGGGGAATGGTACTAACGACACTGTGATGAGTTGATTGCTAGTTAGATGCACGAGATGGAATTAGCTTGATTGGAGATGTCTTCTGTACCTTGGAGATAACAAGCGTTATTGGGTTTTCATAACATTCGTCCATAATCTAGACTTTGTGTAAAGTTTGGTTTGTAATTCATTGATGTTAAACCTTAAATTACCATTTTAGGCAATTCGAGTATCGCCCATTAAAAAGGAATTTATCATTTATTTTATGTTTTATTGAATTTTTTTAAATTAGTCGTTTTTCCAGATTTTAGAGTGTTACAAGTAACTTTCAAAAATTAGTTTATAAGATTGTGAATTATAAATAGTACTCGTAATTAATACAAAAATTCAAATATACTATATGAGAGAATATATATATATATATATATAGGGGTGGTTTCAATTGGAAACCAAATTTCATTGGAAACTTTGGAAACCAAATTTCAACCATTGATCTTTTTAATCAATGTTTAAGATTCATTTGAATTATATATGGTAATAAATTAATTAATTTATTAATAAAAGATAATAATAATATGTCAAAAGGGTAAATGTGTCTTTTTTTTGTGTTTCAAATTTGACAACAGATATGAAATATGCTTAAATACAGAAAAACGTATATTTCTTAAAAAAAGAGCATATCAAGACCATGGTTGCTAAAAACGGTCGAGGCGTACGCCTCGAGGCGCGTCTCGAGGCGAGGCGGTCAAAAAACGCACTTGAGGTGGCTCCTCTTGGGCTGGGGCCTGTGCGTACGCCTTGGTGGTGTGAGGCGGGGTGTGAGGCGGAGAGGCGGTAAGGTGGTCCCGAGACGTACGCCTCATGAATTTATATGTTTTTCTTTTTTTTGTCAAGTTTTATTTAAGGAAAAAATAGGAATATTTTTAAATTAGAAACAAAATTCTTATAAAAAAGGATTCAAATCTGCAGAATATCCTCCAAAAGTCAACCTATTTGTACTTTTTTTCTTATTTATACTAAAATGGTTGTACTTTTCTCTTCACAAACAAAAGATGTTTAGTACCTTGCCAAACATTCTCTCAAGACTCCAAAAACTCATCATACTTCTAACTTTCAAAACCCACCTCTACGTGTGTTTCTCCCTCTAGTCCTCTACTAAGCTTCACGTATTATCATTATCAGGTATGTGTTTCTCTCTTTTGTTTTCTTGAAATTCATAACATATGTAAAATCAACATATTAAACCTTAATATTGCTATTACAAAACAAAATATCTTCAAGAGATTTGAAGATATCAAAATGAAAATAAAACCCTAACTTGAAGCGTACAGAGAAAGTAAAGAGAGAATACTGAGAGAGTTTTAAAGAAAAAATGAGCTGAATACTCTAACAATTAGTCAAAGATTCTAATTTATATTTATCAGAAATAACATCTTCAGTCCTCCAATCTTTAAGAAATTACTCCGCTAACCCTGAGCTTCTTCAATACATGAGGCGCAATCCCTTTCTTCCACATCATTCAAACATGCTCAAAACCAGTCCCTCAACATTCTACAAACCATACAACAAACAGATTAAGTTAGAACAAATGACAAGATTGGTACCAAAAATACTAACCTTTTAACACCCTCCCTCAATCTTGACATTGGAAAAGATCCAACATTTTTAATTTAGAAATGAGATAGCGATGTTGATTCACACCAAGTGACTTTGTAAATATATCAGCCGGATTTTCTGTTGATAAAACTTTGACAGTTTTCAACATTCCAGACGAGATTTTATTCCTCACTTGATGAACATCTATCTCTATGTGCTTGGTCCTTTCATGAAATACTGGGTTGTTAGCAATTTGAATAGCCGACTTGTTATCACAATTTAAGTTTACAGGAAGAAGACTATCAAGTTTCAAATCAGCTAAAATACTAAGGACCAGATAATCTCACAAAGGGTTGAAGCCATTGCCCTATATTTTGATTCGGCAGAAGAGCGAGAAACAGTAGGCTGTTTCTTGCTCCTCCACGAAATCATGCAATTACCCAAAAAAAGACAGTATCCTGTAACAGACCTCCTAGTTGACAGACATTTTCCCCAGTCAGCATCAACAAATGATGAGAGCTTAAAATCAGATTCAGGACACACAGAAAAATTGATACCCTTACCAGGTGATGCCTTCAAATACCTTAATACTCGAAGAGCTAAATTCAGATGAGACTTCCGTGGTAAATGCATGAATTGGCTCAAACAGTGTACAGCAAAAGCAATGTCTGGTCTGGTGGCTAACAGATATATAAGCCTACCAATCAACCTTTGATACCCCGTAAAATCTTTTAACGGAGGATCCGTTGTTTCAGAACCAACAGAGTCGGTTACAATCAAATTCATATCCATTGGGGTATTAATAGGTTTACACCCAAAATATCCATAGTCATTTAACAATTCAAGGCAATACTTTCTTTGTGACATGCAAATACCTTTGTTAGTTTCCAAGATCTCAATTCCCAAAAAAACTTCAAAAAACCGAGATCTTTTATTTTAAACTTAGATTGTAAGTAATCTTTAACCTTTTGAATTTCAGAATATGAGTTACCAGTAATGACAATATCATCTACATATACAAGAAGAATAATGAAAACATTACCAGAACTTTTTGTAAACAATGAATAATCACTAATACTTTGAATAAACCCATGATCAATTAAACAGGTTGATAACTTTTCATACCATTGACGAGGTGCTTGCTTTAGACCATATAGAGACTTAACAAGCTTACAAACCCTTTTATCATTAGATGAAAAATACCCTGGAGGCAAACACATATAAACCTCTTCAACAAGATCACCATAAAGAAAAGCATTGTTAACATCAAGTTGGCATAATGGCCACTGATTTTGTACTGCCAAAGCAATGACACATCTGACAGTTACCATTTTGACCACAGGAGAAAAAGTTTCCTCATAATCTAAATGTTCACGCTGGTTATAACCTTTAGCAACTAACCTAGCCTTATACCTCTCTATTTCTCCGGTAGATTTATATTTAATCTTATAAATCCACCGACAACCTATAGGCTTTCGGCCAGGAGGCAGATCAGTTAAAAACCCAAGTATTATTTCGATACAATGCTTCCATTTCAAGATTCATTGCATCAACCCAATTTTGATCCTTACTGGCTTCAAAAAAATTCTCAGGTTCATGTGACTTATTCAAAGTTGTTACAAAGCAAAAATTATTTGAACTTAAAGAACAATAATTCACAACCTTCTCTATCCCATACTTAACCTTCCCTTCAACAACATAGTCATCAAAGCGACGAGGTAAGTTTGAAGGACGAGTAGACTTACGAAGGTTGGATTGATCAAAATTAGTACCCTCAGAAGGGGTCCTCAAAATATCATCATTACTTTGTTGAACAGTAAGTTGACGAAAACTAGTAGATTGTGAGTCACTGGCAGAAATAGTGCTACCAGGATCACTCGATCCGGCAACTCTGTCATTTTCGTTATTATCATTAGTACTACCAGAATCCACAGACTCGGCAACCCTATTTTGACTACTCAGATGACCACGTCTTTCCAACTCAGAAGTGCTAGGGACATTTTCATCAATTTTACTTCCATTTTGAGGGATCACCCTAGTTTCATCATCGGGCATTTCAGATATGAAATCATTAGTCGGAAACAAAATAGAATCAAAGAAATTTAAAGAGGTGATATCACTAGAATCACAGTTTAACTGATTTGAGCTCATTTTGAACGGAAATATAGTTTCGTAAGATTTTACATCTCTAGAAACAATAATTTGTTTTGAGTCCAAACTATACAGTCTATACCCCTTTTTTGAATTACAGTAACCAAGGTGGACACATTTTTTAGATCGAGATGAAAACTTATCTGAAACATTTGGTCTAATAGCAAAACACAAACATCCAAAATTCCTAAGATGAGATAACACAGGAGCAAAACCAAAAACAAGTTCATATGGACACTTACCATTTAGCACAGATGAAGGAGTCCTATTTATTAGATATGTAGCCGTTAGAAGACACTCACTCCACATGTTCAATGGTATATTTCCCTGAAACATTAACGCCCTGGCCACATTTAATAAGTGTCTGTGTTTTCTTTCAACTACTCCATTTTGTTGAGGAGTGTAACTACAAGAAGTTTGATGTATAATACCATTAGTTTTAAAAAAACGTACCTAATTTGTTATTAACAAATTCAGTTCCATTATCACTCCTAAAAATCTTAACATGTTTCCCAAATTGATTTATCAACAAGCTGTGAAAAGCTACAATATTGTCAAAAACTTCATCTTTGCTTTTCAACAGATAAACCCAGACAGACCTGGTATAATCATCTACAATAGTCAAGAAAAACCTATAGCCTTCCTTACTAGACACACGATATGGTCCCCATACATCTAAGTGAACTAATTCTCCCAAAACTTTGGAGACATGATTACTCAAGGTAAACTTGTCTCTCGTTTGTTTTGCCTTATGGAAAACATCACAAGGGACAGACTCTCGTTCATTTCCTAGATTAAGAGTCTCCTTTAAAATTCCTAAGACTTTATCAGTAGGGTGTCCAAGTCTACTATGCCATAATTGGCGAGAAATACAACATATTATAGAAATATTGGTCTTAGGTGACACAAGAGACTCACCCTTGAACAAGCGATCAAAGAACTATAAACCTCCTTGCTCACTACCAGTCCCCACAATTTTCTTGTGAGGAGAACCCTGTACAAGATAACACTTGTACTCATCAAATCCAACAAAAATTTTGCTATCTCTAGCAATTTTGTGAACAGACAGAAGATTAACATGAAAGTCTGGAATAACAAGAACATCAAACAAAACAACACTATCATTCAATCTAAAATTTCCTATTTGATTAATTTTGGCTTCATCTCCATTAGGCTGAGTTACTTTCAAATTTAAATCTGATATATCTACAACATTTTCAAGATAAGAAGTAGTTGACGTCATATGCTGGTTAGCACCAGAATCAATAATCCAACCATGACAAGAAATATTAGACGAGTTAACAGACTTTGTCATATTTACAGAAGACATACCTGCCATGTTGACAGAGATGTTTTCCAGCTGATTATGATCAAGAAGTGAAAGTAACTTTGTGATTTGATCCTCTGTAAGGATTTTGGAAGAATTTTGAACACTAGCTGAAGTGTCAGTTGAACACGCATTGCTTGAAGCCGGTTTAAAAGAATTCTTATTCTTAATAAATTGAAAATCTTTTGGAAAACCAATCAGTTTATAACATCTTTCTATGGTGTGACCATTTATACCGCAATGCTTACAAACAAGTGAAGTTTTGCCCAATTTTTTCTTACTTTCATTAGCCTTTCCAAAGAAGGCAGTGTTTTGATTTTTTTGATCTGAGGATCGAGTCACACCACGGTGTGACTCTTCTCGAGAAACCAAAGAGAATGCAGTTTTCACAGTAGGAAGAGGATCAATATTTAGAATGTTGCTACGTATATGAACATAAGCATCATCTAACCCCATTAGAAACTACATCAATTTTATCAGTTTATTATGTTTAGAAAAATCATGAGCCGCATTGCAGGTACACGAGGGAAGTTTGATTAATGCATCAAATTGTTTCCATAAAGCATTCAACTTATGATAGTAATCAGACACAGGTGCTCCACTTTGAGATAAAGAATTAATTTTCTGATGCAGATTAAAAGTGACAGAACCATCAATTTTGTCGTAAGTTTCTTTCAACTCAGTCCAAACCTCGGAGGTAACTCTAGAAAAAACTTGGCTAACAAATAGGTCATCAGAAATTGAGTTAAGAATCCAAGACAGAACCACAAAATTGCAACGATCCCATTGTTTCCCAAGAACATCGTTATCAACAGATCTAACAACAGACCCATCGATAAAGCCCAATTTATTTTTAGTCTGAAGAGCAAGTATCATCGCACACGACCAGACTTTATAATTTTCAGTGCCATTAAGTTTAATAGACAGAATAGCAGCACCCGAAGTGTCACTAGGATGGAGATATAACGGATCTCCAAAGTCCAGCTTAGCGATCAAGGATCGTTGTTCTGGCTCTTTGGAGGACTCGACTCCAGTCATAGTGACAACTCGGAATAAAACGATCACACACAGGGACAAAATCTGAGCAGCTTAGAGACAGGGTTCCTTGCCACTCTAGGTGGTAGGTCAAGTCAACTGCTCAGAGTCTAAAACAAAAAAACACTGAGGAAAGAAGAGGAGACTTACAGTTGGAGGAGAGACGAAGCCAGAAACACCTTAGAGAAAAAAAAAACTTACAGATGGATCCTTAGGCAAGAGAACTGCAGCGGAAGGTGAGACCAGATCTGGAACCTTAACAAGGAGCCAGAACAAGTGATAACAAGTGAGCGAATAACACCACCCACAGGTCTAATGAACGAAACAACCTGAACAAAAAATACTAAGCTAATCTAAAAACTCAACCAAGGGTCAGAGAACCAAGGCCAAGACAAATAAGGACCAACGATTAGAAGGAAGGAACAGAGTTCTTCAGTGAGTCACATGAGAAGAATAGACATAACAGCTATAGATCTCGACTCGCTTCATAAGAACACACAACCACAAAAAAATTTGTAAAACAAAGAAAAATGAAGGATTGAAAACAGTTCTTCTCACATACTTGACTCAAATCTGGATCTATAAAAGATCTGATTCAAGCCAACAGGAAATATGAAACAGACAATGTTCGTTAACCACACCTAGAATCAAGATCTAAGAAGATTTGATTCAGGATGATGACGAGAGGCTAAAAAACCCGAAAGCAGAAAAATTAACAGATTAGGTCTGAAGGAGAGGTTGTGATGAATATCGAATGCTAAAAAAACACGAAAGAAGATCTGATTTACTAAAAAAACTTTATAACAGATAGATCTGAAGAAGAAGCTGTGATGAAAAACGAGTGAAAGATGAAGAACAATCTTATAACAAACACCTTCAAACCAGAATCTATTGGTTGATCAGATCTGAAGATGAGAAAAGATAAATCGAATGCAACAAAAAAAAAAAAAATCGGACCTATAGAGACCAGATTTTACTCGACTGAATCTTCAAACCAAAATCTATAGATAGATAAGATCTGAAGGTGAAAAAGTAAAACGAATGCAACAAGAAAGCAAGTAAATCAGACGTATAAAAATCATTAGTGAGGAGAAGGAGATCTGGACGATATTCATCAAATGAGCAGATCCAGAAATCTCACATCTACTTGACTGAAACCTCAAATGATGAGAAAAAAAGATCTGGACAATGTTCATCAAGAAAACAGATCCATAAATTTAAAAAAATGAACTATGTTCATCACAAGAACAGATCGAGAAAATATTGTGAGGTAAGCATCGTTTATCACAAGAACAAAAAATTAAAGAAAACTTTATAAGATGTTCTCAGCCAACGATTTAGACAAAAGAAAAAAAAACAAAAAGATTTACCAGTTGATGAAGCTCTCAGATGGAACGAACACAATGCTCTAATACCATCTTGAAATTCATAACATATGTAAAATCAACATATTAAACCTTAATATTGCTATTACAAAACAAAATATCTTCAAGAGATTTGAAGATATCAAAATGAAAATAAAACCCTAACTTGAAGCGTACAGAGAAAGTAAAGAGAGAATACTGAGAGAGTTTTAAAGAAAAAATGAGCTGAATACTCTAACAATTAGTCAAAGATTCTAATTTATATTTATCAGAAATAACATCTTCAGTCCTCCAATCTTTAAGAAATTACTCCGCTAACCCTGAGCTTCTTCAATACATGAGGCGCAATCCCTTTCTTCCACATCATTCAAACATGCTCAAAACCAGTCCCTCAACATTCTACAAACCATACAACAAACAGATTAAGTTAGAACAAATGACAAGATTGGTACCAAAAATACTAACCTTTTAACATGTTTAATAAATATTTATCTTCTTTTTTCTTTTTTGTTTCTACGTGAATAACTAGTCCAGGACTTGATTTTTATTTTTCTGTTTCTTCAAAAAATATGTCCAACACTCATCAATTTCTGTCAAAACCTTTTCTTTTCCTGTTTCTTTCAAAAAATATGTCAATTTTTTTTTACTTTTTCTTCATAAATTATGTCTAAACTTTCAAGACCTACCCAATATGTGAAGTGTGTGTGAAAAAATTATGTTTTTAAAACCTGTTGGACAAATATTTTTTCCTGTTTATTTCAAAAATTTTGTCAAAAAAAAATTCTTGCTGTTTTTTCTTAAACTCTGTCCAACAAGTTATGTTTCTTTTAAAATTTGTCAAGCTTGTGTATGGGTATGATTGTATCTAATGTTATATATCTAAAGCACTGTATATTTTTTGTTGTGTCGTGTTTGTTGTACAAGTAGTTAAGTCCGAACCATTACTAGCACCAGACCTAAAACGGGTTCACGAAAGGATCCTACGTGGAAGTACGGTGTAGAGCATGAAGTGCCTGGAGAAGGCGGAAAAAAAGGTTACAAGTACATCAAGTGCAACTTTTCTAGCAAAGTCATCACAGGGGTGTGTGAAAAGAATGAAAGAGCATCTCGCATGTACACATAAGGATGTTGTGGCATGTCCAAGCGTACCCCTAGAATTAAAAAACGAGATCAAACAATATTTGAAGAAATTCCAAGACGCGAAGTTCGCTTCTCAACGCAATTTTGAGGAGATGGTAGACAGTGGCGCCTACTTTGTTCATGGCCATGACGATATTGTTCCAACTGAGGGCATGAATTCTTGTTCGAGTGTTAGTGATAGAGGCATTAGAGGACCAATGGATCGTTTTATGGCAAACAAAGGAGATGATGTGAATGCTAAACAGATGAAAGCAAACGCTAAAGAGTACCGCAATCAAGTTGGCATGGATATTGCACGATGCTTCTATGAGAACGACATGTCCTTCAATATTGCAAGCAGCCCGTCATTTATCAATATGGTGCGGTCAATTGGAAATTATGGTCGAGGGTTGAAACCTCCAAGTAGGCATGAGGTGGGCAATTGGATGTTAAAAGAAGAAGTAAAGACTACATCTGCGATTGTCGATGAAATAAAAATGACATGGAAGAAAACGAGGGTTTCCTTGTTATCGAATGGTTGGTCCGATATGAGGAATAGAAGTCTCATAAATTTTCTAGTAAATAATAAACATGGGACGGTTTTCTTGAAAACTGTGGATGCATCTGATTGTGTGAAAGATGCAAAGAAAAATTTTGATTTGCTTGACAGTGTGATAAAAGAGATCGGAGAAGAAATCGTGGTCCAAGTGGGAACTGATAATGCAAGTGCTTACAAAGTCGCGGGCCAATTATTAATGGAGAAGAGGAAGAGTTTGTATTGGACTCCATGTGTGGCTCACTGCATAGATTTGATGCTCGAGAAGATTGGAGAATTTCCGCAACAAAAGAATGCTTTGCTTAAAGCAAAAAGATTAAGCAATTTCATCTACAATCATCAATGGGTGTTAAGTTTAACAAGAAAGTATGCAAAGAAAGATCTTCTCCGAGTCGCTGCCACACGATTCGCTACTGCCTTCTTGACTATATAAAGCATGTATGAGTTGAAGCAACCATTACAAATGATGTTTGTTTCAAATGATTGGGCAAGCTGTGCATGGGCAAAGAAACCTGAAGGGAGGGCTGTGAAGACGATTGTAATAGATGAGCATATCTTTTGGCCTAGTGTGGTTTATTCCATTAAAACCATAAAGCCTCTTGTACATGTTTTGAGGTTGGTTGATGGTGAAACTCCTGCAATGGGGTTTCTTTATGGTGCAATGGATGAGGCTAAAGAAAAGATAGCCAATAACTTGGATTCAGATGAGCCTTCCTACAAAGAGATTTGAGATATAATTGATGCCAAGTGGGGGCGTCAGTTGCATCGCGACTTGCATGCTACTGCATATTACTTGAATCCTCGTTTTAGATGGAGTCCCAATGTCTCTGAGCATCCAGAGATTAAATATGGATTGTACCGTTGCATGGAAAGACTTATTAAGGATGGTGCAACGTTTACGAAGATTGATAACCAACTTAATGTATACACATGCAAAGAAGGATTGTTTGGATTTTGAAATGCTTTGGAAAGTTATCAATCACGTCCACCTGGTAAATATTCGTACTTTTATCTCTTTATTTTCATTATATAAGTAAAATAAATGATTCATTACTTTATCTTATTGTCATTAATATATATATATATATATATATATAGTTACACGGTGGGATAACTTTGGTGATGAGACATCGGGGCTAAAAGCTTTTGCTATGAGGATTCTAGGCCTTACTTGGTCGACATCGACATGTGAACGTAACCGGAGTACGTTCAATCAAGTACATACAAAAAGAAGAACCTAAGCATGAACAAGATGAATAACTTGGTGTACATAATGTATAATAGGAAGTAGAAGCATAGATTCATGAAGAAACAATCGCGAAAAGAAGAAGATGATCCTTTGATAATTGAAGAGATGCCATCCGATGATGAATGGGTTGCAAACCCAAATGATGACTAAGATGACGATGGGAACGATGTACCAATTGAAGTTGACGATGGAGTTGAGGATGTAGGCCCAAGTTCGTCATCAAGGAAGAGGAAAAGTATTCAAGTGGATTTGGATGATGAAGATGATATTGATTACTCCTATGATTATGGAGCGGTGAAATTTGATCATATTTCATGAAACTCTAACTTATGGTTTCTCAGACTTTTATGTTTTTATAACTTGGTAGTAATTTTATAACTTGGTAGTAACTTTATGACTTCAATATTTTGATATTAGTTATGTTTTTAAGACTTGGTAGTAATTTTATAACTTGGTAGTAACTTTATGACTTCAATATTTTGATATTAGTTATGTTTTTAAGACTTGGTAGTAATTTTATAACTTGGTTGTAACTTTATGACTTCAATATTTTGATATTAGTTATGTTTTTAAGACTTGGTAGTAATTTTATGACTTTAATACGTTGATATTGGATTGTGTTTTGCTTGATATGAATTATGTTGAAATTTATTTCTTTACCGCCTCGGGGCTTACGCCTCAGACCGCCTCGATGCTTACGCCTCGCCTCATTCAAGGGAAACGCCTCACCTCGTGTTTCCATACTTTAAAACCTTGATTAAGACTACCTTTCTATTACTTGTTCATCAATATGCAGTATGTAAAAACCCAAATAAGTTTCATTAAGTTTCATTACCATTATTGTTTCATTACCTTTCCATTATGGTTCACTATATCAAATTTGTTTCATCAGGTTTCACTATATTAATATTTTGTTTCACTATATCAAGTTTCACTATATTAATATTTTGTTTCATTACCTTTCCATTATGTTTCACTATAACAAATTTGTTTCATCAGGTTTCACTATATTAACATTTTATGTTTCATCAGGTTTCACTATATTAATATTTTGTTTCACTATATCAAATCCATTATGTTTCACTATATTAATATTCTGTGTCTGGAGGTAATATTGAAGATTTCATATGAATATCAACTTTCATTCATTGGATGAATCAATCACTGATTCATAAGAATTAAAAAAAATGATTTGTAGCTTGCGTACAAATCAATTTGTGTTTACTTAAATTAAATGTTTCATGTTTAAATTAATAAATGATCAATATTACCATATATAAAATACATTAAAATTAAATAATTAATATTATAATAATAATGACACTTACCATATATATATTATGAAATTATGTAAAAGACTAAAATAACCTTATCAATTAAAAATAAAAATAAAAAAAGAAATTCAATGATTGGTTAATTTCGGTTTTCAAAGTTTCCAATGCAATATTGGTTTCCAATTGATCTCTCCCCTATATATCTATACTATATTATAAAACACGGAAAAAAAACTTTTAATTACAAATTATTAGGCACAAGGTACCATCATTTTATGCAAGATTTTAAACATCTATTAATTTACAAGTATCAAAGCACAAGATACATATTAATACTGCAGGCTTTTAACACCCACCAATTTGGTATGTGCAGGGCCTTCCTTTTATGCAGACCTTTCTATGTATCACTATTAATTAATATATTATATTACTATAGTTTTGTTTTAATTATATTATTAAATATGTAATTGGTTATTTTTTCTAGATGTCATTAAAATATATAAGATAATCATTGAATTATAACAAAATACTTAATTTTTTTATATAAAAAACATTATATTATTAAGCCTAAATTAAATTTTTTTATAAAAAAGCATTATCACTTTCTCAAAACCATCCATAATCGTACTGTAAATCGACAAAAAAATAAAATGAAACATTAAAATCGTGAAATACGCTTCTAGTATATATATAAAAGATAAACTATTAAACACACATTTGAATAAAGTGAAACACCAGAAATAAATTACCACAATATAGGCCTTAAAATAAATAATTCAATATTGACCAAAATAAACAATATTAATCAATTAAATTAACCAACTAAGCAATCTCAATATGTCCAACAAATTATAAAATGAAAAACAAAATAGTTAATATATATATATATATATATATATATAATGAGAGGTTCATTTGAGAAATGCTAAATATATGAGAAATAGAGAAGTGATCATAGTCTTTCATTCGGTCAAGATCGGCTTTGACCGGTCAAATATTGAGTCTTTAACTGGTCAACAATTACGGTTTTGACTGGTCAAAAGTTGCGGCTATTCCAAAATTAGAAGAATAATTTCGTAATTTTTACAAATATACGGGACACGTTCATATATGAACCTGTATGATTCACATATGAACTATATGTTCATATGTAAACCAGTGTAATTCACATATTAACTTTTTTAACCGATTCATATATGAACCTTTGTGATTCATATATGAACTAATTAACTATAAGTTCATATGTGAATCAGTTAAACTAATTAACAGATTCATATATGAACCTTTGTGATTCATATATGAATCAGTTAATTAGTTCATATGTGAATCACAAAGCTTCACATATGAATCAGTTAAAAGAGTTCATATGTGAATTACACTGGTTCATATATGAACATATAATTCATATGTGAATCATACATGTTCATATATGAATGTGTCCCGCGTATTTTACGAAACTACCCCTCTATCTTCTACAGACCACACAAGGAATTATCCGGTGCTTCACGGTTAAAACCAAAAATGTTGATCAGATAAAGGGATATGATCATTTCTTTATTTCTCATATTTTTAGCATTTCTCAAATGAACCTAATCAAAACTTAGAAAACTAATCAATGGTTAATACATAATAAGGTTAATTGGGAAGTGATTAAGGACAAAATTGTAATTTTGAATCAACGCCTACCTTTTTTGACTTTTTATTTTTATTTTTAATTAAAAAAAATTACCCCCTTAAACTTTAAAATAATATATCTTAAAAATTACTAATATTTGAATCAAACAAATTACATCAAAAAAAGAGAATTCCATGCTCTTCGATATGACATCCATCTCGATATAGTTTTTTTTCGTTTTAACCGTTTTTTACGTGAAATTTTATATACGTGTTATATTCATTATGAATATGCATTCACGTTTTCGGGTGTCCACATTCAGTATGAATAACAAAGGTGAATGTTCATTCACTATTTGTAACACCCTCGATTTCGGTATGCTCTTAATCTGCTCATAATTTCATTCATCGAACCTTACGTTTGGTCGCGCGCTCTTTCGGGTCAAAGTAGGGTGAAAAATGGGCTCGGTACACCTGGGGCGATAGTGAACAGCGATTGTGACAAGTGTCACTATCGCGTGGCACTATCGCGGGGATTGTACCGCGAGGCCCATAGTTCGGGCAATTGTGACAATGTCACCATCGCGAGTCACTATCGCGGTCGGCCTCCAAACCCTTAAATGCCATTTGCTCGATTTTTAACTCATTTCTACCACTTGGGTGCTTTGGAGGAGCGATTTTGAAGAGAGAAAAAGGTAGGGTTTCATCCCTTTTAATTTTTTGCTCTATAAGGAGATCATCATATGCATTTATTGGGTTTGTTTAGGTTGGTGAAGGTGATTAAGAATCTTGTGATTAAGAATCTTGTGGTTGAATCTTGTGATTAAGTGTTGTAATCTAGGGTTTCCTTGTGATCTTCTAAGGTGAGTTTTTCTACCCATTGTTCTTACATAAATACTAGGGTCTATGTGTTATCACTCTCATATTTGTCTCCTAATCACATTTGGGTTTTGTTGTGTTTTGACCTAACCATGAATTTTGGAAATGTTAGGGTTATGGTTTAAACAAGGATGTTAAGGGATTGTGTTTTACACAAGATTGATGGTTTTTTATATTTATCAACTCTTTTGATAACTAATATTTGTTCCATGGAATTTTGGTAAAAACCCAAAGTAAAAACTAGGGTTTTGGTGAGATTTAAGTAATAAGCTAGTTATTGATAATTTGGGTTTTTGTCTAATGAAGCTTAACGTATTATTGTTGATGGGATTGTATTCTAATTACTCCACAATGGTGGGGGGTTAAGACTTCACATTGGAAACCATGTATATCGATATGATTTGGGTTCTTAAGCTTTACATGCATTACTGGTAATGAATGTGTTAGTATGTTTTGGTTTTGGTCGTAGTGTAATGGATCTATAGGCACTGTGTTCCGATGTCCCGCTTGGGGATGTTTGGTTCACCACTTTAGCACGAAATAGGCATCGGGTTCCATGGTAAGTAAGGTGTGGGCCTATATGGTCGGACAACATCCCATGGACAGTAAGGTGTAATTCCATTGTTCTTGAGTTCCCGTGTTTTGGAACTCTCAATAATAGACCTAGAGTGGTTGACTTGATGTTTTTGAGCAATAGACTTGGAGTAGTTGAGCTCGCTATGTGATTTGAATTGTTGGTAGCATTTAATGAACATTAATAGTTTATTTGATTTGTTTTGATTTAGCTCACGACTAGATCGGCTGTATGACTTCGAATGGGTTTCGATGTCCCGCTTGGGGATGTTTGGTTCACCACTTTAGCACGAAATAGGCATCGGGTTCCATGGTAAGTAAGGTGTGGGCCTATATGGTCGGACAACATCCCATGGACAGTAAGGTGTAATTCCATTGTTCTTGAGTTCCCGTGTTTTGGAACTCTCAATAATAGACCTAGAGTGGTTGACTTGATGTTTTTGAGCAATAGACTTGGAGTAGTTGAGCTCGCTATGTGATTTGAATTGTTGGTAGCATTTAATGAACATTAATAGTTTATTTGATTTGTTTTGATTTAGCTCACGACTAGATCGGCTGTATGACTTCGAACGGGTTTATCATTTAATTATTATCCTCGTTTAATTATTCTCCCTAGACTTTAGCCTAACGCTTGTTCTTGGTTGTCGTGTATGGCAGGTCATTCTAGTGGTGGGGCTCGTCGGGATTGAGAGGACGACCTTGGGGTTGTGAGTGGTCTTTTTGAGATACATAGTGACTGAACATGCCTTGATTTTTTGAAGACATACATTTTGGAAGGATTGCGACACCCGACCATAATCTAGTTAACCAAATTAGATTAGTAGGTTGTCGTTTTATGCTTCATCATTGGAATTGTAAATACCTTACTATATACCTCGTTATGGGATGTTACTCTTGGGTTGAATTGTTTTACCCCTTTTATACAGGTTTAAATTATCCCCTATTTTAGGGGGACAGGTTTCTCCATTTTTTCCAGCGTTATATTGCCGAAATTTAGAATTTTATTTACATCTATATTTTAGAGTGTTACAAGTTGGTATCAAAGCTTTAGTTTAAGTGAACTAGGTATGAATGTAAGATGCCTAGACTTAAGCTGAGACTATTAAGTTATGACTCGTGAGTTGGGGTAGAACTCTTAAGATAGGATGGTCTTAGAGTCGACGGAACTTACACAAGTTGAAAGTTGTAGTAATGCTAACGAGAACTCTTACACAAGTTTAACCACAAGGGTTGTGGTGTGGTGGTAAAGGCTTGGGGAGTTCATAGCGCTCAACCCGGGTTCGAGCCCCACTAGCAGCACTTGTGGCCACCGAGGATAAACTCAGGGTTGCACGCTTTAGCAGCTGGGCCAAAGGCCCTAATTGCCAGGGATTAGTCTGGGCCATAGGCCCAGGATACCCTTTCCAAAAAAACTCTTATGTATCATGTGTTCATAATTTCACTTAGCTAACGTTATTATGAAGATGTTTTACGTGAGCATACTTGATCTACTGTTGTTATAATAATTGATAAGTGTAGTAGTACGTTTCCTTGTGTTAATTCCGTGAGCTAGTTTCTTATTCTATTTCGTGTTTATGTGTGGCAGACTCATGGTTAATACCAGAAACCGACCGAAAGGTCAAGAGGCCACAACATCCACAGCTGACCATCCGCGGGTGACTGTGGTAGAGAAACCCCCTCGTCTGGTTAGTGTGTTGGGCGGGGGACCCGAGCACATTCCCCGACGCAACTTGGAGACCGAAGAACCCATTATGGAGGAAGCAACAACGGAGACGAGAATGATAGACCGCATGATGTTAGCCATGAACAGAGTCATGGGACAACAACAAGAAATGTTCCTCAAACTCCTGGAGGACTGGAACACCAACAACCGTAGACATGAAACGGTTGTCAAAAATATCATCGTGGCGGGATCCGGGGGTACAGGACCCGAAATCCCAACAGATGCAACCACAACCCCGGGAGCCGGGCAAACGATGAAGACTTGCACATTCAAGGCCTTTCTGGGTTGCCGACCACCGGAGTTTAAGGGTTCAGATGATCCGACAGTTTGTGTGGGTTGGATTCGGGAGATGGAAAAGATTTTTCGATCAAGCGAGTGTGGAGAAGGACAGAAGGCAATCTTTGGCTCGCAAATGTTGAGAGGGGCGACTCTCACTTGGTGGAATGTGTATTCCGCTTCCCTCGAGGCGACCATCTTGGCCAAGCTGTCTTGGGCAACGTTTAAAGAGAAATTACTAGAGGAGTATTGTAACGAGAGATCAATGGACCGGATCGCGGAGGAATTCCGGAACTTGAAGATGGGTAGCTTGTCTGTGTAGGAGTACACTCGGATATTCATGGATAAGCTGGGTTTGGTGGGACACTTAGTCCCGACAGAGAAGGAGAAGATAAAAGCTTAAAAAAAGGGCTTCCGTCTGATATGATGTCTATGGTTAGAGTATCGAAGGCCTTGACTCTTCGATAAGCAATAGAAGAGGCACAATTAATGGAAGACGCCTACAACCGGGGCAAAGAGGAAGGTTCTCGTTTGGTCGAGAAGAGAAAATGGGAGGGAAACTCTATGGCCTCCAAGAAACCAAGACCTTTTAGCAACAACTATCAACGGGGATCCGATCCTAGGCGCGAGGCTAGGTGGTGTTCCAAGTGCCGAAGCAAGCATTTCGGCCCGTGCAACTTCGTACCCGAGGCTTGTTTCAAATGCGGAAAACCCGGGCATGCCTATAAAGATTGTCCTATCAAGGGACAATTATGTTTCGAGTGCAAGGAGACGGGACATGTTAGAGAGGATTGCCCAAAGTTAAAGGCCGGTGGAAACGGCAGAAAGAAGATAGATCCATCGAGAGCGGCCGGAAGAGCTTTTTAAATGTCTACTGAGGAAGCCAAAGCCTCTACTGATGTAGTGTCGGGTACGTTTCTCCTAAACTTTGTGCCTACACGTGTATTGTTTGATTCAGGTGCTAGCTTCTCTTTCATATCCGATGTATTTTGTCAAAATCTTGCCATGCCTGTGAGTAGTTTTGAGGAAGCTATAGTAGTAGAAATAGCTAACGGGGGTCAAGTAATAATCCGGGATGTTGTGAGGGATTGCACTCTCGAGGTTGAAGGGAAGAAATTCCCCATTAACTTGATGCCAATGCAAATTGGGGGGTTCGATGTGGTAGTGGGTATGGATTGGTTAGGGGGAAACCAAGCCGAGATTTTGTGTTCCAAGAAGATGATTCGACTACCTGTTGTGGACGGTGAGAGGAGGAAGGGTGAAGTGGCGGTCATCTCTATGATCAAAGCACGAAAATGCTTGGCGAAAGGATGCTCATCATTCTTGGCGTACGCAATCGACACCAAGCTTGAGAAGAGAAAGCTAGAAGATGTTAGGGTGGTACGCGAGTTTCCCGATGTATTTCCGAAAGACTTGCCTGGTTTGCCACCCGATCGTCTAGTAGAATTCCGGATTGATCTTATTCCGGGGGCGGCTCCGATTGCCCGAGCTCCTTACCGACTGGCTCCTACCAAGATGCAAGAAATGATGACGCAACTCCAAGATCTTCTTGAGAAGGGTTTCATACGACCGAGTTCGTCACCTTGGGGAGCTCCGGTCTTATTCGTCAAGAAGAAGGACGACTCGATGAGGATGTGCATCGACTATAGAGAACTGAACAAGGTAACAGTGAAGAACAAGTATCCGCTTCCGAGGATCGACAATTTTTTTGATCAACTGCAAGGCGCGGGTTGCTTCTCAAAGATCGACCTTCAGTCGGTGTACCATCAAGTGAAGGTGACAAAGGGCGACATTCCAAAGACGACGTTTAGGACGCGTTACGGTCACTACGAGTTCCTAGTGATGTCGTTCAGTCTAACCAACGCGCCAACTATATTCATGGACTTGATGAACCGAGTGTGCCGACCATTCCTCGATATGTCGGTAATTGTGTTCATCGATGACATATTGGTTTACTCTAAAGACGAAGAGAGTCATGAGCAACACCTTTGAGAGGTATTAGAGGTTTTAAGACGATAAAAACTTTACACAAAGTTTTCAAAGTGCGACTTTTGGCTTCAAGAGTTTCAGTTTTAGGGCATGTAGTTACGAAGGAAGGAGTGAAAGTAGACCCCGTGAAGATTGAGGCTATGATGAATTGGGAACCACCTAAGAGTCCGTCAGAAATCCGAAGTTTTCTAGGATTGGCGGGATACTACCGGAGATTCATTCAAGACTTTTCCAAGGTAGCCTCAACGTTGACGGCCCTAACCCGAAAGAACATGAAATTTGTGTGGACTGAGAGTCAAGAGAAGGCGTTCCAAACTCTACAAAGGAAGCTTTGCGAAGCTCCCATCTTGTCTCTACCCTATGGGACGAAAGACTTTGTGATATAAAGCGATGCGTCGAAGATGGGTTTGGGTCGTGTTCTAATGCAAAGGGGTAAGGTGATCGCTTACACGTCAAGGCAACTCAAAGTTCTTGAAGTCAACTACCCAACCCACGATTTGGAGTTGGTGGCGGTGGTGTTTGCTTTAAAATTATGGCGACACTACCTATACGGCACGAAGTGCACTCTCTATACGGACCACAAGAGTTTGAGGCATATATTTGATCAAAAGGAGCTAAACATGAGACAACGGAGGTGGTTGGAATTATTAAAGGATTACGATTGCGAGTTGCTTTATCACCCGGGTAAGGCCAACGTCGTCGCCGATGCTCTCAGTCGAAAGGATTACGGGGAAAATTCTAGGGCTACTTTCACGCGAATCGAGTTGACGTCAACACTCATTGACCGAATTAAAGCGTCACAAGCCGAAGCCTTACTAGAAGAGAACCTCAAAGGAGAGGTCATGTCAAAGCAACATCTACTCTTGACGGAGGATGACCGGGGAGTAAAGCTTTTCAATGGGCGAGTTTGGGTGCCTAAGATCGGGGGCAATCGGGAACTTCTTCTCGAGAATGCCCATAAATCAAAGTATTCCATCCATCCGGGGAGCACGAAGATGTATCGGTATTTAAAGTTACACTATTGGTGGTCGGTTATGAAGCTTGATGTAGCACGCTATGTGGAGCGATGTGTGACTTGCTTGCAAGTGAAGGCCGAGCACCAACGACCTTACGACAGCTTACAATCTTTGGAAATTCCGTAATGAAAATGGGAACACATCACAATGGACTTCGTGACGAAATTGCCAAAGACCTTACGAGCTCATGACACAATTTGGGTGATAGTGGACCGTTTGACCAAGAGCGCTCATTTCTTGGCCATGCGGGAGACTTTACCCATGGACAAGCTGGCAAAGTTGTATATCGATGAAGTGATATCTCGTCATGGTGTACCGTTATCTATTGTCTCAGATCGCGACAGCCGGTTCACGTTGCATTTTTGGAGGGTTTGCAAAAAGAATTAGGCACGTGTGTGAAGTTGAGCACAACCTATCACCCTCAAACCGACGGCCAATGCGCATCCCCGGATGTCCCATATTCAATATGAATAACAAATGTGAACGTTCATTCATTATTCATGATGAATATATAGTATTCAGTATGAATTACACAACATTCATGACGAATAATACACGAATTCATGAATCGTGAATTATTCACCCTGAATGATACATTATTCATGATGAATAATACATGAATGACCTGTGAAGATGTGGAGACGCGATGCGCTCTCTTTTGCTCCCCGATTCACAACATAATTACTCGATAGGTTCTCGATTCATCTTGATGGTGTTGGGTTATGGTGCTGAAGAAACGTGATGCCTTACGACGTTGAAGAAAGTGTTGAAGAAGGTGAAGTCGACTTACATACTTACGATGTCGATGCGTTGTACAAACGTGAACGTACATAAATATTCATAATGAATATAACACATATATAACATTTCTCGTAAAAAACGGTTAAAACGACAAAAAACTATATCGAGATGGATGTCATATCGAAGAGCACGAAATTCTCGTTTTTTTGATGTAATTTGTTTGATTAAAACATTAGTAATTTTTATGATAATTTATTTTAAACTTTAATTGGGTAAAATTTTTTTAATTAAAAAGAAAATAAAAGGTCAAATATGGTAGACGTGTGTTTAAATTTTCTTCCATTTTTTTTGGAAAGGGTATCCTGGGCCTATGGCCCAGACTAATCCCTGGCAATTAGGGCCTTTGGCCCAGCTGTTAAAGCGTGCAGCCCTGAGTTTATCCTCAGTGGCCACAAGTGCTGCTAGTGGGGCTCGAACCCGGGTTGAGCGCTATGAACTCCCCAAGCATTTACCACCACACCACAACCCTTGTGGTTTTTCTTCCATTTTTACCCCTAAGTATTTTAAAATTAAAAATTCTATTTAATATGAGTTATTGGATCAAAAGAGATCGATTGACTGAGATTTGTCCTCACGTGCACAATGAAAAATGAGTTTTAAAAAATTTTCCTCTCTATCTATCTATCTATCTATCTCTCTCTCTCTATATATATATATTTGAATGTTATTATTTGAGGAAATTGTTTATAAAATATGATAATTATGGTATTGTTGTTATGGAAAGAAAATCAACTTTATAAAAAAAAAAATTGTAATTTGATAAATAAAGAGCAAAATAGTATATTTGGGGTGTTTGGGATTGCTTATTAAACAACTTATGCTTATTTGCAAAAGTGCTTATTAACTTATGGTTATTTGTAAAGTGCTTATTAACTTATAGAAAGAAGGGGCAAATATGTAATTTGGTTAAATAAGTTAATAAGGAGTTTCAAATAAGTCAGTTGAGAATGACTTATCAAAAATTGCTTATTAGCGAAGTGGAGAAGTCATAAGCAGTTTCCAATCCAAACACTCAAAACAGCTTATTTGCTGTTTGAAAACGCAATAAGTTAATAAACACCTCAAATAAGCAATCCCAAACACTTTAGTAATGAGATATTCATGAAATCAATAATATTAAAATAAATAATTAATTAATATTCATGAACTTAGTAATTAAAATAAAACAAGTTAACTCCGTCAATGCATACTAAACTAAAACAACAACAATATGGTGGTTCACAAGAACTTTCATATAAAAGATGGTTTATTGTAATTGTGGATAAAGATCTTCTATTTTTAGTTTTGAAAACCATAATCAGATCCTTAATTAATTAGCAACATAGTTTCATTTTTAATTACCATATACTTTTTTTCCCACATATATAAGTTTTGGATTTAATATCTATGTATGAAAAGAATCATTAAGGAATGACAACGGGCCGGTTTCGGGCCGGGGATTATGGTCCCCATCCCCGAAATCGAAAACCATACCAGTCTCTGAAACCGTCCCGATCCCCGTCGGGGATCCCCATCGGGTCCCCGCGGTTTCCCCGATCCTCATTGGGGAACCCGTGAAGGCTAAAAAATCACCGTTACCCGTTGGTAATACCCAAACCCGAAACCGAAAAAATTCAAATTTCTTAAACAAAATATTAAAGCAACAACTAAGTAGGAATAAAACATACATAACTAGGATCAAATACGAGAAGTGAGAAACTGAGAAGTCGGCTAATGGCTAATCGATGTAATCTAAGAAGATTTAATTTTTAATTTTTTTTCCTTTTAGGGATTTGATTGGGTTTGGATTTGGGCTTTTAAAATATTTGGTATCTAGTTATTAGTTAATACATAAGAGGGAGGATCATGCGAGAAGTTAAACATTTTGCGAGAAAGCGAGAAGTGTTTAATCATATATGATTACACGACTTGTAAGTGTGTTTAATCATGTATGATTAAACGTCTATGTATTATCAATATAATATGTGTTTAATCATATATGATTAAACTTGTGTATCATATATGATTAAACACTTCTCGCCTTCTCGCAAAATGTTTAGCTTCTCGTTTGAACCTGCCCCTAATACATAAAGCCCAAAGTTTGAAAAAAAAAAAAAAATATATATATATATATATATATATGGGAATTTAATTAAAATACCCTTTTTTGAAAAACCAGTACCAAAAATGCCCCAAATCTTGTAATTTTTGCCAAAATACCCCCTAGGTCCGCGTTTTTCACTGTTACACGCGGACCTGGTACGCGTTTTGGCCGCGTTCACTGTTACACGCGTACTCGAGCCGCGTTTTGGCCGCGTTTCCCCCTACACGAGGACCTGGTACGCGTTTGGCATTTGGTCCGCGTTTGGTCCGCGTTTGGTCCGCGTTTTTTCAAAAAAACGCGGACTGGTACTGTTTGGGTCCGCGTGTGGGTCAAAACGCGGGGTGGGTACGCGTTTACACTGTTGCACGCGGGGTTGGTCCGCGTTTCAGCCATTATGTCCGCGTCTTGCGGTGATTGAATTGTCAAATTTAATATATATTTACAGTTTATACCCCTATAATTATTTAGTTAGTTTACTTTATACCTTTTACTTTTCTATTATTCATTTTATACTTTTATCATATTAACACACATAATCGTATATTAACTAAAATACGTTAAAAAAATACGTTTTAATTTTAACAAGTTACACCATTATAATCGTCTCCTCGAAACCTTCGAAATGAGCCCAATATTGAATATTTTTGGATTTAATTATTTTATTATATATCATATGTACTAACATAAAACGTATGAAACGTATGCATATATATATATATATTTTTTTACCATAAAACATAAAACGTATTATATATCATATATACTACATATTTTTGGACAAATTATTCATAATTTATGTTATTCTTCTTTTTATCATTTTACTAATAACGATATTTTTAGTCCAATGGGTAGGATATCGTTATTTTTACTAAAATATCGTTATTTTTAGTCCAATGGTAGGATATCGTTATTTTTACTAAAATATCGTTATTTCTAGTCCAATGGAAGGATATCGTTATTTTTACTAAAATATCGTTATTTCTAGTCCAATGGAAGAATATCGTTATTTTTACTAAAATATCGTTATAACGATATTTTAGTAAAAATAACGATATTCTACCATTGGACTAAAAATAACGATATTTTAGTAAAAATAACGATATTTTAGTAAAAATAACGATATTCTTCCATTGGACTAGAAATAACGATATTTTAGTAAAAATAACGATATTCTTCCATTGGACTAGAAATAACGATATTTTAGTAAAAATAACGACATCCTACCATTGGACTAGAAATAACGATATTTTAGTAAAAATAACGATATCCTACCATTGGACTAAATATAACGATATTTTAGTAAAAATAACGATATCCTACCATTGGACTAAAAATACCGATATTTTAGTAAAAATAACGATATCCTACCATTGGACTAGAAATAACGATATTTTAGTAAAAATAACGATATCCTTCCATTGGACTAGAAATAACGATATTTTAGTAAAAATAACGATATCCTTCCATTGGACTAGAAATAACGATATTTTAGTAAAAATAACGATATCCTACCATTGGACTAAAAATAACGATATTTTAGTAAAAATAACGATATCCTACCCATTGGACTAAAAATATCGTTATTAGTAAAATGATAAAAAGAAGAATAACATAAATTATGAATAATTTGTCCAAAAATATGTAGTATATATGATATATAATACGTTTTATGTTTTATGGTAAAAAAAAAAAAAATATATGCATACGTTTCATACGTTTTATGTTAGTACATATGATATATAATAAAATAATTAAATCCAAAAATATTCAATATTGGGCTCATTTCGAAGGTTTCGAGGAGACGATTATAATGGTGTAACTTGTTAAAATTAAAACGTATTTTTTTTAACGTATTTTAGTTAATATACGATTATGTGTGTTAATATGATAAAAGTATAAAATGAATAATAGAAAAGTAAAAGGTATAAAGTAAACTAACTAAATAATTATAGGGGTATAAACTGTAAATATATATTAAATTTGACAATTCAATCACCGCAAGACGCGGACATAATGGCTGAAACGCAGACCAACCCCGCGTGCAACATTGTAAACGCGTACCCACCCCGCGTTTTGACCCACACGCGGACCCAAACAGTACCAGTCCGCGTTTTTTTGAAAAAACGCGGACCAAACGCGGACCAAACGCGGACCAAATGCCAAACGCGTACCAGGTCCTCGTGTAGGGGGAAACGCGGCCAAAACGCGGCTCGAGTACGCGTGTAACAGTGAACGCGGCCAAAACGCGTACCAGGTCCGCGTGTAACAGTGAAAAACGCGGACCTAGAGGGTATTTTGGCAAAAATTACAAGATTTGGGGCATTTTGGGTACTGATTTTTCAAAAAAGGGTATTTTAATTAAATTCCCTAAATATATATATATATATATATATATATATATATATATATATATATATATATATATATATATATATATATACTAGTTGGCTACCCGCGCAATGCGGCGGGATGCCAAACTTTTTTTTTAAATAGAGGGTATAAAGTTTATGATCGTTGTAAACTATAAATTTAATAATGGTTGATTGACCAAAGATTTGGAATGTTTTTGTTGTTATTAGATTATTTAATATTGATTCATTTATTGCAACACATAATTAACCAAAAACCCCTAAAATTCATGTTTAAACATAATGGATATATAATCGGCTGTAACAATATAAATCGATACCTACTTCAACTCACTTATATTAAAAACATTCAAGACATGTATGTAAGATTGAGTATAGACAACCGTGGGTATCAACAAAAAAATGGACAAGTTTACCCATAGAGATTATAAACAATTAATGCTAAACAAAATTGACTTGAATATGTGTTACACCTATTAACTCAACTTCTCTCACAATCCTTCACCATTGTATCATAGTCCCCAAGAGTGTTATGTGTTACACCTGTAATCTTGGTTAATTTATTATAGCAAGTTATCATTATCTTTATGAACCCAATTTCAAAGCATAAACTGGATACCAAGGCTCTTAAATGCACCATGATTAGAATTTGCATCAACGTTATCAAATGCTTTAACATGCTTCGTACCAGAAAACTAACATTTCCAAAAAGCATTTGTCTTTACATAAGGTGAAATAAAAAAAACAACTTAAATGACAAACTTCAATGTGAAACTTGAACTTCCAAAGTCACCAGCCTATTGCAATTCAACTCCTTTGTAATCCAATATTCTTCAAGAAACGATAACACATAATAGCCCATTAGAAAATAGTTCAAAGATAAAATTTGGAAACAAGCACTTTATGACAAAAGCAACATAATCGAAAGGACTTTGAGCATCTAATATCAAGTGGAATATGATAATCGTGCTACAAAAGGTATTTAAAAAGAAAAGTGCAAAGAGTACCCAAAATAAAATGTTTACCATCCTCTTGTATGAAAGTGAAATTCACCTAGTTATCTTTTGACTGGCATCCAACAACAGGTATAAGAGTTGTGCATTATAACTTGGAGGTAATTTATGCTCTAATGAATGAACAAAGCAGAATTCAAGGTCTCATTTGATCCTGTCGATCATCAATAGGCATGAAATTGAAAGCAATTTACCAAAATAAGGAATATATATATATATATATATAAAGTAGTATTAAACTGAGATGAGGTTTCGCTCTGTGGAATAATTCTTGCATAGTCGACATATATATTACAAGAAATCTGAAATGATCAGCTAATCCTTAGTTACAAGATTGTTACTATGATCCATAAAGAACGAACTAACTCTAAGCATGAATGTACTTTTACACTTAAAAAAGTGTTTTATGAGGATTTCCAATGGGTCCCACATGGAATAAGGTATATGGAGAGTAAGATGTCGATGTTGTTTTCATATAGACCCCCGACCGGTAATTTTTTTTAAAAACATGTTTTTTAAATAAATAATGCGTAGTTTAGGAATCTGTAAAAACCAAGAAAGAGTATTAGAGTAGGACTATAAAAGGATGATCAACCTTAGGCAAAGTATCCCTCTCTGCTTTCATAAATTCAACATAATTTTTCTCCAAAATCTTATCCTTCCTCACAACCTTCAATGCATATATTTTAAAGTCTTTCATTCATCCATTCAAAATTTTCTTCAACCACAAAAAAAGGGTGTTTCAATTAATTGCATAATTATAAAAACAAATAGACACCATTTTGAGTTAAAAAAATCTACTACTGCTCTTCTTGGCAGGTTCACCGGTCTGCTTGTTGTGCTTTTTTACATACCTTTGGTTCTCCCTAAATCATTTGTCAATTAAGGCGATGTTTCTACAACTTGATGATGTCTTATATGAGCGAACCGCAAAGCAAACGCATTGATCAAGCATAGTACATAAGTTGGTCGAATTCAAAATTCTTTTGATATGAAAAAATTGATGTTTAATCGGAATGATGCATTCTAAACCAAGAATCTTGCCATAAAATTGCGAGACGAGATGGGAAAATAAAAATAATAGGTAAATTCAAGAACTGACCCTTTTGGTGGATGTGTGACAGTGTTTCCTCGGTTTCTTGAGGCCATTCCTATGAGCCTTGTTCAACTGGTTATGTGCCGTATGATTCTTCGACTTCGCCATCTCCA
Source organism: Arctium minus (assembly GCA_954870635.1). Classification (NCBI taxonomy): domain Eukaryota; kingdom Viridiplantae; phylum Streptophyta; class Magnoliopsida; order Asterales; family Asteraceae; genus Arctium; species Arctium minus. The sequence goes on from OX941081.1 coordinate 157,060,325, forward strand.
TCAGTTCTCCAAACAATAAACAACACAAATTAAACAAGAGACATATAGATCACGAAACTATAATACAGTTCCTAATATTTTATGGAAGAACAAAACTGTGACATAAAAGATGAAATATGAATCAAAATGAAATAGAGGATTATAGAGACGAAAGAGATAAACTAAATAGAAGAGAGATGACTTTTAATCATAGCTCAACATATTTGTTCCTTTCATCACTAAAAATTACATTGCATCAAGAAAAACAAACAAGTTAATTAAAATCAGATCAATATAACTTACCTCAAAACAGAAGACATATCATTCACAACTAACATGTATAAACAAAGTACTTAGTTTACTTGATTGGATTGAAAGATGGGCAACTCAACTCTCTTCAACAACTCATTTTCTGAAAAATGTAGCCTCTAAATTGATTTTATCTCCATCCAAATATCTGCCCAAACAAGTAATAATCAATCACAGCAACAAAACAAGTTACAATATGATAAGCAAACAAACCTCTATGTTTTTGAACCCCATTGGTCGTCTCATATTGTACTTTTCCTTCTCCATCTTCAACTTCTAAAAAGTAATTCTTGTTGGATTTACCAGAGGGAAGCTTTTAAGTAGTGGGCAATTGATGATAATAAAAAGTAAAAGAATATTACAAGTTATGCTTGTAAACTGCATCCATGGCTCCATAAAATGCATAATAATAATAACCAGGTTATACAGACACATAACTACAAGTTTATACGACAAAAAACTTTCTTTTTTAGTGTTGAAATGGAAATGCCGTGAAAAAAAACAAAGAAAACTAAATCGATGGTGATAATGAAATTGTACCTGAGACTGCGATAGTGAAACCCAAATCTCCTCTAACCCAAGTCGATGGTGATGGTAACGAAATCAACAGATAAGTCAACTGTAAGACAAATTTGGAACAATCAAGTTTCAATTTTATAAGACAAAGATGAAGGTATCGAAATTAACAGATAATAACAACAGCAAAACAACAGCAACAGATAAAGTCAAAAAAAAACCCAAATGAACAAAAATCTTACAAATAGTGAATTAACGCGGGGGGGGGGGGGGGGGGGGGACTCAAGATGGAATGGAAAAACCCAAATGATAAAAACCCTTACAAAAACCATCGAACAAAAAAAACTCAAATGAACAAAACCCTTAAAACCAGGAATGAAATCATCAAACCAATAAAAAAACCCACATGAATAAAACCCTTTGGAGCTGAACGTACATGAATATCAATGCCTTTTCCGGTTCATTTAGGTTTTGAGCGAAAAGGTAACAGCAAAAGAAACAACCAGAGAAGAAAAGGAAGAAATCTAATCGTTAGAGCATCCATACCAAGAAATCGAGATGAGCCATCTGAAGAAGACCAAATCGAGATGAAGGAATCGGGATGAAGAAATCGAGATGACTGATGAATAAATCGTATAAGAAGAAACAACCAGATAGTACGAATCGTTACCCGGCATCTCGATTCGTCGTCTTGGGAGTGTGAATCGTCGTCTTGAAGCGATGAATCATAGTGTTGGAAGTTGTTCTTGATAGAATCGTCCGATAGAGAAGGAAGAGTCGTATTGGGAATGAGGATATGTTGTTTTTAAGGAGTTGTACATGCTGCATAAAAGAGTTGTAAAGTTGAATTTTAAGTAAGATGCATTAAAAAATAGTACATCAAGCTTAAGAAGTTGTAATTAAGAAAAGCATCTCAAATGCTTTATAAAGTAGTATAGATTATATACTATCGGGCAGGGTCGGGCCGGTGAGCACCATCCCCGTCCCCGTTAAAATCCCCGATCCCCGCCCCGTCCCCGATAAGACATCCCCGAACCCGACCCGAAATGTTCGGTTTTCGGTTTTTCCCGTCGGGTTCGGCTTTTTTGCCATCCCTAATCATTATAGATAAATCTCATACATTGAACAAAGCGAAACAAGCAAGCTCAAATTGACAACGATAGGTTGCAACAATAAGATATGCACTCGTCCAATGCATACACGTTAATTCAAATGAATAAATAAGTCATAAACTTAGGAGATGTTTGGTTAAATATATTATGTAGTAATTAATGAGATTGAATATAAAAGAATATGTTTGATATATATACATATAATAAATAAGTAACTAGAAGGACACGTGTCGCCTTCTGGTGAGCCTATTTTTTCATTTTTCCGCCTAAACATGTATTTAGACGCATTTTACATTATAAGTTCATTTAGCACATTCACATTCATTCCTCCTTAAATCTTTCCTTAATTCAAAATTTTAATTTATACCTTACATTTACTACCCTTGTAATTAGGTATGTAGTTTACTTTTAATTCATTACTTTTTTATTTTTCATTTTAAACTCTTATCATATAAACATAAATAATGTATATGAACTAAAATGCATTAAAAAACATTGTTATTTTTTACATATTATACCATTGTAATCGATTCGTTAATACCTTCGAAATGAGTCCAATATTGAATATTTTTTGATTTAATTATATTATTAAATATCATAAATATATATGAATTAATGTGTCATGATTAGTATGAGATTTGATACAAATAACCACTAAATTGTCTTAATTTTTTTTGGCTATTTCATATCAATTTTTACTTCAATTTTTTTTTATAAAAACCTCATCCTATTTAAATTTGTATACAAGAATATTGATTTTTATCATTAAGTTTTATAAAATAACATTTTTTACTTTTTAATTTTATTTTCTTCATATTATGGTATTTTAATTTTAAAAATATTAATTTTAGATAATGAAGGCATAATTAACAATAGAACAAAAAATGTTGTATATAAAGAAGTATTTGGTAATTTACAATACATGATTCTTATTTTATTAATATTTCAACTATGCACTTTTCTATAATTTTATTTACGTTCTATTATAAATTTTGTTTTATAAATTCTTAATATTTATTCATATTTTTTATTAATTTTTTGCAAAACTTCCTTTGTGAAAATTGTCTAAAACAAGGACATTTTGTAAACTGCTGCAAAAATAAAACAACTCTGAAGGGAAAAAAGCTTGAAAAAGTAGCATCGTACTTATAACAACCCAACCAAGACAACAAAACAATAAACACAAATAATCATATATTAATAATAATTCACGCCAAAACGGCCCCAAACGTACAATTCCAATTCAAGGTTTGCAAAGGCAACCTATACATAACTGAGATATTTAAGGTAAAAGATAACTAGGATGACGGTCTTCTATCCATTCCCGCTACATCTTCTCTTTACCCTTATCCGCCCTTCCTAAATCACGCCTGCCTAAAAAGATTTTTAAGAATTTGAAAGAGCGAGGGTTAGACCGAAGGTCTAGTGAGTCCCCTCTAACAGATAAGCAACAATATACCTTTCCAGAAAATTTAATTCAATACATTTACAACAACATAAGAGTAATTCACGCTACTGACCACACTACCGTCGAAAACGATGTATCTAACTCGCACTGCCTTAAATTTTGGGACACACCCCCAATGGCATAAACGGGCCACACTCCCCGGTACGAGTAGGCGGACCACATTCCCCGACTTAGGTCACCATCACCACAAATAATGTATGCATACTTTTAATTATCAACGATTTATAACACACTTAAATGATTTCATAAAAATCATGCCATCGTAATTAAATCAAAGTTTAAAAATTAAACTTCACATGCTTTCGTTACAAAAGGTTTAGTTCAGAAAAACTCACCTGGCGTCCTTAGCTAAATTCTCGCGTCTACTCTTATAGTTCGATCCAGAACCTATAAAGGAAACATTGACCGGTGAACTTCCTATTCTTTCTATTTTATAACAAAGTTGACCTTAACACCATACTCCCAACTTCACCTTTTCTCTAAAAGTAACTTAGCCCACTAGAACACCAACTTGCGACAAGGTACCTCGAGTCCTTGAAAAAAAAATGAAAATGGACCGACCTTCTAGAAAAACAAAGGCCAACAAATAAATTAACCATTAAATTGGATATGGGCTTCGGCCCACCAACAGAGCCCGGGGACCGGGGCCTTGATGGCCGCCCGGAGTGGCCTGCGACCGGGGTCTACCCTCCCCCCGGTGACTGGTGTGAAACAAACGACCGGGGTCTATCCCTCGAAGACCGGTGTCGAAAAGCGACCGATGTTTAATCTCCCCCCGGTGACCGACGTCCTACACAGACCGGTGTCAACCGGTGTCCACCCCGAAGACCAAGACACTTTATCGACCGGTGACCCCGCTCGAACGAAAACCATCGAAGCATCAATATGCAGATACCACAACTTCCAGTTTATTTCTTAGGTCTTGATACAACTCAATCCAAAACCCAATAATCAATTGAAAAACTCGATTCTTAACAAAATCCATTAATCACATAGGTATTTCCATAACCATTTCCAAACCAAAATCAGAAACCCATGGGAGGTCTGGTAGCTAGAATAAACAACTAAGAGATTTTGAAATCAATTTCTAAAACCCTTAACAATAGAGAGAATAGGATTAGGACTTACTTTGGAAGGTTGATGAGCACCAAGAACTCAACCCTTTGCTCTCCTCCGATCGTTTTCTTCAAACTTTCTCTCTCGTTTTTTCCTCAAGAATGCCAACCGCCAACCTACACTACACCAGGTCCTAGGGTTAAATCCCTCTTTTCCCCTTTTTACCCTCTAGACCCTTCTATCATGGCTTTTTACAAAGACTTCCCCAAAGTTTATTTTATTCCACTAAGTATGGTTATTACAATATCCCGTCCTCAAAAGAATTCCGTCCCCGGAATTCCTTCGTCAAACAAACTGGGATATTGATTCTTCATAACTGACTCCAACTCCCAAGTCGCCTCTTGACCTTTGTGGAATTGCCACTGAACTTTCACCAATTGGATTTCTTTGCTCCTCAATTTCTTCACTTTACGATCTAAAATAGCCATCGGTTCTTCCACATAACATAGTTTCTCATCTATTCGAACGTCGTCCAATGGTACCACTACATCCACCTCCGCTAGACACTTTTTCAAATTAGACACATGGAATGTAGGGTGTATACCGCGTAGCTCCACGGGCAGATCCAACTTGTAAGCTACCTTCCCAACGCGCTCCACGATAGTAAATGGTCCAACAAACCTCGGTCTTAACTTGCCTTTCTTGCCGAAATGGACTACTCCCTTCCACGGTGAGACCTTTAGCATCACCTTGTCCCCTACTAGAAACTCTATTGGCTTTCTTCGCTTATTCGCGTACATTTTCTGACGATCTTGAACTATCCTTAACCTTTCTCGAATCTGGTTGACTTTATCAGCCGTTACTTGCACAATTTTCGGTCCTATTAGCTGTCTTTCGCCCACCTCATTCCAACCTAATGGTGTTCTACACTTACGTTCATACAACGCTTCAAACGGGGCTTCTCAGATACTAGCGTGGTAACTATTGTTATACGAAAATTCTATCAAAGGTAGACGAGTCTCCTACGAACCTTTGAAATCAATAACACATGCTCGAAGCATGTCTTCCAATGTTTGAATGGTTCTTTCACTCTAGCCGTTCGTCTGAGGGTGATACGCTGTGCTCAACTTGAGTTGCGAACCCAACTCCCGTTGAAGACTCCTCCAAAATGATGACGTGAAGCGACCATCCCGATCTGACACAATAGAGGACGGTATTCCATGCCTGGATACAATCTCATCAATGTACAATTTAGCCAATTTCTCTAACGGGTACGTTTCCTTAATTGGTAGAAAATGAGCAGATTTCGTGAGTCGATCCACCATCACCCAAATAGCATTGTGCCCCTTAGGTGATCGCGACAATCCAGTAACGAAGTTCATTGCTATCTCATCCCACTTCCATACCGGTATTTCTAACGGTTGCAATTCCCCAAACGGCCTTTGATGCTCCACTATCACTTTCAAACACGTTAGACATCGCTCAACGAAGTAAGCTATGTCTTTCTTCAAGCCCGACCACCAATAACTCTGCTTCAGGTCTCGATACATCTTATTGGTTCCCGAATGTATCGAGTATCGCGACTTATGAGCTTCTTCCAACACTCTCTTTCGAAGGTCTCCCAACTTTGGAATCCACACCCTTTTCTCAAAGCATTTAACTCCGCAACTGTCAGCGGTAAGCGAATCAAAAATTCCAACGATTCTCTCGCCTTTCAAGTTTCCTTCCGACACTGCTTCTTCTTGACACTTCTTGACTTCTTCTAAGAAGCTAGAAGTTGCCTCAACTCGGAACGCCACCACTTTAGATACCGTACTATGTTCTTTCCGACTCAAGGCGTCCGCCACCACATTGGCTTACATGGGTGGTATAGAATCTCGCAATCATAATCACTTAGTAATTCCATCCATCTTCGCTACCTCATGTTCAACTCTTTCTGATTGAATAAATGTTGAAGACTCTTATGATCGGTATAAATTTGGCACTTAACTCCGTACAAGTAATGTCTCCAAATCTTCAACGCGAATACCACCGCAACCAACTCTAGGTCGTGCGTCGGATAATTCTTCTCATGATCTTTTAACTGGCGAGACGCGTAAGCGATCACTTTCCCATCTTGCATCAGCACGCACCCCAGACCTAACTTTGAAGCATCGTTGTAGATCACAAATCCTTCTGTATCGTTGGGTAAGGACAGAATAAGTGCACTACTCAATCTTTCCTTCAACTTACTGAACGCATCCTCTTGAGCTCCCTTCCATGCAAACTTAACGCTCTTCCTCGTTAGAGTCGTTAATGGCGTGGCTAATCTCGAGAAGTCCTGAATGAACCTTCGATAGTAGCCCTCCAAGCCAAGAAAACTTCTCACTTCAGACGATGATTTTGGCACCTCCCACTCTTTGATTGCCTTGATCTTCACTGGATCCACCTTAATCCCGTCTTCCGACACCACATGCCCTAAAAACTGCACTTCTCTTAGCCAAAACTCGCATTTCGAGAATTTGGCGTACAACTTCTCCCGCTTGAGCAACTCCAACACGGATCGCAGATGCACGTCATGGTCACTCATGGACTGTGAATAAATTAGTATGCCATCGATGAAGACGATGACACACTTGTCCAAAAATGGACCACACACTCTATTCATCAGATCCATGAATGATGCCGGTGCATTTGTCAACCCAAATGGCATGACAAGAAATTCGAAATGTCCATACCTCATGCAAAAAGCAGTCTTGGGTACATCCTCCTCCCTCACTTTCAGCTGATGGTAGCCCGAACGTAGATCTATCTTTGAGAAATAACTCGCTCCTTGCAACTGGTCGAAAAGATCATCAATTCTGGGGAGCGGGTACTTATTCTTGACTGTTACCTTGTTGAGCTCTCGGTAGTCTATACACATTCTCATAGACCCGTCCTTCTTCTTGACGAATAACACCGGTGCCCCCATGGTGACGTGCTGGGACGGATAAAACCTTTATCCAACAGCTCTTGCAGTTGAGTCATCATCTCCTTCATTTCGGCCGGCGCCAAACGATAAGGTGCCCTTGCTATTGGTGCCGCTCCCGGCATCAAATCTATTCTTAACTCCACTTGCCGATCCGGTGGCAAGGTGGTTAAGTCTTCCGGAAACACTTCCGGGTACTCACACACTATCGGAACATATTCTAATCCCTTCTTCTCTTTCTTAGCGTCTACTACATACGTTAAGTACCCCACACCCCCTTTCATTAGGCAACGCCTATCCTTGATCATATAAATCAAGCACGACTTCCTATCCCGACGATCCCCATACACTATAACTTCCTTCTGATCAGGCAAAGCTATACGAATTAGCTTCTTATTACAGACAATGTTGGCATCGTTAGACGTTAACCAATCCATCCCCACAATGACGTCAAATTCCCTCATGCCCATCGGGTATAACCGCAATGGAAAGGTATGACCGTCAATATCTATACTACACCCATCATATACTTCTCCCACCAAGACTCGACTATCATCTGCTACTTCTACTTCAAACCCTTGACTAAGCTTCTTGGGTTTTACAAGAAAATTATGCACGAAGTTCAGAGACACAAACGAACGGTTTGCGCCCGAATCAAATAACACTTTAGCAAAAATTGAGTCTATTGGAAAAGTACCTGTCACCACATCCGGTGTCTCCACCGCCTCCTCTGTTGTCATATTAAAAGCCCTAACCCTTTCCCGGGCTGGCTCCACCTTCTTCTCACCTCCTTTATCTCCATAACCTCCGGAAACTCCTTTCTTCAATTGGGGACATTCAGTCCTGATATGATCAGGAGACCTACACTGGTAACAAGATCTTGGCCCACGACAGTCACGAGCCATGTGTCCAGTCTTTCCACACTTGAAGCACCCTTCCCGCTCCAAAATACACTCTCCCTTATGCATTCGGTTACACTTGACGCACGACCTATTCTCATTCTTGGATACAACCCGCTGATTAGATCTAGCGGATTTGAATGTTCTGGAATCATGACCAGTCCCCTCCCATTTCCGCTTGTCTCCACTTCTCTCAGTAGTTTGACGATTCTTTTCCTTTTCTCTCAGCTCGGCTGCATTCACCGCTGCTTGAAATGTAGTTGGTTCTTTGTTCGAGACAAATTCCCGAATATTGCTTCTCAATCCAAAAATGAAGCGCTCCACTCGACTTTCCTCATTAGGCACATAAACTTCTGCAAATCGCGACTTCTCAATGAATTTTGTGGTATACTCGTGAACTGTCATATCCTTCTGTTCCAAGCTCAGAAACTCTTCTTCTAGCTTTTTGACTGCCGCCAGAGGGTGGAATTGTGCTTTGAATCTTTTCACGAACCCATCCAAAGACATCTCTCTAGCTGTCGCCGAACCCTGTCCCTCATATTCAACGTCCCACCACATTACCGCCTCATCTTTCAACATAGACAACGCATACACGACCTTATCCCCTTCAGACCACTTGTTGGTATCGAATGCCAATTCCATCCCTTTTACCCATTTCATCGCCAACACATGATCACATTCTCCCTTGTTGGTAGGAGGTTTGCAAGCAGCAAACTCCTTGAAACTACACCCTTTCTCAACCACTGCTTTGGTCAATACTGCAGGAGTTGACTGTGAGTGGCTCCCCACCACAGTCACCGGTGAATCAGATATTTCAGTCACCTCTCTATCCTCACTCTTTTCCTTACTTGCTGATACTTCATTAGCTCGTTGAACCAACAATGCATTCAAAGTTTCTTGTAACTTCCTCATTTCCGCTGCAAAGGTTTCTTGCATAACAAATCCCTGAGTTCGTCCCCCACTACGATTCCTTGCCTGCCTTCGACCCCTCACTGAAGCTGAACTCTCTTGAAGAGAGGTTTCTTGTCCAGGTCTCGCCTCTACACTTCTAGCTCGACGAACAACACGAGTCGCCCTTCCCCCTCGAGTTCCCGCAGCTAGTTCATTCACTTGGGTGGTCGCTTTCTTAGTCGTTTTCCCCTTAGGTCGGCCGCGACCCTTCCCGCGGTTTGCAGCTGCCCGAGGAGGAGCAACTGGTCCATCCTCAACGATCTCATTCACAGGTGCCACCTCTACTGTCGGCACCGATCTGCTCCTAATCACTCTTTCCGACATAACTACAGATAAGAAACCAACACACAAACTTCATTAAGATAAACCCAAAGCGATAAAGCAAGTTAAACACACACATGTAACTGTAAATTTATAATTACACTGACCAAATGTAATTTTAAATTTACCTTACATGTTAGTCCTTACTACTCTATCACTCGTCTTCCTAAGGTCATCCTATAATCTCAGTTGTGACTTACTCCTTAAGTTTAAGTCTAGACCCGTCCGGTCACCTAGATCCCTTAAACTATGGCTCTGATAACAACTATAACAACCCAACCAAGACAACAAAACAATAAACACAAATAATCATATATTAATAATTATTCATGCCAAAACGACCCCAAGCGTACAATTCCAATTCAAGGTTTGCAAAGGCAACCTATACATAACTGAGATATTTAAGGTAAAAGATAACTAGGATGACGGTCTTCTATCCATTCCCGCTACATCTTCTCTTTACCCTTATCCGCCCTTCCTAAATCACGTTTGCCTGAAAAGATTTTTAAGAATTTGAAAGAGCGAGGGTTAGACCAAAGGTCTAGTGAGTCCCCTTTAACAGATAAGCAACAATATACCTTTCTAGAAAATTTAATTCAATACATTTACAACAACATAAGAGTAATTCACGCTACTGACCACACTACCGTCGAAAACGATATGTCTAACTCGCACTGCCTAAAATTTTGGGACACACCCCCAATGGCATAAACGGGCCACACTCCCCGGTACGAGTAGGCGGACCACATTCCCCGACTTAGGTCACCATCACCACAAATAATGTATGCATACTTTTAAATATCAACGATTTATAACACACTTAAATGATTTCATAAAAATCATGCCATCGTAATTAAATCAAAGTTTAAAAATTAAACTTCACATGCTTTCGTTACAAAATGTTTAGTTCAGAAAAACTCACCTGGCGTCCTTAGCTAAATTCTCGTGTCTACTCTTATAGTTCGATCCGGAACCTATAAAGGAACCATTGACCGGTGAACTTTCGATTCTTTCTATTTTATAACAAAGTTGACCTTAACACCATACTCCCAACGTCACCTATTCTCTAAAAGTAACTTAGCCCACTAGAACACCAACTTGCGACAAGGTACCTCGAGTCCTTGAAAAAAAATGAAAATGGACCGACCTTCTAGAAAAACAAAGGCCAACAAATAAATTAACCATTAAATTGGATATGGGCTTCGACCCAACAACAGAGCCCGGGGACCGGGGCCTTGATGGCCGCCCGGAGTGGCCTGCGACCGGGGTCTACCCTCCCCTCGGTGACTGGTGTGAAACAAACGACCGGGGTCTATCCCTCGGAGACCGGTGTCGAAAAGCGACCGAGGTTTAATCTCCCCCCGGTGACCGACGTCCTACACAGACCGGTGTCAACCGGTGTCCACCCCAAGGACCGGGACACTTTATCGACCGGTGACCCTGTTCAAACGAAAACCATCGAAGCATCAATATGCATATACCACAGCTTCCAGATTATTTCTTAGGTCTTGATACAACTCAATCCAAAACCCAATAATCAATTGAAAAACTCGATTCTTAACAAAATCCATTAATCACATAGGTATTTCCATAACCATTTCCAAACCAATATCAGAAACCCATGGGAGGTCTGGTAGCTAGAATAAACAACTAAGAGATTTTGAAATCAATTGCTAAAACCCTTAACAATAGAGATAATAGGATTAGGACTTACCTTGGAAGGTTGATGAGGACCAAGAACTCAACCCTTTGCTCTCCTCCGATCGTTTTCTTCAAACTTTCTCTCTCGTTCTTTCCTTACGAATGCCAGCCGCCAACCCACACTACACCAGGTCCTAGGGTTAAATCCCTCTTTTCCCCTTTTTACCCTCTAGACCCTTCTATCATGGCTTTTTACAAAGACTTCCCCAAAGTTTATTTTATTCCACTAAGTATGGTTATTACAGTACTTTCGATTATCATTCATATCTGTAAGATAAGTTTTTGGCATGATTTATTTTTTTTAAAATTATGTAATATAATGAGATCGAAGCCTAAATCTTCATTCCAAATTAAATAGTAGGGATTAAAAATTCATCTCTATTTTCATTTTCTTTCATTGCCTAAATCAAACAACCACTTAATTAATCTAGTTTAAAATAAATTAAAAGGTTGAGTTAAAAAATTACATAATCATTGTCCCGATAAAAGACAATAAACATAAAACATACTATTAAATTAAATTAGGTTTTCTTTCTTTTGGATACTTCTCCCCGTAATTGACAAAAAACAATATTTTATATGGAAACCACTTTTTTTTTGTCCTTTTTTTTCTTAACAATTCTCTTATGTGATCCACAACATTTTTTTTTTCAATTTGTTTGGTTGATCCATTCGTCAACATCGTAGTGTCGAATATTAGTTAATTTATAAAAACAAAAAACTATATTTAATAAAAAAAAATTATGAAAGTGTTATAGGGTCGGTGACAATTACACGATCGTATTTCAAGTAATTTACGGTTCCAAAGTAATAACAATAAAACAAATGCAACTGACCCAATACAACAACTGCGGAATAACAAGATTTAAATATTGTATATTTTGGTCTAATGATTCATACCGATCCACAAACGTAAATATAGCAGTTACCGAATATACAATAAAGAAAATAACAAAGCGGCATATAAATCGAGACAACAAAATTTAACGTGCTTCCGCTATCGGTGTGATAGTGTACGTCCATAGGGAGAAAGATATCTTTATATTACCAACCATGAGAAATTACAACGTGTTTACGAGATTCTTAGATCAACGAATCAACTATCCAAACTTTCTTCAACAAATGAACTATATATATACGTATATAAATATATATATTGGACAATATATATATATATATATATATATATATATATATATATATATGGTTAAGTTTTTTTGTTAACCTTACTTTTCTTGTTAACTATATGAACCAATCTAGACCATCAATCTTTGTAATGGATGGTTAAGATTAAAACTAGATTTTTAAACAATTAAATAAGGTTTATTTATTAAATAGATATATGAACATTTGTGGTCAAGGGTATTTTGGGATTAAATCATTTACTCTTTTGGGGACCACATTAAAAGGGCTCATTAATTTTTTCCTAAGCCATAAACGTAACATTAAAATGGCTCATTAGTTGTCATTTTAATGGTCATTCCACAATTTAATAAAATGGCAATGAAAACCCCTTTTCCACAATTTAATTTCATGACTTTTCCCAATGCATATAAGTTCACCTCTGTTCACCTTTTAATAGTTGAAGATTATTCATCTTTATGTGAAATTAAAATATGTTTTAACAACAACGTTCATGTGCAAATATGTTAACATATTTGTTCATTATATGCATATATGTTCATATCTTTTAACACCAAGCATATAAGTTCACCTCTGTTCGTGTTATGCATATAAGTTACCTCTGTTCACCTTTTCGTGACGAATGACTATACGATATACGGTTTTATCCAATCATGAACCAAAACTATTATAATAATGTTGAAATGATTCAAAAAAGTAATATGAAATAGGATGATCTTCAAAAATCGTAACCTACAAAGTAATTTTACAATCTTCATTTTTTGTAACTTCCATGAAATTAATGACAAAAGATTACTACTGTTATGACGTTTATGCCCTTTTGGATTAAATAAATAAATAAATTAAACGTCAAATAACATTGCATTCCTATTGGTTGAGCAAGGTTCACATAGTTAACAAGAAACACTTGGTTAACAAATGATCCGCGCTCTCTCTCTCTCTCTCTCTCTCTCTCTCTCTATATATATATATATATATATATATATATATATATATCAACAAGATGGAAACTAGCAAAACAAGGGAAAAGAAGAATCTTGATGCTTTTGTACATATTTTCTAAGCCTCATGTAGCATGCATATTTATATACATGCATGGAGCTAAAAAAACAAAATAGATGAGTTATCATCTATTTTGGAGAAAAATGAAATGGGTGGAAAAAAAATGGAGAAGGAAAGTGATTACTGATGTCAATCTCTCACTTACTGATGTCACTTCATTTGCTATCACTGATGGCTTAGGGGTTGTTCGGTTCGTTTTCCATCAAGACCTGTATGGATAAAGTTGTCTGTATTGATAAAGTTGTCTGTATGATATCAGATAAATTATTGTTCGGTTGTTGTGCTGAATAACCAGTCTGAGTATCAGAAATGACCATTTTACCCTTCTATTTATATTTTTGTTTGATTAAATAATTCTTTAACAAAAATGATGAAATAATTGACTTTAATGATAGAAAAATATCAATTTAAATGTTTTTCTTTTTAAAAACAACTTGATTTAATATAATAATTTATAATCAAGACAACATTAACCCAAATTTGCCATATGTTTGCTTACCTAAATCCTTTTTATTAGTAGAGATGCATTATCACGTTTTCCAGGTACACATTTTGGAAATATTTTTGATGATGGTCCTAAAGAATGGCTCATGTATGTAGACTTCATTGTTGAAGATTGCTCTTCCACCTTTTTTTTATGTGTTTAATATGATACAACATCTTTGAGAAGAACTATGTTGGTACAAATCAAACAGCAGTGCTCACAAGAGATCTTCACCAAACAACACTAGGACTGAATCAATTGATCCCTCGACCAAAAAGGGATATACAGATTAGACTAGGTAATCCCTTATCATAAAAAACAAACCACAGAAACCTTAAGAGGACATGCGTGAATAGATGTTTACAGAAAGAAAAAAAACACAACCAAGAAAGGGGAAGAACCTAGATAGATGTTACAGATCTGCTTTTTACAGATACACGATGGAGAAGAAAACAAGAAAAAAAAATACATTTCCAGATCTGGGAACAATAAGAAGAGGATAATATAGACGAGGTGAGGAGATAACCAACGAGGACTCTGGTAATGTACCGGCAAGGGAGGGGACCTTCTTCAATAGAGGGTTTCTTTGACAACATTGATGGGGAATGAGATTTCTTTTAACGGGAGAAGCATATCTGATGGCTTACCGTGTTTTTTCATAAGGGTAAAAATGGAAATTAAATGGCTGACTGGTAAGGACAACTATCTTCTGGCTGACCGAAAAAGCCATCAATTTTTCATTAAGCCACAACCGAACGCTTTTGTATGGCTTATCGAATAAGCCATACAGGTTATTAAGCTCATTAAGCCGTTACCGAACAGCCACTTAGAGAATTACTGATGCCACTCCTTTGCCAATCACTGATGTCAATCTCCCTATCACTGATGCCACTCCATTTGCTATAACTAATGGCTTAGAGAATCACTGATGTCACTCCACTATCATTGATGTCACTACTTTGCTCATTTGCAAACAAGATGACAAAAATGAGTTGTCATCCACAAGAAAATTCCTTTTCATTCTCACCAAGTATTTTGTCTTGTAATAAGACAAAATAAAAGTCTACTTAAAACATGTGACTCTAAAAAATCCATAGCTTCATGCATCAAAACACTTGTACCAAGTGCATGGTGAGTTGCACAGCAACAAAAGAAAACTTATCAGATTTAAGTTTTTCAAGAAGTGTATTGTCCGAAAAAAACCCTCATGAACAAATAATTTTAGATAATATATTCAAAAACAAGATATTGTTAAAAGCATTTTTATATGAAGCATTCAAGAAATTAGGTACATGTGTGCTTGTTTGGTGATATATGAGTATAAACAAATCAAGAAGGAGATGAAGTAATATCAACATGCATCATACTCTGATGATTATTAAAAATATATATATATACAGAGAAAGGGAAAATCATAATTGACCAAATTGAATTTAGCAATGGATAAAAAACTATGGTTCTTCGATAGAACGTGTTGATAACGTGTAAAAGAGACAATAAATTAGAAGGAATAAAAGTTATAAATTTTCATTAATCAAATATCCTTCAAATAAGATCACGATAAACATGGAAATATGTTTTACTTCATAAATAACTCTAATAGTTTATATTTATCTCTATCATCACATTATTTTGACAATGACACTTATCCTACAACACAACTTAATTTAATGAATATTGTGTTATTGACTCATCACCATTCATCAAATATAATCAACATTGTAATGATTATTACATTTGAAATCTAACTACTATTGACATTAGATTTGAATTTTGTAATCACCTATACCAATACTACTACTACAACAACAAAACACTAATAAGATTCTATTTACCTAGTAAGTATTTTATAGTAAGAGTCAACATTTTAACTTATTTTATCCGGTAAAATTGTAGTTCATCAAAACGGTATCGTATGTAACAATTTACGTAACAATCCAAACTCGCAGAAGTAAACATGAACGACTTTAATATAAATCAATACCAAAACGGCCCCAAGACAACAATTTAAAATCCAAGGTTTGCGGAAAAGCAACCTAATGCACAACAAAAAATTTAAAAGAAACAACTAAGTCGGTAAGATAAGTTGACACCCTTCTAGATGGAGCTCCTGGATCACAACTTCTCCTTCCCCTTACCAGATCCTCCTACTTCACTCCCTCCTGAAAATGTTTTTAGTTTTGAAAGAGCAAGGGTTAGACTGAAAGGTTTAAGGAGTTCCCTCTAAGAACAGTTTCACGCCAAGCAACATATAAAAATTTATAATGATATAAACCAGTTCAGTTTTAGTAAAAACATCATGCTCACAATTCACGTTTCTACCTTTCTGGCACACACTACCGTTACACGAAGGTAACAACGTGACTGGCTCACACTGCCTCATTTTGGGACACCTCCCAATGGCATATACGGGACACTCCCCGGTATGAGCACAGGCGGGATACACCCGCCGACTTAGGCCGCAACACACTAATACAATGTATGCATACATTCAACATATCAAAAGCGTTAAAGCATAAGGTAAATTTAATAATTCTCGCGTGCATAAAATAGCATAAACATCGGTAATCATTTGGTTAGAAAAACTCATCTAGATCCCCGGCGAAACTTTCCTTACTAACTCTTTTAGAACGGAACCTACCAATACAGTAACAGGACGGTAAGGTCCAGAATATCTGACACCGGATTGGGTCCTGGTCTAAAACACATTCACACCCCCGGGTTTTCCCGAGTAACAACTACAACACCCGGGCTCCTCGACTCCAGGGTCCTGCCCGGGTCTGCCGCCTCCCGGCTCCCCCTACCCTGGGCTCCCGACTCCCGGGTCCTGACCGAGTACGTCGACTCTCGGCCCTCCCCTACCTCTGGCTCCCCGACTCCCAGGTCCTGCCCGGATGCGACGACTCCCGTCCCTCTTACACTCCCGACCTCCCCGATGACTTCCCACCCGGGACCGCATCTCTCGGGGTTCCCCTTCCCGGTCTCCTCGGGGTCTCACGATCCGGGACCCGACTCCCGGGTTTCTTTCCCGGGTGAGACTTCCCGGCTGCGACGACTAGGGGTTTCCAGACGCAGGGTTTTCAAGGCCAAACGAAAGGGATTGGGGATTCCAATATCGATCGTCTTACCAAAGGAATAGGGAGAAATAGATTTTGATAAAAAAAACGAGTGGAGACTCCTAATCGAAAGGCTCATCAGTTTGAGTCTCCCTAACCCATTCTTACTAGGAAGAACAAGGTCTTTCCCCAACAATCTAAACACCCAAAACTCTAGCTATTAAAACAAATCAAGGAATCGATTCAAGGAAGCAAAAGAGACAATCAATATTAAGGGTTACCTTGAAAATCAAGGAGCAATAATCTCTTCAATCTTCAATGCCAATCTTCTACTATAAAATCACCCAATCTTGCTTTCACCCTCTAACTCTCTCTGCTTCTCTTAGCCGCCTCCAACACTCAAAAGAATTAGGGAATAGGGTTGTAGGGTTTAATCCCTCTTTATTCAATTTTACAACTAGCCCCCTCACCCTTTAGGATTTAAGCAAAAGTCATCCATATTCCCATTTTTATTATATTGAACACGATTATTACAATATCTCCCCCTTAAAAGAATTTCGTCCCGGAATTCCATCGCTGAACAAACTGGGTATTGGGACCTCATGTTCGCTTTCACCTCCCACGTTGCTTCTTGACCATTATGATATTGCCATTGCACCTTCACAAGACGAATCTCCCTAGTCCTTAGCTTATTCACTTTTTAGTCCAAGATGGCCACCGACTCCTCTACGTAACTTAACTTCTCATCCACACGAATATTGTCCAACGGTACCACCACATCGGACTCCGCTAAACACTTCTTCAGGTTCGACACATGAAAAGTGGAATGAATTCTTCGCAGGTCCTCAGGTAGGTCTAGTTTATAAGCTACTTCTTCCACCCGCTTAATGATAGAAAAGGGTCCAACGAACCGGGGCCTCAACTTTTCTTTCTTCCCAAAACGGATTACACCCTTCCAAGGTGAGACCTTTAGCATTACCTTGTATCCAACTTGGAACTCTATGGGTTTCCTCATTTTATTCGCATACATTTTCTAACGTCTTGCGCTGCTCTTAATCTTTCCCGAATCTGATTTACCTTATCGGCGGTTACTTGCACGATTTTCGGACCTGCCAGCTGCCTTTCACCCACCTCGTTCCAACACAAAGGTGTTCTACATTTGCGTCCGTATAATTCTTCAAACGATGTCGCCTGAATGCTGGCATGATAACTGTTGTTGTAGGAAAATTCTATCAACGACAGATGAACCTCCCACG
This sequence comes from Arctium minus, assembly GCA_954870635.1. NCBI lineage: Eukaryota > Viridiplantae > Streptophyta > Magnoliopsida > Asterales > Asteraceae > Arctium > Arctium minus. Next base: position 157,078,585 of record OX941081.1, read on the forward strand.
AGCCTTTGAAATCAATTGCACATGCTCGAAGCATGTCTTCCAATGTTTGGATGGTCCTCTCACTTTGACCATCCGTTTGAGGATGATAAGCAGTACTTAACTTGAGTTGCAAACCCAACTCCCTCTGAAGACTCCTCCAAAAAGATGATGTGAATCGACCATCGTGGTCCGATACTATAGATGATGGCACTCCATGCCTGGATACAATCTCATCTATATACAACTTAGCCAACTTCTCCAATGGATACGTCTCCTTAATCGGTAGGAAGTGGGCTGATTTGGTGAGTCGATCCACTATCACCCAAATGGCGTCACCCCCCTTAGGTGATCGCGGAAGTTCCGTGAAGAAATCCATCGCAATCTCATCCCACTTCCACACCGGTATCTCCAAAGATTGAAGTTCTCCATAAGGTCATTGATGCTCAACCTTAACCTTTAGGCATGTCAAGCATCGCTCGATGAAGTGAGCGATATCCTTCTTCAATCCCGGCCACCAGTAGCACTGTATTAGGTCACGATACATCTTATTGGTTCCCAGGTGTATTGAGTAGTGAGACTTATGAGCTTCCTCCAACACCCTCTTCCAAAGATCACCCATCTTAGGAACCCACATGTGGTCCCCTAAGCATTTCACTCCGTGACTGTCCACTGTTAACTAAGCCACAAACCCGACAATTCTCTCATTTTTCAAATCCTCTTCCAAAAGCGCTTTCTCTTGAAACTTCCTAACTTCGTCCAAGAAACTGGACGTTGCTTCGACTCGAAAGGCTACAACTTTTATCACTTCTCCCCGTTCCTTTTGACTCAAGGCGTCGGCTACTACATTGGATTTACTCGGATGGTAAAGAATCTCGTAGTTGTAATCGCTTAACAATTCCATCCACCTCCTTTGCATCGTGTTCAACTCCTTCTGGTTGAACAGATGCTTAAGGCTCTTGTGGTCAGTGTAAATCTGACACTTAACCCCGTACAAGTAGTGCCTTCAGATCTATAAGGCTAAAACCACTGCCGCTAACTCTAAGTCATGCGTAGGGTAGTTCTTCTCATGCTCCTGCAACTAACGAGACACATAAGCGATCACTTTCCCATCTTGCATCATACACACCCTAAACCCAACTTCGAAGCATCGCTATAGATCATGAATCCTTCAGATCCGTTGGGTAGGGATAAAATTGGTGCACTACTCAGGCTTTTCTTCAATTTACCGAATGCACCCTCTTGGGCTTCGGTCCACACGAACCTAACATTCTTCTTAGTCAAGGAGATTAATGGCATAGCTATATGAGAGAAGTCCTGAATGAACTTCCGGTAATAGCCAACTAACCCAAGGAAGCTCCTTACTTCCGACGGAGACTTTGGTGCTTCCCAACCCCTAATGGCCTCGATCTTAGCTGGATCGACCTTGATACCGCTCCCTGATACAACATGTCCCAAAAACTGCACTTCTCTCAGCCAAAATTCGCACTTCGAGAATTTGACATATAATTTCTCGCGCTTTAGCAATTCCAACATCGATCGAAGATGCTTCCCATGATCACTCATGGATCGTGAATAGATTAGGATATCATCGATGAATACGATCACACAATTTTCCAAGAGTGGACTACACACTCTGTTCATCAGGTCCATAAATACAGTTAGGGCATTAGTTAAACCGAAAGGCATGACTAAGAATTCATAATGTCATACCTCATACGAAAGGCCGTCTTGGGTACGTCCTCCCCCTTACCTTATGGTCACCCAATCGCAAGTCTATCTTCGAGAAGTAACTTGCTCCTTGCAGCTAATCGAAGAGGTCATCGATCCTCGAAAGCGGATACTTATTCTTGATCGTCGCCTTGTTGAGCTCACGGTAGTCTATGCACATACGCATAGACCCATCCTTCTTCTTGACGAACAACACTGGTGCTCCACACGGTGAAGTACTGGGACGAATGAAACCCTTGTCGAGCATCTCTTGCAGTTGGGTCATCATCTCCTTCATCTTGGTTGGTGCCAAACGGTAGGGTGCCCTTGCTATTGGTGCCACTCGAGGTATCAAGTCAATTATGAACTTCACTTGCCAATCTAGAGGCAAATTGGTCAAGTCCTTCGGAAACACCTCCGGGTACTAAGTTACCACCGGAACGAACTCTAGTCCCCTCTTCTCTTTCTTAGCATCTAGTACATACGTTAAGAACCCCAAACACCCCTTCACTAAGCACCGCCTAGCTTTAATCATCGAGATTAAGCACAATTTTCTATCCCAACGATCCCTATAGATTGGATCAACTTCTTATTACATACTATGTTGGCATCGTTAGAAGCCAACTAGTCCATCCCCACGAAGACGTCAAATCCCCCATACCCATCGGGTATAACCGTAACAAGAATAAATGACCGTCAATGTCAATCCTACACCCCTCATATACTTCCCCCACCAAGACTCGACTATCATCGACTACCTCTACTTCAAACCCATGACTTAACTTCTTGGGTTCCACATGAAATTTCCGAATAAAGTTCGGCGACACAAACGAACGGTTTGCGCCTGAGTCAAACAACACCTTAGCTACAGTCGAGTCAATAAGTAAAGTAGTTGTCACTACATCTGGTGTTTCCACCGCCTCCTCAGCCGTCATGTGGAATGCTCTTGCCTTTGCCCAGGACCGGTTCCACCTTCTTCTCTCCCCATTTTTCTTCGAAACCTCCAGCCGATCCCTTATTCAGTTGTGGGTAATCCGTCTTTATGTGGTCGGAAGAACCACACTGATAGCATGACCTCGGTCCCTGACAGTCCTGAGCCATATTCCCCGTCTTTCCACACTTGAAACATCCATATTTGTCCATCATACACTCCCCTCTAAGCATCCGGTTACATTTCCCACACGAATTATCCCCAGACCTCGGCGTTACCCGCTGCTCGGGTCTTGCAGTCTTAATCTTCTTAGTGTCACGCACGGGTCCTTCCCACTTTCTCTTGTCGACACTTCTTTCAAACATCCAACTAAATTTTTTCTTTTCAGTCATCTCAGCCGCGTTAATTGTCGCTTGAAATGTGGTAGGGTCTCACGCAGCCACCAACTCTCTAATATTGCTTCTCAGCCTATAGAGGTACCTCCCTATACGTCGTTCCTCGTTCAACACATAGATCTCAGCAAAACGGGCCTTTTCTAGAAACTTGGTCGTGTATTCATGAACCATCATTTCTCCTTGCTCTAAACTCAAAAATTCGTCTTCCAGCTTCTTGACGACCACTAAGGGGCAACCCTGAGCTTTGAATTTGGCGATGAAGGTCTCCTAGGTCATACCCCTTGCCGCCTTTGAACCCTCACCACCGGTCTCAGCCTCCTACTAGAATATTGCATTGTCTCTCAGCATGGACAAAGCAAACACTACCTTGTCTTCATCGGCACACTTGCAGGTGTCAAAACCAATTCCATCTCTCGATTCCACTTGATAACCACTATCAGATCGCATTCTCCCTTGAAGTTAGGGGGCTTGCAAGAAGAAAACGATTTGTAGTTACAACCCTTATCCGTTACCACTTTAGTTGTGTAACATCCGGAATTATAACTGAGTAAGTCTTAATTCTAAATGTTCCATTTATTGCTTAGGTGTCCTATTTGATTTAATTTTATCCCTAAATTGTATAAATGGTTCCTTAGTATGCGTTATCTGTGAATCGTGACTTTTCGAATGAGAAATCGAGCATTCAGACACACTCAGCGACCTTGCCAACGACTATGACACATGTCAATGTCGCGGAGGCAAAGTCGCGGGATGCCTTTGGGTTACGGTACATCTCTCGTGAGAGTGCCACGTGATTGTACCCTTGGGCACTCTTGCTGGTCACAATCGCTGAGATTGTACCGAGGGCCTATAAGATTCAGCGACTATGCCCTGGCGATAGTGCCCAGGGAAATGTCGCGGGGCACAATCGCCCGCGTGGTCTGGTCGATTAAAAACACCATTTCCAGCCTCTATTCACTTCATAACTTTAAAATCAGATCTAGGGTTTGTTTGAGAGCATTTTTGGGGCGATTTTCTTCACTTCTCCACTCTCTTACTTCATTTATTACATAGAGGTTGTTGAGGGGTTTTCAAGCATTTAATCAACCACTTAAAGGTTGCTTTTAAGACCTAGTAATCAAGTATTTGGAGTCTCAAGACTTCATTTCTCTCCATTCCCTCTATTTTCTAGGTTTTGGTTCAAAACCTAGATTGTGAGTTTACTAAACCTTTGTTAAAACTATATACACATCATAATCTTCTATTTGTTATCATTGTTATATATTAGCTCAAAGTATTTGTTTCTCTAAGTTCAAGTACTTGAGATTTTCTTATGAAGATATGTTGGAAATGGGTTTATATGTGATATGCCATGATTTGATTTAAATGTTCAAGTATTTGGGGTTTTCCTTCATGTATACCAACTATGAGTATTTTGATTTGATTTGGGTATATATGTTTTAGTAGATGATGATTTCTACTTGGAATGCCTTCTTGGTGATATTTCACCTACATATTGTTTATGTTGAAATTTAGGTCTTATATTGGACTTACATGATTAGGATGGTGATATAATACCCATGGTTGGTATTGAATTATATATGGTTGAAATATACCTCACAAACCTTCTATATGTTTTATGTTGGACGAACCAAGTCAGTAGACACTAGGAGGATGTAGTCTTGGGTGCCACCGTGTGGGTATGTGCCTAGACCTCCACCATTCGGGGTAATGCCATGGTTGTAGTCCTCGAGTGTGCTGGGACTTTGGGTGTCACTCTTAGTAGTTGGCACTAAGGTACATTGTCTCTTTGGGTGGAACTTGATTGGTGCTATGGGTATCCCCTATTGACTCCACATATTGTTGAATTCTGGTTAACTGCTGATAAGAATTGTAACTGTTCATGCATGCTTATTATGGTTCAACTCACTAGGATTTTTGGCCTAACACTTGTTTGGCGTCGATGTGTATCTCAGGTTCTAGCGGCGCCGGTCCTAAGCAGGCCTAGTTGCTTTGGGTGAGAGCTTGGGGATTTTGCACATGGACGTATTATACTTTTTGGAAAGAACTGTTGGGTTTATAGATAACAACCCTTTTTGTAATCTCTTTTCTAGTTGTAGAAATTAGATTAGTTGGTTGTTATTTATTATCCGTTAAATTACAACTGTAATTAAACATGTATATTTATATTTCCCCATTTTTGGGAGGCTCTTGCTATGACAATTTTTAGTATACCTCATGTCCGTTTTCCGGATTTTTGTTATCACTATTTTTAGGGTGTTACAAGTTGCCACATGAGGAGTTGATTGAGAGTGACTACCCACCACAGTTACCGACGGGCTAGACCTCTCAGTCCCTTCTATCTTTTCACTCCTTTCTTTAGTTTTAGAAGTTGTCCTCGCTTGGTGCGCCAATAGAGCTTGCAAGGTTTTCTGAACTTTTCCCAATTTAGTGGCGAAAGTCTCATGAGTTACAAAGGCTTGAGTCCGTCCCCCGCCTCGGCTCCTCGATCGCCCTTTTCCCCTAACAGTAGCCGAACTCTCTTGAAGAGAAGGTTCTTGCTCCGCTAAGAGCTCTATACTTCTCGCTCGATGACCTCCTCGCACCGTCTTTCGTCCTCGAGTTCCCGCTTCGGGCTCATCTAACTGAGTGGCAGCCTTCCGCGACCCTTTTCCTCGCCCCTTTTCCTCACCCCTTTCCATGACCACGACCCCTTCCCCGAGTAGCTTCTTGCCTCAGAGGAGCTGTGGGTCCATCCACAACTACCTCATTCACCGGTATTGCTTCAGCAACCGACACAGATCTACTACTCGTTAAATGTTCTGACATGGTGCTTACTGAAAAGACGCAAACACAAAACATTCAACCAACAGTCCCATCGTAATAAGGCAAATTAAGCACATACATGTACCTGTAAATTCACAATTACATTGTCCGGATGTAATTCCAATTTACATGCTAGTCCTCACTACGCTACTACTCAAGTCCCTGTTAAGGTCACCCTAAGGCCTTCCTATTTCTCAGTTGTGCTTCTACACTCCCAGTTTAAGTTTAGGCCCGTCCGGTCACCTAGATCCCTTAAACTATGACTCTGATACCAACTGTAACAACCCAAACTTGCAGAAATAAAACATGAACAACTTTAACATAAATCAATGCCAAAACGGCCCCAAGACAACAATTTAAAATCCAAGGTTTGCGGAAAAGCAACCTAATACACAACTGAGAATTTAAAAGGAAACAACTAAGTTCGGTAAGCTAAGTTGACACCCTTCTAGATGGAGCTCTTGGATCACAACTTCTCCTTCCCCTTACCAGATGCTCCAACTTCATGCCCTCATGAAAAGGTTTTTAGTTTTGAAAGAGTGAGGATTAGACCGAAAGTTCTAGTGAGTTCCCTTTAAGAACAATTTCACGCCAAGAAACATATAAAAAATTATAATGATATAAACCAGTTCAGTTTTAGTAAAAACATCATGCTCACAATTCACGTTTATGGCACACACTACCATTACACGAAGGTAATAGTGTATCTGGCTCACACTGCCTCATTTTGAGACACCCCCCATTGGCATATACGGGACACACACCCTGGTATGAGCACGGGCGGGACACCCCCCTGACTTAGGCCGCAACACACTAATACAATGTATGCATACATTCACCATATCAAAAGCGTTAAAGCATAAGGTACATTTAATAATTATCGCATGCATAAAATAGCATAAACATTAGTAATCATTTGGTTAGAAAAACTCACATGGATCCCGACATAACTTTCCTTATTAACTCCTTTAGAATGGAACCTACTAATACAGTAACAGGACCGTAAGGTCCAGAATATCTCACACTAGATTGGGTCATGGTCTAAAACACATTCACACCCCCTCTGGTTTTCCCGAGTAACAACTACAACGCCCAGGCTCCCCAACTTCCGGGTCTGCCGCCTCCTGGCTCCCCCTACACTGGGCTTTCGACTCCAGGGTCCAGCCCGGGTGAACCAACTCTCGACCCTCCCCTACCCTGACTCCCGGGTCTTGCCTGGGTGTGCCGACTCCCGGCCCCATGACACTCACGGCCTCCACGGTGACTTCCCACCCAGGACCCCGTCTCCCGGGGCTCCCCTTCCCGGGTGCATACCCTTCCCGGTCTCCCCGGGGTCTAACGATCCGGGACCCGACTCCCTTCCCTTCCCGAGTGCGACTTTCCAGCTGCAACGACTGGGGGGTTTCCACACGCAGGGTTTTCAAGGCCAAACAAAAGGGACTGGGGATTCCAATGCCGATCATCTTACTAGAGGAATAGGGAGAAATAGATTTCGATAAACAAAACGAGTTCAGACTCCCAATCGAAAGGCTCATCGATTTGAGTCTCCCTAACCCATTCTCACTAGGAAGAACAAGGTCTTTCCCTAACAATCCAAACACCCAGAACTCTAGCTATTAAAACAAATCAAAGAATCAATTCAAAGAAGCAAAATAGACAATCAAGATTAAGGGTTACCTTGAAAATCAAGGAACAAGAATCTCTTCAATCTTCAATGCCAATCTTCTTATCCAAAATCACCAATCTTGCTTTCACCCTCTAACTCTCTCTGCTTCTCTTAGCTGCCTCCAACACTCAAAAGAATTAGGGAATAGGGTTGTAGGCTTTAATCCATCTTTATTCACTTTAATCCATCTTTATTCACTTTTAAAACTCACCCATATTCCCATTTTTATTACATTAAACACAGTTATTAAAACCCTATAACTCAAGAGCTTAACGAGGTGAGAATGAGATCCTTGAGAAACTTGAACTAGCACAAATCAATACCCAAGAACACCTAAAATGTCATAAATGATCAAGGGTTTAGAGTGGGTGGATGACATTAATGGTAAGAGAGTGAAGGAGGGAAGACTTACCAGGTTTCCTTGAGAGAAAATCGCACCCTGAGAGCTTTGATTGAGAATAATGGGGTAAATGAGGGTTTGAGGCCGTTTTCTTCTATTTAACAGGTTACCGTGTGCGCGCGGGTTCTCGCGCGGTTCCACTCACGTGGTAAGCCGCGCGGAGCACTGGAGCCGCAATTGGTCAGAGTCCAGCGCGGATGGTTGTGAAATTCCACCCGTGCGGTAAGCCGTGCCAAGCACTGGAGGGGGAATTTTGTCTTCAACTCAAAATCTTGCCCAACATCAATTAATACGGGGATTATAAGTCATAACGCAATTAAGACCCAAAATTCGGGGTGTTACAATCCTACCCACCTTGGAATGGATTTCGTCCCTGAAATCCCGACTACTTGAATAAATAGGGATATCGACGTTTCATGTCCTCCTTCGCTTCCCACGTCACATTAGCACCGCGGTGGTGCTTCCATTGAACCTTAACCATCGTGACCTCTTTGTGACAGAGTCTTTTGGTCTCTCTCTCTCTATAATAGCTTCAGGCTCCTCAACACAACGATTGTCGTCAACCCAAATTTCCGACAACGGTATGATGCTTTCCTCCTCTGCCATACACTTACGCAGATAACACACATGGAACGTAGGGTGGATCCCGTCCATCTCTGGTGGCAAGCCTAATTTGTAGGCTTGTAGTCCAATGCGCTCGATCATGGTGAACGGTCCAAGGAAACGGGGACCCAACTTCCTGCGCTTTCCAAACCGTATCAAGCCTTTCCATGGGGACACCTTTAGCATCACGCGGTCCCCCACTTGAAATTCTACCGGTCGTCTCTTTTTGTCGGCATAACTCTTTTTTCGATCTTGTGCCACCTTCAATCGTTCCCTTATGGCCTTAACTTTGTTGACCGTCTCTTGCACAATTTATGGCCCAACAAACTGCTTTTAGCCCGCCTCGAGCCAACATACGGGGGTCCTACATTTCCTCCCGTACAATGCCTGGAATGGTGCCGCACCAAGGCTAGAGTGGTAACTATTATTGTATGCAAATTCTACCAAAGGTAAATGAGTATCCCAATTACCACCAAAATCTATCACACACGATCTAAGCATATCTTCCAAGGTTTGAATTGTCCTTTCGCTCTGTCCGTCTGTCTGTGGATGGTATGTCGTACTCAGATTCACCCTCGTACCCAACTCTTGATGCAACACTCCCCAAAATCTTGATGTAAACCGACTATTACGATCGGAAACTATAGACAAGGGTGTACCATGTCTAGAGACCACTTCATCAATATAGAGTTTTGCCAATTTAGCCATCGGTAAAGTTTCCCGCATCGCTAGAAAGTGAGCACTCTTTGTCAACTGATCAACAATCACCCAAATGGTGTCGTTACCTTTCATCATCTTTGGTAGCTTGGTCACGAAGCCCATGGTAATCTTGTCCCACTTCCACTCGGGTATCTCCAAGGATTGTAAGCTCCCATACGGACGTTGATGCTCAACCTTCACTTGTGAATAAGTCACGCACCTCTCCACATAATGCGCCACGTCCAACTTCATAAACGGCCAACAATAGTGCAACTTTAAGTCCCTATACATCTTGGTGCTTCCCCGGGTGAATGGAGTATTTGGACTTGCGAGCGTCCTCCAAAAGTAGGTCTTGGTTTCCTCCAATCTTTGGCACCCACACACGCCCATTAAAGCATTTGATCTTACGACTATCATCCTACAAGGATAGTCGTTGCTTGGTCATTACTTCTTCCTTGAGGTTTTCTTCCAATAAGGCCTTGGCATGGGCCTCTTTAATTTGCTCCATAAGACTTGACACCAATTCAATCCTTAAGAGTTTGGCTTGAAGTCTCCCACTATACTCTTTCCGGCTCAACGCATCGGCCATGACGTTTGCTTTACCCGGATGGTAAAACAACCCACAATCGTAATCTTTAAGGAATTTCGACCATCACCTTTGCCTCATTTTTAGCGCCTTTTGATCGAAGACATACTTCAAGCTCTTATGGTCCGTATAAAAGGTACACTTAGTGCCATAGAGATAGTGTCGCCACAACTTTAACGTGAACACTACCGCCGCTAGTTCCAAATCATGAGAGGGATAGTTTTTCTCGTGCACCTTTAGTTGTCTCGATGCATAGGCGATCACCTTCCCTCTTTGCATGAGTATGCACCCCAGACCCATCTTGGATGCATCGTTATAAACCACAAAATCCTCCGATCCCTCCGGCAAGGATAAGATTGGGGCTTCATACAACTTCTTTTGCAAAGTCCGGAATGCCTTCTCTTGAGTGTCGGTCGACACGAATTTCACATTCTTCTTAGTTAGAGCCGTCAACGAAGAAGCAATCTTGGAGAAGTCTTGGATGAATCTTTGATAATAACCCACTAAGCCTAAGAAGCTTCGAATTTTGGATGGACTTTTGGGTGGTTCCCAATTCATCAGAGCTTCTATCTTGGTGGGGTCCACCTACAAGCCCTCTTATGTGACCACGTGCCCTAAGAATTGCTCCTCCTTCAACCAAAATTCACACTTAGAGAACTTGGCGTATAATTTCTCCTTCCTCAAAACTTCCAATACTTCTTGAAGGTGTTGCACGTGATCGGATTCGTCTTTGGAGTAGATTAGGATATCATCAATGAACACGATTACCGACTTATAAAGTGGACTATTCATGTAACTAGTTAAAGAAGAGAAGAGCTAGCACAAATCGTCTTTGCAGCGTAAGCTACTGCTAAATGGAATTGTATCATCCATGGCGAGGGTATCGTATAATAAGAGAACGGTTGCTTTTAGGAGTGATCTGTTCATTAAACTAGAAATTTAATAAGAGAAGAAAGAGCAAGTAAAGTAAAATAGTATGCCGAAGCCATAGATCTTGCCCGGGATGCTCCCAAGGTTCATCGGGACATTGGAACGGTCGGCACACTCGGTTCATCAAATCCATGAACACCGTCAGGGTGTTCGTTAAACCGAAAGACATTACCAAGAATTCGTAATGTACGTAGCGTGTCCTAAAAGCCGTCTTTGGGATGTCACCTTCCTTGACCTTTACTTAGTGGTAGCCCGAACGTAGATCGATCTTCAAGAAACATCCCACTCTTTGGAGTTGGTCAAATAAGTCGTCGATTCTAGGGAGTGGATACTTATTCTTCACGGTTACCTTGTTCAATTCTCTATAATCTATGCACATCCTCATTGTGCCATCTTTCTTTTTCACGAATAAGATCGGTGCTCCCCAAGGCGATGAGCTCGGTCTCACAAATCCCTTCTCAAAGAAGTCTTGTAGTTGTCCCATCATTTCCTTCATTTCTAATGGGGCTAAACGATAAGGAGCTTTACCTATTGGAGCCGCTCCCGGTGCTAAGTCAATCTTGAACTCCACTTGACGATCGGGCGGTAATCCAGGCAAGTCATTCGGAAACACATCGGGAAATTCATTTACCGTATTCACATCTTCCAGTGTTTTCTTCTCGATCTTGGCGTCTATAACATATGCTAAAAAGGATGAGCGTCCATTCGATAAGTACTTCCGTGCTTTCACCATGCTGGTAATTTCCACCTCACCATTCCGCCTCTTCCTATACATGGTCACCGCCTCATCGTCAGAAATTGGGATTCGAATTAGTTTCTTCGCACAAAGAATCTCGGCATGATTGTTCGCTAACCAATCCATTCCTATGACAACGTTGAATCCTCCAATAACCATCGACATCAAGTCAACCGGAAACTTCCTTCTTTCAATCTCCAATTTGCAGCCCCTAAGAACATCTCGGACCACTACTTGGTCACCATCCGCCAACTCTACTACTAAGGCATCTTCTAAGCTACTAGTGGGCACATACAACTTTTGACAGAAAGAACTCGACACAAACGAAAAACTTGTGCCAGAATCAAACAATATACGTGTAGGTACGAAGGTTAGAAGAAACGTACCCGACACTACATCAATCGAAGCCTTCGCCTCCTCGGTGGTCTTCTGAAAGGCTCCTCCCGTCGCTCTTGGAGGGTCCATCTTCTTTCCTCTGCTACCCACGGTCTTTAATTTCTGGCATTCGCTTATGATATGGCCCGACTCCTTGCATCCAAAACAAGTTTGTCCCCTAATCGGAAAGTCTCTGTAATGGTGGCCCGACTTGACACACTTGAAGCAGGGTTCAGACCCCAAATTACACAGACCGAAGTGTTTGCTCCGGCACTTGGAGCAATATGGGACCTCTCGCCTAGTACCGACCCCCCGTTGATTGCTTTTGAATTGCCTCAGCTTCTTGGAGGGTACTGAACTTCCCTCCCATATTCTCTTCTCGACTACTCCACCTCTCTCCACTTTGTTTAAACCATAAGAATCTTCCACCAATTGGGCTTCCTCGATCGCCTCCCAAAGGGTAGAGGCCTTAGACACCCGTACCATATTCATCATCTCTTTCGGTAAACCTTTGATGTAGGCTTTGATCTTTTCCATCTAAGTGGGACCAAATGTCCCACCAAACCCAGCTTGTCCATGAACAATTTGTTGTATTCTTTCACAGACAAATTCCCTTTCTTTAAACATCGGAACTCATCGATGATCCGGTCCATAGATCTCTCGTTGCAATATTCTTCAAGCACCTTCCTCTTGAAGGTTTCCCAATCCAACTTGTCTAGCACAGAAGCCTCTAGGGACATAGATTAGATGTTCCACCATGTGAGGGTCGCCCCTCTTAGAATTTGAAAGTCGAAGGTCACTTTTTGGCCTTCTCTACATCCACTTGTTCGGAAAGCTTGCTCCATCTCACGAATCCAATTCATACACACTATTGGATCGTCATTTCCCTTAAACTCGGGTGGTCTGCAACTTAAGAAGGTCTTGAAAGAGCATGACTTCGTTGGTTGTCGTGCTTCCAAAGTTGCCACTCCGTCCGTAGGGATTTCGTTTCCAATTCCCCCGGATCCCACTATAATTATATTTTCTGCAACCGTCTCATGCCTACGGTTGTTAGTGTCCCTGTCCTCGAGCAACTTCAAAAACATCTCTTGTTGTTGAGCCATAGCCGTGTTCATGTCTTGCATCATTCGGTCCATCATTATCGGCTCAGATGTGGCTATGTTGTGTCGAGGTATATGCTCAGGCCCTCCGCCCAAAACGTTAAGTTGGGGTGGGGGAAATTCAGCCGTTGTCGCCCTTGGTTGGTCGATCGTGGATGTCGTCGTGTCATGACCATCCGATCGATTACGAGTGTTTACCATTTCGTCTGCCACATATATACAAGAATAGAGATGAGAAAAAGACTAAAGGATTTAAACATAAGGAAACGTACTACCACATTCATCAATCATCATAACAGTAGTAATCTAAGCATGCTTACGTAACAACACATTCATAATAGCAGTAGCTATTTGAAATTATGAACACGTCACACATAAGAATCCTTGCTACCACCGTCACAACTCTCAACTTATGTAGTTCCGTTGGTTCTAAGGCCATCTTATCTTAAGAGTTCTACCCAATCTCATCATTCATAACTTATTCGATCTAAGCTTAAGTCTAGGTACCTTACTTTCATACCTTGTTCACTTAAACTACTGCTCTGATACCAATTTGTAACACCCTAAAAATTGGGGTTAATTTAAGCCTAAAATAAATGCGGAATAAACGAGTCTATCATAATAGTATCACCCAAAAAGGGGAATAATTGTATGGAGTTTACAATAAAGGAATCAAGTGAGATTGAACTCAACAACATACTAATCTAGACCAACTATTTCTAGATTACGTACGGGTGTCGACATCTCACTTCCAAAAGTATATCTTCACTATATCAATGTACACCTCTATAATCTTCAAAAATGCTATCATCCTTCAACGGCTCTCCACTCAAGCCCGAGGAATCCCACCGCTAAAATGACATGTTATACATATCATTTTTTAGAAAAAGTGTTAGGCTAAAGCCTAGTGATATCAAACATTTATATTGAGAAATCATTAAATTCTAAAAAAATAGTTAAGAAAAGCCAGTGGAATAAATAAAGACAATTCTTCATTTTATTACAAATACCTCTTGGGTTGACGGGGGAGACCCGCTTACTAACACAGTGACGAAATATAAAAGTAAGCCACTTGATGTATTAGTAAAACCAAACACATAATAAAGTACCTGCAATGGATGTTAGGCTCAGTAGCTTTAAACGTACACCCACGGAAAGTCAACTTCAACCACATAGGGTCCTTACATTGAGATCCTCGCTAAATATCGCGTACTAGCACGTAGGGCTTATACCTCATCCGATGCCTAAGCATGCCTCGATGTGGAAAACAAGGGTTCCATCATCGGATCAAAGATTATAAATATATGTGGGTTTCGTGACGCCCAAATGCAATCAAATAATACATTCAATGTCCACAAAACCAATCAATGACTTCCAACAGTTAAGATGCCACCATATATGCAAGATCATGAATCCATATAGTTACTCCCAAAAGTTCCAAGAGGTTCCGTTCTAACTTGTTAAATGCTACTTCCACACACACCAAATCATTTTACCTAAGTCCTCATTCAATAATACATAACCATATTTCAAAACCCTAATCTTGATTTCCAAGTATTTAATCACAAGGTTACAGAAAACATGTTTCTCATGTGCAAAATCCACAACTAAACCAAAATGTAAGCTCTTGACCTTAAAATCATACCCTTCCACATAAACCCCCAAAATCTCCAAAAATTAGGTTTTAGTGAAAACTCACCCAAATCATATAAATAAAAAATGGAGATGTTGAGAAGGTTAAAATCCACATTTTAACATGTATAAAGTTTATAAAAGAGAATGAACTCACCTTGTAGGGTTGTAGCTTAAAACCCTAGAACTCAAGAGCTTAAAGAGGTGAGAATGAGATCCTTGAGAAACTTGAACTAGCACAAATCAATGCTCAAGGGTTTGGAGTGGGTGGATGACATTAATGGTAAGAGAGTGAAGGAGGGAAGACTTACCAAGTTTCCTTGAGAGAAAATCGCACCCTAAGATCTTTGATTGAGAATAATGGGGTAAATGAGGGTTTGAGGCCGTTTTCTTCTATTTAACAGGTTACTGTGCATGCGCACGGGTTCTCGCGTGGTTCCACTCGCACGGTAATCCATGCGGAGCACTGGAGCTGCGATTGGTTAGAGTCCTGCGTGGATGGTTGCGTGGTTCCACTCACGCGGTAAGTCGCGCCAAGCACTGGAGGGGGAATTTTGTCTTCAACTCAAAAGCATGTCCAACATCAATTAATACGAAGATTCTAAGTCAAACCACAATTTAGACCAAAAACTTGGGGTGTTACAGTCAATGGTTTAGTTAATATAGTTTATAAGATCTGATCCTATAAAAGCATCTCCAATGGATATTCTTAAAGTATATTTAATAGGAGCCTCTTATATAAGCAAAAAGTGTAGATAATTATCTGAGATAATTCTTACATCCTTAGAGTTACAAGAACTTCAGTTCTTATCTTGAACTTGATGTGAAGTGACATTTTTTATTCTCTCTCTCTCTCTCTCTATATATATATATATATTGTTAGTCCCAAATAAGTAAACAAGTATTGTAGAAGGGGGGGTGGTGAATACAATACAAAATTTTCACCTAATTTTAATTCTTTTATTGATAAAAAATATCAAGAATTACACTTAACTTACAAAAGATTGTTGCGGAAAAGAATAGTAAAACTATCCTAACAATCTAACACTTAGAAAACCTTTTAGAACACAACTTTAAAAAACACTAAGACAAAAAGCTATGAAGGATAGAAAACTAACAACTTGCTTGAAAATGCACTAAGATCACTTAAGCTGAAAGCATGATTTGCAAGGAGCGAACATCACTCTTTATATACTACCCCATGCATTAAATACAAAGGACACTTGTTATTTAATGTATGAGTAGTTGAGATTTCTTCAATAAATTATAAGATATTTGAAGTGACTTATCACAATACAAAAGGTAACTTTTGTACTATGAAAGGACAATATCTTAATAAAATACATCTGGTACAAATCTTTTTGAGATCTTTTAAGAAGAAAGTTTCAATCAGATCAGAACTCAAGTGTATATCCTCTGTGCAAAAGAAGTTTCCATTTATTTTTGTCAGAAAGACATTGAGAACGAGGAAGTATAGTCAAATCGTGAGGGTTTGCTATAAAGATACCACCGAATGAGGAGGGTGTTCGGCAGAGCGAAGATGTGCCGAAGGTTTGGCAGAGGTTGCCGAATGAGAGGAGATCGACAAGGTTGTCCTCTGCCGAATAAGATTCAGTTCGGTAAGAGGATGTCTGCCGAAGATGTTGAATGTCTTCGGCATTGTAGGCTTAGTTCTTTTAAAGTTCATCTTGATATGCATCATTAGACTTGATTCATGTTGGATTCGGTTGGTCTTCGATTCACCGATCTTTTTAAGGCACAACTAAGCTATTACAAAGAACCATAAAATTTTCTAAGTATGAAAATGTTTAATCATTTTACAGATATAATGACAAGCCGAAAAGGGGAGGTCATCTTCAAATCTTAGATGACCTAACAAACTCCCCTTATTTGATGATGACATCCCAAACTTAGCTAAAAGAGATAGGTACAGAATAATGCATTTTGACCCTTTTTATACTCTTTTGGGTTCTTTTACACATAGACCATTCTTTTTGTTTCTTTTTGGACTTTTTAGAGTATCCGACATTTACAAGTATATAAGAATGAAATAATAAGCTATACATAATATTTACTTCAAAAGCTAAATTTGTACTTTGTATTAATCCTGTAAGAAGATTACAATACAAGACAAAGAAGAAATAAAGTACAATGTTTTTTTTAAAGAAAACACTAAGATTCTTCAAATGGGAGATGATGAGTGAAGTTTCTCTTCTTCAGTTCGGCAGTAACAACATTGTAGAAGTCCACCGCACCCATGGGGATAATTTGAAGAATTCCACTTAGAAAGATGCTATCGGAAAGAGGGATTTGTTCGGCTCTGAAGAAGCAAATTTGACAGAGGGCATCGTTGAAGAAGATCCCATAAGTTGGCTTAAGAATGACAGAAGTGGAGGGATGAGGCACCGCAGTCGGCAATGATAGGTCAAGGTTGGAAATGTCTGGAACCTTTCCTTCCTTGGCCATAGTAGAAAATACTCCTTCCTTCTTGGAGGACCTTGACTTCGGTTTAGAGACGGGAGGAAGGTCGACTCTGAGATTTTCAATTATCTTCTTTTCAGCAGGAGTATGAACAATATTGTACCGTCTTCGGTAGGAACCGAAATTCTTTTGAAGATCACGAATGAAATTTTCAACTTCAGGTTTGAAAGCATTTTTGCTTTTGTCCAAGCATATCACAATCTCCATCCATTCGGTTATTCCATACCTAAGAAGAGTGTCAAGTCTCTCAAAAAACCTGGAAATATCTTCCCTTATGATGATTAGTCGAGTGGTGTCACATTCTTTGCAAGGTTTAAGAATTTTGACATCGATGATTTTGAGAGAATTCTTTAGGTTGGAGAGAGCCTTGTGGTACCAATCAATGCACATAGTCTTGATCTCTTCATTTTTCTTAGCCGAATCTTTAAAGCACCAAATTGAAGAAGTTTAACATTGGTTGCATCGGTTGGGACGTTTGCCTTCTCATCCTCTTCCTCAGACAATTCCTGAGATAGCTTTTGAGATTGATCATGTTGCAATTGAGCTAGCTCAACCTTTTTGAATTCCTCTGCCGATAGACCAAGTTCAGAGGTAGTCTTTAGAGGAGGAGGAGCAAGCCTCAATCCAGTTCCATCGGTAAACTGCTTCTTCCTAGCTTCTTTTAGATGCTTGGCTTCCGCAGCTTCTTCCTCAGGACTGACGATCTTCTTACCTTTGTCCTTTTTCGGTAAAGACTCCTCCTTGGACTCTTCGACTACTTTAGAAGAGTGGTTGGTTCCTTTTCCTTCAGCACTATTGGCAACAATGACAGTGTTGGTGCCTTCAAATTCGGCAGATGCTTTCGAAAGTTCCTTTTCTTCTTTAGCTTTTGCACCTTCTTTGTCTGTCGGTTGCTACCCTTCAACCAAAGGATCCTGTTGTTGAGAAGATTGTTGTAGAGGAGGGTCTGAAGGTTCTTCCCAGCGCATACTAGTAATCACAATCTGAGGAGTATTGAAATCCCCCTTATATATTTTCTCCCCCTCAGTATGTGTCGGCAAAGAAAGGCCAGCTTTCGCCATAAGACGACCGATGCGACGATCAATACGATGCAAATACAGGCGATCATCAGAACCGAAAGCGGAGTCGCTGATGTCGATGTCAAGGGTTTTGGCACAGTACTGAGCCACCGAAGCAGGCATGCCGTCAATCTCGGCATTGATCTTTGAGAGAGCATCGAGAATCTGAGTGTTTACCTGATCCTGTGTATTAGCCCTTTGCCGAAGAGAAGCAAGCTCTTGGTCACGAGCATCGGAGGCGGCTTTGAGGGCAGCCATATGGAGGGTGAGATTGGTTTTGTTGTCTATGATCTTGATAACCTCTTTGAGAACAACATCCAAAGCATCACTAAGAGGGTCACGAAGACCGAGAATATCCTGCTGCATGACCTCCATGCATTTGAAAAGGTCAGATTTCACACGAAGAATTTCGGTATTTTGCTCCTTAATAAGACAAAGGAGCTTGTCAAGAGAGTTGTTTGTCGCATCAAGAAAAACAGATAGCTCTTGATCTCGGATAGATCCCTGTTCAAGTAAGGTGATTCGGTGACCAATGGTACCAAGAAAACAATCAAACTCCCCTTACAGACGCTCAAATTGATGCCCAAGAAAACGATATTGCTGATTAGTATCCTGAATGTCGGCAAGCACTTCAGCAGGAATGGATAAAAGAGTTTGAGAGGGGTTCGACACATATGGAGGTGGTACCAAAGTCCCTGCCCTTTCGGCAGTGGGAGATGGAGGTTGGTGAGGCAAGGTTCGGTGAGGTGGTGGAGGTTGTCTTTTTAGTGGGAAACCAGGTGGGGAGTCATTGTCAGAAGAAGAAGAATGGGGAGTAGTGGATTTAGGAGAAGGGGTAGGTTTTTTAGGAGAAGGTTTCTTGGGTGACGTTTTTGGTGGGGAGGTTTTCGGTGATGAGAGAGTGGGTGAAGGTGATTTTTCGGCAACGATTAGTTATGTCGAAAGCATATATTTCGGTGAAGGGGAAAAATGTTCGGTTGCAGCATAGGAGGTTGTGTAATCGAAATCATATCTAGAAACTCATTGGTGCTCTTGGAACTGGCACCTAGAATTTTCGACTCTTCATCGAGTTGTGCATATTCTTCGGGTATGACCCCGGGTGTTAGGCTGTGCGGTGGTGAAAAGGAGCGTTGGTCCGGAGAGGATATCAACTCAACTTCATCCATCAAATGAAATGTGGATGAAGGTTTAATAGGGGTCTCTGTTTGTACAACCAAACCCTACTGAGAGGGAGCGGAGGAGGTAGATTTGGGCTTAGCAGATCCTCCTGGCCCGAAAGAGGGAATTTCAACTTCATCTGATTGTTGAGAATCAATAGAAGGATGGTGAGGTTCAACCAAAAATGGGTTCCTAAGCCTCTTAGAACGAGACTTAGGTGGGGATTTGGAGCCCCACCGCTTTTGAGAAGAGGGAGTAATGACGGGGGTAGACTCCGAAGGTCATTTCGGAGTCACAATCATTGAATCAAGTGCGGCCGTGGTAGCCTTCTTAGTGGACTTTTTCGAGGCTACCGACTTGGCTCGGGAAGATTTTGGGGGAATAGGGTCCACCGATATGGGTTGACCCTGTGAACGTTGAGGCCTTTCGGCACCTACATCCATAAGAACTCACCATACCGGATTGGGAAAAGTAGGGGGTTGTCGGTAGCCTTTACATCTTTATGCAAGACTTGTTTGCCAAGATGATTAGTCGACAAGTCATACAAGATGGTACGCTCGGGTAAATCAGCATCAGCAGCAAGGGGTCTTGCCAACTTGTGGTTGATGATCAGCGATAGAAATCGTGGAAGAGCCACGTGAGGAGTACGAGATGGAGAGGTGACAGTAACAATCGAGTCAAATATTACCTGAGCAAAATTGATACGTCGCATGAACATCAGTGCATGGGCCAAGCGAGTAACGAAGGCCGGAGATTGGTCCCACCCAAAGGTTTTGTGGGAAATACATTAGATAAGATTGGAGAATAAAAAGTTCCAAATGTCGCCCATGTTCTTGCACAGAAGAGTACCGGTTCCTTTGCCCTTGCCTTCATGAATGTAGTTCATGGCGGCAACAACTTCATCATGCTCACGATTGGTTGGGAAGGGAGCATAAGGTTTGAACACAGGGAGGTCAAGAATAGAGCGAACATCCTCAACCTCGAAAGATAGATCGGGATGTTCAGAGTCAGAGAGAATGGAGGCGGATACCTGATAGGTGGTCTCATTGTATGAACAAGTGAGCCAAAAGTTACCAAGGAACATTTTGCTCATCTTGGTTGAAGCAGTGAGAGCAGGGCGTAGAGGTGATCGTTGAAGAAAAATCGAAACCTGATTAAACTCGGGATGTTCCACATCAGCATTGAGTCTAGCCAAATGGTTGCACGCATGGAACGTAAGAGTGTCCCTGGAAAGTGGGACGTTTTTGGTGGACTTAGATGATTTAGAAGATGCCATTGAAGAAAGCTTGGAGAAAGAGGAGTTGCAGGTTTTTATGTAGAAGGAAACTTGAGGAGAAAGGTAAGAAAGTGAAAAGGAGGTAAGTGAGTTTTATTTATAGGTGGAGGGAAACCCAGATTTCAAAAAGAAATTAAATAAAACAAAAAAATAAGAGTAATGATGGTTGTAGAAAAGTGGGGAAGTGGAATGGCCGAAATCGGCGATTGCAGAGGCGTGGGGTGATGCAAAACGTCGCAACCCTGACCCACTAGTCATATCATGCCACGTGTCATTTGGGCATTGGTGTTGTCATAGGTGCCGAAAATCGTTCGATGAAGAAAAGGATAAGATCAAAACACGTCAGCCAATGTGCCAAACTATATTCGGCAAGGATTAGAGATGTCGAATATGAGGATTCGGTATGCGTGAGGCTTGCCGAATGGTGTTATTGACGAAGGAAGAAGAGGTGTTCGGTAAGAAAAAATGGGTTTCGGTAATAGGCGTGAGGCTTAGCGAAAAGATGTGTTCGTTAGGATTGAGGTTTACCGATAGTGGATGAAATGTAAAGAGAGATACTTTTGGTAAGATATATGCCGAAGATACATGTCTTGGGTAAAGGAATGTTCGGTAGGAGATATGTCTACCGAAAGAATTTTTTTTAATCAAAATTTAACATACCTAAAGATCCAACAAGGAAATTGAATCTTGCTTCATCCAGAGGTTTGGTGAAGAGATCTGCAAGCTGAAAGTAGGTAGGATGAAATGAAGTTCAATATCACCTTTAGAGATATGGTCTCGTATAAAGTGATACCGAATATTAATGTGCTTTGATCTGGAATGCAACACAAGATTGTTGGCAATGGCTATTACACTAGATTTGTCACACAGTATGGGAATTTGGAGTTGATTCTTCATTCACAAGATCTGAGCACAACAACTGCCAGCTGCAACATATTCAGCTTTTGCAGTAGAGGTGGAGACGGAATATTGTTTCTTGTTGGACCAGCTAACCAAATTGCCACCTAGTAATTGGATGCTCCCTGTTGTGTTTTTCCTATCTACTTTAGATCCTGCAAAATCAGAATCTAAATAGCCAATTAGATCAAAACCTGAGTCTTTGGGATACCAAAGACGCAGATTCATAGTACACTTTAGGTACTGAAAGATGCGTTTTACAACAGCCAAATGAGATTCCTTAGGATTGGCTTGATAACGCGCACATAGACACGTATCATACATAATATCAGGTCTGCTAGCAGTAAGATAAAGAAGAGACCCAATCATTCCTCTATACTTGGTGATGCCAACTGGTTTACTAGCTAGATCAGCATGTATTTTAAGAGGTGGTGCCATATGAGTTTTCATGGGAGAGTAATTTTCAAAATTGAACTTCTTTAGAAGGTCACGAATGTATTTACTTTGGTTTATGAAATTCCTTCAGAAGTTTGTTTGATTTGAAGGCTAAGAAAGAATGTTAGCTCACCCATCATGCTCATCTCATATTTACTTTTCATGAGAGAGGCAAACTCCTGACAAAGAGATTCGTCAATGGCACCATACATAATATCATCCACATAGATTTGAACAAAAATTATATTACCTTTGGTTTTCTTGAGAAAGAGGGTGTTATCAATTTTACCTCGGGTATATCTGTTGGAGAGAAGGAAGTCTGATAAAGTATCATACCAGGCACGAGGAGCCTGTTTGTCAGGATCGAATTCTCAACAAGAATTAATTCTCAGAAACAATATCAAAGAAGTTTGCGGAATAACACTTTGATATTTAATCAAACAGAAAATCAAAACAGAATATAATCAACAAACTGTAAACTTGTATTGAATGCTTTGAAGTTACAAGATTACTCACTCAACCTCAATATTGATGAACAGGCTCACCAATACGAATTCTACTTCTCTAGAATTAGGATCTATGCCTTGAGGTTGATTTTCTCTCTAAAAGAATGAATTACCAAAAAAATTCTCTTCTATCTATTCTATACATTCTATACATATACTAGTCAAAAGATAATTACAATAATTAAACAAATCTTCAGTATATCTTCCATGTATATCTCAAAGCTTCCATAATCTTCAGATTATCCAGCTGTCATTCTTTCCATCCGAATCTCTTTAGCAGCACTAACCATGATCAGCAGCATTAACTTCTTCTAGCAGCATTAACTACTAAGCAGCACTAACTACTAGCAGTACTAACTAGCTAAGCAGTACTAACTTTGTTCAAGCAGCACTAACTATGACTAGTAGTATTAATACTACTAGCAGTAGTAACACTCAGCAGTATTAACCTTTAAGTCTTCTAGCAGTAGTAATTTTGAACCAGCAGCATTAACCATACTTGATGAATTCTTCAGTTCCCAACAATCTCCCCCTAACTTGACTTTTAGGAAGAGAAGTCAAGTTCTTCAAATTTTTTCTTCAAGATGCTCCCAAAACTCTATCATGGCATAAATTCCAGTGTTTGCATCCAATCCCAAACTCTGATTGATGGTTCTTTGAATCAAGTATTTAGCCATTTCTGAATCTGGAACACACCTTAACTTTTTCTTCAGCATGGCATGTAGCTTCAATCTGCTATGATTATACACTCTATCCACTAGGAAGTATTCAGTGTGATTTAAATCCAAAGTCACTGTATATACTCCACTAATTTCATATAGAGTCCAACTGTTGACCGACTTGAATACATCCTTGATCATATGCTTTACTTCTTCAGGTTTGAACATCATACACAGATACTCCATTACCAGTTTTGTAATTGAAATTCCTGGAGCCTTTAGAATATCTGCATACAACTTCATTCCTATCTCAAACATCTCTTCAAGATCTGATCTAGAGCATGTTCTGACAATTTTTGCCCATGTGTTGAACACTTCATACTTTTCATCCTTTCTTTTCAGCCTTATGTATTCCTTTCCATCCACTGTCAATGTATCCCAGAGAATGACCTCAGGAGGCTTAACTCCTACAGGTTCTGCTGAAATTGGTTCAGGCACTTTGTCCATCACTACCATATACAAATTTACATCATCAGTGTTAGATGGCTCTGTCTGTTTAGATGACTCAGGTGCCCCTTCTTCTTCAGCAACCTTATCAGCCTTTTCTTCAGATACTCTAGGCTTTTTGATTGGCTTTCTCCTTGCCATCATTTTTGTTCTCTTTAAAGTCCTTAGACTTTCTCCCAGAGTGGACTCTTTCTTAGGAGGTGTTTCTTGCTCATCTGGAAATGGCTTTTGACAATCAAAGTCATTACTTTCTTTTATTCTCTTCTCCATCTCCACCCTAGCAGTTTCACTTCCCTGAAGCTTTAACATTTCTGAATCATAGAGCTCTTTGATCTTCTCAAAAGACATTTTGGAGAACATCTCCTTTTTGACTCCTACAGCACCTTTGAGAAATATAATCATCTTGTTTCTCTCTTGGGTACCTAGGAATGTCTTTGAGGGTCTTCTCTTCTTTGCAACTGTTTTCACCACAGATTTCTTCATACTTGCAGCTTTCTTCTGTGCAATTTCAGTTGCCATACTCTGTTGATAAGCTTCATTCAATTCAGCAGCTAGAGCTTTTGCCATTTCCCTGTCCTTTTCCATCTGAACTCTTTCTTCTTTTTCAATATCCTCCTGCATCTTTTTAGCTAGGGCTTCATCTGATTCAACCAACCTTTGCTTTTTGATTGGTTGATCAGATTCTACCATCTTTGCTTTTCCTTTGTCTTTGCTCATTGCCTTTTTACTGTTATCTTTCTTGATCACTTCACCTTGTTCTTTTATGATTACACCTTTGGTCTTTGAAGTGACCTTGGGAGTATCATTCTTGGCTTTTAGTAAGGTCTCTGCAATCTCAAGATCTGTTAACACTTCTTTCACAGTTTCTGCTGCTTTATTAATGTCAGCAGTAGTAACTGTTTCTGCTTGCTGCTCCCCCTGAACATCAACTTTCTCTCCATCAAGCTCCCCCTTTCTTGTGGCTTCTTCCATGTTGATCTCCCCCTTTTTGAGAGCATCATCCTCAGTGGTCCTTCTTTTTAATTGAAATTGCTTTCTCTTCTTCCTTTGTACCAGACTAACCACCATCCTCTTCAGCTTAGCAATCTGTTCTTGTTGTGACAGAATTACTAGCTTCATTTCTTCAATTTCTTTGCCTTGTTTGAGAACATCTTGATTGATGTTCCCCATTGTTTCCATCAATTCATCGTACGTATATCTGTCCTCACCCTCTCTAGAAGTGTTACCCTCCTTTGAAGGATCATTGGATCTTTTATTTGTGGAAGTCTTCTGCCTTGCAGAGGCACTATCCACCCCTGTGGTTTCTTGGCACCAGGGACCTTCAAATGATTGCTCATTCAAAGTTGCCATGGGGGAGGTCTTATTGATGTTACCACTTTCCTCCTCTGAACTAGCAGGAGTAGTGGCAGCCTCATCACCCATATGCTCTACCTCCTCCTCAGAGAGCACCTCCTTTGGGTTGGGAGACACCCGTGTGGTTTCCCTTTGGATATTCTCTAGGGGAGAATTCTCCCTTAGAGGGCTTATAGGCTTAGTGGGTAATGGTACAAGAAGGGAAGGAGCCTTCTTTACCTGTTTTCTCTTGTATGTTTGGGTGATGGGAGAGGTTGGTTTTTCAAGAAGAGACTGGGGAATTGATTTTGAGAGGGAAGGTTGGGCTTGGCTAGCAGTGGGTTGGTCTAATGGGGGCCTTGACCCTGCTGCCATACCTTCATTGGTTTGGGACACCACCATCATTGTAGAGAACAATGGGGTGTCAACTCCTTCAGAGTCCCCAGCAGATCTTCTCATATTTGAGAACACCTTGCCTTTGGGGGGTTTAGGTACATATACCCCAACAGGTTGAGGTATATCCGTCAATTCATGAGTAATAATTTCTTGAACAAACCTGGGATACATAAAGAAGCTCTTTTTGTTTCCCATGTTTGAGACAAGATCACTGAAAATCATTTTAGAAAAATTGTACTTTCTGGCAGTGGCCAAGCACACCAAAGCATAAGCAATAGTGCTGCTGAACTCACTCCATCCAGTAGTCTTTTTGGAGATACAATGCATAAGAGTATGGACAAAGAAACGCCATTGGGGTGAGAATTTTGCTTTAGAGAATTTGAACACTCCCAATGGGCCTCCATACCCCATTCTTGTAAGGTTTGAAAACAGTTCATCATTTGGGATAGAGGTTATACCAGAGGCATCGTCTAGACGTAGACTGATGCGAATAACCTCTTCAGTAACCGTGAGTGATTGATCACAGATTCTTGTCTTGATCATCTGCACACCATTCTCAACAACAATGGTTGCATTAGCCCAGAACTGCCTTTGATGCTCAATATAGATTGTAGGGGATACAAGAAGAGCATGAGCAATGTGGCTTGACTTGAGGAAATCCACAATCTGATGAAATCCTGCAGCTTGCTTTGGCTTTTGTAGCATTGAAATCTCGTTGTGCTCGTCGATAAAAGTCATGGATGCCATTGATCTTAGTGAAAAGCTTGTCTGAAAACTTCGAACTTGAGAGAGAAAAGGTTTTGAGCGCAAGAGAACAGTATGCAAAGAGTCGTTATGAACTTTTAGGCGGGCAAAGAGTATTTATAGTATTCGGAACATAAGCAGTATTAACCTAGAGCAGCACTAACTGCTAGCAGTAGTAACTAACTAGCAGTATTAACTACGAGCAGTAGTAACTAACTAGCAGTATTAACTGAAAGCAGTATTAACCACTAGCAGTATTAACTGAAAGCAGTATTAACCACTAGCAGTATTAACTGAAAGCAGTATTAACCACTAGCAGTATTAACTGAAAGCAGTATTAACCACTAGTAGTATTAACTGAAAGCAGTATTAACCACTAGCAGTATTAACTGGAAGCAGTATTAACCACTAGCAGTATTAACTGGAAGCAGTATTAACCACTAGCAGTATTAACTGAAAGCAGTATTAACCACTAGCAGTATTAACTGGAAGCAGTATTAACCACTAGCAGTATTAACAGAAATACTCCTTTTAAACTTGCTAAACACTGAGTACTGCTATGCATATCCTGAAAAAGAAGATTAGTAACTCCAAGAATAATATACAGGTATAAAGCCACTTTTTGAGAAGGGGATTATTCAGTGTTGATCATTCCCACACTTGTTACCAAGAAAGTGAATCTACCCACATCAAAAGCTTTAGTGAATAAATCAGCAAACTGATTATCAGTGTGAACTTTGACAACTTGAATAAGTTTCTTTTCATTACAATCTCTTATAAAGTGATACCTGATCTCAATGTGCTTTGTTTTTGAGTGCTTGACAGGATTATTCACAATGCTAATAGCACTGCTGTTGTCAATAAAGATTGGTGTGTGTAGAAAGGTTACCCCATAATCCAACATTTGATTCTGAATCCATAAGACTTGAGAACAGCAACTTGCAGCTGCTATGTACTCTGCCTCTGTTGTAGATGTGGATACTGTGGTTTGTTTCTTGCACTGCCATGAGACTAGTCTAGCACCCAAAAACTGACATCCTCCAGAAGTGGATTTTCTGTCCAAGTTTGCCCCACCTAGATCACTGTCTGAGTATGCTATTAGGTCAAAAGGTGAGTTATGAGGATACCAAAGTCCCAATCTGGGTTGCCCTTTGAGATATCTGAATATCCTCTTAACAGCTTGAAAGTGAGATAGCTTTGGCCTAACTTGAAATCTTGCACATACACAGACTGGAAACATTATATCTGGCCTTGATGCTGTGAGATACATGAGAGAGCCAATCATGGATCTATAATGATGCACATCCATATCCTCCCCCCCAAGATCTGCTGTGATCTGCTTGTGTGTTTCCATAGGTGTGCTGGCAGGTTTTGATTCTGAGAAATCAAACTTGGTTAGAATATCCTGTACATACTTGGATTGACATATGAAAATGCCATCTGACTTCTGTTGAACTTGGAGTCCAAGGAAGAAAGTAAGTTCCCCCATGGAACTCATTTTGAACCTTTGATGCATTAAATCCTCAAACTCCTTGCACATGTTGTTTCTTGTAGATCCAAAGATAATGTCATCAACATAGATTTGGACCAGCAAAATATCCTTCTTCTTTCTTTTGATAAATAGAGTCTTATCAATGACTCCTCTTTCAAAGTCATTTTCCAAGAGATAGGATGACAGAGTGTCATACCATGCTCTTGGGGCTTGATGTAGTCCATAAAGTGCTTTCTTTAATTTGTATACCCTGTCTGGATAGCTTGGGTTTTCAAACCCTGGTGGTTGACAGACATATACTTCTTCTTCAATTGATCCATAGAGAAAAGCACTTTTTACATCCATTTGATAGACTTTGAAGTTCATGTAAGAAGCATAGGCTAGGAATAATCTAATTGCTTCTATCCTAGCCACAGGTGCAAAAACTTCTTCATAATCTATACCTTCTTCTTGAGTATAGCCTTGAGCCACCAGCCTTGCTTTGTTCCTTATGACAATACCTCTTTCATCTCTCTTGTTTCTGAAAATCCACTTTGTGCCAATCGCTCTGTGACCTTTAGGAAGGTCTACTAGATCCCATACATCTTGTAGCTTGAACTGTAACAGTTCCTCTTGCATTGCTTCTATCCAGCTGGATTCTTTCATAGCATCATGTGCCTTTTTAGGCTCAAGCTGTGATAGAAAACAAGAAAGCACTGTATGCTGTTGATCTTGCATTTCCTGAAGCCTGCTTTGATGTCTAGTCATCATAGGAGAAGAGATATCTCCTATTATCAACTGTGGAGGATGATTCTTTTGAACTCTGATGTTATGACTAGGTTCTTCATTCAGTCCAGCCTCAAGATTAGATTCATGCATCTCAACTGAAGTGTTTTCAGATGCCACTTCATTATTTTCTTGAGTCTCCTCATCTCTAGTGTCTTCTTCACTCTGACTTGGTTCAGTAATTGATTTCTTTTCACAGTCTTCACCAGAATTTACTGTGGGTATGGGAAAAATCACAGATTTAGATATACTTTCTTGAACTTGTGTGATCCCTGATCCTCCACTTCCTGTTCCTGTATACTCATTACTGAAACTAAAAGAGTTAGTTAGTGAATCAATGTCAAATAGCCACTGAGGTCCAGACCCAACAGGATTTGGTGTGTTCTCATTGCATTTGACATTGTCACTTTCTTCAATTATTCTAGAAGAAGAGTTAAATACTCTGTAGGCCTTACTCTGAGATGAATATCCAACAAGAAATCCATCATCTGCTTTGCTATCAAACTTACCTAAGTGAGGTTTGGTATTTAGAATTGTACAAGGACACCCAAAAGGTTTGAAGAAACCAATAAAAGGTTTTCTTTTATTTAAAAGCTCATATGGGGTCTTGTTCTTTTGCTTGACCACTAGAACTCTGTTTTGGACATAACAAGCAGTATTAACTGCTTCAGCCCAGAAGGTAATTGGCAATTTTGAATCAGCCAACAGAGATCTAGCAGCCTCTATTAGTGTTCTATTCCTCCTTTCAGCAACACCATTCTGTTGAGGAGTCCTAGGAGCACTATATTGCCTCTCAATACCTTTTTCTTCACAAAAGGTGTTTAGATCATGATTTTTAAACTCAGTTCCATTATCTGATCTAATGACTTTTACTCTTTGATTAGTTTGGTTTTCAATTCTTAGAATAAAGGATTTGATAAGACCACTTGTTTCATCCTTAGTCCTTAGAAAATATACCCAAGTGAATCTGGAGTAATCATCAACAATAACCAAGCAGTA
This sequence comes from Arctium minus, assembly GCA_954870635.1. Taxonomy (NCBI): domain Eukaryota; kingdom Viridiplantae; phylum Streptophyta; class Magnoliopsida; order Asterales; family Asteraceae; genus Arctium; species Arctium minus. The sequence goes on from OX941081.1 coordinate 157,107,834, forward strand.
AGATTTCTTGCCTATACTCATAACATTTGTAGGACCAAACAGATCCATATGCAGTAATTGGAGACAAGAAGAAACATAATTTAACTCTTTGGTCTTATGAGAAGTTTTGTGTTGTTTGCCTTTAAGACAAGCAACACAATGATCATCACATGAGAAGACTTTTGAAGGTAACCCTCTTACAAGGTTATTTTTAACAAGATTGTTCATAGTCTTGAAATTCATGTGACACATCCTTCTGTGCCAAAGAGAGGATTCATCTACAGAAGCTTTTGAAACAAGACAATTTAGAGATGAATCACTATCAACATTGTCCAAATCAAGACAGTAAACATTGTCCTTTCTTGGAGTTCTAAATAGTATCATGCTTTCATCAACTACCTTGAACCCTGGGGCAAGAAACATACACTCAGTATTAGTAAATAATATACTATGTTGTTTGTCACAAACCTGTGATACACTTAACAGGTTGTACTTTAATTGATCAACATAGTAGACATCCTCAAATGTCATCTTACCTTTGGTGACATTACCTTTTCCACTTATCTTACCACCAGTAAGATTGTCTCCAAATGCAACATGTCCTCCATTGATATGCTTGAAATCCTGAAGGCATGACATGTTGCCTGTCATGTGCCTAGAGCAACCACTATCAACATGCCAAATGCTCTTTCCCTTGAGCTGTTGGTTGCCCTGCACATTGGATAAATCAATTAGTATGAATTAGGAACCCAAGCCAAAGTGGTCTTGGGTACCCCTTTCTCATCAAAATATTTGCATTCTTTCTTGACAAGATTTTTGAACTTTAACTCCTCATTCTTGGAGTACTTTGTTACAATAATAGGCTTGGAACTATGTTTGCTAGAATCAGTACTAGTTTTAGAAGTACTAACTGCCTTGGCAGCACTTGCATGCTTAGCAGCACTAACCTTGTTAGAAGTAGTAACTGTGTTAGCAGCAGTAACTGTGTTGGCAGTATAAACCTTTGAAGAGGTATTAACAGTATTAGCAACATTAATATTTTCAGCAGTACTAACACTGTTAGCAGTAGTAACTGTGTTAGCAGTACTAATATTGTTAGCAGTACTAACACTGTTAGTACTTCTAGGTACCCACATTTTGATACTTTCTTTTAAAATCTTTTTCTTTAAAGTGCCTTTACTTTCAACAGATTTCTTTATCACATGTTTCTTTCCAGCCTTCCTATAACCAACAGGTTTTTGCACAAATCTTTTAAAGTTCATCTGTTGGTTAATTGGGTTGAAGTAACAATACTTAGCCAAATGATTCAACTTGCCACATATAAAACAAGGTTTTGGTCTATTGATTTTATTCAGATCAACTCCTTGTTTCTGAGCCCATTGATTATTCCAGTTTCTTTGATTTCCTCTTTTTAAACCAGAATTTAGGCTCTTGGCTTTATTGCAATCACACTGTTTACAAGATCCAGGATTCACAACTGTGGTTTGTTTGTAATGGACCTTGTTATCATTTCCGTTAGTCTTCTCTATCTCCTTGGACTTGACCCAGATTTTCCCACATCCCTCATTGGTGATAATATTGTTTTCTAATGGTATCTTTTTACTCACATTATTATCCCTGTTCTCACTGGCTCCTTTTTCAGTCAAATCCTTAACTACTACCTCATCCAAAGGATCTATCTTAAAAACTTCTTCAGACAAGTCCTTTTTCTCCTTAGTTTCTAACAAGTCTGATGTAGGAGAAATATAGTTGTTATTGTAAGGAGGGGGTGTATTGTTGTATCCAATACCAGGCTTCATCTTATCATGTATCTGAGCCTTTAGAAGAGAGTCCATTGCTTTTGAAGCATAAGAAAACTTGTCTATGTCAAGCTTAACTTTTGACAATTCCTCTTTCAGTCTATCATTCTCTTCTAAGGACTTAGACAGTTTGGTTTCTAACTCATTCTTTTCCCACTTCCAATAGTTTGTGTCATAAGAGTGTTGAAGTTCATTAGCTTGAAAGCCTTTGATTTGCTCTTCAAATCTCTCTACTATTAACACATAATCTCTTCTGTCTTTTTCTAATCTTTTGAGGTCATCACACATACTTTGATTGTGATCCCTGTATCTTGTAACAGTGTCAATGCAAGATTTAGTGCAAAGATTAGAACTTACCTCAGTAGGGAGATCAGACACTTCTGCCATAAGAGCTTGGTTCTGAATGGCTTCCTCAGCTTGATCACTCCAGTCAAATCCCATTCCTTGTTGAGAAACAAGGGCTTGAGCAGGATTCTTGTTCTGATTGTATCCTCCATTCTGAGCTTGTTGGTGGTTATTGTTTGGAACAGCACTCCTGCATTCTCTAGCAAAGTGTCCTTTCTTGTGACACTTATAACATTCAACCTTGGTTTTGTCAAAACCAGCTCCATCTTCTCTTCTTTGAGAGAAGTTATTTCTTCCAGTTCTTTTAATGAACTTTTTCACCCTCATGGATAACATGGCCATCTGCCATTTAATATCCATCTCCTCCAGATCATCAGGGTGAATTTGATCAAGATCATCATTAATTAGAGAATTGCTGCTATGATTGGACAAAAAGGCTTCAAAGATAGTTTCAGTGCCTTTTTCTGAACTTACTCCACTGGCAGTACTAATTGCTTCAGGGTTGGCAGTAGTATCAGTGGATGCTGAAAGAAGTGCAGCATTGTGAATATAACCAGAGGGCTTCTTCTTGGTTTCTACCTCAGTTTCAAAAACTCTTAGATCATTGTATAGATCATCAAGTTCTTTCTCTTCCAGATTGTCACTCTGTCTATATGAGACAGTGTACATAGTCCATTCATCTCCAAGAGATCTGAGGAACTTTCTGTTGATATCATCTTGTTCCATCTTCACCCCTACAGTAGCCAGTTCACCTATGAGTTTATTGAACCTATCAAAAGTTTGAGTCATAGACTCATTCTTTGTAGAAGTGAAGTTCTCATACTGTTGCTTTAGAACATCTCTCTGATTTCTTTTGATGCTCTTAGTTCCAGCAAATCTTTTCTCTAGAGCATTCCAGAGAATCTGAGCATCAGTGCAGTTGCAAAATTGATGCTGATATTCATTGGGAATGGCCAAGAGCAGAGTGCTCAAAGCCTTCATCTCTGTCTGTCTGATCTTCCTCTCACCATCTGTCTTTGGTGGAGGTCTTTTCCCATCTGGTCCTATCCTTCCAGCTTCAGAAGGACCATTCTCAATGATATCCCACATTGAGTAGTCAGTGAGAAGAATATATTGTCTGATTCTGATCTTCCACATGTCAAACTCACTTGGTTTGAGCATTGGAACCTTAGAAACCAAAGTACTGCTTGATTCTGTAAGATTTTCCATGATGAATAACTGTTTCTGAGAGAGTTAGGCTCTGATACCACTTGTCAGGATCGAATTCTCAACAAGAATTAATTCTCAGAAACAATATCAAAGAAGTTTGCGGAATAACACTTTGATATTTAATCAAACAGAAAATCAAAACAGAATATAATCAACAAACTGTAAACTTGTATTGAATGCTTTGAAGTTACAAGATTACTCACTCAACCTCAATATTGATGAACAGGCTCACCAATACGAATTCTACTTCTCTAGAATTAGGATCTATGCCTTGAGGTTGATTTTCTCTCTAAAAGAATGAATTACCAAAAAAATTCTCTTCTATCTATTCTATACATTCTATACATATACTAGTCAAAAGATAATTACAATAATTAAACAAATCTTCAGTATATCTTCCATGTATATCTCAAAGCTTCCATAATCTTCAGATTATCCAGCTGTCATTCTTTCCATCCGAATCTCTTTAGCAGCACTAACCATGATCAGCAGCATTAACTTCTTCTAACAGCATTAACTACTAAGCAGCACTAACTACTAGCAGTACTAACTAGCTAAGCAGTACTAACTTTGTTCAAGCAGCACTAACTATGACTAGCAGTATTAATAGTAGTAGCAGTAGTAACACTCAGCAGTATTAACCTTTAAGTCTTCTAGCAGTAGTAATTTTGAACCAGCAGCATTAACCATACTTGATGAATTCTTCAGTTCCCAACACTGTTTGAGACCATAGAGAGCTTTATCCAGTTTGAACACATAGTTTGGATGAGCTGGATTTTCAAAACCTGGAGGTTGTTTCACATAGACTTCTTCAGCAAGTTCTCCATTGAGAAATGCACTCTTAACATCCATTTGAAAGACCCGGAAATTTTTGTGAGCAGCATGAACCAGAAAGATTCTTATTGCCTCAAGTCTAGCAATAGGAGCAAAGGTTTCATCATAGTCGATTCCTTCCTCCTGTCGGTATCCTTGAGCAACAAGACTAGCTTTGTTTCGAATGACATTGCCTTCTTCATCCATCTTGTTCCTAAAGACCCACTTAGTGCCAATGATGGTCTTTCCAGAAGGACGAGGTACAAGTCTCCAAACCTTGTTCCTTTCAAATTGAGAAAGCTCTTCTTGCATAGCAGTGATCTAACATGGATCAGCTAGAGCTACTTCAACTTTCTTGGGTTCCATGACAGAGAGAAAATTCACATAGAGGCAAATATTTCCAATACCTCTTCTTGTCTTAACATCTGCCTGTTGATCTCCTATGATCTGCTCAATAGGGTGATCTTTGGTCCATTTAGTAGCTGGTAGAAGAGGTGCAGAAAATGGGCTTAGGAGTATGAAGATGAGGGTTCAGCAGGAATGGTATGGGTTGGACAAAGAGGGGTAGGATCGGCAGGGACTTCAGTGATGACAGGCTGAGAGAGTGGTTCGACAGAAGATGGGAGTCTTTCCGAATTTTGGTTGATTAAAGAGGGTAGATCTGCCAAAAAGGGTACATAGGAGGTTCCTGTCAAGTTTTGATTGTGAGAATCTTCTCCTACACATGAAGTGATCCATTCATACAGCTCATTGTCATCACAAGAAAGAGAAGATGACTTTTGATCATCAAACTTCACATGTATTGATTCATCAATACATTTTCTCCTGAGGTTGAAGACTCTATATGCTTTAGAAGTTAGAGAATAGACCATAAAGATTCCTTCATTAGCCTTGGGATCAAATTTCCCAAGATGTTCTCGATCATTTAGAATGAAACACACACAGCTGAAAACATGAAGAAAGTTGATGTTGGGTTTTCGGCCATAAAAGCCTTCATAAGAGGTCTTGTTGTGTCTTTTCACTATGATAGACCTGTTTTGAGTAAAACATATTGTGTTGACAGCTTTAGCCCAGAAATAGGTAGGAAGATTAGATTCACTCTTCATAGACCGTGCAACTTCACATAGAGTTATGTTCTTTCTTTCCACAACACCATTTTGTTGTGGTGTTCTAACAGCTGCAAAGTTTTGGGAGATGCCCTTATCATTGAAAAAGGCATCCAAGGTAGAATTTTTGAATTCGGTGTTGTTATCACTTCTGACAGATCGTACAAGTTGACCGTTTAGCACTTCAGATTTCTTGATAAAGTTGATGATTTCTTCAGATGTGTCACTTTTGTACCTGAGAAAGGATACCCAAGTGTAACGTGTAAATTCATCAACAATTTCAAGAATGTACCTTTTTCCACCTAGGCTTGGAGTGCTGACAGGGCCACATAGATCCATGTGCAACATCTGAAGAGGAGTAGTGATGGAGAAACACTGCTTGGTTTTGAAAGAGGACTTTGTTAATTTCCCTTTCTCATAAGCTGCACATAGCCTTTCCTTAGCAAAGGAGATATTTGGCAGTCCTACAACTAGCTCTTTGTTGGAGAGAGCATTTAACGTCTTGAAATTAAGATGAGAAAGACGTTTATGCCAGAGCCAGTTCTTCTTTTCAGAATCTTCAGAGATGAAACAAATACTTTTGTCTTCTGCCGATTTGTAACTCATATTGATGACGTACACATTGTCCTTTCTAAGGCCAGATAGGACAGTGTGAAAATGTCTATCAGTAATGAGACAATCATGCTCTCTGAAAATCACATAGTAACCCAAATCACACAGTTGACTAATGCTCAGAAGATTGTGCATTAATCCTTCTACGTAGACTACTTTGTTGAATGTGATGGAACCATTAGAGAGAGTTCCATAGCCTTTAGTGGAACCATGAGAGTTGTCACCAAACGTTACAGTTGGCCCCTTTTCAGTCACATAGTTTATTAGAAGAGATTTATTATCGGTCATATGACGTGAGCACCCGCTATCAAGATACCAAGTTTGATTATGTCCAATGACCTGCAATCACAAAGAAATCAATCCTTTGGTACCCATTTTGAGGTGGGTCCTTTAAGGTTAGGAGATGAAGAAGGACCATCTTGACTATATTTGTCAAATCGTTCCTTTGGGCAGTCCTTAGCCCAATGAAAAGTGTCACCACAATTATAGCATTTACGATAAATGAACACCTTTTTAGATTCTTGAGAAGGTTTTTTGGCTTTTGTAATACCCCAAAATCGTTGGTCGAAGTGTTAGCGAAAGAAAACATCCACAGCGTCCCACGCGGCTCTCCGTGCGAGTTGAGCCACGCCACGAGCAGCGTGAGGCACTGTTTCCTCACGGCTCCAGTGGTCCACGTGGCTCTCCGCCCAGGTCAGGCCGCACTGCCATCCGCGCGGAGCCAATGTGCGCTTTTAAAGAGAGAAAACCGACCCCAAACCCCATTTCTCACCCAAACCACAAATCTTCTCCCCATTTCTCTCCCAAAATGACCCTCCAACCTCCAATGCGAACCCTAACCCATTTTTGAGAGTTTTCCCCTAAATCTAAGTGATTCTTCTCCATCTAACAATTTTTGAAAGCTAGAACCATCATCCCTCCATCTTCATCTTCTCCACCAAGCTTCTTAGGGTTTCACCCAACCTTTTTATCTATTTTGAAGATGGGAAGTTTGTGGCTCATTTTGGTGACCTAGAAGTGCATTATTGATGGATTCAAGTTGTGGGTAAGGTAACCTTCTCTTTTCTTCAACTATGGAAATTAGGGTTTTGGTATAAGTTGAGATCTTTATGTATAATGTTTGGGGAATGTTTCTTTATGGTGGGATGTAAATATTTATGGTTGAAAATGTATGGATCTAGGTTTTGGAAGGATTGTGCTTGTGGATTCAAGTTTCTTCAAGGAGCTCAAGTTGGGTAAAATCTAGATTTAGCCTAAATCTAGCAAGGTGAGTTCAAGTTGATTTGTGAAAACATTGTACATGCCAAAATGTCCATTTTAAAGTATTTACGTGTTTATCATGAAGTTATCAACTGTTGAGTTATTTGGTAACTTTTGACTATTTGAAGTGTTTAACTTTATAAACTTTGTAGAACACCCATATTGGGGAATTTTGGGCATCTCGTCAAATAAGTTATAAATGGAAGTGTTTTAATGATTTTATTGCATAAACGGAGTTTACTTGGTCAAAAGGCACTTTTGATGTTTGTTGGAAATATGCATCATTCTTGTAGTGGGACGTTTTGAAAATACGAATGTGAGTCATATTGATTTTGGGTCGTTCCCGACTTTGCGGACAGTTTAGCAATCGTAAACCTTTTGGTTTGGGGCCGAAGGCCAATTTGAAATGGAGAGTCAAGGATTGTTGGAAAATGATGTAATTTATCGACTTATTTATTTTGGTCAAATATTTATTATGTCATTGGGCTTGATTTAAACTCAGATGAGTCTTTGGAGTATCCGTCGGTTTTGGTAGCTCGATATGGAGCCTTGTCGTATGGTGTACCTAGTTGCATCTCATTTGTGAGTTACATGTTTTGGATGCATTAGTGCATCCGTTGGAGTCATGTAACGTATTAGACTATAATTCAATGGATCCATAGGCATAGAGGTCGGTCTTATCGTGTAAGTGGGATAAGATTCTTGTGTTGTAATTTGGAAATTGGTGTTGGTGATACGATGTAAGTCCTAAATAATCAAGCGTGTCAAGGATGGCGAGATCCCAAGGTAAAGATATGGATAGGGTTGAACTTGGTGATTCTTTGGGGCTAAAGACTTGGATAGAGTTGAACCCACGTTTGCACTGAACTAAAGACTTGGATAGAGTTGATGTTCAAATGGCTAAAGACCTGGATAGGGTTGATGCCTATTATGACTAAAGACCTGGATAGGGTTGATGTCTACCTTGACTAAAGACTTGGATAGGGTTGATGTCAATGGTTGTTTATCCTTGAAGATACGCTTATAACATAGATATGTGGCTTAACTTTGTGTGCCCGCCACATTCAATGGAATCGGGTCTCCCCGTCACCGAAAGGTGTTGTTTTGGGTACCGAGTCTTGTATCCATGTTTTCGGTGACATGTTGTATATGAGATTTATTAACCATGATTTATGGGTTGAGTGTTATGCCCCACCCGTGTTTTGGGTGTTTTGGGATGTGAAGCGTTATTCACGGTTTCACAATTTGGGAGTCGATTTATATTCACGTTTTGAGCGAGTTTTGGGTTGCATCGATTTATAAAGAATGTTTGTATTGGAACGTTGTTTTTAAAGGTGCATATTATGGGAAAACGAGTCGTTTCTATTTCTAAAGTAAATTAGTTTGAAAGATCTCGGTCTTACGAAACCATTATCAAGAAGGTCTTGGATATGAGCCATCATCTCTTGCATGTCAGATGGAGCCAATCGGTAAGGGGCTCTAGCATTCAGAGCCGCCCCCGGAACAAGGTCAATCCGGAACTCTACTTGACGATTGGGTGGCAAACCGGGTAAGTCGTCGGAAAATATGTCAGGAAACTCGCATACTACCTTCACGTCCTCGAGTTTCTTCTTCTCGAGTTTGGCATCTATCACATATGTTAGGAAGGATGAACATCCCTTCACTAAGCATTTTCGTGTGTTTGCCATGGTGATAATTGCGACCTCACCCTTTCTCCTCTCGCCATAAACAATCACAACATCACCACTCGAGATTGGGAGTCTGTTGGTCCCAGATAGCAGTAAGTAAACAAGACAGGTATTGTAGAAGGGAGGGGGGTTGAATACAATACACACAATTTTCACTTAATTTAACTCTTATTGATTTGAAATCACGGAGGAAATGGGTATGCTGGAAAACTTTTCTAAGTTCCGAAACAACCTCTTTTCTAACCGTTTCAGAATAAATAGGAAATCTTCTCTTTATTCTAAGAAATCCATGGATAAATCCCAAGAGGAATGTTACTCATGTGGCAAGAAAGACCACTTTGCATCTGAGTGCAGAAGCAATCCTCCAAGGAAATCTAAATCAAATTCTTCCAACTCTTCTAAAGGAAGGAGATTAAGATCAATTTCTGCTGGTCGATCTCACTCTCGAAAATCCTCCTCATCCTCCTTCAAAGATCATTCTGACCGAGCTGAAAAATATAAAGTTAAATACAAGAGAGAAAAAGAAAGAAATGAAAGCTCTCTTCGTAAAGGAAAAGGACTAATGGTTGAATCCCATGATTGGGTTGATGAGCCCCCTTCTGAAAGTGAGAAAGAAATTTCTAGCAAATGTCTCATGGCCAAGACTGATGATGCGGCCAAGGATACTGACACAATGATGGCCTTCTCTACTGAGAGCTCTTCTTCTTCTTCTTCTCAGGTACATCCATTTTACTCTCTCTCAAATGACGAAAAGATCGAAGCATATGACTCTTTAACGGTTCTTTATCATAATGAAAAAGATGCCAAGAAAAGAGCTAATGCACAGATCAAGTCTCTCTCTTCTCAACTTCAAGTCTGCCTTTCTCAGTTAAATCATTTTGACAAAATAAAAACTGAGTTAGAAGATTTAAAAACTATAAATTTTGTTCTTGCTAAAGAGAAGAATAAATTGCTTAAACGTCTTCCAAAAACCTCGAAAAGATTTTTCAGGACCAGGTAACTGGTGATGATAAGTTTGATTTAGGTTATGGAAAAATGGATGTTGACTATCCTTCCCCTCATGATCTTCCTTCTTATTCTCAAAATCCTCCTTCTCTCTCTAAACTTCCCTCTTACTCTCCTGAGTACACTGATTCTGACTCAGGAGATTCTGGATCTGTTTATTCCATGGATCTTCGTGACTCCAGAAAATTTGGAATTTTTGTCTCTACCAAGCAAATCAAAAATCAACCCGAGGAGTATCAAGGTTCGAACGATATTGTAAAGCCCATGAACGATTTTTTTAAAACAATGAACCTTGATGAAATCTCCACCTCCTCTTCTTCTTCCATGAAACCTACCTTCCTTGATAAAGGGAAGTCAATAGCTATAGATCTTCCCACAAAAAGAAAGGTAACACCTCCTCCAAAAGGTAAGTCTCAGGTCCCACTTACTAAGTTCATTCCCAGATCAGTAAACTTGAAAAAGTCAAAATCTAAGGGAATCTCTATTTCTTCTTATCCTTCATCTGAAAAGGGAATTATAGGACCCATGTCTAGTATTCTTCCTACTCCTCTCAAGCCAACCATTCTTCCTACTACTTCCAAACCTCTTAAAGCCAAGTCCAAGGGAAAAGTTGTAACACCCTCAAACCTGGAAATAGCGACTAATTAAAAAAATTCTAATTTCATCGACAACTGAAACAACTACAACAACAATCTAAGGTTTAACTTCAATAAACACAAATCAATCTCTATACACAATCTAATATAGGTACGGATGTTATAAAATCCCAAAAAGAGTCACCATCTCCAATTGCGGATGACTTCGTCAAGCTACTCACTCTCATGCAATCTAGTGCTCATCTCTTCATAACACCGCTAGAACCAAACCCCAACTGAATCCTGATGCACATGCCAACAAATAAAAGGTTAGGCTAACGCCTAGTGAGTTCAAGAGTTTTAACATGAATAAATGTATCTTTAAAAATAAAGGAAATTAGTTACACCCCAATTTTTGGTCGAAAAGAAGACGAGATGTCAGCAGTGTTTCACGCGGATAGCCGCGCGAATGAAGTCGCGCCATAATTTGTGTGAGTCTCTATTCTCTCACGAATCCAGAGACCGGTGCGCCTCTCCGCGCGAGTCCATCTGCGCCACTGCACGCGCACGACCTCTGTGCACATATAAAAGAAAGAAATCAGCCCCAACTTCATTTTATCCCATCTACTTCCTCCCAAATACTCTCTCTTCTCTAAATACCCTTTGAAATCGGTCCTAGGAGCATTCAAGTCGTCATCCTCCACATTTATTGCAAGAATCAAGTCTCACCAACCAAAGATTATAACCAAGACTTCCAAGTCTCAAGAGCATCTTCCTTCTCCATCATCTTTTCTAGGGTTTTGTCACTTTTCTAGGTTTTAGGTCAAAACCTAGATTGTGAGTTTTCTAACCATTTTAAAATGAGATACATGTCTTTATATGATTTCTATTATCATCTCATGTTTCTTTTCATTATGTTAATCATTTGACAAAGTAGACATAATCTTGCTATATTGGGAAATGTTTGGATCTTGATAACTAATCTTTTATGAGGATCTTGATGAAGTTATTTTGTTGGCAAATGTTGGGATATATTCATGTGATAAACATAGTTGATGGATGTTATATGTGGAATTTACATGATTTAGGATTTTGACCTAAATTGAGGCTTGAAGCTATATGGAAACTTTTATTTGATTTTACTTGGAGTAAAATGTATATAATGTGGGATTGGATATTGGATGAACCTCGAGTAGGCACTAGGAGGATGTAGTCTTGGGCATGACCTTATTGGTATTTGTCTAGATCTTCGCCATTTGGAATAATGCCTTGGAGTGTAACGATCGTATTTTCGCTCAGAACTTGCCTATATTGGAGTCAAAAGTAAAGAAGTTGTGGCATAAAGACGTGGTCATGGTTAAAGTTCAATGGAAGCACCACCGAGGTGCCAACGTTACATGGGAATCGGAAGAGGATATGAGGAACCTCTACCCTCACTTGTTTTCCTAGAATGGGATTTCGGGGACGAAATCCTAATTAAGGTGGGGAGGATTGTAACGCCCGTATTTTTGCTCAAAACTTGCCTATATATATATATGTATATCCGTGCGTAAATGTGTGGGTAATCTCTTAACTTTCAAAGCCATGACTAACACCTTTAAACAGATAGTTGTGCAGGCTGCTACACGGGTTCCAAGCTGCGGCCCAAGCCGTGTAACTCACTGGAGTGCAAGCCTTTAGGACACATGCGGGACTTATGGCGCGGCCTCCTAGTCGTGGCTAAAGTCGCGGGGCTACTTGCAGGTCCCCAAACCCCTTCCTTGCTCGATTTTGAATCACAAAAACACCTCTACTCGTTTTCAATAGCAATTTTTAGGGTTCTTGGGCGATTTTCTTCCTCTTTCCACCTTAGATCACTAATTGCAAGCCTTGGGTGGTTACACAACATTTATTGAGCTTCAACCTACCTTGAGGACCATTTATTTGAGTGGTTTCATCAAGAATCAAGATCAAGCTACCCACATCCAACTTTCTAGGGTTTCTACTTTTCTAGGTTTTTGGCCAAAACCTAGATTGTGAGTTCCTAAACTTTGTTAAAACTAGATACACATCCTATCTTGCTATTTATTATCGTCATTCATCTTTATTGATCTATTTATTCATAAAATTTTGTTTCTTGTGGGTTTTATTATGTGTAAGTCTAAGTCCTCATAATCTATGTGAGTGGGTTACCCTAAATTGGTATTGAGACTCTTTGACCTTAAGTAGGTGGGAAATATACTTGTATGGGTTAACTTTGATCAATGGTCCATATGGGTGGCTTGACCTAATCTTGGGAAAATGGATTAATTGGTAAGTACATAACAATAGTTTCTTGTTATTGTTTGATGAAGTTTATGTACCATGATATTGGGATGATTTATCATTCAAGTCCCCATGAGGTGGGATATTGACTACATTGGTAATAATACATTCATGTTAGTCTTGTTATAAACTATATGCATGTTTGAGTTGTAAGGTCTAACATTATACTCATGGTTGGTACTGTAATTGATTCATGTGCATTATGTGCCTTGAGACCTACTAATGATATTGTTGGAAGAACCATGTCAGTAGACACTAGGAGGATATAGTCTTGGGTGCCACCGTTAAGGTATGTACCTAGACCTCCGCCATTCGGGGTAATGCCATGGTTGTACTCCTCGGGTGTGTCAGGCCTTTCGGATGTCACTCATGGTAGTTGGCATCAAGGTATATTGACTCTTTGGGTGGAACTTGATTGGTGCTATAGGTCTCCCCCATTGACTCCACCAATGAGAAATTCTTTGTTAACTGGTGATAAGTATTATGCTATTGATTGGAATATTATTGCTTGTTCAACTCACTAGGCTTTTTGGCCTAACACTTGTTTGGTGTCGATGTGTATCTCAGGTCCTAGCGGTGTCGGTGATAAGAATGTCTAGCCGACTTAGAGTGAGATTGGGAAAACTTTTGGGACACCAGTTCTTTTAGAAGAAATCTTTTGGGCAAATTCGGATAACACCCGAATTGTAATCTTATTTCAAATGAAATTAGATTATTAGGTTGTTATTTTCCCATTATTAGAATTTGTAACTTGTACTTAAAACATGTGAATATTCTTTCCCTATTTTTGGGAGGCTCAATTGCTTTGGCAAATTTATATACCATATTTCCATTTTCTGGAAATTTTGTAATCCCTATTTTTAGGGTGTTACAAGTTAGTATCAGAGCTTTGGTTTGAGTGAACTAGGTATTGACTTAGCATATCTAGACTTAAGCTTTAAGCGTATCTTTAAGTTGTCCACCTTGGGGTAAAAGTCATAGGTGGGGAGAGCGTAGGATATACGAAATTACATTGATTAAGAATTATGATGACGGTAACGACGGATCCTTGTGTATCACGCAATCATAATATCACGTAGCTAATGCTATTATGAATGCGCTCTTACGTGAGCATGCTTAAATTGCTATTGTTATGATAATTGATAAATTTAGTAGTACGTACCATGAGTTTAACTCACTTAGTCTTTTCTCAACCTCTTTTTCGTGCGTGTCTGGTAGATAACCATGGTAAACACTCGGAGCAGACTACCAAACCCACAAGAGGGTCGCGTAGAAGTCAAATCTACTGCTGACCAACCTCTTTTGGTTGAGACCTCTGTGGGACCTCCCATACCCACCATCTTGGGCGGGGGACCCAAGCATATCCCACGCGCGAATCTTGTCGATAACAACTCGATCGTGGAAGAGGTGACGCTTGAGACGAGAATCAAGGACAGTATGATGTTAGCCATGAACTCGGCCATGGCACAACAACAAGAATTCTTTATGAAACTCCTAGAGGATCGCGATGCTAGCCACCGACGGCCCGAAACGGTGGGGGATAATGTCGCGGTCGGATCGGGTGGTGGATCGGCCGTCGTGGGAACGGAAGAACATGTTATTGTTCGTGAGAAAAGGAAGGAGACGGGATGCACTTATAAAGATTTTCTGGGGTGCAGACCTCCCGAATTTGCAAATGCTAAAGATCCCATCAGTTGTATCTATTGGATCCGAGAGATAGAGATGGCGTTCGAGGCAAGCGAATGTGATAAGTCACGGAAGATCAAGTTTGTTTCTCATCTGCTTAAGGGCGAGGCCCTGATTTGGTGGAATCTCACCCGGTCATCTCTTACTCCGGAAGTGCTGGCCAAACTCTCGTGGACAACGTTTAAGAAGAAAATCTTAAACAAATATTGCAGTGAAAGAGCTTTGGACAAGATCGAACAAGAGTTCCGTAGTCTCAAGAAGGGTAGCATGTCGATTTCCGACTACTCAAAGCAATTCCTAGAAAAGTTGGGTTTGGTGGAGCATCTGGCTCCCAATGAGAGAACGAAGATTAAGGCCTATTTGTTGGGTTTGCTGGCCAAGATGAAGACGACGGTGAATGTTAATTCCCAAATATGTCAAGTTCTCATTGCAATTACAAATCACAACAATCAAGATGAACAATTTCGTAATCACATGTCATTGATTTAATCTCCACATATTACAATCACTTTCTCTCTCTACTTTCTCTCACTAGAATGTATAACAATGAACTCTTCTCTAATCTGCTCATCGTACTTATTGTTGTTACAAAAGATTACAAAGGCAAGGGTTATTTATACCAAGCTACAAATACTACACAACTACTTTGATTTTGACTTTATTACAAAGGACTTTGACTTTCTTGCTTGAGAGTTGACTTTGAGCTTTAACTCGCTTTACTTTGATCTTCAGTATTCATGATCTTGTATCCAACAAATATGTGCACTAACATTCTCTCCCTTTGGATCAAGATCATCTCTAAAAGATTTTGCAATACAATCTCCCCTTTAAGCACAAAATTACAATCTCCTCCTTTGTTGCACTGAAGAACTTTATCAACTTATCTTCCCCTTAAGCTCAGCTTGTACAATCTCCCTCTTTGTAGATTAATATCAGATTAAATCTTCTCTTTTATGCTCAGAACAATCTCCCCTTTCTTTGATAAACTTTCTTTCAGACACAGGAAAGAAATTATCTTCATGTTCAGCTCAGATTGCTTCACCAAAAATATCTACAAAGAAAATTTCAGAAAAATCTGCTCAAACTCTGAAATCTTTGAACTTTTCTCTTTCAACTTTCAACAAACCTCTTCAAATTTTGCACTTCTTGAATACTTCTCAAACACTTCTTGATCTTCTCTCTCAACTTAAACATTTCTTTATTATCTCTCCCCCTTTTTGATGAATGAAGCATGAAATCATCAAAACTTTCACAAGAAATGTCACTGAATCTGTCTAACCATTGATCTTTTACTAGAGCCTCTGATTATTCATCGATCCAAAAATATATTCATCCGAATCTTTGCAAATTCAGACAAAATATGAGTGTAACACCTGAATCAACAAATGAATCAGTTATAATGTTTGTCAGTAACATAAAGTCACTGTCTAACAAATACACATTGGAAAGGAGCTTTTGTGATGTTCACTCCCCCAGGTCTTCCATTCAATCATCGAAACACCACAAAGGAATTTATATGAACGTTATGACAAGAAAACATATTCCTTGTGTGTTCGTGCAAGTGTTTGAAAGAATTAAGCACAGATGATTGCTTTTTATAGGCTCAAAATTGTGTAAACCATTGAGACAACAACAGTTAAACACAGACTCGATTGTGCATGATCGAAGTGCGAAGGTGGGGCAGACTTCCTTCTTTTTCAATATCCAGATTTTCCACATGAAAACCAGATAGATTATGTGTTGCGTCCCCTTGAAATAGTGAAACATTTTCTTGTTGAGAAGAAAATGAGTAGCTGGTGGGGTTTTTATCAAGAGTTGGCATAGGCTAGTTGCCTGTTTCAATAATGTTCACGAAGAATTGTGAAACACTAGCAATATGGCTGCCCGACTCAGAAAATGTTGGTGCAGAGTTTGATATTCTTTTACTCTGTTCTCTCACCCTCTATCTTTTTAATCATTGAGCTCACGTCTAACCAAACTCTCTTTTCATTTTACCTCATCACACCCACACTCATATATTTTGACTCCTCACACTCGATCACTCAAGGATTAACTTCTTGGATAGGAAACACTGGTTAACGTGAATCCATAGAAGTTTCAGTTAATTCCTCACAATGAACCCATGTTTTCCTAAAAGATCATGTTGCTCAACAATTTCTTGGCAATGAAGCACAAAATACCATAATCAGTGTATGTATGATTCACAATATCAATGTGTGAGCTTTTGAAATTTAAGATTTCTCAAAAACAATGAAATTGAACAACTGAAACGAAGTCAAGTGAAGTGTTTTGAGAATCTGACAATGATATAATCAGATGAAACAAAAATGATTTAACAATTAAGGCTTAGGTCAACAAAAATTGGATATTGTCTATATGAATCAAAATACAGACAAGTCTTCAAAGAAACGTTTTGAAATGAAATCAACGCTCAAAATTCTTTGAAGTTCAAATGGGGTGTCTTACCATCAAAATTTTGTTTCAATTATGAGACATGGTAAGAACATATTCAACAAAATATTAAACCGGTGTGTGTGAATACTTGACAGTATATGGAAAAGACAATACACAAGTATTTATCTTTGGAAACACACGGTTTATTGACATTTAAGCACAAGTAAAAATGAAAACATTTAAAAATCACACTTCTATATTCTTGAAATCATTTAAGAATCAGGAGTGGTTTGAACATTTAAGAACATGTTTTCATACCTGAAAGTTGTCCTTCTTTCAGATAATATGAGATTAAGATTAGAAATAAACCTTTTTGCTCAATCTTAAATCTCATCAAGTCTGCTCTAAGTCATATATAATATGATCATGTAAGCTCTCTCTCAAATCTGCAACATTCACAAAGTCGTCAAAGTGCAAAGCTTTATTCACAAAATTTATTGAAAATAAAAATGACATAAAGCAATAAAACTTTGAAATTACGAGTTCTGATCAGATATAATCAGAAGTCATATACTCCCCCTGAAATTATGCATTAAATTTATCTCACACTCCCCCTGAAAACATGAACAATGTTGAGTGCATATATCTTTAAGATAAAATTGCAAATGCATATGTTTAAGTAAAAATTATGTACTCCCCCTTGAAGGTTGATCTCCTCATTTATATATCGAAGTACAATCTCATATCAGCACGGGAGTGTCAGCTCTTTTGATCGTTGAAGAACGAGTCCTAAACTGTTGTGTTTAGAAGTCAAACTCTTAATCTTTGAGGAACGGGTCCTGAACTGTAGTATTCAGAAGCCTTAGTTCTCTTACTCCCCCTTGACTTGAGGTGCCTTCAACACAGAATCATCCTTTGGCTTTGGTACCCACTGGTATTTGGGTCCATGTTTGTGATTTGCAGTTCTATTAGGAGTAATCGAGTAAGAACCATACCAGTAATGATCACTAGTTTTATGAATAAAATCATATGTACGACAGTAATAACAATACCTTTTCCTTGTAAACAACCTGATTAATTGATCTCTTGAGTAAGCAAAATCAAGTTTACCTTTCCGCACTTTGTTCTTCTTTGCATTTGATGCATGTACATATGACTTGTTTCCTTTCTTCTTATCCTTCGTCTCATCATTCTTTTCATCGTTAACTGGTTTCACTTTCCAAACCAACTTTTCTTCATTATATCTCCTTCTTCTCCTTCTTTGTGTACCTGAACCATCTACATTTTGATCATAGAAAATGTTAGTAGTATGAATCTGATCAAATGAATTAACTGACCTTTTTGAAGAAACAATTCTTTGATGTGAGCTTGAGGCTGTCCTTTTAGAGTCAGCTTGATCATTTCTAGGTGTGTGGATTTTTGACTCTGGAGTCGTTTGCTCAGTCACCACCACCTTAGAAACAATATCTTCAAGATCTTTTATCTTTGAAGAATAAATGTCTCTTTCTTTGACAAGCAGGTCAATCTTTTCTTGAAACTCAGACTTCGTTTCCTGCTCTTTCAGAACACATGTTGACAGTTCAGATAACTTGTCAGTAAGCTTCTTAATCTCAGATTCAAAAATATTCCGTTCTTCTTCAAAATCATTCTCCACATTCTTTCTTCCATCAGATATCTCTTTGAATATTCCAACATTCCTTTGTTCTATAACCTTCTTTTCTTTTTCAAACTTGTCTCTTTCCAGGATGATCACTTTCTCAAAGTCAGATACTTATTGAGAAAGCTTAGAACATTTAAGCTCAACCATCTTCTTCTCTTCAAGACTCTTTCTGGAAAACTCAGAGAATTTCTTTGCAAATTGTTTCTTTTCACTCTCAAACTCATCTCTGTCTTTGGCTATCTTTTGCTCCAAATCTGATATTTTCTTTTGAAGCTCAGCATTAGCAGTTTTGAAACTCTTGTCCTTCTCCTCATTCTTACTACAATCTAAAACGTTCTCCATCTCTGACATCTTCTGCCTTAACTCAGAATTTTCAGTCTTCAATTTCTCATATTCCAACCATTTATCTTCCAAGACTGAGATCTTTCATTTAAGTTACGTATTCTCAGTTTCCAAACTCTTTACTCTTTCTTTTGAAGACATCTTTGATCCTCCCATCATCTTTTCAAGTTGTTCCCACAACTGTTTTCCTGTAGCCTTTTTACTATCTAATTTGATAGAAATCTCATCTGAAATTCCTTGCAAGATAAAAGCTTTGGCCAATTTGTCAGCTTTATGTCTCCATCTCTGCTTATCTGTGTATTCCTGAAGTGATAGTGGGTACTCTCCTCGTTCCGTTGCTCCATTTTCTCCCATAAAAGAGTAAGTCTTTGTTGGAGTTTTCATCTTTCCTTCCTTCAGAGATATTCTGATATAGTCTCCCAAAGCATTGCGATCAATGAAATCCAGAAAACTATTCTTCCACTGCTCGTACTCTCCTTTGACTAACACAGGAGGTTTCACATCAGTTCCGATTGTGAGAGCTTCTCTGGAAGTCATCCTGTAATGATTGGTACAATAAGAACTTGACAATGATCGTTAGAAATTCATAAACAACCTAAAAAATCAAATTTGGTCAAATATTGAAAAACTCGGAAAATATTCTAAGTATAAAACTTGCAGAGTGAAGGATACAAGCTTTGCGCAACTACAGTATCTTGCGAGTTTTGGAACTTCACGCACAAAGAATAATATGAGAACAAACTTTGCGCAAAAAGTGATGTGCGCGTTCAGACTTTGCGCACGTCGAATGATACGAATTCTGAGGTTCGTGCAAGAAGGCTTGTGCGAGTTCTTGCTTCACGCAGGTAACTACGTGCAAGTTCTTAACACTTCTCGTACACACACTTCGCGCAATTCTTTTGTGAGTTCGAGACATAGAAAAATTTTCAATCTTCACTTCTCTCTAAATGCAAACTCGCAGATTATCCACTTCTCGCAAGGCTTAACTTCTCGCAAATCACAGTTCGCGCACCCTGAATAATATGAATAGTAAAAACTCGTAGAAAAGGTTTAGCGCGTTTCTACTTCTCGCAGGTCACAACTTGCGAGTTCTTCATGACTTGCGAATTCTTAAGTTTTGCGAGTTCTTGCCTTGTACGATTTCTTCCTCTGCGTGTTCTTTGGATCTTGCGAGTTCTTGACTTATTCGAACAAAAACTTCATTTTTGCATCTGATTTCGATCGAAAACTTCACCGATTGTTCTGAAAACTTGCAGAAATCCTCTAGATCAATCAACGAACCAATTACAACCAAACTATTTCAAACTAATGCATTATATATTACCAGTCGATCTAGAACAGTTTGTTTACAGACTTCGAACAGAAAAATTACAAAAACAAAAATTCAGATCGATTTATTGAGAATTTATCAAAATGAATCAAACTAAACTTGTTCTAGACTTATACGTGAGTGCAAAGATACAAAATTTAGATCCAAAACACTACTAAATCGAAAAATCAAATATGAACAAGAAGACTTGCGCGTTCTTCAAAATGTCGACCAAATTCTTGAATTCAATTCGTATTTCTGAATTTCCACTCTGCTCTGATACCAATTGTTAATTCCCATATATGTCAAGTTCTCATTGCAATTACAAATCACAACAATCAAGATGAACAATTTCGTAATCACATGTCATTGATTTAATCTCCACAGATTACAATCATTTTCTCTCTCTACTTTCTCTCACTAGAATGTATAACAATGAACTCTTCTCTAATCTGCTTAGCGTACTTACTTGTTGTTGTTACAAAAGATTACAAAGGCAAGGGCTATTTATACCAAGCTACAAATACTACATAACTACTTTGATTTTGACTTTATTACAAAGGACTTTGACTTTCTTGCTTGAGAGTTAACTTTGAGCTTTGACTCGCTTTACTTTGATCTTCAGTATTCATGATCTTGTATCCAACAAATATGTGCACTAACAGTGAGGAATGCAAAAGTGTCAACGATAGAGGAGGCGATCGAAGAGTCATTCCTTGTAGAGAATGACATTACGCAAGGAAAGGAAGAGAAGGGTCAAGCTGTAGAGAAAAGAAAGTGGGAAGGGCCATCGGGGCCCATTCGTCAGAATAAACCGTTCGTGGGTGGACGATTTGGGGACAACCGTCGAGAGGCAAAATGGTGCCACAAATGCAAGACCAAGCACTTTGGCCCATGCAATCCAAAGTCGTACTCGGGTTTCACCGAGTGTGCCAAGTGCAGGAATAAGGGTCATGCCATCTGAGATTGACCTATTCAGGGGCCGGTGTGTTTTGAATGTCGGGAACCGGGCCACATGAAGAAGGATTGCCCGAAGCTAGTTGGTGGCAACCGTGGAAGTTCTTTTCGGTCAACGACAAGGGTCGAGCAACCATCGAGAGTGCCAAGCCGAGCATTCCGGATGACCACCGAAGAAGCAAAAGAGACTGTCGATGTTGTTTCGGGTACATTCCTAGTAAACTCCTTGCCCGCTCGTGTGTTGTTTGATTCAGGTGCTACTTGCTCTTTTGTGTCGGACATTTTCTGTAAGCAATTCATCACTCCTAGTAGTGCTCTTTGCGATGCTTTGGTAGTGGAAGTGGCTAACGGAGACCAAGTAATTATCCGTGAGCGTTTTGTTGATTGTACCCTAGAGATCGATGGGAACTTCTTTGGGGTAGATTTGTTACCTATGACTATAGGTGGGTTTGATGTAGTCATAGGCATGGATTGGTTGTTGAGGCATAAGGCCGACATCCTTTTTTCCAAGAAGATGATCCAAGTGCCTTTGTCGGGAAATGGTGTAGTCACCATCTATGGAGAGAAGTGAAGAGATGCAATCCTATCATATCCTCCCTTAAGGCCCGCAAATTCCTAGCGAAGGGTTATCCTTCGTATTTGGCTTATGTGGTGGACACGAATAAAAAGAAGAAGTTTGTAGAGGACGTGAAGATCGTGCAAGACTACCCGGACGTCTTTCCTGAGGACTTACCCGGACTACCACCGGAACGTCAAGTGGAATTCCAAATTGACCTTGCTCCGAGAGCATCTCCGATAGCCCGTGCTCCCTACCGTTTGGCTCCGACGAAAATGCGAGAGATGATGACACAACTACAAGAACTGTTAGAGAAGGGATTAATCCGACCGAGCTCGTCACCTTGGGGAGCCCCAGTTTTGTTCGTGAAGAAGAAAGATGGATCTATGCGGATGTGTATAGACTATCGCGAGTTGAATAAGGTCACGGTGAAAAACAAGTATCCCTTACCTCGCATCGATGACCTCTTTGACCAACTCCAAGGCGCGGGATGTTTTTCAAAGATCGACCGTCAGTCCGGATACCATCAAGTCAGAGTGAAGAAGGAGGACATACCGAAGACAGCCTTCTGAATGAGATACGATCACTAAGAGTTTTTGGTGATGCCCTTTGTCTTGACCAATGCTCCGGCCGTATTCATGGATTTGATGAACCACGTGTGTCACCCTTTCTTGGACAAATCTGCGATTGTCTTCATCGACGATATTTTGATTTACTCAAAGGACGAGGCCGAGCATGGGAAACATTTGCGGGAAGTGTTGGAAGTCCTCCGAAGAGAAAAGTTGTTCGCAAGGTTCTCGAAGTGCGAATTTTGGCTTCAAGAAGTGAAATTCTTGGGCCTCGTGGTGTCAAAAGACGGAATGAAAGTAGACCCGACAAGATCGAGGCGATGATGAGTTGGGAACCGCCAACGAATCCGACGGAAATCCGTAGTTTCTTAGGATTGGCGGGTTACTACAGACGTTTCATTCAAGACTTCTCCAAGATAGCTTCGCCACTCACCTCCCTCACAAGAAAGAATGTCAAGTTCCTTTGGACTGAAACGCAAGGTCAAGCCTTTCAAACGCTCAAGAAGAAATTGTGTGAAGCTTCTATTCTATCCCTACCCGAGGGATCAGATGACTTTATGGTGTATAGTGATGCTTCCAAGATGGGACTCGGGTGTGTGTTAATGCAACGATGAAAAGTAATAGCTTATGCTTCTCGGCAACTAAAGGACCATGAGAAGAACTACCCGACTCATGACTTGGAATTGGCGGCGGTAGTCTTTACATTGAAATTATGGCGACATTATTTGTACGGGACGAAGTGCACCTTGTTTACCGATCACAAAAGCTTAAAGTACATCTTTGACAAAAAAGAACTCAACATGCGGCAAAGAATGTGGCGTGAGCTACTAAAGGGCTACGATTGTGAATTGCTCTATCATCCCGGTAAGGCCAACATTGTGGCGGATGCTTTAATCCGGAGGAGCTATGAAGGCGGTGTTAAATTATGCCTCACTAGGATCGATGTGGTATCCAGTTTGTTGGAGAGCATCAAGTCATGTCAAACGGAAGCACTTAAAGAAGAAAATCTCAAATCCGAAGTTATGGTAAGGCAAAGCGGATTATTGACGGAAGATGGTCGTGGACTTAAACTCTTTCAAGGACGGATCTGGGTGCCAAAGCTTGGTGGAAATCTGGAACTACTCCTAGAAGTAGGGGTGAGCAGGACCCGACCGACCCGAGTTACCCGACCCAACCCGACCCGAGTTTTGGCCAAAAATCCGAACCCGCTATATCCGATATCCGAAGTGCCTGATCCAAATAATTTAACGGGTAAAGTGGGATCAGGTTGGGTACCCAAAACCCAAACCCGCCCCGCCCGAAATATCCGAAATTTTTTTAAAATTTAAAAAAAATCATTTTTATTTTATATTTATATAATCCTAATTCTAATTTGTAATTTGTATTTGTAGTTTGTAATTTGTAGTTTAATGTTTTAGTTTGTAGTTTAAACTTTAAAGTTGTTGTTTGTAGTTGTAGACTTTTAGTTTAAACTTTAAAGTTGTATATTGACAATTTGTAATTTGAGAAAACAAGTCCAAAAAAAGCCCATTGAGGCCCACTACCCGAAATATCCGACCTGAACTACCCGAACCGAACAACCCGAACTCTAATCGGTCGGATGTCGGGTCTTCCCCCACCACCCGAATATCCGATCGGGTTTGGGTTTTGGATATCCGACCGACCCGACCCGACCGATGCACACCCCTACCTAGAAGAGGCACATAAGTCAAAATATTCTATACATCCCGGTAGCACTAAGATGTATAGAGATTTAAAGTTAAACTATTGGTGACCGGTGATGAAACTTGACGTGGCCAACTACGTGGAGAGGTGCGTCACGTGTCTTCAAGTCAAGGCGGAACATCAAAGGCCATACGGGAGTTTGCAACCACTGTCCATTCCCGAGTGGAAGTGGGACAACATCACCATAGACTTCGTGACAAAGCTACCAAGGACATTATGAGGTCATGATACCATTTGGGTGATTGTGGACCGTCTAACCAAGAGCGCGCATTTTCTTGCTATGCGGGAGACCTTGCCAATGGAGAAATTAGTCAAACTGTACATTGATGAGGTGGTGTCGAGACATGGAGTTCCGCAATCTATTGTGTCGGATAGGGACAGTCGGTTCACATCTAATTTTTGGACTAGTCTACAGAAGGAGTTGGGCACGAGATTAAATCTGAGCACGGCTTACCATCCTCAAACGGATGGCCAAATCGAGAGGACCATCCAGACGCTTGAGGACAAGTTGAGGTCGTGTGTTATCGACTTTGGAGGGAGTTGGGACTCACACCTACCTTTGGTGGAGTTCGCTTATAATAACAGTTACCATTCAAGTATTGGAATGGCACCGTTCGAGGCGTTGTATGGACGTAAGTGTAGAGCTCCAGTTTGTTGGCTTGAGGCGGGCGAGAAGCAATTCGCCGGGCCGGAGATCGTTCAAGAGACGGCGGACAAAGTGAAAGAAATTCGAGAGAGATTGAAGGTGGCTCAAGACCGACAGAAGAGTTATGCGGACAAGAAGAGAAGACCAATCGAGTTTCAAGTGGGCGATCGCGTCATGTTGAAAGTATCTCCATGGAAAGGGATTATCCGGTTTGGGAAGCGTGGGAAGCTTAGCACCTGTTTCCTAGGACCCTTCGTTATTTTAGAAAAGATTGGGTTATAAGCTTATCGGTTGGATTTACCACCCGAAATGGATGGAATACACCCTACCTTCTACGTGTGTTACCTTTGGAAGTGCCTAGCCGACGAAGAGAGTGTGATTCCCTTGACATAAATCTGAGTAGATAATGGAAATCGTTGTGTGGAAGAACCAGAAGCAATATTGGAGTCAAAAGTAAAGAAGTTGCAGCATAAAGACGTGGTCATGGTTAAAGTTCAATGGAAGCACCACCGATGTGCCAACGTTACATGGGAATCGGAAGAGGATATGAGGAATCGCTACCCTCACTTGTTTTCCTAAAATGGGATTTCGGGGACGAAATCCTAATTAAGGTGGGGAGGATTGTAATGCCCGTATTTTCGCTCAGAACTTGCCTATATATATAGGGAAGGGAAGGGATCAATTGGAAACCAATATTACATTGGAAACTTTGGAAACCGAAATTAACCAATCATTGAATTTCCTTTTTTTATTTTTATTTTTAATTGATAAGGTTATTTTAGTCTTTCACATAATTTCATAATATATATGATAAGTGTTATTATTGTTATAATATTAATTATTTAATTTTAATGTATTTTATATATGGTAATATTGATCTTTTATTAATTTAAACATGAAACATTTAATTTAGGTAAACACAAATTGATTCATACACAAACTACAAATCAATTTTTTTTATTCTTATGAATCAGTAATTGATTCATCCAATGAACGAAAGTTGATATTCATGTGAAATCTTCAATATTACCTCCAGGCACAAAATATTAATATAGTGAAACATAATGGATTTGATATAGTGAAACAAAATATTAATATAGTGAAACCTGATGAAACATAAAATGTTAATATAGTGAAACCCGATGAAACATATTTGATATAGTGAAACATAATGGAAAGGTAATAAAAAAAAATATTAATATAGTGAAACAAAATATTAATATAGTGAAACCTCATGAAACAGATTTGATATAGTGAAACATAATGGAAAGGTAATGAAACAATAATGGTAATGAAACTTAGGGGCTGTTTACTATCATCTTTTCACCTCTTACCGGTGTGAGCCTCTTACCCAAGTAAGAGGTAGAAGTGTTTACCAAAAAGAAAAAAACTACTGATCGCTGACCGTTCTTCTTACTGGGGTAAGTGAAGGAACTGATAATTACCACGGTCAGCGCCTTGTTTTCCTCATTTACCCTCCCCTGAATATCTTTCTCCATTGAAAACCTCTCTTTTCCATCCCTGCAAATTTCATCTCCACGCATATATACCCTCACTATTATAAATGTAGAGTAGTAGAGGGAATCATGCTATTTCTCTGCATGGTGGTTTAAATATAAAGGAAAGACATATTATAAATGCACAGGGAATCATGAACTGCGGTAAATACATCTTGAAAGGAGAATCTTTGAAGGGAAAGAAAATCAAATGGGTAGGCACTTTGGAAGAAGAAATAACATACCTTAAAACAGTTGTCCCAAAAGGGAATTAATTAGGAGAGACAAGATCTTTTTGAAGAAGAAATGCTTTATCTGTCTCTTGAAAATGGTGAGTAATTGAGTATTGAAAATATGGGGCAGCAGTGGGGCACGACAAAAGAGAAGAAATAATCAATATTTTGGTTTTGAAGCAAGAATTAATTATTTTCCTTTTTATATGTATTCTTCAAATTAACATTTGTTTTCCCTATTTGTTTTAAACTTTAATAGAGGGGCATAGTTGTCATTTTTTCTCGGTCAACACTTAACAAAAAATATTATGTAAACATCAATTTTTAGTCAGCACTTACTCGAATCAGGCCTCTTATTTTAATCAGATCTCTTACTCCAGTCAGCGCTTATCCAAAAAGTTTGGTAAACAACCCCTTAATGAAACTTATTTGGGTTTTTACATACTGCATATTGATGAACAGGTAATAAAAAGGTAGTCTTGATATGCTTTCTCTCTCTTTTTTAAGAAATATACGCTTTCCTATATTTAAGCATATTTCATCTTTGTTGCCAAATTTGAAACACAAAAGAAAAAGACATATTTACCCTTTTGACATATTATTATTATCTTTTATTAATAAATTAATTAATTTATTAGCATATATAATTCAAATGAATCTTGACCATTGATTAAAAAGATCAATGGTTGAAATTTGGTTTCCAAAGTGTGAAATTTGGTTTCCAATTGAAACCACCCCTATATATATATATATATATATATATATATATATATATATATATATATATATATATATATATATATATATATATATTCGTGCGTAAATGTGTGGGTAATCTCTTAACTTTCAAAGCCATGACTAACACCTTGAAACAGATAGTTGCGCAGGTTCCAAGCCGCAGCCTAAGCCGCGTAACTCATTGGAGTGCAAGCCCTTAGGGCACACGCGCGACTTATGGCGCGACCTCCTAGCCGTGGCCAAAGCCGCGGGGCTACCTGCAACTGCAAGTCCCCAAAACCCTTCCTTGCCCGATTTTGAATCACAAAAACACCTCTACTCGTTTTCAACCGCGATTTTTAGGATTCTTGGGCGATTTTCTTCCTCTTTCCACCTTAGATCACTTATTGCAAGCCTTGGGTGGTTACACAACATTTATTGAGCTTCAACCTACCTTGAGGACCATTTATTGGAGTGGTTTCATTAAGAATCAAGATCAAGCTACTCACATCCAACTTTCTAGGGTTTCTACTTTTCTAGGTTTTTGGCCAAAACCTAGATTGTGAGTTCCTAAACTTTGTTAAAACTAGATACACATCTTATCTTGCTATTTATTATCGTCATTCATCTTTATTGAGCTATTTATTCATAAAACTTTGTTTCTTGTGGGTTTTATTATGTGTAAGTCTAAGTCCTCATAATCTATGTGGGTGGGTTACCCTAAATTGGTATTGGGGCTCTTTGACCTTAATTAGGTGGGAAATATACTTGTATGGGTTAACTTTGATCAATGGTCCATATGGGTGGCTTGACCTAATCTTGGGAAAATGGATTAATTGGTAAGTACATGACAATAGTTGCTTGTTATTGTTTGATGAAGTTTATGTACCATGATATTGGGATGATTTATCATTCAAGTCCCCATGAGGTGGGATATTGACTACATTGGTAATAATACATTCATGTTAGTCTTGTTATAAACTATATGCATGTTTGAGTCGTAAGGTCTAACATTGTACCCATGGTTGGTACTGTAATTGATTCATGTGCATTATATGCCTTGAGACCTACTAATGATATTGTTGGACGAACCAAGTTAGTAGACACTAGGAGGATATAGTCTTGGGTGCCACCGTTAAGGTATGTACCTAGACCTCCGCCATTCGGGGTAATGCCATGGTTGTAGTCCTCGGGTGTGTCGGGCCTTTCGGATGTCACTCGTGGTAGTTGGCATCAAGGTATATCGACTATTTGGGTGGAACTTGATTGGTGCTATGGGTCTCCCCCATTGACTCCACCAATGAGAAATTCTTTGTTAACTGCTGATAAGTATTATGCTATTGATTGGAATATTATTGCTTGTTCAACTCACTAGGCTTTTTGGCCTAACACTTGTTTGGTGTCGATGTGTATCTCAGGTCCTAGCGATGCCGGTGATAAGAAGGTCTAGCCGGCTTAGAGTGAGCTTGGGGAAACTTTTGGGACACCAGTTCTTTTAGAAGAAATCTTTTGGGGAAATTCGGATAACACCCGAATTGTAATCTTATTTCGAATGAAATTAGATTATTAGGTTGTTATTTCCCCATTATTAGAATTTGTAACTTATACTTAAAACAGGTGAATATTCTTTCCCCATTTTTGGGAGGCTCAATTGTTTTGGCAAATTTATATACCATATTTCCATTTTCTGGAAATTTTGTTATCCCTATTTTTAGGGTGTTACATGGAGGTAGTCTTCTAATGTGTCGGGCCTTCGGGATGTTGCTCATGAGAGTGAACATCAAGGTACATCAACTCTTGAGGTGAAACTCGTTGGTGTTTTGGGTCTCCCCCATTGATTCCTCTATGGACCTTTATGAGTATTAACCCTCTTTAAATTATTATGATATGTTATTGTTCAAACTCACTAGGCTCTTTTGGCCTAACACTTGTTTGGTATTGATATGTATCTCATGTTCTAGCGGCGCGACCGCGAAGAAGGTTTAGCGGACCTTTAGATGTGAGCTTGGGAGCACTTTTGGGACGCCAATTATAGAAGATGATTATTTTGGGACTTAGATGACAACCAATTGTAATCTCATTTCTTGTTAGGAATTAGATTAAGAGGTTGTTATGCCTCATTGCTTTATTATTACAAACTTGTAATTATACAGGCGTATATTGTTCCCTTTTTGGGAAAGCTCATGCTTTGACATTTTTACATACCACATTTCCATTTTTGGGAATTTTTGTTGTCCCAATTTTTTGGGTGTTACAGTTCATGACTTTCTTCAATTGGGACGAAAAGCAGGATGTTACAAGAGATATAATAAACAAACAAAGAGTACAACAAGAGTAACAAGTACAGATTTGCGAGATGCAGAAAATACAAGACAAACGACGTGAAACCAAAATCGAAGCCCGGAAACGAGGAAAACAATAAAAACCAACCCAACAAGAAGAGCAAACTAATCAAACAGAGTTTGGAGAGCCGATCCATGAACTCCAAGATTTAGAGAAGGACTTGGACCTTAGCGATATCCAACCGAATAAGTGGGATTAAATTTCACCCAAGAGGTCTTCACTCAAGCTGACACCTTTGAACACACGAAAAATTCATGTTTCTCCAAATGAAGTACGCAACAATCCAAATAACGGCTTGCCAAAAACTTTTTAAAGAAGCCACCACTTGATTACCACCATTTAAAGAATTAACTCCAATATTATAGATGGTAAACTACAATGAAGATTCCACTCATTAAAGAGGTTTACCCATATGACCTTAGCACATTTGCAATCAAGAAGGCAATGGTCAACGAATTCATTAGACTCGTCGCACACCAGACAAATAATCGAGTTAAGGTCGATACCTCTTTCATTTAACTGATGAAGAACCATGATTCGATTTAGCAAAGTTCTCCAAATGAAGATGTTGATTTTTATATATATATTTTTAAGTTTATAGTTATTAATATATATATATAGAGAGAGAGATAGATAGAGGCACCTTCAAATACAAACTTTTTAATGGTGCAAACCATGCAACCCACTTATCTACCACATATTTTGTTTTTACCTTTTTAATAAAAGAATGGGAAAATAAAATATGTGGTAGATAAGTGGGTTGCATGGGTTTGCACCATTAAAAAGTTTGCATTTGAACATCCCTCTATATATATAGAGAGAGAGAGAGGTGGTTTCAATTGGAAACCATATTAGATTGGAAACTTTGGAAACCGTCAATTTCATTGGTTAAATTAATGAAATTGGTTCATAAAGTTGTTTAATATGATCAAGTTGTTTCATATAATTCTTTTGTTAATGAAATCGTTTCATATATTTGTGTTTTTAATGTAGTTTCATCTATTTTTCTCATTCTGATTAAATTGTTTCATGTATTTTCACAGTCTGATGAAACTTTTTCATTTTTACACAAAAAATACAAATATATGCAACAATTTCATCAATAAAAGAATTATATAAAACAATTTCATCAAACTAAACAATTTCATTAACTTAACCAATGAAATCGAGGGTTTCCACGGTTTTCAAAATTAAAGTGGTTTCCATTTGATCGCTCCCATATATATATATATATATATATATAATTATTGATGTTGAAAAATACATGGAATCCACAAAAGAGGTTCTTATAAACAAAAAATGTAGTGCCTTATAATAACTACTATTGGAGAGAGTAATTATACGAATCTCACATAATTTGAGTTCTTGTACATGAACCTTGGTTCTTACCTTGAACTTGGTGTGAAATAATATTTTGTTAGTTTTTAAATTAAATATATGATATTTATTATGAAGATATAATAATTATTGATGTTGAAAAAATACATGAAACCCACAAAGAGTTTTTATAAGACCTACAATTGTGAACTTTTATTTAAGTTTTTAATTTGGTGAGTTTTAATTGATTTGACCAAAAAAGTACAAAAAATTGGTGATTAGAGCATCTCCAACGAGAGGTTCTTAACAAGCAAAAACTAAAAATTCTTGTAAAAACTATAATAGGAGAATGTTTTTATAAGAACCTCGTATCATTTGAGTTATTGTACAAAACCCTGGTTCTTACCCTGAACTTAGTGTACATTTTGTTAGTTTTTTATACATATTTTTGACTATATATATATATATATAACCTACAAAAGATCTTCTTATAAGTTATAAAAGAACTATCATTATGGATTGTTAAAAAAAAGAACTACCATTATGGACATTTATCTAAGTTCTTAATTTGATGAGTTGAAAATAATGTAGCAATAAAAAATATAAAAAATAAGTTTTTATAAGAATCTCTATTAAAGATGATCTTACATTGTGTTCTTGAATTTGGGAAAAAAAAGAAAAGAAATGGAAGATTTTTTTTTATTTATGCTCTCGAAAGAGAAGAATTTTTTTTTCTATATTCTTGAACAAGAGAAAAAGAAAAAAAATGTATTTTTATAAATATATTCTTTAAAAATATATCCTTTAAAATGAAATATTAGGTAATTTTGTAATTTTAATAATCTTTTTAAGGATTTTAATTTATTTCTTATCCTTCTCTTTCTTTGAGAGGAAAATTTTGAAAAAAAAAACTATCATTCTTTTTCTCTCTCTCCTATGCTTTCTCTGCTCTTTTTTTCCCTCTTAATAACACTGTTTTTTTACTTTCTCTTCTATCCCTCTATTTCCTTGATAAAAGATGTTTCGAGAACACAACTACATATTTAGGGTTGTAAACGAACCAAACGTTCAGCGAATCGTTCGGCGGGAAGTTCGTTTATTTAAAAAATGAATGAACATGAACATATTTTTTTGTTCATTTAGTTAAATGAACGAACATGAACAATGGTCTCGTTCGTTCATTTACGTTCGTGAATGTCCGTTCATTTATGTTAGTTAATGTTCGTTTACGTTCGTTTATGTTCATTTATATTTGTTTATGTATATTATGACATTAATGTGTCAAAGCATTAATTAAATTATTTTTTTAAAATTTCTTTTTTATACCTCCTAAGATTATCCGTTTTCTTTATTTTGTTATGTTATTTTTTACGAACGAAATGATGAGTAACGGTGGTTGTTTTTTATTCATTTGTGTTCGTTTATGTTCAATTATTTCCGTTCGTATATGTTCATTTATGTTTGTTCGTTTACGTTCGTTTAGCTCTCTTAATGAACGAACATAAACGAACACGAACAAACATATTTTCTTAACGAACGAGCACGAACAAACATATTTTCTTAATGAACGAACATGAATACAAAAAATTTCGTTCGTTTACCGTTCGTGTTCGTTCGTTTGTTCGGTTAAGTTCATTTACGATCCTATACATATTACATAACAACAATTGACAAGCTAGTTTCCCTTTTGGTATTTTTAACGTCGGAGTGACAGTCGCGTCAAGCAACGTCTAACTCAGTCCTACACCGGGTCCCGTATCCTTGACCCGACCCATCATGACCCACCAAATCAACCAATTTACTTTTTTCACGCCGTTAGTGCTCTGCTGTAAAAACTTGTACCTTTTTCTATTGATAATTGTACCATTTCCAGTTCATCCCGATTAGCAATAAAATATACTCACTATATCCCTTTCTCTGCCTGATGCCGAAACCCTTGTTCTCAAAATGCCTTCTCTCTCCAAATCCGCAACCTCCGTCGCTTCTCCGCCTCCGGCGTCCGACGATGGTGCCGCCGCTGAACGCCGTCTCCGAGAGGCGGAGGATCGTTTGAGGGAGGCAATTGAGGAATTGCAACGCCGACAACGACGTGCTAAGATGCTACATCCGCCATGCGATCACGCTGACGAGTCGTGTGTAGCAAACGCTATCGGTAATCTCTGTCAGAGTTTCCTTCTGTCCTATGGTGTTCGTGTCGGCATTGGAATTTTGCTCCGTGCGTTTAAGCTTGCTCGCAGAAAATCATACTCGTCTCTTCTCGATCTTAAGGTTTGAAAATTTGTTTCGTGTAATTGATTTGCGTAATTGACTGCAAAATGTTTGAATTTGAACGCTCTTATTTTGTGTACTTTTGGTTTGTGGAATTTGCTAAGCTTGTCTTAGGAAATTGAAGTTAATTTTGTGTGTTACTTACTTTTTTCGAACTTATCGTTAAGTTTTGAGTTGTATTTGATTCGAACCAAATGCCACATTTAGTGTATGTCGGATGCACGATTCATGGTTCTGAATCAAAATCAACTCAAAATTTGAACTAATTAGGCTCCACTTTTCATTTCTAAACCTCGAGATGCAGGATCCATGGTTCTGAATCGGAATGGGAGCAAAATCAGCTCAAAATTTGAACTAATTAAGCTCTACTTTTCATTTCTAAACCTCGATATGCAGGATACATGGTTCTGAACCGAAATGGGAGCAAAATCAGCTCACAATTTGAACTAATTAAGCTCCACTTTTCATTTCTAAACCTCTGACTTTTATCATCTAAAATAATTTATTCCTAGCAGTTGTAGTCTTTCTGTAATGTCTGCTAACGAACAACATCTAGGAATCTTTTAGACACACACACTAAGGGGGTTGACATGCTAGATGCTACTTGAGTGTGATTAACACTGGATCAGTGAACTTATCAACAAAACAGTAGCATTCGTCTAAGGAGTAGCATTCTGAAGGCCGAAGGGGCAAGCCTGTAAAAAATATGAAAGTATAATTACTACTTGTGAAGTTATAATAGCATTTTGATCATTAGGCATCCCAAGTTTGGTTCAATTCTGAAAAAATAACATTTTGTATTACCAGAAGAAACTAGATTATGGTCTCCTTGTCTTTTTACGGGAAAAATGGGCTAGACGTACACAAGCTGTTAATTGAAGATTTAAAAGTGACCTTGGGTCCATGATGACGGAGGATGCAAATTTATAGATGAAAATCAAACTGCAATTTCTCCAAGCAAAAAAGATTCATCGGTACACAAGCTGTTGATTGAATATTTAGAAATGAACTTGTCTGTCTCCAAGATGATGAAAGTTGCAATTTTATGGATGAAAATCAAGCTGCTTCAAGCAAAAGATTCATTGGTTTTAACTGTCATTGATTCACATAACCGCAAGAACACAAAAGATGATAATGTTGCTTTCCTTCCTCAATTCTCATTTTGTTTGCACTCATTTTACTTTCCATCAATCCATTTCTATGGAGCTTTCTTTGAAGCATCTTCTTTGTAGTAAGTAGTTGAGTTATGTGCAGCAACTTGTATCAGAGAAGGACTTGATAGTGAGAGAGGAGGCATGCCGGGTTGGTTTACTTTTTGGAGGATTTACTGGTTCATATCATGCTCTTAGATGCTTGTTGAGGAAATGGAGGAAGAAAGAAACACCATTCAATGCGTAAGTTACTTTGTAATAAGTGATAACATTCTTGTCTATATATCTTTTTTGGTGATAGAGGTTTATATTCCTGAATTCAAGTATAGAGTAACATAAGTACATCTACTTCTGTAAAAATATCTGATCCCAATGTATCTATTTCACATATATGACTTTGTTAAAGGTGATGATGGAGCAGAATTTTAGCAGGTTCAGTCGCAGGTTTGTCTATTCTTGCATTAGACGATTGCAACCGGAGGCGAACACTTGCTTTATATCTTCTGGCTAGGCTTGCTCAGGTACATAATTAACTTGTTATGCAACCAATTTTTATGGCATATAAGAAGCACTTCAGAGTTTTTGTTTGGTCATTTGATTGGTGGAGCAAAACTTGGATCTTTTCCCATAATGGGAAAGAAAATGCTGTGATCCTACACAAACTTAAACATTTTGGCTTTTAGACATTTTTAAAGCAAGATCTTCTTCAACCCCAAACAGAAGGGGGAGGGTGATAAAAAAAAAGATGCTCTAATTTATTTTCTGTTTAACAGTGTGCTTATAATTCTGCAAAATCGAAGAACAAGTTCCACCTGTGGGGAAGCTCATGGAGACACGGGGATTCTTTACTCTTTGCTTTATCATGTGCTCAGGTAACATGGATCACCATTTTACTTCAGATTTCTGAAGTTGGATTAAATCAAGTTCAGATGATCATCTTATTTTCTTTTTTCATATAGATTCAAATAGCAGTGTCAAGCATGGCCTTCTAATGTAACAATTCTAGACATATTGAGAAACTCTATGATGTTTATGCAACTATTACAATACTAACTCTGTTTGCTAAGTGAATGATTTGTGCTTGAAGTTTACATCTTTGCCTTGTAAATGATGTAAATAACAATTGATTTACATTTATAATACATTTCGTTTAACCATTGCAGGTCATGTATGCTTTCGTGATGCGTCCTGAGAGCTTGCCAAAATCATACCAAGATTTTATTCAGAAAACTGGGCCCGTTGCTCAGCCTGTATACAAGGCTGTCAGGGAATGCTGTAGAGGATCCCCAGTAGATATTGCATCGCTCTCTTCTTACTTATCAACCGTGAAGGGTGCCGATTTTCCTCCATTGCAAGAGTTTCCTTCTATCATACCTTGTTCAGTAATTCACCCAGGCACAAAATCATGTTTGGCTCATAACGCTTATGCATCATCAGCTACGTTTAGGAAAACATTTCCGCTTTACTTCTCACTGACTTTTGTACCTTTTGTTGTTCTGCGTCTGCAAAAGGTTAGCTTTTGCATGTACTCGTGTTGCTTCTCTTGCTCAACTTACATTATATGGTCTCAAAGAGTTACCTAGAGTTCTCACATTGGTATTTCTTCTTGAAATAATATTTGTCATTTTTTATTATTTTTCTTCAGTTCATGGACGCTCCAATTAAGACCAGCTGGCATGCAGTCACAGGAGCTGTTCGCTCAACAGCATTCCTGTCTTCATTTGTTGGAATCTTTCAGGTAAGTTTGCTCATATTAGTACTCACTTGTATCTAAAAAGTCATATCTATACGACTATACCTTACAACTCTCTCTTTGGTAATGCAAGGGAGTCATTTGCTTGCACAGAAAAGCCACATCACAAGACCACAAGCTTGTATATTGGCTTGCAGGTGGATTAGCTGCATTATCTGTACTTTTGGAGAAGAAAGGTAGAAGAGGAGAACTTGGATTGTATGTTCTTCCACGCGCTGGAGAGTCTTTGTGGTATATATTAGTCAACCGCCGCGTACTCCCAGATGTCAAGAATGCTGAGGTACACAATACTTGTTAACTTATGATGTTACCTCTGAATGGTGGAAACATTGTGTGAATAGCATCAGAACATCATCTCCCCTCCTCCCCTAAGCTTAAATTACTCAATTTACCCAAAAATAAAATGCCACTATTCACCAGGAAACCTTCCAAATAATAGTTACCTATATACACTGACCCCTAGCTTATTAGGGGTGCGTTTTTGGTACGTGGGACAGGACTGGACAGGTAAGTACAAAAACTTGGGACAAAAATGCAATTTATAGTATCAAAATAGGTGGAATGGAAATTAGGGAGACGTGACAAGATTGGTATAAATTACTAAACTACCCATGTCAAATGAACACCCTAAAACCTTCTATAATTCATTCACCTGCCTGCCTCACTCTCGCCTGTCCAGTCCAGTTATGTCCACATACTAAAAGCATCCTAATGGTTTGCTAAGGTGCTGTGTGATCGAGTTTGCATGGCTCTACCAGATGTTGGACATCTGATTCGGCCAGAGGTCATACTGTTTGGCAAAAGTATTGATACTTGGAGCGATTCATTGATGCATCTCTGCATGACTAGACTCCCCCCCCCCCCCCCCCCAAAAAAAAAAAAAAAAAAAACTTGCCTTGTTGGGTGAATTTAGCTTCTAGAACTTGGTGGTCCTAATTTTTATATATTTGATAATAAAATTTCTGTATAATGAAACTCTTTTTTCATGTAAAACTATAAATATTTCGATTATCAATTAAATGTTTTAAGTACTTAATTATTCATACATCATAATCCTTCACAAATCTTGATCATTTAGTTTTATTCAACAAGACCACAAGAAATCTTTGCTTTGTAATTATAAAATTTTGATCAGGTATCATATTTATTATAACAAATGTCTGATAATTGCTTTTAATTTGTTAAAGGTGGCTCTGTTCTGTGCCTGTATGGGTGGAATGATGTACTACTTGGAACACGAACCCGACACCATGTCTCCATTTCTTAGAAGCTTAATTCGTCGCTTTCTTGCCAGCAGAATTAGTAATCCGGCCCCACCATCAAGTCGGAACCCCTCTTACAACTACTTACAAACTCTCGACGCCATTAAAAGGCCAAAGTTGCAGAACCAAGAACAAGAAGCACAAACCTCGGAAAAATACAACCTTGAATCTATACCTGGACTTTGAGCAACTAATCATTAGCAGAAAGAAAGAGACTAATGATGAATTTATGAGACGATTGTTACATGTGATATCTGATATTGAATTTGTCATAACCGGGTCTCTGTGATCGACCCATTTTGATTGAACTTTTGTAGGTTTTCGTTGTACAATGGAGCTGAAGTTATCCATGTGTTGTAAATATTAGATGCTTGGTTGCAACTGGTTTCTGATTCTTGGACCACAAGTTATTCTTTTTTTCTTTTTCTTTTTTGGTAACCGTGGGTTTCCGGGCCAGCTTACGCGCACCGACTAATCCCCGGGTGGCTTGAAGTCATCGTTGGTGAACCTCCATGGCCACAAGGGCTTTGGCAGCTGAAGTCCATTTGGGTTGGGCCGGGTCGCCGCGGATTAGTCGGTGCTGCCCAATTGGATGCCCGGATACCGCGGGTGCGTGTGTGTGTGGGCGTAGCCCAAGTTGCCGTACAAAAAAAAAAAAAACAAGGGTTTTGGCAGCGCCTGGATTTGAATCCTGGGTAGATGAGATCTTTCACTACATCCCCAAAGAATTTACCAGTGCGCCACAACCCAAGTGGTTACCACAAGTTATTCATGTGTTTTATGTTTTTTTTTTTTTTGGTATGTTCATGTTACCTTGAGAAGAAATAGTTGTGCACCCACTTTGATGTTTGTTGTTGCCTTTAGAATTCTGTAAAGGCGAGTCCACTTGGGTTGGTTTAGGGACTCCATTAGTAAGAGCATCATCAACACCAACAAAAATCTTATATTTTCTCTCTCTTCTTTCAAATTTTGAGATTTTTCCATTCTCTTTTTCTCTATTTCAACTTTAAAAAGAATTTGAGATTTCTCCATTCTCTTTTTCTCTATTTTAACTTTAAAAAAGAGTTTAGCATTGGTGTAGAAGCAAATTTTTCTTAAATCTCCAAAAGAATTTAAAGTAGCGTAACTTTTGGAGTTGTTCTAAGAACCTTTGTTTTAGAAACCAAGGGTTGTTTACTAAAATTTGATTATCTCTTACTAGTTAAATACACATTTCTCTCTTACTAGTTAACTAAACGTTTATGGGGAAAGAGATGTTTACTCACTTGGTTAAAGATGGTCTTTACTAACGATTTTACCATGTTATTTTACTTATCAAAAATTTTACAAGATAAATGAGAGTGGTGACTCTAATAGGTTAGCGTTGTGTTGGTAAATTGAGTCTCAAAACTTGGT
Source organism: Arctium minus (assembly GCA_954870635.1). Taxonomy (NCBI): domain Eukaryota; kingdom Viridiplantae; phylum Streptophyta; class Magnoliopsida; order Asterales; family Asteraceae; genus Arctium; species Arctium minus. The sequence goes on from OX941081.1 coordinate 157,146,308, forward strand.
TTAGAGACTGACACTATAGATATCAGTTTGGGGGAAGGCTATTCAATCAAGATCGATTGAAAGGTTTGTTAGAATCTCATCTTGCAGGAGTATGGATCCTTAGTCAAAATAGGATTAGTATAAGATATAGAAATATTAAAATGTTCTATATTTTGTAGATTTTAATTATATATGACGTGAAGAGGATAATTTTTTTCATTTGCCTAATTCCACGAAAATAAGGATTTCATCTTTTATTTTGTCGATGGATGTTTTTTTAAGGAAACACATACTTAAATTAATGATCCCCCAAAGTGCAAACATCGTTCAAATAATAAGACATAGAAGAAGGTAAATGAGAATACGTAACAAGACAATAATTAAGACAAGACAACTGAGTAAGAGTGTGAGCCACCCATTCGCTTATCTCCTAATAGCCTTAACCGAGAAGAAGGCATGGTGGCATAGAAAAACACAAATACGACCTATGGTATCCCCAAATTCCAAGTCGTCCTCTTCCAAGGAGGTAACCACATCAACAACAACTTTTGCATTGGTTTAAGAGATAACTCGTTGCAAGCCAACTCGATGGCCTACGACATGGCATCAAGAAGAGCCAAAGCTTCAAACTCATGAACAAGCGATAAACCACCTATAGGCTTCATCCTAGCAGATACCCTGAGCATCTCGGATCACACCATCTCAGCCTTAGTGTCATCTAGGAAGAGGGTCGCATCCACATCAGTGTTGCATTTCAAAAAGTCATCAGCCAGGTAGTGCCAAAGGTGCGAGCAACCCATTAAACTAGGAATACAAATTAAGGGGCGGAATTCTGACTTTAAACTATGATTCAAAGAGGTAGTCATACAAACACGTTTTCTCAATTTTCAGAAAAAACCGTTGTCTTGGAAAAAGATTGGAAGAGCATAGTTGAAAGCCACATATTTGCAAAATATATTATTTTATTTAAAATTTAAGGAGATTTAGAACTGATTGTAAAGAGTATGAAACAATAAAAAGAAAATGAAGGCAAAAGAAAATAAGAAGGAAAGAGAAAACGAGGAGACTAGTCGAACAAGGATAGTTGAGTCAGTTAAGTCAACAAAACCTAACTAAATAGCATACGAAACACACTTCTAAAGAAACCCTTAAGTTACTAGAGACACTTGTGTCTAGTGATTAAATTAAACCTACATAATGCTAAATGCAACATATATGATTTTGCACGATTGCTTCTCGAACTAGTGAAATTTTTGTTCTCGGTCCATATATTGCATTTTTATTGAAGTGTCGTGCATTTAGATTGTCGAGTCTAGATGTGCTCGATCACCAATAAAATGTTATCCACGTAACAATAATGAAAGTTTTTTTTTACAATACAACATTTTTTTACGTTATACAGTTGTACTAGACGTTTTATTCAATGTTAATCCAAATCCTAACATATTGTTTAACTTAATTTATTTTTCCAAATGTCATTTTATTTCTTTAATTTTTTTTGATTATTTTATATATATGATTTTTTTTAATTTAATTATACATATGTATTACATGTTAAAAAGTTAATCGGAAAAAAATATAAAGGATATAATTGAAAAAAAAGTGATTTGAGCTTATTGAAATGCTAGTTGAAATAGCTTTTCAAATAATTGACTTGTAATCTAACTTATGACTAAGTACACATGGTTATTTCAATAAACTCATAAAATAAATTAGTTTATGGTTGTCAAAATGACCAAAGTAAAGTTGCCGCAAAAAAAAGTTGAACAACTATCGAACATATCAAGCAACCCCGGGTTGAGATCAAGGTCGACACCCCCACTGAAGAAGTCATGAAGTGGTAGTGGTTGAAGTCGTTGGCGATGACCAGCCAAATATTATGAGTTAAAAAATGGAATTCACCACTTTGTGGAATGTTCTTACCCCACAGTTCACGCTGTCATTATGGAGGAGGTAAATCCCATATATATATCACATTGGAAAAGGGGCGTTACCTAAAACCTCAGACATGTGGATGACAGTGACACCCATACCTCTACCTCTACGACGAATTGGCGAGGACTAGATGATGAGTTTGAATGTGAGTGGATGGTGGTTTTGCCAAGTCAATCTTTTCCTTTGTCTTTATGTTTTGCCCTAAATTACAATTTATCCTTGATCATCTTTTACTCGTGAAATAACACAAAACATTTTTATTTGGAGGGGGGGGGGGGCGAGGGGATGAGGCATAGGAACAATGAAAAGGGGGGATTTATGAAAACAAGTTAATGGTCATTAGGATCAGGGATGAAATCCGTAACGATATAAACCTACAAAGTATTTGGTGTAATTTAAAAGTCTAAAAGTTTCCTTAAATTACAAGCAATACTTTTATAATTTACTCGAAAAATATATAAAAGTTAAAATCATATTTTTCCAATCATATTAAGTATTGGAACATATTTTTTATATTAGGGCCACATTTAAGCACATAAACTTAAATTTCTCGAATGTAATCGATAATTAAACATTTTCATTAAACAAGACGTTGAATCCTTTAAATTACACAATTGTATGGGGAAGGGAGGAATAAAACGAGGCATCGAATCCTTTAAAATCACATAATTATATACGTCTTGATAAATATCCCTGGGGTCTGTTACAAACTAGAACCAAGTCATATGATATTGAAGACATCGATTGAAGCCCTTAGTCACAAGGTCTTTGATTATGTCCAAAAAAAGAATACATAATAGATCTTATAAAGCTTCCACTTTCAATTGGAAAGATATATACACCACAGCTAGTCATTTTCCGGTAAAAAGTGTTTGGTTAGCTATCTAACACATTTTACATGGAAGACTCACATTTCCAATCGATATTCAAGACATTTTTTTTTGGTTAAAAACCCCATTTCTATTTAGAAAAAAAATTGTTTAATTCTTACGCAAAAAAACCACTTAGATTATGACGCACTGATTAAGACTCAAAGAGATGCAGTGGAATCTCGTATTTCCTGGTTCACCAGGCGATGCCAAAGCACTTGTAACCATGAAGATTCACCTACTATAACTTCAGTTTATTCATGGTCAAATAGGGTATTAGTCAATACACGTAAATTGACTCGGATATCACGGTTACCCAAACAACAAAAAACAAAAACCAATTATACAAAAACTAAAAACTGAATATCTATACCATCTTATTAAAATTTTAAGATAATAACATGTCGTACAATCTCTAAAGCATACCCACTCCTATTTTACACCCACTCCCCCTAAATCTCTCCTTAATTCAATATTTTTATATATATATATATGTTACATTTAACATCTTTATAATTAATTATTTATTTTACTTTTAAATTCTTTACTTTTCATTTTTCATTTTAGACCCCTTATCATATTAACATAAATAATCGTATATGAATAAAAATGCATTAAAAATACATTTTTTTACAAATTATACATTGTAATCGTTTCGTCAATACCTTCGAAATGAGCTAAATACTGAATATTTTTTGATTTAATAATATTATTAAATATCATGAATATATACGAGTTAATTTGTTTTATATTTCTTATATTTTTATTTTTCATTTTACACTTTTGTTATATTAAAAATACACAATCATAAATTAAATAAAATACATTATAAAATGCATTTTTTTTTCTTTTACAAATTATACCGTTATAATCACCTCGTCAATATTTTCAAAATAAGTTCATTATTGAATATTTTTTAGTTTAATAATATTGTAAAATATGATATATATATATATATATATATATATATATATATATATATATACGTATCAAGATTTCTCAAGAACGATGTATCAAGACTTTTTTTAACTTGTACATTTTACATCATTCTCTATATTTATCTTTCTATACTCATTTAAAAAAATCCTATTATGGTTATTTTTGATATTGTGTAATGGAGAATAAAAATAAACATAAAATAATTTTATTCTTTTGAGTTACCAGTTTGGGATTGTTTATTTGAGGGGTTTTTTAGCTTATTGTGATTTGGTACCGCAGATAAGCCCTTTTGAGTGTTTGGATGAAAAGGAAAGAAAAGAGCTTATAGCGGTGCCAAACCGTTGAAAAACCATTTTTGATAAGTCATTTTGTTCTAACTTATCAACTTATTTCAAAAGTGCTTATGACTTTTTTGGTTCTTTTATATGAATAAGCAATCCCAAACACCTTTAAATAACAACTTGTTAGCTTATAACGTTTTGGTACCACAATAAACTAATCCAAACACTTTTTAGAAAACTCCAGTTTAACACCAAATAAGTTGATAACCACTCCTCTCAAAATAAGCATAACTTGTCGCAATCCCAAACACCCGTTAGACTCGAGATGTTTTGCGTCGAGGAAAAGAACATATTTAAACGCAACAGCAAGGGAGGGAAAACAGTTACCCCTAGGTTTTCAGTTTCATGATCGCTTTTCATAATCTTCTATCAAGTTTTGCCCTAAATCGGAGATTGCATTTGGCTCAAACACGATGAACAAAGAAAATGTCGGTGTTGGACAACTATCAGATGAACAAAGGGCTCGAATTTCCAGAAATTTCAGGGCTGCCAAAGCCCTTCTTGATCGAAAGCGCCCTCGACATACCTCAATTCCATTCGATTCCTTTTCTCAAAAGTAAACTCTTTTAATCCCTTTGTTTAGGATTCTGTTAATGAGATTGATGTTTGCGATTATTGTTTTTCTCTATTGTATTTTTTTTAAGTGACAATTTTCTTTTCTTTTGTTATTTATGAAATGTGTTTATAGTTTCTGTTTTTTAATTTGTGTTGTAGAATTGGGGTTGTGAAGGGGGTTGAAACTGCATCTGTTGTTGGCAGTGTTAATAGAGTGCCTCTTTCAGACATTTCAGTGAACACTCCTACTTCAGTTAGGAACTATGAGTTAAATGAGAGTGGGTCTGTTAGAAATTCTAATTTCAAGGTGCCATCTGTTGGTAAAAGTGATGGTTGTTCGTTTGCGGGGACAAGGGTTTCACAGGATGAGAATGGAAAAGCTCATAGTTCATTTCAGACTCCAGTCAGACAAATAAATTATAGTGGGAGTTCATGTGCAAAGGGGGTTTCTGTAAGTAGAATTGAATTCAGCCATGGTACAGAGACCCTAGATGAGAATAAACTAAGTTTGGATCCCTTCAAAACTCCGATCAGGCCTTTAGTTTGTGAAGTAAGTCCTGGAAACAACATTCCGGTTGAACAGAGGGAATCTAGTGATTATTGTTTGCATGAAAGGAAATTGGGTGCTGTTATTGAAACCAATATTGGATTAACTTCATGCACGACTCCGATGACACACCAGCCGTGTTCTAGTTTGGATGAGCCTTCCACAGTAATGCCTACCATTTTTTATGAAGACTTTGATGATTCAATTCTAGCCGAAATTGATGAATTATGTGAGTCTGGGACGAAGGCCAAGCTAGTAGCTGAGGAGTCTAGTTGTGACATTCAACCAAAGAGCACACTTGCTGAAAAGAACAGCTGTGAACCGAGAAATGATGTGAGTGCTGTTGTTTTACAGAACTTACAAAGTGATAATGTTTCAGATGGAAGTAGTGACAGTGGATGTGGGAAACAAGAGTCTGAGAGTTATGAGGCTTTGCAAATTGGAGGCATGCCTGAGGAGTACGCAAAATATATGCAGTCTCTAAACGATAGGCAACGGGAAGCAGCCTGCAGTGACATTTCAATACCTTTGATGATTGTTGCTGGACCTGGGAGTGGTAAGGTTGTATTCCTGTATTCCTCGGTTCTATCAGCCATTTCCTATCCCTTAAATCTCGCTTGCTTATGTATTCTCACTTTTCTTTCTCATCTCAGACATCTACCATGGTTGGGCGTGTCTTAATGCTTCTTCACAAGGTATTGACTTGCAATCACTAATCACTTCTGAATGTTAGGAAGGTCAACAGTGAGAAGTATAATTCATCCATTTCTTACTTGTTTGCCATTGTGATTGAGAGTTTGGTGACTTCTACAAGTTTTATATGTGTCTCTTTTGACCAACAAATAAATTTAGGGCATTGAAGCATCCCGCATTTTGGCTATGACTTTCACTACGGCTGCTGCTTCCGAAATGCGAGATAGGATTGGAGCAGTGGCTGGGAAGGCAGCAGCAAAGGAACTGATGATCAGCACCTTCCACTCGTTCTCATTGCAACTCTGTCGTTCACATGCTGAGAAGTATGTAAATCTTTATCATTTATGGTGAACATAGCCGTATTGAACAGTGAACTATGCCTTTTTTTTCAATGAGTGCAACTTTGTATTCAAAACTTGGTGAGCACATGTCTGAGACTAAGCTTCAGAAAGGACTGTTAATACCTATCATGTGTCCCTTCCTTTAGCTGAATCTTAATATAGTAATGAAGTTTGACTAACCTTGGATCTTGAGTATGTCAGATCTCACCCTCACATGATAGGCTTGTATATTTATAATATCAAAAGCAAGGGATGTTATTAACAAAGCATGACAATCACACTTATGGTTAATGAGAAGAACAAAGTGAAGAAGAAGCTAGTCTCATACATTACCTTGAGTGACTGTTATTGCTTATTCTCGGATCACAAACATGTTTTCTCATTATAGGTTAGGTCGTACACCAGAGTTTTTGCTATATGGTCAGGGACAACAAAGAAAGGCAGTCATTGAAGCTGTGCGCCTCACAGAGAGTGGAAAGAACTTACAGGCTTTGGATTCTGACAAACTTTGTGAGGAGGCTAATGTCAGTAAAAATCGCCCAGAAGACTTCAGAGAGAAGTCAAAGAAGTGGCTGAAATTCGTGGCACAAGTAAGTCACCCTGTCCAAGTTATGTGGTACTTTGCTTTTCTAGATTCCTTCTTGAAGTTCTAATAATTCAGTTCTGCTTTCCATCTAAGCAGTTGAGCAACTGAGAAACAATCAAGCAAAATCTAAAGGCATAGGATAGTTTATGTTTTGATTTTTATTGAGGGAACTTATTTGATTAAAAAAATATATCCGTTTGTTAAGTTTCAAATGAAATTCTTGAAAATCGTATTTGATAAGCTGGGCATGATAATATAAATCAGAAATTACCTTAAAGAAAGGAACAAAAGAGCAACATATCTAGCAACCTAGTTACAATTTTCCACTAAGCGGAATTGCATCAGCCTTAGCGCTTTTACTAGTAGACTTTCTTTTAAGTGGTTATCATGCAAATACACACATAGCTTCTAGCTATAGTTTCTGGTCATTTCTAGATAATCTACTACCATAGATAATTCTAGCTTGAGTAGTCACTCCTATTTCACTATGCTGGATAAAAGAGTAGTTCTTTGAGTTTTCTTTGTTCATTCTAAGATGTGAATCATCTATCAGCTTTACACTATGCTGTATTGTATTTCAGGCTAAAGCTTCTGGGAGATCTTTTGAAGATTGCCAGAGAATGGGAAATGAGATAGGAGTAAGATCTATTGAGATAATCTATTTTCTAAATTTATTAGCTTCTGAACTACTAGTCTGATGTTAGAATCTGGATCAGGCTGCAATTCTTAGAAAATATGAGAACATATTAGAATCATGCAATGCTCTGGATTATCACGATTTAATTAGCTGCTCTGTCAAGCTGCTTACCAGTTTTCCTGAAGGTTAGGCATCTGCGTATATTTGATTTCTGTTTTGGTAGAACTTGTCATTTTTGACATGCATTGGTCGTATGTCTCTTGAAGTTTTCAAGGAAAGCCAGGAGTCATGGCAAGCAATCGTAATAGATGAATTTCAGGACACAAGTGCTATGCAATATGATTTATTGCGAATTCTTGCATCACATAAGCGCATAACAATTGTTGGAGACGAGGATCAGGTGCATATCTACTACGAACCTATCTAGAGTTTGGCATTCTCAGTTTGGAATTTCCACCTTTTATTTTCTTTCCCAATTTAGCTCATCTTGAAGTCTTCACAATAACTTGAACTCAGATTAAATTGTAATGCAGTCAATCTTCAGTTTCAACGGTGCTGACGTAAGTGGATTCAAGTCATTCTGCAAAGATTTTCAACCTCACAAGGAGGTACTCATTGTTTTTGTTTGAACTTTTTTGTCTTCTGTGTTCATGCCTTAGTTCCTTGCTTCCTGGCTTTCCTGTATGATTTGCAATGAAGTTTCACGACCGAGCATTCTTAAAAATACCTCTTCTTGTTCGTTTCATGATTTTTTTTCCAGATCAGACTAAATAAGAACTATCGCTCTACCCGTTGTATTGTTGATGCTGCGTCATTTCTTATACGAAATAATTCAAAACGATGTCAGTTGAAGAAGGTTCTTACTGATAATTCTTCTGGGTCTAAGGTAACTTAATGTTAATATACTTTGATAATACTTAGATAAGTTAAGCATGAGGTATATGTCTGATACTCTGATTTTCATTATCTTGATCACCTACTCAGATTATTGTCAAAGAATGTTGTAATGAGGATGCACAGTGTGCATTTGTTGTTGACAAGATATTAGAACTTACTTCTTCGGGTTCATCTGTCAAAGGCACTTTTGGAGAGATTGCTGTTCTTTACCGGAGACAGGTCAATCCATCTGAACTAGTGTGATATATTACTCCCGAAAGAAAAGCTATTATCTCTTCATGCAAACTTGTTAAGCTGCTGTTGGTTTTACATTCTCTGTAACAGGTATTGGGTAAAATGTTCCAGACAGCCTTCCGTGACAGAAAAATTCCATTCAATGTTCACGGAGTCGCTTTCTACCGAAAAAAGGTTAGCAAATGGATGCCTTCAGGCAAAGTCTTGTGTCGAATTCCGATATCCGTACATGGTGATTGCCTTTAGTTTATTAGTTACTAATGGAAGTTTAACAGGTGGTAAAGGCCATTATGTCTATGCTCAGAACAACATTGGTGGCATGTGATGATGAGTCATATCGGCGAGTATTTAAGGCCCTACTACATCTAGAGAAAGATGAAAAGAGGAGGGTATAAATTTTACATAATATGCTTGCACTTTCATGTAAATTTCATCACTTTACGGATCTGAAATAAGTTCACTGAGAAATGTATTCTTCACTTTCCCCTTTGTAGGTAATTGAACATATTAATAAAGTTTCAACCGTAAGAAAATGCAGCTTCATATCTGCTGCATCTGATATATTCAGTGCAAAGATCTCTGGTACCTTCAAAAGGTTTGTTGGAATAATAAAAGTAAAAGTTAAAATTTCTATGACATTCTGAGTTATTTTATTGTAATGTTTGTCTTAAAAGATTAAGTGCAAAATTTCTTTACAAAGAAAGAGTTCCTCCAGAATTTCTGTGGATCCTAATTCAGAGTAACTAACCTTAATAATTTCCAAAGAGTAGAGGGTGCTCTAATGTACATTATTGGATACTTTAGAATGCTCTTTTTCTTGACAGGGATTATGTTTTATGGATTAATCAAGTGATTAGACTCAACTAAAGAATACAATCTTATATAGGGGGTGTAGTGAGACGAGCCGGCTTGCTAAAAAGCTTGGCAAGCCTAGGCCGAGCCTGAACACGAGCTTGTTTGTTTGGTAGGGCATGCAGTCGGCAGCTCAAGCCTAACTGATGCAAGCTTTAAACGAGCCATAAGCCAAGCACATACAAGTTTATATGAGTCACTTGGTATAATTTATATATATTTTCTTGAAGGGTTTAATTTTATTCACATATGAGCTTATACAAACTGAGCTTGGATGAGTTGAGCCAAGTTCAAGCTTATACAATCTTATAGGGCAAGCCACAAGTTTAACGAGCCAAGCAAGCTCATGCTCAGCTGGGTTTGACTAAAACACACCCCTAATCTTATGTTTATGGATGCTTTTGTTTATATGTAGTTTGGTGGTCCATGCTATTGAAGTTGTTTTGACTTGAGTGCAACTGTCATATATAACATTATGTGATATTAATAACAATGATGTCCGTTCTTTATTATGGTACTTACCTTTTAGCAGTTTTTATTTATTTATTTATATTGTACTTGATTGATTCCATCTTTCGTTGTAGGAGTCATCTTACCCAAGGGCGTAAGGTGTTGGTTGCTTTAGACATGATCTCAAAACTTGCTCACAGGGTAAGCATGACTGTCTACTGTTTTATACTAGTACATACTACATCATAAAATGATAGTTTTTTAGGTTATTGGCACACTGATTTAGGAACACAATAATTACAGTCCATTCGTAGTTGATAAAAAATTTATTCTGTTTATACCCTTGTAAGTTCTGAAACATTTAACTTCGTATTGAGGACGCACATTATTTGATTGGTCCTAGATTGGCTAAATAAATAACATCATGAATCCGAAAGTGGTCAACATATTGGAAAGAGGGAGTATATGTTATTGAATGAATGATCTAAAATCAAGAGGGCAAAAGTAACATGGGTAATTCCTTCCCAGTTTTTAAACTTCAAGAGCAATGAAGGTTAATATTTTCTCTTTTCTCAAAGAAGGGGAGCTATTAAATAAAAATGTGATCCATTTTGTTAAATAGCTAAAATGTGCGGGTCATAAAACTAAAATAACTCACACCACAAAACCAAAATTGACCATTGAAAAGGAGTAGCATAACCTGGGAGAAGGTTTTTAGCAACTAGAAGTTTGACAAATATGTAATGAGAAGCTCTGGCCACCTTTTACCGAAAGATCCATGGTTTAATGGAACTTATGAATCCATCATTCCTACTCCATAAACAACGAACAACAAAAAACTCACGTTAGGTCTCATTATGATTACAGGAACAATCTATTTCGACTGTCATCACACAAGTAGCAAACATGATACCTCAGGTTTGTCTTTCTTCCCATTTCACATAGCCATGCAAGCAGATGAATATTTGTGCGTTGGAATCTGAACATCCAATCAAGTATTGTAAATAGTACAATTACATCTGCAATCAGTACCCAGATCACTGCGATAAATTTTGAGGCCACCAAGAGAAGTTCCTTATAAAAGGGAATGATTCACCATCTTCAGTTTGTTGTTGTTCTGTTATAACATTTCTCAGACAGCACCATGATCTTTCTGATTTGGTTGCTTCCGAAACCCTACTTTTGAATTTATATACTGTAAACTAAATGCATATATTAAGCTCTCCATTGTTCTTATATATTTTTTTAACAGAAGTACCTCCTTGAGCAAAGAGCCGTTCTTGATGTTGATGGCTGCAAGTTGCTAAACGAAGAACATGATCTTAGATCGGTAAGTCTGTCTTCAGTACACACACACATAGATATATAGGTGGTAGGTAATTAGATAAACATAGCTTCATACTGTTTATGCAGGTGCTCCAATATATGTTGGATGATGTCTCTGAGTTTCTAAAATCATACAACTTTGATATACATGAGAAGAACGATAATGCCACTGACAAAAAAGGGTGCATAAATGTACTTAAAGCATTTATCGATTTTATATCTGAAAGGGAAACAGAAAACTTTCGTATCAGGCGGCATGACAACAATCATGCTGTTACCCTTACTACCATTCATCAGGTACGTTTCCTCTCCCACTAACTATCTATACATTATGTTTAAATTAATCATGGATTATACCTGTGATTCTCTGTAAAACCTCGAGTCATTGAATTTCATCTATTAATTATCTCATCTTTCTGTTGCCTTGCAGTCAAAAGGATTGGAGTGGGACACTGTTTTCATAGTAAAGGTATTGTGACAAAACTTATGCTGACATTAATTTTCATAAGAAAACTACTCATGGATCAGTCTTTCAGGCAAATGAAAATGAAATCCCTCTTCTGCATGAATTTAACGGCACCGTGAAAGAAACTGGTGCGTCTGTTGAGGTAAGCATGCTCTTGAATTCAAAGTAACGTGCTTATAAATTTTACATCAAATTTTGTTTCTCCCTTGAAAATACCTTCATACTTGCCTTCTTTGAACAATGACAGGAGGAACGGCGCTTACTATATGTGGCAGTAACTCGTGCAAGAAAGAAACTTTTTATTCTATATATCACCATGGATTCAAATTGGCAGGTGCAGCATAATGAACATCAATAGTAATATAACTGGTTGTTGGCTGCAAATTTCTTTCTTTATATCCGTAGAGGACTTAGGAAACCAAATACCAATGGGTGACACTTTCGCCGCCCCATTTGGTGCACCCCAACTTGTTGGCTCTAGTTGCTGATCAAAAACATTGCTTTCTTTCAGGTTCTTCAACCTTCGCGTTTCCTGAAAGAAATTCCAAGGCATCTTCTACAAATCCAGGTGGGTGTCTTTTAAGTTTCAAGATGTTGTCAAATACGAGCTAGACATTTCAGAATTTACGTCATAGTAGAAGTCAATGTGACTTCTTAGTCTTGCCTTCTGTTTATAGGATGAGTCAAGTTCAGGGTATCTGCAAGCAGAGGATCAAGAACCTCCAAATAAAAACTCTCCTGTTAATGATGATATGCAAGCTGCAGACCATGCAGCAGTAAAAATGGAGACTGATGAAGCCATTGGTAATTTATTTGATGAAGATTCCAATGAATCAGATGAAACAATCTTGCCATGCAATGGCAATGATTTCTTGAGAAGGTCCTGAAAGATTTGAATGTGTTATTTAATTAGAAGTTTCAATATTCTAGTGTCAATTTAACCAACTTGGATTTCTATATTATTGATCAAACAGATTCAGTAGCGAAGAACGAGCAACTGTTTCCCATTTATTCCATCAATGGGCCAAGAAGGCAGCATTCAAGGAACCAAAGAGGTTACTTGACAAGGTTCCTTCACATCCTTATTCCTGGCACTTCCTATTTTCGTATATTTACTATAATACTCCCTCGGTCCCAAAACAAGTGCACATTTCTATTTTATCTCACAGTAAGTGCCTACTTTCCATGCCTGCCCTTAATTATGTGATGGAGAAATTCATTACTCCCTCGATTATTAAGGTTACTATTGTCATTTAGTTAATTGAAATGCGTAGTAGTTACACATTCCTAAAACTCAATGCCTTTTTAGCACTTATTTTGGGTCGTCAGTTTCCATAGTTGATGCTACTTATACGTAGGAAAGATCAGGTAACTTTGTGTTTTTAGTTTGATTATGTCATGGCTCGAGTATGATTCTTCGTTTTTGGTCTATGATAGGTTTCTTTTGTCATTGATGAACGGCTTAGAGCGAAGAAAACTGCACAAAAGGTGACACACTTGTTCTTGAATCTTGTTTGAGCAAAATAATTAGAAAGTAACCTGTGAATCTGACCTGGGAAATATTTTCCAAATGTTTGGAACCAAAATTTTATTGTAACATGTCTTTTGATGCAAACGAACATATATTATTGTTACTTCCTTTTAAATAAAGAACCTAGTGTCACAAGTATCTAACCCGTGTAATTTACTAGGATGTTCTTCGGTCCCTGAAATCATGTTTGAAGAGCGATGAAGCATTCCAGTATGCTGAAAATGTAGGTGCAATAATTAGCATTCGACCTTTTTCGTAGTCACTTTATTTCCTTTTGAAGTTATGATTAAAACAAATTTTCTTCTCTCGGTCACCAGGTCTTACGATGGCTGCAAATTCCTGCAGACAAACGTGCATATATTACAAGGGAAAAACAGGTTTCTTTCTGAACTACTAAACGACCATAGTAAATACATATGCAAATATTTATGCCGCGATTATGAATGGTCAATGTTAAGATTGATAATGAAACTCACAAATCAAATTCAATGCTATGACACCACCCTCTGAAGCGACTCTACTGTACAAGTCCCACAACCATCATGGGGATGTAAATTGTGTGTCCCAAGGACAGATGGGTGGTGCCTGGAGTCTAGCACCAAATCTCCCACTCATTTTGCAAGAATGTCTAGTAGGACATTTGTTAAAGGAAGAGTTTAGAGTTCCCTTAGGGTGCATTTGGTACGTGGGACAGGTACACAAAAACTAATTGTCCTATATTTGGCCCGACATTAGACTGATACCGTACATGACCTGAGTGGGACAAAAGACATTTTCTTTGTGGAACAAAAATAAGAAAGATTGCACATGATTGGTAAATTACTAAATTACCCAAGTCAAATTAAAACCCTAAAACATTTCAGAATTCTTTCACCTACCTACTTCCCTCTCGCCCGTCCAGTCCTGTTCGGTTTGGTCACTTCTAGTCTCACCCGCGTGTACCAAATGCACATTATAACAATTGTAGATTGCAAATGTATAAGACACAAAACCTGTCATGCGTGATCTTTTTACACCCCGAAACAAGGCTTCACATCCTAAAATTGGAAGTTGCATGATGTCTGTCTTCCCCTTACAGGAACATTTTCAAAAGTTAAGGATCGAGAGCGCAATGGGTTCATCTGCTGCTACATCTAAGCAGGTGAGTTAGCCGTTTCTCTTGAAATATTTTCATTGTTATCGCAGGTGAACAATGTTTGACCTTATGTTCCCTGAACTAAAACTTTGTGTTTCTGTTCTGCATAGATCGCGTACCTACAGAATCTAGGATGCACCACGGTCCCAACTTCACGTCTCCACGCATCTCGTTTAATCGAACAGTACAAGTCATTGTAACATGATTTCTACCACCAATGGAAGAGGCATGTTGCTTGGGGCTTTTGATGGTATAATAGCATCTACAATGAAGTTTTGTGGAGGTTTTTGGCCAACTAAACATGTGAAAAAAACTTCCCCCAAAAAAAAACCTTTTTTTTCCTTGCATTTACAAGCTCTCAAAAAGCTTTTATTTACTTGTGGGTCCCATTTTTCGGGAAAAAAAAGTCCGACCATTGTGGATGTTTTAACTGTATAGCAATTTTGGGTTAAATCACCCTTTCGAAGGCATCTTAAGAATTGTTTAGTTCAGGTTGTGGTAACAAAGATTGGGGAGATAAACATGGTGTAGATGACTGATATCATTTATATCATTATTGCTTGTTGGGTGGATGAGAGCATCTCCAACAGCTATGTTGTTTTAAAAAATTTGGAGAAGGTTTGCTCCAACAATTATGTTAAACCCTCCTCTAAAATAGAGAAAAATAGGAGAGAGAGAAAGGAAAAATCTCCAAATTTAAAAGAAGAGGGAAAAATATAATAGCATACCTATTGAAAATGCTCTGAAGGGATGTTCAAATTTAAAAGTGGACGTCTTCAAAAAATGAAGTTGCCATTTATCTGGACGTCCTCAAACAAGTAAGGTTCAAGGAAAACCTTAAAGAAATGAAAAACTAAGGAACATCCTGGTAGCCCTTAATATGGATTGTATGCATTTGTACATACAAGTAAAATTAATTTTGTTTTTTGGTTTTTATGCACGTGTGCATGTTACAAATTACTTGTATGCACAAGTGCATACCGTCCGGATGAATGCCTACCAGGGTGTTCCTTAGTTTTTGTTTTTTGAGGTTTTTTCTCTTGAACCTAACCCTATATATATATATATATATATATAGGGGTTGTTTAATTTGCAACCCTTAAAAAGGTTGCAACCCTTGCAACCCACATCTTAACCGTCGGATTCATGATCGGCGGTTATAAATAGATATGTTGCCCAATATTTTTAATTAAAAAAAGATAAAAATAAAATAACCGTCGATCATGAATCCGACGGTTAAGATGTAGGTTGCAAGGGTTGCAACTTTTTTAAGGGTTGCAATATATATATAGTGGAAGGATATTTTGCAACCCTTAAAAAAGTTGCAACCCTTGCAACCTACATCTTAACCGTCGGATTCATGATCGACGGTTATTTTATTTTTCTCTTTTTTTAATTAAAATGTTGGGCCCCATATCTATTTATAACCGCCGATCATGAATCTGACGGTTAAGATGTGGGTTGCAACCTTTTTAAGGGTTGCAAATTAAACAACCCCTATATATATATATATATATATATATATATGGTTAGGTTCTTTTGTTAACCTTACTTTTCTTGTTAACTATATGAATCAATCTAGACCATCAATCTTTGTAATGGATGGTTAAGATTAAAACTAGATTTTTAAACAATTAAATAGGGTTTATTTATTAAATAGATATATGAACATTAATTGTCATTTTAATGGTCATTCCACAATCTAATAAAATGGCAATGAAACCCCCTTTTCCACAATTTAATTTCATGACTTTTTCCAATGCATATAAGTTCACCTCTGTTTACCTTTTAGTAGTTGATGATTGTTCACCTTTATGTGAAATTAAAATATGTTTTAACAACAACGTTCATGTGCAAATATGTTAACATATTTGTTCATGATATGCATATATGTTCATATCTTTTAACACCAAGCATATAAGTTCACTTATGTTCGTGTTATGCATATAAATTCACATCTGTTCACCTTTTCGAGAAGAATGACTATACGATATACGGTTTTATCCAATCATGAACCAAAACTATTATAGTAATATTGAAATGATTCAAAAAAGTAATATGAAAAAGGATAATCTTCAAAAATCGTAACCTACAAAGTAATTTTGGAATCTTCATTTTTTGTAACTTCCATGAAATTAATGACAAAAGATTACTACTGTTATGACGTTTATACCCTTTTGGATTAAATAAATAAATAAATTAAACATCAAATAACCTTGCATTCCTATTCGTTGAGCAAGGTTCACATAGTTAACAAGAAATACTTGGTTAACAAATGATCCTTGTTCTATATATATATATACCTAGATTATAACAACCCAAAACCAATAACTGTAACACCCTAAAAATATGGGTAACTTTAAACCTGAATAGACTCAACAAATGACGCCTTAAATAGAAAGTAAATCACCCAAAAAGGGGAAACTGTAATAGTGTTTATGATTTCTATAAATGGACAATGAAGTTGACAACAAACTAATCTAAATTGATTTAATCTAGATTATGCCAGTTGTCGACCCAAGCTCCCAAAATAACTATTCCTTTCTGTATGTCAAATTCTCAAAATGTCTATCTCCAAAAGTTGCCACTATCGGCCATCACTCAACTCTCGCTTCTTGAAAGCCCATCGCTAACAGAACCTGTATACATGTCATTTGAGAAAAAGTGTTAGGCTTAAGCCTAGTGAGAACAAACATTTGCATGAGTTATAAAAGTATAAAATGTAAGTAAATGTTCCTTTGATGAGTTGCAATAATGAAACTTGTTTATAATCACATAAGGACCTTACGGTCTACAAAACATCTTGTAATGACGAGGAGACTCGATTTTCAAGGATCGTGGCGGAACACAAAAGTAAACCACTTTCCAAGTTGTGAGCTCAATACTAGGACTCATGGCCACGAACAACGCCAACTCGACAGGTGTGGGAGAGGGCACCCGAGGATCCTAGTCATACTCATTCACTATGATTACATTTACGGCTCATGGCTAGTAACCGGTCCCACATAACCGTACCAAATTGCCTCTGAGACCCAATGTCTTAACTAGTTACGTAGGGATTGAATCATCCCAATTATACCGACTCTCATACCTATGGATCCAATGACAATTAGTCTAGAATCGTCACAATTACATTTGTGACTCAATGACATCATAATGATAGTTCTCAATTTCCCAAATCTCATTACATTAGTTTTCTTG
Source organism: Arctium minus (assembly GCA_954870635.1). Taxonomy (NCBI): domain Eukaryota; kingdom Viridiplantae; phylum Streptophyta; class Magnoliopsida; order Asterales; family Asteraceae; genus Arctium; species Arctium minus. The sequence goes on from OX941081.1 coordinate 157,163,822, forward strand.
AAAGATTTATGCCATAAGAGACCAAGTCTTATGCCATGCCCACACAAATGTAAAAAGGAAAGAGTTCCCAAAATCACTACACTTCAAAATGCTATATTAGTAAATCCAACATGATGGTAAATTTCCAAATATCCATAAAATGGGATGAACATTCCAAACCAACCAAAACAGTTTCCATCCCATATTTTGCCATCAATAATGCATATTAATCACTTCCCATGGTTCAAAACATGGTTAATATCATCATATTCTAAAAGTAGCTAAAACCCTAAAAATCTCAAAATTTTCTATATTAGGTCAAAATCCATGAAGACAAGAAATATAAACTAGGAGATGATTAGAAGTCTAAAATATGCAAGTTTTAACATATATAAAGTTTCAAAGTTAGATTGACTCACAAAGTTAGGTTTTGTCAAAAACCTAGAAATACCCAAAACCTAGAGATTAGATGGAGATGATGAAGGATCTTGAAGTGGAGAATCCAAATCATAACTTGGTGGTTGACAAATCTTGAAAGAGTGTGGAGATGAAGCCCTAATAGAGACCAAAAATCGCCTAAGAGGAGGGTTACCAAGATGAGAGCATTTATGGTGAAAAAGGTTGGGAGAAATGAAGTTAATGCACTCAAAATCGGCATTTATGGCCTTCTACCCCCTGACGGCGACTATGACATGTGATTGTGTCGTGGCATTCTCAACGGGCACAATCGCAACACTTGTACCGCGCCTCCACCCCTTTCCGCGAGAATGACTTGCGACAATGACCCGGGGCATTCTCGTCGGACATTATCGCCCAAGACGTACCGAGAGGGACTCAAGCCCTGCGATTATGCCCTATGGCGTAGTCGTCGGGCATTGTCGTCGCACACCCCCGAGCCTCGAAAACTTGACTTTTGTGCACGATCGAACGATTTATAAATACGACTAATCCCATAAGATAACTTTAAAAAGGAAAAGGATTAATTCTCGAAGACTTCAATGGAGGAATTGAATTTATTACTTGACAAAAATGCAGGTGTTACAATCCTTCCCAACTTAGAATTGATTTTGTCCTCGAAATCTAAGCTACACGAATAAGTGGGGATATCTCCGCTTCATGTCCTCCTCGGCTTCCCATGCCACGTTGGCCCCAAGATGATGTTTCCACTGCACTTTGATCATCGTGACTTCTTTATGCCGAAGTTTCTTCGTTTTCCGTTTTAAAATGGCGTCGGGTTCTTCGACACAACAGTTACCCTCATCCACTATTATTTCCTCCTCCGCTAAGCACTTCCAAAGATAGAAAATGTGTAACGTATTATGGATCCCACTCATTTCTAGTCGTAATTCTAATTGGTACGCTTGAAATCCCACACGTTTTAGAAAATTAAATGGCCCAAGAAAACGTGGGCTCAACTTGGTGTAACTAGTGCCATTCTGAGTTATGGAAAAACAATGTTCACTAAGACTTACACCGAAAGTTAACTCTCAGTGTAACTAGCGCCTATATAACTTTTGGAAAAAAAGGGCCCACCGAGAGTTAACTCTCAATGTAACTAGCGACGACCTACAATCACGTTTTTAAGTCTTTGTTCACCTAGGGTTTGGATTATTCAGCCTCCATTCGACTAGGGAGCGGTCAAGGGCGATTTTGGGGAGACTATAAGCGATTTCCACGGGCTTTCAAGCCAATTAACACGGGGAAATCATCGGAAAACACAAGATTAACGAAGATCAAAGTCTGTGCGTAGGTATTGCGATTCAACAAAAGGGAGTTTGTTCATATCTAGATCTTTTGTTCAATAAACCATGTTTAGTTTGAGTTTTCTTCCTATTAATTTGTGTCTTAACACCCCCAACATGAACTAATCTTTAGAAGTTGGGGGTTGAATGAACTTTGTTTTTTAATCATATGAACACGAAATCTTGTGACTTGTATCAGTTTTTCTAATTAATGAAGTATATGAATTTGGTCTTAATGCTTTTATGAGTATGATCAACTTTCAACTTGGTTTATTTGTTATGGATTAGATTCGAGAGAACTAGTTCATAACTTGAATTGGATTTGTATGTCTAAGGTGAGAAGTTGGATAGAAATATACCAAGTAAACCTTGCTACCTATTTTACGATCTTGTTTTTAATGAATTTTTGAACTCATAAGGTGAGATCGATAGATGAAACTTGTGTTTTTAGAGATAACTTTGTTGTTGCTCGAGAGATAATAGCAGTTATTTTGGTGATTGTGTATTCATTAAATTGGATTAGTCTGATAATAGTCATAAGTGGAGTGTTCATTGTGAAAACCATTGGAATTCCAACCCTTAACTGTTCTCTTCCCGAAAAAATTTCCAACTTTGTTCTTGCTTTTACTCTAGAGTTTATTTTATTACATTAGTTATTAGTTAATCATCAATAATTCATCAATTGGATCGTCCAGTAAATAGTGGTTGTAGTCATTGTGATACTCAGTTCCTAGTTCCCTTGGTTCAAAACTCGTACTTCCAAGTACATATGACTTGATTCGACCCGTACACTTGCGGTTATATTAGGGGTGTAAACCCGCCTATCAGAATTGAACTTATTACTTGACAAAATTGCGGGTGTTACAATAACAACATATCTTAGCATTAAAAACAAAATGGTCCCAATAAACTAAATACATTAAACTCAACTCAAGTTTCGCAGCGGTTATACACATCCACAACTAAAATTTATTAAGTCTCTACTCGTGACTACGAGCAACCGCTAAACCATGCCTCTTCTACGACATCACCTCTACTCCCTTCGTTGGATGAACTTCCAACTAAACTCTTACATGAAAATGGTTTTCAGTTTTATAAAAGCGAGGGTTAGACCGTTGGTCTAGTTTTCCCTCAAGTAACAAAATCGTTCCACAAGTACCATTCCAAAAGAGTTATAAACATATATGAATGATTCACATAGTTATCATAATACATGTAGATGACACACACTTATTTCACCCACACCTATGCCAACGCGTTTGGGCTCACACCTGCCCTTAGACGAATCACATGAAACGAATTAATGCATTCCAAATGGGTCACACCTCCCATATAAGCCATCACATGCCCCATCGCAAATGAATGTGCACTTAAAATTTCACACAAAACCAAACTTACTTCATGCCAATATAAAACGTGCATTTTGTAACACCTCGACTTTCGAAAGGTATCACTTCAAGTTAATACAGAAACCGATATATCGAGGAAAAATAAGATATTTAATTTTGGACTTGAATCCTGGATTTTATAGTTTAGATAGATGAATGATTCAATTACGAGTCCAACGGTTCTTTCCGAAGCGAAAACGGAGCTATAACGAAGAAGTTACGGCCAAAACAGTGAACGAGAAGAAGGCTGGCTGGCTGCGACTATGACCAGCGACATTGCCCTGGGCAATGTCGCCTGACAAAGTCGCCCAAACAGTCCAGGGGGCTGTTAAGTCGCGAAAATCAGTTATTTCCTCACTTCTTCACACCCAAACTTCCCCTATCATCTCCCAAATCGTTTTCTCTCTTCTCCCTTCAAACCCTAACTCATTTTGGCTCAAATCTTTGGATTTTGTGGAGGTGGAACATCATCAAGTGGTAGGATTGAAATCTATGGTCAAGGATTCACCATCTCCATCTTCATCTTCAACCTCAAGATCATTTTTAGGTTTTCTAGGTTTTCATCAAAACCTAAGTGGTAAGTGTATCCCTTCCATTTCTAAACCTTGATATAAGTTGTAAATGCTCCATTGATGGTTTCCTAGTGTTTGATTTCTCTAAATTTCGGTTTGGATAATTTTGGGAGTTTTGGGTCAAAATTAGGGTTCTTGCCACATTTGGGGATTTTGGTATAAAATGTTTGGGGAATGATTCTTTGTGGTTGATTATGTTTATTTATGGTTGAATATGTATGGATTTAGGTTTTGGACGTTTTGACTTGAGAATCCAAGTGTTCTTCAAATGAGCTCTAGCTGGGGAAAAACTAGATTTGGCCTAAATCTAGCAAGGTGAGTTCAAGTTGATTTGTGAAAACGTTGTACATGCCAAAATGTCTATTTTAAAGTGTTTTATGTGTTTTACGTGAAATTATCAAATGTTGGGTTATTTGTTAATCTTTGATTATTTGAATTATCTAACTTTACAAACCTTGTATAACACTCACATTGGAGATTTTTGGGCGTTTGATATATGTGTCACAAATGAATGTGTTTTGAAGTCTTATTACATGAATGGATCTTTGGTCAAAGAAATACACTTTTAAATGTTTGTCGGGTTTTATGCATCATCATGAAATGGAGTGTTTTATAAAGTATCACTTGCACTTTTATGTGAGGTACTTGAGAAAGTGTTTATAGTCTCATTTCATGATCTTCATTCCTATCAGCAGTCAAGTTTGGGAAAATGCATGTCATTTGTGTTATGAGGTATTTTGGAAAATATAAGAGTATAAGTTCATTTGGGAAAATGGGTGCCTCGACTAATGTCGAGTTTTGAACTAATCTTACTTTTAGTCGTTGTGTTTGCATATCTGTTGGTCGAGTGCGTTTTATTGTACTTTATTTCATTTACCAATGAGTCTATGGTTGCTAAGTCAGCAGCTCGGTATTTTTATTTTAATTGGGTTTTAGGACAATTGTCCAGTTTTGGTAGCTCGACTTCGAGCCTTGTTGGCGATTTTGGATGAAGCACGTTAGGTATCGGATTGAGATGTAAGTCCTTCGTGTTGCACGTTAAGGTACCAGATTGAGGTATAAGTCCTTCATGCTCAAGTGTTAAGATTTTGGATGAAGCACGTTAGGTATCGGATTGAGATGTAAGTCCTTCGTGCTGTACGTTAAGATACCAGATTGAGGTATAAGTCCTTCGTGCTCAAGTATTACGATATTGGATGAGGGGCTCGACATAAGAACCCGACGGGGTTGAACTCGAGTTTCCGTGGGTGTACGTTTAAAGCTACTGAGCCTGACATCCCTTGCGTGTACTTTTGTTTATATGACTAGTCATAACAACATAAAATGGGCTTACTTTGTGGACCGCCATATTTTATGGAATCGGGAATCCCCCGTCACCGAAAGGTGTTGTTTTTGGGTATTGAGTTTTATTATCCAAGTTTTCAGTGACGTTTTGTATTATTGGGTTTTACCCTTGATTTATGGGTTGAGTATTATGCCCCACCCGTGTTTTGGGTGTTTTGGGATATATGGTTTAACCGTATCTTCATAATTGGAGAGTTCAATTTATATTTACGCTTTGAGTGAGTTTTGAGTTAAAGCTAATGTATGAATTAGCGGCTTATATTGGCATTATCATCTTTGAAGTAGCTTGGTTTGGAAAATGTTCAAATTGGTGTCCTTTGCCTAAAATGCATATTATTGGAAAATGAGTCGTTTTCACATGTAAGACGTATCATATTGAAGGACTATAATTTTAATCGCATTCTTTCTTTTAAACGATTATTTTATTTATGTTGAAAACTCTTTAGCTCACTAGGCGTTAAGTCTAACCTTTTTATTTGTCGGCATGTGCATCAGGTTTCAAGGTTGGGAGTTGGTCCTAGAAATCCCATGAAGAGTTGAGCCTTAGCTTTGTGCAAATGTAAGTAGTTGGTGAAGTCTTCCGCAACGTTGGAGATAGTAACTACTATGGGGTTTTAGTAGCACCCGTCCTTGTCATAGACTTTTGTATAGAATGAATGGTTGTATTGAGGTTAAATCTAAATTTGTGGTTGTATATGATTTATTTATTGATGTATTTAGAAAATTTTAAATAAATTGCTATTTCCAGATTTGAGGGTGTTACACATTTCAATAAGCATCGCGCGTATTTAAAGCTTGTGTATCAATAAAAGTAAGTTAGGAAAACTCACCTGCCGTTCACGCTTAAACCTCACACTGCAAGCTACGAGTGTCCAAACCGAACATCTAAATCACACGACATACGAGGGTATTAAACCACTTAATTATCCCCCAAAACCATCCTTTACAATCCCTAAGACAAACCCATAATTTGTACCTTGATCCTAGCCCCATACGACAAACGAGACAAAAACGGAAGTCGCTCAAACAGTGTCTGGCACGACCTCCCACGCGACCTAACCCGCGCCAGAAGTCTCTTCAAGCACTGTTCCAGCCTGCACGCATAGCCAAAAATCTCAAAGTCTCTTAACCCAAACCTTCCCAAATCGATTTTAAGCATCCAAATTGAGGGAATCGATGTCCTAAACATTTCTATCAGTATCCAAACATCAAATATCAATTTACCCATTGAAATCCATCTTTGAAGATCACACCTTTTACCCAAAAACAAGGAAATGGAGAACTCTTGAAGATACACACCATTAATGGTGGGTTTTAATCAAAACTCAACACCAAATAACTAATACCCAAGCAAAGCAATATCCCCTTAGGGTTTCAAGACACAAACACCACAAGAATGGAGAACCCTCTAACTCCCTACCCAAAAACTTATTATCAATCCATGGAACGCAAAGAGTATAATGTTTACCTTGAAGAAGATGAAGCTTGCCACTGAAATTGACTCTTCCTTCCTAGCCTTCAATGAGGAACACCAAAACCCTTCTATTCTTCTATTTATCCACCAAAACGTGAAATGAAGAAGGCTTCATGGGTTTTACCCTCTCCATTATTTGGTTACACTTAAATCCCTGAAAATGGGTAAAACTTCCACTTTTCACCCTAAACTCTCCAAAACTTCACAATTAAGGGTTTGAGGTTATTTCATAAGGCATACACAAACATAATAAATGCAAAAATAAAAAAAGAACACCTACAATTCCTTATCCCAAAAAAAACCCACATGCAAAATACACATTTCCAGCAAAACCAAGTTCGAAAAATATATATCAAGTGTTTGAGAAAGCGAGAAACAGAGACAAAATATACATGTTTGTTTATTACATCCAAATATCCCTTTAAATGTGCTACAGGAATGATACATTGACACCAACTTAACTTAAGATTTTTTTACCCCGGTGATCAGAGTTGCAGATGGGTCGTTGTGTATGTTGTGTGGGTGAGAGAGGGAGATAGAGATAGGTGAACCGGTTTAAAAAAGGTGTTCTATTGGGTTTGGAGGTGGGGAGTGGGATGGAGAACATGGCCGAAGATGGAAGACAAACGGGGAAAGGAAGTTACAGCGGTGGTGGGGGAGGTGAACGGAGAATTAGGCTGAAGGTGTGGGAGTGGAGTGAAGAAGTTCGATGATGGTGAAATGGGATGAAGAAGGCGGGTGATGGTGGAACGGTCTGAAGAAGGTCATTAGTGAAGTGGTGAACGAAGGAAGATCACCTGTCGTAGGGGAGATGAACTCGATGGGTTTGGGGAAGAAGAAACAATGTATATGTGTGTGTGTGTATATATATAAAATCTTTTTACTTTTAATTAAAAATAAACAAAAAGGCGAATTGACCACTTTCCCCTTGATTTAATGGACTATATCTAACTGTATTAGTGACGGGTAGGGGTGTACACGAGTCGAGCTTTTAACAAGCTACTCGAGCTCGAGCTTAATTATTCTTGTGAATCTCAGTTTGCAAGTGTATTGATTAAACAACGAAGAACAATCACAATGATTCATAAACTATGGCCATATTATTTCATTAATCGCATAAGCTCAATAGGTTTACAGAGAGAATATGAATGTAATACGTGTAAACCCTAAATGACCATTCAACCTCTTCACCCTAATCTCACACTAAACAAATCTTAAATACTTAGGGTTAAAACCCTAAAGGCCCAAGGCCCACTAAACCAAACAAGCCCAATAACAATTAAAGGCTTTTAGAAACGTTTTAAATAAATAAATATAAACATTATAAATACTTTATATAACTTTCAACGTACTAGGACTTTCAGTCCTAGCAATCTCCCCCTAAAGTTGTATAAAAGATTTATCTTCTTGTAATCTTCAAGTCTTGATCTTCTTTCTCTCTTGAATCTTTGAAAATTTTCAGTGTTGCTTGTCTTCATGTCAATCCAAGCTCCTCCTTGAATAGAGCTCTGATTCTTCATAATTTCAAGAAAGCTCTTGCAAGAGGAAACAAATTGTAGCAAACACTTCTTGATAAGGAGTAGAATAATCAATGCAATCTTGAAATCCATGGCTTTTCAACCTCGGATTTAAGAAAATAAGATAATGTTGCCCCCCTCCGCTTTGGCTAACTCCCCCTCAACATGATAATCTATCTTTGAAACTTGCGTCTTTGTTATTGCATTCTCCCCCTCATGATGATGAATCTTGAGCATCATGTATGTTCAAAGACTAACCGGATGAGTAGCAAAATATAAGATAAAAACGATTAAGCATCCAAAATGGGGTAATCAACTAACACAGAAACACCATAATAACTGTTATCACAACAATTAAATAAGTGTGTGACCTATTTTTAGATTTGGCAATGGGGTATCTCTGATAGGACTTCCAATTATCACCAAAGTAAAATATTAAAAAAAATTACATCTCAAACTGTTCTGACAGTATCACAAAGATATGCAATTGGAATAACAAAGATTTGTGCGTGTGTGAAAGAAATATAAATATGTATCTTTTCGGCTCAAAGACTGATTCAACCTGGGACGCAGGTTAGAAATCAATAGACACAGTGAGATGAATATGAAGTTCAGAGACCAGAGCTGATGTCTTCCTTTTTCAATATCTAAAACCTTCAAGTGAGGAATAGATAGATTATGTGCTAAATCTCCGCGCATATATGAAACAAGTATCTTTTGTGAGATACTTGAGTGGCTGGGTGGGGTGACACGAGTTATCGACACTGGGTCCATGTCTGTTTCAATATCCATCTCCAAAGAATGAGAATGAATAGATTGTGTGGTAACCCGGATAACTGACTCAGTTTGGTAAGGACCAATAATTCTATTAAGTCCTGTCACATCCTCACCATATTCTTTTCACTCCGAACTCATCTATCAATCTAGACTCCTCGCTGATATCTATTAATTGGATGTGTTTCTTGGGTAGGTCCTTCCGGTTCTGGATTGGCCATAGAAACATTAAAAGCCCTAACACTCCTTTAACTCCCCAAGATAAAACATTGAAGTAAAAGTTCCGATTTGAGATAATCAGAAGTTAAAAACATTTAAGAACGAGTTCTGAAGGAGTTTCTGATACCAATTGTGAATCCCAGTTTGCAAGTGCATTGATTAAACAGTGAAGAACAATCACAATGATTCATAAACCGTGGCCATATAATTTCATTAATCGTATAAGTTCAATAGGTTTACAGAGAGAATATGAATGTAATACGTGTAAACCCTAAATGACCATTCAACCGCTTCACCCTAATCTCACACTAAACAAACCTTAAATACTTAGGGTTATAACCCTAAAGACCCAAGGCCTACTAAACCAAACAAGCCCAATAACAATTAAAGACATTTACAAACGTTTTATATAAATAAAAAAATTAAACTCTATAAATATTTATATAACTTTCAACGCACTAGGACTTTCAGTCTTAACAATTCTCGAGCCCGAGTCGATCTCAAACACGAAATAGAACTCACTTAACTTAACGAGCCGAACATTATAACACCAATGGTTGATTCGGCTTGTCCGAAAACTCGATTCAATTTTTCGAGTCGAGTCGAGCCGAGTCATTCGAGCATACCCCTTTTTCGAGCCAAATATGATCATATATTTTATTAATCATACGATAAAAATATAAACATTATCAAGCTCAAGTCGATAAATGAGTTAATCGATCGCGAGTTCGAACTCGTAAACGAGCATCAAGCTCAAGCTCGATAACTCAAAAAATATTCGAGCTCGAGCCCTACATTGAAAAAGTTAATCTAGCTCGAGTCAAGCATTAATTTTTGGATTCCGGCTCGATTAATCTACTATTCGACTCGACTCGGCTCGTTTACACCCCTAGTAACGAGGACCCGATACGAAACGAAATGTAAACCATAGGGATCCCTGGTGTATTTATTTCAAAATAGGGACCATATCCATATTTTAAGCAAACCATAGGGACCAACGGTGTAATTTGCTCAATGTTTTATTATAAATAATACCTAAAATATCTTTTTGCAAGATAAACCTAGAAAAAAAAACTTATATCATTACTTAAAAAAATTTATATTTCACAATCAATCTCATTGTTGTCTTCTGTTATGTTAAGAGGTCTCTATTAATTTTTTTAATACATGATTTAACCTAGTTTTAACATTAAAAAAATTGGATTTAATACTACCCTATTTTTTAATTTAAATAGAAGTAGGAATTACTAGAGAAAAAGTAAAAACATGAAGGAAAAAAAGTAACTTGCCTAACGGGCCGTCTAGAAAACCCAGCCACAAACAATCGATTAAAACCCTAATCTGATAACCTATTTATACACCCATACCAACCATCTGTTCTCTTCATCCATCGCCGCCTCTGTTCCACCTCCTTCATGTTTTAGGTCCTGATTTGTTTTCTCTTCTTTAACATATTTTGATAGATTGATCGCGGTGATGACTCGGAAAATTCAAGCTCAACAGACCGGAATGCAGGCATCTCTCTTTTGAGATTTGTTTGCGTGTCGATAATCCCGCTGAACTGAGCGATCTTCTCTTACAAATCAATTAAACTTTGTTTTTATGATTTTTGTTTTGAATGATTTGATTTCGTTTTTGTTTTTTGATTCCTGTTTTCAAATATATGAGTTTGATTGTCAAATGAAGGATGTTACGATGAGGATAAAAAGCTCCCTCTTCTGATTTAAAAGCTGAGGAAACTCTGCAGGCAGAATCGAACCAAATTAAACTTCATGCCATCTGAGTAATGTCCTTTGCCAATCAAAAAACATGAAGATCTCTTCAATTTTCGTTATTTTTTTAGTTTTTTTGTTGATAATCGACAGTTGATTTTTCTCAACTGTTGGTCTATCAGTTGCGGTGTTTAATGTTCTTCAATACCTAAAGGAATCAGTTGATACGATTGACTTGAATCGTTTAATTTGTATATCTTTTCAATATTCTTATTTTATAGAAACGAATAAAATATTTGAACATCGTATTTCTGCATCCTACTCGAATGATTGGATGCGATTACGTTTCAGTTCATCGTAGTATAAAATTATGTCGAGAAAAACCGGTTTGTAAAACAAATTGGATTTTGACAAACGAGTTCGTATCACGAATTCATTATCTAGTTTTGTGCTCGCTGAAACATGTTTCCAGTAATTTGTTATTTGGACTTCATGTTTAGTTTTAACGATTTGAGTATATAGTTTTGCAAAGAGAGATTTGTGATTTGAATCACCAGATTACGAACAATTGTTTATGTTTTAACATTTTTAATCTGCAACCACTTGTGCTGAGATAAGGATGAAGCAAAACAAACGCATATCCAACACTTGGACTGAGAGATTTGTTCTTCTTGGATGAGTAAGTTGCGACTGAATCTCGTTTGTTTGTTTCAGGATTTGCTGCCTTTTTAAGTTTATAAATTTTTTATAATCATAATAGAAAATAAAAAAATGAAAATCGAATTGATCCAAATGAAAGTAACCCTAGTTGCACTAATTTACAGCGAGCATGAAAGAGAATAACAAACCATAAGTCTTTTTGCTGAGCCAAAGTTGATGAAAACGACTGGAAAATGAAAGAGAAATTGTTAAAAGACCAATTTGATAGTGTAAAATGGCCATTTGAGTTGAGGCTGTGAATGGTAGATATGAAGGATGGACCCATAAATATTTTTTTAAGCAATAGTCATTTGGTTATAAGAAAAAAATGTTGGAATATTTTTATTAAATGTTTGTTGGTTGCATTTTTTTTAAAACATCTACAGTTAAAAATTAAGAAAATGACACTAGGACGACTTAAAGTTTGGTCCTGTGTGGATGCTCTATTAAGTAAATTGATGCGGTTATATTTTTCATGACTCTAGAGATTTATATTATGATGGAAGAACGAGATGGTTGCATGTGCCATAACAAAACACGTAGGTCCGTCTTTGGTAAATATGGTGGTAGAGGTAAAGGTGATGATAATTGTACCCCTCTAGGTAGCTAATGGTGGTTTTTATGACAATGGGTTGGTGGTTAACATTAACAGAGGTAGTAATGGGTTAGTTGGGTTTGGGTTTAATCTATTTATTAATAATTAGGTTGAAAATCTCAATCTAACTCAATATCTTTAAATGAGTTGAGATTTTCAACCCAACTTACTTAAATGGGTTGATAGCATGTTGTTCTGTTTATACAATCTGATATGTTAAATAAATGAGTTGAATTTGGATTGATTTATTTAATTTTAAATAAAATAAAAATGATTCAACTATTTAATTGTATGGCAAATATATAGCTACAATGTCAAATAAATTGTTCAAAGTTTTGATAAAAAATTACCATAAAGTCAAATAAATTGTTTAAAGTTTTTCACAACCATAAAGTCAAATAAATTATTAATGGTTTTAAAAAAGTTTCTAAGTAACTCGACTTTCTTCATACACTAATTTCACTCTTGGTATTACTTTTCTTTCGATCTTCTATCTTCTTTGTCATGATTGTTTCACATAGTGCCTCAAGTAGCGATTCCATTTGTGCCATAAGAATAAACAAATTAACCAACTTAGTCACTATAGATTATAGAAGCCTATAGTTGGTGTGGACGACATGCCGTGGAATGGGAAGCCTCAAGTCGTTGTTGTGGAACTGGAAGACTGGAACTAGGGTTTACAAGGTATGAGGACGCGATGTGTATGAGTATGACGTGAGAAATAACAAAAGAGAGATAACTAGTCAACTAGGTCAAATGTGATTTAGCATTTTAGGAACATATTTCTTTTTTCTAATAATTTTTTAATCATTAAACATATATTAAATTATTAACAATAATTAAATAATTATTAATAATAAAAAATAAAATAAAATTATGTAGCACTATAAATGGGTTGAAATCAGGTCGAAAATTTTACCCACCCAACACATTTAATGGGTTAGATGGGTTGACTCATTTATAACTTAAATCGGATGAAAATCTCAATTTAAGAGCATCTCCAATGGTAAATTTAATGACTTGATGAAGACTTTATGACAAATTTTATTATTGGAGCAAAAACTTGAAGAATAGCTTGACATCCAATGACTTGGTGGATGTCAAGTGTTTGAGGATTTATAAAATGTTTATATTTGATCCTTCAACAATCATAGGTTTACATTTTTAATTTTATACTTTCATTCAATAATAATTCATTTATTAAATATAAAAAATATTATTATTATTAACAAAATACATTATTGGAACGCTTTCGTAAATATCGAAAATTAAAAAACACAAATTAAATACTTTTGTTTTCAGAAATCATAGTTTTAAGTATATATAGTTTATATTTATAAAAAAACTACATATTATTTTTAGAAACTTTTGTTTATTATATTGAAAAGTTCCAACTCTCACCCTCTCAATCTCCCTATATATATACACACACACTCATATCCTATTCTCATCATCTCATTCTCACATCCTTTATAATTTTCAAATCTCATATTTTCACTTCCACCATGTCTGATTTTGATGAGATCATTGAACAACGTTTTGTAGATGTAAATGAATTCATCATCGATGAATCGGAAGATGATACCCATGAAAAGATGTTGAAGCTTGTAGAGAAAAAATTTCAAAGGAAGAAAAGATATATTCAACGAGGTCGTGAAGAGGGACACAATCGTCTTGTTGTAGATTATTTTTCAGATCAACCCGTTTTTCCACCGTACATCTTTAGATGAAGGTTTCGTATGAATAAAGAACTATTCATCCGAATTGTAAACTCGTTGTCCAACCATTCAGATTATTTCAAATTGAGGAAATATGCAACCGGGAAGCAAGGTCTTTTGGCGTTACAAAAATGCACTGCAGCTATTCGACAACTAGCATATGGAACACCGACTGATCAAAACGACGAGTATGTAAGAATAGGAGAAAGTACTTCTATCGAATGTCTAAAGAATTTTTGTCGGGGTGTAATTGAAGTATTTGGTCCTACATACTTGAGAAGGCCAAATGATGAAGATGTTGCCCGTGTACTTCACTTACATGAAGAACATCATGGGTTTCCAGGTATGCTAGGCAGTATTGACTGTATGCATTGGGCATGGAAAAATTGTCCGGTTGCTTGGCATGGCCAATTCACTCGAGGTGACCACGGTGTGCCAACAATTATGTTAGAAGCAACCTTTGGATTTGGCATGCATTTTTTGGTGTCGCTGGGTCAAACAATGATATCAATGTATTGAACCAAAGTACATTGTTCAACGATGTTCTACAAGGATACTCTCCTGATGTCAAATTTATTGTCAATGGAACGGAATACACAAAGGGCTATTATCTTGCTGACGGTATTTATCCAGAATGGGCTACAATTGTTAAAAGTTTTTCTTGTCAACAAGATTTGAAGATGAAGAAGTTTAAGGAAATGCAAGAGGCTGCAAGGAAAGACGTTGAACGGACATTCGGTTGGGCTATTATACGCGGAGCGACAAGATTTTGGATGAATACTACAATGAGTGATATCATATATGCATGCATCATAATGCATAATATGATCGTCGAGAATGAAGGAAATGTAATTAGTCATTGGTCGGATGAAGATGGTGATTCCCCAATACGCTTTAGAAATGGATCTGTTGGTGCATTCAACGAATACATACAAAGGAGTGCTGAAATACGTGATAAAATAGTCCATAATCAACTACGTTCGGATTTGGTTGAGCATATCTGGAAAAAAAATTAGTCTTTACATTTCCCGTCATTTTTATATTTCATGTTTTATATTTACTATCGTTTTTATTTTTCATGTTGTATTTATATTTAGTATCGTTTTTATATTTCATGTTGTAATTATATTTCCCATCGTTTTTTATAATTCCCATTGTATACATATTTCCCATCGTTTTATAATTCTTGTTGTATACATATTTCCCCTCGTTTTAATAATTCCCATTGTGATATTTATATTTAACCCATCATATATGTGTACTTGGGGCCCCAATTTTGAAGTTTGCAAGAAACAAACAAAATAAGCCACCTGCATGTATATTTCCTATGGAACTTCAACTTTCAATATATTCCCTATATATATTCTCTGTATATATTCCCTGCATGTATAATCCTTTGAAACTTTTATTCAACCTATAGAACTTCAACCTTTCAAGAATATAAAACCCTCTCCAACGACAAATGCAAAATCAGTAATATGGATCCTAACCAATTTTCTCCAACAAATAATGATTTTAACTATGATACTTCTTCACCATATGGTTTTGCACAATATCTACGTCCACAACAACAAAAAACTAATCCCTTTCAATATCAATATCCACCACCTCGTTTTGTACAATATGGTTCTCCGGTATCAAATGACGGGAATCCCTTAATTTTCCACCCTATTCCATCTAGCGAAACTACATTCCATCCCTTTTCCACCCAAGATGGGCTTGAAAGTATCGATTCTGATGTTTCGTTAAGCACTAATTCAAAACAAAAGAAGAACGAGACTTGGTCCAATGATGAAGAGGAATTACTGATGACTGCTTGGGTAACTATTTCCACTGACAACATCACAGGTAATGGCCAACAAGCAAAAGTTTTTTGGCGCCGCATTACTCAGTACTACAATGACCATAGAAAGAAATTTAATCGAAGAACGCAATCACAAGTCAAGGCGCATTGGTATTGTAACACCCTAAAAATTTCAACTTATAAAATTCGTAAAATTGGCAACATGGCATCTAAAATTCAAAGATCTAAACATCCTGTAATTAATGTTTCAGAAGAATAACAACCCAATATTTTAACACAACTTAAAACCCCAAATATTCGGGTTAGTTTGCATCACAAGGTTTGCAACAGTAAATGGGACGTCATTAATACAACGACCTACTTAATCTAAGATTAATTCCAATCTAGATTAAACTAGGCGTTGTAAGTCACTAAAAGCTCTCTTCACAAAATTCCCCAAAAGTCCGGCACTTCAAAACTCCCCCTACGTGCCCGGTAGACAAGCCGACATCCTAAATTCCTCCATGGGTAAGATCTGTGAGGAAACAACAACCACAACAAGTGTTAGGACGAAGCCTAGTGAGATCCCATAAATATGCAAATAATAAACATGACATGATAAAACAATAATCATGTTACCGAACTCCCCTGCCTCACGCGGAACAATTCTCCGCCATCAGTTTCTTAAACCTGAATATAAACATACAAGAAATACCTCTTGATTTACGGAGGAGACCAGCTTCCATCGGGGCGATGTTTACTCGAAAGTGGGATCGCCCGCGGTGGTAATGGATTACACCTCATGCCCCGATCTTAGTTTCCATGCCATAACGACATCACAACCTCAGACCGTATTTACTGCCATTATTGTCTACTCCGTCGAGTTACACCTCAAGGTCGTACGGACATTATTGCCTATCCATATCTAGACGAGTTACACCTCAAGGATACAAGATCCCTTATTGCCTACTCGCTAGTAACACACCGTGATTAATGCAAAATTCATACATTAAACTACTACCTCCTCGTGCACAAGGAGTAATAACCACATTCTTATCAGACGATCAACATTTGTTAGATAATTATAACATTATATGCACCTCTATTCCACAAATAGAACGAATACTTCCTTATTCCTCATAATATCATGATCTTCATAATTTCATACATGTAAATACATCCACATATTATCCTTACATCATTCCTTCATAAAGTTATCAGCAGTTGGATTAAATCATGACAATAGTAGTTTCCTCATGAGCTCAACATATAAGCATGAAATCTAGAACATATAATCCACATAGTTACCAATAAAGAGGTTATTAAAGTCTACTAAACATACTCACCCCTATTGGGTTCATAAAGTTAAGAATCCCACAAGTTAGGTTATAAGGCTACAAACAAGTAACACATAGGAGTAATGTAGGATAAAACCATGGAAATAAACAAGTACAAGAGCATTTAAGGAAGAGTAACTCACTAAGTGGGTCTTTTGGGGAAAACCCAAAACCTAGGGTAGAACCTTAGAGAAGATGACAATGGAGGTGATGACTTCAAAGCCCAACTTGAATCCTTAAATGCTAATCCCAAATCTCTAGCAATAAATGAGGTGAGTGGTGGTGGTTGAAACCCTAATTTCGGATGAAAGGAGTTATGAGGGTTGAGAGAGAGGAGAAAATAGGTAGATGAGAGGAGTAATGAGGTGAAATGGGAGAGAAAGTCATATACAAGTGACCAGGGGACTCCCGCGGGTTATGCCGCGACTTTAAGTCGCAACACAAGTCGCCCGTGTGCCTGAAACCGAAATCCAACAGTGGGTTACGCGGGTTATGCCGCGACTTGCAAGCCGCGTGTAACTCGCGTAAGCCCCTGTGATATGCCCAAAATCACCAAAAATCTAAGTACTCAAACTAGATTAAAGCACAATGCTAACGATAACAGTTAAACACGAGAATACAAAATTTAACGGTACACAAGACTAGAAGTCTTAACACTAGATTTACATGATGAAAATTCGGGGTGTTACAGGTATCAGGTAATTCCATCTGTTAATGAATTTAACCAGATATTCATTAATGTTGAAAAACAATATCACAGTGGATGGTCCGACGACCAAGTAAAGGATGCCGCAAGAAAATTGTATCATTCTACATACAAGAAGAACTTCAAATATGAGCATGCATGGGCAATTGTTAAGGATGAGCCAAAATGGAGAGGCGGGAGCACAAATGATGTTCATACGAAGAGAACAAAGACCGACTCATCTGGTAGTTTCACATCATCATCGTATGTACAAACAAGTTTCAAGGAGGAAGATGATGAAACTAGAGTTCGTCCGATGGGGAAAAAAAGGCAACAAGGGTACAAAAAGGAAAAGCGACTACCTCAAATGCCGAAATATATGAAGTAAAAGATATAATCAACGAAACAAGCACTTTACGGATGTCCACGATAATTGGTGTACCTGAACACTTAAAGGAGCTAAAAGATTCGTACAAGTCTTCAAAAAAAATAAACGAGCTAAAAATGTTAATGGAAAATACGCAAGGAAACGAACAACTAAGGTATCAACAAATGTTGACTGAGGAAATAAAGAAGAAATATGGAATTTAGGTTTACTTTCAGTTTTTCATTATCGTTTTGTAATATTTTTATTAAATTTTATGTTATTGTTGTATAATATTTGTTTTAAAAAACGTATTTGTGCTTTAAATAACGACAAATAATGAAAGGAGTTTTATAAAACATTTCAAATAGATGAGGATAGTTTATGTATATATATTAAAAATGAATTAAAAATGCAAAAAAAAGTTTTTGGGAGATTTGACCATTGGAGTAGTAATTTGAAGATGACTTTTTGGTGACGTGACAAATAGATCAAGTCTTTAAAAGACTTGACCATTGCGGATGCCTTATTAGTTTCCCTAAATTTTTTTCAAAATGGAGAACTAAAAGTTAAAATATCCAAAAAAATTTACAACCATCTCCAACCGTTTCCCCATTTTAGAGATAAATTATTGATTATATCATTAAAATATTCTATATATTTAATAAAATATTATTTCTCACATCTAAACAATTTATTTCCAAATTTCTCATTGGTGGAATGTAATAAAAATTAATATCTCTCTCTTGGTAATCATTTTTAGGGATATCTCCAAATTTGGAGAAAAATGTATTATCTCTCATACTTTCTCCATTTTGGAGAAAATTTTGGGGAAGCTGGAGCTCGTTTTACACCCAAAATCTCCACTTTCTCCAAAATGGAGAAGCTGTTGGAGATGCTCTAACATGTTAATTTTGGGTTGGATTCGGGTTCGGTCACTATTTGCCACCTCTAACCATTAAGCCAAATATTATATTAATGGACTGTTTACCAAATTTTTCATTAAGTCCTGTATGGATAAATGTGTCTGTCTGGATAAATTTGTCTGTCTGGATAAATTGATGTTATTGTTTACTTTTTTATCTGAATTAACAGTCTGAATAACAGAAATAAGCAATTTATCCCTGAATATGAATTTTAAGCTGTTTTATAAATTGTTGTTTATTTTTTAAGCCATATATTCATAAATTTATTGATATAATCCAAAAATCAAACAAAAATTCATTAAGTACTTAAACTTCCAAGTTCAAACACAATGTAGCCAAGTTCAAACAAAAAGTAGCAAGTATGAAACAAGTATGAAATCAACATTGTAGAAATCATGGTTACAAATATCTACATTGCAGAAATTTCGAGCAACTATGGAGAAGAAACAAGTATGGAACAAAAATCGACTGAAAAAACAAGTAAGGAACAACAATCGACTGAAGAAAACAAGTATGGAACAAAAATCGACTTAAGAAATAAGTATGGAACAACAATCAACTGAAGAAACAGGTATGGAACAACAATCGAGTATGGAGAAAAAACAAGTATCGAACAATCAGTAAAATCATTACCTTTGGAGAAATCAACCAAAGGAAATTATTGTCTAGGGTTGAAATCGAACCAACAGTGAATTGAAATAGTGTAATCGAACTAGCAATGAACTCGAAGCAGTAAAATCGAACGAGCAGTGAAGGTGAAATCGAGCAGCTAGGTTTTTATTGCGTGATTATTGAGTAGGAGGGTAGGCATGTCTTTATTTTAAAGGGTAGAAATGTCAAAGATATGTCTTAATGGGGACAACACATCTTTCCCCTACTTAGTGAATAAGCCGGAAATGTCTGCGTGAATAAGCCAATTTTATCATTAAGCCCCAAGTAAACACTCCAAACGTCTGCGCGAATAAGCCGATTTTGTCATTAAGCTCATTAAGCCCCAAGTAAACACCCCCTAAGTTGTATCAAAGAAGAGTAGATCAGGCCAAATACTATATTAAGTTATATCAAATAAAGAGTAGATAGGTAATCTTTCAGTTTTTTTCCTAATTTATTCCACCAATTTTGTTTCAACCAAATACCCTTTTTTTGTTTGACCTTGTTCTCTTGGGTTGTGTTTGAATAGGACGGGACAAAACTTACTGTCTCATGTTTGGCGTAACATGGGATAGGACAAAAAATTCACTGTCCCACGTTTGGCGCGACATGAGACAAGGCCAAGGATTGAGATAGGGTGAGACAAGATGTGACAAAAAAAGTTTTTTCTTGTTCCACCAAAATAGGTGGAACAATATGGGATATGAATGAGACATAAACTAAAAAGTTACCGATCTACTGTAACACCCTCAATTATGGAAATTACAACTAATTTAAAATTTTCTAAATACATCGATAAATGATACATCTCCAATCACAATTTATTATTTAACCTTAATACACATTTCATTCTATACATACAATCTATAATAAGGACGAGTGCTATTAAACCCCCATAATAGTCACTATCTCCAAACTGCGGAAGATAGGGGTGCTCACGGGTTGGGTTGATCGGGTTGAAGGCTTTTTAACAACTCAACCCAATATAGGCGGTTTAAAATTTTTACAACCCAACCCAACCCAATCAAAAGTACAACCCAACCTAACCCAAACCGTTCGGGTTGATCGGGTTGTGTTTAAACAAGATGAAATCAAATTTAGAAATATAAACATAAAGGAAACATTTCTTTGAAATACAACCGAATGGCCGATAATTAATGAGAGTATGTAAGTCCATAAAAAATATTACGATATTACATATAAAAATGTCTAAACCAAACAATAATATGTCAATCAACAACAATCGTTTTAGATGTCTCCAACCCCGATGCTTTCGCTTTCTTGGCCTTGAGGTTGGTCGTGTCATCATCAACCATTTGGTACAACTTATCCATACTTCTTAAATCTTAAATATATCACATTTAGTTAATTTTTAAGTTTGCACATATATATATGTGTGTGTGTGTGTGTTTACATTTATTAAACATATATACAAAGGAGTAATATAGAGATGAATAATAGATTGAAAATATATCTAAATGAAGAGGGTATGCAATAGTGTAATTGTCTAATTTACATATTAATAGAGACTTAATAATCATATTAAATCCACAAAATAAAAGGACCAGGTTCATCGGGTTGGGTTGGGTTCAAATAAAAGTAACCCGATATCAACCCAATACCTACGGTTTGAAGATTTTACAACTCGATTAAACATCGGGTTGCTTCGGTTTGAGTTATTTCGCGTTGGGTTGGGTTGATCGGGTTGGTCGGGTTTTTGAGCACCCCTAGCGGAAGACTCCACTAATTACTTACACTTGCACAAAGCTAAGGCTCAACTCTTCATGGAATTGTTAGAATCCAACCCCCAACTGGAATCTGATGCACATGCTGACAAATAAAAAGGTTAGGCTTAACGCCTAGTGAGCTCAAGAGTTTTCAACATATATAAATGAATCGTTTAAAGAAAGAAGAATGTCATTAAAATCATGATCTTTCAAAATGAGAATAGAGAGACGACTCCCAATTTTATAAAACGCGGGTAAAATGTTATACCTTGAAATACCTAACACGGGTGGAACATGATACACAACTCATAAACCATAGATGAAAATCTATATAAATAAATATTGCCGTGAACACGGACATTAGACCCAAAACTCACACGACCATAAAATGGACGAAATCAAATACCGAAACGTGGAAATGACGCATTCCATTCAAACCTTAATATACGTGGGGAAAACCCAATATTAAGGTCATCATTTATCGTCGACCACACAAACCAAAGTTGGTAAAATACGACATTAACATTTAAAAATACCACGGATCTACGACGGGGAGACCCGTATACATTGAGAATAGAGGAACACGCAAGTAGGCCGCCCATACAACTTCCTCGCATGTCATCTAAACGTTTCCATCTTGGGTGGCGAGAAAACGTGAATGGGGCCACCCGTGATGTTATTGGATTTCACCACATATCCCGGTCCTAGTTCCCATGCCATACCAGACATCACAATCCTCAGACCGTTTGTTGCCTCTTGCCATACTCCGTCGAGTTCCACCCCAAGGTCTTACGAACATGAATGCCTATCCAATCTAGACGAGTTTCAACTCAGCGCCTCGAGCCACCTATTGCCTACTCGCTAGCAAACCCAAGCGGTCACTAAATGTAACCAAAATCTCAGGCCATACAAAACAGACAGACTTACGTGCCTATGGATCCATTACAACACTGTCTAACGTTACATGACTCCAATTGAAAGACCAAAGCTCCTAAAACATGTAACTCTCTAATGACACGAAAATGCGCCATCATACTCAAAACCCCACAACGGTTATTAATTCGGACAAACGTCCTCAAGACTCAATTTAGTCAAAACCGAGCCAAAGACCCAACAATTTACGTAAATACCCGATGAAAGCCAGTAGAGACATCAAAATACGTTTGACCAACAATTATGCAAACACCACGACCAAAAAGGTAATTAACCCAAAACTTCTCATTGGTTGAAACAAAATGTTTTCCAAATGAACTCTTTCTCTTCGTGTTGCCAAAACGACCCATAGTTCAATGATATGCATTTTTTAACGGTTTATAAAATCGTATGCACCGAATGGACAATTACATGAAATGATCCCCCATTTATATATTACATCGTCAAAGAAATATATCAAAATGATTTATTTACCAAAATGCCCAAAAATCGCAAAATGGGTGTTTCAACATGTTTATAAAACTAAATATTTCAAAATAACCAAGACTTATCAGGTGATCAGCAGTTAACAATTTCATGTAAAACACAAAGCACTTTAAAAATGAACATTTTGGCATGTACACCGTTTTCACAAATCAACTTGAACTCACCTTGCTAGATTTAAGTTAAATCTAGATTTTTCTCCAACTTGAGCTTCCTTGAAGAAACTTGAATTCTCCAAGCCATAACCTCCAAAACCTATATCCATACATTTTCAACCGTAAATAACCATATTCAACCATCTAGAATATTTCCCCAAAACATTTACATCAAAAACCCCAACTTGACCAAACCCTAATTTTCAACTATTTTCTCCAAAATCATCAAATTCGAAATTTGATAAACCAAACACTAGGAAATCATCAAGAGAACATTCATATCTTATAACAAGGTTTAGAAATGGTGAAGATACACTTACCACTTAGGTTTTGACGAAAACCTAGAAAACCCTAAAAATAGAGCTTGAGGTTGAAGATGAAGATGGAGCTTCTTGACCCTAGCTTCCAAGCTTTGGTGGGTGATGAAATATCACTTGAAATCCCGAGATATTGAGTATTAAAAGCTCAAAATCAACAATGGTGGTCATGAGGTTCGGTTTAGAGAGAAAGGAGAGGGTAGGGTTGAAGGAATGAATGAGAAAGTGAGAAAAATGGGTTTAAGAGAGGTCTGGACCCGACGACGAGTATGCCACGTGAAAGTGACATATGTCACTCTCGCTGAGAGTGTACCACGAGCATTAAAGCTCTCCGCGAGAGTGACTTACGATTGTGCCCTGTGGCACTCTCGCGGTCACTTTCGCCCAGACACCCCAAACCTCGAATTTCGATTTCTTCCGATACGCAACACTCCCGATACGCTAAGGGTCTTTTGGTAGTATCATCCCAATATAATCCCGTCATTTACAAGTCGCGAAAAACATCCGAGCGACCACTGACTACCGAAAATCATGGGTGTTACATCTACCCTTATTTGATATATAACTCTAATATGTTATTTGTTTTAATGGTAATCGCCACCCATCGTTGCTACCACCACCATTGGCGATCACCGGTAGCTACGCCAACCACCGTCGACCACCTCCACCTCTTCCTTCATCTATAACAACCTCCTCCACCACCTCCACGACCATCGCCCATCGCCACCATCATTAGCATCGTCGACCACCTCCACCGATCATCACCACCCATCACCTCCACCACCCTAGACGGCCACCGGTAGCCATCGCCAACCACCGTCGACCACCTCCATCTCTTTCTACACTACAACAACCTTCTTCACCACCTCCACCACCACCGCCCTATCACCACCACCACTACCATCGTCGACCACCTCCACCTCCATCTATCACTACCACCCATTGACGCCACCAGCATCGACAATTACCAGTAGCTACCATTAACCACTGTCGGCCACCTCCACCACTTCCTCCATTACTACAACCTCATTTACCACCGCCACCACCACTACTATCATCGATCACCTCCACCTCCACCGATCACCACCACCCATCGCTGCCCACCACCACCTATATCCCTGCCACATCGACCAAAAGTCCAAAACTACCTCCTCCACCATCACTGTCGACCATCTTCACGTTCTCCACAACCATCGTCGTTCACTAGTCACCCATCGCATCACCTTTATCTCTACTTGTCGCTGCAACCATGCCTCCATCAATTGCTAAAGATCTTCCAGATTGAATCAAACATAGTATTTCCTTTGCATGAATAAGATTTTTTCGAACTGCCATCAATTATTTTAGATTCTTCATCAAACAACTTTTTGGGGCAACTTGTCTAGTTCTGTCCTATTTAGTCATAGTCGTACCCAACACCATACAAATACTTGTCCAATCGTCTGTGTATCAAACATTACCTATATGTGAGGTCAAACATGAAATAGTGAGTTCCAAACATGAAATAGTGTGTTTTTGACCAATCCTATGTATTGCCTAACGCAAAATAGTGAGTTTTGTGTTTCTTATGCAAGATTGTATAGAAAAAATATTTTTTTTATCATTGTAGTTTTAGTCTAATTGAATTTCTAGTCACTTACGAATCCATGATTTTATTGTAGTGGTATGTCAAATTAATTATTATAATAAAAAAAATTAAATATGAAATTATTACACGGACTTCGTTTTTAGCTATTTTTGGGCTGAGTAAATATAACTTAGATTTTTAGATCATTAAAAATTGATACATGTTTTTTTCAAAATGTTACCTCTTAAAACTTTAAAATTAATGGATTGTTAGTGCATTTGTAGTTTTTCAATTTGTGTTTCTACATGATCGGATTGAGATAAAATATATTAACATCAAATATGAACAAATAAACCCTAAAGACTAAAGAGTTCACCAAATTTAAATAAACTAACCTATAGAGTTAGTCCTAAATTTACAATTAAACTTTGGAGTCTAAAATTAATCTCAAATTAACTTTAAACAAATAACCCTAAAGTTTCACAGAGAATATACACAAAATAATCTAAAGAGTTGATTGACATGTTATTACATCAATATAAAAAAAATTAACTCTGACCAAACCGACTCTAATAATAAATTTGTATTCACGCTAAATTTTATTAAAAAAACACTCTACTTTATTACCCACGTTAAATTTTATTAGAAAAATTCCTGAATGATCAACAACAAACATCAAAACAAATGTGTATTTAATAGAGATTAAATATTGCATTTATCAAATACACATGCAATTAACGTTTAAAAATATTTTATTTTTTATTTGTATTAACATATATAAATATAATAATTTAAAAATATTCAATATTGGACTTGTTTCAAAGGTATTGATCAGAACTTTTTAATGGTGTAATTTGTAAAAAATTTACTTATTTCTTAATCTATTTTAGCTAATAATTAATCAATTAATTAATTAATATGATAAGGATAAAAAATAAAAAATGAAATCAAGTAAATTAAAACCACTAAAGTGTTTGACGGTTAAAAGAGGAATTTATTTTCAATTAATTTTTATTAAACCCTAAAGGTTTTAATGTTTATGGTTGGTTTCACCTCAATAAGGTTATGGTTTCCCACTTATATTATATACCTTAAAACAATTATACTTAGACACGACCTTTTAATGGTTTTACAGATAACCATATCCTAAATGGTAGGTCCACTTCTGATCCTAGTTCACAATTAGATCGGGACTACAATGGTAAAAATCGCATTTTTTTTTACCATTGTAGTCTTGATCTACCAAACTCTTCTTGGTGTTTCGTGCCCCTAAATCTCAAACATCCAAATAAATAAAAAGTGATCATGCAAGATGTTTTTAGGGGAATGTTGACGATGTCGATGGGCTTAATTTGTCAAATGCAAGAATTTGAGGATGACGAAAGGGACCAAAGTGTCGACCACCAACAATGAGGTGAAGTCGTTTGATGAGATCTTTAGTTGATTATTTTTGCTTTAAATTTTTAAATGAATATTTAAAGCATGCAAAACGTCGTTTTTATTCGATATTGAAAATCCCACAACTTCCAAAACACGATCTCCTTCAGTATCTTTTTGGTCAAGATGTCGAGATCGCCCAACAACATGCTAATCACCCATGGTTTGGTTCGAGATAATTCAATGTATAATTATTTAAAAGTGAGTAATCATCCATACTATAAAAATAAATGACTTCATTTTTGAGTATTGTTATTTTTTATTATTACTTTCTCATTTTTATTCTCTTCAAATGAACCTAAATATGATTTTTGTTTTGAGAAAATTTAAACAATTCTTGATTAATTTGTATCGATAATAAACAATTCTTTAAACACCTAAACATGAATCCACGTTCATGAATACTAATTCATGATTACAGAAGCTATGACCATGATTTATGGCATCATGAACATACTGTCATCAACCTCTCGATCAGATTGTAAACCTTCGTCTCCATCGCCGGCTAGCCGTTTACCAGACGAACCATTGCCGGAATCATCATCGTCGACATCATATCGTCTACCATCGGAAGAAAATTCGACGGACCATGAATTTCACCAACATAGGTTTCGTTTAACGGATAGCGCGGTCCTTCATTGAAAACCGTGTTTGCTCCATGAACGAATATTCAAAGTCTCCAAACCTTAATTGGGGTAACGATTGTAAACCAAATCTCCATAACCGCATGAAAGAGGATCACACCAAATAATATCCATAGCCATAATATGGCACAAATCTTCTTCCATGTTTTTTTTTGCGTACCCTAATAGCCATAATATCGCAACGATGAATATCAACGACATAAAATCACATAATATGTACAAACTTCACGATTCATGTACATGTCGCAACGATGAATGTGAACGAACAGTTAGCAAAAAACAAAGCCTATTACCACTACCATTAACATCTGGGTCAGGATGTTCACCATCGTCTTCATCACCGGAAAACATTTTTTCAGACGAATCCATTCCGCAATCATCGTCGAGAACATCAGGCCCGTTCCTGACATTCTATAGGCCCTGGGTGACATGTGAGAGTGGGCCCTCGATAAGTACGATAAAAATTTCAATAACTGTTTTTATTATCAGATTAACAACGAATTTAGAAAATACTAATATTTCATATAAAACCGTTTTCCAAGTATTCCTAGACGTAATCCAAAATTATTTCTAAATTAATATTATTTATCATATCATTTTTACATAGCACTGTAAATTTGTTCTACCACCGAACACATCATATGATATACCTTTAATATATAGATTGACATCATTTTGGGTCAAAGTTTTGACTTTATGTTAATCAATGTAAATCAAGTTGGTTTTCCATGTCACCTCATGTTAATGTTTTCATCACCAATTAAAATTTAATTTAGGGTTAAACAAACTTTTTATTAACTATTAATCTAAGAATCTAAAGTCCATGTTAGTAATAGTTTAAGAGCTTATTCTTGTTTTAGAGATATGAGTCAATATTGTATAAAAAACAAGGGTAGTTTTGAAATTTATATATATAAGTTGGATCGTCTCATTTTGTTGGTAAAAAATTTTCAAAATGTATAAGTTTTCTTAGTTAATAACAAGAAATCTACTATATTCTGGTACAAAAATAGAATTCATGCAAATGCAAGGGCGGATGTAACATGTAAAATGTGGGAGGATGAGCCCCCATTAAAAAAATATTTTTTTTCTAGGTTAAAAATCATTTTTTTAATTTCCTATCATAGTTTCTCCCAATAATTTTTCGTCTGTGCCCCCACCAACCAAAAAATTCTCTTGAAATCAACCGAAAAAGTCTCTCGAAATCGATAAAAAATAGTAAAAAATCTCTTGAAATCAACCGAAAATCACTCGAAATCGATAAAAAAAATATACTAAAAAGTCCCTAGAAATCAATAAAAAAAACTTTAAAAAAATCGCTAGAAATCGTGGAATTAGGCTAAAGACATATCAAACGATTTTTGTTGGCCTTTAATCTACCTTAAAGATGCCCCCACTACCTTAAAAGAGTTAGTAAAAGATGAATGATGGAAAATATAACAAGGTTTGTTGGACAAAGTAGTTTTATATATTAATATTGAATAAAAAAACTTAGAGAAACAATAAGCAAATAAGCAAATAAGCAATACTATAAAATGAACGATCAATGAACTTTTACATATTTTATTTTCCAATTTAATTAACTAATACATGTTTAGGCCCTTAATATAATGTTAAATTCTTTTTGGTGACCTATTAGATACTTCAAAAAAAATTGTGTCTATTTAATTTACTAATTTTTTTAACTACTACTATATATAGTATATAGTATATACAAAAAATTTTGGGCCCCTATTTCTTGTGGGCCCTGGGCGTACGCCCGGCCCGCACTCCCCCAAGCACGGCCCTGGAGAACATTACCTGTAATAGGTGGGACATTCGATGATCCTACCAATTCATTAACATACGTCTCGTTCATCGGATAGCAATCTCCCATTGAAAATACTGATTCTTCCATTGATAAGTTGTATAAAAACTTAAAACACAACTGGTATAACCTTGGTAAAGATTAACACCATAATCGCATAAAAAAATTAGAAAATCATGAGATCCCTCAAAATACGCCCTATCCATAAATAAAATATATTTAAAATTAATTATTTATTAATTTGGTATTGGTAATTACGTGAATACCCCTAACATTAATTAATAAAATTACTAAACAAAATGATTTGATTGGCTAGGAAGGGTTCACAAAGTTTGCACAAACTAAGTGGGTTGCAAAAGATACTCCCCACATGTAAATTTGCAACCCATGTAAATTTTATAACTAATGGAACCTACATCTTAACCGTATGTCTCATTTATTTTATTATTATATAAAAAAATGGATGTTACATGTATTATGATCTCTAGAAAGTCATTTAACGATTATGTGGTTTATTGTTTAAAAGGTAATTCTAAATGAATCTTTTTTACATGTTATTTGAACATTATATTTATTCTTTTTCTTGCATATATCAAGTGTTTCTAAATGATCTGCTTTACCATTGTGCCTGAATTTGAGATGGAGCTTTGATTATAGTTTCAAATCTACAAGTTTGCGAAAATGTTTGAATTTGGTCCCTGTTTCTAACGGTCGTTAAAAATTTCCTTTCAACGCGAGACATTTTTGTCCTAGACCAAATCATGACGTTTTTGCAAACCACGATGGTCATCTTATAACTTTAAAACCATCGGGACGAAACGTGTGACAAACCATAAGGACCAAATTTGTAGTTTACTCTATAAAATATAATTCTAATCAAAGTTGATAATTAGTATATTACCAAGATTTCAATTTGTCATATAAGGTGGTATTTATGCACTTCCTATTTCAAACAAAGGGTACAACTATTCTTTGCTTAGGACCATGGAAAAAAGAAAAGAGAATAACAAAAGGTAGTTTTTTGTATTGGGACACATGGATGGGCCCAAAAAATTTAAAATAAATAGTTGCCTCCATGGTCTATTTATATCAATCAAGTATCCAACTTGGTTTTAAGGACCCTTGATGCTTGTCTAGATAAAAGATAGGACACTACTAACTTTGTACATAATTTGCGATAAATCGTCTCGATGAAAAAGAGGTGGAGTTTTCACAACAAAGTCTCAGGTTCAAATATTGTCCCATCCATCTTGTCTTAGGACACCGTAATTTACCTCTCTATGATGATCGTGAGACCAGTACGGTGGGGATGTGTTGAAATCAGATGTTAAAGAAAGAGCGTGCCATGAGGCTAAAACCCCACAATGGCCCAAGTAGGCCATGAAACAAAGTCAAAACCCGAATCCCATTACGCAAAGTGTTTTAAGAGACAAATTTGTTGTAGGTGTGTTAGCGTATCTACAATAGGCTCGATAGACTGGGTCGCCCTCTAACTTTCTTTCAAACCCCCATTTAGAAAGAGACCACGCATGGGATATTATTTAAATACGATACGAAAACAACTTGTAAAATTCACTTACACTTTTATATGTTTCTTTCTCAATGCATTATTTTCTTCAATTGATGGGTGGATTGAACACACTTATCCTCTTATATTTGAGATAAACTTGAATGCAGTAAAAAAGGAGTTTGGGACATGACTGTTGGGACCAAAATTGTAAAGTGTTTTTTTTTTTGACCCTTAAATATGTATGGCCATGTCCATGTGAGTGACTGTTGTTGGGCACATTAGCTTTCTCCCACATTTCAGACACTTTCTACTGTCTTAGTACTTGTTTGTAGGCCATTCCATGCCATTTTTCTAACCTCCCTGAACCACAATAAGGGGAGTTATTCACTTATAATGCTTCATTCGGTTTGCGGGATTTGGTAGGATCTTGACTTGGATTCTATTTCAATCTTCGGTTTGGTTTAAAGTAAATTATGGTACTAGAATCTCACAAACATTGGATTTAGAAATTCAAGAGGGTAATTGGTATTTCACAGGATTTCATAGGATTTGTTTATAATAATGCTTTAAAACATGTTAAAATAAGCGTTTTGTACTAATAAGATAATAAAATGTAATTTGATTTATTTTTTTATAATTATTTATAATTTGCTATATATTATAAATTATCTATGAAGAATGGAATTCAATTCCATAGCAAATCCTACAAACAAAACACATCAAAGTTTCCAAATGCTTCTACGAAATCAAAATCCCTAAAACACATTCCGTCAAACCAAATGGTAGTGTTAATTTATAGCCTCTTATTGAGTAAGTTGCGTTTACCATATAAGAGATACTGTTGTTTATTAACACCTTCTGACCAACAAATGTTGTTGACCGAGATGCTGACCCGGTAATAATACAGAAGCTTACTTATACCCAGTCAGAATATCTTATCCGACATGATTTATAACAATAACTGTTTCCCATTCCTTAAAATGAACCAAACGCTCCCTAAATGATTTGAGGTTCATATGTTTCTTTAAGAATCTTGATGTCCATAATAGGCCAAAAGTTAGTCTTGATGGAATTAACAAATAAGGGCATCATGATTTTTCCCTATAATGAAATCTTTACTGATGCTATATGCTAAGTTCTACTCAAGATAGATGATACTTATATATACGATATTCCTTCGTTCTTTCATCAAAAAAACCAAGAACTCACGAAAACGTGGAACACGTTTTCGAGGAAGTCATTGTCATGATATGCGGAACTCATTTAATTCTCTTTCTAAAAGAGCCCTGAAATATGAGAGGTTCCTACGTATATACAAATTTACTGGTCCGTGTCTAGCCGATACGTGGGACTCCAACATGCTCCCTCAAACGCAGGCTAGATGGTGTCCCTTAGAACCGATGTCCCAATCTTATTGGAGGCACTGTACTAAAACTACACATCATCTGAAATTAGTAATAAACAAAATGAAATATAAAACTTCATATCATATCAAAAAATTTATAAATTAAAACAACAAAATGACAACATTGAAATAAAATATATCAGAAGAGTCGTTTTTGTTTTTGATCGGCAAATTCTGAAATTAAATAGTCGCTTTTGATCTTGAAAGAAATTATATAGGTCTTCATTGAGGTGGATTCACAGGTTAGGTTATATAAATCCGGGCCCCATGTGCAAGTAAAATTGGGCTCCAAAATTTTGGGGGCCCGATCAAAAACCAAGATTTAACATACTAATAGACGCCCACCCATGATTAGAATAAAGGCGAAAGAGTGTACGACTATCGAGTCCCTTAATATGGTTCTGATGCAAAATGAGAATATGTAGAACTCTTTTGAATATCTTTCTAACAAAGTCCTTAAATTAAAAGAGCAGGTTCAATGGTTCATGTCTAACTGATGTGGACTCCGATGGTCACAATAGCAAGAGAACACATAGTTGATAAAATGGTTGAGAAAAAAAGAAAATAAACCACAAAAGCACACTGTGAGAATATGTGAAACCCCCAATTCACTCTCGAATAGAGTCAATAAGGATAGAAGAGAGGTTCCGACATATATAATAAAGGAGAAATGGTAAGCTCGACCAATGTGACACTCCAACACACACGACTCATGCATGTCGTCCCCATACTTGTGCCATCGGTTATCGGAACTTTTTGAGCCCTTGCTGTTCATCAAAGACGTCTCTTTCCATTTTCCCTAAATATCTCGAGCATATAATCAATCTTGAAAAAACAAGAAACGAGCTTCCTTTTTTGTATCTATTCATTTCGTTCGTTTCTATTCGTTCTTTATTATTTTGAATCTCGTTTTTATTACGAGAAGACAAAAGAGAAACGACGAGCATAAAATAAAAGAAAAAATGAATTATTAGATTTTACAATCGACATCCGCCATACATGCAATATATATATATATAACTAACCAAAGCAAATTTGATCTTAAAACCCACTACACAAAGTGTCAAACCAGTTCTACCTTTTTGAATGCATTTGTAATGTAACTTGCCCTAGTGGATACAACTCGTATGACCCCAATATAATATATCCTTTTAATGGATGTCGATTTTATACATTAACTAAAGTTCAAATAATCCCAGATAAATACATCCAGACCATCAAAATTTTTAACATAATTTATACCAATTAAACCACAACCATCTACACAAGTTCGGTTCACTAATTTTATCAATTTTATAAAGGTTATATATATAGACTTGCGTGGTATCTTATGAGAATAACAGTTATAATGAGAAGTTTATGAGCCTTTAGATGAGTTGATTTTTTGATATACCTTCATCTACTTTTACATACATTTTATCACTTTCACATGTGATGCCAAATCAGAGATGTGAGCGACCTTTGGCACGACCTAGGTTGTGGGCCAAGTCGCCCTCACACTACTAGGCCCCCACATGTGTTCTCGATGTGATACTATAATCCATCATTTATGATACACATGCGATACTAAATCGGAGAAGTGGGCGATTTTGGCACAACCTAGGTCGTGGGTCAAGTTGTCCTATATATATATATATATATAGGGGCGATGGATCGTGTGAGAAGTTGAGGTTAACGCGAGAAGCATAAGAAGTGGATCTGAACCGTTGATCATTTTTAATCTCATGCTCTCCCATAAATTGGGTCTTAGAAGAGAATAGATGTGTTGCATCTCGGTGCATCTCATCCTAATGTGCGTTGATTTTTCTTCCAACAGTTGATAATCATTTCTCACACTTCTCACGTTAACCTCAACTTCTCACCGGAACCCAACCCTATATATCGGGGTGGGTTCAAACGAGAACAATAACTATTTAAGAAAACACGAGAATGTTCGATCATGTACAAAATCATACATGATTCACGTACAAAATCATATATGATTCATGCGACCTTGCCTCGCGACGTAAGCCAAAGTCGCCTGTGTCCAATTTTTGTCCTAATGTAAAATCACATATGATTTTATACATGATTTGTTGTTTTTTGTTTTTTTAAATAGTTAACTTTTTTCGTTTGAACCTTCCTCTCTATCTATCTATCTATACACACACAAAGGATTGTGTGAGAATAAGAGTTAAGGTGAGAAGTGTAAGAAGGGATTTGGACCATTGATCACTTTTAATCTCAAAATAAATTAAACCATGAATTGCGTCTTAGAAATGAATTGATCTGATGTATTTCATTAGTATTGATCTTCAATTAAAATTGATCCAGAGTTGGATATCTCTTCTTACCTTTTACACCGAAACCCAACCATATATATATATGTATATATATATATAGGGGCTAAATCAAATGAAAACCACAAATATGTTACAAACATGTGAGAACTAATATAAAAATATTTTTTCACATGATATATTTTCACCAAATGCTTGGATTTAATATATTTCTTCCCATATATATATATATATGATTGATAGGAGATAGATTTAACATGAATTCAATAACTTTTATTACCATAGTTGAGGGAGGGCAGGCCGGTGGTGCGAATCACAAGTGGCAGATGACTGCGCCTATCTTATACCCACCTTCAAGATTGTAACAAGTGTTTCGTCGCCAATTTAGCACCATTCACGGGTTCTCAAAATTACATAAATACCCCCTCATGCACCATATAGTCACCATTCATCATCATTATCATTATATATATATAATCCAACAAAGTCCACATTTAATTCCATAAACCACTATAGCACTTTAGAAAACCTTACCTTGATCTGATCAAACAACAAAGATGCATTTCAAAACATCCCAAATTATTATTGTCATTGTTATTGTCCTCTTGTGTATCTCTACTTTTGGTTACAACCCTAAAGAAGGAAGAAAAGCCCTTGTGAACCAAATGCCCGCTTCAATCCCAGCTGGGGGGGCTACTGGATCAGCCCATGGTCCAAACTGGGACTATAGCTGGGGTTATGGCTCGAGCCCCGGGAGTGGTTGGGGTTATGGGTCTGGGTCAGGTCATTCTGCTAATGGGTTTGGTAAGGGCTATGGATTTGGTTATGGTACTGGGGGTGGTTCAGGCTCTGGTTCTGGTTATGGCTATGGTGGTGGTGGAGCTCATGGAGGTGGGCATGGTGGTGGTGGTGGCGGCAGCAGCGGCGGAGGCGGCGGAGGTGGTGGTCCCAACAACCATGGATAAATTAAAGTGGCTGCTGCTGATGAATTGTGAAGAAATTAAACCTATGTATGCATGCTTTAATTAGTATAATAATAACTTGATGATCCAACAAGGTAAACAGTGTGTTTAGCAATATTCTAGATATGTATTGGTATGTAGTGTGCTGTGCACGTGTGGTTATGGTTGTGATTGTGTTCATATATATGTTATATATAATAGAGATGGTCAATATATATAGGTATGATCATCCTACGTTATATATATTACAAATTTAAAGTGTGTTTATCCTTCATTCTCTTCTTGTTATTATTATGTATCTTACCGTTGACACCAACGGAAAAACAGCGTATAAAGACTTCTTTCAAACTACATCCTAATGAAGGTCCTGAGTAGATACCAAAGGGTCGGATAGTGGTGATTTTTTGTGAAATCTTCGGTTCATTTTTATGTAATTGGATTAACAAGAGAACATGAGGTTGGTAGTTAAGCTATATCACGGACTAGGAGGTGCGGAGTATACACTCGTGTAAGCCAACTAAAACCTGGGATTGTTGGATGACGCCATTTGGCGGGCGCGTGCCGGGGGGTCAAGGGTTGGGGCGTAAACGAGTCGAGTTTGATAATTCTTGAGCTTGAGTCGATTTCGAACACAATAGAACTCACTTAACTTAACGAGCCAAGCTTCATAACACTAATGTTCAACTCGGCTCGTATGAAAACTTGATTAAATTTTCGAGTCAAGCGAGCCATTCGAGCGTATACTTTTTCGAGCCAAACATACTCGTATGTTCATGAATCATACAATAAAAATTATCAATCTTGAGCCAATAAACGAGTTAATCGATCGTGAGTTTGAGCCCATAAACGAGCATCGAGCTAGAACTCGATAACTCAAAAATATTCGAGCTCGAGCCCTACATTTAAAAAGCTATCGAGCTTGAGTCAAGCTCAAGCCTGATATTATTTTCTCAAACCGATCTCGACTAGCCTAGCTCGGCTCGTTTCCACCCCCTAGTCAAGGGGGCCACGCCTCTGCAGGTCGGTGGTCCTGCTCGGGGAAATGAGTGAAGCTTCTAAGTCTTGTTCAACTTCTGATTTTGAAGTGATTGACTCGGATTTTCTTACTGTACAGAGCTTCTGACTTTGAGAAGTGAGAGCTTTTATGCAATCTCACGGTTTTATCCAAGTTATACACCCTGTTTCTCCCTATTATCTAGATTTTCTCCAATAGGGTCATTAGTCCAGCGGCACATGAGTTACCAGTAGAGCCCTGCCTCTTAAGAGGTTAAAGTTGAAATCTCACTAAAGATGACTAGACCTGCCTCTCAAGTATTTGATTATATACTTCAAAAAATAAATTGCATTGACGTTTGTACATTCATAATACATGGATACTATATCTGAATATTTCAAAATAAATGAGAATACAACACATATATTTATTTCATGTGTGTGTATACAACCTAAGTTATTTCATGATTTATACATTAATTATGTAAGAGTACAAATTAATTAAATTGTAGAGTAAATTTCGTCCCTATCGAAAGCACACCAGACATTGTGGTTTCTACTTTGTTACAATTTTCGTCCCTAACCCTGATGGGTGTTAAGTTTCTTCCGTTAAGTGGCCTCACGTTGCTCCTCGCGTGAAGGCTTTTGGTCAATATCTCTCACCCTCTTCATCTTCTCCTCGGCCTCTTGCTTTTCGTTCTGTTTGCAAGTTCATCGGTGCTGCTGGAAGGAGGGGCGGTGAGAGGAAAGAGGCTGTTCAGAAGTCCGCCACAGCAGGTGGTGGCTGGCGGTGGTGCAGAAGCATTAAGCAGAGCAGTAGAAGCATCGTCTTTATCTCTTGCCTGTTCCATTAAGAGCTGTGTAGACAAGCACTTAGGTTGTGGCCCACCGGTAAAACTCAGAGGATATAGTGGAAATCTCATATTTTCCGGGTTCGAATCTTTGAGCTGCCAAAGCCCTTGTAGCCATGGAGGTTCATATGCGATGACTCCAGGCCATTCGTGGTCTCTCGAAGGATCAGTCGGTGCGTAAGCTGACCCGGAAACCCACGAATACCGGGAAAAAAAGAGTTGTGTTGACAACTTGGGGGTGGTTTGACATAAGAGGAAAGTACCCTCGGAATTCTCAGTAACTGCGTTTTTCGGCACCACAACAACGCATATGCACTCTCCTCCCTCGTCCACCGCCACCATTATCTTCCGATCCCTGGTTGCTATGGATCTCAACGGTTTCGTGCTCCTCATTCATCGACGCTGCTGTAATTGAGAATTAATTTGCATAGCAGTGGTTCTTGGTTTTATTGAGAATCAACTTGCATAGCGGTGGTTCTTGGATGGTTATTCTACAAGTGTTATGTGATAATATATGGAACCTTATTTGATTACTCTCCAAAAGAGCCCTTGAGAAGAAAAGAAAAGTTCCAACATATATTGAGTCAAAATGGTCCAGCCGATTTGGGACACCAACATGCCCCTCCAACAGAGGCTAGACAGGCAAAAAATTGTCCAAAAATGTCGAGACGGAGCTAAATGGGTGAGGGGCTACATATTACCCGTAGTGTTGAGTCCCTTTAATACCATGTTTGAATACATAGAACCCAATTAGATTACTCTCCAACAAAATCCTTAAGGAGAAGAAATGTTTCGACATACATTGAGAATAAATGATCCAAGTTTAACCGATGTGGTACTACAATTTAAAGTCTCCCATTACGATAAGTGAAAATGTTTACATTATTTAGTCATAATAAACCATTAGATCAATTACTTCCATAACCATTCAATGTGAACCGACAAACATCCATAAAAACGGCTGAATTGGATAAATCATCATGTATATATTGTCCACTTACTCCATTCCATACATATTTTAACACAAATTTGTAAATAAGAATGACCATTCATGTGTTTGTGTGTACGCACATATTCTTAACTCTCACAAACTTCAAAAAAATTGTTCCAATTTTCAATGAAGGAAAAGAATGCAATGCAATGGTAGCAATAACTTTTAAGACAATTGTGGTGTTACACTTTTAGTTTTCAATCAAATATCAATAACCACTAAATGAAAGACAAAGACACCCAATCCAAGCCAATATAACATAAAGATAGCTCCACCATGTTTCCATACAAACTTCAATCACATAAAACATCAACTTGGGCAACATCAAAATATTCAACTACTAGCTTCAAACGGTACCATCAAAGTTCTCTTAAATTGGCTTGATCTTGAAGTGGAGTGATATCAGCGAGAACACGAAACACTTCAAGTCCTGTATTGTTTCAATTTTCATTAGCAAAAAAAGTGTCGGCAAATGCTTAGATTATATACTTCAGGAAGACAAAATGATAGTTGGCGGAATGGAAGCCATGTATGTATACACTATGTCGGTTTATTTATTTGAATGACTCATAACCGCTAATAAGCTGCAAAAGGGCCTGAGATGATCCTTTTTTGGTAAGTTGAACATTGCTACCGGTTATTTAGCTAAATGTCTTTCTAACAAGTGCTTTTTAAACCCATGACCTTCTGACAGGTTTCTAAGCATTCTTGTGTATAGAAGTGACATTCTTCTGTTAAAGAGTGATATTCTCAAACCTACAAGGTCATGGATTTGAGAAAAAACTGTGAAAAGGTCATTTGACCGAAGGACCCCATTGCTAGATAGAGCACTTTTCCTTCCTTTCAGAGGTTAAAAAACCTTTCATGAACACGATACTCATTATGTTAGCCATTCCAAAGATTTTTTCGCTTCTTACACTACCAAAATCCTCAAACGATGGTAAACCCAAAAATACCTCAAATGTAAGCAGTTAACCAGTTATTATGGAGAATAACAAGATTTTTATCAAGCAAGTTTCACTGACAAAGCTAATTGTGCAAACTGACTAAGAGCAACGGAATCAGCAACTTCCATGAATTTATTACAAATATTTTTCTAACCATCTCCCAAAAGTCTTCCATCATTGGGTCCTACACGGGTTATTCAGCATGGTATGCAACACTAAGGATTCTTACACCAATTAAAGGACCATGCCTTACATATACAACTGAAATCAGATCAGAAAATGAGTTCTCACATCTCAAGGATCAAAAAGAAAAAGAAAGAAGATACCGCTTTCAGATTTTAAAAAAGTTCCAAAAAGATGTGTCCAAGAGCATTCACACAACAAATGAAGGCTTTCAGATTTTAAAAAGTTCCAAAAAGATGTGTCCAAGAGCATTCGTACAACAAATGAAGACTCGAGTAAATTCAAATCAGGCCATGGAATGTTGAGACTAGGAATCTAAAGGATTTGCTTTATGTTACTGTTGCTCCAAATGTATCAGGCAGCATGTTAACAAACCTC